>OX381628.1:11200003-13932946 GCA_947459985.1 Diloba caeruleocephala | reverse complement strand
CCCCCGTATAGGCCCGCCATTGGACGTGTCACATTTAAAATCCTACCAAAGTTACCAGTGTTCAAACATGAAGTTCCACAAAAGGGTGCGTTGCACCAAAGGCTACGTTATAGTTTATGTCAAAGTTAATTTTAACAGTAACATTAGCAATTACCATAGAATTTTTAATCGGCACGGTTGGTGCAGTGGTTGATACAGTCGACTGCTGCGCTCCGGGTCGTGGGTTCGATTCCCGCACGGAACTAATATTTGTACGATCTGCAGGTAGTTGTTCCGGGTCTGTAAACGCACCCACGACACAGGAGAAATCCTAGTGTGGGGCAATGTTTTTTAAAAACATCGATAAAAAAAAATGAATTTAACTATTTACTGTTGCACCGTCAAGCAAAATGTAATAGTTAAAGTTATGAGGGTGACAAGTGGAAAGCCGTTTTAGTTCCCAAAAATGTACATGGGTAATTTTTTTGGGACTGACAACACGCTTGCTTTTATTACTTACGCTAACAAATTTTAATAAATGTCGTCACTGAAAGTTTATAGGCGGTATTAAGCGTGGTATTAAAGTAAACATTATTTTACTGCTGTAAAACATTTGGCAAACGAGCTCCCCAGTGAAAACAAAGATAATACATTATGTAGAGTAAAAATATTGGAAGGTCAGGAGGAATCTACAATACCAATTTGCTCCAAAACTTCAATACCTACAAAGTGAGCTAATCTTTCTTCTAAAAATAACACGTTTTCATTATAATTTTATAAATTACTTGCGTACCTACTTCTTATAATACAACAATAGTGAACTTCCAAATAGAGAGATAAAACAGTATTTTGTTTGATAAAACAATATATAGCTCGGTTAGAATTGTATAGCAATTGACACACAAAGCGTAATATAACCGTAACTTTAACCCTTAACCAGCCGAATTGGAGCGATTATTGTTATCGTCAAATGTGACGTCATTTTGACCATTGTTAAAATGGTGCAACCCGTATTTAGCTTAACCAGTGATTTGACGGCTGGTGAGGCGTTGGTTATTGTTATAGTTACTTGGTGCAACCCAGCCTAAGCAAGCTCGTAAAAATAACAAAAAATCCAACCCCACTCATTACGCATTTTACATAACACGAACCGCATGAACATCATCAGTGTGACACAAAAAGCGACAGAAAAGCGTGACGCGAGCAATTTATGTGTAATTCTGATTCCGTCATTAAGATAGCAGCATAAAAAACTCGCGGCCATTGCTCATGGCGTGAAGGTATAGAGGCTTGAAATAAAACAGAGAGAGGGACTGATTTTCGTAAAATTTTATATATCATGCTTTTCGGTGTCGCTCCTGTCAAATGATAGTTCATCTCCTGTCTTGTCGTGGTTGTGTGGTAATTACGGGATAGATTTTTGTTTGAAAACTAATGTTTTCCATTGATATGTCCAACAGCTGGAATAGCTTTGAGCAAACATAAAACTATTTATTTATGAATTATTTTTCTTATTTCAACAGACAACTAATTATACAAACAAAATAATGAGGATAACCTATTTCATCACCTTTTAAAAATAATGTAATGAATTTACTACAATGTTGTGTAATATACATTTCATTTTTCATTTCACTATTTCGGCCGAATGAAGTCCACTGCTGGACATAGGCCTCCCCCAAAGATCACCACAACCACCAATATGGATGTGTTGTGGGCACATTGGGGGGTTTTGCCATAATCGCCACGCTTGGCAGGCGGGTTGGTGATCGCAGTTGAGTTATTAATGTACTCGAAGGACGCTGCTGCCCATCCTCCAGCTAATCCCTTAGTCGACTTTTACGACACCCATGGGAGGAAATGGGGTGGTGGCATTCTGAGCCGGCACCACACGGCACGTACATATACATTTATAGTTACAGAAAACGCATATTCATAAATAATATGCACTATTCTATAAATTGATACAATTTTGTGTCATTCTAGGGGGAATTAGTACTCATCACGCTTGGTAGATTGGTGAGCGGAGAATGGTTGCTTTTCGACGGGACGGACCCTTTTGCCCATCCTTTCATCCCATGCCCATCTCTGGTTTAGAATCCCTTAGTCACCTTTAACGACATCCACGGGAGGAGTTGGAATGGTGTAATATTCGTAATCCAGACACCACACCGTTTTTATTTGGTATTTGGCTTATTCTATTCATAATCTTTAAGAATTGTATAAGAACAGAGGATTTCGTACAACTGTTCTGCACCCATATTTGGCCAATAGCAGAATGCACACACACGTGAGCGGTTGTGATCACACATACTCAAATGCGATCGTCAACCCGCTTGCAAAGCGAGCCTATTATGGCAATACCTCCCAATGAGCACACAACACAAACCTAGACCAGTCATTGTGGTGGTATTTGCGGGAGGCCTGTGTCCATCAGTTTTTGGCTGAAATAATGAGATTGACGGCCGAATACGCAAACGCCTTTTAAAGTTAAGTCCCCGCTTAACCAATTTGAGCCACCCGGTTTTGTACCAAAAACCGGTCTCTCGAATAGTTGAAGCGGGGACTCAACGTTAAATGGCGTTTGAGTATTCGGCCACGATGCAGTAACAAATTAACTGATAAAAATTGCTTTGCAAACCTAAAGACACCTCCGATCCACTCTCATTGCTCACAAATCATCTCCTAAAGATTTTTTTGCCCAAACAAGCATATAACATCCAGAATAAATAACATTCGGATATCACCCACATTAATACATTTCAAGCCACAGTCGACAAGCTTATTGCCTAAAGAAAAATGCACAGAGAAGCCACTCTATGTAACACTTGAAAATAATCTTCATCGCGTTAACGGTGTGTCCACTCGAACATTTAAATATCGAATGTACCTGGTGGTACCTGTACCTTATTGTGTGAACCTGAATTGCATACATGGATACAATGTAAGCACCAGAAATATTTACTTAGATTGTTTTATTACTCCAGTGGCATGCAGTAAGACTGGGATTCCAATCCTTATTTGCATAGTATAGGTTAGTTTTCATCATAATCATCATATCAGCCATAAGATGCTGAACAAAGGCGCCCCCATAGCTTTTCACAATTGTGTCGACGTTTTGAGGGGAATTTGTCACCACGCTTAGCAGGCGCTCGACCAAACGTCAACGGAAAATGGCTGCTGTTCAACAAAAAGGATGCTGCTGCCCATCCCTCTGGTTAAGAGTCCCTTAGTCGTTTTTACGACATCCACGGGAGAAGACGAGTTGTGTTGTATTCTTAATCCGAACACCATGTTGAGTTCTTGCGTACGTTGATCACTATACTTAACCTGAGTACACATTTCAATTAAATTATTAGAAATGAACAAAATCTATGATCATCTTCGTATCAGCCAAATTACGTCCACTGCCGAACAAAGGCCTACCCCACAGATTTTCACATTGTGTCGATATTTTGGGGGGAATTTGCCAATACTCACTACGCTTGGTAGATTGGGTGGTGAGCGCAGTATGGCTACTGTTCCACAAACAGGACGCTGCTGTTTATCTCTCTAGTTTAGAGTCCCTTAGTCAACTTTTACGACATCCACGGGAGAAGATGGGGTGGTTCTAAATGCTTAATCCGGACACCACATTCAAAACATTATGCGCAATATCAATTCACTGAGCTATTCCCACTTGTAAAATTATAATGGTACTTCTGAACTTTCATTTTAATGTAACAGCTCTACCAAAAACTCCATATAAAGACGGAGTCATTCATTTCCGTTTGGCTCTCGTCAAGATCACATCTTGATGGCTTCGCTTGACGGACAAAAACGTTTAGGGAGAACAATACCTTGTTTTTGAGAGGCTATTTGGAGATTCACAAGATGTGTGATGCTGTGAATTTGTTGCAGATTATGTTTTCGGAACGGTTTTGGTCAAGTGGTTAACTGACGTTGAAATGTTTTGGATTTCAGATTTTCATCTTGTTTAATAAATAATAATTATTTAGTTGCCAGCAAGATTGACCTTTTTGTAATCTTAATCATCAGCCTAAACACCGACTTTAAAAACACTACAAGAAACTTTTTAAAACCAAGTATGGTGAGTATACAAATTGTTCCCCCAAAATGATGACACAGTTGTGGAAATCTGTGGCGGAGGCCTTGTTCAACAATGGACCTCCTTTGGCTGTAATTAATGAATTATAATAAATATATATTTGTTCGCACAAAAGGAAATATTTAACTGGTAGTCTCCATATTCATTCGAGCCTGTCTCATTGAGAACATGAGATTGTATGCTAGATGTAAGCATTCCGGGTGTACTCTCCACATTCGTACGAGCCTGTCTCGTTGAAAACATGAGATTGTATGTTACATGTAAGCATTCCGGGTGTAGTTTCCGCATTCATTCGAGCCTGTCTTGTTGAGAACATGAGATTGTATGTTAGATGTCAGCATTCCGGGTGTACTCTCCACATTCGTACGAGCCTGTCTCGTTGAAAACATGAGATTGTATGTTACATGTAAGCATTCCGGGTGTACTCTCCACATTCGTACGAGCCTGTCTCGTTGAGAACATGAGATTGTATGTTAGATGTAAGCATTCCGGGTGTAGTCTCCGCATTCATTCGAGCCTGTCTCGTTGAGAACATGAGATTGCATGTTAAATGTAAGCATTCCGGGTGTAGTCTCCACATTCGTACGAGCCTGTCTCGTTGAAAACATGAGATTGTATGTTACATGTAAGCATTCCGGGTGTAGTCTCCACAATCATCCGAGCCTGTCTCGTTGAAAACATGAGATTGTATGTTACATGTAAGCATTCCGGGTGTTGTCTCCATATTCGTACGAGCCTGTCTCGTTGAGAACATGAGATTGTATGTTAGATGTAAGCATTCCGGGTGTAGTCTCCTTATTCATTCGAGCCTGTCTCGTTGAAAACATGAGATTGTATGTTACATGTAAGCATTCCGGGTGTAGTCTCCACATTCGTACGAGCCTGTCTCGTTGAGAACATGAGATTGTATGTAAGATGTAAGCATTCCGGGTGTAGTCTTCATGTTCGTACGAGCCTCTCTCGTTGAGAACATGAGATTGTATGTTAGATGTAAGCATTCCGGATGTAGTCTGCACATTCGTACGAGCCTGTCCCATTGAGAACATGAGATTGTATGTTAGATATAAGCATTCCGGGTGTAGTCTCCATATTCGTACGAGCCTCTCTCGTTGAGAACATGAGATTGTATGTTATATGTAAGCATTCCGGGTGTAGTCTCTACATTCGTACGAGCCTGTCTCGTTGAGAACATGAGATTGTATGTTACATGTAAGCATTCCGGGTGTAGTCTCCACATTCGTACGAGCCTGTCTCGTTGAGAACATGAGATTGTATGTAAGATGTAAGCATTCCGGGTGTAGTCTCCATGTTCGTACGAGCCTCTCTCGTTGAGAACATGAGATTGTATGTTAGATGTAAGCATTCCGGGTGTAGTCTCCACATTCGTAGGAGCCTGTCTCGTTGAGAACATGAGGTTGTATGTTACATGTAAGCATTCCGGGTGTAGTCTCCATATTCGTACGAGCCTCTCTCGTTGAGAACATGAGATTGTATGTTATATGTAAGCATTCCGGGTGTAGTCTCTACATTCGTACGAGCCTGTCTCGTTGAGAACATGAGATTGTATGTTACATGTAAGCATTCCGGGTGTAGTCTCCACATTCATTCGAGCCTGTCTCGTTGAGAACATGAGATTGCATGTTACATGTAAGGATTCCGGGTTTAGCCTTCACATTCGTTTGAGCCTGTCTCGTTGAGAACATGACATTGTATGTTATATGTAAGTATTTCGGGTTTGATACTATTTGATCAGCATTAAAACGTAGTAAAAAGTAATAACAACAATACAATATTAGAGATTTTACTGCGGATTCAGAAGTGAGTTTGCTAGTGAGCTCTTGGAATAGCCACGCAGGTGTGCTCTATTAACACAAGAAAATAACATAGTATTTAAGACGCACACTAATGTATTACAATAGGCATATTACGACATCTACGGGAGAAGATGGTGTCATGCTGTATTCTAAATCCGTACACCATACGCACTCTTGTTAAAGCTATCCAATAAAAGCACTTTAGTTTACCCTAAAATTGCTCATTAAAGTTTTTTTTAGTTGTCACTAAGGGATTCTGTTCCAAAGGGATGGCCAGCAGCGTCACTTCTGTGGAATTGCAGACATTCTGCGCTCACCAACGAGCCTACCAATCAGGTCAAGTACTGGCAAATTCTACCCATATTAACGGCATGTAACCGATCGTTATGAAGATCTATTAGGAGGCCTTTGTTCAGCAGTGGCAGCTTTTGGCTGATATGATGAGGATCAAACTATCCCAACGGAGGAAAAAAGTAGTCTACACCATTAGTCTGCACACACGTGCGTGATATTTCACAATAAATTAAAAGGCTATTCAATATGCTTTTAATATGTTTTGGTAGATTAAAAGCCTATTATTATATCACTACAGTAATTCTTTTCGTTGACCTAAAATAAAATAATTTTGTCTATTTCTTTCATCTATCAAAAGAGTCGTTAGTAGTTTGTTCTTATCAGCTTAAGATATCCACAATTCTGAACAATGGTTTCCTCATAGCTTTCCACAACGAACGTATCAGTGCTACCTGTGCGTTAATAATTATTACTTTCTGATTGTGTATTACAGAAGCAATAGTGTGTTTATTATTGTGTATATGGGCCTATATGAAATAAATATTTTGACTTTGACAACGAACGGTTGTATGCCACCCGCATCCAACGATTTCCAGCTACCTCCACTAGGCCAGCTGTCCCTCTCATTGGAGACCGTAGGCAAACGCAGTGTAGGAAGTTTTCCGGTGCAGACCGCGGAGTAGACCATGGTCTCCACTCCAGAACCTTTCTGTCCCATTGGCCATCAGTTCTATGAGATCTGTGGGAGTATGTTCCGTTTCAAATAAAAAAATATCATGTTAACCTCAAAATCTTTGATCGATAAAAATAAAGCAATTTTCAGTACTTTTCATAGTTGTGTTATTCATTTCAAATGTTCGTTTTATTTCTACAGTAGTTTGTGTCAAAGCTAGCGAGCCATACCCTTCAACTAGTTGCACCTTTGTTCGTTTGAGGGCTATAAACCGTTACCTTTTACTCTCAGCCTGAAGAATTTTATATGGAAATGTTTTGTGTAAAATAGCAGAAAGAATTCATGACAAAGAGTTGCACTTTTTAGTTCGCCTATTTTATTTTAGATAGAACGGGATGTTGGAATCATGCCAAAATTTTGAATGACAACCTTGTACATATATCTTCATAATTGACAGCCCTTTTCCAGACACTGCTTAGTAGCCTTTTCTGTGACGCTTCTTTGGTCTGTTTCATTTGCATCCTGGTTTTTTCCGCAATTATTTGGACAGACAGCGCGTATATTGTGGGACTAAGCTTTAGTCGATTATCATAAACATTTTATTTAGTATTCACATTACAGTAAAGCGAAGATCTGTTGTTTTATATTATCTAACTTATTTTTTTGATCTTTTGCCGTTTCGATATTTTTTGTCTTAGCGCGACGCGACGTGACTGTCCGTGTACTCACTTAGCAGGTTCCTTCTGAAAGACAGCGCTGACGTATTGCTGCAGCTTATGCTGAGATGGGAACCTTTTTTGGACCTCGTACAGCTACGAGTAATACAAATCGCATTTGGTATATTTAAGTATTTTAAGATTAATATAAAAGACAAAAAAATAAACACTCCTCTTGCTCAAAAATACCGTCATTGAGGCATACCAGAGTGAAGAAAAAATTGCATTTCTTCCTCTAAGGGAAAAAGTTTTTTTAAAATTTTTGTCTGTCAAATGACAATGAGCCTACAAAAACGAAATAGTAGATTGTAATACAAGGGGCTAAATTGACCCATTATATACGAGGTAGTTTTACTCCGAGAATTTAATCGAAACCGAGTTTTATTGGGTTTTTAGTGCCATGTATTACACTCTACTTTTCACTACGATTGCGAGAAAATAAAATAATCCAATACAATATGAAATAGTTTATTTTATCGAGAATCGAGAGAAGCTCGGGAGTTAAACTACCTCGTATATAATGGGTCATTTTAGCTCCTTGTATAACAATCTACTACATTTTAATTCTTTCTTACTTCTCATTTGTCTGTTGGTCTGACTACACCTGTCTGCTGGTCTGCCAACACCTGTCTGCCGTCTCTCGGCAAGCATCCTGTTATGGATCAACTTCCCCTCATCATATCACATCGGGTAAAGAACGTCCATAGCTGAACAGGAGCCTCCCCTATAAGACACCACGCTTGGTTTGGTAAGTGCAGAATGGCTACTATTCCGCAGAAGGCATGCTATGGACTGCAGCCCATCCTTGCGAATCTGTCCGATTAAGAACATAGCACTACTCCATCTCCTCCCGTGGATGTCGTAAAAGGCGACTAAGGGACTGGTCCCTTATATTCTTAATCGGACACCGCACGGAAGGAAAAGGTATTACGTATAATATAATTAATTTAAAAGTTTAAATGTTGTTGTAGCTATTATTCAAACTATATGCTAAAAGCTAATGGACCGGAAAAATTGTACAAAACAATATCGTTGATTAAAATAGTTGAGTTAACTCACTCAAGTAAATTGTTTTGTTTGTGTCCATTAGTTACTGAAACAAATATCTACTGAACAAACCTAATTTGTAATTTTCTATGTTAGTAAATGTAGGGGCTCTAGTTTTTATTAGGTTTTGGTTCATTATCATTATTATATCAGCCGAAGTACGTCCACTCATCAAAGGCCTCCCGCATATATTCCCACACCGACTGGTTAAGATGCTATCATCCAACGACTCCAAGCGACCTTCACCAGATCGTCTTTTGACCTCGTTATCCGGCCCGTGGTCACTCCTGCATCTTCCTGCCCCAATGGTAATCAGTCCTACGAGCTAAATGCTCCACTTATTACCATTTCGGCTTACTAATTCTTTCAGCTATATCGGCAACTTTAATTCTTCTACGCATTTCCTCATTTGTGATTCGATCGCGTGTGAAATATCAAGTTTAGCTCTCTTCATATGTCTCCGAGTGACCTTGAGCTTTCTTATGAGGTCCATAGGGAGCCACCAAATCTCCGTGCCATATTTCATCACTGGTACTAGTTAAAAGAATATAATAGTTCGGTTGGTGCAGTGGCTGATACATGATGAAAATAGTATACATTAGATGCTCTTGATAACTCAATAAACTGATCCATAAAAATGTATCGGGCCTCCTAATTGGACCCAAAAATGCAAGCAATTAAGCACGCAATTATGAGGTCTCTAAAAGTGCCCCAACAAAAATAGAAAATTCATTTTAATCTCCAAATTGCACTGGCTCCTAAAATATTCTGCGACATTTTTCATCCGCTCTCATCAGCTGTCTAGAGTTCATTTTTCAAGACTAAGACGCCTGACAGTGACAAATACATTTTTGTCGTGAAGTGTACAAGTCATAGGTACCTTCAAAGGCATAAACAACGTTTTACTTTGGTGGTGGAATCATATATTTATTGATATGTCAGGGACGATTTTTACAATCTTGTAATGTTACATCATGTATATGTATATAAGCATTTTCATGGCAAACAAAGATATTGACTGACTCCCTGACGTAAAAATAAAAGCGTTGTAATGGATAATATCTCGGTAGCGTGCGCTAGATGGAAAAGGGAAATTCTCTTCTGACATTAATTATACAATATGTATTAAAAATGTCCAAACCGTGAAGTCATCAGTATCGATTTATAATACGAGTAATAATATTTATGTAATCTAATTTTCAAATTAATAAAAATGAAAATTGTAGAAAGCTTGATAATTACCACGGCCACACAGATCACGTCACCGCGCAGCTGTAAACGTGTTCAAATAATCAGATTTTTAGAACATTATATAAGAAATAAGCACATTTTCTCTACTTGTAAATAGTATAACATTGGATATTTTCACTATTCGTAATGATTGTCATTTTATTTAGTCATGATTACAGAAAATATATACGTGCTCCTTTTGGGTCGGACAGGGTTTAAAGATACATTCAATAATGTTTTTCTAATAATTTAATTTGAGGCTGCGGCTTCACTTTGGTCACGTGATTATAGATAGCCTACATCTTAGAAAAGTGCAGCTTTATCAGTTACGTAGTAGTTAAAAGTATTCAATAAATCAGATCTGCTTTGACGGCACGGTTGGTGCAGTGGATGATACAGTCGGCTGCTGCGCTCCGGGTCGTGGGTTCAATTCCCACACGGAACAAATATTTGTATGATCTGCAGGTAGTTGTTCCGGGTCTGGATGTATTGTATGTGGAATTCATGTCTGTAAACGCACCTACGACACAGGAGCAATTATAGTGTGGGGCAACGTTAAAAAAAAAAACTTTTAGCTATCATTGACTGATAATTTCAAACTCATCAAAGTTGTGTGCCACCCATTCAGCAGCGCATACAAATACAATATAATAGTGTATAATAATATAATAGTGTATAATAATATAATAGTGTATAGTAATATAATAGTGTATAATAATATAATAGTGTACAATATAATATTTTATCAAAGTAATAGTGTTGTCCTCTATTTACATTCTCAGCAGAATCAGACCCAGCAATATCTCGCATTCAACTACATATTATTAAATTCCCCGGCATTCGTGGAAACTCGAAAAAAATGCATTTGTCACAATGAGCTCGAATCGAGGGAGCATCGATATCTTTCATTCGATTCCAAGCTGTTCGACTTCAAAGAATCGATGCCAAAGAATGCACGACTCGGCTTTTTATGCAAAAAATATTCTATTGACTGGAATCGGGGACTTTTATGTTCTTTTGATGGGAGTTTTACTGAAATTTGGGTCGTAAAACAAGGGTGGAGAATTATTTTCGTAATGACTTCAGAAGTAATTGATCAAAAGCGTTTGTGACGTTGATAATCAGTTTTTGGCATTTTTAGATTATGTTCGCCAAACTGTCATTGGTGTTAAGTATCTTTACTGTCTTTAAGTTTTAATACCTTGGCGGGTAAGCAGGCGTATTTAATGAGGACTATTTGAGGGAGCTGTTAAAAATATCCAGATATTTTTAACAAGACAACAATTTAAATTTGCGTACTTAAATTTGGTTTCTGTTTAGGAAATTTAAGTGCATTTAAATTGAGCATCTCAGTGCATGTCATTAGACGGCTATCGTTAAGCCAAGGCCTTTGGGTGACTTGAACAACTCTGATACAATGTTGGTCACCATTGTATAACCAAGCGAGAGAGAGGGAGAGAGAGAGAGTCGTATTAATAATTACTCTGAATGTAGATATATTGTAAAATTATTATTCTTTCTTCTATCTTATTGATGGCATGTTTAGTTTTTTGCGAGTGAGAATAACATGCATACATAGATAAACTATCACGATAAAAACATCGTAACATAACATCGTCAGACAACTATGAAATTAATCACAAAATTGACGAGGTCATACAATTTCAAACCTCTTGAAACGTATTCGAATCCAGAATTAATAATACGAAGGTCACTGCAAGTACCAAATGTTGACAGCCCCTGATACAAAAGCGTTCTTAAACCACTAAACATAAAATGATAGAGCTCAGTATAAGCCGGCCAAATTCAATTGTTTGCGGATGTCGATACTCATGTATTGCGCTTTGTACCATGGTAGTATGTTATCATTAAATACGGTATTTATTTATTTTATTGCCACTACAATTTATAATAGAAAACAAAAACATAATATTAAAATAATAGTGCCAAATGGGGCCATATGCTCAGCATTAGCTAACCTAACCTAACGCTGATTTTCAGCTGCAACCCGCGCGCCCCATATGCTCGATGCTAGGATACATTTTACGTGCAGGCGTGCACGTAGTCACAGGCTGCCATGTGCGCAGCGCAGCGCACAGTGAAGTTTCGAGGATCCCTTAAAATCCTACTTGAGATCTGGCTTGAGACCTGAACTTTTTACAGTCAGCTTTCCAAAAAAGCTGGTCAAAGGTGACCGCTTTACAGTCATACCCTCCAAGATGTGCTTAAAGGCGTGACACTAATTGGCGGCTCTAGTGTGAGTCGAGGTCGAGTCGAGTGGGTCGAGTACCTGAAGCCCCCCTTCAGTGCCGTAGATGACTGCTTCGGTGGGTTTAGTTAGTAGGAGACCGGCATGCTCCTCCGTTGTTTCCTTGAGCGGAGGGAGTACATAATGTATTTCCAACGGGTAAAATAAAAGAATAGAATAGATTAATTATTTGTGAAACATAGGTATTTACATACAAAGGTCTTAAATATTTAGGTAGTGCGCTATGCTTTGCCAATCATGACATACAAATAGGTAAGTACTTACAGATAACATTATATTCTACTGTTACTGAAAACTATTGTATTAATTAAAAATATAAATTTATTACAATTTAATTATTTAAGTAATTATGCTATAGTAAGCATTATTACTATTAAAATTTACGTAATTATAGTTATAGAGATTTATCATAAAGAAACTCATATAGAGAATAAAAACAGTTTTGAAGCAATAACCCGTTATGTGTTTTTTTGAACTTATGTAACGGCATACTTTTTATTTCATCGGGTATTTTATTATACACTTGGGGAGCTACACCAAAGAAGCTTTTTTTCATTAAAGAAGTTTTACATTTCACAAGGCATAATTTATTCATATATTGAGCACGTATAGGTGTTTTCTTTGTTGTATAAAGTTTTTAAATAAATGTGGAGTATGCAGTTTCCAGGATATACAAAGTAAATAAAAAAAGGATTACCGTAAATACAGATTAACATGCCTATAATGGAATACAGAGAACAGAGTGAACTGCGCATTCACCCAAGTTCTTACAATATACCTTAATAATGTACTCAGCAATAAACTTTTTGATTGATGTATTAGCTTTCATCTCTCACTATCTCTATATATCAGCATACTGCAATTTGATTTCATAAGTCGTAGCTTCTCTTGCTGTTAGATGTCTGAATATGCCTTTCAAAATAAAAGGGTTTGAGAGGTTTCTATACCTGACAGGGTAGAAATCGTTAACGCTCTTCATTATGTGTTCATCGTCAAAGCTGGCTTAAAGTAAAGAGATGCTGACTTTGAGAAAAGCGGAATATCTCCGATTTTTATCTAGCGCACGTCGTAAAACCCGAGCCAACTAAGAGATCAGGCAATCTTGGAAAGCCTGCAAATATGACTTTCATTATATAAAATTGGTCTAATACCTTAGAGTATCTACAGGCACCGTAATTTCTCAACCTATCCGGAACGTCCACATCGATCTGAATAGTTGGTTATAAGACAGAACGATGACGTCAAACCTATTTATACCGAGAGGTTGGGTCCGGTCCTTAATTACTCGCTCTTCGGATACAGTTTTAAATTGGAACTTTTATAGCCATCTTATACAGGACCAACAATTTTTTTACTTTATTTTATTGAATGAAATATGCTCTAGTGTGATTGTATCGAGGACCTGGAGCCCCCTTTCACTGCTGAAGATAACTGTTAATGGTTTTAGACAGTAGGAGTCCTCTTACGAGGACCTGGAGCCCCCCTTCGGTGCCGAAGATGACCGCTCCAGTGGTTTTAGCCGGTAGGAGTCCGGCATACCCCTTCGCCCTTCCCCGGGGTGAAGGAAGTTCCATGTAGAATTTCCACTGGACAAAAAAAAAAAAAAAAAAAGATTCCGGCAAGTCTATATCATCTAACTTCAAGGTCGTGACTATCCGCAAACAAAGACTTCGCTGATAGAATGGGCTAAGAAATTAAGTCGTGTAATTCCAGCGCATACTTAGCGAAATATGTCCAAAAACTGATAAGCTTACAACTTTGAGTCGTTGTTCGAGGCTCTGAAGTCTTGCCTTGACCAGTGCATCGTTGGTAATGAGCCTCCAAGTGAATTGGTCAATTCTCTCTAGTGCTTCAAGCTGATATTTGGCGGTAACCGTCCAATGACGACAGGAGTGTTCTACACACAACCGAATATGACTTTGTATAAAATGAGCAGCTGTTCCGGTTTCTTATTCTAGTATTTGGCTATCTCGTGATTTTAGTTACAGACATATTCCTTTAGACTAAAAGCAGCTGTAAGGTAGACAAACATTTAATATGAGCGGGTTATAGAGACAGGTCCGTGCAGAATGCTAAGTGCATAACAATTACAACTTTGACTTTGACTTTGACTTTGACAACATTTTCCATAATAACGGGAAACCTAACCCAACCTTTGGAGTGGTCAGTGGGCAACTTTATTTCAAAGCTGTTCAAGCCACCCAACGGTCCCAGAATTGGATTACTGACTGCCGTCTAATGAAAACAAGCGGAACCGACAATTTTACGTGCCCTCCGAAGCACGAAAGAACGAGAACTGATACCATGGATTCAGTACATGTTTCTGGAACCCTCAGCGTTAGAATTTTGCGTCACATTTTTTTCCTGTTTATTTAACTGATTTCAGTACCTATTAAATAATTGTATTCGTCTATCCTAATGCTTCTTTGAATAAAAAACACACTATTTATTTTTACATAAAACCGCAATGTAAATAATAAATAAACGGCTGTTGTTTCGCTACAGTTCACGGATGAGCTCACCGCTCGCAGTAGCATAATAATCTCATATAATAGTACAATAATCACGTAGCATTTTGATCGCGTTGTTTACGATACATTGCGTGCTCAAAAATGGCAAAAACAAAATTTTATGTCAAAGATTAAAGTCTCAGCCATTTTTATTATAGGCCTAAGTGTAACTAATAACTTCTTCCCAAAGTTTACATCCTGTATAGCATTGATAACACTAAGCCCTCTACTTTGAAGATTCTGAAGCTTGATAAACCACGTATTCTACAACCGAATTCACCCCAAAAATTATAACATATAGAACCGCTATTATAACATTAATTTACGCGCGTGTTAGCAAACTGAATTAGGAATTCTTCAGGCATCGCTCATTTTTGACAAGATCGCCCATCAAATGTAATTGATTACCAGTTTGCTTGATGTATAAGTTCGTTTGCCATATGCTATTAGGACGCGCTTGTATGAGTAACGTAGTTCCGCCCTATTGGTGTTATAGACTCAAATTGAATGTGAGTTCTCAAGATACGATTCTTTTAACTTAGAAATCGAACTGTTATAAACTCATGGTAGGTTGCAATAAAAAGGATTCCTTTAAAGTTACATTAGACCCTAACCTTCTTTCACTGTAGAGCGAAGCTTGGGAAGATCCTTTAAAATCTTCCCTGAGAAGGGCCTGGGGGGCGACTTTTTATAGTCGCCTTCCCTAGAGGGGCTTCGCTAGAGGGGGCGATCGCTTTACAGTCATCCCCTGCGAGATGTGCCTAAAGGTGAGGCAGATTTAGAGATGTAGAGATTATTCGAGTTCCTGGAGCCTTTCTTCGGTGCCAAATATGACCACTCCGGTGGTTTTAGCCGGTAGGAGTTACCCAGGGCAGAAGAAATACACGATGTATTTCCAACAGATAAATAAAAAAGGGAGATAAGCAGCTGGCTGCGGCAGCCAATAGTAAACCTGACACTCAACAGATGCGCTACCTTTAAACACTTAATATATCGTATTTCGTGATCCACGCGCATGATGCGTTGTTATAATCAAGGACTGGCAATCTAATCTGCCTGATACAAATACGGGTGCTACAGCCAGGCTATTATAGGTAGGCTATGGCAGCCAGGTTGACAGGCAGACTGTCATAGCCAGAGTGTGTGAGGGTCCCTAGACAGATGTGCTTTTTAGTACGTAAACAGTTCTCAATTTCAGCCAATATGAGATCTATTTTTTATAAATATATAATATAAAGCGGTATATATAAAGCGGTCACCCCCCAGGCAGATCTCAGGGGGATTGAAAAGTGCGCTGTGGTGCGCACACGGTGTGATGTGACCACGTGCACACCACAGTCTCCTCATGGGTCCCTCGGTATGAGCACCCAGATTCCCCAATCGGTGCGTTCGCGACTCCTAAAGCCCTCTGCAGTATAACGGCTCCATTTCTTTTTCTCCAAGCGGAATCAGCCCTCTCCCGATCTTGCACTGTGGTCTCCTTCTGGAGCATGACGCTCTCATAAACAGAGATCAGAGCACTCCAACTTTTATGCTCCGCCAGCAAAGCCGACACTACTGCTGGCAGGGAGAGATCTTACCCGATCTGATCGATCAGGAAGCTCTATTATTCTCCTTGCAAATATTCTTGCGAGTTATCAATTTGCCTGCCACAGCCAACCAGAGATGTCTCTAACAGTATGGTAATGCGATAATATATCATACATACAATATAAACTGGTCTTGTGGACGTGTTTAGATTGCTCTAAGATCAAGTGGTTAGGCAAGTTACTATGTGTTTTCAATGGAAGATATCATGTGCCACTTATGATTAATGGGGTTGAAAGCAATAGACCAAAAAAATTAAAAACTCCTTGCAACACTAATCCTTTTAAAAATGTTCACCAGTATTACATTTGTCATAATAAGATTTGAATCCATTTGCCCTCACTTGATGAAATAACGTTTTTAGATTATGATTTTATCTGAATTTAGAAGAAAAAGATTTCTAGTTTCAGTTTTGGATGTCATTCGAAAACTTGTGAATTGAGGTTTTATAAAAAAAATACTTAGTAATGGTTCAATAATTTGACTTCGACTAGTTTTGCGGTTACTAAAGCTTGCTAGACACGTATTCATTTCATTCATCATCTTCATCATTCATAATACGGTTGGTTGGTGCAGTGGCTGATACAGGCGACTGATGCGCTCGGGTCGTGGGTTCGATTCCCGCACGGAACAAATATTTGTATGATCTGCAGATAGTTGATCCAGCTCTGGGTGTATTGTATGTGAAATTTATGTCTGTAAACGCACGCACAGGTGAAATTCCAACGTAAAAAAAGAAAACAAGTTTAAAAAAATTGGTCATCATCATAATATAAATAGGCTTGACATAATATATTTGAATCGGCGTACTCATATCCACAAAAATCGTCCACCGCTGAACAAAGGCCTCCCTCATCGATTTCCACAATTGTGTCATGTCATTTTGGGCATTCGCATGTTCCTTCACCGTTAAAGCAAGCGATGTCTTGGATTAACTAAGAAAGTATATATGACATTGAAAAAGTCACATTGGTAAAAGGCCAGGTTTTGAACCCACAACTAATTGCTTAAGAAGCGAGTTCATAAACCTCAAAGCCACCACGGCTATAGTATATGTATTCCAAACTTCGATCTTCATTAAAGGTATTCAACCTCAACAAGTTCGAACACAATCACGGCACGACCTACATAAGAGAATGGCGACGCTCGAAGCATAGAATTTATATCTTCACCTGACCTGGAAAGAGCTATTCAGCGTCGTTCATGTTATATGGATGTGCTTATGCGAGTTGTAAGTTATTTATTGCATTTCGGCCGAATGAAATCCACTGCTGAACACAGGCCTCCCCCAAAAATCACCACATATCATTATGGTTCCGTGCAAAAAAATGAAACCCATGAAGTCCAATATATATTTATAGATACTCTATGTCAAGTGTTTATGCCGTAGTACTCTAAATTATAGATAAATAATCCACTTTCTTTTAAGTTAAACAGCGGGTGAAACCGTGGGTCCCAGCTAGTTTCTAATATAAGTTTACTGGCACTCCTGTCCTCGGTCCACATCATTATCGTTTAAGTCACACAATGTCACACACACACGGCATGACGTGTAAACAAATCAAGATAATTTTCGATTTGATAGCTGGCCCGGCTGACGTGTAGGATTTGGTGTTGCAACACAACACACAAAAAATCTATATCGATTTAATGTAGTGATTTTGATTCGAAGAATAATATGATCAGTACAATACTTTCTTATCCGTGTGGTGTTCGGATTAAGAATATAGCACCACTCCATTTCCTCCCATGGATGTCGTAAAAGGCGACTAAGGGAATCTAAACCAGAGCGACGGGCAGCAGCGTTCCTCCTGTGAAGCGGTAGCCATACTGCGCTCACCAACCCGCTTGCCAAGCGTGGTGAGTATTGGCAAATACCCCCCAAAATGATGACACAGTTGTGGAATCTATGGCGGAGGCCTTTATTCAGCAGTGGACGTATAAATGGCCGATATGATGATATGATGAATACTTTTCTAAATATAAATAATGACTGCGACAAAACTCTAAGAGTGTAACCTCCAGGTCCTCGATACAATCATACTAGAGCCACCGATGGCTAGCCTTTAGGCACATTTCGGAGGGGATGACTGTATAGCGGTCTTCCCGGGGGTCACTTGGTATGAGCAAGCAAACTCACCAATCTGCGAGCTCGCGAGATCCGAGGCACGACGCTGCATAACGACGGCATCAGGCGTGTTGGATCTGGGCACCGCCGGGGCGGTTGTTACCCCGGCGGCATCTCGTCCCCGTCCGGGCATGATCCACTCTCTCCCAATTCCAGCCTTCGTTCTCCTTCCGGAGCATGACGCTCTCACAGAAGGAGACCACAGAACTTTCGTGGTCTGCCAGCGTAGCCGACACTACTGCTGGCAGAGAGAGATCTTGCTCGATCCAGCAGACCGGATCCACCACTCAGTAGCCCTCGCAGGGCACTCTCACGATACCTTTATTTTTATTTTTATTGATGTCCAGTGGAAATTCTACATGGAACTTCCTTCACCCCGGGGAAGGGCGAAGGGGTATGCCAGACTCCTATCGGCTAAAACCACTGGAGCGGTCATCTTCGGCACCGAAGGGAGGCTCCAGGTCCTCGTAAGATCACACTAGAGCCGCCCATTGGTGCCACGCCTTTAGGCACATCACGGAAGGGATGACTGTAAAGCGGTCACCCCCTCTAGCGGAGGGAAGGCGACTGTAAAAAGGTCGCCCCCTCAGGCACTTCTCGGGGAGGATTGTAAAGGATCCCCCCAAGCCTCGCTTTGCGCTGTGCTGCGCACGCAGCGGCACGTGACCACGTGCGCGCCACTTCTTCCCGGGGGTCGCTCGGTGTGAGCACGCAGACTCCCCAATCTGCGCACCCGCGACCCCCGTACTCTCACGATACCTACGAGTGGGAAGGATAGTCGGGTCTTCACAATGTTTACAAATTAAACATAATAAGGACGAAAATTGTTTGAATATTACGACTTCAAATTTACAAATTAAATACTATATGGAATTAGAAATGTATTATAGTTACGACGTCTGGTAAAGTATGTACTTAAGTTAATTAAAATTGTTATTTTAATTAAAATGCTCAGTGGATTATTATGTAAAGCGTCTTGTGTATACTGAAAATGGCTTTTATGGTGAAAGGTGCTATTTTCTAAGGGTTAAATCGACAATCCTATTATTTAAGACGAAGGGAAGTGTTATTTTGCACGACTCAGTAATAATATGATGTATTAATCTCAACTATATACAACATATTATGTTTGTGGAAAAATATCTATAGTTTAATTTCATAATCATCATCGTCATCATTATTTCTGCCGAATAAAGTCCTCTGCTGGACCCAGGCCTCTCCCAAAGATAGCCACAACGACCGATATGGACGTGTTGTGTGCTCATTGGGGGGTTTTGCCATAATTGCCACGCTTGGCAGGCGGGTTGGCGATCGCAGTTGAGTTGTTAATGCATTCGAAGAACGCTGCAGCCCATCCTCCGGCTAATCCCATAGTCACCCTTTACGACACCCACGGGATGAGATGGGGTGATGCTATTCGTAGCCGGCACCACACGGCTAATTTCATAATATGCTTATCTTAATGGGTTTCTTAATTATTACCATTAGAGTGAAATATCAGTAAGTTTCACTTTAGCTGGAGCGCCTGCAGTAAATTGTAAAATTTATATTACCATTGATGCATTGAGCATCATGTAGCCATCAATGTGATTTTTATTATTTATATTGATTGTCTTTTGCCTGGCTGTATTGGTCTGTCATGGTCACTAAAATGTCTTGCTAACGGTGGCGTTGTGTCGGGTCGTTCGGTTCCCTACAATATGGTTCAGCTAAGCGATGCTGATGCATGCGTCATGCTCGTGAACGGGTGCCGTCTGTTGGGACTGGTCAGCCGTTAACTGCCACGGCAAATAAACTACCCTTATTATATTATTGTCTTAGCACATTGACCTACATTTTTCTCAGTATATGTTTTACAATATTTTGTAGTAATCAACATTGTATTCTCAATTATTTTAAAAGAGTATCCATGGAGTTTCTTGCCAGCTCTTCTCCACGAGATCAACTATTTGGAACCGTGCAACTTAGATTCTGACGTTTCATAAGTGCCAATATTTGGTTTATTTTAAATAAAATACTTTGACTTTATACACTTATATTAATTCTGTTAGGGTAGTCACGGATTCACCCCTCTAAGTAGTATTACTAGTATTTTGAGTCTGGAAATTGTTAAAACATTTATTTCCATCTTTTTCTTTTCTTTAAATGTTCACTCCATGTTTACACAAAAGTGAAAAACTTTATTGTCTTTACGTGTCACAGATATGTTAGTTTTATTGGTATTGTTGTGAGATACATACAAATGATATTAATTTAACTAAAGATAAAATGTCTATATACACAAAACTAAAAACATTAACAATATTTATGCCTTAAATAACTAACTTTTTTTTTATCATGCTCAAACAGCTGCAAGCGTTCTATTAAAGTATTACGAATGTTATAAATATAAAAAGTTGTATGTTTGAAACTCCATCATGCTCAAACGGCTGTCCAAATTCTAAGAAGCCTTAAAATCTACTATTTATAAATGCGAAAGTTTGTATGTTTGAGGATCCATTACTCATCAGGATCCTTATAAAATCTTTATATATATACAATCTCCAACGAGGTGGATAGATAACCTGACGACTGAAGGTCGCTGGGAGTTATTGGATGCGGGCAGCTTGTAACCGTTCGTTGTGGAAATCAAAGGGGAAGGCCTTTATTCAGCAGTGGACATCCTTTGGCTGATATGCTGATCATGATGATGATATATATAAAAATCGGTGTGTGTGTATGTATGTTCCCTATGGACTCCAAAACGGCTGAACCGATATTGATGAACTTTTCAAGCAATCATAAAATTAGGCCAGCGGGTGATCTTGTGAAGTTTGGTAGTGATTGGATCAAATTTTTGTAGTTCTGGAAACTTTGTGTGAGATAATTAGTACTACCCGTGCGAAGCCGGGGCGGGTCGCTACTTCAGCATGGACGTCGATTATACCGTAGAATAGAAAATAATATTATACTTTTTACTAGAATAAAAAAAAACAGCAATGTGGGCGGTTGACGGCCAATAATCATATAAGATCTTTTATTTATTAGGTTGACAAATCAAATGCACAAAGATGGTTGTGTTGCTCTGTAAACAAATATTTTATTCCGTTAGATATAAATTCTATTACCAAACTACACCATTACAATATTTAGACATAACCCCAAACTTTTGATGTGAAAAAATGCGGTGGGTCAGACTCAGACCGATGGTTGGCATGGCGACGTCGCGTCGCCACGCCATGCATCGCTACTCTATATGATGGTATGGAAACATCAAATACGGTGTGGTACGGTTTTTTTGAAGTGAAACTTCTTTTGTGACGTGTGAATTAGATTTTATGAAACGAAAAAGTGTAACGAAACCGAGATAACTATAAATGAATTTAAAGCTGAATGCTGTATGCTGAACACGTTTCTATATAATTTCCCTATCCTTCATCTCTCTCTCGCTCCCTCTTTCTCTCTGTTTACCACCTCCATATTTCATTCATCTTATTCTCTTACAAATTAACCAAAACACAAAGTATCACTTCTACCGCATGTGAACTCACACTCGTGTTTTTTTTATACTAACTTATATAATACCTAGTTACAATAGGTCAACACTATATCTTGCCCACTGACTGTATAGAAATACAAATCCTCTTAAACTTTAATACCTACAACTTTATCTACTATTATAACGCCATGGAGCTCGGCAAAATTTATAATGATAGTAATACATTTTCTTTACAGTATCAGTCGAATCTACTTTTATATTTAGATCTTAAGTTCTTTACTTCCAAATGACTTCAAAGGTACCTATTGTCTGAAAGCCTGTCCAACTTCTCACAAAAGTAAACCTCGGAAACTCTGTTAAAATACTGTAACTTGAAGAATGATTATATTCTATACTTAAATTTATTTATATTCGCAGCATAACTGTTATATACCATGACTTTACAAATGTATATCAGGTATTTGCAAAATATTACTTCATATCGGCCATATATACGTCCACTGCTGAACAAAGGCCTCCCCCATAGATTTTCACAACTGTGTCATCATTTTGGGGGGTATTTGCCAATACTCACCATGCTTGGCAGGCGGGTTGGTGAGCGCAGTATGGCTACCGTTTCACAGAACGGACGCTGCTGCCCATCCCTCTGGTTTAGATGCCCTTAGTCACCTTTTACGACATCTACGGGAGGAGATGGAGTGGTGCTATATTCTTAATCCGGACACCACACGGAATTACATATATTACTTATAAATCATAAACTAATATAATTATGCCATCATCATTCCAGCCCAATAAAGTCCACAGCTGGATACAGGCCTTCCCCAAAGATCACCACAATGACGGGTCTGGGTATGTTGTGTGCTCATCAGTGTTTTGCCATAATAGCCACACTTGGCAGGCGGGTTGGCGATTGCAGTTGAGATTTGAATGTACTCGAAGGACGCTACTGCCCATCCTCCGGCTAATCGCTTAATCGATATTTACGACACCCACGGGATGAGATGGGTTGGTGCTATTCGTAGCCAGCACCACACGGCATACTGTAACGTACGCACAATTGTGGAAATGTATGGGGGTGGCCTTGTCCAGTGGTAGTTGTCCTTTGGTTATACCTGCTTATGTTACAAAAACCGAAATATAGTCCGCTATACAGATGTTTTCAGAACACAATCTCACCTTCTTTAAATTATTTCCCGCTTTCTAATTAAGGCATCTCTTATTTATGATAATATGAAGTCCAAAATTATTATCATTACTTACCAGATTATCATTAGGTATTGTACAGTACGGTAAATAATCGAAACAGGAACAGAAGGTTGACTTCATATAAATTGCGAAATAAATTTTACGCACTCTTTGCTGGCTGGAGGCCTCTTTTATTCTGGCTGGAGGCCTCTTTTCTCTGGCTGGAGGCCTCTTTTGGCTTCGCCAGAAATGGCCGGTTAAGCAACCACATTTCCATGAAATGTATGCGAGAAGCCCAAAAAAAAATACGCACTTTTTGTATTTTTTTCTTCTCCGAGCCTTATCCCAAGTATGCGGTCGGCTACTAGTCTAGCCAGATGCGTCTTCACATCAGTATTTAATCGTCTGAAAATCTAATAACTCAGGATGTTCAATGCTTGCTCGGCTTGTAAAACACGTCGAACGATAATAGATCAATCTCGTGCTAAACTGTCGATCTAGCAACCAAAGCCAATCGATCAATTACAAGGCGACATAAAACAGCTTATAATCGATATTGATTAAAGCAGCGATCGATTTGTCAACACCGCTCGCATTATTTACTTCGACTTAGCATGTTACTTCCTAAACTAAAATTGCTGACTGTACCTTGTTTATGAATGCAGGTGTTTCGCAAAAAACTATAACATTGTCGGTTTAATACGAGGTATTCAAATAGATTATATAATACCATCGTACCTCTCACCATCGGCGGGGAGTTCGTCCACAATGGCCAAAAAGGTCTCGTACAAACGGTTTCAGAGGAACTTCCTCCCGTGCACGCTCAGGTTGTAGTCAGCTCCCTACCGAGGATTTCCTAAGAGACTACAGCATTGGGCTATTCAAAAAGGGTGTAAAATGATTTTTATAGCGTCGGCAACACGCGAGTGATACCTTTGGTGTTGCAAGTGTTCATAGATTACGGTAACCACTTACTTGTTACTTCCGAACATAAGAAGTTAGAAAGAAAGAAAGAAAAACAGTTTATTTTTGCGGCGAACGTCGACGCACAAGTACAGATTCAAACGTAAAAATTCTACATAAGGCATTACTAACGACATAGCTAAAATCGATACTACATACTACAATAATTATACGCTTAAAAACTAACACTTCATGAAACCAAACGCGTATCCGCGCTGGCAACACCGTTATAATAAAAATGGCCAAAAGACTTGGTATCCTTATCTTGGATCTTATGAGTGTTATAACACCCTAAACCTCAAATATTGACCATTCTTTGTGTCTTTGGCCCCACAAGCCTTCCTGTCCTTATCTACACTGTAGTTACATTGAAGCGTGTACCCGTAAAGTTATAATGAATACATTAAAAATTTTAATCATTCCACGAAATGGAAATTTCGAATTTAAACATCACTGCGACAATAGGATCCTTTGTAAACACATAACTTGAAATGATAAAGCTAATATGTGATTACTTAAGTATATTTTGGGTATTTTAATTATTTTGTTATGTAATGTAAGTCGTTTATACTTGAATAGTTATCTACTAAATGGTAGACAGTTCCATGTAACTAGCGGTAAGTCTGTAGCCATTTTATATCAGTCCGTAATTGCCCTGAACATGTGATTTATTTTTATGTTAATCAGCAATTAATGTGTGTTCATATATAAAGACAACGGGAATTAACGCGAAATTACTTTTAAGTAGCTTAACGCTGTACACTTATGTCGTTGATGTACTGTTGAAAGAGAAGAGGACCCATCACACTTCCCTGAGGAACTCTTTAAACGGGAATTAACGTGAAATTACCTTTGCATAGCTTGACTTTTTGACCAAGTTGTACAGATCGTGGTCACAAGCAGACTGATGCAGCGAGATCACTCTGTTTGTGAGGTAGATTCATGTTCATCCACCCCTGATATTTCTTTATTTATTTTAGGGCCGCAACAGATTACACTCACTGTGTTCTTATTTTATCTCGATTGAAATTGTAATGTTTCTTGATTTCAATTGCTTCACGCACGACTCTATAATAGAAGTGGCGTTCGGTGGAGAGAACTCACCTTTTGAATAGAAGTGGCTTTCGGTGGAGAGGACTTCTGGACGATGAATGATTCATGAATCATGAATCTACCTCACAAACGGAATGACCTCGCTGCATCATCAGTCTGCTTGTGACCACGATCGGTGCAACCTGATCGAAAAGTCAAGCTATTCAAAGGTAATTTCGCGTTAATTCCCGTTTCAGGAGTTCCTCAGGGAAGTGTGATGGGTCCTCCTCTTTCTACAGTATATCAACGATATAATAAAAGTAACCAGTCATCAGTGTACATTATTTGCAGACAATATATCAGTTGTTATAGCAGATAGCAAAAAAAAACCTTCAGAATATAAATAGCCTATCTACTATATAATGACCTAAATCTGGCAATAGAAACAATTACAAATTGGCTAAGCAGTAATAACTCAACTGCAAATTTAACAAAAACAAAAGTAGTACAATTCGGAAACTTTAATCAAACAATACATTTTTTGATGTATTCTACCAATGTAAACCAAACTATTGAATATGCAAAACAAATTTACTAGGCATAACACTAGATAAGTATTGCAATTGGAGAGCGCACAACATTAACGTCTGAGCCAAAGTAAATAGATTTGTATTTGCATTAAGAATGATACGCAAAACAGTTAGTGAAAAAGCAGCAAACAGTGTTTATTACAGTTACGTACATCAACGTTTAGATGTGGACTATTAAGGGGAAACTCGACAAATATAAACAGAGTATAAATTTCACAACAAATAAATGTATCCATGACATTGCTAACATTGGACCAATAGATAAATGCAAACCAATCTTTAAAAATCTTAAGCTATTCGTATTGACTCTGACGTCAATGTACATATTGGAAGTTGGCTTATTCGAGAGGAAATATCCACATATGCTTCAGAAAGTCAGTCAGTGAGTATAAGATTCATCTCTCCAGAGGTAAGAGTAAACTCTTGTTACCGAAGTGTGAAACCTCACTCATCAAAAAATCTCGTTCTATATGACAATAAAATTTACAACCATTTACCAAAACATATAAGAGAATTGACCCTAAATCGTTTTAAAAATTCATTGGCAAAGTGGCACATCGAGAAATGTGTTTATGACATTATAGGTTTCTTTTTGAAAATTTAAATTTGTGCGTAAATTAATTAATTAGTGATAAGATTGATTAAATTAAATGATATGGTAATAAATTAATAGACAACAAAATTTATTGACTGTTTAATCATCTACTGACACTAACTAATATTTTGATTTTTGTCTTCGTCATTCGAGTTAATATTTATATCAGATATTTTTATGTATTCTATTTAACTATTTATAATTATGTAATATAATATAGTATCTATTTTTATATTAGTATATGTATGTATTCCTATTTTTAATTCAGTCTTTTTTAACATTAACTATAGCTTTGCTTTTATACTTCTTTCGAAGTGCTTTGTTTAACCTAAAGGTTGACTGGTAGAGAATGCCTCATGGCATTAAGTCCGCCTTATGTATACTCAATGTACATAAACGTTTAAATAAATAAATAAATAAATTTTATGATAGATTATGTAACTAATGTTAATAAATTTTCTTCTTTTTCTTTTTACCAATGTTTTACTATGATGTAGATTAAAAACTATATTATGGATTGAAAATGAATGTTTGTTCCTTATTTTGCATGCAAAGAAATCCAGCGAAACTTGGGATAAAAAAATCAATTATGTTAACACCTACTATACCAAGTTTCAGGCCACCATATACCATGTTTAATTATTGTTATTTTTTATGTTTCTCTAATCACGGGTTTATATCCCTTGTAAGGTGGGGAACCCGGTCTTTTGGTAGGCTTACGTGGAGAGAAGGGTCCAACACGCAGAGGCCCTTTAGAGAATTTTAATCCAAAATATAATTGGACACTAACCGAGGAATATCCATGGCTGCACTATAAGCTCTGGCGGCCCCCCTCTGATCGGCCAACTAAGGCAAGCCAGAGTTGAAAGTGCTGCGGGCATTCATGGGGTTCCACTCCAGCCGACCAATAAAGGTAAGCCCGAGAAGAAGCCCTGATCGACTCTCTGGAGTATTCGGGTACGAGGTATCGCCATTCACATTCAACTCGCCACAAGCTTTATTTATATGAAAAAGAAACCTCAGATAGTAACAAGATTCTTATCGAAAACCTTAACTACTCCTTTTAAGAATCTAGATGCTGAAACATGGCCATACAGGACTAATAAAGTGAGAAGTTATTGTCTTTTATTTAAACATCGAAACAAATTTTATCGAATAAAATAGTTTCTCAGAAAATCCTCTTGTTACGAAATATGAAAGATTCCCTCTTTTATTTTACTCCAGCGTCAATTCATTTACCACGACGTTATATTTTCTTCGCTAAAAATAAATTTGCCTTTAAGCTTGGAATAACAATGTACACATTAACTCCCAGTAGCATAAAAGCAACATTTTTCTTTTAATTTTAAAGGTTCATTAACGTCCAGATAATAAGTTTTATTGAAATTTCAGATAAATGTATTACAGAGGTCAACATCATGGAATTTGGAGGTCACTTATAATTTTACACCTCGTTTCACCATAATCGTCATATCAGCTATAGAACGTCTACTGCTGAAAAAAGGCACAATTGTGCGAATCTATGGGGGAGCATAGATTCGCCGTCCACGCAGAGCACCCCTCAAGCGTGTACTGTGCGGTATCACTGGTCGCTTCCACAATGGTGGCACTGTGCCGTAACCTCGCGTCCTATTCTGTGCAGGTACGTACCGAAACTACCGTGACCGGTGAATACCTGCGTCAGACGGTAGGTGACGCGCTCGCTCCTTCTGAGCCTCCGAAGAGCGGCAGGATGGCCTCGACGACGCGCTTGTTCACGAACTGTAACCGTAGGCGATGTCGCCACATCTCGAGTGCGCGCCGTCGACCCAGCCACCTCAGACTGTCGAACGCCCCTGAAGGCACGCTTTGGCGGAGGGAGTGTGTCTGGTCGTAGACCCACGCATCCGTCTCCGCCTGGCGGACAACAGATCTACCACTAGTATTATAAGTATAATAGAAACAGTATACAACAGTATCAAGCCAACCCTTATTTACTAGAGTACCTACATAAACTCTGCATATACTCTAAATGAAATAGAACAACGGAACCATGATGAGTAAAACAGTAGTTTAATTTGGCTAATAGTACATTTTGAAGCTCTAAAAGCTCCAACAATCTAATATTGTTGGCCAACGAGGTAATTTCTTTTACACTAAATGTAAGGGCTCGAAATTGTTTCATTATACAAGGTTTAGACTTAAAGTAATAAGTCTAAGTGACTGTTTTAACCTATTATTTTCTAAAGGCGTGTTCAAAGGTTTGTTTAGACGGGGTCAGCGGAGAAAATTCACAGTACTTACATTATTGATTTATCAGAAACCGATACATAATGTGTGGTGAAACTAAGGTATCATCGGAGTCCCTAGTATGCAGAAACGAGGTGTGGTGTTCCTCCATAGAAAATGGAGGATCCTCACAAATGCATAAGATGCGTTGCTGAATATTAGTTAATTCAGTAAAAACCCTAGGTGAGTCCCCCACGCGCGCACGTGGTCACGTGCCGCCGTGTGCGCAGCACAGTGCAAAGCGAGGCTTGGGGGATCCTTTACAATCCTCCCCGAAAAGTGCATGGGCGGGCGACCTTTTTACAGTCGCCTTCTCTCCGCTAGAGGGGGTGACCGCTTTACAGTTATCCCCTCCGTGATGTGACTAAAGGCCTGGCACCAATGGGCGGCTCTAGTGTGATCTTACGAGGGCCTGGAGCCCCCTTTCGGTGCCGAAGATGAGCGCTCCAGTGGTTTTAGCCGGTAGGAGTCCGACATACCCCTTCACCCTTCCCGGGGTGAAGGAAGTTCCATGAAGAATTTCCACAGGAAATCAATAAAAAAAAAAAAAGTTTTGTCCCCCACGTGTTGCCATAAGCAGAACGGCACATATTGAAGACTATTGTTGTACTCTTGTATAATGTTACGTATGATAAATAGTAGTAATATATAAGAAAATTATACATTAGGTGTAAATGTATCATTCCTTAATTTTACTAAAGCAATTAAACAATTTCATTTAACATTCACAAAATGAAACCGATTACCGTTAATATAAATCTACAATAATGACACAAGTCGCTGCTATTTCAATCTATTAGCGCCACTTTTATTCCAGCTGCAAAGGACAAAAGTATACTTAGAAATTTCAAGATATAACAGACGGCTGTTTACGACTTCGCGCCAGACACTATCTCGGAACGTAAATGCCGTCTGAACCCACCTTTGCCCGTCCCGAGATAACGTCCATTTATTTCTTACAAAAACGCGTTGAAGATTTAAAAGCTTTCGATAATGCGTGTACATCTTTAACGCGAATAATTTTGAGATTTACATTTTCATGAATGTTTGTAACTTTGTGTTGTGTTTTTCCTCCTTGCTTTTGTGGTTTAGCGAAAATTGTGGTCATTATTTTGGCTTGTAAATGTACGCTGTTAAATATGAGCCTAATCGTGTATTCGTACTTTTTTAATACTAAGTATTGCTATTGTGATTAGGAAGAGTAAGATCTCTACATACGAGCAATCATCATCATCTTCTTAATATCAGTCAGAGGACGTCCACAGTTGAACTTTGATAAAACATTCAAAACTCTTATACAACTTTTATAAACAATTGGCCAAAGAAAAGGCCAGTCTTCTGATCACGCGAAGTGTCGGCTGACTGTCTAGTTACATCTTTGAAAAGCAGAGGTGCGCTTGGATCCCATGACCCAAGCGTTTCGATCCCAAACGGCTCAAAACAATAATTACCAATGAGGTTCTTGTATTTGCGCCATTTGAGGGCTTTTGCTGTAGAAGCGGCAGCGCCAGCACAGTCTGCCGTGCTTGGAAGATGGGATGGGATATCGGCAAGGTTGTCGACACAAGTTGCATCCCACACCAGAGGCCTACCAATCTTCCATGGCAGTAACGACATATTGTCCAGTCTTTTCAGCCATCGTTACGTGCCAAGCCAAAATATTTGTCGATATAGATCCTAGCTCTAATTGTAAACGACTCAACATTTAAATAATAGTTCACCACATCGGCCATACATCGTCCACTCCTGAACAAGGGCCTCTCCCATAGATTTCCACAAATCTCGTTATGATTTTCGAGGGAATTGGCCAGTACTCACCACGCTTAGCAGGGGATTAGTAAAGCGCATAATTGCTACTGTTCCACGGTTTAGAGTCTCTTAGTTACTTTGACAACATCCATGGGATCTAATGGAATGGTGCCATATATATTCTTAATCCAGCACCACACGGAACTAAGTCGGCTAATACGAGCAATATTAATAATTATGCAATATATTAATATTACTTTTGTTGTCGGCGTTCCACGCTACGTTATCCATGCGCGGTCTCTACTAGAGAACCCTTTTTGCCCCAACGGCCAATAGTCCCGCAAGCAGCGTGCTCTGCCCGTTACCACTTCAGCTTACTAATCCCTTTTGCTATGGCGGCAACTTTAGTTCATCTACGGATATCATTTTTGATTCGATTTCGTAGAGAAATACCAAGAAGAGCTCTCTCCATAGTTCGCTGAGTGACTTTTCTTTAGTTCTTATGAGGCCCATAGTGAGTGACCACGTCTCTGTGCCATATGTCATCGCTGGTAACACACTGATATTTCACGTTCAGGCACTGTGGTATTGTAGACGAAAAGACGTGATAAAGGTAATATGTCAGTTGTTCCGCGTGCAGTTTTGATATTGGTATAAAGATTTCACATTCCTTAGTACAAGTTTTAGTTACATCGAACAAGTTGTTTTGTCAGTGAAGCATTGGTAGTATATTTTTATATACACTTACTTGTACATTTATTCATCACAAGAAATAGAATTACTTAAGGTGAACTTATTAGCGTTAATTTGTATTTTTCTAGTGTTTTTATCGACTTCAAAAAGGAGGTGGTTCTCAATTAGTTTTTTTTTATGATTGTACACCGGTTACTCCTAGATCTGTAAACCGATTTGAGCGATTCTTTTTTCAATAGGTGCAAAATATTTTCGAATTTGTCCCATATAAATTTCATTACATTTGATCGAGTAGTTTTTAACAAGCTTCAATAAACAGGTTTTATTTGACTGCGCTTACCTAGATGATGTCTTAATAGTTTCGATTCTTAGAATTATTTTTAGTGTTAGATACGGATACCAAATTGGGTAAAGTTTTTAAATATATATACACTAAAAAGAAACAAATAAAACTTTTTAACAAAAAAACCGACTTCAAAATTCTACACGATATTAAAACCAAAAAGAAAAAAAGACTTTATTTATTAAGTCGCCAGATGACAGATATTATTTTTGTTATAAAGTTTGATTTATTTAAATTGTGTTGAATTGTTTAAACATAAGTACTGGCATTCTCAGGCGTATTTAGTACTATATTTTCTTAATTATAATTAGTAAAGATCTTGAAAATGTAATTTTCTTCTCTCTTATTTCGCAGGCGTATTTAGTACTAAATTTTCTTAATTATAATTAGTAAAGATCTTGAAAATGTAATTTTCTTCATACGTATTTGGTAATTATATTTCTACAAATCACCATCACAATTGTATTTGCCAAATCTGCAACTGTGTATCTGTTGTGGATACAGAAATTGATAAATAAAGAAATTAAATAAAAATCTGTCGCATCTAGTTTGACTGGCAGCTGACCCATAACAGGGATTTTTATTCTTAATATACGCACATAAGAGCAATATAATAGGAGCTGACCTAAAGTCCCCAGAAACCCTCACTCACCAATAATAAAGAGGCAAATATAAATAAGATTAGTTATGTCAGTCAGTACTTATTACTTAATTAAGTGAGATATCAGCTAACGCACGCACATGGTGTACGCCATAATATTATTATTATCATTTACACATAGTGATAAACAGACTGACAAAATGGTTAAAATCACCTTCTAGAAGAAACCAGACTTTTAACGGTTTTTATTAATCTAATTAACTATAATAATAATTTATTTATTTATTTATTTAGAGTTACCAACATTTGATTACACCCTAACATTACATTATACATGAATTAAATCTAGAACCAAGTGTAACAAACAATTATAGATAACTACAACTTTTACTTAAATAATAGGGCAGGGCAGCTTGTGGTGAGCTGAATGTGAGTGGCAACACTGTGTACCCGAATGCCTATTACATTATCATCATTTCGGCCGAATGAAGTCCACTGTTGGACAAAGACCTCCCCAAAGAGCACCACAGCGACTGATATGGTTGTGTTGTGGGCTCGTTGGGGGGCTTTGCCATAATCGCCACGCTTGGCAGACGGGTTGGCGATCGCAGTTGAGCTGTTAATGTACTTGAAGGACGCTGCTGCCCATCCTCCGGCTAATCCCTTAGTCGACGTTACGACATCCACGGGAGGAGATGGGGTGGTGGTATCCTGAGCTGATATAATAATATTATGTTATATATTACCTTTATTGGTCGGTTGGAGTGGAACCCCATGAGCGCCTTTCAACGCAGGACTTTCAACTCTGACTTGCGTTCGGAGGCCAATCATAGGGGGGCCGCTAGAGCTATATGCTCGGGGTGGAAGTGTGTAATGCCGTGATAAGGAGTCTTCGAGACGCGTGATGGTGAAACTGGTGCCGCACCTCTAGACACCCCGGGCCACTCACACCGGTGTTGCTCCCTGCCACTTGTAGTGGTGGCCATTTAGGGGGCTTATTTTGTGAGTGGCGAGTCACCGTCTGCCACAGAATTTCACTTTAAAGGTTAGAAGGCAGACGCCGTTGTTCCCTTATTTCTTAAACTTATCATTCTATATAACACCCACTGCAATAGACCTTGTCGTTATAGTTTCTATCTCATACAATAGCCTTACACCACTGGGGACACACGGACCACGTGACTTCATTTTATAGTGCAGCCATGGAGAGTCACCTGTTAGTATCCTATTACATTTTAGATTAAACTACTCTAAAGGGGCTCTGCGTATTGGACCCATGTCCCCGCGTAAGCCTATCAATAGTCCGGGCTCCCCGTTATTGGGGATATAAGCCCGTGAAGAGAGAGACATGTAGATAATAATAATTCATTTACTTATTGTGACTACAAAGGCCCACTTGTTCGTACAAAAATCAAGTATTTATATTAATAATAAATTATACATTCCATACTTTTATGAATAATAAGTTGCCCTTCTCGCACCAACGCATTAACAAAATGTTCCAAGATCGGAGCATCATGCTGATCAGCTAAGGCTTTCAGAATGCTAATGGAACTGCCACGTATTCTTTTTACATGTGTTTTGTGAGTATTCATAATCTTTCCAAAACTACATCTAAAAAATCCAATTTGACATTCCTCCTACATTTAGGGGGACAACACCCAAGTTAGGACCCCGGATGTCCATATAAAAGCGCTGTATTGTTATCCACTTCATGCTCGTAAGACGAACAGTATCACAAGGTTTTTTTTACGGTGGGCAACGGCGGCGTCTGTAATATTCCAAGTTTTAATGATCTGTAGTTGTTGACCCGTATAATTAAAACAGTGTGAAGTGGTCACGTCGCGTCGTCGTACTGGGAATTAAAGTAATATCAACATAGTTACAGAGTTGAAGGTTACCCTTAACTCGCTCCCTTGACGCCATTAGAATAATTTAAACAACAAAAAAATGTAGGTACTGTCGAATAATGCCTCGTATAAAAAAGGAGTAAAAATAAGAGTAGCCATAGACGAATCAGATTTTGTAGGTCAACTGATAAAATCCACAATCGTTTTTCCTTTCAAATACCTTTTTTTAATTTATTTTATTGTTGCCCGGTGAAAATTCTTCATGAACTTCCTTCGCCCCGGGGAAGGGCGAAGGGGTATGCCGGACTCCTACCGGCTAAAACCACTGGGGCAGTCATCTTCGACAACTAAGGGAGGCTCCAGGTTCTCGTATGATCACACTAGAGCCAGAGTAGAGTTCCTTTCAAATACCTATTCATAATCATTTCGGCATCATTCAATAAAGTCCACTGCTGGACATAGGCCTCCCTCAAAGATCACCACAACAAATAGGTCGTTGTGGTGATCTTTGAGGGAGGCCTATATAGGGATAAATCGGATTATTTATAAATAACTTAGAGTACTTCGGGGGAGACAGTTAACATGATCATTGCAGCTGTAAAAACGTCCACTGCTGGACAGAAGCGTCCCCAAAATATTGCCACAACAACTGGTACGGGTTTGTATTGTGTGCTCATTGGGGGGTTTTGCCATAATCGCCATGCTTGGCAGCCGGGTTAGCGATCGCAGTTGGATGTAATATATTCGGAGGACGCTGCTGCCGATCCTCCGTCTAATCGCTTAATCGGCTTTTACGACACCCACGGGATGAGATGGGTTGGTGTTATTCGTGGCCGGCACCATACGGCAATACATTACACTTAACATTTACTATAGCCATCAGTCTGTCAGTCTGTCAGAATGTTTTAAATCTACTTTTCTTATCTTCCTTACGTTATAGAACGACCTCCTGAGTTGGACTTTGGGCGGAAAGTCTGCCGGTCATCCAGGATGTTACCATTATTTTAGGACGGCTACTGTTCATGGTTTCCAAACATTGCAGGACGAAAGCCAATGATTTATTTACAACATCATCATCATCATCATATCGGCCATACAACGTCCACTACTGAACAAAGGCCTCCCCCATAGATTTCCACAATTGTGTCATTATATTGGGGGGAATTTGCCAGTACTCACCACGCTTGGCAGGCGGGTTGGTAAACGCAGAATGACTACTATTCTACAGAAGGGATGCTGCTGCCCATCCACCTGGCTTATACTCCCTTAGTCGTCTTTTACGACATCCACGGGAGAATTTGAAGTGGTGCTATATTCTTAATCCGGACACCACACGAATAATTATGATTTATTTTCGCTGGTAACTAACAGTCAGACACCAGTTGATGATCATCTATGTTCAGACTAAAATAAATAATTTATTCTTTATCCGTCCATTTTTACGGTCATACAGTTGCTAAGTATCGCAATGTTCGAGCGGGAACGGGCGATTGGGACCAAAAAAATACGTTTAGCAATGCAAGAGTCGGTTCGAGAGAGGGTCGATCCCGCTTGGAGGAGTAGGACAAGGCGCTACGGCTACAACCGACTCGGCGTCTATGTCCAACATGCCTTTGCGTCCGGCGGGCTGATTACCTAAGTCGCAGACGCTTTGCAACAGGCGTAAATTGCTCCAACGCCACTGTCAAACGTTAATTTGATATTACCTATTTGCCGATAGCGGCTAAACAGGCGAAGATCTCAGACGTGCCTCTGTCGGACAATCAATGAATTAAAAACGTTCATTCTTTTTAGTTCCACTGGTGGCTACTGGCGCTAGTAACTATGTATCTTCCACAATAGCGACAGGCGGGCGATGCCTTATGTAATATAATTTTTTTTGACGCTTTGCCACCAGTGGATCTTTGGCTGCGCGATAGCTGCTATCGTGTCTGCTGTTGCTGTTTTTAGCTAATCAGCCTGCGGGTATTGTAGTTAGATTGGGAAATCTGCGTGCTTGTACTGAGCGACCCTGGGAAGATGACGAGGTGGAAGTGGTCACGTGCCACCGTAAGCGCAGCACAGCCCACAGCGAAGCTCCCAAGAATCTCTTACACTCCCACTTACTAGAGGGGCTGACCGTTTTTGTAGAAATAGTTATTCACCAAACACGATTGTTTCGGTGCGAAACTGCACATGATCAGGATGCCAAGTCACGGCTGAATGCCACCATTATGGAGTCGACCAGGCTTAATGAATAATTGGCCGTTTTGAGGTAAGGGTATTTATAGAATAATTGGTTTTGGTTTTGTGCGTTAGAGTAGAATAGACAGAATTAGCCATTATTAGAATGAGTGTTTTATAGAACAAGCTACTTTGAGAATTGGTCCATTAAAGACTCAGTTGTTATTTTGAGCAATCGGTTGTTACTTACTGACAAGGAGGTCGTGGTGGAGTTGCCATACCAAGCACATTATAGAAAAAATACGGAGCGACTGTAATGTGTTCATCGGTATCCATTTGCCATCGGTTTAGTAGCCAAACTTTCGGGCTCCTGGCTCTCATAATAACTTTAATTTTTAGCTTGTAATTTGGGGGCTCTTTAAAATCCCTACAAGATGTGCCGGGGAAGGCGCCCTTTTTACAGTCATCGCCCCTCCACTAGAAAAGATGACCGCTTTACAGTCATCCCCTCCAAGATGTGCCTAAAATCGTGGCAACAATGGGTAGCTCCAGTGTTATTGACGAGGACAGGAGCCCTCTTCGGTGCTATAGATGACCGCTTCAATGGTTTTAGCCGGTAGGAGTCCCACCGCCATTGTGGAAGCGACCAGGATACCGCACAGCACATGCTCGAGGAGTGCCTGCGTGGGCGGCCGAGCGGCGGGTCCTGGTTGATCGGATCGGGCAAGATCTCTCTGCCGGCAGTAGTGTTGGCTATGTTGTCAGAGCATGAAAATTGGAGGGCAGTGGTCTCCTTCTGCGAGAGCGTCATACTCCAGAAGTAGACTGCAGAGCGGGATCGGGAATGGGCCGATCCTGCATGGAGAAGCCTCGTCCTTCGGCGCCGAGGTAACAACCGCCCTGGCGCCCAGGTCCAACACGCCTGAGTCCCCTGCCATCAGTTCATGGTGGAGGGCCTCGGGGCTCACGGGAGCGCAGATTGCGGAGTCTGCGTGCTCATACCGAGTGACCCCCGGGAAGACGGTGGCGCGCACGTGGTGACGTGCCGCCGTGTGCGTAGCACAGCGAGACTTGGGGGGATCCTTTACAATCCTCCCCGAGAAGTACCTGGTGGGCGGCCTCCGCCAAGGGGGTGACCGCTTTACAGTCATCTCCTCCGAGATTTGGCTAAAGGCGTGGCACCAATGGGCGGCTCTAGTGTGATCTTACGAGGTCCTGGAGCCCCCCTTCGGTGCCGAAGATGACCGCTCCAGTTGTTTTAGCCAGTAGGAGTCCGGTATAATATAAAAAATATAATAAAAACGGAGTCCCGCCTTTATTGGGGCGGTGGAAGTACATTATGTATTTCTAGCAGGTGATTAAAAAATAAAGCTAGCGTGTTGATCTATGAAGATTGGGCACCCATGACATGACGTAATAAGCGTGGCGTAGCCTTGTAGATGGATCGATAGCTGGCTAATAAGCTGCCATGGTCTTATATCTATACATACTAGTATTCGCCCAATGGTCGACATTCGCCTGTAATTCATGTTTTTTATTCATAAATAGATTTTAACTTTCTGTATTCATTCTAAATATGAACTTTAACTATGCCAAATCACGCTCCTCCGTGAGCGCAGTGAGCTTAAAAATGGGTACAAAGATTTTTTTCATTACTTGTCCTGACTGACTGATGATTCATTAACGCCGAGCCTAAACCGCTGGGGGTACAAACTTGGAAGGACATTGTTCTGCGGCCATACATTGTACGCCTAAGAACCAACAGGCACGTAAAATTACTTTCTGTGTTCTAAATGATGACTATATTCGATTTAAATTTAATTAGAATCATGGACACTTCTAAGAATTGATAGGTACCCGAAAAATGTCGAATTTTGAGGTTATCATATTAGGCAAAACATGGAGCCACGAACATTCTAGTATTTCGAGACAAAATTGGTAAAGCTTTGCAGATGTAAAGGAAAACTTCGAAAATAATATTATAAGTAATAAGTTGAATTAATTTGTTTCTTCTAGTTTTTAAGTCATATTAAGTTATTACGAAATGAAATATGTATTTATTTGGGGAAATCCAAACTAAATACTCAAAATCAACAAAAAAAACGTTTTGGTTAGTGTCAAACTGTTAATGTCACTCGTAGTAACCTCGCCCATTAAACGAGTCAGCGCTTTATGTTAATACGTTTATTTGCGTCAAAATATATCAAGCGCTGAAAGCGCGAATTAATGTATTCGTCCAAATACGGCGCCGGTGATATGATAGCAAATAAAATCGTGATACCACTTTTTAAAATCACTACGAGATTGTGAAGTATACATTCGATTGTAATAATTTACATTTAAAGTATAAAAAACTAGAAATTATTGTATAGGTTGCATGCGTGTTGATCCATAGGCCGTTTCTAATAATGTCCTTTGGCAGTTTGTTGCCTTTATAACGTAGGCATTCACTAAGGAAGGAATTTTAGAAATACCCCTAAGGTTGTAAAATAGGGATTGAAATGTTGTATGAAAGTTCGTCATTTTATTAATAATAATAATAATAAATTGTTTTATTTGCATAAAATGTAGGTACATTACAGATGGTGTAAATAAAAATAGAGCCAGATACAGATCTATGAAAATTGATGTTCGGCTTTTTGGTTCAAAATAAGGCAATTTTATCTCTATATTTAAGGATTTTTTAAACATATGTATATGCCAATTCCATCATAACTTAACATAAAAATAACAAAATAAAATGTAAATACCTTAATTCTACTGTCTGCTTAATGATTAATGGGACTAATGAACACAAACAACTTTTTTGATGCTTCAGATGAAGGTCTCGATAGCAAATCGTGAAACATACCTATACTTAGTCTGTTCAGGTTAAGAGTCTTCAACAAGGAGTGTCTGTTCGTCTGATAACTGACACATTCCATCAACAAGAGTTGCACGTCTTCCACTGCACCGTAAAAATTACACATTTTATTTACACTTACAATTTGGGGAGTTAGATTTTCTCATCATAAAGATATACATGTTGAAACATGTGTGTTTTTGTAAATTATACCCTTAAAAGGGTAAGGTTGGCCGTGGGGGTAGGGTTGGCCGTGTGGTGCCGGCTCAGAATGCCACCACCCCATCTCCTCACGTGGGTGTCGTAAAAGTCGACTAAGGGATTGGCCGGAGGATGGGCAGCAGCGTCCTTCGAGTACATTAACAACTCAACTGCGATCGCCCACCCGCCTCCGCCGATTATGGCAAACCCCCCAATGAGCCCACATCACATCCATATCGGTCGTTGTGGTGATCTTTGGGGGAGGTCTGTGTCCAGCAGTGGACTTCACTCGGCCGTTAGATAGATAGATAGAAAAGGGTAAAAAATACTATACTTTATTTCGTACAAAACGGCAATTTCATAGGTAAATACTGTTATTAGCAAACGGATTGATGCTACTCTTAGTCGCCTAATACTACATCTATAGGTGGAGAGCGGTGGTCTATTCATTTCAGGGAACCACATGGCACAATGATAATAAAGTAATAAATATTCATTATTCCCACAAAAGTTACAAGTACAGTAATTAACACCAAAACGAATTTTCGTCCTTTGTTAAGTACCCAAACTTTACGTTAGACTATTCTACTATGAAATTACGTCAACTATTGTAATAGTCCCAAGAGCGATTAAACTTCTAAACAGTTGAAGTGAAGTTATATTTTAGTCCAAGAAAATTTATTTAAAAACCGCTAAATTCAATAAAGCGGTGATCGCCTTGTTCCAATATCAGAGTAAATTCAACAATTTGCGGCGCAAAATTGATAGTCCAAGCTAACAAAAGTTGAAATATGATTTTGTGAAAAAAGTAAATTGATGTGGGCAATCTTTCTACAGCTCTGGATTCGTGATAATAATCACGGCCTCGCATTTTGAGGAGCTAGGTGTGAATTCTATGTTGGCTGGGTGTTTATTCTGAATTTTATTGTTGGAAAAAAGTATAAATTACGTTCCATCTGGTTCTATCTGTGTGGTTCCCGGCAAAGATTCGGTCACTAGTCTTTACACGGATGTTATTAGGGGTCACTAAAGTTTGATATTAGGAGAACTGGCAGCAGCAAACTCTCGTGTTAATAACAACATACTGCGATAAATAAAAGTTGCAAGGTGCCAGGTGACAGTCCGTAAGGAGGATGACTCACTAGTTCCACACCTGTCATAGACAAATATTCGATTGTCAGTCTGCGGAGTGTGCTGGAGCGTTACTGTCGAAGATTTTCCAAGACAACCGGTAAACATGCATACCAATCTGCAGTAACAGTAATTTTATCCTCTAGCGCAATAGTTGCGAAATGACCCGTTCGTCCAAAGAATGAGGCAATCATCTTTTTCCCTTTTTAACGTTGCCCCACATTAGAATTTCTCCTGTGTCGTGAGTTCGTTTAAAGACACAAATGCTACACACAAGACACCCAGACCCGGAACAACTAACTGCAGATCATACAAACGTCATCATTGTTCCGTGCGGGAATCGAACCCGCGACGCAAATTGCTCCAACGCCGCTGTCAAACGTCAATTTTGCCATATTTGCCGATAGCGACTAAACAGCCGAAGACCTCTGACGCGCCTCTATCGGTCAATCAATGAACTTAAACCGTTCATTCTTTTTAGTTCCACTGGTGGCTACTTTATCGCTACTGGCGCTAGTAACTATGCATCCTCTACAAGTAGCGACAGGTGGGCGAATGCCTTACGTAGTACCAATTTGTTTAACGGTTTGCTCCTGGTTGTTCCTTGGCTGCGCGATAGCTGCTATTGCGTCTGCTGTTGCTGTTTTTAGCTAATAAGTCCATCGCTTATTGTCATCAGACGGCAGTCGCTAAGCCTAGTCAGAGGCCTTTGGGCGGTTTGAACAACTCCGACAGAAGGTTGGCCACTAACCATACGAAAAAAATGAAGATCAAAAAATAAACATTAAATATTCAAGAATGTAGCTGTTAAAACTTCTATTTTCCAGTCTATTACTACGCGTAGCGGATACGCAACGATTTTTTTCGGTACCTAGCGACGAGACAAGCCTGTCAAACGGTGTTAAGCGTCAGGCCTACTTAATGTAAAAGATAAAGATATTTTTTATTCATGTAAAACCATTTATAGGCACTTATGAATAGTCAAGACTTTAGTTGCCGCGTTCCAAGGTGTAGATTTCCTATGGAGAAGAACGCGCAAGATACTCCATGGTTACTCTTTTTAAATCATATAGGTACAATGTCCTCGAAATGATGGTAATGTGTGGACAATGCAGGAGAAAAGAGTCTACACTTCTTAAAAAGTCTACACTAAACAAGCCTGATTTTAATATTTACGAGAGTTTTTGATTCTATTGACATGACAGCATTAAGATGACCAATCCCAACAGACGGCACTCGTTCACGAGCATGACGCATGCATCAGTGTCGCCCAGCTCAACCATAGTGTAATGGTAATGCTACTTAGGACTAGTCCAGCGTGGCATTACACTGCGCTCGTCATCTCGATAAAGTGGTAATTTAATATCGTATGCCCAGTAATTGAACTAGCTAACTACTTCAAACAGGGACCCAGTAAAGCTTAAACAGTAGTGCTTGGCGGCAGAATATCTGGCACGGCGGGGTTTCTATAAGCCTAGTCAGACTTGCAAGAAGAGATCTACCTCTAAAATACATCACCTCAGCCAAAGGACGTACACTGCTGAACAAAGGCCTCCTCCATAGATTTACACAATTATGTCATCATTTCGAGGAGAATTTGCCAATACTCACCACGATTGGCAGGCGGGTTGGGAGCGCAGTATGGCTACTGTCCCACAGAATAGAACTGCTACCCATCCGTCTGGTTTAGAGTGTGCTAGTCGCCTTTTACGACATCCACGGGAGGAGATGGAGTGGTAGTATATTCTTAATCCAGACACCACACGGAAATTACAAATAAAATAAATACATATATACTAGACAAAGGACGTTCACTGCTGAGCCCAGGGCCTGGAATTTAGATTTCTAACAACCAGTTACATGCCGGTCGCATCCAACGACTCCCAAGGACCTTCATTAGGTCAAAGTCAAAGCCAAAGTCAAAATCTCTCGATCTCGTTGGAAACCGTCTCACGGTGCGTGATCTCATTTTTGCCACAAAGGTCATCAGTTTACGGGCAATGTGCCCCGGCAATTTCCATTTTAGTTTACTAATCCTTTCAGCTATGTCGACAAATTTAATCCTTCTATGGAACTCCTCATTTCTGATTGGGTCTCGTAGAGAAATACCAAGCATAGCTTTCTCCATAGCTCGCTTAGTGACCTTGAGCTTTTAAATGAGGCATATAGCGAGTGACCAGGTGTCTGTGCCATATGTTATCACTGGTAACACAAAATGGTTATAGACTATTGTCTTGAAGCACTGCGATATTGTTAACGAAAAGACGAATATAAAATAGCTTTTTTGAATGTTGAACGTCTTGTTTGAAAACGCGTACTAGTAGACATGACATTATTAGTTCACAGATGAAGATAATTAATGATTCACCTTCATCGGTGAACTAAGAATGAACGACAGTACACCTTTACCAAACTATTCGAAACACAGTCTTATACTAATCTAATAGTTCGTTAATATGATTTTCTTAAATAAATAACTACATTTTTATTAAATTGAGTCTACGATCTGGAAACATGATAGATAACGAAGCATTCGTTACAGATGTTTCAATTCAAAAAGGGTTTATTAACTTCTTGAGCAAGCAATATTTTTTCGGGTTAGATACGCATCTCTATAAATTCGTGAGGATGATAAAATCATTTGTATCAATTACGCCCACTAAATAAAAATAAAAACTGCCGTGGGCGGGCCAGAGCGTGGATAACATAGGGTTCTATAGTCCATTCAGTTCAGTTTCAGACAAAGGTTTCGCAAAGGAACTTTTTATCTGCGATCAATTTGCCAGTTACCATTTTGAAGTGAAACTTCTTTTAGGACGGTGTGTATTGGATTTTATGAAACGAAAACGTGTAACGAAAGAGAGACAACGCAATGTATTTATACGGGTTAGGCTGTGAAAGAATGAGCGCGTCACCTACCGCCTGACGCAGGTGCTCACCGGGCACGGCTGTTTCGGCGCGTACCTGCACAGGATAGGACGCGAGGCCACGGCACAATGCCACCATTGTGATAGCGACCAGGACACCGCACAGCACACGCTCGAGGCGTGCCCTGCGTGGGCCGCCGAGCGGCGGATCCTGGTCGATCGGATCGGGCAAGATCTCTCTCTGCCAGCAGTAGTGTCGGCTATGTTGGCAGAGCACGAAAATTGGAATGCAGTGGTCTCCTTCTGTGAGAGCGTCATGCTCCAGAAGGAGACCGCAGAGCGGGATCGGGAGAGGGCCGATCCCGCTCGAAGAAGAAGGAGACGGCGCCGGGGTAACAACCGCCCTGGCGCCTAATTCCGATACGCCTAAAAACCCCTGCCGTTGCTATAAGGTGGGGGACCTCCGAGTTCGCGGGTGCGTAGATTGGGGAATCTGCGTGCCCACACCAAGCGACCCAAGAGAAGACGGTAGCACGCATGTGGTCACGCGCTGCCGTGGGACGCACTGGGGGATCCTTTACAATCCCCCTGGGGGGGTGACCGCTTTACAGTCACCCTCTCCGAGATGTGCCAATAGGCGTGGCACCAGTGGGTGGCTCTAGTGTGATCATACGAGGACCTGGAGCCTCCCTTAGGTGCCGAAGATGACCGCTCCAGTGGTTTTAGCCGGTAGGAGTCCGGCATACCCCTTCGTCCTTCCCCGGGGCGAAGGAAGTTCATGATGAATTTCCACTGGGCATCATCATCATTCATCTCATTCTTTTGCATATAAACCAAAATACAAACTTTCACTTCTACCGCGTGTGAGCTCACACGATGTTTTTTTTTTATGCGACATGTGGCGAAACGAGCAAGTCATTCGGCTTGTGGTAAGCGTCCTGCCTGCCCGTAACAACAATTTGTAACGCTTGGTAAATGAACCGTATCACAGTGATGTTTAAAGTTAAATTAAAAACACTACTGTTTGGCGGCGAATATCTTTTTATGGTTCCGAACGTCCGAAGGAAAAAACGGCGGAATCCTCACTCGTGTGTCTGTCACAGCCAATTTGCTCCGAATCTACTGGACCTATTAAGTAGAAATTTGGCACACATATGGATTTCTGTGACCCAAACACGTACACTTATAAGAAGTCTATGGTCTTAAAATAACATGGTAAATCTTTAATATTGTGCATACAAACTTACGTTTGCGGTTAGAATGAATCGGAAAACACGTTTTTCAACTACGATGTTACGTTTGTTCTTGGGAAGTTATTGGTACAAGACCGAATTCAACAATAGACAATATATTCAGCAATTTCGGAACCCTCTCCACGTTAGTTTAACTCGCATTTGACCGGTATTTTTTAAACGTTGCCCCACATTAGGATTTCTCCTGTGTCGTGGGTGCGTTTACAAACACAAATTCCACACATAATACACCCAAACCCGGAACAACTACCTGCAGATCGTACAAATATATGTTCCGTGCGGGAATCGAACCTACGACCCAGTGCGCAGCAGCCGACTGTATCAGTAACTGCACCAACCGTGCCGTCAATTGAAGTTATTATTAACAAAACTCAACGAAATCTATATAAGAAGAAAAAAACTTGTATTAATATAATATCGTCGTATCTAACTTTCTTTTTCTCAAAGCCTTAGTCTAACAATGCTAGTATTGTTTAGATAGAACTTCTACAAAGTGAGTAGGGACTTTGGCACAATGCGACCAACATGTATAGAGATTCGTTAGGTATGGAATTGAGTGGTGAAAGACTATGAAATAAACGGAAGTGGAAGTTTTAGGGCAATGTTAATTAATTCCATCGCCAAGACCGTTTTTATGCCTCGAGATTACAATGCGATACAAACGCTTATTATCAAACTAGACTTTTCTCTACTATGCTGAGGTCAGATTCCAGTCCAACCCAATGCTGCTAAATATCTATACTTTACATGGTGTTTTGCCATCTGTCTTCTTAATTTATGACGGTGAATCTAAATTCCAATCCAAAAATAGCAATACGACCATCATATCGGCCATTTATACGTCCACTGCTGAACAAAGGCCTCCCCCATAGATTTTCACAAATGTATCATAATTTTAGCGGGAATTTGCCAATACTCGCCACGCTTGCCAGGCAAGTTGGTGAACGCAGTATGGCTACCGTTTCACAGAAGGGACGCTGCTGCCCATCCCTCTGGTGTCTAGTCCCTTAGTCGCCTTTTACGACATCCACGGGATGAGATGGAGTGGTGATATATTCTTAATCCGGACACCAAACGGACAATACGACCAAAATACCAGAAGCTTTTGACGTGGAATTTTCAACTAATAACTACATGTATATATAAGTACTAGCTGGGTTTACTACTTCAAGAAATCCGAGTGGGGACCTGTAAAATGTAAAATTTATAGTTCTTATAGTGTTTTATTATAACATCCTCGACAAGTCTCGATAGAACTTCATTTTTAAGTTTCCGTAGTCAAAAAATACGTCTCAAATTTAGTCATGACTTTCTGTTCATCCATTAATCTGAACGTCAATCAAAGTAATGTTTATAAGATAATTCTTCTTAAATACATTTTAAGAAGGCAAATAATGAAGTAAATAGAAGCGAAAGAGAAAGTGAAGGTTGGGTCGTATCAAGAGATCAAAAAGCTGGGCAAAGTATATGGAGCAGTGGCTAATGCTCCACAGACAAGAGCTTAGCTCTCATATTCGTATAGAAGAAAGTTATGGATAAGAATTGCCGTGGGTTGCCGGCTCAGAACACTACTTCCCCATCTCCTTCCGTGGGTGTCGTAAAAGTCGACTAAGGGATTAGCCGGAGGATAGGCGTCCTTTGAGTACATTTATAACTCAACCGCGATCGCCAATCCGTCTGCCAAGCGTGGCGGTTAAGGCAAAACTCCCCAATGAGCCCACAACACACCCATATTGGTCGTTGTGGTGATCTTTGGGGGAGGCCTGTGTCCAGCAGTGGACTTAATTCGGCCAAAATGATGATGGTGATGCATAAGAAAGAAAAATACTACTAGTGACACTAGTATTTGACAACAGTACGTATCAAATTTTTATATAAATCTATTAATTCATTGTAGTAAAACACTTTTAAACGGATTCTATCGCGTTTATTTTAGATTTTAGATTTTCCTGACATTTTAAATACTTTGCAGCATTCGTGGTCGCAGGATGACTAAGGTGACAGGATTTTAAAAATATATTTTATTTTATCTACCGTACAATTTTAATCAAAAAATCAGTTTCGATGCTGTTACAAATGCTCCAAAAATTAAGTTCTTGATTAAAATTTTACGGTAGATAACATAAAATGTTTTTTAAAAATCTGTAACGACGCCTGTCACCTTAGTCATCCTGCGACCACGAAGGCTGCAAAGTATTCGAAACGTCAGGAAAATAAAAATCTAAAATATACACAATAAAATCCGTTTAAAAGTGTTTTATTATAATGTGGTATAATCGCGAAAATCTAAGACATTATATATATAATCTATAATCAATTAATTGATTTGAAGATACGCGTTCAAACTTTTCTATCTTTAACCTATGCTAAACACTGATCTTAATTAATTTTGTGTCAGTTCTCTTAGTTATGGGCTAACTGTGTTCACATAATCAACAACATTTTCTTTTTTCAGGTGTGCTTTGGGTAAAAGCGAAACGCTACGCGTCACTGCGGTTGTGTCATAAGGTATGTTTACAAAGTAACTCATCATTATATAGTCATCTAAGATCGTAGACCTACATTATGAACTGGGCCATTCTTATAGACGACACAGTAAATTGAGACATGACGGAATATAAAGAAAATCTGGTGAACATTTTTTTTTAGAAAACGGATTGGTTATTGCGTTAAGGTGTTATAAGTACATAAAGATGTTGGTTTGCTAGATACTTAACTCTGAACAAAATAAGCGCGGTCTTTTTCGTGCCAGAAATTACATGGTAATCCTGTGGCTACACTTCCATCTCTAATGTGTAACCAATGAGATACGAAGAGACTTCATACTAACCTTAAACACAACTTTCCAATGACGTTAAAAAAATCCTGAATCACGCAAATAGAGTTCACGGTAACATAATTATAATTATGCATATAACCAAGCTGTCCGTCTCTTGCTCGAAACATCCATGTCCATAAATAATTAGATCATTATCCAGCTTTTTAGATAGTTCCTCTGCAACGCCCTCTGTTGGTAATGGAGATCTATTTAGGGCGCCTTTGCAACAGCAACATCAGCTTGCTTAGTTTTTAAGGTTTACTTCTCGGTTGGAGCTTAGCGCCTCGTCAATTTAATACAGTTAAGCAGCTACATCTTCCCTGAGCCACCAGGCATATACTTCCTTCCTAGTCAAAAGAAGATTCTCCCTTTTCAATCGAGGGATATCAATCGTCTTTCCTCCATTATCATACGAAAGATTGCTAAAATTTTCCAGAATCTAGATACATATGTGTATAAAAAGATATTAAATAGATATCCAATTAAGATTAACGTTATAGGTAAATGTATTTATTACTTGGATCTGGGCCAGTCGCTAATTGCACGGCATTGTGACCTGAAACTCATTATACTGTTCCTATCCAAACAGATATTATAAGAAGAATAGAATAGAATCGTTTATTCAGTAATTAGTCCATAGCAGACACTTTTGCTCGTCACACTGAAAGGACGGAGGGCATTTCACTACATGACAATCTCTGAGAAGAAATGCCGAAAAAACTCAGACTCATTTTTTTTTTAAATATTGTATGTTTTTTACAAACCCAACGTATACATTGTTTTTATGGCAACACATATGTGACAGTAGTATGGATATAGGCAGTCTATAATGAATGTGGTAGTGTGCAAAATCGGACTCAAATAGTTACAACATTCACATATTTACAATGTTATCTAATAAATAAAATAATCATAAATTACAGATGTAATTATTAATAACAAGCAATGTCAAAAAAGAAATACCAAATAAACAACAAGAAATAATTTCAAAAAAGGAATACCAATTATACAAGTTATATCAATACCTATTAATGTCAATTATTATTGTTTTTTATGAACAATTGATGTCACAAAATAATGCGGTTGAGATGTCAACATAATTTAACTACATAACGTGTGATGTCCCGCGGAGTTTTTTTATCTATTAGATAATCCTCTAATTAATAATATGCCTGTGTGCATATCGTCATCATTTCGGCTGAATTAAGTCCACTACTGGATACAGGCCTCCCCCAAAGATCAACACAACGACCGAAATGGAGTGTGTTGTGTGCTCATTGGGGGGTTTTGCCATAATCGCCACGCTTGGCAGACGGGTTGGCGATCGCAGTTGAGTTGTTAATGTACTCGAAGGACGATGCTGCCCATCCTCCGGCTAATCCCTTAGTCGACTATTACGACACCCATGGGAGGAGATGGGGTGGTAGTATTCTGAGCCGGCACCACACGGTAGTACGTTTTACAAAAACTTTAAATTTATTTTGTGGCATTTGACATCGTTTCAGATGTCCGGTATTTTATTATTAAAAAATAATATTGTATCCAATGAATAAAGTACTTATGGACTTTAGCTGAACGAAATTTTGGCCGTACTAACTTAATTTTATGTCTATTATTATAGTTATGTCGATCACATTTTCTTGTAAAAAGTTGTATATTGTTTCTAACGTACATATTGTTTTCGTGAATATATAGACATGTTATATAGTCATTATGTTGATGTTTTTGAAGAGTCGACGGACAGCACGGTTGGTGCAGTGGTTGACAGTCGGCTGCTGCGCTCCGGGTCGTGCGTTCGATTCCCGCACGGAACAAATATTTGTATGATCTGCAGGTAGTTGTTCCGGGCCTGGGTGAATCGTGTGTGGAATTCGTCTCTGTAAACACACCCACGACACAGGAGAAATCCTAGTGTGGGGCAGAGTTTTATTTACAAAGAAAAAAAGAACAAAGTAGAAAGAAATGTTATCACAGAAAATCCCGACTACCAAGATTGTAAATGAAGGGATAGACTCTCTGATCGTTTTCGAACAAGAAACCGTAATTATTTTGCCATAATTATCCGTCATTAACAGCAACTTGTCTAGGCCCTGGAATTTTCCAACTATTTCATCTTGAAATCTGTTACTAGGACTAATAAAATTTATGAGAAATTTGATTAAAATAGTTTATGAGAGACTTACGGCCGAATACTCAAACGCCATTTAACGTTAAGTCCCCGCTAAACAAGTTGAGGCGCCCGGTTTTGAACCAAAAACCGGTTTTTCGAATAGTTAAAGCGGGGACTTAACGTTAAATGGCGTTTGAGTATTCGGCCGTTAATCAATAAAATCAGAAAATCAAACATCAAACCTTGCCTGTGTTTATGAAGATTAGCGGAATAGTAATATAAGTAATTTAGATGATAACATACCATAAGCTTCCAAGTAAACTCACAATTTCAGCCGAAAAACTTTTGCTGGACAAAAGCCTCCCCATAATATTGCCACAACGACCGGTATGGATTTGTCTTGTGTGCTCATCGGGGGTTTCGCCATAATCGCCACGCTCGCCAGACGGGTTGGCGATCGCAGTTGAGTTACAAATGTACTCGAAGGACGCTGCTACTCATCCTCCGGTAAACTACCATTTACGCATTTTTCACCTTTTACGACACCAACAGGATGCGATGGGGTGGTGGAATTCTTAGCCGGCACCACACGGAAATTTTACATCTCATTTTCTATTCTATTTAATTTTAATTGATATGACGTGGTTTGATGTGTCGTGTTGTTTCCTAGATAAGAATATAAGACTTATATATCTATTTGCTGGAGTAAGAATAGAAAATAGCATACTCTTGCTGACGTCAACTTAGACTTAAAGTTTTTAGAATATCAAAACTGAATGATGTAAGTTAATATGCCGGTTAATATTTTTATTGTTTTTCGAAGTAGTCTGCGTTCCTTTCTAAGCACCGTCGTATGCGATGGAACCATTGACTAAAGCAGTGAGCCCATTCCTCTTTAGGGAGCACTTCCACGTTTTTTTCGAACGGCATACTCGGGGCGCATTAAGGGTATTCCTCAAGTTTATCTTTTTTTTTTGGGGAATAAATAAAAGTCGCATGGTGCCAGGTCAGGACTGTAAGAAAGATAACTCACTGATTCTACACCTTCCATATTATAAATATTCGATTATCCGTCTGGCGCATTAAACAATTACTAACATACCAATCTGCAGTTACAGTGCTCTTATCCTGTAGCGCAATTATTGCGAAATGACATGCAAAGAATGAGGCAATCATCTTTTTCCCTTGACTTCTGCTACTATCAACGTGATTATATAATATCACTAGCTTTTGCCCGCGGCATCGCACGCGTGTAATTTGGAAATATACATCGTGGATATTGATCATAAAAAAGTACTAAAATTACCATACAAAATTAGGGTGAAAAATACCAAATATACAAAAAAAAAACATTAAAATCGGTGGAGCCGTTTCGGAGGAGTGTGATCACAAACACCGTGACACGAGATATTAGATTAAACACGTAATAAACTGGCGTTATCAGTAAATGCCAAGCGAAGTCTGTCATAACGTAGTTGTTGATTAACGACCAAAATTAATAATCAATCTAATCCAACATATTCGGATTTTAGATTACGGATATGTCTGTTTTTGAGATAAATGTGATCATTAAAAAATTTAATTTGAAATTTAAATAATTTATTCATCGGCAACTTTTCTTACTGGCCAATTCTTAAAACATTCTGTGTAACCCTTGTATGAGCACAATAACATTAGGTGATCACATATATTTACTACCGCATTGTTAGGCGCTCATAACTAGTTGCACTCCTTGATCGGTAAACCATCGGTGAGGTTAAGCAACGCTTGGCATAGTCAGTTTATGGACGGGTGACTACATAGTGGTATTTGAACTGAGCGTGTCCGTACTTCGCAGAGCACGTAAAATCGTCGGTCTCGGTGGTTGTCATTAGAAGGCAGTCGTTCAGACAAGGCGGAGGCCTTTGAGTGTCTTGAACATTTTTTTTTTTTTTTTATATACTTTGCCCCAGTAGGATTTCTCCTGTGTCGTGGGCGCGTTTTACAGACATGAATTCCACGTACAATACACCCAGACCCGGAACAACTACCTGCAGATCACACAAATATTAGTACCGTGTGGGAATCGAACCCACGACCCGGTGCGCAGCAGGCGCCTGTATCAGCCACTGCACCAACCGTGCCATCGTATTTAATTTAAGCAGTAGACATCCTTTGGCTGACATGATGACGAAGATAATTGTTATGCCTCTCTCCTCTTATTTCGTAGCCGGTACTCTCACGCAACTGTGCAGAGATTTGCAAATAACTCATTACGCGTACACACTGTCTATGAATAATATCTGGCATATAAATTAAACCCGCCTTGCTTCCGCTTTCAAATTAAAATAACTTCGCGTAAGTCTTGAATTTCTCTGGAGAGATAAGTTAGGTTAATTTATACTAGATTCAACGATGTTCTTTGCACTGGCACGTTATAAATATAAAATTGTATAAGCAAAACTTTACAAGTTTCCAACACCAGTCGTTTATCACGTTCTTCGCCGTCATACTTGTCCGTAAACTCCTTGGTGATCATATCATAATGAATAAACAAAATACGCCTGAGTCCTGCCGTCATTATGCAGCTGGAGGCATCAGGGGTCGCGAGCCGGCAGATTGGGGAGCCAGCGTGCTCACTCCGAGCGACCCCCGGGAAGAAGTTGGCGCACGTGGCCACGTGGCACCGTGTACGCAGCACTGCGCGAGGCTTCGAGGTATTTACGATCCCCCCCGAGATGTGCCTGAGGGATGGTGGCCTTTTTACATTCACCTTCTTTCTACTAGAGGGGGTGACCGCTGTGCAGTCATCCCATCCGAGATGTGCCTTAAGACTTTGCACCAATGGGCGGCTCTAGTGTGATTGTATCAAGGACCTGGCCTTTAGTGCCGAAGATGATTACTGGTGGTTTTAAACGGTAGTACATCCCTCCCCCCATGCCCTGGGCGGAAAAGTACATGATCTAGTTCCACCGTGTCAAATATAAATAACATTGTATGGTCTGCAGATAGTTGTCTAGGGTATGCGTACTTGTGAATGTGAGATTTACGTCTGTAAAATGTACCCACGATACAAGAGAAATTCTAGTGTGAGGTATAGGTATTCAAAAGAGAAGAATAATTTTGGTTATATTTACCGCTAAAATCACTCCAACAATAGATATAACTTTGCTTAACAGTAGTAATACTTCAAGCGCTGCCTTAAAGACTGCGAAGCTTAGGTGACTGTAGCACGACATTCATTCAGAAAATCACGAGATTTCGTGGTCGCCATTGGAGGATATATTTGTATGCACAGCTACATATCAAGCTAAACATTTAGAGTATAAGCTGATCTCGCATCTATACAATTGGAGATCAGCTTTTACTGAAATCTATAACTTAATATGAAGCCGAGTGTACATTCGATATTTGTTAGAATATAAAATGTGTTGATACCGTGTGGCGTCCGGATTAAGAAATTAAGAATTTAGGATCACTCCATCTACTCCTGAGTGTGATTTCGTAAAAGGTGACTAAGGGACTCTAATAAAGAGGGACGGGCAGCACCGTACGTTCTATGGGCAGTTATAGCTATACTGCGCTCAACAACCCACCTGAAAAATGTGATGAGTACAGGCAAATTCCCCCCAAAATGTTGACACAATTGTGGAAAATATCATAGGTTTTACAATAACCGATAGTAGGGCTCTCAAAGTGTTTAACCAAATGGTGTATGATTTCAAAGGACCCCCAGCAGCTTTCGCCTACGCAAGTAGGCAGGTAGGTACCGAAAGAAATACGATATAAGTATCGAACCCAGCAGAGATTCTCTTCACGTGCCTTTTTATTTGGCTTCCTTTTAGTAGTAATAGGAATAAGGAGGAATATATTCCGCTTACCGATAGAAATAATCTCAACTTCCGCATCGTCATTTTATTATATTGTCTCTGATGGAAGAGTACTTTCATGGACCATGGCGTATCATGAATTGTTGACAATTAAGTTTCATTATTCCTTATGAATTAGTTGGTATATAAGAAATAGAAAGTGCGTGAAGTGCGAAAGTCCGCTGATGATGCTAAATATGGCAGAATTCCATAACAATATCGATGGTTCCGCGTCAGACAGCTGCCCCTGAAACGTGAAAATGGTTAAAAAGGAAAGCTTGTCGTAGGCTAAACCAAAATAACAAATTCTAATCGTATTCTGATCATGTAATGCGGACGTCGGCAACATACGAAAAAAAATTGTCTAGGGAAGAACGAAATAAGAGATTTTATATGTCACACGTATTACATACACGCAAAATATTCCAAAAGCCTTTATAGTCCCCTTGTGATTAAAACCACACCGGATATGAATTCCCCTCGCCATGTATCAAGGATACCTCCAGATACTTGTGCGTATGCGAAAATTTTGCTTGCTTTCAGTTTTTACAACCGCACGGTTCCCCACACACGATCGTTCTCGTATTGTAAAACAAAACACGGGGATCCCTGCCTCACGTTCTCTTATGTGATTCACAAGCGACAAATCACGATGGAGGTACATTTCATGAATAATTTCGCAGTTACGAACTTCGTAACGGGGAAACAGCAGTTTAAGTTCGAACGGAGAATGCGTGAGGTATTTTTTTCTTATTTATGGGGAGGGTTTATTGATATAAAGTACTTGATGTGATTATTCTGTGTGAATAGGTATAATTACTCTACAATATAGTTGAGCTGAGTGATGCTGATGTATGCGTCATTTTTCATTATTCAAATACAATTAATTACACGGCCATGGCTAATTACAATAATTAATTTCTAAGTATGTACAATAAAAGCATTGAAATAAAATTATACATTGTAGATTGCATATTATTATAAAGTAATTTCAAAAAAATAAATATAGATGCGATAGTGAAAAAAAAAAAGGTGTGGTAAACATAAAAATACTGAATTACATAATATAATATCGGAACATTACAGCTACACACACATTCACACATTCTTCTCACAGTACACCAAGCACTCTGACAGAATCACTTTCCATTCATCCGCAAACGCACCACAATCAGGTTTTGCGTCTAGAAGAGCATTGAGGGCAGTGGGGGTTCGCGGAATAGGGCACCGAGCACGCGCGACAGTTGAGGGAACTGAGAATAGTTTGTGTAATACTCGAGAAGAATTGCCGTCTGTTGGGAGTGGTTAGCTAATAATTGTAATGGCAAATAATAATGTTATTGTAGTATATTCTTTCATTACACATTTTTGTTTTTCTTAATGGATTGGATTATGATTGGATTGATCCTCCTTTAAGGAGGAATGAACAAAATCAAGACTATGAAATAGACAGTGTAGGAGAACATTGTTTGAAGAACGCATATTCCTAGCATGAGTTGAACTACGATATTGAAAGCGTAAGATAAGAGGGAGGGGTGGGAGAGGCGAGGAGGGAGAAAAGCGTGGTCAACGCTCGTGAACTACTTCTCTAGCGAATGAGCATCCATTTGACATTAGACCTATAACTAGACGCATGATCACAATTACGTAGGTTGAAGATAAAGCGAATGCAGTTGTTATGAACTCTATCAAGCTTATTTACCAAGGTCACCTTGACTTGAAAGCGGACAGATATATAGAAAAGATTAAAGTCTGCAAAGTCTTAACCAGTGCAACGACTCTCCTCACCTGCAGCCAACTGTACCCAACCATGCTTATCACAAATAGATTAAGATACATAAGCAGAAGTAAGGATAGACCCCGTACCGATTTAAATTAATATAATAAAACCCTTAACAGAAAAAATACCGACTTCAAAAACTCTACACGATATCAAATATAAATACCACCAAAAAGAAAAAGAAACTTTATATATGAAGTCGAGCGGGGCCAGGTATGCCCCAACCACCAACCATGCAGACCAATGAGAAGTCAGATTTAAGTATAAATAAATGTAAGAACCTTTTCCAGTTTGGTATCAGTATTTAACACAAAAAATAGGAATGACTCAAATCGGTTCTCAAATCTCGAAGGAATCGAAACTAGGTAGGCCTTTGTTCAGCAGTGGACGTCCTGTGGCTGATATGATGATGATGATAACTAAACAGGCGAAGAACTCTGACGCACACACTTTCGGACGATCAATGAACTAAAAATTGCATCCTCACCTTTCAATTTCAAGCCATTTGCCACCAGTGGGTCGTTGGCTACGCGATAGTTGCATTCTAGTCTGCTGCCACTGTTTTAAGCTAATCAGAGTCTGTAAAGAAATCCGGCTGGAGCCGGGCTTGGCTCTGGAAGTCCGGCTAGGACCAGATTTATCCGGTCAGATGGTAACCTCGGTCACTCCTTCAATATTATTCGAATATTATGCGTTCTTGTCCTCGGTGTTCATTCCTCCTCCCATCGATTTTATTATTTAACGTATATGGTATTTTAATATACAGGTTTCCATTGTCAATCGATCTAGTTATGTAGATGTTAAATTCGTATTAGAGTTGTAAATATACTCGAAAGACGCTGCTGGCCATCTTCTGGCTAATGACATAGTCACCTTTTCTGACACTCACGGGGTGAGATGGTGGTGCTGTTCTCTGCCGGAACTACACGGTAATAAATATTTAAATACTCAATATCAGTTCAAAAACGGTTGCCTAATTTGTTAAAGTAAAAGCCATTTTTTCACGAATCGTATATTTCTGGCCTTACTTGTATAATGTCCTTTAGTTTTCGCTTTCACGTACATTGTAATGTGAGATGCTCTAAATTCTGTTACACGTAGCAACGTGTTTTACTTAATGTAATAGAAATGTGGTGACGCTTCTAACTGGAGTATTTGTTTATAGAATGTGTGACGGAGATAAATATGCGTGAATAAGTGTGTGTTTTCATGAGTGTGCACACGTATTTAGTGAGAAGATTACAGAAGATAGAACGTCTTGTGCTAGTGTTAGTGATAAAGTGATAATATAGTGCTGCTTTTATGAACATAATTTAAAAAACCGGACAAGTCAAAGTCCAAGTCAAAGTCGTTTTTAAGTGTGAGTTGAACTCGCGTGTAGAGGGTTCCGTACGATGAATATGTTATCTTTAGGTACGGGAAGTGATGGATGCTTGGCCTAGTTAAGGCGAACGAGTAGTACCAATAATTTGTCTGAAGCACAAAGTTAACATTGTAGTTGAAAAACATGTTGTATGGGAATACATTCCAACTGCAAATGTACGTTTGTACGCATAATATTGAAAGATTTACGATGTTATTCTAAGAGCATAGACTTCGTATAGGTTTTCCTGTAAATCAATAAATAAAGGACTATTATACCTATTTATATTTATTTCAAATTTATAGGCTTTGTATTATCGGAGATAAAAAAGGGGTGGGGGGGATGATACATTTTCCACTATTTTCTTAAATGACTTTATTACTATTTATTTTATAATTATAAAATGATAACTATATTTTAGACCCTCACCACAAGCCCTGCCATTTAATATGTTACACGATACAGTTTGCAAAAAAAAACTTCTTCAATTTTTTACATTACCCGCCATAAGTCCCATTAAAAATTAGTTTATTTACGTTATGCATCCGTGTTTGGGTTACACAAATCCATATGTGTACCAATTTTCAACTTAATCAGTCCCGTAGATTCGGAGAAAATTGGCTGTGACAGAGGTCAGACAGACAGAAACACCAGTGACCCTATATAGGAATAAAACAGTTTTTTTTTATGGAAACGATCTTAGGTTTTTTATTTTTTCAGCCAAACCTTGTTGCACGAGATGCGAGTAAAATTACAAGGTCAAACGATGCTGGCCACCACCCCATAGAAAGTCAGGCTCACTTCGATAGGTCAACGGACAAGAGTAATGGTATATCATTCACGGGCTCAATGCCAGACCAATTAAACATCTATTGTCTCGCAACCGCCAGATTTAGCTATTTGAGAAGATATCATCAAAATACTGTCAATTATACGCAATTAACTGCGAACACTACAATGTAAAAATTTATCGTTGGAATTCAAAGATTGTATGTGGACTTCATGACTGCAAAAAAAAAAACAAAAAAAAAAGATATGCGAATGTAAAGATACGGATTTTGAGGTTATTTGGTACTTACATTTTGCAAGACAACGAGAGTAGATAATGGTAATAGCAAAAGCTCAGAACGAATAAATCCATACAAATAAATAAAATTGAAGTGTCTGCTGGTAACATAATACGGTACTTCAATGATATAATATTGCGGTACTTATAAAAAAATCACAATTTTTTATTTTTTTGCCTGTCTGTCTTTCTATCTGGGTGTTCCGGCTAATGTCCGAAACGGCTTGACCGATTTTTACGGGACTTTCACTGGCCGATAGCTGATGTTATACTGAGTAACTTAGGGTTTTATTTTAGAAAAAGATTTAGTGTTCCGTGAAAAAAATTAATACCCACGAAATCCTATATATATACAAATTATATAATAATAATTGATATTTTTTTTTTAAATTTATGAAAGATTTCTTTTAAATTAAATGGCGGGTGAAGCCGTGGGACACAGCTAGTAAATAAATAAAACGACGGTACACATTTTAGAACTAGAACTGCTGTTTGATAAGGTCTTTTTTAAATGCATATTATTTATAAATAATAAATATTTTGACTTTGATTTGCTTTGGCATTTAGTCTTTGAGCCATAAACATGAATATACTTGCGAAAGTATATTAGACATATTAACAGAAATATTTATATTATAACATTAAAAGTATTAGTATCTTGGGTCTTCGTCCCACCATCCGATGAAATCAATCTATATCACGAAACACACAAAGTGGGACTCGTTCAAACAGACCGGTATACCATCCTCGCCCTCGAGGCCTGCCTTGTCGCTGGGGCCCGGCGCAACGACTCAATCGATCTCCCCCGACCCTTGCTCGAGTCGACCCGTGCCGAGCCAGTAGCTTTAAATATCCTCTAAAATATGTTTAAATAAAACCTATTTAGTTGTCCCTTAGTTTGACTCTGGCTAGAGGCCTCTTTTGGCTTTGCCAGAAATGATCGGTTCAGCAACCTCATTTCCCAGAAATGTATGCAAGAAGCCCAAAAAATAAAAAAACCTTAGTTTGACCCCCAAGCAAAGCCCCAAGTCGAAGTCCGAATCCCGCAGAAGGTGCCCTAAGCTGCAGTTGCTTAGTTTCTGTCTGTTTTATTCCTAGCTGAAAGCCTTTTAGCTTCACTAGATTGCTAGCAGTGACACCTCGAGGTGCATGCACGACGAGCCATATTTTAAAATAAATAAAAAAAGTTCCGTTATCCACCACGTTTCTGCAAACGGCGTTTGGCACTACATAACTGGACTGTCTGAATTCTTTCATTTATAGACAGACATTAATAGAATAAAGGTCAACGAGTATAATAATCACAACGAAAACAAAAGGATTTTACTAAACAAAGCCCTGCCTCGAAATATTAAATAGACAGAACGTTATTTATTAGTTATTTATAACTAAACAACAGATTACTTTTCTATCATCAAATCTAAGGATAGTATTACATTGTTAATAACCCACTCTTTTAGTTAACAAAGCAAGTTGTTTACAACATAATTATAAAATTCAAGGGAATTAATTAATGTTATTATAATGATACGCCTTGCTGCTCTCTGTGAGGATTGAGAGTTTGCTCAGTATGAACGTGCCCGGGATGAGTCTGTATTGTCTTAGTCAGCACTACTCTATTTATTTTAGACTACATGTAAGATAGTTTTCAGGCTTCGACATTTGTCTTAGGAGCACGTGTTTCCAGAACATTGGCAGGAATCTTTGTTCACGATCCAATTCCGCAGTACGTACCTAGGTTAGTCAAATCTTCTTGTGAGAGCGTCATGCTCCGAAAGGAGACCTTGGAGCGGAATCGAGAGAGAGTCGATCCAGCTCGGAGATGGAGAAGCTGAAGAACTGGTAACAACCGCCCCAGCGCTAACATCCAACACGCCTACGGTCCTACGGTCAATACGTGGCAGTCGCACCCCAGGAGTCGTGGGTGCACAGATACGGGAATCGGTGAAAGTAGTAACGTAGCAAGACTTCGGGAGACACTTAACAATCCCCCCAAGATGGATCTACTAGTTGGGGTTACCGCTTTACAGTCATCCCCTCTGAGATGTTTCAAGGCCACCAATGGGTGGCTCCAGTCTGATTGCTCTCAAGTTCCTAAAGTCGAGATGAGCGCTCCAGTGGTTTGATCCGGCAGACCCACTACCCATTCCCGGGAGGGAGAAAGTGCATTACGTCAAAAGCTCTGCCAGATTGGAAAAACTGACATAGACGACTTGCATCCTGGTAGACTTTCACCAGCAGTGGCCATACGCATAATTACTACGTCAAGAGGAGCGCACGAGTTGGCTTTTTGTGGTGTGAGCCGATTTATTATACACGTAAAAGGTAAACCGCAAATGGTGCAGTGGTTGATATAGTCGGTTGCTGCGCTCCGGGTCGTAGGTTCAATTCCCTCACGGAACATGTGTTTGTATGATCTGCAGGTAGTTGTTCCGGGTCTGGGTGTATTGTGTGTGGAATTCATGTCTGTAAACTCACCCATGACACAGGAGAAATCCTAGTGTGGGGCAAAGATTTTTAAAAACAATACAAAAGAAAAAAAAAAGTGCAGACATACATGCATTATAATATGACCATTTTACCAGTGTAGATATAACGCGCATGAATTGAAAAGACCGCTACAAAATTAAAACATATCAAACGTCAGCATAAATATCGTTAAAAAGGAGTAGTTAACGTTATAATTCTTGATAGGTTAACAGTTACTTTTCCAGCAACGCATTCAATTGGGTTATTTCAACGATATCAAAAACGATATATGCTATCTCTTACACCCATAGCTGAAACTCTCCGACAGATATAGAAAGTACGTTATCCGATAGTCAAGTAACCTGTTATGCATGTGCGACGTAATAATATCATGTCTTCTAATGTTTGCAAACGAGATTAATCATCCAAAACGTTATGTGTTACTTAATAACGATAACGCAATTTTTTACATTATCATGCTTGGTATCGTAATTTGCTAATGCGTAGTCAAGCGCCTCGTTTGCAGGGCGGCCAATAAAGCCAAAGAGACTTTGCTGTTGATGACAATGTAACTGTCCAAATGGTCAACCAAAATATCATCGTTATCATCATCACTGCGTGAGCGCTGGATTCACGCGCATGCGCGACGCGTACTCCAAGTGGTTTCTTACAAATGTACAATATAAAATTTTAACCCACTTTTTTATTTGGGCGCTCCATTATTACCTATGCCGTTCCGCCGTTATTCCATTATTCGTATTCCATTATTGCCGTGTGGTGCCGGCTCAGAATACCACCACCCCATCTCCTCCCGTGGGTGTCGTAAAAGTCGACTAAGGGATTGGCCGGAGGATGGGCAGCAGCGTCCTTCGAGTACATTAACAACTCAACTGCGATCGCCAACCCGTCTGCCAAGCGTGGCGATTATGGCAAAACCCCCCAATGAGCCCACAACATACCCATATCGGTCGTTGTGGTGATCTTTGGGGGAGGCCTGTGTCCAGCAGTGGACTTCATTCGGCCGAAATGATGATGATGATGATTATTACCTAACGTGAGAGGTTTATGTCTAATATTGAACATAGCATGTAACATGTGATAAGATGGCAAGAAAAAAATTGTGCCTTCTGAATTCTCTATCATATAAGAGATTTATAGAAAGACCTCAGCGTTCGTTTGATTTAAGTACAGTTTGAACTTGCAAAATTGTTGAACAAACTTCTAAATTGGTTTCTGATTTGATATTAATCTATTTGCATCGGTAAATTAACTTTACAGCTTATAAATAAATTAACACTTTAATGGATTTGTATAAAAGATAAGATAGGGGTTTGATTTTGGCCGAAAACAGCAAATGAATTTCGTATCATCTCGAGTAACTTATATTTTTAAGGAGTAAACCCTGTGAAAGGTTGAGGCAGGTCAGTAAAGGCGACCTGGAGGGACTTATAGCTTACAAGCTGTCACGCAGAACGGTCGAATTGCGAAGCTGCACTTGCCGCGGTCGGGCTTTCGATGGGTGACCACTATTTTTACATCAAAACCTTTTTGCACCTCAGTGTGCTGCTCGTTAAGCTGGCGGTCTCGGTTTTCATACGAATATTTACGATTATCGTTACGGGAAGCCAGAGCCCGAAAATCTTAGAAAAGGAATCTGCATTAAATCTGTGTTAAATCGCGTGTTTTAAAGCAAAATTCTATTATATCAGGATGGCTACCAGACGCTACTCTTTTAAAATTAAAATAAAAGTGCGTGAGCACCTTATCAATACATTGTCAGAACCTCTCAGCGGTGATTTGTCTATTATTTAGTGTTGATATATGTATATTAAATTTAAATGTAATTATGTATATGTATTTAATTATATATTGGGCTCCAGGTCCTCGTAAGATCACACTAGAGCCGCCCATTGGTGCCACGCCTTTAGGCACATCTCGGAAGGGATGACTGTAAATCGGTCACCCCCTCTAGCGGAGGGAAGGTCGCCCTCCCAGGCACTTCTCGGGGAGGATTGTAAAGGATTCCCCCAAGCCTCGCTTTGCGCTATGCTGCGCACACGGCGGCACGTGTCCACGTGCGCGCCGCCGTCTTCCCGGGGGTCGCTCGGTGTGAGCACGCAGACTCCCCAGTTGTTAATGCACCTACCATATCTTCTTTCTGTATCACCCTAAGGTAGACTGGTAGAAAATGCCTGTGGCATTAAGTCCGCCTCTGTACGTGTTTGTGCATAAAGTATTAAATAAATATAATAAGACATACAATTCAATAAAGAAATACTTGTCAGACTAATGCCTGAGGCGGAGTAAATATTATAACAAGGTCGTTGGTAGTTAGGCCTCATAGTCAGTTGTACTTACTGATCAGTAAATGATCGGCGAGGTTAAGCAACGCTTTGCGTCAGTCTATGGATAGGTGAACATATAGAGATATTTGAACCAAGCATCTTCGTCCTGCAAGGATTAGTAAACTGAAGTGGCAATGGGCAGGGCACATTGCTCGCAGAACTGATGGCCGTTGGGGCAAAAAGGTTCTCGAATGGAGACCGCGCACCGGAAAACGCAGCGTGGGACGACCTCCAACGAGGTGGACAGACGACCTGGTGAGGGTCGCTGGGAGTCGTTGGATGAGAGCGACATGTGACCGTTCGTTGTGGAGATCTAAGGGGGAGGCCTCTGTTCAGCAGTGGACGACCTGTGACTGATATGATGATCTTCGTCCTTTAGAGGATACGTAAAATCGTCGGTCCCGGTTTTGTCGTTAGATGGCAGTCGTTAAGCCAAGTCAGGGGCCTTTGGTGGCTTCAACAACTCTGACAAAAGGTTGGGTACTAACAACACAAAAGAAGAATTGGTAGTTACCTTTTAGCCTATTGAAGTTGGAGCGATTGCACCACGGGATCTGCGTGCTAGTGTTCTTCTAAACGGTTGCTTGACACTTCGCGTGTCCGAGCTGAAAGGACTGGTCGTGGTCGCGGTTAGAACAATTAATAATGCGGACACGGATGACTGCGTGGTGTCCGGTTTAAGAATAAAGCACCACTCCATTTTACATCCACCAAGCCCCGTTGATTTCGCTAAAGGCGACTAAGGAATTTTAAACCAGAAGGATGGCAGTAGTGTCACTTTTTAACACGCTTTTATTAGCTTGGTATGTATCGATGAATCTATTTATCTATGTAACAGAATTTTTGAACTCGATTTTCATCCCCTTCAAAAAATTTTTTGTTCGTGTAAAACCTTTTATAGGCACTTATGAATAGTCAAGACTTGAGTTGCCTCGTTCCAAGGTGTAGATTTCCTATGGAGAAGAACGGGCAAGAAACTCCATGGTTTACTCTTTTTAAATCGAATTGGTACAATGTTCTCGAAATGGTAATGTGAGGACAATGCAAACAGCTATAAAACTAAACTATAAATATAAACTAAACTTCTTAAAAAGTCTACACTAAACAAACTTGATTTTAATATTCACCAGAGTTTTTGATTCAATTGTCATGACAGCATTGATTTGAAACTTCGCACACTTATCAAGGACCGATGACAATTAAATAATTTTCATCACCTTACGCTTTTTTACAATAAAATATTTGTTTTTGTTAATTACTCCTATGTTATTTTAAACTTATTGTTCGGTTATCTACAGAAGCGTGTTTTTTATACTATTATTTATGTATAACTGTAGCCACACTGCGCTCACCAACCCGCCTGCCAAATTCTCTTCAAAATTACGATCAATCAACTTCATTGCTTCTAGCTGGAATTTGGTGTACCGTCCCAAAGATGAGAGCAGTATACCACACACGACGGAACTTACGCTTGTTATAAGTTGAGCAACTCATCGGTGTGAAATGGCGTCTCACCTTTGATAGGATGCCAAGCTTTATTGGCTTTTTTTTTTATAGTTGCCCCACACTAGGATTTCTCCTGTGTCGTGGGTGCGTTTACAGAATTCCACATACAATACACCCAGATCCGGATCCAGAACTACCTGCAGATCATACAAATATTTGTTCCGTGCGGGAATCGAACCCACGACCCGGAGCGCAGGAGCCGACTGTATCAGCCACTGCACCAACCGTGCCGTCAATCGTCAAATACAGTACAATTCTTCTTAAATCATTGCTTTTCCTCTTCGACAATATCGTTGCCAAGTGAAACTCCAACAAAGAGAAAAGTCGCGGATAAAATTGGGACTTTTAGTCTAGACTATAGATGGTAGGTAATCCTACTTGTATTCCGGAAGATTCTGCGGAATTTGTGAAACTAAGGGTTCGCTTTTAGGACATTCCTTTTTGGTGAAAAAATTTAGGAATACTTACCAATTTTAGATTTATGAGTTGTATGTACGAAAATTAGATTTGATATGAAAGAACGCGTGTGCTCCAAAATTGTGTTTTTCATTTCTTCTTTTGTTTTATTGTTGTGTTTCGATCCATCATCATCATTATATCAGCCAAAGGACGTCCACTAAACAAAGGCCTCCCGGATAACTCTTTCAAATTGTTCCTATCGTAATTTCGGAGGTAATTAGCCAGTACTCACCACGCTTGGCAAGCGGATGGTGAGCGCAGTATCCGCAAAAAGGACGATGCTTCTGATTCCTCTGGTTTAAGTCCCTTAGTCACCGTTTACGACATCCACGGGAGGAGATGGAGTGGTGCTATATTCTTAATCCGGACAACACACGGGAACTTACAACAAAACTGTTCTGCATGATAGCTATTCAGCCACAAGCCTCTTTAAAGTTGACTTACTTTTTTCCGAATCGAAGAATCGATTGAAAATAGTACTCTAAACCAGAGGGACGGGCAGCATCGTCCCGTATGTGGATCAGAATTGCTATTCAGCGCTCACCAACCCGCCTACAAAGCGTGGTGAGAACCTGCAAATCCCCCCAAAATGACTACACACGGCATGTAAGCGGCTGTTATGGAAATATATATAAAAATTATATATATATATACCTACCTATACCTCTAGGGACCTATAGGGGAGGCCTTTGTTCAGCAGTGGACGTATTTTTGGCTGATATGATGATGAATTAGTCTATCTTTTATATGCACGCCGTTTGAAATATTTGCCGACGTTATCCTGTTTTGACATGCTTTTATATAACTTGCTTTCTTAGTATAGGTAAAATCTTGCAACTGAATTTTAAAACAGTCATGACCAATCGATTCAGCTGAAATATTGCATACATGTTTAGTTTGGATGACAATGCATAGCTACGCGACGTCATTCTAAATCTAATATGGCGGACTCCCAAAGATGGCGGATCAGTAATTTTTAAATATTATATGTTATTATCATAATGATATATGATGATGATATGGGTAACAAATGAATGGGTTTGCTGAGAAGAATGTGAAAAAAATGAATACAAGCTTGTTTTAAAAAATATTTTTAAATAAATAATATTATTTTCTAATCAGTTTGTTTTCAATCGAATCAATATTTCGTCAAAAGATCAACACTATTATCCTAAAATTTTTGTTAATCTTTTGTTTGACTAATTCAAGATAGGGTTTCATGTTACAACCGCCTTTATACAGTCTTTTCAAGTAATTAAAACCTTTGTTCAGTCTTCATTAACAGGTTCCCCAACTTTCATAAAGCTGTCGAGTTGCTAAGAGCACCTCTTTGCTTATTTTAATAATAAATAGGTAAGTTTGTCGTTGAACTCTTTGCTGTAATTATAACTTCTACTACTTATGCGAATAGAACGAGGTTTGCCTGTTTATCAGTTTTAATGTTTTGTAATTGAGTGGATAAGGAACAGTTTTTCTCTTGAATTATCCTGGCACCCCTGGGCCCATTGCTCATAGAACTGATGGCCGTTGGGGTAAAAAGGTTCTCGAGTGAAGATCGTGGACTGGAAAGCGCAGGGTGGGACGATCTCCAACATCTGGACAGACGACCTGGTGAAGGTCGCTGGGAGTCGTTTGATGCGGGTGGAATGTAACCGTTCGTTGTGGAAATCTATGGCGGAGGCCTTTGTTCAGCAGTGGACGTCCTGTGGCTGATATTATGATGATGATGATCATAGTATCACATCACTTCAAATTGAAGAAGAAAGAATAACTTTTTATCCGGGGAGGGGAGAAAATTTAGTTTAAATATAGCTATTGAAACTACTATTTAGTTTCAATAGCTATATTTAAACTAAATTTTTTTTTGTGTGGTGTCCGGATTAAGAATATAGCACCACTCAATCTCCTCACGTGGATGTCGTAAAAGGCGACTTAGGGAATCTAAACCAGAGGAATGGGCAGCAGCGTCCTTTCTGTAAAGCGGTAGCCATACTGCGCTCGCCAACCCGCCTGCCAAGCGTGGTGAGTACTGGCAAGTGCCCCCCAAAATGATAATGCAGTTGTGGAATCTGTGGGGGAGGCCTTTGTTCAGCAGTGGACGTATAAATGGTCGATATGCATATTTAAACTAAATCCTCTCCCTAACAGATCACTGCATTGCGCCTGCAAAAAATTCCCAACAGCATCAACAATCACGGCCCATCTGGGAAACCAACCATCTCCGTAGCTAGGTGGGCTGCTGTAGTCGAGTCAATCTAATCAACAGTGATACTCCGATGATGCACACTTTAACTGTGAAGTTACGCCGCAGACGATGTCACACTTGCACTCTGATTAGCTAAAAATAGCATCAGCAGATGCGCAGCCAAGGGTTCACCCCGGTGTTAATTGCCTGACATTTAAAGGCAAGGTTGCAATTTTTTGTTCATTAATCGTCCGACGGAGTATGCGTTAGAGATTTTACCCTGTTTAATGGCTATCGGCAAATACGTTATACCAAAATGGCGTGTGACAGCGGCGTCTGCGTAATTTACGCCTGTCGCAAACCGTTTGCCACATACGTTTTCAGTCTGCCGTTGACTTGTTGCTGAGTCCTAACCCATGTACTATTAAACACTGGACCGAAGTCAGCGATAATGCTATCGACGTGGCAATTTTGGTTTAGTATAGTATGAACCATCTACACGAAGAAGAGGAATTATTATGACAACAGGCGTGACACGGTTCTGTATCAGTTTTCTTGTCAATATTTCCAGCAGAGAATATGCCTCCACATTCCCTAACGGTAAGCAATCACCATCGCCCGCAATCAGCTGCTACACCAAAGATTTCAGTGATGCGTTACTGATCTAATAGTGGACGGGAGAGATGAAGGATGCGTGTTTCGACCATCAACGCATGAAACACAGTAACAGCTGGTTCCTATGAGAGCTTGTACTTCCCCAGTCAAGCCAGACCATTTTCAGGCTTTATTCTTCTTTTTACAGCAAAATTACGCAAAACTTAAGCTTAACCGATGTTTATTTCATCTATATTGCGTGTGGAGTCGGTATTAAGAATATAGCACCTATCAGTAGGAGTCACTATTAAGACAGCACGGTTGGTGCAGTGGCTGATGCAGTCGGCTGCTGCGCTCCGGGTCGTGGGTTCGATTCCCGCACGGAACAAACATTTGTATGATCTGCAGGTAGTTGTTCCGGGTCTGGGTGTATTGTATGTGGAATTCATGCCTGTAAACGCACCCACGACACAGGAGAAGTCCTAATGTGGGGCAACGTTTTATAAAAAAAATAACAAAAAAAACTATCTTCACCCGTGGATGTTGTAAATGGTGACTGAGGGACTCTTACCAGTGAGATTGGCAGCAGCGTCTCTTCTGTGGAACAGTGGCCATATTGCGCTCACAAACGCGGGTCTCAGGCAGCTGCCAAGCGTGGTGAGTATTGGCAAGTTCCCCCCAAAATGACGACCTATTTTATGGGGAAGGGAATCTACTGCTGAACAAAGATTCAGCAGTAGATGTCCGTCGGCTGATATGGTGATGATGATGATGATGAAGAACGAGATATAGTCTTTTCGACGCAGAAATGCGGTTAGAAAAGACCAAAATTACACAACACCAAAATTATCCTAGCAAACATTATTTGTATACAGAAATAATACTTATATTTTCTGTACACGATTTCGAATAATTATGTAGTATAAGCATTAAGCAATAAAATTAAGTACCTAGACCCAATAAAAGAAAAATACAGATTTTCCTCGACGCTAAAATTATTTTAAAGTGCCCTAAATAGACCGGGTCTAATCATACAAATCTACAAATAACACGCTCCAATCTAAGATTATATCTCCGCGTAATAATTCAGAAATTTCAATAGGCCCATTAGGGACCCAGTCGACAGATTACAATTATTTTTCTATGACTTCGAAGTGAAACATATTTACTGTTCACATTTCTTTCATTATAAACGTACTTAGATTTTATGATAAGCTTAAATTGATGGTTATGCGTATTTATTCGTAGAATTATGAGCCATTGGAATAACTGGGAAAATATTTAGGTAATGTTTTTGTTTATTGTAGTGAGTGTATTATGAATTTTATTGCATGTTAAGCCCAGTATACACTATTGCGATTCAGTAAAGGAGCTTACAGATTATACAGATTAATTCGATTTTGTGGACATTAACACTGCTGGAATAACTATGTAAGCATTAGGTTACTACTTGATTATTACTAGGAAGTTACTTGATCATACTTAGGAATCTAGTTATTTATACCGATGTTGTCTTTCTCCCGCTGGAAATCTATACAAATAAATAAAATTGAAGTGTCTGTTTGTAATGTCAAAATAACAGCTTTTTACTAAATGCATATGAAAGTATGTACGTTACATATAACAAAAAAACTATTTTAATTTCTTTTATCTGTCTGTCTGTCCGTCTGTCTGTCTGTCTGTCTGTTTGTTCCGGGTAATCTCCGAAACGGCTGAACCGATTTTGACGGGACCTTCACTGGCAGATAACTGATGTTATAAGAAATAACTTAGGCTACTTTTATTTTAGAAAAATAATTAGGATTCCGCGTAAAAATGCTAAACGCTAACCCTAAAACTACCCTAACCACCTAACTAACGCTAAAACCCTTGAAATCCAATATATTCCAATATATTCCAACATATATCCATGATATGCGGCCCACGGGTGGTGGGCGTATTACAGTCCGTCGCCCGGTTAGAAGGCCTGAGACGGTTCGAGCGCCTTGTCCCCCGCTTTGAGAGGGTAGTAGGTGCCTTGCACCGGCTGTTGCCCAGTCTCAGCCGACCGAGAGAGGAAGTTCGCCGCCTTTACGGGGGAGTCGTGCGGTCTGTGGCCCTCTATGGGGCACCTGTATGGTCATCCCAGTTGCCAGGCGTCCAGCACTGTAGAAACAAACCTCAAGGTCTGCAGCCCAGAGTGACTATATGGATCGCACGGGGATACAATACAGTGTCCTACGAGGCGGCAACTCTCCTGGCACGCATTCCGTCTGTCAATATACGGGCGGAGATGGGTGCGTCAGACATCAGACATCATCTAAGGTTGCAGTTCACAACGAAGCGCGTCATAGAGGAAATCTTGCCGCTCTTCGGAGCTTGACTCCGAAGGAGTGAGCGCGTCACCTATTGTCTGTCGTAGGTGTTCACCGGTCACAGTTGTTTCGGTGCGTACCTGCACAGAATAGGACGCAATGTAATGATGTTGTGCCACCACTGAAAAAGCAACCAGGATACCGCATAGCACACGCTTTTTTATTTTTTTATCTTTTTGACTGGCTTGTTATCGACCAATCAGCCACCGCAACTGACCACAATACGCTAATCTATGTTAAGTTCCTCAACTAAAGACTGAAACCATGTAAATTGCTCTAAATAATCTATTGAGTGTCCCACACTCCCGGAAAGAGATGTGCCGTAGAGTACATGACATACATAATAACTTTATTTTTATTTTTTTGTTGATGTCCAGTGGAAATTCTACATGGAACTTCCTTCACCCCGGGGAAGGGCGAAGGGGTATGCCGGACTCCTACCGGCTAAAACTACTGGAGCGGTCATCTTCGGCACCGAAGGGTGGCTCCAGGTCCTCGTAAGATCACACTAGAGGACATACATAATACCTTACGTCGGTCAGTTATTTGTCCTACACAACACGGTATAAAAGGATTTTAAATTCAGTGGTAGATAACTTTATTTCGGTCGTCAGATAAATTATTTAACAGCTTACAACAAAAAAAGGTCAAGCAGTCTGTAAAGGGAACGACCAGAACATAATATATGTAAATACTTTTATTAAATTGTAAAGCAATTGCTTGTACATTCAAGATACTTTTTTAATTTAAAATGGAGATCATCTGGTCTTTGAATGCTAAAAATAAAATTACCTTGGCAATTTTGCCATCTTTGATTCTCGTGGTATAATTAATTGTATTTGACGGGGTGTCCGGCTCAATAAACGAACCGTGCCTGAAGCAATAAAAAAAATTACACATTTAATTGCTAAAGGTTAGCTTCCCGTATTTATTGACACGAATTGGAACAGCCGGTACCAGAAAAATCTATTAATATGATCGGATAAATGGCTACAGAAGCTTGAGAGACAACCTCAAAAGTGTTAGAAACTCTAAAATACCGTTAGTAGATAATAGGTTACAATATTATGTACTAACGGTATTTTAAAGATTCAAGTAGTCTACCGAAAATATCACAACGTTTAAAGTGTCTCTTGAAAATTTTACTCAAATGGAGTAAGCTGGTTGGCCAATTAAGGTATCGATATGTACTTAAGCATCAAAGTACTTGTCCTCATCGCTGTCAGCTGATAATGTTCCTAGAACGGCTGGCAGCATTGCCACTTTGAATGAAAATGCTTATTCTTTGGCCAAAGAAAAGGTCAGCCATGCGATCACGCGAAGTATCGGCTGACTGTCTAGTTACATCTTTGAAAAGCAGACGTGCGCTATGCGTTTCAATCCCAAACGGATCAAAAATAATAATTACCAATAAGGTTATTGTATTTGCGCCATTTGAGGGCCTTTGCTGCAGAAGCGGCAGCGCCAGTACAACCTGCCGTGCTTGGAAGATGGGATGGAGCACGGTTGTTGACACAAGTTGCATCCCAAACCAGAGGCCTACCAATCCTCCATGGCAGTAACGACATACTGTCGAGTCTTTTCCCATCGTTACGTGCCAAAGATAAGATAAGATAAGATAAGATAAGATCATTTTTTATTTGTTCAAACATGAGTATGTCATACAGATCAGTGCATGCAAGATGTAACAATTGTAGTTAGGTGGTTCAATCATGTCTGCCATAAACTATGGCGTACAAATATTGCTTACTTACATTAGAGGTCAATATCGATTAAAATAGGGATTAAAAATTATATATAAATCAATGTCACAGCATAAATTTACAATCAATTAAAATAAAGAAATAGGTATTTTAAGCAATGTCAAATAAATATCTTCAATCTTGAGTCTTTCAGGCTATTAAAAAGATATTTGTAGATAGATAGATAGTCCTAGCTCTAATTGTAACAGGCTCAAAATTAAAATAATAGTTCACCATATTGGCCATACATCGTCCACTGCTGAACAAGGGAGATATATTTCCACAATTGTGTCATCATATTGGGGGGAAATTACCAGTACTCACCACGCTTGGCAGGCGGATTGGTGAGCGCAGAAAGGCTACTGTTCCACAGAAGGGACGCTGCTGCTCATCCCTCTGGCTTAGAGTCCTTTAGTCGCCTAATACGACATCCACAGGAGGAAATGGAGTGGTGCTATATTCTTAATCCGGACACCACACGGACGAAAATAATAGTTAATTAAATTGAAAATAAATGTTAAGGTTGACTGGTAGAGAATGCTTTATGGCATCAAGTCCACCTTGTGTATACTCTATGTACATAAAAGTTTAAATAAAAAATAAAATAATAATCCCACACACAATTTAAAACAAATGAACTATGACGTAATATAAAAATATGTCATGAATTATGAATATCCTTTCATGCCCATACTATATTACTTCAAGGCTAAGGTAATGGGTGAAAGGTGAAAGGAAATATGAGTTTCTTCTAAATACATACATATGATACGCATCGAATTTGGAATATCTTTCATTTTAACTGGTTTTATGGCATATTTATCTGCTGTAGCTGGTTTAACGAACAAGGGCCATTCAGACACAAAGCTTGTACTTAATAAATAAGCATTGTATAACTAAGCATTTGAAAAACTATTACATTTAGTTTTTATTAGATTCTCCGCAAAGGTTCGATTAAGATACTATCGTTTCAGATTCAAAAGCAAAATAATCAGATGTAGATCCTATTCAAGCCGAAAACACCTTTCACGGCCCGGATTTGGCTAGACAGATAACCATCTCCCAATACGAGAACAAAAACTATCCACGAATATCTTCGAAACCAATTCTGTAATCAGTGAACAAGTACAAACAAGATTTTGTCTCCAATCTGAATCGGGGTATGAATGACTCAAGGTTTTAAAAACACCAATGTATTAATTGGCACCTAAAAAACGAAAGCATGTATGCTCCCATGTTTCTGTAAACGCATATTAGTATCTGCTCATCAACTTTTTCTATCAAACTGTAGAACATAAGCCTCTTATTTCCTCAGTTCGCCGTCTTCAATCCATCTGGGTACGGGTCAGTGCAGTCTCTTCTCCAGAAGCTCGTTTGCTCCACTAGCTTAACTGTCAATGTCCTCATTCTAAAAGTACTCTTTTGCTACGATAGGTTTCATTATTCATTTAATCAACATTATACGTTGCTTAAATACTGGTTTCATAAGAATTACGGTAATAATATGTTCATACTTAAATATCTCACAAATGATTGCAGAGAAAATACCACGCTTATGCTGACAGATCTAAGTTCCTTTGGCGCTCTACAGATTTTCTACTCCAAGAGGAAGGTCACATTAATCATCTATTGTTGGGAACAAATGACTGCCCTCAGTTTTGTCCTCAATAACAATGTATTTCGTACAGCTTGCAATTTCGCTTGATAAACAGCGCGCTCGTGAGGAATACTAATATTGTTTGCTTAATGCGCTTAGTTCTGAGAAATATATGATAAGATGGGACAACATTTTCGACTACAAGTTTCTTAGAAGTACTGAAATGAAGCTTATTAGATTATGCAAGTTTGCAAAAGTAAACGTTTTATTCGTTTGTATTCATTATTTTGACTTTCTTTGCGAGTTTCCCTTTCCCTATATCATATTCCCTTTACCTTCTCTATTCCCTATATTATATCATTTGTAAGTATTTTCGAGGCGCTGCGCCAATTGCACTCACTGATCGGTTAACGATCGGCGAGGTTAAGCAACACTTGGCGCAGTCAGTATGTGGGGGACCGCATAGTGGTATTTGAACTGAGTCTCTCCTTGATTCGTCGGACCCGAATGGTGCCTTACATGGCAGTCGAAGGCCTTAAGGCTGGTGAGGCGTCATGGTGCCCTCATCTTCTGGATGACGTAGGTACTCTCGAACCATGGATGTTTCGGGAAGTATTTGATTCGAATAGGCCGAGAAAGGTCATCACTGCCCGGAGGACACGGCGCAGCACAAGTTGGAAGTGTGTCCAGCTTGGGCAACGCAGCACCGTGACCTCATCGCAGCGGTCAAAGGGCCGGCCGTGGTTCAGTTCATCGTCCAGAGCGAGAGCACGTGGGATGCCATCGCCTCCTTTTGCGAGGACGTGATGCAAGCAAAGGAAGCAGCAGAGTGGGAACGGGAGGAGATCATCTCTGATCGCCGCTGCAGAGAACGCGCTGGGCGTGGGCACCGGAGGAGGAACGATCTCCAGCGTGTGTTTTGTGCGCGCCCCTCTTTCTTTTCTTTGCTGTAAAAAAGTCCTGCTCCTGTGTCGTGGGTGCGTTTACAAACACAAATTCCACACTCAATACACCCAGACCCGAAACAACTACCTAAAGATCGTACAAATATTTGTTCCGTATGGGAATCGAACCCATGACCCGGTGCACAGCAGCCGAATGTATCAGCCACTGCACCAACCGTGCAGTTAACCTGTAGAATATGTGCGGCCAGCCAGGTTGCATAGAGATGGGGCCCGTCAAACAGTAACGGGCCGATACCTGCCGGGGGCGTGGTCTAATGGACAAAGCATGCGCCTTTCCCCGGCTAGAGGTAATTGGAAGGACACCATAGGGTTTTAGCCGGTAAGAGTCCGGCATAACCCTCCGCTCTTCCTAAGGCGGAGTAAGTCTATAAGGATGTCCCAATGAAAAAAAAGGCCTTTATGTGGCTTGATTAACTCTGACACATCCAGTCTGTGTCTCTGTCTCCCATATCATCATATATCGTGGCAATTATGGCAAATTCCTCCAATGAGCACACAACATAAGCCCATACCGGTCGTTGTGGCAACCTTTGGGGGAGTCTTCTGTCCAGCAGTGGACGTTTTTCGGCCAAAATGATGATAATGATGATGATGATTCACTCTCATTCATTTGCACAGTTTCAGATTTTAAGAAGGACGACCGCTATTTTTGCCTCATAATCTGTGAGGAACTGGACACATCAAGTAATTTCGGCTCGTTGGGACGTGTATGTATACAATCGAGTTTGGAACAGTATCTTCCACTAATTGGGTAACGGGTTTGATAGCTGTTATTTCTTGTAGAACACTGATATCCAGCCGTATCTGATTTGAATGGAAGGCTAATAAACGTAGATCGTATATATTTTAGAACAACATTTAAATTTTTTGTAGTAGTTCAAAAATGTATTTTATAAATTGAACCATGCGCTTAAAATTTTTGCCCCATGTAAACAGTTATCGTAAATACGCAAACCGCGTGTGTGAAGGCAGCATAAAGAGCCATCCATATAGACATAACATAACAATGTGAACACATAACGAGCAAATGAAAGAAAATAAACAGGGCAAAACAATTGTTCATTATTCTGTACAAATTGTAACAATCAACCAAGGGAACGAGTAATTGGGGTGTTCATTAAGTTTATTAGTCGATGGGTTCTCGGCCAAAAACGATTGTATGTTGTGTCTTAGTTTATGTTAAGTATTTATTTCCGATTCGTTTTCAAACTCCATTCAAGTAATTATCATAACAGAGATTTTTACACGTACAAATATACGGTCTTATATTCGGATCGAAAGACCATTGTATGTTGTGTCTTAGTTTATGTTAAGTATTTATTTCCGATTCACTTATCCAATTCCGTTCAAGTAATTATCATAACAGAGATTTTTACACGTACAAATATACGGTCTTATATTCGGATCGAAAGACCATTGTATGTTGTGTCTTAGTTTATGTTAAGTATTTATTTCCGATTCACTTATCCAATTCTCTTCAAGTAATTATGATAACAGAGATTTTTACACAAACAAATAAACGGTCTTATATTCGGATCGAAAGACCATTACTTTGCTGTCTGCAAAGTAATGGTCTTTCGATTGGCGCTCTTCGCTTGGCGATCGTAGAACGTAGATTTTAGCGGGAGCAGGCCAATGCTCTTTATGAAACCTTTAAGTCATCTTTACCGATAGCAATGGCTGTAAAAAGGGGAGGTCAATTTGTGGCTAGAAACCGTACGGACCATTTTTTTTTTTTATTGATGTCCAGTGGAAATTCTACATGGAACTTCCTTCACCCCGGGGAAGGGCGAAGGGCGAAGGGGTATGCCGGACTCCTACCGGCTAAAACCACTGGAGCGGTCATCTTCGGCACCGAAGGGGGGGCTCCAGGTCCTCGTAAGATCACACTAGAGCCGCCCATTGGTGCCACGCCTTTAGGTACATCTCGGAAGGGATGACTGTAAAGCGGTCACCCCCTCTAGCGGAGGGAAGGCGACTGTGTCAGATATTATTTTTCGGAGCTTAGGGAATGTGTCATTAGAGCATTATTTGGGCTGATTTGTAGGTTCGTTTGCGGCTAAAACATTGTACCATCATCATCATCATATAGACGTTTACTGCTGAACAAATGCCTCCCAGAGATTTCCACAATAGTGTCGTCATTTTGGGGGTTTTTTTTTTTTTTTTTTTTAAACGTTGCCCCACACTAAGATTTCTCCTGTGTCGTGGGTGCGTTTACAGACATGAATTCCACATACAATACACCCAGACCCGGAACAACTATCTGCAGATCATACAAATATTTGTTCCGTGTGGGAATCGAACCCACGACCCGGAGCGCAGCAGTCGACTGTTTCAGCCACTGCACCAACCGTGCCGTCAAATTTGCTGGTTTAGAGTCCCCTTGTTCGCTTTATTTACCCTCGGGAGGAGATGGAGTGGTGCCATATTCTTAATCCGGACACTACACGGAATCGCACACCACATCGAAATATTGGATGTTGTGCCTTGGTTTAACTTTAAACTCTTCCCGCGCACGCTCATGTTGTGGAATCAGCTCCTTACCGAGGTTTTCCCAAGAAACTCTTCAAAAAGGGTGTGAAAAGATAGTTACAGGTTCGGCAACACGCGAGTGATACCTCAGGTGTTGCTAGCGTTCATACATTACGGTAACTGCTTACCATCAGGTGGGCCGCAAGTATGTTTGCCATCATAGGGTTAGAAAAAAAATGGCTGGCCAAATATAATAGTCATTGGCCAATGGCATAAATTGGCCAAATATCTAATTGAATATGTCATCATCATTTCAGCCAAGCGAAGTCCACTGCTGGATACAGGCCTCCCCCAAAAATCACCACAATGACCGATATAGGTGTGTTGTGGGCTCATTGGGGGGGGGTTTGCCATAATCGCCACGCTTGGCAGACAGGTTGGCGATCGCACTTGAGCTGTTAATGTACTCGAAGGATGCTGCTTCCCATCCTCCGGCTAATCCCTTAGTCGACTCTTATGACACCCACGGGAGGAGATGGGGTGGTGGTATTCTGGAGCCGGCACCACACGGCAAATTATATGTATGCATTGAATATGTAGTCGGATCGAAAGACGATTATCGCTATATATTCCAATGATTTCCTTCACATTGCCTTAGTTTGACTGTGCTTGCTTCAGACAAGGATTTCTGACCCGGTAGCCAGATTAGATGTGTTTGGCATAAAAGCAAAACATATAACATGTCGAACTTCAGACACCTCATTGTCGGAATAAACAATTGGACTAGCAAAACAGCTTGGGTCCGGAGTTAGGGACATGTAATTGGGGCGTTCATTGGGTTGATTAGTCTATGGTTTGGCGGACAAACCATATTGTATGTTGTCTTGGTTTATCTCACTCAGTGATCTGTAAATAGAAGAAAATCTTTGATTATATCAAATAATTGGATTATAGAATAGAATTTTCTGTATTGTACACGACTTTAAAAACAACTACTAGGAATTATTTAATCAACAGTAATTGTACAATGGGCGGTCTTATCGCTATTAGCGATTTCTTACAGACAACCTTTGGATGGACAAAACAAAGGGGGTAGTCCGTGGTGTATTGGAGATTAATCCTCAAGAATGGATTTATATATTAGGCCTCCGGTATGAAAAAATTATGAGGAGTGAAATTTTGTTGAGCTTTAACTAAAATGCGTTACGTTTTTCTGCGCACCTAACTTGCGCACCTTTTGCCTTCAAGTCATGTATGTGTTAAATGTCGTTTGATGTCAAGGTTTTATATTAGTTCATTTAATATGTATAAATTTTGTTTGGTTGGTACGGTGGCTGATACAGTCGACTGCTGCGCTCCGGGTCGTGGGTTCGATTCCCGTACGGAACAATTATTTGTATGATTTGCAGGTTGTTGTTCCGGGTCAGGGTGTATTGTATGTGGAATTCAAGTCTGTAAACGCACCCACGATACAGGAGAAATCCCAGTGTGGGGCAACGTTAAAAAAAATTGATATTTAATATCGTTTTTATTTATTATTAATACGCAGTGGAGTGATTAAATAAATAAATATAAAAATATTTAATATGAAAAAATCTAGTTTGAGTGACGGTAGAAGAAAATCTGATGAACCCGTGGACGCAGTTGCTAGGTGGATTATAATTCATTTCCATATATGATATATATCATACATATAAACATCCGTGCTTTTTATTTCATAACCCTCACTGCCTATTAATTACTGAGACAATTGTTCTTACGGATTTACTCCTTCTCCTCCAGTCGTGCGTCGTAGCTGACACACACACTTTTTATATTAATATAATCAATTAGCGTATCTAGACAATTAAATATCATACAAATACTTATATATTACATAAATTACTTAAATAATATGCACATATATACAACCATATCATCATACATGCTCTGATCATGACTCATTTCTCTAAAAGGTTATACTATTGTAAACTTGCATTTTGCCAAATGCCGTATTAAGCCCGACCTGTAATAGGAGGCGAGTTAATTACCATAAACCAGGAAAAAACGTGAGGATGACTTAAAAATAAATAATATTAAAAAGGATTTGCCTGCCCTGGGTATTGACACATGCACAACAGTTGCACTTTTACAGACTCACAGTTTACCAGCGCACCATGGTTTACCTTCAGGAAATACAGGTGTTATTTTATACAAAGAGATTAGAATGCCTTATAAAACCATAAATAATCATCCAATCTAAAATCTATGTAGAATTGTGGGCGGTACCTATCCGCATTCTGACGTTCATTGCTCTGCTGACGTATAAGAGCCATTGTAAATTATATTGAACAAGAACATTTCTCATAAGGTGGAAATAATGAAAACAACTGTTTGCTATCTCACGTAAACTGTAGCAATCAACAAAGGAAACGAGAAATCTTAGTATTAATCGGAATAATTACTCCGTTGGTCTTTAGGTTCAAATTGCTACCGTGCTTGTAGTTCTATAGCTACCGAGTTTGTACCACAGGCCTGGCAAAGTATAGTTCGGTTTTCTTTAAGGAATACCTATGTTTATTTTTTATTTATTTTAAACACGCTTTTGTAGATAACAACTAAAAAGTAGAAAATAATTTTAAAATAAGAATAGATTGATTAACAAAAAAAAAAAAAATTGGCGTGGGGTGCTTGATGTCCATTGTTGTAAATATTTGTAAAAGTAACGTCATCATGAAAATACCTGTTAAGCATCCCACGTTTTTGATTTGTTTTTAATTTAAATTAAAATTTCTTATTTTAAACTTATTAAAAATTATTTTCTACTTTTTAGTTCAGTTATCTACAAAACTTGCCGTGTGGTGCCGGCTCAGAATGCCACCACCCCATCTCCTCCCATGGGTGTCGTAAAAGTCGACTAAGGGATTACCCGGAGGATGGGCAGCAGCGTCCTTCGAGTACATTAACAACTCAACTGCGATCGCCAACCCGCCCGCCAAGCGTGGCGATTATGGCAAAACCCCCCAATGAGTCCACAACACATCCATATCGGTGGTTCTGGTGATCTTTGGGGGAGGCCTGTGTCCAGCAGTGGACTTCATTCGGCCGAAATGATATCTACAAAAGCGTGCTTTTTAGATTTTTAAACTATTATTTATTATCTGTATTTTAGTGCTGCTAATTATTAAATCGTGTATTATTTTTTTGGAACGAAGTCATCGGTCCTTGATAAGTTTGCGAAGTTTCAAAGCAATCTGACGTATTGAAGGGAATGTAAAACGAGTTTAAAAACTCAGTTACATAGATACATACCAAGCTAATAAAAGCAGCCGTGTGGTGCCGGCTCAGAATACCACCACCCCATCTCCTCCCGTGGGTGTCGTAAAAGTCGACTAAGGGATTAGCCGGAGGATGGGCAGCAGCGTCCTTCGAGTACATAAACAACTCAACTGCGATCGCCAATCCGCCTGCCAAGCGTGGCGATTATGGCTAAACCCGCTAATGAGCCCACAACACACCCATATCGGTCATTGTGGTGGAGGGTTTGGGGGAGGCCTGTGTCCAGCAGTGGACTTCATTCGGCCGAAATGATTGATTGATAATAAAAGAATAATATTAAAATAATTATATTTGGCCTGAAATCTCTGAAAAGTTAAACTAAGATGTAAATAAGTTTCGATCACTAAACGTTCAAAATCCTGCATTAAACTTCCTTAACAACAACCCTCGTGCCTGATCGATAGTATCTGTCATATTTATTAAAATTGATGATTAAAAAACCTTGTCATTAATCGAATAATAATTGGGCGTTTAAATATGTCCAACAAAGGTTACAGTTAACAACAGCTTGTAATGTAATGTTACCTTGCTGTATCAAATGACCAAAAAGCACCAAACGCATTAACCTTCACAGACCTGCATCGAACTATGCCCTCAGATCTCTAAGCAATGTTGTCAGCACGGTATAATCTGATAAGCCTGGCCCCCGCTCTTACACAATTCCGCGCAGATACTTAATCAAAAACAAAGCGGACGGGACTTAATTGTGCTGAAATTTACGGCATGACTGTACCCTGTGTACCCAGTTTGTTGGCTTAGGACAACTTATTAGAACAATTCAGTGACAAATGTTCGTAATTACCTAAAGGGACACCGCTTGTATTGAATAGATTTTTAGGGGAAGGAATCATGGTTGCGTTTTATTTTGGGACTGGAAGATATTGTGGTCCTTAGGGTTACTTTATTACTATTGCTGGTCGAAGGTTGTGGCGTTAGTGAATAGTAAAGTATACAAAATTAAGCTAAAACATTAATTACTTAAAATTCATTCTTTCTTTTTCATTCTTTTTTTAATAAAACATTGCCACACACTAGGTTTCTCCTGTGTCGTGGGTGCGTTTACAGACATGAATTCCACATACAATACAAATTAATTAGTTACCGTAAAATAATTTCCTTTTTCGTGTATTTTTTGCATGATATAACATTATTCACGGTTTATATATATGGTTGGCTGTGTGGTGCCGGCTACGAATAGCATCACTCCATCTCATCCCGTGGGTGTCGTAAAAGGCGACTATGGGATTAGACGGAGTATGGGCAGCAGCGTCCTTCGAGTACATTAACAACTCAACTGCGATCGCCAACCCGCCTGCCCAGCGTGGCGATTATGGCAAAACCCCCCAATGAGCCCACGACCGATATCGGTCGTTGTGGTGATCTTTGAGGGAGGCCTGTGTCCCGCAGTGGACTTTATTCGGCCGAGTAAAGTCCACTGCGAAGTACGCTGCTGCCCATCCTCAGGCTAATCCCTTAGTCGACTTTTACGACACCCACGGGAGGAGATGGGGTGGTGGTATTCTGAGCCGGCACCACACGGCAAAATTCTTTAATATAGAAAAAGAATTAAGGACCCAGTTTAATATCAGTTTAGAATTATAAGAGACAGTAAGATTCGCAAACTAGAGTTACTATTAAACCACGGAACACTTCGATCCATCAACCGCACAGGGTGACGGCGGAGGGGCCTTGCATCAAAATATTCATTGCACCGAATGACAGATCGAACGTTTATTGACGTATGCATCCCGTCTCAATCCATCACCGTAGCAAACTGTGCGATAATGATTGAGAGCTCTAATAAGAATCAAATGTATTGCGCATACGTTTGAGAGAATAGTGACTAAGTGATTGATGTATAAAAGTGTCGTTAACGACTCTACGAATTTGTTTGGTAATAAATCTTATAAGCCGAACAGATAAGTGAGTTCTCGCCTGCGAAAGAGCGGCTGGCAGAATGAGTGATAGGCACATTTTATGTGTGTGCATGTCAGCCTATATTTTTTTATGAAAATAAGTTTTCATTACATTGATTTGAGGTTTACTTCTTTTTAGAAAGCGCTGAAGTCTAAAAAACCTAACGTATTTTGCTTCGGTTGACATGTAGTCAATGAGCTGTTTATTGAGAAGTGTCTTTTTGGTTCTACACGATAACCGATTATACGACACGAAGGAATCCAATGAAGCAGTAAATAGTGACAGTATGTCACAAAATTTGGGTATATCTGACCTATTAAATTTGTTATTGGGTACGAAGTCATCTCGCTCTAAACTACTACATAAAAGCAGAATATGAGTAGGTACTCGTAACATTTACGCATGGTAAAATATTTTATATATTGGTTGGGTCTGAGGGTGAGATTCAGAAACGAGTCTAAGCGTGAACTTACGCTTCCATCTGTCAAAATGACAAAACTCACGCCCCTAATTTTGACAGATGGAAGCGTGAACTTAGCTTAGACTCGTTTCTGAATCTCACCCTGAGTGTTTGTGTTTGTGAGATTTATGTATGTATGTCGTGGGTATAGTTTACAGACCGAAAAGAAGAGTCCCGAAACAACTATCTGTGGATCATAAAAGTATTTTCAGTGCATGAATTGAACACGTGACACGTAGTTCAGAATACCAATCGCATAGCCTTTCCGCCAACTGTGCGTATAGTAGTAGTGTAAAAAGTAAAACAAAACAAAATTAAATTTATTAATAAAATAACTTTGACGACACGGTTGATGCAGTGGTTGATACAGTCGACTGCTGCGCTCCGGGTCGCGGGTTCGATTCCCACACGGAACAAATATTTGTATGATCTGCAGGTAGTTGTTCCGGGTCTGGGTGTATTGTGTGTGAAATTTAAGTCTGTAAACGCACCCATGACACGGGAGAAATCCCAGTGTAGGGCAACGTTTAAAAAAATATATATTTCTAATAATTTATCATTTATATACTCTTTATTGTACACCAAAAATTGTTACAGAAGTTTTGAATTAAGCAAAAGTACAACAGGCGGCCTTCTTGCTATCCGCGGTCTCTTCCTATCTCTGTTATGTAAAGTAGAAATAAACAAATACTTTCAAAAAACTTAAACGGACATAAAAAAGACCCCATTCTCTTCCATTGCGCTTACGTCATTCAAAGCATCCGCCCTTGGTCACGCCTGAAGAAGTTTTACTTCAATAAAGTTGGGGGTATGTATGTTGTAGGAGTAAGAGGCTATTACTAGGAATTGATGAAGTGATGACTCCTACAAGACAAGTAGACCATATAGGTGAGAAGTCCGAGAATCATTTCTTTGGAAACCTATAGCACGGACTCAGTACGAAAGCTTTGCCAAATGACGATACACAAAATGTCTATACAAAAAAATAAAATTGAAGTGTCTGTTTGTAATGTCAAAATAATAGCTTTTTACTAAATGCATATGAAATTATATACGGTACATATAACAAAAAATCTGTTTTTAATTCTTTGTCTGTCTGCTTTTCGAGACTTTCACTGGCAGATAGCTGATGTTATAAGGAATAACTTAGGCTACTTTTATTTTAGAAATATAATTAGAGTTCCGCGCATAAAAAATCCCTTGAAATCCAATGTATATATTCTATGTCAAGTGTCTATGTTGGTGTACTCTAAATTTATTTGAAATAAAACGCGGGTGAAACCGCGGGTCCCAGCTAGTGATTAATGAAATAGCTGTAAACAACTAAACTTTGACGTCACGGTAGGTAAAGTCGCCGATATGGTTAGCTACTGCGCTTTGCGTCGCAGGTGCAACTGAGCAACATGGAACAAATAGTAAAAAAAACAAGGCCATGTGAGTAGCTAAAACTAAAATAAAAATCAATATCTAATAATTAACATGATTAAAACTTAACATTTCATCATTATCACACCAGCTGAAGGACATCTACTGCTGACAAAATGCCTCCCCTATAGATTTCCACAATTATGTCATTATTTTGAGGGGAATTTTCCAGTACTCACCATGCGCAGTATGTGTATTGGACGCTGCTGCCCATCCCACTGGCTTAGAGTCCCTTAGTTAGTTAGTTTTACGACATCCACCGGAGGAGATTCTACATTCTTAATCCGGACACCACAAGCTTATCAGCTTAACATTACCTAAGTGAGAATCAGAAACAAAGGAATATCGAAATGTTATATTCTTTTTTATTATGATTATTGTTTTTCCTAAAGCATTTGATTAATAAGAGCAATCTTGTAAATGTATGAGCAACCCGTCTAATTCAGTTTTAGATTTAAGGATAGATTAGTCTAGACTCATAACCTTGCTATCTCAATTAACGTTCAAATCGCTGCTTTGGACAATCAACATTAATTCATGAGTGTTGATCACATAATTTAGCTGTCTAAAATATTCTGTGTATACAAAGAAGAAAAACCTTATTGGTTTGAAAAACTTTTCTGTATGTATAAGTGAAGTGGCAATGGGCGGGGCATAAAGGTTCTTGAATGGAGACCGCGCACCGGAAAAGCAGCATGGGACGACCTCGAACGAGGTGGACAGACGACCTGGTGAAGGTCGTTGGATGAGAGCGGCATGTGACCGCTCGTTGTGGAAGTCTAAGGGGGAGGCCTTTTTTCAGCAGTGGACCTCCTGTGGATAATGTGATGATGTATAAGCGTGTTAGAATAAATAATAATAGTTATCAAGAAGAGCAAAGGCTTTTTCTCACATAGAGAAGGAACGAACATTGATCGCCACGCTTGCACCCAGAGTGTTGGAGATTACACACCATTAGATCCGTCCTTTCCATTTCAATCAACCTCTTTCATGACTTCATACCTTTTTTTCTCCATTACTGTCCACCTCATGATTCATTCTTTTTCCAAATCAAAATTCGAATTTAATATTGTGATGTCGAGTCGTTCTTCATATTTTGATCACAACACATTCGATTCTGAACGCTAGTGGTTAGACACACAGCTGTCAGCTCTGACAAATAGTCTCCTACAATATTGCAATTACTTATTTTTAACTAGCATATGTATTGTGATAATAAGCAACATTTAAAAAATATACACATTTACATAAGTGTCAATTGAAGTTGTGAATTACAACATAATAACATACCTATGTTACGTTTCATTTAATCAATTAACTGAATTCCGTTACTTGCTGCCGTGGAGAGAGCCTCACAGTTGAGCTAACCGGGAAGGAAACACGGAGGGTACACCGCGACAAACTCTATTTTTTTTAAATATGTACTAAATGTCTCTTAATTCCTTCTAATCTACTGAACTATATCGCAAACTGAATAAATAAGCCGAATAAGCAATTTACCTTCCACACCGTGCACCATTGATAAATCGACGGCAGGTTCTTAACTTAAGTAGTTCTAAATAAGAATCGGAGGCGGGGTCCACGTGTTAAATATAATAATATGCGGAGCAATAGTGTTTCATGTTCACGAGCGTAAATGGACCGCACCCGAGGGATAGATAACGAATAATATATTTTGGCGGGTTTTCCAAGCAAACGGTGGCTTCGTACGCAATGCGGCATTACGCCGTCAACGTGTGAATGTTCCTTGTTGAATTTTAAAAGGGTTATTTACGAAATTTGAGTTATGAAAGCGATTTCTTTTTTGTGTTGGCAGTTACGTCCGGGTAATAATATTTTTAGCATTGTTTCTGTCGTTATGTATCGTTGAACTATCATTATCATATTAATATGTATGTACATATCTATTCGTTTCTACATTGTTTTGTGATATTTAAATAAAATTTAAATAATTGATTAGTTCTCTGCAGACTGCCCCTTGGGCATCACCTAGAGTTCCATTCCTACGAAATGATTGTCTGGAAGAGATCGCCGAGATGCGATAAGACCGCCCAATTGTACTTTCTTTCTGTAATAATAACTATATTCTGTTTTTGGTGTGCAATAAAGTGGATTTTTTATTTTATTCATCTTCATGTCTCTTTTCACGGGCTTATATCCCCTGTAAGGGGGAACCCGGTCTTTTGATAGGCTTACGCGGGGACATGGGTCCAACACGCAGAGGCCCTTTAGAGAATTTTAATCTAAAATGTAATGGGACACCAACCGGAGACTCTCCATAGCTACACTATAAAATGTAGTCATGGATTGTCCCCAGTTGTGTAAGGCTTATTGTATGAGATGGAAACTATAACGATAAGGTCTATTGAAATGGGTGTTGGATGATGGACATGGAATAAAAATACTAATGAACACGGGAACTGCGTCTGTATCTTTTTAGAACAAATACCTACCTTATAGATGAAAGTTACATGCCGTATGTCGTAATTTTGGGGAGAATTTGGCAGTACACATCCTTGGCAGGCAGGTTGGTGAGCGTAGAATGGGTATTCCACAAAAGGAGCGCTGCTGCCTATTCCTCTGGTTTAGGAAGAAGCCTCCTTCCTTCTGTAAGGAGATGAAGTGGTGTTATATTCTTAATTCGGACACCACAAGGAACATATTTGAACTTCAAATGGGGTCCGTTTCAAACAAGGACCAATCTAGACACGCACACCACAGGGTCCAACAGCTGAGCGGATAAACGACTTGGTACTAACTTACCTTTGTATAGTATGACCAAACCTCCTTTTGTACTTTACCTTAATATATTCTATATACTTCTCACGTCTTTGAGCGGAAACTACAAAGTTTTTAGTATTCTAAATGTAAAAGAGGAATTGCTCAAGTTTCACGTGAATAGAGGACATTTTCTTTTGCACATTTTCGCCACGTATGGATATGTAGGTGTCTTTATTATCCTTATTTCTAGCGATTTTTAAATAAAGCCGTTGCTATGAATTTGGTATTTCTCTACGAGATCGAATCAGAAATGAGGAGATCCGTAGAAGAACTAAAGTTGTGGACATAGCTGAAAGGATTAGTAAACTGAAGTGGCAATGGGCAGGGCACATTGCTCGTAGAACTGATGGCCGCTGTGGCACAAAGGTTCTAGAATGGAGACCACGCACCGGAAAACGCAGTGTGGGACGACCGCCAACGAGGTGGAGAGACGACCTGGTGAAGGTCGCTGGGAGCCGTTGGATGAGGGCGGCATGTAACCATACGTTGTGGAAATCTAAGGGGGAGGCCTTTGTTCAGCAGTGGACTTCCTGTGGCTGATATGATGATGACGATGATGAATTTAGTTTAGTTAAAAAAGTATGTTTTGTCGTCATTTAAATGGACCTATGAAGCCTGTAAGGATGTGGTATTCTACAGTTTAAGCTCTTCCCCATGAAAAAAAACCTTGTCTGAGCGAAACTACAAAGTTCTTAATATTCTCAAAGTAAAAGGAGGAATTGGTCCAGTTTTGGTTACGTGAATAGAGGTAAACAAAATTGAAATATCTGTCTGTAATGTCAAAATAACAGCTCTTTACTAAATGCATATGAAAGTATATACGTTACCTACAACAAAAACACCATTTTTGTCTGTCTGTTTCTTCCCACTAATCTCCGAATGGCTGTACCGATTTTGACGGGACTTTCACTGGGAGATAGCTGATGTTATAAGGAATAACTTAGGCTACTTTTCTTTTACATAAATAATTAGGCTTCCGCGCAAAAATACAAACCCATGAAATCAGATATATATACTCAATGTCAAGGGTCTATGCCGAAGTACTCCAAATTATTTATAAATAATCTAATTTCTTTTAAATTAAATGGCGGGTGAAATCGCGGGTCCCAGCTAGTCTAATATAAAAATGTTTGTGCTAAGACTGGGTTCACTCAATAGTGATAGGGTATGATCAAAACTCTCGATCAGTAGACCGACAAATCATTTACGAGTATAATGCTGCTTCAAGCTATTGTAAGTGGTTTAACCTTTTTTTTTTTATTGGTGCCCTGTGGAAATTCTTCATGAACTTCCTTCGCCCCGGGGAAGGACGAAGGGGTATGCTGGACTCCTACCGGCTAAAACCACTGGAGCGGTCATCTTCGGCACCTAAGGGAGGCTCCAGGTCCTCGTATGATCACACTAGAGCCACCCACTGGTGCCATGCCTATTGGCACATCTCGGAGAGGGTGACTGTAAAGCGGTCACCCCGCCCAGGGGGATTGTAAAGGATCCCCCAAAGCGTCCCACGGAAGTGGTTTAACCTATGGTTGCCATTAATGGGCATAACTGGAACAACTAATTAATAAAATAAATGTGTGTTAAAATGGTTTAGAAAGAAGTGTAACTGAAGTCAAGAAAAAAGACAAATACAAGATACAAGATCATTTATTTGTTTAAAACATGAGTATACACACACACTGGGCACGCATAATACCGATCCAGCTGTCCCCAAAACAATAGCTTGTTATCCCCAGCAACGTCCTAAGCCTATTGATATATTTTATAATAAAATTATAACATATATCAATAGATTATTTAAAATTGAAACAATTAAAACAGCTGAAATTAAATCTAAATATTTCCTAAAAAAGAAGGCAAGATTATTAATGGATAATAGAATACCAAATTAATAATTACAATTCATAACGGCCATTTATACGTCCACTGCTGAACAAAGGCCTCCCCCATAGATTTCCACAACTGTGTCATCATTTTGGGGGGTATTTGCCAATACTCACCACGCTTGGCAGGCGGGTTGGTGAGCGCAGTATTGCTACCGTTTCACAGAAGGGACGCTGCTGCCCATCCCTCTGGTTTAGATTCCCTTAGTCGCCTTTTACGACATCCACGGGAGGAGATGGAGTGGTGCTATATTCTTAATCCGGACACCACACGGAATAATTACAAAAACAAATTTAAATTAATCATCTAAAGATAAAATGTCAGTTATTCACATAGTGATCGGAGTTATATTTTATCGTTCAGGAATTCGTCAATGCTACAATAAACTTTATGTAGTAAAAAACTTTTAAGTCTATTTCTTACTCTTCCGGTTGTATAATCCTTCCTTCCTTCAAAGTACAACTAAAGCTATAAAAAGTATAACTAAATTTAAAGATGCAAACAAAACAGTATCATCATCATCATTTCAGCCGAATGAAGTCCACTGTTGGACACAGGCCTCCCCCAAAGATAACCACAACGACCGACATGGGTGTGTTGTGTGCTCATTGGGGGGTCTTGCCATAATCGCTACGCTTGGCAGACGGGCGGCGATCGCAGTTGAGTTGTTAATGTATTCGAAGGACACTGCTGCCCATCCTCCGGTTTATCCCTTAGTCGACTTTTACGACACCCACAGGATGAAGTGGGGTGGTGGCATTCTGAGCCGGCACCACACGGCAAAAACAGTATGTAAACATACAAAAATAGCGATGGACAGCCTATAAATTAAGAGAGGAAAAATATAAATGGACGAAAATAATAACTGAGTAAGGACAAAAAGATAAGGAAAAGGAGCAAGTGACGAAACCAACGGGAAGACGACTTCAAAAGAGTGGTCCAGAGTGGGCTTGGGTGGTGAGAGACAGAGAGACATGAAAATCTTTGGACGAGGCCTTTTTCGAAGAACAAGCTGTATGAAAACGATTTCACCGAACGCCGATAACTGATGAAATTCAATAGTAATAATAACAATAGAACAAATCATACTTTTATCGCAAACATTGTAAAACAGTAATTTATGCTTGTTTTATTTTATTTATTTATTTTAGCTTCAGTTGTTTTTAGATAGGCTTTTATTTTTGTTGACTTCAAACCCGACATCGAAAAATATAACGGTCGCTACAAAAATATTTTAACAGAGAGATTGTGGGGACTGTCCATCCGAAATTACGCGTTGGAAAGTGCTACGGACCATTAAATGTAGTTTGATTGAAACAAAAAATATTCGTAGACTTATGTATAAATGCGGGCTTTTTTATACAGTCACCAAATTCACCTCAAAATTACGACACAATTATAAAAATCTATTTAAACGAATATTTATCTACACAGGGTAATTAATATATCGCTTGAATAGTCTGGGTTTTTCAATTTATTTAATTACATTTAATTCAATCATTGTTTATCATTTTAATTTTATCTGAACGATGCGTAATGTTTTCTATATGTTTTTAATTATTGCGTCATTAGCCTTTATTCATCATTTCGGCCGAATGAAGTCCACTGCTGGACACAGGCCTCCCCCAAAGATCACCACAATGACCGATGTGGGTGTGTTGTGGGTTCATTGGGGGGTTTTGCCATAATCGCCACGCTCGGCAGACGGATTGGCGATCGCAGTTGAGCTGTTAATGTACTCGAAGGACGCTGCTGTCCATCCTCCGGTTAATCCCTTAGTCTACTTTTAAACGACGACACCCACGGGAAGAGATGGGGTGGTATTTTAAGCCGCACCACACGGCTATAGCCTATATTACATTGATCTTATTAGGTTATTTTAATATTATAACCATTTATATGATTAATTTCTTTTTTCTTACCAGTATTTAATCATTTTAAATGTACCAAATAATATTCAAATTTAAGCCCGTATACTCGACTTGTTGAAGCTGTGATAGCCTATAGTAAGTTTTATGTTTATCATTTAAGTGTATTAAATATAATGTATTATTCTTAAAATGGGGAAACCTTTGTTTAGTGATGGACGTCTTTAAGCTGGGTAAATTTTAGACTTTATTTAGAAATTAACAAAATTTATTCTAAATCGTGAGTGATTAGGTGATTTCTAAAGATCTTGTACACATTTCGAAAACAGACTGTATTGGGTAATTTTTTGATATTTTTATCTACGAGAAGTTCTAATATAATGAATAATAGTTAAAAAAACACGCTTTTGTAGCTAACCAAACTAAAAAGTAGATCAGACCCTCGTAATCAAATGTAATGTATGGGAGTCGTTCAAATAAACCACATGAGCCCGTACTCGAGGATTTTACCAGTAGCTACTGAAGAGTTCCACGATCCACCTGTCTCCATCATCAAATCAATTTGATGTTACTAGTTTTATTTTTCGGTTCCAGTTTTTTCATTTAGAAAAAATGTTGCCCCATACTAGGATTTCTCCTGTGTCGTGGGTGCGTTTACAGACACAAATTCCATACACAATATTATTGTATTGTCATCTGGATTACAAAAACTTTAAAATTTAAAAGTGATACTACTATTAGAAGTTAGTTAAAATCGACATCGATCCGATTTGTTTACATAGTTACAAGTGAAGCTAATAAAAGCGTCTTACACTTTAAGACACAGTGAAGACTTCCAGGATGACGAGTTAGTCTGTTGAAAAGTTACATTTGGGGTTGCGGGGTTTTTAGAGGACGCAATTTTATTTTTTTGATATGTATGTGGGGTCAGTGTAAAGCTAAAACCAAGTTTGTGGGGTCGCCACCCTTGTCCCACGGCCGCCATCTTGAAAATAGGGGTTGAAATGGTTTTTACGATATATGTCTTAAACTACTAATCTGATAAAAAAAAAATGTTGACATTTTTTGTTGGAAATTAAATTCTTTATAACTTTGGTCAAGTAACTTTTTGTCGTAGAACTATAAATAAAAAGGTATAAGCAAAAATGTTCAGAAATTCGAGAAAAAAAATAATATTTTTGATGTAACTTTTTTTTATCATTTTACGAAAAAATGATATCAGACCATTTTTGTAGATCGTTTTTTAAGGAACAACTTTTATTAGCAACATTTTTTCATGAAGTTAATAGCTAAGGTCTTACAGCGCTTCGAAGTGAGTACTATTTTTCAGTACTCTTAACTATACATATATTATACGTGTGTACTAATAATGTGTCATCAGTTATTGTTTTTTTTTGTTGTTGTTAAAAAATTTTTAATTATTAATTTTGCAATATTATTAATAATTAATTATTGACTCTTTTCCCCACCACTCACGAGGTAGAGTCTGGAAGCGCGTTTTTTTTACGTTGTATCCCCAATAGGCATAATTCACGGTGATTTCTAAATTAGAACTACTCTGTCCTAGGTAAGGCCTAAAAAATGTAACATTTCAATGGACTAAGTGAGCCTTACTGACCGGTGAATAATAAGCCTCAATAGATATATGTATGTGTAATTGTAGGTATGTGTCCTTCGTCCAATCTAATGAACCGATTTTTCCGAATGAAGTATTTCATCGATTTATTTTTAGCTACGCGTTTGTCAAAGACTGAACTATTCGCAGTAGAGTCGACCGTTTGAATAATTAATTTTGAATTAAATGTTCATTGGATTATTAATAATGGTTAGAGTACATAAATATGTAAGTCACAGTAACAATTTTTTCTTGTAAATTATCTTGTGCTTTTCTAATATTTTTACTACTAAACTATGTACAGATAAGGTATATACAAAAGGTGAAAATAAATACTATACAAAAACCAACTAAGCGTCAAAGTACACTTCCGCATCGCAGTCATGTGGGGTGCAATTCATTAAGCTTAAACATCTACACATCCTTGAATACAAAATCGAAATAACGGTGTAAAACCAAGTCGGTATTGGCTAAGACATGATTGAAGCTATTCAAGGACACGTTGCAGAAGGTACCCCATGAGGACCAGTCTTGCGTATACCAAATTACAAGACACGACACGGTTGGTGCAGTGGTTGATATAGTCAACTGCTGCGCTCCGGGTCGCGGGTTCGATTCCCGCACGGAACAAATATTTGTATGAACTGTAGGTAGTTGTTCCGGGTCTGGGTGTATTGTGTGTGAAATGTATGTCTGTAAACGCACCCACGACACAGGAGAAAACCTAGTGTGGGGCAACGTTTTAAAAAAATAAAAAACATTTCTGTATTCATGGATGTATGGACGTTTGAGCTTAGAGAATTGCACCCCTGGTAACGTACCCAGGAGATTGGTAGCATTGTCACGTTGGATGGCAATACAAATTCTTTGTCGACAGAATAGGCCAGGCATAGGTCACCCGAAGAGTCGACCAAGCGTCTACCAATGTATTTAAAACGGAGACGTGCACTCGGACCCCATGGCCCAAGACAGTTTGACCCCAAATGGCTCAAACACGTAATTTCCGACAAGATTATTGAATTTATGCCGATTGAGTGTCTCTGCAGCGGCTGCAGCATCGTCAGCATAGCCCGCCCAGCTGGAAAAATGAGAAGGAGCAAGGGTGTCGACACATGTTGCATCCCACACCTTCCCAACTTCGATGGCAACAGCGACATACCGTCTAGTCTCTTCCCATAATCACATTTATTGTATTTATATTCATTGTTATTTATTTAACATATAAATTAATACATAAATCATTTCATTTATTCGTATGCTTCCCGACAATGTGTAGGATCTTCTACACCCATGGGTATCACCAAAGGTGACTAAGGGTTGATATTAACGATAGGCAAAAGCAGTGATAGCCTAGTGGTTGAACGCTTCCCTTCCATGCAAGAGGATGTGAGTTCAATCCTGTCCCGCACCTCTATCTTTTCGGCTTCATGTGTGGATCAGAATTTGATTATCACTTGCTTTAACGGTGAAGAAAAACATAGTGAGGAAACCGAGCAGAAACGAGTTTTGTGCTCTGGGCCTATTGGCGGGTTTTGCCATAATTGCCACGCTAGGCTGACGGCTTGGCGAGCGCAGTTGAGTTAGAAATGTACTCTAAGAACGCTGCTGCCCATCCTCGGGCTAATCCTATAGTCAGCTTTTACAACACCCACGGCAATTTAAGTACGTTCATCTTCGTATTTTGAAGCTATAGAAAATCTTCCCAAATATGGACGATCAGTAGATTTTAGGTAAAATATGCAACAACCTGAAAAATTTACCCATATTGCACGTAAATGCATATAATCCGGTCTTTAGTGATGATTGTTCATACATTTCCCCTAACAGATCGAGAATTGTACCAAATTTATTGCTGTATCTTTTATCAAGCAGAAATAAAGTAGATGCGACTGCGATGAGAAAAATGAAGGGACCCAGTAGAAGTCTCTGTAATAACATACGGATAAAAAATGTAAAGCATAAATCTTGTCGTAATAAAAAAGACTACAGAGACGGTTCTTCTGTACTTTGTCTTTGTACAAATTGCTCAGACTTTGTCTTGTTATCTTACTAATATAAAGTAAAGGGAAAAGATTGATTTGACAGTTCTTTCAAAGATATAATATCATCACATTTATTCTAGAATTTTCTGATTTTACTTTGTAAAATACCTCAGTGGTGTTGTGGAGGTGTTATTTAGTTTTTCTGCTAAGCTATAACTAGTAATGGCGAATGGCTCACCTCCTATTAAGAAACAAAGAAGAAACGAAGATAGTAAACATTTTGACAGTATAACGCAATCCAATAACTGAGCGCGTAGATCAACACCAATATATTCACGTATTTTATATTAATTTATTTATTTATAAAAAATCAGAACGACAATAAGTCAGTTACACTGATAACTTAAACAATTAAGACTTTCGCTCAGTATCACCTTCCACTCATCAGCAAACATATCCAGTTCAGGATTGGTTTCCAGGAGTGAGTTGAGCGCCTTCAACGTACGCGGTATGGGTGACATTGCTCGCGCGACAACGTGGTATCGCAAACAAGTTGTCTTCTTGCCCGGTTATAATTGTCAGGGACGAATAATTAACACAGCTCCCCATGTATAATACCTTGAGTTGGTAAAAACAATTTCTTACAACCTCTGAGAGACGCTGTTTGAACTGTAATTTCTCATCCATGATAAGGCCCAGATTACATGCTTCATGACTATGTTCATTCTCCGTATCGTCTATGGAAATCATCGGGTTCTTTGCCACGAATTTCTAAATTAAGCCTCTCCTGCCAAATGTCATATATTAAATAAAAAATCATAGTTTTGATCTTAATGTAGTCAAAACTTTTTTTTTAAATGTTGCCCCTCTATAACATTTCTCCTGTGTCGTGGGTTACAAACATGAATTCCAAATACAATTTAACCAGACCCGGAACAACTACCTGCAGATCATACAAATATTTGATCCGTGCGGGAATCGAACTCATGACCCGGAGCACAGCAGCCGACCACTGTTGGACATAGGCCTCCCACAAAGATTTCCACAACGACCAGTTGAGTTTATGTTGTTTGATCATTGGAGGGTTTTGCCGTTATCGCCATGGTTGGCAGGTGGGTTGGTGATCGTGGTTGATTTGTAAATGTACTGGAAGGACGACGCTGCCCAGCCTTTAACTAAATAAATAAAATAAAACATGATATGATACAGTAGAGAATACTCTAAATAAACAAAAGAAATAACCAAAAAGTGTTTACTGGAAAAAAAAAAATACAACTAGCCATAATACATCAGCCATAAATAGACATATAAAAAAATTGGCCATCAAAAGAAGTAAACATTATAACACCAAAATTATGTATTTTATTTCATCAAAAATTAGATTCACCGCTGAACAAAGGCCTCCCCCCATAGATTCCCACAACGAGCGGTTACATGCTGGCCGCATCCAATGGCCACCATCACAAATAAAATAAATAACAAAAAATCTTAACTAAAATTATTTTTGCAAAACATAAGTGGAAATACTTACGTAGAAACAAAGAAAAAAACGTTTATTTGTTGCAAAACATGTAAATACTTTCTAGCTTACCATTAGAAAATAACCTGGCTACCAATTATAACAAATAACATAAAAAGGTGTGTGTAGAATTAGATGATCATCCTGCAACTATAACAGTATCAACCCCTTTCTAGTTCAACATCATAAATACCCAAACCAAAAACAAATTAAATTAAAATAATAAGGAATCAATATTCAAATAGTAGCCGTGTGGCGCCGGCTCAGAATGCCACCACCCCATTTCATCCCGTGGGTGTCGTAAAAGTCGACTAAGGGATTAACCGGAGGATGGGCAGCAGCGTGCTTCGAGTACTTTAACAACTCAACTGCCATCGCCAACCCGCCTGCCAAGCGTGGCGATTAAAGAAAAAACCCCCAATGAGCCCACAACACATCCATATCGGTCGTTGTGTTGATCTTTGGGGGAGGCCTGTGTCCAGCAGTGGACTTCATTCGGCCGAAATGATAAGAATATTCAAATCAATAAAGATAAAATAAATCTAATAATAAGTGGAAAATAATCAGATGTAAACGCGTTAGAAGTTATACTTCTTTGGGATAACCACACAGTTTCTAGTCTACATGCTAATAAATTACGTAAGTAGGAAAAACGATAACATTTAAATACAACATTTTATTTTTATTTTACTGCAATTTTTTAGTTTTTTTATTACAATTAGTAATAAAAATACGATTTGGTTAAATAATGTAGTTGAATAAAAATGATATATTTATTCTTACCAGTTATTGAAAAAAAAAATTGTTATCATATCTATAAGCGAGTCAAATATGATTAAAAACTATTATTATTAAAATAATATTAAGTATTAGTCCGTAAAATAAATATGCACTTTTAATATTCACTTAACTTCATACTTTTGATGGTTTGCGTGCGCAGCTCTCAATGTTACTCTCATCAAAAGCCCCAAAAAACTATAACAAAAAGAAAGATTCGAAACGAAAGACGTTTACCATTGAATTTATGTCTCCCTAATAAATTACAACAATAGCTGGAACGCTTGCATTCAATAGCTCCCCAATCTTACAACCTTCTCTTTTAGTCAACCGTACGAAAAATATTGTTATTACCGGACCAAAGAGGGCGGCCGAGGGTCGGAAGTGTTTCAAACATTAATTTGTTATAATTTGAAATCACGTCGTGGAACTCTTTAGAGTCATATTTTACTCAGTTTTATGAGCCGGTGAGTTGATGGAGTATGTAATAACTTTCTCAAATTTAAATTATGTATTATACATGCGAGGAGTTTGTTTGTTTTTGTGACAGACTATTCAGCTAATTTCCATAGCAAATATTCCATAACAAATATTTGTATGATCTGTAGGTAGTTGATCCGGGTCTGGGTGTATTGTGTGTGGAATTTATGTATGTAAACGCACCCACGACACGGGAGAAATCCTAGTGAGGGGCAACGTTTTTTTATAAAAAAAAAAAACTAAAAACATAGAACACAGCACAGGAATGTACACAGATGTCAATAAACTTAATGTATTACATATTTGTCTCATCATCACTATATCAACTTTCTCCCACGTATGCTCAGGTTGTGGAATCAGCTCCCTACTGAGGTTTTCCTAAGAGACTAGAGCATGGGGTTCAAAATGGGCGTGAAAAGATTTATACAGCGTCTGCAACGCGCGAGTGATACCTCTGCTGCTGTAAGCGTTCATAGGCTACGGTAACGCCCCGAGAGGTGCCTGGGGGGCTGCCTTTTTGCAGCAGTGTGATGTCAGAGAGTCGTTATGGAGGCTAAATAGTGTCGGCTATGTTGGCAGAGCATGAAAATTGGAGTGCAGTGGTCTCCTTCTGCGAGAGCGTCATGCTTCAGAAGGAGGCTACAGAGCTGGATCGGGAGAGGGCTGATCCCGCACGGAGACGGACGAGACGGCGCCGGGGCAACAACCGTCCCGGCTCCCAAGTCCAACACGCCTGAGCCCCCTGCCGTCACTTCATGGCGCGGGGCCTCGGGGGTCGCGGGCGCGCAAATTGTGGAGTCTGCGTGCTCACACCGAGCGACCCCCGGGAAGACGGTGGCACGCACGTGGTCACGTGCCCCCGTGTGCGCAGCACAGCGCAAAGCGAGGCTTGGGGGATCCTTTACAATCCTCCCCGAGAAGTGCCTGGTAGGGCGACCTTTTTACAGTCGCCTTCCCTCCGCTAGAGGGGGTGACCGATTTACAGTCATCCCTTCCGAGATGTGCCTAAAGGCGTGGCACCAATGGGCGGCTCTAGTGTGATCTTACGAGGACCTGGAGCCCCCCTTCAGTGCCGAAGATGACCGCGCCAGTGGTTTTAGCCGGTAGGAGTCCGGCATACCCCTTCGCCCTTGCCCGGGGTGAAGGAAGTTCCATGTAGAATTTCCACTGGACATCAATAAAATAAAAAAAAGGAGGTTTGGTGAGCATGGTATGGCTACTGTTCCATAGAATGACTGAATGACAATACAATAATTTCAATAGTTTGTCCCATTATCCTCGCCAGGATCCTCAGGATTAGCGATGTTTTCATCTCTGAAACCCGGAAAATATTACAATTTCATCGACATACAAAATCTTGCACAAATGACAAATTCATCGACAAACACAAAAGTTGCACAAAAAATAAGATGTCGATTTAATTTTCCACGGCAAGAGTGCGATGAGACTCGAATAGTGTCTCACTCTTCAGATGATTTTATCCGTAATGGAGGGAGAATTTGTTAACATAAACGTCGAAAGGAAGATGCTGCTTGGGTAAATAATTACCACCCGGAGTTATTGAGACTATGGACAGGCAACATGGACATTCAGCCATGCACAAATCAAAAAAGAAACGTTTTTTGTAGTTAGCCGCACTAAAATATAGAAAATAAAGTTTAAAAAACTAAGAAACACGCTTTTGTAGATAACCGAACTAAAAAGTAGGAAATCATTTTCATTAAGTTAATACAAGTTATACAAATATTTACCAAAACTGACATTAAGCACCCCACGCATTTTTACAATAACATTTTTTTTTTTAAACACTCTATTGTTATTTTAAACTTATTGAAACTTATTTCCAAATTTTTAGTTCGGTTATCTACAAAAGCGTGTTTTTAGTTTTTTTAAACTATAATTTATTTGAAACCTCATTTCGGCCGAATGAAATCCACTGCTGGACACAGGCCTCCCCAAAGGTCACCACAACGACCGATATGGGCGTGTTGTGGGCTCATTGGGGGGTTTTGCCATAATCGCCACGCTTGGCAGACCGGTTGGCGATCGCAGTTGAGCTGTTAATATACTCGAAGGACGCTGCTGCCCATCCTCCGGCTAATCCCTTAGTCGACTTTTACGACACCCACGGGAGGAGATAGGGTGGTGGTATTCTGAGCCGGCACCACACGGCAAATTTGAAATGCTAAAATACAGATACTTTCATTTCATTTTAGTCCAAATACCCTTTACTGAAATTTGACAATCGGCTCGCAGCATAAAGTTACTTGAAACGGATCGTAAGAATGTAATGATTTTGATTTATTTTCATATTATGAGCATCCTATATTTTATTGCCTCTCAGCTGAGTAGCCACCCACGTCAAACTTAACTAAAGGATTTATCTATAGCTTTCTATACAAATGTCCCAAATTTTGCCTTACAACGGACGTCATGAAAAGTTTGTTTACGGGCGCAAATATATTTGTACCTTAAACATATTGGCCTGGGTTTGTTGACTAAAAAGGATTTACGATATAATGCCCTTTTATGTGCCATCGTATTGCTCTGGACTAGAAATAATCTGCCACATATCTTCAAAAGTTTGTCATGTTGAGACTTCGCGATAAGAAAAGATGGGTATACTATTTTTTGTCCCCTTTAATATCAGATAGCGGTTTTTAGACGAAAAAGTAGAAAATATGAGGTTGAAGGAAAGAATAGAAAGCAACTGACCTTTGCGCTACGAATCACGGGTTCGATCTCTGGTATAGAAGAGATATTTGTATGACTAACAGATAGTTTTTCTGCATACTAGATTTATGACTGTAAGCTGTAACCACAAAACAGGATATACTAGCATATACTTTTACACATCCTAATGGAACAACGGAAATAAAAACCCTTCGCATTTCTTTTCTACATTTGTCCCATATACCTTTAAGAATAAATGCTGTAAGAAACTTAGGGATGGGTTTTTTCCGATCATTTTTCGATATCGCTTATTTTTTGATCTTCTAATAATCTGTTTATCATATGTAAAATAAAAACAAAAAGACATTTAAACATCTATTTTATACATTAACTAGCTATAAACCGCTCGCTCCGTAGGCGAAAATAAAACAAAACTTTGAATAAGTTTAATTGATTTGAATAAAATTCCTTGTAATTTTTGAAATAGAATCGAATAGTGTTTTTGTTTGTTATCCCAAAATCACAACACAACTGTGGAAATCTATAGGGAGATATGCTGATATGCTGATATGCTGAAGATCATATCATATCAGCCGAAGGACGTCCACTGCTGTACAAAGGCCTCCCCCATAGATTTCCACATCGAGCGGTTGCATGGAGCCCGCTTCCAGCGGCTTCCAGCGACGTTCACCAAGTCTTCTGTCAACCTCGTTGGAGGTTGTCCCACGCTGCGTTTTCTAGTGCGTGGTCTCCCCTCTGGAATTTTTTTACCCAACGGCCACCAGTTCTACGAAAAATGTACTCTGCTCATTACCACTTCAATTTAATAATCCTTTATGTCGGCAACTTTAGTTGTTCTACGGATCTCATTTCGGATTTGATCTCATTGAGAAATACCAAGCATTGCTCTCTTCATAGCTTGCTGAGTCACCTAGTGAGAGACTCTAACTCTAACTCGTTCATCTTGAGGCCCACCTGATGGGAATCTCTGTTACATTACATAAATACTGAGCTCTTGTAGCGATTTGCCTTGACTACAATGTTGTCGGCAAATCGAAGGTGAGTGATATACTCGCCATTGCTGTTAATGCCGAATGCTTTCCATATGATGATGATGATAATGATAATAAGGTATAATCTGCAGAAAAGAACCAGGTATTCGTATTCCGTCGATGTAATCCTTATAATTATACTTACACTGTATAATTGTAAGTACACTACCTTTGTACAGTAGCAATTTGTAGTCCCATAAATTAATAATAGTTGAGCCTGGAGATATTAATTGTACTTAGGAAATGACAAATTGCCTCCCCACTAGTATACAAGCTCCACCAGGCTTCAGAAATTTTCTTACATTAAATCATGTGTCTTTACATAGTCTTTATAAAAAAAAACAGCTTGTTACCTTGTTTCTTTTTAATTTAATTAAAAGTAGATAAACGAAGAATTTGCCGTGTGAGGCCGGCTAAGAATACCACCACCCCATCTCATCCCGTGGGTGTCGTAAAGGCGATTATGGGATTAACCGGAGGATGGGCAGCAGCATCGTTCGAGTATGTTTATAACTCAACTGCGACCGCCAACCCGTCTTGTGGTGATTATGGCAAAAAACCCCCATTGGCATACAACACAAACCCATACCGGTCGTTGTGGGAATCTTTTGGGGAGGCATCTGTCCAGCAGTGGAAGTCACGGCTAAAATGGTGATGCTGTGATGGCATGGAGGCTTAGAGAGTCCTTAATCCTAGATTCATAAAAAATCGTTTCTCAGACTGCGTAAAACACGAAAACATTTACAACTATTAGAGACAAAAGTTTACCTCTACAGTACTTTTCCGCTGTTGTCACCGCTTTGTTACAAATAGCGGACTACTGTAAAAAACATACGATTTAAATAAAATAGATATTAATTTGAAAATGCTCAGAGCATGACGTATTGATCATGCGATTGAAAAAGACAGACGTTTCTCTTATAACTGTTACAAAGCCAGACATAATAAAAAATGTATTGTGTCTTGCGGCTGCCGGCAATAAACAGGTAAGAGGATAATAAGTTATAATATAAAACATGAGATCATCATCATCATTTCAGCTGAATAAAGTCCACTGCTGGACACAAGCCTCCCCCAAAGTTACACAACTGCTGGCGCGGATGCGGTTTGCTCATTGGGGGGTTTCGCCATAACCGCCACACTTGGCAGGCGGGTTGACAATCGCAGTTGTGTTGTAACTTACTCGAAGGATGCTGCTGCCCATCCTCCGGGTAATCCCATGGTCGCCTTTTACGACACCCAAGCAATGATATGGGTTGGTGCTATTCGTAGCCGGCACCACACGTCAAATACAAATATCAGATAACTACATTTAATTTAAAAAATAGCCCGATACCCAGCACTACCTTTTTTATTTTTATTGGTGTCCAGTGGAAATTCTGCATGAACTTCCGCCGCCCCGGGGAAGGGCGAAGGGGTATGCCGGACTCCTACCGGCTAAAACTACTGGGGCGATCATATCCGGCACCGAAGGGGAGCCCCCCTTCTAGGTTCTCGTAAGATCACATTAGAGCCGCCCATTAGTGCCAGGCCCTTAGGCACATCATGGAGTGGATGACTATCTAGCGGTCACCCCCTCTGGCGGTGGAAAGGCAAAAGTTAAAATGGTCGCCCCCCAGGCACTTCTCGGGGAGGATTGTAAAGGATCGCCCCAAGCCTCTATTTTAGGAGTACGTAATTAGTACTAGGCCCTGTCGTAGGCAGACAATGGGGATTGTTGATCCTTTATCTTTTTAATGGAAAATTTTGAGCACTTTAAGAAATGTTAATATTGTGATAAACGGCCCAGTAGTCATTTAATTAAAAGAAAAAAACCGGACAAGTGCGAGTTGAACTCGTGTGGAGAGGGTTACGAAATTGCTGAATATATTGTATATTGTTGAATTCGGTCTTGTACCAACAACTTATCCCAAGAACAAACTTAACATCTTAGTGGAAAAACATGTTCTCCCATACATTCCAACCGCAAACGTAAGTTTGTATGCACAACATTGAAAGATTTCCCATGTTGTCTTAAAACCATAAACTTTGCAATCTATAGGTAAAGAGCTATTATTTATATTTTTATCAAAATTTTAAGCTCCGTTTCATCGGAGAATTTGCGTCTATATTCTTAATATTAAATACCTTTGAAACTATGAAATATATTGAGATGATAAAATAAATATATTTGAGAACTTTACAATAAGCCCTTGCATTTCATATGTTACACGATACAGTTTGCAAAACTTTATTCTTTAATTTTCTTTATTGCCTCTCAGAAATTACTCCAATATTCAAAATTCATTTATTTATGTTACACGTGCGTGTTTGGGTCGCAGAAATCCATATGTGTACCAAACTTCAACTTAATCGGTCCAGTAGATTCGGAGTGTATAGGCTGTGGCAAACGGACAGACAGACAGACACACGAGTAATCATTTAAGGGTTCCGCCGTTTTTCCTTCGGACGTTCGGAACCTTAACAGACAAGATGTTTTCAGTTTTATTATGTATGTTCATATTTAAAGCTTTCTATCAAGGTTACTCTTGAACAGAGGTCTCATTCCCCTCCAACTATGCAAAATATGCAAAGAATAACGACAGAGAGATAAAAAATACACATTTTTTTCTACAAATAAAACTTAGATTAAGATAAGTATTGTCAAAAAATAAACAGTGCAAAACGGCCTTAAACTAAGTTCATCATTTTTCATCATCATTTCGGCCGAATGAAGTCCACTGCTGGACACAGGCCTCCCCCAAAGATCACCACAACCACCGATATGGATGTGTTGTGAGCACATTGGGGGGTTTTGCCATAATCGCCACGCTTGGCAGGCGGGTTGGCGATCGCAGTTGAGTTGTTAATGTACTCGAAGGACGCTGCTGCCCATCCTCCAGCTAATCCCTTAGTCGACTTTTACAACACCCATGGGAGGAAATGGGGTGGTGGCCTGTAATGTAATATAGGACACCGGCACAGGCCGCAAAAAGGTACAGAAAATAAAAGAAATGTGCGCACACTTCTAAAGAAAAAGCCACAAAAACAAAAAGCTGTTACGTCATAAAATGTATTAAGTATTTGTTCAAACATTTAACTGTCCCATAGCGCCTTGGACACTTTCCAAACGAAATATGAGATAGATGTTGGGCAGAAATTTAATGTGTAACCTCGGGTCCTATGCGTGCGACAAATGCGATACCACGCGATGTGGAATGATTTTAAGCACGACACTGATCTGTACAAAATCTGTAACGACGCCTGTCACCTTAGTCATCCTGCGACCACGAATGCTGCAAAGTATTCGAAACGTCAGGAAAAACAAATATCAATAATACACGCGATTTAATCAGTTTAAAATTGTTTTATTATAATATGTGCGAATCAAGTATTTTCAATTCAAATTTACTTTACGAATACTTTCTCGCAAGTTGTACGTGCTAGGGCTACAGATGTGACGTAATCTAAATAGCGTAAAAAATATCGCACTGCATTTTTAGTACACTACGTAATATTCACAATAGTCTACAGCACCTAATTGAAACAGCTACTGCAGGCTTAGTATGCACTACCAATGCAAGACATGATGACATTATTCTAATAACTGATTGGACAAACTTTAGAAACGGAAGACAAAACAAAACTAGTATGTACCAAAAACACAATATATGTTCAATAAAATCTTACGGATTTACAGTAGTACAAAATTTTCCGAAACATCGATAAATCTCTACCTTGACACAGATTTTTAAGCATCTCGTAATGAAAAATTCCTTTTTTAGTATTTTTTTACCTCAAATTATTTGTGAATAGTTACTTTACTCATTGATAAGTCTTTATTTTATTAAAAACGAAATGTTTTCAAGAAATACAATATTTATTTAAATTTTCACAGTACAATTTTCTTATCGCTTAACTTTAACCTACAGTGGTGAAAAAAAAAACCGTAAGATTTTGCGGAACATATATTGTGTTTTTTTGGTAGGTATTGACCCAAGCTCTCACCCCCTGCAGTATGTCATGCTATTTACTGGACAGCCTGTATAACGCTGCAGTTTGTTTGTGGTTTTGCTTGAATGCGGTCTAAACTACCAGTCCGATATGATAAATCTTTGTGCTTTTGATAGCCTGATTTTTGGGAAGCTTTTTTACATCACGATAAAACCCTCAGGAGCTGAGCAAAAAGAAAAAAGTCTGAAAGAACGCTAAGTAATAACGTGGGCGGGCGATGCGACGCGATGGATCGCGGGTCGAGGGCGGCCACCCGACGAGAACCGAGCGTTACCGAGAAGAGCCGAACTGTGCTGACTGAAAAAAAACGAGTATATAATAATACCACACGAAAATATGACGAAAATTATTGTCTATGTCGACGTACTCTAAATAATTAATAAATTATCCGATTTCTTTTTAATTAATTGGTGGGTGAAACTGCGGGGCACAGCTAGTGCTAATATACCTTTTCTTGTAGGTAATAGTTTAAATATTAGAAAAAATAAATCTCAGATACCGTTGCCTTATTGTTAAAACTGTACTGTGGTAGGAGAATATTGTGCGCATTTCCCTACCTAGACCCTGTCAGAGGAACAAACCAATAACAATCATGTGCTAAACATGTACCTTCTAGTAAGTTACTATAGTAACAAGATTTTTTTAACACAGATTTTTTTGTTGGTTGGTTACGAGTAAAATTGACGGGTGATCTCTCGTGTATCTTTTTAAATGTCACCTCTAGTAGCTTATAATATTAATTCAGTCATAAGTAGTTTACTAAGGGACTCTAAGCCAGGCCTGCAACGTCCCTTCTGTGGCACAGCAGCCACTCTGCGCTCATTAACTCACCTGCTATGCGTGGTGAGTACTGTAAAATTCCCCCCAAAATGGTTCGGTGAATGTGGATTCTATTTGTCCAGAAGTGCACGTCACCTGGCGGATATGACGGAAGGGCTACGGTTGATTCGTCTCCACCATTACACAGTACGACAGTATCCGTGACACACATCTAGTCACGGTAGTGCGAATCCGGCCTGTTACTTTGATATTTTTTCCATCGCATCGAATCGCTCCGTATCTCATCGCATTTGTCGCTCGCTTAGGACAACGTGTAAGTTGTCGGCTGTCATTAATAATGCTTAAGATGCGAGTAGAACATATTAATATGTTGTTTAACTGCAGAACAGACAGCCAAAATTCTCGTTATAGTTGATTAATATCTGTAGTTTGATAATCACAGATTCGCCTGTGAGCATCTACTGCTGAAAATGTGCCTCCCGATGATCACTACAATGACTCGTTAAAGGAGATATTGTGATATGTGTGGAATTCATATCTGTAAATGCACCCACGACACAGGAGAAATCCCAGTGTGTGGCAAAGTTAAAAAAAAAAGCCAAGATTGCAATGCTTAGTAGGCGGATTGGTGACGCAGTATGTTGTTACCAGCACACGGGAGGATGTTGCTACCCACCCTCTTGATATGAACCCGTCGCCGCATTTTACGACACCCATGAGAGTAGTGGTGTATTCTTGGCCGGAAAACACACGGATCATGATCGGACAATCAGACCAACGCCAATGCGCAATTGTTAATGGTGGATGTTCCACCTCAATCATTTCGGCCGAATGAAGTCCACTGCTGGACACAGACCCCCAACGATCACCACAACGATCGATATGGGAGTGTTGTGGGCTCATTGGGGGGTTTTGCCATAATCGGCACGCTTGGCAGACGGGTTGGCGATCGCAGTTGTGTCATAAGTATACTCGAAGGACCATGCCCATCCTCCAGCTAATCCCTTAGTCGACTTTTACGACACCCACGGGAGGAGATGGGGTGGTGGTATTCTAAGCCGGCACCACATGGCACATGTTCACGGCGTCATCATGTCATGTGCACGGCGATGTTCCACCTAAACGCACAAAACGTTTTGCTACCACTTTTTTGGTTGTGTTGTTGTTGTCTGATGTTAGCGCTCGACTTATGGGTGAGGCTCTTGTCCAGCAGTAGACGTTTTTTGGCTGACATGATGATCATAAATTTGAAATAACTTCGTCAGTTAACTATTTGTGTATCACATTACCTACATCGCTGTCTGCCACGTCGCGGTCCACTAAAATGGGCCTGACTAATACTTATTTTTCTGAATCTTACACGTATATTAGAAATAATTCTGCGATCAGTTTCAGTTCTTAAAGTTACCTCGCATGTTCGTGAAAACAGATCAAACTTTGGGCGCTGTAAGGTTTCAATATTCGTGTTCATTTCTCCTGGGGAGCGGAGGGAATTTTAGACGCTTAAGTAACTTCTAAGTTAAGAATGTGTTTTGGCGTCTTCAGTCTTGTAGGTAGGTACTGTAATGTACTCGGAATGTTTGGACATACTCTTGGTTGTTCAAGTAATAATCTGGGCTGACATTTTCTTGTATTCAGTTATTTGTATACGTCGATCTATCCAAGAGTATAAAGCAAAATAAAAAAATATCATCGAGATATTGTGATTGTCAAATTGACTTCCGAAACATTTCAAATATTTATTCTGAGAATAAATTGTTTGTTGCCTTGATTGACTGGTTGGAGACCTGCAACTCTTTTCAGAACGATAAACAACCTGGACTCTATGATGCTATAGTACCTGGAGGTCGCGGGCACGCAGCTTCGGGAATCTGTGTTCTCATACTGAGCGACCCCGACAAGATGGCGGCGAGCACGTTGTGAGGCTTCGGGGTATCTTTTACAATCACCCCGAGATGTGCCTTTTTTTATTGGTGCCCATTGGAAATTCTTCATGAACTTCCTTCGCCCCGGGGAAGGGCGAAGGGGTATACCGGACTTCTACCGGCTAAAACTACTGGAGCGGTCTTCTTCTTCTTCGGCACCTAAGGGAGGCTCCGGGTTCTCGTATGATCACACTAGAGCCGTCCACTGGTGCCACGCCTATAGGCACATTTCGGAGAGGGTGACTGTAAAGCGGTCACCCCCCCGGGGGATACCCTGAGATGGAGTGGTGCGATCCTCTCTGAAGTCTTTTTACAGTCGCTTCCCCTCCGCTAGACGGAATGACAGGTCTAAAGTCACTTTCGAGATGTGCCTAAAAGGCACCAGTGTGCGGCTCCAGTGCGTTTGCTCTCGAAAACGGAACCCCGTTTGGAGCCGAAGATGACCTTGTAGCCCGAAGAGCACCATACAGCTTCTTTCTCGAGGAGAAAAAAAGGTATATTAGCACCTAGAGATTTCGGTCGCTATGGCGACATCGGAATACTTCTATTTAGTTGTTCTAAATAGAAAAAGGAGATTCATCATTTCGGCCGAATGAAGTCCACTGCTGGACACAGGCCTCCACCAAAGATCACCACAACGATCGATATGGATGTGTTGTGGGCCCATCGGGGTTTTTGCCATACTCACCACGCTTGGCAGGCGGGTTGGCGATCGCAGTTGAGTTATTGATGTACTCGAAGGACACTGCTGCCCATCCTCCGGCTAAACCCTTAGTCGACTTTCAAGACACCCATGGGAGGAGATGGGGTGGTGGCATTCTGAGCCGGCACCACACGGCAAAAGGAGATTACGTTGTAGAATAATAAAATTTACTCTTATATTTGAACTACAGCTGGTATAATTATCTACTGAAGATCCGTCTACATAAAGCAAGATATTTTGAGGCTTGAGATGCTCCTGGCCATTTACACTCATTGATCGGTAAACGATCAGTAAGGTTAAGCAACACTAAGCGCGGTCAGTCTATGGATGGGTACATGTGGTGATGATAGTGGTATTTGCACTGAGCATCTCCGTGCCTCAAAGGACAGGTGAAAACATCGGTCCCAGTCTAATATTAGATAATCAAATTGTTATCATCATCAACATTTCGGCCGAATAAAGTCCACTGCTGGACAGGCCTCCCCCAAAGATCACCACAACAACCGATTTGGGTGTGTAGTGTGCTCAGTGGGGGTCTTGCCATAATCGCCACACTTGGCAGACGGGTTGGCGATCGCAGTTGAGTTGTTGTGTGCTCGAAGGACGCTGCTGCCCATCCTCCGGTTAATCCCTTAGTCGACTTTTACGACACCCACGGGATGAAATGTGGTGGTGGCATTCTGAGCCGGCACCACACGGCAATTAAAAAATTGATATATTTGAGGCAAAATGAATAAAAAATTATTACCTAAACATATTTTTAATTTAGCAGAAAAGTATGAAATAATGTTCATGATTATTCAATTACTGAGCCTAAGGGTAAAGACAATTAGAAACTTTTTCATAACTTATCGCCTTATCTTATTACTGCGAAAGAAAAGTTTATTGTAGTCAAACCGGTGTGCTCCCTTTAGATCTTTTGTATATGCCATAATAAAAAGAAAGACATAAAAAAACTCTTACATTTACGTACATAATTGAAGAGTTGTCCGTGGAGTTAATACCTTTTTTTATATTGAATTTTTCACTTTCATATACCTTATATATCCATTTACTTTTCCGATCGTCGGATCATCGGTTTTATGAGAAACAAAATAAAGAAAGAAATATATAAAATTTACACATATTCAAGTGCATATATGAACTCAAATAATTATAAAACTAAAACATCAACAGCTTGGTCACTCAACTGGAAATGAAAGATGAGATAATTTAGTATTGTATTCATGTAAACCATATACATGCACATACGAATAGTCAGACTTTAGTGGTCACGTTCCAAGATGTAGCTTTCCTTTGGAGAAGAAAGAGCAGGAAACTCCATGGTTCATTTCGGCCGAATAAAGTCCACTGCTGGACAAATGCCTCCCCCAAAAATCACCACAACGACCGATATGGATGTGTTGTGGGCTCATTGGGGGGTTTTGCCATAATCGCCACGCTTGGCAGGCATGTTGGCGATCGCAGTTGAATTGTTAATGCAATCGAAGGACGCTGCTGCCCATCCTCCGGCTAATTCCTTAGTCGACTTTTACGACACCCATGGGAGGAGATGGGGTGGTGGCATTCTGTGCCAGCACCACACGGCAACCATGGTTATTCTTTTCTAATCAATCATATTATGTTATAATATTTGTGACTGATCACTATTGACTCGCATAAAATTTTGTTATAATTTATTATGGCATACTTTTACTTATCTTAATGATTGCCACGCATAATAATAATACTGCATAAATGTTTAGGCGTACTGTTTTTACCATAATCATTTAGAAGCTTTTCAATCTGATGCATAATGTTATAAACGCATAAAATTATTAAAGCTTAATGTTTATCGAGTGTAACTCTCGACTTATTTTCAAACTGAAGTGATTTCTTAACAAGTACAGAATCACATTCATATGTAAAATAATCATGTTCATGCCTTAGGGCTGGCCCAGGGGACACCACCACCGCACCTTAACCTAATCTAATAACTGTTAGACGAATAATGATATGCATTATAACTTTACGCGACTCTAAATTAGACTGAAAAAATATAGCCCAAATGATAGTTAGGCCAAAAACTATTATGTTAATGTATTATTATGCCATTAAAAGTTATACCTAACTCGTCATGTCAAGTAGATGGATTAGGATATTTAAAAAAAATGCGGATCAAAGGGATCCAATTTATGACTACATTGTTCTCAATGTGGAAGGGTGGAGAAAATGTAGGCAAAAAGAGTATTAAAAGAATATTAAACTTACTAAAATTCTACATAAAAATTCCATTAGACCAAATTTATTTTTTCCTTATAAATGGATATTTGAATAGGTAACGGTAATAACAGTTTCTTTACCTTTTTTAAACTAACTACGAAGTACAGAGAAATAATTACGCAAACGAATTATAATAAAGTTCCTTGTTTGACGATGGAACCACAAAAAAATACTGATGATACTGCACGACTTGAGATTGGATAGGACTAGTTCGAACTTTTGTTCTAATCTCAGATAATCTCCTTAACTCTTATTTTCTGGCGAACAAAGGGATAGAGTAATGCTAGGGTAGGTGAGTACGTCACTACATGGTGGGGGGCCACGGGGGTCGCGGGCGCGCAGATTGGGGAGTCTGCGTTCTCACACCGAGCGACCCCCGGGAAGACGGTGGCGCGCACGTGGTCACGTGCCGCCGTGTGCGCAGCACAGGGCAAAGCGAGGCTAGGAGGGATCCTTTACAATCCTCCCCGAGAAGTGCCTGGGGGGCGACGATTTTACAGTCGCCTTCCCTCCGCTAGAGGGGGTGACCGCTCTACAGTCATCCCCTCCGTGATGTGCCAAAAGGCGTGGCACCAATGGACGGCTCTAGCGTGATCTTACGAGGACCTGGAGCCCCCCTTCGGTGCCGAAGATGACCGCTCCAGTGGTTTTAGCCGGTAGGAGTCCGGCATACCCCTCCACCCTTCCCCGGGGTGAAGGAAGTTCCATGTAGAATTTCCACTGGACATCAATAAAAAAATTAAAAAAAGGGTAGGTGAGTAAAAATATTTTGGGTTTTTCATAATTAATGTTTGTTGTGAAGTCTTCATCTAAAATTTCTCTTATTTCTATAATTTCCGGCAAATAATAGCCCATCCCTCTCCACACATGGGTGTCGTAAAAGGTGACTAAGGGTTGCTATCAACAGGATTGGCAGCAGCATCCTTCCCTGTACTATCTATACAAATAAATAAAATTGAAATGTCCGTTTGTAATGTCAAAATAACAGCTTTTTACTTAATGCATATGAAAGTATATACGGTACATATAACAAAAAACCTTTTTTTTCTGTCTGTCTGTTTGTTCCGGGTAATCTCCGAAACGGCTGGACCGATTTTGACGGGACTTTCACTGGCAGATAGCTGATGTTATAAAGAATTACTTAGGCTACTTTTATTTTAGAAAAATAATTAGGGTTTCGCGCAAAAAAAAAGCCTTTGAAATCCAATATATATATTCTATGTCAAATGTCTGTGTCGGAGTACTCTAAATTTCTTTTAAATTAAACGCGGGTGAAACCGCGGGTCCCTGTTAGTTAATAATATACTGCAATCACTGATCCGCCTGCTTGGCATGGCGTGGTAATTATGCCCATATTTTTTACGATGGCTCATTCTAGTGCTCATTACTAATCCTATGCTCAGCAGTGGAGGCTTGCGGGCTGATGAAAGTCTTAAATAATGATAATTATTCATCCCCATAAGCTTAACCTGGAATTTACTTTAAAGATAATGAAAAGGAAGTTAGAGATAGTTAATTAGGAAATTCAGGGTCTGATCAACAGAGTATGCATTTCTACCATTTTCACCATCTATACAAATAAATAAAATTGAAGTGTCTGTTTGTAATGTCAAATTTTTTACTAAATTCATATGAAAGTATATGCGGTACCTACAACAAAAAAGCATTTTTTTGTCTGTCTGTCTGTTTGTTCCGGGTAATCTCCAAAACGGCTGGACCGATTTTGACGAGATTTTCACTGGCAGATAGCTGATGTTGTAAGAAATAACTTAAGCGGCTTTTATTTTAGAACAATAATTAGGATTCCGCGCAAAAAAATCCTCAAGAAAACCATGAAATCCAATATATATTCTATTTCAAGTGTTTATGTCGAAATTTCTTTTAAATTAAACGCGGGTGAAACCGCGGATCCCAGCTAGTTGATAAATAAAACATCATTACTTTTCGCAATGTTTACATTACATACTCCCTTTAGGGAGAGAATTCGTCACAGAAAATAGTACGCTGTATTTCAATATGCGTTTTCCGGTGCGCGGTCAACGCAGCGTGGGACGACCTCCAACGAGGTGGACAGACGACCTGGTGAGGGTCGCTGGGAGTCGTTGGATGAGAGCGGCATGTGACCGCTCGTTGTGGAAATCTAAGGGGGAGGCCTTTGTTCAGCAGTGGACGTCCTGTGGCTGATATGATGATGATGATGATGATGATTTCAATATGTATAATGCATATCAGTAGAAGAATAAGCATAGACATCCTCTCAGCTACTATAGTAGGCATATAATTATTTCAGTGGAGCAATTAGTTTAGGAGCGGCCTATGATTCTCATAACATTACGGACGTATGGCATTCCTCTGAATGTTTCCTTCGGTATTTTAAAGTGGTAAATATCATTGCCGTTGCCTTGAAACGAATAGACGAAGAATCAAGTGTGCTCTATTCTCTTTACCTTGGCATAGAATGACAGTTTAGACGAGACTATCTGCCTTTGTACGGTTTTGCAGTCGTATGATAGGATTAGCCATGTGGTTTGTAGTAAAGAGGCTAATTCTGGGGATTGTGCTGTGGTTGGGCAGTAGTGTCCTTTTGTTTCCTAAAATAGCATTCTGCGTCGTAGTTTAAATGGCAATACTTATGACTCTTTTTTTTTTTTCTTTCTTTTCTTTTAAAAAAAAACGTTGCCCCACACTAGGATTTCTCCTGTGTCATGGGTGCGTTTACAGACATGAATTCCACATACAATACACCCAGACCCGGAACAACTATCTGCAGATCATACAAATATTTGTTCCGTGTGGGAATCGAACCCACGACCCGGAGCGCAGCAGTCGACTGTATCAGCCACTGCACCAACCGTGTTTTTGTTGTAACCGTAAGTGATTGGGAGGTTCATGTTCCACAATAGGCTGTCTGGTATGTATCGTTCAGGACACGGCCACTGCTGAACATGGTTATACGTAATAAACATCTCAAACATTGTAATCTGGGGAATTAATAATTACCCACAATATATGCTATACCCACAATATATTGTATGCCATCCATCAGTGCCGTCTAAATACTAATGCTCCAGATATACTAAACAAAATAAATTTGTCTACTATAATATTAACTAGTTATGGATTATTCCAAATTTGAACCCATAAGAAAATATTTTTTATTCAGAACATTGTGTCAATTCGGGATATTGAGGTAATCAACGGTGAAAATGAAAATGCACTGAACTTATATAAATGTTTACTATTTTACTATTGAAATTGGACTGTAAAGAAACTTGATGCGATTCAAGCCCCTTCAAATTCTATAAATAAAAAGAACCTTTAATTATTTTAGTTCTATTTCTAAATTGGAGCTATTAAATGGTAGAGTAAGGAACACAGCTACGCAAGTTTAAGCAAGAGTTACATGTTTTGTTCTCCAAATTGTATTTATCTATATCACAAATGGCAATTTGTCATCTCCAGTTTGCACCAATATAAGTCCCTTGGCTTTTGTTCCGTTCAAATAATGAAACTGTTGGAATTTTGGAGTGATTGTCTTGAATTTGTATTTCATCTGCTTTTTGCATGGCTATTACTGAAATGTTTCATGAAAAGATTGTTATATTTTGCTCTTAGATGTAAAGGAAATTTGAACAATTCCTTAACAAAGCAAAATGTTTGACAAAAATTGTAACAAGCTCTGTTTTGGGTGTTAAAAATAGCATTTGTAACTCGAGATTGGAATTGTGTCAGTGATTGTCTCAAAATATCGCCGAATTGCGATAAGGCCGTCATTTTATTGTAGTCTTCTTTAATATTTTCAAAATACTTTTTATTGTATGTTGAGCTGGAAAGTGGAATTATGTTTATTTTTATGTTACTTTTCCTACATACCTGGTAATCAATAATATAGCACTCTATCTCCTCCCGTGGATGTTGTACAAGACGACTAAGGTATTCTAAATCAACGCGATGGGCAGCAACATCCCTTCTACAGAACAGCAGCTATTCTATGCTCATCAACTCACCTGCCAAGCATGGTATTAGCAAATTCCCCTGAAAATGACACCCGGCATGTAACCGGTAATTCAGCCTCATGATTTATAGTTGCAGTGTTAAATCATTGAACTTTATTTTCATCAGAAGACGCATCATTATTAGCATCTTCCTAATCTTTTCTAGGAATGTGTGCACATTCTAACTTATCTATATAAGCAACACTTAATGTACTCGGATGTTCCTATTCTACAGAATACAATTATTTAAAGCTATCTGGTTTTCTCGGTTGACTTTAACTACTTTTGCAGGGAGATCATCATTTCGGCCGAATGAAGTGCACTGCTGGACACAGGCCTCCTCCAAAGATCACCACAACGACCAATATGGGTGTGTTGTGGGCTTATTAGAGGGTTTTGCCATAATCGCCACGCTTGGCAGACGGATTGGCGATCGCAGTTGTGTTGTTAATGCACTCAAAGGACGCTGCTGCCCATCCTCCGGCCAATCCCTTAGTCGAATTTTACGAACCCACGGGAGGAGATGGGGCGGTGGTATTCTGAGCTGGCACCACACAGCTAGCCGGCACCACACAGCTGGGCAGGAAGATAAATATTGGAGAATACATGTTTTCTGTCATGTAAACTCGGTGTGTATACATCTCCATGCTTAGAAGCAGGTATTTACATTTTATAGGTATATGTTTTCTCTAACAGGATATACAAAAGTAGCGGCGTTGGTTTGTAATGAATTTAATACAGACACTGGCTGTGGGCCGTGGCTTCACACGCCGCTTAGTTTAAAAGAAATTGGATTATATTTAAATAATAATTTTGAGTAGTAGACAATATTTTCTAGTCATATTTTGGTGCGGTATTGGTATATATGTACTGGTTTTCCTGACATAGGCTTACACAGTTTGGCTCTTCTCAGTAATACTTGGTTCCCGTCGGGCGGCTGCCCTCGCCCCCCGGCCGACCCACTGCGTCGCATCGCCCACCCTGACTATTAGTTCGTTTTCACTTAGCGTTATCCTGACTTATTCTTTTGGCTCGGCTCCTAAGCGTCGTATGTTGATGTTAATTAGCCGAGAATCTTCCTCAAGAATTGGGGTATTAAATGCAAAAACAATATTTGAAATCCGACTGGCAGTTCCAGAGATTAGCGCGTTCAGCTTTATTATATTAGTATAGAAACTTTGTTTTATACCAAATATTGTTCGTATAGTTTATAACTTTCACAATTTGCTTTACTCTACCTTAAAAAAGATGTTGAAGCTTCTTAAAACAAAACAACTTATTGAATTGCGAGATTCATCCCAACATTTATTTTTAAGTTATGATCGGAATATTCTTTAATTGCAGTATTCCATAGGCGCAACCTGTTTTCAACCTCCATAATGATTTTTTCTGTATTGAAAGTCATATTTCTCCATTAAAATGAGAAGTGGATAGACGGGCATTGAATTTAGCGACTGAAGTAAGGGAAGCGCGATTTGCACCTGTACATTTTACTGGCTGCGTCGCCAGCGCACCAGATTCTCCAAACTCATAGCATAGCGTTGGTAGTGGCTACGCTTCCAAATTGTCGACGTGGCCAATGCGTAGCCAAGAGAGTTAGACGCCATACATTTTAATATGAACTATTTGGCTACGTAGCTGACGTCACCGTGGCGTCCAGTAGAGGCATGGCTCTTATTCGTCATTTACCATTCCCATGAATGGATAGGGAACCATGTGGAATGCTATAAATTATAAACCAGTCCTCGTTCGTAAAGTACACAACGATTTTATATTGCTATTGGTTAATAAGTAATTGGATGAATTTCATCTTGATAAGGTAAAAGAAAATTGGAAAGTAAGAGAAGAAACTGGCTGAGGAAGAAGGTACCCACGGTTTAATCCAACTCAATTTATTAAAATGATAGAAAATAATGATTAAGCCATTCTCTAGAATATTGATTAATAGCAATCAAATAATTAGTTAGTAATGAAGAAGAATTTGGAAATATGTTTTATTAATTTTGAAGTTTTGTTCAGGCCATCACACATATGTTCTTCGTTGTCAATTCAATTAATAGGAAATTGAGCGTATCGCATCTTACCAGGCAAAAATCCATACTACAAACTGTAACGTATAATTTCAGATAATTCCATCAAAACATGCTAAACAATGTTAGGACCTTGATATTCATCATTTCGGCCCAATAAAGTCCACTGCTGGACATAGGCCTCCCTCAAAGAACACCACAACAACCGATATCGGTGTATTGTGTGCTCATTGGGGGGTTTTGCCATAACTCCACGCTTGGCAGGCGGGTTAGCGATCGCAGTTGAGTTGTTAATGTATTCGAAGGACGCTGCTGCCCATCTTCCGTCTAATTACTTAGTCGGCTTTTACGACACCCACGGGATGAGATGGGTTGGTGCTATTCGTAGCCGGCACCACACGGTAATATCTTTCATAAATGTACTTCTGACCACAAGTACAATAAAGCTGTTAACTCATAGGTGAAGTAATTTAATCTAGCTAAGGTTGTACTGAACATGTTTCTAGGAATCCGAACTCCCTCAAATATTGCTTATCTAAGCAATTTGGTGGTGTTATGCAGACCAAATTTAATAAAGCAAGAGTGTAAATGAACTATGGAAGCCACAACATGCCAAAGGTCCTGTATGTAGATATATATTATATTCATATGACCATGACATTAAACATAATATAATACACCAGAAATAGTAAAAAAGAAGATCAAATATATAAAATAGCATATAGAACGGCCAGTCGCCAGACAACAATTTGCAAGTAAAAAGAATTGGTTTCAAGCCTTTTAGGTTTGAAATTAATTATCATGGAGTTGCAAAAGAATTAAAGAAATCATGCAACGGGTGTAAATGACATCGTAATGAAGACTGATACTATGGATTCAATACACGATTCTTCCCTCAGCGTTAGAATACTGAGTCGGCCTTTTCATGAATTTTAAATTCTTTTCTCAGTTTATTTAACTGATTTCAGTATGAAATAATTGTTTTCATATGAAAATATGGATATATCCTAATAAAAACACACTATTTATTTTGATTGCAATATAAATGAAAACTGAACGGCTGACGTTTCACTACAGTTCACGAAGGAGGTCATCGCTCGTAGTAGCATAATAATATCTTAACATGGTACAATAATCACGTAGTGACCTGATCGCGGGTTTACGGTACATTGTGTGCTCAACAATTACATAAATGGCATACATCCTAATTTTAATAGAGAAAATGGTTGGCAGGTACCTCCTGTTTGGAATCCGGTTATTAAATTAATAAAATCCCAAACAACACACCACACAAAAAACATCAAGACACTGTGAGTGATAACTGTGTGCATCGAAACAATTTTTGATTAGTTTTGTACGGTAGATAAAATAACTTTTTAAATCTGTAACGACGCTTGTCACCTTAGTCATCTTGCGACCACGAACCCTGCAGTGTTCGAAACGCCAGAAAAACAAAAATCAATAATACACGCGATTTAATCCGTTTATAATTGTTTTATTATAATGTGTAATAATCGCGAAAACCTAAGACATTATAAAATAAATATAATTTAAATTGGTGTTTGTTTTCTTCTAGATGCAGAGACGGCTAGACAGATGAACTCTATGGCTCCAAACTCCTGGGGCTGACAAGATGACGTCGGCTGGTCTTTTGGTCTTCTGCTCAGTGCTCACCAGGACGTTATGCGTTATTGCTCCACAGATACCAGGTATGTTGTTTACATTAAAATGCAGCAGTATCTTATAGTAAAGTTCTGTCTTGAAATGGACTACTAAGGATCTAGCAGTGAAAGCGCTAGATGAAAAAGGAAGAAGATCATTAACTTAGGATACAATCATAAAAAGTACTATAAAACTAATTAATAAATAAAAGTACTATAAAACTTTGGGAAAAGTATTAGCTATCAAATTAATGGTAAAAATTAATCTTACCATCATTGGCCAATAATTACAACTAACAATTTATCTATAAAGTCAAAATCAAATATTATTTTGAAAGTAACGCCATAAATTATGTAAAACTCATCATATCAGCCAAATGACGACCACTGCTGAACCTTGGCCTCCGCCATAAATTTCCACGACAATTGTCTCATCATGGGAGTATTTGCCAGTACTTACTTACCACGCTTGGCAAGCGGCTTGGTAAGCGCAGTGTGGGTAAAATTCCACAGAAGGGATTCTGCTGGCTATCTCTCTGGTTTAGAGTTACTTGGTCGTCTTTTACGTCATCCACGGGAGGAGATGGAGTGGTGCTATATGCTAAATCTGGCTTTAGTTTAATTAATATTCATAAACCAACATAAAGACACTAAGATTTACAATTAGTGTCAATCATCATGGCGTATCAGAAAGTTATCATCCACAGTGACTGCTGAGAGTGGGCCAATGACTACAAATATAAACAATCATATATTATTAAATTATGACGTAGTCCTAATTTTACCCAGGGCAAGGCAGGGTTGGTGCAGTGGCACAGCAACTGGCTTTCTGCGTTACGAGAGATCGATTTCTGCATGGACCAAATACGATTGCTTACAACTACATTCGGGTCTGGGCGTATGCGCGTGTGATATTTATATCTGTAAACTGTAGCCACGACACGGGGAAACTCCTAGTGTGGCACTTCGGATAAATAAAATAGCTGATTGATATCAGCTGATTGATAATAGCACTTGCTCGGAAACTCGGGTGACGTACTCAGAGTGTGGTAATACGATCTTTGACTTTAATATTTATAATCAATGTTGGGGTTAAATATTTAAATCTTTAGATAGGCCCTTATAACCAAAATCCGTGGCATGTTATTAGGACGTGAGAGTAGATTACTCACACAAGATTGTCGTAAAACTATATTCAATTGCATAAACACGCAATATTCTGTGTTGGTGTTTTGATATGTGTCATAATTCCCGCAGTGTCGATAAATGTAAAATATGTAGTTAGGACACATTGAGCTAACATGTACTACGTACAGTACATAAAACTTCAGTATTCAGACAATGGGTTATCGTTATATTCTTGACGAAGTACGAAACTATCTGTTTCATTCTCCTTCTCATAACTTATTCATAGTTCATTCTCTATCGCCATTCGCCAGCGTCCGTGGTGGCAATAAACCAAATGGCGTTATGAATTGTGACAGATTATGACATTTATCTGTAAATCTAAAACATTAACTGTATTAAATAAATAACAAATAAAATGCATGCCTTTGTTCTTGCAAGTATTTCTAATGATGTATTCTGCATTTCGTGAACGCGCATGAAGTCATACTTTTCTTATTAATGAAAGACAACGTCTTCAGACGCATACTCGATCGCGTTTGAAGCCAATTTACTCATTCACTCGTTTCAGTGATGACCTATTTGGAGCGTTGCAATACATCGTAAGGGCCTATCTTACGATTAAAATCTTTGGTTGGGTTAATAATTATTTTCGCGACATTAATTCGTTCGACAAACGTCCTGTCGTGCCATTTTCAAAAGTAATGTTTCTTTTTATTATTGGACAATAACCTATTTCCATAATTAGAGTACTGGGCATTCTTTTAACATATTCCGTTAGATGTCTAGGCTATTCTTCATCGAAAACCACACGGCCAAATCTAATTTCAATAAAAGTCATTCATAATATTATAGAAACCGTACCCTGTTATTTCACATCCCATGCAAAGGAAAGATAATATCGAAGAAGGTTTTCAGCCTAAAAATACACGTTACATAACCCAACAAAATCAAACATTTCAACACACACACGACACAACATCCACGCGAACATTGGCACCCATAAAATCGACCGCAATTGTTCATTGCTGTCAAATATTCATGTAATATATGTTTTTGTGGAACGTCCTCGAACATATTTACTTCAGAAAATCAGATTCTCACAATATTTCGCTTTCTATTGGGATTCTAATAGGGATTGGCTTTTTAGGGTGTGGCATGTTAGAATCCATATTTAAGTTGAAAGACTTCCGTAAAACATATTAGAATACAGTTTTTATGTATCAGATTTCCTAAATACGATTACGTCATACGCTGAAAATGCGGTGCCAGCTAGGAATACCACCACCCTATCTTATCCCTTGGGTGACGCAAGATGCGACTATGAGATTAGCCGGATTATGAGCAGCAGCGTCACTAACTACCCAACAAGCACACAATACACTCAGGCGAGTCATTGCGGCGATCTTTGGGAGATGTCTGTTTCCAGCAGTTAAATTTACTTGGCTGAAAAGATAACGATGGTTCATTGAAAAGGAAGGCAGAGGTGTACTGTCACTTTGTTAAGACTTTCGCATTATACCGGCCATTTTGTCCAACACCAAACTGAAATCTTAAAAAGCTTGGATATAGAATTTAACATTACGCTAGGCGGGTAACCTACAGGGGGGAGGGGGGGATTCCGGTACTCCTCCGTCTGTACTCAAGATATGTTTTAGCTGGTAAGAGTCCGGTACGCCCTCCATCTTTCCCGAATCGGAATTATGATTGTGAAATGACATTTGTTTTAATTCTAATTCGACAATGCCTTTCGAAATCGCGTAAGAGCGATGTTATCCCTGCTTATCCCATAAAAAAGAGCATCTAAGAAATCCCTCTCCTTGGTCCCACCGTTCTCGGTGAGGTATAAGAAAATTTACAAGAAAATATTAGTAGCTCCGCAATAAATAATAAAACAAGGCCCGTAATAAATCTGGGCAAACTGTCTGTAGGCTAAAGAATTTATGTGATAGGCAATAATTTTATCGTAGAAGCAAAACAGAGGCATTAATTAAAAGATACAATGCCAAAATATTTAGTGCTGTATACACGATGACATTTGAGTTTTTTTTTAAATAACCGTTAGCTCGCCTCGCAATTTTTTTTAATGAATGCTATAAACTATGATTTCTCTTGCATCGTGGGTACAGTTTACAGGTTTAAATCTCAATTGCATAAATACCCAGACCCGAAACAACTATCTGCAGATCATACAAATATTTGTTCCGTGCGGGATCGAACCTGCGACACGTAGTGCAGAAAGCTAATCGCTTAGCCACTGTGCCAGCCGTGTCGTCAATGTTGTAATAACTTGTGGTGCCGGCTAAGAATAGCACTACCCCATCTGTTCCCCTGGGTTTCGTAAAAGGCGACTATAGGGTTAGCCGGAAGATGGATAGCAGCATCTTTCGAGTAAATTTTCAACTCACCTGCAATCGCCAACCTGCTTGCCAAGCGTGGCAATAATGGCAAAACCCCCCATGAGCATACAACACACCGATATCGGTCGTCGTGGTGATCTTTGAGGGAGGCCTGTGTCCAGCAGTGGACTTTATTCGGCCGAAATAATGAAAGTTCATGTGTTTTGCGTTTTGAACAACTCACACACATGGTTGTGATGGTCTAGTTTCTTAAATAACTCTTTAACTAACAATCCTCAAATTATAAAAAATATATATTTGAGACCCTTATTATTAAAATAGTTTAATTTATACAGAGTGAAGAAGTGAAGAAAAATCTCTATCTTGAAACCGATTTTTAAGCATCTCGTAATGAAAAATTCCTTTACTAGTTTTTTTTTTACCTCATTTTGTTTGTGAATAGTTACTTTACTCATTGATAAGTATTTATTCTATTAAAAACTACTACTTCATTACGAGATGCTTAAAAATCTGTGTCAAGTAGAGATTTTTCGATATTTTGGAAAATTTTGTACTACGGTAAATCCGTAAGATTTTGCTGAACATATATTGTGTTTTTTTTGGTAGGTATTGACCCAAGCTCTCACCCCCTGCAGCATGTCGTGCTATTTACTGGACACCCTGTATATTTGTATACTGTGTTCAAACTATTTGCTGATGTATTTAGGATAACATAATTATATTAATATTGTATCAAAAAACGACAAAATGTATCTGGCACTATTGTAATTAATAGTAGTAGTGATTTTTTGCAAATAAAGTATTTTATTATATTCCTCACAACAAGCCCTTCCAATTTGACATATGACATGGTCCAGTTCGCAAAACGTTTTTTTAAATTTTCTAATTTGTCCCCCGACCGTAACCTACACATTCAAAATAATGTTTTCACGTTACACGGTCGAGTTTGGGTCGCAGAGATTCATATGTGTACCAAATTTAAACTGAATACGTCTTGTAGATTCGGAGCAAATTGACTGTAACAGATGGATAGACAGACACACACGAGTGATCGTATAACTGTTCCACTGTTTGTTCATTCGGAACCCTATATTATTGTATTATTGTAAATATTAAAGTGGACATAAAAAATAAGCACTGTGTACGTCAAAACGAAAACGATTTACCTAAGCACGCAAACGAATTATATCTCACGAACGAATTTTCGAAACATTTCTAAATCCTTTAACAGCACAAAATATCTCGTCGTTATCATTTTTATTCACTGACCGAATTATCTTCAAAATATATTCTTTCAGATATCTTCTAGCTGTGTATATTTTACCTTTTTCCCAAAGCTTTTCTTGAGCATTAAGTACAATCCCAAGTTACAGTTGGGTTCCAGTCCGGTGTCCTCTCGAAAGTACTTACTAAACTGTATTATGGTTGCTCTTAATTTTTCCCTCAATGTGTTCCAAACTTACTTTGCCGGGAAAAAGTCACCCAAATTACTAATTAGGTGGATTTCTTTTAAGCTTTCAACGTTTTCTCCCTAATTTGTGATCTTTTTATACAGAAAGGACAGTCCGTGATTCTTTCGTTTTTGAATATTGTACAGTTTGAGAGTTCATGTTTTGATGAGCTTAGCTAAAACAAATGTACATGAAATTTCAAAACATTTTCTCTGTGTCAGATGGCATAACATTTGATTCTAAATACTTTTTATTTAGGTACATATGACAATACAAATATTTCTAACCTATTAAATTGCTTATAATAATTGTGCTAGGATGGAATTATTCCATAAGATCGACGAGTACGTACATCCCTAACTCTTGCATATGATATTATAGTAAAATCCTCGAGTATTTTCAACCTAAACGTTTTATATTTTGGTAATTGTTGATATTTTTTCTCTCTCAACAAATATATGTATTATAAAAGTTGTCTGGAAGAGATCAACCGAGTTGCGATAACACCGCCAAATATACTTGATTTTATATTTTTGGTGTTAATACTTTTATTTTCTTTTTGGTGTGCATGATGTGTGAATTAATAGTAATGATCTGTTATGTTGCCTTTTTAATTTCTATGGTCAAGGTCGCTATTTTTTTTATTAGCCCGGTGGAAATACATCTTGTACTTCCACCGTCCTGGGAAAGGGTAGATGGGAATGCTGGACTCCTACTGGTAAAAATCCTCGGAACAGACATCTTCGGCACCGAAGGGGCCTCCAGATCCTCGATATAATTCCACTAGAGCCAAACGTTTAGATACATCTCAGAGGCGATTACTGAAAAGCGGTAACCCGCTTAAGCGGTGGCGAGGCGACTGTAAAAAGGCCACCTCCTTAAGTCAGCCATGTCAAAAGCCTTGATGCCCAAAGGTGAAAAGCGTGCCAGGAGAGTTGCCGCCTCATAAGATACCGTTTGGTACACTTATACGATCCGTATAAGCCACTCTATGCTGCAGACCGTGAAGTTTGGCTCTGCAGCATTGGACGCCTGACAGCCCAAATTACCATACATGTGCCCCGTAGAGTGCCAAGGACCACACGACTCCCCCATAGAGGTGGCTACATTCCTCTTTCGGTTTCCCAAGATTATGCAGCAGCCGGGTCATGGTATCCGGTACTACTCTCTCGATCCGCTCAAGATGCTCTTCGAAGCCCCAATGACTCTCTAGAGTGAGCTCCAGGTACTTCACGTACCAGCCCATCCTAATTTGCGCTTTACAAATGCATGTCCACGAATAGAGTGGTTCTCTGCTACGCGACAGTGTATAGAAATAAAATTGTGCATTCAAATAATAGCTTGTTTTTCAAAATATTGTTTTTACAATTTATTTATTATTCATTACTTTTAATTTTAATTATCTATGTGGTGTCCGGATTAAGAATATAGCACCACTCCATCTGCTCCCGTGGAGGTTGTAAAAGGTAACTAAGGGACTCTAAGCCAGAGGGATGGGCAGCAGCGTCCTTTCTGTGGAAAAGTAGCCATTCTGCACTCACCAACCCGCCTGCCTAGCGTGGTGAATACTGGCAAATTCCCCCGAGTACGATGACACAGTTGTGGAAATCTATGGGGGACTTTGTTCGGTAGTGGACGTTATATGGCCGATATGATTATTTTTAATTGTCTGAAATGGTAAATGTGATATAAATCTTACTACTTTTCTAAATTTGAAGCACTTCCTCTAAATTTAGGACGTTGAAATTTTGCATGCTCCTTCAGTTTGTCTCCTCATGAGGGCGCTTCAACTGTTAGATTCTGATGACAATACACTAAAATGATAGAAATAACGTAGTTAATGTGACATCAATCTTTCTAATTTATCCGCGCCTTCCAAGATCAAGGAACTTCTGGATGCTAATTGTTCAACGCCATTTATTAAAAAAAACAAGATCTCTCAATTATAAATAATAGGCAATAATCTTAACTTAACGCTGTTATAATATTGATGATAAGATTTTTTTTAAACTTGTTAACCAAAACCTTTCTCCGGCAGATTTCAAAACCGGTGACAAAAAAGTCATACACGGTCCCTTCTGGCACGAGGTCTTCACGGAGACGTATGAAGACCACGAGGAGGACGTATCCACTACCACTGCCGAACCCTTACCGTTCTTCGAAGATGATGCTTCTACTAATAACGTGACGGCTCAGCTAAGCAGTCGCGTGCATTTACACTGTAGAGTCCACGATTTGGGGGAGAAGACTGTAAGTGAACCTGCAGTACACATTATCTATCTCTCAATATTAGCCTTGTCTGATCACGTACTAGACTTGCTCTTAGCCTCAGTAATTTTCGTAATTCTAGTAGAACCCGTAGACGGGTACTCCTTTGGTTTGTGTTTAAATCTAAGGAGACAGTGATAGGGATAGTGTTTAAAATTTCAAGCAAAAATCAGTTTTGAATTAAATCTCATTAAGATTCATAGTAAAGCTTTATTGTAAAAAACTCTTTGCCTATAAATCCAACCTAATAAGTAACGTTGTATATAAGACACCATAACATTTTTTAATCAAATGTTACTTGATATACCAATAAAATAAAACACGTAGAATTTTACAATGTTTTCTACTTCATGATACCCAGTAAATAAACTGCGTCTTTAAGTATGTAATGTAATTCATGCTCACCTTTATGCATTGAGAATTGGAATAAGGATGTTATAAAATATAGTTTATTCTTCATATCAACATTTTCACAGACTTTGCTTTAATGTTAGCAGGGATACTCCTTGAATATAAATATTCTTCCTTTGTATATATACAAAGGAAGAGAAAGAAAGAAAGAAGAAAATAAATATTTTTATTTCTGCCCACATTACGAGCGCAGGTTAAACAATAAAAAAAATACTACGTAATACTCTACGTATATATATATATATATTAGATAAAATAAGATAAAGATAAAAATATTTTTATTCATGTAAACCATATACAGGCACTTATGAATCGTCGAGACTTTAATTGCCGCGTTCCAAGATGTGGATTTCCTATGGAGAAGAACAGGGCAAGATTTATTTAAAAACTGTCTTTTTTATTATTGTTTTACCTGCGCTCGTAATGTGGGCAGAAATAAAAATATTTATTTTCTTCTTTGTTTCTCTTCCTTTGTATAACTTTTGAGTATCATTATCAGCTAAAGGTCGTTCACTGTTAAAGTAGGCCTCCCCCATAAATTTTCACAACGACCGGTTACATGCCACCCGCATTAAACTACTCCCGCCGGCCTTCACCATCGGTCATCGTCATATTGGGGGAAAGCCAGTACTCACCACGCTCGGCATGCGGGTTGATGAACGCAGTATGTTTACTGTTACACAGAAGGGACGCTGCTGCCATCCCTCTGCCTTAGAGTCCCCTAGTCGCCTATTATGACATCCAAGGGAGGAGATGGAGTGGTGCTATATTCTTAGTCCAGACAACACACGGAAAAGTTCTTCTTTGATTATAATATCAAATGAAACTCTGGCTGGGGTCTATTTTTGATGTGTATGCAACGTTTAAGGTGTAACGTAGAGTATTATGTTGAATGTACGTATAAGCGGGCATTAAATGTGCGGGTGCTTGTTCATCTTCTGTGACGTGTATGTTGCACACGCTCGATTTTTTTAATTGACGTCCTGTGGCGTTCCAAATAACCCTTCGCTCTCTTCCAGATATCCTGGGTACGTCGCCGTGGTGAAGAGCTCCATCTCCTCTCCTTCGGACGCCACACATATTCTGCAGATTCCCGCTACTCTTTAGCCTTCGAACATCCTAATGATTGGCGACTCCTGATCCAGTACGTGAGCGAAAGAGATGAAGGATTTTACGAGTGTCAAATTTCCACACATCCTCCACTGGTTAGGAGGGTACATCTCACTGTTGTTGGTAAGTCTTCTTATAAATAAAACGACACACAACACAAAGCCACGTAATACGCCACACAATTTATTTTAGGAACTTATTATTAATGTTTATTCTGATTATATTAGCTCTAATGCTTTTCAAACAGGTGTGAGCTATTCATCATCATATTCGCCATTTATATGTCCACTGCTGAACATAGGCCTCCCCTATAGATTTCCACAATAGTGACGTCATTTTGAGGGGTATTTGCCAGTACTCACTACGTTTGGTAGGTGAGTGCAGTACTGTTCCACGGAAGAGACGCTGCTGCCCATACGAGATATGCTGTGATCATACGAGGACCTGGAGCCTCCCTTAGGTACCGAAGATGACCGCTCCAGTGGATTTAGCCGATAAGAGTCCGGCATACCCCTTCGCCCTTCCCCGGGGCGAAGGAAGTTCATGAAGAATTTCCACTGGGCACCGATATAGGTATTATTTCATCAGTTAGGCTTCAGGGGCGCTTCATCCTTCAAAAAATCATGCGCATTGTTGTGGGAATCCGCTGGATGCGAGTAGCGCAGAACCGGTCGTTGTGGTGATCTTTGTAGGAGGCCTATGTTCAGCAGTGGACGTCTTTCAGCTGAAATGATGATGATGATGGGAGGAGATGGTGTGATGTGATTCTTACTCCGGAAACCACACGGAATAACTTGTTTGTTATTACAAGTGTTCTCGACCCCTGAAGATTTACAAGGTACTAATGAAGTACTGTGTACAGTGACAAAAACGAATTCAAACAGTTCAAATCAAATTCATTTATTGCGTGCACACAGGGTATATACACAAGGAGTTTGTTGTATAAAAAATAGAATATCTATGTCCCGCCGACATGCATACGAAATGTTAAGAATTAATTAATAAATGTTTTTTAAAATTGAATCAATCAATACCTTAATGTCGAAAATTATACCATACATAATAAATACATAATTACAACACACCTATTATTATTTATCGCATAGAAATTCATTATCAGAATAATACGCTTTGTTAATTAGTAATTTGGCAAGGCTATGTTTAAATTCATTCGGGTTTTACAATATTTAATTTGCTTTGGTACTTTATTATATAGTTTGGGTGCCATTACAAATACACTTTTATGTATAAATGTTGTTCTAGTAGGCAATGAGTGTAGTCTAGAGTAGTAGTAGAGTAGGCTATCACCTTTAAACAACATCCCTTTCCCGCAATTTAGGACCTGAGCACACACTTATGTTCCCAACGTAAGTGTGTTGGAGTCCTTAGGGCAGGTCCTGAATTGGAGGAAACACTTCATTATTTGTTCTCCTAAATTACGCAGCTGTCCGTCTGGTAACACCAATATTATCACACGGGTAAACGTCTAACTACATGTTGTTGTCAGTATAATGCTTACAGCGCACTCAATTTTCTGCAGATACAGTCATTGTACTGAGCTCTAATAGCTGCAGTTACGGCTTGAATAATGACTGCATAATTGTTGCCAGAATTATGCAATTGCGAGAAGATTTTCGTGAGTTAGATCTTAGAAAGGAATTTTATTTTTGTGTTATCCATTGTGAATGTTTTTCTAATTTCAATAGCCTCACGCAACATTATTGGTACATATCGGTTCTTTAGCGAGGACTTGAGGTTAATCGAAACTTTTTTAATAAAACATCCTAATTTTAATAGAGAAGATGGCTGGCAAATACCTCCAGTTTGGAATCGTTTTATTGAAATAATAAAATCTCAAACAAAACTCCACACTAAAACACTGTGAGTGATTACTACGTGCATCGAAATAAGTTATAAGTAAGTAAATAATGGTGCCGGCTCAGAATACCACCACCCCATCTCCTCCCGTGGGTGTCATAAGATTCGACTAAGGGATTAGCCGGAGGATTTGCAGCAGCGCCCTTCGAATACATAAACAACTCAACTGCGATCGCCAACCCATCTACCAAGCATGGTGATTATGGCAAAACTCCCCAATGAGCCCAGAACACATACCATTTCGGTCGTTGTGGTGACCTTTGGGGGAGGCCTGTATCCAGCAGTGAACTTCATTCGGCCGAAATGATGAAGTAAATATACATGGCCAAAGATCTAACCTCTGGTCGGAACGAAAGTGATGAACACGTACGTGTACGAGGTCTGTTGTAAGCTCCATAACGCATATGCTTGGCGTGCGTTAGTGTCCTGTACGCGGTGTCAAGTGGTTTTATAGTCATTGATGGCTACTGTTCTACAGAAGGGACGAAACTGCCCATCCTTCTGGTGTAAAGTTCCTTAGTTGCCTTTTATGACATCCATGGGAGAAGATGGAATGGTACTACATTCTTAATCCGGACACGGAAAATATACAACAGTAAAATATGACCAGTCCCGACTGACGGCACCCGTTCACGAGCATGACGCAAGTCCTCAATCTATTTACCACACGTTTCATAAGAACTCTATCTGCCTATATTCTCGGATGAAATCGAGCACGTTTCATATTATTCCACGATGATAATGTTTGCCTACCAGCCCACAGGGTTATAAAGAAAAGAAAACAATAGGTGTTATTAAAAAAGAAATATCACGGTTAGAAATATGCTAGTGAAATTACCGGGCAAAATAATAAAGTCTCCAAATGACGAGCGCAGTGTAGTCCTGCGTAGCATTACAATTGTTATAGGCATGCGTGACGCTTACCACTTGGCAAACGACTTGCTCATCTCGTTTTTGCGTGGAAGAGCTTAGCTATGGTTATTAGTTGAGTAGAGCTTGTAAATGGGCTGGCTCGACCGGAGAAGTACTACGCCGTCACAGAATACTGACTTGAAGTATTTATGTATTATTCTATCACAACTATGATTACAGGATATTCCCAATGCGGTAGTGTGGACCTTAATTATGAAAAACAAAACACATATAATGTAATTTTTAACAAATCAATTCTCTCAGCAACGTCATTTAGTGTGTGCAAGGTGCGCGTCATACGCGCTTTGCCGAGTAAATTAGTTCGCCCGCGTAGAACTGCTATAAATGGCGGTCTCCGCTGTCGTACAACGTAATTGTCAGGTATATACAAACTCATCTCCTCAATACACCCGGATTACAAGTCTGACCTCTGAATACATTATTATTATCAATATTGCCGTGTGGTGCCGGCTCAGAATGCCACCACCCCATCTCCTCCTCCTGGGTGTCGTAAAAGTCGACTAAGGAATTAGCCGGAGGATGGGCAGCAGCGTCCTTCGAGTACACTAACAACTCAACTGCGATCGCCAACCCGTCTGCCAAGCGTGGCGATTATGGCAAAACCCCCCCAATGAGCACACAACATACCGATGTCGGTCGTTGTGGTGATCTTTGGGGGAGGCCTGTGTCCAGCAGTGGACTTCATTCGGCCGAAATGATGATACGTAGATATAAGATATAAGTAGCAACACTGTTGGCAGCCACAGTGTTGCTGCGTTTCGTACAGTGAGTGGCGAATACCGGTTATACAACCCCCCAAAATTAGGGTACACTAGGCTACTGCCTGGTAGCCTTCAAGGAAAAGGTGTGTGGCTATCCTAAAGTAAAGCAACAAATCAAGCGGCTCCTTTGGTGTTGTGGACGTATATGAGTACAGATGCTCACTTATGTAAACGGCATGGTCGTATCCCGACCTTATTATATTTTATTTTGTGCTGAGAAAATGCATTATGCATACCTCGCCGTCCGATGGACCGCAAGTAAGTACTGTGTGAATACTACATATGCAGCCCATCAGCTGTTGGCCCAGTTTGGCCTACCTGTCACGTACGGCGATGCATCAAAAGCATCGCCGCAACTCAAGGGCTGTGCAATGCGGACGGCAGACTTCCCGATCTACCGCCCGCTGGCTACTGTTAGGGTGGCATCAGGCAGGCATTTCGCTGCCTGCGCCGACCTGTCCACATTTTCTTCCACGAGATGACCTGTTCGCAGAACGATGCAACTGCCTCCCAAACCCGCACGCTGTCGACCATGGCTTTTACATATCCATTTACGTATCCCGTATATTCGTATGATAGCCTGTGTAAGTTGGATTAGCTTAGCTAGCCGTGTGGTGGCGGCTAAAAATAGAGCCAACTCATCACATTCCGTTGGTGCTGTATGAGGTGACTATGGGATTAGCCGGAGGATGGGTACTACTAAACCACTCTCATTTATACTTCATCCCATTATACATACAACATTTCTTTCAAATCAGACTGGATTATATGGAATAGGAGGTTTTTAAATGCATATCTTATAGATAAACTGATTTGCGTCATAGCAAATTTAACATGAGTCCTCCCTCAGGGGAGGACATCATCATCATCATTTCAGCCACAGGATTTCCACTGCTGAACAAACGTTAACGAACAAACCTTAGATTTCCACAACGAGCGGTCACATGCCACTCTCATCCAATTACTCCCAGCGACCTTCACCAGGTCGTCTGTCCACCGCGTTGGAGGTCGTCCCACGCTGCGTATTTCGGTGCGCGGTCTCCATTCGAGAACACCATCAGTTCTACGACACTGTACCCATTGCCACTTCAGTTTACTAATCGTTTCAGCTATGTCGACAACTTTAGTTCTTCTACGGATCTCCTCGTTTCTGATTCGAACTCATAGAGAAATACCAAGCATAGCTCTCTCCATATTTCGCACACAGTGGAGTACTGAAAGAATCCCGAATACATTCTGATTGAGTCTTGCATCGGATGCTAAACTGCAAGTAAATGAAATGAAGTAATTGTTTAAGTCACTTGTATCTATTCAAATATGTCTTAAGATTATTTTTCCTATTGACCATTTGTTTGAAAAGCCAACGCACTCATAAATACAGGAGGAGGAAATAATCGTGCAAAAAGCCATAACACAGTAAACAGCCTTCATTCATAGCGAACGAACCAACTCACAACAAGTTCACAATAACATTAGCCCAATATTTTGTACAACACATGTAGTGTTGCTAGATGTTCTAGGCAATGTTAATCTTGTAGTAAGAGTAGTAGAAAGGGTACATATTTGAACATCGAAAATTAAAATTCCTACGGGTAAAATGTCAATGTTCAAAACATCGAAAACTTTAATATCGATTGTATCGAAAATTATTATAACTAAGCTTAAAATGTCTTCTAACTAAATTATTCGAGTTGGATCCGCCCTAGATGAGAACGGCAATATCCTTGGCCTTCGTGGTTATATTTCTACTTAGATATTTAGGTCTTTCGATCTCACTTTTGTAGATAATTAGATTTTAGGTATATTGGGCGTAGGTTATCTAACCATAACTTACGTTATTTTAATTTTCGGATTACTGGTCTTTCGATATTTAAGTTTTCTAGGTTTTGAACATTGGCATTTTAGCCGTAGGTATTTTAATTTTTGACGTTCATATATGTACCCATTAGATCGTTCGGTTTGACTGTTCTTATTGAATTTGTCAGTAATTTTGTTTGTCGAATGTTATTTTAATTCAAGAGTTTTAACCACTGTTATACATTTTTTCGTGCCGTGTAGTGTTCGAATTAAGAATAAAGCAGCACCCGTAGATATCGTCTAAGGCAACTACAGAACTTTAAATCAGAGGGATCGGAAGCAGCGTCTCTTCTGTAGAAAAATAGCCATACTGCGCTTACCAATCCGAGCCAAGCGTGGTAAGTACTGCCAAATTCCCGTCAAAAGTATGACACAAGTGTGGAAATCTATAAGTGAATTTGTTTAGCCGTGGATGGCTTTTGATTGATGTGATTAATGCATTTTTTTACGTTCCGATTTTTTAGTCCCACACCAGCTTTTTCATTTAAGTGTTGGTATTTGGAAAAGCGGATCTGGCAAGACCAGACATAGGTAGGGCAGTAAACTTAATTCAGTGGTATAACTAAGTTAGACCGTTCATGGATACTAAAGTTTATGTTAGTCTGGCGACTTTATGAACGTTTTCTGGACCACAGGTAAAAATATGTCGCTTTATTTTCCATCCTGATTTAGAGAGTAAAAGAAGGTCAATTGGCTGACAAATGGTCTAGCTGTAGTTTTTAGCACATGTTTTTTATAGGACATATCCTTGGGAATATTCTTGAAAAATGGTGTGGTGGTCCGGAGATTTACTGACTCGTTTCTTAAGCACTTGGTTGCGGTTGCAAAACCTGGAATGTAAGATGTGACTTTTTCAATGTCACAATTATGTACTTTCTTAGTTAATCTAAGACACCACTAGACGGGATTAAAGTCCGTGTGGTGTCCGGATTAAAGTCCGTGTGGTGTACGGATTAAAGCCCGTGTGGTGTCCAGATCAAAGTCCGTGTGGTGTCCGGATTAAGAATATTGCACCACTTCATCTCATCCCGTGGATGTCGTAAAAGGCGACTAAGGGAATCTAAACCAGAGGGATGGGCAGCAGCGTCCATTCTGGGAAACGGTAACCATACTGCGCTCACCAACCCGCCTGCCAAGCGTGGTGAGTGTCGCCAAATTCCCTCCAAAATGATGATACAGTTGTGGAAATCTATGGGGGAGGCCTTTGTTCAGCAGTGGACGTATAAATGGCGTATAGACTTGATCTAATGATCTGGAATCGGCAATAATAAGTAACGTGCTGATCAACGCAAGTAATGTAAATAGTAACGAAACTATGCTGTGTCCGACAGGGTCCATAATTGATTCTATAGTCTTAAGCCTACCATCTGTTTTAATATTACATTATGGAATGCAATAAATAATTGAGAATTGAGAATAAAACAAAGAAAAAAAATAACCTAAAATTAACAAGCACAGTAATGTCGTCATTAAACCTATGCCTAAAGGATTACCATTAGCATAAGCTGGGCATTCGCCTTCCATTACCTGTTTTGATGTATTCAGAATTGTATGGCAGAAACTGAATTTGCACATTAATTCATACGGGACTGTTACGGGCTGATATTATTTATTATTATATAAATCCTTGGGTGCGGCTCAATTTAAGGGTCTTTCTTGTATAAATATAAATCATAAATATGTCACGAGGATCGAATACGCGACAAGCGCAAGCAGAAAGCCATGGGCTCAGCCACTACGTGAATCAATTCGCCAAGCTGAGTGTAAAAGCTGGATCGTTGACTGCAACAAAAACTCAAAGCAATATGTTTCAGAAATATAGAGTAAAGAAAATCATTGTATGCATCTTTCTATTACTATAAATGTGAAAATTTGAATGTTAGAATGTTTGAGACGCCATCAGGCTTAAACGACATAACAGATTCTAATGAAAATTTGAATACAGGTAGATTATGTCGTAGAATAGGAAATAGTAGATGAAGTTCTCCTAAGAAAGACGCAGACGAAGCTTGTTTAAAATATAATGTATGTACCTATTTTAATCTAGTCCTTGAGTTCTTACTATAAAACTAATCATATGTAGTCCAAACTTTAGCCGACGAACTTGTCGAGCATCTTGGTCAAAGTTTTAAGAGAAATTCGATGTAAACAATCATATTGTTATTTTGATCCAAATTCAAAATTACTATTTGAGCTAATAGATTTGTTTTCGACGCAGCGACAAAATATTGATACAGTTATCACAAAACCACTTGAAGCTATTCTAGTGCTTACTGCAACAAGGCGTGAATCAAAAATATATAAAGACGACCGCTTGATATTTTCCTACATATTTTGGCTGTCATAGCTTAGAGTTCATCGATGATTTTTGCCTTCAAGAATAGTAGTTAGATTATAGCAAATACTTCGTTGAGATGTCTAAGGTTCTTAATACAAACTGTGTTAATACTAGGCTTAAGTTTGCCGTCGGTCATATAATTTTATAGCTCGTTTTCTTGAATGTTTTACTAGGTCACAGGTAAAGAAAATCTTGTATATTCCTGGCAGATTTTATGTAACGTTCTTGCGGTTACATTTTCTAGAAGGGGTGCTTAATTATACGTCAATCATTTTGTGTCCGCGTCGGCCGTTGTTACTACCAAAATAAGGTCTCAGATTGGTAACATTTTTTCCATGCCTTCTTTAATGTCTTAGGTAAGTGCAGAAAAGGTAATCGGCACTTATTCTTTTTTCGTCAATCCTTTTTAATCAATTTTTTGTGGTGTTGGTGATCTCTTGGTCCTTCTGTTTTTTGTTTTTTTTTATACTACTTGGTGACGATATAAGGAAGCCGGCCCACAACAATTAGAAGGCTATCCAGGACTAGTTTTTTGAGGCACCACACTGCACTCGTTACCTCGAGATGTTATTTAGTCCCTTATGCCCAGTAATTTCACTAGCTACAGTGCCCTTCAAGCCGGAGCACAGTAATGTTTTAAGTTCAAAAACTATACGGCCTCTTGCAATAAGAAACCTACCACCAGTCAAGATAAGGTTATTAATGTCATCTTCTCGTTTTGCTATCGGTCACAAAGGTAACCTGAGCTTCTAATATTGACGTATAGAAGTCGTAATAAATATTCCAACACAAACACTCTTTCTAATTCAGGATAAATAATAGCTCTTGATAGTCGTGCAACGGGAGATCAGATTCGTTTAAGAGACTGCACTTGGGTAAGTGCGTTATAAAATAGTTTTTATTGGATTTCGTCAGTCGAGTAAGCGTTGCGTCCACTTTTACTTATGGTGTTCATACACAGACGAGAATGTGTGATTAATCTAAATTTTGAACTTGAGTAACAAACATTGTAGCATCCTTAATTAAATAGCTGTAACGGCATATATACGAATCCACTGCGATCTGGAGATACATTTCTCTCTGTTCTAAACCACAATTATTAGAACTTTACGGGTATATTCCCATCGGTGTTCATGTAAATAAGGGTCAAAGTAAATATAAAACGGACCACAAAATTTCTACGCCATTTGCAACAGAAAATAATTGTGTTTTTAAAGCACAATTGTTTGGGCAAACAAAATCATTAAGTCCGCTTTATTGGAGTGATCACGGAAGTTGATTGGGGTTGAAATTGGATTACGCTGGTATGCTTACGACATGTGTGCTCCGCGTGGTGTCCAAATTAAGAACATAGCACCACTCCATCTCCTTTCGTGGATGCCGTAAAAGGTGACTAAATGACTCTTAACTAAATGGATGTGCAACAGCTCTTTCTGTGGAATAGTAGCCATATTGCGCTTACCAACCACCTGCTAAGTGCGGTCGATACTGGTAATTTCCCCAATGCGGCCACCAGTCGGACGGACCCCGGCTGTCAAATGAATTAATTATCTAGGTACAAAAATTGCACTTGCTACATGAAAGCTAGACCCACACCAATTCAACATAAACCAAAAACTAAACTCGACCAAATATGAAAACATAAGATATTTAAAGGCTTCCTGTCTACTGCAAATGACATATTTGGGGAACTCTCTTACATGTGCAATTAATTTACTTATCGCTGTTACGATGAGTAATTAGTGAGCAAGGAGCTTTCACACTACACGGAGACCTTCATCAAGGAGGAGTGCAGGCGGAAATACATATATTATATACGACGCTTCGGCGGAAGATTCATAATGTGTACAGATTGTGTAGTACATTCATTTTTTTTTATCGTTTCCCCACACTAGGATTTCTCCTGCGTGGTGGGTGCGTTTACAGACATACATTTCACACACATTACACCCAGACCCGGAACAACTACCTGCAGATCATACAAATATTTGTTCCGTGCAGGAATCGAACCCGCGACCCGGAGCTCAGCAGCCGACTGTATCAACTACTGCACCAACCGTGTATTTTTATTTAATGTTCGGCTACTCAGAGCATCGTTTCGACCAAATGAAGTCCAATGTTGGACATAGGCCTACCCAAAGATCTTCCCACCTTCTGGCTAATCCCATAGTCGCCTCTTACGACACCCATGGGATGAGATGGGTCGGTGCTATTCGTAGCCAGCCACTGCGCCTCTCAGAGTAGTAGAGTATGTCACTCAGAGCAAGCAGTAATAGTATTATAATATATAAATTCATATTACAACGTCATCCTCCAATAGACTAAAATAGTTTAGCGCAATATTTTTATCTTTAATACAAAAGTAACTAATGCAACTGACAGGTGGCAGGAACACCTTCTCTCGGCAGCCACACTTTAGAAGGTACTTTTTTTCTTTTAAAAAACGTTAAAAGTTGTCCCTCACTAGGATTTCTCCTGTGTCTTGGGTGCGTTTACAGACATGAATTCCACATACAATACACACAGACCCGGAACAACTACCTGCAGATCATACAAATATTTGTTCCGTGCGGGAATCGAACCCACGACCCGGAGCGCAGCAGTCGACTGTATCAGCCACTGAACCAACCGTGCCGTCAAAGTATATTATGTAACATGAATTATGCAAGATATTTTGAATATCGTATGTATGTTTATGTATTGGCTTTAGGAGCCGGGATATTGAGCGATATATAAAAAAACTCTGTCAGCAATGGCTTGTTGACTGAGATTTTTGTGACTGTAATTTCTTACTTGAGAAAATCACCACAGTAGAATCATTATTTATTTATTTATATACACTTTATTGCACACCACATAATGCAACGATATATATTTTAAAAGATAAGTGTACAATAGTCTTGTCGTTTTTATTGTTCACCTTTGAATAACAAGTAGTAGAATTTTAGACGTGAAACTTCTAGAAATTTTCTAGGTCAAATTTGATTGCAGTCTTTTATGTGTAACATTGTGTGTGGGCACTCGCGCAATAAGCGATTGTTTTTATACTATAGTTGATATCCTAGAACAAAGAAGGATCACTGTCGCTCTAATTACAGATGGTAAAAATTCTGATTAGTCAATTTGTGACAAAATATATTAGACAGACTTAGTTTTCAATAATCGGCCAAATATTTCAGAGACTGTTTAGCATCGATAATATTCTATACATATGAAATAAAATACAAATTTTTTGCAAGAGTTTATTTTTGTCCTCTACCAAAAGAGAGAACAGTCTCCAGAACATGTGGCAAACATGGAAACGCACGCACACATTACTCAAAGTCAAGCACACATATACCTGGTTTAAATGGCGAGGGTGTTCATGTTGACAATTCGAGAAATGCTTCGGACATTTTTGGGTTTATAATATTTATTTTAACTTTGAAACTACGTAATTTTTATAATACACCTTCGTTTTGATGTATAAAACTTAATTTAAAATTTGGCTGGTCTTTTCAAATTTATCTGTATTGTAGATCACGTTATCTGAATTTACCTTACCCACTAGCTACTCGTCCGTAGCTTGGCACTTTGAAACTTGTTCCACGCATCGTTAGATTAAAAAATAGTCTCCTATAAACTTATCCCTAGGGAACTGTTTTTAATCTCACGAAATCAAATTTTACGAATCATATAGGTTTAACTATGTCGATTATTAGTATGTACTAATCTTATATTAACTTAATCAAAGTTAATTAATTCTTGTTTTATCTCCAAAGAAATTATCTACATAATACGTGATTTTACTTGAATTGTGACCATCTTTCAAACACATCGCAATCTGTTTGAAATGGTTAACAATAACTATTTTCATCATTGAGGGTCTGAAGATGATAACAGAGGTCAAAAAGATATTTTCTATAGTTAGGGAAAGACATATTGACAATGGAATTCCTGTTTGTAACAACAACCTGAGGTCACCACTTCGTTTACTTCGTCACCATTTTTGCGATTTTCCCTCAGGACCATATATTATAGCAGTCAGAGGAGGACGTTCAAGTTTGTGTTTCCATTAAATGGATTCAATTTTTATTCTCTTTTACAAAAATTCTGCTACACTTCTCCGAGGAAAATATCTGTATGATACCTAAAAAAACCACTTTACATCCTTTCAATATTCCAAAGCTAACACGTTCAGTTATAACAGCTGCATGTTTTAACTATTCATTGTTTTTCATATTTTCTATGCATGGAAATGTTGCCACAACTTACGAGGCACGTTTCAACTGATATATTTACTCTGTGCTCGGTTACGTTAGCAAATATTCGCAGATATGAAATATGATCTTTACGTGAATTTGTCTGCGTTTGTTGAAGGGAGCTGAATTTTGTTTTCTAAACGTTAATGGGATTGGGCTGTGTGTTTTATTTTTGGGGGGTTAAGGAAGGCCGTTTATAATATATCGAAGACGGATAATGTATTTTCGAAGACAGTCTCAAAATTTCAAAATTACGCCCATTATTTGTGTTCTGGAGAGTGACGAGGGCTCCGTGGAAATGTCGAGTCACAGGGTCACCGTCTATGCTCTTGCGTTGCTCATTTGTTTGCTGTACTGTACTTAGTACAGATTAAACTATCTTCAACACTAAAATGCCGTAAAGCATTGATCTCATAACAAAAGATAAAAAATACGTGATGATGTAATTAGTGTAAATTTGTGATGTAACGAATGTTAGATATCTCACATTCGCGAATCCGAATGCAGATGCGAATATTCATATCCGATATTCGCGAATACGAATGCCAATGTTGATTTTCAAATAAAGCGCGCGCAAAATGTCATACGAGGTTGACAATTCGTGTCAGCCATGTTCAAACCGAACATAACCTAGCCGGCCCGAGCTTTGAATTGTTTTGTTTTGTTATCAGTAAAAATAAATTACAATCTCAATTTAAGTACAGTAAAAAGACTTATAAGACCTAGATATTATTAATATTATAAGTAAATAAAAAAATATAAATCATAACAGTTGTATTATCTTCCCGATCCATTCAATCCGATACATAATTTTCTTTTTGTTCGGCAAATACATTCGCAAAACATTTGTTCGTTTCTTGCAAAATTTGTATTCGTAAGAAACGTACGAATGTGAATAGTATAAAATACGCGAATATTCGCGAATATTTGTGGATGCGAATGAGAACATTCGTGACATCACTAGTGTACATCCAAAATACTTGCAGCTTATATGCACCTGTTTCGTACATTGACCGAGCGCGAGGCTGGCACTACGGAGATGTTTGGTTGGAGGTCATTGATTGCCAGCTTTTTTGGATTGATGATTGGTTAGAATATAAGAGAATATTTGGGCGAAAAATTGAGGAGCTTTTTTACTGATTCGTGTACGGAATCGTTGACTGATTTGCCCCCTATAAAATTAAGTGCGATTAATTTGGTACCCAGTATATTGGTACGTACATATCATATGTACCGATACTTACAATTTTGACCAAATCAATCATTTCGGTCGAATGGAGTCCACTGCTGGACACAGGCCTCCCCCAAACCCTCCACCACAATGACCGATATGGGTGTGTTGTGGGCTCATTGGGGGGTCTCGCCATAATCGCCACGCTTGGCAGGCGGGTTGGCGATCGCAGTTGAGTTGTTAATGTACTCGAAGGACGCTGCTGCCCATCCGCCGGCTAATACCTTAGTTGTCTTTTACGACACCCACGGAAGGAGATGGGGTGGTGGTATTCTGAGCCGGCACCACACGGCGACAAATAACGAATACATATTGTAGCGAGACAAAACATTACGATGATCTGTTCAATCTGGCTAAAACGTTAAAAGAAACCGATATGATTTGGTGGACTAGGCTTGTATAGAAACGAGTTATTTATAACCCCTTGCCAAAATGGAATGTTGACCTACCCTTTGAAAAACCAGTTGTGCCTTGCGGAAATGTTTGCAAGAGTACCATTAGTCGACAGATGTTTATTTTTCTAAAATTACTCTTTTCCCTTGCTGCTGTTGGCAATACACCGTAACTTGATTGTAGGTATTCCAAATGTACTGTTCATAATTTGGATTTTGATTGTTACATTTTGAAGTGAAAACTTCTTTTTAGCGCGGTACGCATATTTTTAGATGAAAAATGATAAAATCTCTGGACTCGCGACACCGTTACGAGACGCAGCTATAGTGTGTGCATATATGCATGTGCATATAGCGCGAACGCGTCTAGATAAATAAAAAATGTTTTCACTTCTGTCGGCACTCCCGGAGTGCAACCCGTATTTTTTATACATGTGACATATCAGCACAATGTAATATTACATTACTTTTAACTTGTGAATTGACGGCACGGTTGGTGCAGTGGCTAATACCGTCGACTGCTGCGCATCGGGTCGTGGGTTGAATTCCTGCACGGAGCAAATATTTGTATGATCTGCACGTAGTTGTTCCGGGTCTGGGTGTATTGTGTGTGGAATTCATGTCCGTAACAAAAAAAAAAAACGCACCCATGACACAGGAGAAATTCTAGTGTGGAGTAACGTTTTTGAAAGAAAAATTGCATACACTAGAGAATGCTGATGCCCTATTCTGCTTGATATCTACCCTTAGTCACTTTTGGGTGGTCGATTATTTACCGAAAACCACACCTGAAATAATTGAATTTGTAAATTTTACCAGAGAACTATTGAATTATTTCAGCATGAAAATACCTACGCAACTTGAAACATTTTAAATGACAATCTCTCAAACACACTGGAATTGATACGGCAGTCTTCCCAAGATAATCCCTTACTCTCATTCAATTACACGTTCCGATGTCAACGAGGGCTAGAACGGTTTGTTTGCAAAAGAGGCTCGAGACGCTGATTGTACGGATTTCTCTTGCCGACTTTGTGACCTACAATTTTCCAGGGCTTTTTTGGGTTCTGATATGAAAGATAAATTGCGTTGGTGGTAAGCTGATGAGATAGTAAAATATTTTTTGTGGGTGTAATAATGTTACTAATTTTATAAATGTAAAAGTTTGTTTAAATGGATGCTTGAGGCTATATCACGCTAAAATGGCTGAACGGGTTCTCAGTAAATTTGGCGTAGATATATAGCACATAAGGTTTCAAGTTTTTTAAGAAGGATAATTTAATTAATTTCAGTTAAATCATTTATCATCCAGTAATTAAGTCCTAACAGACACTGTGAATCAGACACAATTCCCTAGGAGAGATTTATTTGACTAGGTTAAATAACCACGACGGCTAATAGTTGCCAGCGGAGCTCCCGACTAGGCCTTCGTGATTATAAACAGTTAAGGGATTTCAAAATCAAAAGATTTTTATTCATACAAACCATTTACGGGCGCTAATGAATAATCAGAATGCAGTTGTTCAGAATGTTGTAGTGATTTGATCAAATCACTTACTTTCTTTATGGAAATCACCCCACAGAGTTAAAATTTTAGCATCTTCTAGAATAACTAGTTGATTAATTGATGTATATAAACTGTACATATTATATATATAACGGGTGTAAGTGACATCGTATCGAAAACGGACACCATGGATTCAGGACATGATTCTGAATCCGTTAGAATATTACGGCGGTTTTTGCATTAATCAATCATTTCGGTCAAATCGAGTCGACTGCTGGACACATGCCTCCCCCAAAGATCACCAGGACGATCGATATGGGTGTGTTGTGTGCTCATTGGGGGGTTTTGCCATAATCGCCACGCTTGGCAGGCGGGTTGGCGAAGGCAGTTGAGTTGTTAATGTACTCGAAGCATGTTGCTGCCCATCCTCAAGCTAATAACATAGTCGCCTTTTACAACACTTACGTGATCAGACGGGTTGGTGCTATTCGTAGCCAGCACCACACACTATGAATTGTCATATTTTCCAGATATTTAACTGATTTCAGTATAAAATTATTGTTTTAGTTTATCCCGACGCTATTTTGAATAAAAACATAGTAAACAGTATCAATAATAAAACTGCAATTTAAATCAAAACGAACGGCTGTTGTTTACACTGCAGTTCACAGATGAGGTCATCGCTTGCAATAGTATAATAATATCATATCATAGTACAATAATCACGTAGCGTTTTGATCGCGTTGTTTACGATACATTGCGGGCTCAAACATAACAAAAAACAACCTATTATTTCTGAAATTTGCACTGCCACAAGACTTTGGCTACCCAAAGCTTTCGGTACATTGTCACTTAGACCCTGTATTTACTTTTTGTAGTCTTATTTACAGTTCTGTAATTAACAAAGGGCCCTCAATTTTTGTCTAGTCTGTATGTCCATCCATCTGATTGTCCGCATGTTTAACTATCTGGCTATCACCAAAATGTGTCGCTTTTTACAACTTTTTAATTGTATGGAATAATCTTCTACGAGGATATTCGATTAAAATAGTTTCATTAGATGTTTTCCTCTGGTGGTAGGGAAGGTCTCTTATTGAAAGAGTCCGGCTGTGACTGTCACGATTATAAGTTTTGCCACCCATTTCTAGTAGGTATTCTATTCTTTATAAGCTTTTATCCTACGTCACACCTACACTCATCTGTGAACGTATTTTTATCGATCCTCTTTGCAACTAACGGTAACTCCCGGTGAACCCATTCGCTCGACTGCACGACCTCACCTCGGCTTCTCGTTAGCAATTGTCGTTTGAGAAGAAAGTTGGAAAATACTGTTAGTGGTCTGGGATTACAAAGGATAGTGTTAGTTAGACGAGTCGTCTCTCTACGTTGCTTATGCAGTGAAATTCATAGCTTAATTAAAACGACAAGATATTCTCATTATTTTAGAATATAAAATATATATTGTTTTGTAAATAGAAAATATAGCAGTGATAGCCTAAAAAGAAGGGTTGCCTTCCATACAATAGGGTCTGAATTCGATTCCGGCCCACAAGTCTATAAGTTTTCCGTATCATGTGCAGATCAAGATTTTGATTTGTTTGTCCTACATTTTTCTCGGTATATGTTTTACAATAATTTGTGTCAATCAACATTGTAATCTCAATTATTTTAAAAGAGTATCCATGGAGTTTATTGCCGGCTCTTCTCCACGAGATCAACTATTTAGAACCGTGCAACTTAGATTCTGGCGTTTCATAAGTGCCATTATTTGGTTTATTTGAAATAAAAAACTTTGACTTTGATTATCACTTGCATTAACGGTTAAGGAAAACATCGTGAGGAGTGAGTTGTGCAGCTACAACTGAGAGGGCTCTAACAATTTTAATGGCGTGTGTCGTCCACCAACACACACTGCTGCAATAGGGTTTATAGTGGACTAAGGCCTAACTCTTCTGAGCGAGTGAATTGCTCCGCGCCTAGTAGGGGGACTGTAATGGGCTGAATATGTTAAATAGAAAATTGGTTGACTCTAGAAGAGATTAAAACTTCAAAACTTAATTAGGATAAAACTCGAGATTTATAATATGACATCATTAGTTGGCTTCAACTAGCAAGCTATAATGGATGCTTGATTAACATTCAAAACCATTGCATATAAGTAGAATTTAGACTCCAATAATCAAATGTGTGTGATAACACTCATTTTTTTTCACCACATTTCACGCGGACCCGCATCACTTCATTTCACGAGCTTTTGGAAGGAAGGAGGGGCATTTTGGAGATTTACGGGCTAAAACCACCTAGGCGGTCATCTTCGGCAAGAATGGAAGGCTCCAGGATCGCGAGAACGAACGCTCCAGAGGTGCAACGCCTGCACTTCTGGGAGTCATTATACATTGGTCTTCTCTATAGTGGAGGGGAGGGGTCAGTTAATAGGGCGCCCTTCAGGCACAATCTGGAGGAATTGTAAGGTTCAGCCCAAAGTTTTGCTGTACGATGTGCTGCGTTCATGGTACGTGACCACATGCATGCCGCTGTGTTTCTAGGGCCACTTGGAATAAGCAACCAGTCCTCACTCACTCACTCAGGGGGCCTCGGGGGTTGCGGGCACTTCCGCAACCCCCGAGGCCCCCTGCAACCATAGCGTTGGCAAAGGCTGTAATACCACTCCTACCTTAATTAAAACCTTGTCGGGTAGGTTTAAGTACATTGCGATTTTTGTTTCAGAAGCTAATGATAATCTCGCTTGATAGATGGATTAGTTAAAAAATTTCAGTAAATAGATATAGGTATACAAAAATCGTCTGGGATTTTTGTGTCCAACGCTAATTGTACCTACTAGACTACTTAACTAACAAAACAATTAGACAATGTAGATTAAACAACAAAATTAGGTCACAGCAATTCGGTGTGGGGCCGGTTGCCAAATTCTCAGTTTATTAGCAATATCCAAATCAGAAAGCGTATTCTTTTGGATGCAAAATTCTTAAATTCATGGAAGCCAGATGAAAATTGAGACGTACCGTTTGTATTGTGCTTTTTAGTCCAAAACATACTTAAGTAAATTGACTAAAGAAAAACTACAATGTAACTTAGTATATTATTGGTTGTCTCTATCTCCGGTGTCTAATTAAACAGTTTATTTTTGTTTAAAAGTTGATAAATGTGAGAAATCCACGGTTTGGTTAAATTTGGTCTACGGATACATTTTTGGGGGTCATTATATGTTTAAGTTTTTAAACTTTATTACTTAATTTCACTCATATTATACTATGATTCCGGGACTTTTTGCACACAGATAAATCAAAACATTGAGGTTTGTCAAAATATTGTTTTTTGTCACGTGATTATTGAGGTCGAATTTCTGCCTATAAAGCTATTGAAAATTAATCCAAATTTTTATCAGCATAACAGACTTAGCTGACGCCAGCGGGGAGAACGACACGCAGGACCATATCGTACGCGAGGTTCCATAATAGGGGACCGAGAACCGACCCCTGAGGAACCCTACGCGTGATCTCCCTCCGCTTTATGCTACCGTACCTGCCCACGTAGTGAACATGCCTGTCGCACAGATATGCCCCGATGAAACCTTGCAGATAGGGGGAGCGCTCATGGTGGACCAGTGCCCCCTTAATCGCGCCCCACGGGATAAAGTTAAAGGCGTTGACTATATCAAGACTGACAGCCATCGCCATTCCACCTTGCCGGGACACTGCATCTTAATTTGATCACGAATACCAATCTGATTAATCCCGTAATAAGCTCTGTGATATTGACCTAAAATCTACTACTATGTGCCTTTTATCTTCAAGAAATAACTTTTTGACTAACTAGATTGTATCCAAAAATACCTTTTTTTACTGGTATCCAGTAGTAATTCTGCATGAACTTCCTTCGCCCTGGGGAAGGGCGAGGTATGCCGGACTTATACCGGCTAAAACCACTGACTGGGGCTTCAGGTCATCTTAAGATCATACTAGAGCCACCCTTCGTGCCACGCCTTTAGGCACATCATGGAGGGGATGACTGTAAAGCAGTCAACCCCACTAGCGGAGGGTAGGCGACTACACAAATGCCGCCCCAGGCACTTCTCGCGGAGGATAGTAAAGGATCCCCCTAAGCCTTGCTGTGCGCTGTGCTACGCACACGGCAGCACGTATTTACGTACGCACCACCATCTTCCCGGGGTTCACTCCAATCCAATCCAAAAATACCTAACAAACAAAACAGTTCTACACCTTACTCACATACATATCATTTCATTTGCAAACAGTATTCCCGGTAGCTAACATTAGTATTCGCATAGTGCACGACACAAATAAATAACACAGTTTCATTTTAAACGCAGCAAAAATTGGTGAAGTGTAGCTGTGACGTATATTTTACAAACAAATATGGCGCTCTCTGTGTGAATCGCAAACAGAACGGGAATATTGTAACTGTACTATTTAATATTTAGTGGCTGCTTTTGCATTACGAGTTCACGAAGGTGGCCGTGTGGTGCCAGCTAAAAATACCACCACTCCATCTCATAATGTGGGTGTCGTAAAAGGCGAATATGGGATTAGCCGGAGGATGGGCAGCAGCGCCCTTCGAGTACATTTATAATCAACTGTGATCGCCAACCCGTCTGCCAAGCGTGGCGATTATGGCAAAACCATAATGAGCACCCAACATAATAAGACACATATCGGTCGTTGCGGCAATCTTTGCGGGAGGCATCTATCCAGCAGTGGATGTTATCGCTAGCCTTGTTACCTACTATATCTAAAACATTTGAAAAAACCATGGCTAATTTACAATTTGCTATAAAAATATGGTTTACTAGATTTTAATCACTAAGGATTTAGATAAAAAAGGTCGATCACAATAGCGACACATAAATATGTACAAGAAATTTATAATTATGTAAATCAAAATCAATGCGCACTAGGCCTATTTCTAGACCTAGTGTGATCTTACGAGGACCTGGAGCCCCCTTCGGTGCCGAAGATGACCGCTCCAGTGGTTTTAGCCGGTAGAAGTCCGGCTTACCCCTTCGCCCTTCCCCGGGGTGAAGGAACTTCCATGTAGAATTTCCACTGGACATCAATAAAAAAATAAAAAATAAAAAGGCCTATTTCTAGATATGACAAAGGCATATGATAAAGTATGTCACGACATACTGTTACCGAAAATGTGTATATTGATTAGCAATTAGAGACAAAGCCTACAATTGGTCGAAATCAAATCTAAAAGACAGGAAATAATTTGTACATATTGAACACTAAAACAAACAAACAGACGAAACCGGAGTAAACACCCCAAGGCAGTGTACATATAAGGATGTATTCTTTTCTTAATTTATATTAATGATTTACTAAAAACAATACAATCCCAGTGTGTTTTATTTGCAGATGACGTGTCTTTTATGTAAGTGTTCCCTTAGCATAGAGTATAGTTTTAAAGATATCAAATATTGGCTCCGACAGCATAATTTTGATATAAATTTAAATAAAACAAATATTTTACAGTTTCGAACAAACCCATGATTCAGGTGAAATTAAAGCAGTAGAATATGTCGTGGTATAGAACATACGATAATATCTTTTATAAGTTATCAAGTCCCTTTAGGGATATTTTAATTCTTCCCTCGTGGTCGAAGTTGCGCTCATGTACAGCTAGTCCAACATGTATTTTTGCACAGATGTGACGCACATACTCCGGTATATAGAAAAACACCATAATGAACATAATGGTTTTATACTACTCGTACTATACTATATAACTAAACTGGCACAATATATATATATATATATATATATAAAGAAAGAAATTTTATTAAACAACACACTATACGGTACAGTTCAAACATAGTAAAAATAAACAAAATGGAATAAGTAGGTGACCGTAAAAAAAGAAAAAGAAACGAATGATACAAGAATAATGTGAGATCATAACAAAAACATTAAACGTGCTAAATCTTATCGCAGCAGCGGCACACCGCAAATTAAGTCACTCTAAAATCGACCATACATATATAAATAAAACTATAAGAAAGGGGGTGCATTTAGGCGTACTCATCGCTGTCAACTGGTAACGTTCCCAGAAGACTGGCAGCATTACCAATGGAAATGCTAATTCCTTGTCCAAAAATAGGCCAGCCCTCTGGTCACGCGAAGATTTGACCATACATCTGGCAATATCTTTAAATAGCAGACGTGCACTCGGACCCCATGAACCAAGCGTTTCGACCCAAAACGGCAAAAACACAACTTCCAATGAGGATTTTATTGGTGCCGTTTGAGGATTTCTGTAGTGGCAGCGGTAGCGCGAGCACAGCCAGCTGAGCTTGAAAGATGGGATCGACATAAGTTGCATCCCACACCAGAGGTCTTCGCAACTTCCATGGCAATGGTTTTTATGTTTATTAATTTGTTTTGTTTCTTATCTTTTTGTCCTAGCTGGGTGGTGTAATGTGCATGGTACACTCGCATGCTAGCATGTTTTGCGTTCTACCACCACGCTCCGCTTTGATATCTAGCTTGGATAAACCTGTATGGCTGTTTTACCTTTTTTTTATTATTTAATTTTTACTTTTACTTTTTTATACAATATTGTTTCTATATTTTTCGTGTCCTTGTTTGAGTAAATAAAAACTTATTTGTTTCTTCTTCTTGTTCCATATATCACACTCATGACATTGTAAAATAATTAACATCAGCAGAAATTATCACCAACATTTTGTATTCAAACCGCTTTCCTATATTTTATCCATATTCTCGTAACTGAAAACTCATGTAAAGATTTTCTTTTCAACACCAAAATAAATCTGTTGAATACCTTAAGCAAAATGTATCGGGATATTTTATATTCCTGACGTGGAGTGTCTATAAAAGCTGATTACAATTCATACGCCCTTCATGTAGGTTGCCAACGTGTGTATAATATGTAGTGGGTTGTTTGTTGTTGGAATTTCGAGTGTCAAAGAATCTTAGCCGACGCCAGATAATAATTACCTAGTCTGATACTTTGACACTTTAGTTGAGCAGTCTGAGTGAAGTCTTAAAGAAACTTATCGTTGGTACTTTTACTATCAAAGTTTCTCGTGTGGATTCTTTCTTTTTTAAATAAACGAGAATTTCGCCTGAATCGTGGGTATAGTTTTGAAACAAAAATCTCAATAGCTATGCCTTAACCGGGAACTTATCTGTAGGCCGTACAAATATTTGATTGTTTTATTATACTTGGAAAATAGCACGGTTCAACTTGCCATCAGTAGTTTAAAAGACAGTACAGACAGTAGTTAGTTTAAGTCTTAAAAAACAACATCATTTTTAAAAGGTACAAAGGTAGGTAGCGCCTACTATTCTTATGTCATGAAATAATCGTTTTCATCATCATCTTCATTCACAGCCTAACTTCACCCAATTGTGGATATAAGCCGCTCATTGCATGTAATAATCTCCAAGCTCTCGTGCTATTCTCATCTAGGTTCGACCCGAAATGGCAACAATGTACGCCCATCTTGTTGCCGGACGATCGACCTTCTTTCTTCCAGTTCTTGCTCGCGACTTCAAAATGATAACAAAGACACGAACACTATTATTAACATTGCTTACCTAAAATAGAAGACATGTATTATAGAAGCTAGACTAGTAGGAAAAACAGTAAGTATTTAAATTGAATCTCAAATTCTTGTAACTTATGACATTTTTTAGTTTACAGATACTACTGATAGGACGTCTTAAATTCTCATTAAAAGCTTACACAATATCAAAGGCTATGCTGACAATAGTTACGTGTGAATGTTAATTCTTTTCTGCACATATTGTGTATTTCTAGGAAACCAATTATACCTTTGTAGGCACGGAAGTAAAGGACTCAAATTTTTTGAAGTAGTGGATCCTCTTCCTATCTTGCGTGTTAATCCCCGACTATAGAGTACGGGGATTAAAGATTATTATTTTTTATTATCACGGTGACATGAAGTTTATTACAAATACAATTTCTATTAACTCAGTCCATATCGAGAGGTCGACATATTATATATGTCCTGATACTCTATTATCTGCTTGAGAGCAAACAGAGTTAGCCGCAGAGTAGCCATTCACTCACAGGCCAGCTCCTCATAATAATTTAGAAGCGACTATAGTTTACAGTTAACTTTGATCCAATATCACTATATATTCAATAACTTTCTTCTATTTCAATCTGATTAATTTGATTGTGAAATTCCAAAAACAAGGTAGCAGAATTTATATATAGATTATGCAAACATTCTTGGAATTTTTTATTCAAGTTTCTATTTTGACATTATTATACAAATATAATTAATTGATAAATTAATTGTATCATTAAGGGTTTTAAATGAAGCCCAATTCTTGTTTTTATTATTTATCCGTTTAATTTGTGAAGTAAACTGTGTTAATTGCAATTAAGAATTCTGTTTTGAAAATGGGTATACTTCTCACAACTCTTTTGATAACTATTGAAAACCTAATCCATATGGATTACTTTGAATGTTTTTATTTTATATTATTAAGTTGTTAATTGGATATAGCATTTAATTTATTTTATAATTGCTCTGTATATGTTTATAGGATAATATACTCCTCGTGTCGTTCGCGTTCGAAATCAGAAACTATATTAGCCCTGTCCTAGTGCCAGTGTGATTCATCACAGCTTCTTACCGTACGAAATGAGCAGATATGTACTTTGAAGATTTGGACACTGTGGTGGAGAAGCTCTCTGCATGCCCACACCGAGTGACCCAAGAGAAGACGGTAGCATGCATGTGGTCACGCGCTGCCGTGGGACGCTTTGGGGGATCCTTCACAATCTCCCTGGTGGGGTGACAGTCACCCTCTCTGAGATGTGCCTATAGGCGTGGCACCAGTGGGCGGCTCTAGTGTGATCATATGAGGACCTGGAGTCTCCCTTAGGTGCCGATAATGACCGCTCCAGTGGTTTTAGCCAATGGGAGTCTATCATACCCCTTCGCCCTTCTTCAGGGCGAAGGAAGTTCATGAAGAATTTCCACTGGGCACCAATAAAAAAAGGTAGTTGCGGGAATCTATATCACGACCCGGCGGGCAGAAGCCATATTGTTATTATACAACTGAAGAACGTTCATTGCTGAAACTGAATTTCTGACCTGGACACCACGCGGTCAAAACGGTGGCGAAGCTCACACTTTTGCAACCAGCTTTGATCAAGCTTGTCCCCTGCATGGCAACGCACGACCCCATACTGCATAACAGACGGTCTCTACCGTACTCACCAGACTTTACGCCCACAGACTTCTACTTTTTCCAGAATTTGGATAACTATTTGGCGGGAATAAAATTCAATACCCGAGGGGTAGTACAAAATGTCGCGTCCCGTCCATCTGGTTTCTTCAAGAAGGGCATCGATAAACTGCCACTGCGTTGGCAAAGATGCATCGATTGCATGAGTGATTTGATTAAAAAAAGTAAACAACAAACTATACTTTATTTCGTACAAAACGTTTATTTCATATGTAACGACCTGATAGTGGGGTTGCTGTGCTTATTATTATCATAATATTCAAACTGTTTGGCAATGAAGTGGAGTGTTGCAGTTAGCCCAAATTCGCTTTCTTAAAGTAAATCGGGCTGTCGTCGACTATCAGATATTAAGATTTTTTATTTATTTGATATAAATAAAAATCTTTAAATAAGTAGTATCTGATGACTTTCAAAAATTCAAAGTTTTATTTAAATCGAAGTTTATACGTATATTGGCTGAACGATTCATACCGATTCCTTATTAAGATATTTCCGTAATCAGCTTCAAGTATTCATAAACCTTCTTGAGAGTAGTTAAAACACAAACTTTCCAAAACAATGCATTTAGTTTTGATAAATGGTTTCACTGGATGAATATTATCAAAACTAATTTGTATTAAAGTTTAGATAATTAATGTACAATGGGCGGTCTTATTGCTAATAGCGATCTTTTCTAGATAACTTTAAACAAAATAAAAATCTCATGTATTGAGTTTTAAGCACTAGGTTGATTATTAACACAACTTTCTTCTTTGAACATCTACATAGTACTAAATGAAGACGAGATTACGGAACATAATTACAAAGATCGGACTAACTTACCTAGTGACGTCCGATCCTCAATTATGTGAAGTAATCTCGTCCTCATCGAGTCCCAACCCATCCCAAATAAATCTAGAATTCTATAAAATTGCAATCTAGATCCCTGCTGAAAGTTGTGTTCTTATGCTTTGAATTAATGACATGTACATTACAGATAGCGAAAGAGCGCGTAGGAACCACAGACTATATTAAAATTTTTGATGAAAGTGTTCATCTTTAAAATTGTGATGCAGTGAGTTCTGCAAGGTGCAAACTAGGTATGCGGTGGCGATAAAATTATTAATTATCTATATACCTAGGGCTTACACTCTCGTGTAGTTCCCGAGTATCATTAGGCTACCCCCATGGACAATGGGTATCACAAAAGGCAACTAAGGGTACTAATCAACAAACTGCGATCATCCATCCGCCAGAAAAGCATATTTATGATTATGACAGAGACCACTACGACATTTGACTGTAGTGGTCTTTGGAAGGTTTATTTTCAGCAGTGAATCTTACGATCTTGATAATTTGTTATAAAATTATATCTAGGATTAAAAAAATCAATCAAACTTCTACACCTTTTGTTAAAATATAAGCCAACCATACATTTACCGTATATACGTTTTTAGATTTACCGTTCATTCGTCTAACTCGAACATTTTTTGTCCAGTGCCAAAGGTAGAGATAGTCGACGAGCGCGGCCGACCTCTACAAGACAAGTTCTACAAGGAAGGGTCTATTATAGAGCTGCGGTGTGTAGTCAGCGAAGTGCCACAACCGACGAGACAAGTCAACTGGAAGCATGGCTCAAGATTGCTTAACTATGACACCAAGAGAGGTGGAGTCAGGTAAGCTATACAGATTTTAAAGTCATTCCATTCTTTTATTGTTTGCCTATCTATAACACCGACTCTATATAATGTATCTTTTATTTATCAGAGTAACCTCGTGATCTTAACTTAGAATAAATAAAATAAATACGGAAATAATATATAAATACGGAACCCGTACGATGAATATGTTATCTTTAGGTACGAGACACGGACATGTGTGTTTTAAGTCATATAAATCTATATCTGTACAAAATGTAAACTTAATCGGTCCAGTAGATTCGGAGCAAACTGTGACAGATGGACAGACGGACAGACACACGAGTGATCCTATAAGGGTTCCACTATATTTTTCTTCGGACGTTCGGAACCCTAAGCCCTGGACTCGCAGGTCCCGTATAGTCACTGACGTGACTGACGACGACTGGCTGAGGTATTGAAATGACAAATGTAGTTTGTGTAATACATTACAGCCTCAGGGAAGAAATGCTGGAACATTATCAGGGCCATAAGGCTTTTTGAACTTGGTATATATTACAACATTGTTGAAAGTAATGTTTTCCTTATTAATTTTTCTGTGAGGACTGTCTAAACTTGTCATGGTATCTGTGAGTTACCCAGTCCCGACTGATAGTATCCATTTACGAGTCTAACCCAACTATTGGCATCGTCTAGTTCAACCATCTGAATGAAACTGATGGTTGAATATGTTGTTCTTGCCAATAGTGGCAGTGGAAGAGACTACCTTCTTTCTGTGTTGTCTTTGCTCAACATTTTTGCTTTTTTAGTGTCAACTTATAGTACCTTCACCTTAAAGCTCATAGATTCTCAGGGCGAAATAAATTATGCTTAAAATATTCAATAAAGTTATCAACGATCTATATATTCTTTAAGCCTTGATTCATGTTTTTTTAAGGGACTGGGCATCAACAATTTCGGAGCTTTTAATAAAAAATAGAATTTCCTCTAACGTCACCGGATTACCTACTTTATTTAGCCACTAAGAAATCATTACCACTAGATTACGTAAACGTTAATAATTTTAATTCGTATTTAAACCATGGTTCCCTCAAAAGCGGCGCAGGTTCTCATAAGCTGGCTGTTAAACTTGCCTAAATACAATAATCTGTTAAAGCTATGCCTTAAGGGTTGTTTGTAGAAATAGTTCTGGATTTAGGAATGTTTGCCGTCTATCAGATGGAAGCAAAAATGGTATGTTTTTCAATTAACTGTTTTAAACTTTAAAGGATAGTTGAGATTTTATGCTAGTATAATTCAAGTATTATCAAACAAGTTCATCAGTCCACATATTTTTACAATATACTCTAAATAATTTTATATATTTCTACATTTTACTTTTTATGATTACATATTTATTTTGAAATGGCAACAATCTTTTAGTAATTATTGCCTTTCACTTCACTATATACATACAAAGACCAGTATTCTATTTAAAAACCGTATAATTGGAAATATTCATATTTGTAGCAGACCTGACATACCATACATACGCTACAGTAGGTTGTATAGAAGGCCGAAGGGTAGGTATAACCTACCACTTTGCTTAGCGTTTGTGGACTATGAGAAGCCTTTGATTTGATCGAGACCTGGGCTGTACTGCAGTCTCTCCAGCGATGCCAAGTCGGCTACCGGTAAATCAAAGTGCTGAAATGTTTGTATGTATCTCTTCAAAAATGTTCGCCACCGCACTGGAAGATTTCAAGGTTCTGGACTGGAAACGGCTAGGCATCAACATAAGGGAGAGGGCCAATCCCACACGGAGAAGGACGAGACGGCACCGGGGTAACAACCGCCCCAGCTCTCGGGTCCATCACGCCTGAGCCTCCTGCCGTCGCTACATGGTAGGGGGCCTCGGGGATCGCGGGCGCGCAGATTGGGGAGTCTGTGTGCTCACACCGAGTGACCCCCAGGAAGACGGTGGCGCGCACGTGGTCAGTCACGTGCCGTCATGCGAGGCTTGGGGGATCCTTTAAAATCCTCCCCGAGAAGTGCCTGGGGGTGACCTTTTTACAGTCGCCTTCCTTCCACTAGAGGGGGTGACCGCTTTACATTCATCCCCTCCGAGACGTGCTTAAGGCGTGGCATCACTGGGGGGGCTCTAGTGTGATCTTACGAGGACCCAGAGCCCCTCTTCGGTGCCGAAGATGACCGCTCCAATGGTTTTAGCCGGTAGGAGTTCAGCATACCCCTTCGCCCTTCCCCGGGGTGAAGGAAGTTTATGTAAAATTTCCACTGGACATCACAAAAAATATTAAAAAAGGCATCAACATAAACCGTGAGTACATCACTCATCTTCAGTTTGCTGATGATACAGTGGTCGTGGCTGAGACCATGGAGGGCCTCAGTGTAATACTCGAAGACCTCAGTAGTGTCTCCGAAAATGGTTTCAAAATGAACATGGACTCATAAGAAAGCTCAAAGTCTCCCAAAGGGCAATGGAGAGTGGCAATGCTCAGAATTTTCCTGCAAGATCGAATAAAAAATGAGGAGATCTGCAAAAGAGCTAAGGTAACCGACATAACCCGAAGAATTGCTAAACTTAAGTTGACAGCATGGTTGATGCAGTGGTTGATACAGTCGGCTACTGCGCTCTGGGGTTCAATTCCCGCACGGAACTAATAGTTTTATGATCTGCAGGTAGTTGTTCCGGGTCTGGGTGTATTGTGTGTGGAATTTGTGTCTGTAAACGCAACCATGATACAGGAGAAATCCTAGTGCGGGACAACCTTTTTTAAGGAAAAAAAAACGATAAAATATCATAATAGAACGAACGGCCGATGGGGCCGAAAAGTTATTGAGTGGCGACCGCGTACCGCAAGATGTAGTGGGCAGACCTCCCATAAGATGGACCAAAGACCTGGTGAAGGTTGTTGGAATCCGCTGGACGTAAGTAATGCAGGACCAGTGCCTGTGGCGATCTTTGGGGGAGGTCTATATTCAGCATTGGACGTCTTTCGGCTGAGATGATGATGATGGTGCTTCACTACGTGTCGCGGGTTCTATCTTCGCACGGAACTAATATTTGTATGATCTACAAATAGTGGCTTCTGGTCTGGGTGATTGTGCATGTGAAATTTATGCCTTGAAACCGTGCTCAATATACAGGAGAAAATCTAGAGTGGGACATAGGTTAAAAAAGAAAAATCACAAACCAATCGCTTGTTTCTATATCTATATCATCATCATTTTTTCATCATTTCGGCCGAATGAAGTCCACTGCTGGACACAGGCCTCCCCCAAAGATGTCCACAACGACCGATATGGATGTGTTGTGGGCTCATTGGGGGGTTTTGCCATAATCGCCACGCTTGGCAGACGGGTTGGCGATCGCAGTTGAGTTGTCAATATACTCGAAGGACGCTGCTGCCCATCCTCCGGCTAATCCCTTAGTCGACTTTTACGACACCCATGGGAGGAGATGGGGTGGTGGCATTCTGAGCCGGCACCACACGGCAGTATATAATATCTATATAACTTGCACTAAAATTATTATCACATTATCACCTTGTAAATATATTTTAAATCACACGAGCCTTCTAAATCTCTATAGGTAGCTAAGTAAATTCTTTTTTTTTATACATATCTGTCTCACTGTGATATTCTTCTAAATAATGTTGTTTACAGCTTCTATCGCCCTTAGAGACAATTCTGTTCTATTTAGAAAAACAGAACAAAAAAGAATCGTTTATTTAGTCAGTAAGTCCTAAGAGATACTTTTACACGTCATATTGAAACGACGATGGTGGCATTTGACTAAATGACAGCCTTTTAACAGCAATACCGAAAGAAACTTGGGGTCTTTACTGAACTTGGTAAACATTGTTACAATATTGTAGACATTGTATAGATGTGGAAAACTGTATAAACCTCGATTAATTGTGAAAAACTCTAAATCATTCGTGGCAACCGTGAGATGATCAGTACCAATGGATTGTTGAGATTATTCTAAAAGAGGGGATTTATTTAATAATTATTAATTGTAATTTAATACTGTTTCATATTTCACATTGATCTGACATAAATAGGTAATCTATCATCATAGTAATGTCTTCGATTTTCGCGATTATTACACATTATAATAAAACACTTTTAAACGGATTCTATCGCGTATATTGGATGGATGGATGACTTCCTGCGACCACGAATGCTGCAAAGTGTTCGAAACGTCAGGAAAATCAAAAATCTAAAAGATACGCGATAGAATCCGTTTAATAGTGTTTAATCTATCATCATATCGGCCATTTATACGTCCACTGCTGAACAAAGGCCTCCCCCAAAGATTCCACAACTATGTCATCATTTCGGGGGGTGTTTGCCAATACTCACCACGCTTGGCAGGCGAGTTATTGAGCGCAGTTTGGCTACCGGTTCACAAAAGGGACGCTGCTGGACATCCCTCTGGATTAGATTCCCTGAGTCGCCTTGTACGACATCCACGGGAGGAGATGGAGTGGTGCTATATTCTTAATCCGGACAGCACACGGACAAGGCAATCTATAATTAAGTATAATGTTATTGTTTTGATAAAGGATCTTGTGATTTTATATTTTTATTGTTATTTCTGAACGAAATTTCACATGTCTACCTAAGACAAAATAGGCTGGTCAATGTTTAATGATTAAGACCATTATACCCTATTTTATGTGAAATCAACAAATTTGAATTTGAAATTTGAATTTGAGTCCGACTAATGTACCTATCAACATCGCTCAACTATTAAGGAATCAAATGACCCAAATAGAAATGCTGCCATAAGCAGGAACTGCTAGACAAATGACAATTTGAGTAGATATGTTGTAGATATTTTACTGAAATACGACATACTCATAGTTTTCAATACCAATAATAAATTGAATTTATATGTAAATAAATAAAAATGATGAATAGTATGCCGGAAGATGTAGCATGGGCAGACCGAGACCGAGACATTGAATATCAGTTGTAAACCCAACCGAGTTACGTGTTTACTACTGATATTTTTATATACAATTAATATTCCTCGGTTCAGTTCGGCAAAATTAATTATCATGTAATTAGTACGCGCTTTTATTTATAACTTAAGTTTAATAAAAAATATATAAATTACTATTGACGCTTTTATAAACTACGTACAACTTCTTTTCATTATCATTTCGGCCAAATGAAGTCCACTGCTGGACACAGGCCTCCCCCAAAGATCACCACAATCACCGACATGGATGTGTTGAGGGCTCATTGGGGGGTCTTGCGATAATCGCCACGCTTGGCAGGCGGGTTGGCGATCGCAGTTGAGTTGTTAATGTACTCAAAGGACGCTGCTGCCCATCCTCGGGCTAATCCCTTAGTCCACTTTTACGACACCCATGGGAGGAGATGGGGTGGTGGCAGTCAGTTAAAACAGCATATTCCGCCGCTCTATGTTTTCCCATACTTTAACGGGAATTCCAGTAATCTGAAAAAATCGCAATGCCGTTAGTACTACAAAAGTGTGTCTATTCCAACTCGGCATGTTCTGTTTTGGACATCAAAGCGCAAAGCCTATTTTAAATTAAAAAGAATTGCATGAATGCATCGATAAAATTATTATATTTTATGTGACCATACTTTATAACATGGATTAATGCCGTCGTATTTCAGCATTCCAAAATTAATGGGGTGTTAAATTGGTGTATTTGTTTTGTTACGAACGACCTCCCTAATTTAGTGGGGTTATATTTAATTAGTAAGATAGGTACAAGTTAAACTTAGAAAGTCAAATAACATGAATTTATAAAGTCGACTTCGAGTTTCTAATTACTGGAGCACATTGATTTAGTTGGAATGAGCCTGGATGTTTTCTTATTAATTGGATGGGCAGTATCAATGAATTTAGACGGAAATGATTTAACTGGGATTTTGATTGTTACGAAGATTTTGAATTTGGGGGAGCTGAAAGGATTTAATCCCCTGATTAGGAAACTTTGGATTTGATGACATCGATATCCTTTGGATTTATAGCAGTTAGTGGTCTTTTTGGGTCAGTCTTTATGGACAGTTTTGCAGTCTTGACGAATTGTGGAATGAGGCCTTTAAATTTTGTGACGATCTTAGCAAATATTTTATTTTTGTTTGTTACCACTTTGTTTCAAAGGAATATCTTACTCATATTATAAATGTCTTTTAATCTCGCTCAAATATCTGAACGAATTCAAGTGGAATTTGTCGGAGAGATAGATTCTGTGAAGAAATAGTACATAGACTGTCGCGGAGTGCCCCCCTCCGTGTTCCTTCCCGGTTAGCTCAACAAGGAGGCTCTCTCCACGGCAGCAAGTAACGGAGTTCAGTTATTGTGATTCAATGAAACGTAGCATATATGTTATATAGGTATATTGATATTCACAACTTCAACACTTCATCTTCATGGTGATGTTTATATATTTCAAATATAGCTTATAAACACAATATTTAAGCTAGTTAAAATAAGTAATTGTTATATTGCAGGAGACTATTGGTCAGAGCGACAGCTGTGTGTTGGACCACTAGCGTTCAGAATCGAATGTCTAATGATAATGATCAAAATATGAAGAGCGACTCTACGTCACATAAATTCGAATTTTGATTTGAATAAAGAATGAATCGTGAGGTGGACAGTGATGGAAGTAAAAGGTATGAAGTCATGAAAGAGGTTGATTGAAATGAAGATGAAGGATGACTTCGTCACAAGACTACTATTTATTATTTAATCAAGTAGCTACCATATCAATTATCATCCATCATATCAGCCAAAGGACGTCCACTGTTGAACAAAGGCCAAGAACAAATTTCCACAACGAGCGGTCACATGCCGCTCTCATCCAACGACTCCCAGCGACCTTCACCAAGTCGTCTGTCCACCTCGTTGGAGGCCGTCCCGAGCTGCGTTTTCCGGTGCGGGGTCTCCATTCGAGAACTTTTTTGCCCCAACGGCCATCAGTTCTACGAGCAATGTGACCCACCCATTGCCACTTCAATTTACTAATCCTTTCAGCTATGTCGACAACTTTAGTTCTTGTACGGATCTCCTCATTTCTGATTCGATCTCGTAGAGCTACCATAGGATTTAGATTAATTTCGTTGCGGACGATTTCGTGGATAACGGCTTCTTAGCATCGGCTAAATGCTTGTCGGGATTTACCAAATATCATTAAGTGAATAAACCACATTTATGGATTTAAATTGTAAGGGTTTCGTGCGGCCGAATGAAAAAACGGTAGAACCCTCATAAGATCACTCGTGTGTCTGTCTGTCTGCCCGTCTGAGATAGCCATTTCGCTCCGAATCATCTGGACTGATTTTATTATTCTATTGAAGCTTTGTATACATATGAATTTCTGCAACCCACACACGAATGTTTAACGTGAATAAATCAATTTTGTGTATGGGAGTCACTTTTGGGGGAATATTAGAAAATTAAAGAATAAATATTTGTTAATTGTACCGTGGAACACATCAAATGGAAAGGGTTGTTGTGAGAGTCAGTAAAATAAATAATAATAAATGTAAGTGTTTTGGTGATTATTCAATAAGCTTACATTTAAATAATAATGTCATAAAAAATTAAAATAAATATTATTCTTAAAAGTCAAATATGTTAAGTATTACATTAAGCTTCATTTGAAGACCTGTTTTTTTAAATTAATATTGTGTGTATCGTAGAGATCTCAGATGTACAAGCACCGAGATCTGAAAAAATGATCAGTGAATAAGATAAAGATAAAGAAAATTGATTACCACACACGCGTAATTATAAAATTAAAACAAAAGATACATAAAACTTTGTGTAGTATGGTAAAGGAACGGACTCAGCAATGTTTGCAGTGCGCAGCGTTTAAACCACGCACTGGTCAACGCTAGTTTTCAGTCCGTCCCCTTTACTACGAATAATAAATTAACAATTAGACTGCAGGTCTTACAAAAAAAAGCATAATATAGTACGGAAAACTCAAAACGAGAAATATTTTAATAATTAATACATACATGAAATATTTCTTGCATAGTTTGTAATAAATAATTTAGTAGTTTGCCTGCGCATAATAGAATACCCGTTACCCGTTCGCCGCACACCTTTTTTTATTTTTATTTGTCCGGTGGAAATACATCATGTACTTCCTACGCCCTGGGGGAAAGGCCGGAGGGGCATGCCGGACTCCTACCGGCTAAAACCACCGGAGTGGTCATCTTCGACACCGTAGGGAGGCTCCAGGAACTCGAAAGGTCTCCATCTAGAGGCACCCATTGGCGCCATGCCTTTAGGCACATCTCGGAGGGGATGACTGTAAAGCGGTCATCCCCTCTAGCGGAGGAAGGATGACTGTAAAGATACCACCCTCCCAGGCACTTCTCGGGGGAACCTGCATGCCAACATAAGAATGGTGTGTGTGGGTAGCGGGGAGGCGGAGTCCCACGCTTCGTCAATCTCAATGTTTCCATCAACAGAATCACAGGTATGCCACTTCAATCGTATCTCCTATCACCGTGGATTTTATGGGTTTATACTATTAAACTACAAAAATGAGAATGCAATATAAATTATCGCGTGAGTCATGTGAATAAGTGCGGTGTGTGGACGCGTTATATGTGTAATAATATGGTTAAGACAATGCGTATATAGCAGTGTGTTTTATAAATTTTAGGTTTTTGTATTACAGCAAGGTTAGGTACATAGGGAAGCACTTTGTTTCATATATATTCCTTCATTATTGTGTCCCGATTTGTCGATCATCATTTCGGCCGAATGATGTCCACTGCTGGACACAGGCCTCCCCTAAAGATCCACAACGACCGGTATGGTGTGTTTGTGCTCATTGGGGGTCTTGCCATAATCGCCACGCTTGGCAGACGGGTTCAAGTAGTATTTTTCTTACTCTCAATTTAAATATTGCTTGAGACAAATTATCTATACAAATAATAAAATTGAAGTGTCTGTTTGTAATGTAAAAATAACAGCTTTTTACTAAATGCATATGAAAGTATATACGGTACCTACAACAAAAAACCTATTCAAATTTTTTTTTCTGTCTGTCTGTTTGTTCCCGCTAATCTCCGAAATGGCTGGACCAATTTCTACGGGACTTTCATTGGAAGATAGCTGATGTTATAAGGAATAACTTAGGCTACTGTTATTTCAGAAAAATAATTAGGGTTCCGTGCAAAAAAATAAAACCCATGAAATCCAAATATATATATATATATATTAGCGGGAACACACAGACAGATAGACAGACAGACCGACAGACAGACAGACAAAAAATTGTATATATATATATATATATATACTCTATGTCAAGTGTCTATGCCGAAGTACTCTAAAATATATATAAATAATCAACTTTCTTTTAAATTAAACAGCGGGTGAAACCGCGGGTCTCAGCTAGTACAAATATATGTTCCCTGTGGGATCAAACCCTCGATACGTAGCCGAGAAATTCAATCGCTTAGCTATTAGCTGCACACAACACGACCATGTCTCAATTTTGCCATTAGAATATCAGTTACTTTACAAACGATGGCGAGTACTTTTTCCTCTAGGTACTTGATTTCTAGGACAGACCTCTTTTGTTCTGACTATCGATACGCTATTAACACCGTACGTTATAGATAAAAAATCTTCAATACTTGATGTTGTTCTGAATTGTTACTCATTTTATATTGAAAGTTAATTAAGAAAATAGACGAAAGTTAACTATTCCACCCGCTTATCTCGGAACTACTGTGCCTATTTCTTTTTAATAAATACTGAAAATTGTTACTTAATTATGTATTACAGGAAAACCTATAAGAAGCCTTTGCTCTTAAAATGACACGATAAATCTTTCGATATTGTGTGTACAAACTTACATCTGCACTTGGAACGCATGAGAGAATATCTTTTTCAACTACAATGTTAAGTTTGATCTTGGGATAAATATTATTGGTACAAGACATTATTCAACAATAGACAATATATTGTCAACAATTACCCCCTACAATCCGGTAGCATACATGCTTTTTTAGTTACCACAAACAAATATGAGTCAGATTTATAAAGCACAAACAACATATTCGTCGTACGGAATACGGTTGCTTGAGACAAATTATACAAATATATGTTCCCTGTGGGATCAAACCCTCGATACGTAGCAGAGAAATTCATTTGCTTAACTATTAGCTGCACATAACACGACCGTGTGTCAATTTTGCCATTAGAATATCAGTTACTTTGCAAACGACGGCGAGTACTTTTTCCTCTACTTGATTTCTAGGACAGACCTCTTTTGTTCTGACAATCGATACGCTATTAACGCCGTACGTTATAGATAAACATTCTTCAATACTTTATGTTGTTCTGAATTGTTACTCATTTTATACGAGGCACTCATAGTCAGTTGCACTCACTAATCGACTAACGATAGGTGAGGTTGCGTGTGGTACTCGAATTAAGAATATAGGATCACCCGTGGATGCATTAAAACGCGACTAAGGGACTCTAAACCAGAGAGATGGGCGGCAGCGTTCCTCCTGCGGAACGGCATTAATCTGCGCTCACCAACCCGCTTGCCAAGCGTGGTATTTGCAAATCCCCCCAAAATGACTGCTCTATTGTGGTTTCTATGGGGGAGGCCTTTGTTCAGAAGTGGTACTTTGCAGATATCATGATGATAATTACGAGGTTAAGCAACACTCGGCACTGACCGCATAGTAGTATTTCAGTTTAGCGTCTCCGGCACGTAAAATTGTTGGTCGCAGTTGTTGTCATTAGACGGCAGTCATTAAGCAAAGTCTTTGGGCGCCTTGAACAACTCTGACACAAGATTGGTCGCTAACCAAATTAAAAGAAGTTTCATACGCCCTCATCATTATTTTGTAAATTTTCAGTGTTAAATATAGACCTTTCAATCGATGCTGTAATTAGAGGTCGTGATGGAATGTAGCCATAATTACCACGATCGGCCAGCGGATTGGCAATCGATTGAATTACAATCGCATTCACTTCGATTGGCGGCCGTTCATTATTTTAGATAATATTTTTAGTTGCTTAAATTGGAGGAGTATTTTGTACACTTCCACCATACCTACTAATGAAATACTACGTAAAAGTAAGCGCCATCGCATTGTTTTGACGATACATTGATGTGGACACTACCTACTTTGCTTATGGTCTTTTTTATTCGTCATGAAATTTCTCCAACCCGGAAAGGCTTGGCCGGACGCTTACCGGCTAAAACTACCACAACTGTCATCTTCGGCACCGAAAGAGCCCCCAGGTCTTCGTAAAGTCATACTAGAGCCGCCCATTAGTGCCACGCCTTTAGGCACACCCAGAGGAGATTACTGTAAAGCAGTCACCCCCACTAGTGGAGGGGAGACGACTGTAAAAAGCCACTTCGCGGGGGAATTTGTAAAGGACCTCTTTGAAGTCCCTTGTGCTTTGTACTGCACATACGGCTGCCACGCTGGGCACTCCTCAAGCGTGCTTTGTGCGGAATCTTGGTCGTTTCCACAGTGGTGGCACTGTGCTGTGACCTCGCGTCATATCCTGTGCAAATACGCACCGAAACAACCATAACTGGTGAACACATGTATCCGGTGGTAGGTATCGTACTCGCTCCACTTAAGCCCGGCTCCGAAGAGCGACTGGACATCCTCGATGGCGCGCTAGGTCGTGAACTACAAGCGGCAGCGTCCGCGGATGAATGCGCTTGCGGAGAAGGCGTGTCTGATCATAAACCCACCCATCAATCTCCACTAGGATGTTGAAAGGCTGAAAGTGCGTCAGTCCTGAACCCCGTGTGATCTGTATAGCCACTCTACGCTGCAAACTATGTAATTTGGCTCTGCAGCGCTAGACGCCTGACAGTCCATCTGACCATACAAGTGACCCATAGAGAACCACAGACTGCACCACTCCCTCGTAGAGGTGGTGAACTTCGTCACTGGTCCCCTGAGATATGACAGTAGCCAGTGTAATGCCACTACCCCCTCGACTCGGAGACAAGGTGCACAAAATCCTCTTCGAAACCCCAACGACTGTCCAGGCTGAGATCCAAATACTTCATGTACCGGCCCACCTTGATTTACGCATCACCAACGCGTATCCGCGAACTTGGTGGTTCTCTGCTCCTTAGCAGTTTGTGAAATCATAGCGCCTCGGTTTTGTGAGGTGCTATTCGCAGACCCAGATCATGGATTTCGGCCATGATAATTACGCCTGCTTGGCAAGCCGAATGGTTCAAAGGACTCTCCGCTGGCCAACATGGGTGTATCGTCAGCGTAACAGACTAAGCTGATGCCAGTGGGGAGAATGATATGCAATACCGTGTCGTAGACAAGGTTCCATAAAGGGGACCAAGAATCGACCCCTGCGGAACCCCCCACGTTATTTCTCTCCAATTAACACTACCATCCCTGCCCAAGTAGTGAATGTGCCTATTCTGCAGATAGGCTCCGATGATGCTCTGCTGGTAGAAAGGCACCGTAGTGGACATGTGCTCACTAATCATGCCCTATGAGACGGAGTTTTAAAGCATTGACTATGTTTAAACTAACGGTAATCCCATCCTTCTGTGGAACAGTAGCCAAACGAATGCTACAAAGTTTTCAAAATATTAGCAAAAACAATAATATACGCAATGTAATCAGTTTCAAAGTGTTTCATTATAATAATAAAACAAACGCTTCCTCTTCATGAAAGGTAAGAAGTAAATTATGATTATGTAAGATAAGCATCTTACATAATATCTAAGTATAAAATTATATTTAAATGACGTCAAGAGCTTATTATAAGCTTCTTAGCCAAATTACTTGAATAAAAAGCGGACTCAGACATGAACCCAAAGAACCAAAACAAAGCGTGTTGCGGTTCTGTTCGTTGTAATAAAGTTATAGGAAATGAAAAACGGTTGAACGGCAAACGAGATTAGTATGCAGGAAAATAAACACATAATATGCTCTTTTTCAGAGCTGTCTATATCATTGGAATATTGAGCGTGTCTCGCGAATAAAAAGGTTTTTACTCAAACAGAACCTGACAGTTGTAAAATATGTTTTTTTTTGTCACCCAGTAAAAATACATCATGTCCTTCCTTTACGCTAGGGATGGGCGGGAGCATCTCCACTGGAGTGGTCATCTTTGGAACCAAGGACGATTCGATTTCGACGACGATAATTTACGATACTTATTCTTATACGAATCCAAAGAACGAAAATATAACTAAATGAAAATTGACCCTAACGCGTTGCAATTGCATTCGGAATACTTGATAGCATTCCATAATGTTTTACAAAGGTGGACTAGAAGTATAATTGAATATAATATACCCTGTTCTTGCCGTGTGGTGCCGGCTAAGAATACCGCCACCCCATCTCCTCCCGTGGGTGCCGTAAAAGTCGACTATGGGATTAGCCGGAGGATGGGCAGCAGCGTCCTTCGAGTACATTAACAAATCCACTGCGATCGCCAACCCGTCTGCCAAGCCTGGCGATTATGGCAAATCCCCCCAATGAGCCCACAATACTCCCATATCGGTCGTTGTGGTGATCTTTGGGGGAGGCCTGAGCAGTGGACTTCATTCAGCCGAAATGATGAGACCCTGTTCAATTTATATTTCTATTCTATGTACCTCTATGCCGACGATATTTGATACTGCAGTCATCTTCAGAAATATGTATCCACTGAGCGAAATTCAATGGAAACACAGAGGTGCAAAAATAACAAGCTACTAAAAAAATGCAATTTCCTGGAAAATAAAAAGACAGATGCACCAACACCGTTCAAATGTAGTAGTCGACGTAATGTTGCCGTTTTATAAATAGTTGCCATGCCTAAATATATATGTTTTTGTTTCTATTAATAATATCATAATGATTATATATATGTATACATTTCTTCACAATGTTTGAAAAGTATATTACATTTTTAATTAGTAATGTTTAAAATAAAACCAAGGTCGAATTACGACCTCAGGGCGACAACTATTTAAAAAAAAAATTAAAAATAGAAATGTATGTATGTAATAATTTTTGTCTTTATATAATAAAATATTCGCGTAAACTTCAGAAAATATTAAATATATTATCTTGTTTGTTTATGTTCGTCATACTGTGACAATAAATTATAATTCTATCTATCAAATTTAATTGAATGTAGTTTGCATTGAAAGTAGCAAACACCGTTTCCAAAGGCTATAACATTTCACTTCTTCCCTGTATTACTCCTATTTATAAATGAGTGTAATGTTCCGCGTTGTTACTTTCCTCCTTCAAAACCACTGAATCGTATTAGTGGGGGTTTTCGCTGCTGGAAAACATGTATCCTTGGCAAGGCTCCAGGTAACACCTTACCTGCTCAAATTATCGTTGCAAATGACAAATGCTAGGCGTTTTTAAGTAGTAAAAATGTAACGTAATATGGAATTTGTAGCTTCAATGGACATGAACCGCCAAAAGTAGATCCTTGTTGAAGAATTGTAACAGAATTTATGGCATATACCTACTGACAGCTGTTTCTAGGAATCGTGATAGCTTTTATGGCACAGCCTAACCAACATATAGAAAAATATTGCTAACGCAATTACGTTTAGACGATTTTAACACGCAGCAGGTGGGCGATTTTTGGCGTACCGCCCAGTCACCGAGCTGCCCTTTTATCGGAATTAGGGTTTAAAATTTGGGACGGTTCGTACTATATGTAACGCTCGCTCTACTGCGGCGCGGATGAGTACTCACTACCCACAATACGCTATTGTAAGCCAATGTTTAAAAAACCAGACAAGTGCGAGTTGAACTCGCATGGAGAGTGTTCCGTACGATGTTATCTACCATGTTTTTTTAGTTAGACCTAAATTTGTTTGTGAAAACTCAATAAGTGTATATGGTACCGGATTGTATAATTGCTGAATATACATTCAGTCAAAAAAGCATCGGGAATGGATGATTTGTTTATGGTTCCAAATTCTAATTTTTGTTTTTATTGTTGTTGTTAGATTGGCACAACTGTTTTCCATTTTGGCGCGGAGTTTGAGTTGCATCTGTTATTTATATTAAATACAGTGCTGTTTTTAATTTATATCATATCTAGTGTGTATAGCGAATTTCACTATGGACAAAAACACCGAACAAAGAGTTTGTCTTAAATTTTGAATCGCCAATGGAATTTCGTGATCGGAGCCACTGAAAATGTTACAGAAGGCTTACGGTAAATCGACTTTATCAAAAACACGTGCTTATGAGTGGTACAAAGCGTTCAAAAGTGGTCGAGATGTGATGGAAGATTTGCCTCGCTCTGGTAGGCCATTAACGTCTGCAACTGAAGTTAACATCGCAAAAGTGAAGGAAATAGTGACGAGAATCCTCATTCAACTTTGAGAGAGATAGCCGCCGAACTTTCTGTATCTCACGAGTCAATCCGTCTCATTTTAACTAAACATTTGGGTATGAAATATGTTACCGCTCGGCTAGTCCCAAAAGACATAAATCGCTGAGGACATGCTAGAACGAGTCAATTCCGACCCAACATTCATGAAACGCATTGTTACTGGTGACGAGACGTGGGTTTACGAGTTTGACATGCAAACTAGTCAACAAGCTTCGGAGTGGCGCCTTCCAACTGAACCGAAACCGTAAAAACCACGCCAAAGTCGATCAAAAGTCAAAGTTATGTTGACTGTTTTCTTTGACTATCGCGGTGTTGTGCACTCGGAATTCTTGCCGGAAGGTCAAACGGTAAATAAAGAATATTATTTGAGCGTTATGCGGCATTTAAGACAGCAAATTCTAAGAAAAAGGCCAGATTTGTGGAAAGAAAACTCTTGGATTTTGCACCATGATAATGCGCCTTCACACACGGCCATTATTGTGAACGAATTTTTGACCAAACACTCAACAAATACCATCGAGCAACCACCATATTCACCATATATGGCTCCAACCGATTTCTTTCTTTGTTCTAAACTCAAATTACCACTTCGTGGCACCCGTTTTCAATCGGTAGAAGACACAAAGGAGAATTCACGGCGAGAACTAAACTCAATTCCGGAAACAACGTTTAAAAAATGTTTTGATGATTGTATTATTCGTTAGCGTAAGTGTATCGTTTCTGAAGGAGCATACTTTGAAGATGATAAAATAAATTTGGATGAATAACAAACATTTTGTGTATTATTGATCTTTTCCCGTTACCGACCGAGTAGTGTTGTCTCTTGTTAAATTTTGTCTTGTACCACTAATTTATCCCCAGAACCAACTTAACATTATAGTTGAAAATCTTGTTCTCCCATACATTCCATCTGCAAATTTAAGTTTGTGTGCACAATATTGAAAGATTTACTATGATATTTTAAGACCATTTTCTTCTTATAGGTTTTCCTGTAATCTACATAAGTAAGGAACTATTATCTGTATTTTTGTATGATATACGGGGGAAATGATCCAACTTGCATATATTTTCTTAAATAAATTTAAAACAACTTGTTTTAACATATAAAATAACTGAGACCGTCACAACAAGCCCTTCCATTTGATATGTTACACGGTACAGTTGGATCACGTGCACATGCGTGATTGAGTCACAGAAGTTCATTTGTGCACCAAATTTCAACTTAATCGGTCCAGTAGATTCGGAGCAAATTGGCTGTGACAGACAGACAGACAGACACGAGTAATCATATGAGGATTCCGCTGTTTTTTTATTCGGGCGTACGGAACCCGAAAAAGACCGTAAACTGTATATTGTCTTATGTGTTCGGGCTATGTCTACATCATGGACTGCAACCCTAAATCATCACACAAAGTTACGGAACCAAAAGTTTTATCTTACAGTTGCCGTGTGGTGCTGGCTTAGAATACTGCCACCCCATCTCATCCCGTGGGTGTCGTACAAGGCGACTATGAGATTAGTCGGAGGATGGGCAGCAGCATCCTTCGAGTACATTTATAAATCAACTGCGATCGCCAACCCGTCTGCCAAGCGTGGCGATTATGACAAAACCAATGAGCACAAGACAGAACCATACTGGTCGTTGCGGCAATCTTTGGGGGAGGCTTCTGTTCAGCAGTGGACGATTTTAAGCTGAAATTGATCCTACTGTTTCAGTTATAATAACATAACACCCTTCCTTACTGCGCATCTCTATCAAGCTTAATTAAAATGTTAAGTCAAGCAAGGCGATTAGTGTTGCCCCATAACAAAAGCGAAGTTTCACTGAAATACTTTAACTATTGTGTATTGTAAGGAAAGCCTTTCAAGGGTAATATATTTACATGCATAATACTAGCTTTGAGAGGCTTGACTCGACTCAAAGTTTGTAGTTGTTACTAAATTGAAGGTCACGTGGGTATAGTATGTAGAACATAGAATAAGAAAAGTTGAAGCGCTGATTTGAAGACACAGTAGCTATGTGATTGGGTAACTTCGCTGTTGGTTACGGGTTGGATGCCCGCTTGGAAACAAATTCCTGAGCGGTCATACTTACGTAATTATTACATACATACATACTACTTTTTTTTCTTTGCTTTTTCCGTGAACATGGCGCTTGCAACAGCGCCCAAATATCGGGAACTCAAAACAAATAAAAAACATGGTAAATATCGCGTTTTCAGTTCTAATAATAGTGTCAGTGACCATGTCAGTTTAAAAACTATACATTCTGTTTTGTTTTTTTTAAAAAACGTTGCCCCGCACTAGGATTTCTCCTGTGTCGTGGGTGCGTTTACAGACATGAATTCCACATACAATACACCCAGACCCGGAACAACTACCTGCAGATCATACAAATATTTGTTCCGTGCGGGAATCGAACCCGCGACCCAGTGCGCAGCAGCCGACTGTATCGGCCACTGCACCAACTGTGCCGTCATTGGTTTAAGCACTCGGCAGGATGCTTCAACGATGAACATGGGCATTTCAATGATCACTACAATGAGCGCTCATATTGTCATAATTACTATGCTTGGCAGGCAGATTGGTAATCGTATTATGTTGCGTTAGCACACATTTGCTACGCATTTTCTTGATGTTCTCTTTACTTAGTCACCTTTCACGATATGGGTGGAATATGAGACACAACACCATACCACCACAATGCCGTGTGGTGCCGGCTCAGTATACCACCACCCCATCTCTTCCCATGGGTGTCGTAAAAGTCGACTAAGGGATAAGCCGGAGGATGAGCAGCAGCGTCCTTCGAGTACATTAACAACTCAACTGCGATCGCCAACCCTCCAGCCAAGCGTGGCGATTATGGCAAAACCCCCCAATGAGCCCACAACACATCCATATCGGTGGTTGTGGTGATCTTTAGGGGAAGCCTGTGTCCAGCAGTGGACTTCATTTGGCTGAAATGATGATGATGAGACACAACCTGACATACTCAAACACCCAAAAGCGTAACTACCCATCGGCTATACACTTATTTGTACCGGGCGGAAATATAACCAGCGTAAAAAGCTTACCACTGTCGTCATTAAAGTGCTACAGTGAAAATTGTGACAATTGTATATCCTAGTAAGGCCTAAAATGTATTTTGTATTCTGAAATAATCATCCAATTACCTTTTTTGGGGAAAAAGTTTTCGTTGTTATTTTGTCCTATATTCTGTCGTGTCTTTGCCTTCTTGGTCAAATATATTATATCGCAAAAAAGGATAATGGGTGCTTATGCATAATGTGTATGCTTTAAACTTGGGTCCGAATGCCATGTTAATTAAGGCGAGTAAAAAATAATTCTGGTCCTTACGAGAATATTAATCAGTCCGTAAATAATGTCGTTTTTTCTTACTTACTGCCTAATATTTCAGCCCAAAGACCACGCCACTGCTGTTCACAGTGACTGGGTTTATGTTTATTTTTAAATAATAATAAGTAATCATCACCTACAGTGTAGCATTAAAAATATCTTCAATAGTGACTGGTGTCTAAAATACTTAACCTTTTTTTGTTGGTCTCCAGTAGAAATGTAACATGAACTTCCTTCGCCCAGGGAAGGGCGAAGGGGCATGCTGGGCTCCTACCAGCCAAAATGACTGGAGTAGTCAGGCACCGAGGGCGGGCTCCAGGTCCTCGTAAGATCACACTAGAGCCGTTCCTGGTACCACGCCTTTAGGCATATCTCAGAGGGGACGACTGTGAAACGGTCACCGCTTCTAGCATAGGGAAGGCAATTGTAAGAAAGTCACCCCCTCAGCCACTTCCCCTCAAGCCTCGCTGTGCTATGCACACGGCGGCACGTGGCCACGTGCGTGCCACCGTCTTCCTAGTAGTCAATTGGTATGAATACACAGACTCCCGCACCCGCGCATCTGCGCACCCGTGACCCTCGAGGTTCCCTGCTATAAAGCAACGGTATGGAGCTCAGGCGTGTTGGACGTGGGTGGAGGGTTGGACGGGGCGGTTATTACGCCAGCGCCGTCTCGTCCTTCTCCGTGCGGAATCGGCCTGATCCCGCTCTGCAGTCATCCTTCTGCAACATGACGCTCATCCAGAAGGAGACCACTGCGCTCCAATTTTCATGCTCTACCGATATAGCTACTTCCAGTGGAGAGAGATCCATCCGACCGATAAAACAAAATTACATTAAGAATACAAACATATCATTATGATCCATGTGTATGTATTGTATTTATTTATTTTATAGTTTATGTACACACAGAGTGAATCGGTTAGGTTACAAAATGTAATGACACTTGAGTACAAAGGTACTGCTTATTTCAAAAAGAAATTTCTGCCAGCAGACCTGGCCTGATGGCTTGACCTATTCAAATCAAAGGATGTTGCTGATAATCCTCTGGCATTAGCCACCTACTGGGACTGGGATTACCCAGTCGCGCTTTTTACAACACCCACGGGAAGAAATGAGGTGGTGCCATTCTTAGTCTATGCTGGAATGAAATAACTTGCTCGCTTATACTGCTATACTATTAACCTTTTTTTATTGGTGTCCAGTGGAAATTCTACATGGAACTTCCTTCACGCCGGGGAAGGGCGATGGGGTATGCCGGACTCCTATCGACTAAAATCACTGGAGCGGTCATCTTCAGCACCAAAGGGGGGCTTCCGATCCTCGTAAGATCACCTTAGAGCTGCCCAGCGGGGCCACGCCTTTAGGCACATCATGGAGGGGATGACTGTAAAGCGGAAGATAAGAGGAAAGGCGGCTGTAAAGAGGCCCCCCCGAGGCAGTTCTCGGGAAGGATTGTAAAGGATTCCCCCAATCTACTATTAGCCTATAAGCGATCTCATACCGCGAGCCTCGTACCATGCGATTAAGGGATTATGTGAAAGGATGAACCTCTTTGTGCGCTCATAACTTACTGCGTGCGTCAAAACCGTTTGCCAAACGTGTTTTTTTTTACAGTTGGCCCACTTTATGTGTTCTCATGTTTTTTTTTTCTGGTGAAGCGAAAAGAGGCCTCCAGTCAGGCGCAAAATAGGCCTCCAGCCAGGCGTTTTCTCATGTGTCGTGGGTACTGCTTACATACGTAAATCTCATAAGCACTCACACTGAAACAGCTATCTGTAAATCATACAAATATTTGTTCCGTGCGGGGTTTGAAACCGCGACAGGTTGCGCATAAAACTAATTGCTGAATCACTGCGCCAACTGTGCCGTCATTATAGTAACATAGGATATCCTCATCATCGGCATATCAGTCGGATGACCACTATGAAAAAAAAAACCGGACAAGTGCGAGTTGAACTCGCGTGGAGAGGGCTCTGAAATAGCTGATAATGTCTATTGTTCGGTCTTGTACCAATAACTTATCCCAAGAACAAACTTAACATCGTAGTTGAAAAACATGTTTTCCCAGACATTCCGACTGCAAACGTAAGTTTGTACGCACAATATTGAAATATTTACCATGTTATTTTAAGACCATAGACTTCTTATAGGTTTTCCTGTAATCTATAGGTGAGACCTATATTTTTTTAGAATTTCAGGCTCAGTAGTTTCGGGTATAAGTGGGGAATGGTAAATTTTTCTCTATTTTCTTCAATATAAAATAAATACAATTGAGACCCGCACAATAAGCCCGTCCATTTCATATATTACACGGTACAGTTTGCCAAACTTTATTCGTTAATTTTCTATTGTGCCCCCCAAAAAGGACGTCCATATATAAAATTCATTTATTTAGGTTATACACACGGGTTTGGGTCGCAGAAATCCATACATGTACCATATTTCAACTTAATCAGTCTAGTAGATTCGGAGCAAATTGACTGTGACAGACGGATAGACAGAGACACACGACTGATCCAATAAGGGTTCCGGCCGTTTTTTTCTTCGGTCGTACAGAACCCTAAAAAGGCCTCCACGTAATATTTCCAAAACGACCGGTTACATGCCGCCCGTGCCATTGACTCCCAGCATTCATAACATTCTCTCACGATATTTATTTATAGCAATATGTGAGATGTGAACGGACGAACGATGGATGGAATTATCGTATTATAGTAGCCGCAAGCATGGACATATTCCATAAACGTGGAATGCATATATGATATACTAGCTGGGCGCCGCGGTTTCACACGCCGTTTAATTTAAAATAAATCTGATTACTTCGGCATAGACAGTTGACATAAGGAGTATATTGGATTTCAGCGGTTTATTTTTTTTGCATGAAACCTTAAATTTTTTTCTAGGTAGCCTAAATTACTGCTTATAACGTCCGCTATCTACCAGTGTAACTCCCATCAAAAAAGTCATTTCGGAGATTAGCTGGAACAGACAGAACGACAACAGACTACATTTTTTTTTCTTTCTTCTACTATTATTACTTTCTACCGTATATACTTCGCTTCAATTTTATTAACTTGTATAGTAAAACAATTTTAAACGTATTAAATCACGTGTATTATTGATTTTTGTTTTTCCTGACGTTTCGTACACTTTGCAGGGTTCGTGGTCGCAGGATGACTAAGGTGACAAGCGTCGTTACAGATTTAAAAAGTTATTTTATCTACCGTACAAAACTGATCAAAAATGGTTTCGATGCATGCAGTAATCACTCACAGTGTCTTGATCTTTTTTAGTGTGGTGTGTTGTTTGAGATTTTATTAATTTAATAACCGGATTCCAAACAGGCGGTACGTCTTTTTTATTTTTTTTATTGGTGCCCAGTGGAAATCCTTCATGAACTTCCTTCGCCCCGGGAAAGGGCGAAGGGGTATGCCGGACTCCTACCGGCTAAAACCACTGGGGTAGTCATCTTCGGCACCTAAAGGAGGCTCCAGGTCCTCGTATGATCATACTAGAGCCGCCCACTGGTGCCTCGCCTATAGGCACATCTCGGAGAGGGTGACTGTAAAAAAAACAGGTGGTACCTACCAACCATAATTTTATAACCTAAAATTGTTTTATTAAAATGTGTAATAATCGCGAAAACCTAAGATTATTATTTGTATAGATAAATGTACTAGCCTGTAACTGTCTTTCTGCAGGTTAAATGCCTCTTCTCATACAGAGAAGGGATGAGAGCTCACTACGACCACGGTGACCACTGCGACTTTCAGACTATTACTTACAGGATTCTTTGCGATACTTCACTTCATCTTTAAAGTCAGCGGTGTCCTAGATTTCTTAAGAAAGCAAATATGACATCGACGTAATCACATTGGTACAGTCAGCTACAAAAGCAGCTGAACATTTCAGTTTTAATACATCGCGTTATTTGGAAAACTAATTGATGCACTATAAAAGTTCTTAAGTATTCTAAAATGAACCAAGTGCAGTTTCAAGGATATTTAAAGTTTTTACCGTGGACCAATATTTTTTTAGTTAATCATCATCATATCAGCCAAATGAAGACCACTTTTTTACAAAAGCCTCCCACTTAGGTAACAACAATTGTTTAATTACTTTGGGGGTAATTTGCCAGTACTCAGCATGCTTGGCAGGCGAGTTAGTGAGTGCAGTGCCACACTGTTTCACAGAAGGGATGTTGCTGTCCATCCCTTTGACTTAGCGTCCCTTAGATTATATTCTTAATCCAGGCACCACAAACCTAAAATGTTCGACTACTTTTGTTGCTGAGCGTACGAAGGAAAAGTGGGAAATAAAATCCAATGAAACAAATTGGGTTTAAAAAAGCTTATTAAAATTTTCCTTTGTTCCCAGTGTGAAGACTGAAGCGACATCAAACGGTGCTCTATCGCGTCTCTACATAGCAAACGCCAACAGAAACGACTCTGGGAACTACACATGCTCTTTAGCGGATGTCGCAGCATCTGCTGTATCAGTGCACGTGTTGAGAGGTAAGAAATCTTCTAGCCTGTTTCAGGTTTTTGCAAATTAAAATATTTTTATTTCAATTAAACCAATTACTGAACTTATGAAACGTCAGAATTTAAGTTGCACGGTTCCAATTAGTTAATCTATGGAGATAAGCCGGCAAGCATTTTTACAATAAAATCCCAAGTCAGATTCACATTAAAAATTAAGTCTTAATAAGTTAAAGTCCATTATAAAGCAGAAGCTGTGTAGTAAGGGTTTCTAAAAAGTTACAGAGTATATGGACGACCAAAATGCTCTAATTTTCATAGGCTTCTACTGACATTCTTGGTTTTTGATGGATTTATCAAATACAAATGCAATTTTTTTATGTTGAAATTCATATTACGTCATTATTACCTGTAATAGATTATATTAATTCATATAATGACATTCGATTATTCTATTATTTCATGTAATGACATTCAATTATTCTATATTTGTTTAAATTAAAACTCCGGTTTCAATCCTCGCACGGCAGCCTGATTAGCTAAAAACAGCAACACCAGACGCGAGAGCAGCTATCGCACGGCCAAAATTTCACCGGTGGCAAATCTCCAAGAAAATGGTATGACATAAGGCATTCGCCAGCCTGTCACTTGTTACTAGCGCCAGTAGCGATAATGTATCTGTGTAAGTGTAATTTTCCATCAGATATCTTCGGCTGTTTAATCTCTATCGGTTAATACGTAATACCAAAATTACATTTGAGTGCGGCGTCTGCGCGATTAACGCCTGTCGCAAACCATCAGCGATGTACGTAATCAGCTCGCGGAACAAATTATTATTTCAAGTTATTTCAAGTCTTGGTGTTTGTGCCTGTGATATTTATATCTGTAAACTGTACCCACGATACAGGAACTAGAATGGTTTTTAACGAAAAATTTGATACGATAGGAACTCTTAATATAGTCGGCTACATGGCTCGCTGAGCGGCTTTAATGATATGGTCTTGTACAATCGTACAAACGTCCACGGCTGAACATGGGAAATTACCATAACATTGATAGGTTATAGGTAACAATGCCATACTAACCACGCTTGAAAGACAGATTGATGATAGTGGAGTATTCTTTGACCACACAAAGCGATTGCCTGCCGCCAATTATTTCGTTAATCAAGTTCAATGGTCCAATTGAATAAATTATGTACATTCGTGTTCAAAATAAAATCCAGGCAATTTTTTTTTATATTCTCAAATTGAACGATCAAATGAACCGAGCGAATCTCGAATCTAATCTATCGAATTACTGAATGTATTTTAACTGAATTTTCTACGTTCGGAGGATTCGAGGAAGATGGATTATCGCGTTTGAATTCGGAATACGTCTTCGCAGTGACAAGGATTGACGAAATAATGTTCCTGTTTAAGTAAGCGTTGTGTGTAACTTAAATAGTCCTGGAATGTGATATATATACTATTTTGTACTATGAATGATACTTTTTTTTTGCCCCGCACTAGGATTGCTCCTGTGTTGTGGGTGCGGTTACAGACATGAATTCCACATACAATACACCCAGACCCGGAACAACTACCTGCAGATAAATATTTGTTCCGTGCGGGAATCGAACCCACGACCCGGAGCGCAGCAGCCGACTGTATCAGCCACTGCACCAACCGTGCCGTCAAATCATTTATAATCATCATTACTTATTATATCGGCCCTTGTATAAGCCTCCTCTTTAATATGTCACTTTTTTTTCTGTCCGATCCAGTACTCGTCCGTTGTTGTCCACAAAGCGGGTGGTATGCCTCTTGGCCATCTAGCATCTACTGGCAGACAAATTAACCTAAACCTACATTATTCTCACCTTTTTTTCTTTGTGTCTAGTGGAAATTCTACATGGAACTTCCTTTACCCCGGAGAAGGGCGAAGAGGTATGCCGGACTCCTACCGGCTAAAACCACTGGAGCTGTCATCTTCAGCATCGAAGGGAGGATTCAGGTCCTCGTTAGATCACACTAGAGCTGCCTATTGGTGCCATGCCTTTTGGCACATCTCGGAGGGGATGACAGTAAAGCGGTTACCCCCTCTAGCGGAGGGCAGGCGGCTGTAAAAAGGCCGCCCCCCAGGCACTTCTCGGGGAGGATTGTAAAGGATCCCCCCAAGTCTTGCTGTGCGCTGTGCTGCGCACACAGCAGCACGTGACCACGTGCGCGCCACCGTCTTCCCGGGGGTCGCTCGGTGACATTATTCTCACCTAGTACCCATCATATTTGTATTGGAAAAAAGAAGTAATATACCGGAAGTATTTATTATTTTAAAAATGTCCATGTTGCTTCTATCTTTTTCATCTATAGGACCGAAAACTTGGAACCAGTTATCTTTATTTCTTGACGTATAATAAATATTGCTTGTCTTGTCTAATTATTGAAATGAAACCATGTCAGCAAATGAGCCAATATTTTCAATAAATTATAATATACAATTTAGTTTACTATTGATCATCAACCGTGCCCGATGTAGTCATTATTGCTGTTAAATCATTTAAGTCATCATCATCATCATCATCATTTCGGCCGAATAAAGTCCACTGCTGGACACAGGCCTCCCTCAAAGATCACCACATCAACCGATATCGGTGTGTTGTATGTTCATTGGGGGGTTTAGCCATAATCGCCACGCTTGGCAGGCGGGTTGGCGATCGCATTTGAGTATTTAATGTATTCGAAGGACACTGCTGTCCATCCTCCGTCTGATCCCTTAGTCGGCTTTTACGACACCCACGGGAAGAAATGGATTGGTGCTATTCATAACCGGCATCATCAATCAATCATTTAAGTATCAGCTTTTTATTTGATTTTCTTTTATGCAAACGTTGCCCCATAGTAGGATTTCCCCTGTAACGTGGGTACAGTTTACAGAAACATCTCACATGCACAAACACCCATACCCGTAACAATTACTTGATAATACAAATGTTCTTTGCTGTGTGGTGCCGGCTACGAATAGCACCACCCTATCTCATCAAGTGGGTGTCGTAAAAGACGACTATGGGATTAACCGGAGGAAGGGCAGCAGCGTCCTTCGAGTACATTAACAACTCAACTGCGATCGCCAACCCACCTGCCAAGCGTGGCGATTATGGCAAAACCCCTCAATGATCACATAACACACCCATATCGGTCGTTGTGGTGATCTTTGGGGTAGGCCTGTGTTCAGCAGTGGACTTCATTCGGCTGAAATGATGAAAATGATGACAAATGTTTCTTTCATGTGGGGATCGAATCCGTGACACAGCACAGAAAGCCAATCACTTAGCCAATGTGCAAACCATGCCGTTGCGTTATAAATTTTGTATTTAAACTTAAGTATGATCATTCTAATCTTTTTTATCATTTTATGTCAAGGACTCTTTCCTTGTTTAAAAAAAGGCTAAGTTTGAGCTTGTTTAACAAAGATTTAGTTCCAATTTCTTAGTTCCAGTTCCAAAATCTTTCCGCAAATTGTAACCGAACTAATAAATTTGGTTTGAAAATACCATTTTCGTGGTCATCGTTTTGTGACCGTTTTTGTCCATCTTCTATCTTTCCACCCAGCTGAGCGACTCTATGCTCGAAGTTTTGACGATTATGTATGACCGGGACAAACTGTCCAGTTACGTAAAACCAACTTTTTGAATGCGTGAGTGTCCGTGTGGTGTCCGGATTAAGAATGTAGCACCACTCCATCTCCTCCCGTGGAGGTCGTAAAAGGGGACTTAGGGACCAGAGGGATGGGCAGCATCCTCCCTCTATGTGGAACAGTAGCTATTCTATTCTATTGTGTGGCTCTCACGGGCTCAGCATCAGCCGAACGCACTTTGGATTCGCACCCTATTGGATCCATTGTGTTGTCCAAAGCCCTGCACTATGTACTCCTCCGCTGGCAAATCAAGAAGTACTTGTAGGTATTTCGTAATCATACCTGCCTGGAGCCGTGCAAAATCATCAGGCAATGGATAAGCTATTCCTAGACGTTTTGCCCTACGTGTTCCCAGAGCGTCACAGCTGCACAAAATGTTACAGTAGCCATTCTGCACTCACCAACCCGCCTGCCAAGCGTGGTAAATTCACCCTAATATGACGACACAAATGTGAAACTCTATGGGGGAGGCCTTTGTTCAGTAGTGGATGTTGTATGGCCGGTATGCTGATGATGAATTTTGGGAAAGAAGTCAATCGTTGAATTTGACTTCCGTATCATTCAGGAAACTGCGCAATAGATTCTCGTGCAAAATGCCACAGTATCTCAAGGCGATGGTCTGACTGGTATGTGTTGCTAGTGATAACGTATGGTGCTGAGATGTGGTCACAATGGGCCTCATTAGAAAGCTCAAGGTCACCTAAAGGGCAACAGAGAAGACGATGCTCAGAGTTTCTCTGCGAAATCGAATAAAAATGCAGAGATCCGCAAAAGAATTAAGGTTGCCGACATAGCCCGAAGAATTGCTAAACTTAAATGGCAGTGTGTGGGGCACATTGCTCCTAGAACGGATCGCCGTTTGGGCCGAAAAGTGCTCGATTGGCGACCGCGTACCGAAAGACGCAGCGTGGGTAAAACCCCAGGAGGTGATCTGACGACGTGGTGAAGATTGTGGGAATTCTTTGCATGCGATTAGTGCAGGATCGGTCGTTGAGGCGATCTTTCGGGGGGCCTATGTTCAGATTTGACCTGAGATGAATGAATGAATGCAGTGTCCAACTCCGGTTTAGCCTTGCAATCCGCTCCTCCACCTTGTGTTTCAGCTATACGATATAAAGAACAGAACTTTCAAAAAATGAACCCTAAACAAACTTGACCTCGGATAAGACAATAATACAACTATGATTTGTGGCACGTGACGGCCCTATGAAAATGTCACTGGCGTAATTAAGGGTGATGACACCCATGACAGTATCTCATTCGTCACTTGAATTTGAATAAATGAAGGATAACATACTTCGAAAATCACTACACATTGTTTAATTAATATTGGCTTTGCTTAGTCCGGTAAAAATCAGATTGTGCTCAGACGCAAACCATGTGTAATGTCACTGCTGGGAATCCATTGAATACCAGCGCTGAGTTGGGACATCCAGCACATGCTATGATGATGATGCATGCTGTGACCCTCTCGGTAAGGGTATGTTCGTCAGTGCACAAACACGCTCTGCCTAAACCGATTGATAGATTTTGATAAATGACGTGTAATAGATTCGTCTTAATTGTGGGAGATAGGTAATAATAATAATATTTAAATATGGCGTATTTGCCTTTTTTATTTGTTTTTAGGGTACCGAACGTCCGAAGGAAAAAGACGGCGGAACCCTTATATGATCACTCGTGTGTGTCCGTCTGTCACAGCCAATTTTCTCCGAAACTACTCGACCGATTAAGTTGAAATTTGGTACACGTATGGTCCTCTGTAACCCAAACACGTACATGTAACGTAAAATATTGGGGTCACTTTTAGGGGGTAAAATAGAAAATTTAAGATTAAAGTATTGCAAACTGTACCGTGTAACATGCTACATGAAAGGGCTTGTTGTAAAGGTCTTACTTAATCTTTAATATATTTATTTAATCATTTTAAAATTAATTGTTTTAAAGTTAAGTCGGAGAACATGTTTTTGAACTACAATGCTAAGTTTGTTCTTGGGATAAATTATTAGTACAAGACAGAATTCAATAATAGACATTATATTCAGCAATTTCAGAACCCTCTCTACGCGAGTTCAACTCGCGCTGGTCCGGTTTTTTTTGACATAGCGCATTGTCAAAAAAAAACCGGACCAGCGCGTTCTGTTTCTTGTTCCGGATAAAGTGTTTTATATATATTTTTGTCGCTTTGGTTTCCATTCAAATGGTTTCGTGAGAGTATGATTTTATGGCCGAATAATAACCGTGTTAGTCAGGAAGGTCTGTCCTTCCACTTGAGGAGTTACCGGGTTCAAAAGTTTTGGATGCCTGGGGATAATGATCGGCAGACGTAACGTCTCAAAATGAAAATTGTTTATAACGACGTGTGAAAATATTACTCAACTTCATATCACCCACAGGGAGTTCAATGTTTAACAACGGCTTTCGATAAAGGGGAATGCCCATTGTGCTTAGGACCGTGGGCCCAAAGTGGACAGTCAAGTATTGTAAATGCGTTTCAGTTTCATGTGTCAAAAAAACATCAAAAAGTGCGCCACTCTATTACAATGAATATAAATTGTTAGTAAAAAAATATGCGCCTGCGGAGAATAATATTTGAATGATGTGCATTGGTTTGTATCGGTTAGCTATTGATACCTGTGTTGTTTTTATGAAATTTTGGGTTAAAACTGGACTTCGAAATCGTCTAGGAAATCTAATAACACGCAGAAAACACATTCACTGTAAGCGCAAACAACAAAGCAAATAAATAATATTGACTTTGAGTGACAGGTGACAAATATCAATAATGATGCCATATTTCAGAAAAGTAAAGTCTGAAAATCTAGACCGAATAATCGATATCGCAGTGACAGAAAATATGTTTTAAGTGTAATATATAAGATAGTTACAGTTAATTTTTATAATACTATAAATAACATACTTTTTTTATTAAATAAATTTCAAGAAGATTTTGTTTGTTGGAACAGATTTACATAATAAAAAGAATGAGAATCGATTAAAGGATTATTGCCAGTAATAACATTTGTTTTAATTCATATCAACCTGGATCCCATTAAAATCCAAAACTTGTAATAAACCGCTGGCAGACTTTAAACTAGGGTTAAAATCAAATTTCTATTTGTCTAAATTAATCCATAATTCAAACAAGTCTTATTGGTGTGGCCACGATTGGGCCCTGAATGGGCATTCCCCTTTCCACAATAATTGTGTCGTCATTTTGGTGCATTTGCCAGTACTCATCATGTTTGGCAGCCGGGTTGGTGAGTGCAGAATGGCTACTGTTCCACAAAAAGGACGCTGCTGCTCATGCCTCTAGTTTAGAGTCCCTAAGTCGCTTTTTACGACATCCACGGGACAAAATGGAGTGGTACTATATTCTTAATTCGTACACCACATCTGTACGGCGGTTATGTAATATTCGGTTTGTCAAGCGAGGTGATCAGGTTATTGTGGTTCTACGATGGTTCCCGGTTGCGCGCAATGGGAATCCTGTATAATATGTAGTCGGTTAAATAAAAACATTTCTGTTGAATTTCTTCCTCTTCACTATACTGGCATATTCCACATGGGGTGTATGAATTATTTGCGTGTGAAATATGCCTTGCTGATACCAGAGAAAAAGTACACAAAAATAAATGATGTTTTAAAGATTTTAGTTAGATTGATTATTAATTTCGGCCGTAAGACTGTCTCGCACCGATATTAGGGTTAAGCTTTTTCATGCCCTATTAATTATTTTTCTAATAGTTGTTTTTTTCACAGGCGAGAACCCGCTAGCGATGCAACGTGGTGGTGCCGCGGCGTGTTCCGATTCATTGCTGGCTCTACTCGTCACAGTCTTCAGCTGACACTTAGCCAGCGCGTCTTGGACGCGCAACGTTGTATAAAATTCAGTTATAATTAGAACTATATTCGTAAACGCTAGAGTAATCTTTCTCAGTCGAGGTCTTTTGCGGATGTACTTTATAAATATATCCCTTTTTTATTCGACGGTTTAAACGTACTCAAATAATTTCATCAGGTCTTATCAACGAGAAATCAGTTTGAGTAAATAGTGTTGATGACAAAACAATACGATTCGAACACATTTCTCTATACGAGCATTTTGCAGTCTTTCTAGGCGCAATTAGGATATAATATCAAGGATTTAAATTTAGAATCAGTTTTCAATTGAAGTTCATAATATAATTTATTTGAAGCACAGTTGAATCCACATACAAAATATTCAAATGAAGTACCCAGAGACCAGTTCAACAAAAAACTCAAACCATGACCCTCAGCAACGACATCAGTCATAAAAAAGTATTCAAAGGCACTCCGCTTCTGTTGTCGTAGTTTCAAGATCCATACAGTTTATAGCTGGAACCGGTAACAGGGGAATCTTTATAGCCATTTTATGGGCCATCGCTCGCACGCACGCATCCATGCATCGCATATTAAAGGTTTCCACACATTTTTCACCAACAGCTTTCATCAAAGTAATGACTTGTCAAATTTTATTTATCGGCCATAAAATGAAGGTTATCTAATGCGATTTGTGGATCGGATATCTAATGTATGTATTCATAGTTTGAATTTATGGCAAGACCCTACTGGGTTTTTGGCTGGATACTTTCCAATTCGTCTCTGTATTCACTGTGGAAAAGATGGAATGCAACTTTTCTTTTTATTTCTGATAAATATAATCCTTTTTAAAGTTTAGTCTTCAAAAAGTTATAGATGATCAAGGATTGTTACAGTTAGAGAAAAATAATAATTAAACGCTTGAAATATAATATTGAGAATGGATTTAGGCTAAAAGGTGAATTCTAAATTATTTACTACATGTACATAATATACCGATTAGAGCATTTCTCTAAATTGCAGTCGCCTTAACGGGAATATGAAAGCTGTCTATTCTATGTATGAAAAACAAATATACAAGTAATGTGTTGAATTAGTATTTCTTCAGTATATCTCTTTGAACCAAAAGAGTTTTGATTTGTAACCATTAATTCTGTCCCAAAATTCACACAGCTTTTTTATAATAAAAATATAACGGGGTAGTTATTAAAAGTACATCCGCGGGCAATTCCGACTGTACGTTCTCTTAAATTATTAATATTCTAAAATATAAAAACTGTTATTTTTAACTCTATTCCATAGTGTATTAAGTTTAATGTCGGTTGGATGAGTTTTCCTTTGGCTGACTCTAGTTTTCAAAGAAAACTAAAAACGTATACTGTTTAAGTTTGTATTAAAAAAAATGTTACATCACTGACTGTTGTAATTATCTTCATATTTTTTCCTAGTTCTTGTGGCTCCGTTTTTATTTTAGTGACTTCCATGATAAAAAGTAAAATTATTTTCATCAAAATCTAATTTATGTGTAATTCAGACAAAATGAGCCTTTGAGATTCTTTGCTTTGGTGTTGATTAAGATTGTATAAAGCTAGGCTTTGAGAATTGTCAAGAAATATTTTGGTTTCGTAAAAAGTAATAGAAAACATCTATCATCACAATCTGGATTATAAAGATGACGTAGACGACAATATCTTGTATCGATAGTGTATTAAAACAATGTTATTTTTAAAAGTTAATAAAGTATTCAATATGGCGTTGATCAAGGCGAAAACATATTTAGCTCATGTTACGTTATGAATCACAGTGACATCTATGGAGCAAATACTAATAATTATTTTAAACGCATAGCTTCTAAAATGTATCATGAATACCACAAATAAAAATCATTTGTTCAAACTTTCAAGACTGGGTAAAACTAAAACTAAGATAATAAAGAGAAAATTATCCGATGGGGTATGAACTTTGTATTGCTATTGCTTTCATAAATGTAATGTAGGTATTTCTCAAACTTCTTATTTGTAAGCTATGAGTCATGTGGGCAGACCGTATTACATTATGATAAATTGTGGTTAGACCAACTTGATCGATGCTTCGGAAATTTCCTAGGTCCATTCTTCCGTTAGTAAAACATATTTTGGAAGTAAGTAACTTAGATAAATGAGAACTTAATACAAAATACCATCCATATTATGCTATCGGATTCAAGCTGGTAATTGCCAGTCATTTGGTTTATGATATCAATAATTTTAGCACTGCAGAGTTAAGTTGTCTTATGCCGTAACTTAGACTTATCGTAATAGAGCTACGAAAATTTCAACTACATGTATTAATTTTCTAGGTGAGCGTGTCACTTCCGAGATTTCTTTTGCGTTTAATTTCGTATCAGATTGTATTTAAACGCAAGATAGTTATCAACGCTACCGATACTGGATTATTTTCTTTTATTGTATGTATCGTTTTTCTGTTAGTGTATTTTGCTCACCCTCCTACGTTGCGCCTCATTAGGCTAATCACCTACCAAATCCACATTTATGTGTGTTATATTCGTATACTACAGTTATTTTTTGTATAAGTTAATTATCAATACATAAACATGTTTTAAAACATCATGAGCTATGTGATATTATTTGGATAACGCCGCAAAAGAGTCCGACATCATGTGTAAAATATTTATTAAGTTTATCAATGACATTATCATTTTATAACTAGCTGGGACCCGCGGTTTCACCCGCGTTGAATTTAAATGAAATTTCGAGTACTTCGACATAGACACTTGACATAGAATATATATATTGGATTTCAAGGGTTTTATTTTTTTACGCGGAATCCTAATTATTTTTCTAAAATCAAAGTAGACTAAGTTATTCCTTATAACATCAGCTATCTGCCACTGAAGGTCCCGTCAAAATCGGTCCAGCCGTTTCGGAGATTACCCGGAACAAACAGACAGACGGACAGATAGACAGACAGACAGACAGACAGACTAAATTTAAAATAGTGTTTTTGTTATATTTAACGTACATACTTTCATATGCATTCAGTGAAAAGCTGTTATTTTGACATTACAAACAGACACTTCAATTTTATTTATTTGTATAGATGTGATACGGATGAGTCAATAATTGTTATTTATCGAGCATCATGTGATCATTATCATCCTAGAACTGATGACCGTTAGGACAGAAAAATTACCGAATTCAACACTCACTGGAAAACGCTGCGTGAAAAGGCCTCCAACAAGATAAACAGACAACCTGGTGAAAGTAGCTGGTAGTCATCGGATGCGGAAGGCATATACCTGGTCATTTTAGAAATCTATGGGGGAGGCTTTTGTTCTGCAGAAGTTATTTTATAACTGATACTTATATAATTTATAATGCCAATCATACCGCTTGAAAACAATAGCAATACCTGTTCAAAGTCATTGGAGACAGTGACGTAACAAAACTGCGTAATGTGAGCTAAATATGTTTTTGGCTTTTTTACTAAATTTATTTTATATTTAAAGAAGGAATAAAGGTTATACTCATTCAGCTTTTATTCTGAAATAACCTTTCATGGCATATAAAATATTTCAGGTAATATTAGCTACAACATTTTGAATTAATTTAAATCATTACGATGTTCATAAATGTGGGCCTGTAGCCGATGTTCTGGTGATAGCAAAATGTTAAAAAATTTAACACAAGTTTTGTCGTTATTTAGTTTTGTTTCATAGGTAATTTTGTTACTCAATTAAATTCCATAGTAATTTAAGAAAAGTTAAAGTTAAAAAACATCGAAATTTCAAAGAACAAAGAAGATGAATGTTTGCTTTTATTACAAAGTAATCCAAAGATTATATTGAATAAAAAAATATCTGATTTTTTTATTCAGATCGCATCAGGAAGATCTGTTCCATTCTCAATAATAATATAATACGTTATTGTTATACCAATCAAATAGCTAACAGTTAATCGACAATATTTACCTGACACAAAGAGGAAACTTAGCTTGTTTTTTATTAGATGGTAATGATAACTTGCCTCGGCCTCGATAGTACCATGGAATTTGCATACTCAGAATATTCGTTTACTAGAATTTAGTGGACATGCTACGATAGTGAGCAAAAAAATAAATAAATATTTAATATTATTATTTAAAGACTGCAGAAGTTAACCTAGAGACATAATAATAATACATATAGTTTACTAAGTAACTGAGTCCGTATAACAAACAGATTTCTTCTCATCAACGTTTGAAAGATTTATTAAATATTTATGCACTCACTTCAATTTACTTACCATTCCTAGGTCTTCCTATTTTCATGTTGATGGCTGTAACTTTCCCATCATATATGATACATGCAGATTCTGTATGGACAATCAAGAATCAAGGCAGCACATTTTGTGCAGCTGTGACGCTCTGGGAAGACGTAGGGCAAATATCTAGGAATAGCTTATCCTTTGCCTGATGATTTTGCACGGCTCCAGGCAGGTATGATTACGAAGAACCTACAGGGACTTATTGATTTGCAAGCGAAGGAGTAGTGCAGGGCTTTGGACAGCACAATGGAACCAATAGGGTCGAAGTGCGTTCGGCTGATGCTGAGCCCGTGAAAGCCACAATAGAATAGAATAGAATAGAACTCTCCCATTTATATTTCTGCGACCTAAAACATGGCGAGCTAGACGGCTCTTTCTCCAGCTCTATTGTTGCCTCAGAGGATGGGTCCTTTGATTACGGCTTTTCATATCCAGTGAGCTTACAGCTGGAATTCCGTAATAAGCCTGGTATGTAGGAAGTTCTGAAGCCTGGTGGGATGTACTTCAAATCACATCGACTTTATCATGGTTTTGTGGGGAAGGTGTTACTTAAAGCAATTTTTCACTTACTTTCGCGCGTAACGCTCCGAGTCATCTTTACCAAATTAAAACGGCGTCTGAAAGGTACTATGTTTGGCTTATTAACGGCCTAAATGCAGAACATAATCGGTCTGTGTGGGGTCTTAGGGATTGGATGACATCCATATTTTGTAGAGTATTGCCCAATTTCAGAGCTGATAAAAATTTGCCTAGAACATCAGTTTGCGCAAAAATTGCACTACCGTATCGAGGGTGTGGTATTTCTGAGATCAATTTCATCCCCGGGATGTAAGGCTGTGGGTTGTTCAGAAATGTGACATTTTGTCTCTCGATATACTTTCGAGATCTGCTTTATCGTGAGAAAAGCCAGATAAAACCTATGTTGATAGTTATAAGTCGTCAAGGCCGGCTTTAATATAATCCGCTTCACTCTTAGGTGTTAATCTAGGATTTGTTAAAGAATTGGAGCATTATTATATCTCTGAGTTAATAATTACCAATAATAATATCTGCTCACCAATACATCGTCTTTGATATATTTAACTACAGCCTACTCTCAACTACCTTTTCAAAGCACATATCTGTTAATGCAATTCCAAATCACTTATCCATATTGAGTTTGTTAATATTTAATGATTATAATAATGTAACGTACGAAAATATAGCTACAATTCTTAACCTTTACTAACATTACATGGAATTTAATTGCGCTGAGCCAAATTTATTTAATATCGATAAATACGTGCCTGGAATCGAATAGAATGTTAATCGAGTTGGTGCCAAATACAGTTGTAAATTTTACGGTTGTTTCTCGGTTTTGTAAATTATCTGAACGTCGGCTGTGGGTCAAGTAGATATAATATTATAATTTAATGAAGGTTGGTATCACACTAGGTTGCTTTAATTCTGTAGAATATTAGAATTTTTAAGAATTCATTGAGGAATATGATTTTCGTGGGTGTAATTTACTAGTTTCATCTGTACAATTGCTTGTTAAATGTGACTATGTTTATTATAACATACCTATTTTTTAATGTGACTGACAAAGTTTACATTGAATTCTATATCTTTCTCATTTCATGAAATCTCTAGCACTTTGAGAGTATTTGCAGAAATGATTGCGAAAGAACTCGTAAACGTATTATATATATTTTATACATTACAATAAAATTAACAGCTTTGTAATTTAAGCTACCATAAAGCTTTTGGACAAATTGTTTCATTTTATTAGTTTTCGGTATCTGAATACAAAACAAGTCTTGTTAAAAGGTAAAGTTATATTTATTTTGGGTTAAGGTTTGTATTGACATTAACAGGAGCAATTTTATTAGCATTCATCGCAAGCAGTCCATTTATCAATAACACGTGCCCTCATTTGCAGCTTACACTCGTATTTTGCATTTAGAATAAAATACACCATCCAGTTCTGTGAAATACGCAAGTTTTAATCATATGCCGGAAAATGTCAATGCTGGGTTGACATTTACAGCGAAATTTTGTCGCCATTAATTAGGAGCTGCAAAATTAAAGCACATTACACAGTATGCTCCCATCTTTAGACTTAAATTATCAGGGCTCCATGCCCAACCTAATTCATAAAGCTTATCATAAAATTAAATTTTACTGAAGTTTTTATTACTTTCAGTTCGTCCCTAACTGTATGTAACTATAACATTAATATGTAAATAGGGATTGTTTACATTGTAAATAGATAAAAGAATTGTAGGTAGTTATCATTCAAACTACTGGGAGATAGCGATATTGGAAACTGTAATAGTATGTGATCAGTTTCAAAAAATGAATAAAAATACATCTTTCTGATGTACAGACTAAATTAAAAGAATCAATACTTAGTTTAATGAATCCAGATTGTAAATGTGACTAGGAAATTTTGCTTGTGATTAATGTTTTACGTTATTGATATGCATATGCTTATTGGAAAGAGGTTCTCGTCTTTTCTCGCAAATTCAGTACGATTTTTTGAAATTAAAGGTGGTAAAGGTTCCTCGACGGACATTCAGGGGGCATTCACTGCGCTTAAATCCGAGCATTACATAACATATCAGTTTGCGCATGTTCTGTCATTTGGCCTACAGAAAGTGGATTATGAAGTTAATTATGTAACGTCAACATTTCCAATTAGAAATGGTTAATTTAACTGGCGTGACTTAATTAACTACCTCTTGTAATTATAAATCTCTCTGATCGTTGAAACATTTTAAATGTCAGTATTATACAAATTGCTTATTAGACTCTTCATCTGCCAAATATTACTACTTGGATGCTCGTTTACTCATTTCAGTGATCTTTAAATTAGTAATTTATAAAGTTGCTAATACTGCAGCTTCCTCGGTTGCTACAATAATTAAGTCAATCTGTCAATTTTGAATAGCAGTGAAATATTAGTTTTAGTTTGCATTTTAACTGTAATATTTCTTGCTTGGTTTGCTTGTACATATTTTGTTATTTGTAGTACTCATATTATTATTATTTGACTGATATCTTGCGTGGATGTCGTAAAAGGCGACGTAATCAGAGGGATGGGCAGCACCACCTCTTCTTTGGAACAGCAGCCATACTGCGCTCATCAACCAGGCGGGCACTGGGCACAATTACGGGGGAAATTTTGTGGCAAGCAGAACAAATGCACCCCGCGCCTGCTAAACGTGGTGGGTACTGATAAATTCCACCCAAAATGAGGACACAATTGTGGAAATCTATGGATAAGGCCCTTGTTCAGCAGACGTCTCATGGCTGATATGCCGAAATTTGTAATATGTTTCAAAGTCCTAAGTCCAAGATTTTTTATTCATTCGATTAGCTGGCAGCTTTGAGTAGTCAGTATTAAAATAGTTTCATACTTGTGTAACTAATTCAACTGACTAATGCTTTGAAGGGGGGAAATGAGATTTAGTATGAGAAGCAATTAGAAATGATAGTAAACTTTTCTAATTCATTTATTGAATAAGATTAAAACATTCTATGTTTTGTAGAAGACAATTTTTACATAAATGGGTCACTCTGCGCTAGACATGCATGCCCTTGGAGTGGCCTCTAGTCTGATGTCTTGATTCTTAAGAATATTTGATGGTTATAATAATAACAAAAAATATTAGATGTAAAACAATTTCAACATCGCTATCTCCCAAACTATAACGTAATATAAAAATCAATATATTAAATGCGGTGTTAATATTGATTTATGTAAACTGTTTTCATTTTGTTACAAACACAATTTGTTTGATGGTTTATTACTTTTACCAAATTAAATTATACATGCATTAATATTAATAAGAGAATGAGTATTTTTCAAAGACCCAATTCAAAATAAAAGCTGCTTGGATAAAAAGCAATATTCGTCGTGACATTTGAATCATTATAATGGCTTGTGGTTCGATGAAATACGATTTGAATTTTTGTAACTATTGGTATGCGCGAACAGATATTCAACTTCTATTGTCACTCAGGATTAGAACTTACCAATGTTAGCGTTGTTGTCAGTAATTGCTTCGTGCGAAAACTGTTTACATATAAAATTGTTAGAAACACTCAATTTGTCTCTGTTTTGTTTAGCTTACACTTAAGTTATTGATGTATTGAATATAATGGAGAAATAAAAGGCACACACTTTCATCAGTTTTTAAATAGTTGGCTATGATATACCGAGCGCGGTATTTGCCTTTGAAGGTTATTTACTTGTGTGATGTATCTACCATTGAAGTGTACGTTTTATAGTTTCTAAAATATATGTCAAGTATTCGTGTATTCGTTCATTGTGTTTCTTTATGTACCATTAAAATTAGACGATATAATTACCAAATTTATTTAATTTTATATGAGTTAAAATATCTCATTCAAAGAAATTTATTCGACCTTGGTAAGTCGACTTTTTGTTTACAGTCTATAAACATGTACACGGTCTCGAATAAGATGGAGTACTGAACCCGTAATAATAATTAAATGTTTTCATACTCATACTAGTAAACAAATAATACGACATAATGTAATTTGTATCTGTCAAAAAAACACTTACAGCTTACATACGTCACCGTTTGACCTTATGACCAAGCGCGAGGCGGGCACTGCGAAGAACATGTTTAGTGCTTACCACCCAATCACATGATAGGAGAGGTCATTGACCGCCAGCTGTTTCGATATGACTTTGCTAGAATATACATGGATATGTTGGTGAAAAATTAAAGTATAGTTTTTTACTGATTCGGGTAGAACATCCTGGACTGATTCAACCCCAAAAGGTTGCAGATGATTAAGTCGGCACATACACGTATGTATAATAGATATTTAAGCTTTTTGTAAGCCGAATTTAGTTGAAATGTTCTGTGAAGCATTATAAGACTTACCATTTGAATGAATTTTAGCAGGATTTTTGATTTATTGTAAAATATTCACAGTTTTAATAACAATAAATAATGGCAACACGTGAAGCTTTGCATAGTGCAAATAATTGTTTAATTTAATTTAATAACGGCAGCCTTCGACTCATACCAAATCTGATTATTAATTATACTAAACAAAATTGTTTTTTTGACATTGTGTTTAGATTTAATTTATCAGGTGTACACAAATGTAATTTGTGGTTTGATTAAATATTTTGAGTGGTGCGTTTGTGTTTGAAACTTTCAATATTACATATATTTAAAATGTTTTATGTGAATTGAGTTGACCCCAATAGTGTTCAGCCGCAGCAGATGTTATCTTAAAACACTGACTGCGACTGAAGCCGCAGAACTCTCTCAGAAATCATTATCTTAATCATTTAACTGCTTAAAAGAAAACGGTATTTTTTACTGTAGGATTTCTCCTGTGTCGTGGATAATATCAATAGACAAGAAATTAAGTCTTTTTCAGAATTTTATTTTTAGTGTATTGAGATTAACTGGGAACTCTCTATGGCTGAACTGTTGAAGAATAATGGAAGCGATAAGGTCTATTTAAATTAAAGGAATTTCAAAAGTACATCCTTCTGCACTACTTTAATTAAAACTATGGCACATACTATATGACTTATTATTACTTTTTGTATTCAACAAAACAAACACACCACTCTCTTTCAATATCTAAAATATAATAAAATATTAAATAATAATGAGAAAATAAGACAGCGATGTTGTTTATATTATCGGAAGGAATAAACGTTTAACTGAACGCTCTTGTTTCTTTTACCTAAATCTTTTCCATTCACCACTAGCTGGGACTCGCGGTTTCATACGCCGTTTAATTTAAAAGAAGTTGCATTTTAGAGTACGTCGGCGTAGACACTTGACATAGAGTATGTATATATATTGGATTTCATGGGTTTTAATGTTTTGCGCGGAACACTAATTATTTTTCTAAAATTAAAATAGCCTAAATTATTCCTAAGAACATCAGCTATCTGCCAGTGAAAGTCGTATAGAAATCGGTCCAGCCGTTTCGGAGGTTAGCGGGAACAAACAGACATATAGACAGACCGACAGACAGACAGACAAAAAAATAAAAATTGTTTTTTTATTGTAGGTACCGCACATACTTTCATATGTATATAGTAAAAAGCTGTTTAATTTTGACATTACAAACAGACACTTTAATTTTAATTATTTGTATAGATAATCAACATATCAGGTAAAAGACGCCCATTGCCGAACAAAGGTACACAACAGATTTCCACAATTCTTGTGTCATAATTTTGGGGGAATTTGCCAATGCCAGTATGGCTACCGTTTCACAGAAGGGACGCTGCTGCCCATCCCTCTGGTTTAGATTCCCTTAGTCGCCTTTCACGACATCCACGGGAGGAGATGGAGTGGTGCTATATTCTTAATCCAGACACCACGGACTACGAACACGGAGTAATAACTATAAGAATTAAAAAACTAAAACCCGACTACGGAAAAGTACAAAACAAGATTTCTCGTAGTCGAAGGCCAAGAATCATTATTATTTGGTTTTGTGCATCGCGGCTGGGCCTTTGACTACGAGAAATCCCGTTTTGTGCTTTTCCGTAGTCGGGTTTTAAGTTTTTATTTTAATCAAATTTTGGGGTTAAGGATCGTTGCTGGAAAGGGATTAAGGAGTAAAAATTGGGGTCATAAATTAAAAAAAATGAATTTTATGTACTTATGTAAAGTTATAGGCATTCTACAGATTTTTGTAAAGTACTCGTTAAAGTTTATCATTGGATAACAAACTCATTCTTTTAGTTGTTTTTTTAGATTCTATGTGATGTTATATAGTCTATAACTTGTGACATAGTACGAAGTTTCCAACGATGCCGTCAAATTGATGAGTAGCTTAGGCGATCTGAGGGAAAAGATGAACATAGATGCCAAAATCATAACCCTAGGCTTCGCTATAATCGGGTAAGAACAAAATTCCTTCAATAATATACACTAAGGATTAATATTAGTTAAAATTGGGTAGATCAGGGACCGTTCGTACCAAAAAGTTTCTCCATCACATATTTAGTTGGACGTAGTGGTGCTGAGTATAGCGGTTTATTAAATGGACTCACTACTTAATTATAAGGCTGCGTGTTCAAAACCTTAATTTACCAATGTGACTTTTTCAATGACATACGTTATATTTGAAGGCACGGTTGGCTGGCTAAGCAACTGGCTTTCTGCGATATTTCTACGATGCATAGAGCAAATATTTATATAACCTACAAATCGTTTTGGCGGGACTGTCTATTTGTGCATGTGAGATTTATGTCTGTAAACTCTACCTAGTCTAGTACTCTGTGTACTCGTCAACAATACCGCAATGCCTCAAGACGAAAGTCTTTAACCTGAGTGTGTTACCAGTGATAACCATATGGGACAGAGACGTGATCACTCAATATGGGCCTTATAAGATAGCTCAAGATCATCCATCGAGCTATGGAGAGAGCTATGCATGGCATTTCTCTACGAGATTGAATCAGATATGACGAGATCTGCAAAAGAACTAAAGTTGCCGACGTAGCTGAAAGGATTAGCAAACTTAAGTGGCAATGGGCGGGGCACATGGCTCGTAGAACTGATGGCCGTTGGCGAAAAAAGGTAACCACGCACCGGAAAACCCAGCATGGGAGGACCTCCAACGAGGTAGACAGATGACCTGGTGAAGGTAGCTAGGAATCGTTGAATGACGGCTTGTTGTGGAAATATGGCGGAGGCCTTTATTCAGCAGACGACGTCTTTTGGTTGATATGACGATAATGATGAAAGTTTACCTGTGAAATTATCATACATGTGAAATTTTAGTGTGAAACATCGTTTAAAAAAGTGTTTTCTTAGCTTATCTAAAATATCACTAAATTTTGGTGCAGAGATACATGAGAAAAGCTGGCTCTAATAATAGTCTGAAATCCCTAACATGCAGTAAGCAAGCGTAGTGATATGTGGCTTTCCTTATATGAAAAGAGGCACTAGCATCATATTATCATTTCGGCTGAATGAAATCCACTGTTGGACATAGGCCTCCCCCAAAAATCACCACAACGCCCGATATGGGTGAGTTGTGGGCTCATTGGGGGGGTTTTGCCATAATCGCCATGCTTGGCAGACGGGTTGGCGATCGCAGTTGAGTTGTTAATGTTCTCGAAGGACGCTGCTGCCCATCCTCTGGTTAATCTCTTAGACGACTTTTACGACACCCACGGGAGGAGATGGGGTGGTGGTATTCTGAGCAGGCACCACACGGTATATTATAAAGTCAGCATATGTATGCAGATGGCAACAGCATTGGAAGCCTTGGTGTCTACATCTTCATCAGCGTGACGTCTAATTCTGCTAGCACTTAGAGGATATGGTCTAGTTGGTGCCCAATAAACTTGGCAAAGTTTCTTGTTATACCACAGAACCCTAAAAAACTGATTGCAGAACCATCATAACCCGACAGAGTCGTTTTTCATCGCCAAATTTTTCCTTTAATATCACCAAAATAATTTAATCCTTTATTAATATGGTTCGCACCGCTCTTTGGGGTTTTAACAGAAAATTGATGAAACCTGTTGAGTTAAACATTTGAATTGGTAATTTTGCTGAAGAGAAAAAATAAATGGTCGGGATTTTGTATTCCTGTATCGTTAGCAGTTATTGCATGCGGACTGAATAAGGCTTTGATTGAGGTTTAGACAAATCGTGGATAGAATAAAGATAATCTTTTTTGAAAGGTGTTGGTTTGTGAATGTTCTGCAAGGAGGGACCCGGTCCTTCGATACGATTAGGTGGTCCGAATGTAGAGAGGTCTAGAGAATAAATCTTAAATGTAATGTCGCACTACCCGGGGATTCTTGGCTACACTATAAAAATGAAGTTATGAATTTTCCCCGCGGGTTTTAGGACTACGGTATGACATTCAAGCTATAATAATAAGCTTTACTACTACAGGTAACTTGGAGCATTGTTAAATAATAATAAATGTATTTTATTAAGCAAAGAGGTTTCAAGAAACAGTACTTTTACTCGTCAATGAATATAGATGAAGCCGGCATATCCTACTGACAGCATGAAGAAATGCCGAAAAAACTCAGAAGTTTCTGTTTTAAGTCCAGACATATTTTAGGGTGCAATTTTGTGAGAAGAATGTAGGGCAGTGACTGTAATGTCTGCATTTATATTATAAATCTAGCCGGTATACTACTCACTTTCACAATTTTAAATTATTGTCAGATTAATGTCGTAAATAATAATCAATGAAATGTCAGAAAAATACAACTGTTCAATAAAATGACAACATTTAAACACCCAGATTCACAGATTAATAAAAAAGAGACGACATAAAAATATACCGAAACGAATAATAATTGATCTAATCCAAAATCTTTGAATTTCAGATTACGGATATGTCTGTTTTCTGCGTAAAATGTGAACATAACACTACAACGGATAAATTTCAAAATCTTAAATCTGTAGATTTCGGATTAGATGGATTATTAATTTCGGACGTAAGCCGTAGGTAGTACTCTAAATTATTTATGAATAATCCAATTTCATTGAAATTAGACGGTGGGTGAAATCGCGGGGCCCAGCTAATCTTAAATAGAATAGTTAAACTACAAAAAATAATAATAGAGGAATAACCCCTATAACGCAATACTTGAATTTAAAAGTCTGAAAACAGTACTTCCTGCTTGTCATTGATAATATATAGGATTAGCAGATGGGGAATTCTTGAATTATACCAGCTTGATATTATTTTAATAATATATATTAGGACCACATGACACATTACATTTTCACATAGCACACAGATAGAGAGAGCTTGTTCCGGAAGGACAAAACTACAGATTATACACTTCCTTTAAATCAATCGCTCGGATACATTCCTAACACTCCCCCTCGATTGAAACCATTTCATTTCTACATATTATATAAACCAATAGTTGTGTGAACCAAAATTACTTTTTCTAGCTTTAAATCTTAACATATAACTGACTCTCTATCTTAAAATAAATGTATATATATATATACTAACAAACTTTTAACTATAGTGTATGGGTATAATCACCTCAACTCATTAAACTTTATCATTAATTACATTTTGATAAAACAAAATAAACTTTCTACTAAAATAGTTTTGCAACTCTAAATTTACCCTTCATTGACTTTTATTATTAGCATAACAAGTTACTCTATATTTAAACAATTTCTTAAATGACATAGTTTTTCATTAGACAATGCTTTTGTAAATAAGTCTGATAAGTTGTCATCAGTTTTAATATATAATACGTCTAAAACTTTCTTATGAATTAAATCTTTAATAAAATGAGCTTTAATATCAATATGTTTAGCTCTTTTACTATTCTCATATGACTATTAATACAATTAATCTGTTTGAAATCACTATATAATCCCTTTATGTATAGCAAATCACAAGCACTTGTTGCTGCAGCCACATACTCTACCTCTGCTGTTGACAATGCTACACACTGTTGTTTTCTTGACAACCAGGAAACAACATTTCCATTGCATAGTGTCACTGAACCTGTAACACTTTTCCTATCAATATGACATCCTGCCCAATCTGCATCTGAGTATGTTTCAATTATATCTTTATTACTCTTCTTGTATAATAACCCCATATCTTTAGTTTGTTTTAAATAGCGTAGAATCCTTTTAGCTTGTGTCCATAAACATTTTGTAGGTTTATCTAGGTATTGACTAAGGTAAGAAGTAGCATGTCTGGTCTAGATACGGTTGACACAAACATCAATGACCCAATCAGCTGTCTATATGGTACATCTATTAGCTCTGCATTACTATCCATTTGAAAACCTTTTACCATTGGTGTGGGTGCTCCATTGCAGTCATTCAAACCAAAATTCTCCAACATTTTATTTATTTGTTTTTTCTGTGTAATCTTTAAAGTTGCATTTTTCCGTTCTATTTCCATCCCTAAAAATGAACTTGGCTCACCAAAGTCTTTAACACCAAATTCTATTTTTAATTAATTTACAATATCTTCAACTTCCTTTTGAAAACCAGTTAATATGATATCGTCTACATAAATAACGAGCCATACATTTACATTCTTTCCTTTGTAAAGACAAAAATCATTCTGTGATCTCTCAAATCCTTTAGTTTTTATGTAACCATCAAATCTTTTGTTCCAACACTTTGGGCTTTCTCTCAGTCCATATAATCCTTTATTTAATTTAAGTACTTTATTCTTCTCAACAATTATGCCTTCAGGTGGCTTTATATAAACATCATTTTCAATTTTTCCATTTAAAAATGCTGTAGGCACATCCAACTGTTTAATTATCCAGTCATTCTGTACAGCTTGTGCTAATGTCATTCTTATAGTAGACATTCTCGCTACTGGTGCATAGTTATTCCCTAATGTTTTATCATCATTTAACTGATAGCCTCGAGCGACTAATCTTGCTTATTTCAAACCATTTTCTTTTATTTTAAATATCCACCTTGTATCTATTAATTGATTCCCTTGAGGTAATTCCTTTTCAGTCCATGTTTTCATAGTTTCATGAGATTTTAATTCATTTTGTATTGCTTCATTCCATTCCTGTTCCATAGCTTCCTTATAGGTTTGTGGTTCATCTTCTATGCCTAATAAACAATATGCTTCATATAACTCATGATCATCAAGTCTCTGAGGTTTCTTAACAATACGTCCACTCCTTGTAGTTCTTATAGTCTCTTGTTCTTCTCTTTCTTGTGATCTTTCCTTTTCTTGTCCCTGAGTGTCACTAGTCTCTTCCCAGTACTGATATGTATTTATACACTTATTTTTACATTTCTTATCTTCCTTTATTTCTTTTCCTTTGTATATATAGTCACTTTCATCAAATCTAACATCCCTTGACTCTATTATCTTGTCCATATCTGGATCCCATAGTCTATATCCAGTCCTTGCATATCCTACCATTCTTACTTCCTTTGCTCTATCATGTAGTTTATTTCTTTTTGGTATGTTTATCATCCATCCTTTTGAACCAAATATTCTTAACTTTTCTAAATTCATAGATCTATTAAAGCGTTTTGCTGGTAAATCAAAATTTATAGAACTGCTTGGGGATCTATTAATCAGGTAAGTTGAACACATTACTGCTTCTGTCCATAAATGCTCAGGTAAATTTGCATCATTTCTTAATGTGCGAGCTTTGTCAAAAATTGTGCGGTTCATCCTCTCTGCTGTTCCGTTTTGCTGAGGACTATAGGGGTATGTATATTCAATTATTATGCCTTTATTCAAACAATAACTTTTAAATGTCTTCGATGAGAACTCTCCTCCATTGTCACATCTAATCCTTTTAATTTTCAAGTCTTTTTCTGTTTCAAATTTAGATATGTAATCTTTTAAGTTATTTTCTGCTTCATTCTTATTCTTCAATAAATATACCACTAAATAGTGTGAATAGTCATCTATTACTGTTTGTATGTATTTAAAACCTTCTTTAGACTCATTTTGGATAGGTCCTGCTATATCAGTATGTAACAAATCTCCTATTTGCCTTGACTTTACTTTTGTTAATCTTTTAAATGGCATTCTTGTTAATTTTCCTTTTAAACATGCATCACACATATTTTTGCTCATTGGTAACTTCATAATACTTAGACATTTTCTATTAAGGTGTCCCATTCTTTTATGCGAAATATCAGGGTCACTAGCATTACTAATATGGCAGCTTGTAGTTTGCAGAATTAATGTTAATACATATAGTTTACCAATTTGCTCACCTCTTAATGTTTTTCCAGATCCATAAATATTTAAGTTGCCATTTTTAAATACAACTGTATAACCTCTATTCATTAATTGTTTCACTGATAGTAAATTATTACATAATCCAGGCACTATCAAGCAGCATATACTTATTTTTATTCCATTATAATAGGTTGGTAATATTCCTTTCTTTTGAGCTATCAAGTATTCGCCATTTGCAATTTTTATTTTAACCTCTTCTTGTAAGTCTTCTATATCTGTCATATATTTCTCATATTGAGCTTGAATTAAATTTTACGTTACTCCCGAGTTAATAATTAGCTTAATCATGTTCTCATCTGATATTAAGTTAGAACTTTCATATGTGAATGCATTTAATATTATATCATTTACTTCAGCTGTGTGTGCTCTCTGTGTCTGTCCTCTTCCTCTTCTGGTGATATATCTTGACCTACATTGATATTTTTTGTGTCCATTTTTACCACAATTATAGCATTTTATTATTTTATTGTGTATCTGAGCAGCTGTAAAATCTGTATTTCTTTCAATATGTGTATTTTCCTTATCTTTACCTTTTATTTTTATTTCGGCATCTAATAATCTCGACTTCACGAACTCAATATCTAATTCTTTTTCACTACTCATGGTTTCTAACGATGTTATCACGTTTTCATACTCGTCTGGCATTGTTAACAATAAATGGCATATTTTGTCACTATCATCCATTTTGCAACAGCAAGCAGCAGCATATGATGATGATGACAATTAAATTGCTGATTCATGACATGGAAATAGAAATATCATTAATTCTAAATATACATAAAAAACATTGTTAGCAGTACGACCAGTCTATGACGATGACCATACGTTCCATTTATCAGAACCAGTTAACTCAAAACTGCTGACGTGTAGAATCTAGATTGTTCTTTATATATACCATATAAAGAACAATCTAGGTTCTGGAATATGCTCCGACATTTTTCGCCCTTTGCTTGGATCTCACATTATGAACTGACCTCAATCCGAACTGAGATCAAAAGTTCTCACCAAGCTGACTTTTTCTTAATAAGTATACTTAGATATATTAAGTAAGTTATAACATTCCTTAAAGGCGCTCCTGGGCTATTAGGTCGGTCCTAAAGTTTCTAACTGTGGCCATGTCTGTCTCACGCCAAATCTCTGCGGAATATTCAGTCCACGAAGATACTCACGCTTGACCGCTCACTTTATTAATCCGGTCTACGTGTTAAGGCTTAAAGTATTCTGTAGGGGTGTTCGTGAAAAAAATGTAGGACACAAATTATTGTACTCACCTTAAATAAAATGTTGGTGTCCGCTTTCGGCAAAGTCGTTATAATTCAATTCCATTCTGATTTATGAATGAATCATATATGGGTGTTACAGATAGGAACTTATTATACTGGGTAACATAACATTATTTGATTTTTAAATGAATGAGTGACAATTGGCTTTCTGCGCTAAGTGTTGCGGGGTCGATTCCTGAACGGAACAAATATTTGTATTGGTATAGAATACGAATAGCACCAACCCATCGCATCCCGTGGGTGTCGTAAAAGGCGACTATGAGATTAGCCAGAGGATGGGCAGCAGCGTCCTTCGAGTACATTATGAACTCAACTGCGAGCGCCAACCCGCCTGCCAAGCGTGGCGATTCCCAAAAAACCCCCCAATGAGCACACAACACACCCTTATCGGTCGTTGTAGTGAGCTTTGGGGGAGGCCTGTGTCCAGCAGTGGACTTTATTTGGCCGAAACGAAACGTCCGAATGAAAAAATAGCGGCACCCATATAGGGTCACTCGTGTGTTTATCTGTCTGACCGTCTGTCACAGCCAATTTGCTCCAAATCTACCGACTTTTTGACCGATTGACCGATCAACTTTAAATTTGGTACACATCATAATTTCTACGACTCAAAAACAGACGTGTAACGTAACCCCACACTAGGATTTCTCCTATGTCGTGGGTACGTTTACAGACATGAATTCCACATACAATACACCCACAGCAAATAAAAATAAATGTTTTGCAAGCTGTACCGTATCACATATTAAATCGAAAGGCTTATTGTGAAGGGCTCAATTATTTTTTATAAATATTTTCTTAAGTTACTTAATGAAATAGGTGATAGTTGACCATTCCGAGCCTATAGTATTGGGAAAAATACATCAAATAGTTCTTTACATATAGATTACAGGAATACCTATAAGAAGTCTTAAAATATCAAGGTAAATCTTTCAAAATTGTGCGTACAAAGTTACATTTGCAGTTGGAATGTATGGGAGAACATGTTTTTCAACTACAATTGAAAAGTGTTATTGGGATAAATTATTGATACAAAACAGAATTCAACAATAGACAATATGTTCAGCAATTTCTCTCTACATTCCGGTACCATAATTTCTTTTAGTTACGAAATATACAAATTTGGCTCTGATTAAAAAAAAAACAAGATCGATAACATATTTATCGTTCGGAACCCTCTCAACGTGAGTTGAACGCGCAGTTATCGGATTGTTGAAAGGTAAAGGATATTTAATTCATCGGTTTTTTTATTATTATTTTAAGAGTTCCATTTGTCTACTACCAAAGATTTTCGCAGGGTAACAAACATCATGGAAAGCCTCCGCAAAAAACTACATACATAATTCCGTAGATCAAGGCCGAAATTCCTTCAAGATTAGACTAGACTTTCGCATTTACAATAGTATATAGATATATCTGTGTGTTGGCGCCAGAGAACAATATGTTTCATTATTTATCTTATCTTTTACAGAGATTTTGTTGCGCAGGTTCTTTAACGGAACCTGTACTTTTCAGTAATTCAGAGGACACAAGAGATTTTTGTTTATTCCATTTTTGATTTTGTTTAAGATACTTGACAAAGGAGGGCCAGTTTATGGAGGTAATTCAGGAGGTGTTCGACCTCTGACATTTCAGACTTGCGTGAGCGGCATAAATTCGTGGTGAAGCCAGCACACCTGAGAGGGCTCCAAAATATTCACAATGGTGTGTGTAGTCGGTCAACCTGCACTAGCTCAGTGTGGTGGACTAAAGCCTAAACATTCCCATCCTTAAAAAAGGCATGTACCCAGCAGTGGGACAGTAATGGATTGATTATGTATACAATATCAATCTCAGCGAAGCGCGAGCAGCCCATGGATAAAAACAATATGTACCGGTTTGGAAATTTTATCTTTCTATATGTTTTCCGTATGGTGTCCAGATGAAGAATTTAGCTTCAGCAATGAACGTTCTTTAGCTGATGTAGATAAAGATAACATAAAAATATTTTTATTCATGTAAACCATATACAGGCACTTATGAATCGTCAAGACTTTAATTGCCGCGTTCCAAGATGTGGATTTCCTATGGAGAATAATGGGCAAGAAACTCCATGGTTACTCTTTTTAAATAATATTAAGTGTTATAATATTTTATGAGCACATTGTTGTAAAAATCAAGGTTATGTGAAAACAATACAGGAGAAAAGAGTCTAAACTACTTAAAAAGTCTACTAAACAGGCCTGAATGTATTTTTTTTAAAGTTTTGATTTATGCAGTGGTCATAGCAGCATTTGGGTTACCAACGGCGGTGACCGATTATTACAGTCACCCTCTCCAAGATGTAGGCTATAGGCGTGACCCAGTGGATGGCTCTAGTGTTATCTATCATCCCTTATGTACCGAAAATGACCACCCCAGTGGTTTTAGCCGGTAGTCCTGTATCGTAGTATTGCAAGAAACCTTGAAGCGACACAAATATTGAAGACGGGATGTATTCATGGGAGTTCTGCACCTTGAGGAAATGTACTCGCAGTAGATCTCGGCATTCCCACTTGAACTGGTGAATCTTGTCCCTTTGTATGCCTTTTTTTATTTATTTTATTGTTGTCCAGTGGAAATTCTACATGGAACTTCCTTCGCCCCGGGAAAGGGCGAAGGGGTATGCCGGACTCCTACCGGCTAAAACCACTGGAGCGGTCATCTTCGGCACGTAAGGGATGCTCCAGGTCCTCGCATGATTACACTAGAGCCTGGTGCCACGCCTATTGGCACATCTCGGAGAGGGTGACTGTAAAGCGGTCACCCCCCCAGGGGGATTCTAAAGGATCCCCCAAAGCGTCCCACGGCAGCACGTGACCACATGCGTGCTACCGTTTTCTCTTAGGTCGCTTGGTGTGGGCACTCAGATTCCCCAATCTACGCACCCGCGAACCCAGAGGTCCCCCACCTTATAGCAACGGCAGGGGTTTTCAGGCGTATCGGAATTAGGCGCCAGGGCGGTTGTTACCCCGGACCGACTCCTTCTTCTTCGAGCGGGAAGGAGACCACTGCATTCCAGTTTTCGTGCTCTGCCAACATAGCCGACACTACTGCTGGCAGAGAGAGATCTTGTCCGATCCGATCGACCAGGATCCGCCGCTCGGCGGCCCACGCAGGGCACGCCTCGAGCGTGTGCTGTGCGGTGTCCTGGTCGCTATCACAATGGTGGCATTGTGCCGTGGCCTCGCGTCCTATCCTGTGCAGGTACGCACCGAAACAAGCGTGCCCGGTGAGCACCTGCGTCAGATAGGTGACGCACGAGTAGACGCAGCGGCAGGACTGCCTTGACGACGCGCTTGGTCGCAAATTGCATCCGCAGGCGGTGACGCCACTTTACAAGTGCGCGTCGCCGAGTCAGCCGCCGCAGCCTGTCCAACGCCCCTGGAGGCGCGTTTTCGCCGCTCTGGCGGAGGGAGCGTGTCTGATCGTAGACCCACGCATCCATCTTCGCCAGGATGTTGAAAGGCGGAAAACGCGCCAGGAGAGTTGCCGCATCGTAGGACACCGTTCGGTATCCTCGTGCGATCCGGATAGCCACTCTGCGCTGCAGACCGTGAATTTTAGTTCTGCAGCGCTGGGCACCTGACAGTCGAGCTGACCATACAGGCGCCCCGTAGAGGGCCACGGACCGCACAACCCCTCCGTAGAGACGGCATGCCGGACTCCTACCGGCTAAAACCACTGGAGCTGTCATCTTCGGCACCGAAGGGGGGCTCCAGGTCCTCGTAAGATCACACTGAAGCTAGCGAGCCTTTTAATACTACAGAGAATTGTTTGATTTGAATATAAGTTTCTTTTTCGATTGAAAACAAATTGTTTTCTATAATTGCTGGAGTTAAACGGTAAACAAACATAAACACGAGCTTTAAACTTCATGTTATGATCAGAAAATGTTTAAACAGAAATTTGCATATGTAAATATTGTGTAACAACACCGAAAGAACTGTTGCCGGGCTAATCATTATGGAAATTCGCTTTTGTTTCTCTTAAGTGATCTGCAAACAGCAGGTAGATCAGGAACGGAGCGGGAGCGAGAAATTAGGTAGCGAAGTTTTGTTTTCCGACACAATATTTGTTTTAAAATCTGCAAATATGCAGCTGCATCTATTTATTTTTATTTATTTATTGTCAAGCGACTGAGGCCCATAGATAAAAATACACTTATATATTAAATCAATCGAGTTATAACTATTTTACTATTCCACACATGTAGACGGTGACGTATGCACTGCAGCGTGGTGTCCCGTAGTTTTCCACGAAACTTCGGGTACCAGACACCCTCCGACCAGAAGGTGAGGCGTAATGGTGGTAGGTCTCTTATTGCCGGCCAGGCAGGTAGCACCCCAGCAGGTTGTTTAAATTTTAGGCAATACTATTACGGTTAGAAGGGCACTGTAACTAGTGAAATAACTGGGCATAAGAGACTAAATAGCTTTACGTGGGTTTTGAGGTGATGAGCGCAGTGTGATGCCTCGTAGGACTAGTCCTGGGTAGCAGCTGCCCATCCCTCTAGTTTAGATTCCCTGAATTGCCTTTTACGACATCCACGGGATGAGATGGAGTGGTGCTATGTTATGCTATGTGCTTAATCCGGACACCACACGGACTATGCCACGATTGGCAGGTGTGTTAACGATCGCAGTTGGGTTTTATTATTATTTGCTACCGTGTCTGGATTAAGAATATAGCACCACTCCATCTCCTCCCGTGGATGTCGTAAAAGGTGACTAAGGGAATCTAAACCAGAGGGATGGGCAGCAGCGTCCTTTCTGAGAAACGAAGCCATACTGCGCTCACCAACCCGTCTGCCAAACGTGGTGAGTACTGGCAAATACCCCCCAAAATGATGACACAGTTGTGGAAATCTATGGGGGAGGCCTTTGTTCAGCAGTGGACGTATAAATGGCCGATATGATGATTAATTGCTTTATTTTAAGTATTATATTATATTTATTTTATATATATATATAACTTTAAGTAATAATTAGTATGTATATATGATACATACTAATTATTACCTACATATTTCTCTATTCACGGGCTTATATCCCCTGTAAGGGGGAACCCGGTCTTTTGATAGGCTTACGCGGGGGCATGGGTCCAACACGCAGAGGCCCTTTAGAAAATGTAATCTAAAATGTAATGGGACACTAACCGGGGACTTGCCATGGCTACACTATAAAGTGTAGTCTCGAATTGTCCCCAGAGGTCTAAAACTATTGTTTAAGATCCATCGAAGTTTGAGTTACTTGAGGTAGATATTACTTGCTTGCGTGAATATTATCTATGTTTATTATGGTTCTCACCAACTAACGATGAAAACCAAATGGTCTACAATACGTTACGCACAAAAGGTAAAAAAGATAACGTATTGTTATGTGTTTTATACCTACTAGAAAAAGCGTATAATTAATTTGTGTTCTTGTAATCAATGACTAATCTATAATCCTTTTTTTAGGCCCAGACCATAATCTGTAGAAGCAGTCTGGAATCTTGGAGCCACGTAGTCGTGAGATAAAATGAGAGGAAGATGAGTCATACTGACTGCGCTGCTGGACAATCTAACCATTGTCTGAAGGCTAAGACTCTCAGGCAAGTTCACCAGAAATAAGACCACTACCTTTGTAATATACAAATTTAACAAGTATGACAAATCGAAACGATCAACTTACCATCTAACATAAACTAAACACATATTGCAGATAATTAAAGCGTAGGCGCATACAACGGGTTTTTAACTGATGCCTGATAGATCTGTCTATCAAGCATCAGTTAAAAACCAGCGTGTCAGTCACACAATAATTCTAAAAGACATATTTATGGTATAATACCCCTATACATATATATTAAACCACCCATTTTTTTTGTGATATACCTGTTTTCAATTTACAGACAAATTTCCCTTTGGGGGACTAAATGCGGATTAAGTGGGTTGGTATGGGTATGGTTAGTGGTGCAGTTCAATAAAGCGCTGCGCGATGCTAGCGTGGAACAGAACGGAGTATAGCCATGCGAATCGGAGTAGAATAAAGTGGGCGAGAGTTGAGTGAAGTGGAACGATATTAAGTAGACCGGAGCGGAGTAGATGTAACACTTCTAATGTCTGCACCATTGGTGGCGCTAATTGGAGGGTTGATATGTGTACGGTTAATGTAGCAGTGCGATGCAGTGCAGAGCTGGAGCGAGACGGAGTAGAGCTGTGAGCTGAGCGTGATGGAATAGGATAGAACTAAGCCGCGAGCCAGAGCTATGTGAAGCGGAACGAGATGGAGCAGACCAGTTGCAGGATAGAAACGAAGTGGAACGATGTAAAGCACTTAAGAGCCGAGCGATATGGAGTAGGGCACAGTGGAATAATGTGGAGTGAATATGAGTGGAGTTTACACCATTCGGATTTATATTTTATCTAATAATATTTTTTAAATTGTTATTGCACACGGAAACGACATCTCGGACCGCATACCGTAAAGGAAATAGCCGTGGGTAAAAGCTAGTATATTATAATTCTTGCCTAACTAACACCTGTATGAAGTGATTCATTAATGGCGAACCAAATTTATCCTCTCAACCTCAGAATGATACTAGGACTGAGTTCTCTACACGAGATATGCCGTCTTTTTCACTATGGCGTAGAAGTCGTGAACGAGCGTCTGGCCGAAGATGCACTACAAGAGCATGTTAGTGCTAAAGTCAAAAGTATTCTCGAGCTGTTTTTATGTTAGACTCACAGGGAGTTGAGTGTTTTTCGCGTGTAGCTGCCTTACAAGCTACGCATGTAAAAGGTTTTACAGTACACCCTAAATAACATAATTTTTACTTTTTACAGCTAGAGGCGTAGAACCCTGCGCTCGCATTCGAATTCTTCATAATCTTTAAGGTCCTCGATTACGTAGTCCCCTTAGTATTTGAATTGTGTGTCTCACTGAGAGTAACAACTAGCATATTAATACCATTCTTGTTTCCTTTAAGGGTCCTTATAGATCTCACAGTAATTGTTCTTGCAATAAATTTTTAAACTAGATCGTGGCTAGCAGCTTGTTGACCAGACCTGTTACATCATAGTACAATGGGGTAATCGCTGACTATGCAGTGATCTCGATTGAATCTAACAATATATATCATCAGCCACGGACACGAGGCTGAGGTCCTGACTCTGCTCATCGTATAGACAATCGAGCCATCGCCTCGTGGTATTGGATTTTACTTCGGTTCTAACCTTGAATGTAGTCATTTACTTAGATATAATGGGTGATGTAATTGTAAATTTTAATTCTTTTATAATCAAATATATTACAAGTAAATTGGTTTTTAATGTTCCGTCTGTAGCTTCCGTAATTGACAAATAAAGACTCTTATCTCTATTATGTTTACAAACATTACATATGTATAATGGTATTCTACTTATCGGTGCTACTCTAAATGGGATAATAACTTGTTGCTTTTCCTGTATTATACTGTATTTTTGCCCATTGATAGGTATCTCCTATTTTTCGATTCTATTAGCTTTTACTACTTCAGCCGTGGAAGATCTCGTACCTTAATTGGTTTATTCGTCTTTACAATTTACTTGTTTATCCGTTAATATTGAGATATGACTGTAGAAGCGGATTCGCGCGCGCATATATGGTAACCAATTCTGTGTTCGAAACCATACTCCTGTTTGTTGCCACTTCGTCGTATTCAAGAACAAGCTCTAAGTTTAGTTCCGTTGGTTTACTTACTATTCTAGTATGGGTTATTTTATTTTATACAACCCTGGGACTAGACGAACAAGTCATTTACCTGTTGGTAAGCGTCACGCCTGTTTATGGCAATTGTAATGCTACCTAGAACACTACTCCTGCGTGGCGCTTTACTGCGTTCGTCACCTCCAGATACTATTAGTTATTTAGTCTCTTATTTCCAGTAATTTGACTGGCTACGGTGCCCTATGAACAAGAACTCAGTAAAGTTTAAACACTATGGCTTTGGCAGAAATATTTGGCACTATGGTCAATAAGAGACCTATGACCAGTATCATATCAGTTTGTAAAATGTTATTGGGAAAGGTGGCGCTGTTTATACACATTATTAAGATGTGTTTATGACACGGTAATGTAATTTAAACCTATTGGTACACTTTTATATTTAAAATCTAATAAATAGGCTTGCAATAAATCGAGTCAAAATCAGACTTACTCAGTAATTGTGTTCGCATATTGACTTGGAATTATTCTAGTTGTTCTCTTGTGACATAGTCGGGTATTATATGTTTTATTTCTTCTATGAACAATAAAATATCTTTTAGCAATATTTTTGCATTGAAATAGACGAAATTGACAAGTTGCAATCTGCGTAATTCTTTGCAACAAAAGTATAATAAACTCGATAGATACCTTGTACATCTCTATTCGATTTTCTTTATGGCAATGCTTGCAATATAATTATTTTTTAACAGCTAAGATTTCTTCAGCAGTAAATGCTGTATAGCATGTTACATTACACACATTAGGAAAATTTCACCCATCATACTAATTTTATTGTGTAATGCGAGTATTTCTTTCTTGCTCACTTAAATAAACTACGAGTATAATAGCCATTGCGCGAACTACATATAACTATGTTTGAGGTCACTGTCTGCCGGGTACGTCAAAACGTTGATTATTATGCGGATATCAGTTGACCACACTCAATTACAATTAAGATAAGTTTCCTTAACAATATCGAGTATACAGAAATAATAATATAACGAATTAAAACTAAACCCAACAAATGTAACACGGTATAAACTTGTAGTATTAATAATTAAAACTAATTATTAAATTTAACGGGCTAACTTCTTTCTTCTTCTTTCGTGTGGTTAGTGGTCAACCTTGTGTCAGAGTTATCAGAGGTCTTACCCACACGTTACCACCCCTGGAAAAAAGTCTTTTCACCCTCTTTTTGAAAAATTCATGATGTAGTCTCTTGGGAAAACCTAGGTAGGGATCAAATTGCATGCACGACAGGAAGTTCCTCTGAAATCGTACGGTACGAGACTTGAAGAAAATTGGAGTGCTGTGGTCCAGCCGCCTATTGTATTTATATGACGGGGAGCCTTGGGGATCGCGACCGCACCTGTCGGGGAATCTGCGTGCTCATACTGCGCAATGTGCGTAGCACAGCGCATAGCGAGACTTCAGAGCCTCACTAGGCGCTGTGCTACGAACGAGTTGGCGCGTGACTACATGCATAACACCGTCTTCCCGGTCCCGGGGTCGCTCGGTATGAGCACCCAATAGGTGCGCTCGTGACCCCTAAGGCCCATTATATAAATACGCTCAATCACCATACTTAAATACCATTGAGCACGCATGGAATATGTACAAAAAAGAGATCTGCCAAGTATGGATACCATACATATACCGGTATATCTTGTTCACTTGTTACAACAGATGGGTGGCCATTCTGTAAAGTGATTTTGATGAACTCATATTGAGCATGCCAAATCGGTGCAATTGTGTGATACGAGTATAAACATACAGATTACTGATCGTTCATTTTATGCAATAAAAACCGTTGATAACTATTATTTTTATGCTTTTATCACTTTTTAATGGCAGCATTAACTTAGATAAAATTTCCCACAGTCCAAAAATCACTAAACGTCTTTATTAATGAAGAAGCAGCAGAACGTCGTTCGTCTAGACATAGGAAATACCTGATCGTTTTTTTATACATATATAATTATTTAATTTTAATAGGATAGAAATTTTTTGAGTTAATATCTTGACCCCTAGACACTTTTGATGTGTGTATAAAAAACAATGTTGCGTGGCAATTTCCGAGTTCCGTGTGGTTCTGTGTGGATTTTAGATTTTACAGAATTGTCAAATGACTATTTTATATACTAGCTGCCCGACCCATACAGGCAGTACATACAAACCCATTTGCAGCGCCACCTACCCGGTTCAATTTGAATCTAAACCATCCAAGGACCCACACAAACATACAATAAAAAGTCATCAAAATCGGTCCAGCTGTTAAGGCGGAGTTCAGTGACAAACACACGCACTGAAGAATTATATATATAAGATTTTCTTTCAAATTCAAAGACGAAAGCCTCCTTAAAGGACAATGGCCCAATGAATTGCGTGTTAACCGACGACTTGTGGACTAGACATCCTGACATTCACAATAGGCGAACCGTTGGTCGCTAAAGTGGCTTCGGCATGGTATTATCCAATTAGAGTGTAAATAGATGTAGTCTATTTACATTAACAACGGTTTAGATAGCGATGTGGGTGGATGTTTTTCCGAACTTGTTTGTCAGGGTTACAAACTAAATGTGTGTACCAAGCTAGCTTATATTTTAATAAAGTCCTTCATTGGTTCTCTGACCTTCATTAAAAACTTCTGTTTTTGTACCAAAAGTACGTTTATTTTGTTAGGACTATATAAAACCTTAACTAAAATTGACCGAAGCTTACATAATTAATGCTTAGTGAGTAGACAGTTTTAGTGTCTACATTTTCAAGTTAATCTGATCTAGGAATAAATGGGATGATATTTAAATTGCTTATCGTCCTTTAAAACTCAGTTTGATACTGGATTATCCTTAATTAATACGTGAAAATTATCTATTTGCTAGCACACAATTTCAAATTCAAAGTTTAAATTTCATATATGACATAACAGGTTCTTAAAAAAGTCAAGATGCGTAAAGCCGGTCCCATGGAAAAGAGCTGGCAAGAAACTCACAAAGCGATGGGCAGGACGATCGTTAATTCATTCATCCATCATTTATTAATTTAAAATGAAATTATATCAATTTCAAACTTGAACAAGTTATCTATACAAATAAATAAAATTGAAGTGTCTGTTTTTAATGTCAAAATAACAGATTTTTACTAAATGCATATGAAAGTATATACGGTATAAATAACTATGACAAGTGTCTATGTCGAAATACTCTAAATTTCTTTTAAATTAAACGCGGGTGAAACCGCGGGTCCCAGCTACTTGTAAAATATTTATATTTATAAAGTCATAAATTTGTAGGTACATGAATGCAATAAAAATGCACAGATTTAGCTCTTTATACTTAGGTTCAATAAATTGTAGAAAATGATAGTCCTGGCTATGTATTGCCTTTGTCCAAATATTGCTTGACTCGATAGATAACTTTTTCTTTTTTCAATTTCTTTTTATTATAAAACGTTGCCCCACACTAGGATTTCTCCTGTGTCGTGGGTGCGTTTACATACATGAATTCCACACACAATACACCCAGACCCGGAACAACTACCTGCACATCGTACAAATATTTGTTCGTGCGGGAATCGAACCCCCGAACCGGAGCGCAGCAGTCGACTGTATCAACCACTGCACCAACCATGCCGCTAAATAACAAGTTATTAAGCGTTTTTTAATATCCAGGCTCAGTATTTTACGTACGCAGCTAACTTATTCTTTCTATCAGCAACATCATGCATTGGTTAGAAAGAGTCAAGTATGCAATAATACGAGTATAATATAACCATTTCTTTCACAAAATAGCTTCACGTACAACAACCGCTGAACGATTTCTAAGAGTGTTCCATTATTCAGATGCTATCATAAGATTTAAATTCTAAGGGGCTCGTGAATGTCTATAAATTGGCGTTCCCTGTATAAAAACTGCTAATGTGACATTGGGAAACCGATATATGTCTCCCACTTTACTAACCAAATGTTGAGTAAATTTACCTTGATAGCAATTCGATTTTTTATCACATTTTTTGCTTGATTGGGTCTTTTAGAAGTTTTTCGTGTTTTTTACTGGTTGCAAAGGTCCAGCCAGGTAGATGTCATTGCCATAGCTGATGTTATAAGAAATAACTTAGGCTACTTTTATTTTAGAAAAATAATTAGGGTTCCGCGCAAAAAAAGAAACCCTTGAAATCCAGTCTATATATTCTATGTCAAGTGTCTATGTCGAAGTACTCTAAATTTCTTTTAAATTAAACGTGGGTGAAACCGTGGGTCCCAGCTAGTATATAATAATAATACCATCAGCCTGTAAGTATCCCACTGCAGGGCAAATGCCACTTCTCAAATAGGAAACCTGCAACCGGGGTTGCTCATTGCGTGCTGACGATTCCAGAACATAGTAGGTTCAGAATTCCTTACGATGTTTTCGTTCATCTGAAGTCAGTGGTGCTTTAGATTAAATAATTACATATGACATTCAAGAAGTCACATTCATGGTACCCATGCCAGGCCACCTTTGGGGTCATGGGCACGCAGATTGGGGAATCTGCGTGTTCACACTTGGCGAACCTCGAGTGTTCACACCGGGTGACCCTCGAGAAGACGGTGACGGGCATGTGATTACGCGCCTCCATATGCACATCAGCACAGCGCACAGCGTAGCTTGGGGGAGATCCTCAACAGTCGTCCGGAGGGGAGGAACCGCTTTAGTTATTCACTCTGCGATGTCTATAGGCGTGGCACCAGTGGGCGACTCTTATGTGATTATAAGAGGTCCTGGAGCCCCCCTGGGTGACGAAGATGATTACTCCAGTTGTTTTAGCTGATAGGAGTTCGGCATTCCCGAATTTCAGCGAAGAGACATTAAAAAAAAAGTTTCAGCTACCTTGTGTTTAAGAAGCAAGTTTTTAAACTTCCAGGACATCACAACCTATCAACCATACAAATATATGTTCAACATGCCGCAACCATTTGATTTCACAACCCTTGGCGGAGAAAGCCAAGTGTTTCACTATCCACTGTTTGAATGGGGCTTTATCTACTTAATTCATTGCTCTGTTTTTCTCCTGGCATGAAATGCCCTAACCTATAATGAAAGTAGTAATTGGGAGATCCATGCCAAAGAATTAACTCGTCATGGACGGTCAGCAGAAGAAAGTATTGAAATAATGTCTTTCAGGTTTGCATACTGTGCTGATATTGCCATAGGTCGTGTATTAATAATCGATACTCGTGTATGAGATGGTTGGAATAATTATTTAACTGAAGAACTTAAATTTATTTACAGAGCGTGCAAAAATCTTAACATACTTTAAAAAATATAAGTAACAGAGATAGGCTAATATAATATTTAATATTGTTGGGCCTCGGGGGTCGCGGGCACACAGATTGGGGAGTCTGCGTGGTCACACCGAGCGACCCCCGGGAAGACGGTGGTGTGCACGCAGTCACGTGCCGCCGTGTGCGCAGCACAGCGTAAAGCGAGGCTTGGGGGGATCCATTACAATCCTCCTGAGAAGTGCGGGGGGCGACCGTTTTACAGTCATCTTCCCTCCGCTAGAGAGGGTGACCGCTTTACAGTCATCCCCTCCGTGATGTGCCTGAAGGCGTGGCAGCAATGGGTGGCTCTAGTGTGATCTTACGAGGACTTGGAGCCCCCTTCGGTGCCGAAGATGACCGCTCCAGTGGTTTTAGCCCGTAGGAATCCGGCTTCCCCCTTCCTTACCCCTTCGCCCTTTCCCGGGGCGAAGGAATATCATGTAGAATTTCTACTGAAGACCAATAAAAAAAATGTAGTTCTAACTTTGGGAACGATATCAATCCTCGAATTGGACTCGCCTGGGCAGCGTCTGTGAACCCGCGCCTTATCTTCTCGTCCAAAATACCAGTGTCTCAAGACGAAAGTCTTGGCTAGTATGACTTATGGCACTAAGACGTGATCGCTAAACATGGGCCTCATAAATAGGTCAGCTAAAAGATAATGGAGAGGGCTATTCTTTCCCTGTGAAAACGAATAAAAAACTAGGTTATCCGCAAGAGAGGCAAGGTAAATGACATAGCTTGAACTTCCGAAACTTAAGTGGCAGTGGGTGGGGCACATTGTTCGTAGGACGCTTGGCTGTTGGGACCGAAATGTTCATGAGTGGTGACTGCGTACAGTAAGATGCAGCGTGGACAGACCCCTAACAAGGTGGACTGACGATCTGGTGAAGGTTGTAGGAATTTGCTGGATGCGAGCAGGAGTGGACGTTCGTTGGGCGAGGTGTATGTCTAGCAGTGTACATCTTTTGGTTGAAATGATAGCTTTGTCATTCTGCAGTGTAGCTACGTACTAAATTTTGTTTTTTTATAGGATCTGAAGTTATATCTGGAATCACCGAAGAATGGCGTGTTATACGTAAGTTTTGGTACCAACGCGATACCTTTTTTTTTTTTTTTTTTTTTTTTTTATTGATGTCCAGTGGAAATTCTACATGGAACTTCCTTCACCCCGGGGAAGGGCGAAGGGGCATGCCGGACTCCTACCGGCTAAAACCACTGGAGCGGTCATCTTCGGCACCGAAGGGGGGGCTCCAGGTCCTCGTAAGATCACACTAGAGCCGCCCATTGGTGCCACGCCTTTAGGCACATCTCGGAAGGGATGACTGTAAAGCGGTCACCCCCTCTAGCGGAGGGAAGGCGACTGTAAAAAGGTCGCCCCCCCAGGTACTTCTCGGGGAGGATTGTAAACGATCCCCCCACCAACGTGATACCTAGTCTTCTACCACCACAGAAGATACCAATGTTAGTAAAGGCTTTCTTGAAGCTGCCTTACGATGTGTTGTGGAAATGGGACAAGGACGAATTGCCCGGTAGATCATCTATCATAAAAATATTGAAATGGCTGCCACTGTCGGATCTACTGAGTAAGTAATAATATTTTGGCATCATAATGATGTAAACTAAAACACCGGACAAGTGCGAGTTGAACTCGCGTGGAGAGGGTACGAAGAATATCTTATTTTTAGGCACGAGAAGTGACGGATGCCTGGCCTAGTTAAGGTGAACGAGTAGTACCAATAATTTATCTGAATAACAAACTTAACATTGTAGTTGAAAAACGTGTTCTCCCATACGTTCCAACCCCAAATGTAAGTTTGTACGCACAATAATGAAATATTTACCATGCTATTTCAAGACCATAGACTTCTTATAGATTTTCCTGTAATCTATAAATAAATATTTTTCTAGATTATAGGCTTAGCAGTTTCGGAGAGGGGGCATGGTAAATTTTCGCCTATTTGATTAAATAACTATAAACTTTTTAGTAAAAATTATAACCCTAAAATAATCTGTATAAAAATAAGATAAAAAATCTAAACCCTATCTAAACTATGGAACAACACAAAACAAGTTGAAGAAAATTTCACAAAACAATAAATATATTTGAAATCTGAGAATCGTTAGCTATACTTTGCACATTGCGGTTGGGCCTTCGACTACGAGAAATATATTTGTTACATTAATATTGTTTTGTGAAGTTTTCTTTAACCTTGTTTTGTGCTTTTCCATAGTCAGGTTTTAGATTTTTTATCTTAAATAACTTTAAAACGATTTATTTTAACATTATAAAATAAACACATTTGCGACCGTCAAAACGAGCCCTTTCATTTCATATGTTACACGGTACAGTTTGCAAAACTTTATTGCTTTAATTTTCTATATTACCCCCCAAAAGTGACTCCATATTCAAAATTCATTCGTGTTTACGTCGCAGAAATCCATTTGTGTACCAAATTTCAACTTAATCGGTCCAGTAGATTCAGAGAAAATTGGCTGTAACAAACGGACAGACAGACATCTACACACGAGTGATCCTATAAGGGTTCCGCCGTTTTTTTCCTTCGTACGTTCGGAATCCTAAAAATGACTTGAATATTATAAAACTAGCTATTAATACTAGAATGGTTTATAATAATTATACAAAGTGATAGTGATATTTTAATTGATAATAACGTACGTATTTTTGCACACCGTCCCCCATCCGCGAATATACATCACAGAATGTCATAAAAAATAAGTTAGATCCAAATCACAAAGTGTGAAGTACACTTAAAGTTGACCCCTAAATTAACCACGACCTTTATTTGATAAGGATTAATAAATAGGTATGAACAAAAATCGAAATTAAACGTACAGTCACAGTACAGTAGACGTTCAGTAAAAATAAGATTAAGAAACTAAAACCCGGTTATGGAAAAGCACAAGACAAGTTTGAACAAAGTTTTACTAAACAATGTTAAACCAATAAATACGTTTCTCGTAGTTGTAGGCCCCACCGTGATGCATAAAGTAGAACTAACGATTCTCGGCCTTTATTCAGCAGTGGACTTCCTTTGGCTGATATGATTACTATGACTTAAACGGAATCAAATATAAAATATTGTATTCATTGCAGGACAACCAAAACTGAAGATCTTCATAACACAAGGAGGTCTACAATCAACAGATAAGGCGATATTAGCAGGAGTTCCGCTGATTGGAATCCCGATGCCAGCGGATCAGCGGTACAATGTAGAGAAATATGTGTAACAGGATTGGATTAAAAATGGATTTCGCAACACTATCCGAAGAGTCGTTTTCAAATGCGATTAAAACTGTTATTGGTGATAGAAGGTAACAATGCTTGAGATGGTTCGGTTAATTTATATATTCTTATCATCTTTCATAATTTCAGCCTTTACACATCCACTGCTGAACAAAGGCCTCCCCATAGATTTGCACAATTATTTCGTCATTTTGGGGGGTATTTGCCGATACTCACCATGCTTGGCAGGCGGGCCGGTGAGCGCAGTATGGCTACTCTTCCACAGAAGGGACGCTGATGCCTATCCCTCTAGTTTAGTGTCCGTTAGTCGCCTTTTACGACATCCAACGGGAGGAGATGAATGGATGCTATATTCTTAATCCGGACACCACACGGATTTAAATTATATGTTTATTTACACAAACACAGTTCATATTTTAAATGAATTTTTATACAACGTATTTAAACGGGAATGCGTTGAATAGATCACGAGTACATTAAAACTTAACGTTTTATTAATTTCAGCTATCGGAAAAACGTGATGAAACTTCGTACTATTATGTACGATCAACCTCAACAACCGCTGGAGCGTGCCCTGTGGTGGATAGACTATGTGCTGCGTCATGGCGGCGCGAAACATCTGCGTGCACCCGCTGCCAACATCACGTGGATACTATACTTAGAACTTGAATTGGTTGCAGTTGTATTATCGGGCTTATTAGCCTTAATTTTTATTTCTTGCGGTGTAGTTTATAGTTTGTATAGATTTATCTATACAAATAAATAAAATTGAAGTGTCTGTTTGTAATGTCAAAATAACAGCTTTTTACATATAACAAAAACACTGTTTTTAATTTTTTTGTCTGTCTGTCTGTTTGTTCCGGGTAATCTCCGAAACGGCTGGACCGATTTTGACGGGACCTTCACTGGCAGATAGCTGATGTTATAAGGAATAATTTAGGCTACTTTTATTTAAAAAAAACCCTTGAAATCCAATTTATATATTCTATGTCAAGTGTCTATGTCGAAGTACTCTAAATTTCTTTTAAATTAAACGCGGGTGAAACTGCGGGTCGCAGCTTGTCTCAAATAAGATTTGTTTTAAGGGCAAAGTGAAAAATAACAAATTGTGATAATGCTGTATGAAATATTATTCTGTATTTATTTTTTATATAAAATACCGTATGTTATATTGTTGTAAGTAAATGAATATTGAAGTGTACCCTTTACTGCTTTGGCACGTGATTCAAAACGCGATTGCTAAGCTTTCCCCCTAGCTACGATTCTCAGGTTTGGCAAATAACTATTGACACTACCCCATAATTAAATGTAAAGTAATTAAAACAGTGGGTGTCTTCACAGTGTAAATAAATAAACCGTAGCACATAATTCAGCACTAGTGGTACACCTCTAATTGCAATCTTATTAAAGTCCGGCTAGTTAGGCACTAACGCAGTGCTATATTCGCCATCAGGCAGTGCAATTTAAACTTTAGTTATTACTTTTTTTCGATGCGAAGGACACTAGTGCACTAGCTAGTGAAATAACTGGGCATAAAAGACTAAATATCTTGTACTGAGGTGAAAAACGTAGTGTGTGCCACGTAGGGCTAGTTCAGGGTAACATTTATTTTTTATAATATGTAGGCCAATGATATTCTATATAAAAAATAAGTAGATATGTTACATGCGTGCCAAAAGTAAGAACCAAAACTCCCCCAATCGTAGCACCTCAGAAGTGGTTCGCCTAGATAGCTATCTCTTTTACTCTTGTTGTCTTTGTATCTTCTTTCTCACGACATGGTTGTGCAAGCGAGACTGTATTTTGCGCGCCATTTAATATGGACGTGACATATCTATGGTATAATATCATTGATGTAGGCGTAATGCTTGCCACCAGTCGAATGACTCGGTGGCCTCGTCACTAGGTTGTATGAAATAAATATAAGTACACAAAAAAACAAAAAAAAAACTCATTTTTGTAGATAACCGAACAAAAAGTAGAAAAAAAGCTGCTTGCTTTTTAGTTAGTAATGTCTTAGATTTTCGCGATTATTACACATTATAATAAAACACTTTTAAACGGATTCTATCGCGTATATTTTAGATTTTTGATTATCCTGATTTTGACAGATGGTCAGGAGTGGTTTGTCATAAAAGTGTTTTATTATAATGCTTTTTAGTTTTTGTAAACTATTATTTATTTTATATTTTTAGTGCGGCTAACTACAAGAACGTGTTTTTTTTGGTACGATGTTGCATTGTCATCAGTCCTTGGAAAATGTGTGAAGGTCCAAATCAATCCGACGTTTAGAAGGGGATGAAAATTGATTTCACAAATTCAGTTACAGAAATCCATGGATATATACCATGCTAATAAAAGCATGTTAAAAAAAACTATATAAAAATAAAGTCATTAAGGTCAATCGACATTGGCACACTATCAAACTCCGTGCGGCATAGAGTATAAAACTAACGCACTTCCTATTATTCTTTTAGTAATAAAACGACTTCACAATGGCAACGTTAAGGCATTTAACCGTGTGTTCTGTTTTGCAATTTTGTTTTACTGACGCAGCAAGGATACTTGCTATCTACCCGCTGCCTTCCATTAGCCATCAAATAGTCTTTCGACCTATAAGTTTGGAACTAGTCAAGCGAGGCCATGAAGTGGTAGTTATTACACCTGACCCCATGTTCCCAAAAGGGCAAGCTTCCCAAAACCTAACAGAAATCGATGTCCATGACATTTCTTATTCAGCGTGGACTGCTTTTATGGAATCATCAAAAGGAAATAAAGAAGATCTTATAACGCAAGTAAATGTGGCACTGGATGCTATTCTGAAAACTGTAGACAAGCAATGGCAAGTTGAAGAAATCCAAGATTTAATCAAGGGCAAGAAAAAGTTTGATCTGTTGCTTACAGAAGCTTGCGTTAGACAAGCATTGGCTTTCTCACATGTTTACAAAGTACCTGTGATTCAAATCAGTTCTTTCGGAGCTGTTTCTGGTAACTATGAAACAATTGGTGCTCCTATACATCCACTCTTGTATTCTCCTATCATGGGACAGAGACTATATAATCTTACAATGATAGAAAAGCTGTATGAATTGTATAATAGTTACATGATAGATAAAAGTTTTACTGATATGGAGAAAGCAGACAATAATTTGATAAGAAAATATTTCGGACCAAACATACCGGATGTGAGAGAACTCCAAAACAATGTTGATATGTTATTTTTGAATATAAACCCGATTTGGGAAGGAAATCGTCCTGTGCCTCCAGGTGTTATTCATTTAGGAGGATTGCCTCAAAAACCTGATAAGGAATTACCTGCAGTAAGTATTTTGTAATATATATTGCACGAGTTACCCTATAAAACTTTTCAATGTGTTTAGAAATATATTTACAATGAAATTTTCGTGAGTTCAGATATTCATATTTTTTGTATTAAAAATGGTGAACCCACGAGATCACTGCATACAGAACTGGAACACGGCTAAAGTATTAAACTATTATGACATTTCCGAAACATGCACATACATACACATGAGACATTTTGTTTTTAATACAAAATCACTCTTTTATAGGAGTTCGAAAACTGTTTCTATGACATTTATTTCTGATTTGCCTATAGTTAAAATTACCACTATACATACCCCATGTACCATTTGGTGTCATCTCTTAACGGATGATTATATAAATTATTCAAGAAGGCTACACGAATTGATAAGTTGACAAACACTTGATAACATAATTATTTAATCAACAAGGAAGTCGTTATTACATTGTAACAAAAAGTATTCTAATAATTAATATCGTAATTTAGTTCCCATTGGTATATCTATATAATATAAAATGAACATAATATACCTTAGGTTTTAGGTTCGGTCACCGTTGGTTGTGATATATATCTTCAGCTTTTTAAACAACTTTACTGAATTCCATACACACACCGTTTATTCATAGAAACCGATTATTATTTCGTATGTAGATAACTAATTAATATTACTTCTACACAAACTTGTTGAAGAAGAATAAAATTATAATACTATTTGTTTCGATGTTTCCTTTCAATAGCTATATCATCGAAGCCATATATGCACGAAATACATTTGATTTTAAATCATAGATTTTCGCGATTATTACACATTATAATAAAATACTTTTAAACGAATTCAATCTCGTATATTTAGATTTTTGATTTTTCTGACCTTTCGAATACTTTCGTGGGCGCAGGATGACTTAGGTGACAGGCGTCGTTTAAAAAAGGTATTCTATTTGTCTACCATACAAACGTCAGGAAAATCTAAAATCTAAATATACGCGACAAAATCAGTTTAAAAGTGTTTTATTGAAATAAATGGTGTATTTACAGAAACAACAATACAATTCAGAACAATAATTTTAGGATTTAGGAAGTAGAACTTAACAATAGATATATGGCCTTCAATATTCCAGCGGATGATGTAAATAGCTCATTTAGCAAGACTTTAATATGTATATAATTGAAGTGGGCACTTAATAGCGTGTTAAATTTACAAGTCATCTAATCCTGTAATTGCTCCATCAGAAGACCAATATTTCCACTCATTGTGCACTATCATCGTAACGTTAGATATGAGCATATACTACGACTATTTATTTGGATCTTTTTTCTTTCTGGTATTTTGGTCTCCGAAAAGGTTTCAGTACCATAGACCACATTCATACGATGCGGCAGGTTATACAAAAGACCGAGGAGTATAATCTGCTACTATGCTTGGCATTTGTGGACTATGAGAAAGCTTTCGATTCGATCGAAACCTGGGCAGTGCTGATATCTCTGCAGCGGTGCCAGATTGGCTATCGGTACATTGAAGTGTTGAAGTGCTTATACAGAAACGCCACCATTTCGGTCCGAGTACATGAACAGAGCACGGGGGCAATTCCATTGCAGAGAGGTGTGAGACAAGGGGACGTTATTTCCCCGAAACGGTTCACCGCTGCAATGGAGGATGCCTTCAAGCTACTAGAGTGGAAAGGATTCGGCATTGACATCAATGGCAAGTATATTACTCACCTTCGATTTGCGAGAGGCCTTTGTTCAGCAGTTGACGTCCTGTGGCTGATATGATGATGATGATGATGACTTTGGTCTTTCTTTTTCTTTTTCATGTGGTTAGTGGCCAACCTTGTGCCACAGTTGTTCAAGCCAACTAAAGGCATCCGACTTGGCTTAACGACTGCCGTCTAATGACACCAACCGGGACCGCAGATTTTACGTGCTCATCGAAGCACGGAGATGCTCAGTTCGAACACCACTTTGCGGCCACCCATTTATTTACTCACTACGCCAGCGTTGCTTGACCTTTTTTTATTTTTTTTATTGGTGCCCAGTGGAAATTCATCATGAACTTCCTTCGCCCCGGGGAAGGACGAAGGGGTATGCCGGACTCCTACCGGCTAAAACCACTGGAGCGGTCATCTTCGGCACCTAAGGGAGGCTCCAGGTCCTCGTATGATCACACTAGAGCAACCCACTGGTGCCACGCCTATTGGCACATCTCGGAGAGGGTGACTGTAAAGCGGTCACCCCCCCAGGGGGATTGTAAAGGACCCCCAAAGCGTCCCACGGCAGCGCGTGACCACATGCGTGCTACCGTCTTCTCTTGGGTCGCTTGGTGTGGGCACGCAGATTCCCCAATCTACGCACCCGCGAACCCAGAGGTCCCCCACCTTATAGCAATGGCAGGGGTTTTCAGGCGTATCGGAATTAGGCGCCAGGGCGGTTGTTACCCCGGCGCCGTCTCCTTCTTCTTCGAGCGGGATCGGCCCTCTCCCGATCCCGCTCTGCGGTCTCCTTCTGGAGCATGACGCTCTCACAGAAGGAGACCACTGCATTCCAATTTTCGTGCTCTGCCAACATAGCCGACACTACTGCTGGCAGAGAGAGATCTTGCCCGATCCGATCGACCAGGATCCACCGCTCGGCGGCCCACGCAGGGCACGCCTCGAGCGTGTGCTGTGCGGTGTCCTGGTCGCTATCACAATGGTGGCATTGTGCCGTGGCCTCGCGTCCTATCCTGTGCAGGTACGCGCCGAAACAACCATGCCCGGTGAGCACCTGCGTCAGGCGGTAGGTGACGCGCTCGCTCCTTTGGAGCCAGGCTCCAAAGAGCGGCAGGACGGCCTCGACGACGCGCTTGGTCGCAAACTGCATCCGCAGGCGATGACGCCACTTAACAAGTGCGCGCCGCCGAGCTCGCCGCCGCAGCTTGTCCAACGCCCCTGGAGGCGCGCCTTCGCCGCTCTGGCGGAGGGAGCGTGTCTGATCGTAGACCCACGCATCCATCTCCGCCAGGATGTCAAAAGGCGGAAAACGCGCCAGGAGAGTTGCCGCCTCGTAGGACACCGTTCGGTATCCTCGTGCGATCCGGATAGCCACTCTGCGCTGCAGACCGTGAATTTTGGTTCTGCAGCGCTGGGCACCTGATAGTCGAGCTGACCATACAGGCGCCCCGTATAGGACCACGGACCGCACGACTCCTCCGTAGAGACGGCAAACTTCCTCACATGGTCCCCCGAGATTGGGCAGCAGCCGGTGTAGAGCACCCACTACCCTCTCGACTCGGGGGAGCGTTGCTTGACCTAGCCGATCGTTTACCGCAGTTGAATTCCTTGATCGGTTATCGATCTGTTCCGTTCTGATCTATGAGCGCCTCAAACTCATCTTCTACTTCGTTAAATCAGTATGGACTTAGGGGTAGTGCCGAACTATTAAAAGCACATTAGCACATTATTAGTATTCCCACAACCTACCTTCCATTGGGCGTGCGGTTTTCGTTCGCGCATTTGCCGTACGCTATACAGATCCCAGCCCGGCTCCGTCTGCATACAGCCAGGCCAGCCACAATTCCCTCTCAGAGAATACACAGAACGCCACCGTCTCAGTTCTGCTCCTGGTCGCTTGACCAACAGCTCTCAGGCTCCAACTGTTATTTTAAACTATGCCACGCACTAGGCTTTCTCCTGTGTCATGGTTACGTTTACAGAGACAAATTCCACACAAAATACACCTAGACCCGGAACAACCTGTAGATCATACAAATATTTATTCCGTGCAGAAATCGAACCCATGACCCGGAGTGCAGCAGCCAACTGTATCAGCCACTACGGAGGGTCATCATCATCCTAGCAATTTCCAAACTAAGTTATAAGCGGCTTCCAATCTAACTTCAATACCACTGAATATGAGAACTTTACACTCCCATCAGATATCCGCAACTCAGTTATTCGGTTACACTGATATTTTTAGGTTAGGCTGGTTGTGGTTTCCGGCAGAAAATATACCACCCCTCTCTTCCCATGGGCGAAAAAATTAATAATAATTTCCCATAAAAGGCGACTAACGGATGATATCGAGAGCATGGGGAACAACATCCGTGTTTTATGCCGTATGCTGCCGCATAAGCTAAGAAAAACTTACTACAAACAACAATCCGCCTGCCTAGCGTGGTGTTTATTGCAATATCTTCCATAATCGCTCATCGTAGTGATCATTAGGAGGCCCAGGTTTAGCAGTGCACGTTGTATATGTGCGTTTGTAGTTTTCATGCTTCTGACTGCCATTGTTATGGCAACCGGAGCCGATGTAATTAACGTTTTCTCTGAGGCATCCAGAGGTTTTGATATGGAAGGAATGGCCACATATCGAACGCGATATTGCTACAAGCGCATCGTAACGTTTTGGAGCGATCGTACTGCGTCGTTGCTATTTAATAATAAAGCAATAAATTTCCAGGATGTGCACTGATTTATTTGCCATTTGAGATCAATTGATTGATTGGAGTTCATTTAACTGATGCAATAGGTAGTCAATCGTTTATGTTTACCATAGCGCCAGACTTCTTGGAAGGACAGAGTATGATTTAATCAAGTAATACAATGATTCTGATTTAATTAAGTCGGCGCTACCATGGAGATTAAAGCACAGATTTAGCCAGGAAGTTCTTAACAAAGTAAAGCGATACTTCACATCTGGACAGCTTCTTAAACTTTACAAAGCACAGGTCCGATCTTGTATGGAGTATTACGGCCATTTATGAAACGGCTCAGGTATGCACCAGCTTGCTGCACTCTATTTGGTAGCACGCAGAGCTGAAACACTCATAGGTGACGAGTCTAAGGTGGCCAAGCTTAACAGCCTAGTGGTGAAAAGTTGCTTTTACGTTTCTTCTACAGTTGTACTTCGAGAGATGTACGCGGGAACTACACGAACCAATCCCACCATCTCCTTTCTACCACCGGTCTTCCAGATGAACTGCAGATTACCGTCCGCACTTGGTTCATATCCCGAAATGTCGTACTCAACACTTCACCTCAACCTTCATTATGCGCATAGCCAAGGAATGGAACTCCTTGCCAACATCTGTTTTCCCTGCTACCTATAACCTGTTAACCTTTAAAGTAGAAGTGAATCTTCTGGATGCACCGTCATTGATCTCATCCATCGTTTTCCATTGAGCAAAATTGAGGTAAAGAGCAGACCCAGTCATGAATATAAAAAACAGAGGCGTATATTTTCAGGCAGAATTTTCAACAAAAAATCTCATAAATTGCCTGAAATGTAAGTTGACCTTAACGAATTCAAGCTCAGCAATCGCACTTATGACCTAATACAGATGAGGTGATTACATATTTATTGTAAATATGTCCAACATGGCTAAAGAGCATCTGCGTGTTGGACCCATGTCCCCAAAAATATAAATGAATTAGTCTCCCGTCACAGATTAAAATCTTCTGCAGAGAGAAACCAGATTTTCTGATAAGCTTCCATAAGGACATCAGTCTAACACGTAGACGCCCTCAGTCCTAGAACGTTGACGTACTAGGACACTAACTGGGGTTCGGACAGTCCCGAGGGGTGTAGGATTACTGAATGGGACGGAAAGTTCAACAATAAGGTCTGTTGCAAAGGTTATGTGTATGGAATGAAAACAACAGAAATATATAAGCAGATTTATTAACATTATTTTATTTTATTTTAGGATCTGAAGTCCTATCTGGACTCATCTAAGAACGGTGTGATATACATCAGTTTTGGTACAAACGTGAAGCCAAGTCTTTTACCACCGGAGAAGATAAAAATGTTAGTCAAAACCTTCTCCAAACTGCCCTATGATGTTTTGTGGAAGTGGGATACAGATGAATTGCCCGAGAAATCGGCTAATATTAAAATATCGAAGTGGCTTCCGCAGTCGGATCTGCTCAGTAAGTACAACGGTTTATCATACATATCATCCATCAGGCATAAAATGGCCTCTCTGATCGTAAGCAGCAAAGGCATCCATGAACATCAGCAATCAACTATCGATGTAGACTACTTGCAGCATTAATTACAAATCTTTGTGGTTGACGAATGATATATTAATTCTGTATTTTTAAAAGGTTAACAATAAAATAAAATAAAAACTGATGAAACTGATACGTTGCAGACCTAAGAATTGAGTTGAAAGGCCTTTTGGTCCAGCATTTTCAAGGGCTGTTCCTACCTCTCACCCAGAATACAACTACGCTTAGAAATCATAGTTAAAAGTTGGCATGTAAAATAAGTAGAACTGTTGTACCGCCCCAGTCAGTCTCTTCATATTTAACTCTTTTACCACGGATTTAATTTTCATTTAGCATGTAGTAATTAGCTTTATTTGATTAGGAAAATAGGGCAATCCTTCTCTTCCCGATATCGTAAAACTCGACTATGATACGCGTTTACATCCTGTAATAGAGAGTGAGGTTGGTTTAAGGTCATAGCGATCGATTCTCTACTAAAATATCTGTTTCTTCTTCTTGATCATTTAAATTGGTCTATCAGTATTGACAATCTTGACTCAAGAGGCGTGATTTGTCTCAGACAGGTTTGCCCCAGGCAATTCATTCTTGGTCACATGTCCATGGCCTTGCAGACCGGAAAATACCAAAATAGTGGTTTTGCAACCTTAGAAACGCTCTCGTTTGGATATAAATTGCAAACATACAAATGGATCTTAGGGGAGAATATTGATTTTTGTTACAAAATATTATCATCATCATCATCTTCATCATTGTTATCTTATTGATCCCGTGTTCATCCACTGCTGACCATAAGTCTTCCAAACCACACCACTGCACTCGATCTTCCGCATTTCCCATCCGGCTGCTACAGCTACTTTGCCCATGTTATTGCTCTAGCTAACAGTAGTTAGCATTCTACACTGTCTCTTGTCCCAAATTACTATCAAAATATTAATTCTCACTCCAAATCTGAGTCTGTGTTTTTGGATGTTTGTTTATTACTGAGACGATAATAAACAAACATCCAAAAACACAGACTCGGATTTTAAATATCAGGATGAATAGTCGTTTAGTATCAAATCTGCAAAGTCATACAAAGGTGACGTGCAAATATTATGAAATTACTCGATAATAACACATAAAGGCATATTCTTCATCACGAAGAAACAAGTAAGAAATTACTATAAGAACAGTAAACTGTTGCACCAAAAGAATATTATTATTTTAACCAACAATAAAAAAATATGTTGCTATATTCATTTTTGCTTCTTGCATCTGCCTGCTAAGCGTGGTGATTATGGGAATATTTGTGACCGCCTCTGACTGCTCATTGTGGTGATAATTAGGAGGACTATGTCCAGTAGTGAACGTTTATGTGATGTTCAGCATCATGTCCACTATATTCTTGTAAAGTCGATTAAGGGATTAGCCGGAGGATGGGCAGCAGCATCCTCTGAGTACATTAACAACTCAACTGTGATTGCCAACCCGTCTGCTAAGCGTGGCGATTATGGCAAAACCCCCCAATGAGCCCACAACACACCCATATTTGTCGTTGTTGTGATCCTTGGGGGAGGCCTGTGTCCAGCAGTAGACATCATTCGGCCGAAATGATGATGATGATGATGATGATGAGGCTAGATAAACAATGTCCAGAAAATCTAAAAGTATAAATATCCAAAGTCAAATTTTTACTTACAGAACACCCAAAACTGAAGCTCTTCATAACACAAGGAGGTCTACAATCAACAGATGAGGCTATAAGAGCGGGAGTACCGCTAATTGGAGTGCCAATGTTGGGTGATCAATGGTTTAATGTAGAAAAATATGTGCTTCATGGGATTGGAATAAAACTGGAATTGGAAGCACTCAGTGAAGAATCATTGTCCCATGCAATCAAAACTGCTATTGGAAATGAAAGGTATATTAGCATTCTTATAAAATATAATATGCAGTAAGTGGTTATAAATATAAACGTATCAAGACATATAGCTGAATAACCAGTCGCACTCACTGATCGGTAAACGATCGGCGAGGTTAAGCAACAAATTAAGTCTGTAAATGGCTGACCACGATGAGTGTCGCCATGATTCGCAGGGTACGTTAAATCGTTGATCCGAGTTGTTGTTAATAGACAACAGTCGGTAAGCCAAGTTGGGCAGCTTAAACAACTCCGATACATGGTTGGTTACTAATCACGTGAAAAGAAAAAGAAGCTTAACATTGTTCTTTGAATTTAGAGTTTGAAGCTATACCATCATACCGAATACGTTATGATGGTTAGTTAGTTCTCAGAAAAAGAGGAAACAATCACAAGTGACTGGTAGATAGTAAGAAATATAAATAAGAATTTCAATGCAAAGCTCGCTAACTTGTAGTATCATAACAAACCCGTACAATATTCCCACTCATTACATCCCGTGGTTATCTTAGCAGCGTCAAGATCTCGCTGGCTAGTAAATTAAGTTTCATCGACAAAAACATTAATTTTACTTTCAGATATCGCAATAACATAATCAAGCTTCGAAACGTAATGTTCGATCAACCAGAGCATCCGCTAGAGCGCGCAATGTGGTGGATAGATTACGTGTTGCGACATGGCAGCGCGAGACATCTGCGTGCACCCGCTGCCAACATCACGTGGTCGCAGTACCTTGAACTCGAACTAGTAGCGGTTGTAATATCAGTACTATTATCATTAATTTTAGTCTTTGTTGGTATTATTTATAGTTTGTTTAGGTTTGTTACAAATAATTTTATTTTAAAGGCCAAAGTGAAATGTAGCTAGGTGTTTGTCCGATAGTTAGATTCTATATATTATAGTATATATAGTATATTCAATCTGTCACATAATTCTCATATTTGCCAGCGTTTCCTTGTATATAAAATTATTTACTATTTTCAACTCATCCTACCCATTCATTCGTGATAGGTTTTAACTACATAGAAATGTGATATAAGGATAAAATATGTAAGATCAAAATTTCTAGGAAAGCAAACTGTCGGCAATAGAGAGACAAGTTATTAGCCACCATTTTTCTGTACCCGGGAAAGTCCTCATGGTCGAGGGTGAAGAGGCACATCATCATTATTATATCAGCCAAAAAAGGCCACTGCTCAACATATGCCCCCATAGATATCCACAACTGTGTCGTAATTTTGGAGGGAGTTTGCCAGTACTCGCCACGCTTGGTAAGCGGCTTTGTAAGCTCAAAATAGCTGCTGTTCCTTAGAAGGGCCGCTGCTACACTTCCCCCTGGCTTACAGTCCCGTAGTCGATTTTTACGACATCTAGGATGGAGTGGTGCTATATTCTTAACTCGGATACCACACGAAGTCGGGATGGCGGAGTATTCCAGGCTCTTACTGGCTGAAAGTTCACAGTATTTCTCCGTGCCCATTGTGCCTGAGTCACGGGAAGTACTTTTGCTTTGGTTCGTGAGCCCGGCAAGTCTACAGTAGGTACAACTCTATCCGACAGTTGTACGGAAGTTGAAAATTAACATTGATGTTGTAACTTTCAATGGCAGGAAATATTTTCTTAGAATTTTAAGATATTTTGTTAAGTTTTATGATGTTAAAAACTACTTGTAAAATATTGTCATGAAGTTGGAAATAGTAAAAAAAAAACGATTCTGTCTAATACTTTGTGACGAAGTAGTCCTTCATCTTCATTTAAATCAACCTCTTTCATTACTTCATAGCTTCTATCTCCATCACTGGCCACTTCATGTTTCATTCTTTACTAAATTAAAATTTGAATTTAGTATGTGGTGTCGAATCGTTCTTCATATTTTGATCATTCCATTCACAGAGTACCTTTTTATAATATTCCATTGAGAACGCTTAACGCGTGAGGTCCAATATTATAAATGTTTATTTTTAACTAGCTTTAATAATTATGATAGTAAGCTATATTTCAAAATATAAAACATTAGGATGGAGTGATAGTTGAGCTGACCAACAATATACCTATAACATCATACCGGCCATTTATACGTCCACTGCTGAACAAAGGCCTCCCCCATAGATTTCACAACTGTGTCATCATTTCGGGGGGTATTTGCCAATACTCACCACGCTTGGCAGGCGGGTTGGTGAGCGCAGTATGGCTACCGGTTCACAAAAGGGACGCTACTGCCCATCCCTCTGGTTTAGATTCCCTTAGTCGCCTTTTACGACATCCACGGGAGGAGATGGAGTGGTGCTATATTCTTAATCCACACGGAGCACCTATAACATACCAATATATATAGCATTTCATTAAATTACATCATCCGCACTCCGTACTTTGTTGCCGCGGAGAAAGCCTCCCACAAGTGCTACCCGGAGGAAAACACAGAGGGGAGGCACTCCGTGACAACTTTAAGAATCACGCAGCTGTATCGGAAAACTTCCTTCGTTAAGGATAGGTTTTTGTCGAATCAAAACGACTGGACTTCAATTTCTGAAGTGTACCTGAAGTGGGACTTTAAAAATGTAGCTCTGAAATCTTGTTCAAACTTATCCGAGGTATCTATCCATCTCCCAGATTTTTCCCATAATGTCTTAGTACATTGCCTTACCTAATACTATGTACTTTTAAATCGGTGAACTTGCAGACGAGATGACAGAACCCGGTTACAAAGATCGTTTTGTTTACAACATACCCGGAAAATATTCTGAAATGATACTAATAGGGATCCCTTGGTACCAGGGCTTATGAAGCTACTTAAATTCTGCCTATTTGGATGAAACAGTTTTGTATTAATTTGGATTTTAAGTTATTTTTATGTTTAGTTTTAAAATAGTTTTTATTTTATTTTATTTATTTTAAATTTCAATTCAATTCAATAATTTATTTAGTTATAAGGTTCTAACAGACACTTTTAAACAACAAAGGCCTATTTTTCTATATTACAACCTCTAAGAAGAAATGCCGAACGAAACCGGGCTAGATCTTTTTTTCAATAGGTTTATATTGATTAGTACTTTATTTTACAAGTGATTTAGAACAGCTGTTATACATTGAAAATCTTTTTATAGCTAGTTAAGTTGTGTGCCGTCCTCTGTACCCTCGGCAACCTCAACGGAGTACCCGACGATTGAGGGATTCGATGAGTCAAATGATTTACAACTTTGAACACTTCAAGATTTATAATTAATAAAATGAATATAAAATACAAAATTACAGCGTAGTGTATTATTGGCTAAATAGGATATTGACGAAGAAATATGAATCATGCTCCATATGTGAGTATGAGTTTATATGCTAGTTCAAGTGTTTAAAACAAATAGGGGTAATTTTCCACAGGGATGAAACATTCGTAAAATAGTCTAAAATACTGTCAACCATAACTAATTGGCTTATCTTATTTGCTTAACAATAGTGTGACCATGACCATGGGTGAGATATGAAATTGATTTGTTAAAAATAAACGTTTTATTTATTTGTTAAAAATAAACGTTTTATTTATTTGTTAAAAATAAACGTTTTATTTATTTGTATAAAATAAACGTTTTATTTATTTGTTAAAAATAAACGTTGCCCCACACTAGGATTTCTCCTGTGACGTGGGTTCGTTTACAGACATGAATTCCACATACAATACACCCAGACCCCAAACAACTATCTGCAGATCATACAAATATTTGTTCCGTGCGGGAATCGAACCCGCAACCTGGTGCGCAGCAGCGGCCTGTATCAGCACTGCACCAACCGTGCCGTCAAATGTACATCCTGTACGAATATATTAAATAATTATTTATAATAAATAATACATCATTTAAAGTGTTTTTATTACATTAGTCAGCACTATCAGGAAAAAACTAAAAAAAAATGTTTTGTTTTTGTTAGTAACTGACGTTTTATTATTGTTAATTATATTATGATAAAAATAAACAAGTAAACTTGGTTTAGTCAGAAAAACCCTACAAACTAGGTTTATTATTATATTTGACGCACCTTCGTATAGCCCCAAGATCACTGTACCTGGGTAGACGACACAAACTGGAAATTTATGCGTAAAAAAACATTGCGGTCCTATTTTTGGATTTGATTTGGCCAGTACGAAATGTCAATAATTATTGTTGTTAACAAAATAATAACAACGTAATAAAAATGACTAAACCTGCCATATAGTCATCAGTATGCACGTTAACATAACTAGCATGGTATTATTTAATGACAGCACTTTAAAATAAATCTTTTAACCTAATGAAACATGTTGTGAAGCTACTCGGATCACAGCCTCTTGTTCCACTTGTTTATAAAATTATATATTGCTACAAATAAGTTTGTTGTAAGTGATTTAAAATCGGATCACTATAGACACATTGCCGTTTTTAGGGTTCCGAACGTCAGTAGGAAAAAATGGCAGAGCCCTTATAGGATCACTCGTGTGTCTGTCTGTCTATCCATCTGTCACAGCCAATTTGCTCAAGTAAGTACAAATTTGGTACACATATGGATTTCTGCTACCCAAACGCCGACGTGTGACGTAATTAAATGAATTTTGAATATAGGGGTCATGATGATGATGATGACCCTCTATATATACATAGGTTTCATAGTGAAATCTTAGGTCAAACGCAAATACTCTTAAGGATTTGACGGGATACTTCACACGTAATGCTTGCTGTATAATTCGATGAAAATTAGAGTTAAAATTAGTAATATAATAGTTTATTTAATATTTATTTATTTATACTTTTATGCAAAGTGATGGTTCATTAGGCGGACTTAATGCCATATGGAATTCTCTACCAGTCAACCATCAGGGTCAAAAAGAAATGCATCGAAAAGAGGTACAAAAAGATATATTACAAAAATGATATAATAATACATACATAAAAATCTCCATACAATAGATACGGTACAATACATAGTTTTAAAATGTACTACAAATTATACGTACTATTTATCACTTAATATCAACTAAGCCAAGTAATAGCACTAATTAAATGTCATAATTTAAGTAACAAGCTTCCAATTGCTTTATACTATGGAGAAGAGACGGTAAAAATATCATCATTTTCATCATAATTTCGGCCGAATGGAGGACTCCATTCCTGCTGGACACAGGCCTCCCCAAATATCACCATAACGACTGATATGGGTGTGTTGTGTGCTCATTGGCGTGGTCTTGCCATAATTGCCACGCTTGGCAGACGGGTTGGCGATCGCAGTTGAGTTGTTAAACTACTCGAAGGACGCTGCTGCCCATCCTACGGTTAATCCCTTAGTCGACCTTTACGACACCCATGGGATGAAATGGGGTGGTAGCATTCTGAGCCGGCAACACACGGCATAAAAATATATCGAATTACAATTTTGATAGACAAAAAATGTGGTAAAAGATATAATGCGAAAAAATATAGATTTATGTGTAAAGATAAAGATAAAAGATAAAAAAGATTTTTATTCATTTAAACCATTAATAGCACTTATGAATCGTCAAGACTTTAGTTGCCACGTTCCAAGATGTAGATTTCCTATGGAGAAGAACGGGCAAGAAACTCCATGGTTACTCTTTTAAAATCATGTTACAATATTTATGTGTACGATGTTCTCGAAAATTCAGGTTATATAAAGACAATGTTCCTACATTAAACATAGTAAAGTCTAACCTCTTAAACCTCTTAAAAGTGTCAATATCAAATCATAAACCAGTTGAATATAAAAAAAATATACAATAATAAATTCAGGTGTAAATAATTAATAATAATAATGTCATGTCAAAAAATAATAATTGAAATGTCAGAAAAGTAAATCTGAATAAATTGATGTCACAAAACATGCAACAACAAGATGGCATGTCAATAAGTCAAAAATAAAAAATTTGAATCATTTCTTATAGTGGTCTTGCGGAGCTGGACAAGCACTCTGCCAAACATTTATATCTCTAAGGTAATCCTCTAACGTATAATATGCTTGTTTGCACAGAGTATTTTTTACAAATATTTTAAAATTATTTTGCGGTAATTGCAGCACGGTCTCCGGTATTTTATTATAAAATTTTATACTATAACCCATAAAAGAAGTATGGACTTTAGCTAAGCGAAATTTTGGCTGTACTAGTTTAGATTTATATCTTGTATTATAGTTATGCCGATCACATTTTTTTGTAAAAAGATGAATGTTCTTCCTAACGTACATGATATTTTCATAAATATACTGACAAGGCACTGTCATTATGTTAATGTTTTTAAACAGTTAAAGAAGGAACAAACTATAATATTATAAAAATAACTTATTTACCATGACAGTTATTGGCTGAGTAATCCCGGTGGAGAATCTTCATAGTTTAAATAATTAAAAAGTAACAATGTAATCAGCGCCCCGAAATATAATCAAGCTTTGACCTCATAAGCTCGAGCATCGACATTAATAATTAGTAGTTAGCACACTATCAATATTCTTACCGTATTCTGTATAAAACTCACGCACATCCTATCATTATATTAGTAATAGAACGACTTTACAATGGCAACGTTATGGCGTGTAGCCTTGTATTTTGTATTGCAATTATTTTTTACTGACGCAGCGAGGATACTTGCAATCTACCCAGTTCCTTCCTTCAGCCATCAAGTAGTCTTTCGACCAATAAGTTTAGAGCTAGTTAAGAGAGGACATGAAGTGGTAGTAATTACACCTGATCCCATGTTTCCAAAAGGCCAAGCTCCAAAAAATTTGACAGAAATCGATGTCCATGATATTTCATATTCAGTATGGACTACTTTTATGGCATCAGAAAAAGGAAATAAAGAAGATCTTGTAACGCAAATAAAAGTGGCAATGGATTTAATTCACAAAACTTTAGACAAGCAATGGCAAGTTGAAGAAATCCAAGATTTAATAAAGGGCAAGCAAAAATTTGATCTGCTACTCACAGAAGCTTGTGTTAGACAAGTGTTGGCTTTCTCACAGGTTTACAAAGTGCCCGTGATCCAAGTTAGTTCTTTTGGAGCCATGTCTGGTATATATGAAACAATCGGTGCGCCTAAACATCCATTTCTGTACCCTCAGATCATGAGTCAGAGGCTATTTAATCTGACAATGTTAGAGAAGCTGTATGAATTGTACAATAGTTACATGATGGATAAAATTTTTGACGATTTGGAAAATGATGACAATAAATTGATAAGAAAATATTTTGGTGCAAACATACCGGCTATTAGTGAACTCAAAAACAATGTCGATATGTTATTTTTGAATATAAACCCGATTTGGGAAGGAAATCGTCCTGTGCCTCCAGGTGTGATTCATTTAGGAGGACTGCCTCAAAAACCTAATAAGGAATTACCTGCAGTAAGTTTTTTGTAATATATATTCTGTGAATAATTGCCCTATAAAACTTTCCAATGTGTTTAGCATTATATTTAACATAAATATTTGTGAGTGACATTTTTGTTTCTGTACAAAAACGGTGAGCCGAACTAGCAAAATCACCGCATACGGAAAATATGTTTAAGAATATGGCAGGAATAATTCGAGATCCCTAAATTATTCACATGAGAAAAGGCACTCTTAATACAAAATCAATATGTTAAGAATAAAATGTTTATTTTTAAACTGTCATCGCGTTAAGTTTAAAATACGAAATACCATTTCTTAGTTTTGAGCAACGTATATATCTCATTGAGTGTCGTAACACGAGACGCAATTAAAAATCTATTGTGTCTATACACAAACAAATTTAATGGAATCAATTAAATCTTACTACAAGATTAAAATACATGGCGAGATTCCTACAAATATTATATATCTGCGATTTTTTTATGTACCTATCACTTCGCTGAGTGTTCTCCTTTCTTCGCTGATAGTTATTTTAAATACGAGTAATATAGACTTACGATGTAAAAAAAATGTATTTTCCATAGTAATTATAAAGAGCCTTAGAACTGTTTAATTATAAATTAACGAAATATTATTGACCATGCGACTGGTTCGGTATTTCCTTTCAGGTCAAATAGCTACGTAACGTCGACGTTCGCTCGTTCGACGCTTCGAAGCCATAACCACACATTTTATCACTAGAATCTTTTGCAGCTGCGACGCTCTGGCAAGATTTAGAGCGAATCATCTAGAAATAGCTTATCCATCACCCGATGACTAAGCGCGGCTCCAGACAAGTGTGATTGCAAAGTACCTACAGACGTACTGCAGGGCCTTGGGCAGTACGGTCGACCTAATATGGTTGAAGGCTGATGCTGAAGAGCTATAAATAGAATAGAATCATTAGAACCTAAAACGGAATATTTACCATTACATTTTATTTATAAAATATTTACTATATATCTATATATTATATAAATATCACGTTTTACGTTCTAATCACAGTTGAAGTGATCATGTCAGTTTAAAAACTCATATCCACAGTGAATAAGGTTACATTTGATTTCAATATAGTTAAATTTAATAATCTACGTTTGCCATTCAAATTTTTTTTAGTTTTGTTTTATATTATTTTAGGATCTGAAGAACTATCTGGACTCATCTAAAAACGGTGTGATATACATCAGTTTTGGCACAAATGTGAAGCCAAGTCTTCTACCATCAGATAGGATACAAATGTTAGTCAAAACCTTCTCCAAATTGCCCTATGATGTTTTGTGGAAGTGGGATGAGGATGAATTGCCCGAAAAAACGGCTAACATCAAAATATCTAAGTGGCTGCCGCAATCAGATCTGCTCAGTAAGTACATACACTGGTTTCTGATACGTCGTATTGTTGTATAAAAAGTAATTTTACTTAAGACACACTGCTAAACGTGGGCCTTCCCATGATCACTACGATGAGCGGTCATAACGATAATCACTGGATTTGTCGCAGTTAGATTGGTGATTGCAAATGTTATTATTAGCACACAGGAGGATGTCGCTTTTCATCTATTTGATATCAATACTTAGTCACACTTTCCGACAGCCATGGGTAGAGAGGGCTGGACTTTTCTTACCCGGGAACCACACGGTACTTTAGTTAATTAGTAATTTACATCAGCTTTTTATTAGGTATCACACATTTCTATAGCAAAGCTGTGGTTCCGGTCAGGTCTACGAATTTCGTCCTAGTACCTTTTTAGATACAATTCTTTGAACGACATCTGATGTTTGTTTTGAAGCCATATCTTTATAGAAACCTGTTTCTATTTGCAGAAAAAATAACCCAATACATGAACGAAAATTCAAATTATACTGCTATAAAACTGGTTTGTCAAAGTCACGGTTTAGACATATAGTGGGATAAGGATATTGTTATGCAAGGGGCTAAAATGATGCATCATATACAAGGTAGTTTTACTCCGGAGCTTCAGCGAGGGAGTAAATAGAAACACACTAGTTTTCACTACGATTGCAAGAAAATAAAATAATCCAATACAATATGAAATAGTTTATTTGATTAAAAATGAAATGTACAATTTGTACAATTCTGGATATTTAACGAGATGTTTTTTTCCGGTAACTTAATTTCAGTCCTCTGTGAAGATAAATATTGAGTTGTGTTTCTTTATATTTACATTATGTCTTATCTGTATAGTTCGTAAAATTTAAAATATTGTTTGAATATGTGCACCAAAGCGTTGAACTTTGATATTTTTTGGATATAATACGTAAGAACAAAATACGTAAGAAAAATCCACTCGTTTGTCTGTCCTCCACTTCAGAAACTTTTTGTAAGTATTTATATAAATGCTTTGTGACCTTGGCGGCAACAGATTGAAAATTAATTCTTTTCCTTTCTCTTCTACTTGTAAATTAGGATCTCCATTCTCACTAGACATACATTTTCACTATTGTAAAATTAATTACGATCACTACCAACTCAATTTGCAATTGAAAAATTCTAAAGATTTCGGGTCAATGTTTTTTTATTTCTTCTGTAGCCGCAATGCATTGCATGCATTCTACCAAAGAGATCACCGATTTTAGTTCCATTTTTAAAAATAAAATTTTGTTCTTTTTTATGAAACAGTAATAAGTCGAATCTTTATTCATGATTATTCTACTTATAACTAAAGACTTTTTCGTTTGTGTAGGTAGGCTCATATCATTTGATAGACAAAAATTTAAAAAAACTTTTTCCCCCAGAAGAAGAAATGCTATTTTTTCTTCGCTCTGGTATGCCACAATGCAACACACTTTTTGGGTAAGAGGAGTGAAAAATCACTTTAAGAACTGCCACATAGCGCTTTTGAGTTATTAAAGTAAAACAAAATGTACGTCTAATAAGAATAATAGTCACGGCAAACTAAATTTACAGAACACCCCAAAGTGAAGCTATTTGTAACACAAGGAGGTCTCCAATCAACAGATGAGGCTATAATAGCGGGAGTACCAATGATTGGAGTTCCAATGTTGGGCGATCAGTGGTTTAATGTAGAAAAATATATTCATCATGGGATTGGAATAAAACTGGAATTAGAAGCACTCAGTGAAGAATCGTTATCCAATGCAATCAGGACTGCTATTGGAAATGAAAGGTAAATTTGCACATTTATAAATAATAATCAATGAGAGATAAATATTTAGCTAAATGTATCAAGATATTTCCCGGAATATTGTTTTATGGATTCTGAAACTAAAGCAGTAGTTGACATTGCTTGAGTTCGTGGTTAGTTCTCAGGAGCAGCTGCAGCAGCAGTTGTGCAGCTGTTTGGCAGATGTGAAGCACTAACCTATCTTTTGTCTCATAGCAACATCCATAGAAAATATCGTCAACTCCATCTAGTTCAGTCCCTTCATCATCATCATCATTTCAGCTGAAAAAGGTCCACTGATGGACAGAAGCCTCCCCCAAAGATCAGCACAACGACCGGTATGATTTTGTGTTGTTTTGCTATTTTCAATTGCGGGGTTTTGCCAGAATCGTCACGCTTTGCAGACGGGTTGACGATCGCAGTTGAGTTATAAATGCACTCGAAGGACGCTGCTGTACTGAAAGTCTGTGGATTATAGTCGAAATGAATTGTGTATCCATAAAACTGATTATGGATGCGGCTGTCACGAATCCAGCATATGCGTTGACTTTTAAAACATTTGAAAAAAGGAACCTCAGTTATAATATTATACCGTATCCGTACTCGTATATGATTCTCCCTTCCCATTTTCACAGGCCCATTAATATCCCATTCCTTTTAACCCTTGTGGAATCACCTTCAATTTAATTATAAAATAGATTTATTAGAGAGAACCATATTAAGCTTTATTAAAGTTTGTTTAAGTTTGTTTACGTTATTTAATATTTTATTATCGTGGGCAACATTTACCTCCTTGAAGTACTTGTGTATTTGCATAAAGAACTTTTATTTGTTGCTTTATTTCTAGATGATTCAATGAGACTTGTTCATAACGCTATCAGAGCCTATTTAGTTATTGGTCTGAGTATTTTTTTTTATATCCACCTCGTCATAGGCAAAACCAAACAGACAAATAGATGGATCCATTAATGGTGTTTAAGAAAGGTACGAAGAGATATCACTCTGAACGGCAGTGTTCTCGCAAGAGTATCCCAGACGAAATGCCCAAAGTGACAAAAACACTGCGTCAGGTCACGATAATATATCTGGCCGTGTATGGGTACTGGCTTTAAATGCTCTCGCCCAACATGAGGAGGCCTCTTAAGCGCACACTTCTTGTGGGCCCAGTTTTGACTTCGGTGGAAGACTGGAAAACTGGTCCTGCTGTGGAAGGAGGGGCGTCCGGTGAAGTCACCATATACCACCGCATCATGCTGCTGGACGAGTTGCGCAAGTTCATTGAGAGAGAAATTTCAAACCACCTCGTCCGGCAACGTGGTGGGGCTGGATCTGGCGGGAAACAAATTTGGATTCCGCCAGGTGCACTTCACCGTCGATGCTATTATGAGCGTGAGATTTCTGGTGGTGGAAGCAGCATTCTGAGATGAGGTGGTGTTGGCGGTGTCTCTCGGTGACGCCAACGCCTACAAAAACCTTGCACTGGAGTTGCATTGGAGTGCGTGGGATGCCATCTCTTTTTTCGAAAACGTGATGGACGCAAAGGGGGCGATGGAGAAGAGACCACGTCTACTCCGCGCCGAAAAAAACGGACCAGGCGTTGTCGCAAGCCGCTGACCGATGACATTTTTGAACACGTAATGTACCGTAAATAACGCAATCAAAACGCTGTATGATTATTGAACTATGATATGATATTATTATGTTCATGCGAGCGATGACCTCATCTGTGCATATATAGCAAAACAATGGCAGTTTCGTTTTATTTACATTGCAGTTTTCTATAAAAATGGAAAGTTTAGTGTGTTTTTATTCAAATTAACGGTAGGATAGACCAAAACAATTATATTATAGTGAAATCACTTAAATAAATCGGAAAAAATCAGAAAATTCAAGAAAGACCGATGATGATGAGGGTTCCACATTCATTGTTCTTTTCTTTCTCTTAAAAAACCAATTCTTTAATTCCAGTAGGAGTTTCGTTAGCATCAATACCTCAGTGACAATTAGGTATGTTAAGTGACATCAGCAATAACATTCGACTTCATTTCAGCTATCGTAATAACATCATAAAGCTTCGGAACGCAATGTTCGATCAACCACAGCAACCGCTAGAGCGTGCCATCTGGTGGATAGAGTATGTGCTCCGACATGGTGGCGCAAGATATCTGCGTGCACCCGCTGCCAACATCACGTGGTCACAGTACCTTGAACTTGAACTAGTAGCGGTTATAATATCAGTACTATTATCATTAGTTTTAGTCTTCGTTGGTATTGTATATAGTTTACATAGGTTTATTACGAATAAGATTACCAGTAAAACCAAAGTAAAAAGTAGCTAATTGCATGCACTGTGCAGCACTTGGATTAATTTCTTGTATATTCTTTATCTTCGTTAGCGTGTACTGGTTTCTACACTTAATTACCACTTGCAGCTAAAATATACCATCTATTAATTGTTTAGCCTACTACATAAAAAATTGAGATAAGCTTAAAATAAGTAACTATAGAATCTCTAGGAAGGCAACTAGTCAGCACCAATCGTTAGTCATCCATCTGAACTATAAAAGAAACTGTAGTTGGTATGATTCCAGTGCATTCAGAATAGATGGCTTATCGCTCAAATTTGAAAATTTATATTTAAAGATAAAAATATTTTTATTCATGTAAAACCATTTATAGGTACTCATGAATAGTCAAGACTTTAGTTGCCGCGTTCCAAGGTGTAGATTTCCTATGGAGAAGAACGGCCAAGAAACTCCAGGGTTACTCTTTTTAAATCATATTGGTACAATGTTCTCGAAATGATGGTAATGCGAGGACAATGCAGGAGAAAAGAGTCTAAACTTCTTAAAAAGTCTTCACTAAACAAGCTTGATTTTAATATTTACCGGAGTTTTTTATTCAATTGTCATGACAACATTAACGACGATGACGATAGAATATACCAAACTAATTAATATATTGAAAATCTCTCATAGGATATTGTGATAATAATATTTTACAATTTTTTAAGTGTTGTGATGTTAAAATGTACTCAATAAATACTTGTATGCAGTTTGAAATAAATACATTCATAAAAAGAAAATCACTTCTTATTTATATACTCGTACGTGCATAAAAATTACGACCAGACAGGTACCAGACAACTTCCATTAGCATTAATCTAACTACTGATAGGAGCCTGTTTATCATAAACGATATTAAAATATTTGAGTTTGATATCGTTTTATGTATTATAGATATTTATAATATCAATATCATTGATCTTTACCATTGGAACGCAACTTGTGTTAAACACAACGCTAAAATACAATTTTGTCTGATTTATCAACCTACCTGTGCATAATATTCGACACATTTCATATATTTATATACAAGTATTACGCCAAAAAGTTGTTTCTTTTCTCGTGCATGTAGTAATCTACAAAATACATTTATTATTATTTCCTTTATTTACTTAACTAACATATTAATTACATTTTTAAATATATATATATAAAGCAAAAACAAAAACACATACATTTAAAATATAAAAAATAGTGACCAACCGGCAATGGGCAAAGGGTCCAAGCTACCGGTGGTTAGGGCTCCGGAGAAAGGAACCTCCTCACTATGCGTGCCGTGTCGAGAATTACAGCCTTCTGCAGCAGGCCCTTGATCCAGCCACCTAACGAGAGCCTCTTCAGATGTTGATCGAGGCTCTTGGCAATAAGGCCATTGGCTGTCACAACTATCGGCACAATGATTGCAGAGTCCACATCCCACATGTCGACAATCTCGTGTGCCAAGTCAAGGTACTTAATTTGTTTATCTTTCTCGGCTTTCACGAGATTCTCGTCATGCGGAATTGTAACATCAACAATCATCGTGCGGCGCTCTAATCGATCTATCACCACTATGTCAGGCTTATTGGCGACAATAGTTCTATCAGTGATGATAGATCGATCCCAGTACAACGTGACATGGTCATTTTCAAGAACTGGGTCGGGCACATACCTGTAATACGGTACCTCAGATTCCACAAGGTTGTATTTTAGAGCAAGTTGCTGATGGATGATCCTGGCCACTTGGTTATGCCTGTGCAAGTATTCGCCGTTAGCAAGACGAGAACAACCAGAAACTATATGTCTTAGTGATTCACCAGGACAGTGACATGCCCGACAGATGTCAACGGTGCCATCCTTAACAATATATTTCCGGTAGTTGTTCGTCATGATAACGGATAACGGAGAGCGATCTAAGCTTAATAGAACCCGAAAGTTGAATTCCCTCGGATTCCATTATCTCCCCTCGTTTTACACGCATGACCGCATATTTATCCATACCAAATTCCATCCTAATAGAATTACTGAAAGTTTCAGTTACTTTCAGTAACTATATTAGTTGCAATTTGCTGGAGGAAAACAGTTTCAGGTCATCCATGTAAAGCAGGTGAGATACTACCTGACCTCCTCTCCGCAATTGGTAGCCTAGCCTTGATCCCTCCAGCAATGTGCTGAGAGGGTTCAAGGCTAAACAAAACCACAGGGAGCTCAGACTGTCGCCCTAGAATATTCCCCGCTCAATCTTGATCGTTGCATCGTTCCCTTGAATTTGTCGACATCCTGGATAGCGAAGGACCGTCCTCCATTGCCCCATACATGACAACATGAAAGTGCGTATAGTTTTATTTATTTTATATAACTCCAGCACTCTCATGAGCCATGTATGCGGCACCGAGTCATAGGCCTTCTTATAATCTATCCAACATGTCGACAGATTTTTTCGGGAGCGACGAACTTGTTGGCTAATGGCCATGTCAATGAGGAGCAGCTCCTTAGTGCCGCGGGACCCATTCCTACATCCATTTTGAGAGGCAGACATGATGGCGTTGTTGTCAATGTGGTTGGTAATTTTCTCTCTCAAAATGGATGTAAGAAGTTTATATAGCGTCGGTAAACATGTGACCGGCCTATAGTTTTTGGGTTCCGCTGCACTACCTGATTTGTGGAGCAGGTGGGTAACTCCAGTTGTAAAGAACTGTGGTAGCGACCCAGACTCCAAGGCTGACTGAAATTGGGATGCCAAGCGTGCGTGTGAACTACGCAGCCATTTGATCCAAAAGTTTTGCAGTCCGTCCGATCCCGGGGATTTCCAATTCGGCATCGGACGGGCTGCACTGGCTACGTCTTGGATGGAAATTGTGAATTCCTCCATCTCTTGTATGGGTTCACACGTTCGCTCAATATCCCGCATCCATTCACACGGAGGTGACCAACAGGCGTCGACCAGATGCTGCGCCAGAATGCATTCGTGGCTTCATCATCTGGGCGACCCACATTGCTCACACTTTGGTCAGGTCGCTCCCAAGATCTATAAACCCGCCTTTGATCGCATTGGAAAATGCGATTCTGAAAGAATCGTTCCACTCACCTCTTATACCGGCGAATACGGCTTGCCCAAGCATAAACCTTCTGCTTCAGGAAATCGATGCGCTCTGTGACACGGGACATATATTCTGGACGACTGATCCCAGTCCCCGAAAATGCCCGCCTCACAAAGCGCATTACTCTAGGTCGAGTATTACCATCCCTGAAGCAGATTAATTTAGCAATGAGTACCCTGGCCTCGTCGATACGACGCTCAATCCTGCACTGCCAAGCTGGTACGGCGGATTTTGGTCGTGTAGCGGTGTCACCAACTGGGAATTTGACGTGAGCTACACGACATGCCGCTACAGCTGCATAATACTGGATTGAGTGAGTATCACCGAGATCTTCGCTGCCTTCTAGATAACTAGAAAGCAGCGAATCCAGGGCACACACCAACGCCCTATTTTTATTATGCATGGGCAAGCGTGGTAGTCGTGGTTTAAGTTCGGCGGGGGTGGTTCTATATTCCCGAATTGCATCCTCCAATGCGCTCCTCAATTGGTCGTTGTACTGGGTACTTACAGTTATAGTCATGTCATCCTCTTCCTCATAGATGTCGGACCGCGACGGAACCTCGGCAATCACTTGAGGTTGTACCGCAGTCCGAGGCGTAGAAGAAATGACACGATTATTCTGCATTTCGGAGCGTAGCCGATCGAGTGCGGCGTCATCCAATCTATGATTGCGTTGGATGACCCGCACCTGATCCGACAGTCGTTGAGCCGAAACGTTGATGGCTGGTTCAAGTTCCTGGAACAGAGTAAGCATTCTACTACGGTACGCAGTGAGATTGGTTCCTCCCTCTGTAGACCCGTAATATGCGCGCATGACGTTCTCGTTCATAGTATGAGTCCACTTCATGCGCTGCACATAACCACCGGCAGCGGGGGCCCGGTTCGGAGCCGGTTGGCCCCTAGGCCCTAAACTGTTCGGTGGCCGGCGTCGCCCCTGTCGACGTACAGGTGGTGGCGACGTCGGCGGAGAGAAAAACTCGTCACTCGAGCTCGACGCGACTGCAGCTGCCGGCGTCACTGGTGATCTGGAGTCCGGCGGCTGCGAGGCGGAGCTGGGCGACGAGTCCGGGGGTGGTAGGTGTGCGAACTTCGACCTGGCTCTTGTCAACATTATAAATATATCATTTGTATATCCTTTTTTTAGATTTTCATTTTGGCATTATCTTGGATGACAATAGCTGTCATCCTTGCCGTTCATATATCTGTTATATTTCCATAGTGGCTTTATTTATCGTCATTTTTGATTGAGGTTGAGATACTGTACTTTTTTATCAATTAAATGTGTTTTTATCTCCGTTATTAGCAATTTAAAATTATTTTTAAAATCATTTTCTATAAGACATCTGAAAAATGTTGACACTGCTCTAGTGTTCATCATCATCATTTCGGCCGAATGAAGTCCACTGCTGGACACAGGCCTCCCCCAAAGATGTCCACAACGACTGATATGGATGTGTTGTGGGCTCATTGGGGGGTTTTGCCATAATCACCACGCTTGGCAGACGGGTTGGCGATCGCAGTTGAGTTGTTAATGTACTCGAAGGACGCTGCTGCCCATCCTCCGGCTAATCCCTTAGTCGACTTTTACGACACCCACGGGAGGAGATGGGGTGGTGGCATTCTGGGTTGCCAGATTATTATTATCACAGACTAGGTAGTAAGATACTTCATATCAGACGGTCGACTCGGAACATATTTTCTCGCCAATAGCAGACAGTTAACATAGAAAATGACACTTTTTTTAATAAAGAGGCCTGGTTTATGCACCGACATAATAGCCACAATGCCAAAGAAAAGAGTTTCCATAGTATGTACCAAAACGTTTTTATTATTTTTTATTTTCTTATTAGGAATAATATTTACAGTGAAAAATAAAAAAATATTAATACTTTATCCATTTATTTAGAGTATCTCCATAAGTATTAGTAATATTTTTTCTTAAAATAAATATATCTACTAATTCAAACTGACCTAAGATATTTCATTCTAGTTCTGTTACTGAAAGCCTTTTTGTAGTATTTTAGTGACATTGATGATAAAGTTGCACCAGTGTCGAATTCCATACGTACGACCTTTCCTTCTATTCGATTGATATCGTGTAATTTTCATATATTTCATTTCATAGTAAATTGATGTCTGCCACACTGCCTGGCTAACGTTGCTTGTAGAGTCGTCTAATTGATGCGTATTGGCAGTTCTTTGCAAGCAAACTCGGGCAAGGTGGCCTGTTTTGTGACATTTTCGGCAAACGCTTTTGATGGCACCGCATTCATTAGCCTTGTGGTCATCCTTTCCACATCGAAAGCATGCATCTCAGTTCTTTGTCAATGGTGACCTTGTATTTATCTTAGTTTAAGCAGGTGGAGTGTTGGCTGATGTGTTGGTTGTATTTTTTGTAATTCTGTTAATTGAACCAGTTTGTTTTAGAGTGTCTAAAGACATTGCTGCCTTTTAAATTTTACCCATTTCTGAAGCAGTAGCGATTTGCACCAATTTAGGGAATGTAGAAGAGAATGACTTTATCCTGGAGAATTTTTGTACGAATATCACCGTCTTTAAAACCTCTTATAAATTGTAGGCAAAGTAAACTATTATGTTTTGATTTTTATAGTTCTAACATTTAAATTCACAATTTAAAGTAATTTCCCTAAGTTCAGAAGTGTAGGAAATTACTGTTTCATCTTCTTGTTGTAAACGAGATATGGATTTATCGATTTAATCATCTAGAATCCTGTATCCTGGTTTGTATTTCTTTATTTTGTAAATTGGTTTCCGTATTTAGGTCGTATTAGTATTTAGATATTTGTCTGTTCGGATTAAGATGCCTCGTAACTAACCTCGTATTCGTTTATATTTTTACATTGCGATTCCGACATCCTCGCCACCAATTTGTTAAATAAAATACTTCACATTCACAAGGAAAGCATTAGAATTTAATAATTTGACAAGACTGATATTTTTTCAGTGTCATGGCAACGTCCTATGACTGCCGGTAAAACTAAAGATGACGTCATTTCAAAATAGACAGATGGGGGGGGGGGGGGTTTACAGTAGGTACGGGGAGTGAGGTAGCTTTCATTTTGCATGTTGACTGTCAACCTAAGCAACTTTTTACATGTTGGTAGTTGATCACCCGTGATTATTATTATTATATGTCTCTCTTTTCACGGGTTTATATCCCCTGTAAGGGGGAACCCGGTCTTTTGACAGGCTTACGCGGGGACATAGGTCCAACACGCAGAGGCCCTTTAGAGAATTTTAATCTAAAATGTAATAGGACACCAACCGGGGACTCTCCATAGCTGCACTATAAAATGAAGTCATGGATTGTCCCCGGTGGTGTAAGGCTATTGTATGAGATGGGAACTATAACAATAAGGTCTATTGTAATGGGTGTTACATGGAATAAAAAGACTAATAAATACGGGAACAACGGCGTCTGCCTTTCAACTTTGATCGTGAAATTCTGTGGCAGACGGTGACTTGCCACTCACAAGATGGGCCCCCTAAATGGCCACCACTACAGGCGACAAGGAGCAACACCGGTGTGAGCGGCTAGGGGTGTAGAGAGGTGCGGCACCGGTTTCACCATCGCGCGTCTCGAAGACTCGGAGCGGGTTTCCCCGTTATTACGCCAGTAGACACTTCCACCCCCGAGCATATAGCTCTGGCGGCCCCCCTCTGATCGGCCAACTAAGGCAAGCCAGAGTTGAAAATCCTGCGGGCACTCATGGGGTTCCACTCCTACCAACCAATAAAGGCAAGCGGAGACGAGGCCCTGACCGACTCTCTGGAGCATTCGGGTACGCTGTATCGCCACTCACATTCAGCTCGCCACAAACTGTCCTGCGTTCTGTAAGCTACTTAATAAACTTTTTTTTTTTCTTATGATATACTTTTTTTTTATCATAAGGTATGAATAAATCAAGCAGCTACTTTAATCTGCCCTCCAGGATTACCTTATCCCATGGTGAGATAACGTTTGCCCAGAGGGGTTTTATTATTATTTTGTTTTTAGAATTTGATTTTCTCAGGTTTTTAATACCTGGTCATTTTAAGATCACACGGGTGTACACCAAAGTGCGATCTTAAGTTTAATAGGCCTGATTTGCCTGCATTGGCGTGATACTATTGTCCAAATCTAACTGTAAGAATTTCCTAACTATGTGTTAAGTATAGCTGCTTTTTAGAGTGTAAGATATGTATACTTAGAAAGGTTGAGTGTATTTAAACTATTGGATAATTGTTTAGGGATAACACCGGTCGTTGAAATTACTATCGGAACTATTGTTACTCTATTCATTTTCTATACTCTAGTAATTTCTTCTTGTAGTTCTGTATATTTTCTGATTTTTTCTGTTATAGTATTCTGTATATTATGAGTGTTTGGTACTGCTATATCTATTATGTATGTATGTTTATTTACTTTGTCAACAAGTGTTATATCAGGTCTATTGTTATAAATGGTGTGATCAGTTATTATAGTCCGGTCATAATATAATTTGTAGAATTGATTTTCTAATACGGCCCTAGGTGAGTAATTGTAGTATGGTGTGTATGGATCTTGCATGAGATTGTGTTTTTTTGCGAGTTTCTGATGTATGATGTTAGCTAGTTGATTGTGTCTATTAGTGTAGTCGTTTTGAGTTAGTGTGGTGCATGCTCCCGTGATGTGTTGTATCGTTTCAGGTTTAGCGTGGCATTTCCTACATAAATCATTTCTAAGTGTTTTATCTTTCAGTATATATTTTTGTAATTTTTCGTGTTAATGACTTGATCTTGAATGGCTAAAATAAATCCTTCCGTTTCAGGAAACAGGCCACTCAGCTCAAGCCATTTGTTGGATGCCTCTTTATCTATATGTGTCTGGTGTAAATCACTAGGATGTCTTCCTATCACAGACGTCCGTCAGTGATGTAATAATAATAATTAAGCACCAACATAAAAAACAACGTGACATTGTGACCTCAGTATCGAGTATTTGTAGTATGCTGGCCCAAAACGTTGGCTTTGCTTTTCATTATATGTTATCTCATGCGTATTTACCTCCTGAGGTTATGAATACCATCGTTGTACCGATTGTAATAAACAAAACGGTTGATGTCTCCGATGACAAGTCTACCTTCAAACCAACATGATTGGCTACAGTAGTTGCCAAGCTGCTTGATCATCAACTCAGCAAACATTTCCATGAGGCCCAATTTGGTTTCAGGCCTGGGCTATCCACTGAGACTACTATATTGAGGTTCAAGCATACTATCCAGTACTCCGTCAACAGAAAAACATATTTCTTGGATTTGTCGAAGGCATTTGACCGGATCTCGTACAACGTTTTATGGGGTAAGCTTCTAATGGATATTGATACCCTTCACCCGTCAGACGTCAAAAACGAAATAACCGTCAAGCGTCAAGGTAAACGCACAGACACGCGAGCATTTTATCGCCGTGCGTTTGAACTAAGATTTCACAATATTTTAATATCGAATATATATGAAGAGGTTGCCTTAAAATGACCGCAAGGACATTATCTATCCGATTATATAATTTTTATTTCAATCGATATATATTATATATATTTATATTGCGATTGCCCATACTTTAGGAACTTTTTCACTTTATTTTGAAGCAAAATCGTTACAGCTCGTTATGTATTGCATAAGCACACTATAAAAAATGTTATATACATGTATATAAGTAATTAATATTTTACATAAATAACATAAATAAGACTCGCGGCGGGGCGTCGTATTATATACTGTTTACCTACTGCCGTTGACCTAAGTAAGTAGATAAATTACTGTGGAACCTATATGAAGTGGTTACTGATAAATAATCGTAAAGATACTCCCTATCTGATTATCTAATTTTCATATAATTTAGGAGTATATAAAAATTATAAAAAATAGGTCTTGGAAATACTCACGATCCGGAGCACGCGTCGTCCAAATATACCTATACACTTGAAACTATTCAACTGTTTTACAATGTCAACACTATACCACAAGCTACACAATATTCCACTTAAACTCAATAATTCATTATCATTCTAGTTGTTATAACAATAAAACAACAACACAATGAAAACGCACAATACATTGTTCGAAAATTACACCAACGACTGACTTTTAAAAATTCTGACACGAAAACCTAACCTTTTTCTTGCTGTGAATATAGACTATATAAGTGTTTTTTTTTTATCTTTAAATGTTCAGAGTATCAAATACGACCTATCTGTAGCATTTCTGCCAGTATCGGGCTTTAAACGGAGACAAGTCCTTTCATCCGGTGAGTGGAAAACGACTGGCTAATGATTTTTAATGATAACCGCGGGCCGGATGGCATCGCGCGAAGGGAACCAAATGAATGGTCAGTATGTTGAGATATTGGTATGACAACCAATCCAATTATGTAAGGTGGGCGGGCTCAAGCTTGACAAATTATTGTTTAGAATGCGGAGTGAGGCAGGGCGGCGTGACCTCGCCATGGCTCCTTAATCTTTATGTCAACGGAATGATCGATAAGCTCAGCGACGTTCAATAGACGTGAAATTTGTAAATAAAATTATTTATGCAGACAGTTTCTGTTGAGCCCATCGGACAGGGCGCTGAATATACTATTGCATGTCTGCGAGGGATACGCTTAGACTCATGGCCTCAAGTACAATACAAACAAAAGTGAACTCAGGTAATACAGTGCTGAAGTCCACCCTTCTAGTTAGACTTGGCGGAATGCCCATAAGGAGATCCACTAAGTTCAAATACCTAGAGGGCTACCAAGGACCTTACTAGAACTAACCTCAATACCTCAGTATATTCGCAGTTGGCCTATAAGACGATTACCTGTGACATAAACAACCTACCGCCTACCTGACCCAAAATGAGCAATATGTTATTAAAACTACGTCACACAAATAAATTTAATAAATATCTTCACAGTGTATATGTATATTTAGACAGCATCAGAACAATCAGTACCTCACAGTATAGATAGAGTTCTTAAGGTTGATTTAATTTTTAACGCTATCGTACTTCGAGCCGCATTCCGTAAGATTCCGTATATAACACACGCACTTCTTATCATTCTATTAGTAGTATAAAGAATTTATAATGGGAATGTTAAGGCATGTAGCCTTGTGTTGTGCTTTGCAAATATTTTTTTGTGATGCAGCGAGGATACTTGGGGTCTACCCACTTCCTTCGATCAGCCACCAAATAGTCTTTCGATCTATAAGTTTGGAACTAGTCAGGCGAGGACATGAAGTGGTAGTGATTACAACGGACCCCATGTTTCCAAAAGGGCAGGGTCCCCAAAACCTGACAGAAATCGATATCCATGATATTTCATATTCAATATGGAGCACTTTTATGGAGTCAGCAAGAGGTAAAAAAGAAGATCTGATAACACAAATGAAAGTGGGGATGGATGTGATTTTGAAAACTTTGAACAAGCAATGGCAAGTTAAGGAAATCCAAGATTTAATTAAAGGCGAGAACAGGTTTGATCTGTTGCTCTCAGAGGCTTGTATTAGGCCAGCGTTGGCGTTTTCATATGTTTACAAAGTTCCGGTTATTCAAGTTAGTTCATTTGGAGCAATTTCTGGTAATTATGAAATAATCGGTGCGCCTAAACATCCATTCTTGTATCCTCCAACCATGAGTCAGCGGTTATACAATCTGACAATACTAGAAAAGCTGTACGAGTTGTACAATATTTACAGAATAGACACATATTTTGACGAACTAGAGGAAGGTGACAATTACATAATAAGAAAGTTTTTTGGACCAAACGTGCCGACTATAAGAGAACTCCAAGACAATGTGCATATGTTATTTTTGAATATAAATCCGATTTGGGAAGGAAATCGTCCTGTGCCTCCAGGTGTGATCCATTTAGGAGGATTACCTCAGAAACCTGATAAGGAGTTACCCTCAGTAAGTTCTTTGCAATATTAATTGTTTGATTTACTCTGTAAAACCTCCCATCTCAAATAATTTATTGAAAATTATGAACTATGAGTTCAAAATATTTTTATGATTTCCGATCAAATGAGAGTTATAATGTAACATGACAATGGTATTCGAGTATTATGTATGTTAAATGAGTAATGCAATCATACCAATTGTTGGTATATCTTACGTTTATTATATCTTGTTAACCTTATTGGCCGTGTGGTGGCTCAGAATACCACCACCCCATCTCCTCCCGTGGGTGTCGTAAAAATCGACTAAGGGATTAGCCGGAGGATGGGCAGCAGCGTCCTTCGAGTATATTTACAGCTCAACTGCGATCTCCAACCCGTCTGGAAAGTGTAGCGATTATGGCAGAGCCCCCCAATGAGCCCACAAAACACTCATATCGGTCGTTGTGATGATCTTTGGGGGAGGCCTGTGTCCAGCAGTGGACTTCACTCGGCCGAAATGATGAACCTTATTGAATTTAAATTATGTCGAATATTGTTAAAATATGCTATGAGAAACACTTTTTTCCGATTCTATTCCTAAAATGTACGTTTAATACAAAATCACTAATTTGTAGAAGTTTTAGAACTGTTACATAAGTAACAATTCAGAAATGCCATTGCGTTTTATATTTTAATAATATACGATTTGTTTGTTCATAGTTATCAATTAACTAATTATTATAATTTATTCGAGTGCGCTACGTTAGCAAACACTTCTTATCATTGTAATTTTATCAACAAGGTTGATTGACTGATAAAATAGCTCACATATGTATCTTATGGTTATTATTGGGTTCAGTGGAGATTTTTCTTCGGCTTTTATTAACTTCTTTATGGAATAAGTCAAAACAATAATTTTCCATAGAAAGTAGTCCTATTGAAATTGACTCGTGGAATGATAAATTTTTCATATTTCTAATAGCCGTAGAACAAAAAAAATCTCACCATAGAACAAAATGTTATCGATCCTGAACCTTGTTGTGGCGTATCTTTTCAAGAGGTCAGATATCTAGGTAAAATCACAGCCATATACGCACTGGACAAATGTGCATTTAATTTAAATTCAATTAAATAATCGGCCGTGTGGTGCCGGCTCGAAATGCCACCACTCCATCTCCTCCCATGGGTGTCGTAAAAGTCGACTAAGGGATTAGCCGGAGGATGGGCAGCAGCGTCCTTCGAGTACATTAATAACTCAACTGCGATCGCCAACCCGTCTGCCAAGCGTGGCGATTATGGCAAAACCCCCCAATGAGCCCACAACACATCCATATCGGTCATTGTGGACATCTTTGGGGGAGGCCTGTGTCCAGCAGTGGACTTCATTCGGCCGAAATTATGAAATTATGAAATAATCGGCGACTTTCTTTCAACCATTTATTCATATTATTTTAGGACATTAAATCCTATCTGAACGCATCAAAGAACGGTGTAATATACATCAGTTTTGGAACAAATGTGAAGCCAAGTCTTCTACCCCCAGAGAAGATACAAATACTAGTCAAAACCTTCTCCAAATTGCCCTATGATGTTTTGTGGAAGTGGGATAAGGATGAATTGCCAGGGAGGTCGACTAACATTAAAATATCTAAGTGGCTGCCACAGTCGGACTTGCTTAGTAAGTACTACAGCATTGCATTATGTTCTGTAATAAGTAGTTTACTTAAGGCAAATAGTGATCAATTTTAAGCCTTGTACTATCTGAAAAATTGCAATGTTTATTAATGGACAGCAAGTTGCTATTTGAAGTAGTACAATGAAGAATATACCACACCGTCAATGCAATCCACCCATGGATCATAGGATTCATGGGTGGATTGCATTGACGTTCGCAATCGTCTCTCTAATCGATTGTTAGAGACATTTTTAAATCAGAATATATAACTACCTATTATTATACATATTTGTATGAACACAAATCACAATAAAATTATTGTTGTACATCTGAAGACTACTATTTTTTTTTTCTAATTGGTCCGATACTATCAGAACTACAGACTCATGATCACATGAAAATATTATTAACATATAACATCAACAACAATGAACCGTACTTTAAAAATAACGGCACGGTTGGTGCAGTGGCTGATACAGTCGACTGCTGCACACCGGGTCGTGGGTTCGATTCCCACACGGAACAAATATTTGTACGATCTGCAGGTAGTTGTTCCGGGTCTGGGTGTGTATTGTGTGTGGAATTTGTGTTTGTAAACGCACCCACGACACAGGAGAAATCCTAGTGTGGGCAACGTATTTTTTTTAAAAGAAAGAAAAGAAAAGAAAAATATTACGATTTTCATCATAATAATCCCTTGGTAAAAATTATCTATAGGGCTTATGCCGTCTCTTTTAAAGTCATATCCTTCTCTTTTTCTCTTAGAGGCCCGTTTCTATGTGCAGAGATTGATTAGTCAGGACATGAGAGACAAAATTATACTGCAGTTGAATTTGGTAAAAAACTCTCTTAATATTGCTAGATAGCGATTTTGTGTTTCTTGAGTAAATCATAAGGCATGCATGCATAGAGAATGGATTAGTTAATGTTAACTTGACCTGTATGTATTAATGTATGTAAATTTGTTTCAAATGTAATGGAATCTTGCAATTTTATTTTCACTTCTAGATGTCCAATTGAGTGGAATTTTATAAATTTTTCAATAATTGTGAATAATTGATGACACTTTAATAATTTGACATGATGTCAATCGGTTGATATGACAATGATGATGTGTGTGACGTACTTTCTCAACTTTATTTTGTGGCAAGTCTATTGAGAATAATAACCACAGTTAATTTTTGCTTACAGAACACCCTAAAATAAAGCTCTTTGTAACACAAGGTGGTCTACAATCAACAGATGAGGCTATAACAGCGGGAGTACCGCTAATTGGAGTTCCAATGATGGGCGATCAGTGGTACAATGTTGAAAAATATGTACATCATGGGATTGGAATCAAACTAGAATTGGAAGCACTTAGTGAAGAATCATTATATAATGCAATCAGGACTACTATTGGAAATGAAAGGTCTCTTTATATCTCTCTCTCTTATCTCGTCAGCCCATAAACGTTCATTGCTAGTTATGAGCCTCCAAATTACTGCTTCAATGGAAAGGTACTAAAAGTACATTGCCATAATCCGGTGATTATGGCGTGGTCGCTTGGCAAGTGGATTAATGATCACAGGATTTTTTTTACTATAAGTGAATTCTACTGCCCATCTTCTCGATGACAATGCCCTTACTCACTTTTTACAACACACATAGGGGGAGAGGAATGTTCTGTTCTTTGCCAGGAACCACATGGATTGGAAATGAAAGGCATATTAGTATAATTATAAGTATTATGCAGTAATTGTTCATACATTTAAAATTAAATGTATAAAGATGAAGATGTAGTTGAATATTATATTTTAAATTCCGAATCCGGAACATTGTTAACTATACTTACTCGAGAAATTAATTACAAGTAAATAGCGGAATAACCAGAACACTGGAAGCGTTAATATTTTTCAGTCTCTTAACAACGCCCATTGAAACAAACAATTCATTAATTCCCGTAGGAGTTTCATTAGCATCAAGACTTCAGTGACTAGTATGTTAAGTGTCATCAGCAATAACGTTGACTTTATTTCAGCTATCGTAATAACATTATTAAGCTTCGGAATGCAATGCTCGATCAACCACAGCAACCGCTAGAGCGTGCCATCTGGTGGATAGAGTACGTGCTCCGACATGGTGGCGCAAGATATCTTCGTGCACCCGCTGCCAACATTACGTGGTCACAGTACCTTGAACTTGAACTAGTATTGGTTGTATTAACAGTTCTTTTAACATTAGTTTTAGTCTTCGTTGGTATTGTATATAGTTTGTGTAGGTTTATTACGAATAATATTACTAGTAAAACCAAAGTGAAAAGTAGCTAATTGCGTTATCTTTGCTTGGCTGATAGTTGGAAATTTTAAAGTTATTCTCTCTATACGTCCCTTGTATATTCTTTATCTTCACTGGCATGTGCTAGTTTATAAAGTTATTTACTACTTGCAGCTCAAATTACCCATCTATTTGTGGTTCAGCCTACTACATAGTAATTTGAGATAAGCTTAAAATAAGTATTTATAAAGAAGGTCAGTAAGAAGAAGGGAAGTCGGGACCAACCACTAGTCACCTAACTTATCCACTAATGGAAGACACTGTAGTGGGTACAGTTCCAGTGCATTCAGAATGTATAGCTTGTGGCTCAAAGTTGAAAATTTTAATGTACGCCGAACATATCGAACTGATCGCAGCAAATTATTCATAGGATATTGTAATAATATTTTTTTACTATTATTTCATAAAGTGTTGTAATGTAAAAATTTCCTCGTTAAATATTGTTATGCAGTTGAAAATAAATACATTAGTAAAAAAATCACTTCTCATTTAGAAAGTAGAGAGAAAGAAAAAAAGCCATTTTTATTAGATCACAACACAGAGACACGAAATAAAACAAAGCAACAGATAGAGTATAAAAAATGAAGAAAAACAACAAAACCATTAAAACTAAAATAAACCTATGTAGGTAGGTGACATACCTTGACACTACTTACGTATAAATAATATATGTCTGACGGTTGGACCAAATAGGAGTCCAGATCAGCTTCATGCCGGTCAAGAACTCGAACTCGAAAATATGTTGGTGCTATATTGGTAAGAAGTAACTATCGTTAACAGGGAATATAGTATCAGTAGTCTCAAAATTTTAGACATTAGGTACTGTATTCCAGTTTGAAGAACACTGTGCCTAGAGAAATTATTGAGCATAAGAGACTAAAATAACTAATATCTCGAGGTGACGAGGGCAGTCTGGTACCACTTACATTTTTTGCGTGTGTAACAGATCCACGCAAAAAATGCGTGGGCAGCTGTATCTAAAGCTAGAGTTACATATCATGTAACTACAAGATTTGTTTAAGAAGTAACCTTTGATAATTACATCTATACAAATAAATACAATTAAAGTATATGTTTGTAATGTCAAATAAACAGCTTTTTACTAAATGCATATGAAAGTATATACGGTACCTACAACAAAAAAGCTGTATGTCTGTCTGTTTGTTCCCACTAATCTCCAAAACTGCTGAACCGATTTCTACGGGATTTTCACTGGAAGATAGCTGATATTATAAGGAATAACTTAGGTTACTTTTATATTAGAAAAATAATTAGGGTTCGGCGCAAAATAATGAAAAACCATGAAATACAATATATACTCTATGGGAAATGTCTATGCCGAAGTACTCTAAACTATTTAGAATAATCCAAATATATTTTAAATTAAATAGCGGGTGTAACCACGATTCTCAGCTAGTATTACATAATTTAATACGTGAGTGTACAAATAATAAAATATAAACATATGTAATTGAGGATGATGAACTGTCTTTATCACCGCGTATTAGTAACTGGGATGTTAGTGGACTGTAAACGCAAGTTTTATATGTAAAAATATATTAAAATTTAAGGAAACAAACAAGAAACCATTACAAGGAAAAAAGCTGAAGTAGAAGACAAAGCTGACAGACAATGCTTTTTAAACATGTGTCAAAATATAAAAAATATAAAATAAAACTTTAGCTGCCAGTAAAACTTTAGCTGCCAGTTCGCAACACTCTCCCCTCCCGTGGGAAGACTATACTAATTACAACATAATATAACATTTTGAAAGTAACAGAACTTAATAGGTAACATAGTAATAAAGTTTACATGCATAGGTAATTAATGAAAAGTATCATGCACATACATACAAAGTAAAAATAATAAAAACAATATTTTTTGCAATTAAAATAACTTATCTAATCATTAATTCCTACAGGCAACCGCACCAACTTCTTTGCCGGTCTTCGAAGTGTCCCTCCGGCAGTTACTACCTCTGCTACCCGCACCGAACCATCTTTTCCAGGGTATATAGCAGACACTCGTCCTTTGGGCCAAGTACCCCGAGGAAGGTTTCCATCTACAATTACTACAATGTCCCCTACCTCGAGATTTCGTTGGTTGGTTGGACTGGGCTGTTTAGGTATGAGTGTTGGCAGATATTCGCGAAGCCAGCGTTGCCAAAAATGGTCAGATAAACGGATGACTTTTTTCCAATTTGACCGGCCAACGAGATCTAGGTCAGTCAGTGAAATAGATGCCGGCGCTCCAGAGGACGAACCTAAAAGAAAATGGTTCGGCGTGAGTGTCTCCTCAGTAAAGTCGGTAGCTACATAAGTCAGTGGACGACTATTAATGAGTGCTTCTGCTTCTGCTAGGAGTGTCACCAACAGCTCATCTCGCGGCTTCTTCTCGTTAAGCGTTACTCTAAGAGCCACTTTAACAGACCTGACTAGCCTTTCCCAAGCACCTCCCATAAATGGTGCCGCTGGAGGAATGAAGCGCCAAGCAATGCTAGAATTTGTAGCGAAGTCCTTAACTGGAGTATCATACAGCTGTCTTAGTTCTTTAACTGCACCGACAAAGGCGGTTCCATTATCGCTCCAAATTTCGGTTGGCGTGCCACGTCTAGCCGTGAAACGACGTAAAGCCATAACTGCAGAATCTGCTGAAAGGCTGTGTACCACTTCTAGGTGAATGGCTCTTGTGGTAAGGCATGTGAATAGGGCCACGTACCTCTTCTCAGACCGTCTTCCGACGCTTACTGCAACAGGTCCGAAATAATCTAAACCAGCGTAGGAAAAAGCGCGATGATGATGTGCCAGACGAGCTTGGGGAAGATTTCCAAACGGTGGATTACATACCATTGCTTTTCGGTTTTTGCAGTATTGGCAGTCATGAGTAACCTTTCTAATTACGCTCCTTAAACGAAATATGAAGAATTTCTGACGCATTTCGTTCAATACTGTTTCATTATTTGCATGAGCTGCCTTCTTGTGATAATGGGTTATAAGTAGATGTGTAACTCGGTGATTTCCATCTAGCACTATGGGTGTTTTTACTATTTCTTCAACAGCTTGAATCGATCCAATACGTCCAACTAAACGTATAAGGCCGTCGTCATCCAAAAAAACTTGGCAATTCTTTAGCTTGGAGTCTCGAGAAAGTGGCTTTGTAGCATATAGACACCTTAATTCGTGTGTGAAGGATTCTAACTGCGTGACCCGAAAGATGTGCAGCTGTGCAAGATGAAGATCTTCTGACGTTAAAGAGCTACTGAAGAAGGTGCGGGTGCAAGAGGAAGAAGAATTTAACCGAAACGTAGTTATAAAACCCGGTAACCATTCTAAATTATTTATGTCTAATCTCTTTCTACGAATTGCTCGAAATCTTAAAATTCGTATGTATTTATGCGCCATTGCTGTAGAACGCACAAACTTTAACCAAGAGCTGAATCTACTGGCCTCTGCCACGAGACAGCTTTTACTTAAAGCTTCATTATAAAAAATACTAGCCGAATTGAAATATTTTGTTGCTTTTTTTAACTCGTCGATAGGGAATGGCTTAGCGAGATCTATCTCTTTTGGCCATTCGTTTGGAGAAGAACGAAGAAATTTTGGACCTTGAAACCATCTGTCGCTGTAGGATAAACTTCCTGACCCGAATCGAGTAGCAATGTCAACGACGTTTGATAAGGTCGGAACCCAATGCCACTCGTCGGGTGAAGAAATTTCACTAATCTCTCCAACCCTGTGAGCGACATATGGCTTGAAATTTCGCGCGTCGTTGCGTAACCAAGCGAGTACGTTTCTGGAATCGCACCAGAAGTAGCGCTGATGAGGTTTATGGGTTACCGCACAACATACTGTAGCTGCAAGACGCGCTGCGATTAAAGCTCCTTGCAGCTCCAATCGTGGAATAGAAACGGGTTTGAGGGGAGCTACACGAGCCTTGCTACATATCAAAGAAATCTGAACTTCGCCACTAGGGAAAACAAAGCGCCAATATGCAACAGCCGCAAATGCATGCTGACTTGCATCACAAAACATATGTAGCTCCCGCTTTACGTCAGATGAATATGTTTGGAAATACCAACGCGGAATTTTTAGTGAAACTACAGAAGAAATATCTGCAAACCACTGCTTCCACTTAGCATTATCCTCTTTAGAAACCTCCTCATCCCAATTCAGACCCGTTCGCCACGCTTCCTGAAATAGCATACGACCTCTTATGGTCAATGGTGATAATACACCTAAGGGGTCAAAAACACGCATAAGCTGTGATAAAACTGTTCGTTTAGTGAGTTTTTGCGGAATAGGACAAAAAGAACTAATATTGAAACCTATCATATCAGTAAGAGGGTGCCAAATTAAACCTAAAGTTCGAACGCTACCAGAGAAATTCCCCAAGCCAATCTCAGACCCCTGTGCCAAACGCAGGTGAGGGGCCAAAAGCTCCAATGCTGCGGCGGCGTTAGACACCCAGGCTCGCATTTCAAAACCTGCTTGCTGATGGACATGAACGATTTCACGAGCAATCTTTGCTGCAGCTTCGACACTGTCTAGGCTACCCAGATAGTCATCCATATAATGGTTATTTAAAATAGCTTTCACTGCTTCAGGATACTGACTTTGGTATTCTAGTGCATTTTTGTTTTTAATATATAGTGCAGTGAACGGACTCGAGGCTGCACCGAAAATCATGGATGACATTCGGTACGTCGTTACAGGAGACTCTGGAGACTTACGCCACAGAAAACGTTGGGCATCCCTATCTTCCATCCTAATTTTTATTTGAGGAAACATTTCCCGAATATCTGCAGAAAGGGCAACCCTCCCCTCCCGAAATCTTATTAATATGTCAAAAAGGGATATAAGTAAGTCTGGACCAGGCAATAACATTGAGTTCAAACTAACTCCGTCGCACTTGGCTGCCGCATCATGAACAACCCTTAGTTTCCCTGGCTTGTTGGGATTCATCACACCAAAGTGTGGCAAATACCACGTAACATGTTTTCCTGCTATTGAGGGGCATGTTTCGGCATAACCCTTGTCGATTGTAGCTTGAACATTACATCTGTATTGTTCCGCGTATTTGGGATCTTTAGAAAACTTCTTCTCTAAAGTTGTCAACCTATTCCTGGCTAAGTTGTAACTAGACTTTGGAAACTCCATGGCATCAGCTTGCCACAGTAAACCTACTTCATAATGGCCATTTGGAAGACGACGGGTAGTATTATCTAAAATACCTATAGCGCGATCGACATCAGCCGAATGAAGCTCCCTTTTAGTAATACCAATAGAGTCTAGTTTGTAGTATTCGTTAATCATGGAGTCAATTTCATCAAGCTTAGAGCTAACACAATGGTTCACGAACTGAACTACATTGGTCTTACTATGAGCAAATCCAAAAATTACCCAACCAATTGCAGTACGACAAGCGACAGGTTGCGAGCGTGAACCCTTTAGAATTTCTTTCGGAACAGAAAGATGCCAGTTATCTATACCAATAAGAAGCATTGGCTTGGCATTTTCGTACGAAACTAAATCACACAGATCAGATAGATGAGAAAATTGTTTTAATTCCTGCACGGAAATAGACTGTAGCGGGCCTAAATTAAGATCTTTAATAGATCGAGCTTTTGTACACGGTATGTTTCATTACACTGTCGACCTCTTATTTCAAAATCAACGAATTGTATCGGAGAATTTCTGGACAAGCCATTAATGCAATCCATGTGTAACAATGCATTAGGGCCACGCGCGCCTATCTTTTCTGAAATTTTAGAATCAATAAAGGTTCCTGTGGAGCCATCATCCAGTAATGCAAACGTGTCTACGCTTCCCAACGGGCCACTGACTGTTACGGCAATGATTTTAAGTAAAGGCCTCAGCGGCCATGAAGGCGAGTTAGAAGACGAAGACATGTGTGCAACTACTTCTTGACCTTCCTCGGATGCCAAAGTTGAGGGAGGAAGCTCGGATAAATTCGAATGAGTGTCTAAAATGTTATTAGTATGCGACAACTCAATGTGGAGCAATTTATGATGCTTCTTGTTGCAATCATGTTCTGTGCATATATTTTTAGATTTACAAAACCTATATGAGTGGTTCCCCTTTTTTAAACATTTATGACAAACCTTTGATTCTTTTGCCCAACACCATCTATCATTCACTTTGAGATCTAAAAACACAGGACAAGAATCAATTATATGTTTTGTAGACTGACAGTATTTACACTCATCTAAAATCGAAGTTTTATCACTAGATGTTGCTTTTCGTTTTTTGAAAGAGGTTTTAATCAACGAAATATTGTTTTAATCAACGAAATATTATTAGAACTGGTGGTTGTGTGGACTTTGTCTTTACCTGTGACATAAGTTTGACTGTCGGTGTCAACGATAAAGCCGAACCGATTCCTAACCTCGGCTTCATGATCTAAAAAGCATGATAATAAGTCCAGTTTATAACCGGAATTAGCCCTATCAAAGGCAAAATGAGCCCATCGAGTTCGCAATGCGGGAGTTATCTTCCCAATGATAGCATTGGAAAGCTCGGGCGAGGATAAATACTCAACCTTGTTAAGGAGTTTAACAGTCTCTACACAATTTCTAATTTTGCAAGCAAAATCAATCAGCTCAATAGATGACTCTGCACTGCTAATCTTGGGAAGGGACTTTATTCTAGACACTTCCTGTAGTATGATGCTATCAACCTGCCCGAACCTTTGATGGAGAGCACCGATAACCTGGTCTGGATCTTGAGCAGCAACTAAAAGCACTGCTACAGCTTCGCGGGCCACACCGCGTAAAGCTGCGCTTAGCCTCACCAGGTTTTCGGAGGCGGAGAAGAAAGACTTGGTGTCATCGTACAACCGCTTAAAGATGAGCCATTCGGAAACCTTACCATCAAAAAAAGGCAAATTAATTTGACTCACCCTTTGGTTCTTCTTTGATAGACCCACAATCGCACAGGCCAGGTCTTGTATGTCATTGTTTTGTATAGGTTTAAACTTGGATTCTTTATTGTTGTGACAATTATTATCGTGTGGTGTGCCTAATGTACATGTATGTAAAGTAGCTTTAGGCTTCTGACGATCCGTACTCTGTACGTCCAGGAAGCCGCTAGGCAATTTAGCCGAGACGGACGGGCAAAGCGAAGCTGTGGGCATTGGCACACACGTTGGCACCGACACGAATGCCGTAGCGGTCATTTCGGCAGGGAAGCCAACGGTTGCACCCACAGAACGGGTCCTTTCAACAGATACCTGCGAAGCACATTTAGCATTTAAAGAAACCACATTACTGTCTAACCAGTTTTGTACCTCTCGACTTCTTTGAGAAGTAACTGAACTTCGATGACTGGAACAGTATGACGTGCGACTCCCTCGCACACCTTCATTTCCAGCCTCAATCGCGGCTAATTTTGCCTGCAGTTCGAGATCAGCTACATGTTTTTCTCTCTCAGCTGCCTGTCGGTCTCTTTCGGCTGCCTGTCGGTCTCTTTCGGCTGCCTGGTCCGCAAGGCGACGCGCGTATTCCGCCTGCAGGGTGATCATTCGCACCGTCTTTGATGAAGACGACGTATGGTGCGAAGTTGTAGACACACGTGAAATAGTATGCATCTTACCTACACTACCTTGTGACGGACCTTGATCCTCACTTACAGCTTTTGAATTTTTAGGACGCTCCTGAGCAATACCTGAAGCACTCGATTCATTGTCCTTGGATGCACAGATTTGGGCTCTTGTTCGCACCATTTTAATTTTTTACAATTTTGAATGTTATTATACTAATTTAGAGACGGCAAGAATGGACCAAAAATATTAGTAACTGGGATGTTAGTGGACTGTAAACGCAAGTTTTATATGTAAAAATATATTAAAATTTAAGGAAACAAACAAGAAACCATTACAAGGAAAAAAGCTGAAGTAGAAGACAAAGCTGACAGACAATGCTTTTTAAACATGTGTCAAAATATAAAATATATAAAATAAAACTTTAGCTGCCAGTAAAACTTTAGCTGCCAGTTCGCAACACCGCGCTTGATAAAACTTTTGTTGTACATTGCTTAATAATAACAAAGATAACAACTTGTATAGTTTACAAAATATAATTAGTGCCGTGGATTCCTTGTTAATCTAAAATAAAATTGTTGTCTCTTAATCACGCTCAAACAGTTGGAACAATTCATGTGAAATTTGGAAAAGAGTTAGAAATTATACACATAATCGACCTATTACTGTCACACTGCTGGACACACGTCTTTTTTTACGACGAGAAAGGTTAAGCCTTAGTCCACATGCTGGCCTAGTGCGGTTTGGCGGACTACACACACCATCGAGAACATTCTTGGAGTCCTCTCAGGTGTGCAGGTTTCCTCACGATGATTTCCATCACCGTTAACGCAAGTGATAATCAAATTCTGATTTACACATGGATCTGAAAAGAAAGAGGTGGGGGCCGAGATTGAAATCTGACACTCCTGTATGAAAGGCGTTCAACCACTACGATACCAGTGCTATATAATTAATTACACAGATTATTATTTGGAGTAGCTCATTGGATACTTTATAAAGGGTCATCAAGTTAAGCGCCATAAGGATTAAAATATACACGCCGCGAATGAAGTATGTGTGTTCTGGGGACTAAGAATATAGCACCACTGCATCTCCTTCTGAGGACGTAGTAAAAGGGACTAAAGGACCAGGACTAAACCAGAGAGATGGCCAGCAGCGTCCTTTCTGTGCAACAGTAACCATACTGTGCTCGCCAACCCTCCTGCCAAGCGTGGTGAGTTCTGGAAAATTCTCCCCTAAATGACTACAAATTTTGAAAATTCATGGGGAGGCCTCTGTTCAGCAGTGGATGTCCTTTAGATGATATGATGATTATATTCACACTAGAACACAAAAACCGGCTCAGAATGCCACCACCCCATCTCCTCCCATGGGTGTCGTAAAAGTCGACTAAGGGAATACCCGGAGGATGGGCAGCAGCGTCCTTCGAGTACATTAACAATTCAACTGCGATCGCCAACCCGTCTGCCAAGCGTGGCGATTATGGCAAAACCCCCCAATGAGCCCACAACACATCCATATCGGTCGTTGTGGACATCTTTGGGGGAGGCCTGTGTCCAGCAGTGGATTTTATTCGGCCGAAATGATGACATAATATAAATCACCTCCCGTGGATGTAATAAAAGGTAACTCAGGGACTGTCAACTAGAGTGATGGGTCGCAGCGCCTCTTTTGTGGAATATTTCCGATACTGCGATGACCAACCCGCTAGCCAAGCGTAAGTAGTAGCAAGCGTAAGTAGTAAGCGTAGTACTGACACATTTCCCCCAGTGACGACACAAATAATCAAATGCAATGACTCCCAGTGTAACCGGTCGTTTTGGAAATCTATGGAAGTTTTGCTCAGCATTGGACGTCCTTTAGCTGATATGATGATGATAGATTAACTGTCTACGCAAATTTTTATATTTGTATACTGTGTTAACAGTCTTTGCATCTATACGTTTCTTTCATATATTGTTGGTGTGTCTATTTTATTTGTTCTCTGCATAATCAAAGGTCATCTGGTAGAAAATGCCTGCGGAATTAAAATCGTCTTTGTTTACTATTGTACATTAAGCATCAATAAATAGTTGTTAAAAATTTCAGTTCCTAAAATCTTGACAGTACCTATCTATATATAAAAAAATGAATGTTTGTGTGTATGTCCTTTATAGAATCGTAAACTTTGCATTTGATCGTGTCATGATCTTCAGCAGAGTGTTTCTGAGTTGGTACAACCAATCTTTGACAGATGGCGCCACTATCATTCCAATGAATTTCATTTCTATATATATAAAATTAAACGGCGGGTGAAACCACGGGTCCCAGCTTGTTTTTTATAAAAGTCATCAAGTCTTATAATCTCATTATACTTACACCCTGGTTACATGGTACCGCGCGCCTCTACTATGATAAGACGGATTTAATGAGACATTACTTTGCCTGAAGATCCGACTTTGGCATACAACAATCGCTTCGTGTCATGGGTGAAGGTCGAGTGATTTTCATACAAAGTAGTGCGACGATAAATCAGCTTGTCGTGGCAAAACGCGACAGTGTGTTACCCCCGCGTGGAGGAAAGGCCTATCCTTCCGACTAACTTTATATCGACACAGAAAGATTGTCCCACCCAAGTTCTTATCACAAGTCATATATCATATGAAAATTTAGAAACACCTACAACATTTGCCGCCGATATCGTGAAGTTTTTGCAAAGAACTTTGTTCAAATGTGATTTATTTGTGGGGTATCTTATCGGGATCGACCAAGTTTTTTATTGCTAACATTTTTACGCGTGTTTTTATGCCGGTCGAGAATTTCGGTCCGGAGTAGTTGAAGACGGTTAGGGTGATATTTTTGAAGAATATTCCTTGCGTGTTGAGGCATAAGTTTTGAAAGTCAAACATTTTTATCTGCCATGCTGTATAAGTCATTTAGTTTTTTGTAGGTCTAGTTCCAATGATTTATGTGATTTATTGCGATCAGCTAGGCGGCCCACGATTCGAGCAGTGGCTTTGTGATTGGCTGCGCTGGGGATCACGGTTTCTTTTTCCGCACGGTACAAACATTTGCCTACACGTAGTTGATCTGGGCACATTTATGCACGAATTTATTTCTGCAAAGTGTACCCACGACAGATGATAGGTGACAAGAATGGGGCATCCTTTACAAAAAGAACAACTATTGAAAATTCCAGCCATCTCAATCAAATTTTAGCGATCTCTTAAAAGAAGGGACACGTTTTCAGGGCTGTCACTGCGAAATTCCCAATAGAATAAGTATCGTATTCCACACCACTAAGGTTGGGGGTGGGGGGTAGGAGTACGGCAGTATGCACATGGACACGTGACACCCATGCGCAGCACGGCACATAGCGAGGCTTATCAGGGGACGACTCTTTACAGTAAACTTCCCTGTGCTAAAGACCTGTTTAAATTCACCCCCTCCCGAGATGTGCTTATAAGTGACACAGATGGCTGACACTAGAGCGATTGTTTTTAATAATTCGGAGCCCCCTACAGCGCCGAACATTTCCGATGATTTCCGATGTGGTTTTAGCTGCTAAAAGTCGTTATCGTTACATTATAGTTGATATTGTGGGTGCGCCAATCCTTTCCAAAAAAAGGATTCTAAGAAAAGGACCAACCGCTTATAAAATACTACACAACGTTTGCAACCAATTTTTTTAAACTGATTGATTTATAAAACCAAAAAGGTTCTTATAATTTTAAGTCGTATAAACAAAATCGCAGCGAAATCTAGGCCAAAGAATAGTTCTTTCAAAGGATGCCACTGTAAAAATATCCTTTGTGCACTATAAATTGTCGCTTCTAGCATTATAACCTGAAAAATATAATGGCACATTACACAAAGTGCAGTGGCGCTATGAAATCTTCGTTATATAACGCGATGTGGTAATAAAATGTTACATAACGTGTACTTACAGTAATTTTATGGGAGTATGGGCTTAGAAGAGAAAGCGGCTTCGGTTTCAGAATGTTTGACAATAGTGTTAAAAATCTTCTGCACCTTATTGTACCTGATCTAGAATTAGCTGCTTCTTCTTGTGTGTACTTTACGGACTGACTTTGAGATTGTATGATGATAGATTCTAATAACAATTGTTTCTTCTTCTTCTTCTCTTAGATTCTGACTTCTGTAGAGTATCTTCCACAATTTCACCAATGTCAAGTATAAGGCAACGTTGTACGGTGTTCAGATTAATAAATCTTTACATATTCATAAAATAAATCTCAAAAATGAAAAAAAAAACTACAAAAACACGTCAGCAACGAACGCCAGTTAGATTCATCTAATAACTTCTTCTTCTTTTCTTAGATTATGGCTTCTGTAGAGTATCTTCCACAATTTCGCCAATATCAAGTATACGACGTTTTTACATATTCATAAAATAATTCTCAAAAATGAAAAAATTCTACAAAATATGTGGGCAACGTCGTACGGTTCAATTCGTTTGTACTTTTTTCCATCTAATTACAATTTGCAATCACCTGTTTACATGTGAAGGTTTTTTTTTTTAAATCGTTTGTTGACAATGTCAATCTCATTGTTCCTTGGAAACGCCGCTTTGGAGAAAATAAACATGGATCTGTCTTTATCACATTGCTGTAAGCTTTCTTATAAATGGATAATATAAGAAGACTCTATTCAATCTAACAAGCAGGGATGGTGACAAGAAGAGACTAGATTATTTGCAACTTAAAAAGGTCGAAATATGCATCATAAATTGTCGAAATATTAAGCAAGATGGCAGAAGTGCGAAAATGTGCAACATCAATTTTGAATAAACTACTTTATTTACAAGATTTTCAAAGAGATATTTTTGTTCTTGAAAACGTTAATAATCAAGTATTGGTTTAAATGTTCAGTACTAAGATTGGATATATTAAACTACAAAAATAAGAAAATGTACCTACCTATTTATTACAGCTTCATATTTTTCTAGTTGCATACAGTAAAAAATGTAGAAACATGGACAATTAGTAGATTTTAGAGGAAATATCTATAACTTGAAATAGACCATAATGAATATGATCCGGTCTCTAATGATAGGTAAAGTTAGTCTTTTGTTTCCTGTTAACCCTGAAAAATTTGGATTTTCTACCGATTTTATTTTTAATACACCAAAGTAAAAATAGCCTGGTATGATGAATAGTCCAAAATTACCATTAATAAAAAACGAATTGGTAATTAAACATAAAGCTCCATAATCCCTTTAACAAAACCGATGGATGAAGGGTGGTATTTACGGGAACAAACAAAGCTTTGTGTTCGAAAACGCTCAAGATTTTTGCTTAAAAAACATCTACATGAAGGACGACAAAATTCTCTGTTATTTGAACCATTTGTTTATGCAGACGCTTGCCGTAAACAGGCTCAGTCAACAAGGATAGACTTACAAATTTCTAGGCTCAACACAAAGCTGTATCATTACCGCCCAACCAAATTTTTCTCCCATTATTCATCACAGAGAAGAATTAGTATTCGTCTCATCAACGCGAGTTTTATTTACTTTAACAAAATCCAATCATCTCAACTTCATAATTAGGTTCCTCAAACAAGGTTATAAAGAAAATTTCTTCCCTAAATTTGCAGAAATTATCATTGAGAGTTAGAAAACATACTCCTAGGAGGGACATTACTATTCAGTTAAAGTTCCTAACTTAATTAGCGGGGTCATCAGCATATTCTTTTGGAAGAATCGCAATAGTAGAACTCATTAGTGTTACAAAGTTGCATTACATTGTCGTGTGATGCGAATGGCCGAAGTTTCGAAGAATGTTTCAAATTAGGCTGTAAGTTTTTGCGAACTTTGTGTGAATGGTCTTCTTGGAGGTGAGTTACGGAGGAGACCCTTTCTGTGGGAACAAAACAAATAATTACCATGCGGTTGGGACGCACTGCTGTTGGTGTGATTAAGTTTCAGTTCCTTAGTAGTTTGGCGTTCCGTGATAAGGATTAAGAATATAGCAGCAATCCATCTCGTTCCGCGGATGTTGTAAAAGCCACAAAAATGGGCAGCGGCGTCCCCTCTTTGGCACAGTTATTCTGCAGTCACCATTTGCTTACCAAGCGTGGTGAGCACTAGCCAATTCCCCCAAAATGACTGCACAATTATGATAATCTATGGGGAGGCCTTTGTTTGGCAAATATGAAAAAAGAAAGAAGTTCGGCGGGGTAGGCAAATAAAAAGTACGAGCCTATTTGAAAATACCACATAAAAGTATTCATGCCAAATAAACTTGTTTTTAAATATACTTGTGAACCCAAAGGGCAGCGTATATTTCTGTCTTGAACAAAGTAATCATAAGAAATTGCTTCTCACACACCGATCTAGTAAACACGCACTGTAGACAACACCTTATTTCCTTTCCATGTACACTTTGAGAACGCTCCGCAATGTTTTCCAAGCACACAGAACATTTCACTCAAATTCAGGAGAGATAAACAGAACATTACAAACAAAAACATTGACGGTTCATACGGCCGTGCAATGCAGTAAAATGGGATCGCGAAATTTTGCACCGTCTAAAATTTTCCCGCATTTGTCGAAAACATCAGAAACCCTTTACTATTACGAGGCTTAACCTGGAAATTCTAGGCTTTTACGCTTCCAAATGAGTGCTCGAAACGGCTCAAAACACTCGCCTCTTTAATATCTTAATTACTGTAAAATGTACTCTCTTTTACTTTGCGGGTACGGTACAAGTAATAAAAGATGAGTATGAGAATAAATTGCCATAAAATTCTTGCCTTGACAGGGACATGAATAGGTATATAGAAGTGAAGATGGCCACAATACTGTTACAGCTCCTGAGCACAAGCTTATCATATTAACTTGTACAGTGTACAATATCAACTGATATATGTTATCAAATCATACATATATGTGTGTGATTGATTCATTTTCTATAAAAGTGTATAAATATTTAATCCCATTGATGGACTATACAACCACCAGTTCAGCCATGCATGCATTCTTCGATACGAGCTTGACATAAGAACACATTTTCCGTCAGATGTCTGGGTTAAGAATATAGCACTACTCTTACTTCTCCCATGGATGTCGTAAAAGGCGACTAAGGGACTGTAAACGAGAGTAATTAGCAGTAGCGTACCTTATATGAAATAGTAGCTATACTGTGCCTACCAACCTGCTTACCAAACGTGGTAAGTATTGACAAAATACCCCGTAAATTACAACACAGTTGTGGAAATCTATGGGAAAGGCCTCAGTTTAGCAGTGGACGTGCTTTGGCTGATATGATGATGATGATTGGAACACGTGAAAATAATAATAAATAATCTACGTTTGATGGCGTAAAAGCTAAAACAGATAAAATAAAATAACTTTTTTAAATCTGTAACGACGCCTGTCACCTTAGTCATCCTGCGACCACGAACCCTGCAAAGTGTTCGAAACGTTAGGAAAAAATCAATAATACACTCGATTTAATCCGTTAAAATTGTTTTATTATAATTACAATCAAACATTTACAAATAAAAAATACATAAATTATGGCAGGATTTAAGACAACAATATTCAAACGACACGTCAAATATTTGTCGCCGTGCCAACCGATGTCGAGGAGTTAGTAAGAGAGCTCACCACTTGCATGCAGCGCCGTCTTGAATCAGCGGCACACATTGCGTAGAAGATCGCTGAGAAAAGGGTGCCTTTGCGCGCTAAAAGATCTCTCTCACCAACTTCGCAAATGGATAGTGTCGGTGAACGTGAATGAAACACAGGTAATTATTATTATAGCGTGCCCTAAATTAATACTACAAGGGATTGATATCAAGTGGATCAATGTTGCTAAGTATTTGGGGGGGTCACGCTCGATCGTCGACTTATGATGGAGCCATATGTCAGCTACATGCATCACCCAGCGCTTCTGCCTTCCGCACTGAGCGACGACACACACACCGCAACTTGCTCAATACCTACTACAACGGCGTATTATTTGGAGCGCGATCAGCTTGATCTGAAAGAGTGGTATAGATTGGTCAAACATATGCTAAAGGGCACCACTATACATATAGTGGCCACCCGTTCGCAAGATGGGCATCCGCTGTCTCATCTTGAAACTTGTGGTGTCACTTGATAGGGCCCAATCGCACAATGTGTCATGAAACATTCAGATGCACCTGCTATAAACACATAGCAACGTCTCACAATATTGCGTTTACGCAATGTCATTAAGGAGACTGTCGTCGATACCGCTGCCGTCCGTCTCAAAACTGTAACTTCTTGTTACAGTCAACCATAATACTTTGAGACGGGGTCTTACAGATACCGATCCTCGCACCCCTTACGGGCTACGCATATGAAATATCGGTCACCATTGGGCTTCGGCCTACCAGGCATACTTGTTGGCACGGTTTGTGCAGTGGCTTTTCTGCGTTATGTGTCTGCGACATCCCGCACGGAACTAATGTTTGTATAATCTATATGTAGTAGTTTTAGATCTGGGTGTCTGTGTACATCCACTGTGTGCACATGTTAGAGATTTAAGTCTGCAAACTGTACCCTCGACATAGGATAAATCCCTGGGTGGGTACAGTTGTAAAATAAAATATGGCGTCGGCAGATTTTTTTTTTTGGACAGATGAACACCTTTTTCAACCAAATTTCCATCATATCAAAAGTATAAGAAGTTGAGAAAAAAATTACTTCGTTCCAATTTTAAAAATCTTCTTACCTCTTAGACCTTGTACCTTTTCTCTTTAGTTGTGTGTTTATAATTTTTAAGCTAGCTTTGCACTTGCTAACGACTTGTGTGCCATATATATTCATGTTAATACTGAGCGTGCCCACTCAAGTCATTGCTAGAGAGATTAAAGGCATGCTTAATGAATCATTTGTATTCAGCTATGTTTTTAAAAGTCATTTTATTACGAATGTAAATAGAAGTTAAGATAAAATTAAACTATTAAGATCTTATTGAATGAACGTGGGATTTTGGGAGTTTCATAAGTCTTGATTCAAGTTATTACATTCGAATCAGGTAAATATATATTTTCAGATACTGCAAAGAATAAAATATGATTTATTGTACACAATTAGAAAACAGATAAGAAAACTAATGTGCAGATATAATGTACAATAGGCACTAAATACTAACAGCCATCTATTATAGACAACCTGACGATGGATAAGAAAGTTGTAGAATATAAATAATGGAGTAGTTTAAAGAATACTGACCGATCAGCAAATAAAAAAATGTAATTGTATAGGAGTTTACAAATCTACGTGATAAGTAATACAAAAACCAAGTGAGAGTTGATCTCGCGTGCAGAGGGACCAGTACGTATGAAATTTTATCTACTGTGTTTTTTTAAATGTAATCCAAATTTGTTTGTGGTAACTAAAAATAACCGGTCAAGTGCGAATTGAACTCGCGTGGAGAGGGTTCCGTACGATGAATATGTTATCCACCATGTTTTTTTAATCCTTCAACCAAATTTGTTTATCGTAACTAAAATAGATTGTCTATTGTTGTATTCGGTATTGCACCAATTTTGAACTTGAATTTGAACTTATCCCAAGAATAAACTTAATCAACATCGTAATTGAAAAACATATTTTCGCATACATTCAAATTGCAAACGTTAGTTTCTACGCACAAATATTGAAAAAATTACCATGTTAAGACAGCAGCTTGGCAATGGGTTTTCCTATAATTAATAGGTAAATAGCTATCTATATTTTTATTTTAGGCTCAATAATTACAGAGATAAGGGGGAATGGTCAGTTTTCATCTATTTTCTTGAATAACTTTGCAACCGTATTATTTTTCATATGTAACACGGTATAGTTTGCGAAACACTATTCTTTAATTTTCTTTATTGCCCCCCATTATAATTTTATTTATACCATCTATTATTTACTTTACACGCCCGTGTTTGGGGCACAGATATGTGTAACAAATTTCAAGTTCATCGGTCGATTAGGTTCGGAGCAAATTAGCTGTGACAGACACACAAGTGTTCCGGCATTTTTTCATTCGGACGTTCAGAACCCTAAAATTGTCATAAATCAGCCAAAGGACGTCCATGACTGAACAAAGGCCTGCCCCTAGATTCCACAACGAGCGGTTACATGCAGACGACTCCCAGTGACCTTCACCAGGTCGTCTGTCCACTTCGTTGGAGGTCATCCCAAGCTGCGTTTTCCGGTGTGTAGCCTCAGTTCGAGTTTTTTTTTACCCAAACGATATCAGTTCTATGAGCAATGTGCCCCACCCATTGCCACTTTGGTTTAATCATCCTTTTAGCTATATCGGCTACTTTAGTTCTTCTTCGGATCTCGTCATACCTGATTCGATCTCGTAGAGAAATACCGAGCATAGTTCTCTAAATAGCTCGCCGAGTGACTTTGAGATTTCTTATGAAGCCCGTAGTGAGTGACCACGTCTCTGTTCCATATATCATAACTGTTAACACACACCGGTTAAAGACTTTCATCTTGAGGAATTGTGGTATTATTGACCAAAAACGTTTCCCGAACGCTGCCCAGCAGAGTCGAATTCGAAGATTTACCTCTTTCTCGAAGTTCGACCTACCTAATTGGCCGGTCTGTCCCAGGTAGTCCACAACTTCGATAACAGAGCTCCCAACGTATATTGCATGGCATGACATGGGAATTTGACATGACTTTCGTCTTGCCTATGTTAATTTTAGTGCCCACCTGTAAGGAAATTCTGTTAAGTAAAAATAAAAAAGCTAAAATAACAAATACGCAAACAATTATGCTACAAATGATTTATATGTTATTATTTACTATTTATGAATATGTTTCTATCCTCGGTCTACAGTAGTGTAAATTAACCATCCATAAGAATCCGTGAGGGTATCAGATTAACAATATAGCACCACTCCATCTCTTCCAGCGGATGTCGTAAAAGGTGACTAAAAAGTCCTAAAGTCCCTTCTGTGAAACAACAGCCATTCTGCGCTTACCAACCCACCTGCCAAGCGTGATGATTACTGGCAAATTCTCCCTCCCCCCAAATTGTGACTATTACTGTAAAGGGAGGTGGCGGAGGCCTTGGTTCAGCAGTGGACGTCCTTTGGCTGATTTGATGACTCGCAGATACATTACACTCTGAGTTAGAACTAAGGAATCGGATCAACGTGTTGAGATTGCGAGGCAAAGTTCTACATAATAATATCGCATAAACAAATACAAGATAACTAAGTTTCGAAAGTAGTTACAGTCTGTCCCGCTTTCGCACAGGTAAAGCTTAAAACCTTGCCGAAAAACCATTCTATCGAATAGTGAAAACCCCATTCGAAACCACTCAGCGGTTTTGTAGGAAAAGTGAAACAAAGCAAAAGGTCACTCTTATTTAAAGAAAGAAACCGTTTTTTTTGCACCAGTAACGTCGCAGACAGCTTAAATTAAGCACATAACATTTATAAGAAACACAAAAACAACCACATTGCAATAAACTGGCAACACAAAATTAAAATATGGGTACATGGCCAAAGGACTCAGAATCCAGGCCAAACATCACATATCACATAGGTAAAATAAAAATAAAATAAGATTTTCATATACAACATTACCAGATAAAAAGCATAACAATATAAATAAGTTTTAAACAGTTTGTGCGTCGTGCCCGTTCAAAAAAGGTTATCACTCAGCATAATGCTGTTGCGTTGAATAGATCCATTGACAACAGCGCTGGCTTTCAGTGACAACCTTCGTGACGCAGTGATGTCTTCCGGCAGTGGGGCCACAATTATATTTTTGTAAAACAAAGAAATCTAAAATGAAGACAAACAAAGTATTTGAAAAAAAAAACAATAACAACCGTACGACGTTGCCGACATATTTTTGTAGATTTTTACATTTCTGATAAATATTATATGAATATTTAAAGATTGATTAATCTGAACACTGTACAACGTTGCCTTATACATTACATTGGCGAAATTGTGAAAGATACTCTACAGAAGCCATAATCTAAGAGAAGAATAAGAAGAACAAAGTATTTGTGGAGCTATTAAAATTTGAACACAATTATCTAAAACTAAGCGATGTGTAATAAATTGATAAAATAAAGTTGCAGGCGCCGCTGTCACAATTATATATCTAACAATACATACTCGGGCAGACGGCAGCCATTATTGGTTGTGTAAGCGTCGCTTGAGTCGAGAGTGTTATCTCACAATATTTGATTGTATTTTTTTATGTAATAAGTTAATAACCCAAACAAACCAGTTATGAGTTGTTATGACTTTTGAAGTTATTTCTTGCAAGTGGGATTATTTTTCCTGCCCATTTAATGGTACGTGAAGTAATAAATTAAATGACAATAATATATCGAGTGTCTGATAGCAATAAGTTCAGCAATGCACTTATTAATATTAGAACGTAGCGATGGATAGTTGTCAGAGGCTGACATGATAACTGAAGATGTTACTCTAGCTACCTGCAATCTGCCAATAATGAATAAGGTACGTTATTTATATTTAGTTGCATAAGTAATATATTATATTATCTATTATTTCTAACCCCATGAAATGAGTATGTAAACACCAACATTACCATAACATGCTCCTTTGGCAATAGACTTAAAAGTTAACTACATTCGTGTTTAAAGTTTTGACTGTGTTCCGGTTTAAACAGCACTGTAGCTACTGAAATTACCGGGTATAAGATACTAATAACTCGAGGTGACTACGCAAGACTAGTCCTGGGTATTATTAGAACTGCTATGGGCAGACGTGACACTTTCCACCAGGTGAATGAAAAACACACACAGAAATCTTCAGCCATAAACAAAACTAAAAAGTTATTACACATCAATATATTTCTTTCAATACTAATATCACTATCTAAAACATGCGCTAAAACTTCAATCTTAATTATGCGAAGAAAAGAAACAACTAGCCAAGAAACAAGTATATCGTAGACGATATACTATGGTATATTATTAAATTGATTAGAACTTTTTCAATAACAAAGCTAATGCGGGCTCTGAATCTCGTGGGACAAAGAAATTGCGTATAGATTGATTTGATCCTTTTTTTTCCTCGAACTTCATCGAATTTGAGCATTAGATAAACTTAAGTGAAAGCTTCACTGCGATTTTCTTCAAACGAGTATTTATGAGTTCATTTTCCTTTTTTTTTGTAAGATTTTGCATAAATTATTGTGAACACTAACGAGAACTAAAATCGTGGAATTATCGTTTTAACGAGCAAACTTTTCTGTAATTTGAAATTTTTGAGGAATATGTTTATTTTATTTATCAGTGGCATTATCGGTAATTGTGGAAATTTATAGGGTAAGTCTTTGCTCGGCAGTAGACATCTTTGTGCTGATTAGATGACAATGAATTTATATTATTATGATCGCGCGGCCGCTGTGCAGAAAGTTTCGAGTGGGGACCACGCACCGGAATACGAAGCGTGGGACGTTCTCCAACGAGATGGACTGACGACAGGTGGCTGAGGTCGTTGGATGCCGGCAGCATGTAATCGGTCGCTGTGGAAATCTATGGGGAGGCGTTTGTTATTCATTGGACGTTTTTCACCTAGTATGATGATGATGATTATGATATGATGGCCCACAAATATTACATATCATACAATAGTTTCGATTCCTCTCGGTACAGAGAACCGATTTGAGTTTTCCATACGATGGAACCAATCATTGAAGCAACCATTCCTTTCGGAAGTTGGGGTCTCCAAAATGGCCGTTTTGTAGGCGTCCACAGCTTCTTTAGGTGATGAAAATCTCTGTCCACGCAATTTATTCTTTATTTTAGGGAAAGTATAGAAATCATTAGGGCTTAGGTCGGGGCTGTACGGCGGATGGTCTAATAATTCTATGTTTTCTTGCTCTAAAAACTCTTTTGTTCTGTGCGCGGTGTGAGAACTCGCATTGTCGTGATGGAGGATGATGCGGCGGTTGCAGTTCTCTCTACGGAGTTCAGAAACGACCTGTCGCAAACAAATGCTAGCATACCATTCTGCATTAACCGTTCTTTGTCCCTCAAGAAGAATAGTCGTAACATGGCCGGTTTTGGAGACAAACGTGGCCACCATTTTTTTTGCAACACTCTGTGAACGAACAATTTTTGTTGGCTTTAACTCATTTTCGAACACCCAAACTCGGTTTTTTGGTGGTTTTTTGTTTCGGGTTCGTACGCATATATCCAGGATTCGTCACCTGATACGATGTTGTATACAGCATTTGAGGATCCTGCGTGGAATCTTTCGAGAGTTCTGACGCACCGAGTAACGCGAGCCGCTTTTTGCTCTTCACATAGCAAATGCGGTATCCATCGGGAAAACAACTTTTTTACACCAAATTGTTCATGTAAGATTATTTGTATTTGACTCATGCCAATGTCTAAAGTTGCCTGAATTTCGAGGTATGTCACATGTCGATCTTCCTCAATCAGCTTACGCACAGCATCAACGTTTTCTTGGGTGACTGCAGTTTTTGGACGACCTTGACGAGGATCATCACTGAGCTTGACACGTCCACGTTGAAATTCAGCAAACCAGCGATAAATTGTGGTTTTGGATGGGGCTTCATCACCAAATGCAGAAATCATCCGGTCAACACACTGTTTTTGTGTTAAACCACTTCGAAAGTCATAATAAATCATCGCTCTGGAATTTTCTCGAGTCAATTCCATTTTCTCAACGACTAAACAAGTTTGACAAAACCTTGTGACAAGACCGTGAATCTTTTTTTAAATAAATAAATGGTATTCGATTTGTAAAACCAAGGAGTTTTCAATTAAAAAGATTTTAATATGACAGGAACAGTGGAAATATTCCATTCCCGATACTTTTAGTGCAGCCTATGTATTGGCCAGACGGTAGTTCAAGAGAAAAATACAGAATGCTAGCTGTTAAGATTGTTGGCCGGCCGCAATGATACTATGTATTAAAAGAAAGTAGATATGTTACATGCGTGCCAAAAGTAAGAACCAAAACTCCCCCAATTGTAACACCTCGCAATTGGTTCGCCTAGATAGCTATCTCTTTTACTCTTGTTATTTTGGTATCTTATTTCTCGTACGGGAATCGAACCCACGACCCGGTGCGCAGCAGCCGACTGTATCAGTGTACCTGTGCCTAGTTTTACAAGACAGTCTTCTTTACTTAACACGGTCTTTGTCTTTTTGATAGCTATATCATATTGGTATCAGTCAAAGAAACAAGTTGCGTTATTATTCCATGTCGTGTCTTATATAAGAACATAGCACCGCTTCATCTACTTTTTTTATTTTATTTTTTTATTGATGTCCAGTGGAAATTCTACATGGAACTTCCTTCACCCAATATATTTGATTAGAAGTATATTTAGATTTGATTTAAATTTGAATTAATCCAGTGCGGTTTAAATGGAATGAACGAGAATCTCTTCACCTCTGTGAATCTGCACTTCAACAGGTTCAAAACAGAACTAAGTAATTTAAGCAATTCGTGACGAGATTCATTTAATTTTAACTTGAATGGAAGAGATTTGCGCGCCGTAGCGGTCGATGTTTTCGAAATATTTTCATTTAAGTATATCTTTATTACGACGGAAGTATTGAAGAAAACTCCTGTAAAAGTGTTTACGTTGGTAAATAATAGTTAATTTGGAACATTTAGTTTATATAACTTGGAACTTCTTCAATCGATTTGATGGTACAAGTATTTTGCAATAATTATAACAAATTTCCACCTGGATAAGTTGTCTTTGCTTCATACCACTCGAGTTCGGAGACGGTTAAGAGACTCAAAAGAAAATGCCTGGGTACAATTTTGGCACTGGGCAAGCAGACCAAATGCACTGGGGGCCTGCTAAGCGTGGGTGTGGTGAGTACTGGCAAATTTCCCCCAATATGATGACACAGTTGTGGAAATCTATGAGGGAGGCCTTTGTTCACCATATCGTCCGCTGCGGACGTTACGTGGCCGATATGATGACAACAAATGAATACATAATGAATGAAGTCCTATGAACAGAAGTGAATGGTATCGCGTCATTCATGTATGTTTGCGAATACACAAGAACTGTATAACAGGAGCGAGCATTACTATTACAATTAAAGCTGAATTACATTTCTCTCATGTAAATCGGTTACAAGTTACAAACGTTGGCGAGAAGTTTGCGTTTGTGAATATAAACAAACTAGCTGGGACCAGCGGTTTCACCCGCGTTTAATTTTAAAGAAATTTAGAGTACTTCGACACAGACACTTGACATAGAATATATATATTGGATTTCAAGGGTTTTTCTTTTTTTCGCGGAACCCTAATTATTTTTCTAAAATAAAAGTAACCTGAGTTATTCCTTATAACATCAGCTGTCTGCCAGTTAAGTCCCGTCAAAATCGGTCCAGCCGTTTTGGAGATTACCCGGAACAAATAGACAGACAGACAGACAGAAAAAAGAATGTGTTTTTGTTATAAGTGCTGTATATACTTTCATATGCATTTAGTAAAAAGCTGTTTTTATGACATTTCAAACAGACACTTCAATTTTATTTATTTGTATAGATGTCTTATTATAGTAAGTAAATTCTATAAAGCATCTCTTTATGCTAGGAACTTATTGGTGCCCCGTACTGCTCGCTGCCGTGCATGCTCATACCAAGTGACCTTCAGGAAGACGGTAGTGCGCACGGGGTTACGTGCCACCGTGTGTGCAGCACAGCGCACAGTGAGACCTTGGGGGGATCCTTGACAATCTTCCCCAAGAAGTGCCTGAAGGGGAGACCTTTTCACAGTCACCTTCCCTATGCTTAGTTCCCTATACACTGGACTCCTACTGGTTAAAACTAATGGGACGGTCGGAACCGAAGGAGGAACTCCAGGAACTCGAAAAATTTCCACCTAGAACCACCTATTGGTGTCACGCTGAGGCGTCCAGGCATGCTTGCACCGCTCTGTCGGAGGGTGCGCATCTAGTCAATCCACGCGTCTGTCTCCGCCGGGATGTTTAAAGGCGAAAAGCGTTCGTGAATTTGGTGGTCCTTTGTTCTGCGGCATTGTGTGAAACCATAGTAACTCAGTTTTGCGAGGCGCTATCCGTGAGAGCGTGGATTTCGGCACCGTCAAATACTACTGCTGACTTTGCAAGTCAAATGGTTCCCTCGAAGGCACAGGCCAACACAAGAGATTTATTAGCGTAACAGACTAAGCTGATGCTAGTGGAGAGAACGAGGCGTAGGACCGCATAATAAGCGAGGTTCCATAAGAGGGAGCCAGGAATTGTTCCCTGTAGAACCTCGCACGTAATGTCCCTCCGGCCCTTCCCTGCTTCCTTATAAAAACCAAACCAGCGTTGTTACAGCTGGACTGGAGCAAGCTGTGATCGAGGCAGCTAGTGACCAGCCGACTCACGTGGGCCCCCAGAGACTGCAGTGCATATAGAATGGCTTTCAAGCCCGGTGCGGTGTTGTCTTAAACCTTCAGGCAACCACCGGCTTGGCTCAACTCCCTTCCAAAAGCCCCATCTCCCCGGTACAGTCCGAGGCAATAATGTGTAGAAAGGGACCGGGATGGCCCTGGACTGCCAGAAAGAGCGTAGATAGTCCCGCCAGCAAATCCGGGACTAACTTATTGTTAAGAGATACTTTATTAAATAGTAGAGCAAATAATTAGTTTATATAATAATATCTTAGGTTTTTGCGAGTAAAAGTGTTTTATTATAATGTGTACATTATAATAAAACACTTTTAAACGGATTCTATCGCGTATATTATAAGAATAAGAATATTTTCGCATAAGAAAATCAGCCAACTTCTCAAACCGGTGAAGTGTCACGTTCCTTTACAAGATGCAGGGGTCTATAAGTTTGATTTTAAGAGTGGATTGTCATACACAGGGCAAACAAAGCGTAGTATAGCCACCAGATTAAATGAACACATAGCTGACGTCAAGCATAGACGCTCCATAAAGTCTGCAGTGTGCGAACATGCCTTAGACAAACCCAACCATTTTCTTCGTTTTGATCAACCTCAAGTCCTCCCGAAAGAGAACCGATATGTACCAAGAATGTTTCCTGAGGCTATTGAAATTAAAAAATATCCTAATTTTAATAGAGAAGATGGCTGGCATGTACCACCAGTTTGGAATACTGTTATTAAAATAATAAAGTCCCAAACTAAATACCACACTAAAAAACATCAAGACACTGTCAGTGATTACTGCGTGCATCGAAATAATTTTTGATTATAATTGCACGGTAGATAAAATAATATAAATTTTTAAAATCTGTAACAACGCCTATCAACTTAGTTATCCTGCGACCACGAACCCTGCAAAGTGTTCGAAACGTTAGGAAAAACAAAAATCTAAAATATACGCGATAGAATCCGTTTAAAAGTGTTTTATTATAAAATTAGTTTATATACTTCAACAAGAGCACCAATACAAAACAATTATTGCATATAAATTTAGGCTCCATAATACACCAGCGTAGAACCTAACCCGATGCATACAGACGTAATTTAAAATATTTACATAATTCAAGACTATATTTTGGTACATTTATAACAACAAACATTTCAGTTGGATTATGATGATTAATAGTCTATCACCAAAGCTACATAAAATGTTATATTTTTAAATAATTATTTACGTTAAAGACTGGTTTCAATCATTTCGGCCTAAAAACGTCCACTACTGGACAGAAGCTTCCCCCGAAGATTGCCACAACGACCGGTATGGGTTTTTGTTGTGTGCTCATCGGGGGGTTTTGCCATAATCACCAGGCTTGGCAGATGGGTTGGCGATCGCAGTTGAGTTATTTTATTTATATATTATACTTGAAGGACGCTGCTGTCCATCCTCTGGCTAATCCCATAGTCGCTTTTTACGTCACCCACGGGAAGAGATGGGTGGTGGTATTCTTAGCCGGCACCACATGGCACTGGTTTCATACAGTAAAATTAAATGTTGATGTAATAAAACTACTCGTTCAATCAAACCGAGTTATTGTTTGAACAGGAAAAAAAATGGCACAAGAAAATTTCGAATTTAGTTTTTATATTAATTGTTTTTACTTCTGTCGGATATCGGTTTGATAACTTAATGAATGTAGGCACTGTAATAAAAACTCCCAAGTTTATTTTACCTGTTATGAAGCATCCGAAGTGCTTTGCCTTGTACAGAAAGTTTGCTTTATGTATTTCTAAAGTTAGAATACAGTGGACTTTTCTTTGCTTTCATCGGACCATAAATCTTTAAAAAGAGGGTATTGGACGGTATGGGTCCCGTAGTTGTTGTGTGGTACGGCTAACAATTTGAATTATTATTGAAGTTTTTGAAAAAAGTCGTGTTATATTATCTGTGATTTATGATTTCCGACTGGGAAGTTCTTTTGCGGGTTACTAAAAACTTAAACGGCGTCCAATAGTTGTATTAAATAAATTTAGAGGTCTTATAAATAAGGACTAGCGAATAGATTTTTTGCCGTTTTGTACGAAATAAAGTATAGTATATATTTTTTCTCTTTTTTTATCAAAACCCATGCAATCGATGCATCTTTGGCAACACAGTGGCAGTTTATCGATGCCCTTCTAGAAGAAACCAGATGGACGGGAGGCGACAACCTTTTCAAAGGCATTTTGTACTGCCTGTCGGGTATTGAAATTTTTCCAAAAAGTGATTCAAATCCTGGAAAAAGTAGTAGTCTGCAGCTGCAAGGCCTGGTGAGTACGGCAGATGACGGAGAGCTTCCAACACCAGCTCTTATAGTTTGAAGACCACCTATTGTGTAGTATAGGGTCGTGGAGTGGTGCTATATTCTTAATCCGGATGCTACACAGAATACATGAATACAGTGGGTGTAGCATAATATTGATTAAATATGGCTTTTTATTCCATCTCAGCACTGAAAGACGAGTCAAATGTTTTTATACGGTTTCTTATGCAAATACTCCGCTGTGTGCCGGCCACTATAATGTGACACCTTGTCCGGAATTATTATCTCTTTCCAATTTCTTATATTCCTTCTTTCCGTTTGCGGTATAACCCTAAGAAGAATTCATTTTATTTACTGTATTATAGAGAAAGTAGTTTAGGTGACATATTGGTGTCAATGAACCAGAGCAACGTTTATTTGTTACGATCGTAATTTGAATGCAGATTTAGAGACTTAGATTTCCCGGCACTAAAATTAAACCAAATGCAACCCACAGGTCATCAATCACAAAAATATTAAAATAGTGCCCCGACGGAACGTCCCTCAAAAAACTACCCTAACAGAAAGGGTGCTAGTTAAGCTGTCAACACAAAAAAGGTCAAGGTTCCAGATCATTTATCTTGCCCCATAGACTCGATTACCGCGTCCCATCAATCTCAAGTGACGTAAGGTAGGGGACGTCGTTTTGGGGTATGTCGTTGCCAAGATCCGTGAAAGAAAAACATGGAACGTATCGGTGTTTTGACACTGCAAATTGAAAGGTCAACCGAGGGATTGGGTTTCTGTTGTGTTTTTTTTTTTGGTGCTTTGTATTTTATTTTATACTGCCAGCCGTTAAATAAAAATTTTACTGAGGGAAACAAATTGTTGTGATATTTCTTGGCAGTTGATATTGTGGTGGACAATAAATCTATAATATTTGCATTCATATATTTCTTCTTCTTTCATGCGGTTAGTGGTCGACCTTGTGTCAGAGATGTTCAAGCTGCCCAAAGGCCTCCAACTTGGCTTAGCAACTGCTATCTAATGAAAACAACCAGGATCAAAGATTTTACGTGCACTCCAAGGAATGTAGATGCTCAGTTCAAATACGACTATGCGGTAACTTGTCCATAGACTAACCGCGCAATACGTTGCTTAATCTTGCTGATCAGTGTATGCAACTTTTCAGTTCCATATGGTGTCCGGATTAAGGATTTAGCACCACTTCATATCCTCCCGTGGATGTTATAAGAGGCGACTACGGGACTCTCCACGAGCATCCCTTTGAAACAGTAGCCATACTGCGCTCACCAACCTGCCTGCCAAGCGTGACGGATACTAGCAAGTTCCCTCTAAAATGACGACACTATTGAGGAAGTCTATGGGAAGGCCTTTGTTCAGCAGTGGACGTTATTTGGCTGATATGACGATGGTGAGTGCAACTGGCTATGAGAGCGTCATATTTCATATAGTATACATAGTCGAATGATGCCATAAGAGTAAGCAAGTGGTTAAGAAGTAACAGATTCAATAATCGGATTTCAGAGATCAATCGTCATAGCCTTAAGAAGTGACTCCAAAGTCAATACGGTTGATGCAGTGGCTGAAACAGTCGGCTGCTGCGCACCGGGTCGTGGGTTTGATTCCCGCACGGAACAAATATTTGTATGACCTGCAGATATTTGTTCCGGGTCTGGGTGTATTGTATGTGGAATTCATGTCTGTAAACGCACCCACGACACAGGAGAAATCCTTGTGTGAGGCAACGTTTAAAAAAAAATGGCGGTGTCCACAGCTCTTGTGCCAAGTCTATGGGGAGGCCTTTGTTCAGCAGTGGACGTTATTTGGCTGATATGACGATGGTGAGTGCAACTGGCTATGAGTGCATCATATTTCATATAGTATACATAGTCGAATGAAGCCATAAGAGTAAGCAAGTGGTTAAGAAGTAATAGATTCAATAATCGGATTTCAGAGATCGGATCCGTCATAAACGCCTTAAGGAGTGAATTCCGGGATGTTCCAGCTAGTCAATACCGGTGGTAGTCTCGTGTCCACAGCTCGTGTGCTATTTGACTTCATTAATTATTTTCAATTCACACCGACTATCAGAATCGGTTCTCAATACGCTTGGATTTTACCACGTTAGATTGCAGTGACAGCATAGTGGTTAACGCAACGCTTGCCTTTCATACAGGAGGGTTCGAGTTCGATCCCGCCCCGCACCTCTGAGTTTTCGGATTCATGTGCGGATCAGTTTGATTAACAATTGCGTTTAACGGTGAAAGAATACATCGTGACGAAACCTGCACACCTGAAGGCTCCAAGAATATTCTCAATGGCGTGTGTAGTCCGCCAACCCACATTAGGCCACCGTGGTGAACTAAGGCCTAACCTTTCTCACTACTGGACAGCATGATGAGATTTTGATTATTTTACAAGAAACTAAGATGACCAGATATTATTTTATGATTCCTTTATTCAGACTCGGCAATTACTTAAGAAAAAATACATTAGCAAAATGTCCGCTTCTTGCAGCTCCTCAAAAGCAAGCTCCTTTAATAGCGTTTTTCATAAAACTTTCGCATACTTGCAGCAGTATCCTATTAAATACTTAAAGTAGAATATTCCAGACTCTATTAAGATTTATTAGCTTGACGTAGACCGCCATAGACCGTTCATTTGAGATAACCCCACAGAAAAAAGTCAGAAGCTGTCAAATTCGCAGATCTTCGACGCCAAAAATAATTCAAAGTACATAAATTATGCATGTGGATTTTTCATTTTTCATTTATATGAAAAGCAAATCGCGAGAATGTTTATAAATTATTGTTTATTTTCGCCGAATAGATAGAATGTTTCGTTTCATGCTACGAAATTATGACGATCATTCAGTCTCGAGACAAGAATTTAAAACATCATATTACTTCACAGAACTATGAAAAGTTGTTAAAAAAAAAGAACACGTATAATATTACTGAATGAATTATTTATTTTATTTATTTATTACATTATCAATAAAAAATACAATTCAAGTTTGTTAAATACAAAAAGCACCACTTAAAACCTATTATCTTTATTGAAGATATAAAAAAATACATTTTAGGTAAATTTAAATATCGCGGTTATGTTTTAACGTAGTCGAGAAAAACGCAACTTGTGTTAGTAGAGATTCCATAATTCTCAGACATTTTATCTCTATTATTGGCGAGAATACGATTTTTATGAATTAGCGACATTTTCGTGACTTTTTCCTTTGACTTAGAGGATTAGAGGGTTAGAGGGCACACATGTTTTTTGTAATGAAGCTCCTCGCCATAATTTCTCCTGTGTCGTGAGTACGGTTTACAGAAAAATAACTATCTGTGGAACATACAAATATTTGTTCCGTGCGGGAATCGAACCCGCGGACACGTAGTGAAGAAAGCCAATTTCTTATCCACTGCACCAACCGTGCCATCAATCTACTTTGGCCACCCTGTATTTATATGTAAGATGGGAATAGCTTTACCTTAAACTGATGGAATTGTCAATATTCATCTATTTTTTTAAATAAAATTAAAACCATTTCTTAAAAACAAAACTTTCATACTCTCACCTCAAGCCTTCCATTTGATATGAAACAGTAAACGTTACGGGTTGCATTAATCTTGCCCCCTAAAAGTGACTCCCATATTCAAAATTGATTTATTAGCGTTAATCGTCCGTGTTTGGATCGCAGAAATTCATATGTGTAACAAATACCATTAAAATTGACTGTGACAGACGGACAAACAGACAGACAGACACGTACAAGGGTTCTATAAGGTCCTATAAGGGTTCTATAAGGTCCTATAAGGGTAACAACGTGTTTTTCATTCGGATGTTCAGAACCTTAATAAACTTAAGAATGTAATAGGTGATACGCATAAAATTTTGAACAAATTGGCTAAGGCCTTTAGGCTTTCGAATGTATTATACAGGAGTTCGTGTACAATACATTCGAAAGCCTTTATTATCACACAAAACATACCCTCGTCAAATAGCTTTAACAACAAATAAATCTGCTTCGCCTCACTGGTAGAACTAGTTGAGTGTGTAGTCATTTGTCAATATGTTTGTTAACGCCATTTTGGACTGGAGCCAATGCCCCGGGGATGGCCTTGAGATAGACGCACGTAGGCTTCCTAGTCCAGTCCATAGAGAGATTGACATGGTTAAGCTATTAATGGAGTAATGGAAGATCAAGAACTGTGGTTTCCGCTGACTAATGGAGTGTATACTGCGCTGTATAGGGACCGTCGCCACGGGTGAGTATCCTTTTTTATTTATTTTTTTTATTTTTTTATTGGTGCCCAGTGGAAATTCATCATGAACTTCCTTCGCCCCGGGGAAGGACGAAGGGGTATGCCGGACTCCTACCGGCTAAAACCACTGGAGCGGTCATCTTCGGCACCTAAGGGAGGCTCCAGGTCCTCGTATGATCACACTAGAGCCACCCACTGGTGCCACGCCTATTGTCACATCTCGGAGAGGGTGACTGTAAAGCGGTCACCCCCCCAGGGGGATTGTAAATGATCCCCCAAAGCGTCCCACGGCAGCGCGTGACCACATGCGTGCTACCGTCTTCTCTTGGGTCGCTTGGTGTGGGCACGCAGATTCCCCAATCTACGCACCCGCGAACCCAGAGGTCCCCCACCTTATAGCAACGGCAGGGGTTTTCAGGCGTATCGGAATTAGGCGCCAGGGCGGTTGTTACCCCGGCGCCGTCTCCTTCTTCTTCGAGCGGGATCGGCCCTCTCCCACGGGTGAGTATCCTACGGGTCCGTCTGACTATCGACGAGTGATGCGGTAGCAAGATAATTCCATCAATGTATTGCTGACAACTTATAACTACGTACGCGTCCGCCTCGGTTAGATGGCGACACGATAGCTAGCAGCTGTATGTCTAATATTTGACATAGCTGACGACACTCGGTGAGTTCTTAGCGTCGTCGGTGGACAAACTCAAAATTATTGAGCGATACTTGAAATCTGAGGGCCAATTCTCGTGAGGAATTTACACTGTGACTGAAACTTGACCGAACTGAGATTAAATTATGAATTGACCGAAACAATGGTATTCTGCTACTCTTAAAGTTCAGTCGAATTTCAGTATAATCTCGATCTAGTCTCATTTCAATCTCAGTTTTGACGTTTATACAATGAAAATTTTATACATGTGGCAGTACTTACTAGTATTCCTGTGCTCTTAGAGTTCCAAAAGTCCGAAGAAAATATCTGTGTAACCCTTACAGGATCACTTGTGTATCTCTGTCTGTGTCTGTCCGTCTGTCACAGACAATTTGCTCCGAATCTACCGGACCGATTAAGTTGAAATTCTTACACGTATGGATTTCTGCGACCCATACACGGACGTCTAACTTAATAAATGAATTTTGAATATCCCGGTTACTTTTGGAGTGAAATGTAGAAAATCTAAAAATTTAAGTGTCTGTATGTAATGTCAACATATAAGCTTTTTACTAAATGCATATGAAAGTATATACGGTACCGTATAACGAAAAAAAACTTTTTTTGTCTGTCTGTGTGTTCCCGCTAATCTCCGAAACGTTTGGACCGATTTCTACGAGACTTTTACTGGCAGATAGCTGATGTTATAAGCAATAACTTAGGGTACTTTTATTTTTGAAAAATATTTAGGGTGCCGCGCAAAAATATTAAAACCCATGAAATCCAATATGTATACTGTATGTTAAGTGTCTATGCCGAAATACTCTAAATGATTTATAAATAATCCGATTTCTTTTAAATTAACCGGTGGGTGAAACCGCGGGTTCCAGCTAGTTAAAGAATAAAGTTTTGCAAACTGTGCCGTGATATACAGGTCCATGTCCAGTAAATAGTACGACATACTGCAGGGGGTGAGAGCTTGGGTCAATACCTACCAAAAAAGCACAATATATGTTTAGTTTTTAATAGAATAAAGACTTAGCAATGAGTAAAGTACTATTAGTACTATTCACAAATAACTTGAGGTAAAAAAAAACTAGAAAAGGAATTTTTCATTACGAGATGCTTAAAAATCTGTGTCAAGGTAGAGATTTTCAATATTTCGGAAAATTTTGTACTACTGTAAATCTGTAAGATTTTGCTGAACATATTTTGTGTTTTTTTGGTAGGTATTGACCCAAGCTCTCACCCCCTGCAGTATGTCGTGCTATTTACTGGACACCCTGTATATGAAATGGATGGGCTTGTTCTAAGGGTCCCAAATCTGTTTATTTTATCATTTTAAAGTATACAGTTTTAAAGTTATTTAATCAAATAAACGTAATTGACCATTCCCCCAAACTATGACTAAAATAGTAAGTAATTTTTGTCACTTCACAAATAGTTTTTTTTTTATACAGTAGCGGTCATAGGGATATAGCATGAACTGGTTTAGACTCACATACTCGCCTTTTACGATATCCATGGGCAGAGATTATATCATTACCACATCAGCCAAAGGATTTTCGCTGCTGAACTAAAGCCCCTCGATAAACGACCGTTTACAGGCCATGTGTCGTCATTTTGGGGGCAATTCGCCAGTACTCACCAATCTTGGCAGGCGGGTTGGTGAGCGCAGTACGTCTGATGTTCTACAGAAAGGACGCTGCTGCCAATACCTCTGGTTTTATGTCCCTTAGTCACCTTTTACGACATCTACGGGTGGAGATGGAGTGGTTCTATATCCTCAATCCAGACACCACACTGTATGTTTAATATTTATTTAGATTAGAATATTTATTGATTTCTCACCACAATAATGATAACGTTCTAGTATTATATAAATTTACTGTGGGAGACTGGTGCCTGAACTAGGCTGAAGCCTGCATCTCAGGTCACCAAGCCTTCCACCCCAGAAGTCCAATTTGCTCTTTCATAGATTGTGCCAAGCGAAATTTTTCCATTTTCTTGTTCTTCGTGTAGATATCTGATTGTATCAAGTTGTTTCCTCTTGCTAAAATTCTCTTGATTAATACTCTCCAGTACATTGATATAACTTTATCAGACCCTTTCACTGCAGACAACATCTTGATATTTATTTATTTATTTATTTATTTAATGTTGAAAGACCAACAGCATTTAACAATTACAATAGTTATTTTACGCTAGTTACATTCAGCCATTAACAGGTCTTCACGTGTAGTACTTGGTTACAATAAAGTGAGTGGATACAAAAGTAGAGACATTACATATGATGATAAGCATCACAGAGCTAAAAACTTGAAAAGAACTCTAGACTAAGTGCCCGCCTCGCCGATTGCAGACTTGTTTCAAATATATCAAAATTGAAATGCAAGCATTTTTTGTTTATGGTATTGCTCGCTCGCCACAGGAACGCATTTTGCCGGTAGTTAGAGGATACTACGGGCAAGTGTATGGGCGTATAATATCTTGAGCTCTTTGTGGGCACAACAAAGGCAATTTTTGAAAGAAGATCAGGACAGTCAACAGATCCCGATATGATATTCAACATGAATGTGACATCCGCTACTTCTCGCCGTCAATGGAAGAATATGAAACTTAGCACAGAGTTTTAAGTAATCATTTGAAGTGTAATTGCATTTCATGCGGTAGCATAAGTATTTAATAAATTTTATTTGGACTCTTTCAATCCGGGAGATGAATTTATTGTAGCGTGGGTTCCATACTTGACTAGCATATTCCAATATACTACGCACAAATGTGCAGTATAAAATTTTTAATGTCTTAGCCTCTTTAAAGTTGTTCGACATACGCATTACAAAGCCCAGTGCCTTAGAAGCTCTAGAGATAATATTGTCAACATGGTCTTCAAATAGTAACTTGGGGTCATGAATGACACCCAAATCACGTATTTTAAAAGTCCTCTGAAGTGTGTGCTCCTTTATTAAATAATCAGACAGTATGGTATTTAATTTCCTGCTGTAAGTGATGACCGAACATTTGGTACCGAAACAATGGTATTCTGCTACTCTTAAAGTTCAGTCGAATTTCAGTATAATCTCGATCTAGTCTCATTTCAATCTCAGTTTTGACGTTTATACAATGAAAATTTTATACATGTGGCAGTACTTACTAGTATTCCTGTGCTCTTAGAGTTCCAAAAGTCCGAAGAAAATATCTGTGTAACCCTTACAGGATCACTTGTGTATCTCTGTCTGTGTCTGTCCGTCTGTCACAGACAATTTGCTCCGAATCTACCGGACCGATTAAGTTGAAATTCTTACACGTATGGATTTCTGCGACCCATACACGGACGTCTAACTTAATAAATGAATTTTGAATATCCCGGTTACTTTTGGAGTGAAATGTAGAAAATCTAAAAATTTAAGTGTCTGTATGTAATGTCAACATATAAGCTTTTTACTAAATGCATATGAAAGTATATACGGTACCGTATAACGAAAAAAAACTTTTTTTGTCTGTCTGTGTGTTCCCGCTAATCTCCGAAACGTTTGGACCGATTTCTACGAGACTTTTACTGGCAGATAGCTGATGTTATAAGCAATAACTTAGGGTACTTTTATTTTTGAAAAATATTTAGGGTGCCGCGCAAAAATATTAAAACCCATGAAATCCAATATGTATACTGTATGTTAAGTGTCTATGCCGAAATACTCTAAATGATTTATAAATAATCCGATTTCTTTTAAATTAACCGGTGGGTGAAACCGCGGGTTCCAGCTAGTTAAAGAATAAAGTTTTGCAAACTGTGCCGTGATATACAGGTCCATGTCCAGTAAATAGTACGACATACTGCAGGGGGTGAGAGCTTGGGTCAATACCTACCAAAAAAGCACAATATATGTTTAGTTTTTAATAGAATAAAGACTTAGCAATGAGTAAAGTACTATTAGTACTATTCACAAATAACTTGAGGTAAAAAAAAACTAGAAAAGGAATTTTTCATTACGAGATGCTTAAAAATCTGTGTCAAGGTAGAGATTTTCAATATTTCGGAAAATTTTGTACTACTGTAAATCTGTAAGATTTTGCTGAACATATTTTGTGTTTTTTTGGTAGGTATTGACCCAAGCTCTCACCCCCTGCAGTATGTCGTGCTATTTACTGGACACCCTGTATATGAAATGGATGGGCTTGTTCTAAGGGTCCCAAATCTGTTTATTTTATCATTTTAAAGTATACAGTTTTAAAGTTATTTAATCAAATAAACGTAATTGACCATTCCCCCAAACTATGACTAAAATAGTAAGTAATTTTTGTCACTTCACAAATAGTTTTTTTTTTATACAGTAGCGGTCATAGGGATATAGCATGAACTGGTTTAGACTCACATACTCGCCTTTTACGATATCCATGGGCAGAGATTATATCATTACCACATCAGCCAAAGGATTTTCGCTGCTGAACTAAAGCCCCTCGATAAACGACCGTTTACAGGCCATGTGTCGTCATTTTGGGGGCAATTCGCCAGTACTCACCAATCTTGGCAGGCGGGTTGGTGAGCGCAGTACGTCTGATGTTCTACAGAAAGGACGCTGCTGCCAATACCTCTGGTTTTATGTCCCTTAGTCACCTTTTACGACATCTACGGGTGGAGATGGAGTGGTTCTATATCCTCAATCCAGACACCACACTGTATGTTTAATATTTATTTAGATTAGAATATTTATTGATTTCTCACCACAATAATGATAACGTTCTAGTATTATATAAATTTACTGTGGGAGACTGGTGCCTGAACTAGGCTGAAGCCTGCATCTCAGGTCACCAAGCCTTCCACCCCAGAAGTCCAATTTGCTCTTTCATAGATTGTGCCAAGCGAAATTTTTCCATTTTCTTGTTCTTCGTGTAGATATCTGATTGTATCAAGTTGTTTCCTCTTGCTAAAATTCTCTTGATTAATACTCTCCAGTACATTGATATAACTTTATCAGACCCTTTCACTGCAGACAACATCTTGATATTTATTTATTTATTTATTTATTTAATGTTGAAAGACCAACAGCATTTAACAATTACAATAGTTATTTTACGCTAGTTACATTCAGCCATTAACAGGTCTTCACGTGTAGTACTTGGTTACAATAAAGTGAGTGGATACAAAAGTAGAGACATTACATATGATGATAAGCATCACAGAGCTAAAAACTTGAAAAGAACTCTAGACTAAGTGCCCGCCTCGCCGATTGCAGACTTGTTTCAAATATATCAAAATTGAAATGCAAGCATTTTTTGTTTATGGTATTGCTCGCTCGCCACAGGAACGCATTTTGCCGGTAGTTAGAGGATACTACGGGCAAGTGTATGGGCGTATAATATCTTGAGCTCTTTGTGGGCACAACAAAGGCAATTTTTGAAAGAAGATCAGGACAGTCAACAGATCCCGATATGATATTCAACATGAATGTGACATCCGCTACTTCTCGCCGTCAATGGAAGAATATGAAACTTAGCACAGAGTTTTAAGTAATCATTTGAAGTGTAATTGCATTTCATGCGGTAGCATAAGTATTTAATAAATTTTATTTGGACTCTTTCAATCCGGGAGATGAATTTATTGTAGCGTGGGTTCCATACTTGACTAGCATATTCCAATATACTACGCACAAATGTGCAGTATAAAATTTTTAATGTCTTAGCCTCTTTAAAGTTGTTCGACATACGCATTACAAAGCCCAGTGCCTTAGAAGCTCTAGAGATAATATTGTCAACATGGTCTTCAAATAGTAACTTGGGGTCATGAATGACACCCAAATCACGTATTTTAAAAGTCCTCTGAAGTGTGTGCTCCTTTATTAAATAATCAGACAGTATGGTATTTAATTTCCTGCTGTAAGTGATGACCGAACATTTGGTAGGGTTTAGATCAAGCCTATTTTGAATGCAATAATCATCCAACCGAGTAAGATCTGCCTGCAAATCAGACACATCCGCAGCTGTTGAGATAGCCTTGAAGATTTTCATATCGTCCGCAAAGCATAGTAGTTGAGAATGTTGAAAGCATTTTCCGATGTCATTTACAAAGACCAAGAAGAGCAATGGGCCAAGAAGGGAGCCCTGAGGCACCCCACTAGGTATGATAACCCAACTTGATATGTAGTTATTGACTACAACAGCCTGCGATCGATTTGAAATATATGACGAGAACCATCGAAGAAGGTCTCCTCTTATACCTATTTGATCTAACTTGAAAATTAGTGTCTCGTGATCGATTCTGTCAAAACACTTGCTGTAGTCAGTGTAAATGACATCGACTTGCTTACCTCTACTCATTGCTTCAGATATGAATTCATTCAGGAGTATAAGATTGGATGTAGTTGATCGCCCTCTCATAAACCCATGCTGAAAGGTATTGAACGAATGCTTTAACGCAGCGTACAATTGATTATGTATAATATACCAATAAACTCACTGTTGTAATAAAATGTGTATATTTATGGCTTTGATAAAACCAATATTGACGATTTATCAAAATTAATTTTCATATCTTTGTTTTATTTTTTTGATAATATTATATTACATTAATTTTGCTTTGAAACAGCCCATCCTAAGGAAAAAACTACAGCCAAGCCCATGTTAGTATAAACCGTTTATCCTAAACAAGCAGACCTACCAACTATCTCATAAAGGATTCATCCAAATTGATCCTTAAGCAGTATGAAGGTATAAAAATCGACCGATGATTCTTTAATAAATAGTTAATGACGATACGGAGCCCTCGTAAACGATATCGGTTTTATTTGCCAAGATTTGAAAATAGCGTTTACACTGAGAACATTTTAGTGGAAATCTATACATCTATACAAACAAATAAAATTGAAGTGTCTGTTTGTAATGTCAAAATAACAGCTTTTTACTAAATGCATATGAAAGTATGTACGTTACATACGAGGGCGGCACTGAAAATTTCGGGGATCAAGGAAGTGACACAACATTACTATTTAAAAATGTATTTATTGCTTTTCGAAGTATTCTCTGCGAAATTTGACACATTTTTCCATACGATGGAACCAATCATTGAAGCAACCATTCCATTCGGAAGTTGGGGTCTCCAAAATGGCCGTTTTGTAGGCGTCCACAGCTTCTTTAGGTGATGAAAATCTCTGTCCACGCAATTTATTCTTTATTTTAGGGAAAGTATAGAAATCATGATCATGAAAATCAACCAAGAGAACAAGCAGGTTTCAGAGCGGGCTTCTCTACCAACGACCACATATTCATCGTCACACAGATAATAGAGAAGTACAATGAACATAATAAGGAGCTCTACATAGCATTTGTAGACTACTCCAAGGCATTTGATTCTATCTTCCACGACTCTCTATGGCATTCGCTTCAAGAACAAGATGTTCCAAGAAAATACATTAACGTCTTAAAAGAAATTTATAAGCATAGTAAAGCAGTGGTCAAGTTAGAGAAAAAAGGAGAACAATTTAATATTCGAAAAGGAGTACGTCAAGGCGATCCCGTCTCACCAAATTTATTTAACGCAGTCATTGAACACATCTTCAGACAGCTAAATTGGCATCAAAATAAATGGCGAATTTTTAAACCATCTCCGATTCGCTGATGACATAATCCTGATTACAGAAAGACATGCGGACCTTGAATACATGATGAATTCCTTAGACAAAGAGAGTCGAAAATGTGGCCTTCACATGAATGCTGAAAAAACATGTTTACTCACTAACAGCATGAGAGTGCCAACGAAGTTACAAGACGCACAAGTCGAGTATGTAGACAGCTATATATATCTTGGGCAGAACATTTGCTTTACCAACCTTACAGAAAATGAAGTTGACCGCAGGATAAAAAGCGCTTGGAAAAGGTACTGGTCGTTAAAAGAAATATTTAAATCACGCATACCTACACGCCTGAAAAATAAAGCTATGGATACCATAATACTCCCTACATTTCTATATGGATGCCAGAGCTGGGCATTTACAAAAGCAGTGATATACAAACTTCAAGCTTTTCAACGAGCTATGGAGAGGAGCATGCTAGGATTTAAGCTTAGAGACAGAAAACGAAGCAAAGATATAAGAAAACGTACAAAAATATTAGATGCTGCGGAACTGGCATGCAAGTTAAAATGGAGATGGGCAGGCCATGTAGCAAGAGCCACAGATGGACGCTGGAGTGGAAGGATCTTGCACTGGTACCCTCGCGATACACCGCGCCCCCGAGGCAGACCCAGACGCCGATGGTGCGATGATATCGTAGCCACGGCTAGCCACACTTGGACGAGACTTGCTCAGGACAGAGAGAAATGGCGAGTGATGGAGGAGGCCTTCACCCGTAAATGGGTACCCAATACTACACCAGGGCATGAGTTATGATGATTTAAAATTAAATGATGTAATTTTAGTTACTTTTGTACTAGATAAGTTATTAAAAATATTTGATTATGATCTTATTATATTTTTAAATTTTACGACTGTTATTAAATCAATTATGAATGTTTGTAAATTATGCTTTATCTTTATCAAGTTTTAAATGTTGCATGTTATTTTTTGGGATATAAAGGCTATATTATTATTATTATATATAGAAATCATTAGGGCTTAGGTCGGGGCTGTACGGCGGATGGTCTAATAATTCTATGTTTTCTTGCTCTAAAAACTCTTTTGTTCTGTGCGCGGTGTGAGAACTCGCATTGTCGTGATGGAGGATGATGCGGCGTTTGCAGTTCTCTCTACGGAGTTCAGAAACGACCTGTCGCAAACAAATGCTAGCATACCATTCTGCATTAACCGTTCTTTGTCCATCAAGAGGAATAGTCGTAACATGGCCGGTTTTGGAGACAAACGTGGCCACCATTTTTTTTGCAACACTCCGTGAACGAACAATTTTTGTTGGCTTTAACTCATTTTCGAACACCCAAACTCGTGACTGGTTTTTTGTTTCGGGTTCGTACGCATATATCCAGGATTCGTCACCTGATACGATGTTGTATACAGCATTTGAGGATCCTGCGTGGAATCTTTCGAGAGTTCTGACGCACCAAGTAACGCGAGCCGCTTTTTGCTCTTCACATAGCAAATGCGGTATCCATCGGGAAAACAACTTTTTTACACCTAATTGTTCATGCAAGATTATTTGTATTTGACTCATGCCAATGTCTAAAGTTGCCTGAATTTCGCGGTATGTCACATGTCGATCTTCCTCAATCAGCTTACGCACAGCATCAACGTTTTCTTGGGTGACTGCAGTTTTTGGACGACCTTGACGAGGATCATCACTGAGCTTGACACGTCCACGTTGAAATTCAGCAAACCAGCGATAAATTGTGGTTTTGGATGGGTCTTCATCACCAAATGCAGAAATCATCCGGTCAACACACTGTTTTTGTGTTAAACCACTTCGAAAGTCATAATAAATCATCGCTCTTGAATTTTCTCGAGTCAATTCCATTTTCTCAACGACTAAACAAGTTTGACAAAACCTTGTGACAAGACCGTGAATTTTTAAAAAAATAAATAAATGGTATTTGATTTGTAAAACCAAGGAGTTTTCAATTAAAAAGATTTTAATATGACAGGAACAGTGGAAATACTCCATTCCCGATACTTTTAGTGCAGCCTATGTATAACGAAAACACTATTTTTAATTTTTTGTCTGTCTGTCCGTCTGTCTGTCTGTCTGTTTGTTCCGGGTAATCTCCGAAACGGCTGGACCGATTTTGACGGGACCTTCGCTGGCAGATAGTTGATGTTATAAGGAATAACTTAGGTTACTTTTATTTTAGAAACATAATTAGGGTTCCGCGTAAAAAAAGAAAACCCTTGAAATCCAATATATATATATTCTATGTCAAGTGTCAATTTCGAAGAACTCTAAATTTCTTTTAAATTAAACGCGGGTGAAACCGCGGGACCCAGCTAGTGAAATAATAAGATTTAGGTTCGGGGTACAATACTAGATACTTTCTTCATCTCATCTTTCTCATCTTCTCATATCCTTGCCCGGTAGAAGTGTTTTTGATGACCTGATGGTTTATGGACTGACTTCTTGAGCACCAATTTCCGGTTCAACGGAGGAGGAAGCGTCCTGGTTCCGGGAAACGATGACGTCAATATGCAACGTATCCATGCCCTCCGCGCCAAGCGCACCCAGCGTGCGGCAGTGTACTGGTGGTTGGATGAGATCGCGCGGTATGTCTGGCATCTCGCCGCCTGTACCAATGAAGCTGACGCTGGCGCAGTGCCATAGCTGGAGAGACTGACGAGGCCTATAGGCTCTACCGGGTGACCACGCTATTGGCCCCAGATTTGCTGGAGGGAGTACTTATCACGCTCTTTCTGGCGGTCCCAGACTATCGCGGTCACTCTCCATCCCTGACTGCCCCGGACTGGGCCAAGGAGTTGGAGGTTTCGGAAAGGGCAACTCCCTTTCCGGAGGCGGCTGTCCACAAGTTGCCTTCGTTGTAGCGTGTTCCCGTCTGGCTGGAAGGAAGCCGGATTGTTCTCTTGACGAAGGAAGGAAGGGCCGCAGAGTCTCACTATCTCTGCATACCGTCCCATTCCGGGTCTGGGTGTATTGTGTGTGGAATTTGTGCCTTAAGGCAAGTGTAGAGCAACGTTTAAAAAAATATCTTCAGCCTGTCGTGATGTCCTTCTTGCCTATACTTATCTACTCTGCTGCTTATTATTATTATTATTATTTTTAATCGTTGCCCCACACTAGGATTGTCTCCTGTGTCGTGGGTGCGTTTACAGTCACAAATTCCACACACAATACACCCAGACCCGAACAACTATCTGCAGATCATACAAATATTTGTTCCGTGCGGAAATCGACGTGCGACCCGGAGTGCGGCAGCTGTCTGTATCAGCCACTGCACCAACTGTGCTGTTAATTGCTAAACATAATAATATCATATTGCAATGTTCTCAAAATTATGTCTACAAATTGACATTGACATTGTATTTATTGGAATATTTTGACATTGTATTTATTGGTATATTGTTATTGTACAAATTTACTGTGGAAGACTGATGCCTAAACTAGGTTGAAGCCTGTATTTCAGGTCACCAGGCCTTCCACCCCAGAAGTCCAATTTCATAGTTCTTTCATAAACTGTGACAAGCGAAAATTTTCCTTCTCTTGTTCTTTGTCTATCTAATTCTATCAAGTTGTTTTCTCTTGTTAACCCTTCTGTAAGAACCCTTCTCTTGATGAATACTCTCCAATACGTTGATATAGCTTTATCAAACCCCGATACTAGTTGATTTTGTCCTTTATACCCAGTTATCATCTTGCACCCCATGAATGCGCACTTTCACTGCAGACAACATCTTGATATAAAAATTAACTCGCTGTTTTAATAAAATGTGTATATTATGGCTTTGATACACGCATTATTGACGATTTATCAAAATTTCTTTTCAATTTTTCATATTTTTTGTTGCACATTGACACTTGACGTTTTAACTTTACCATCTATAGCAAAAACTCTATCGCACATGAAGTTCTTGTCTCGATGTTAACTTGTTACTTCCTAACTTTTAACGTTCAGGTAACAACGTTACGGATACAAGTTGATTACTGTTTCAACAAAACTTACAGGGCGTAATAAGTTATGACCTTGCGAAAACAAGCTTCTTTGTGTCAGTCAAAGTTTACTAATCTATAAAAATATAGGTGTACATACAACAAACGGCTTTCGGAATCTATACAAATAAATAAAATTTAAGTGTCTGTTTGTAATGTCAAAATAACAGCTTTTTACTAAATGCATATGAAAGTATATACGGTACCTATAACAAAAATGTATTTTAATTTTTTGTCTGTCTGTTTGTTCCCGCTAATCTCTGAAACGGCTGGACCGGTTTCTAAGGGATTTTCACTGGCAGACAGCTGATGTTATTAGAACTAACTTAGGCTACTTTAATTTTAGAAAAATAACTAGGGTTCCGCGCAAAATAATTAAAACTTGAAACACAATATATACTCTATGTCAAGTGTCTATGCCGAAGTACCTATATTATTTATAAATAATCCAATTTCTTTTAAATTAAATCGTGGGTCCCAGCTAGTTCAAGAAAAAGAATCATCATCTCCATATCACCCAAAAGATGGCCACCGTTGAACAAAGGCGTCCACCATAGATGATCGGTTACACGCCGTGTGCCGTCATTTCGGGGAAAATTTGGTACTGAATTCCATGTGGTATCCCGATTACGAAATAGCACTGATCCATCTCCTCCCATGGATGTTGTAATAGGCGACTTAGGGACCTTAAGCCGATGTATTGGTAGCAGCGTCCTTTCTATTGAATCATAACCATTGTGCGTTCACCAAGCCGCCTGAAATACTTACAAAATAAGTAATTGCGATTCATTGTTTCAATACGTAAAAGAAAAGTTCCCCTCAATATGATGACACCGTTGTGAAAATCTATGGGGGAGGCCTGTGTTCAGCAGTGGACGTATAAATGGCCGATATGATGATGATGATGATGAATACTTTATTGCTAAGCGCACTTCTTATTTTCTTTATTAGTAAATGCACCCGTGCAAAGCCGGGCCGGGTCGCTAGTATTAAAATAAATAAAGATAGTTTTGTGTTTCTATTGATTCACGCGTAGATTGCGATAAGTAAAAGGCTAACATCATAGATTATCTATATATTAATACGTGAAGAAAAATCTTTGTACCCCTTTAAGCACATTGCGCGTACGGAGAGAGTGATATTTGGTATAGTTAAAGTTCAAATATGCCGTGTGGTTCCGGCTCAGAACGCCACCACCCCATCTCCTCCCGTGGGTGTCGTAAAAGTCGACTAAGGGATTGGCCGGAGGATGGGCAGCAGCGTCCTTCGAGTACATTAACAACGCAACTGCGATCGCCAACCCGTCTGCCAAGCGTGTCGTTTATGGTAAAACCCCCCAATGAGCACACAACACACCCATATCGGTTGTTGTGGTGATTTTTGGGGGAGGCCTGTGTCCAGCAGTGGACTTCATTCGGCCGAAATGATGAAAGTTCATATGGAGGAGTTAAAAGTTAAAATTTATGCATAAAATATCAAAACGAAAATTTTAAATTACGGTCTAATTTCGAGCTTTTGGCGAGCTTTGGTGTACACTTAAATAACCAACACTGAGCCGCCACATTGAATATCACAAAGTACCTTTGTTATACCGGTTTATTGATTATTTATTGTTAGTCAGCCTATAGGTATCAAATTTAGAACAAGGACACAAACACAATAACCATATGTACCATGAACGGTTGTGATTACTGAAATTATGGTTGCGGAAATGAAATGAAATGATGTTTACTTGCTCGAAGCATGGATGTCCGCGGATTTATTTATTTATACTTTTCCACAATGACGGTACACAAGGCAGACTTAATGCCATATGGCATTCTCTACTCCTTTGGGTTAAAAAGAAATGCATCAAAAAGAGGTACAAAAAATATATAGTACAAATTTTCTTCAAAGAAGATATGAAAAAGTCTTTTGCGATAATCAGGAGCTCAAGGATCGTTAATAATGGAGAACAGAACTTCATCCATTCCGGGTAAGGGCAGAGGGGCATTTGGGACTCCTACCAGTTAAAACCACTGAAGGTGTCATCTTCGGCAGTGGAGGAAGGTACCAGGTCCTCGATACAATAAAACTAGAGCTACCCATTGATGCTACGCCTTTATACACACCTCGGAGAGATTACGGTAAAACGTTTACCCACTCTAGCGGTGGGGAAGCAAATATAAAAGGCCGCCCTGCAGGCACATCTCAGAGGGGATTGTAAAGGATCTCCCCGTAGCCTCACTGTGCGCTCGACTGCGCACACGCTGGCACGTGACCACGTGTGCACCACCATCTTTCCAGTCAATTCCAGTCTGTCTCCTGAGCATGACGCGTTCACAGAAAGAGATCACTGCACTCTTATTTTATTGGTCTGATAACATAGCCATAGACACTACTGCCAACAGAGAGAGATCCGTTCGGCAGATCACGCAGGGAACTCCTCAAGCGTGTGCTGTGCGGTATTCTAACCGTTATCAAGGTGGTGTTACCATGCCGTGACCTCGCGTCTTATCCTGTACAGGTAACGTGACCGGTGAATACCTGCATCAGACTGTGACGCGCTCGCTTCTTTTGATCGATGTTCTGAACGCATGACCTACGTCACGTACTGCTACTTAAGGTGCTCTTGGCACCTACTGAGTGCGCGCAACTGAACCAGCCACCTCATTCTATAGAACGTCCCTGAAGATGAACTTTGAGTGTACATACACTCCACCGCCACTATGACCACGCGGACATAGACCCATGCATCAGTCTCTGATAGGTTGTGCAAAGGCGGAGAGTGTGCCAGGTGAGTTTCCACCACAATAAATACCTTCCGGTACCATTGTCCAATACGTATAATGCGATGCGCTAGACGCCTGACGGTCGAGGTGACTAAATCAAGGCGGCACGGGGTGCCCACCCCGTAGAGAGTCACGAACCGCACATTTCCCCCGTAGCGGCAGCGAACTTTTTTGGTTAGTTCTTAGTCCTTCGAGATCGGGCACCAAATGGTTCAAGGCACCCACTACCCTCTTGGTCCAAGGGAGCAGGAGGAATGGAGGAGGCAGCTCTAGTGACCGTCTCGAGTGAGATGATATTTCATGTACTTACACCTTGGTTTGTGTGTCAACAAAGCATATCCATGAACTGGGTGGCTCTTGACCTTGATTTAGAGAGGCACTATCTGGAGACCCAGAGCTTGGACTTCAGCCACGACGATTGCCACTGCTTGCTCAGCAAACACAATGTAACCATTGCAAGCAAACGCTGGACAGTGGGCCACTAGCCAACAAAAGATTGGTGTCAGCGTAACGGACTAAGCTCACACCAGCAGGAAGAACGACACACAAAACTGCGTCATGGGTGAGGTTTCATTAGAGAAGGCCGAGAACCGACCCCTGCCAGACCCCACACATTATCTCCCTCTGCTTCATGCTATCACCCCAACACATGTAGTAAACGTGCCTATCACGCAGATAGGCCCCCATATAGCCCTGCAGGTAGGGGGTGATGGTGGACTAGTGTCCCCCTAGTCACGCCCCACTGGACGATCGGCGTCGATTATGTCTAGACTGACAAGCTAGAGCCGTATCACCACGCCGTGACACTGCCCGCAAGTTCTCAAATCTGCGCGCCCACGAACCCCGAGGCCCCCCACCATATAGTGACGACAGTGGGCTCAGCCGTGTTGAACCTGGGCGCCGGGGTGGTTGTTACCCCGGCGCCGCCTGGTCCTTCTCCGTGCGGGATCGGCCCTCTCCCGATCCTGCTCTGCAGTCTCCTTCTGGAGCATGACGCTCTCACAGAAGGAGACCACAGCACTCCAATGATCTACCAGCATAGCCGGTGCTACTGCTGGCAGAGAGAGATCTTGCACGAACCTACCAACCAAGATCCGCCGCTTGGCAGCCCACGCAGGGCACGTCTCGAGCGTGTGCTTTGCGGTATCCTGCTCGCTATCACAGTGGTGTCACTGCGCCGTGACCTCGCGTCCTACCCTGTGCAAGTACGCATCGAAACACGACAAGGACGGCATGGTTGGTGTAGTGGCTGATACAGTCGACTGCTGCGCTCCAGGTCGTGGGTTCGATTTCCGCACGGAACAAATATTTGTATGATCTGCAGGTAGTTGTTCCGGGTCTGGGTGTATTGTATGTGAAATTCATGTCTGTAAACGCACCCATGACATAGGAGAAATTCTAGTGTGGGGCAAACATAAAAACAAAAAAAATTAAAGCATAAAGCAAACAATCGTGCCCGATGAATACCTGCGTCAGGCGGTAGGTGACGCGCTCGCTCCATCTGAGCTAGGCTTAGAAGAGCGGTGGGCCAGTCGACCGGCATACCTTTCATATCTCGAGGTTAAATTTCAGATGAAAAATAACATACCATAAATAAATATAAAAACATAAATTTGATTCCGTGCCTGTATGTCATTTCAATTACATTTATGTAAATATCTCTTTGTAGTTTGTATCACTAAATTACCACTTAAATTTATTAAAATATTCAATCATATTAGCGTCAGTAGAACATTTTATATCACAAACTATCCGTACAAAAGCCTGAAAATGCCGCGCTATCGTGTTCCGTTGTGCAATTTGAAGGCAATACTGTATACTCGTCTTATTTTCGGTTACTACTTGAACGTACACCAGTCTCCCAAATTGCGCTTCCTAATAAAACTCTATACTACATTTGCGGTCACAATTGTCATATGCTTCTTTTGGTCTCAAGTTAAAGAAGAAAACATAGTCAATAAAGTGCTTTTATGTTCTGAATATTTGGTATGCATTATAATTTCCTTAGTGACCGAAGATGAATATCTGTTTGATCCTTATGAGACCTTTACAATGGTTGATACATTGCCATGTGCGAAAGAAATGTACAGGAGTTTCGAGAAATTCTTGACTAGAGCACTACTTATGATTTTATCTTGGAGAGCTTTGGTTGTAGTTTGGTTTTGTTATAATAGGTTTAATCTTTGTTTCTTAATTGAACCTTTAGGAGTGATAGCTTTTAACCTTCTTACTACGGCAATGGAAATAAGACATACGACTCCTATATTGATGTTTTCATTGATATATTTACGCGTAAGGATAATGAAAAACACGTTGGAAAGTGAAGGGTTTGATCGTTTACCAGCTCAAAAATATTCACCAAGAAAATACCTTAAGATGTATGAAGCATTAGTAGATTATTTAGACCACGAGGATCAGCCAATGAAGATTATGGTAATGAATCATTATTTTTCAAAAGTTTATTACGAGCATTCCGCTTTCAAACGAAGCTATTTACAGCCGTATTCCATTCAAATCATTCAAAAATGATTACGGAGTTGGCTTATAATTTTATGTTATTAATGTGTATTTCCTTTTACAGATATTTTTCGGATTATGTTGTACAATACCCAGATTTGTATATGAATTGTTTTTGTCAGTAACCACAACAAAACAGACTGTACGTAAATAGTATTCTCTTTTTTATATGCTCAACATAATGCACTCAGAGTAGTTATGGCAAACGTGTTCTAGATGTGACACGGACATGACTTAATCAATACAGACAAAGACGAGAAGTGACATGGACGTAAATAAACTTACTTCAGCTGCCATTATGCATTTTTTCATTCATTATGCTATATTTTAACTTCAATCTGTGAACATGACTTATTCTGATGATGAAAAATGAAGTTCTTTTACAAATAAATATTATTATCGTTTACCAAATCTTATCTTACACACTACTATTGCAATAATCCGTGCAATTATAGTCATACTATGAAGGATATTATTTTGTTAGTTGGCAAAATATCGTATTGAATTTATATTGTCTCGCATTGTTATATGGGTTCACACCTGACATGATCAGGCGCGGCAGAGAAAGTGACGTGTCGTTTTCACTTCCACCACCTTCCACGCCCTGACACCTCTGTGTGCATTTCGCCATTTATTAACATGCAATGGATGATTAAGGACAAATGTCTCTGCTTATTTTGTGTCCGCTGTCTGTATCTCCTTTGTGTGCATTGCGCCTTAGCAAGCTTATTTATTAGCCTTCAAAAGGATTAAACAGTTCATTATGTTACATGATTTTTATATGATTGTTGGGTAAACAACCTTCATTCACTTTCACCATCACAAGGACAAAATCTCTTGTGACAAGTGACAGTTTCGGTAAAATTTTATTTAACCAGCTGATTTCATTTTGTAGCGGAATAAGGAGGAAGGAATAAGTTTGTATTCAAACAAGATCCCAATACTTTGTTGGATAAAACAAATAGCTTATAATATATATTTTTTTAGTTACTTCATTAATAATCTTTCTCATTCATGTTCTCATTCCAGGGGCCAAGTGTGTTGAGTACTATGTGGCTAGTGACTACAATATCACAAATGAGTTTAGGCTTGATTGTTGGATCTATAACTATTGACTTAATACAAGACGATGTTAACACTATAAAAATTCTAACTATTGAGAAATGCATGGAGTGTGACAGTAAGTAAATCTATTTTATTTTTAAATTTTTGTGTTTTTCATGTTAATGAAAGAAAGTAAGAAAGAAAAATGGTTTATTAGAAGACACAAAGTTACATAGATGATATCAAGAATAGCGCACATAAGTTATAACGATCACTCAAGATAAATATGTTTAATATGTTACTAATTCTACTAGCGTGGCGGATGCCAGAGTGGGCACTGTAGTTACCAACCATGCTAGGTTAGTTTTAGTTATTGTCTTAGTAGCCAGTTAATAAACGACTAAATAAAAATAAAAATAGACAGATTTGTAGGCTATAAACGGTACATGGGGAAATCAATAGCATAAAAGGCAATATTTAAAATAAACATCTAACCTCTTGAATACATGTGTTTTTTCAGAGTGCATCGGTATTTTTAGCATGTTAAATGCATAATCACGTCCGTCTGAAAAGGGTCACTCGTAAATATGAGTGTCCAGTGAACAGCTGCAATTGTCGATTAATTGATCCCATAAGGGACATATCCTGGACCATTTGGACTATCAATTAAGATGCTACCCCCTATGTTCACGAAGGTGTCGTAAACGCAACTAGAAACTGATAAAATTATCGACAACAGTATCCTCTTGTCCGTTACTAAAATATACTGTGATAACCTTTTTTTATTGGTATCCAGTGGAAATTCTACATGAACTTCCTCCGCCCCGGGGAAGGGTGAATGGGCATGCTGGGCTCCTACTGGCTAAAACCACTGGAGTGGTCTGCTTCAAAAGGTCCAGCGATCTCTAGTGTGAACTAGAGCCCCCATTTATGCCACGCTTTAGGCACATCTCAGAGGGGATGACTGTAAAGCGGTCACCTCCTCTAGCGGAAGGAAGGCGACTGTAAAAAGGTCACAGCCCAGACTTCTCGGGAGGATTATAAAGGATCCCCTCAAGCCTGGATGTGCGCTGTGCTGCGCACACGGCAGCACGTGACCACGTGTGCGCCACCATCTACCCGGGGGTATACTGCGATAACCTATCCGTTTGTGATCTTGCGGGAGGTTATAACAATGGTAGTTTATGGTGCTGTGCTGTTGTGCTGATTATGAAGAAAAATATCATTCATAATATTTGTTCACAGATGAGCGTCAACGTTCTGAGCTACGCTTACTTCTAGAGGTGATGAATCAACGTCCTCTACAGTATAATGTATGGCGTTTGTTTCCATTAAGTGCCTGTTTGGTATTCAGCTTTATTTCCTTCTGCATCGTCAACATCATTGCTGTTGTACAAATTCAGTTCTTCTTTTGAGTTTATTAAATAAATACTTGACGTTCATTTTCATAGTACTTACTTATCAATATACATACCTATTGTGTGTGGTGCCGGCTACGAATAGTACCAACCCATCTCATCCCGTGGGTGTCGTAAAAGGCGACTTAGGGATTAGCTGGAGGATGGGCAGCAGCGTCCTTCGAATACATTAACAACTCAACTGCGATCGCCAACCCGCCCGCCAAGCGTGGCGATTATGGCAAAACCCCTCAATGAGCACACAAAACACAGATATCGGTCATTGTGGTGATTTTTAAGGGAGGCCTTTGTTCAGCAGTGGACTTCATTCGGCCGAAATGATGAGGATGATGATACACAAATTATATATATATATATATATATTTTTTTTTAAACGTTGCCCCACACTAGGATTTCTCCTGTGTCGTGGGTGGTGGTGGGTGGGTGGCACGATCCGGAGCTCAGCATCCAACTGTATCAGCCACTGCACCAACCGTGCCGTCAAATTCAAATATTCGAGTAAAAATAAAAAATTCCGATTTAAAATACAAATATTCATCCCTCGATAAAATCCGTATTCTTAAACACAAAGCTGCTCCTTTGCGTAATTTGGATCGTTAGAAAGGTACAAATAGAAAGGACATTAGACACTAAGACATTTTTCAATCCCTCTTCTGAATTTCAAGTGTTAACCTTGAGCTACATTCTATTGTTTGACCGGCAAGACTCACCTTGATGATGAAGGTCAATTGTGGGTTAGAAGAATTCGGTTCGAATTGCGGATTTTCTCGTGCGACAGATAAAATGGTACATGTATTTCGGATCGGCATGAAGCCGGTTTAACTTACACCGAGTATTGCTACTTGACTGAGAAGTGTTTTGCAATACTGCTACAGCTTTACAGTCGTGTCTGCATGTTGTCGCGCTGCGAAAATTTTGCGTAAGTATTTTTACAGCTATTATCGATTTGCGGATTGATATTTTACCGGATAATATTATATGAAGACATACGTCTGATCGTTCGCTTTTAGCATTTTTGGTTTGGTTTAGTAGCCGTGTAGCTCTAGTCACGTATTCGCCTATCCCATCTCATTTCACGGGTATTATTTATAGAAGTAAACTATGGGAGTTTGTTTTAAGCACTTTGGATGACCCGCAGGTGGCGGGTAAACCACCAACACGAGCATACCCAAGGAAGGTTTGTGTCCGGCAGGTGGCTGACTGTAAAACGCTTTTGTCTAAACCTTAGCAATATGACAACATATTCCGCTGACCTGAAGTAACTTGGCACCCGGGAAGGAAGATAGTATAGTTTAGTGGCATGAACATGTCTCGGGCTCTGATCAAATCGGATATCCATGGCATTTTCGTGATATCTTCATACGCCTAGAGATTATCGAAAATTACGAAAACAATGATTTTTGCATATATTTTTAAAATACAATATCTGTTTGCGTAAATATAGTAGCTACCAGGGATATCTATAATATTATATATGGTGTTTGCCTGAAGACAGCTAGATTACAGGAAACTTTGGTATCAAACAATTTAAACTGTTTTATTCTTAAAATTTTCTTCATTTACCGTCGTCACTGAAGATAAATAATTAGTTGCAATCTTGGTCAATATTTACGTTTAATTCTCAAAGAAGATACCTATCTACTTGTTGTAAAGGTTCGGTCTGAATAATGAATGGACTCGGCAATGATGTAAACAGCTTATACAAATACGAAGCTCTCGCTAAACGTAATTAGTTTTTGGTAATTACAGTTTGGTAAATCCTATGTTTTCACTCAAAATCTATTACAATCATGGAATTGGAATCTACTACACCCTGATTTTATGTTACGGACTACAGTCCATAGCATATAATCGAGTCACCTTCTAGATGGCTTTCACTGTGGCCCACTACAGTGAAATCCATCCCGAAGGTGAAAAAGAGTTTCTGCCAAGAAGACATACATCAACGTCGCTTTTAACGCTATTAACAACATACGATCTACTGGAATAGCCACTAAACCTGGCAAGTGACATGATTATGGCATTATTCCCTCTCAAACGAAGATTATGGCAATCTATAAGAAAGTATGCCCAACGTCCACTACGTATACGGGCTGGTATAATATCATCATTTCGGCCGAATGAAGTCCGCGCTGGACACAGGCCTCCCCCAAAGATCACCACAACGACCGATATGGGTGTGTTGTGGGCACATTGGGGGGTTTTGCCATAATCGCCACGCTTGGCAGGCGGGTTGGCGATCGCAGTTGAGTTGTTAATATACTCGAAGGACGCTGCTGCCCATCCCCGGCTAATCCCTTAGTCGACTTTTACGACACCCACGGGAGGAGATGGGGTGGTGGTATTCTGTGCTGGCACCATACGGCAATATGATATGATGGGTGGTATAATATGATGAGTAACAATTAGTAGCATCAACTGTGCTTGTGTCATTTTTTTAAAACTACAAAAACACCCGGTCCCGGAACAACTACCTGCAGATCGTACAAATATTTGTTCCGTGCGGGAATCGAACCCACAACCCGGCGCGCAGCCGCCGACTGCATCAGCTACTGCACCAACCGTGCCGTCATTCCCTCCATGGTTGGAAACTCTTACCTAGATGAGTCTGAAATTATAAATTGGTTGATTTATTTAAAAGAATCAGAACATTATCTTTAGCATTTACTAAGGCACTATGATAACCCAAAAGGGAATTGAGCAAGTCAAAATGCTGCAAACTACTCAAGTTTTTGAAAAAGTTTGATGTGTTATCAAACTCATTCTGTCATTGTTATATTTTCCTAGTCAGTTCTTGTCTGGGAAAGTTTTAATGGAATTGCAAGATGACACACCGGTCTTAGGTTTACACTTCCATGTTATTGGAGAGGGTGTAGTGAGAGTTGGATATGGGAGACATGAGAAGATGTTTGACAAAGAAAATTACATTGACTTCCGAATGCGACTGCTTGATGAACCAGGCCACAGCCCATCAATCCTATTTCCGGGCATACACCGCTTCCCATTCAAGCTTGCTTGCACGTACGGCAGGGTCCAGTACCATGGCAAAGAAGCACTCATCATCATCATCATTCAGACCTAAAGACGTCCACTGCTGAACATAAGCCTCCCCCAAAGATCACCACAACGATCGGTTCTGCACTACTCGCATCCAGTAGATTCCCGCAACCTTCACCAGGTCGTCTTCCATCTCGTGGGGGGTCTGCCCACGATGCGACTTCCAGTACGCGGTCGCCACTTGAGAACTTTTCGGCCCCATCAGCCATCCATTCTACGAGCAATGTGCCCCACTTACTGCCACTTAAGCTTAGCAATTCTTCGGACTATGTCGGCTATCTCCTCATTTTTTACTTGATCCCGCAGGGAAACTCCGAGCTTAGCCCTCTCCATTGCTCTTTGGGTGACCTTGAGCCTTCTTATGAGGCCCATGGTGAGCTACCACTTCTTCGTACCTTAGGTCATCACCGGCATCACACACAGGTCAAAGACCTTCGTCTTCGTTTTCATTGTAATAAACCTAATTGGCCTGAACTTGGACCCTTCAGTCTTCGCTCAACAGTTCAATTGTAGTGGTATCGTGCAGTGTCTCGCTGGACCGCGGTGCCTACATACCGGGTAAGAGCGTTGTCCTCACCGCCACGCTCGTCAACAACTCAAGGAGATCCAAAACTCCACTCTTAATAAAATAAGACCTTATATACGTTGCCACTTCAACGACCCTTCATCTAGGTCAATTTTTTTCAACCTGTGAGGGGCGGCTTCCAGTCGGTCACAATGACTTGCTCGGGGGTCGCGGTCACAAGCCTGTATTACCTGTAATAGTAAATAGCATGCACAGTGCACTTGATTTCTCGATCAGTAGAGGTAGAGCCTCATTAGAAAGAAAATTAATATGTCATCTTAAATCACTGATATAGTTTTATTACGGTCATAAGCGTAGAACTTTTTACTTGTAAAGGGGTATTGAAGAATATTGAAGAGGTTGAAATTTTTTTTTTTTTTGGCTTCTCGCATACATTTCTGGGAAATGCAATTATTCTTTGTCAATGATCTTTTCAATTATTTTTTGTAAATAAAATTGTATTATGATAATTGTGTATGGGTGTATGCCTGCAATAAATGATTTATTATTATTATTATAGTGACCGGTCGAAGAGCGCATTGTCAAATACGGGGGTTAATTTATAGTTACAATGGCGATGTCCCCAAATTGTATAAAAACAATAACACTAAAAAGGCAATTGTAATAAGCATCGCACTATCCATAAATAAGAAATGAGCAGCGTTGCTACAGTTTAAAATTTGAGTGATGCATCTTGGAATGGTGAGTGTATTCCGTGTGTTGTCCGGATAAAGTGGATGGCGTAAATTGAATTTTGGCTATAGTTTTGGGATGCTCAGTTGTCGCCAAAAGTTTTTGGCATCAACATCTGTCCAGGTACACAAATACGGCTGAAATGTTGGTCCTCTAACATTTAATTCCCAGTCTTTTACGAAATAATTATGAAGAATCGACTAACAAATGAAATTAACCACTTCCTTTACTCTAAATTCAAAGCGAACCAATTAAAAACGGTTGAATTGGTACTCCAAACTATGAATCAAATAATTTACCCCCACAATTAATGACCTCGCTCCTAAAGACTCCTAAGATTTTCTAAAAGAAATCATGTATTGGAGCGTGAAGTATTTCATACCAATTCATTTCCTACATAATTTTACTTGGAGCTTTCGCTGTAGAAGCGACGCTCGTCGTAGCCAGACAAAGGTTTGTAGGCTTGATTTCCATATTAATTAAAAGATTATGAGCTTATATAATATACTGGTAAGCTTTAATTTCACAGAGGTTGTAAAAGCTTCTTAGGTCTCTGGGCTGATCGGTGTAGCGAAAACATGCAGACTCAAATGCTAGTTTTTTACACGACACATATTACAGATATCGTGATTTGAGTTCCAAACTTGACTCGTATATTTTCATATCTACACACAAATGTAAAGGCAAATATTATTTTGTTCATAGTAGTTCATATTTCATAAAATCATGATTCTATAAAAAAATACTACGTATATACTATTTTAAGCATGTTAACTCTAACGATTAATTAATTAATTATCTACTTGTAGATTCAAATTCATTATTTACACGTGTAATAACCTGCTACGAGGTTTTTAAATAATGAGCTTTTTTTTAAGCAACTTGCGCTAATGGCGCCCCCTGCGGGACATGGACCTCGGCTTAGGGCGTTGCTGGGAATAACAAGGTATTGTTTTGGGGACAGCTGGATCGGTATAATTTATAATGTATTAGAGGACATTTAAAACTACAGGCTCGGCACGGGCCGGCGCGAACAAGAGGCGGGAGGGAGAACTACTAACGGGAGGTGAACGGGAAGGTGACGCGGTGATAGGCGATCCGTGACGTCGGTGAGGCGGGCATCCTCGGCGGTGAGGGCGATAAAACGGTCCGGTGTTAAGTGAATGAGACAACACGAGTCTCTTTATGTGATCTAACGTGATTTTATGGATACGGGTTTATGGATACCAATAACTGTGGCCTGTTTCCACACAAGTGTACAGATATTGTTGTTTAATGCCACATTGAAGATGATGGTCAGGTGATAAGACGGTCGGGGAAGAGTTTAAACACATTGTTGGTGATACCGTCAGAGCCGGGGGCTTTGCGAGGGTGAATGTCTTTCACAAGATTTCTGACCCCGTCTGCCGTGACCGAAGGGAGGGGGTCGTCAGGGTCCTGGGCAGGCGGAATAGCTGCTCTACGATCGACTTCAGCATCAACCTTTGTGAGGTGAGCTTGGTCAACAGGTAGAGTGCTTGGGGAACATTGCGCTTCTAGACTGTCAGCTAGGCATTCGGATTTTTCGTCGTCATCAAAGGCCGGCCTTTGGTTGGGACGGTTGAGGGGGGGACAACATTGGATGTTCCGGATTTGAGTTTCCGTTGCAGATGCCAGAACGCAAGGTGGGTTGCCTCTAAGTCGCCCAACAACTTGTCCCAGCTAGCCTTTCGACACTCCTAAATACGTTCCATAAGAGAGCACGCTGTAAGTGGCGCATAAAGAGGCGATTGGGTTCGCTGGGAAAGGATGAGTACGCTCTAAGGGCTGCGTTCTTCTCCGTCATCAGTGTACGTACATCGTCAGGGAGTTTCATACGATGTTCTTCCATCGCTGGAACTCGCCGTGAACATTCGTCCACGACGGACTCTACACGACCGGTGAGGAAGTCGGTTGCATCTAGCGTGTCTGCGACTGACGTTATGCAATTGGGAATTCTATATAACTGGAGGGTCGTTGTTGAAGGCGTTGCCTAACGTTCCTCCAGTCCGTCGTCACAATGGTCTGATGTCATAGTTGAGAAGGGTACTGAGGGAGTATAATTTACTTCCTTACCCACAACCGGTGAGACAGTTCCAAGACTCATGTTTGGTATTGAGATCTCCCGCCACTATGACGGAGTCGCCTGATCGAAGAGTGCTACGAGATCTGGTTGGATCGTCTTGGCCATTAGGAGTTATGTAAGTCGACACTATAGTGATCGGTTGATGACCTGTCATGCCTATCTTGCGCACAGACGCCTCTAGATTGGAAAGGGACGGGTTATATAGGGGCATGCAATAGAGGGATCCCTTATAGTAGATAAGAGTGCCTCCTCCACGGGAGTGGGTCCTATCGTTACGCACTATATCATAGTTTGCAATTGTGGAAGTTATTCTACAGAAGCCATAATCTAAGAGAAGAAGAAGAATAGTTTGCAATTCTAGGGTTCTTGTGTGACGGTTTCAAAAAGGACTCTTGTATCAACATAATGTCAATAAGGTGGTCGCGGAGGAATAAGGCGATTTTATCTTTTTGGCCATTCATGCTGTTTGCATTAAAAATGCCTATTTTAAGGGATCAGGGTTTGATTCTGCACCTGTTTTTTGAATCCATTTTGGATGAACGCGGTAGGAGAGGAGGGCGGATGATACATCAGTGAAGTCGCTGAGAACTAGCATGAGGCTGTATTAGCCCTGGTTTGCTCTAATAGCTGCGGCCATTTGGGCGACTCTGTTCGGGTCGACAGAGTTGAGAAGTCCGAGTACAACAGTGAGGTCATTGGATTTGAGATGGGGTGAGGATTTGGGGAGGGAGGGGGGGCCCTCTGAGAATACACTTGAGGTGCGGGTTGGTTGTACGGCACGGGAAGGTATGTGACGTCATGGGGTGGCGGTCATCAGGGAGGGAATCGCTGATGCTTGGGTCACTTGTTGGGTCATTAGATTAGGCCTCAGAGTGGGGAATGCTTGCTGATGGTACAGCGCGTTCCACGGCGATGGCCTTTGTGGGCTGAGTGGTTGGAACATGGGAGGGGCCTGAGAGGCGTAATAGGCGGGCAGGCATGAAGGCTTGGCTTTGCGCTTTGCTACCTTGTTGTTAGCGCGCGGGGCTTTGGGGCATCCGCTATAATTCGCGGGATGACCCGACTCATCGCAAAGCACACAAATCGGAGGCTCTGTGCATTGCGTGCGATCTTTGGGGCAATCTCAATCAGAGGTGCTGTGGTCATCAAGGCACTTGACGCACCTAGGTTTTGCGTATTAATGGCGCTGCGCGTGACCATAGAGTTGGCAGCGGTGACACTGCCCGGGAGGATCATATCTATGGGGAGATTCTGCTTTAATGCCTGAGAGGTGGCACACGGTCTTAATATTAAAATTTCCGATCGTTATCGGCGGTCTTCTCGCATATAGCGACGACCATGTCGTGGGGAACTGCCAGGATGGGGATATTTTGCGACAGAAGGCCGTCTTTGATGGAGTCAGTATCGATCTCCTTGGAATTTAGGACTTTCCCCTTTAGGACTACCCAGAGTGGGCGGTCCTCGGCGAGAGAGTACGTGTGAAAGTACACGTTTCGGTCTTGGAGGCCACCTCGCACCTCGTCAATCGTCGTCGTCGATCGTTAAAGATCACATTAAAGAGAACAAAATCCTCCCTGCCGGGTGTCGGCAGGGAGATGAGTGTACCTGAGGTGGGCCCTAAGCTAATACCATCCGTGGCCAGTCTTTGCAAAAATGTAGCAAATAATTTAATGTAATTTTGATGCGGGCCTTATTTCTCTGTCTGTTTATATCTAACAAAATCAATACAATAATAATTAAAAATGCTTTAAGCATGTTTCGTTTGGTTAGCAAAAAGTCAGTGTGCCTAACAAACACCGCAATCATTATTCGTTCAATATCCCCTGATCCAAGTAGTTTAAACATTCTCTAACAAGTAGATATTAAATAATACTGATCCAGCCACCCCATAGAATGGTCCACTAGTAACAGCCTAAACCGAGGACTAAGTCCCGCTTAATTTGTAAGTATTCTGCTTGGCTGAAGGCCTTTTCAGCTTCACGAGAATACCCGGATATGCACAACATTCAAGATGCCAACCAAATAAAAACAATAACACAGGTGGACCCGTGGTATTGTTTGGTATCCAAAGTTCGAATTTTTGTGTATACTGCTACGTTTGTTAGTCTTTAAGGTGTGTATGAATGAAGAAATACCAAATAGCAGCACATGCATGATACAAAGACTGAAGATATTTTTTCTAATGTTGAGTATTAAATAATAATAATACTATTTTAATTCAAGTTTCATAAGCTCATTAAAAAATGTGGTGCCGGCTACGAATAGCACCAACCCATCTCATCCCGTAGGTGTCGTAAAAGCCGTCTAAAGGATTAGATGGAGGATGGGTAGCAGCGTCCTTCGAATACATTAAGAACTCAACTGCGATCGCCAACCCGCCTGCCAATCGTGGCGATTATGGCAAATCCCCCAATAAGCACACAAAAAATTGATATCGGTCGTTGTGGTGATCTTTGAGGGAGGCCTGTGTCCAGCAGTGGACTTTATTCGGCCGAAATGATGATTCAAAATTCATATAACACAGTCCCATTAAAATAAAATAACATAAAATTTGTCCTCAGAATCAAACATTAAAAGCATGATTTGTTACTTCATTCCCGGCGTGCAAAATATAGCCTACAACAGAGGGTAATGTAAGAACAATCGAGCGTTTCCGCGAGCGCGGCCAGCATGCTGTTGGTGCTCCCCCGCACTTACCGCACCAGCGAAGTGCCCCTCTTTCACATTGTTGTGTAGAAGCAATCAACGCCCGCTTCTGCAAACATTGTCGATGCGCTGCAATAACGGGGGAGCCCCAACATCCTCCTGAACGTGTTGTTAAACTGGACACGAAGGGTACTCTATGATTTCTGCGTGTAGTCTGCCCAGAGGCTGCATGTGTATAATGTAGTGCAGTAGGCTCTAAAAAGAAAAACAACCACATTAGTTGAGCACCGTGCAAATCTGCGGATTACCATGTTCGCTCTGACCGACAGCGCCCTACGCTCCCGTTCAATATCCACATCGTCATTAAAGGGTACTAAGGAATCTTCATTATAACGCTCAGCACTCACATCTCTACATGAGTATTCCTGTAGAGCTGGTATCATTACATAAAGACATTGCATATACATTCGTAAAGACGACAGCTGACATCATTACGCTTTGTTTTAATATAGGATAAAGACATACCAGTAAAACAACAAAAGAAACATTGTATTACTTAACAGAAGTTTTGAAAGACACACATGAAGTGACCTTTACTTAAGTAGGTCGCCTGGCTTCGTTATAAAAAAATCTTCTCACATCTTAGGCTGAAGTTTAAGCAGTAATATACTTAGGTTATGTTGGGTTAGGAATGGATTTTTTAATGACCCCTTTGTTTTTAAGTAAAAATTACTGCTGGTCGATAATAAGTTTAGTGTCTCTTGATCTGAGCTCTCTCTCTACAGCTCACTGAGTGACCTTAAGCATTCTCATGAGGCCCATGATGAGCATACTCGTAAGTCATTACGAGCCGCCAAATCAATAATTTATTTAAAGTTCTCTCAATTCATTAAGTATATACATGCATATAAACCTGCTATTACCCGTAGTGTCACTCTCTTCCGATATTGTATATCTGGATTTCTAAACATTTTGCCTCGATATGAATATTTATTAATTTCAACAGTAAATTTGAGCTGTTGTAAACCAACTAGCTTTTGAAGTAGCCAACCCCAGTCTGCGAGTTAAATGGATCACTGTGGCGGCCACAATGAATTCACAATTTCCAACAATATACTAAATGCACAGTTATCACGATGCTCAAACAACCACTAACTATACGGCTTTAAATGACGCCAATATTTGTTGCATATAAACGTAGATTGTTCATCAACATATAAACATTTTGCTGCTGTTTTGTATTTTCGTCATGGATCTCCTTGGAAATAAAGGTAACCCGATATTAAGGTAAGATAAGGTCACTCAGTGAGCTTTAGAGAGAACTCAGATCAAGAAGGAAGTTGCTGACATAGCGGAATAAATAGACAAATAAACATAATATCGACCAACAGTAATTTTAACTTAATAACAAAGGGGGTCATTAAAAACAACAGCCATGAACTCACTATGTTTATGCACATTCTAGACTGAGTGGCGTCCTTCCAGTAGTCAACTTGCTCTATTAAATTCGAGTTCTTGGTGCCTCTAAATAAATTGGAACCAAACTTAGATCCATATCAAATTCACTCACTTGGACATGGTATAAGTTCTATATATTATATTAGTAACTACGCAATAATAAAGACAACATAACTGTAACAAAAACACCAAGTCACTTAATTTTCAATTAGTATAATTAATTTAAATCTTCATTCTTTCTTTCTTCTTTCATATAATTCAATAGGTGTAACGATTTGACTACGAGCATTTTTTTTAATCCATCTAGTCCCATGGATGTGGTAAAAGTCGATTAAGAGACTCAAACATAATGCAACAACGTTTCTTCTGTGGAGCAGTAGCCACACTGCGCCCATCAACTCGCCTGCCAAGCCTGGTGAGTACTAGCAAATCCCCCTCCCCCCAATGACGACACACCGCATGCAACTGACCGTCTTATTGGGGAGGCAGTTGTGCGGCCACATTGATAGGCCGATACCTGCAGGGGGCGCGGTCTAATGCAGATAAAGCGTACACCTTACCCCTGGCTAGACCGTGGGTTTTAGCCGGTTCGAGCCCGGCATGCCCCGCCGCCCTTCCCAAGGCGGAGGATGTCCAAGAGGACTTCCCAACGTAAAAAAAAGTTTAGCAGTCGATGTTTTGTGGCTGATATGATGATCATGAAGAACTTGCAACAGAAAACTGACAACAACAAGGCATGCTATCTTTTTATAACAGTCGCAGGTTGCTAAAACTGTCATTGTCCGTGAAAACGAGTACTTGATCGTTCATAGGTTCGAATTTTTCACAATTAGATCATACAGTGAAAAGTAACATCTGTACGCATGATATATACACATGCACTAGGCGACACTGGCACCCCCGTACTAATAATATTGGCCTGGCCACATCACCACGGCGCGGCGCCGTATTGCGGTGTGGCGTCGTGTTGTGGCATGGCACGGCGCACTGCAGCTGACGGCTGACGTGGCTCAGTTGATTTGTCATTATTGAACAATTTGTATGTTGCTTGTTATGCATATGAAGATGGTTGGTGGTCTGTGTAGTTGCAGTTTCTTTTCAGATATAGAATGAAACTGCTACGTGGCCTTCAGCTGAAGTGAAGGCCGCGGAATCGCGCCGTATCATGCCGCGACACGATGCTGTACCGTTTTGCAGTGACGGCACCAGTGGTGATGTGGCCAATCAAATATCTCCATGTTCATATACAAAAAAAAAAAAAACTGTAGGGAATGGCTTTACCAGGTTCCAAGCAGTAAAGCAATAACCCGTTTTGGAATTGAATTACTATTGTCTTACTTCCTTCTGTAGTGTAACAAAGTCAAAATATTGATCACTCAAAACTCCACGCCCGAATGTGTTACTAAACGCAAGATTTGAACCATCTACGTATTTTTTAAGAGTTACCAGCCTAATAAAAATAATTTTAAAGCAACAAATGATTGAACGAATGAATTTAGGCTGATTAGTATAGATTAATTGCTACAAAGGCGGCCCTAATAGTATATGTGTACATATGTAATTATTTTTCCTGACTGACAATTTCATCAACGCAGAGCTTAAACCACTGGGGCTACAAACTAGAAATGTTTACAGTTGATGCCTTTTTATAACGTTGTTATCCACTAAGAAAACAAAATTAGAAATTCCAACCCTAAGGTCGTAAAATAGGGGTTGAAATGAAAGTCCTTAATTTTATAAGTTTGATCTATGAAAATTTGTATTTGGTTTTTTGGTTCAAAATAAAGATACATGTATTTCAATGTTTCTCTATATTCTTCCTTAAGGGGTAAAATAGGGGGTGGAAGTGTGTGTGGAATATCCGTTATTTTTTTAAGTTAGAATTATGAAAAATATTTTAATCTATATATTAATCTGCTCAGTAAAAATAAGGAATAACCTAATTAAGCAATTTAGATAAATCTACCTTTAAGGGGGTAAAATAGTGGATAAAAATCCGTCATTTTATAAGCTAAATCTGTGAAAGTTGGTATTTGGCTTTTTGGTTGAAAATAAAGAAATACGTGTTACAGTGTTTTTGTAAATTCTACCCTTTACGGGGTAAATAGGGGGTAACATTTCGTATTTTAATCCATCAGTTTTGAAGTTAGATGGATAAAAAATTATGTTTAAATAAAGCCAGCGAAGCTGCGGGCAACAGCTAGTAACAGATACTTTAATAACACAATATGTTGACCCAGCGTGTTTTGCAACTATCATCATATCAGCCAAAGAACGTCCACTACTGAACAAAAGCTCATATCATATCGGCCATTTATACGTCCACAACAACGCTGAACAAAGGCCTCCCCTATAGATTTTCACAACGGTGTCATAATTTTGGGGGGTATTTACCAATACTCACCACGCTTGGCAGGCGGGTTGGTGAGTGCAGTATGACTATCGTTTCACAGAAGAGACGCTGCTGCCCATGCCTCTGGTTTAGATTCCCTTAGTCGCCTTTTACGACATCCACGGGAGGAGATGGAGTGGTGCTATATTCCTAATCCGGACATCACACGGAATATAAAATGCTCATATAGATTTCCATAATTGTGTTGTGCCGTCGTTTCGGGGGAATTAGAAATATATATATAAAATATAAAATACCCTAAACCGAAGAGCATGTATGAAGGGAATAATGAAAGTGGACGAAGCGAAACAAGTATGTAAGGATCGTAGCAAGTGGAAAGAAGTCGTCTCTGCCTACCCCTACGGGAGAGAGGCGTGATTATATGTATGTAAGTGTGTAAAAAAAATATATATAGGCTAATACTTACCACACTTGGCAGGCAGGTTAGTGAGTGCAGTGTTACTACTCTTCCAAATTAGGGACGCTGCTGCCGATCCCTCTCGCCTCCAGGCCTCTCGGACTCTAGTCGGTTACGCCCGAAATTAATAACAACCTAATCCAAAGTAATTGGATCTAGCTTTAAGGATTTACTCATCTGTATTTGTGTTAAATATGATCTTAACACAAAAACTACTGAAGTTCAAAATTTTGAAACTAAATATTTTAGATTGATTATTCATTTCGGCCGTCAATCGCCTTTTACGACAACCGCGGGAGGGGATGGAGTGGTGCTATATTCTTAACCCGGACGCCACACGGAATAGCGACTCACTTAAGTTTAAAGGCACTTTTCGTACACCTTTCTTTTCACTATTATATTGTGGTAATACATCACGTATTACCGAATGGGTATGTCAGACTCTTACCAGCTAAAACCACCGGCGTGGTCACTTTCGACACCGAAAGGGGCCTCTAGGTCCTCGATATAATCACACGAGAGCCGCCTATAAGTGCCATGCCTTTAGGTACATTTTGGAGGGAATGACTGTAAGTATACCTACAACTCTGCAATATTAATACAAAACAAGGAAAATGACATAACCTAAATAAGTTTCACCTTTTCCTTGCGTAATTGTCTCCCGAGCGTCACCCCCTTAATCCTACGTACAAGAAGTCTCCCTATATTGAGTTTGCACGTAATATTTTGCTTCTGTGTAAAAAAAAAATTGGATATTTCTAATAATGTTTCGACGAACTCGCAAGTCTCGAGGCTAAAGAAAAATGAGGTTGTATATCTGTAAAAATTGCGGGCTTAAATATTATTTCTGGTTTTGTGCCGTTATTTATGAGGAGTTGACAGCAAGAGGCCATAAAATTAGATTTAGAATAATTGTCGGTGGCAATATTGACTGTATGGGCAAATTCAATCATTTAATAATATCTCATTGGGCCGTTTCAGTTGTCCCATTTCAGGCCGGACAAGGGTTATAAGGTTTTTATTTATTTAATACTTTATGCACAAAAATTTTACAGGGACGGACTCACTACTGTTAGGCATTTGGCTGGTAGCAGTCGACCATGGCTGAGACAAAATGTGGTAGCTGTACGAACAGTGTAACTGTGATCACTTAAATCATAGATTATACACTAATATTGAAAATAGATGTGCAACTCTGAGAAAATACATTGATGTTGTGGTTACGTAAAAAATAGATGGCGCTGATACAAACTAGATGATCCGTTCTATATGCCACTAGATGGCAGTATACGTTGTTTCAAATCTATATAGGTAGGTATATATACAGTATTAAAAAAAATATTTTTTGTTTATGAAAGGGAATAATAGAAATAAAAAAGCAAAATATTATAGACATACAATTTTTTTCTTTTTTTTATAACAATGCACCTTAAAATACCTTCTTCATCTCTTAGATTATGGCTTCTGTAGAGTATCTTCCACAATTTCACCATGTCAAGTATAAGGCAACGTTGTACGGTGTTTAGATTCATTAATCTTTACATATTCAAATCAATCAAGATCAAGATGGTAAAATATTTCACAAAAATGTTTTATAAAAAAATACGTCGGCAACGTCGTACGGTTCAATTGTTATTTTTTCTTAAAATACCTTAATAATACCATAATACTTTTGAATTGGCTGTCAAGTATCTTTTTTTTGTTATTATTTTCGCCTGGAGTCTAAGTCCTTTGACCAAGTCAAGTATCATCATAATCTATGATTGCACATAATATTAAATTTTCAACCATGTACTTTTTTAAATATGTTTAATTTTTCATTTATCTATATGAACTGATGTTTTTATTAAGATAAAAAAGGCATAAAACCTATTTGGCATTGTTTCATGCTATCAGAAACAATTTTATACCAATGTTTTGTTTAGTAGCCTTTGCTCACTGGTAGATTTAGATCTACAATTATTTTTGTTTAAAGTAATATGGCAACACTTATTTCTACTGATGACAGCTTGCGCCATCTATTAAGAACTGTATGTAAACTATTTACTAAGTTTTGAAATGTGAACTATAGATGTCGTTACCTTCCATACATTAAATTTTTACTGTCACATATATGAAAGTTTCACCCCCCTGACTTAAATAATGACAGGCAATATGAAAGTACGCAAAACCTTTCAAATTGTTAACATAATATAAATATATACGTATATAAATATAAGTCCATATAATATTACAACAATATATATATACGCAGTATATATAACTAAGTATACTACATATTGTTTAAGTGAAATAATGAAAACTGATATCCTGGATTCAGTACATGATTCTAGAACCCTTAGCGTCAGAATTTTGCGTCGGTCTTTTCATGAATTTTCAGATTTTGCTTGTTTATTTACCCGATAAAAGTTTAAAAAAAACTGTTAAGATATTTGCCGTGTGGTGCCGGCTAAGAATACCACCAGCCCATCTCATCCCGTGGGTGTCGTAAAAAGCGACTATAGGATTAGTTGAAGGATGGGCAGCAGCGTCCTTTGAGTACATTTATAACCTAATTGCGACCGCCAATCCGAGCATGTCTGCCAAGCGTGGCTATTATGGCAAAACCCCCCAATGAGCATTGAGCAACACAACACAAACCCATACCGGTTGTTGTGGCAATCTTTGGGCGAGGCTACGGTCCAGCAGTGGAAGTTTTTGGGTTGAAATGATATTGATGAAGAGTTTAAAATAATTGTTTTGTCTATGGTAGATAGTAGGGATTATGAGGTAGTCTGAGGTGTAACTATATATACTATTTTAAATAAATATTATTATATACATGAAAACTAAATAAATAATTACTATTTATACTATACTAGCTTAACCAACGGCTTCGCTCGCATAGTCCTTAACATTCGTAAAAAAGAAACTGTATAAAGTATCCTTTGTTACTTATAATACCTCCAAGAATATGTGTACAAAGTTTCATGATGATATCGAAGCGTAACGAACAAACTTACATTCACATTTATAATATTAGTAGGGATGAATACTTATGAATATATTAAAACAAAATGTATTTAATGTAAAGAGCTAAAGCAAGTCAAAATGGAATAATAGAATTTAAAGCGACAAATATCACTATCTGCCGCTTTAAAGGAACATACCTTTACTAGTTTTTTAAAGGCTGACAATAACTGAGCACGCCTTATTGGTACCGGTAATGCATACAAAAAACGAGCTGCATGAATGGTATAGGATTTATCGAAAAAAAAAGTGGAATGCATTGGCATTTTCAGCTTCAAGTTTTGTGATGACCTTAGGGATCGCGTATGAGAGTCACCAAGGAACTCGAAATGGTTTTTGAGGTATTAGGGAGTTGATGGATTAAACAGTTCACTGTATAGACGAGAAAAAATGTTAGCATGTTTAGGATAAACCTGCAATACGTTCAACACTCTGATCTGTGTCTCTAGCTTATTATGGGCACGCACCCACAACGATTCGTATAAAACGCTTTAGTCAAATTTTACCTTGAAGTTTTACACTCTAGGACCGTTGAGTGTAAAACTTCAAGGTAAAATTACACAAAAAAAATACAGTTTCAATACAAAAAGATTCGTGTAAGCTGTTAGTTGGTAGATTTAATTAACAATATTTAGACTTTAGTTGCCATGTTCCGAGGTTTAAATTTAATCGAAAAACGTGCCAGAAACTCTATGGTTGCTCATTTTGAATCATAATATGTGACATAATTTATGGCTACTTTTTTTTAAACGAATGGTATGAGAGGACAGTGTACGAGAATAGAGCCTGAACTTTTTTATAGCTATCATAAGTTTAGAAGCGATGATGATGATGATGATAAGTTGCCCAACCTCCTACGGTATACTTGACTGAACTTATTCGATTATTGCTTTCAGTACACGAGGAGTCGCACCGGTTTCCTCCATCTATCCTATATGGTAGTAGATGTTCCTAGGCTGATGTAATATGTACAATTTTTAAAAATATGGACGAGAGCGAGCTGAACTGAGGAGGGTTTCTTATGATGAAAATGATAGATCTACCATGTTTTTTTAATCTGACACAAATGTGTTTGTATTTTGTGTAGAAGGAACCTCCACGTGCGCTCGGTGGTTGCTGGTCTTGATCCATCCGGGCAGAAAAGCACTCGTCGGGCCGATGCACTCTGGGCACCGGGCAATAACTAATCCACTTTTTGGAGAACCTTATGGCTAATATTCTGACAGGGACGGGCCCAGATTTTGGGCTTTAGGTAGGCCATAGGGTATTTCTCCATTTTCGGAGAAGTATGGGCTAGCGTCGGTGTGCACTCAGTGTGGAGTGTCGTGGCTATGTCTCGCGGCTTCGACCGGGACCGAGGATCTTGGCTTAACCACCCGGATCGCGAGAAAGAAGGCCTCTGTAAAAAATCCCTGAACCCAAGCTAGCGTGTGGAGAGGGGTGCATGGCTGATAGGAAGTTAAGTCGCGAGCACGCCAACCCCAGGACCAGCGGCACCTTCATCGTTTCGGCCGAATGAAGTCCACTGCTGGACACAGGCCTCCCCCAAAGATCACCACAGCGACCGATATGGGTGTGTCGTGTGCTCATTGGGGGGGGTCTTGCCATAATCGCCACGCTTGGCAGACGGGTTGGCGATCGCAGTTAATTTGTTAATGTACTCGAAGGACGCTGCTGCCCATCCTCCAGTTAATCCCTTAGTCGACTTTTACGACTCCCACGGGATGAAATGGGGTGGTGGCATTCTGAGCCGGCACCACACGGCATAGCACCTGAACATGGGATATACCTGGGTCGACTATTTATTTCCCCCATACTCGTGGGTCTAAATAGGGAAACAATAAATGAAATGAAACGCGTGAAGAAGGTGGAGATTATGAAGGCTGTCTCGGTGGCTGGTTCGCTGTCAGAATCTGTCAGCTTCCAGGTCGACGTAGGCTCATATGTCAGTCCCATGTCGGATTCGGGTGCAAGGCGCGCAGTGCGCGTCACTTGAGCGCCAATGCGCGTGCAGTAACGTTATTTGTCACGTCTGGGTACGCCGCTGCCGTTGGGTAGGGTGAGCGACTCCGAAGAAACCTTGGATCCTCGGAGTTCGTACACCTTACTCAACATGATGTTGGGATGGTAGGGCCGCAAGTGGACCCTTGCATCTGTGAGGTCGTCCCCTGACGCCAAGAGGTCAGGCTGAAAGGAGTCAGAAGTCAAAAGGCTAGAGATGGAGAACGCAGTGTTGCGCTCCCAGCTCGCTAGCCTCTCGATGCAGATAGAGAAACTGACGACGGAGGTGGGACTCCTTCGTCGTCAGGGGTCCACGATTGTGGGTGCCAGGTATTGTATCGCTCCGGTGTTCTTACGCTGGATGCAGAGGCCAAGTTTCAGCGTTGCATTGTCGTCGAAGTCACCCGAATCCCACCGGAGAAGCGCCTGCACCCGCTACTGGTGGCGGACACTTCACGGCTGCAGTTGGTGCCGCAGACGGCCATGTATGCGGCAGCTGCCAGGGCAATGAAGAGCGTCGCGAAGTCTGCGGCCCCTGTTAAGGAGCAAAGTCACGCTTAAGTTTGGTGAGCGCAGTACGGCTACTGTTTCACAGAAAAGATACAGCCGCCCATCCCTCTGGTTTAGCGCCCCTTAGTCTTCTCTAACGACATCCATGAAAGGAGATGGAGCGGTACTATATTCTTAATCCAGACACCACAGGGACAATCCGAGCACCACACGGACACAAGGTTAAAATCTGACAAACCCATCTGCGAAAGTACCTTATAAACCAGAACCCTAATCTACTCAATATCTGAAAATGTATTCACCCTAAGAGTCCTAAACATGTTATAATATCTAAACAAAATAAGATAACGCACACACAAAGTAAATATATAATAATATTTTACCGCAAAACCTGTAATGTTGACATAACACTTATCATAGCGTCTGAAATCCAATTATTCTGCAAAAAAGTGCTACCACAGAGTATGAATAAGCTATCAAGCGCACCTACAGACGCATCAACTGTAAGCACAGATATGAATTGAGCAGCGCAGTGTTCAAAGGATTCTTTCCTGTTTGGTGATAATACAGTTCTTCAGGTTTTAAGCTACAGATAAGAATATTATAGTATCAATATACCATTTGTATATTTGCCGTGTGGTGCCGGCTCAGAATGCCACCACCCCATCTCCTCCCATGGGTGTCGTAAAAGTCGACTAAGGGATTAGCCGGAGGATGGGCAGCAGCGTCCTTCGAGTACATTAACAACTCAACTGCGATCGCCAACCCGTCTGCCAAGCGTGGCGATTATGGCAAAACCCCCAATGAGCACACAACACAACCATATCGGTCATTGTGGACGTCTTTGTGGGAGGCCTGTGTCCAGCAGTGGACTTCATTCGGCCGAAATGATGATACCATTTCGTATCAGTATTTAACACTAAAAATAATAATGACTCAAATCGGTTCTCTGATCTCAGAAGAATCGAAACTATTAAGACATCATCTAGATATACGCAGTCAAATTAACCTGTTTATTGAAGCTGGTTAAAAAAACTACTCAATTAAATGTAATGAAATTTATATGGGACCAATTCGAAAGCATTTTACACCAGTTAAAAAGGGATTGCTCAAATCGGTCTTCAAATATCGGAGTAATCGGTGTAAAACATAAAAAAAAATACGCATCGAATTAAGAACCTCCTCCTTTTTGAAGTCGGTTAATAAACGCGTAGTGTGGCTTTCTACTTATATTCTGATAATTAATCCTTACCTTGCCTTTTATATCGTATACCTCCCACTTTATCATTAAGAAATGATTTTGTGATTTTAGTTTATATTTAATTAAAATGGTGCGTGCCCTTTGTTAGTGTGCAGGCTGTAAACCCTACAAATATTTTTCTGGTGGGGGAATTGAATTTTTGATGCGTAGCACAGAAAGCCAATTCTTAGTAACAGCGCCAACCATGCCATACTTTTTTTTATTGATTTTTGCGTTGTTTTTCTTTCAATAACTAAGTAAATTTTGCATTGCTTGTGATATTTATACCCAGAACCCTCAACACAAACAGGGAAACTGCCTTGCTGTAACTCAGGTATTAAATGTGAATAAGAATATTTTCACTTGTCTTAAGAACTTTAGAATATCTATGTCGTCGAGTATTTATTAACTTCTATCTTTTATTCATGTTTTGCGAATAAAATATGTTAACAAATATGTACAAAAAAATATATATGTACAAATATACCCAGTACATAAAAAATAAAATTATATAAAAGATAACTAGGCACCATAACGTATAACGTACTTCGGCTTCCACCTTCCTGGGTACGATACCAGATCACAGCGATCTGGCTAGCCAGGAGGACGGCAGCATTGCCACATTGGATAGCTATAGTAAGTTTTTGTTCAAAGAAAAGGCCAGCCTTTTGGTCATTTTAAGATTCGACTTAGCGTCTAACAATACCTATATTTTTGGGTGCTTCGTAAAAGATAACTTCGAATTTAAATGTGAATGTGAACTGTATTCTATATGTATAAGTTCTCAGCCTATTTCAATAATTAAGCAGGGTATCAAATGAGCGAGCAAACCCCGAGCACCGCAGGGCTTATTTAGTAGGAGTCCGGTACACCACTTCACCTTTCTCCAGTGTGGAAGACGTCCACGAGGATTTACCCAAGCGCAAAATGGTACCCTCGTAAGATTATAGAAAATTTTACTGACACAATCCAATATACACGTTCTAAATTTGAAATGATTTATGTTGGCCCCGCTCCGCAGGTAACCGGCAGTCCCCGCGGAAATAAAAGAATTTATGCTTGGAAACGGCCAACCCTCTAATGCTCCACGTTCTTGCGTAGGGCTGCCTGTGTATGTACAAAATTTGTGATCTACTACATCTCGAGATAGGGCTGTTACAAAGTGTAAGGATTTACATACGGGTGAATTTGTTGTTGACGTTTGATTTCGACTGAAAGTTCTAATCAATTCATACTCTGTTAGTCTTGACTCGAGCAATAAAATGAACATATTTTTTACCATAATCCACTTGTTAGAAGTACGATATTTTGTTGTTGTATTTTAGAATAGTATATATTTGTGGTCTCCGCCAATAATGGAATAGAATAGAATAGAATCATTTATTCAGTAAATAGGTCCTAACAGACACTTTTACACGTCATATTGCAACAACGGAGGGCGTTTCGCTACATGACAACCTCTGAGAAGAAATGCTGAAAGAAACTCAGGGTTAGGTCTATTTTGATATTTTTTTTACGTCTTTTACAAAGTATTTAAATTAGTCATCTATATATAAAAGATAAATATGGCAGCTATACAATGCTAATATCACTTCAGATATATTTGGTTTCCAGGGAAGCCACATTTGCAGAAAAGGGCTAACGCCATAAGTCCCTATCGTCAACCAATGGACCACTCTTATCCAGTAAAAGAAGTTATGCATAGAAACGGGCAAACCTTTCATACACAAAGCTCTTGCGTAGGGCTGCCTGTGTATGTAAAAAAAAATGTGAGCACATATCGACAGGGAAGTAAGGGCTGTCACAGATTGTATGGATTTACATACGGGTGAATTAATGTTGAAATTTGGTTTCGATTGAAAGTTTCAGTCAATACATTCACTGTTTGTCTTGACTGGTGCAAAAGAAAGAACAGATTATATTAGGTCTTTACCAATGAAATTGCCGTTTTGTATGGAAAAACGGATAGTATATTAAAAACATATTTGTGTAATGTAGAGATAGTTCTTTCGGGTTTTGGTGTTTGTGCATTTGAGGTTTATGTCTGTAAACAGTACCTATGACACAGGAAAAATCTTAGTGGGCCAAGATATATAAAAGACGTGGCTCTATAGAGCATTATCATATCAGCCACAGGACGTCCACTGCTGAATAAAGGCCTCCTCTTTAGATTTACGCAACGAACGGTCACATGCCGCTCTCATCCAACGACTCCCAGCGACCTTCACCAGGTCGTCTGTCCACCTCGATGGGGGTGGTTCTACGCTGCGTTTTCCGGTGCGCGGTCTCCATTCGAGAACCTTTGTGCCCCAACGGCCATCAGTTCTACGAGCAATGTGCCCTGCCCATTGCCACTTCAGTTTGCTAATCCTTTCAGCTATGTCGACAACTTTATTTCTTCTACGGATCTCTTCATTTCTGTTTCGATCTCTAAGAGAAATACCAAGCATAGCTCCTCTGTCAATAGCTCGCTGAGAGAGAGATAGAGCATTACCTTTCTTCCTATTATTTTTGTTGTATTTCTCAATTGTATGTATAGGTAAGAATATAGCACCATTCCATCTCCTCCCATGGGTATCGTAAAAAGTGACTAAGGGCCGGAGGGATGGGAAGAAGCATCACTTCTGTGGAACAGTAGCTACAGTAGTACACCCCAAAATTACCACACAATGGCGTCGATGGCGGAGGCTTTTGTTCAGTAATAGACTACCTTTGGCTGATATGATGCATTTAGTTTGGCCGTGTGGTCTCAGCAAATAATAGACCACTTCTCTTCACCCATGGGAGCAATGATATTACACCAAATATATATAGACGGCACGGTTGGTGTAGTGGCTGATAGAGTCGGCTGCTGCGCACTGGGTCGTGGGTTTGATTCCCACACGGAACAAGTTTTTGTACGATCTGCAGGTAGTTTTTCTGGGTCTGGGTGTATTGTGTGCGGAATTTGTGTTTGTAAACGCACCCACGACACAGGAGAAATTCTAGTGTGTGTCTAGAAAATCGATTTTTTATTTTAGCATTTCACTTGTATTTTATTTCGATTGCTCTATTAAAAAAGGTTAAAGATTTCAATTGGTCCTTGCTGTGTCGCTATAAACGTTTCCAACATTAGTGATGTAATATACACGCTCCACTTGAAGTACTTTAACACCGCTAGGGAATCCATCCTTAGTATAATGTCACCCGTCTTGATGAATGTTGCCACTCGATGTAGCTCGCGTCACGCAGGCAGTTTATGCGAAGAGACAGCAAGTGACGTTTAAAACTTATTGCATCCGTGAGTATTTCCTTATGCGACTCAAAACTAAGGAAAAGTAGTATCATATCTTGCCGTGTGGTGCCGGCTCAGAATACCACCACCCCATCTCAAAATTCGACAAAGGGATTAGCCGGAGGATGGTCAGCAGCGTCCTTCGAGTACATTAACAACTCAACTGCGATCGCCAATCCGTCTGCCAAGCGTGGCGATTATGGCAAAAACCAATGGCAATGAGCACACAACACACCCATATCGGACATTGTGGTGATCTTTGGAGGAGGCCTGTGTCCAGCTGTGGACTTCATTCGGCCGAAATGATGAGTATCGTAGGTAGGTAGTATCTTCGCTTCCTGCAGGAGTTTTACAAAGTGACGATAGTGGTGTTTTAGATTTTCGCGATTATTACACATTATAATAAAACGGAGGAAAGATGGTACAACCACCATATTTCCTCATTATTATTAAAGGGCCTGTGTAGGACCTCAAATAAGCCTGTTAAAAGATCGAGTTTCTCCTTTCAAAGGATATTGACCCTTGAAGAAAGACACAATGATCAAATAGAGAAGGTAAATTTCAATTTAAACATGACAAATATTCGCTTAGTATATGCAACCATCCATCAACCATCAGATCACAACTAGTTTATTAGGCTCCAGTGCAAAACGTGAATAAACGAATAAAGAGTTTCTGTATATTTCACCGTTATTATTAAAGGGCCTTTGCATGTTAGACCTCACATGAGCCTATTAAAAGACCTGGTTCCTCCTTGCAGAGGATATTAACCCTTGAAAAGAGACACAATGTGTGAATAGAGATGGTAAATTTCAATTTAAACATAACACACATTCGCTTAGGATTTGCAACCATCAGATCACAATCAGTTTATTAGGCTCCAGTGCAAAACGTGAATAAACGAATAAAGAGTTTCTGTATATTTCACCGTTATTATTAAAGGGCCTTTGCATGTTAGACCTCACATGAGCCTATTAAAAGACCTGGTTCCTCCTTGCAGAGGATATTAACCCTTGAAAAGAGACACAATGTGTGAATAGAGATGGTAAATTTCAATTTAAACATGACGCACATTCACTTAGTATTTGCAACCATCAGATTACAATCAGTTTATTAGGCTCCAGTGCAATACGTGAACAAACAGATAAAGAGTTTCCGTATAGCTAGCATATTTCACCATTATTATTAAAAGGCCTCTGCGTATTAGACCTCACATAAGCCTATTAAAAGACCCGGTTCCTCCTTGCAGAGGATATTAACCCTTGAAGAAAAACATAATGATCGAATAGAGATGGTAAATTTCAATTTAAACATGACAAATATTCGCTTAGTATTTGCAACCATCAGATCATAGTTTTTTAGGCTCCAGTGCAATACGTGAACAAACAGATAAAGAGTTTCTGTATAGCTAGCATATTTCACCATTATTATTGAAAGGTCTCTGCGTATTAGCCCTCACATAAGCCTATTAAAACATTGGGTTCGTCGTTGCAGAGAATATTAACCCTTGAAGAAAGATACAATGATCAAACAGAGATGGTAAATTTCAATTTAAACATGACAAATATTCGCTTAGTATATGCAACCATCCATCAACCATCAGATCACAACTAGTTTATTAGGCTCCAGTGCAAAACGTGAATAAACGAATAAAGAGTTTCTGTATATTTCACCGTTATTATTAAAGGGCCTTTGCATGTTAGACCTCACATGAGCCTATTAAAAGACCTGGTTCCTCCTTGCAGAGGATATTAACCCTTGAAAAGAGACACAATGTGTGAATAGAGATGGTAAATTTCAATTTAAACATAACACACATTCGCTTAGGATTTGCAACCATCAGATCACAATCAGTTTATTAGGCTCCAGTGCAATACGTGAACAAACAGATCAAGAGTTTCTGTATAGCTAGCATATTTCGCCATTATTATTGAAAGGTCTCTGCGTATTAGCCCTCCCATAAGCCTATTAAAACACTGGGTTCGTCGTTGCAGAGATATTAACCCTTGAAGAAAGATACAATGATCAAACAGAGATGGTAAATTTCAATTTAAACACGACGCACACGCTTAGGGTTTGCAACCATTAGATCACAATCTATTCATTATACTCCAGTGCAATACATGAACAAACGGATAAAGAGGTTCTGTATAGCTAAATCTAAATATATCCAGCCACATGGTCACAATCTCAAGACCCACTTAATCAATTTTAATGAGGCTCTGAGACTAAGTGTTTCCTCCTTCTTTGTTTTAGTACCACTTGGAGATCGACTTGTAAAGAAAAACCATAAAAGTATATGGGAATTTTGCGTAAATCGTGGCAGATATTCTAGGCCAGGGCTATAATAGATAGGACTTTTTTCAGGCACATGTTTATTTGTTATTTATTATCAGTCGCATATATTTCCGGATTAAGAATATAGCACCACTCTATTTTCTCTTGTGGATGTTGTAAAAGCGACTAACGGGCGCTAAGCCAGAGGGATGGACAGCAGCGTCTCTTTTATGGATCAGTAGTCGTACTGCGCTCACAAACCCGCCTGCCAACCATGGTAAGTATTGACAAATGCCTCCCAAACTGACAACGCAGTTGTGGGAGTCTATGGGGAAGCCTTTGTTCAGCAGTGGACATTTAAATGGCTGATGACAGTTCTTGCGAAATGGCTAGTACACAAAACTAAATTAGATTTTTCCATGAGACGCTCAAAGATTAATTATAGGGAAGCGTCATATACTTTGACAAAAGACAAGGACGAAGACAGAATCTGCAAATCTGGTGAACTTTTTAGCAAAAAGTCGAGAAAACGCCCTATTTTTTTTGTGCATTCAAAGTAGGATTTAAACAAGCATTTCATTTATATTTATAACTAGCAATATATTTTAATCGCTCGTACCTATATGTTTACACAATGTATGCCAACCCTGAACAGTACCAAGCGTTCGATATTTAGTATGAAGTTCTATTTTATTTTATTCCTTTCTTTCACCATAGAATAAGTATAGAATTTGTAACAATGAGTAACTCAGTCACACACAGATAAGTGAATATATTGCCCCCATATGATTTGCCTCTGTGATGCCCTAGTAAAATTGCTGATTGAATACGTCATTTGTGATGGCGGGAGTTCAAGTCATATTGCGAGCGGTGGAGATCATAAATGTTTATTTACTTACCGTTGAGTTTGAATGGGTTTTTTGTTGATGATGTCAGCTACTGTGGAGGAGAGTAGCTATTCAGGTACCGTGTAGACATGAAACAGATTTTGTATGGTAAATAAAAATCGATACAATGTCTTTTGATAGGCTTACGCTGGGACATGGGTCCAACACGCAGAGGCCCTTTAGAGAATTTTTATCTAAAATGTAATGGGACACTAACCGGGGACTCTCCATGGCTACACTATAAAATGCAGTCTTGGATTGTCCCCGGAGGTATAAAACTATTGTATGAAATGGAAACTACAAGTGTAAGGTCTATTGCAATGGATGCTTAATGGATTTAATACTGAGAAAAACGGAAAAAACGGCGTCTGCCTTTCAACCTTTAAAGTGAAAATCTGTGGCAGACGGTGACTCGCCACTCACAAGATGGGCCCCCTAAATGGCCACTACTACAGGCGACAAGGAGCAACACCGGTGTGAGCGGCTAGGGGCGTAGAGAGGTGCGGCACCGGTTTCACCATCGCGCGTCTCGAAGACTCGGAGCGGGTTTCCCCGTTATTACGCCATTAGACACTTCCACCCCCGAGCATATGGCTCTGGCGGCCCCTCTCTGATCGGCCAACTAAGGCAAGCCAGAGTTGAAAATCCTACGGGCACTCATGGGGTACTCCAACCAACCAATAAAGGCAAGCCGGAGACGAGGCCCTGACCGACTCTCTGGAGCATTCGGGTACGCAGTGTCGTCACTCACATTCAGCTCGCCACAAACTTAATATACTTTTTTTTTTCTTACGATATCGTTTTTTTTATATCAGAGGGTAGGAAGAAATCTAGCAGCTACTTTAATATGCCCTCCAGGATTAGCTTATCCCATGGTGAGATAACGTTTTCCCAGAGGGGTTTGTTTTTTTATTATGATTTGAAAACTCATAATTTTATAATATTTGTGTTTTTGTTCAATTTATATTTGTACGCCTAGTGGCAAAATGTAGAGGCACTTAATATTTAATCACCGCCACCCTATTGTACCTATGTTTAACAAATTATTTGATTTTGATGTGATTTGATTTGACATAGATGTAAGGATTAGTAAACTGAAGTGGCAATGGGCGGGGCACATTGCTCGTAGAACTGATGGCCGTTGGGGCACAAAGGTTCTCGAATGGAGACCGCGCACCGGAAAACGCAGCGTGGGACGACCTCCAACGAGGTGGACAGACGACCTGGTGAAAGTCGCTGGGAGTGATTGGATCAGAGCAGCATGTGACCGCTCGTTGTGGAAATCTAAGGGGGAGGCTTTTGTTCAGCAGTGGACATCCTGTGGCTGATATGATTGGCAGGCGGGTTGGCGATCGCAGTTGAGTCGTTAATGTACTTGAAGGACACTGCTGCCCATCCTCAGGCTAATCCATAGTCTCCTTTTACGATACCCAAGGGATGAGACGCGTCGGTGCTATTCGTAGCCGGCACCACACAGCACAGCATCTATATATTAATACGTGAAGAAAAAACTGTGTATCCCTTTTTTAGTACATAGCGCGCACGGAGGAGTGTGAGATTCGACATAGTTGCAGTTCACATGGAGGTTAAGAGAAGAAAGTTAAATTTTTGTAAAAAACAAAAAAAAAACTGGTGAATTACACTAGTAATAATAAATTCTTTATTTTCTGGCTACTTTGGCCTATGGCCTATACTACCTTACAAACTAACATAGATATCATATTATTACAGGTTATGTTGGTATAAGGAAAATTTATTTTATGTTAGTAAAAACTTCACTTTGCACTGCGTCACTGTGTATTCTAAGAGGTACTTACGCGCGGAAGCTACGAGACACCACGCCTTGCGGCCAAAATTACTCTTCCATAACGAGATGCCGATAACATGTTGGTACTCGCAACACGAACGCCTTGAAGTTGACGCTGCGGTGCGACACCAGCAGCTGCATTCTCGGCGTCCTGTGACGATACTCCACGATTTCCTCCACCTTAGTGGTGTAGTGTACGCGAGAGATATACACTGGAGTGTTCGTCTTCGCGGCACGTATTGTTATTTTGGATTCCGCAGGAATAAGCCGTAGCGGTTCTTATTAGTTCGCTGACGGCGCTTCTTCCTTTACACCATCATAAAACCTTAATCATCAGCCAGCTTCAGTGCCCAAAACAACGTAGGTGAGATTTCCCGCTTCGGTGCTGCGGGAAAGTGCCGCAGAGACGGGAGCGGGATTGGGGGGAGCGCGAAGTGATTTACGTTCGATGCACCCGATGTTCACCCATATAATATGTAGTGATGCTATTCTTAGCCGGCACTACACTGTGTATGAGGTGGTTGTTATAATGATAACGTTACCAGCACCATTACCTCCATAACAAAATAAAGTAAGCAAAAAATATTGAGAATTCTTAATACTGTCATAATATAGAGTAGGGATATTTATTAAACCTTGCAGCTATCCATCTTCCTGATAACATTATTTACTCCTTATAAAACATAGTGCATTTCATAAAAACATTTGTAGGGGACAGGAAGGACAAATGATGCGAGTATTTTACTTTTTTGTTTGTCCCGTAAGCGGCGTGTGTCCAGGTACCATTTAGTATGTAAAATGGCCACCCTCTACATTTTTTTTTTTTTTTTTTTTTTTTTTTTTTTTTTTTTTTTTTTTTTTTTTTATGTAGGGCTTCTCGCAGTAATCCCGAGGGGGATATATCTGCTTAACCGGCCAAAACTCCCCTCTACCGGTGTAAACACTTATAATTTGACAATATAGATACATGCATACATATCCCTAACCTACTATGGAATTGTTACGTTTGCGTCGCTAACAACGTTGTATTTTTTAAAAATACAGCTTTGTGGTTCCCTATATAGACCAGTTTATTTACCCCATGAGTGTCGTAAACGGTAACTAAGAAATGATGTTGGTCAACAGTGTCTAAGCACTCACATTAACATACTTCGATCTCGTGATTATGGCTATTACCGCAACTACTATTCATTGAGATGTTCATTGGGAAGTCCGCGATCAGCAGCGGATATTTATGCACAAATGCCGAAGTGGCTAAGCGATTGGCTTAATGCGCTACATGTCACGAGTTCTATTCCCACACGAAATATATATTTGTATGATCTACGGATAATTATTTTGGTATAGCTGTTTGTGCATGTTGGATTTATGTCTGTAAGCTGTATTTACAATACAGTAAAAATATTAATGTCGTCCACCGTCTTGAAAAATTATTTGTATAACTGCAGCATAAATATTTAACTTTATGTTCGTGTAAGTTAAAGCAAAGGATCTATCTATATAGCCTTTCACCATTGCAGACTAAGTAAAAAAGCTTTCACTCAAGCTCTCATTGTGAGCACACAAAAGAACAGCTTTCGATGTACGAGTGAACGATAAAGACTGAATGCCTGCCTAAAATTGCATTTCATGATCGAAAAGGTTTTTCTCATATCATCCATGTAGAGAATTTCGAAGTTGGGATACCAATTTAATCCAACCACTATGATTTAAGCGTCCTTACCTTGTTACTGTAGACTTATGTATATTGAAAGAAAGGCGTCGGCGGACGATTGAAAGGCGCATCGAAGTCGGATTTCACTTTTTTGACTTTAACTTCAACTAGTATGGCTTCTGTGACTCCAGATTATTACTCAATATCCCACAATTTCGCTAATATGATGTATACTGGCAACGTTGTTCGGTTTTCAGATTAATCAATCTTTACATGTTCATAAAATATATGGCAAATATTAGAAAAATCTATAAAAATATGTCGCCAACGTTGTACGATTTTTATGTTACTGTGTTCAATTATTTCTCCTTTCGGGTTTTTATACAAACATCTCATATCATATATCATCATATCGGCCATTTATACGTCCACTGCTGAACAAAGGCCTCCCCCATAGATTCTAAAACTGTGTTATCATTTCAGGGGGTATTTGCCAGTACTCACCACGCTTGGCAGGCGGGTTGGCGAGTGCAAAAAAGGGACGCTGCTGCCCACTCCTTTGGTTTAGATTCCCTTAGTCGCCTTTTACGACATCCACGGGAGGAGATGGAGTGGTGCTGTATTCTCAATCCAAACACCACACGGACTACAAACATCGCGATTTTCGGAAATTCTACAAGACAGTGAGTATCTTCTTTTTCTCTGGTAAATCTCCTTACCCTCGTTATGAATTATTCATGACACTCATTAAGTCATACTTTTTATTTTTTTTCGATTACGCTTGTTGGTTATTTTCATCATATTAGCCAAAGGTCGTCCTTTGCTGAACAAATGCCTCCCCATACATTTCCACAATTATGTCGACACTTTAGGGGAAATTTACCGGTACTTACTACGCTTGGCAGGCGGGCTGCTGTTCCACGGAAGGTTCCAATAGTTTATTTCACGTAACGCAGCCACTTGCGATGTAGACACACGCACATAGATATAAACTAGTTAATCATGAAAAAGATTTACGGTGAACTGAATACATGCTCTACTTCATTAGCTTTTATAAACAGCTTCAAAATAGCAGGTTCTTTATTCAGTTTGCATGTATTATAGTATACTATAAAAAATCCCAATAATATTTTGAAGTGAAAACTTCTTAGCGCGGTACGCATATTTTTAGATGAGATAAAATCTCTGGACTCGCGACACCGTTACGAGACGCAGCTAAAGTGTGTAACGATAATGATGATGATACAAGAGTTGTCGAAATTGTTAACGATGATTCATAAAAGAATATTGAATGTATTTTAAAGTTTCTAATAATTAATAAAATACAATTCATAACCCAATAACCCTAGTGCCCACCCATCTAAAAAATGTCTAACGTGCCAAAATAATTTTTCACTTCTGTCGGCACTCCCGGAGTGCAACCCGTATTTTTTTGTCTGTGTCCGCGAAAAAATCTGAAACTAATGTACCGATACTATTTATTTTTAATTAAGTACACGACCCTCTACCCCTACATACTATTGATAATAAATTATTTATGATGGAATCATATAGTATGCAGTTAACGCTTTAATGTTATCAATGTTAGTTTATAATAGGAAAGCCGTGTGGTGCCGGCTCAGAATACCACCACCCCGTCTCCTTCCGTGGGTGTCATAAAAGTTTACTAAGGGATTAGCAGGAGGATGGGCAGCAGCGTCCTTCGAGTACACTAACATCTCAACTGCGATCGCCAACCCGTCTGCTAAGCGTGGCGATTATGGCAAAAACCCCCAATGAGCCCACAACGCACTTATATCGGTCGTTGTGGTGATCTACGGGGGAGGCCTGTGTCAAGCAGTGGACTTCATTTGGCCGAAATTATTATAATAGGAAAGTAATGAGACCATAATAAATACATATTTATATAATATTAATGTATTTATTGAAAAACAAAAATAATTATTCTGAATCGTCACTTTACACAGACATTTATAACAAAACTAAAATCTAAAACAAAGTATTTCAAGTACTTGTATTCTATTTTTCTACGCCTATTGGCCTAATCGTCACTGTTTACTTGATCGAAAACTTCATTTTGCATGGGTTTACATGGATCCAGAGATGGACCTGTTCACATCTTGTTTAAATGTCATAAATATGTATCGTGGAAACGAGACCCGCCCTTTTCAATATTGATGCTTTTATGTTCTTTGATTCTCAAGTGCTTTAGAAAAAATATCGATGATTCAAATTCAAATTTAAATTCAAAAGATTTTTATTCATATAAACCATTTACCGCCCTTATGAATAGTCAGAATGTAGTTGCACGGTTCCAAGAAGTTGGTCCTATGGAGAAGAACCGGCAAGAAACTCCATAGTCACTCTTTTAAAATAATTTTAAAATTTTACGTACATTGTAATATAGTAGCATAAAGTTATGTGAGAATAATGTACTGCCAGTGTGAAATAGATGAAGTAAAACAATAATAAAACTGGTGAAGTAAAATCATTTCATTAAACAAGATTACATGGCAGTAAGGACTGACCAGTCCCACATGACGGCACCCGTTCACGAGCTTGACGCATGCATCGGCGTCGCTCAGGTCAACCATATTGCAGGGAACTTAACGGCCCGATACACGACGCCACCATCAGCAAGACATTTTAGTGAGCATGACAGACTCATACTGCCAAATAACAGGCAGTTATAATTCATAGATGTTATAAGGCAACATGAGTGTTTATAGTTCTGTTTACAACTTTACAGATAGTGGAGCCTGTTTATCAGGGGCCCAGTAGTGACCTTTTATCTCCTCAGGACGTATCACCTTTGGAGGCAGCTTGCCCTGGTATTGGTATGTCTGTAATCAGGGAAGCATTTTCTTGACAATCATTGACTCCAAAAATTATACAAATGATTACTGCTTCTCTATCAAATAATACATTGAAATTTGACGGCACGTTTGGTGCAGTGGTTGATACAGTCGGGTGCTGGTTCGCGGTCGCGGGTTCGATACCCGTACGGAAAAAAATATTTGAATGATCTGCAGGGTCTGGGTGTGTGGAATTTATCTCTGTAAACGCACCCGCGACACAGGAGAAATCCTAGTGTGATGTGCGGGAATCAAATCCACAACCAGCAGCCGACTGTATCAGCCACTGCACCAACCGTGCGGTTTGTTTCACCACTAATTATTACTTGCTTTTTTTCTCATGAAGTCGTTTACTTTAGATTTATCTTGCCTAATAAAACCAATTGTCATTATAACTTCTAATAGGTACACTAACTCAGTATATCATAATTTTGGTCGAATAAAGTCCACTGCTGGACAAAGGCCCCCCCCCAAAGATCACCAAACGAGTGTGTGTGGGTGTGTTGTAGGGTCATTGGGGGGGTTTGCTATAATCACTACGCTTGGCAGACGGGTTGGCGATCGCAGTTGAATTGTTAATGTACTCGAAGGACGCTGCTTCCCACCCTCCGGTTAATCCCTTAGTCGACTTTTACGATACCCCAGCTCAGAAAACGGTGGTGGTATTCTGAGCCGGCTCCACCCACACGGTTTAGTGTAACTCAGTATAAAAGATAAATAAAATTTCAAAGTACATATATACCTGGATTGTAAGTAAAATTAAGTTGTAAAATTGTAAGTACGATTAGACTACACAATAAAATAGAGGGTAAGCTTAATTTTGACGGGCACAACACAGAAATTAAACGGTGAGACTTTCGATAAAATATATTTTTATTTTTTACATTTATTAAACTAAACATTAAGATCTGAGAAATAAATACTTTATAACATCACACATCCTCTCTCAGGATATTTTGGGCCCGTAACTGAGCAATATTATAGTCAATCCAAGGTCTTAGAGCAGAGATTTTGGCATATACTCCAGGGTATTCAGGTCTCGCACATCCAAGTCCCCAAGATATAATGCCGGCTAGTTTGTTGTTGTAAACAAGGGGACCGCCACTGTCACCCTGCAATAATCAATTGTTTGAATGATTTAGTTCATTTAATAATTACTTAAATTGCACCATTAGACGCTTATAACATAATGAGTATATGATTGGTCGATAAGCCATCAATCGAAAAAAGTAAATAAAGAATTTTTATTATAATAAGGGTACATTGCATGTGTTATGTAAATGTGTGACAGTAAATCTATTTTCTCCAACAGCATGCAAAGATTTTAATTATGCTATCATCATCATTTCAGCCAAACGACATCCACTGTATATCAAATGCCTCCTTGTCCATAAATGTGTTATCATTTTGGAGGGAATTTGCCAGAACTCACCACGCTTGGCAGGCGGGTGATAGATGGATGGGTGGTGAGCGCAGAATGGCTGCTGTTTCACAGAAGAGACCGGTTAAACCACCGGAGTGGTCATCTTCGGCAATTAATGGAGGCTCCAGGAACTCGAATAATCTCTATCTAGAGCCACCCATTGGTGCATCGCCTTCAGGCACATCTGCGAGGGGTCTGTAAAGTGGTCATCCCCTCTAGTGTAAAGAAAGCGAGTCAGCCCCACCAGGCACCTTAGGATTTCTTCCGAAGTCTTGCTATGCGCTATGCTGGGCACACAACGGCAAGTAACCACATCCACACTGCCGTTGCTCGATATGAGCACGTAGATTCCACTGCCCGCTGGTTAAGTCCCTTAGTCGCCTTGTACAACATCCACAGAAAGAAATGGAGTGGTGCTATCTTCTTAATCCGGACACCATTATGCTATATCGTCAATATCTGTGTGTGTTTTAAATAAATTGTTAGACAAAATTACCTGGCAAGCATCTTTTCCTCCTTCACTAGTGCCAGCGCAAAACATCGTGGGCGTGATACTATACACTGGTTGGTAAAGAGCGTTGCAAATATTGTCATTAATTTTCGGTATTAGTACCCTCTGCAACATACTGGGATAACCACCACCTTCCTGAAAGGGAAAAAGATCTTTTACATATTTTTTCTAGAAAGCACCAGCGAGAATTAGCAGAATTAGTAACCATTTTAAGGGTTCCGAACGTCCGAAGGAAAAAACGGCGGAACCCTTATAGGATCACTCGTGTGTCTGTCTGTCTATCTGTCTGCCACATTAAAAGTCTGTAAACTAACTACGACATAGGAAAAATCCTAATGTGGACGTACATTGGCTTAACCCCGTACGGGGCAACGTATTTAAAAAATGGTAGTAACTGTGATAATTGACTATGGATTGGTTGATGTATATCATTCATCCTTGATATCCGATTAGTATATGAATGTAAATAATTCACTGCATATTATCGTAGGTAAATCATAGTATTTAGACTGCCGCATAAAACAAACTATCCTAATAAACTTCTGCTCTATAATTACAGAAAAAAACAGATATGTTGAATTATGGTTGCACCAGACATGTCGTATTCGAGATCTTAACATTGACTTACATGATACTTCATAGTATAAATAACGTGACATAGAGTCTGCATGGAATGGCCTCCTTCACAAAACTACTGGATATTAATAAAAGTAAAATAAACAATATCGCTTTACATACTGACTGTGGCACAACCAAATTGAAAATTAAATACTTTGAAAAACTTACATAAATATCTCCCCATCCAGTCACCACTGTAAGTGCACCATCACTAATTTCTTCGCCTAATGCCATCATTTGCAATGGAGCTACTCGACTATTGAATACCAGTGGCTTTGACAGCCGGAGTATGGCTACATCATAGTTCATTTTATAGAAGTCGAATCCAGGATGCCACACTAAACCTCCAACTGGGTACAACTGTCCACCTTTTTCATTGTTTGAAGACCCTACACGAACTTGATATAATTCTGGATATGACCTGTAAAATAAGAATTCATTTGATTGATATTAGTAAACTTCATCAATTTTCATTTTGAATTTGGAAGATAAAAGTAATTAAAATCATTAAAAAAAAATGGCTAGATGCTACACACAATATATAAAGTTTAAATATTGGGTTGGATTAAAGACTAACAAAATTAATGTTTTATGCTAAAAATTAGGTCAATGGGAATCGCAGATTGCTTGTAGATACATGCGCACGGCGGTATATTGGTGATCGGTCTGCTTGGCATCCAGCCGCTAGCACCAATGAAGCCGACGCTGGCGTTTTGTTATACCCGGAGAGACTGCAAAGGCCGTTCTGGCCTACAAAGTGGCCACACTCAGTCACTACATAGCGCCATTTGCAAGGCGAAGTCTCGGTCCTGGAGCGAGCTTCTGGTGGAACTGGATAGGGGGAGACCCTATAGTATGGTCGTGGAAAAATTGCGCTCATGGGTCCCCACGGTGACCGAATCGATGGCCTCGGATTTGCTTCTGGGAGTACTTTCAACGTTTTTTGCGACGGTCCGGGATTTAGGAAGAGGAGTTGGGCTGAGCCATTGGCCTCCTGAAGGCTCATCGCACTGCACCGGCTCCAAACGGCATACCAGGCCACGTGTGGGTGTCTCTTGGGGACCCCTTAAGGCGGCTGTTAACCAGTTGCCTCCGTTATAGCATGTTCCCGTCTAGCTGGAAGGAATCCGGATTAGTTCTGTTGAGGAAGGAAGAAAGGCCCGCGGAGTCTCCTTCTGTCTCCTTCACAATCGACGTGATTCTGCACGTCCGCTTGCTGTCCCGGCAGGGTGGAGTTGCGTTGGCGGTTAGTCTACATAATGTCAACGCCTTCAACTCACTCCATCCCATGGGAACCGATTAGAGGGGCACTAGTCCATCATCGTAGCTCTACCTGCAGGGCATCACAGGGGATAGTTGCAGGGTGATAGGTACATTCGCTACGTGAGCAGAGACGGTAGCGTAAAGCGCAGGGAGATTACGTGCGGGGTTCCACAGGAGTCGTTTTTCAGCCTCCTCTTATAGAACCTTGCCTACGACGCGGTCCTGCGTTTCATTCTTTCCGCTGGCGTCAGCTTGGTTTGCTAAGCTAGTGACACTCTTGTGTTGGCCAGCGAGGAATCCTTTAAGGGAACCATCCGGCTTGCCAAGCAAGCGGTGGCAATTGTTGTGGCTGAAATCCACGCTCTGGGTCTGCGGATAGCGCTTCATAAACTTGAGATGCTACATGGTGGTATATGGCCCTTTACGTGGCACATGTATGTTCGTTTCGGCTGTCAGGCATCCGGCGTTACAGAACTAAACCTCACGGTCTGCAGCGCAGAGTGGCTATACGGATCGCAAGGGCATACAGGACAGGGTCCTACGAGGCGGCAACTCTCCTGGGGCGCTTTCCGCCTTTTGAAATCGTTGCGAAGACGAATGCGTAGGCCTATGATCAGATACGCTCCCTCCACCAGAACGACGAAAGCGTGCCTTCAGGGGCGTTGGACAGGCTTAGGCGGCTGGCTCGTCGGCGCGTACTCGACATATTTTTGTTAGGCAGTGACCATTATGACTGAATTAAAGTATATTTAATTATTTTAAATCATCTTATATTTACCCAGAAACACAATGAGCAGCAGTCAGGACTATGTCATTTGCAACAATCATTCCACCACACGAAAATCTGCCGCTTTTTATTAATGCCACCTGGTATGGAGCATCGGTTATCTCGATATTATCGCCTCCAACAATTTTTAAATCCTCTAAGGAGTTTAGCGTTGGTGTTGATACTGTAAGAATAATTGTATAAAATACTTTAATTACCACTTACTATACATAGGGTCTTACTTTAATAATGGAAAATATATTAGGAGGTAAATTTATAAGTTCCATTGATGCGTTTTAGCAAAAAAATAGTCGACTATTTAAATATTAATTTATTTAGTATCAACAAAACCGATACATGATATTTGAAATGAATTGTATACCATTCAGAGAGCCTAGCCTTAAAATATTTTATATTATTAAAGTAAGACCCTATAATTATATGTACTATTAATAATGACGTTTGTAACAGCGTTAAAATTTCGGGTGCTCAAAATAACGGAATATGTCCCATAAGTGATAACTTATGTGTTACGCAAATGCAAGAAGGATTGAGCATAATAAGATATTGGAATTGAACCGAGAATCCCAAAGTTTACAGTTGCGCTTTAAATTTTAAACAATAACTCATATTTGATTTTACACTTCTTAAAAAGTCACAAGTTATTTATCATAATATTAAAAACGAAAAAACTTATATTCATAAACGTATTTTAAATCCAATAATAACAATCTTACCAGCATAACTAATGAACGCGAAACAGAACAAAAACGAAATCATGTTGAATTAATTACAACTTACTACTGTCCATTGTTCATAGTAATTGAACATTTATACCTGAAAATTACAAAAGATTATTAAGGTCAATGTAATTTAACAGATAACGAATCCTTTACAGTACACTCGACTGATAAAACTAAATCTCAAGTTTAGTGTTTGTCTATGGGCACGCGAGGGAATTATATGATTGATAACTAACTGTGTGAAGTTTAGAAGTGTTGTTAATTTTTAGGGTTCCGAAAAAAGCATGTTGAAATCAAGACTTTTTTATTGACAAGGTACATAAATTAATAAATCTGAGTAAATCATACGAGATGGCAAAAGTCACTGGAGTCATTGGATTCAGGCGGCATGTAACCAGTCGTAGTGGAAGTCTATGAGGAGGGTTTTGTTCAGCAGCTGACGTCCTTAGGTTTTTTGATGATTAATCATAGAAGGTAACTTAAAAATTATGTCAACTGCGTGATTTTTTACACCATTCGCCTGCCAGGAATGGGGATAATAGCATTGATCCCTATAACTGTATATCATGAAACGTATCTTCAGTGGTGAACGTTTTTTTTTATAATAACACAATGATTGTAATTCACCTCGGGTGAGACCCGCAAGGAATTGCGATAGGTATGTCAAAAATATTTTATTGTCAAACCTGTAACGCCTCGTGTGAAAAAGATGGATTTGGGCATGCTGCAGACTGTAGAATACCCAAAGGCTGCCCATTACGAAATGAATAGGTTTTATTGCATTAATTGCTTTCATTAAATCCATGTGAAATACCGGACATTTCTAACAGGACAATATCTATGTTGGGCCCCAAAACCAGAAGATTAAGCTATTTTAAATAATAACGCCACTAAATGTTACACGAAGTGCAATTTTAGCAGGGCATCACATATTGTTGAGAGGGTTTTAATATTGTAGTGTATTCAGCCGTAAGATAGCAAATTTTGAGAGTGGAACTTGAATTACAGTCAATACAGACAAAATAATTTAAGTTGGTATTACTCGTGTAGAATTTTTGAGGGGTCATTTACTACTCTACCGGGAGTCCATAATAATGAACTCTTTGCTAGTCAGAACCATCTGTGAACTAAAATATAGAAAGCCTTTCGAGTATTGTACGCTGATTTAGTTATCTCCATGTCCACTAAGCTTACCCGTAGTTTAACAAAATTTATTTATTTATTCACTAGCCATTACCCACCGGCTTTGAAATGTGTAAATTATATTTTATTTTATATCTTCTGAACCCTGCAAAATATGGAAATGAAACATACACGATCACATACAGACTTCTTCAGTTTTATCATATTGGTATTGATTATACTCTTTAATATTTATTTATTTATTTATTTATATACTCTTTATGTACACCACATAATACATACATAGAGATAAAAATTTAAAAAGATACATGTACAATGGGCGGTCTTATCGCACAGGGCGATCTCTTCCAGACAACCTTTGGATGGACAGGAAGAAAGGAGAGAGATATTGGACTGTCAAGTGTACAATATATCATACATAATATTACTTAGACATAAAAATATAAAATACATAACAATATATACAATAAATATTATATATATAAAACGATGATAAAATATACTAATAAACATCAAATATAACTAGGATAGGAGAAGAAAAATTAGAGAGAAACGTAATGCTCCTTCACCATTTTCTTAAAAATAGGTAGTGTTTGAGCACGTCTTACTTCAATAGGTAATGCATTCCACAAGCGAGCCGCTTGAATAGTAAATGAATTATCGAAGAAGGAAGTGGAATGCATACGTATACTTAATTTTAGATTTTCTGATGATCTCAAGAAACTAGAATGTGTCTCACAAATAAACTGAAAGCGTTCTTTAAGATAAAAAGGGGTCGAAGGTTTAAAGAGCACATTATAAAGCAAAGAAAGAATATGAGCGTTCCGGCGAAAGCGGATGGGAAGCCATTTGAGCTTAGTTCGAAATTCAGAAACGTGATCATATTTGCGTATTTATTCATACTTTAATATATATTAAACATAAATTCGCACAATAAAAGTCGCGTCGAATTGAGAACCTCCTCCTTCTTGAAGTCGGTAAAAATGAATAGTAAAAAATATTGTTTTCTTTATTATGTTACATTTGGATTGTGGAGCAGAAGGACATTATTATTTTTGTACAAAACACAATGCTTTTTATCTACCACTTTTAACTAGCAATCGGTGAATAACAAACGCAATGAACAGAACAGCGAATGGTGCTCCCAATACACTTACGCGTTGCGTGGTATGGCTGCTGTGTTGCAGTCTGTACGCTTGGCATGAGTAGCTACCTACATAGCCGTGGGGGTGTGTTTTAGTATGAGTAGCCAATTATAATGCTGTGTTTATTCAGTTAATTGAATGAAAACTTGTAACTGTGTGTATTAGTGTTTTTTTGTGAAGAATGGTAGGGGAAAACTGGATTTATAGGCTCGTCTACATCTTGAACTACATGGCATATCTCCTTTCTTCCAATATCTTTGTATAAGGCATTCACCTAATATAATCAGTGAGTCAACTCTTACTCAAATATGGCTGTACCCACGGAAAGTCACAAAGTTGTTTACTTATCATCGAGATTATTTACTTGGTTATTACCAAACTTATCTTGAATCAATGCATCTACCTTATCTATTTATTATATTAAGCCTGCATTGTCCCCATGTTGGGGTCCTTACTCTTCTTATGTCTTCTTCCTATCCCTATCAAAGTAATGGTTCATTATCATCAATCATGACGCATGGGTCATCTAATCCAGGGTTTCTCAAAGTGGGGTACACGAACCCCTAGGGGTTCGCCATTCGACAGTAGGGGGTTCACGACAAGATTTACGCAATGGTGGCTTGATGACTGGCAGGCACGTGTGGCAAACATGGTGGCGCGCGCGGGACTGAATTCGTCGCTCGTTCTCGCAGGTCGCGGTACCCAGCATTCGGCACGTGGCCTGGTCCGTACTCAGTGTTTGATTCATATGTTTGAATTTATTGTGTGACCGCGTTTTGGTTGGCAGCAAAATAAAAACAAAACAATTGCAATCCCTTCTAGCGGCTACTAGGTTCGAAAATGAATGGGTGGTTAAAAACGGGGTCATTACGCAGAAAATGTCCAAGTAATTAAACTTTATCATCGAGTTCGCAACCTGTACAAAGTACATCTACTCAAATTGCGTCTACTTCTGCTGAAAGTTCAGTTTCAAACTAAAATTCAGCAAAATGAGAGAACCAGAAAAAACAATCATATCATCGGCAAAAAAAAGGAAATATGACGAAGACTATTTCTAAATTGGATTCACGTGCAAATAAAAATCTCAATACCCAGAGCCACAGTGTGTAATATGTTCAGAAGTTCTCGCAAATAACTCAGTCAGTCAATAGTCAATTTTTTAATTCCCTTGGGGTGTGTGGGGGGGGGGGGGTTAATTAGTTAGTTATGGGGTTGGCTGTCATCTGGAAACTTTAACAGGGGTTCGTCGAGCCAAAAGTTTGAGTAACCCTGATCTAATCGATAGCCACTGGTCTTAGCGATTGGATTTTTGCATTATGGGTTCGATCCTTGTACTGAACAAATACTGTATGATCTACAGATATTTGTTCAGGATTTATGTCTGTAAACTGCATTCACAATACAGGAGAAATGTATAGCGTATAATTGTTGATCGAAGGTATATTAATATATATTATAGATCTCTATATTCGTAACAGTTCTTATGTTTTGTAATAAGTTACACATGACATCGACATCCATGGTGTGGATAAGATTCTAAATAAAAACCAGCGTCCACTAATACCTGGTATCCACCCGACCGTTTTACCGCCCTCGCCGCCGAGGATGCCCGCCTCACCGACGTCGCGGTGGCCTATCGCCGCGTCACCTTTCCGTTCAAGTTAGCACTTCTCCTTCCCGTCTCTTGCTCGCGCCAGCCCGTGCCGAGCCTGTAGCTTTAAATGTCCCATAATACATTTTAAGTAATACCGATCCAGCTGTCCCCAAAATAGTAGATTGTTATCCCCAGCAACGCCCCAAGCCGAGGTCCGTGTCCCGCAGGAAGCGAAAGTTGCTTAATTTTTAATATTAAATTTAAGCCTGGCTGGAGGCCTCTTTTGGCTTCGCCAGAAATGATCGGTTAAGCAACCACATTTCCCTGAAATGTATGCGAGAAGCCCAAAAAAGAAAACCTGGTATGTAGCTGATCTGAACTACATACCACGGGACCGTACTCGGACCATACTGTGGGACCGAAATTAATTAATTCTAATTTCGGTGGTCGTTGTTAACTTACATCAATGATATTAAACCATAGATATGTTACGTCCATATTAAATAGCGCACAAAATATGATATTAAACCATAGATATGTTACGTCCATATTAAATAGCACACAAAATACAGTCTCGCTTGCACAACCATGACGTGGAAAAGAAGATACAATTACAACAAGAGTAAAAGAGATAGCTATCTAAGCAAACAGATTGCGAGGTGCTACAATTGGGGGAGTTTTGGTTCTTACATTTGGCACGCATGTAACATATCTACTTATATATAATATCATTGCCTTACCGCCTCACCGACGTCGCGGAGGCCTATCGCCGCGTTACCTTCCCGTTCAAGTTAGCACTTCTCCCTCCCGTCTCTTGCTGGCGCCGGCCCGTGTCGAGCCTGTAGCTTTAAATGTCCCATAATACAATTTAAATAATACCGATCCAGTTGTACCCAAAACAATAGCTTGTTATCCCCAGCAACGCCCTAAGCCGAGGTCCGTGTCCCGCAGGGGGCGCCCTTAGCGAAAGTTGCTTAGTTTTTAATATTAAATTTAAGCCTGGCTGGAGGCCTTATGGCTTCGCCAGAAAATGACCGGTTAAGCAACATTTCCCAGAAATATATGCAAGAAGCCCAACAAAAAAAAAGAAGAAAACATTGCCTTATATGAATTGACACAGTGATAGTATTTATTTAATCTAAATACGGTAAAATTCCACTTCCCTGGTAGATGGGCTATTCTTTTGTCTCGCAAACATTTTAAAATCACTTTTATTTTACACTAGCCGATTTTATTTAAATATACAACATACACAAACATTTTAGTTCAAATTGCGGTTTTAATCCTTTTAATAATCCGAACTTTTCACTGAAATCCGTTGAGCCGTTTCGGCGACTATTCGAGACAAACTTTCAGATAGACAGACAGATAAAAATTCAAAAAGCGGTCATTTCTGATCAGGCGTCATATAAATAGTAGGTCTCACTTAATTTTTTATGTATTTTGATATCACAGACACTTCAGTTTTATTGTGTTGGTAGATACGGAACACTTGTCAATTTATTTTCGTCTTATTGTCACTGAATTCTTGAGCCCATGTTAATTGCATACATAACTAATCTAATCAAGGGAATTGCAGTAATGAGTTGAGTAACAACAATTACTACAAAATGTTTCCATTACTTTATCTGATGTTTTACTGATAGAAGAATAGGGTTAAGGTTATTGGGTCAAAATATAGATACATTTGCGCAATAAGATAAAGAAGCCTCGTAACTATTATAGTTTATCAAGTATCTATTTATCTATTTCTTATGACAATAATTAGATTAGTCATCTTTGCAAGGTTGTTACGCATGGAGTGAGAAAAAGGATCATTGGAGTGAGAAAAAGGATCATTTGCAAAGGGAATAGCGACGCAACGCAACCATCGTTGCGTCGCTATTCTAGTTTTTAATGTGTAACATTTAATTTATCTCCTATAGGAGAGTAAGAACGGTGCATATGGCACATCGCGTTGACTCCATGTTTTCATAATATTACATTTTCAAAATACTACAGTCAAAATCAGTAAATAATAAAATTGAAATTAATCAAAATAAACAATCAACAAACATTTTATGTCAGGTGATTTAATCATTTCGGCTGAATGAAGTCCACTGCTGGACACAGGCCTCCCCCAAAGATCACCACAATTACCGATATCGGTGTGTTGTGGCCTCATTGGGGGGTTTTGCCATAATCGCCACGCTTGGCAGACGGGTTGGCGATCGCAGTTAAGTTGTTAATGTACTCGAAGGACGCTGCTGCCCATCCTCCGGTGAATCCCTTAGTCGACTTGTACGACACCCACGGGAGGAGATGGGGTGGTGGTATTCTGAGCCGGCACCACACGACCGACGAATTTAATGAAGCAAACGTAATATAATAAACGTCCAGTTTATTAAAAGGTTCTACGAGCAGCTAAGCATGTATTAGCAGCAGTATTAGAACCGTACTTATCCGTGGAGCTGATTACGTTAGGTTAGAAAAGTAACTCAAACGCTAGTAGAATCAGCCAATCAGCGTTCAACTTTCCAAAACCAAAGCCGTTTTTACTCAACCGCCTTTGGTTGTGATTGTCCAAAATGCAGTAATTAGAGAATGTAATACTTTGTGAAAGTAATATGAAAACAACGGTCATCTCTCGCCCGCGTTAAAAATCTTAATATTGGCTTTACTTATATTTTTCTAATGTTATTTGAGTGTATTATTAATTATAGTATTGTATAGTCTTTTTTTCTATTATTTTATTGTATTCTTGTAAGTATCGTTTTCTTTTGAAGTGTTTTGAAAATGTTCCTAATCAGATTTTTGCATCTTTATTTTGTTTTGTTTGAAGGTTGAGTATTTTATCTATTATTGTAAAAATTCTACTTCAATTTAAGTTTTGTAAACTTTTCTTCGTTGGTGCACGGTGTGGTGCTCTTATTTGTCTAGGTTTATATAATTAGTAAAGCACACCTAACACAAATTTATGTACCAATTTTTTATATTCCTTGTATGTGTGTGGACTGTTGGACGTTCATAATAATGAATAAATAAATAACTAGTTTGGTTTTATACAGTGTTCAGACCTCTTGAGATACACGGTGTTGTATTTTATGAAAAACAAGCTTATGACAGTTAAATAAGACGAATATGAATTTTAAAATAAAATCTTCATAACCCGAAAAAAGTCCTCTAAATCATTGAATTAAGTTTGAATTTGACACATTTTGAAAATCAATCGTGGATTCGGATGAACTTGGTAATCAAATTCCGTGTAGTCAACATATTGCGATTTCGAATCCGCCTGCAGTGTGGTGATTATGGCGATATCCCATAAACAGCTCACTGACCATTGGGAGGCTCATATTCAGCAGTGGACGTTGTGTGTGGACAAAAACTCATTATCATATCAGCCGAAGGGCATCCACTGCTGAACAAGGTACTCCCCAACTACCAGTTACATTGGTGCGCCATTGTTTTAGGGAGTATTGACCAGTACTCACCTCACTTGACATACCAGTTGGGGAGCACAGAATGGCTATTGTTCTACAAAAGAGATGCTGCTGCCCATCTCTCTGGTTTAAAATTATATAGTCACCTTTTACAATATCCACGGGAGGATATGGAGTGGTGCTATTTTCTTAATCTGAACACAACATGGAACCCGCGACCACCACATGTCTGTAGATAATATTTTTCTTTCGTATGATAGTGGTCAACTGTAGACAGTGAAAATACTAGTCGTGTGCGGGGATTTTGCCTAGGATCCGTAGCACACGAAGCCATGCAGTTAGTGGAGTTGAAACTTGAGTCTAACGTAATCATATTTTTATTACAGACTAGCTGGGAACCACGGTTTCACCCGCGTTTAATTTTAAAGAAATTTGGAGTACTTCGACATAGACACTTGACATAGAATATATATATATTGGATTTCAGGGGTTGTTTTGCGCGAAACCCTAGTTATTTTTCTAAAATAAAACTAGCCCAAATTATTCCTTATAACATCAGCTATCTGCCAGTGAAAGTCCCGTCAAAATCGGTCAAGCTGTTTCAGAGATTACCCGGAACAAACAGACAGACAGATAGACAAAAAAAATGTTTTTTTGTTATAGGTACCGTATATACTTTCATATTAATTCAGTAAAATGTTGCTATTTTGACATTACAAACAGACATTTATATTTTATTTATTTGTATAGAAAATAAATGTTGGATACTTCGAAATAGACACTTGACATAGAATATATACAAGGTGTCCAGTAAATAGTACGACATACTGCAGGGGGTGAGAGCTTGGGTACCTACCAAAAAACACAATATATGTTCAGCAAAATCTTACGGATTTACATGTAGTACAAAATTTTCCGAAATATCGAAAAAACCTTGACACAGATTTTTAAGCATCTCGTAATGAAAAATTCCTTTTTTAGTTTTTTTTTTCACCTTAAATTATTTGTGAATAGTTACTTTACTCATTGATAAGTCTTTATTCCATTAAAAACTAAAATGTTATCAAGAAATACAATTTTTATTTAAATTTTCACAGTCCAATTTTCCTATCGCTTAATTTTAACCCACAGTGTACTACTGTACTACTGTACACTACTGTAAATCCGTGTAAATATTGTGTTTTTTTGGTAGGTATTGACCCAAGCTCTCACCCCCTGCAGTATGTCGTGCTATTTACTGGACAACCTGTATGTTGGATTTCAAGGTTTTTTTTTTTGCGCGGAACCCTAAATATTTTTCTAATATAAAAGAAGCCTACAAACAGACAGACAGACAGACAAAAAAAAATTGTTGTATTGTTATCTGTACCGTATATATTTAATATGCATTTAGTAAAACGCTTTTATTTTGACGTTACAAACAGACACTTCAATTTTATTTATTTGTATAGATAAGTGTTTTTCTTCTCCTTTTTTAAATCGAATTTAGCTAAAAAGAAAACATAATTTCGGTAAACTTATTGTGTGTCTATTACAGGATTTTACACAATCATCTTATGACGTATTTATAAGCTGAAAAATATTTTGGAAATTAACTTACTTCGACATAGACACTAGAAATAGAATATATATTGGATTTCAAGTTTTTTTTTTGCGCAGAACCCAATATATTTTTCTAATACAAAAGTAGCTTAAGTTATTCCTTATAACATCAGCTATCTGTCACTGTAAGTCCCGTCAAAATCGTTCCAGCCGTTCCGGAGATTACCCCGAACAAACAAAGTTTTTTTTTTGTATGTTCCGTATATACTTTCATATGCATGTAAAACGCTGTTATTTTGACAGTACAAACAGACACTTCAATTTTATTTATTTGTATTGATGACGGCATAGTTAGTGCTGGCTTTCTGTGCTACACGTCGCGGATTCAACCCCCGCACTATCTGGCCTAGATATTTCTTACGGGTATGGCTGTTTGTGCATGCGAGATTAATGCCTGTAAGCTATACTCACAATACAAGAGAAATGCAAAAGTAGGCAAAAGGAAATAAAATAGCGCATGCGCCCGGCGTTACAAATAAAGTGTTGCACTCCAATTTGGCCTTGAAATGTTACTCTTATCACGCTCAAAGAAGTTTCACTTCAGACACTAAGCTCCCGGTCACTAATGGGGATTTTATAAAATAAATATCCGATAGCACTTTGCTAGAACTGATATTCAAACTCAACCCACGGTTCAGGTTCTGCTACCACGCTTATGATCACTGAAACCAATGAGAAAACTTTACAAGAAACAATGTTTAATAATAATAACACGTTTCCTCCATTAATAAGCTACTAATAGCAATATAACAAGAATTCAATACTCTGAGTTTGTTTCGAAGACAAAAACGAAAAAACAAAACGGAAATTAAATCGGAATAAAAAAAAGTAAAATATTAAATGTTAATACTTAAAAGGCAAACTTAATGATTACGTGACACAAATATTTGTTTATTTTGTATGTATATTGCCGTTTACTGAGATACACACACACTTTATGTTTGTCCGGCAAAAATGAAAATTATACTAGCGTGTGCTGAAACCATATCATCGTGATCTGATGCTGAACCTGATAAGCCTTGCCCAAACCACAATGACTGGCATGGGTTTGTGCTGTGTGCTCCAGTTTAACAATAATCACCACACAGGTGCTGGCGATTGCAGTTGAGTTATAAATATACTAGAAGAATGCTGCTACCTATGCTTCGACTAATCTGATAGTAACCATTTATGATATCCATGGATTGAGATGAATATCATAATGTTCACTTGTAAATGTGCCATTTTTGTGATAGATAAAAGGAAGTGATGATTTTAACGACCAAAAGAATCGTTTTTTATAAAAACGATTAAACGCAGCAATACGGTGCTAGATTGACTTTAATAAATTGGTCCTTGGGTACGAAATGTAATTCTCCTTAATACTAGTATTCGATCAAAATTATTTATTTATGTACCGTAAAATGGAACACTTTCCGATAGTTTAATAGTCAGGTAATTTTATATCAACTTGTTCCTTTGAAATTCCACCAGTGTGTATCAGATTTAAAACGAATTCCCATTCGTGTCTTGAATTTGCTGCGGGGCCATTTTTATAAGAGTTTTTTATAACTTTTGCGATATTGTTTCCAAGTTCTTAAAAACGAAGTGGGCAATCCTTTACCTTTTTCTCCCTTTTTCGTTCAGTTTATCTAACTTCCCAGGTAGTTCACGTTTTATGTTAGTGTATTGGCGAAGTTTCCGTAGTTTTGTCGTCAGTTGTGACAGAAAATATTTTGGTCTTTGATTATTTTGGGAATAATGGACTTTGTTATAAGCGGTGTTCAACTAACCATGTTTTTCGTTAGTAACAAGATTGTTAAGTAGTACAAGTTGTGTTTCGGAGTTTCTTTTTCTTTGCTATGTGTTTCTTGGCTAAGAATAGCTGACCTCTTTTCGTGTGCGTCACAAAAGTTACTACGGTTGGGTGGGCAATATTTACCGGCAAACTGGCAACAAAATACTGTGGTACGTATGTTAATATGTAAAGTATATTTTGACACAATTCTTTTCTAACATGTCTATATTAAAAATAAAGTTTCTGAAAAATATGTCTTTTCATTTACTGAAAAATGATACTTAGGTCTGTTTATAAAACACTTTTAAACGGATTACATTTGTTCACATCATCATCTTATATTATAGATTTTTCTAACATTTTGAACACTTTGTACCTCAATGGCGACGTCGTCCATGTTTGGACTTTCACTGAGGTGACAGTTGTCCCGACAGATTTTAAAACTAATTTTGGCTACCGTACAATTTTGATCAAACATTATTTTGATGTTCACATTAATCATCACTCAGTGTCTTAATGTTTTTAATTTTAGGACTTTATTAATTTTATATAATATTTAATAATCCCTACTGAAATTAGTGTTTTAATTTGAATAGCCTCACGAAAAATGCTTAGTACACATCGGTTCTCCTTCGCTAGTTCGTTTTAAACTAATAACTTTTTGTTGGTTAGGTTTGTTTTGCACACTGCAGACTTATTACAACGTTTGCCTCATCCAATTTCTTTATCCAGGATTTGATCAAATTTATTTGACAACTGCATCATGCCACTTATCCAATATGTTTGTGTAAGTTTATTTTACGATAATTCTTTTGTGATGTTATAAAAGTGCCACATGCAATTCTAAATGCATTATTTCATTTTTGTTAATTCAGTTGGATTGCTGGTTGCACGGTTTTATAGCTCCTGTTGTTAATTGGGAAAATGTTTAATAAGTTGGGGTTTATTTTGTTGTAATTTTTGTTATCCTTTCTGGCAATCTTCTATCAAATTGTCTTCCTATAAAATTCTTCTTCTCTCTGGTCTTTTACCTTTGAAATTGCCGTTTTGTACGAAACAAATTATAGTTATTCTTTTTCTACATTTTATTTTATCAAAATAAGGACCCATGCAATCGATGCATCTTCATGCAGTATATCGATGACCTTTTTGAAAAATCAGATGGACGGGAGGCGACAAACTCTTCAAAGGCAGTTTGTACTACCTCTCTGGTACTGAATTTTTTCCCGCCACAAAGTTATCAGGTGAGTACGGTGAATGACGGAGAGCTTCCAACCGCAGCTCTTGTAGCTTGGAGACCATCTGTTGTTCAAAATGAGGTCATGTCGTGCAGGAGCAGCGGGGACAAGTGATTGATCAAAGCTGATTGCAGATGTGCGAGCTTCTCCAATATAGTGTTCAATTCTTCACAGTACACATTTGTAGTAATGCTCATCCCGGTTAGTAAGAAGTTGTGATGAATCGTACCGGCACTAAACCACCAAACAGTGATCATTACTTATCTAGGGATAATTTTTCATTTAGGGCATTAATTAGGTGCTTCACCAGGATCTAACCAACTTGCCGAACGCTTGCGATTGTCAAACAGAATCCACGTTTCGTCACAGATAAAAATGCGGTTCAGAATTCCTTCATTTCTGTGCCTGTAGAGAAGCGCAAGGTAGGCCTCAATACCCACATTGCGCTGATGATCGTTAATTTCACGGGGCACCCATTTTTCAAGCTTTTTTACCTTACCAATTTGACTCAAATGAACCAATATTGTTTTGATTTGAACGACGAAAGCTGCTGCTAATTCACCCGTGAATACCATCAGCAACCAAAATTGCCTTTAATTCGTCATTGTCGACCAAAGTTTTCGGGCAACCGCGGGGTTCATTTTTCAGATCGAAATTTCTAGAACAGAAGCGAGCAAACCAATAAACGCTTGTACGTTCATTTGTAGTGTTCGCTCTGTAAACGTCCTTGATGTTGCATGCTGCTTGTGCCGCGTTGCTACCAGGACGGTACTCATATTCCATAATTACTCGAATTTTCAACGTATTGATTACGACGAAAAAGTTTCAAACACGATGAAAGCATGACACTAATAAATTCACATAATACTAATTTTGAATCATGAAAATAGACAAAACGTGTTTTTATTTGAAATGGACAGTACCCGAGAACGCCAATTTCATGGGTGAATGCCCATTATAATAACATTATTTTGTTTTAGAAACAGTGTTATAATTTGATTCTATTTTTAAATTTCAGTATTGTGTATATAAAGTATGTCAATCTCAACTCGTTTTGAAGTTTATAAATTAGCATTATACGATATGAGAATAGATAAAATACATTAAAGTTTTTTGTTTTCATTATTATTCTCTTTACTCATAGAGAAAGTGACGCAAAGTATCTATCTGTAACCTACAAATTCAAGTCATTCATCCCATGTGGCATGGAAAAATTCAATTTGGTTGCCGAGGTGTTTTAGTATAATTGCGCCGCTTGAAGTTGCAATAGCTTATTGGATCTGAAGATTGCAATAATGCTTGTGTTGCAGATCATAGAAACAAAAGAGGTATGACAATAAAATCATGTAATTTATTTTGTTTAAAATAGACTGTGTTGATGTCGATTGTGTCACCGTGTGGTCCCGGCTCAGAATACCACCACCCCATCTCCTCCCGTGGGTGTCGTAAAAGTCGACTAAGGGATTAGTCGGAGGATGGGCAGCAGCGTCCTTCGACTACATTAACAACTAAACTGCGATCGCCAACCCGCCTGCCGAGCGTGGCGATTATGGCAAAATCCCCCAATGGGCCCACAACACACCCATATCGGTCGTTGTGGTGATTTTTGGGGGAGGCCTGTGTCCAGCAGTGGACTTCATTCGGCCGAAATGATGATGTCGATTCTACTCACGTATAGCTGGGGATGCGGTGTCTGCCCGTTAAGTCATTGAGGCGCACCTGCGTATTGGCCCGTACTTCGTCTGATGGCCCCTGTCTCTATGCGACCTGGCCGGCCACACATTCCTTCAGAGAAGCACGTGCAAAACTTCGATCACAGCCTTACCTAAGGATTGAAATAGGATTGAAAACAATTTAATTTCATGTTAAAGTAGCAACTACGACTACATTGCTGTGATTTCCTGCGATATATGTAAAGTGTAGCAGCCCACTCCTACTCATTCTACGCTCCCTTCTCCTATTTGTCACCTATGCCCTCTCTGCTAGTATGTTAGTAATGCTTCGGTGACTTCTCTGGTATTGCGATGTAAGAAGGTGGCAGTAGTCCGCCTCTAATAAAAAAATACGGGTTGCACTCCGGGAGTGCAGACAGAAGTGAAAACTTATTTATCCAGACGCGTTCGCAGTCTGCTATATGTACATGCATATATGCAAACACTATAGATGCGTCTCGTAACGGTATGGCAAGGCTAGAGGTTTTATCTCATCTAAAAATATGCGTACCGCACTAAAAGAAGTTTTTACTTCAAAAATAAATTATGCATGACGACATACATTCGTAATTAAAAAAAAATCTCTTTCATTTGATACCCATATCATGGGGTGCATAACTGGTTCGCCATCTTTGGGAGTCCGCCATATTAGATTTAGAATGACGCCACTTATCTAGCTATGCATTTTCAACCAAATTAGATGTGTATAAAATTTCAGCTCAATCGGATAAGGATAAATGTTTCAAAATTCAATTACAAATTTGACCCATACTAATAAGGCGAGTTAAATAAAAGTTTGTAATAAAGGGCCACGATGCCACGATGGCTTAATTAAGTTAAGATGGCAACTATCAGCAGCTGCGTGAAGAACGCAAACAAATTACAATACATTGCACTTGTTTCTATGCTCCATGTTGCGGAGTATGTCAGGCTGCCTGTGCTCTTGCGAAAACCGCAGAGCATTTTCTTCAATCAAGTTTATACATTTCGTGGTATAACAGAGGATATTCTGTCAATTTATACGTTTACTTTCAGGTTTCAGAGAGTTTTCAACTGGTTTAGTGCTATGGAGCTTGCTGTGGTCTAGGAGTAAAGGTTATATAATAAAGTTTTATTTTTATATTGTTCTCTTTCTTTGAATCCTTTTTGATATTGGTCTATTTCCGTGTGGTGTCTGAATTAAGAATATAGCACCGCTCCATCTCCTCCCGTGGATCTTGTAAAAGGTGACTAAGGGACATGTATACTGTAAGGGTATGTATACTGCCCTCACCATCCCGCTTGCTTCTGTTCAGCAGTGGACGTCTTGTAGTTGATAAAATAGGCAGCGTAAAGGAGCACCGCGGGTGTGAATAGTTTGAAGTTACAGGGGGTAATTCGTTGTCAATTACCGCAGTTACAGTTACAAGTCAATTTACATACTTGAGGGAGATAAATAACTAACTGTTGTGTGTTAACTGTGTTCTCAATGGTTTGTGTAGTCCGCCAACCCACACTAAGCCACGGCCTAACCTTCCTCATCGTGAGAAAAGGTCCGTGCCCAGCTGTGGGCCAGCAATGGGCTGCATTTATTCTCAGGCTGCATGTTTTTGTTCGAAACTGTTTCCTTTTTATTCGTTAAATCCAGGCATAATAATAATAAACATTAAAAAACCTTTTTTCCTTTCACTTATACTTCAGCAAAGGAACCTACCAATATAATTATGTACGTGTCTATCCCCTAGGAAGATTGTGGGAAGGGGAAGGTCGAAGGGGGAAAGGATCGCCCTTGCAATAAATGTACCCTGCAAAGAGGATTTATTCTGAAACTATTTTGTGAAGGCAAAACTACCTACTCGGTACGCCTTAAGAAAAATATTTTTGTTTTGATATCAACTTTTCGCTTGTATAAGATTTTCTTTTCGGTAATATTTGGGCCTTGATTTTCGGCGTACGGTATTTTGATTTGGTTGTGAGAGATATTGACATTATATTATAAATAAAGTGATTGCTAAATATTCGTTTGGTAAATGAATTTTTATTTTTCATATTTTACAAACAAGTGTTATACATTATTCTGAAAATAATTTATTATAACACAATCTCTGAATTTTAAGTTTTGAACTCGTCTGTTTTTGTATCAAAATCACACTTAACACAAAAAAAAGACAAGCCCTCATTTCCAAATCCAATTATTTTGGAATAGACTGATTAATTATTCATTTCGACCGTACGGTAGTGAAAGAAACTTTACTGACAAACTTTAGACATTTCTGTGTTCCCGTTATAAGGGCAATGTAGCTAGCGAATTTACTGGGCATACAACCCTAAATAAATTAATGTCTTGAGCTGATGAGCGACATTAAGTGATTTAGGCGACGAGGACTAGTCCTGTGTAGAATTGCATCATCCCGAGCCCAATGACTTGCTCGACAGATCACAATGTAGTATAAAAAAATATAGGAAAATGTTCCAGAACTACATATGATAAGAAAGTCAGTATTTTCTAACGTCCATCATCATCATATCAGCCAAAGGACGACCATTGCTGAACAAAGCCCTCCCCCGTAGATTTCCACAACGAGCGGTTACATTATTATTATTATTTTTTTAATTTCGGCGGAATTAAGTCCACTGCTGGACACAGGCCTCCCCCAAAGATCACCACAACCACCGATATGGATGTGTTGTGGGCTCAAGTGGGTGTGTGTGGGCTTAAGAGGTTAGACTTTACTATGTTTAATTTAGGAACATTGTCTTTATATAACCTGAATTTTCGAGAACATTGTACACATAAATATTGTAACATGATTTTAAAAGAGTAACCATGGAGTTTCTTGCCCGTTCTTCTCCATAGGAAATCTACATCTTGGAACGTGGCAACTAAAGTCTTGACGATTCATAAGTGCTATTAATGGTTTAAATGAATAAAAATCTTTTTTATCTTTTATCTTTATCTCATTGGGGGGTTTTGCCATAATCGCCACGCTTGGCAGGCGGGTTGGCGATCGCAGTTGAGTTGTTAATGTACTCGAAAAACGCTGCTGCCCATCCGCCGGCTAATCCCTTAGTCGACTTTTACGACACCCATAGGAGGAGATGGGGTGGTGGCATTCTGAGCCGGCACCACACGGCCTGAGCGAGCGGTTACACGCCACTCTAATCCATCAACTCCCAGCGACCTTTACTAGGTCGTCGATCCATCTCGTTGGAGGTCGTCCCACGCTGGGTTTTCCAGTGCATGGTGTCCATTCAAGAACCTGTTTGCCCCAACGGCCATCAATTCTACGATCAATGTGCCCCACCCATTGCCACTTCAGTTTACTAATCCTCTCAGCTATGTCGGCAACTTTAGTTCTCCTACGGATCTTTCTGATTTGATCTCGTAGAGAAATACCAAGCATAGCTAGAGAGCTAGTGCTCGCTATGGAGAGCCATAGCTCGCTGAGTGACCTTGAGCTTTCTTATGAAGCCCACAGTGAGTGGCCACTTCTCTATTCCATATACTACATTGCCCTTATAACGGGAACACAGAAATGTCTAAAGTTTGTCAGTAAAGTTTATTTCACTACCGTACGGTCGAAATGAATAATTAATCAGTCTATTCCAAAATAATTAGATTTGGGAATGAGGGCTTGTCTGTTTTTTGTGTTAAGTGTGATTTTGATACAAAAACAGACGAGTTCAAAACTTAAAATTCACACTGGTAACACACACTGGTTAAAGACTTTCATCTTAAGGCATTGTGTTATTTTTGTCGAAAAGACGTTGCGAAATTTCCCGAACGCTGCCCGCCGAGTCGGTTTTGTCGATTGACGTCCTTGAAGTTGGACCTACCTAACTGCACAGTTTTTTCCATGTAGATATACTCGTCAACAACTTCGAGAACAGAGCTCCCAACTGATGAGCATCCGACATGACTTTCTTCATTCATTCATACAAAATCAACAGTTATTTATTCAAAACCAGTCTAACATGATCACAACACAGACAAGAAATGAAACGCTAGATATTGTAAATATCTAAAATGTACCTATTTAAAACATTGTAACATTTTCATAATTAGACGCCGGCGACCCTTATCAAAGTTGATATAATATAGCGTGGCATAAAATTGATGGGCTGGGATGCTCAACTTTCAACAGACCTTTAACGAAATTGGGGATGGAAGGAAGAAAAAGGATAATAATATATAGGATTTTCTGTTTCATCTATCAAGTTTATCCACTTAGTAATAGTGGTACCACAGCTCAAATATAATTGAATGATATTGAAAAAAACTAACGACTCTCTAAGTACAGTCTCAGCAATTAATAGGCAATGAGGGTTAAAAAATAAAAAGCACGGATCTCTTATGTATGATAACCTACCTAGTAGCTGCATCAACGTGTTGGTCGGATTTTCTTCCACCGTCACTTAAACTAGATTTTCCATATTTTATCTATATATATGTATATATTTATTTATTTTCATCACGCCACTGCTAATTAATAATTAACAGTAATGATATTAAATATCAATATTTATATATATTAAATGAAACAATATAAAACTGACATGAAACGATATTTGACACATACATGACTGTAACGCAGAAAGTGCGCAGAAAAACGTAAGGCATTTTAGTTAACGCTCGACAAAATTTCACTTCTCATAAATTTTTCATACCGCCTTATATACAAATCGATCCTTAAGGAGTAAACTCCGAAAAATTAAAACCTCATTGCGCAATATCCAGCAAATTACTATGACGGGGCTAGACCGTTATAAAAATAATTTTAATGTATAAATGCGGAACCGATATTATTTCATCCTAACAAAAATTTCATGTGGGGTGACAGAACCGACATAAATAGAGAATTTGTCGCACAAAGAAGTGCATAAGATTATAAGTGGACTTCAAACTGACGACCTATACAACCAGTATTTAAAAATCTTAGTTTGTTACCCTTACCGCCTTTTTACCATTATGAAATATGTGTGTTTGTATGTCAGATTAAAAAACTATTGAAGACAGCAGACGATTATAATCCTAGGCAAAAACGAGACTTAACTACTTGCCAAGACTAAGTAATAAAATGAGAGCTGTTTACCTATGTGCGTGCGTATTTATAATAAGATACTAAGCTATTTAATAATATTAAATACAGGATCCCAGTGGTGTCCGAAGTTCTCCGTGTGGTGTCCGGAATAGTAATATAGCACCACTACATTTCATCCCGTGGATGTCGTAAAAGCCAACCAAGGGACTCAAAGTGAGGCAGCAGCGTCCCTTCTATAGAACAGTAGCCATACTGCTGCTAAGCGTGGTGAGTATTGGCATAATAATGACCCAAATAATGACACCACAATGGTGGAAATGTATGGGGGAGGCCTTTGTTCAGCAGAGGACGTCGGATGACATGATGAAATACACGATAACTTAAGATTCAATCGTATAAATGGTTTAAATGAATGCAATTCCTGTAGGGATAACCTCATCCTTTTTGAAAGGAATGTGGAGAGTGGGGAACTTTGCCCCAAAATGTACTTCATAATTGAGTTGTTTTCCGGGTACATCCACTCACGATAAATCTTATCACTCAACCTTCTGCTATATCGTACGACTGAAGCCTTTAACCCTTTTCACTTCATCTTCCTCTTAACCACAATGATCAATCATCACATCGTGTCTTCATCGTTTATAGTTTCACCGCAAAAATGTTTCAAAGCATTATTACGCCTCTTCAATTCAATTCTTTATTGCATTCCATAAGTTAATTTATGAACCCTGTTGGGCACAGCATAGTTAATTAACAACTTTCTTTGTCTTATTGTAAACAAGACTTACAAAAAAAAGAGTACTGGAATTAATTCTGTACCACGCTGGAGGTGGTGGCGGATAAGAGTATCACCAACCCATCCGTGGGTGACGTATAAGGTGATTATGGAATTAACTAAATGATACAACGAATACATACAGATTCTGTATGGACAATCACGAGTCAATGCAGCACATTTTGTGCAGCTGTGACGCTGTAGGAAGACGTAGGGCAAAGCATCTAGGAATAGCTTATCCATTGACTGATGATTTTGCGCGACTCCAGGCAGGTATGATTACGAAGTACCTACAGGGACTTCTTGATTTGCCAGCGGAGGAATAGTGCAGGGCTTTGGGCAGCACAATGGACCCAATAGGGTCGAAGTACGTTCGGCTGATGCTGAGCCTGTGAGAGGCACACCATAGAATAGAATAGAACTAAATGATGGACAGCAACGTCCTTCGAGTACATTAACAACTGACTGCGATCGCCAACCCGCCTTTTTTCTTTTTATTGGGCCCGGTGAAAATTCGTCATGAACTTCGTCCGCCTCGGGGAAGGACGAAGGGGCATACCCGACTCCTACCGACTAAAACTACTGGGGCGGTCATCATCGGCACCTAAGGGGGGCTCCAGGTCCTCTTATGATAACACTAGAGCCGCCCACTGGTGCCACGCCTATAAGCACATATCGAAGAGGGTGACTGCAAAGTGCGGGGGATTGTAAAGGATCCACCAAAGCTTCCCTGTGCACGGTACTATGCGCACACGGCGGCGCATCGCCACATGCACGCCACCATCGACTCTTGCGTCGCTCGGTGTGGGCACATAGATTTCCTAATCCTAATCACACGTGGACCCACAGGCCCTCCGCATTGTAGCGATGGCAGGGAGTTTCAGGCGTATAGGAATTAGGTGCCAGGGCAGTTATTATCTCGATGCCGTCTCCTCCATCTTCGCGGAGGATCGGCCCTCTCTCGATCCCGCTCTGCAATCTCCTTCTGGAGCATGACGTTCTCACAGAAGGAGACCACAGCATTCCAGTTTTTGTTCTCTGGCAACATAGCCGACACTACCGCTGGTAGAGGTATTGCCCAATCCGATCGATCAGGATCCACCGCCCGGCTGCACGTAGGGCACGTCTCGGGCGTGTGTTGTGTGGTATCCTGGTCCGCCACCACCACCATCCACCTGCTAAATGTAGCAATTAAGGCACAACCCAACAATGAGCACTCACCTTTGGTCCTGAATGTATAAGAAAATGAACTGAACCGAAAGGCTTTTTTACTCTAGAATCAAAAGTTCCGTATGTCGGTTTGAGAGCCGAGATCGTGATGAATTTAATGTCGCCCAACTTTTAATGAAAACGGCTGCGACGACGAAAATCTCTTCCGGGAGGCATTTTAATTACATTTTGCAAATAATGTTGACCATTAAGAGTATTTTTCGATGTTTGTGTGAAAGGGTTGCGTGTGTGTGATAGAAAAGACGTAATATCTCTACTGAAGGCGATTAATAATAAAACAATCGACTTAATTCCACCACCACCACATCGGCCATTTATATGTCCACTGCTGAACAAAGGCCTCCCCCATAGATTCTACAACAGTGTCATCAATTTGGGGGGTTTTGCCATAATCGCCACGCTTGGCAGGCGGGTTGGCGATCGCAATTGAGTTGTTAATGTATTCGAAGGACGCTGCTGCCCATCCTCCGGCTTATTCCTAAGTCACCTTTTGCGACACCCACGAGATGAGATGGATTGGTGCTATTCTTAATCCGGACACCACACGGACGGCTTAATTAAATAAACTATAATTCTAAAAGATAGGTACAAGGTCAAAGCAAAATAGTAAAAGTAACCGAGGTGTCAATCCAGTATGGCTGTTAGCTCTTATGCTAAAGTTTTTAGGTGGGGGCCCGTGTCACCGTTGTATCCCCGCCACCTTGTACCACACGTTCATGAGTTGACACCTTTTTTTTGGTATTTTTATTGGTCATGAACCTCCTTCGCCCCGGGGAAGACCGAAGGGGCATGCCGGACTCCTACCGGCTAAAACCACCGGAGTGATCATCTTCGGCGCCGAAGGGAGGCCCCAGGAACTCGAAAGATCTCCATCTAGAACCACCCATTGGCGCCACGCCTTTAGGCACATCTCGGAGGGGATGACTGTAAAGCGGTCATCCCCTCTAGTGGAGGGAAGGCAACTGTAAAGAGGCCACCCCCCCAGTCATCTTTCGAGGGGATTGTAAAAGATTCCCCCGAAGCCTCACTATGCGCTGTGCTGCGCACACAGCGGTACGTGACCACATGCGCACCGCTGTCTTCCCGGGGGTCGCTCGGTATGAGCACGCAAATTTCCTAATAAGCGCGCTCGCGACCCCCAAGGCTGTCATATAAAGACGACAGGGGGCTCAGGCGTGTTGGACACGGGCACCACGGCGGTTGTAACCCCGGCTCGTGTCCTCCTCCTCCGAGCGGGATCAGCCCTCTCCCGATCCCGCTCTGCGACCTCCTTCTGGAGCATTACGCTCTCACAGAAGGAGACCACAGCACTCCAATTTTCATGCTCTGCCAGCATAGCCGACACTACTGCCGGCAAAGAGAGATCTTGCCCGATCCGATCGACCAGGATCCGCCGCTCGGCAGTCCACGCAGGGCACTCTCCGAGCGTGTGCTGTGCGGTATCCTGATCGTCTCCACAGTGGTGGCACTGCGCCGTGACCTCGCGTCCTATCCTGTGCAAGTACGCACCGAAACAACCGTGTCCGGTGAATACCTGCGTCAGGCGGAATGTGACGCGCTCGCTTCTTTGGAGCCAGGCTCCGAAGAGCGGCAAGACAGCCTCGACGACGCGCTTTTGCGCGTACTGTGGCAGCATGAGCCGCTCGCGCCATAGCTCAAGTGCACGCCGCCGAGCCTGCCGCCTCAAACTGTCGAGCGCCCCTGAAGGCACGCCTTCACCGCTCTGGCGGAGGGAGCGTGTTTGGTGATACACCCACGCATCCATCTCCGCCAGGATATCAAAAGGCGGAAAGCGCGCCAACATAGTTGCCGCCTCGCCCAGACCGTGAATCTTGGTTCTGCAGCGCTGGACGCCCGAGAGTCGAGATGACCAGACAGGCGCCCCGTAGAGGGCCACGGACCGCACGACTCCCCCGTAGAGGCGGCGAACTTCTTCCCTCGGTCCCCCGAGATTGGGCAGTAGACGGTGCAAGGCACCCACTATCCTTTCGACCCGGGGGACTAGACGCTCGAAGTGCTCCTCGAAGCCCCACATGCCCAAATACCCGAATGCCCTAGAGAGCCAGTCAAAGCCTCGTCTCCGGCTTGCCTTTACTGGTTGACTGGAGTGGAACCCTATGAGTGCTCTCAGGACTTCCAACTCTGGCTTGCTTTAGTTGGCCGGTTAGAGGGAGCCAGCATAGCGATATGTATTAAGTATTTAACGGAGTAACAACGGAAAAACCCGTTCCGTGTCTTTGCGACTCATGATGGTGAAACCTGTGCCACACGCTCAAAACTCCAAGCCACTCACGAGAAATGTCATCTGTATTTATGGGGCTCATATTGTGAGTGGTGAGTCACCGTCTGCCATAGAATATCATTAATAGGTAAAAAGGCAGACGCCGTTGTTGTTAGTCCATATAATACCTATTGCAATGTTACAATAGCTTCCATCTCTTACAATAATTGTACACTGGAAAATCCGGGACTGCATTTTTGTATATGCAGATATAGAGAGTCCCGGGTAGTGTCTCATTACATTTTAGAATAAAATTCCCGACGTAAGCTTATCAAAAGACCGGGTTAATCCGAGAATACATGTCTGTATACAAATGTGATTTAAATTTAATTATTTTCTTTAATTAAACCATGTTTTTCATATATTTCCGCAATCATTTTATTGGTTTTCTTACTTTTGTTTCTTATTCATATAATAAATAATTATGTAGAAGAAAATAATATGTTAGTTACCCCAAAGAACTGTACATTTTAACGCGCAAAAATAGAGTTTAACTGATTATCAACGTACTGAAAACTTTGTGAAGATTTAGAGTGACTATAATAAAAATAGAAAAGCCTTGGATCGGATATCTCTGAAATAATAGATTACAGTTTCTGTCAGTTTTGAGTACGCAATGTACCGTAAACAACGCAATCAAAACGCTACGTGATTATTTTACCATGACATGTTATTATTATGCAACTGCGAGCGGATGCGAAACAGTAGCCGCTTAGTATTTATTTAAATTGCAGTTTTGTGTGGAAATTCATTACATTTTACTGTGTTTTCATTCAAAACAGCGTTAGGATAGACGAAAATAATTATTTTATACCAAACACCTAAATAATCCGGAAGAAACCTGAAAATGTATGACAAGACTGGCGCAAATTTCTAAGTCTGAGTATTCCAGTACAATGTTCTGAATCCATGGTATCTGTTTTCGTAACGATGTACTTATACCCGTTATAATTACACACACCATTATAGCTTACTTTTTCTCCTTACATTGTCGACACTTCTTTCTTTTCTTCTATTTCTTTTAAATTTTTCCTGTGTGATATTTCAACATCATCGTTATTGTAACCCACCACCCCATCTCCTCCCGTGGGTGTCGTAAAGTGCCGTGTGGTGCCGGCTCAGAATACCACCACCCCATCTCCTCCCGTGGGTGTCGTAAAAGTCGACTAAGGGATTAGCGGGAGGATGGGCAGCAGCGTCCTTCGAGTACATTAACAACTTAACTGCGATCGCCAACCCGTCTGCCAAGCGTGGCGATTATGGCAAAACCCCCCAATGAGCCCACAACACACCAACATCGGTCATTGTGGTGATCTTTGGGGGAGGCCTGTGTCCAGCAGTGGACTTCATTCGGCCGAAATGATGATGATGATGTTATTGTATCATCACAGCTATTTCGAACAAGGTCGAAAAGGTCCTTGTGCAAATAAAAAGTAAAAATGATACCACCACATTTTTTTGAGCAAGTAATTGAACAAAATGACAGATTAGACTCCTTTTGAATCTCAAAGCTATTAATTATGATGATTTCTCAAAGGGAGCAAAGACGCGTTACTATCGTCCAAATCTCTGTGGCCTCATCAATCAGGGGTAGCGTTTGATTGTTCGTGATGGATAGAGAGTCTTGTGGTATTTTTCAAGCACTTTCCATGGTTACGTACCTCATAATGAAAAAACTGAAGTCTTATTTGATCTTTGTTATTCATGTCTGACCGTGTGTCAAAGAAACGGCTCGATACTAAAGTTAATAGTTGAATACGTCAGTAAGAAAATATGTTCAAATAGTAACGCAAGAAAAAAATACGGCATTTAGAAACACTTTTTAAACTAAACATGCCACTCACTGGTTATAGGTACTTCGCGGTGACCTTGAGTTTTGGCATAAAGAGGTATTTTTTGACACAGGAGAAAGAATACCCCGAAAATCATTAATTTAAAATCCTATGTGATAATAACCTAAAAATTTTAACAAAACATTCGCGACGAATCGATCACTTTTTATAGTATTTTTTGATACAGACCGCTTTGGACCAAAGCGCAACATACTGGCAGCCACTCGTAAAACAACGTGACAACCAATTTGTGGTACCGACTGTATCACATACTGTACCAGATATTAGGTAGTGAACAGGTTAATTGTTATCATTTTTAGTATGTGTATACTACCACACTGTCAAGTAGTAAAAAAACTTACAACTAGAATACTCAAGAACAACGAAACTTTTGGTCCAGTGGATAATCGCTTAGGTTTTTGCACTGCTTCGAGATAAGTAGTTGTTCAGAGTCCAGGTGTTTTTTTTAATTTATTTTTTTATATCATTGCCCCGCACTAGGATTTCTCCTGTGTCGTGGGTGCGTTTACAGACAACCCGGAACAACTACCTGCAGATCATAAAAATATTTGTTCCGCGTGGGAATCGAACATTGACTCGGAGCGCAGCAGCCGACTGTATCAGCTTGTTTGTGCATATGAGATTTATGCCTGTAAGCGGGGGTGCAATTCTTTAAGCTCAAATATCCATACATCCTTGAATACAGAATTTAAACAATGGTGAACCCAATTTGGTATTCGCTAAGACTGGTCATCATGGCTCACCGTCTGCAACATGTCCTTGAATAGCTTCACTCACGTCTTAGCGAATACCGAATTTGTTTTTACACTGTAATTTCGACACTGTATTTAAGGATGTATGGATGTTTGAGCTTAAGGATTTGCACCCGTGTACCGACGATACAGATTTAAAACTAGAGTGCGGCAACGTTTAAATAAAATATTGATGTACATCATATTTTTATTTTGTTACTTAGAATTGTTAATACGTATTCACTATTATCAAAAGGAAACAGCTTGATTGCACTCGGCTTATATGCTTGGCTTAGGCTTGGTTATAATTGCTACGGCGGCTCATTGTTAAGACGGAGTTAATTTTAAGTAGTTACTAAGAAAAAATAAGTTCGGTGCGATAGACTAGTCATAAAAATTTGTTTGTAGCTGCATTGCGTTTCTAGGAGTGTAAGATTAGGTTAGAACTCAAATATTCACATATTTGCATGGAAAAGTTTGGAAGTAGACAATCCGTCTATTCCAAACTTATTAGTAGATGTACTGAAGTATATCGTACATTTAACAGAGTTCCGTATTAGGATAAAATAACGGAAGGGAGAAGACAACCATGAGTAAGGCTTGGGCGCATATTTTTCGGTAATGTACGTTTACGAGCTGAAGAAAGATTCAGAAGGCTGAATACTGGGAGCTGTGGCTATGTTGGGGTAAGCCTATCTCACGCGACTGCGACGTTACTAAGTCAATAAATTAGATGTATATCAGCCACATTACAGGCACCATACAACCACCAAATACTGATATCAACTAGGTGGTAATCCCGATGACGGTGGCACGAGACCACATGCATGCGTAGCACAGCGTACAACGAGGCTTCAGGGGAATATTTCCATAGCTCCTGAGATAAGCGGGAAGGGCCTTTTTCAGTCAGCTCCCCTCCACTAGAGGGGTCGATATCTTTACAGTCACCCCCTCCGAGATATATAGACGTACCCCCAATAGGCGGCTCCGGAATTTGCGTTCTCGAGATTTGGGATTCCTCGAGATTTAAAATGTGTGATTTGCGGCGAACATGATCACCCAAACACCCAACACTTAAATAAGAGACATAATTATTGATCAAATGACTTGATCATCGTAATCGTGAGCCGAATAAAGTCCACTGGTGGACACAGGCTCTCCCAAAGATCGCTAAAACGACAGGTCTGGGTGTGTTGTGTGCTTATTCGGGGGTTTTCCCATAATCTTCACTCTTGCCAGGAGGGTGGGCGATCGCAGTTGAGTTTTAATGTACTCGAAGGACGCTGCTGCCTATCATCTCACTAATCCCATAGTTGCCTTTAACAACACCCATGGAAAGAGGTGGGTTGGTGCTATTTGTAGCCGGCACCACACGGAAATTGATTATTGCTAAGGTGTAAAACATGAAGTTTAGGAAGCAGATCATCTAAATAAAAAGACGATTGCCATATGTAAAAAAATAAACAAGACTTTCCCCATTCAATCTATTCACATTCTCAAACTTAGCACTTAAAACTAACACCCTATACTCATATTATATCATCTAATGTAAACAAACCATTAAATCCAGACCCTTTCTTCCATCTGTCATCTAAAGTAGTCATAATTCTTATTTCTCTTCTGTTTTCATATCACTTTGTTCAGTTTCAGTATCAACACAATAGTTTGTTTCGAAAAGTATCCCAATATTCAAGACAGCATCCAAACTTACAACAATACCCACATCTGTGCGAACTATAAAAACTTAGCGGCTGCAGTGAAGAAACTCGTTGCATAAATCATTCCGACACCTAAAATGGACAAATTCCTTCCTTTTAGCGACTCGGTACGTAGCGCTTTCGGCTTTAAGGTAATATGAATATTGCTCGAAATTGCACCACACACTCGAATCGAATTGATTTAAGTGTGTGGTGACGTGAGAATTTTATTTCGTGGCTTTTGGTGTTGACTCTTTAATGTAAGTCGGTCTCTTCAGTTTAGTTTCTTATATTTTGTAACATGTTTGTATTATTAGTAGCCTAATTTTAAATTAGACTAATATTTTAAACGTCATCATTTCAGCCGAATGAAGTCCACTGCTGGACACATGCCTCCCTCAAAGATCAACACAACGACCGACATCGGTATGCTGTGTGCTCATTGAGGGGTTTTGCCATAATCGCCATGCTTGGCAGGCGGGTTGGCGATCGAAGTTGAGTTGTTAATGTATTCGAAGGACGCTGCTGCCCATCCTCCGGCTAATCCCTTAGTCGACTTTAACGACACCCATGGGACGAAACGGGGTAGTGGCATTCTGAGCCGGTACCACACGGTAACTGTTACATTTATTTAGTATTTCTAGTTTAAACATTTTCAATACGAGATGCTATACACACCAGATACTGAGTACACCGGTTAATATGAATAATATGTGTTGAGAACAACATCGCGCCCAGGGCGACTGTGGTAGACGCGGAGTGATTGGTGCGTGGTTGCTCGGAATAGTCCACTCGCTCATCGCCCGGAAAACAAATACTGTTTTATCGTCTGCCTTCTTAAGCGTTTACACACCTCTGTTTTCCATTTAAATAATTGTCATCGTTTGTTTAAACCCGTATCTTACAGTCCACTGTATTTGCTACCGTTATTTTATTCCTAACATCCGTACGATAATATTACTCTTTTTTGTATTCCTCGGTTAAATATTCGTCAGTAAAAAAAGAACTTACCTAATTTAAAACATTTGTATATCGTCCTAAAACAGCACACATAGAATCAATAAGATAAAATGAAAGCAACAAAGATTTTTAGCATTACAGTTTGTACGAAACCAAAATCATCCGAAAACGGATTTAAAATAGTTCTCGTTCAATTCAGCCAATAAGTCTTCCAATTCCATTTGTTACTTTAACTGCCACCCGCCACCGAAATGGACAGAAAACAGAGAAAGATCCATCTCCTAAAATCAGGAGATTGGACGAAATGCACTGAACTATTTTTTACGTTCAATCTCGACTTGTTTGCTCGGAAAATACTTCACATTCACTACGGACCTCGGAAGTACAGTTGAGTTGGCAATTGAATTTATTTTTACTTGTTATTTTGTTCGTGTATATCTTTTTGAATTTATTTTATTGAGTTTGAAATGATGAAGTATTTTATTCATTAGTGAATGCTATACATTATTTGCATGTCACACAGCGGGTGGAGCGAGGGTTGGTTTTGACTGCAGATCACAGAGAGTATTTTTTATTTTGATATATCTACAATGATCGTTGCATTGCGTCCGTTATAAGGTTCACAAATGTTACACTGTCTCGCTGACTGTAGGAAAAAAGGTATAAATGTGTATGTTAAATTAAAGTATTTGTACTAACGTGTGCCTGAGGCGGCTTACAACTACTAGTTACCCTATATCCAACTTTTCACTATTCATGTCATAAACATCTTATTTAGCAAATGTTTTGTTTTCATCATATCAGCCAAAGGACGTCCACTGCCAAACAAAGGCAGGAGGCCCATAGATTTTCACAAATGTGTCATCATTTTTGCCAGAACTCACCACGCTTGGCGGGTGAGCGCTACAGAAATAGGAAATAAGGTGAAGTGGTACGGGGGCGGAACGCGCCACCGCAACATGCTCAATCATGCCATCCGGAAACAATGGCGGTTTTATAACATCAGTTGAGATTCGATCGCGTAAGTAAACTTTGTTAAAGTGTCGTGTTGTTCGGGGATAACATGCAGGGTTCATGGTCGCAGGATGACTAAGGTGACAGGCGTCGTTAAAGATTTTCGACCGTACAATTTTAATCAAACATGTTTCGATGCATGTCGTAGTCACTCACAGTGTCTTGATGTTTTTTTAGTGCGGTATGTTGTTTGGGACTTTATTATTTTAATAACCGGATTCCAAACTGGTGTTTGACCTGCAAAGTGTTCGAAACGTCAGGAAAAACAAAAATCTATAATATACGCGATGTAATCCGTTTAAAAGTGTTTTATTTTAATGGTCATCTTTAGAGTTTACTAAGGCACATCGTGGATTATTAAAACAAGACCCTATTACTAAAGTAAATAAATAACTTATGTTTTGGGCATTGGCAACCTCACTCGAAACAGTCGGCATGACCGCTCCTGGCATCGGCGTCGCATAAAAAAAGAAGTGGATATATACAAACAAATTTTTGTATGGTACATACATCATCTTTAGAGTTTACTAAGGAACAACGCAAAATATCGTGGATTATTAAAACCAAACCCTATTACTAAAGTAAATAACTAACTTATGTTTTACATCTACACTAATTTTAAGAGGTCATCCATTCTGGATATCTCCTGGCATTCTTTGTCTACCTTTCCCTGTCTTTGGCTATTTGGGTCCATAATTTTCCTGTCACTGTGACAATGTCGTCTTTCTGTGTTTTTAGCGGTCGGCCACTGTGTCTCGTTCCTTCGTGTGGGTACCAGCGCGGTAAGCTCTACCTTTGTCTGTCTGTAGCCTTTGCTGTGTGGCCTGCCCATTTCCACTTAAGTTTAGTGGCCATGGAAAGTTCATCTGACATATAGGTAAACGCTATATTCAAATGCAGGACACACGGATACACATTTTTCAACCACCTACAACGTGTCAAATTCATATGTTGACTAAAATGAAAGGGCGTGGACAACACCTCGTCTTGTATAGATATTTGTTCGTTTAGATAAATGCTTCTTTATTAAATTAAAATTAACACATCAATATTACTGCTTGACGGTAACAACGAAAACGTTGCCTACTGTTTAGCATTGTAATCCCATTGTCCAGTTACAATAATGTTAAATCAAACTGTACGTTCAAACTAATAAATTAAGTGTGATCCAATCAATACAACACAATAGCTTTGTAACTAATGATATCCAAGACAATGCTGCAGGTCCTATTAATCACGGTGCTAATGTTAGCTGTGATCCGTTTGTAATACGATTCAATGGCCGGTATTCAGGTACGTACTGATGTATTATAGTCCTTTCCATTAAGGTGAGAGAGATCACTTGTGGCTGTGGAATTTCTGTTTGCTGTCTCTTGCATGCTGTTAGGTTCTAATCAAACATTTATTTATTTTATTTATTTCATACATACAAATATCTTTACAGGCTAAACCCAATGCGATATTGTAACATTAGTAACAATATTATCAGTACTTATACTTAATGCAATTATAAACAATAACATAAAATTTTATAACTAAATACTATAGCAGATTTTACAGACTGCTATCCTTGTGAATTCACTCAGAGCACAAAATAATATAATAGAAATAGTATATCCTCTCTACCTCTGTGGGTATCGCAACTCTTTGTCATCTTTTACTTTTTGATTGGGAGCAGCATACTATCATTTTTACTGTTATGGCAATGTTCTCCATGATTGATCGTCATTCATCATCATCATATCAGCTATAGTACGTCCACTGCTGAAAAAAAGCCTCTCTCATAGATTTCCACAATGGTCGGTTCCATGCCGCTTGCATCCAACATCTCCCAGCGTCCTTCACCAGGTTTACTGTTAATCTCCTTGGGAGGCCGTCCCATGCTACGTTATCCGGTGCGTGGTCGTGGTACCCATCCATTACCATTTCAGCTTACTGATCCATCCAGCTATGTCGGCAACTTTAGTTCTTCTACGGATCACCTGATTCCTGATTCGATCTCGTAGAGGAATATCAAGCATAGTTCTCTACATAGCTCACTGAGTGACTTTAAGCTTTCTTACGAGGCTCATAGTGAGTGACCACGTCTCCATACCATATGTCATCGCTGGCTGGTGGTAACACACACTGGTTAAAGACTTGTCTTGAGATACTGTGGTAGTGTTGACGAAAAGACGTTGCGATCTATACCAAACGCTGCCAAGCCCACTCAGATTCAATGATTGACTTTTTCGAATTTTGAATTGTCTTTCTCGAAGTTGGACCTACCTAACTGGCCGGTTTTTCCCAGGTGGACATAGTCGTCAAGAACTTCAAGATCTTCATTGCAAAGATTATTTTGAGCACTGGCAATTTTGGTGTAAGACATCAGATTGCAACCGAACGGTCGTAAAATCAAGCGTCATACGTTGCAGTATTGAGGTAAACTAAGCACACACACAGTAGCCCATAAACGTCCACTGCTGAACAAAGGACTCTTAAGAATCACTACAATGGTGTTCATAGGTTATAATGACATGATCACCACACTTAGCAGGCGGATAACTGATGGCAGTATATTGTTATTAGCATACGGGAGGAAGCTAAGCCTATCCTCTAGATATTCATTCCTATTCCTACCTTTAAGAATTTTTACGACACTAATGGGTGGTCTATTATTTTCCAAAAACCACACGGTGAATCATTATCATTTTATTTTATTTGTTTTTATAATGTTTTAGTGCGTAACAGTATCACAAAAGCTCTACGGGCCAAGCAGACAACTGAAAATTAATAAAAATAAAATTATTAATTATAAAAAAAACCTTTTAAAAACAAGCTTTCATTCGTTATTTTCTTTTTATTCTCACCAAACTCTTTCACTTGATACCCATATCATGGGGATACATAAAATGTAACTGGTCCGCCATCTTTGAGAGTCCACCATATTGGATTTAGAGTGACGTCACTTAGCTAACCATGCATTGTCATCTAAACTATACGTTTATGCAACATTTCAGCTCAATTGGTTGGCGATTTGACCCATACTAACGAGGCAAATTAAATAAAAACTTGTAAAAATGAGGTTAGCTCCTTAAAATATATATTTACATGTTACTGTTTTGATTTTTAGATATATTGCCCCAGCGTTTCCTATCTGACTACCCCTGAAAAGACCGGCTGAAATAAATAGAAAGGTCAAAGTATCTACAGTACAGACATCATGGTGTTTGTGCGAGAAACATAGAGATGCGTTATGGATGGCGTTTTATAGAACAAAACACAGCAGTTTTGAGTTGAACTGTCCTGATATATGGCACGCATGAATCATGTCATGGTGTAGCTAAACTATTTTTAATGATGCTCAATGCTGCTCGTGACCACGTGCGCGCCACCGTCTTCCCGGGGGTCGCTCGGTGTGAGCACGCAGACTCCCCAATCTGCGCACCCGTGATCCCCGAGGCCCCCCACCATGAGGTGACGGCAGGGGGCTCAGGCGTGTTGGACTTGGGAGCCGGGACGGTTGTTGCCCCGGCGCCGTCTCGTCCTTCTCCGTGCGGGATCGGCCCTCTCCCGATCCCGCTCTGCAGTCTCCTTCTAGCCAGCCGCCTCAGTCTGTCGAACGCCCCTGAAGGCACACCTTCCCCACTTTGGCGGAGAGAGCGTGTCTGGTCGTAGACCCACGCATCCGTCTCCGCCTGGATGTCGAACGGCGGAAAGCGTGCCAGGAGAGTTGCCGCCTCGTAGGACACTGCGGCACCTACCGGACCTTTGTGCCAAGATTTTGAATTTCCAAATGTTGTCAATACGCGAGCCAAGTGGGTCACTAGCATTTTTGATTTAGTGTGATAGCGGTTTACTGTGTTTAATTTTATATGAGCTATTGTATAAAGAGTCCCTTCTCTAGTTTTATATGAAACCTGCTTACGAAATCCCACCTTTAGTCTCACTTCAGCCGAAAGACGTCTAGTCTGACGTAAACTTCGGTACTTACGGTACGCAGTCGCCACTCGAGAATGTTTTGGCCTCATCAGCCATCCGTTCTAAAAGCTATGTACCCCACTCACTTAGTCTAGCAGTACTTCGGGTTATATCCTACCTTGGTTCTTTTTATTTTTATTTATACTCACAGGGTAACTCTGAGCATAGTTAGGACATAGTCCTATCCATTGCCCTTAAGGTGACGTTTAGCCTTCTTATGAGGCTCGTGGTGAGCGACCACGTCTCAATACTATTAGTCATCATTAGCAACACACGTTTGTCAAAGACTTTTTCTTGAGACACTGTGATATTTTGGACGTGAAGATTATTTAGATATTCATAATTGTCAACAATTTCAATCGTAGTCTTCGATGTACATGGAAATTGGTAGTACGTGGATGTTCATTTTAAGACAGACTCTTTTGAAGGGTATTTAACCACTTAATCGTAGCTAACCCAAAGGTGAAGGGTGTACTCACAGTTTATGTTTAAGTCTAACCTGTTCCAGTACACAACCTTGAAAAAGTCATCCAGTACGGCAGTGAATATTTTGCCTGCTCCCTGCTACATCAGGATAGGTTTCGAGTTCTGATCCTGAATTTGGATCGACAGTGACGTTCTTGTTTAAACATTTCTGCACTTCGAAGTCCCGGTAGTCGACTTGACACCGCTGGAATGACAGCAGTATGCAGCAGCATTGAAGGCTATCCCTACAGTCACTACAGTTCAGGGATGGCCAACTTGCCTAATGTGTGTTCTACTTAAAACTTCTCGACTTCTTTTGATCGACTTGATTGTATTGTGTTGAATGAATTTGAAATTTTAGTATTGTTTATTGATAAAAAGAGAATAATCTCCGGGGACTGACTAGTCGATCGCGATCGACGTATTAGCCACCCCTGGTCTAGTTAGTCAAATATCAATGGTCCAACATCAGTAGGATATTTGTGTAGACCATAAAAGCAGCAGAAATTATTTAAATTGTTAAATTATCATCCAAACATTAGCTCTTAACTTTACTTCGACCAACTAAACAACGTTGCGTTTCATTTCCATTCATGGATTTCGAGTTCCTCGAACTTGGAGATTCAATTTCAAGTTTGTCAAAACGTGTAATCTAGTCGTGTTCGTACTATGCCTCAGGGAGCTACCTGGGATAAAAGGCCTAAACTGTTTTTCGTGACGTAAGGCCCCGAAAGTTTCATTGTCATTCGTTCGTCCGCTGAGAATAGATTGAGTAACAAGCTAGGAGTGTTAGTAACTTACTTTGCTATTTAGGAAATTGCTTGTCTTTGATTTTTTTGGGATCAACTTAGTTCTCAATTCTCAGTCTTTTCTTTAATAAGATCAACTGAGTGCTCATTAATAAATTGTCGTAAGTACAGGTTGCTCAGAAACTTAGCTAGGAGAACGACATTTCATCCCATAATGTGGAATCCTACATGTGCTCGACAGCCTGTTAGTTTTATTTTATTTATGTTTTCGACTATTGTACATCGTTAGTAATAAATGCGTGGAACAAGTAATGGCGAGGTGAGCGTTGCATCACTATTCGCTTCGAGCTTATATATAGGTGACGACCATCGGGCTCAGCTTTTCTGCTCCTGACATCACCTGAACACCATCACCTGGATGCAGCCAAGCAACCGATACCCCCACATGCACCGCCATTGCTCACGCCCTGGTTGCAAATACAAATGTGCATTTCAATTAAATAAATCTTACAAGCAGGCTAGGTATCGATATTGGCCTCCACCGACACCGGAACGTCAATGCTGTGCCCCACATGTTTAAAAAACAAAAACATTATAATGCAAGTTTCTTCAAATTTAAGCAAAAATGTATTACTTAACTTCCCTTTTTATGGCACGTTCCATCGAAGAATGAACATACACTTCTCAACCTATGGGTGTCGTGAAGGTGACTATAGGATTACTTCGCAATAAACAACAGACTGAAAACACCATTCCTTGTCTGCCTAGCATTGTGCCATTATGGCAATATCCCGTATGTCTATTCATTGTAAGAGGTCCCGTGAAGATTTACAGATTGATATAATGATGGTGAAAACCTTTGACTAAGCCAAGTTCAGTTGCCAACCGTGAGATTCTGGGCTCCCCAAGAGGTGGGCCTATTAAATAAGAATTAATATTATTATCAGCCGTGTGGTGCTGGCTCAGAATACCACCACCGCATCTCCTCCCGTGGATGTCGTAAAAGTCGACTAAGGGATTAGCCGAAGGATGCGCAGCAGCATCCTTCGAGTACAATAACAACTCAACTGCGTTCGCCAACCCATCCGCCAAGCACGCCGATTATGTCAAAACCCCCCAATGAGCACACAACACACCCATATCGGCCGTTGTGGTGATCTTTGAGGGAGGCCTGTGTCCAACAGTGGACTTCATTCGGCCGAAATCATGATTATTATCTGAAAAACCTCGTTTATACATTTTATCCTTCGGAGAATACAGACATTTGTAATTATTTTTACATTATACCACTGAAACTAGAAAACTGATGCTAAAAGATTTAAATGTTGCTATGAGGTCCAGTGCAGTCCTCTTCATATCAGCCATTTATATGTCCACTGTTGAACTAAGGCCTCCCCCATAGATTTTCATAATAATCTCGTTATTTTGTGGGGAATTTAACCACGCTTGGCAGGCGGGTTGGTGAGTGCAGTATTGCTACTATTCCACAAGAGAGACGCTGCTGCTTATCCCTCCGGATAGGTGTCCCTTCGTCGCCTTTTACGACATCCACAGGAGGAGATGGAGTAGTGCTATATTCTTAATCCGGGCGCCCCACAGTCCTACATTAGTTAAAGTGAGTACCTCTGAGGAAAATCACGAATAGAATTTGCTAGACCTATTTTCAGCCCACAACGAGTAATGTTTTTTTTTTAAACGTTGCCCCACTCTAGGATTTCTCCTGTGTCGTGGGTGCGTTTACTGACATGAATTCCACATACAATACACCCAGACCCGGAACAACTACCTGCAGATCATACAAATATTTGTTCCGTGCGGGAATCGAACCCACGACCCGGACCGCAGCAGCCGACTGTATCAGCCACTGCACCAACCGTGCCGTCAAAAGGAATAGTAAATAGATAGTAGCAGTAAAGTAACAAATCAAGCAAGAAATTATCGCATACTGAGACAATCACAATAAATAGAATCTGAATTCTGCGCAAGAAACCTTCAAACGCCAATAATCTCATCGGTAAATACTGTTTTGAAAAGTAGGGCTTGGGTCAAGGGGCCCGAGTGCCCGGTTGCTTTTCAAAGATATTCCTAGACGGTTGGAGGGCTGACCTTTTCTTTGGCCAAAGAATAAGCATTGCCATTCAACGTGGCAATGCTGCCAGTCTTCTAGGAACATCTTTAGCTGACAACGACGAGGAGGACAACTTTGATCTCTAAGTGCAGGAGCCTTTTTGATAATTTTTCTTTTTGTATTTTTGGGAGGAGTACTTTGACGCCTAAATGTCTCCTTTTTTTAGGGTTTTTATTTATTGTTAGTTATTTAAGGCATACATATTGTGTATATTTTTTATTTATATGTTTAAATAAGTTTTATCTTTAGTTATATTGTATATATATATATATATATATTTGTTTGTAATCGTTAGTTTAATCATAAATAGTGTATATGTAATTAGTTTTAATGTGTATATCAATATTATAATAAATCTTTTTGTATTATGTTATTTAGTTTTAATGTGTATACATATTAGAAATCTTAAAACAAACCCAAATTAACAACCACATCTTTTTCTTTTTCTAATCTATCTGTATTTTATTGCAAACCAGGAAAATAATTGTGGAGCCCCCGCAATCGCATCTTACACTGATTGAATAAGTCATAAAGCTTCTAACAAAAGACTATTGGTTCAGAATAAATGGTGTTAGAAGAAATAAAATGTAAACCTGTTGTTTGAAGTTTTGCTTTCACTACTGGTACTTATTATATGTATGTATTATTTATTTAATAGCAGCACAAAAAGAAAGGTCGTGTTATATTATTTTAGAACTACTTTTTTCACCGATTATATATTTCAGAAGCTCCGTGTCTGTGTCGTTATCTAAATCCTTTATACTGTAATTGACGGCGCAGTGGGTGATACAGTCGGCTGCTGCACTCCGGGTCGTGGGTTTAATTCCTTCACGGAAGGAATATTTGTATGATCTGCAGGTAGTTGTTCCGGGTCTGGGTGTATTGTGTGTGGAATTTATGTATATAAACGCACACTTGACAGGTGAAATCCTAGTGTGGGGCAAAGTTAAAAAGAAACCTTTAATAACCAACTGCGAATGAGTATATCTCTCTTACTCTTTCCAATCAAAGTGCGATAGATAGGAAAAGCTTTCAGATTATATATTTGTGTAATTCAACAAAGTGATAACTTAACGCTCTTAAATTTCTTACCCCGGTACTGTAATTGAATTTGAAATAGTTAGTACTTTCTTCACTGTTGAATAGCCTCTAAATGTATTCACTCGAATAAGTAGAGTGGAAGTGAAATTAACTCTGAATTACTTGACCGTAAAGTCCCAAAGACTTATAATTACAAATACGAATCGAATTCAAAAGAAAACTATGTTATTATTTTATCAATTAAATTTCGTCCTTTAGCTCCTGGTGCTTTGATACAGATTGCTAAAACAATGTACTGAAGCCTTTATTCTGATTAATTCTGAATAAAAAATATAGGGCTAATACTTAATTTTTTTATAAAGTAAATTAACACACTCTGATTTATATTTGCAAAAAAGATTAAGTAACAGACATCAAATATTAATTATTAAACATATAGTTTTGTTACAGCTTATATTTCAAACGAAATTTAGGCAAATAAAACATGAATAAAAATTTCGGATGAAAAATAGAGCAAAACATATGTTTAACTTATTCACTGCTTTGATGGCCCTTGAAAAGTTACCATTGAAACAGATCAATATAGGCGCTTTTTTGTGTGGCTTCTCGCAGGCAGTTCAGGACACTGTCTTTGCTTAACCAGACCTTCTGGCGAAGCCAAAAAGGCAACAGCCAGGCGTAAATCCTTATAAACTAAGCAACTGCAGTTACGGGGTGTCTCTAACCTCGGCTTAGGGCGTTTCTGTGTGACCAAACAGCTAGATTGGTATTATTTAATATATTTTGAGGGGAATATTTAAAACTACTGGCTTTGCAATAACATTCTCAACCATTTTGATCTTCATAATCTTACACTACAAATGCTTCACACGAAATCAAAACACTTGACAATCTGGATCTGATGTCAAAGCTTTAGCGTTTTTAATTCACAACAGAATGTGGCTTTCAACATTTACTAAATATAAAACGTAGCCGGCTCTTGAGTCGGTGCTTGGACTTCACTTAGTAGCCCTCTCTAGAGACGAGTAAGGAAATAAAGATGCTGGATGGAATTTTGGTTTTTGTTTGAGCTTGTCCACTGGCTTGATCTGAATTGACTAGCCATCTCCTCATCATCATCGTTACAGACATTGACACTGCTGCACAGAGGCCACCTCCATAGGTTTCGATAGCTACCAGCTATATGCCACCCACATCCTATGATTCACAGTTATCTTCACCAAGTCGTCTGTGGATCTCTTTAAAGCATTTCCACACCACCCATGTTTAATAAACCGGCTAAAACCACTGGGGCGGTCATTTTCCGGCACCTAAGGGGGGTCAGCCCCCCTTAGGTGCCGAAAATGACTGCCTCAGTGGTTTTAGCTGGTAGGAGTCCGGCAATAGGTACTATAATAGGGTCCAAACTCTTTGGGAGTAATAAAAAAGGAGTGAGAATTGGGGCTGTTGTCAGCGAGGTTGTCGGTTATGGAAAAATCAAATTGTATTACCTTCTGAGAAGTAAATTTAAAATATAATTTCAAAGTCATATGTAGGTTCTTTCCCGCGTACCAGCACGCTTACCCAATTAGTCGTTACAGTACCTAAATAAAATTAACATTGTTAGTAAAAAGTTTATTGCTCTTTTTTATATTTCATATAACGAATGCAACATTTTTATCATTTTCACATCTCAGCCGACAAACTCCATATCTGCGAATAAATCATCTATTCAAAATGTTACTTTACAAATTTTTCCTTTTTTAATGTTGTCCCACGCCGGGATTGCCCCTGTGTCGTGGGTATAGTTTACAGACATAAATCTCACATGCACAAACACCCAGACTCAAAACAACTATCTGTAGATCATACAAATATTACGTGCGGGAATCGAACCCGCGACACATAGGGCAGAAAGCCAATCGCTTAGTCACTGCGCCAACCGTGTAATCTATACATTTACTACATAGGCTGCACTAAAAGTATCGGGAATGGAATATTTCCACTGTTCCTGTCATATTAAAATCTTTTTAATTGAAAACTCCTTGGTTTTACAAATCGAATACCATTTATTTATTTAAAAAAAGATTCACGGTCTTGTCACAAGGTTTTGTCAAACTTGTTTAGTCGTTGAGAAAATGGAATTGACTCGAGAAAATTCAAGAGCGATGATTTATTATGACTTTCGAAGTGGTTTAACACAAAAACAGTGTGTTGACCGGATGATTTCTGCATTTGGTGATGAAGCCCCATCCAAAACCACAATTTATCGCTGGTTTGCTGAATTTCAACGTGGACGTGTCAAGCTCAGTGATGATCCTCGTCAAGGTCGTCCAAAAACTGCAGTCACCCAAGAAAACGTTGATGCTGTGCGTAAGCTGATTGAGGAAGATCGACATGTGACATACCGCGAAATTCAGGCAACTTTAGACATTGGCATGAGTCAAATACAAATAATCTTGCATGAACAATTAGGTGTAAAAAAGTTGTTTTCCCGATGGATACCGCATTTGCTATGTGAAGAGCAAAAAGCGGCTCGCGTTACTTGGTGCGTCAGAACTCTCGAAAGATTCCACGCAGGATCCTCAAATGCTGTATACAACATCGTATCAGGTGACGAATCCTGGATATATGCGTACGAACCCGAAACAAAAAACCAGTCACGAGTTTGGGTGTTCGAAAATGAGTTAAAGCCAACAAAAATTGTTCGTTCACGGAGTGTTGCAAAAAAAATGGTGGCCACGTTTGTCTCCAAAACCGGCCATGTTACGACTATTCCTCTTGAGGGACAAAGAACGGTTAATGCAGAATGGTATGCTAGCATTTGTTTGCCACAGGTCGTTTCTGAACTCCGTAGAGAGAACTGCAACCGCCGCATCATCCTCCATCACGACAATGCGAGTTCTCACACCGCGCACAGAACAAAAGAGTTTTTAGAGCAAGAAAACAAAGAATTATTAGACCATCCGCCGTACAGCCCCGACCTAAGCCCTAATGATTTCTATACTTTCCCTAAAATAAAGAATAAATTGCGTGGACAGAGATTTTCATCACCTAAAGAAGCTGTGGACGCCTACAAAACGGCCATTTTGGAGACCCCAACTTCCGAATGGAATGGTTGCTTCAATGATTGGTTCCATGGTATGGAAAAATGTGTCAAACTTCGCGGAGAATACTTCGAAAAGCAATAAATACATTTTTAAATAGTAATGTTGTGTCACTTCCTTGATTCCCGAAATTTTCAGTGCCGCCCTCGTATGTCTATGTCGTTTATATTAACAAGTGAAGGAGCACGAATTAATTTTCGTTCGAAACTATAAAAAATATTTGTTTTCTCATTCTTCCCTTCCAGTGAAGAATTTATATCGTTGTGAGAAGGTAGAGGGCCACTTCTCTGCCCATTGTTACCGACAGACTGGCTTCAGTCTCCGATGTTGGTTCAAAGATAGACGAGAATTTATTGCCATAATTATCATTTTGTTATTCTATAAGAGTAGAAGTTTCTCAACGATGTGAAAGGTTCTGCCCCCATTTTTGAAGGCAAATGTATTTTTTTAAACTATACCTCGCAATATGTTTTCTCCTCTCCTTTTGTAAACTTGCGACCCGTAGAAAGAAAGAAAACATATTTATTTCTTATCTGACACGGACATGACGCATAGCTAAACAATAAAAATAAAATGAAACAAAAACCAATACCAATGCAAAAATGTGTGTATCGTCCATATAAACATAAATAGATATATTGCTCAGCTGTGTCTCATAAATATAAAACCATAAACAATATAACAGTACAGTATCCGTGTGGTGTTCGAATTAAGAATATATAACATCTCCTCCCGTGGAGGTCGTAAAAGGCGACTAAGAGATTCTAGCCAGAGAGATGGGGAGCAGCACCCCTTCTGTGAAACGGTAGCCATACTGCGCTCACAAACCCAAACTGACGACACAATTGTGGAAATCTATAGGGGAGGCCTTTGTTCAGCAGTTGATTTATAAATGGCTGATATGATGATGATGATGATGAAACAGTACAATATAGAGTTCTAAATCCACATATTCTGCGACATTGAGGTAGCGCAGAATTCCAAGTGACTAGCCATATCGCCGAACCTGCCTTGTTTATATCAATATTACCTTACAAGTTCTTTGGGGTGGTATGTTTGGCCCATGTTCAGTTATAGAACCGATCCAATAGTAAGCGTTCCTTACCGCCCATGAAAATTGCCAATACCATAGATCACTTTTGTATTGCTGACCAATTAGTTAGGGGTGGGAAGGGATATGGGGTAGGAGTGAGGGCGGATCCCAGCTTACGGTACTCGTCAGTCACCACACGGAAAGCATTTTACGGTGGTATTCTGTGAGAGCGTGATACTTCTAGGGTTGAGCCTCGAGTCTCGAGGTTGGAGGTCTACGGGATTATCCGGATGGACAGCAGCGTTTTTCGAGAACACACAGCACACATACCGGTCTATGTGGCGATTTTTGAAGGAGGCTTGTGTCCAGCAGTGGACTTTATTTGGATTAAATAATGATGGTGATGCTTACAAACCCACCTGCCGAGCGTGGTGAGAACTGGCAAATGACAACACAAAACAAATAGCCGATCTCCAGTGTTACCGATCGTTTCGGAAATCTATGAGGGAGGCCTTTGTTTAGCAATATACATCCTTCAGCTGATATGATTTATCTATTATTATATTTATTTGTATATTGTTATGATGATGATGAGGTCTTTGCTTAGCTGATATGATGATGATGACGCCATTAATTTGCGTAGTAAAAATGATCAAAAGTTTCATATCACAAAAAGAAACAGAAACGAACAGTTGAAAATAGAATGCATAACATCTGGAAATTAATACGGCTCTCTATTGCAGTGAACTTCTTACTAAAGAATAAGAAATAGTACTAGCTCTGTACAGCTCTGTCTATCCCTTTATCCCTAACGTGTTGCTTAAAAAACACGTTGTTATAAAACAATATCATAAAATGAACGTATTATTTACGATTAAGAAGTATTTTGGTCCCAAAGAGAAGAAATAAAATAATCATAACAAAAAAAGCGCTTTAAGTCACACAGGACTTTTAAAACTCTTCTTCACTTTTTTATGTAACAGGTGAGTAAATACTTTTTTCTTTCCGAATGGATTCTTACACACGTTACAATTAATTACGCAGAAATTTCTCTCTCTAGTAGAAAGTTCGAAAGAATCTAATGTTGTCAGCGCTTGAATTATTTGTGTGAAAAAAAAAAACAATAGTGCATTGGCATGCAAGCTTTAAGCTCTTCTTTGATATTCTACATGAATGGAATTATGCTTGATGTAAGCTGCCGATGTTAGCTGCCAATTGCAGCCAGCCGAACAATATTTTCTCCAACCATGGAAATTGTGCCAGAGTCCAGCGCTATTGCAAATTTGATGCTGCTGCCCGTGAACTACCATCATAGGCTTGAAATTAACCGCAGTTTTAGAAGTATCTAGTCATCGATTGCAAGTAAAAAAAAAATTGCACTCCGCCGACAGAAGTGAAAACTTATTTTGGCGCGTTAGGAGATTTTATCTCATCTAAAAATATACGTACCGCGCTAAAAGAAGTTTTCACTTCAATATGCAAAAAGTATTTATTCTTTCAGCAATGGAGTTCGAAACAGGGCTAAAATTTGAAATTTCCTATAATGTGACTACAGGTGCTTCCTTTATGTTTATAATTGTCTTCATATACTTCCTCGTTGCCGTGTGGTGCCGGCTCAGAATGCCACCACCCCATCTCCTCCCATGGGTGTCGTAAAAGTTGACTAAGGGATTAGCCGGAGGATGGGCAGCAGCGTCCTTCGAGTACATTAACAACTCAACTGCGATCGCCAACCCGCCTGCCAAGCGTGGCGATTATGGCAAAACCCCCCAATGAGCCCAGAACACATCCATATCGGTGGTTGTGGTGATCTTTGGGGGAGGCCTGTGTCCAGCAGTGGACTTCACTCGGCCGAAATGATGACTTCTTCGTTAATATTCTCATCTCCGAAGATACTCAGCAATACCTGATAGAATGTGTGCTGGTACAGTTGTCACAACTGCGATTAAGTGTTCATGTAGGGCGGCTTATTGACAGGATCCGTCGTCAGAAACTCCTGCGTCCCATCTTCTCTGGGCTGATTGGTATGAAACGACAAACTCACAAAAAGATTTCAATGCAACTGAATAGTCACAGCGTGGAATAAACTCCCGGAAGACGCAGTCATAGCCTAAAATGCCTCTAAAATATCTTCTCAAAAGCAAAAAAAAACCCTTTTTTTAATTTTATTTTTATTGATACCCAGTGGAAATTCTTCATGAATTTCCTTCGCCCCAGGGAAGGGCGAAGGGGTATGCCGGACTCCTACCGGCTAAAACCACTGGGGCGGTCATCTTCGGTATCTAAGGGAGGCTCCAGGTCCTCGTATGATCACACTAGAGCCGCCCACTGGTGCCACGCCTATAGGCACATCTCGGAGAGGGTGACTGTAAAGTGGTCACCCCCTGGGGGGATTGTAAAGGATCCCCCAAAGCGTCCCAAGGCAGCGCGTGACCACATGCGTGCTACCGTCTTCTCTTGGGTCGCTTGGTGTGAGCACGCAGATTCCCCAATCTACGTACCCGCGAACATAGAGGTCCCCCGCCTTATATATAAAAAAAATACCTAGTGGGGAATTGGATACAGGCACCGATCAGTTGTCTCGACATGCCATGAAAAGGGTACACAATAAACAAAAGTCTGTGCCACGTAATGAATTTTGTATTACACTGAGTATAGCCGTCCTTCTATTGTAGTAACATAGTGAAGAAACCTCCTTAACTAATCCCGTTATTTTGTAAAAACGCATTAACAATACAAACATTTGAATATTTTTACAATTCTTTACTAAAATGTTGGTGGATTCAACATAAATCACAGGGATGCTCCACCTTTAAATTTATTGGTTTTTATTCATCCTTTTAAATCTTTGTTTATTTGTTTACCTCGCATTTGTACCCTGGGGAGCAACCAGAGTTAAATATTTAAAAAATATTTACGGCCGATCAATTGAAATGAGTTTGCTTTGGAAATTTTAATATCCGTGTGGTAAATGTGTTTATAAAAGCGTCATCTATGAAAGAAAAAAGACTTACTTATTTTGTCATTTAAAAAAAAAATACTTTTTGCAACACTAGGATTTCTCCTGTGTCGTGTCGTTTACAGACACAAATTCCACACACAACACACCCAGAACCGGTACAACTACCTGCAGATCATACAAGTATTTGTTCCGTGCGGGAATCGAACCCATGACTTGGGCCGCAGCACTGACTGTATCAGCCACTGCATCAACCATGCTGTCAATTTTTTAACAAATTAACAACAGTACACACAACAAGTATTTTTGTTGATGAAAAAAATTCCCAAAATATATGTTCCTTCGAATATCTTGACAACACCAAAACCAAACTGCAGGGTTGCTCTTGTGTTCTGGGTACACTTTACAGACATAAATCTCACACGCACACAGAGCCGACACAAACTATCTGTAAATTATGCAACAATTTGTTCGTGTGGGGATCAAACTCCTCTAGTGTGATCTTACGAGGACCTGGAGCCCCCCTTCGGTGCCGACGATGACTACTCCAGTGGTTTTAGCCGATAGGAATCCGGCTTGACCCTTCGCCCTTCCCCGGGGCGAAGGAAGTTCCATGTAGAATTTCCACTGGACACCAATAAAAAAAGGAGTCCGGAATGCCCCTTCGCCCTTCCCCGGGGTGAAGGAAATTCATGTAGAACATCCAACGAACACCAATAAAAATAAAAAAACGGATCGAACTCGCGATACGTAGCACAGTAAGCAATTGCTTAGCCGCTGCGTCACCGTACTGACGAATTTAATGCCAAATTCGTCACTGGCCCATTTTGCCCCATTTCAACATTATACATATTAATCGTCTTATTTTATTTATGGCATTTATTGTGATTTTTATGATGTACTTGCTTGTATGTATTTACCGAATATCTAGCTTAATTTATGTACTAGGGAAGGCGCTGTCTTCTGGGATACAGGGTCGGACCTAGTCCAGGAGGCAGAACTAATTTGTTTTGTAACATATTTGGTAATCTAAAATGTAATGGGACACTAACCGGGGACTCTCCATGGCTACACTATAAAATGCAGTCTTGGATTGTCCCCGGAGGTATAAAACTATTGTATGAAATGGAAACTACAAGTGTAAGGTCTATTATAATGGGTGCTTAATGGATTGAATACTAAGAAAAAACGGAAAAAACGGCGTCTGCCTTTCAACCTTTAAAGTGAAATTCTGTGGCAGACGGTGACTCGCCACTCATAAGATGGGCCCCCTAAATGGCCACCACTACAGGCGACAAGGAGCAACACCGGTGTGAGCGGCTAGGGGTGTAGAGAGGTGCGGCACCGGTTTCACCATCGCACGTCTCGAAGACTCGGAGCGGGTTTCCCCGTTATTTCGCCATTAGACACTTCCACCCCCGAGCATATAGCTCTGGCGGCCCCTCTCTGATCGACCAACTAAGGCAAGCCAGAGTTGAAAATCCTACGGGCACTCATGGGGTACCACTCCAACCAACCAATAAAGGCAAGCCAGAGACGAGGCCCTGACCGACTCTCTGGAGCATTCGGGTACGCAGGGTCGCCACTCACATTCAGCTCGCCACAAACTGCCCTGCGTTATTATTATTTTCCTTTATTTTAAATGATTACATATAAATTACATTTTTAAATACATATATAAAAAAAAAACAATATATATTTAAAAATATAAAAAATAGTAGCCCACCGGCATCGGGAACAAGGTCCAAGCCACCGGTGGTCAGGGCTCCAGAGAGAGGAACCTCCTAACAATACGAGCCGTGTCCAGGAGTACCGCATTCTGTATCAAGCCCTTGACCCAGCTGCCTAACGAGAGCCTCTTAAGGTGTTGGTCGAGGCTCTTGGCCATAAGGCCATTGGCCGTAACAACTATCGGCACAATGACTGCAGAGTCTACCTCCCACATATCGACAATCTCGTGTGCCAAGTCAAGATATTTAATTTGCTTATCTTTCTCGGCTTTCACGAGATTCTCGTCATGTGGGATAGTTATATCCACAATCATTGTGCGGCGTTCTGCTCGATCTATCACCACTATATCAGGCTTATTGGCTACAATAGTCCTGTCAGTGATGATAGATCGATCCCAGTACAACGTGACATGGTCATTTTCGAGAACTGGGTCGGGCACATACTTGTAGTATGGCACTTCTGAACTCACAAGGTTGTATTGCAGTGCAAGTTGCTGGTGGATAATCTTGGCCACTTGGTTATGTCTGTGCAAGTACTCGCCGTTAGCAAGACGAGAACAACCAGAAATAATGTGACGGATAGACTCACCCGGACGGTGGCATGCCCGACAGATGTCAACCGTGCCGTCCTTCACAATATATTTCCGGTAGTTATTCGTCATGATAACTTCATCCATAATTGCACAGATAAAACCTTCGGTTTCCCCAAAGAGGTCACCGAAGCGTAGCCAAGATACGGACGCTAAAAAGTTCACATCAGGCCCATGAAGGGCCCGGTAAAAGCGTCCGTGAAGCTCCTTGTTCTGCCATACTTCCTTACGGTCATTAGTGTCAAGCACTACAGGTTTATGCCAGTTCTCTTTAGCCAAGGAGAGCGGGGTGAGTCCCTTGTCTATTGCAACCACATCTCGGTGCATCCCCACATCGGCTTGGAGAAAGTACTCCCTGAGGTTGCACACCTCACGATTGTGGAGGGTCTTAGCATTTAAAAAGCCTCGACCCCCACACTTTCGTGGGATGTACAGCCTCATCACCGATGAACGTGGATGATGAATCCGATTTGTGGTCAGCAATATACGAACTCTTCTATCCAGGGCGTCCAATTCAGACTGAGTCCACTTGAGTATGCCAAAGGAGTACATCAGAACTGGCATGACCCAACCGTTAAAGGCGCGTACTTTGTTACCGCCTGATAAAAGACTTTTCAGTACTTTATTCAGGCGGCCGAAGAAGCGCCCCTGTAACGATTGCTTCATGTCAGTTCCGCTGATACCCAACGCCTCCGACATACCCAAGTATTTATAGGTCTCAGATGAGGAAAGGGATCTGAAGTGTATGGAATCCGAAAGTTGTAATCCCTCGGATTCCATAATCTTCCCTCGCTTTACATGCATGACTGCACATTTATCCACACCAAATTCCATCCTAATTGAGTTACTAAAAGTTTCAGTTACCTTCAGTAACTCTATTAGTCGCAAATTGTTGGGGGCAAAGAGCTTCAGATCATCCATGTAAAGGAGGTGAGATATTACCTGACCACCTCTTCTCATCTGGTAGCCTAGCCTTGAACTCTCCAGCAGTATGCTTAGAGGGTTCAAGGCCAAACAGAACCACAGCGGACTCAGGCTATCGCCCTGGAATATACCACGCTCGATCCTGATCGGTTCACCGTTTCCTCGGATCTGCCGACATCCTGGATAGTTAAGGACCGTCCTCCATTGCCCCATACACGCAATCAGGAAGGTGCGTAGAGTTGTATTTATTTTATACAACTCTAGCACCCTCGTGAGCCATGTATGTGGCACCGAGTCATAGGCCTTCTTATAATCTATCCAGCATGTAGACAGATCCTTATGGTTACGTCTAACCTATTGGCTAATGGCCATGTCAATAAGGAGCAGCTCCTTAGTACCACGGGACCCTTTCCTACATCCATTCTGAGAAGCGGACATGATATAATTGTCATCAATATGTCTGTTAATTTTAGTTCTCAGAATGGATGTAAGAAGTTTATAGACCGTCGGTAAACAAGTTATCGGTCTATAATTTTTGGGTTCCGTAGTACTACCTGATTTGTGGAGCAGGTGGGTAATTCCTGTAGTAAAAAACTGTGGTAGCGAACCTGACTCTAAGGACGACTGGAACTGGGACGCCAAGCGAGCATGTGAACTGCGCAGCCATTTAACCCAAAAATTGTGCAGCCCGTCCGGTCCCGGAGAATTCCAGTTAGGTAGTGGACGGACTGCACTGGCTACGTCTTGGGGGCTAATTATAACTGCCCCCATTTCTACTATCGGTTCACAAGCTCGTTCGACCTCCCGTATCCAATCACCTTCGGTATGACTGACTGGCACCGACCATATGTTGCGCCAAAATGCATTCAGGGCATCATCATCTGGTCGGTGGACGTCACTCACACCTTGGTCAGGCCGCTCCCAAGTTCTGTATACCCACCTTTGTTCACTTTGGAATATTCGATTCAAGGTATATCGCTCCATTCGTCGTTTGTACCTACGGATACGGTTTGCCCATGCATAAACTTTCTGCTTTAGGTAGTCGATGCGCTCTGTGACACGAGACATATATTCTTCAGGGCCGATATCAGTCCCCGAAAATGCTCGTCTCACAAAGCGCATCACTCTTGGGCGGGTATTGCCTTCCCTAAAACAGATTAGCTTACCAATGTGTGCTCTAGCCTCATTAATACGATGTTCAATCCTGTGCTGCCAAGCTGGTACGGCAGATTTAGGTCGTGTGGCTCTATCATTATTTGGGAATTTTACTTGGGCCACACGACATGCCGCAACGGCCGCGCAGTACAGGATTGAATGCGTATCGCTGAGGTCTTCGCTGTTGTCAAAATAATTTAACAACAGCGAATCCAGGGCACACACCAGCGCTTTATTTTTTTTATGCATAGGCAAACGCGGTAAACGTGGCCTAAGGCAAGGTGGGGTGTAGCGATAATCTTGAATCGCATTATCCAAAGCGCTCCTTAAAATTTCATTGTACTGGTTACCTGCAGTAATAACCCCATCATCCTCTTCCTCATCGACGCGGTTGTACCGTGGCGGAACCACATAAGTTTCTTGCGGTTGCACCACGGTTTGTTCCGGGGGAGAGACGATATGGTTAATCTGCACCTCAGAGCGTAGCCGATCAAGTGCGGCATCATCCAACCTATGATCACGTTGTATGACCCGCACCTGATCCGAAAGTCGTTGCGCCGAGACGTTGACAGCCGGTTCAAGTACCTGAAACAGAGAGAGCATCCGAGCACGGTACGCCGTCAGGTTAGTTCCCCCCTCTGTCGCCCCAAAGTATGCGCGCATGACGTTTTCATTGATGGATTGAGTCCATCGCATGCGCTGCACACTTCCACCGGAAGCGGGGACCCTGTCAGAGGCAGGCGGGCCTCGAGGTCCCAAGCTGGCCGGTGGTCGTCCTCTTCCACGCCGACGTGCAGATGGTGGTGACGTCGGTGGTGAGAAATACTCGTCACTCGAGCTCGACGCAACTGCAGCGGTCGGTGTCACAGCACAGATGAGGAGGCTGGATTCCGACGGCTGCGAGGCGGAGCTGAGTGGCGAGGACGAAGGTGGTGGGCGTGCGCTTTCCAATTGTCTGGCTTTACTCCTTGTCAGCATTATTTATACATTGTTTCCAATTCCAATTCCAGTTTTAATAAGCATTTTATCTACATTATTTATTTCATTCTGATGTCATCTGTCAATATAGGGTTTCTTTTTCATTCATTTTTATTTGGCTATTGTATACATCGATTATGATTATCATTTTGAGTTTCTTTCACTGATATTTGATTAAAAATATATGATTGTATTCCAATAGACTGCGAATAATATTTATTTATATATATTATATTAATTTTAAAAATATGTCCGTCAGCTTGACAGGAGTGTTGCCAGTTATTATTATTATTCCTTTATTTTAAATATATACATATAAATTACATTTTTAAATACATATAAAAAAAAAAACAATATATATTTAAAAATATAAAAAATAGTAGCCCACCGGCATCGGGAACAAGGTCCAAGCTACCGGCGGTTAGGGCTCCAGAGAGAGGAACCTCCTAACAATACGAGCCGTGTCCAGGAGTACCGCTTTCTGTATCAAGCCCTTGACCCAGCTGCCTAACGAGAGCCTCTTAAGGTGTTGGTCGAGGCTCTTGGCCATAAGGCCATTGGCCGTGACAACTATCGGCACAATGATTGCAGAGTCTACCTCCCACATGTCGACAACCTCGTGCGCCAAGTCAAGATACTTAATTTGCTTATCTTTCTCGGCCTTCACGAGATTCTCGTCATGCGGGATAGTTATATCAACAATCATTGTGCGGCGCTCTACTCGATCTATCACCACTATATCAGGCTTATTGGCTACAATAGTCCTGTCAGTAATGATAGATCGATCCCAGTACATTGTGACATGGTCATTCTCGAGAACTGGGTCGGGCACATACCTGTAGTATGGCACTTCTGAACTCACAAGGTTGTATTGCAGTGCAAGTTGCTGGTGGATAATCCTGGCTACTTGGTTATGCCTGTGCAAGTACTCGCCGTTAGCAAGACGAGAACAACCGGAAATAATGTGACGTATAGACTCGCCTGGACGGTGGCATGCCCGACAGATGTCAACCGTGCCGTCCTTCACAATATATTTTCGGTAATTATTCGTCATGATAACTTCATCCATAATTGCACAGATAAAACCTTCGGTTTCCCCAAACAGGTCACCGAAGCGTAGCCAAGACACGGACGCTACTAAGTTTACATCAGGCCCATGAAGGGCCCGGTAAAAGCGTCCGTGAAGCTCCTTGTTCTGCCATACCTCCATACGGTCATTAGTGTCAAGCACTACGGGTTTATGCCAGTTCTCTTTAGCCAAGGAGAGCGGGGTGAGTCCCTTGTCCATCGCAACCACATCTCGGTGCATCCCCACTTCGGCATGGAGAAAGTACTCCCTGAGGCTGCACACCTCACGATTGTGGAGGGTCTTAGCATTTAAAAAGCCTCGACCCCCACACTTTCGCGGGATGTATAGCCTCATTACCGACGATCGTGGGTGATGCATCCGATTTGTGGTCAACAACGAACGGACTCTTCTATCCAGAGCGTCTAATTCCGTCTGAGTCCACTTGAGTATGCCGAAAGAATAGACTAAGACTGGCATGACCCAACCGTTAAAGGCGCGTACCTTGTTACCGCCTGACAAAAGACTTTTCAGTACTTTTTTCAGGCGGCCAAAGAATCGCCCCTGTAACGATTGTTTCATGTCAGCTGCGTTGACACCTAACGCCTCCGACATACCCAAGTACTTGTAGGTTTCAGATGAGGAAAGGGATCTGATTTGTATGAAATCCGAAAGTTGTAATCCCTCGGATTCCATAATCTTCCCTCGTTTTACATGCATGACTGCACATTTGTCCACACCAAATTCCATCCTAATTGAGTTACTAAAAGTTTCAGTTACCTTCAGTAACTCTATTAGCCGCAAATTGTTGGGGGCAAAGAGTTTCAAATCATCCATGTATAAGAGGTGAGATATGATCTGACCACCTCTTCTCATCTGGTAGCCTAGCCCCGAACTCTCCAGCAGTGTGCTCAGAGGGTTCAAGGCTAAACAGAACCACAGGGGACTCAGGCTATCGCCCTGAAATATTCCACGCTCGATCCTGATCGGTTCAACGTTTCCTTGAATCTGTCTACATCCCGGATAGTGAAGTACCGTCCTCCATTGCCCCATACATGTGAACAGGAAGGTGCGTAGGGTTGCATTTATTTTATATAACTCTAGCACCCTCATGAGCCATGTATGTGGCATCGAGTCGTAGGCCTTCTTATAATCTATCCAGCATGTAGACAGATCCTTGCGGTTACGTTTAACCTGTTGGCTAATGGCCATGTCAATAAGGAGCAGCTCCTTAGTACCACGGGACCCATTCCTACATCCATTCTGAGAAGTAGACATGATGCAATTGTTATCAATATGTGTGTTAATTTTGACTCTCAGGATGGATGTAAGAAGTTTATAGACCGTCGGTAAACAAGTGATCGGTCTATAATTTTTGGGTTCCGTGGTACTACCTGATTTATGGAGCAGGTGGGTAATTCCTATTGTAAATAACTGTGGTAGCGAGCCCGACTCTAAGCATGACTGGAACTGAGAGGCCAAGCGAGCATGTGAACTACATATCCATTTGAGCCAAAAATTGTGCAGCCCGTCCGGTCCCGGAGATTTCCAGTTAGGCAACGGACGGACTGCACTGGCTACGTCTTGGGGGCTAATTACTATTGCCCCCATTTCTGATATTGGTTCACAAGCTCGTTCAACCTCTCGTATCCAATCACCTTCGGTATGGCTGACGGGCACCGACCATATGCTGCGCCAGAATGCATTCATGGCATCATCATCTGGTCGGTGGACTTCATCCATACCTTGGTCAGGTTGCTCCCAAGTTCTATATACCCACCTTTGGTCACTCTGGAATATGCGATTCAGGGTATACCGCTCCATTCGCCTTCTGTATCTACGAATACGGTTCGCCCATGCATAAACTTTCTGCTTCAGGTAGTCGATGCGCTCTGTGACACGAGACATATATTCTAGAGGGCTGATATCAGTCCCCGAAAATGCTCGTCTCACAAAGCGCATCACTCTTGGGCGGGTATTACCCTCCCTGAAGCAGATTAGCTTGCCAATAAGTGCCCTAGCCTCATTAATACGATGTTCAATCCTGTACTGCCAAGCTGGTACGGCAGATTTTGGTTGTGTAGCTCTGTCAATATTTGGAAATTTGACATTGGCTACACGACATGCCGCAACAGCCGAACAGTACAGAATCGAATGCGTATCGCCGAGGTCTTCGCTGCTGTCAAAATAATCTAACAGCAGCGAATCCAGGGCACACACTAGCGCTCTATTCTTTTTATGCATAGGCAAACGTGGTAGACGTGGCCTATGGGTAGGTGGAGTGTATCTATACTCTCGAATCGCACAGTCCAAAGCGCTCCTTAAAGTTTCAATGCACTGGTTACCTGCAGTAATAGCCCCATCATCTTCTTCTTCATCAACGAGGTTGGACCGCGGTGGAACCGCAAAAGTTGCTTGCGGTTGCACCGCGGTTTGTGATGCAGGAGAGATGACACGGTTAGTCTGCACCTCAGAGCGTAGCCGATCAAGTGCAGCATCATCTAACCTATGATTACGTTGTATGACCCGCACTTGATCCGATAGTCGTTGTGCCGATACGTTGACAGCCGGTTCAAGTACCTGAAACAGAGAGAGCATCCGACCACGGTACGCAGTCAGGTTAGTTCCCCCCTCTGTCGCTCCAAAGTATGCGCGCATGACATTTTCATTAATGGCTGTGGTCCATCGCATGCGCTGCACACTTCCACCGGGAGCGGGGACCCTGTCAGAGGCAGGTGGGCCTCGAGGTCCCAAACTGGCCGGTGGTCGGCCTCTTCCACGTCGACAAGCTGGTGGTGGTGACGTCGGTGGAGAATAATACTCGTCGCTCGAGCTCGACGCAACTGCAACTGCCGGTGGCGCTGTACATACGACGGGGCTGGATTCCGGCGGCTGCGAGGCGGAGCTGAGCGACGAGGCCGAAGATGTAGGGCGTGCGTTTTGCATTCTGGCACGATTTCGAGTAATCATGATTTGTTTTATGTTAATTTCATGTTCATTTATACTCGGTCAGTCATGTCATCATCTGTCAGATACATCGTTCTTATTTATAATTTTCCGTATTTGTGGTCTAATCTTCTTGTAGGTAATATATATATTTCTTCATATAATTTATCTATTGTAGTTTTGTTGTTTATATTTGGTGCTTATAGTTGATATTATTATATGTTATTTAAATTATTTAAAAATCCAGAGAAAATTTTCTGACGTACTTCAGATGTGTTATTATTATTATTATCCTTTATTTTCTTAGTATACATATTATTACATTTTTAAATATATATATATAAAACAAAAATAAAAACATATATTTAAAAATATAAAAATAGTGACCAACCGGCATCGGGAACAGGGTCCAAGCTGCCGGTGGCTAGGGCTCCAGAGAGAGGAACCTCCTGACAATACGTGCCGTGTCAAGGAGAACCACTTTCTGTATCAGGCCCTTGATCCAGCCGCCTAACAAGAGCCTCTTAAGATGTTGGTCGAGGCTCTTGGCGATCAAGCCGTTGACCGTAACGACTATCGGCACAATGATTGCTGAGTCAACATCCCACATGTCGACAATCTCGTGTGCCAAGTCAAGATACTTTATTTGTTTCTCTTTCTCGGCTTTCACGAGATTCTCATCATGCGGGATGGTAACATCAATAATCATTGCGCGTCGCTCTACTCGGTCTATCATCACTATATCAGGCTTATTAGCAACAATAGTCCTATCAGTGATGATAGACCGGTCCCAGTACAATGTGATATGACTATTTTCGAGAACTGGGTCGGGCATATACTTGTAGTATGGTACCTCAAAGGCCACAAGTTTATATTTCAGCGCAAGTTGCTGGTGTATAACCCTGGCTACTTGGTTGTGCCTGTGCAAGTACTCGCCGTTAGCAAGACGAGAACAACCAGAAATAATATGTCTGATGGATTCACCTGGACGGTGGCATGCCCGACAGATGTCAACCGTACCATCCTTAACAATATATTTCCGGTAATTGTTCGTCATGATAACTTCGTCCATAATCGCACAGACAAAACCTTCGGTTTCCCCAAAGAGGTCACCAAAACGTAACCAGGATACTGATGCTGGAAAATCTACATCGGGACCATGGAGGGCCCGATAAAAACGTCCATGCAGCTCCTTGCTCTGCCATACTTCCTTGCGGTCATTGGTACTGATTACTACAGGTTTGCGCCAGTTCTCTTTTGCCAGACCAAGCGGGGTGAGCCCGTTGTCCACTGCCACTACATCTCGATGCATCCCCACGTGAGTATGGAAAAAATACTCCCTAAGACTGCACACCTCGCGGTTATGGAGGGTCTTAGTATTTAAAAAGCCGCGACCCCCACATCTCCGCGGGATGTACAGTCTCATTACCGAGGATCGTGGGTGATGCATCCGATTTGCAGTCAGCAATGTGCGGGCTCTCCTATCCAGGGCATCCAGTTCTGTTTGAGTCCATTTGAGTATGCCGAAGGAGTACATGAGAACTGGCATGACCCAGCCATTAAAGGCGCGCACCTTGTTACCGCCTGATAAAAGACTTTTTAGCACTTTTTTCAGGCGGCCGAAGAAGCGCTCCTTCAACGTCTGTCTCATGTCAGCCTCATTGATGCCCAACGCCTCCGACATACCCAAATATTTATAGGTCTCGATTGAGGAGAGAGATCGAAGGCTCACAGAATCCGAGAGTTCAATTCCCTCGGATTCTATAATTTCCCCTTGGTTCACATGCATGACTGCACATTTTTCCACACCAAATTCCATCCTGATAGAGTTACTAAATGTTTCGGTCACTTTCAGTAACTCCATCAGTTGCAACTTGGTGCGAGAAAATAATTTTAAGTCATCCATGTAAAGCAAGTGGGAAATAACCTGACCGTCTCTCCGCAATCGATAGCCTAGCCCTGACCCCTCTAGTAGATTACTAAGAGGGTTCAAAGCTAAACAAAACCACAATGGACTGAGGCTGTCACCCTGAAATATACCACGCTTGATAAAAATTGCCTCACCGTCTCCCAGAATCTGGCGACATCCCGGATAGCGAAGAACTGTCTTCCATTGCCCCATACATGACATCAAGAAGGTGCATAGGGTTGTATTTATTTTGTACAACTTCAGCACCCTCATGAGCCATGTATGTGGCACGGAGTCGTAGGCCTTCTTATAATCTATCCAACATGTCGACAGATTCTTTCGGTTACGGCGGACTTGTTGGCAGATAGTCATATCAATGAGGAGCAGCTCCTTAGTACCGCGGGACCCATTCCTACATCCATTTTGAGAAGTAGACATGATAGCGTTATTATCAATGTGTTGATTAATTTTTATTCTCAAAATGGATGTAAGAAGTTTATAGACTGTCGGTAGACAGGTGATAGGCCTATAATTCTTGGGTTCCGCGGTGCTACCTGATTTATGGAGCAGGTGGGTAACACCAGTCGTTAGGAACTGTGGTAGCGACCCACGTTCTACGGACTGTTGGAATTGAGACGCCAAGCAAGCGTGCGAGCTTCGGAGCCATTTTAACCAGAAATTGTGCAGTCCGTCCGGCCCCGGAGATTTCCAGTTTGGCATTGGACGGACTGCATTGGCCACATCTTGAGCGTCTATAGTTATGGCCCCCATGTCCTGTATTGGCTCGCACACTCGCTCAACCTCCCGCATCCAATCGCCCTCAGTGTGATTGACGGGCACCGACCAAATGTTGCGCCAGAATTTAATCGTGGCGTCATCATCTGGTGGTGGCCCGTCATTCACACTTTGAACGGGTCGCTCCCAGGCTCTAAATACCCACCTTTGGTCACTTTGGAACATGCGATTCTGGGTATATCGCTCCACGCGTTTCTTATACCGTCGGATACGGTTTGCCCATGCATAAACTTTCTGCTTCAGGAAGTCAATGCGCTCTGTGACTCGTGATGCATATTCTTGAGGACTTATACCCGTCCCCAAGAATGCTCGCTTCACAAAGCGCATTACCCTTGGGCGATTATTGCCCCCCCTGAAGCAGATGAGCTTGCCAATGAGTGCCCTGGCCTCGTCAATACGACGTTCGATTCTGTATTGCCATGCCGGTACAGATAATTTAGGTCGTGCAGCTCCGTCAGGTATATCAGGTATATATTATTATTATTATTATTAATTATCATAGAGATTGGAAAATCAACGCAGCGTGGGTCGAGCTCCAACGAGATGGGCGGACGACCTGGTGAAGGTTGCTGGGAGTCGTAGTGCAGGGAACAGGCACCTTTAACGCCCGTGGGGAGTGGGGAAGGGTACTCTTACATGTCATCTTCGGTATCGAAGGGGGCTCTGAGGGGGGATCTCGAGAAAACACAGAGGGGATGTGGCTGTGAAGAGGCTGAAAGATCTACTTGGGGAGGATTGTAAAGGATTACCGCAAATCCTTGATGTGCATTGTGTTTCATATACGGTTGTACATGGCCACGTGCGTGTTCCCGTCTTGCTGGGGGTCGTTCTAAATGAGCGTTAGCCCCCCACCAACATATAGGGGTAGCAGGGAATTATAACAGAATAGGTCGCCGTGTGGTGCCGGCTTCGCCGTGTGGTGCCGGCTTCGCCGTGTGGTGCCAGCTTCGCCGTGTGGTGCTGGCTCAGGATATCGCCACCCCATCTCCTCCCGTGGGTGTCGTAAAAGTCGACTAAGGGATTAGCCGGAGGATGGGCAGCAGCGTCCTTCGAGTACATTAACAACTCAACTGCGATCGCCAACCCGCCTGCCAAGCGTGGCGATTAGGGCAAAACCCCCCAATGAGCCCACAACACACCCATATCGGTCATTGTGGGGGATCTTTGGGGGAGGCCTGTGTCCAGCAATGGACTTCATTCGGCCGAAATGATTGAGGTAACATAATTTGTATTGATCATTATTCAAGTCACTATTGGTCCTGTTCCATATAGTTAACCTTATGAGGATAAACATATAATTTTGTACCTTTGTAAATGTACACTATCTTAAGCTAAGGTTATCGGCGCCACTTCGTATTTTTTACACGTAGCTTCCCGCACCAATCATTATCTAGCTGTTAAGATCTTTTCCTTTTATCTGATACAAGTAGCCAATACTGGCTTCACTCGGAAGTTAAGAAAAATTGTTAAGCTTTTTAAAAGGCAATTTTTGAAGTGAAATCTTCTTTTAGCGCGGTACGCATATTTTTAGAAGTGATAAAATCTCTGGACTCGCGACACCGTTACGAGACGCAGCTATAGTGTGTGCATATATGCATGTACATATAGCAGACCGCGAATGCGTCTAGATAAATAAGTTTTCACTTCTCTCGGCACTCCCGGAGTGCAATCCGTATATTTTTTAGATCTGTTCATGGTTCACTTGAAGCCACTATAAAGAGTAGTTGAAATCATAATATTATAACCTCTGGATTTCCCCTGTGTCGTGGGTATGGTTTAAAGATACCCAAACTAACTACACATACACTAAACAAATATTTGTCCGTGCAGGGATCCAATAACGCAAGACGAAAATCCCAACACCACGCCAACCACGCCATCATGTTCATGAATAGTGCTGCCGTCCTTTAACCAGAAAGCCGTTAAGCCCAAAAAGTAGTTTTCAAGAAACAGCAAAAAAAGGTTGGACGTCGTTATATCTAAAAACACTATAATACTTAGATTAATGACTGTTAGACGCATTATTTACATTTATTTGCGTCCATAATTGGTCTTATTTTTTCAGAAAACTCTGTTCAAACATTAATAATTTTATTAATTTATAAATTTAGCTAATGATTTTAGCTTGTTTTCGGCTCTAATTACTTTACTTAAAGGTCGCTAACCTTACCTTAACGGCGTTTATAGTGTTTGTAACTCAGGAACTATCACTAATATAATTATGGTTCTTAGATAGGAAGACAGATCATTTAAAACTATATCACTTTGCATTAAAAAGTCAAAATCGACCTTCTGAGGGTTAACGGCTTTCTAGTTAAAAGACGGCAGAATGGCATATATTGCGCGTCAGTATTTGCAAGTAATTTTGACTAAACGGATACAGATTCATTGATTTTCGAGGAAAAGCTGCACCTGCCGTGGTCATGCCTGGATGTATGAACTTTTTTTTCACATTAAGACATCCGTACTTCAGAGAGGCGACAATCCGTGTGGTGTCTAAACTAAGAATATAGCACCACTCCATCTCCTCCCGTGGATATCGAAAAAGGCAATAAAGGACTCTAACCTAGGCGGACAGGCAGCAGCGTCTCTCTGTGGAACAGTAGACATACTGCGCTCACCAACCCGCCTACCAAGCGTGCTGAGTACTGGCAAATTCACCCCAAAATGACACCACAATTGTGGGTACCTATGTGGGAGGCCTTTGTTCAGCAGTGAACGTCTTTTGGCTGATGATGATCATGATGATGATTTCTTTAGAAACCATGCTAAGCAGATGACCCCGATTGTCATAAAATAACTATGATGGTCGTTACGGGTATTAAGAAGCCTGAAAGTTTGACAATATTTGTTCCAGCCTAAAGATATCGATACACACATATCACTCTTCAAATATCTACTGCTGAACCTGGGTCTCCCAATACTCACTATACTGGAGGGATGCCATAATCACTGCGCTTGAAAGGTAGATGCTGTAATTAGTACACGGCAGGATGCAGCTGCATATCCTCTTGATATCAATTCTTAGTCGCCTTTTACCACCCCATGGATGGAGAGGGGTTCTTTATTCTTTGTTGGGAACCACACGGTCGATATCGATATACATAGCTCAGTAATTGGGTTGCGGTCAGATTGTAGTCGCAAACAGATATTGTCGCTGTAAGACTTTTCAACTCCAGACTGTGAATATCTGTCTGTATCAGTCTGCACATCATATCCTGTGGGAGTGTGTATTCTTTGGCAAGATGAACGCAATATTCTGTTTCACAGCTTGCAAGCTATATCTGGAGTTGTTTACTATACAGACCTTGTTGCGACTCGGACGAATTTCCGTGCGTTCAAAAGTTTTTGCCATACCTTGATTGGAATCAGTCACAATAGCTCACGACATAGGACCCGTATTTTTTTTTGTACCCGTGATGCTTGGCAATTGGGCTTATCCCTGTTGTAAACTCACATTTATTGTGCCTATGGCCTATAGTTTTTTCTCTGTTTCCTGCTTGTTACGGAGGGAAGTTGGAACGTATATTCCTTCCTACTCCTGCTTTTTCTTTTCTGATTAAATTCGGTGAACACCGAGCTTCATTGATCGGTGTTCTTTTCGGTGGTCACTATTGTAGATCCTGACTTACAGGAGTTACAGTGGTAGATAATGTGTAGTGGGCTTGCTCAAAATAAAAAGACTGAAAGCTTTTGGCATTGTTAGAAAAAAGGCTACATGAAAGAAAGAAAATATCGTGACAATTTTAGTGTCGCTTTTGTTTGGACGTGTGAAGCATTCATGCAAAATAACTTCTGATGCATGGACGCGACTTAATATCGATACTTGGTTATCTATTGTGTGTCTATCACTCGGTGTTTAATATATTCTGGCAAGCTACGAATATACTGCGTACGGTGAAAGAGCGTAACCTGTGACCCCAGTGCATGATAGGTCAAAAAACACAACGATGGTTTTAGCTTGTAAGATTTCGGAATACCGTTTGCCTTCCTCAGGGAGGTGGAATTGCATGAGGATAGCCACACAATAAAAACAAGGCTAGCAAAATAAGAATACTTTAGAAAATCAGCAAACAAACATACTTTCAGATCTACAAACATCATATGTGTTAACACAATAAGCATGGACCAAAGCCTATCTCTATATAAAATAGATGTAGATTTGTACTCCCAACATTAGGAAGATTCGTTCACACAATAATTACTGTTATTTTCCCTTATCCCGTAGCTTAGGGTAAGTTTGGAGGTATTTAGGGAATTGCCACGTATTTATTTCCAAGTCCGATCCCTTAGGGTACGAGATAGTGCACATTTGGGATATCTGATTTTTATTTTCTTTCATTAATTGCCATGAGTATATTGTTAATGAGCATGGATGATTAATTTTAAGCATGTGGTGTCCGAATTAAGAATATAGCACCATCCACCTCCCTCGTGGATGTCATAAAAGGATACTAAGGTACTCTAAACCAGAGGGATAGGCAGCAGCGACCTTTATCTAGAACAGTAGCCGTACTTAGGGAAATTTATAGTGGAGGCCTTTGTTCCGCAGTGGACGTCCTTTGGCTAATATGATGATGGTGGTGATGATGATGATGATGTGGATTAGATTAGTGGTTGGGCATAACATGATTGGGTTGTAAACAATATTTTACGTGGTCATTATTAAAATGCCTTCAATGGTAAACGTAATTATATTAGAAAGTTTAACAATACTATTAAAATATCGGAACCCAACAAACCTATTAAATTTTCTTAAATAAAAATCAACTATCCAACAACCAAAACTACCAATTTGTACAACTAGTTAAGCCAACACAACATTACAATAAATCACTAATACGCCCCCAAATAAGGTCGTTTACACACATGCGTTCATTCCCACTCTATTCTGTACACGTTTCCCATATCCGTACCGGCTAATGTATATGAAGCTTATGGGTGTATCTTCTGAACATTTTGCCAGAACATGGTTCTCAAATAAACAGCGTCTTTGCCATTTTTCAGAATATTTATCGTTCCTTATTAGGCTTAAACGCCTGAAAGGCCTCTGAACTTACTATTGTAATGATAACAATTGAAAGGGACTGTTTAAATGCCGTTAGGGCTACGAGGTTAGCAGTTTCATCATTTCGGCCAAATGAAGTCAACTGCTGGATACAGTCCTCCCCCAAAGATCACCACAACGACCGATATGGGTGTGTTGTGGGCTCATCTGGGGGACTTGCCATAATCGCCACGCTTGGCAGCCAGGTTGGCGATCGCAGTTGAGTTGTTAATGTACTCGAAGGACGCTGCTGCCCATCCTCCGGCTAATCCCTTAGTCGACTTTTACGACACCCACGGGAGGAGATGGAGTGGTGGTATTCTGAGCCAGCTAGCGGTTTAGGGGTAGTTATTTGTTTATATGGTAGGAATTGATTTAATGGGAGCACTGTGCTTGAGTGAAAATTTAGTCTTGAACTTTTTAACACAATTCTCCTAACCACTCAATAAAATAGTCGTTAGGGAATATTATCCTAATCAATATGTCGGGCAAATGGATAAATCACTCGAACTCGGCTTTTCTTAATAACCTTCTATGACAACAATGGTAATGTTCCACAGCTTCCACGGTTGGTGCAGTGGCTGATACAGTCGACTGCTGAGCTCCGGGTCGTGGGTTCGATCCCACACGGAACAAATATTTGTATGATCTGCAGGTAGTTGTTCCGGGTCAGGGTGTATTGTGTGTGGAATTTATGTCTGTAAACGCACCCACGACACAGGAGAATTCTGAGTGTGGAGCAACGTTTAAGAAAAAAAAGCTAGGACGCCGCTGTCCGTCCCTCTGGCTTAGAGTCCTTTAGTCGCCTTTTAAGACATCCACGGGAAGAGATGGAGTGGTTTAATCTGGGCACCACGAGAAGATGTATAGATCATTTTGACGAAATTCTCTGTGTGAAGCAAAACATTTGATCCGGGTAATGCATTCAGAAACTTTAGTTTTCTGGACTGCATCTTTACATGAACAGCCAGATCTCCTGTAGGATCCAATCCTTTTCCATTAATTTACATTCTACCATTTGTACAGCGCACCTTGAGATAAAAACTTTTCGCCACCTGGCATCTAACCACGCTTTTTTGTCCAGCATTTGTAGCCATTTCATATGGTTCATCAATGGTCTAAAGAACCCATCTTTCACCTCGTTAGTGTTGTTACTCTTTTAGCAATATCAAATTTTGTGTTTGTTTCATCTTACTGTTGGATCTTGGGATTGTTTTTCTGCAGTAAAGCCAAGTCCATATTTTACCAGTATCGCTGCTTTCAGACGCTGGTTTCGAAACCGAACATTTACGGTCATTTCGGTGGGAACATGCCACCGTAATCTTTATTTATTGTTTTGCGCCAAATTTGCGTTGTTACGTTTTGTCGTTCGCTCCGCAATTTGGTGCAATGCATGGGTTCGGCTTAAATAGCAATGTTAACGGTTATTGAAATGTCTTGAGATATCGTGTTTGCTGCTCGGAGCTAATATTACGTCTGACATTAACAATCCTGATCCATCCCACAGCTCATACTATAATCATTTGTAATAAAGGTAATCAATGAGGTCAACGTCATCCAGGAACTAAGGTGCAAAGAGAATTTTATAATTCCATGGTCCATAATTCATTGTTAATACGAGTACAAATTCTTTGTTAGTGAATAATAAGGCTTTAGACTATGTTAGTAGCACTTCACTTGTCTTTTATGCTATCCTGTGACAGTTGTCCGTGGAAGGATGGAACACCATGCCTGCGGCCTTCATCCATGACGAGGGGCCGGTAACAGTTCTCGCACCACGAACGCCTTGAAGTCGACGTTGCGGCGTGACTCCAGGAACTGATTCTTTGGTGTGTACTTTGGTGCACATACTCAACGATGTCCTTCGCCTTAGTGGTGTAGGCGCGAGATATACACTGGAGTATTCGGCTTTGCGGCACGTATAGTAACTTTGGACTCCACATGAGCTGCGCATCAGCGGTTCTTATTGGTTTGCTGACGGCGCTTCCTTCTTTGCACTATCATCAAACTATCACTATCAGCATCGTCAGACCTTTTCAGCGCCTTTTCCGGTACAGGCTTCGTAATTAGAGCAGCAGTGTTTGCAGTGACACTAGCGAAATATCTATGAAGAAGTTTGCCGGAGCTGCAGACACTGGCAGCGGGACGAGTCAAGGGGCTCGAGCGGTGCTGCGGATGTATCGAGTGTTCCTTGCTACTACTAGACTTGCTGCTAGACTGGCTTTCAGAAAGTTAATTTAAAAGGCTCGTTACATCGACGTGGTTGAAGGTGACGGGGAAAGCTCGTGTAACTCCTACGCTTTAAACGTCGGTATGTCATCAGAGTCGGTCTCTTGAATAGCGTGATAATATCCTGCAGGCTTTTCTTAATCTCTCAGTTTAGTTAGTCCCGTCACGCCGGCAGGACACCATCTAGCTGCGCTTGTTTAGCACGTAAACAACATTAGCTTGGTAGCAGCTATGTCAGCCTCATCCATCATATCCAGTTTCTGCTGCAAGAACGCTAGCAGCTCAGCTGTCTTTCTGCAAAGACAGTTCGGTTGTTACTGTTCCTGTCTGTTCCTGGAAACTATGGCCATACATTTCTAACAAAAGCAATGACTGAGCTAACCGATCATGAGTTTCTAAAAATCACACTGCACCGACGGTTTCACGTTTACGGTAATCTTTCAAAACGAAAACTAGCTTAGGCAAAGATCCAGGGGTATTTCGCAAAAGTTCACACAACCGTGGTAAATATCAGTAATTAAAGCATCAACTACCCCTGTATCCGTTGCTTCAGATCGCACTCAGTTGAACAGGGCCCACCTGCAGTTGCGTATCCCGTGCAGCTGCTTGCCTACTGCGAAGTGTAGCAACGCCATTCTTGAACGTCATCAGCTTACCTGAACTTTTTACCCAATGTCCGGATCAGGTCTTGCTTTACTTGTTCCAAAGTCTAAGACTGCAGAGACCACGTACCGGCCCACGTCTTTGCACTTCTTTTCAGCTGATTTATTGCTTTTATCAGAACTACTTGCGGGGATATGCAAAAAGTAGCAATCATCCCGTCAACATCGGCACACTAGTCTTTTATATCGTGCGATTGTTACCTCGGTGCCGTCTTGTCCTTCTCCGTACGGGATTGGCCCTCTCCTGATCCCGCTCTGCAGTTTCCTTCTGGAGCATGAACGTTCTCGCAGAAGGAGACCACTGCACACAATTTTTATGCTCTGCCAACATAACTGACAGTACTGCCAGCAGAGAGAGATTTTGCCCGATCCAATCGGATCACAGGATCCGCCGCGCAGCCCACGCAGGGCACTCCTCGAGCGTGTGCTGTGCGGTATCCTGGTTAATATGCCATATGCCTGCAGTGGGATAGTTTCAGGCTGGTAATAAAGTCCGGTAGTATAATCCGGTTTGCGAGCCTGGCTTGCACCATTGACTACTGTAGATAATTCAATCGATATGTTTGAATGAAAGATTCGGACGGCCTGCATTTTAGAGATGCAATCTGATCGTCCGTCTCGGCGGCGCTTCAGTTGATCACTCACCAGCTGCGTCCACTTTTGCCTAGAAATCAGAGCGCGCAACACGGTCTGTGTCGCAACCTCTTTTCTGCGTAGGGCAGTACACTACACAGTAATACAGTGATCGTAAGTGGCCGTTGTAATTGAAAGGTCACTGACGTATACATCGGGTTGTCACATGATACAGAATAACGTATTGGGAGGATACAGCTGGATACAGTGGCCCCTTATCAAATAAGTTTTAATTGGGTTTAGTGGGTTATTCAAGAATGGTATGTTAGTACCGGGATCTGGGCGACGTATTCGGTTGAGCCAATTAAGAGATTTTTTATTATTTATACTCCATACTTGTCACAATAGAAGTTTGACTTTAACCCTTACAGCTTAAACCGGCTTAAAAAATTCTTATGGATTATTTAAGCGCAGCCTTCTTTGGTCTGACAAGTAATATTCATACCATTTTCAAAGGGATTTAATATAGTTTCCTTTCTGAGTGGTCAGTTTTACTTTTTGTGACCAATGAACCTCTATAGTATTATGCGTGCTGCGGGTTGTGATTAGTAGAAATGGAAATAACTATTTGCACTAAATAATATATAGTTATTTAATTATTTGTTCCGCAATAGTACAACATAACGATATGTCGTGGCAGGTCGGTAACATGTCGAGCTGCGTGCTTAAAATATGGTTATACTACACTAATGTAATTCAGTATATCCCCGTCACGAAGTCACTGCAATGGCTTATAATATGCGCTGGTGTCTCTTATTGCAAGAGGCCGGCTAGGTAGGTACCACCCCCTCGGGGGTCGCGGGCGCGCAGATTGGGGAGACTACGTGTTCACACCGAGCGATCCCCGGGAAGATGGCTGCGCGCATGTGGTCACGTGCCACCGTGAGCGCAGCTCAGTGCACAGCGAGGCTTGGGGGCGGCCTTTTTACAGCCGCCTGCCCTCCATTGGAGCGGGTGACTACTCTACAGTCATCCCCTCCCAGATGAGCCTAAATGCGTGGCACCAATGGGCGGCTCTAGTGTGATCTTACGAGGACCTGCAGCCCCCCTTCGGTTCCAAAGATAACCGCTCCAGTGGTTTAGCCTGTAGGAGTCCGGCATACCCCTTCGCGTATCCCCGGGGCGAAGGAAATTCCATGTAGAATTTATTTAAATAAAAAATGGTGTCTGCAAGAGTTGCTGCGTCGTCTGCAAGAAGCCGGCTAGGTAGGTACCACCCAGTGCCAGATAATCACCGCTAAGCGTTAGTGTTTAAACTTTAAACATTACTGTGCTCCGGTTAGAAAGGCACTGTAGCTAGTGACATTACTGGACATAAGAGACTAAATAACTTTACGTCTCGAGGTGACGAGCGCAGTGAGATGCCTCGTAGAACTAGTCCTGGGTAGTAATGGTTGTGGTCAGGCATGTCGCTTTCCACCAGTTGAATGACTATCTTGTCTCGACAACGAGTTATAAAAAAATTGTACACCAGGTTTATATTAGGTTCAGATAAGCTGACAGTCCAATTTTCCATGTGGAAGCAAAGAATAGACCACCTCTCTCCAGTCATGAGGGTCGTAAAAGACGACTATGGGTTGACATTTAGGGGATGGAGGGCAGCATCCTGCCGTGTGGTAATAACAATATACTGCGATTACCAATCCGCCTACCAGTCGTGAACACTCTGGCAATATCCTATATTCTAAAGTATAAGCTGACAGTCTGTTTGTATACGTTCGTTTTTTCTCAGCTAACACGTAATAAAATTATATTCAAGGCACGTCTAGTCTCGGTGACAATCAAACATAAACTGTGTGCGTGTTGATGGCAATGACAGGTGACTGTATTTTATAGCCTAGACTCCGAACCAAACGCCAGGTGGCGCTTTACTTACGTAGAGTAGTATTAGTATTATAACCAGATGCGACAAACAGTATACTGAAACGATCTTAAATGCCAAACAGGTGGCCATAATGACATATCCCAAGTTGTAAAGAAATAAAGAAAGAAACTCTACCTTTTACCCCCTTTAATTGTGTTGTTCGTTTTTGGCGTGGGGTAATTCAAATGGACTTCCACCGCCCTAGGAAAGAAAGACGGAGGGGCCGAACTATTCCCTTCTTCTGCGGAGCGGTGTTAACTGGTTTGGCATCAGGCTTTTGGTATCGGCCCGACACATGGTCCGACGAGCTATGTGCGACCGGAGGCCAGTTCTCGTAATTTTACAGTATTCGTATCATCTACGTACCGTTTAAACATCTTCGATATAGCTGAGGCTGTACTCTCGTGTCTCGAGTGCTCTCTCCTCAAAGTCCTCCATGAAAATATCGGTGACTACGGGAGAGGCCGGTGAACCCATGGCCCACAACAATCTGTAATCCGCTTAAAAGTGTTTTATTATAATGAGTAATAATCATGAAAACCATTACTACATTAAATAAACGCCGAAATTGACATTGAAATAAGACTTGATTTAGATTATACTGAAATTTGACTGAACTTCAAGAGTAGCAGAATACCGACTTTTAGTCAATTCATAATTTCATCTCAGTTCAGTAAACCTTCAGTCATAGTGTACAATAATTACAGAAAAGTGACCCTCTGGCCAATCACACATTCCTGCAGAGAGGCGCTGGCAAAACACCGTACAATTGTCTGCAAATTATGGGTTGACTGTGTGGAGTGAGATTAATGATCTGTGGTTATACTAGCATTACCTCCGAAGTTTTTACGACTTTAATCAGGTTCATAAAAGTCAAAATTACATAATTAACCCTCACCGGCACAAATTCGTTTTTTTATCGTTTTATGAATCCCTGGAGGCCGTGGCAATTATTAGAGAGGTTGGGAAGATCATAAAGATTAAGTGCTTTATGATCGTTGAATATCTTTTTTTAAGTAGGAGCTGTAATTTTGATGGACGTAATTTTGTTATGAATGTAACGTTTGTTTTAAAAGCTTTACACACAAGACCTACTTTAGGTTTATCTCTGTCGTGGAGGAAGAGCTACAGTTATTTAATTTTAAAACTGTAGAAATTAATGAAATAGGTAGTTCAGTATAAAAATCGGTAATAAAGTAAGGCGCTCATAGCGAGTTACACTCACTAATCGGTAAATGATCGGCGAGGCAACGCTCGACCGCGGTCAGTCTATAGATGGGTGACCGCATAATGGTATTTGAATTTGCATAAAAACATCATACAATTTCATAAGAAAATTTAAACGAAACCAGTCTTTGAGTTATAACTATTTAAAGTATTATTAACATAATATATTAGATATTAAAAATACTTCTGTGTGGTGTCCCGATTAAGAATATAGCACCACTCCATCTCCTCCCGTAGAATTCCTAAAAAAACGAGTCGAAAACTAAGGGCCTCTTAACCAAAGGGATGGGCAGCAGCGTCCCTTCTGTCCAACCAACCAACGCGTCGGCCAAGCGTAGTGAGTACTGGCTATTTCCCCCCAAAATGACGACACAATTGTGGACCAATCCACCTACTAAGCGTTGTGATTATGGCAATGTCTCCAATGGTATCCATTTTTATCCGACTACGGCGAAAAAACTGAGGGTTATAATTTGGACCAGTATGTGGCTATGTATGTTCATCTATTCCCTCAGATCGCGTGATTCGACGCTTGACGCTCGCCGCGCACAGACGTGTTGTGGTTTCCGCTCCCCACGCAAGGTGCTGCTTATGTAGTATTTTTCCGCGATCCGTCCCATCCCGTCGGATTTCCGTCACATCAATCAAATCACGCGTTGCCTTTTTCAAGGCAACGACTGGTTTTATTTATTTGGCGGATTAGATTCATCGCATATTGTGTCCCTTCAGGGAAAAACCACTATTTGATGCCAATGAAGCCGAGCGGGGTGTTGATCCGACACACCTGCCTAGCCCCGTCAGGGCAAAGCACAAGTCAGCAGAAAATATACACGAAAATCTAAGTAACATTTTCACTAAAATCAGTTGAGCCGTGTTGGAGCCTACTCGAGAAAAACATTCAAACACAGAGTAAGAAAAAAATCTAAATACGGTAATTTATGATTAAGCAACGTATAAGTAGTTTCACTTACATATTGGTGTTTATTTTGAAATCACTGGTACTTCAGTTTTATTATTTTGGTACAGATAAAGCTATGCTACCTTTTTTTTATTGTTGCCCTGTGGAAATTCTTCATGAACTTCCTTCACCCCGGGGAAGGGCGAAGGGAAAGCTATGCTACCTTAGTATTCAATATTAATTTCAATATCATACCTTAAACAATTCTAAGGAAAAGGACTTTGATACACGGTAAGACAGACAGATGGAACATGATTAAATACGGAATCCTAAAAACAAGATAAAATACTACTAGGAATGTTAATTGGGTACACTGCTGTTCCCCTTACGGCCGAAGTTAATAATCAATCTATACTGAAATATTTGGATTTAGGTTTTTGGAATTGTCTGTTTGTGTACGAGTATTAAGTGTGATCTTAACACAAAAACAGATCAAGTATAAAATCTTAAATCTAAAGATTGTGGATCAGATCGATTGTCAATTTGGGCTGTTAGTCAAAAAACTGAATATTAGAGCAAAAGGATAAACAGCTGGTACATGCCTTCAATGGCCTATTGCCCCAAAAATCTTGACGAAATGTAGTACATAAAGGCAACTACAATAATTAATTGAAGACATTGTTTATCCATCTATCTGAGGAAGTGCTATTCATCACATAACTAAGGTTATTCGAACAAAATATATTGCCTGCGGATCCATCGCAGGCAATATATTTTACATTCAAGAATTATTTTGGCTAGCTTGGCCATGTAATAATTTTGTTGATTTGCCTGCTGTGCAAAGGGAAGAAAACAGTGTTTTTTACTTGTGCTTGGCGTTGAACTTTTGTTACAAGAAAAGTGACAAGAATTCCTATAGAGAATAAAGTTTTATTTGTTTCTTTTTAGTGTAAATAAATGTAAGAACATTTTTCAATTTGGTATCAGTATTTAACACTAAAAATAAGAATGACTCAAATCGGTTCTCTGATCTGAGAGGATTCGAAACTATTAAGACATCATCTAGATAAGCTCAGTAAAATGAACCTGTTTATTGAAGCTGGTTAAACAACTACCCAATCAACAGTAATGAAATTTATATGGGACCAAATCGAAAGTATTCTTCATCAGTTAAAAAAAGAATTGCTCAAATCGGTCTACAAATCTCGGAGTAATCGGTGTACATACATAAAAAAATACGCTTTGAATTTAGAACCTCCTTCTTTTGAAGTCGGTAATAAAATATTGAGCTACAAATACGGCAATACTCTAATTCAACAATGAAAGATACGTCACTATAAAAGGAACCTGCGAGCAGAGGAATAATGTATTATTCTCTCAAATGCCTAAATCCGCCGGTGGCGAGACACAATAGGTTTTTGACTATGTCTGGCATTAAGCTTGTTAATGAGATAACACAAATAATCAGCCCATTACTGTCCCACTGCTGGGCACGGGCCTTTTCTCACAATGGGAAAGGTTAGGCCTTAGTCCACCACGCTGGCCTAGTGAAGGTCGGCAGACTACACACACCATTAAGAACATTTTGGACCCCTCCCAGGTATGCAGGTTTCATCACGATGTTTTTCGTCACCCTTAACACAAATGATAATCAAATTCTGATACGCCCATGAATCCGAAAAGTCAGAGGTGCAGGCCGGGATCGAACTCAGACCCTCCTATATGGAAGGCAAGCAACCTAATGGCTATCACATATGATAACAACAATTAAAATATAAAATTTAGGTAAATAAGCAGGTCATCCTCTTTCTTTCTAAACTATGCTGTGCCCAACAGGATCCATAATTGATCCATAGAATTTAAGCCTACTATATGTTTTTAACTTTAATTATACAGGCTGTCCAGTAAATAGCATGACATACTGCAGGGGGTGAGAGCTTGGGTCAATACCTACCAAAAAAACACAATATATGTTCAGCAAAATCGTACGGATTTTTTTTTTCACCACTGTAGGTTAAAGTTAAGCGATAAGAAAATTGCACTGTAAAATTTTTAATAAAAATTGTATTTCCTGAAAACATTTTAGTTTTTAATAGTATAAAAACTTATCAACGAGTAAAGTAACTATTCACAAATAATTTGAGGTAAAAAAAAAAACTAGAAAAGGAATTTTTCATTACGAGATGCTTAAAAATCTGAGTCAAGGTAGAGATTTTTCGATATTTGGAAAAAAATTGTACTTCTGTAAATCCGTAAGATTTTGCTGAACATATATTGTGTTTTTTGGTAAGTATTGACCCAAGCTATCACCCCCTGCAGTATGCCGTGCTATTTACTGGACACCCTGTAGAATGCAATAAAGAATTGAATTGAATTTAGTATCAGGTAAGTTGCCATACTTATCGGGTGAAAACCTGACACCTAGCAATACTAAATCTGCTAACCAATACCCGTACAGCCACACGTCACCTCAACCCCTTACTACAGGAGCAGTTAACATAAATTCAGTACAATTTACCACTTCAGTCTCCCAAGATAATTATTCTTATTTGTATTCGGGCTCCGTATATACACGTCCATTGCCGTATTTTCAGGATACATTGATGGTAATAACAATAAAAAAGAACTTTTGATTTTCGGTAATGTTTCTGTACACTGTTGAGTTTGATTACGGACTTTTGGGATTCAAATTAAATAACTATAAAAAGACATTATTAGTATAAAATTGAATTATCAATAATTCACGTGAAGATCGCTTTAGCTCATTGCTTATTTTATTCATTATAAAGGGAAAACTAGCAGTTATAATTTAAGACAGATTTTTTAAAGATTGGGTAAATGCGGCGTTTGGTGTCGGCTAAGAATAGTACCACCTCATCCCATCACGTGGGTATCGTAAAAGGTGAGTATAGGATTACCCGCAGGCTGGGCAGCAGCGTCCTTCCAGTATATTTACAACTCAATTGCGATCACCAACCGTGGGAATTATGGCAATGAGCACACAATAATCCCAGAACGGTTATTGTGGCGATCTTTGGGGGAGGCCACCGTCCAGCAGTGGACATCTTTCCGCTGAAGTGATGATGATGAAATGTGCAACTAACTACTTTCTCAACCTATACACAAAGAGACGGTTTCTGAATAACAGAATACCAGCGCTGCAGCATAAATTGTTGCAGCATATGCTGAGATAGCGACCTTTTTTAGCCTCTTACATCACTACTCTAGTCATCAACTGACTTCAAAAAGGAGGAGGTTGCTCAATTCGATGCGTATGTTTTATTTTTTTTGTATGTACTAGCTGGGACCCACGGTTTCACCCACGTTTAATTTAAAAGAAATTTAGAGTACTTCGACATAGACATAGAATATATATATTGGATTTCAAGGGTTTTAATTTTTTTGCGCGGAACCGTAATTATTTTTCGGAAATAAAAGTAGCCTAAGTTATTCCTTATAACATCAGCTATCTGCCAGTGAAATTCCCGGTAAAATCGGTCCCGCCGTTTCAGAGATTACCCGGAACAAACAGACAGACAGACAAAAAATTAAAAAAATGTTTTTTTGTTATATGTACCGTATATACTTTCATATGCATTTAGTAAAAAGCTGTTATTTTGACATTACAAACAGACACTTCAATTTTATTTATTTGTATAGATACCGATTACTCCGAGATTTGTAGACCGATTTGAGAAATTCTTTCTTCAATAGGCGCAGAATGCATTTGTTTTTTTTTTTAAAAACCTTGCCCCACACTAGGATTTCTCCTGTATCGTGGGTGCGTTAACAGACATGAATTTCACACACAATACACCCAGACCCGTAACAACTACCTGCAGGTTATACAAATATTTTTTCCGTGAGGGAATCGAACCCACGACGTGGAGCGCAGCAGCCAACTGTATCAGCCACTGCACCAACCGTGCCGTCAAAATTGCGTTCTTTCGAATTGGTCCGATATAAATTTCATTACATTTAATTGAGTGGTTTTTTAACCAGCTTCACTAAACAGATTTAATTGACTGCGCTTGTCTAGATGATGTCTTAGTTGTTTCAGTTAAAGATAATTATATTGGTAGGATATCATGAGTTCGATAATAAGCGGCTCTAGTGTGATCTTACCAGGACCTGGAGCCCCCCTTCGGTGCCGAAGATGACCGCTCCAGTGGCTTTAAATTTCATTTTGATTTCCTAACAATCAAAGCTTATCATCTCGTCTAGAGGGGCACTTCAGCCTGCGATATCTCCGCTAAAGATTTCCAAACTGCTCGGAAATTCACGAAATATGAACGTCGGTAAAGCACCATTTACTCGAAAAGATTTTCGTAAAATAGTTATTTTACTGACGTATTATTTCTACTTCTTCAAATCAGCCCTTTCAGCAGCTTTCGTCACTCAGTTTTTTTATACTTCTCTTTAAATGGACAAGCACGTAGTCCGCCTGATGCCTACGTATAATTGTAATGCTACCCAGACTAGCCCTGCGTGGTACCAATACAAAATGTATCAGGTTTCAAAAAGAAGTTCCTTAACAAAGCAAATAAAAAACATGGTAAATATCCCGTTTTCAGTTCTAATAATAAGTTCCTTAACATTTAACATTAATTCATAAAATATTATGCATAAATATAATAGCACAGTAGGAAGCGAGAAAGAGGACATTAATCTGTATTACTATAAACTATTACAATAAAATGTGTATATATAAATTACAGAGATTATTTATTCAGCACTGAACCTTAGGCTGATATGAGGATGAAAATAAAATGGGAATTAATACATAATCAGTTCATTACTGTTCCACTCCACCAGCCTTCTTTCCTTCACCATTAACGCAAGTGATAATCAAATTCTGATCCGCACATGAATCCGAAAAGTCTGAGGTGTGGGCCGAGATCGAACTCAAACCCTCCTGTATTGAAGGCAAGCGTTCAACCACGAGGCTATCACCACTTGTAATTAGAAAAGTTTGGTTAACGAATACCTGAAAATAAAAATATAAGCGTTATAAATATGTAACCATAAAAGGAGGCTTCATTTAAGCCAAGACAGCAAGACGCTAAACTGTTAATATCTTCGCACTTATCTTCGCTATATTAAACGGCGTCACTTCCCATCGCAGACGCGACTCTCCTAAACACTTTACCCCGAGCTCATTGCATAAAATCTCTGCGATATAATAACAATAATGACGTCATTAGACGGCGGACAAATGTGGCAAGATACGACAGGGTATTATGAACAGAGCAATGAAATTTGTTCAAAACGAGAAACTGCCAAATTATGCAATAAATAAACAAATGCAAGTCGACCTGAATCACAGATATGCTAATTTGTGTCATTTGATGTTGTTACGGTGCGGCGGACGATAAGCGAGGTTTTATACAGAACATTTTCATCCTTCCAATATGGAGAACAGAAGTACCCTCGGTAATATGTCAACGCGTTAAAATGTTGTTCGGTTAACTCTGGTTTGGAACTGAAAGCTTACCGAGCGCCTACATTTCATGTAAGGACGAGCTGGGACCCGTGGTTTCACCCACGTTTAATTTAAAAGAAATTTAGAGTATTTCGACAGAGACACTTGACATAGAATATATATTGGATTTCAAGGGTTTTATTTTTTTACGCGGAACCCTAATGATTTTTCTAAAAAAAAGTTGCCTAAGTTATTCCTTATAACATCAGCTATCTGCCAGTGAAGGTCCCGTCAAAATCGGTCCAGCCGTTTCGGAGATTACCCGGAACAAACAGACAGACAGACAGACGGACAGACAGACAGACAAAAAAATTAATAATATTGTTTTTGTTATATGTAACGTACACAATTTCATATGCAGTTAGTAAAAAGCTGTTATTTTGACATTACAAACAGACACATCAATTTTATTTATTTGTATAGATATTCGGTTTTGTGGCGGTGACCGCGCGTTTTCCTTTACTTCTCTTTAAACACTTAAGCTTATACGGACAACAACTGTTTCCTACGAGTATGTAAATTATTTTCTTGACTTCCAATGACCTGACTTGAAATAATTTATCGCAACTCGACACTTATTAGATAAAGTTTCGACAACTGGGCCGATGAAGGGCCACTTTTAATGGCAATCAATAAGATCTAAAATAGTGAATACCCACTACAAATAGCGTACTGACTAATAAGACAGTGGCTTAATTGATATTCTGAGTATAAGTTACGCTACCTTGCTGGACACAGTTTCAATAGTCACTATGTAGTTAATGAGGGACCTGCGGACGAAGAACCTGACACCACCTTGATATAGATAGTTGCCTTCCCGATAGTAGAATATAATGCCGGATTATCGTGTCCGCGCTCTCTCTTCACACTTCACACACTCATGAAATCCCTCAATTTCTTCTTCTAGCGCAACGACCTATTCTCAGCCCCTCAGTATGAACACCATATAGAATAAAGTCCAGATAGAAAATATGAAGACATAAAATCTATACATACATATACATAAAATTGAAGTGTCTGTTTGTTATGTCAAAATAAGAGCTTTTTATTAATTATCAATGCATATGCAATGCATATCATCATTTCGGCCGCACGAAGTCCACTGCTGGACACAGGCCTCTCCCAAAGATCACCACAACGACCGATATGGGTGTGTTGTGGGCTCATTGGGGGGTTTTGCCATAATCGCCACGCTTGGCAGACGGGTTGGCGATCGCAGTTGAGTTGTTAATGTACTCTAAGGATGCTGCTGCCCATCCTCCGGCTAATCCCTTAGTCGACTTTTACGACACCCACGGGAGGAGATGGGGTGGTGGTATTCTGAGCCGCCACACGGCAATGCATATACTTATAACAAAATTATAATTTATTTTTTGTCTGTCTGCTTGTTCCGGCTAATCTCCGAAACGGCTAGACCAATTTTGATGGGATGGATTTCACTGGCAGATAGATGATGTTATAAAGAATAACTTAGGCTACTTTTATTTGAGAAAAATAATGAGGGTACCGCGAAAAAAATAAAATTGCATTACATTAATTAATATACATACTGATCCGATTTCTTTTAAATTAAACGGTGGGTCAAAGCTCGGGGCACAGCTAGTAAAAAATAAAACTATTACAAATTACTTATTTACAATAAAAAAATATCTCATAGTATAATTGCGAGTCTGTCTATCCGTCCTAGATTTGCTAAGTTATCACGGTTAAACTTAGAAGATAGATAAAGATAAGATAAAGATAGAGATCCCCGTGGTGTCCAGATTAAGATTAACGCACCAATCCATCTCCTGCCGTGGATATCGTAAGAGGTGACTAAGGGACACCAAATTGTTGCCGCACACTAGGATTTCTCCTGTGTCGTGGGTGCGTTTACAGACACAAATTCTTCACACAATACACCCGAAACAACTACCTGCAGATCATACAAATATTTCTTCCGTGTGGGAATCAAACCCGCGACCCGGAGCGCAGCAGCCGACTGTGTCAGCCATAAATGAGGGATGGGCAGCAGCGTCTTTTTGTGGACCAGTAGGCATACTGCACTCACCAACCCACCTGGCAAGCGTAATGTCATTTCGGCCTAATGAAGTCCACTGTTGGACACAGGCCTCCCCCAAAGATCATCACAACCACCGATATGGATGTGTTTTGAGCTCATTGGGGGGTTTTGCCATAATCGCCACGCTTGGCACGCGGGTTGGCGATCGCAGTTGAGTTGTTAATGTACTCGAAGGACGCTGCTGCCCAGCCTCCGACTAATCCCTTAGTCGACTTTTACGACACCCATGGGAGGAGATGGGGTGGTGGCATTCTGAGCTGGCACCACACGGCAGCGTAGTGTAGCGTAGTGAGTAATGCCAAATTCCCCCTAAATAATGACACAATTGTGGAAATCTATAGAAGAGGCTTTCTTCAGCAGTTCACGTACTTTGGCTGTTATTATGAAACCTAGAACAAAATTTCAACTGGAAATAGAAAGTTTCATAATCATAATTTCAGCATGAAAATTGTCCACTTCTGAACGTAAACCTCCCCCAAAGATTGTCACAACAACCATTCTTGGTTTGAGTTGTGTGCTAATTTTGTCATAATCGCTACGCTTGACAGACGGATTGGCGATCGCAGTGGAGTTATGAGTGAACTCAATGGATGCTGCTGCCCATTCTCCGGCTTATCACATAGTCACATTTTACGACACCCACGGGAGAGTATGAGATGGTGATATTCTTAGCCGGCACCACACGGCATAAAGTTTACTGAAGAGTGACTTTTCCGGACTGAGAAAATCGCTTTAAGTGTGCAGCATCGACATAGGACAGTAGGCGAAAAAATATCTCATATACATACATATACTCATATGGTTGTCATGCTCGTTATAATGACTTAAATAGCTAAGTAATCTCCTTGTTAGTCCTTCAGTTAGTTATTTTATTTATCACGACTGTGAGTCGTGAGCTAATGCATTTTCCCCAGAGATTCTATGAACTTAAAATATACATGTTGCATATTACATTCTGTTTAATATTTATACAGCGGAGATGCGTCTCATTCTTTCATGTTTTCCATTAGATACCTTCTTACTTTCAGAAAAAGCTTTTAGTTAATCTTTTGAGTAGAGAAAAACGAGTCTTTTTTCTTCAGGATTTTATGTTGTTTTTTTTTTCTAGCAAAATAAATCCAGTAATTTACTAAAGTGTGTGTAACGTTTTGACACGATGCCGATAATTGCTCCTATGTTATTGATACAGTTTACATACATAAATCTATATGCACACATAGTCGGACCCGCAACGACTATCTGTAGATCACATAAATACTTTATTGCGCAGAAAGTTACTCGCTTATCCACTGCGCCAACAGTGCTGTCATTATGCTATAGTTGGTTACTGTGTGACCGAGCTTTGTATAGCGTCTTTAGAATTTGTATCTGTGTGGTGTCCAGATTAAGAATAAAGTACCACTCCATCACTATACTTCATCATATCAGCCACAGGTCGTCCACTGCTGAACAAAGGCCTCCCCCTTAGATTTCCACAACGAGCGGTTACATGCCGCCCTCATCCAACGACTCCCAGCGACCTTCACCAGGTCGTCTGTCCACCTCGTTGGAGGTCGTCCCACGCTGCGTTTTCCGGTGCGCGGTCTCCATTCTAGAACCTTTGTGCCCCAGCGGCCATCAGTTCTACGAGCAATGTGCCCTGCCCATTGCCACTTCAGTTTACTAATCCTTTCAGCTATGTCGACAACTTTAGTTCTTCTACGGATCTCCTCATTTCTGATTCGATCTCGTAGAGAAATACCAAGCATAGCTCTCTCCATAGCTCGCTGAGTGACCTTGAGCTTTCTTATGAGGCCCATTGTGAGTGACCACGTCTCTGTTCCATATGTCATCACTGGTAACACTATCACTATATAATCACTATACTTAGATATCGTAAAAGGTGACTAAGGGACTCTAAAATAGAGCGATGGGCAGTGATATCTTCTGTGTAACATTTATTAAATAAAATAAATTTTTAAAATATATAACGACGCCTGTCACCTTAGTTATCCTGCGACCACGAACCCTGCAGTGTTCGAAACGTCAGGAAAAAAAACTAAAATATACGCGACAGAATCCATTTAAAAGTGTTTTAATACCAATTACATATATTAAATACAAGATTTGCTGATTTGAAGTATGCCGTAACAATATATGGGTGATTGTCATCACTCACAGGTGTATATGTGTATGTTGTTCACCCTATGCTTTAAGAAAATGTCTGCTGTTTTTTGCAACAATTTTTTATCATACTATTCCATGCGTGGCTCTGATTTTCTCAGCATTTTTTCCCCACAATGATGTTACTCCAATAATTCAACGAGCAACATTTCTACTACAAAACTTATCACTACTGACTCACTTAAATTCATTACGCACAAGTTCGCGGAACTCGCCACCTACCTTTAGTCGTTAAATAAAGGGAACATTCCGTATAAATTTAGCAAGTCTCAGGGCAATATAATCGTATTTTCGCTTCATTTGCGTAATTCTCTATCTCCGCAAAATCATCCCTACTCTTGATTTTATACTATGGAAGCTTTTTTAAAAGTGAAATTAATTTTATCTGGTCGTTGCATACTGTTAGGAGTATACATTTTCCCGCACGGAGACGAACGAGACGGCGCCGGGGCAACAACCGTCCCGGCATCCAAGTCCAAAACGCCTGAGCCCCCTGCCGTCACTACATGGTGGGGGGCCTCGGGGATCGCGGACGCGCAGATTGGGGAGTCTGTTCACACCGAGCGACCTCCGGGAAGACGGCGGTGCGCACGTGGTCACGTGCCGCCGTGTGCGTAGCACAGCGCATAGCGTGGTTTGGGGGGATCATTACAATCCTCCCCGAGAAGTGCCTGGGGGGAGGCGATCTTTTTACAGTCGCCTTCCCTCCGCTAGAGGGGTTGACCGCTTTACAGTCATCCCCTCCGTGATGTGCCTAAAGGCGTGGCACCAATGGGCGGCTCTAGTGTGATCTTACGAGGATCTGGAGCCCCCCCTTCGGTGCCGAAGATGACCTCTCCAGTGGTTTTAGCCCTTCCCCGGGACGAAGGAAATTCCATGAAGAATTTCCACTGGACACCAATAAAAATTAATTAAAAATAAAAGGAGGTTACATTTAAGTTAAAGTTGTCCCACGGTTAGTTGTTACCGGTACTTTTTGTGTTGTCTCGTGATACATAACCCGGGATTTTGTTGTAATAATCTAGAAAGTCGTCAAATTAGCCAAAGCATGTCCACTGCTGAACAAAGGCCTCCTACATATATTTCCACAATTAGGAGTAGAATTATGAGTCCCAGTATATTTAATTACAGACCTTCAAACGAACGTCTATGGCAGAAAGGGCCTTTGCAGAAGATTCGTTGATATTCAAATCAATTAATTTAAATATCTACAAACATTCCCACTTAGGCGAGTTGCGCGTTCAAAGAGTAATTCCTCTTGGGTCACTAAGAAGGTAGTTGATATTACGTGGCTACTTCGGGACGTCAGAAATATGGTGAATAGGTTCCCAACAAACTCTGCTTTGAAGCTCAAGCTTGGTGAGTTAGAAGACAAATATGAAAGTTTAGTAAAGTCGGAGAGAAGTCTTTATTACTGTAACATAATAAAAATGGCATCTAACCCAACAAAAACCATGTGGGATATTGTAAAAATGGAGACAGGGCATAGAACGACTGACATCATGGACTTCATCAAAACCATAAGGCGGTCAGACGGATCTACCTATACTAGCGGGTTAGAGGCTGTAGACGCTGTGAACACGCACTTTGTGAGTGCCGCGGCTAAGTGCGGCGCGCCCGTAGCTGATGTCGTTGCAGCTACCTGTTTGTTGCACGATGTGCGTTCCCCCTCTGATCGTTCTCTTCGCTTGCAGCCCTTCTCTCCACTAGAAGTGTACAAAATCATCTCAAGTGGAGTGGCACGCAAAAAGACCAAAGATATTTACAATATATCAGTTGCATTGATTCACACGGCTGCTGTTCCGATGGCTCGTGTGCTATCTCATTTGTTTAACAGATGTATAAGTATGGGCAGCTATCCGCAAGCACTGAAAAATGTAAGGGTGGCACCTCTCTTCAAAGGAAAAGGGAAGAAGGATGATTTGACCAACTACCGACCCGTGTCTATAATTCCAGCTATTGCCAAAGTGTTCGAGCACGGGCTCGGAACCCGTCTAATAAAGCACTTGGTGGCAACAAAATCCTTGTCAGAAAGGCAATATGCATACCGGGCTGGGCGGTCGACAACGGACGTAGGTCGAGAGGTTATTCGCCGCGTGCTGGAGGCGCGTGAGAGTCGCCAGCACGTTGCGATCATCTTCTGCGACCTGACCAAAGCGTTTGATGTGACAGACCATAGTGTGCTTGCAGCAAAAATGAAGCATTACGGAATTGACGGCCCAGCATTGGCACTTCTAGTTGACTTCATCAAATGCAGATCCCAAATAGTTACTAGTGATCGAGGGACAATAAAGTCCACGCCACTGACCAGCAACATAGGTGTGGCGCAGGGCTCGTCAATATCCAACATCATGTTTTCGCTCCTACTTAACGATTTGCCGGACAATATTAACGAAAGCCATGTCCTAATGTATGCCGACGATGTTGCTGCAATTGTTTGTTCATCCACTATTGAGCAGTTAGAGCAGAAGATGGGTGTGGTGATGGGCAATCTCCAAAAATGGTTTCGGCACAATGGTCTGATGCTTAACATAAGCAAAACGCAGTTTATGCAATTTAATATTTCAGGTCGAGCATGCACACAGATCCAAGTAAATATGGCCGGGGAAATTATACTAGGCGTGAATCACACTACTTTCCTTGGCTTTACTCTTGATAGGGCGCTCACTTGGGAGAAACACATAGACTGTGTATGTAAAAAGATTGGCCGCGCATGTTTTGCACTGTGGCGTCTATCGGCTACTCTGCCGACCGAGATGGTCAGGAGTTGCTACTTTGCGTCGGTGCAGTCGGTGATACAATACGGTATCGAGCTGTGGGGACGAGCAGCAGATTGGATACGCGTGTTTCGGATGCAAAAGCGAGCGGTGAGGGCAATGGCACGAGTATCTCGGGTGACGTCAGCACAACCGTATTTCCGCTCGTTTAAAATACTTACAGTTCCTAGTTTGGTGATTTTTCATTCAGCGATATATGCTAAGAAAAACTTAAATGAATACACCAAGCTGGGCGACCGGCACAATTACAAGACACGGCATGCGCACCGATTGAGCGCAGTGCCTCGGCGACTGGCTAAAACATCTAAGCTGGTACATGTGATGGCGCCAACGGTATACAATCGCTTACCAGACCACATAAGGGACGCACCATCGATGCAATCGTTTAAAACCAGACTAAAATGCTGGCTGATTGAGCAAAGCTTTTATCACTGGAATGACTTTATAGGGTAGGACGTTACAAAAATATTTTGACACCTTGTTAAGACATTGATTTGATCCTTATTTTTAATGTAATAATGACATATTAGATATTATGATAATCAAGCAATAATTATTATTAAATTGTAAAGAATTATAAATTAAGCAATGTCCACAAATGATCATATGTTTAATTAATTTGAATATGTAATTTAATGCACTGAATGAAATGTTATATGACTTGTAATCTTTATTATTACCAATAAATAACTATCAACTATCAACTATCAACTATCAATGTTGGATAATTTCAACTATACCAATGAGCTTCTTCTTTCAAACTGTGCATGACACCTGATTCTCCATTTTCTGAATCCAGTAGCTCTATCTTCTTCACAACAACGATTTATTTTGCAGTAGAAAATTCTCGCACCTACTAGTATTTGTAATGATGGTTAACTGGGCTATCTGGTAAAGCTGAAAATGCCTCCAGTTAGCTGTACTAAACACATTTTTATACTTTGACCCGAATTAGGATTTCACCTGTGTCATGGGTACAGTTTATAAATATAAATCTTACATGCACAAATACTTAGACCCGAAACAACCACGTGTAGGTCGTACAAATATTTGTTTCGTGCGGGGATTAAACGCGCGACACGTAGCTCAAAAAGCCGATTGCTTAGCCACTGCGCCAACCATGCCGTGGAATCTGGAGTTAAGGTTGCCCCTTGTAGGACCCAAACCTCAGCTTAGGCTTGCTAGCTACACAAACCTTTCTGTCCTACCTGCCAATGATATGAACTTTTTCTTAAGCACTTTCCAAAAGAAATACCGACTAAACAAGCATAATAAACTGTATTTTATTTGCAATCCGACTTTGATATAAAAAAACTACAACAACTATATTAAGCACATAACTCGAGCTAATAAACCTGCAAACACAAATCAAAAGCACTTTTTCGAACAAACATACTCGCTAATACTAAGAAAAGGAAACTCCAATACCCCTTGATATATCGTAAAACTTTTTATAGCCTTCATAGTGGCGAAAGTTTGTGGAAAATGCGAAAAAAATGTGTTATCTCCATATGGTGCCTTTATAGGGAAGTTGCTTATGCTACGTATAGGCTATTGTGAAAGTCAGTGAAGACAGGGGTACGGTAGTAAGTTGGCTTAGTTATGTACTCGAAACTAGGCCATTGTTGACAATCTGGGGGGTACCTGTCAATTATATTTAATTGTAGCATTTAAGTAAGGGAAGGGATGTCACAATATATCCACCTAAGTCAACCACGTAGTGCTGCCAAACGAACGAAGCCATGAGGATCATTCGCCAAGATGTACTGGCATGCCAAAACCTCTCTCATATGATTAAAAAAAGAGCAGGCCTACACTCGGCATTGGGTAGATATGAGCTGAATAGATAGCAAATAGCGTTTACTATTGCAAGTGTCCTTTTTGAAGTGAAAACTTGTTTTAGCGCGGTACGCATATTGTTAGATGAGATAAACTCTCTGGACTCGCGACATCGTTACGAGATGCAGCTATAGTGTGTGCATATATGCATGTGCATATAGCAGACCACGAACACGTCTAGATAAATAAAAATAAAAACATTTATTGCTATACAATTTTCACTTCTGTCGGCACTCCTGGAGTGCAACCCGTATTTTTTTAAACTTGTAAGTGCTTATACATTTGGGGTAGCGCATTTCATATATTGTTATTGGTAAAAATATATGTTTTGGAAATATTTTAATTGCAAATTCAAAAGTGCTCACTTTGAATGCGCATTTGTTACTAAATGAATGAGGTGAAAGTGTGCAAGGAGTGAAAACAATATCACGCCAAGAACATTGTTATTTCCAATTTCGAGTTCCTGGAGCCTCCCTTCGGTGCCGACGATGATCATTTCGGTGGTTTTAGCTGGTAGGAATCCGTATTTCCAACGTATCATAGTATTGTCTTAGGTTTTCGCGATTATTACACATTATAATAAAACAATTTTAAACGGATTAAATCAACAATTTTAAACGGATTAAATCGCGTGTATTATTGATTTTTGTTTTTCCTGACGTTTCGAACACTTTGCAGGGTTCGTGGTCGCAGGATGACGAAGGTGACAAGCGTCGTTACAGATTTAAAAATTTATTTTATCTACCGTACAAAACTAATCAAAAATTGTTTCGATGCACGCAGTAATCACTCACAGTGTCTTGATGTTTTTTAGTGTGGTGTGTTGTTTGGGATTTTATTAATTTAATAATAAAGATTTAGCCACGGTAGCTAACTGACAACTTTGTTACAGAGAGCACACGGCATCTGCGATGCCGACCACCTGGCAGGGGAGCTTAACTATGTGAAGCAAGTTCTTCGAAATAACAATTTAAGAGCACCACATCCCCGTCGCAGAAGCCGCCCGAAACCCACCACGGTTGATCGGAGGCCTGCAGTCTTACCACTCATCAAGGGAGTCACGGACAGAATTGGTCATATCTTGAAGCGTGCTTCTATTAAAACCTACTTCAAGCCACATAAAAAGATAAGGCAACTTCTCAAACCCGTGAAGTGTCACATTCCTCTACAAGGTGCAGGGGTCTACAAGATTGACTGTAATTGTGGGTTGTCATACATAGGGCAAACAAAGCCTAGTATAGCCACCAGAATTAAAGAACACATAGCTGACGTCAAGCATAGACGCATCACAAAGTCCGCAGTGTGTGAACATGCCTTAGGCAAACCCAACCATTTTCTTCGATTTGATCATCCTCAAGTCCTCGCGAAAGAGAACCTTTATGTACCAAGAATGTTTCGAGAGGTTATTGAAATTAAAAAACATCCTAATTTTAATAGAGAAGATGGTTGGCAGGTACCACCTGTTTGGAATCCGGTTATTAAATTAATAAAATCCCAAACAACACACCACACTAAAAAAACATCAAGACACTGTGAGTGATTATTGCGTGCATCGAAACAATTTTTGATTAGTTTTGTACGGTAGATAAAATAACTTTTTAAATCTGTAACGACGCTTATCACCTTAGTCATCCTGCGACCACGAACCCTGCAAAGTGTTCGAAACGTCAGGAAAAACAAAAATCAATAATACACGCGATTTAATCCGTTTAAAATTGTTTTATTATAATGTCCAACGGATCAGTAAAAAAAGGTAACCTTTGTAAGTAACCTTTTTTTTATTGGTGCCCAGTGGAAATTCTTCATGAACTTCCTCCGCCCCGGGGAAGGGCGAAGGGGCATGCCGGACTCCTACCGGCTAAAACCACTGGGGCGGTCATCTTCAGTACGATACAATCTAAAGTAAACTACATATTCATTAAATTGTCGTCTAGTGGACGAATCGTTTGTCATCGTTAAAGTGGTATGACTGTGATGATCTCATTTATTCCATGTTAAACCTCCCTATTTCATCCATCCCACAGCCTCAAATTATCCAAATGAGCCCGTGCAAATGAATACAACTAAACATGGTTATCCTTGTTAAAAGAGCGCTCAAGAGCCACGCAATCAATATTACCAAAGAGTTTAATAAAATTAGGTATGATATACCTACGTAGGAGAAATATGTTCGTATGAGCCCTAACACGTCTATCTAAGGTCGTCAATCAGCGATAAAATCGCAAACTTTTCTTATGAAAAGGCCTTCGCAATGACTTCGCGTTACTCGGCCAGTATGCCATGATCGGCAGAAAAATCTGCTTCACATGTATTAGATTATGCTAAATATTAATATGAGTTAACGTTCCTAGTACATTAGATGAGAACAGTTGGATTTAATAAGTTAAAGTTGGCTCTTCACTTCCAAGCCTTAGCGTTATTTTTGAACATATCTTTTTATTTTTAAGTTTTTAGTCGTATTTGTATGAAGACTGGCTACCAGCGCGGGTATAGCTTACCTCCTTCTTCCAGGGTACATAACTGATCATATTATTATAACCGTAAATGGCAATGTCAGAACATCCTTAAATATGCCCAAACTTACGAAATGATAGGCAAAACTAAAGTCATTAACCTTGATGGTTTCGCCAACGGTACCAAATCGTTCGATATTGAATTTATCAGCTTTTATAATCCAATTTATTAGGTGGCCCGCGAATATCCTGATAGCTTATTTCCCCGAAAAATATTCGACCTATTGAAAAATTCTATTACTATATTTTTTGCTGGACAGGCGGACGCCATTTTTTTATGTCTCCAAATCAATAAGTATTAACAAACAAATTTCCTTTCATAAGAACCAACATAATATTATTTATACAGTGTATACTCACTGCTGAATACGGACCTTGGTAGACCAGTTCAATAAAATAAAGACATTATTCATTTAAACCATTTACAGGTACTTATGAATAGTCAAGACTTTAGTTGCCACGTTCCAAGGTGTAGAATTCCTATGGAGAAGAACGGGCAAGAAACTCCATGGTTACTTTTTAAATCATAATACAATAGAATATTTATGTTAAGTTATTATAATTAAGATTATGTGCAGATAATGTAGGAGAAAAGAGAATAAGCTACTTAAAAATTATATACTAAACAAGCCTGATTGTAATATTTATTAAACTTTATGATTAAATTGCCATGGCAGCCTTAGGTTGACCAGTTCCAACAGACGGCACTCGTTCAGCATCGCTTAGCTCTACCCTGTGGTATCTGTATATTATAAATATAATACACAACCATATAGTAGGGAAATTCCGACCTAACACACGACACGACCATCAGCAGAACACTTGAGTGAGCATGACATATCTAAACTGCCAGACAACTATCACGTCAGATGAGCAAAATAAATTATTTAAATAAACTGCCAGATAACTGTCACGTCAACTCAACAGAATAAATTGTTAACCCACACGGTGCTCACACTTAATAAGAGGTGGAATATACCAAAATAATTAAAGTTAGGTCTTGAATATATTACTCAGATAAAACTTAATTCATCATCATTTCGGCCTAATGAAGTCCACTGTTGGACACAGGCCTCCCCCAAAGATCATCACAACCACCGATATGGATGTGTTTTGAGCTCATTGGGGGGTTTTGCCATAATCGCCACGCTTGGCAGGCGGGTTGGCGATCGCAGTTGAGTTGTTAATGTACTCGAAGGACGCTGCTGCCCATCCTCCGACTAATCCTTTAGTCGACTTTTACGACACCCATGGGAGGAGATGGGGTGGTGGCATTCTGAGCCGGCACCACACGGCATAGCCGGCACCACACGGCATAGCCGGCACCACACGGCATAGCCGGCACCACACGGCATAGCCGGCACCACACGGCATAGCCGGCACCACACGGCATTAAGCAAAACTTAATTGATGGATGTTAAAATGAGGTCGATGAAAGAAATTAATAACTCCGTGAACAAATTAACGAAGCTAGATTTGCAGTGGACTACATGAGTTGTTCAATATAATTTCTATTATAATCAATTTCAGTGTCTAAAAGATTACACTGTAACTTTAATCCTATTTGATGCAATACAGGATACTTTGGTATTTAAACAAGAAAAGCGGGATTTGAATTTTTAATCCACAAATTCCATTCGTATTGAGTATCACTGAAAAGGTCTTTTTAAATTCGCAAGATTTTAGCTTGTTTTGACGATTGCTCGCTTTTTCCTGTTGATCCGGGCGTTGGAGGAAAATATAATGTGCCAGCTGTTTAATCCGGTTTAATTTGCAATTCGCAAGAGGTTAGCAATTTGAAAAAGTTAAGTTTGATCTTGTTGGCGTTACTACGGGTTGTGAGGACAACAATACAATTGCAAACAAACATTTAGAGCTAATTTTCAAAATGTTTTGCGGGTTCCCAATTCTTGGATGTGTACAATTGGCAATAATAAATGAACGTATGTTAACATCTACGTACATATTGTAAGGTTTCTCAAGCCATTCAAATTAATTTTGAGTGCATTTGTAATAAATATTATCTCAATCCAGTTCATTTTCTGAAAACCGTTATAGTGATTTAAGACTCTATTTTTCAAAGGCCAACTAAGCGGTATCTATCTGTTAATTTAGTGTTAGAGCAGATTTAGTAAGTACTTATAATAAAATACCTTATTCAAGTGTTTGGCCCTCAACATGATTACTTTTTTGACTTTGCATAATATTATTAGATCTAATCTGGGAATCACAATATAAAAAATATGTACAGCTTATAACATAGCTACAACCTACACGTATAATAATATAATTATTAGTCATTTGTATCATGACATTTGTATGTAGAAGAACGAAAGTTATTGACACAGCTGAAAGGATTAGTAAGCTGAAGTGGCAATGGGTGAAGCACACAGCTCGTAAAATTGATAGCCGTTAAGGCAGAAGATTCTCGAGGACGACATTAAATCTATGGGGAGGCATTTGTTCAGCAGTGGGCATCCTTTCATCCTCTGAGGCGTCACACTGTGCTCGTTGCCTTTAACATAAAGTTATTTAATATTAAATTGGGAGCCGCCTTCCCGGCAGTAGACAACGAATCGTAAAGTTCATTAATAAAAGCCAAATTCATCTACGGATACTCCCAATGGATAGCTCCGTATAGCCTATGGAAAGTGTAGACTCTTTAATACGAAATAATATACAGACTATTTTTGATTAGATAATATAAAGGAAAACAAGTAGTAGTTTTAACCAATAACGGTCGGTAAGGAAGAGGAATCTGGCGTTACGTCATCATTTCGGATGACTTTACATTTTTTTGCCAAAAATTACCCTTACATCATAATAATACATCACCCGACCTCTTTCTTCAGTTTAACTTCCAATGCAATCACCTCGCAGATGTACCAAATGACTTTGCGTATCATAAGGGCATTATAATTTTGGTATGAGCAGCCGGACCTCCAACCCCCGCATTATGTGGGTGGCTATTTTCTGGCTAATGCTTAAGGCGGATATAGGCTGGGGTTTGGTTTAAATGAAAAAGTGTTGCGTTTGTTTAGAAAAATAGTTGATGTTGAGTATAATAATTGTGACGTGAGACGTGAACATCGTTAGTAATTCGGGAACATCGAAGAGATTATCATCATTAGGTATAGGTAGGTACCACCCTTTCCGTGTGGTGTCCGGATTAAGAATATAGCACCACTCGATCACCTCCCGTGGATGTCGTAAAAGGCGACTAAGGGAATCTAAACCAGAAGGATGGGCAGCAGCGTCCCATCTGTGAAACAGTAGCCATACTGCGCTCACCGCTCACTAACCCGCCTGTCAAGCGTGGTGAGTATTGGCAAATACCCCCCAAAATGACGACACAGTTGTGAAAATCTATGGGAGAGGCCTTTGTTCAGCAAAAAACGTAAAAACGTATAAATGGCCGATATGAGGCACCACCCCAGTGTCAAATATTCATCAACAAGCGGCAGTGTTTAAACTTTAGATAGGTGATTCGGTTAGAAGGGCACTGTAGCTAGTAAAATAAAAGGTTTAACAAAAAACAAATACCGACTTCAAAAACCCTACACGATATAAAAATATTAAAATCACTGAAAAGGAAAAAAAATACTTTATTTACGAAGTCGGGCGGGACAGGTATAAAATATAACTTCTTATTAAGGGAATCTAAACCAGAGGGATGGGCAGCAGCATCCCAGCGTCTTACTTCAACCTAGTTTAGGCACCGGTCTCCCACATTAAATGTATATAATACTCTAACTTTTTCGATATTGTGGTGAGAAATAAATATCTAATATCTATTGGTCTGCATGAACCATGGTCAAGGCTAGATATTCTGCCACCAAGCAGTAGTGTTTAATCTTCAAACATTACTGTGTTCCGGTTATGTTACTGTAGCTAATGAAATCACTGGCCAAAGAGACTAAATAATGTCTCGAAGCAACTAACGCAGTGTGGTGCCGCGCAGGACAAGGGTAGCGTTACAATTGTTATGGGCAGGCATGACGTTTGCCAGCAGACAAATGACTTGCTCGTCTCCTCACCAGTTCAAAAGTTACCAAAAATACTTTTTTACAGAACAAACAGAGTGTGAGTGACAACGTACCGAAAACTCTGGGAAGAGGTTACACTTAGGCCTTGAATAAAAATAGCCGCCGGTCACCGACCCCCAATGAGCACACGACCCAAGCCGAGACAGGTTGTGGTGATATTTGGGGGAGGTCTGAGTCCAGCAGTAGACGTTATTCTGCTGAAATGATAATGATGATGAAAAATAGGAGCCATTTGTATCGAAAATAATAAGTTATACTTATTGTCATTTTGAGCGCGCAATGTATCGTTAATAATGCGATAATAACGCTACGTGATTATTGTACTACGATGTGATATTATTATGCGAGTGATGAACCCATCCGTGAACTGCAGCGTAACGACAGCAATTTAATTGAAAAAAAAAAAAAAACTTTTATTTAAAATAGCGTTCTTATAGACGAAAACAATTATTTTATTCTAAAATCGGTTCATAAACTTGAAAATAAAACTGTAAATTCATGAAAAGACTGGCGTAAATTTCTAATGCTTAGGGTTCCAGAATCATGCACTGAATGCATGGTATCAGTTTTCTTCTTTTATAGTTAAACAAAAAAATGTTCTAGAACATTATAGAACTTATCAACATCTAAAAAAAGTTGCGATGCCATATGTCCAAATATTGCAGTTATGTAACTATAACTTAATTTTTACCTTTTTAAAGTTGATAGAAATTCCGACCAAAATCAGACCATGTTTACATTTACTCTACGTTTATCCCAAAATGTTTAAAAAATAAATCTCCACCCGTGCGAAGCTGGGACGGGCCGCTAGTGGTAATATAAAGTAATTTGCAGCCTCCAAGCTCCAATGCTTGCCAATAAGAAATCATGCATGTTTGACTAGGATCAGATATTATTCTCAAATTTAATATCAGCATGATCGTCACATCGGCCAAAGTTCGTACACTGCTGAATAAAAGACTCCCCAATGGTGTCATAATTTTAGGGGAAGTTTCCAGTATTTACCATGCTCAGCAGGTAAGATGGTGAGTGCAGAATGGCTACTCTTCTAGAAAGGAGACGCAGCTGTCCATCCCTCTGGTTTGGAATCCTTTAGTTGGCTTTTACGACATCCACGGGTAGAGATCGAGTAGTGCTATAGGTTTAATCCGGCTGTAATATAACATAATTAAAACAGCCGTGTGGTGCCGGCTCAGAATGCCACCACCCCATCTCCTCCTATGGGTGTCGTAAAAGTCGACTAAAGGATTTGCCGGAGGATGGGCAGCAGCGTTCTTCGAGTACATTAACAACTCAACTGCGATCGCCAACCCGCCTGCCAAGCGTGGCGATTATGGCAAACCCCCCCAAGGAGCCCACAACACATCCATATCGGTGGTTGTGGTGATCTTTGGGGGAGGCCTGTGTCCAGCAGTGGACTTCATTCGGCCGAAATGATGAAAACACAATGAATCATGATTAGCAGAACATGAAGATACAGGCAGCACAACGTCCATTTCGCATTATGCAAAGATCAGCCACCCTCCATCGGCATTTTTTATGGAAAGCGGTGTAGTGTAGTGTGTATCACTAAACCGGTATAGTATCCGCCATAAAATTACTTTACACGAAGTGACTATCAAAGTGATTGTTAATCATTAATCTTAAAAGGATAAAGTAGCCAGTCATCTTAGTCTGGCGAGGCGAGGTAAATATAATTATAGGGTGAAGAGAAATTGTCTTTGGCGAAGGTATATTGGAAGCTGATCTTCGTCACGTAACTAGATTATGATGAAATAATGTTTAGGACGTGAAATGAGTACGTAATACTATTTTGTACAGTTTTTTTTTCAAACTTTGCCCCACAGTAGAATTTCTCCTGTGTCGTGGGTGTGTTTACAGACATGAATTCCACATACAATACACCCAGACCCGGAACAACTACCTGCAGATCATACAAATATTTGTTCCGTGTGGGAATCGAACCCACGACCCAGAGCACAGCAGCCGACAGTATCAGCCACTACACCAACCGTGCCGCCAAAATACAACTTTTCCCAATAGCAATCTCTTGCGAATACATTGGAGCCTTGGTTCTAATCAATCGTCTCTTTAACACCTTTTTTTTTTATTGGTGCCCAGTGAAAATTCTTCATGAACTTCCTTCGTCCCGGGGAAGGGCGAAGGGGTATGCCGGACTCCTACCGGCTAAACCCTAAAAAACCTAAGGGAGGCTCCAGGTGGGTGGGGGGTGACTGTAAAGCGGTCACCCCCTCGAGGGGATTGTAAAGGATCCCCCAAAGCGTCCCACGGCAGTGGCCACATGCATGCTACCATCTTCTCTTGGGTTGCTTGGTGTGGGCACGCAGATTCCCCAGTCTACGCACCCGCGAACTCAGAGGGCCCCTCGCCTTATAGCTATGGCAGGGAGTTTTAAGCATATGAGAATTAGGCGCCAGGGTGGTTGTTACCCCGGCGCCGTCTCCTCTTATTTCGAGCGAGATCGGCCCTCTCTGCAGTCTCCTTCTGGAGCATGACGCTCTCACAGAAGGAGACCACTGCATTGCAGTTTTCGTGCTTTGCCAACATAGCCGACACTACTGCTGGCAGAGAGATATCTTGCCCGATCCGATCGACCAGGATCCGCCGCTCGGCGGCCCACGCAGGCCACGCCTCGAGCGTGTGATGTGCGGTGTCCTAGTCACTATCACAATGATGGCATTGTGCCGTGGCCTCACGTCCTATCCTGTGCAGGTACGCACCGAAACAACCGTGCCCGGTGAGCACCTGCGTCAGGCGGTAGGTGATACTGCTCGCTCCTACTGAGCCAGGCTCCAAAAAGCGGCAGGACAGCCTCCACGACGCGCTTGGTCGTGAACTGCATCCGCAGGCGGCGATCTTTATATCTGTAAACGCACCCACGACACAGGAGAAATCCTAGTGTGGAGCAAAGTTTTAAAAAACAACAATTTAAGTTGAAGACCCAGGATGACAGTGTAGCGTCGATTAAATCAGAGGTTTTGTGAGAGATTGAGAACTTCTACCGGCAGCTATACACCTCGGTAATCATAGAACTTGAGAGTAGAGTGGAGACCGCGCACCAGAAAATGGTGTCAGTCAGCCTGGGATGACCTCCAACGAGGTGGAAGACGACCTGGTGAAGGTCACGGGGAGTCGTTGGTTGCGGGCGGCATGTAACCTCTCGTTGTCAGAATCTATGTGGAATGTCTAAGTGAACGTCCTTTGGCTGATATGATGATGATGAGAATAACTGGTTATTCTTATACATTACACTTGTGTAAATAATGAATTTTAACCTATAAGTAATTAATATATATCTCTATACTTACATTCTCATAATTAATCTACCTTCGATATCAAGCAACGCACGCTTTTATAACATTAATGTGAAACATAATTAGTGCTTTTTAGTTCATATTTCAATGAAAGCCTGTTTTTATTTGTGTTTTACAGAGTTTTTTTTATTCCTAGTCTTTAATTTTATCTGCTCCATAGAATTTATTTTTAAACTCGCTAAAGCTACCAACTTACGCCTCCACAGTAATATCATAATATCAACCGATAGGATCGCTAGGTCGCTATGATCCCAATACATATAATCGTAATCACATCGATTTATTTTACATCACGACTTACGAACGATGCCTTTCGTGTTAAAATGTCCATGCGATGGTTGGAGGAGGTATTCAGAAATTTGTAGGATTGGTAATGTAAGGACGGTACGTCGGTGGCACTATTGGCGAATGGGCTAAGCGTAAAGTCTGCCATCTGCATTGCACGGCTCTGAAGTTGTGGCAATATGTAAAAGGCGACTAAAGGACTCTAAACCAGAGGTTTAGGCAGCAGCAACCCGTTATGTACAAGAGTGCTGCGCTCACCAGCCCGCCTATCAAGTTTGGAGAGTACTGGCACATTCCCCCCAAAGTAACGACAGAATTGTGTAAATCTAAGGGGCCTTTGTCCAGCACTGGACGTCCTTACGCTGCTATGATGATACTGCTAACTTTTTATAAAAAAAACAATTTCAATGCTCGTGTATAATGGGAACAGTTTACAGACATAAATCTCACATGCAAAAGCACTCAGTTCAGAAATAGTTTTGTCTTTCAAGTGAATAACCACCAAACCTGCAATGATAAGGTTATTAGGTACAACTGCCATTAATCCTTTTTCCTTGTCAACCTAAGTGCTCGTTCATATCTAGGTGATAATGTTCTAGGAACCAATTGCAACGCTCGTCGATTCATACTTCATACTTGTTAATTCTATTTTCATGATCTTAGCATCAAGCACACCCAATCTGTGCTTACTCTTCTACAAACGCGAGCTGATTTGACGATTGACGATTCTATTTTTAGAGCGACAAGGCCGCTAATTGCCGCTATTTTATGTACATCTTACATTAAAATTAGCCAAAAGTTAGTCGGTTGGTGTCAAATGTGATGAAGATTCTGCAGTATTTTGTAAATCGATCTTTAACAGTTATTGATCTTTGAAAAGTGTATATTACTTTGAATCCCCCGCTAGATGTGAGCGCTCTCCAAATAGCGGATTGATAAGAAATGGGATAGGGTAGGAGTGAGAATCTGATATCAGAAGCACTCTAGTGTGATCATACGAGGACCTAGAGCCCCCCTCAGGTGCTGAAGATGACCACCCCTGTGGTTTTAACAAGTAGGGGTCCGGCATGCCCCTTCGTCCTTCCCCGGGGCGGAGGAAGTTCATGTAGAATTTCCACTGGATCCAGTAAAAAAGTCGCGAGGGTCAAGATCCGTCCGTCCTGTTGCTGAGGTATCTTATCCAGCGAAATTACGGCTTAGTGTCTCATTTGAGACGTTAGAAAAGAACATCCCTACTATAATAAAGGCAGACCAGTTCTTAAAACATTTTAATTAGATACTTTAAATCGCGGTGCCCAAAAACTCAAAAGTTAAAGTATGTAAAGCAATTACATTAATGACATTGGGAACATTTTTCGTTGAATGCCAAGAAGTCACCGAACCTGCAACACGGGGCTCATAAACAAATTAGGAAGGGTTGACTTTGCAGAAGTTTTGTTCAATTTCCCTTTTGTTCTAATAGGGTCCCGTTGAATCAGCTTATGTTAATAAATTATAAATTATAAATTAATACAAAATATGTTAATTACTTCCGCTTATTTTCTTAAATTATTACATCCCATATGACGCAGTGGTGAAGGGTCTCATCGTCTCCAAGTAAGCGTACGTTCGATGCATTGTAGAACACTATCACCTGTATTGTAGAACACATATGTATGACTTGCTGGTATTCCGGATGTGAATCGCAGCTGCGACCTGTAGCGCAGCAGCTGGACTGTATCCGCCACTGCACAGCCGTGCCGTCACTTATGAGGATGTAAATATATAATCCGAATTCTACTTGCACACTTAGTCATGAAGTACCCTACTGAAGCTTCAAATCAATTGTTGAATCCGACTCGGCTGGCTACCGTTTGGGAAACTTCGCAACGACTTTTTGTCAACAATACCGCAATACCTCAAGACGAAAGTCCTTAACCAGTGTATGTTACCAGTGATGACATATGGAACAGAGACGTGGTCACTCACAATTTGGCCTCATAAGAAAGCTCAAGGTCACTCAACGAGCTACGAAGAGAGCTATGCTTGGTATTTCTCTACGAGATCGAATCAGAAATGAGGAGATCAGTAGAAGTAGAAGAACTAAAGCTGTCAACATGGCTGAAAGGATTAATAAACTGAAGTGGCAATGGCCGGGGCACATTACTCGCAGAATTGGTAGCCGTTGGGGCATACAGGTTCTCGAATGGAGACCGCGCACCGGAAAACGCAGCGTGGACAGACGACCTGGTGAAGGTCGCTGGGTGTCGTTGGATGAGAACGGCATGTGGCCGCTCGTTGTCACATACCTAAGGGGGAGGCCTTTATTCAGCAGTGGACACCCTGTAGCTGATATGATGATGGTGCGTCAAATAAAAATAGTTTACTGTCTCTTTGCTACGAAGTAGAACGTATATTCTTTACTACTCCTCCTTTTTCTTTTCAGATTAATTTATCTGCGGATTCCAAGACAGTTATTCATTTCTCTGGGACACACCGAGCTTCATTGATGGGTGTTCTTTTTAGTGGTTGCCATTGTAGATCCTGGATTATATGAGTTGCAGTGATAGAGAATGTGTGGCGGGCTCGTAACAAAAAAAAAACAAAATAGCAGCCTTTATTCTTCATAAAGCATCATTCATTTAACAGAATGTTATGTCAATTCTAAATCTGTCATTTCAGTCGGAACAAAAGATATCTAAAAACTTATTCAAGAACTATTTTAATTTACCTAAAACTTTAGTTTATCTAATGACTGATTTGAGCAAAGTCGGGATAGTTTGTACGTGGGGCACTCAAAATCAATGTGATCGTAGATCGTACAGCACGCTCTAATGGGGCTATTGGTATTGTATTAAGTTGGCCTATAGCCACTTTCGACGATATGGCAATAAGGAAACTTATACATATGATTTTCTTTTCAATGTTGGCTCCAACGTTAAGGACTTCTTTTAATTGAGGGTACTGCGTATCCACCCGAAAAGCATGCATGCAGTGCTTTCCGTGTGGATCTGGATTGAGAATATAGCACCACTCCAACTTCTCCCGTGGATGTCATAAAAGGTGACTAAGGGACTCTAAACCAGAGGAATGGGCAGTTGCGTCAATTTTGTGGAACAGGTCACCAACCTGCCTGCCAAGCGTGGTGAGTACTGCCAAGTTTCACCCCATAATGACGAAACAATTGTGGAAATCTATGGGAAAGGCTTTTGTTCTAGTAGATGTCCTAATGCATGCATAAGTGCGTGAAGTTAATAGCTTTTAACACACTCAGAGCTGGAACAATTTGTAAGTGTTGAGGAAGCAATGAACTGATTCACATTAATCATACACATCCTAGTTTTTACTTGCAACTTCGTTCTGTTACGATCTTCCTGTTTTCTAAAACGGCTAAACAGCCTAAAATCCCACTTAGTCATTAGACAGCCGCCATTTGCTAAAAGTCCTTCGTCAGCACTTTCATTCACCTCAGATGCCCCGCATTCACGCTCATCAGTCTCCTTCCATCATCCGTCGCGAGCACTGATTCTATTTCTCGTGTACTGTCTATTTCATTGTTATATCAAATTTCAAGTACTAGATCTGTGTAGTTTTAAAAAGTATTTTTTAAAACTTCTTCCACTCGTACCCGAATAACCACTCGCATCTTGGTTACGGGAAGTTTATACCCTATTCTTATTCCACGGCATAATCTATCTCTATCCCAAGTTTTATGATAAACCGTTCAGCAGTTTGATTGCTTCCACATTTATAACAGTCGTATGATGTTGCATCTATACATTACTGCATGATGTTTATGTGACTGGCGTTTTACCTTAGGAAAGAAGAGGTGATCGCAAATCTATACCAATAGACTTAATAGCCACGAGGGTGAGTTGAAAAAAAAAAGTTTTTCTTAGTTTGTAGGTGAATTTATAGCTAATAAAAAAGAGATTTTTTTATGAAACGTAATTCAATATTTTAACGTAGCCCCCTATGTTTTTAAACAAATAATTCTGTTATTGTTTTGATTTCAATTAAAACTTCTTTTTTGACCTTATAATAATATTTCAAACATCAAAAAATTACCGAGTATGATTATTTGGAACTTAACTTTATCATTAATACAAAAACATCTATAATAATAATACAAAAATGTAAGTTTAAAACAATCATAGTCGTAATTTTTTTATGTTTTTGACACACCCTAATCATCATATCAGTTCGAGAATGTCCTTTGCTGACTATAGGGCCGACAAATTAACATTTTTCTTTTCACGCAGAGGAAATCCGTCATGTACCTCCGCTCCAGGAAGATCAGAGGGGCCTCTTTTTTTTAATTTTTTTTTTATTGGTGCCCAGTGGAAATTCTTCATGAACTTCCTTCGCCCCGGGGAAGGGCGAAGGGGTATGCCGGACTCCTACCGGCTAAAACCACTGGAGCGGTCATCTTCGGCACCTAAGGGAGGCTCCAGGACCTCGTATGATCACACCAGAGCCGCCCACTGGTGCCACGCCTATAGGCACATCTCGGAGAGGGTGACTGTAATGTGGTCACCCCCCCGGGGGTATTGTAAAGGATCCCCCAAAGCTTCCCACGGCAGCGCGTGACCACATTCGTGCTACCGTCTTCTCTTGGGTCGCTTGGTGTGGGCAGTGACAGGCACGCAGATTCCCCAATCTACGCACCCGCGAACCCAGAGGTCCCCTGCCTCACAGCAACGGCAGGGGGTTTCAGGCGTGTGGGAATTAAGCGCCAGGGCGGTTGTTACCCCGGCGCCGTCTCCTCCTTCTTCGAGCGGGATCGGCCCTCTCCCGATCCCGCTCTAAGATCAGAGGGGCCTGCCGGAATTGGCTACAACCACTGTAACAGTCACCTTCGGCATATAAGGAGGCTATCAACTATCAGGGACTCGAGAACAATCACACTGGAACATTCCTTTGGTATAACTGGTCTAACATTAATCTAGACACATGTCGGAGAGGATGAGTGTAAAGCATTCACCACTCCCTAGTGGAGCAAAAGGGAATGTAAGAGGCCGCAGGCACATGTCTGGGGGGATTACAATGGATTCCTCGAAGCCTCGTTGTGCATTATGCTGCTCACTTGATGGTACGTGACCAATCAAGCGCCACCATCTTTCCGGGGGTCGTCCGGTATGAATTTCAGTATAAGAAAATAACCCAAAGGTACTAAGACTTGTTTGTCGAGTTGTTTTCTTTGTCGGTATTATTATAAGGCTAGCAAAAGTAAGTAAAGTTTTTTGATCTTTGGGGAGGTTTATTTCCAGCGGTGGACCTCCTTCGGCTGAGATGATGACGATGATAGCAAAAGGACTAAAACCCAAAACAATACAAAGTTTTAAAGTGCAATTTCATACACATGCACCAACATTATCTCGTAAACATGGCTTCCCAATGTGCACACATTTATTGCCATGATCAACACCCAGACAGATTGGTTATCTTGGTATGTTTTATTAGCACGTGGGAGGATTCTGCTGGACTTAATTTTGATGTCAAACCTTACTCGCCTTTTACAAGCTTAGGTGGAGAGGGATGGTCTACTCCTTACTGGAAACCACACGAAACTTGCATATTCATTTATTTCATACATATCAGCCGTAGGACGTCCACTGCTGAACAATGGCCTTCCACATAGATTTCCTCGATCCTGTTGTAATTTTGGGGGAAATTAGCTAGTACTCACCACTCAAAATAATTCTGTTCCACAGAAGTGCTACTGCTCATCCCTCTGGTTTAGTGTCTTTGTCATCTTTTACGACATTCACGTGAGAAGATAGAGTGGAGCTATATTCTTAATCCGGACCCCTCCCAGAAACAATTTACAGATACGAAACTTAAAATCTATTTAAATATGAACTTGACGAGTTTTCGTGACTAGAATCATTTTGTTAAATAGAATATTTTGCACTCGAAAAAGTCCCAGTTCTTGCTTCTAGAAAAAATGTATCTGTACAATCTATCCATAAAGTTCCTAATCACAACTTTCATCGTCACAAAGAAAATTTCTTTCATATGATAGTGCGATATTAAATCCAAAACGTGCTTCACCCTATAATACCCCGGAGGTAACGGGGTAAATGTCACGTTATGCATAAACAAAGTAGCGACGAATAAAAGGGGAAACACGTTACATTCCCGTTATTTGACGAACTCAGCTTAGTCAGTCAGTCAGTTTTAAAATAAACAGAATACGTGAGCAATAGAGGTCTGCACAACATTTTTTTTATACCTGTCGACGAGACGAGCAAGTCATTCACCTGAAGAGAATAGGCAGAAGAAAGAAAGATTAAGTTATTTCTACGCGCAACCCACAGCTGGGAAACAAACATTTGGCTGGTATAACAAATATCGAAAAACGAACATACCACTATCTACATGATCTACTGTTACAGCTAGGAACCTTTTTAGGCTTGTGACATAATGAACTACAGGTCTACACAACGAGAGCCGGCAGCCTGCTTGGGCCCTTGGCTGAAGGCTCTTTTCCTGGCCGTAGCCTTTCTTAGGCTTCGCCAAGTTACCCAGTTACGCAGCACATCTCCCTAAAAAAAACTGCTTGGGTATATTTAAGGTAAAATTTGGGCCTCCAGCCCTAGAAAAAAAAAACACCAGGTCTTTTTTGTTAGAGATCGAGATGGACGTTCTACCGCTGTACTTAAGATTCCAATAACTCTGTTTACCTTTTATTATTGAATTAATTACCTGACAAACATTTTATTTTGAATCATTATTTTTCAAGCAAATCTGTTTCTGATTACCAAAATTATTGATTTACACATTTAAATTATTGGTAACACTGTGCTTTTTTTATAAAATTTGACAGTCACTAATTTGTAATGCCATCCAATTAATAGTAATCTGAATATACCATGTTCCACTATTTAAAATGAAAATATGTACAAAAAACCGGACAAGTACGAGTTGAACTCGCGTGGACAGGGTTCCGAAATTGCTGAATATGTTGTCTATTGTTGAATTCTGTCGTGTACCAATAACTTATCCCAAAAACAAACTTAACATCGTAGTTGAAAAACATGTTTTCCCATACATTACAACCGCAAACGTAAGCTGGTAGCACAATATTGAAAGATTTACCATGTTAAGACCATAGTCTTCTTATAGGTTTTTCTGTAATCTATAGGCAAAGAGAAATTTCATGCTTAGTATTTTCGGAGATAAAGGGGAGGTATGTATGGTAAACTTTCGTCTATTTTCTTAAATAATTAAAAAACGATATATTTTAAAATTATAAAATAAATACATTTAAAATTCTCACAACAAGCCCTTCCATTTCATATGTTACATGGTACAGTATACAAAACTTTATTCTTATATTTCTATATTACCCCCCAAAAGTGACCCCAATATTCAAAATTCATTTATTACGTTGCATGTACATGTTTGTGTCGCAGAAATTCACCCGTGTACCAAATTTCAACTTATTCGGTCTAGTAGAATCGGAGCACACGACACACAGACACACGAGTGATCCTATAAGGGTTCTGGCCGTATTTTCCTTCGGACGTTGGAATCCTAAAAATGAGACTGCGATCACCATCCTACTATCATGCGTGGTTTATGGTAAAGTCTGCTATGATCGATAATAGTTGTAATAATTGGAAAGCCCGTGTTCACCAGTGGACGCTGATGGGCTGATATATAAACAAGCTTCTTGAATGCGCATCCCTGACTCAACTTTACGACGTCTATTATGAGTTAGTTTGCAAAACTTTATTCTTAAATTTAATTATTACCCCACAAAAGTGACCCCCCAAAGTGACCCCCCAAAAGTGACCCCAATATTCAAAATTCATTTATTACGTTACGTACGTGTTTGGGTCGTAGAAATCCACACGTATACCAAATTTCAACTTATTCGCTCTTGTAGAATCGGAGCAAATTGGCTGTGACAGAGAGACAGACAAACACACAAGTGATTCTATCAGGGTTCTGGCCGTTTTTTCCTTCGGACGTTCGGAATCCTAAAAATGAAACTGCGGTCACCATCCTACTATCATGCGCGGTGATTATGGTAAAGTCTGCTATGATCGATCATACTTGTAATAATTGGAAAGTCCGTGTTCACGATATATAAACAAACTTCTTGATCGCGCATCCCAGACTCACCTTTACGACGCCTATTTTGAGGCAATACAGTCCATAAAGCAACAACTTGAAGATGTACACAAAGATTACAAAATCCAGCTTATTCAGCATTAAAGTCACGTAACAGAATGAAAAACATGATCTTCCCAGCGATAAAAGGACGTTGTGGACTCAACGTTTCCTTAAAGGAAATAGCGAAAAGAAATCTTAATAAAATTCCGTGTAATGAATTTGCGGTTGCTTTTTGTAATTACAGGAACGCTGTCCCCCTTCGCGGTCAGTTTGATTTCCCTTGGGGTTCTATTTTACCACGTTTTCTATTAAATCGCGTTCTTGTCTGTCTGTTTGTTTGTCTCTTCTGTACCTATGTTACAATAGATATTAAACTAATTTTAAAATAAAAGAACCTACTCTTTTTCCTTCCTTATATAATAAATCTATTATTTTTAAACGTTGCCCCAGACTACAATTTCTCCTGTGTCGGACACAGACATAAATTCCAAATACAATACACCCAGACCCGGAACAACTACCTGCAGATCATACAAATATTTGTTCCGTGCGGGAATCGAACCCACGACTCGGAGCGCAGCAGTCGACTGTTTCAGCCACTGCACCAACCGTGCCGACGATTACATTTAAACGACGATATTAAATATGTATGTATGATTATTTAATATCAATAAATATTATGATATAGTTATAGTTGTATATTTATGTGCGTAAATAAATGTATATCTAAACCTTTTTTAAGATAAAAATATTTTTATTCATGTAAAACCATTTATAGGCACTTATGAATAGTCAAGACTTTAGTTGCCTCGTTCCAAGGTGTAGATTTCCTATGGACAAGAACGGGCAAGAAACTCCATGGTTACTCTTTTTAAATCATATTGGTACAATGTTCTCGAAATTATGGTAATGTGAGGACAATGCAGGAAGAAAGAGTCTAAACTTCTTAAAAAGTCTACACTACACAAGCTTGATTTTAATATTCACCAGAATTTTTGATTCAATTGTCATGACAGCATTAAGATGACCAATCCCAACAGACGGCACTCGTTCACGAGCATGACGCATGCATCAGCGTCGCTCAGCTCAACCATATTGTAGGGAAACTTAGCGACCCGACACACAACGCCACCATAAGCAGGACACTTGAGTGAGCATGATCTCACCTCTCACCCATATCTTGTTGGTGCATCTACCTTGTTGTCTCTGTATAACCCAACAGTTGTCTGGTAGAACATGCCTAACTTTAATTATTAAGACCGCCATCGTACACCGTTGTACCTTAAGCATAAATAAATCTAGTGACTTCCCGATGAGCTAGAGACTAGAAACTTTAAACAGAGCTCAGAACTGAATAACAATATTCAACAAAAAGCAAAAAATAATTGTATATTAGTAATGTCTTAGATTTTCGCGATTAATACACATTATAATAAAACAATTTTAAACTGATTAAATCGCGTGTATTATTTGTTTTTCCTGACGTTTCGAACACTTTGCAGGGTTCGTGGTCGCAGGATGACATCAATAATACACGCGATTTAATCCGTTTAAATTTTTTTTATTATAATTGTATATTTTTAGGGTTCCGTAGTCAAACAAGAAAACCTTATAGTTTCGCCATGTCTGTCCGTCTGTCTATCCGACTCTCTGTTGCAGCCATTTTATTTGCAGACCACTAACGCAATGAAGTTAACATTTCTTTTTTTTTTTTTAATTAATTTGCTTCTCGCATACATTTCTGGGAAATGTGGTTGCTTAACCGGTCATTTGCTGGCGAAGCCAAAAGAGGCCTCCAGCCAGGCATAAATTAATTATTAAAAACCAAGCAACTTTCGCTAAGGGCGCCCCCTGCGGGACACGGACCTCGGCTTAGGGCGTTGCTGGGGATATCAAGCTATTGTTTTGGGGACAGCTGGATCGCTATTATTTAAATTGTATTAAGGGACATTTAAAGCTACAGGCTCGGCACGGGCCGGCGCGAGCAAGAGACGGGAGGGAGAAGTGCTAACTTGGACGGGAAGGTGACGCGGCGATAGGCCTCCGCGACGTCGGTGAGGCGGGCATCCTCGGCGGCGAGGGCGGTACAACGGTCGGGTGTTCAGTGAACGAGACAACGCGAGTCTCTTCATGTGATCTAACGTGATTTTATCGTCTGGATCGACCAGAACGTGCCTCGGGCGGCGTACTCTACTGATACGGGAGGGTTCGTAGTCGGCGGCTGATACCACAAGGGGATTTGGGTGGGACAGGGCAGAATCGAGATAGCGTTTGGACGCTTGTTTCATAAATTGCCTGATGGTCGGCAAGTTAAGGTCGAAATGGAGTTGGTCGTTTCGCATGTACAGAGGCGCTCCGGTGGCCTTGCGCATGAAACGGGTTTGGAGGGTTTCTAATCTACGGAGTGGGTATGATTCGGCGTGTGCGAACACTGGGCTGGCATAGGTCATGATGGGTCGAATGCATGTGGTGTAAATTCTCACCTTATTTCTAAGGGATAATTTACTACGAGCGTTCAGAATATAGTGAAGGCGACCGAGCACAAAGGCAGCGCGGGCACGCACCATCTTTGTGTGGGGAATGAAGGTCAGTTTTTTGTCTAGGGTGACTCCAAGATACTTGGCGTGCGGTTCCCAAGGAACCGATTGGCCCAGCATCGAGATCTCCCTGAAGCGTGGGTGGTCGTCGCCTAATTTGCAAAATAGGACGGCTTTACTTTTGATAGGGTTAACTTCGATCCGCCATTTCTTAAACCATTTACCGTAGACGTTGGCTGTGGTTTGGAGGATCTTAGTTATACTATCGGGACTGCTACCAGAGTAGAATATGGCCGTGTCATCTGCGAACAGTGCTAATTGGGTCGTATTAGCAGGTCTTTTGGGGAGGTCACTGGTGTACAGTGTGAACAATAATGGGGCCAGCACGGATCCTTGTGGGACTCCGGCTCTAATGGGGTGGGGGGAAGAGAGAGCGCCCGTGATTCGATATCGGAAACTGCGATTTGACAAGAAGTCTCGTATGATGAGAACGAGACGGTCGGGCACTCCGAGTTGGTACAACTTATATAATAAGCCATTGTGCCAGACTTTGTCAAATGCTTTCGCAACATCGAAAAAGAGGACTCCCGTCATCAGGCCGCGTGAGAATCCGAACGTGATGTGTTCAACTAGTCGGTGGACTTGTTGTACACACGAGTGTTTGGTTCTAAAACCAAACTGTTCGTCGGGAATGAGTTTCTTGGAATCGGCATAATCCTTTAATCGGGAATAGATAATCCGCTCATAAATCTTCGCAAGAGAATTGAGAAGGCTTATGGGGCGATAGCTGGAAGGCTCGACTTGGGCTTACCGGGTTTGGGAATACCGATAACGGTGGCCTGTTTCCACGTATGCGGAAATAGGTTATTGTTTAATGCCGCATTGAAGATGACGGTCATTAAGGCGATAAGACGTTCGGGGAAGAGTTTAATCACCTTGTTGGTGATACCGTCAGAGCCGGGGGCTTTGCGAGGGTGAATCTTTTTCACGAGATTTCTGACCTCGTCTGCCGTGACCGGAGGGAGGGGGTCGTCAGGGTCCTCGGCAGGCGGAATAGCTGCTCTACGTTCGACTTCAGCGTCAACCTTTTTGAGGTGAGCTTGGTCTACAGGTAGAGTGCTTGGGGAACATTGCGCTTCTAGACTGTCAGCTAGGCATTCGGATTTTTCGTCGTCATCAAAGGCCGGCCTTTGGTTGGGACGGTTGAGGGGGGGGACAGCATTGGATGTTTCGGATTTGAGTTTCCGTTGCAGATGCCAGAACGCAAGGTGGGTTGGCTCTAAGTCGCCCAACATCTTATCCCAGTTAGCCTCTCGGCACTCCTTGATACGTTCCTTGACAGCACGCTGCAGGTGGCGCATAAAGAGGCGATTGGGTTCGCTGGGAAAAGATGAGTACGCTCTAAGGGCTGCGTTCTTCTCCGTCATCAGTGCACGTACATCGTCAGGGAGTTTCATGCGATGGTCTTCCATCGCAGGAACTCGCCGTGAACACTCGTCCACGACGGACTGTACATGCCCGGTGAGGGAGTCGATCGCGCCTAGCGTGTCTGCGACTGACGTTATGCATTCGGGAATTCTATCTAACTGAGCGGACGAGGGGTCGTTGAGGCGTTGCCTAACTTTCCTCCAGTCCGTCGTCACAATGGTCTGAGGGGGTAGCCCTGTGTCCGTGGGGCCAAAGCGGGAGGTGAGGTGAAGGATCACAGGACGGTGATCGGAGTCTAGCTCTTGTAGTACTTCAATGGAATGCAACTTGAGGTTGACATTCATTAGAAGTGCTATGTCGAGTATATCCGGGCGATGATTAACATTGCTGGGGTAGTGAGTGGGATACATCGGGGCGATGATGTCAAAATTGAGGAGGTTACTGAGGGAGTATAATTTACTTCCTCTGTGGTTGTGGGTGAGACAGTTCCAAGACTCATGTTTGGCATTGAGATCTCCCGCCACTATGACGGAGTCGCCTAGATCGAAGAGTGCTTCGAGATCCGATTGGATTGGATCGTCTTGGGCATTGGGGGATTGGTAAGCCGACACTATAGTGATCGGTTGATGACCTGTCATGCCTATTCTGCACACAGATGCCTCTAGATGGGAAAGGGACGGGGTATCTAGGGGCATGCAATAAAGGGATCTCTTATAGTAGATAAGAGTGCCTCCTCCACGGGAGTGGGTCCTATCGTTGCGCACTATATCATAGTTTGCAATTCTAGGGTTCCTGTGAGAGGGTTTCAAAAAGGACTCTTGTATCAACATAATGTCAATAAGGTGGTCGCGGAGGAATAAGGCGATTTCGTCTTTTTGGCCATTAATGCTGTTGGCATTGAAGATGCCTATTTTAAGGGATCGGGGTTTTATTCTGCACCTGCTTTGTGAATCCATTACGGATGAACGCGGTAGGAGAGGAGGGCGGATGAAACATCAGCGAAGTCGCTGAGAACTAGCATGAGGCCGTATTGGCCCTGGTTTGCCCTAATGGCTGCGGCCATTTGGGCGACTCTGTTCGGGTCGACAGAGTTGAGAAGACCGAGGCAAACTGAGAGGTCGTCAGTTTTGAGAAGGGGTGAGGAAGGGGCGGCCCTCTGAGAGTGCACTTGTGGTGCGGGTTGGTTGTACGGCACGGGAAGGTACGGTGCCGTATGGGGGGCGGTCATCAGCGAGGGAATCGCTGACGCTTGGGTCGCCTGTTGGGTCAGTAAACTAGGCCTCAGGGCGGGGAACGCTTGCTGATGATTCAGCGCGTTACACGGCGATGGCCTTTGAGGGCTGAGTCGTTGGGACGTGGGAGGGGCCTGAGAGGCGGCGGCCGCGAAGGCTTGGGTAGCCGCTTTGCGCTTTGCTGCCTTGTTGTTAGCGCGCGGTGCTTTGGGGCATCCGCGATAATTCGCGGGATGACCCGACTCACCGCAAAGCACACAACTCGGAGGCTCTGTGCAAAGCGTGCGATCTTTGGGGCGATCGCAGTCGGAGGTGCTGTGGTCACCTAGGCACTTAACGCACCTAGGTTTGGCGTAGCAGTGTCGCTGCGCGTGATCATAGAGTTGGCAGCGGTGACACCGCCCGGGAGGACCATAACGATGGGGAGGTTCGATTTTAATGCCTGAGAGGTGGCATACAGTCTTGATATTAAAAATCTTCCGATCATTATCGGCGGTCTTTTCGCATATGGCGAGGACCATATCGTAAGCTTCACCGCTGCGACCAGCGTGCATGCGATGAACTTCGAGGACGGGGATACTTTGCGACAGAAGGTCGTCTTTGATGGAGTCGGTGTCGATCTCCTTGGGGATGCCTTTAAGGACTACCCGGAGTGGGCGTTCCTCAGCGAGAGAGTACGTGTGAAAGTACACGTTCCTGTCTTGGAGGGCACGGGTCAAAGACCTGAAGTCTTGGGCAGTGGGAACTGCCACTTTGACCCCGACGGCTGTGGTGCGGGCACTTAGGTAGTTAATACCTAGCTCTATACACATTTTGGACACGTCATTCCACTTGTCCTTGGCCTGAATGTATATAGCAGGCGGTTTTTTGTCCTTTTTAGGGACCTTGGCGGGCTGGGATTGGGAGTTAGCGGGGGTAGGGGTAGGGGGAAGACTGGCCTGAGAAGAGGCCGTTGTGGGGACAGGGGCAGAGGGCGGAGCGGAGGACGAAGCCTCGTCCGTTTTCGGGGCTTTAGCGGGCGCTGCTTGAGCAGAGGACTTGGCCTTGCGGGCCCGCTTTTTACGGCTACCGCTGACGAGTTGGAACTCGTCAGAGGCCGAATCGGAGGAGGGAATTTGGGGGGGAGGGGGAGAGTCCTCGCTCTCTGACATGTCCGACACGTCCGAGAGTATGTGCATGTCGGCTTCGGGGGACGTGGAGGCGTTCGTGCTGGCGGTGGGGAGGGAGGCTTTTGCCTGAGGGGCGGATGATATACCGGCATCTAGTTCGGGGGTTGTGCCCCTTTTTTTGGGTTCGGGATAGGGGGGCTGCACTTTTGTGCCTGGCTCTAGTGGGGAGAGAAGGTTGCCATACTTGGCAACAAAGTAGGGGTCCTTTAGGAGGATCTCCCTAATATTTTTCCACAGCGTGGCGTCGTCGGCCATTTTGTTTATAAAACAAAATGGCGGACGGGGGGACGAAAACAAAAATACGCTATAAGCGCGGAGGAACAAACGCGATTTACGCGGTCCCTAACCTCCCGGGTTGGATGGGCCCGGGGGTGTGTAACAAACCCTCCCTGCCGGGTATAGGCAGGGAGGTGTGAGTACCTGTGGTGAGCCCTAAGCTAGTACCATCCGTGGCCAGTCTTAATGGGCAAACGGGTCCCTGACAGCTCTTTTGCAAGGGGCGATAAGGTATCGCCCGCAAGAGACTGTATAATCTGAAAATGTAGACTCGAACTAGGGTCGACTAGGGTAGCCCCCAAGGCCGGTGGTCCTAGTCCGCTGCCGACTAACTGCTTTGCCCTGATGGGGCTAGGCGGGTGTGCCGGGTCAACACCCCACTCGGCTTCGTTGGCACCGTAAGGTATCCGCCGAGGGCCACCAAACAGTGGTTTTTCCCTGAAGGGGCACAATAACTCGATGAATTTAATCGGTCAAAAAAACAAAAATCAGTAGTCGCCTTGAAAAAGGCAACACGTGATTTAAATGAAGTGACTGCAATCCGACGGGACGGATTGCGAACAAACACTACACGGCACACTGATCGGGGAGCGCGAGCACTGCACGACCGTCTGCGGCGAGCGTCAGACACGGAATGTTAACATTTCGTATGGTTATGCATTCTTATGATGCTGCCGATATTAAATAAAAATACTTTAGTAAAAGGATTTTTAGAGTACTTCCCTTTTTTTTCTTGCACAATGAGGTCATGGTTTCGGGTTATTTTTGAGAATATATGTCAAAAATATAAGAGATTTGAGTCTGTAAAGATCACTTCTGCGGAGGTAAGGGGGAATTTAGAGTCAGTTTGGCGATATGCAACTGCGCAAACCAATTACCACTCATTCACTGAGCACTCAAAATCTGTGCCAGGCAACTGCATATTTTTGTTGTACTAATCAGTCTTCGCATTCATTTGAATAGAAATAAAACTTTTTAGCAAAAAAAAAAATACCGAATTCAAAACCCCTACACGATATAAAAATAACCACTGAAAAGGCAAAAAAAACTTTATGAATTCGGGCGGGGCCAGGTTTAAAATATAACTTCTCGTTGGTCTGCATGGACCATGGTTGGGGCATTGTTTTGTTAAAAAGTTTTGTTTGTTTCTTTTTAAATATATCTAAGAACTTTTCAAATTTGGTTCAGTATTTAACACTAAAAATAAGAATGACTCATATTGGTTCACCGATCTGAGAGGAATCGAAACCATCATCATTAAGACATCATCTAGATAAGCGTAGTCAAATTAACCTGTTTATAGAAGCTGGATAAAAAACTACTAAATCAAATGGTATGAAATTTATATGGGACCAACGCGAAAGCATTTTCCACCAGTTAAAAAAATAATTGCTCAAATCGGTCCACAAATCTCGGAGTAATCGGTACATAATAATTAATTTAATACATAAAAATAAATACGCATCGAATTGAGAACCACCTCCTTTTCGAACTTTAAAACTAACGAAAATTAATGAAATATTCTGTGAAAACAGCAAATCAATTCTAATCCAATCCATACATCACCAATAATTTGATTGATATCTGAATAGAATAATCTAGACTATGCAACGGGTTTTATCTTAACCTCCAGTCGAACAAGTAGTTTTCAAAACAATACGCAACAAAACTTTTCCTCTTAAATATGACAACACCGTTCCTTAACCGACTACCCTGTTATCGTTTCCTCATTGGTAACCAAAACGCAGTCAAAATAACGACCCACCCAAACAGCTGTCCTCGACTATCCCAATAGTGTCCCTTATTTGTCCCAAATTTGTCCCTTGCCCATCGTTAGGACAATTCTCACGTATCTACTTACTTATTAAGGGCTCTTTGGGCGGGCCAATATAAAAATCTCCTTCGAATTCTATTCTCGTGAGTGCAAAACTTTGGTTAGATGTGGTCAAATTGATACATCCGAATTTCTCTGCCTCACTTTCTTTAAAAGGGTTGAAAATTACATTTTGACGGGTTACGTGTTTTCATAGGAGTCTAGAGGTTTTACTACATTGTAATGATTTCCGTTAAGAACTAGTTAGATAGTCTCCGAATGTGTTACGTAATCTAGGGAATGTTTCCTACTATTGTGGACGTTATAAGGACAATAGATTGGTGTCTGGTGATAAATTATGATGACAAGATTAACAAAAAATGTGACGGATTATATGATTCAAGCCACAAGCAACAAGTTACACCATCATTATCATCATCATCATCATGTCAGCCAAAGGACGTCCACTGCTGAACAAAGGCCTCCCCCACAGATTTCCACAACGAGCGGTTACATGCCATCCACATGCAATTTTTTCCTGCAAATTGCCCTACTCTTAACTCACCATCGCATCGTGTGCCCAGCTTTGTCTTGAAGTCCCCCATCACAACAGTAAAGTGTGTCTTGATATTTATTACTTTTTTTTCTTTATAAGAAAACGTTGCCCTACACTAGGATTTCTCCTGTGTCGTGGGTGCGTTTACAGATATGAATTCCACATACAATACACCCAGATCTGGAACAACTACCTGCAGATCATACAGATATTTGTTCCGTGCGGGAATCGAATCCATGACCCGGAGCGCAGCAGCCGACTGTATCAGCCACTGCACCAACTGTGCCGTCAATCACTTGGTAAGTAGAGCCTACTTACGTCCTCATACATATTCTCTACTTCATCATCTGGGTGTCTCAAGGTCAGTGCGTAGGCCTGTATGACCTTCAATGAATAATACCTCTTGGATATTTTGAGTATAAGTTATACTTATATTAGATTATATATTTGTATTTATGTATTAATATGCAAATTGGTGTAGTTATACTATTTATTTATGCAAATACCTGTATTTTCTTGTATATATATCGATATCATTATCTACATCATGGTTCAGTACACCACAGACTACCTGAATTTCTTTATTTCCCTACTTTTAAATCCATCCAAAGGTTGTCTGTAAAAGATGGCTTTTAGCGAGAAGACCGCCCATTGTGCCACGCTAACTATTGTAAATAATCCTTTATATTATTTTGGTGTACAATAAAGTTATATTCTATTCTATTCTATTCTAGTCTGCTCGACACACTTTCAATTATCACTATGTTGTTAATGAGGGAACTGCGCACGAGGTACCCCGCACCACCTTGAGACAGATGTTCGCCTTCCCGGTAACAGAATAGGTTGCCAGATTTCACTGTTATTGTGTCCTCATCCTCCCTTCGGAATTTTGATGAACACATAACATCCCAGTGCAACTTTTGCCCTCTGTTTACTAGCTCACTGTTTATTCGTCTAGCTCAACGATCGTTTCGTCTGCCCTTAGTATGCGTGCGTTATTTGATACCAGGGCGTTTTCGTTTGGCGTAGTTGCAGGGTCCGTTCCGGAGATTCTTAGCACCCCCTGCCCTGCCATTACCGTGACCGCTACCATGGAACCACGAGTAATAGCAAGGTTGCCGGGAACTGGGGGCTGGTGTATTAACAGTGTCGTCATTTTGGGGGAAATTTGCCGATACTCACCACGCTTGGCAGGCGAGTTGGTAAGCGCAGAATTGCTACTGTCCGACAAAAGAGACGCTGCTGCCCATCCTTCTGATTAAATGTCCTTTAGTCGACTATTACAACACGGGAGGAGATGGAGTGGTGCTATATTCTTAATCCGGACACCACACGGAATAAATAACAAATAAACTATTTGAATCTGAAGCTTCAGTAGGGTACTTTATGACTTAGTGTGCAGGTTTGGATTATAAATTTACATCCCCATAAGTGACGACACGTTCGGTTCGATTCCCGCACGGAACAAATATCTGTTGATCCGCAGGTAGTTGTTTCGGGATTGGGTGTATGGTGTGTGGAATTTGTTTCTCTAAACGCGCCCGCGTAATTTTTTTTACTTATAAAAGCTATACAAAATTTACGCTTTTATATTTGAAAGAATAGTTTGATTTTCATTTAAAAAAAGTTATAATTTGTTTTTATTTTTGTAAAGTAGCCTAACATTTACAGATAAATTTCACATCCGAAAACCAGAATCTGAATAAGTATCTGCAAGCCATACAATCATGTTCTACGACAGGCATCTTACTTAGGTACGCTTACTTGGAGATGATTAGTCACTTCACCACTGCGTCATATAGGATGTAATAATTTAAGAAAATACGAAGTATTTTACATATTTTAAAGCTGTATCAACCTCAGACCCTATAAGAACAGTACGGAAATTAAGCAAAACTTCTGCAAAGTCTAACCTCCTTAATTTCTTTACGAGCCCCGTGTTCGCTGTCTTTCATTCAACGAAAAATGTTCCTAATGTCATTAATGTAACTTTTAAGTTTTCGGGCACCGTGATTGAAAGTATCTAATGAAAACTTCTAAGAAGAGGTCAGCTTTTATAGAAAATAATAAGAGAGGTTGTCTTTCTTACGTCTCAAATGAGACACTTACCCGTTTTACCGCTGGATAAGATACCTGAGCCACAGGACGGACGGATCTTGGTCCTCACGACCTGCATCTGATATCTAATTTTCCAATTCTGTACGCTTAAGTCACCATTCGCTCCTGCCCTATCCTATTTCTCAACTATCCGCTATTTACGATGGCACGGTTGGTGCAGTGGCTGACACAGTCGGCTGCTGCGCTCGGGGTCGTGGGTTCGATTCCCGCACGGATCAAATATTTGTATGATCTGCATGTAGTTGCTCCGGGTCTGGGTGTATTGTATGTGGAATTCGTGTCTGTAAACGCACCCACGACACAGGAGAAATCTAAGTGTGGGGCAAGGTTTTTATCTAGGTTAATTTATCTAGACACGTTCGCGGTCTGCTATATGTACATGCATATATGCACACAATGTAGCCGCGTCTCGTAACGGTGTCGCAGGTCCAGAGATTTTATCACTTCAAAAAATGAGCGCACTCATATTTAGCGGAGAATTCCAGTTAGTACACTGTATTTAAAAATCATTTTACTTATGTAGATCGATTTACAAAATACTGTGGACTCTCCGTCAAATGTGAGACCCACTGACTAGCTTTTGGCTTGTTTTATTGTAACCATGTACATCGAACAGCGGCGATTAGCGGCCTCATCGCTCCAGAAACAGAAACGTCCGTGGTGGCAAATCCACTCGCGTTTGTGGACGAGTTAGTACAGTTCTCAGGGAGGGTTTTAAAGGATAATGTATAGTATAATAATAGATATAAATACTAAAAAGGTAAAAACAAATTAAAAGAAATATAACTTTTTTTTAAACATGCTTATATTTTTACTTGTTATTAATACGAAACATAATTTAATTGTGATAAGAAACATAAAAAAATTACCATTATATAAAGTCTTACTTTAATAATCGAAAATATTTTAGGTGGTCTATCTGTAGGATGCAATGATGCGTTTTAGCACAAAAAAATCATAATATCACAACCTTTATTTTATACATATTCACAATTAATTTAATTAATTTGTTTCCTATTGCATAAAAAGAACAATTCACCACATAAAAACTACAGGTAACTATCACTACTATGTCTTTCTAAAAATACTGTGGTACTGACACCGACCACGCACGCACAATAACACTAAACGTGTTTAAAAATGGTCCGGTCGAACAACAATGTGGTTGTTTAGTAGCCCACCAGTGTGTGTTGATACTTGAAATGAATTCTATACCATTCATAGAGCCTAGCCTCAAAATATTTTCCATTATTAAAGTAAGACCCTATATATTATTAAAACCTAAAATTTAAACCATGTATTAAATCTTTTCACTTTTATCACAATTTCAATTATTTAAATAAAAGCGTGTTACATTTTGATCGCAGGAGGAATAAAACACGTAACACGCATTTATATCGGCCATATATATCCACTGCTGAACAAAGACCTCCCCCATAGATTTCCACAACTGTGTCATCCTTTTGGGGGCCTCGTGCCAATACTCACCACGCTTGGCAGACGAGCTGGTAAGCGCAGTCTGGCTACCGTTTCACAGAAGGGACGCTGCTGTCCATCCCTCTGGTTTAGGTTCCCTTAGTCGCCTTTTACGACATCCACGGGAGGAGATGGAGTGGTGCTATATTCTTAATCCGGACACCACAAGGACAGCATGTAGTTAGTTCATTTTAAATCACATCATGAGCTAGAAAAAGAAAACACCATATACATCACAGAGTACAGTTTTATTTGAACAAGCAAATAAACAAGACCATTTCAATGTACATAATATACACATTGTTTTTTAAGGCAGTACATAGGTTGTTATAAGCTTCTGCGTTCATCAGCTTGGAAAGTGACTTCCCTGAAGGTCGAGGATCGCCGCCAGGACAGTTTGAATACATCATGTTGTGGTCGCAATCCTAAAAGAGACAAATCATTTTAGGAGATATTGACGTCATTAAGATAAATAAACAGTGCTTTGAAGAAAATCAGTTGATCCTTTTGATTTTTTTATTATCATATTGAAACAACATAGAGCCTTAGGCTGATGCAGAGCACGGACTTTCTGATAAATACTGCCTGAGGATGCACACCTCGCGGTTGTGGAGAATCTTAGAATTTAAAAGTCTCAACCTCCACACTTTCTCGGGATGTACAGCCTAATTGCCGGAGAACGAGGGTGATGCATCCGATTTGCAGTCAGCAGTGTACGGATCATGCTATCCAGGGCATCAAGTTCCGTCTGAGTCCACTTGAGTATGCCAAAGGAGTAGGCAAAGGCTTAACCCAAGCGTTGAAGGCGGGCACCTTATCGTCACCTGACAAAATACTTTTAAGTACTTTCTTCAGGTGGCCGAAGTAAGCTAAGAAAGAAGTGCTCCTTCAACGATTGCTTCATGTCAGCCTCGTTGATGCCCAATGCCTCTGACATACCCAAGTATTTATATGATTCCGTTGCGGGAAGTGATCTAAGGTAAATGGAATCCGAGAGCTGAATTCCCTCAGATTCTATGATCTTACCTCATTTTATATGCATGATCACACATTTATCCATACTGAATTCCATCCTAATAAAAAAAAAGTTTCAGTTACTTTCATTAACTCTATTAATTGCAATTTGCTAGGAGCAAATAGTTTCAGGTCGTCCATGTAAAGCAGGTGGGATACGAAATTACCTCCGCTCTGCAACGGGCAGCCTAGCCCTGATCTAGCAATGTGCTGAGAGGGTCCACGGTCAATCAAAACCACAGGAGGCTCAGACTATCGCCCTAGAATATTCTTCGCTCAATCTAGTGCAAAAAAACGCTCTTGATCTCGAGACGTAAAGTTATTATAGGTAGCCTCTTATGCCCAATAATTCCATTAGCTACAGTGGCTTCAAACCGGAGTACAGTAATGTCTAAATGACATTGTTCTGCGGCCATACATTGTTAGCCTTTTTTTTTATTGATGTCCAGTGGAAATTCTACATGGAACTTCCTTCACCCCGGGGAAGGGCGAAGGGGTATGCCGGACTCCTACCGGCTAAAACCACTGGAGCGGTCATCTTCGGCACCGAAGGGGGGCTCCAGGTCCTCGTAAGATCACACTAGAGCCGCCCATTAGTGCCACGCCTTTAGGCACATCACGGAGGGGATGACTGTAAAGCGGTCACCCCCTCTAATACATTGTTAGCCTAGGAATCAACAGGCATGTAAAATCACTTTCTGTGTTCTAAATGATGACTACATTCGACTGAAATTAAAGTAACGGACACTCCTAGGAACCTTGCTAGGTAGTCATACAGTAGTAAAATACATACATTATAGCTAACAATAATACTTTTTAAATAAATAAAGAAATACCGACGTCAAAATCCCTGCACGATATAAAAATATTGAAACCACTAAAAATAATAAAAACAACTTTATTTATGAAGTTGGGCGGGGCGAACACCGAGTTTCAATAGTATCCATCATTTCGGCCGAATGAAGTCCACTGCTGGACACAGGCTTCCACCAAAGATCACCACAATGACCGATATGGGTGTGTTGTGGGCTCATTGCAGGGTTTTGCCATAATCGCCACGCTTGGCAGACGGGTTGGCGATCGCAGTTGAGTTGTTAATGTACTCGAAGGACGCTGCTGCCCATTTTCCGGCTAATCCCTTAGTCGACTTTTACGACACCCACGAGACGAAATGTGGTGGTGGTATTCTAAGCCGGCACCACACGGCAGTGTACAGTATCCAAATCTGTATAAAATATAACTTAACATTTAATATTAGTTCAATCTCCATCCATCTCAAGTAACAAACACAAATGAGTTAAAACACGGTAAATACAAATTCGCTGTGCAACGCTATTGTAATAAAAACTATTTGAAAAATAGCTATAGCAAAAGTGCCAGAAATTGTTAAATTGCGCTCTCGTCTACAACAAAATTGTACGGCATTTGGAATTTTCGAGGAATTGCTCTGGAATTCTGACAAACCTCCAGAATGGAGGACTGCGGAACAAATGAGATTGTGCGTGAATGCGGCGTGACCATATCGCAAATTTACGACAAATTAGATTGTTTTATGGTTATTTCGAATAGGTAAAAACTTGTTTCTGAACAAAAACTCACATGGATTATCACTAGGGTACATACTTTGCAAGGAAATTATTCTTTTTCAGGGTCAAAATACTTGTTGCTAGCATGTATATATGAGTATGGTAGGTAGTATGTAGTACGTTGCCTGAGCCTGACTCCTGTCACCGTTACATGGCAGAAGGCCTCGCGGGTCACGAGCGCGCGCCGATGAGAGAAGAAATTTATATTTACCAATTTAAAAAAATGAAGTCGTTCTCAATTCCCTATTATGTATGTATGTATTTCGTCGATGTTCACTAACACAAAACAGTACTTGTTTTCCACCCGACTGCCCCAGAAGGAGGGTAATGCTTTTCAAGTGCATGTATGTCTATTTCTTAGGCACGCTTTGTAGCCCAAACGACTTGTTTGATTAAAACATATGAGGTGTCATTATAATATGGACTATATTATTTATTTACGCAGTCTGGTTTTTATTTTGTTTAATCACGTTTTACTTGTTTTAAAAATATGTATCTACATTGAGGTCCCATTTAATTTTGATAAAAATCTCCGAAAGTTCGAAGGACTCGGAAAATACCATGGAAACATCTAAACAGTAAACCTATCGTGGCTGCAACATCGAAGGAAATATTAATGTTTATTTATTAAATATTTTTATTCTTTTTTACGCGTCCGTGTGGTTTTGAAGTTGATTAGTATTTTGTGGTAGAAAGATTTAATTTGCAATCTCAAACATAAATCGAATAGGGAACGCCAGCTTCACGCACAACTCAAAGTACAAATGAAACGAGGTAAACTTCGTTCATAACTTCATTTAGTACTCAAACATGAATGTAATGCATATGGAACTTAGTTTTTATTCAATTAAAATGTAGGAATATAATAATGTTAAATGCATATGAGATATAATAAATGGTCAACTGCAGCGCTGTGAGTGTAGAAAAAATTAAAATATGTAAGATTTATTAAATAATCATCATCATATCGGCCAAAGAATATCCACTCCTGAAAAATGACATCCATAGATTTCCACAACGACTGGTTACATGTCATAATTTTGAGGAGAATTTGCCAGTTTTCATCACGCTTGGCAGGCGGGTCGGTATGCGTAGAATGTTTGCGGTTCCACAAAAGGGACGTTGCTGCCATTGCTGCCAATCCCTCTGGTTTAGAGTTGCTTAGTCGCTTTTTACAATATACAAGGGCTGAGATGGAGTGGTGTTATATGCTTAATCCGGACACCACATCGAGTAGTATACTGAACCGAAAGGGTATTAAACAAAAGTCTATGAAGATTACATTAAAAGTCACATGAAGATAAAATATGTTTCATTGTTGCATTTTATAGTCGAATTCTAGTTCAGTTTTGATGTAATGAGAGATTATTTAGTGTCCCTAGGAAAAGGGCATGTTTAAGTTTTTCTGGCTCATACCTCACATTATGAGAGACGTGTTCGTTTTTTATCAGAGGCCATTATGTATGCGTACATAATAACTAAAATCATAAAAGACAAACTATAACCACATCCTTGTAAATGCAATCATAGTAGTAGCTGATTGAAATGGTTTTATGGACAGCAAAGATCGGAATAGGCAATACCTATGTATACAACAGGAGATAATAATTATTAAATTGTTTTGTTCGAGTATAGTCCACCAAAATATTACTCAAAGTCAATGATCACAAAAAGCAATGAACTAAAATTTCTATTTATTTAATATTTTCCGGGCCACCACAACTTTATGCTTTAAAACTAAACAAGTGTAAAAGAACTATGTAAAGTTTCCGACATAGCTGAAAGGATTTGTAAGCTGATATGGCAATAGGTGGGCCACATTGCTGGTAGAACTAATGGTCGTTGGAACAAATGGGTTTTCTTGCGGAGACCGCACACCGGAAAACGCAGCGTGGGATGAGACGGACAGACGACCTGGTGAAGATCGCTGAGAGTTGTTGGATGCGGACGGCATGTCGTTGTGGAAATCTATGTGGGAGGCCTTTCTGGGTTCAGCAGATGACGTCCTTTTGGGCATAATCATGATGATGATGATAAACAACTATCTGTTACCCGCGATTTCGTTCGCGAGTAAACTAAAATAAAACCTTTATTTTTTGTGGTTCTTCTCGCTAACATTTCAGCTAAATCTGGCGGCTGATTAACCAGGCAATTTGGCAGACAAAAGGGGCCTCCAGCCAGGCTTAACATTTAATTTAAAACAAAGCAATTGCGACTGCGCCCCCTGCGCTAAAGGGACAGCTAGATCGGTATTATTTCATGTATCCTCATCCCATTGGTATCGTATTAGGCCACTATGGGATTAGCCGGAGGATGGGTAGCAGCCTCCTTCGAGTATATTTACAACCCAACTGCGATCGGCAACCCATCTGCCAAGCGTGGTGATTATAGCTAAACCCCTGATGAGTACACAACATAAACGCAGACAGGTCGTTGTGATCTATGGGGAGATGATCTGTGTCCAGCAGTAGACTTTTTTGGCAGTGATGATGATGATGATGGGATGTTTTAAGCTACTGACTTGGCACGGGAAGAGTAAGGGTTGGGGGATGAAAACCTTTCCTATATCCTAGTCCATTATATAATCTACTCCCTGACAAATTCACTTCAATCCATTTAGCTATTTCAGCGCGATTTAGAGAAAACATCCAAACATAACAATTTCATGTGTTGACACATATCTATAATTTTAGAATAAAAATATAGTCTAATGGACCTGTCGCGCTATCATAAATCTCCGTGCAAATATATCTATTTCCACGGAGATTTATGACAGCATGATACATGGGTGGATTCATCAACTCAGCGAGTCAGTTAAATTCAAAATTTTAAAGTGTGTAGTAACAGTTTCTACAAAGGGATATTCCAACACAGGTATCACGTGACCAATCGTTAGCATGCAAAGTGAACTAAAAAAGGTTATATACCTGATAAACGTCGCCTTCGGAGACAATTACTGAAAATTTTTGCAACGTGACAGCTTGTTCGTAGGGGCAGATTTCGGGTATGTCAAAAAGGAAATCCAACGTGCATCGACGGAACTGCGCTCGAGCACTGTAAAAAAAATTGGAAAATAAAAAAGAGGCATTTGTCACCAGGTCTACGATTTTTTGTTGAAATATTTCTGACGTTGTCTATGTGAATTCGTGTTCATTGTTGCGGCGGTTAGGCCAAATGGATGGTGAAATACTTTTACTTTTTGTACAAAGGATAGTAAGATCTATGCTAGTTCATTTTCAAGTTATTTCTATCTTTTTACGTAAATACAGTACTAATTTTCCAGCTCCTTGGATTTACTTTCCCAAAAAGGATTTGTTGTGCTTTTGTTGACAACCACATATTTTACGTTGAACTACTTTAGAGAGTTTCTGATTTTATATTTCTACTCCTTTGGTTTCCGCAAATCTAATAAAACACATTTTAAAGTGAAAAGTAATACTTTATGTACGTACGTATTCTTAATATATTTATTTATATACTCTTTAAACTAAAAAACTTCTGATGTGCAACCACAAGTTTTCAATTAAGTTAACAGTACAATAAGCGGTCGCATCCGCGATCTCTTTCACGAAATTCAATATTTTATTATTTAGAAATTCATTAAAATTATATAAATAATAACAACATACATTTAATGTATAGAGCTAAAGCAAGCCAAAATGGAATAGTAGCATTTAGAGCGCCAAATAATGGTCCTTTACCAGTAAAAGTCTTTTAAAGGATGACAATGAAAGAGCCCATCTTATTGTTACCGGTAGGAATTTCATAGACGAGCTGTATAAATAGTAAATTGCTGGATTAATAGAAAAAAAGCATTATAAGGTAAAAAATCTGATTACCTGAGGAATGGCGTTTTGAAAAGTCGCTCAATCATATAAATTAGTTCTCGGTGAGATCAAGAGAGGTGGCAGCAGCAAAACGGACGATAGGAAAAAGAAGACATTGTGCAAGTGTAATATTAGTTTCGAAGCCTGTTCAAAATGTTTCAAAAAGATCAGAGTGAGATGTTATGATTTTGTTAGGTAAGTTAGAAAGGGGTAATAAACATATTGGGTATTTAAAATAACAAAAATCAATTGCTTTAGAAAAACAGTTGCTTATGGTGTCATAGAACGTAATACAACGGCGAGGCTGCCTGACCTTGGAGAGAAACGAGAAACAATTGCTATTAGGATACTTATATTTTCTGCGCTCATCGATGTGACGTGTTAATATAAATTTTCTATTAGCCACTCTTTCTTATCACCATCGTACAATAGTCGCATCATCAGACATCATAGAATCAATTCGATTTTCAGACTTCTGAACTAGGTAAGAAAGTTCTTAGCAATCAATATTTCCCCGTACCAATCTTTAGCGACTACACGGCCAGTATATGTTTTATAGTTTTTTTTAAGTCACCTGAATTTATTTATGTTATTAATTTATCTAAAAAGTAAATAACGCATATTATTATGATACTTGATAGTTATAACATTATCAAATAATATGAACTTTTTCTGTGAGTCGTGATTTGACTCTTACAATAAAATTTGTTCACACACAGCAATATGAATGAACTTTTCATACTTAAAACTACATTGTCACATGATGTCTTAAATTGGCAGTAATGAAAGTAAAGATAGCCAAGACTCAGACGCACAGATATATTTAATTGGAAGCTACAATATTCCTTTTGAAAGACACATTTGTCATGCAGGAATATCAAATGGATATTCAAAGCAAAAATTATACAACACTGACCAACACATATAGAAATGAGTTTCGAAGTGAGTCCACTCGTGTGTGGTGTTCTTTTGATCGTCAACCAACGCTTTGAAAAGTGTATAGCAGCTCTCCCAAGCGTCGGAGGCTCCGTCGATGCACATTGGCAGCACGTCGTACCCTAAAACAAATGGCTACCATATAACGTAATGTTAACGTTATTATATTATTATTCGTATAATTTTCGACTGGGTAGATTTCATTAGAAATCTTATATCATAATAAGTCCTGGGATACCTGAAGTTTTATAACATTTGGTAGACGGCGGTCAGCAATTGACTCAGGTCTTTATACAGGGATTTTATTTCTGTGGTCGCGGGTGCGCCTAATTTGTACTCTGCGTGCTCAATCTGAGCAACCCCTGGAATAATAGTAGCATGCATGTGTTGACGTACACAGAATGACTTCGGGTTATCTATAAATATCCTGGGGGTGACCATTTTCCAGTCACCTTAGAACTCTCTAGGAGGCTCTAGAACATTCGTTCTCGTGATCCCGTGAAGTGACCGTCTAGGTGGTCTGAGCCGTTAAGCATGCCCCTCCACCCTCCCCAGGGCGAAATAATTCATGAAGCTTTTCATATTGGTGAAAAAAAAGGTTGACTTAATTGATTCTACTAATATATATTTACGCTCATCACTGACTCATTGACGGACTCACTTACTGACTCTATCACGCTGTAAAATAATTCATTATTTTACTTTTTCTACGGGTGCCTTAGGTTTAAAGCATATCATCCTTAAATTATTAATATTTTTTATAAAGACAGCTTATAAACTAGAACTTAAAGTTAGTTTACTAGATTTTAGACATTATTAAATTTTAAGATGCAGCTCAACATATAAGTCTATTTATACATACACAGTTACTTACTAGACAGAAACCAGTCGTCGTCACAAACATTGCTAACTACATGCATGTGTCCGCGGATACTCTCTTCGTTGAAGTGGCTCTCTGTCACGTCTTTACAATCCGAGTTCCAGTCTATAGCGCAATTTGTGAGATGTCGTATTGCTCTGAAAGAAATGTAAAATGGTTTTAATGTTAATCCAACACAGTGAGTCAGAAGCCTGCTATTACTTTTGGATACTGATTTCCACTGACTAGTACAATTAGGTTGCATATCGAAGACATCTATGAAATTTGGAGTACAAATATTGGTCTTATATCATAAATAATATTATATATAAAGATAATCGGGGTTTATTATTAACCAGCGAATGAATAGCAAGCATTAGCCAAAGGGGAATACCCATGTGCCATACAAAAGCAAGCCTGCGATGAAAACATATGAATTACATACATCAAATTCTACTTAAAATCGAAGGAAACACATTACAATTTCATTAATTATGTAAAGACTAGTGAGAAGCCATTAAAAACCTTGTTGTGAAAGATAGGTTGCTTCAAGGATAGTGCACAGAATACTTAATATTACTGACATAGTAAGGAAATTAATAAATAAGCGATAGTTAAACAACAAAAAACCATGCAGATAAGGCAGTCCGTAATTCGAGTCGCAAATACAAAAGAATTAATTATATATCTAGTGAACCCTAAGACTATACACGGATAGTATTAAGCATAAACAAAAAATCTATCACCACGTCTTACGAGCACATGCGCAACGTCATATAAAAGAAAGGGATGTTTGTAGAGCATTGGTTACAGCAAAATAATCGAATGGCACAATTCTGTTCTAATGTAAAAATCCACTTTCTGTTAAAACTGTTAGCGTCGTGTGTTAACCAGATGGGTTCAGGTAAATATAGCTGTAGGCGCGCAACGCTTCAAGACGTGCGCGAACGGTTAGTGCTTTCTCTTTTCATCACACGTAATGCTCGCATTAGGATGGCAGGTCTTTATAACTGGAAATTGTTCAACTTAATAGTCTCTATCTATGTACTTAGGTAATACAATATCTTTGAGTGAACCGAATCAATAAATGAAATGTTATACGGGAATGTCATATTATCAGTAAGGCTAACGACATGTGACTCATACAGCCGATTTCAGACGTATTTATAAGTGTTGTTTTGTTTTTGTAAAATGTCATTGCAGCATATATGATTTAAATGTTGTAGTTTTTAAAAATTATTGGTTTTGATTAAATATTGGCATGCCTAAATGATCAAATTTATAAAAGCCAGGCAGGAAGTCATTTCAAATATGACTGATATATTTATTATTCATAATCTCGATAACCCATTAGACGACAACCATATTAAATACTAACAATAACAGTTATACTTTTACCCTAGTTAAAAAAAACTTGAGAGTAATTAATTATTCATATAATATTCTAAATATAATTTAGTATTATTGGTAGTTTTTGTTCATTTCAGGCATTGAATTTTAGCATGAAAGGATTCCAGAATTAATGATTTTATTTTAAGCAATAAACATCTTTGTTTCAAATTTGTATAACAAATTATTTGAAGCAGAGATACATTACATTATGAGTCGAGCGATGATAACATTTCATACGCTACACGTGTTACAGATTACAAACAAAGAAAGAAAACTCGTTATCATAGCAAAACAATGTTTTAAATTTGTTCGTAAGATTTAATATTATTTTTGTTTAAATTTGTGGACATACTGTTATTTTTATTTTCCACCACCACCACCACCGATTGCCAGGTAAAATTTTAACCCGATTGAGTATTTTTAAATCAAGTTCCAATAAATTGATGAGGACTTGGCCTTGCGGGCCCGTTTTTTACGGCTTCGCTGACGAGTTAAAACTCGTCAGAGGAGCTTGGTTGAGGGTGAGGGAGGGGAGTGTCCTCACACTCTGAGGCTAATGAAACCTAAAACATGTCCGAGTGGATGATCATGGCTGCATCGGGGGACAGGGGGATCCGTTTTGAAAGTGGGAGGGATGGTGAGTATGGATTTGGGTTTGGGACCTGAGGACGGTGCAGGTGGAGCCTGCGTGGTTGCGGGGGGAATAAGTTTGCCATAAGTGGCAATGATGTAGGGGTCCTTTAAGAGGACCTCTCTAATGAATTTCAAGAGGGGAGCGTCGTCGACCATTTTGTTGTGGAAAAAACAAGTAAGTAGGTACCTACAACACAAAAATCTGTCTGTCTGTCTGTTTATTCCCGATAATCTCTGAAACGGCTGGACCGATTTCTACGGGACTTTCACTGGCAGATGTTATAAGGAATAACTTCGGCTACTTTTATCTTAGAAAAATAATTAGGGTTCCACGTAAAAGTTTATAATATTAGTAGAATTATGTACTTACTTGCACCAATCACTAATTTTCGCAGGCATCGGTGGGGACTTCCTACTGGTATTATACATAAGTGCGGCTTCCACGGTACAGTTCAGTGCGTAATTTGAGAAATTTTCACAATTGATGTTCTTTACCAAAACCAGTTTTTCTTTGTCTTTTGTTAGAGTCATCACCGGTTCAAATTCTAGGTCTTCTGATGATTGTGCTCGTGATTTGGGAGTTCGTTCATCGTATTCGTATAAATCTGAAACACAATGAAGAAATTATTATATTCTGATAACAGTTTTGTATGCCGAGTGCCCGCGTGGGATTTGAAACTGAAAGTATTCTTGGTCTACCGCGTTCCGCACTGCCGAGTATAGTCCCCTATGTCGATACGAGATGTGAATTGACACTGCCATATTGGATAGATTAGTCTAGATTTTTGCATTAGTAAACATTTACAGGCATATATAGGAAAACCTTGTTATGTGCGAGTCAATGCATGCCTAAAGTCACGTTTCATAGTAATAGAAAAGTAAGATGCCGCACAGGTATTTGTGCAAAGGACCAGGAATATTTCATTAGTAGGGAATCGAGAGACCGACTGCCGTGTGGTGCCGGCAAAGAATTTCACCACCACATCTCACCCTGTGGGTGTCGTAAAAGGCGACTATGGGATTAGCCGGAGGATGGGCAGCAGCATCCTTCAAGTACATTTATAACTCAAATGCGATCGCCAACCCGTCTGCCAAGCGTGCGGATTATGGCAAAACCCCGCAATAGGCTCACAACACAAAACCAAACCGGTCGTTGTGGCTATCTTTGGGGGAGGCTTCTGTCCAGCTGAAATGATGAACTAAGAGATAACTAGATCTCTTTCCCAGCATGCGACACAACACCCGGCATTCCGCATCCAGCTGGACCCAGCATGCATTTTCAGATCGTGCATCCATCTGGCTGTGTGGGCGTCCCGCACTACGTTTACCCATACGCGGTCTCCACTCTAGGGTTCATCTGCTCCAAAGTCCATCGGTCCTTCGACAGACGTGACCAGCCTTCTGCCACTGGGAGATCTCTAGCAGTGGACCGATAATAGACTGATGATGATAAATGTCTGTCTAAATAGTTTTAGTGGAGAGATCAGATAAAATTATATTTGCCATATAATATTTTAAACTTTTTATAATATGCGGTTGGAAAGCTATATATATGCCATATGTGACCAAATTTTTGTGATAGACTGAAACATAGACATGATGAAGTTAGTATGTATGCTAGTTTGCCGCAATGCGCGTTGTTGGGGCTATACAGGGAGAGATCAACCTGAACAAGGCAACTCGCATCTGATGGGCACGAATGAATGGGTGGCCATACACTATAGAATCACCTCAGCTCATTTTAAGCGCCCTGGGTGCCAGGTGCTCTTTATGGTCCACAGCTTCATCAGTCAATTTTAAGATATGCTATACTTTCCCGCACCTTAACATACTGTTATTTTCTATGTGGTGCTCGAATTAAATACATTGCACGACTCCATCTCATCCGTAAAAGGCACGTAAGGGACTCTAAGCCAGAGGGATCTGGAACCCTTCTGTAGAACCGAAGCCATACTGTGCTCACCAACCCGCCTTTCAAGCATGGTGAGTACTGATAATTTCCCCCACATCATTATAAAAATCAATGTTTTGCTTTTGTTCAGCAGTGGAATTCCTTTAGCTGATATGCTGATGATGATAATGATCATTTTTATAATTTATTTTTTATTGATCCGGTGGAAATACATCATATACTTCCTCCGCCCCGGGAAAGGGCCAAAGGGCATGCCGGATGATTATAATGATCCTACTTGTTATGTGTTATGTTGTTGCCTTTTTTTTATTGGTGTCCAGTGGAAATTCTTCATGAACTTACTTCGGTCTGGGGAAGGGCGAAGGGTATGCCGGGACTCTTACCAGCTAAAACCACTGGAGCGGTCATCTTCGGCACCGAAGTGGGCTCTAGATCCTCGTAAGATCACACTAGAGCCGCCCATTGGTGCCACGCCTTTATGCACATCACGGAGGGGATGACTGTAAAGCGGTCACCCCCTCTAACGGAGCAAAGGCGAATGTAAAAAGGTCGCCCTACAGGCACTTCTCGGGGAGGGTTGTAAAGGATCCCCCCAAGCCTCACCGAGCACTGTGCTGCGCACACGGTATCACATGTCCACGTGCGCGCCGCCGTCTTCCCTTCGCTCGGTGTGAGCACGGAGACTCCCTAATCTACGCGCCCGCGACCATGAAAGTTGTTTCCTAGGAATTTGCGTGATAATGTATATTCAATTAAAATATATAAACACACTTAAGAATACATAGTCTCGCTATATAGTATCGCTTCGAAATTTGATGAACCAAAGAATAAAGCAGGATCTAATAGCCAAATCCCCGATTTGGCTATTGGACCCTGATAATGAGATACTTTTGCATCAATCATAAAAGTTGACTGATCCTTTGGACGAGGACCTGGAGCCCCTTAGGTACCGAAGATAACCACCCTAGTGGTTTTAGCCGGTAGGAGTCCAGCATGCCCCTTCGTCTTTCCCCGGGGCGGAGGAAGTTCACGTAGAATTTCCACTGGGACCAATAGATAAGATAAGATAAGATAAGATAAAAATATTTTTATTCATGTAAAACCATATACAGGCACTTATGAATAGTCAAGGCTTTAGTTGCCGCGTTCCAAGATGTTGATTTCCTATGGAGAAGAACGGGCAAGAAACTCCATGGTTACTCTTTTTAAATCATAATAATTGTTACAGTATTTTTGGTTACATTGCTCTCAAAATAAATAATGTGAGGACAATGTAGCAGAAAAAAGTAAACTTCTTTAAAAGTCCACACTAAACAAGCCTGATATTTATGTTAAATTATGATTAAATTGTCATGGCAGCATTAAGCTGACCAATCCCAACAGACAGCACTCGTTCACGAGCATGACGCATGCATCAGCGTCGCTCGGCTCAACCATATTGTAGGGCAACTAAGCGACCCGATACACGACGCCACCATCAGCAGGACACTTGAGTGAGCATGACATACCTAAACTGCCAGACAACTATCACGTCAATTAAACAAAATAAATTAATAATCCACATGGTCCTCGCACTTACAGTTTCAAATCTAAGTAAAGCGAATATAAAACAAAAACAACCAACACCAAAAAGTAATTGGTGTCACTTAAACAAATTGAGGATGAGGGATTATCAAATGTCATTAAATGAATTAATATAATCCATTATAAAAAAATGTCAAAGTAAATAAAAATTAATGGCAATGGTATTTGATACATCAAACCCAATAATGTCAATATCGGCCTTTGAACATTGGAGCAGCTCAATCCCAAGCATTTTTGTCGTCCATATACTCTGTAACTTTATAGAAACCCTTTCTACACAACTTCTGCTTTATAATGGACTTAAATTTATTAAGGCTTAATTTCTGAATATCACTTGGGATTTTATTGTAAAAACGTACACATTGGCATTTAAACGATTTGCTTATCTTCTGAAGCCTGGTAGCAGGAACAACCAGTTTGTGTTTGTTCCTGGTATTAATATTATGAATATCACTGTTTTTTGTAAAGAGGTTAATATTTTTATGTACATATAAAACATTTTCATAAATGTACTGGGATGGAACGGTCATTATATTAATCTCTTTAAATTTCTGTTGGAGTGAATATTGAGGGCTTAACTTATAAATTGATCGGATGGCTCGTTTCTGCAGCACAAAAATAGTTTGGATATCGGCAGCATTACCCCACAACAGAATAGCATACGACATTACACTATGAAAATAACCAAAATATACTAGTCGCGCTGTTTCTACATCTGTTAAATAACGAATTTTCATTACTGCGTATGCTGCAGCGCTAAGCCTTTTCGACAATTTTAGTATATGCGGTCCCCACTGCAGCTTAGAATCTAAAGTAATACCTAGAAACACTGCGGTGTCCACAAGGTCCAACTCCGCACCATTCATTTGTACAGTGGCTTTTACTGCTTTAACATTAGGTGTTGTAAATTTCATACATTTAGTTTTTTTCTCGTTCAAGAGTAAATTGTTAACATTAAACCAGTTGACCACTCTGGAGATAGCGCTGTTTATATCGTCAGTTGCCAGATGTTGGCGTTTGAGTTTAAATAAAAGCGAAGTGTCATCTGCAAACAACACTATCTCATGATTATCCCCTACAGTATAGGGTAAGTCATTTATATATATAAGAAACAAAAATGGGCCTAGAATTGAGCCCTGTGGTACTCCCATTTTAACTACAGACCCAGGAGATATCTTACCATTAATATCTACTTTCTGAATCCTATTACTCAAATATGAAACAAGAAGAGCCAGCGCAGAGTCCTTAATACCATAGTGTAGTAATTTCCTGATCAAAATTTCGTGAACAACACAATCAAATGCCTTAGACAAATCACAGAAAATGCCCAAGGCATCGTGTGAATCCTCCCACGCACCGAAAATATGTCCTAAAAGTTCAACACCGGCATCAGTTGTTGAACGACCCTTTGTAAAGCCAAATTGCTTGCAATGTAATAAATGATACTTATCAAAAAAGCTTTGCAATTGTACCAAAATCAATTTTTCAAAAATTTTACTAAATGTAGGTAGTACTGAAATAGGTCTAAAATTTGTAGGGTCAGATGTACTACCTGATTTAAACAAAGGAATAATCTTACTATTTTTCATAAGATCAGGAAATTTTCCACGGTCAACACATTCATTAAAAATTATTGCCAACTCAGGTGCAACAATGTCAATAATTGATTTGGCTACTTTAACGGAATTTCCCCACAAGTCAGCGGTTTTTTTATTATTTAGCGTGTTAAAGATTCTTATTATATCTCTGTAATTAACATGATCAAATTTAAATTGATTACTGCAAGTGTTAACATTACTTTTAAGTATAGTTTCCGCAACAGTGGGTGAAGAATTCAGCGACTTTGTAGTCGAAACGGGAATGTCGGTAAAAAACTTTTCAAAAGCTGTAGCAACTTCTAATTCTGATTTAATGATGTTGTCATCTATAATTAAGCTATAGTCACTGTCCCGGCTATTAGCTCTTCCAGTTTCACTACTAATTATATTCCAAGTCATTTTAATTATGTTATCACTACTTTTTATTTTGGAACTCAAATAACGAGATTTTGCTATATGACAAATTCGTTTGAATAATTTGGAGTAATTTTTCACATATAGATTAAAAGTATCACTATTAAAATATGTGCGTTCATTATATAGTTCATATAGTCTCTTTCTACTTATATGAATTCCAATAGTAGCCCATTCACTAAAACTTGCATTTCCATTAACCGAGATTTTCTTGGGGATAAAAGTAGAATTAAATTCTTGACAGTACATATTAAAAAAATCATTATATAAAATGTTTGGATTATCATTATATGGCAAAAAAGTTAATTTATTTCTAAGCTTATTTCTAAATCTTTCCAAGCGAATCGCGGTTTTTGGACAAACAGTGATATCCTTTTTACCCACACTTTTTCTTTGGTTTACAACAGTAATCTGTTGTCCACAATGATCCGAGTCTAATAAATTAATAACTTGTTTGTAGGATGGTATAATATCTGTGTATATATTATCTAAGCATGTGGCTGTGGTCTGAGTAATTCTAGTAGGCTCCAGAAACAAATTAACAAGATTGTATGACTGAAAAAGGCTTTGAATTTTTACACTTAAAATAAATAAATAACTTAGTTTACTAATGTCTAGTTAATCGATGCATATAATTACGTTGGTTGTACGCACATGGTGCGATTTATGCATGTAGAGCCCGAATACTCAGTAATTGTATTTTATGTATGCAACCTTGCCACGAGACGAGTGAGTCATTCGCCTAGTCAAAGGTTTTTATTTCAAATAAACCAAATATTGCCACTTATGAAACGTCAGAATATCTGAAAACCGTACAACGATGTCTTATATATGGCATTGGGAAAATTGTGGAAGATACGATAGAGAAATCATAATCTAAGAGAAGAAGAAGAAGAAGAAATGTCAGAATCTATGTTGCATGGTCCAAATAGTTAATCTCGTGGAGAAGGGCCGGCAAGAAACTTCATGGATACTCTTTTAAAATAATTGAGATTACAATGCTGATTGACACAAATAGTGGCAGGCGTATTCCTGCGTGATACTACACTACGCTTGCCACCTAATATTGAGTCTCTTATGCCCAGTAATTTTACTAGCTGCATTGCCTTTTAAACCATAACAGTAATGTCTAAAGTAGAAACATTGTTGCTTCATAATCTTTGTCTTCTGTATCTTGGCAGGCCGGTTGATGATCGCAGTTGTGTTGTTAATGTACTCGAAGGATGCTGCTGCCCATTGTCAGGCTAATCCCATAGTCGCCTCTAACGACACCCACGGGATGAGATGGGTTGGTGCTATTCGTTGGCGGAACGGTTTCAACACGATAGTAGAATAACTGGCACCATAGTAGTTCCACATAGCCAGACACTTGTAACAAGAGGACTACGACCAGTGACCTTTTTTTTTTTTTTTTTTATTTTTTTTTTATTGGTGCCCAGTGGAAATTCATCATGAACTTCCTTCGCCCCGGGGAAGGACGAAGGGGTATGCCGGACTCCTACCGGCTAAAACCACTGGAGCGGTCATCTTCGGCACCTAAGGGAGGCTCCAGGTCCTCGTATGATCACACTAGAGCCGCTGGTGCCACGCCTATTGGCACATCTCGGAGAGGGTGACTGTAAAGCGGTCACCCCCCCAGGGGGGATTGTAAAGGATCCCCCAAAGCGTCCCACGGCAGCGCGTGACCACATGCGTGCTACCGTCTTCTCTTGGGTCGCTTGGTGTGAGCACGCAGATTCCCCAATCTACGCACCCGCGAACCCAGAGGTCCCCCACCTTATAGCAACGGCAGGGGTTTTCAGGCGTATCGGAATTAGGCGCCGTCTCCTTCTTCTTCGAGCGGGATCGGCCCTCTCCCGATCCCGCTCTGCGGTCTCCTTCTGGAGCATGACGCTCTCACAGAAGGAGACCACTGCATTCCAATTTTCGTGCTCTGCCAACATAGCCGACACTACTGCTGGCAGAGAGAGATCTTGCCCGATCCGATCGACCAGGATCCGCCGCTCGGCTCGTTTAAATGAAATTCTGCTGCAGACGGTGTCTGTCGGACATTCGGGTACGCAGTGTCACCACTCACATACAGCTCACTAGTTCACGACTAAATTCTATCTACAAGCCTGTGACCAATCTAAACAACAAATCTCTAAATAATACTCACGATAACTACGTTCAGTTTCAATATACTCACAGACGGCATTCAAACATTCCAAAAGAATTGTAACAACGTAGAGAATTATCATTTCTCAATTACGTCCCTATTTTGATATCATTTCTTTGAATTTCACATCACATTATCCAATGTAAGTAAATCTTCTAATGTCATTTCTGACACTGCGGCGACATTAACATTGTATGGGGAAATCTAATTCTGCTCTATGCTTTAGTAAGCTTACCTTTTTTGACTGTCGTAGTTCGTGGTTTTCTATAATTTCATTTTCACTAATTTCAATAAAGCTTGGTTTACATTACTCTAGCAATAATACAACTTTAAAAAAAAATTAACTACTGATTAAATTAAAATATAAAAATAGCATTAGTTCACACACACATAAGCCCGTATACGTTTACAGCTGAGCATGAAGTCCCATAAACAGCCACCAGCGTAAGTGGCTTGAGGTGTCGAGAGGTGCTGCTTATTATCATTTGTCTCGCTTTACGGGTTTAAATCCCGATCTTTTGATAGGGTTACGCGGAGACGTCCAGTACTCAGAAGCTCTTCAAGACGTAAATCAGTAGGCTAAGTAGGGATAGTGTTTATAAAATACAGCTTGTAATTTCCATGTATTAATAAAATAATGGAATAAAAACAAAATAACTTTAAAAAAACTGCTTGATAACTTAATACGTGTAAACTAGGCATTAGATAGTATATAGATATGGTTGTATAAATTAATTTTCGCAGCAGCAATAGCTTAGTAGTTGAACGTTTGCCTTCTATAGAGGAGGATCTAAGTTAACGGTGAAGGGAAATATCGCGAGGAAACTTGCACACCTGAGAGGGCTCCTAAAATGTTGTTTATGGTGTGTGGTAACGCCATCTCTTTAATGTGTAAGAACTAATTAAAATATGTCTTGCGCGGGCGATCATCCCTACCACCTCCCCACTCGCACGCTAACCAACCGCGGCCGTTGAATATGCCGTGACCTATATCTAGTATGAAAAAACTCTTGAGCCTGATCGGAAGCTGCTCAGAACTACTCACCGCGGTCTTCTGGCAATCTTGCTGAAGACTATCGCCGTCCAATTCGTTGGACTGCACTATAGACGCCTATAAAGTGTTGTGATTACTTATCCGCCCGCGGATGTAAAACTGAGTGACGTATTGTGCTGTGCCACGTGTTCTTGCCTAGCGTGTGTGAACCCTCGCCAGCCATTTGGAAGAGAGAAGACCTACATCAGAGGCGTGCTGATACTAAAGAGCGGCAGCTCCAAGGTAAGGCGTGCACCTAATCCTCTCTCCAACGATCGCCCCGCCTATATCCGCGTGTTTTCCGTTTAATGTAACTCATCTTTTACCAGCATCCTTCGAATACAGTCCACTTCCAAAAACATAACTGATAGTCACATACTTTATGAGGTTGTTCTCATTCCGCAACATAACCGCCAAACCATTTTTTGGTCCTTCGAGCCGGATTTTATCCGATATACCTACATTGGAAGTAATGTTGTACACCCAGTACGTGGTTGCAACAACTCCCTAAGTGTAATAGGTATCTAATTAATATTTACATAACTACCCATTTTAACCCATTGTGTGGTTGTTATTATTTAAAGATTTTATAAAAGTCTACTAGTGAACTCCATATTTCAATAGTTTTTATTCCACCGCCCTTGTAGTAGTTGTCTACCTACATTGAATTTACAATTATTCGGTACACCGTACAAATGACATTCCGCATACCGCACTATTATTAGGTTGGTACCCATTCAATTGTAAGTTATAAATTCTACTAGGTATAATATCATAACATTAATCCCAGTACTTCGCAACGATTGCAGGCTGCAAGTTACATGTTTATGCTTGTTTGTTCATAGTGAATAGTTTACTTCTTTACTATTTCTTGTGGTTAATAAATACCTACATAAACATGACGCGTGATGAGAAAGTACCTTCTTCGGAAGAACAACAGTTGGTGATTTTAGAGGCAAAACGTAATGCACTATTCGAACGTATTCAAGGGATTTATGAGCAATCTAAAACCGCCACCACTTCCGAATATAAAAAGGAAAGCTTTCTTAGTTCTTGTATAACATTAGATAACATTCGTACAGACTTTCATAAGTTGTTAGACGATTATAATGCGAAGTTACTAGCTACTAATTCTGCCGCTAAGCCTAACTACCAAGCCTATGCCTCGTTTGAAGACCTGTACTGTTATATTAGACGCGTGATGTCTCAGTTCGCGGACTCGTCCTCCGTGTCCCATGTTTGTCCTAGCTCCGCGATTCGTAAGCCTAGGCTACCGCCCATAGAACTTATGTCATTCGACGGCGACATACGCAACTGGCCTTTGTTTTATGCGAGTTTTAAGTCTACAGTACATAACAATACATCGCTGACAGACGCTGAAAGATTGTATTATCTCATAGGTAAGCTGTCAACAAAGGCGCAATCCGTATTCGCGGGGGTAACGCCCAGTGCTGAGAACTACCAGGTCATATTCCAGTCATTACTCGATAGGTATCAGGATATACGTATCCTTGCATCTACTTATTTAGATCAAGCTCTAAATCTGAAATTCTCCGGTCCCGCGTCTGCGGCAAACTTCCAACTGTTTGTGGATAAGTATGTTACTGCAGTTAATTCCCTTAAAAATCTTAAATTAGATAACTTATCAGATTTTATACTACTACAACTCGCAATAAAAAAGTTCGACACTGACACTATCCGTGCTTTTGAGATGACGGAGCGTGATAATAAAATACCTACACTCGATAGTTTTTTGTCTTTTATTAAAGATCAGTGTAGAATATTCCGTAATACGCAGCCTAGCACGTCTAGCTCGTCTATTATTAATAATAACGTGAAACAGAAGTCGAATAAATATCGAACTACAAATAATTGTATCTCTGCTCCCAATCCGCAATCTTATGTGTCATGTTCAGAGTCGCATAACTCGCACAAGTGCATGTGCGACGTTATTGTACATGCACACTATTATAAATGTCCCGCATTTAATAATTTGACTCCGTCCGTTCGTTTTAAAATTGTAAAGGATAGTAACGCATGTGTCAATTGTCTGAGTTTAAAACACAAGACTAGTAACTGTTCTTCTAAATTAAAATGCCGCTCTTGCAACCAACGTCATCATACGTTGTTGCATTTTGATAAGAAAACCCCTTGCTTATCAGATGACACTTCTAACGTAGTTATAGACCCCGCCCCAGCTGTCCCGGTGTTTTCACAGCAGGAGCAAGTTGCATCGCAGGTCACTCGTGCCACTGCGCCTATGCGGTCTGTGCAGCAGCCAGAAGTATCGCTATGTGCGACAGCCAATGCGATGTCGCCCTTACGTCTCACTGCGCACAGAGCGACTGTATCCGAAGACAGTCGCCAATGTACAGTGCCTACGACAGTCTTGCTCGCTACTGCGCAAGTGGTTATATACGATGATAGTAATAAACCGCACATAGTTCGTTGCTTACTAGACAGTGCATCACAGAGTAATTTTATTACTTTTGACTGTTTTAAGCGTCTCGGACATATGAATACTTATAAGAATTGTAACTTAATTGTAAAGGGAATTGGGGGTTCAGAAAAGTCTGTTAAGGGTTCAGTAGATTTAAAAATATATTCGCGTTATAATAATGCTATAAACTTTGACGTTTCCTCGCTTATCGTGGAACGTATTACAGAGACGCTCCCTGCCGCTCGCATCGACTTATCCAAACTGTCTCACCTCAAAACGTTGCGGCTCGCAGACACTGCGTTTGCGCAGCCGGGCAATATCGATGTCTTGATTGGTGCTTCAGTTTTCCCGCATTTGCTATTGCCTAACGTTGTGCGTAGTAATCAACATAATATACCTCCCGCTATTGAGACCGTATTTGGGTATGTGATTATGGGTACCGTACCTACATCACTTGCCTTCAACTATACAACGTCTTGTTGTTCTGTTCTTCAAGTAGATGGTATAGATTCGCTTCTTAAGCGATTCTGGGAACTTGAGGAGGTTTCCGCGCCGCCCGCGAAAAGTCCTAGCGACTTTGAGTGCGAAGAACATTTCCGCGCTACCACCGTTCGTGATGAAAGTGGTAGATATACAGTCGCGTTACCTTTCTGTGGCGATCCTTTTTCACTAGGCGATTCATACACGACTGCGCTAAAACGCTTTCATTGTCTAGAACGAAAACTTGATGCGTCACTAAAGATGCGCGACGCTTATAATGTTGTCATGCGTGACTACATAAATAACGGCTATTTAAGTCCGGTTGATTTTAAAAATGCCGACACCTCACGTCCCTCGTATTATATACCGCATCACGGTGTCGTTCGCGAAGATAAAACCACTTCCAAACTTCGCGTGGTTTTAGATGCGAGTAGTAAGACCACATCAGGTCATTCGATTAATGACATTTTGCATGCGGGCCCTAATCTGCAAGGTGACCTTTTTGATATAATAAGTAACTTTCGGCTGTTTCAAATTGCGCTGGCCGCTGACTGCCGTCAGATGTTTTTTCAAATACTGGTACATGAATCTGACCGCAGGTACCAAAGTATTTTATATAGGTTCGATAAAATCGATCCTATAGCAGAGTATCAGTTCAACCGTGTTTGTTTCGGACTGAAATCTAGTCCTTACCATGCGTTGCGTGTTGTTCGCCAGCTGATCGCTGATGAAGGCGATAATTTTCCCGCTGCAGCAGCTGCTGCTTCTTTCGCCCTATATGTGGACGATATAGTCTATAGTGTCATGACCACACCGCAAGCAATTTTGCTTTCTAAAGAGCTTATTCAGCTTTTTAAGCGAGGCCAATTTGACCTTGTCAAATGGACAAGTAATTCAAAGGAGGTTCTTGCACACATACCTGACTCTCATAAAGATTCTCAGAACATTGAGTTCGAGAAATCTGTACCGCAAAAGGTTCTGGGCTTGCGCTGGGATAAATCCATTGACAGTTTCCACTTTGCAGTCACTACACCAGAGAGCCTGTGCACCAAGCGCGCCATGTTATCTACAGTGGCTCGACTCTGGGATATAATGGGGTTTGTGGCTCCCACCATTTTGTACGCCAAGCTCTTGATCAAAGAGCTCTGGCTATCAAAGTGTGGATGGGATGACGCACCGCCTCGTCATGTCATCTCTGCTTGGACGCAGTTTTGCTCCGAGTTTCCTGCGCTTAATAAAATTGCTATTCCGCGTCATCTGGGACTAGTCCAAGGATGTACCGTAAATTTGGTGGGTTTCGCTGACGCCAGTGAGCGTGCTTATGGTGGAGTTGTCTACATACAAGTCTGTATTGGTTCCAACTACTCAGTGCAGCTAGTATGTGCCAAGTCAAAGGTATCTCCTGTGAAAACCATTTCTGTAGCGAGACTGGAGTTATGCGCAGCTGTTCTGCTATCTAAGTTGATACGCAAAGTTCAAGATACTATATCGCCTCGATTTGCCATCAGTAAAGTTTACGCATTTACCGATTCCATGGTCGTGCTAGCCTGGATAAATTCTTCTCCGCATCGTTGGCAGACATTCGTCGCCAATCGGGTTACAAAATTAACAGAACTTATTCCCGCTACTTGTTTTAATCACGTCGCGGGTACCGAGAATCCCGCTGATTGTTTGTCCCGTGGTATTACCCCGGACAAGCTCGTACATCATCCTTTGTGGCATCACGGTCCCTCTTGGGTTTCTCGTGATGTATCGGAATGGCCCATAAATATCTTCGATAATTACGGGTCACACGGAGATGTACCCGAGCAGAAGTCAGTTGCTCATCCTGTGACTTCAAATCTCACTGAATCTCCTACCTATACGCTGGCTCATCGTATGTCATCCTGGTCTAAGGTGCTACGCGTTATAGTTTATGTATATCGGTTTTTAAAACCAAACCTTCGTGGTACTTCTATATCGAGCTCAGATCTCGATTTTGCAGAAATCAAAATTTTGCAAGTCGTACAGGCCATTCATTTTACTGACGACATTCATAATTTAAAAAATGACAAACCTTGTTCACCCGCACTTCATAAGCTTAAGCCGTTTCTTGATGAGAACGGTCTCATACGCGTTGGTGGTCGTCTCACTAATTCTGGAGAAGACTTTGAATACAAACACCCTCGTATTCTACCACGTCATGACCACGTAGTCGATCTTCTTGTTGATTTCTATCACAAAAGATATCTGCATGCCGGTCCGGAGTTGCTTATGTCCCTACTTAGGCGTAAATATTGGATTTTGGCTGCACGGCGAATAATTCGTCAAAGAATTCACAAGTGCAACACTTGCTTTAAATTTCGACCACGTCAGGTCTTTCCGCTTATGGCCGACCTTCCTAGCCAGCGCGTTAACCAAGTCGATAAGGCGTTCACACATACGGGGTGTGACTATGCAGGTCCATTGCAATATACTCCAGTCCGCGGGCGAGGTGTCAGGAGCCGTAAAGCTTGGCTATGTATATTTACATGTTTGACAACCCGTGCTACACATATTGAAGTAGCTACGGATTTGAGTACGGTGACCTTCCTTGCTGCGCTTAAACGCTTTCTATCACGACGTGGTCCTATTAAATGTCTTTACACAGACAATGGAACTTGTTACGTGGGTGCAAGTTCTTATTTACGCGATCTCTATAAATTTCTTAGTAAAGAATATCGTCCTCGCCTCCAAGAAGAACTTACTGAGAATCGCATAGATTGGAAATTTATTCCGCCTGCTTCCCCGCATTTCGGTGGTTGCTGGGAAAGTATGGTTAAGGTAGTGAAATCACATCTTTTCAAAGTTATCGGTCAACAAATACTTTCTTACGAGGAGCTTATTACTGTACTCACTCAAGTTGAGGCACTACTTAATTCGCGCCCGCTCACGACAATGAGTTACGACCCCGCGGAACCTTCCGCACTTACTCCGGCTCATTTCTTGCACACGGTGCCACTGTCGTCCCTGCCCGCTCCTAAAGCAGACGATGTTGGCTTGCTTGAGCGTCATACTTTACTCGACAAGTTGGTGCAATCGTTCTGGCAGCGCTGGCGTGCAGAGTACTTGCACCAACTTCAGGCTAGATCCAAATGGAATACTCCTTCATCTCCTATACACGAGGGGATATTAGTTGTTATAATAACAGATAATGCTCCGCCTCTTGCATGGCCATTAGGTATCGTGGAAAAACTACATCCCTCCAAAGATGGTATAACCCGTGTTGTCACCGTTAAAACCGCGAAGGGTAGCTACGTGCGCCCTGTTGTGCGTTTGTGTCCGTTACCGACTCAGTAACGCCTGACCATGGGGTTAGGCTTATTAGTTTAGGTAGTCTGTAGCTTCGCATTAATTATTTAGTTTTAATAGTTATAAGTAAGTAACTGCAATCTGTAGCTTGCACCGGCAACTTGCCATAAATTAATTTAAATATTACCGTGTTGTCTGACGCGATTGTCTGGGTATATATATCTAGTAGTGCACTTATAATACCCAAGCTTTTATTCTATGTTGTTTTAAAGGCAACCCTTTAAGGCTGGGGGAAATGGTAACGCCATCTCTTTAATGTGTAAGAACTAATTAAAATATGTCTTGCGCGGGCGATCATCCCTACCACCTCCCCACTCGCACGCTAACCAACCGCGGCCGTTGAATATGCCGTGACCTATATCTAGTATGAAAAAACTCTTGAGCCTGATCGGAAGCTGCTCAGAACTACTCACCGCGGTCTTCTGGCAATCTTGCTGAAGACTATCGCCGTCCAATTCGTTGGACTGCACTATAGACGCCTATAAAGTGTTGTGATTACTTATCCGCCCGCGGATGTAAAACTGAGTGACGTATTGTGCTGTGCCACGTGTTCTTGCCTAGCGTGTGTGAACCCTCGCCAGCCATTTGGAAGAGAGAAGACCTACATCAGAGGCGTGCTGATACTAAAGAGCGGCAGCTCCAAGGTAAGGCGTGCACCTAATCCTCTCTCCAACGATCGCCCCGCCTATATCCGCGTGTTTTCCGTTTAATGTAACTCATCTTTTACCAGCATCCTTCGAATACAGTCCACTTCCAAAAACATAACTGATAGTCACATACTTTATGAGGTTGTTCTCATTCCGCAACATAACCGCCAAACCAGTGTGTGTAGGCCGTCAACACATATTAGACCAGAGTGGTGGACTAAAGCCGGGGCCGTCCTACGTTACTTTATCTGCTGCGTGGTCTCCACTTCAAAAACTTTCTGCCCCAACGGCCATCAGTTCTACGAGCAAATTGCCTCGCTTATTGCTAATTCTTTTATTTATGTCGGCAAGTCTAGTTCTTCTAGGGACCTTCCAATTTATGTTTTGATCTCGTAGAGAAATGCCAAGAATAAACCGGTGTCTACAAAACATAATTTTCCTACAACATTTTCAGACGTTAATCTCGAACATAATTCCTTAATCTCACGAGACATTACCATACATATTACTGTGTATAATAACCCAAATGTTGAGTGGGTGCGGCCCAATTGATGCTAATTGATTCTAGAACCGATGTATTAAGGGATATGTTTAATGTAGATATTCAAATAACGTGGATCTCGTGCCAATTAAGTTTAATCTGTTGGTTCGTTGTGCTCTTGAAACTGTACTGTGGGATCAATACCTAAATACAAGGTAAAAAACGAATTTCTGAGTGGATTTAATGTATCAACAATGGGAATGAAACAATTCTAATACTGCAAAGAAATTATTTTGTATTATCATGTAGTGCTAACACTGTATGCTGGTCTAGTGATTATTTATTGGGGGAACCCCCCCGTGGCCTCCAACTTCCCCTAAAGCCACCCCGAGCCTCGCAAATCAGTCTGGTCTGATTCTGGTACTGGTACAAATCAGTCTGGTCTGATTTCTGAATCTGATCACTGTTTGCAAACAGGCCGATAGCATCGGCTACTGGTATACACACAAATAAATCTGGTATATAAAGAGCTCACTTACTGAATCTGATGTTGTTCCCGTGCGTTCCGGTTATACAATGCCGCGGCACGAACGATCCCTTGCTAAACCCGCTCTTGGCGCTAGCGTCATTGTCCCGTGACAGCTGTCACAGACTGTCATGGACTAATATACCATGGATAATATTTCGCTTTCGCGACAAAGGCCTTCCCCGTATATTTGTTTGCTATATTTCCACAAAAGTGTCGTCATTTTGGGGGGTCACCACGCTTGGCAGGCGGGTTGGTGAGCGCAATATATGTACTGTTCCACGGAAGAGACGCTGCTGTCCGTCCCTCAGGATTTGAGTCCCTTAGTCGACTCCTAATCCACTATCTAGGTTCCAAACCCTCCCATAACATCTGCGCAATGACCATTCATTTCGATTTAAACTTGCCGACCATCAGGCAGTACATGAGGCAAGCGTTCAAACGCTACTTTGATTCTGGCCTGTCCCACTCAAATCCCCTAGTGGTATCAGCCGCCGATCACCAACCCTCCCATATTAGTAGAGTACACCGCCCGAGGCTCGCTCTGGTCGAGCCGGACAACAAAATCACGATAGATCACATGAAGAGAATCGCGCTGTCTCGTTCACTTAACACCCGACCGCTTTTCTGCCCTCGCCGAAGAGGATGCCCGCCTCACCGACGTCGCGGAGGCCTATCCCCGTATCTTGCTCTCTCCGGCCCGTGCCGAGCCTGTAGTATTAAATGTCCCCGAATACATATTAAATAATACCGATCCAGCTGTCCCTAATACAATAGCTCGTTACCCCTAGCGACTCTCTAAGCCGTGGTGCGTGTCCCGGAGAGGATGGCCTTAGCGCAAGTTGATTAGTATGTAATATTAATTTTAAACCTGGCTGGAAGCCTCTTCTGGTTTCTCCAGAAACGACAAGTTAAGCAACAATATTTCCATGAAATGTATGCAAGATGACCAAAAAAAACAAGCCCATAAGTAGATTTTAAAGCTAACTGTTTTGTAAAATAAAATGTAAATGAAATATGATATCGGTGATGAGGGAAGGATTACAGATTGTAGGTATTCAAAATATGTATAAAAGAAGCGTTGAGATTCGTTCACGACAGTTCACCACACAGTTTGCTCCAAGTAATAACTCCAAGTAAACTATAGAAGTAAACCGTACAGTAGACCGGAAGAATAAGCTCAGAGACCAAACCTCTCCGCCGTTTTGCTATGCCTCCAAGAAAACTATATTTTGCGTGTTTTATTTCACGGCGTTCAGGCGACCTCGAACAGTTTGTTAAATAAGTTATGGGCATTCAGGTATAAAAACAACCGAATTATTCGACTGTTCCATATATAAAATAATAATAGAATATCAGTTACTGTTCATCATTTCGGCCAAATGAAGTCCACTGCTGGACACAGGCCTCCCCCAAAGATCACCACATTGACCGATATGGGTGGTCCTTGAGGGGTTTTGGCATAATGGCCACGCTTGGCAGACGGGTTGGCGATCGCAGTTGAGTTTCTAATGTACACGAAGGACGCTGCTGCCCATCCTCCGGCTAATCCCTTAGTCGACTTTTACGACATCCACGGGATGAAATGGGGTGGTGGCATTCTGAGCCGGCCACCACACGGCTTGGGTGTGAGTGTATTGTATGCTTATTGGGGATTTTGCCATACTCGCCACGTTTACAAAGTGGGTTAGCGATCGCCTTTGAGTTGTTATTGTAATCGAAGGTCGCTGCTATCCACCATTCGGCTAATCCCATAGTCGCCTTTTACGACACACCCACTATGCGTGCTATATTTAGGTGGCACCATGCGGCCGTGTTTCTTAGATTTATTTATAGGTGTTTCTTTCTACACCACTTTGACGTTATCTAGACATGTCAACGTCTTACATAATTTGCTATATTTGACATTTGTTGCAACCCACTTTCAATATGTCATCAGTCACAAGCATACCTAAACCGCAGGATACTCACTTAACATCTTCATTAATATTTCATTAGTTGTAATTTAATATTATTTATCAGATAAATGCTAAAGGAGCAGTTGATGGTTCAAAATAAGACTGCGGTCGGCCCAAAATTATTACATTCAAATGTTTTATTTTATTTTAAAATCTTTCCTAAATAAGAGGGCTCCAAAATGTCCAAAATGGTGTGTGTAGTTCAAAAATCCGCACTAGGCCAGCTAATAGAACTAAGGCCTAATCTTTCTCATCGTAAAAAAGGCCCGTGCCCCGCAGTGGGACAGTGATGGACTGATTTTGATGATATGATGTTGTCAACTACAGAGGGGTTCGTAGCAATTTGACCAATCCCTTTAATTAAAAATAGTTTGGTTGATTGATGCCTGACCAGTACAAAATATTTGGTCTTTACCTATGAAATTTCCGTTTTGTATGAAATAAAGTATATTATTTTTGGTCTATCTTTTTTAATATTTTAATCAATGTAATCAACCATGCAATTGATGCATCTTTGCCAACGCAGTGGCAGTTTATAAATGCTCTTCTTGAAGAAACCAGATTAACGGGAGTCCACAAACTCTCTAAAGGCATTCTGTACTGCCTCTCAGGTACTGAATTCTTTTCCAGCGAAATAGTTATCCAAATTCTGAAAAATTCGGACGACCACGGGTTCATTTTCAGATCGTAATTTGCAGAACGGAAGCGGGCAACCCAATAATGGGTCGTGCATTCGTTTGTAGTGTTCGCTGCGTAAAGGTCGTTAATGTTGCATGCCGCTTGTGTCGCGTTGCTGCCACGACGGTACTCATATTCCATAATTACTCGAATTTTCAACGTATACGTATACTACCTTTGGCCTGTATTTACTTTTTTCTATAAATCTGTATGTTATGTGTGTAAACTTAAAGGTGCAAATAAACATTTTTTTTTTTTTTTTCATAGTTACTCGAATTTTCAACGTATCCATGACGATGAAAAAGATTTTTTGAAGAGTTTTCCGCCAATATTATACTCTCATTTAATTATCCCTCCATTCTGTTTTTTATTTATTAATAACACGCAGTAATTACGCTTCACTTCAATAAACTTTTAAATTGATTTCAGTTCTTATATTGTTGATTAAGGACCAAACATAAACGCGTGTAGCTAGGGTAACATTTAAATAAAGTTTATTGTTAATAATGATATTATTGGGACGTTGGATGAATATTGAACAACCTGTGTTAAGGACAATCCAGACAGGCGTATGGCATGCGACAATTCCGTTGTTGATTCTTTATCCGGTATCTCTTTGGATATTAGCTCTTAATCATCATTGAATATATTATGTCTAGCTTTTACCCGCGGCTTCGCTTGCATTGAAGCCATTAAATTAAAAAAAACAAAAAAGGAAAAACGTTTCGAATTCCTTGGTGATACTCATTCGCGAATCCTAAGATCATCAGAAAACCTTAGGCTTAAGATGCCAATGCATTCTACTAATTTTATTGATAAATCCTTCACGGTTCAGGCCGCTGGTTTGTGGAATGCATTGCCGAGCTTAATTAGACGGGCTCAGTCACTACCGGTATTCAAAAGACTAGTGAGAGAACATTACTTGTCACTGTAATTATTAGTATTATTTTTCTTGCTTTTACTCTGCCTTTTGTTACATCTTTGATTTCACTTATTTTGTTTAAACTTGTATATTTATATATTTTATATGTGTATATATTACCATATATGTATGTAGTGTATTTATAATCTTCATTATTTACATATTTAGTATAGTATTATTTAAGTTTATGGATATTTATTTGTGTGCACCATAGACTACCCCATATCTTGGCTAGTATTTTTTTTTTCCATCCTAAGGTTGCCTGGAAGAAATCGCCGTGTGCGATAAGGCCGCCCATTGTACTCTATATTCAAAGTGTTACTTTGTATTTTACTTTTTAATAACTGGTGTACAATAAAGAATATAATAAATAAATAAATAAATAAGATATTTTTTTTCAGTCAAAAGTATCCTATGTTACTTCTAATACCTCCAAGAATATGTGTACAAAGTTTCATGATGATCGGTTAAGTAGTTTTCGCGTGACGCGTAACAAACAAACTTACATTCACATTTATAATATTAATATAGATGTATATGGAGAGGGTACTTTACTTTCTCAATAACTGTAGAGAACAGTATATTATCAGGTAATTACAATCGGTACACAGCAATGGCATTGTGAATTGCGGTATCAACACTTATGGGTGACATGACAATCCCATTAGTACGCGCAGAAAATCCACTTTTAGGTGTGATAGTTCGTGTAGTACTTAAAGAAATCTACACATTATGTATGTGTATGAATAGATACATATAAACTAGTTACAACTGTGGCTTTGCCTGTGGTAATTTAAGCTTGTACTACGAAGCCCGTTTTTTTCAAATGAAAGAAAGAAAGAAAATGTAAAATGATGCTCCAAACTTGTTTTTTAGCTACAGTCTTCAGATATGAATCTTACAGGCACAAACTATCAGAACCAAAACAACTATCATTAGGATATACAAATATTGTTTCCGTGCGGGGATTGTCGCTTAGCCACTGCACCAGTCACACACATAGTCACGTGCCGCTGTGTGCGCAGCCCAGCGCAAAGCGGGGCTCGGGGGGACAATCCTCCTTATAATCCTCCCCGAGAAGTGCCTGGTGGGCGGTCTTTTTATAGTCACCTTCTCTCCGCTAGAGGGGGTGACCACTTTACAGTCATCCCCTCCGAGATGTGCCTAAAGGCGCGGCACCAATGTGTGGCTCTATAGGGAAACGTATACTAATTTCTTGAAGATCCTCATATAGTATGTTCGAGAAAATCCGCTACCACTAGCTGGTTTTGATTTTCCTTATGTTGGTACAACTGCCAAATGTTTGGTTGGTTAAGGTTGCACGGAAGAAATCACCGAATGCGATAAGGCCGCCAATAATTTACTATTTAGTTTTCACCTAAAATGTACAATAAACAGTAAAATAAATAATAATAATAAGGGGAGCTTGTGGCAAGATATATGTGAGCGACACTGCGTACCCGACTGCCTCAGAGAGTCGGCTAGGGCCTCGTCTCCGGCTCGCTTTTATTCGTCGGCTGAAGTGAGACCCCATGAGTGCCAGCAGGACTTTCAAACACGCTTACTTTAGTTAGTTGATTAGACAGGGGCTGCCAGAGCTATGCCCCACCTTTTTACAGCCCGAGCCGCCATGTTGCTCCCTGTTGCCGGTACGGTCGGTGGCTATTTAGGACCCATCTTGTGAGTAGCAAGTCAACATCTGCCAGAGAATTTCAATGAAAGGTGAAATGGCAGACACCGTTTTATGCGATTTTTGAAGTAAGTATTCAATCCATTTAGTACCCATTGTAATAGTCCATCTATATGAATAAGGCGGAATATGAAATACAGGGCGTCCCACGGCGATGCCACACGGAGGGAAAGTACCTTAAATATTAAAGATAGGATATTTTACTGAAAGAAGACATCGTTTAATTTTTAATAATAAGTAGAACTGCATTCACCGATTTTTTAAAAATCGCCTACCTCAACCGGGAATCGAACCCGCCAAATGTGATAGTAAAATTACATGTATTTTATAATAGCGTTTGAAAGGGCTACTCATAAGCATTATTTTTTCCTATTAAATGAAACATTATCATTTCAAAGACCTGCCCACTTGAGATACGAGATTTCCGTGGTATAAGTACATGATAATAATAAAGCGATACATAAACTGTAGTAGGTACTTGTATGCATTTCTTCATGAGCTCACAATTACCATGCAACTGGCTGATATTAGTAAACCACCGAGATCCCCAGATCTAACCCCACTAGATTTTTTTTTATGGGGTTATGTAAAAGATTTAGTTTACAGGAACCGGTACAACAGTGTGCAGGAGTTAAAAAATGAACTTAGACGTATTATTTCAAACATCCACCATGCAAAAATAAGTAAATCGACAGGGAGAGAAATTATTAAAAGAGTGAGAATTTGTATACAACAGAACGGATCACATTTTGAGCATTTGATAAATTAATTTATTTATGATCTTAGTTTCATTTAATATGCTAGGTTATTTAGGAAAAAATAATGCTAGTAGCCCTTTCAAACGCTATTATAAAATACATGTAATTTTACTATCACATTTGGCGGGTTCGATTCCCGGTTGAGGTAGGCGATTTTAAAAAAATCTGTGAATGCAGTTCTACTTATTATTAAAAATTAAACGATGTCTTCTTTCAGTAAAATATCCTATCTTTAATATTTAAGGTACTTTCCCTCCGTGTGGCATCGCCGTGGGACGCCCTGTATATGTCATATACCATGCAAGGCATACGGTACATTGAAATATTAAGTTCTAAGTCAGTGCAATCAAAAGATACGCCCATTTATGTCACATATTTTGATACTCGACATCTCAGTCAGCAAAACCTATACGGTACTTCCCGTTGACCTAGAATCATGAAGTAAGTGAAGAAATAAATCCGAAAATCAATCGTGTCAAACCCCGCATGGAATTATTATGAGAGAATCTTATGTTTGCGGTTAATCTCATAGAGAATTAAACGAGAGCATCCCCAACAATAAGTTGTCCCGTCCCTATATACAATAATTAAATAAAACATGTAATAGTCCAGATCCCAGTCAGAGCGCGAGTTCTACTTAACCATCTTTTTTTACATTATTAATATGATTGCAACATTTACAAGGAAAATATAATTGTTAGATATATTACTTTAAAACGAAATTAAGTTAATACCTTTTCAAAAATACGTCAGCAGATTCATTTCAACTCTGATTTTATTTATTTTTTCTCATCTGGTTACATTTATTATATAATATGTATGTATGTGTTTATTTCGTATACATAAATATATTTTTATACATGTAATGTTTATGTACGTCTATGTATTTGTATAATATGTCTTCGCATCTATACCTTTCTTTCATATTTTGTTGGTGCATCTACCTTATTGTTCTCTGCATCACCCAAAGGTCGTCTGGCAGAAAATGCCTACGGCATTAAGACCGCCTTTGTACACTGGTGTACATTAAGTATAAATAAAATAAATTACTTAATTATTTAAGAAATAAGCGCACCCGCATTTCAATTTTCATTACCTTCAATTACCCTATAAAGTCATAGTTATTCGGACTCCGAAATTAAATGAACTTGGAAATTTTCTCCAATAATACTGGCAGTTGTTCGGTCTTTCATTTTAATACACACGATTATCAGCTTTTCGTCCTCAATACAGTGTCTATAATTCTATAACTTTGTACACTCGAACAGTCTTATCTTTAGATTCTGTATACTGTCGTTAAATATTCAGTAAAGTAAGGATTATGTTAAAGAAGGCGATAAACATATTTTCACGTGTATCTACAGGAGCTGTTTTCATCAAAGCTAATTGGGGATAAAAAAAGATAAAGGAATTCTATTTTCTATAGAATCAATTCTTGGCATAGTTTTCTTTCTTATTTATATTAAACTCATTCTCAAAAGTTTTTATTTCATCTAGGGTCAGATGTTCAACGGTAAATTATAGGCTTACAGTACAAAAATACAAGTATAGGCTTGGTAAATATTGTAATTGACCAAGCCTATATTTTGCAATTGCGATGTTGTCGTTCCATGCTATGTGGCAATATAGACTCCAAAACGTCCCCCCGCCGGTCTTACCAGTTTACAGTGACCTAGTGTCGGCCTCATGACGAGGAATTTTGTGTTTATTCGTGCAAAAACTTTAGAAAAATGTAAGTAATTTTTTGTTTTAGATGTTTCAGTTTAATATTACAACTTGTCTTTTACGTTATCTCTGTAAATATTCTGATCGTGCATCTTTTGACGTATTTACTATACATTTGGTGTTAGTCGTCTAATGTTATCTAAACCCAAGTTTATAAAGTTCAAGACAATCATAGAATTCAAAGCAAAGAGCAAACACAAAGACAACAAAGGTAACCTCGTTTCTCTGCGTGGAGACCGCGATATCGGTATCCTTAGGATTAGCGCATATGAGGCTTATGGCATGCAGGCATATGGAGCTTAGCATTGCGCGTGCTCGAACGTGTTCGAAAAACTCTCGAGTAGTCTTACGTTTTTTGTTTGTTTGTTAATCTCCAAAACGGCTGGACCGATTTCTACGGGACTTTCACTGGCAGATAGCTAATGTTATAAGGAATAAATTAGACTACTTTTATGCCAGGAAAATTATTAAGGTTCCGCGCAAAAAATTAAAACTCATTGAATCCAATATATATACTCTATGTCTATTCATATCTATATACAAGTGTCTATGCCGAAGTACTCTAAATTATTTTAAACTAATTAAACTCTAAATTAATTAAAATAATAATATCTTATTATTGGAAATCAGTGAAATAAAAAAAAAATGTAAATGAATTAACATCAAAACATGATATTCTTAGAAAAGCTACAAGGGACCTTATACGTGGAATAAGGGCTCACAGAAAACGCTCGCAAACGTCAACTCCGCGCAGTAAATATAAGAAACAAAGCAGTAAACACGTCATACCAGCTCAACAAAAACAATTTTCTCTTCAACAGTGTTGTCACAAAATAAAACAACGCAATGGGAAGAAAGAGAAATCACCAAAGTGATGAAACCCACAAATAATAAACTATGCATTGTTAGTGCGAATAAAATTAATAACGTTCTATCCATTGCTATTAGAAATTTAAATCAAAAAGTTATAGATTATTCAATGAACGATTATTGTGTAATTTTAATTGGAGAGGAAGATTACTGTAGAACAGAAAACTATGCAGAAATAATTATAGAAATAAGAAAGGCCTTGCAAAAAATAAGGCATGCAAATAGTATATTGTCTACCAACATTGAGATTAAGCTATTACTCGACAATTTTAAATTAGCGTAGTGAAACTTTCAGCAACTTACTTCATTTGGATTTGGATACCTATAACTATGTAACAGTACTAGACTCTAATTTAGATTTAAATTATGATTTTACTGTGTTTTAAAAGTAATCAGAAAACTGAATAACAGACGAATGAGCAATGTTTTTCATAACTTATATATCAGGTCCTCGTAAGATCACACTATAGTCGCCCATTGGTACTGTTGGTGCTTGTCTGCGCATGCGCACATACCTTTTAAGCCCGTGCACGAGCCCAAAAAACGTAACAGATAAAACGTTCCACTCAAATTTAATCATAAAATTTTACTCTCATTGTGGTAAAGTAGATAAAACTAATGATATATAGTATTCATCATTTCGGCCGAATGAAGTCCACTGCTGGACACAGGCCTCCCCCAAAGATCACGACAACCACCGATATGGATGTATTGTGGGCTTATTGGGGGGTTTTGCCATAATCGCCACGCTTGGCAGGCGGGTTGGCGATCGCAGTTGAGTTGTTAATGTACTCAAAGGACGCTGCTGCCCATCCTCCGGCTAATCCCTTAGTCGACTTTTACGACACCCATGGGAGGAGATGGGGTGGTGGCATTCTGAGCCGTCTGAGTATTGAAACTGACATAATAAGAAAAAAAAAATACTAGTTGCATTCAATTGACAATTTTACGCCGTATGTGTGACAATGAGATTTGCAAAACACACTACACTCGGCAAATGTGAGCCTAATCGTAGACCAATCAGCAAGTGCAACTGGCTATGAGCGTCTCGGTAAATCATAATCAAAATTAATTATTCTTCTTCCATTTTAAACAAAAAAAAAGTGTTCCGACAGCATAAAATCTCGATACTCTAGTCTTTTCAAAGAACCCACAATTTTTATTCCATCTAACTTTGAAGTTACTAGGATTTTGACAAATGAAAGCTACGCAGTACTGGAAAATATCTGCGCGAAAAATACATTTTGCCAATAAGCATTCTGGTCACGTTCGTTGAGAATTGAGAATGTCAACTCGAGCGGGTGACGGAGGAATTTCATTTCTCTCCCCATCGAACATCTGTGACTCGTCGAAACCAAAGATATGCTATAGTATTCCTAGCAGTACAGAAACATAAAGCTGAATGTAGATTTATAAGGAGAGATTGAATATTAGTGTCAATGGAAAAGGTTCATCACATTTAAGTGATAAATTTTTGTGTGAAAACAAACGCAATTAACAACAAAATGCTTAATATTTTACTTTACTTAACATTTTTCCTTATTTCAATCGAACTAATGACCACTTTAATTGTTAAACTACATATTGATACCCTTATCAATATGTGGCATAGTTTATCATTTTCTATTTCAAGCGCAGCCAATGTTTTATATTTAGTATCATGTATTCGATCGTACGATACAATTACATAAACCATAGCCTAGAATCCCACTATATAGGTGTAGTAATTAATACAGAGTACACATGCATAAATATCCACTCAAAAAAAATCTTAGTAGGCCGAACAAGTTTCGTGGAGGATCAAACTCGTGACACAGCAAGTAAAGTCATTGCATCAACTGGGTCGTCGAAAATCGTGAGCTACAAATCTTGGCCACTCCATTACAGTCAATAGAACATTTCGAAATGCCACCTTCTTCATCTTACTAGTATATGAGCAGTTATGTCACGTACTTCAACACTGCACAATGTTCTCGTTATGTATGCAACCGGGCTTCTAACTTGGTACTATCTACTGCACAAAAGGAAAAACTTCATGAATCCTTAATGTACTTGTAGCTTGGTGGTTGCAGCTTTTTAAGAGAAAATTGTAAAGGCCTTTAATTGTACTGTGTGGTACCCAGCTAAGAAAAGATCACCCCTGGTCCACCAAAGGGCACCTATTACGATAGTAAAATGTGACTAATGTTAATGAGGATGGGCAGCAGAATCCTCCTGTCCGAACCTAAATCCGTCGCGTGATAAATGTATTATGGCAATTTCCTCTATGACTGTTCAATGTAGTGATCATTAGGAGGTCCGTGTTCAGAAGTGAATGCTTACGGGCTGAAGTGATCATGAATTGACCAATGCTGGAAACATGCGATTTACATAGACCAGTATACATTCATCATCATCATCATCCACAGCCTGAGTTCACCAATTGGTGTGTAAAGGACTCTTTCTGCATGTGCCAATCTCCACACTCTCATGCTAGTCTCACCCAAGTTCGATCCACAATGGCTACAACATCGTCGGTCCATCTCACCATATCATAGGAGATAGTAATGAAATATACATTGAGATCCCGCCGCACCCCGGAAAACACGTTAAGACATTGATCTGAGTTGTCGTACTTACGACTTTGGTTAAGAGTAGCCAGAAAGCCAGATTTGTTAAGCGGTTTAATTGTAGGATTTTAAGTCTCCAGGTTGAAGAGTAGTTCCATACTAAACAAGAAAGGATACCAGAGGGTCGCCCAGAGAGAATGGTAAAGATTGGCTGATAATGAGTGAGCAAGAAAATTGGAGTGCAGTGGTCTCCTTCTATGAGAGTGTCATAATCCAGAAGATGGACCAGGAGAGGTCTGAGCTACCAGCCGGAGAAGGAAGACATGACGCAAGGCCTTGAGGGTTGTTAGCGCGCAGATTAGGGAATTTGCATGGTTATACTGAGTAACCCCCGTGAAGGCGGCGGTGCGCAAGTGATCACGTGCTGCCGTGTGTGCATCATAGCGCACAGCGAAGCTTCGGGTGGATCCTTTACAATACCTCTGAGGTGGGCCCGGGTGGCGACTTAGGTCCATTCCCACCGCTGATGGTGTTGACCGCCTTACAGTCATCCCCTCAGAGATGTGACTAAAGGCGTGGCATCAGTGTTGGCTCTAGTGTAATTGTATCGAGGACCTGGATCCCTTTACGGTGCCGGAGTTGACCCCTCCAGTGGTTTTAGCAGGTAGGCGGCCAGCATCGCCCCGTGAAGACAGTAGCGCCACGTAGTCACATGCCGCCATGTGCGCAGCACAGCGCACAACGAGGTTTGGGGAGATCCTTTACAATCTTCTCAGGGAAGTACCTGGGGGAGGCTTTTTTACAGCCGCCTTCCCTCCGCTAGAGCGAGTGACCACTTTACAGTCATCTCCTCCGAGATGGGCTTAAAGGCGTGGCTCTAGTGTAATCTTACGAGTACCTGGAGCCCACCGTCGGTGCCTCAGATGACCGCTCCAGTGGTTTTAGCTGGTAGGAGTCCGGCATACCCCTTCACCCTTCCCCGGGACGAAGGAAGTTCACGTAGAATTTCCACTGGAGAACAATAAAAAGTAGGCATTCAGAATGCCCCTGAAGTACAGTATGTATTACCACCGAGTTGTTTAAAGGCATAAGATGAATATATATATATAAACATGTGAACGACATGTTGAGGCTCCTAGAATTATTTTAGGGTTACTAAAATTCTTGTCATAATTTTAGCTCGTATCCTGTTATTAAGTTGTGCAAATAAAAGCCTCTACATAAAAATCGGTCTTTCTGTGGTTTCACCAAAACAGTGTGAATATTTCTACCACGTATGAGAGATTTGGTCGCAAGCCCTGCCGCATTGAGTCTGTTTTCTCGGTTTTCCTTTTTACCAATACCCCGTTAACCTTTGACGTAAGAGTGAATACGCATGTTATGGGGGCACTCGTTCCATAGTAGACCTCATTCCTTCATCGCTTCTCATAAGGTGAGATCAAGCTCAAGAGTGAGTAAGGAATAAAAAATAAAATCATTTTATTTTTTCCAACTCAAATGAGTTAAAACTGCTGTAAAAAATACTTCGTTTGTTAAAAGACATACCTTAGGATTGCCTCGTAGAAACAGATAACAACGTCCAAGTTTTAATGGCGAAGATTTAAACTTTATGACGAGAGTAAAATTCTTAATCAATATCCATTCACAAGTAAATAATATGATTCGCAAATAAAACGGCTTCTGGTAAGAGGTAGATAAACTGGAAATGTTGATTTTTGTTAACAATGGAGTCAACGCACAAGGAACTTAGCGTGGAAGCTATTAATTAAGTACATAACCATGCCATGAAGAAGAGTAAATCGACTTTCTGTTTACAGGCATTAAAACCTGGACACCATTCTCATTGAATTAATCGATAAATCGATAAATCGATAAATATACCACTATAATCATATCACCACAATCATAACCGCAATCATGCTTCATGAAAACAACATCTGTAGCTTACAAAATATAAATCATTGTTACTTTAAAGGATTTGGGTATTCATGTTTTTCTTTGCAGAAAATCCTACTTAATCTCTCTACCTTTCCACCCAAATCAGAACGACATTTTTATACGAGATTATTTTCTTGGTTTAAACTGCCATGGATAACCATGGACGATGTTCACGATTTGAAGTCATGCAAATCCCATTGAATTTATTTGCTTGCGTAAACATAACCCATACCTTTTCTAAAGCTTGCTTCGTTTTCTCAAAATTCAGGTGCTTCTAACCTTTGGTCCTGGAATTTTCTGGGAACAAAGGATTTCCGTCGGTAAAGCTTTCTGTAGTATCTCATATGTATGCAAACTCCAAAGTATGATACACTTTTGTCTTCGTTAATTCCTAGAAAAGAGGGTATATTTTATTCATATTTTATGCAAAAATGTTGTGCTATCTATTGGACTGAATAATAACTTATTGTTTTTGAGTGACGTGGTGTGGTGCAGAGTATGTACCCTGCCATTAATATAAATAGATTTAGATATACATAGCTTTGTTTGTGATCCCTGCACTTTTATTATATAGAAAACCAATAGTGTTTACACTCTCAACATGATCGTATGCATTTTCGTTACTCTCCAGCTTACAATAATCTCAGAATATTATCGGCTGTTGTGGATTTTTAAAAATAGTAATGAAATCAGTCATTATGTGTTATAGGACGAACGCTATCCTGGAGGGCGATTAAACAAGACTCCACACACTTCATCATTTCGGCCGAATCAAGTCCACTGCTGGACACAGGCCTCCCCCAAAGATCACCACAACCACCGATATGGATGTGTTGTGGGCTCATTGGGGGGTTTTGCCATAATCTAATTTCGGCGGCGGGTAGTCATATTGTTAACATTGTTACAGAATTATAAAAAGCCATAAATAATTGTTTTACGTGATTTATTAAAGAAAAAGTACATCGTTTCGTTCATTAGCTTCAGTTTATTACAAGACATTATTTGTCAGACAAGTAAATAACGTTAAGTGACTATTTAATATTAAAGTGTTTCTACTGTCAACATAGTGCGAAGTGACATAAAGGATTGGTTTTTTTTTTTTTTTACATAATACATAGTGAAGCACAGGTGAACATTTCTCTCATACTTCCGCAGCGCACTGTTTTCACAATAGCGCAAATACGTGTCTGAACAACGAACTTTTCAGACATATTTCTCCGTATATTTTTTTTTTTGGAACTGCGCCATCTAGCGAGCTTCGCTAGAACCTTATTGAAAGCACAGTGATCCGCTTCTAATCAATATGAGTAAGTGTGGCACTTGTGGTAAGTTCTTGTCGGCAACAGGGGGAGTCACATGCACGAAGTGTCCTATAAAATATCATAAGCAATGCGTGGGCATTACCGCAGTAGTGCCTAAAAACTGGGTGGGTTTATGTTGTACAGTCAAATCCACACAATTTAACACCCTTCAACCAACGACAGTAAATAAAGACTTAGAGAATGACACATCTATATTGAATACACATATGACCCAATCAGCTAGCTCAGATAGTTCATTTTCGTCACCGTGTACTGTAGAACAGACCGAAAATAAGTGCGTTGCTCAAGACATATTAAGCGAGTTGCGACAGTTCCGTTCAGAAATGAAAACCGAATTAAAGGCGGTCAAGGAGGAGATGGGCAGAGTCTGTGATGAAATGAGGGAGATAAGAGACGACCTCAGCGTCTGTAAAGGCAACGTCGAAAACCTGTCGCTAAAAATCGACAGCATGGATAAACGTGTCGCTGAGCTCGAAAATAGCGCAGTACAGGTGTCCGGGCTGGAGTTGACGGTGCAAAATTTGCAACATCAACTTAATACCAGGGATCAGGATTTGTTGGCAAACGATATTGAAGTTGTTGGTATACCGGAGAGGAATGAAGAAAATGTTCAGCATCTGGTTCAGTTGGTTGCCTCGAAACTCGGCACATCACTTGAAGAGATGGAGGTGGTACAAGCGTACCGAGCCGGTCCCCGGCGCTTGGTAGTGAGTGGCGGACCGCCGGCGCGTCCACGACCGATAGTAGTGCGCGTCACACGACGTGCAGTCAAGGAGCGAATTTTAAGTGCAGCGCGTGTTCGCCGCTCGATCACTACAGCTGATATGCAACTAGGCTGTCCTATGGCAAACATTTATATTAATGACAGGCTTACAGGGAATAATAAAAAACTACTTTATAGGACAAAGGAGGAAGCTAAACGGCTAAGCTGGATGTACGTATGGACAAAAAACGGACAGATATTTGTTCGAAAAGCAGAAGGCCATACGAGACATCGCGTGAGCCAAGAGGAGGATTTTCAGAAGCTTTTTGTAAATTAGTCCGAGTTGTATGTTTGTTTCTGCCCTCACCGTACTATACTGTAATTCCATCTTTAATCTCTTCTTTTAAATCGTTTCAGGCTGGACTTATCAGTGTTGTGTGGAGCCTGCGCAATCTTATATTATCGCCATCTAACCAAAAAATGTATTACAAAAAAATTAAAATTTATGTATCATTACTGCAAGCCGTTTTTGGTCATCTGTTTGTTTGTTTGTTTGAAAGTTTTTATCGTACATGTTTGAAAAATCTTAGTAAAATAAAAATGTATCAAATGCAATGAAACCAACTAATGGGATCAGTTTAGTACTTGGCTTTTTGAATGTAAGGTCTGTTGGCACCGGGAAGACTGAGCTGCTCTATTCGGTTGAGAAATTTATGCCTGACATTTTAGCCTTGAATGAGACATGGTTGAGGGAGGGTGAGGATAAATATATGTCAAAAATTCCGGGCTATATTTTGAGGCATATACCCCGGACCGGATATCGTAGAGGTGGGGATGTTGGTTTCTATATACGTCGGGAATTGCGAGCGCGTGTACGTCCACATCCCGCTGCGTCTCTTGAACAGATGTGGCTGGAGCTATCCTTGCCGGGTGGTGTGCGAGTGGCGGTCGGCACCGCTTACAGACCGGAGTCTATTCCAATTGCGAGTGCTATCGATGCTCTTAGCGAGTCCGTGAGTGCTTTTGGTTACTGCAACCATGTGTTCATTCTGACAGACTTTAATGTAGATTTATCACAACCACACAAGAATAGAGCACATGAGGTACTAAATTTTTTATCACAACAAAATTTGACACAACTTGTTACAGAGGCGACGCGTGTGACTGCCCAATCAGAAACGTTATTAGATCTAGTTATAACAGACTCCCCCGCCCTAAGCAAGAAGATTGAGGTACACCACAACCCTGATTTAAGTGACCACGGCCTAGTAATTGCAGAGTTTAACGTAATGAAGCCAAAACGCGTTCCAGATTTTATTACTCGACGCTCCTTACTGAAGATAAATGAGACAGACTTCGAGGCAGATCTATCGAGTATCTACTGGGATACCGTTATGATATGTGGCGATGTAGATGAAATGGTGGACAGTTTCAATGCGGCCCTCACCTATATTTTTGATAAACATGCTCCATTGCACCGTGTTCGTCTGAAGGAAAAACCACAGCCATGGCTTACAGACACTATAAGAAAAATGATGTCACTGCGTGACAAGGCCTTACATAAATTGCGTCAAAGAGAATCTGAGTCTTACCGTGACTACTATAGGTCCCTTAGGAACCTTGTAAATAGTTCATTGAAACGAGAGAGAAGAGCGTTCTACACATTTTACGTGAACAATAACATTAAGTGTCCTAGTAAAATGTGGGCATACTTAAAACAAACCTCGGTTACTGGTAACTCGTCTACGACCATAGCTATACCAAATAATCTTAATGACCCAGATGCTATAAACATATCGTTTTTGGATATACCTGGGAGTAGCAAAATCGATGTTGATACCTATAACTTCTTCAATCAAAATAGCTATGGAGATAGTACATTTCATTTGAAAGAATGTAGCGAGACCCATGTATTGAAAATGATCAAGGATATCAAGACCAATGCTGCAGGAGATGACAGTATAACAATACAGATGTTGCGTACGACTTTACCACAAACACTTCCTGTCATTACCTGCATAATCAATAGGTCCATAACAACTGGAGCTTTCCCTGATGCCTGGAAATTAGCCAAGATAAAACCTTTACCGAAAAACAAAACTATTGAGACTCTCAAAGACTTGCGACCGATAAGTATCCTCCCAGTCATGTCAAAATTAGTAGAACGAGCGGTATGTACACAGTTAACGAACTACTTAGAGAGTACCAACATACTACCCAGTGTACAATCAGGTTTTCGCAGAAATCATGGGACGGATACAGCATTGGCACACGTTACTGATGACATCCTCGCTGCCTCAGATAGAGGTAAGAGCACTATTTTGGTCCTATTAGATTTCTCCAGGGCCTTCGACTGTATAAACGCGAAATTACTACTAGCGAAAATGAAATACTACGGAGTATCAAATAGTGCAAGGACCTGGTTTGAAGATTTTTTAACTGATCGAAAACAATATGTGGTTACCCAGAATGATCATGGAAATGAAGTTAGATCATCAATTAGGGAAGTGACACGTGGCACTCCGCAGGGCTCAATTATCAGTCCGTTGCTGTTCATTTTATTCACAGCTGATCTGGCCACCCGCATGAAATACTGCAAGATTCACCTGTACGCTGACGATACACAAATATATTACTCGTTCCAGCCCAGTGACACTAAGAAAGCTTCTGAACTGATAAACCAGGATCTTGACACGATATATAAATGGGCACAAAAAAATAACTTGGTTTTAAACCCCACTAAGTCAAAGTATATAGTGTTCGGTAGCAAACACCAACGCAAGCAAGTTATCGGTTATGATCCGAGTATACTCATTAATGGGCAATGCGTCGTACGGGTGACCACCGCAAAGAACCTTGGTCTACAAATGGATAGCGACCTTCGATATACTGACCACGTCAATACAAAAATAAGAAATGCTTTCTACCGCCTTAAAATTCTTTACGGCCTAAAAGACTGCCTCTCTGAAAAAGTAAGACTGACACTTGTTGAATCTCTGGTACTATCGCATTTCAACTACTGCGACACGGTATATGGCCCGAGATTACTCGCAAAGACGTCACAGGCTATACAGAGAGTACAAAACGCTTGTATGCGGTTTTGTTTTGATGTACCTAAGCGTGTTCACATTACGCCGTATCTAAACCAAAAGCACATATTAAAAATGTCTGGACGCAGAGAGCTTCATTTGGCTTGCTTGACCCATAAAATAGTAACTAAGACAATACCAATGTACCTTTACGAAAAAATCGAATGGGTCAAAGACCATCACAATAGATTCACCCGGAGTAAGATGTATCTGAAAATGGTTACGTACCCACACTATACCGCAGCTTTCAGGGGATGTTTTAAGTTTAGTGCAGCAAAAATATGGAACGACTTACCTCCGCCTCTCCATCAAACCATGTCTCAAGCCTTGTTTAAATTGAAAGTTAAAAAAATACTACTGGACAGACAAATCGGGGCACAATAATAATAAAGAAAAAATATATATGTATGTGTAAACAAAGTGCTCCCCTATGTACACTAGCCTAACCTAACTATATCACAAAAACCTAAGAAATAAAATACACTGTAAACTTACTTACGAATTGCCATAAATATTACAATTTACACATATAACGCGCCTATAGCCACACTTACTCACATGACTCACGCGAGAATTTCTACTGTGTTTCTCACTTCTCAGTAGTCATGTCACACTCTTCACCTATCACTTCTCTTGTTTATCGTAGCACCAGTCAGCCGCCGTGCCACACTGCCCCGTGGCGTGTCGATCCACCAAAAGCGCCGCGCGATGCCGCGAACCGCGCAGCATAACGTAAAATTGGCCTGACAAAAGGACATTTTTTATGTTGATTAAAATTCGATTACCTGCTATAAAAGGTGTGCTGAAAGTAAAACTTGCAAAGAAATTTACAATGTTTAATTATATAAGTATTCTTTTTTATCTTTTTATATAGTATTGTGGCTTGTGAATACATACATATATATGTTTATATCCTATATATTGTATGTTATATGTTGTTGTATACTAACCCAAATGTTATGGCCACTGGGCTATGTATTTGCCGATCTCGAGCATGGCGCCCTCTGGTGTCATTCGCGGTGATATATTGAATCCTCTCTCTTCCAAACAGGAACATTTTCACGGCGTCTGATTCAAGGCAAAATTAAAATTAAAATGTTTAATTACAAATTACATTGTTTGCATAATAAATGCACTGCTTTACCTGCTCGTTTAAGTGTTTTAAGTATTTTATAAATAACAATGTTATTTACTTACATTAAAAAGCCGTGAGCAGCACAGTTTGAGTTTATTAGCACAAACCAATAAAATGCACTCGGTCTCCCGGTGATAACAGATCCGATCGAAGTGGCAAGTGGCATATTTAAATAGAAACACTGAGATGGACGATGCGAACGACTGCGGCTCCCCGCGACCCCCCGCACCTGTCCCTTGTTTACATGCAGGTGTGCGGCGAGCGGCCGACCGGTTTTATCGAGGTGTTTTTTTATTAGGTACTTAGTTTATTTCATTTCTATGATGCGCAGGCAAAAACGCTCCACAGACAATTGATACAGAAATACTTGATTTACTGTTTTATTTTATTTTAATTGCTTTCTTTTTATTTTCGTAAGGTTTTGTATTTATATATTTTTTTTTGTAGAACCCGCATTCTTCTGGTTATGTATTAATCGTAGTAAAGGGGACGGACTGAAAACCAGCGTTGACCCGTGCGTGGTTTAACCACTGCGCACTGCCAACATTGCTGAGCCCGTTCCTTTTACCATACTACACAAAAAACAAATGTATCTATTTGTATTGTTCCGCATTTAATGAATTATGTGTGTTTAGTTTGGTAATAAAATTATCTTTATCTTTATCTTTATCGCCACGCTTGGCAGGCGGGTTGGCGATCGCAGTTAAGTTGTTAATGTACTCGAAGGACGCTGCTGCCCATCCTCCGGCTAATCCCTTAGTCGACTTTTACGAAACCCATGGGAGGAGATGGGGTGGTGGCATTCTGAGCCGGCACCACACGGCAACCACACACTTGTGATACAAAAAAAGAATACAAATATATATAATTATAATAATAAAACTAAGATGCTTAAACTGCAGGGCAGCTTTGTGGTGGGCTGTATATCAGTGGTAACACTGCATATCCGAATGCCAAGAGAGTCAGTCAGGGTCTCGTCTCTGACTTACTTTTATTGGCTAGCTCGAGTGCCTGCAGGACTCCCAACTCTGGCTTAGTTAAGCATATGCTCGGGGGTGTAATTGTCTAATGGCATAATAATGGGGAAACCCGCTCTCGTTTCTTTCAGTTCAGACTTTGAGATGCACGATAGTAAACTGGTGCCGCAATATTTGGGACCCTGAGCCGCTCGTGCTGGTATTTCTCTTGCCAGTAAGGGCCCATCCTGTGAGAGGCGAGTCTCCATCTGCAATTTTCACATGAAGGTGAAATGGCAGACGTCGTTGTTTCTATAAAAAGTTTTCAATCCATATAACACCCATTGTAATAGATAGTGTCATTGTAGCTTCCATCTCATATAATAGTCCTACACCACCAGAGATAATTCGTGACTGTATTTCTATAATGTAGCCACGGAGAGTCCCCGGTGAGTGTCTCATCACATTTTAGATTCAAAATTTCTTAAGAGCTTCTGCGTGTAGAATCATGTCCCCACGTGAGCCTATCAAAAGACTCGGTTCCGTCTTACAGAGCAAGAACATGTGAATCCTCCGTTGTTCAATATGACTTGCAAGTGTTTGTTAGGACCTGATGACTGAATAAATGATTATATTCTATTCTAATATTGAAATAATAATTCTTCTTTTAATCTATACTAATATAATAAAGCTGAATAGTTGATTTTTTTGTCTGAACGCACTAATCTCTGAAAATACTTTAATTCTTGATGAAGGTTATAGGCTATTTGTCATCACGCTAAGACTATTCGGAGCCGTGCAAAAAGGAAAAAGTCTGATCGCAAGTGAAAACGAGTAGTAGCGCGGGCGGGTGATGCTACGTGGTGGGTCAGGGTCAAAATACTGATATCACATACACATTGCACGGTACGGTTGGTGCAGTGGCTGATACAATTGGCTGCTGCGCTCCGGGTCGTGGGTTTGATTCCGACACGGAACAAATATTTGCATGATCTGCAGGTAGTTGTTCCGGGTCTGGGTGTATTTTATGTGGAATTCATGTCTGTAAACGCACCTACGACACAGGAGAAATCCTAGTGCGGGGCAAGGTTTAATAAAAAAAGAAAAGTTGGTTAAAAATAAATAGTGTTTATTTTAGAATTTTATTATATGGTGTTGGTTTTTTTAGATATATAGAGTAGAGAAAGCACACAGGATCATAATATCCACGCAAAATAAAATCACAATACATTTAGCTCCTCCACGAAAATCTCGCATATTAAAGAAGCCTCCTACAAAATTGCAGCTCCATTTATGGATATAACGACGAAACAGGCGTTGACAAGTCGACGTGTGACGTCACTGCCAATTCTCCGTTTATTTTGTCCATGTTAACTGAATTCTCGCGGGATTCTGCTCGTTTTTGTTTCATCAATAAATCTTTTACTATGTTCGATGTCGAAGATAGAGGGTACAGGAAAAATAAATATTTTTTGTTAGCTAGAAATTAAAAAACGCGTGTTTCTGTGATGGTTTCCTTTTTCTTGTTTAATATGGTTCAACGATTTGCCCCCAAAGAGTCAGGCATCAGCGGTATCGGCTTAGTAGAGTTCATGTTACCAACCATAAAAACTAACGGTTCTATAATTAGTGGTGATGTCATTGTTTATACGGTTCGAGCCAATAAAATTAAGTGCCTTTAGAAATATTGTAAAAGTAAAATAAAAAAAGACAACCTTATCTGACACAGAAATGACATTGTAATAATCATAAGTCGCAAGGTGAGTCTCCATTATAGACAGGTATATCGCTCAACTTATTCCAGGTTTTTTATTTTTTTATTCCACTGATCTGGCAAACAAGCCTACGGCCCACCTGATGGTAAACAGTTACCGTAACCTATGAACGCTTACAACACCAGAGGTATCACTCGCTTTACGCAGATGATCGGATATTTTACTTGGTACAAAATATTTGTTAAAATAAAATTGAAAGAGCACATTCATTATGTCATAAATTTGTTTAATATCAAGACAGGAAGAAATTACGAGCCAAACTGGGAGCTATCAGAACTGTTCTCAATGTAAACAATTTGTAAAACAATTTGGAACCCACCTTGTGCCCCGCTGCTAAGTAAAATGAGGCAGATTTACAATTTACGTTTGATATATGGCTTCGAGAGCAGCGATTTTTAGATACACTAGAATAGTGGGGTTAATTGTATATTAAAAAGTTTTAGTAGGATAAATTATAGGACAAAGTTACCATAGTTGATGACCAAATGTAGTATCCGTGATGCATGTGAGTATTCAGATTTTTCTTAATGACGAATAAAGCCACTTAACTAAATACTTTTTATAACGATTTCCTACACTGGTTAGTATCCTGTATCATTAACCTGCCATGGTTCAAGATAACTTGGGGTCGATGCAATATGAAGTAAATTTTCAAAGGTATTGGCAAAAAGGCTGACTGTAAAAGCTAAAAATACATTAAATTAAATTCATACAGACTACAAGAACCATTTATGATGTTTTTTTTAAACAATAACATATTACAAATATAGTTTAAAATTACATTATAATTAACAGAACCTATAATTTATAATCTAGGAACTCGAGTAAACTGTAAAAGCATTTATAAATTAGTAACTTCGTTAAATTACTTTTAAATTTGAGAAAACAGTTGTATTTTTATTGAACTGGGAATTTTGTTAAATAATTTGATGCAAATGATATAACTGCTGTTAGCCGTAAATGTGAAATTACTCTTGGGTCTTAACGTTAACGCTCGTTAGTTAGAACGAGGAGCATAATTGCTTGTCGCTTTCTGAAAAAAAATCTTATGTATAAAAGCAAATATACATGATTCTAAGATATGTATATATGCACGGTCAAGTTAATATTTTATATTTCCTAAAGAAAGGACTACAATACTCTATTTACTTCAGCCCGAATGTAGCTTTTAAAGAGTTTTTTTGCATTCCAAATGCTTGATCCATTTCTATACAACAACCCCATATTAGAATTATACCATACCACAAAATGGAGGATATATACCCATGGCATGCAGTAATTGCAGCGTTTCTAGATACTTTACAGTTAATACTCCTCAAAGAGTAGACAAAACTGTTCAGCTTACCGCAAATACAGAAATTATCTAAGGATAAGATAAAAAGATAAAACAAGAAATATTCATGTAAACCATATATAGGCGCTTATGAATCGTTGAGACTTTAATTGGCGCGTTCCAAGATGTGGATTTCCTATGGAGAAGAATGGGTAAGAAACTCCATATGCATGACATATTTAGTTTCAGTGCTTTTGTTCGATATGTATGAAATTGCATAAAATTAGTTTACTAAGATTAACATTTAAATTATGTGCTTCTAGTCATTCCATAGATTGTAGTTTTTTTTGTGTCGTGTTTATTTCTTGCTCGTATGCATTTTTACCTTTGCCCTCTATGATACTTACAGTATCGTTCGCAAACAGCACATATTTATGATCAATAATATTTGGAAAGTCGTTTATATAGAGCAAGAATAGCAGCGGGCTCAAAATACTGCCTTGTGGTTCGCCATATCTGTTTAACATAAGCGAAGACTGAAATGACTCTAGCGTTATAACTTATTATTTCCAGTTTTTGTATTCTATCAGACAAATACGTAGCACTGCACCAACAGTGTCTTCAGACAAGGTTAAGTGACATATTATAACGGACAGCTATTTTGTTATCTTCCACAATCATACAGGTAGGTCTTTTTATTTCACCATGTGGAAATACATCATGTAATTTATCCGCCCCAAGGAAAGCATGATGTATTAAGGGCATGCCAAATTTATACCAGGGTCACTCGTTATAAACACGAATCTGTATACCTGTGACTCGCGAAGTCCCCCGCCGTAAACAACGCTGGGGGGCACAGACGTGCTGGACATGGGTGCCAGGGCAATAGTTACCCAGCCGCCTCCACGTCTTTCTCCGAGTTTTTCGGTCCTCTCCTGATTCTATTCTGTGGACTCCTTCTAGAACACGATGCTCTCACAGAAGGAAATCACTGCATTCCAATTTTTATTTTTATGCTCTGCCAGCCGTAGTATCGACTATAATGAGAGAGATTTTGTCCGATCCAATCACGTTTGTATACTGCGTTTGTACATACTTCGTTTGTTTTTACGTTTCACGTGTTTATCATAGTATTATTATTTTCATAATCTTATCCATATAGTTGGCTTTTGTTATATCTTTAGGAACTAACAAACAAGCCGGTATGTTTTTTAAAATATGTTTCCGTTGATATCGATACGTTTTTGCTTTTTTTACTTTACTTTATCATACTCCATCAATGTGTTTAAATAAATGAGATTGTTTTGCAATCACTAGCTTCAAATATCAAAATTCCATACATATGAAATTACGGGCACCGGGTCATCAATAAAATTATTTGAATGCCAGTGTAACACTTGTGTAATAGTGCGCAACTGGAGGTTACTGTCTTTTCCACTTCCTACTAATTACTACTTTATTCAACCGCGTGACGAGACAAGCAAATCGTTCGCGTACACTCATTCATTACGTATAGTTGAGGGCTATCTAGGACTAGACAACCTCGAAACACGTGTTAGTGACCCACGAACAAAATCTTATTTCTAAATAAGCTATGACAAAGCTTATTTAGAAATAAGATTTTGTTTATTAGTTGTTTTGTACTCTTGTGTTTGTTTTTTTTTATTTTTGTTACTCATTTATGCATATCATACAAATGTTCATCTTTCTTAATTTCTCTAAAAAAATATTACCTTCATAAACTAATAACATATATATATATATATATATATTTATGAACATCTACTTCAATCGCTGACTTAATGTCCCCACCCAATGTTTAACATTCTCCACCGGCGTTGACAGAAATTGGCCCCTACAAAATGAGAGTGATAATTCCAGGGAACCGTGACTTGAGTGACAACGCAGCAGATTTAATATTACGGAATCCCGCTCCACATTTACTAAATTAGCTTTGGTGTAAATGAAGGATATACGCGAACATAAACAACTGTTTATTGAGGCGAAACTGAAGGAGTATATCACCTCATAGGATGAGAAAAGTTATTTAAATCTACTGTACAAAACTAATCAAAAATTGTTTCGATGCACATAGTACTTACTCACTTACAGTATCTGATATTTTTTAGTGTGGTATGTTGTTTGGGACTTTATTATTTTATCAATTAGATTCCAAACAGGTAGTACCTGCCAACCATCTTCTCTATTATAATTAGGATATTTTTTAATTCCAATAGCCTTACGAAACATTCTTGGTACATATCCGTTCTCTTTCGCGAAGACTTGAGGTTGATCAAAACGAAGAAAATGGTTAGGATTGTCTAAGGTATGTTCACACACTACAGACTTTGTAGAGCATCTTAACTTAACGTCAGCTATGTGCTCTTTAATTCTGGTGATTATACTACACTTTGTTTGCCCAGTATATGACAACCCACAGCCACAGTCAATCTTGTAGACTCCTGCATCTTGTAGAGGAATGTGACATTTATTCTTTTAAAAAACGTTGCCCCACACTAGGATTTCTCCTGTGTCGTAGGTGCGTTTACAGGCACAAATTCCACACACAACCTGAAACAACTACCTGCAGATAATACAAATATTTGTTCCGTGAATGAAACGAACCCACGACCCGGTGCGCAGCAGCCGACTGTATCAGCGACTGTACCAACCGTGCCGGTTTCCTTGGTTTCCCCGATTTGAGAAATTGCCTGATCTTCTTATGCGGCTTGAAATAGATTTTAATAGAAGCTTGCTTCAAGATATGATCAATTCTGTCTGTCTGATGGTAAAATATTAGGTCTTCGGTCAACCGTGTCGGCTTTCGGGCGGCTTCTGCGACGGAGATGTGGCGCTCTTAAATTGTTATTTTGAAGAAATTGCTTCACATGGTTAAGCTCCACTTACTCCACTCCACTTAGCCATCCTGCGACCGCGAACTTTGCAAAGTCTTCAAAACGTCACGAAAAAACAAAAATCTATAATAGACGCGATGTAATTCGTTTAATAATGTTTTATTAAAATGTGTAATAATTGCGAAAACACTTTAGACTACCATACTCGCTTTTACGAATATTATGGAAGGAGATAGAGGGGTGCTACATTCTTAATCAAGACATCATAAGGAATATTTGTTATATTATATATAAGTAATTACCCGTAATGTGCCGTGTGGTGCCGGCTCAGAATACCACCACCCCATCTCCTCCCGGGGGTGTCGTAAAAGTCGACTCAGGGATTAGCCGGAGAATGGGCAGCAGCGTCCTTCGAGTATATTAACAACTCAACTGCGATTGCCAACCCGTCTGCCAAGCGTGGTGATTACGGCAAAACCCCCCAAAGAGCCCACAACATACCCATATCGGTCGTTGTGGTGATCTTTGGGGAGGCCTGTGTCCAGCAGTGGACTTCATTCTAAGAAAAGCGGTTAAAACATAGAAATATTAATTTAAAACCTACTAGAATTGGCCACACATTATGATTACAACCAAACTCTGTGCTGACTTTCTAAAAACGTTTCTAACTGTACACAGTTAAAATCTACAACTAAAGGGATGATATGTTTCATTCAAGCAACAAAGGGTTGTTTGACAGCTTGCTTGCGACGTTGTAAACAAATTCAACGCTAGATTTCAGTGAATACCTTCAGTTTCAATAAAATTTCCAAATTGACTTAGTTGCTTGTAATTCCCGGTAAGCTTGAGAACTCAAAGAATACTTAATACTTGAAGGATTGTTTGGGTCGCCTTTTAGGCTTTCAGAAGTTTTGTCTTCCAAGTCAGGAAAATTATAAATGGTGTATTTTTATTTTTTATACAACTTGGTGATAAGCGAGCGAATCATTCGACTGGTGGTGAGCGCCCATAACAATTGTAATGATACCCAGGAGTAATTCTGCGTGGCACTAAACTGAGGGTGAGATTCAGAGACATGAACATAAGACGGGCTAAGAACGCTCTAAGCCAAGTAGTGGCTAAGCGTATCTTCAAAATTCGTATTGAGAGACACAGTCCCTCTCAAACTTACGTCGGTCTTGGCTAAGTTTGAACTCTATTCTCTATGGCTATTTTTAATACGAGAATGTTTATTGGTGACATACGTTTTTACAAAACTGTGTAGTCAGCCATGAATAAAAAAAGGATAGCAATATATGAAATGCCGTTGGAGTGAGCGAAACGAAATATCGAACACAAATCTATCTACATATGTTGTAAATCGCAGGAATTTATTAACATTTTACGAGTAAAAATGACTACTCGAAACTCCACATCCACCATACTAGAAATAAAAATACTGACGCAGACTTGTATAAAAAGAAATTGGGGGATGTGGACTGAAATAACAAGGTCACAAGGTAACAATTATTATATATAATCACATAACTTTATTATTCTATACATAATTATTCTTACATGCTGTATCACTGCGAGTAAGTAAGGACGATATTTTGTTAAATAGTTGAACATATTGGACTAATGTAGCCTCCATAGTACAAAGCTAATTAGAATTATGTCAATCAAAGTAAACAAGTTTTTCAGATATTCATAATTCATAGTTCCTGTTGCAAGCACTCCTTTGCCGGCTTATTGGCGCTAGGTTCACCCAAAGTAGTAGATTTTCACTACTTGGCTTAGCTTAGTTTACGCTAAGCTTAAGTCGTGTTTCGATCGTCTGTGAATACAAATATGAGCGTAAGTAGTGCATTTTGACAGATGGAAGCGTAAGTTCACGCTTAGACTCATTTCTGAATCTCACCCTGAGCTCATTACCTTGAGACATTAAGTTATTTAGTCTAATGCCCAGCAATTTTACTAGCTATAGTGTCCTTCTCACCGGAACCCAGTGATGTCTTAAGTTTAAACACAACGGCTAAGAATATCTGCCACTGTGATGATACTACAACTTTGGACACACCTTTTTGGTGTGAAAAGTCAACTAATATAAAAAAGAACCGGACAAGTGCGAGTTGAACTCGCGCAGAGAGGGTTCCGAAATTGCTGAATATATTGTCTATTGTTGTATTCGGTCTTGTACCAATAGCTTATCTAAAGAAGAAACTTAACATCGTAGTTGAAAAACATGTTTTCCCATACATTCCAACCGCAATCGTAAGTTTGAACGCACAATATTGAAATATTTACCGTTTTAATGTTATTTTCAGACCATAGACTTCTTATAGGTTTTCCTGTAATCTAAAAAGGTAAAGAGCTATTATCTGGAATTCATGTCTGTAAACGCACCCACGACACAGGAGAAATAATAGGGTGAGGCAACGTTAAAAAAAAAAAAAAATTGGCTCAGTAGTTTCGGAGATAAGGGGGAAAGCTCAACTTTCGTCTATTTTCTTAAATAACGTTAAAACTATAAATTAAAAAATCATAAAATGAATACATTTGAAACCCTCACAACCAGTCCTTCCATTTCATATATTACACGGTACAGTTTGCTAAACGGTATTCTTTAATTTTCTACATTACCCCGGAAAAGTGACCCCTATTCAAAATTCATTTATTTACGTTATACGTGCGTGTTTGGGTCGCAAAAATCCTTATGTGTACCAAGTTTCAACTTAATCGGTCCAGTAGATCGGAGCAAATTGGCTGTGACATACAGACAGACAGACACACGAGTGATCCTATAAGGGTCCCGCCGTTTTTTCCCTCAGACATTCGGAACCCTAAAAACTATATAAAAACTGAAATTAGAGACTAGATTTGAAAATGCTTAGGTACATAAGGAATTCATAAAAATGTCGGAAACATGAGATATTACCAACCGGCCAAAACCACTGGAGCGGTCATCTTCGGCACCAAAGGGGGGCTCCAGGTCCTCGTAAGATCACACACCGTCCATGAGTACCACGCCTCTAGGCACATAACGGAGGGGGTGACTGTAAGGCGGTCACCCCTTCTAGCGGAGGGAAGGTGACTGTTTAAAAAAAGGTTGCCCCCCAGGCACTTTCCGGGCAGGATTGTAAAGGATCGCACTAAGCCTCGCTTTGCGCTGTGCTGCACACACGGCGGTACGTTGCCACGTGCGCACCGCCGTCTTCCTGGAGGTTATAGTACCTACTTAGCCGGCCTCTAGCATTAAGAGGCCTACCACCAGAATATAGTATATTTATTAGATAAAAATTAAATCTTCATCAAAAGTACTTTTCCTCAACGGTCACCGCAAAATGTTTTACTTCCCTCATCGAAAACAAATCAAGGGCAAAGGAATCTAAACTGAGCAACTACCCACAAACTAGCGCAAATACGAATTTTATTACTGAATAAACCAACTTCCCCAACTTGAAACCGCATGTGGACGTATCTAGAAAATTATTATCGGGTTCACAACTAGCTGGCGAACTTTTTACTGTACTGTGGCTTATTTATAGTAGCAATGAATACAAACATGCAGGGTGTAAAATGTCCGGAAAATATGAAACTGGTTTTGAAAGCAGGGACTCAAAGTTTTTGATGATATTTCTGTGTTGAAAAGCAATGCTTCATTGAAGTTTAGTTGTTGAACTGCAGAATGCTTGGTTTTAATCCTCTACAAGGACGAAACCGGACTTTTAATAGGCAAATGCGGGACGACACGATTCCAGTACTGAATGACTAAAATAAATTAGGGAGACAGAGGGATGGGCAGCAGTCAGATTTCCACAACTATCATCATATAGGGGGGAATTTGCCAGTGCTGGTACTACGCTTGGCAGGCGGGTTGGTGAGCGCAAAATGGCTACTGTTCCACAGAAAGGACGCTACTGCCCGTTCCCTCTGGTTTAGAGTCCCTTAGTTGCCTTTTACGACCTCCAAGGGAGGAGATGGAGTGGTGCTATATTCTTAATCCGGACACCACACGGAAAAAATAAAAATACATGCTCATGAAAAATCCTTTAATTAAATTGCCAGTACGAAGTCGAGTCTGACCGTGTGTTATCAGCTAAGAATAGCACTAACCCATCTCATCCTGTAGGTATTGTAAAGGCTAACTATGGGATTACCCGGAGGATGGGCAGCAGCGTTTTTCGAGTGAATTTACACTATGTGAAGCTGCGGTCGCCAACCCGCCTGCTGAAATCCCTATACAACACAAACCCAGACTGTTCGTTGTTCACTCTTTAGGGGCGGCAAAGTCCAATAGTGAACGTATTTCGGCTGAAATGGTGATGATGATGAAATAATGAGAAAGTTGAGATGGCTGCGAGTATAACGTAAATGGCAAAAAGAAACGCACACAATACAAATGACTTCACACCCTCATTTAATGTAGCATTTTTCAATGTCACGAGTTACCCTTTGACAAATGAACGAAATATGCTAATTCAGACTAAACAAACAGTTTTTCAGAACATTTTTTCATAAACGCTCTTGAACTAATTTGTTCACTTTTACTTTACGCATGTTTTTTGAGAGATAACTGCGTTGTGACGTTGTTCTTAGAGAGGAAAAGCTTTACAAGTGTTTCTGTGTTATTTTACATAAGATTGCATCAAACATAATAATTCGTATTTAAGATAAAACAATTTCCTATCATTTTATTGGGGTTTTCTAAAGTTACAATTAGAAGGAACCGCTACGGAGATTGAACCAAAAAGAAGAATACCTATGTAAGATAAAACAATTGCCTATCAGATAACATAATTGGGTTTTCTGAAGATACGATTAGAAAGTACCACTGCGGAGAAAATTTTATTTAAGTATGAGATTTTTTACGGATGTTTTCTTTTATCAGACCGGTGTTTGAAGTTCCCTGTGCGCTATGCTATGCGCACACAGCAGCGCGTGACCACATGCGCGCCACCGTCTTCTCGTTGGTTGCTCGGTGAGGGCACGCAGATTCCCCAATCTACCCATCCGCGAACCCAGAGGCCCTCCGCCTTATAGCGACGGCAAGGGGTTTCAAGCCTATGGGAATTAGGTGCCAGGGCAGTTGTTACCCCGGCGCTGTTTCCTCCGTCTTCAAGCAGGATCGGACCTCTCCCTATCCCGCTCTGCGGTCTCCTTCTGTGAGAGCGTCATGCTCCAGACTCCACTGCATTCCAGTTATCGCGCTCTGCCAATATAGCCGACACTACTGCTGGCAGTGAGAGCTTTGGGGAGGCCTATGTCCAGCAGTGGACGTCTTTCGCCTAAAATGATCATGATAGCGATTAGATGGCAGCCATCATGATATCAGCTGAAAGACGTCCACTGCTGAACAATGGCCTCTCCCGTAAACTACCGGTTACAATCCTTGTAGCGTCACTTTGGGGGAATTCACCAGTTCTCACCACGATTGGCAGGCGGTTTGGTGAGCGCAGTATGGCTACTGTTCCACAGAATGGATGCTTCTGCCCATCCCTCTGGTTAGAGTCCCTTAGTCGCCTTTCACAACATCCACAGGAGTCGATTGTTGCTGTATTCTTAGTCCAGATACCACACGGATGACAGTTGTTATTTTAACTCTATCATCATCATCATCATCATATCAGCCATTTATAAATCCACTGCTGAATAAAGGCCTCCCGCATAGATTTCCACAATTGTGTCTTCATTTTGAGGGGAATTTGCCAATAATTACCAGGGTTGGCAGGCGGGTTGGTGAGCGCAGTATATATAGCTACAGTTTCACAGAATAGACACTGCTGTCCATCCATGGTAAGAGAGCCTTACTCGCCTTCTGCGACATCCAGGGGAGGAGATAGACTGGTTCTATATTCTTAATCCGGACAACACACGGACATAAAATCTTTGACTATTTGTGAATTACGCCATACAGTTGCTAATGAGCGTCATACAATTCTTTGGAAACACTAAGATTTAGAAGCCTTCGCGCTTTCTTGAAGCAGGAAAACTATTAATTGAACCGATTAGTGGTCCAATAAAACCCCGCCTGAAACGCGTGAAAGGAAATTGTACACAAAGAGGAGAAGAGGGTATTTTCGATTTGGCAAATAAATTGACTAAAAGCTAGGTCAGTGGTCCTCAAATGCATGTAATGCCCCTTGGGATATTACATCGGTTCGATAGTCCAGTGTCAAAGGACTTTGATTGAAATATCTTTAGTTTTGTATTTTCGGAAGTATGAAATTTATTTACCACAATTGACATCAAGCACCCCATGCTTTTTTACAATAAAATATTTTTTGTTAATCACTCTATTCTTATTTTAATTGCGGGTCCTTGTGTGCTTTCATAATTACCGGGGGACACCAATAGCTTAAGATTCAGTCTTCAGTCCTTCAGCCTTCTGATTGTTTGTAATGACTGTCATAGGTATCCGTAAGCCAACCAGCTTCTAAGGCTATTTATACTGACATATATATTTATTCCTATAAATCTGTTTCATGTGGCCTCCCCAAGGTGTATTGACAGATAAAATATATTCCTATCCACCCTTGGGAGCATGATACCATTCAATGTTGTACTTGTAAAATGAAATCAATTTGTTATTGGTTTTTGACTTACAATAATGATGTTCTAGGCACTTAATATTAATGAACTTATCGAGTCGACTGTTGTACACGGAAAGATTCTCTGTTTTTTTTCCCTCTCGCATACATTTCTGAGAAATGTGTTTGCTTAACCGGTCATTTCTGGGGTGAAGCTAAAAGAGGCTAGAGAGGCCTCTAGTCAGGATGCTCTCTATGGCCACCCTTTGCCCTAAATAGAAGATGGTGGTGGCGGCAGGGCGTCATCACTGGACAACTTTATTGAAATACCGTAATTTACATATTTATAACATTTTGTAGTTCACCGTATTACATTTTACTAATCCAGCGAGTAGAACACCTACCTATTTCAGGAACTACGTGATCGTCTTGTACTTCTGCGAGTGATCACGTGATTAATGGATCCTATATTATTATAAATATCCACAGCAAATTAATTTGAACATTTTAGCAAACAATAGATAACAATTATTAGACTGTTTGGTATATAATTTTTACCAATTTTTTTACTAAATTAAGATTTTTCTATTGCATCTACGTATAAAAAGTGTGGCAGTTTTGTGGCTTCCTGATAAGTTAAATGCCTTAATTACTACCTCAACTGTAGCCTAATTGCTACTAAGAAGCTCTATGCATTGGAACACCTTCCCACGATAAGGAATAAATAATTACATAAGAACTTTTTTTAAAGATAAGGGGAGTAAGTTTTAGAACCACAGTCGAATCCGAACGAAATACGCGAACCACACTTTTCATGTTCATTTAACTCTTTTGGTGTTAATACTAATACTCAAAAATTTAGACTGAGGTTATTGCGGATCTATTCGTGACTTGGCAATTGTAAACGGTGATATGCTTCAAGAGTGTTCTGTATAAAATAACTGTTGAGTACATTTCTGGATTACATAATAGGTAGGTAGGTTAGTAGGCAAATGGAAGGTTAAGGTGTGTGCCGTGTGGTGCCTGTTCAGAATACCACCACGCCATCTCTTCCCGTCGGTGTCGTAAAATTCGACTAAGGGATTAGCCGAAGGATGGGCAGCAGCGTCCTTCGAGTACATTAACAACTCAACTGCGATCGCCAACCCGCCTGCCAAGCGTGGCGATTATGGAAAATCCCCCCTATGAACCCACAACACATACATATCGGTTGTTGTGGTGATCTTTGGGAAGCCTGTGTCCAGCAGTGGACGAACATTCATTCGGGCGAAATTATGAACTCTTTTGACTTTTGCAGTTCCAAAATTCTAACGTATGTAAGTAATGTTTGCGATTCTCAAAAATCATGGAATTTGGAATATCAATCCAGGAATTAGTAATGTGAGGGACGTTGCTAACCTTCTTGAGCGCTAATATAACAATGCCAGCCAGTAATGATTATGTACTCTATGCACTCCTAGCGCGCATGCTTGTATCTGTAATTATTCGGATTATTTATATTACTTCAATAAAAGCGTATTACATAAAGTATGTAACAAAATAATAATTTGATTTGTTTAATAGTACATAAAAATACACGTATCAATGCATAGAAGTACAAGAAAACTTTAAAATCAAAACATTAAAAGTTGATGGTTAGGTTGCTGTTTATGTACGTTGTATAGAAACAATAAATGCTACTTAATGTATTTATTATACAGCATGTATACCCTGTACTCGGCAGCAGTATACAAGTTGCGGCAGAACTTCATGATACGCAGGCACACAACACACACGTACAAACATACGCACACATTAAACTCTCAGACCAGAGGTTGTGAACTATACAGTGAGACTACGAAGCATCGCACAAAGAGGAGGTCCCGAGAATAAAATACGCTGTGTAATGTATTCCTTCTCATTCTTTTGCACGTTCATTCCTACAGCTATATATGTTTGTCTCTTTCTACGTATCGCTCAACTTTTGGAGTGTTATCCTTGATTTTACTCCTCTTAAAATTTCCGTACCGGGCCTTATAACTCAAATTTCTTTTCTTAAAGAGTAAACTCCAAAAACTGTCTTTATTGTGATCATTCCTCCTGACCTCCTGTCCATGTCTAACAGAGGACCTTAATGGGCTATAATAATGTTATTTAAATGGCACTTAGATTTTAAAGGCTTAAGAAACCCCTTTCCGTCCCTTTCACTAATTAGCTTACTATTATGGTTAACAGTAAACAGTATGCCATACAATTTCTTTCTACGTGTATGGTAAATAACATGATGGATTTGTTTATTTGTGATGTCTAAAGCGGTATTATGCCGTAGGCGTTTTCTACCAGATGACCTTGTGGAGACGCAGAGACGAGTTCAAGACAGGAGCACGGTCATAATTCCTAAAATATTATACGATAAATCAGTCTCACAAGCAACAAACACGACGACATTTGTTAGTATAACAAGTGAAGAATTAAATACCTATAGAAAGTACACATTAACAAGGTTTGTACCAAATTAGATAAATTTATGTTATCTTTAAGAACACATAATTTCTAAGGAAGCAGAGCTCTCTTCTTTTGTGTTTATTTCAGCGCGGTGGAAAGCCATCATCAACTACTCCCACCTCGGCGGCGGGGTTCTCAAACGTTTAGGTGGTTTTAGCTTCGGCAAAAAATTGCATTCTAGAATGAACCTTTTCTTTTACTTATTTATTTATTTATACTTTTATGCATAATTATGGTACACAAGGCGGACTTAATGCCATAATTATGGCATTCTCTACCATTCAACCTTTGGGTTAAAATGAGATGCATCGAAAAGAGGTACATAAAATTATATATCACAAATTGTTTATAATACATACATACAAACATCTACATACTATAGATACGGTCAAATACATAGGTTTAAAAGATACTACATATAATAAGTACTATATTGTCAATTAGGATTCCAGCGAATTCAAAAAGTATTCAAGTATATTATATAACTTTGCGTTTGAAAGAAAATTTACTTGGTGCTTTCTTTAGTATATCAAGAGGAAGTTCGTTCCATATTTTGATTGTTGAGACAGCAAAGGATTTAGAAATAAACCTGTATGGTGGGAAGGAAACTGAAGATTCAAATTCTCGGCAGCACGCAGTTTACGGCTATGAGAGCTAATATAAAATCTATTGAGATAATCAGGAGCACAAGGATCGTTAATAATGGAGAACAGGAGCCAAAGAGATCTCAGTGATCTTCTTTGATGGATAGACAGCCATTTAAGTTGGGATCGGTATAAAGAGATGTGGTCATACTTCTGAAGTCCAAAAATGAAGCGAATGCAGTTATGGAGAAGTCGATCCAATTTGTTGAGAAGGTCTTGGGATAAATCCGAGTAACAAACATCCGCATAATCAATTACTAATAAATAAATAAATAAATTCTTTTATATCCTTAGTGTGTACAAGTGTGTGTGTGGGTGTAAAAGTACATTGATCTTTCAACAAAACTTACAGGAATGGAACGCAGCCAACTATCTTAAAGTTATTTTGATATAATATGTCAAGATGGCTGAGAAGTTAGGTCCCGCTAAGAAATTAAATGCATTATTTAGCAAGATTGTATTTCTATAGAATAAACAGCCTCGTTGTTGTAGCAATTTGTCAAGAGCTAGGCCATGGTTTCGATATTCAGTCTTTAACCAAAAGACCTCTAAAAACAGCATAGAGTCTCACTTCATACAAAGTTGGCACTAGAACAGAGATTCATACACACAACCAAAGTATTGTACGTCTAAGGGACACATGTTTCGATTTCGCTAATCTCTTCGATCGTCTTTTTATTAGTGCTTATTATATTAGAGGATTCTAGTGCCCATGGACTTAACGTAATCCCTGCAAGGTTATTTACGAAATATTCCTATGATTAAATTGAAATGCCTTATCTATGTAAATCCTAGCGTATTCTCCTTAATAGTATTCCTAGAAAAAACTTGTGCGACGAAATTGTAAGCAAAATAGTGTTTGAGGGATTTAGGGATTAATCTTGAAAGTAAGATCTAAAGTGGAATTAGTTTTATTGTTCAAGTTGGATCGGCATTTACATTTAAAATAGAATATCTAGTCTCAAATGTCATGTAAAGATGCATACAGATAGAAGCAAGACAATAATGAACAACAAAAAGGGCATTATTTGCGCACCCTGAGTACACATTGACCGTGTTGTGTTTGTATGAACAACTCGACTTACGACTAGCGATGGGCAATTGTTACTGTCAATTGGATTATTAAATTTTAGTAAAATAAAAATTAGTATTATTCAATTGCTGGTCGATTGGAATCGAATATACGATTGCACAATTGTCGATTTATTCAACTGGTTTTAGTAACAAATCACCCATTGCTTCTTCTGACAGCAGGCTCGCGATGTATGTGAGAGCAGCTAAGTCTGGAAATCTGAATTATAAATTTGTTTCCATCTTGGTTTTATTTCTTACACCTATGATGACATGTTCATCAGAATTAAGGCATTGCATATACAAATATATATTTTTTTTTATTTATTTAAACTTTTATGTACATTGAGTATACATATGGCGGACTTAATGCCATGAGGCATTCTCTACTAGTTAACCTTTGGGTTAAACAAAGCACTTCGAAATAGTATAAAAGCAAAGCTATATCTAATGTTAAAAAAAAGACTGAATTAAAAATAGGAATACATACATATACTAATATAAAAATAGGAATACATATATATACTAATATAAAAATAGATACTATATTATATTACATAATTATAAATAGTTAAATAGAATACATAAAAATGTCTGATATAAACATTAACTCTAATGACGAAGACAAAACTGATTAGGATTGTAACAATTTCAGGAAGTATTGACGCACTTTACGTTTAAACGCGAATTTATTTGGAGCTTTCTTCGCTTTCTAGCTTCAAGACGAAGCCATTCCAGAATTCCAGAAGAATTCCAGAGTTTTATTGTTGAAACAGCTAAGGATTTGGACATAAGCCCTGTATGGTGGGATGGAATGTTAAGAATTAAATTTTCAGAAGCCCGAAGGTCATGACTGTAAGCGCCACCTAAAAGTTGAAAGAAAATTTTAGGATAATTAGGAGCACAATATGTATATATATGTATATGTGACTAAAAATGAAGGATATTTGTATACTATTTGAAATTTGGACTCTTCATAAGTGCAAGCAAATAGTTTATATGAATGAAAATATTTTGAATTTGAATCAGTTATTTTAATAATGCGGTGCCTACATACAATGGCATGATTTTAATAGATTTTAAGGACAGTCATCCGATTTTCAAACAGCAACTCGAATAAATATGTGACCTACCCATCCAGGAAGTCTGTATGAGTCCTGGGGGTTGGATGACCTAAGATCTCTAATACGACCTCAAAAAAAATTCTCAATTTTTAGAGCTTAAACTATATCAGAATTGATTCCAGGCATGATCTCATTTCTCTCAATAAAACAACAATATGCCTTACACCTTATAGCTAATTATTGAAGTATCTTCACACTGACGTGTAGAAAATCGATTTCACAGCGCCATCTAGCAAGGCGAACCGAAAATAAACTTTGCATACTTAAACTAAATTACATAGCTTTGAAGAATAAAAGACTTCGTTCTTTTGAGTGATTTCAGCAACTACGTTCTTACTACCAGTTAGTTGAATTGGTTCATGTGGTAGTTTATGTGAATTATGCCTTAACGCTAATATTCCGAAATCACTGATACTAATCATTTCTTACCACATTTGTTTTCAAAACTTCACAAACAACTAATAAAACTTTACTGTGCCTAAGTCAAAATAATGTCAAAATATAATAAACAGCTGCACTTAAAAACATTATCTCTGGACTCATAAGTAGGATTAGTTACATTAAGTTTTATTCGAAGACAAATTATAGTAATAATATAACATATTTCAAAAGTTTTGCTGTGACTTTGAATTTCAAATACAATTCTGAGATATGCGAAAATAAAACATGAATGCGTAATTGACATTCATTCATTCAGTGTCTGACAATTTTCTTTGTATTAAAAATATTTTTGACTACGATATTAAGATCTTAAACGGGTAATTAGAAATGATAAATTGTGGCAACTACTTTTACTAGTAGTTGCCACAATTTTACACGGTTAAGTTGTTGACATAAGCAAAAGAAGATTATTTGTTGATACGAAGTTCAATGTCAATGAAAGGGTAACTGCTCAGCTTGTTGAAATCGCATATAATGAAATTGGTCGACATTGCCCTCTACGTTCCCTTTTTTATTGATCCCAGTGGAAGTTTCCCATGAATTTTCTCCTCCCCGAAGAAGGGCGAAGGCGTATACTGCACTTCTACCAGCTAAACACTAGAGTAGTCATCTTCGGCACCGAAGAAGGGCTCCAAGTCCTCGTGTGATCACACAAGAGATATGGACGATAGAATCTCGAGATGGCAATTGATGTTTTTCGATTTTCAACACGTAATAAGACCATTGCATTAGCGCTGCTTATTACTTTAGTTTAGTGTGCAATGTTTTGTATATTCTAATGTAATTATTTTAAACTTACCCACATAACTTAACTCTCCATTTAATGTAATTTAAAATTTATCTACTTACAATATTAATTAAGTTTACTTGTAATTGAATACTGTCGCTGCGACACTTGTACTCATGTAACTTTTTAAGTTCAATCTTGTGTTTCTCAGACAAATGAATGTTATATTCTTATGAGAAATAAATGTCTTAAACCATAAACATGCACAATTTTTTCTCCAAATCGTTTTGTTAATCTATACTTATATCTAAAATCACCGTCACTCAATAGTCAATTCAAAATGATTCACACGATGACGACGTTTATTCGATTACCAAGAGGTCTCCAGTAAGTCCAAATCTTCCAAATCCATCAAGTCAATCATGTTAAAATGCATTGTTTTCACGATTTGAAAATAAAAGACGTTAAGTAAAAACAACGGCGAACTCAAATATAGTAGTAACAAACTTAGGCCTATAGATAAACTAGGCGTCACGCAAGTTTAACTTTAGTACCAGAGATATTACATCCATTCGTGATCATTTTCGTTTTGTAATAACGTTTCATTTAGTTCATGGTTTAAACCTAAATGAGTTCTAACTATTATTACCACCATTGCAAACTAATTCGTTTACACTGCCAATTACAAACTATAATACTCATTAATATAAACAGGGAACTATAAACATTTATCTGAAAGCGCGCACTCGCTGCAACAATCACATTACCGTTATCACAACACTATGAGCTCATTCGAATTTGTAATTAAATAGTTTTCAATAATAAGTGACAAGTACCGCTTATGAACCTACACATTTGGGTATTTCTCCAGAACGTAAACTTTGCGTCCCCAGCCTTATTAAACAATCGATTTTGACATATAAAATTTGGCGGGAAAGTCATACAGTTAACCGACTCGAAGGATAATAAAAATTTTAACAAAAAAAAAAAACCACTTCAAAAACCCTAAACGATATAAAAATATTAAAACAACTGAAAAGAAAAAGAAAACTTTATTTAAGAAGTCGGGCGGGGCCAGGTATAGAAAATAACTTCTTGTTGGTTTGCATGAACCATGGTTGGGGCTACCTGGCCCCGCCAGGACTTCTTAAAGTATTTGTTTTCTTTTCAGTGGTTTTAATATTTTTATATGGTGTACGGTTTTTGAAGTCAGTATTTTTTTGTTGAACTGTTTTTTTTTGTTTCTTTTTAGTGTAAATAAATGCAAGAACGTTTCCTATCTGGAATCTGTATTTAACACTAAAAATAAGAATGACTCAAATCGGTTCTCTGATCTGAGAGGAATCGAAGCTATTAAGACATCATCTAGATAAGCGCAGTCAAATTAACCTGTTTATTGAATCTGGTTAAAAAACTACTCAATCGAATGTAATGAAATTTATATGGGACTAACTAGAAAGCCTTCTACACAAGTAAAAAAAAGTGCTCAAATCGGTCTACAAATCTCGGAGTAATAGGGGTACATACATAAAAATATGCATGGAATTGAGAACTTCCCCCTTTTTGAAGTCGGTTACAAACTATACTAAACATACCTAGTGTCATCATCATATCAGCCAAAAGACGTCCACAGCTAAACTAAGGCCTTAACCATAGATTTCCCCAATGGTGTCTAGTTTTAGTGGGGGTGTGTCAGTACTCACTACGCTTGGCAGACAGGTTGGTAAGCGCCCCCGAGAAGTGCCTGGGGGCGACCTTTTTATAGTCGCCTTCCCTCCGCTAGAGGGGGTGACCGCTTTATAGTCATCCCCTCCGTGATGTGCCTAAAGGCGTGGCATGGGCGGCTCTAGTGTGATCTTATGAGGACCTGGAGCCCCCCTTCGGTGCAGAAGATGACCGCTCCAGTGGTTTTAGCCGGTAGGAGTCCGGCATACCCTTTCGCCCTTCCCCGGGGTGAAGGAAGTTCCATGTAGAACTTCCACTGGATATCAATAAAAAAAGTCGGTAAGCGCAGAATGGCTGCTGTTACACAGAAGAGACGCTGCTACACTTCTCTTTGGTTCAGAGTCCCTTAGTCGCCTTTTACGAAATCCACGGGAGGAGTTAGAATGGTGCTATATTCTTTATCCGGATACCACACAAACAATATATCTTTAAGTCAATGATTTTCATGTGAAAGTGAAAATGTATATCCTACTGATAATATAAATGTGAAGGTTTGTGAAGATCTTTGGATGTTTGAATCCTTGTTGCTCAATCACGGTAAAATCTTTTTTTTTAAACAAGAAACAAGAACAAGAAATCCAAGCAAGCAACCCACACTTGGATTTCTCCTGTGTCGTGGGTGCGTTTACAGACATGAATTCCACATACAATACACCCAGACCCGGAACAACTACCTGCAGATCATACAAATATTTGTTCCGTGCGGGAATCGGACCCACGACCCGGAGCGCAGCAGCCGAGTGTAACAGCCACTGCACCAACCGTGCCGTCAAATGCCGTGCCGTTGATGATCTGCAGATAGTTGTTCCGGGTCTGGGTGTATTGTGTATGAAATTTGTGTCTGTAAATGCACCTACGATACAGGAGAAATCTATGATCTATGAAATCAATGTCGTGAGTCCGAGATTTTATCTCATCTAAAAATATGCGTACCGCGCTAAAAGAAGTTTTCACTTTAAAAAAATTAGTTGAATGGACTTGAATGAAATTTGCCACACACATAGACCATAACTCGGATTAAAATAAAAGCCACTTTTTATTTTGGCATAATAAACAATTTCAGAGGAATGTGCGATAAATCTTTCTGTGATAACCCAAATTATACGCGGGTGAAGTCTAGTTTAGTAATAAAATCCATATATAAGGCAATAGTTTGAATACTATAACAAAAGTACTGCGTATCCCGGGGTTAAACATGACTTCGATGGCTTTGGCAAACTACGTTATACCCACACCACTAACGGAGCCCTCTAGAAACGTTTCTAAACGCATTAAAAAACTAAGATAATCTGTCCTGTAAGATAGTCTCACCAGACTGTAAAAAAAACCCGGGAATTATCCAGCTAGACCTAAATGATAAATAGTATACATCGGTTCTCTTTTGCGAAGACTTGAGGTTAATTAAAACGAAGATAATAGTTAGTTTTGTCCAAGGTATGTTCACACACTGCGGACTTTGTGAAGCATCTATCCTTGACGTCACTACAAATTATTCGAAACGTCAAGAAAAAAATAATGATAAAAATATTTTATTGTAATAAGTAATAATCACGATAACCTAACACATTACTAGGATTCATTATTTTAATGCTAAACATAAGCTCCTACAGACCGTGGCAATAAATGACTTTGAGCCAATATTGTCCTAGATTGCTTGAAAAAAAAACACCGGTGATCGCATTACGTCGTTATTGACGCAAAGCAGGATAATCCTTTTTTTTTGGTCGACTTCTCGCATACATTTCTGGGAAATGTGGTTGCTTAACCGGTCATTTCTGGGTGAAGCCAAAAGAGGCCTCCAGCTAGAGTGAGGTCCAGTCTCCAGTCAGTAGGATATTCCTCCCCATCCTCTGGATTAAGTATGGAACATAATAACATTTTCAAATAAAATTGCACAACATTATGAGGAAAGCAGCCACAAAATTACTGCAGCAAAATAACAAATATAGAGGAAGCTATAAAGGCAGGCTGAAAGGAAAGACAATGCCATTTTTCCTACATTACAACAAGCGGGGACGGCAAAGCAAAGAGTCGCTGAAATAAAAAGCGTGATAGTACAGTACGGGCCCGGCCCAATTACAGACATAAAGTGTGGATAGTTGAAAATTTGTTTCGTTGAGCAGTTTTGATCACTGAATTTGGAAATGTTATAGTTGTTTAGTTCGTAGTTTCTAAGAAATTCGGAATTTCTTATTTAAATAATAAAATAAAGTTATAGATGTTTTCGTGCTTTTAAATGTATCTATGTAACTTGAACATATGTGCAGAAAATCTATTTGTGCACGAATGTATTTACCTGGGACAAACTGTCCAGGTAGGTCAGTCCGACTTCGAGAAAGAGGTCAACCATCGAATTCAATACTCGGCTGGGCAGCGTTTGGGAAATAGCGCGATATCTTCTCATCCAAAATACCGTAGTGTTTCAAGACGAAGGTCTTTGACCAGTGTGTGTTGCCGGTGATAACCTACCGTACCGAGACGTGGTCGCTCACATGGGCCTCATAAGAAAGCCAAGTCAAGGTGGGTGTCCTTGAATTGGTTTTCTTATGAAAGGGCAATGCAGAGGGCTATGCTCGGAGTTTCCCTGCGAGATTGAATAAAAATGAGGAGATCCGCAAAAGGAGCAAGGTAACCGACATATCCCGAAGAATTGCTAACCTTGAGTGGCAGTGGGCGGGGCACATTGCTCGTAGAACGCATGGCTGATGGGGCCGAAAAGTTCTTGAGTGGTGGCCGCGTACCGGAAGAAAGACGCAGTACGGGCAGACCCCCCACGAGATGGACCGGCGACCTGGTGAAGGTTGCGGGAATCCGCTGGATACGAGTAGCGCGGAACCGGTCATTGTAGCGATCTTTGGGGAGGCCTGTGTTCAGCAGTGGACGTCTTTTGGCTGAAATGATGATGATGATGATGAACGTATTTCACTTATACATGTTTTTTTTTTTAAATCGGCAAGGTTGACGCAGTGACCAAGCGATTGGCGATTGGACGGAACAAATATTTGTATGATCTACAAATACTCAGTTGTTGGTGCATGTCGTATGTATGTAAACTGTAACTACGATGCAGGGGAAATTAAATCGAAGAGCAATGTTTAAAAATACCGTTATATTGTTTTATTTGTCGCTTAAGTATGTAGTTAGAAGACAAACTAAAGGAATGAACTATTTGGATCCTAGAAATAAAACGCCTTCGAGGCGTAGACGCAAAAGTTAATCCTAACTTTGTTCTTATCTTTGTAATGTTTTAAGACAGCTGTTTGACTACTGAACTAAAGTATCTAAACTGTAATATCCATTTTTATACTCGGAGAAATCGTCATGAACTTCCTCTAGCCTGGAGAAGATAAAAGAGCGTGCTCTCTTACCAGCTAAAACCACTGCAGTTCTATTTCTTTAACCTATTTGACGCCGCGCTGATGGCGTTGGGGCTCACTCGTGCCTTAACTTAAACTAGATGGTACGTCACTTGAGAGAGGACAGTGATTTTTCGTCCAAATCAGTCATAACGTGACTCGGACGAGGACAGTTGTTGATGTGGATGGTGAGAGTGGGGCGGCCGACACTACTACGGGAGCCGCGTGGTGCAGGGCAGTCTGTAAGCAGCATAGCCAGAGACAAAGTTTACTTATTTATCACACATTTTATCTGCGTTGAACATCCTATAATAATAACTTAAATCATAAATTTGCTTACACAAATTACACTCCAAAATACTGCAATAAACGTTTTGAATAATTCAGTGTTTTAAATTGCCCGATGGTTATTTGCAAATGAAATTAGGTGCTACCGAAATGCATGAATATTCAAACACATTTTATAATACTAGTTTGCCCTTTGTTTTTAGCCAATGGTACGAGATGAAGTGTGGGTTTTAATCAACATTTATTTTTTAAAATGGAGTTTTGTTGGCACGATTGGCGTGGTGATAGATAAAAGATAAAGATAAAAAATATTTTTTATTCATGTAAACCATATACAGGCACTTATGAATCGTCGAGACTTTAATTGCCGCGTTCCAAGATGTAGATTTCCTATGGAGAAGAACGGGCAAGAAACTCCATGGTTACTCTTTTTAAATCATATTAAATGTTACAATATTTTATGAGCACATTGTTGTAAAAATCAAGGTTATGTGAAAACAATGTAGGAGAAACGAGTCTAAACTTCTTAAAAAGTCTACAAAACAAGCCTGAATGTATTTTTTTAAGGTTTTGATTCAGTTGTCATGGCTGCATTTGGCTGACCAGTCCCAACAGACGGCACCCGTTCACGAGCATGACGTATGCATCAGCGTCGCTTAGCTCAACCATATTGCAGGGAAACTTAGCGACCCAATACACGACGACACCATCAGCAGAACACTTGAGCGAGCATGATATACCTAAACTGCCAGACAACTATCACGTCAATAAAACAAAATACAAAACAACCCACATGGTTCTCGCACTGCCAGTACAGTAACAAATCAAAATAAATTGAATATTTAAAAATAAACAAGTCATTAAAATAATTTAAAAAATATAGAATAATTGAATGTCATTATATGAAGTAATAGAATAGATTAATCAAATGTCATTATATGAATTAATATAATCCATTATAGGTAATATTGACATAATTTAAATTTCAACATAAAAAAAATGGCAATTGTATTTGATAAATACATAAACCAAGAATGTCAGTATAAGCCTATGAAAATTAGAGCAGCTCAATCCCAAGCATATTTGTCGTCCATATACTCTGTAACTTTATAGAAACCCTTTCTACACAGCTTCTGCTTTATAATGGACTTGAATTTATAGATATATAGATAGATTTGATCTGAGGGCCAGTTTTCGTAATTAATTTACACTATGGCTGAAATTTGACCAAACTGAGATTAAATTATTAATTGACCGAAAAAATGGTGTTCTGCTACTCTTAAAGTTCAGTCAGATTTCAGTATAATCTGGATCTAGTCTCATTTCGATTTCAATTTTGATGTTTATTTAATGACAATTTAGTACATGTGACAGTTCAAAATGTTAGCAGAATACCGTTTTGACTTCGATCCATTTTCGATCTCATCACAGTGTAAGTTCACGTTTGACGTTGTTTGTTAGTTTCCGAGAATACCATTTGTGACATTTATGACACTGAGACAAGATCGGAACTATATTTTGAACATTTTTAAATTACGAGAATCGGCCCTCTGGAATAGCAACGATACATACAGTAGCAAACAAAGTGTGACAAGAAATATAAAAAAATCAGAAAGCCACGGCAGTGGACTGCGATCAGCTAAGTTGAATGAATAAGTAAATGAAAATTTATTGAAGAGACACCTTCGAATAGTACGCCGTGTGTTTTTATATTTTGATCTAGGCCAGCCTTTTGATTGCTATGGACGTGTATTCATATCAACAACGGAATATGACTTTAATTCTTAAAGTGCTTGTATTGCTTTTTTTTCTAATAATTGCATATTGTTTTCCTGAAAATGTAGTTTCATCACAATGACCGATATGGGTGTGTTGTGGACTCATTGGGGGGTTTTGCCATAATCATCACGCTTGGCAGACGGGTTGGCGATCGCAGTTGAGTTGTTATTGTATTCGAAGAACGCTGCTGCCCATCCTCCGGCTAATCCCTGAGTCGACGCTTATGACACCCACGGGACGAGATGGGGTGGTGGTATTCTGAGCCGGCACCACACGGCATAAATAAACATCTAAACACACAAATATTTACATTCACCATATTACTAGCTGACCCGCCCAGTTCTCACGGGTGCATTATATCTATATTGTTATGTCTGTGCATTATATCTATATTGTTGTATCTGGCAAATATGTGCTAAATTAAATAAATACATATGTTAAAACAACTTCACAAATAATAATTTATTTTTGATAAACATTTTGTAGACAAACATGGTCACTGTGTCTTATCCTTAGAAGATAGCCATATGTAGTAAAGGACTTTTGTTTTGAAATTTTCAAGAAGAACTATCAACCCTATATTAGTTTCGTACAACTTTTACTATTAATGCAGCACACGCCGTGGAAGCTCTCAAGAGCTTTTTTTTAACTTTTTTCGACTTAGTCGACGTATGTCATCATAACTTTACCTAATTTGCACATAATACATATCCTATAACCATGTGATGAAAATATATTTTAGATACCTATTCTGATTGACAGTGTTCTCTTTGCAATCTTTCAAAGTTATCTAGAATATTGTTTAATCATAAGTTATGCTAGATAGCTTGGAAAATTCCAGTACATTGGTTTCACAATCTATATTCTTATCGACTTCAAAAATGAGGTTCTCAATTCAATGCGTATTTTTTTTTATGTATGTACAGATGTACAACGATTACTCCGAGATTTGTAGACCGATTTGAGCGATTCTTTTTTTAATAGATGCAAAATGCTTTCGAACAGGTCCTATATAAATTTCATTATATTTGATCGAGTAATTTTTTAACCAGCTTCAATAAATAGGTTTAATTTAACTGCGCTTACCTAGATGATGTCTTATTGGTTTCGATTCTTAGAATTATTTTTAGTGTTAGATATGGATACCAAATTGGGAAAAGTCCTTAAATTTATTTACACTAAAAAGAAACAAATAAAAATTTTTAACAAAAAAGTACTTACTTCAAAATTCTATAGGATATTAAAACTACTAAAAAGAAAAAAAATAACTTTATTTATGAAGTCGGGCGGGGCCCATAAATATAACTCGTTGGTCTGCATGAAACATGGTTGGGGCATGCCTTGCCTACCACTAAACTAACTTGAGGTAAAAAAAAAACTAGAAAAGGAATTTTTCATTACGAGATGCTTAAAAATCTGTGTCAAGGTAGAGATTTTTCTATATTTCGGAAAATTTTGTACTACTGTAAATCCGTAAGATTTTGCTGAAAATATAGTATGTTTTCTTGGTAGGTATTGACCCAAGCTCTCCCCTGCAGTATGTCGTGCTATTTACTGGACACCCTGTATAATTCTTCTGTACGTGTGTATATCACTGAACACCTCCTAAACGGCTGGACCGATTTAGATATTTTTTTTGTGGGTGTGTGAGTTGGTCCGTCGATGATTTAGATTCACAATTAGACCCGGTAAGTGTCGCTTCAATCGGGTTTGCATGTATCTGGCTGTACAAGGCTGGGGCGGGCACCTAGTATCAGACAAGTTTGCGAGAGACTGGTGTCTGCAGTAGGAAAACCGATCACACATTACCAGGATCCATCTCACGGTAAAAAGTAAAGTAAAATTGTAAAGAGCAATATTGACTAAAATAAGGTTTTTATCCATAAATAGTGTTGCTATAAATACGTAATGATGATGATGAAGAAATAGATACACAATAAAAGCAAATTCAGCTTATTTAAGTAAGCAAATTAAAATAATTCTAAGTAAAAAACTGGTTGAAAATCACGATCTTTCTTAACTTTATACAACAGCAAGACTGAGAAGATACGGATAATACGCATTTTAAATTAATGTTAAATGGATTAACTTTAATTTTCTTTGAGCCCACTCAGTCAGGCTTGTTGCCCAATCCGTCACCTAGAAATAAAACTTATAGTAAGTCCAGTTAAAACAGTCTTATAGAAATAAAAATAGGTGCTGTTTATTTAAAAGCCCATTTTAGATAGAACACGATTTCTCTAATAAAACTATATTGTACTGAATGCCTTCATTACAACTAGAATTTACTGTTGATCGAAAATGGATGTCAGTTAAAACCAGTTTTAAGTAAACACGCGTTTACACCGATCAATTTACTAAGAAAAGAAAAGAAATCTGACTCGTACAGGTTGCATTAGAAAGCTAACATCTCTACCAAAGACGATATTTTAACCTACTTTGGTAGCTGTTTATGTCCACTGTGAGCTGCCATGTTGGATTTTTTGTGACATCACATAGCCTATTAACTGCGTAAAAGTATGACGCTTCCAACGATACCTCATTTGTCAAAACACGATGAGTTGTTTAGGCGAGCCGAGGGACAAATTAACATACCAACACAAACATACATGCATAATTAATCATAACCTTGCATTTGCTTTCGCTGTAGTTGAGTCAAAAATAAATGAAGTAGTACACTAATATAATATATACATATATATATCCATGTTGAACAGTGCGAGGCCCGCATATTCATTAGAAACTGTGACGCATAATGTTTAACGTTATTTTTTCCTGCCGCACCAAAGCGATTTCACTTCTATAAATACTGTTTAATATCTATGAATGGACCTTCTTAAGTTGTCTCTTTTGTGTCGTACAACAAAATTTGTATACCTGCTTATTATAAAGAAAAAGATCTCGGATTCAAGTATACTTAATGCAAAGATTACTGTTATCGTAACAGAAATGTCGTAAGGTCACTCGTTCATAATGCGCTTAGTCCCAACAAATGGCTGCGCTGTTTTATCATGCTATATATTTTTGCCATGTTATTCCCAGATGCGCCTGGTCACGTGTCACCACGGTCGCGTTTTATTTTCCGACATTACAGATTCTTTCTTTCTTTTTTTTTTTTTTTTTAAACGTTGCCCCACACTACGATTTCTCCTGTGGGGGTGACCGATTTACAGTCATCCCTTCCGAGATGCGCCTAAAGGCGTGGCACCAATGGGCGGCTCTAGTGTGATCTTACGAGGACCTGGAGCCCCCCTTCGGTGCTGACGATGACCGCTCCAGTGGTTTTAGCCGGTAGGAGTCCGGCATACCCCTTCGCCCTTCCCCAGGGTGAAGGAAGTTCCATGTAGAATTTCCACTGGCCATCAATAAAAAAAAAAGGATTTCTCCTGTGTCGTGGGTGCGTTTACAGACACAAATTCCACACACAATACACCCAGACCCGGAACAACTACCTGCAGATCGTGCAAAGATTTTTTCCGTGCGGGAATCGAACCCACGACCCGGTGCGCAGCAGCCGACTGTATCAGCCACTGCACCAACCATGCCGTCAAATGATTGAAACAGATGATGTCGTTATGAAAAATTTAGGTATTAATAACATATGTTATGTCTCTCTTCACGGGTTTATATCATTTAAGGGAGAAACCGGTCGATATAGAGGCAATTTAGAGAATTATAATCTAATATTGAATGGGACACTAACCGGGGACTCTTCATGACTGCACTATAAAAATGCAATTTCAGATTATCTCTGGAGATGTCAAACTATTATAGGCGATGGAAAATATCGAAAAGGTCTATTGCAATCGGTGTTACATCTATGGAATGAAAACTTAAATCCGTAAACGGGAAAAAACGGCGTCTACCTTCCACCTTTTAATGAAAATCTATATATAGGCTCCCTAAATGGCCAGCATAATAGGCAACAGAGAATAACGCATGAGCATAATACATACAATACACCCAGACTCGGAACAACTACCTTTTTTTTTTTTTTTTTTTTTTTTTGATTGATCCGGTGGAAATACCTCATGTACTTCCTTCGCCCCGGGAAAGGGCGAAGGGGCATGCCGGACTCCTACCGGCTAAAACCACCGGAGTGATCATCGTCGGCACCGAAGGGAGGCTCCAGGAACTCGAAAGATCTCCATCTAGAGCCACCCATTGGCGCCACGCCTTTAGGCACATCTCGGAGGGGATGACTGTAAAGTGGTCATCCCCTCTAGTGGAGGGAAGGCGACTGTAAAGAGGCCACCCCCCCAGGCATCTCTCGAGGGAATTGTAAAAGGTTCCCTCGAGGCCTCACTATGCGCTGTGCTGCGCACACAGCGGTACGTGACCACATGCGCACCGCTGTCTTCCCGGGGGTCGCTCGGTATGAGCACGCAGATTTCCCAATAAGCGCGCTCGCGACCCCCAAGGCCCCCTATAAAGACAACAGGGGGCTCAGGCGTATTGGCCACGGGCGCCGCGGCGTTTGTTACCCCGGCCCCGTGTCCTCCTCCTCCCGGAACAACTACCTGCAGATCATACAAATATTTGTTCCGTGGGGGAATCGAACCCACGACCCGGAGCGCAGCAGTCGACTGTATCAGCCACTGCACGAACCGTGCCGTCGAATGATTGTTCAACTTACAATACTAAAAAAATACAGTCATTTTCCTTCGATCATAAGTAAACGAGACGCAAGTATAATTACTATGTAAATAAGTAGCATGCCAAGGCCACCTCATTCTCGTAGAAATGGCTTTAACCCGTAACGCATTTAGAGTGAAGGCATCAATGTTAACGCTGGTGTTCTTAGTTAGAACACGGTAAATGAACAATGACAGCACTCGTAAATCATCATCATCATCATCATTTCGGCCGAATGAAGTCCACTGCTGGACACAGGCCTCCCCCAAAGATCACCACAACCACCGATATAGATGTGTTGTGAGCACATTGGGGGGTTTTGCCATAATCGCCACGCTTGGCAGGCGGGTTGTATCGTACTCGTAAATAAAAGAGAGGTAAATAATGGGCAAAAGAGACAATGTCTCGAGGTAACAAGCGCAGTGTGGTGCCAAGCAGGACTGGTCCCGCGTAGCATTACAATTATTATGACCAGGCGAATGACTTGTTCGTCTCATCACAATGTTGTGTACGTACTTTTACATTAATATGTACTTTACCTTTTTACAGTCGCCTGCCCTCTGCTACCGCTTTACAGTCAACCTCTCCGAGATGTGCCTAAAGGCGTGGCACCAATGGGTCGCTCTAGTGTGATCTTACGAGGACCTGGAGCTCCTCTTCGGTGCCGAAGATGACCTTTCCAGTGGTTTTAGCCGGTAGGAGTCCGGCATACCCTTTCGTCCTTCCCCGGAGCGAAGGAAGTTCATGTAGAATTTCTACAAGACAACAATAAAAACTAAAAAAACAAATTAAAAGGACACTGACCATCTCCCATGAACCGTTGGAGGTAAACGATGACACAGAGGTAAAAGATTAGTATCTTTTAAACTAATAATCTATACAAATAAATAAAATTGAAGTGCCTGTTTGTAATGTCAAAATAACATCTTTTTTAAATATAGGCCTTTGTTCTGTCTTGTCTGTTGGCTGATACGATGATGATGATAAAGTAGAGTTTGCAATAAGGTGTTATAAGACATAGATTTATATTTATGCCACTTATGTTTATGACAAGAGGCCACGAGACGTTTGGTTTCGTTTTAATAAATTTTAATGTTATCTCACCCTGATATATCTATTATATCTTTTGTGATACAATTCCAAATTGATACTAATAATATTCCCTCCTTTTTTAGTATAGCACCACCATCAAACATAAGTTACGTATAGGTACATCAACGAGGAGGCTCGTATACAGTGGACACTGGACGTCTACTAGGACATAATTATGATGTGCCGACCAATGGTGCCGGCTCAGAATGCCACAACCCCATCTCCTCCCATGGGTGTCGTAAAAGTCGACTAAGGGATTAGCCGGAGGATGGGCAGCAGCGTCCTTCGAGTACATTAACAACTCATCTGCGATCGCCAACCCGCCTGCCAAGCGTGGCGATTATGGCAAAACCCCCCAATGAGCGAGAACAAATCCATATCGGTGGTTGTGGTGATCTTTGGGGGAGGCCTGTGTCCAGCAGTGGACTTCACTCGGCCGAAATGATGACCAATGTATTTGTATTTTCAACATCCATAAAATGCATTCAGTAAATGTATTCTTTTTGTTGAAATAAGATTTCAAAATTGCCACTTACCATGCAATACTCGATAGCAAACATTAAAAGTTTCGATCTAAACAGAATAGAGAAACAAGGATGGCATCGCAAATTTGTAAGCGCTACTGAAGCAAATTTGAATGCGCGTGGAATGGATAAAATGTTGTACTGCGTTTGATAATGTTCGTGTGTGAAATTTCTATAAAAAATAGCCTACGAAATGTTTTCTTTCTTGAACCTGTAAAGAAATCTTTGGGGACTTATAAAGGGATTGTATAGTTGGGGCTAGTTTCCAGTCTAAATCATACGGCTGAACTGTATTTTACGCGGAACCATAATATGTCATTTTTTGGAATGGTTACTGGCTAACCTTGTTTCAGAGTTGTTCAATCACCCAAACACACCTGACTTAACAGAAAGACTAACGATAACAACCAGGACTGACAATTTTAAGTGCCCTCCGAAGCACGGAGAGGCTCAGTTCAAATACCACTATGCCACCCATCCATAGATTGACTGAGCTGAGCTACCCAACTACGGGGGATAACGACATTTTATGCTCCACTTGTCAGGCTATTAGGCTTCTTCTGTCATATGTATGACAACATCGACAGCTGAACATGCTTCTCGAGGCATGGAGGGGTTCTGAGTAGTATAAAACGGTCACACAAACGAAGCATGACTAAAAATCTACTATACTGATACCGAGAATATTTTTTCTGTGAGGAAGTAGTACTATTCTAGGTGGAATTTCGTATACATATGGACAAATTCTTCGTATATAACGCGACCTAAGGCGGAAGTGAAGCGGGGCAGCGGTGGTTTAGTCTAAACCGTCAACCACACGGCAAACTAACTAATAGTACTTATAACTAAATTGATGTTCTGAACTAAAATATGTTTCCTTATTTTCCATCATATATTGAACTATAAAGACCTGGGTTTCTAATATGTTAAAAGCTCAAATTTCACTGGACTGCCCACCATAATCCAATCTAAAATATTCTGATCTCTATAACTTAAGTTTGCTCTTCCACATATAGATCAACGTGCCCTAGCTAACGATTATTTGATTTCGCTAAATCACTTCCTAAATTAAGAATCGGCGTTCATTTAATATTGATGCCTAGTTACAGTATCGATACCGCGATTCGATTCGTTTCGACCAATTGCGTTCAGTAATGAACGGTGCTCAGCGTCTCGGAATCGAATGGCGTTTGATTGTATGGCACTCGAATGGAGTTCTCGATTCAAAAAGTCTGGTAACAACATTACGTAGGTACATAAATGTGCTGTAGTAGCTTCCAGTTAGAATTGACTTCTGAAATGTATAAAGAGCGAAAGAGGTTACAGTTCAGGTTGGTTAAGTTAAAAATAAATGGAGTAATGTTAGAAGTTTCCCCATAATGACAACATATTAACAATTCAAACTGAATGTTATTTTATATAATATTCTAGAGTAATAAATTGTATTCTTGCAGTACTTTTGTATGCCAAAAGTACCCTGGTTTCTTTTTATTCGTACCGTTACCCACAGTTATTCCACAGTTTTCTAGCGAGCGCAAAACTACATACAGTTGCGCGTGCACGTGCCGCCGTGTGCGTAGCACAGCGCACAGCGAGGCTTGGGGGATCCTTTACAATCCTCCCTGAGAAGTGCCTGGTGGACGGCCTTTTTACAGCCGCCTGCCCTCTGCTAAAGGGGGTGATTGCTTTACAGTCATCCCCTCTGAGATGTGCCTAAAGGCGTGGCACCAATGCGTGGCTCTAGTGTGATCTTACGAGGACCTGGAGCTCCTCTTCGGTGCTGAACATGACCGCTCCAGTGGTTTTAGCCGGTAGAAGTCCCCTTCGCCCTACCTTGGAGTGAAGGTTGTTCATGTGGAATTTCCACTGGACAACAACAAAAAAAAAAAAATGATACCGACCATCTCCCATGAACTGTTGGACCAAAAATTTCATGAAGCGTTACAAGTTTCAAAAATGATTATTTGTTAGATAAAGATATCAGTTATAAGTTGCCTTTGTTTCAGTTTGATTGATAGTGGATATATGGATATTGGGATTGACTGAAACGAAATTATGTTACAAATTGTGTTATTCAAAGCAATATCCATATATAGCAAACACAATCTCTAACAGACCCATCTAAAAAATTATTTCATAGAAAAGGAAGTTTGACTAAAGTCACCCAACAAATCAAAGTAACCCCAATATACAGGTACTTTAATATTATTTTTTACATTTTGAAGAACTCATTGGCCTAAAAGGCGTTTTCAATGTTCTCCAAAACTGAAGCACTTCAATACATTTCACGGAGAGAAAAACTCAAAACTTAGAGGCGTAAAAGCGATGTCTACTTTTACAGCGTGTAATCAAAGAAAGCGAAGAGAAGGCGACGAAGTATATAGGTGCATATACGTGGATTTGTACTTTGCCACCTCAGGTAGCAGGTATACGAGATATGTATATGTAGCCATCGTGCCCGAGCCAGACACAATACTTTTCGAACCAGGGTGCAACCTTGCAGTACGACAAGTTGGTGAATTAGATTGAATGAATTTATTGATCATAATCATCATCTTAACATCCAAAGAACGTCCAGGCAAGAAATCACTGGTTACGTGCCGTGTGTCATCATTTTGGGGGGAATTAACCAGTACTCACTATGCTTGGCAGGTGGAATGGGTGAGCACAGAATGGTTGCTGTTCCATAAAAGTGGTGCTACTGCCTATACCTCTGATGTACAGTCCCTTGCTCGTTTTTACGATATCCACGGGAGGAGATGGAGTGGTGCTATATTTGAATCAGGTCACTACATGGACAATAATTAACTGACATACATACATACATACATATAATCACGCCTCTCTCCCGTAGGGGTAGGCAGAGACCACTTCTTTCCACTTGCTTAACTGACGTCGTAGTATAATTAAAATGGCCACATGGTATCTGGCAAATTAATAAGTCATATCTATCTTCCTGATGTCTAAGAACGCCATATTACAATGTCACCACTATATCAGCTAAAAGACATGCATTGCTGAACATAGGCCTGCCTTACTGCTTTCCACAGCGACCGGTTACATGCCGCCTGCATACAATTACTGCAACCACCTTTACCTGGTCGTTGTGTCCGTGTATAACATTCACAGTAGCGGTTTTTAAGCGAGGCGCATTACGTTATCGTTACGGAGGTTCACTATGCAATCCAATTTTGATCCATGGCTTCACACGCGTAAATATTCACGGGATCCATGTGACGAATACCCAGCCTTCTGAATGAATTGAATTGAATATCTGTAAGTTCTTCTCCTTCTGCCTGGTCCCTAGTTTTTGTATGGTTGGAGAGATGTTCCAAGAATAACAAACATGTAGTGATCTGCTTCGACGATTAATTGCAGCGGTTACTGGTGCATATCCGGCAGTTAAAGTTTATGAACCGATTAGTAACTAATTCGAATTTTCAAAGCAGGATACAGCATCATACCTGAACATAGCAATTTTTTCATCGCAATCTTTCGATTTTCTAATCGTGAAACACTGCTATCGATTGCTTAGTATGCCCTCTAATTGCTTGCTTGTCGTAGTTTCACACACGTAAATATCCATGGGAACCATGTGACTAAGATCCAGTATTCGTCAATTTATTAAATATCTGTAAGTCCTTTTTCTTTCTGCCCTGGTCCCAGTTTATGCATGGTTGGAGAGTTTTTCCGAAAATAACTTAAATGTAGTAATCTGCTTTAGCAGTTCATTACAGCGGTTACTGGCGAATATTGAACAGTTAACGTTTATGAGCTGATTAGAAACTAAGCACTACGCAGCAGCCTACCTAAGCAGGATGCAGTATTATATGCCTAAGCTAAGGAAATTTTTCATCGCGATATTTCGATCATCTAATCGTGAAATACTACTATCAAATGTTAATTCGGCACTCTAATTGCTTGCGCTATACCATGGTGTAAGTCTCTGTATAGCGTGTGCTATTTCTTTATCACAGTCTCGTGAAATATAATGTCGTAAATGCAGTTGCTAAAACGTCCGATTCGAAACCGCTACAAGGCTCCGAGTTGCTAAAACGCACTGTCAACAGTATTGTGTATACGTACGGCGTTAAAGCCTGTACCCTCATTCGAGAAAGAAGTAAAGCAGAATGCTTCAATTGATTGGTTTTCCTTGTAAGTAATAAATTAATGGCAATGGGTGGGACACATAGCTCGTAAAATTGATGCTTGTTGGGGCAGAAACGATCTCGAGTGGAGACCATGCTCTAGAAAATATAATGTGGGATGGCTTTAAACGAGATGGAGAAACAACCTGGTGAAGGTAGCTGGAACTCATTGGACGTGGGCGACATATAATTAGCTTTGTGCAAAGCAATAAAGGAGGATTTTGTTCAGCAGTGGACGTGCTTTCGATGATATGATGAATAAAATAATATGTATTTATAAGGTTGGAACACCTTTCTGGTTGTCACGAAGCCTATGAGTGAGTTGGATTTACATATCAGGCAATCTATTATTGGTTGTTTCAATTACGTTTTTTTACAACAGACTATAACTTGAAATTGTTTCTGTTAAATAAGCTCGCACTCTATTACTTGTGACGTATATGCACTGACCTGTACCGATTTGAAGTAACTACTAGAGTGTCTGCGGAATATCGAAATATCGACAAAATATTTTGTGATTATTGGGGGGTTTTGCCATAATCGCCACTCTAGACGGGTTGGCGATCGCAGTTGAGTTGGTAATGGACTCGAAGTAGCTGCTGCCCATCCTCCGGCTAATCCCTTAGTCGACTTTTACGACACCCATGGGAGGAGATGGGGTGCTGGTATTTTGAGCCGCCACCGCACGGTAAAAGGGCACTGTAGCTAGTGAAACCAGCTTAAAATAATAAATAACGAATTAAGTGCAGTGTGGTACCATGCAGGACTAGTAATGGGTAGCATTACAATTGTAATTGCAAGCGTGTCGTTTACAATCAGGTATGACTTGCATGCAAGGTTGCATAAAAAGTGGTTAATTTGCTCAAATTCACATAATTTCAACCGAATAAGTCCACTGCTGGACATTGGGGGAGCCCAAAGATCGCCACAACGACTAGTCTGGGTGCGTAATTGTGTTAATAATATATTGGAAGGGTGCTGCTGCCCCTCTTCCAGCAAATCCCATAGTCGTTTTTTACGACAACCAAGGTATGAGATGGGTTGATGCTATTCGTAGCTGACAACACACGGCCTTGGGACTGTGACAAGTTAATATTATATAATTATTGTATATTTTATTACGTGCGTCTTTAGATACATGATAATAATGGTACACATAGCGAGGCTGAGATCGCACACACGCAGTGAGTAAACAAGGTAGATGACAATGCCATTCCTACTTTGTATGAGGACTGAGACGAGGCAAAGGCCCTTGTGTTAATTAGCTGCACTGATTGCTCTACTGGTGGACATACTGAATTTTACTATAAGGGTTGAGCACTTTTACACATTTTTTTTTTTTTATGTAGGGCTTCTCGCAGTAATCCCAAGGGGGATATATCTGCTTAGCCGGGCAAATTAACCGGGCACTTCTACACATCATCTGACCTAAGCTGGTATCATTTGTTGTGAAAACCATATCGCGATCTATCTCGATGCCAACGCCATCTATCGAGCGTTGGTCCAATTTTACAATTATAAATATGGTTCATGTACTGGTCGTAAATACTTTGCATTGCGACATTATAATTCTGATTTTATATTATTATTTTGCTTCGTGTGTCGTTGTCTTTAGATATTTGATAAGAGCTATGTAAGCAGACACAAAAGGGTCGTTCTGTAGATTAAACTGGTTGCGGCTGGCGTTTTGTTCAAATATCCCGCGTTCTTATCTTCGTATGTTTAATTATTCAATTTTGAATGTGTTTCCATATCTGTTGGTTAACAGTGTTATTTGTTGTCTTCGTTTTAAATGCTGCGGGTCCTAATCCCACTTTAACGGCATGCGCAATTGCTTGGCTTTCTGCTCTACCAATCCGTGTCCGGTTTTTTTTGTTCCACCGTTTTTTCCTTCGGATGTTTGAAACCCTAAAAATTAAGCATAACATTAAAGTGTGAACAGTGTAATATGTTTTGTTTCTAACGAAGCAGGATTTATAAATACATTACTTTTATTTCATAAAAACATTGTGTACAATTTAATTCCATTTTCCTTGTACAGTTTCTGAGAAAAAATAATGTACTGAATGAAACAGCTTTTTTCTCTAAGATTTCATGACAATTTTTCCTTATTTTCTTTTGAATTCGGAATTGATACAAAGACTTGATTTTGCAAAGGCTTATGTTAGATCCTCTTAAACATTAACGATCAAAGTCAAACTGAATACATCAAATACTGGTCAAGTTTAGCTAACATAATTCTAATTTTCTGAAAAAAATGAACCCATGCGTCTTACCAGGATTTCTCATGTATTGTGAGTACTGTGGATGTACATAAATCTCACATGCACAGACATTTAGACCCAAAACAACTACCTCTAGATCAACAAAATATCTGGTCCGTGCGGAGATCCTACACGTGGAAAAAATAGAAAATTATTTATTAGATGACTAAAAAAATAAGAACTAGAACAAACGAACGACTAACGATAAACAATAAAAAGATAAGGAACAAAAATAAAATCAAAGAACAGTCGATGGTGACGGGTAAAGCATTTTTGTCTAAGATTTAAACTAATATTGATTTCGTTCATTCAACCACAATTATACATTTTATTTATCTTAACTTAAGTTGTTCGAGATTTTTTCGCTTTATAACCTACTGTTGCATTTATAATTGCTACACTGTTATTCACAATTTGAATTGTTAATGTATTTATTCCGTATGATATGTACAGGTTAATTGCCCTGAAACCAGTAAAATAAAATTAAATACCTAAAACCCGGCTACATCATTTCGGCCGAATGAAGTCCACTGCTGGACACAGGCCTCCCCAAAGATCACCACAACGATCGATATGGGTGTGTTGTGGGCTCATTAGGGGGTTTTGCCATAATCGCCACGCTTGGCAGACGGGTTGGCGATCGCAATTGCGTTGGTAATGTACTCGAAGGACGCTGCTGCCCATCCTCCGGCTAATCCCTTACTCGACTTTTACAACACCCACGGGAGGAAATGGGGTGGTGGTATTCTGAACCGGCACCTCACGGGTAGGGTAAAGCGCAGAACAAGATTTCTCGTAGTCGAAGGTCGAGAATCGTTAGTATTTTGCTTTGTACACGGCTAGACATCAAGCGATTCAAATCCAGTGTAAGCTGATCTCGCATTGTATAGGCCTTCGATATGATGAGAGTTCAGTGTAAACTGGATTTTTATTGCTTGATGTGTAGCCGTGTGTACATTGGGGTTGGGCCTTCGACTACGAGAAATCTTGTTTTGCGCTTCTCCGTAGCCGGGTTTTAATTTCTTAAACTTATTTTACTTCAATTATTTTCGGGTAAGAGCGTGTAGCAAAGGTGCTGTTTCCATATATTTTAAATAACAATAGGGCTATGTATGAAATATCATACGTAATTGATGTAGTGGAATATAAGTCAATAAGATTTTTTATTGGATCAGATATCTAAAAACTATTTCTTTTTTGGTGGCTATTTATATCTGCTATGAGCCACCATGTTGGATTTTAACGTCCTATCGCCTTATAACTGCGAAATAGCACGACGCTTCCAAGATACCTCATTTGTCAAAATACGAAGAGTAGGTGATCTGAGGGAACAGATGAATATATATACGTACATATCCACATATATATACCGGTCAAAATTATAACCGGTTAATATTTATAGTCACAAGACTTGAAAGATCATCACAGGGTGTTAGTTTTAAGATTTTGAATCCTTATAATTTGCAAAGTACATGACCAATTTTTCATATTTTTCTAATAACCTTCACGACTTGGCCTATTGCCCATTTCCAGCTTGACGTTGATTACTCGGACAGCTTGTATATACGCAGATTAAATCCATATCAACTGAAGGGTATCTACTGAAAAATGGCCTCCTCCATATATTTCTACAATTATGTCGTCATTTCGGAGGAATTTTCCAGGACTCACCACACTTGGCAGGCGGGCTGGTGAGCGCAGTATGGTTACTTTTCCACAGAAGGGACGCTGCTGCCCATCCCTCTAGTTTTATAGTCCCTAGGCGCCATTTACTACATCCGCGGTTGCTATTCTTAAACCGGATACCACACGGATGATTTTTTGGTGGAGAAGCGGTGAACCTCTTATACTTAATATGCTTATGAATGAAACAGCTGGATTTTTATCCATATTATCCATAGTCTTCTTTCAAATGAATAACAATCATACTCTTAAAATAAGGATGGCTCATAAATAAACTAAGTCCAGCAATCACTTATTTAAACGAAATTCGAATCCATCGGAAGATGGTTTGAGAAAACTGAATCAATCACTTAAAGGATTTTTATATTCATTTTCGCGATAAGAACGATTTTGGAATAAGATTTTGTGATATTACTTTGATTTTGTACTTCGTGTAGCTCATGAGATGGGGTAGCCCTATTCGTTAACGTGGGTATCGTAGCAGCTGATGGTGGAATCCTTATAGTTTGCCTTAATTTCTATGATTGCTCCATTTATCGCACTGTAAATGTAAATTATTCACTAAAGTTATTTCTTGTGTTATTTATTTCTACATTTCGTCGTTAATATGTTGTTGTAATCAATCTCTTTTCAATTTTCTTTTTACACAGTGGCTGTATTTCGTAATAAGTCTTCATATAATGGATGCTCTGTCATGAATAGTGCGTTCCAGTCTCGATTATATGATGTTATAGTAGTTTACGCGTAGCTTTTGCTTTTGCTTTGTGTGTTAATTTGATGATATTGCAGCGGGTTAATGCGGACGCGCCATAGCATGTATGTGTCTATTCTGTGTATGAATCACATGTAACTGAAAATAAATATTTATATATATATAATTATAAACGATAACGTACGAATATAATGCATTTAACATATAATTATATTTTATTCTATTCTTTATTTGCAAAAAAATTATGTTTTAGGTATAAGTAAAAAGATATTTTTCTGATTGTTCTTTTAATCATATTTGGTCTGAGTGACATCCGTGGGTCCTACACAAACTGGTTCAGTTGAAATCCAGCGCTAGGCACCAAATGTCTAGCATATTACTGAACTGAACCTTTTTGGCGCAGATGTGAGACACACAGGATGGTTTTTTTTTGTTATAATAATTATTGTTATATATTCTTTAATTGTGTTTTCTCATTTTTGTTGCCAAATAAATGTTTTTTCTTTCTTTTCTTTCTTTCTTCTAAATATAGCTTATGATAATATTTCATTTAAAATATTGCCTTTTCTCACTTGGTATTTCAGACAATTGTAATCGTTGGCTTTGCGCAGAAGTTGAAGGCATTGGTTCTAAAACTTCGGAAAGTAAGAAGAAAAAGAAATAAATATAAAATATTTAAAGAAAGATAAATCCAGACATCTGCTTTATGTTGCATTAGTATCGGTATTAATTTTGAATTTGTTTCTTAGAACCGCAGGACTTCTAAAACATTTTTGGAGATGTGCAGATTTGCTGCCCTTTTTTAGACTTTGACCAACACATGTAACTTTCACAGTATTTGCACTTATCATGATTAGGTGTGTTAAAATGTTTCCAAATTTCTTCTTTTTTCTTTTGTAGCGCTATTTCCTAAATAATGTTCGGTAAACTACTAAAAAGAAATATGATTCTGAATTTATATAAGAAAGTTACTGGATTACTATAACGTTATAGTAAAGTATTGCCGTGTGGTGCCGGCTAAGAATACCACCACCCCATGCCATGGGTGTCGTAAAAGGCGACTATGGGATTAGGCGGAAGATGGGTAGCAGCGTCCTTCGAGTATATTTATAACTCAACTGCGATCGCCAACCCGTCTGCCAAGCGTGGCGATTATGGCAATATCCCCCAATGAGCACACAACACAAACCCTGGTCGTTGTGGCAATCTTTTGGAGAGGCTTGTGTCCAGCAGTGGACGTTTTTATGGCTGGAATGATGGAAGTCTGTTTCGGTATTTAAATGTTTAGTAAGTGATGTTTTTGGCAATAAATGATATTATTAATTTATGATTTGTTTACTATAGGTAATATTTGCATGGCTTATATTATAATAATTATTTCTAAAAGCTGGAAACTTATCATCATCATCATCATATCAGCCACAGGTCGTCCACTGCTGAACAAAGGCCTCCCCCTTAGATCTCCACAACGAGCGGTCACATGCCGCTCTCATCCAACGACTCCCAGCGACCTTCACCAGGTCGTCTGTCCACCTCGTTGGAGGTCGTCCCACGCTGCGTTTTCCGGTGCGCGGTCTCCATTCGAGAACCTTTTTGCCCCAACGGCCATCAGTTCTACGAGCAATGTGCCCTGCCCATTGCCACTTCAGTTTACTAATCCTTGCAGCTATGTCGATAACTTTAGTTCTTCTACGGATCTCCTCATTTCTGATTCGATCTCGTAGAGAAATACCAAGCATAGCTGTCTCCATAGCTCGCTGAGTGACCTTGAGCTTTCTTATGAGGCCCATTGTGAGTGACCACGTCTCTGTTCCAAATGTCATCACTGGCTTAAAATTCACAAAAAGTTTACATAACATTCTGCAGATTCTTTAAATGCACATTTAGATTAGAAGACACGTAAAAATTGTATAACTTCTATCAAATATGTGAACAAACACAGTATATATACATATTACGACAAGAATTACTTAAAAGCTTCACAATGATTGTCTGTTAAAGATCGAAATTAACAAGAAAATATTTGCTTAGAAAAAACTCACTCAAAAAGAAAGATAAAGAAGAGATTTTTTAATCTTCCATATTCAAGCCGTTGTCGTCGATGTATGTAGATATAGAGTGTTCATAGAGTATTCACCTTCAGGTAAGCTAGGGTCAATCAAGAACGAAGACATATCACAGTAAACTGAAAATAGACGCACATTGTTCTCTAACAGACACTAAAGTTAATAAGGTAACATAAACGACATGGTTGGTGCAGTGGTTGATACAGTCGACTGCTGCGCTCCGGGTCGCGGGTTCGATTCCCGCACGGAACAAATATTTGTATGATCTGCAGGTAGTTGTTCCGGGTCTGGGTGTATTGTGTGTGAAATGTATGTCTGTAAACGCACCCACGACACAGGAGAAATCCTAGTGTGGGGCAACGTTTCTTTAAAAGAAAGAAAAAAAAAAAAAAAAAAAACTTAAATACATACTTCGTCATAAATATTGAAGTGACAGAGAGGAGCCACTAAGTTACTGCAATTGTTCTCGTGTCTACAAGAAAAATGATGCATCTCTTATCTGTTTGACCAGCATCTGCACCTGATTCTAACCAAAGGATTTTGAAAACAAAACATACCCTTAAATAAGCCAAAGTGTGCTCCTTTGCATCTACTATTATTGCACCTAGTACTCTTTTTATCTGATTTTGATACCGAAATGTATTAAAGCAATGTGAACAATATAATAATAAAATATATAAAGAAATCAGAAATGAGGAGATCCGTAGCAGAACTAAAGTTTTCCACATACCAGAAAGGATTATTAAACTGAAGTGGCAATGGGCGGGGCACATTTCTCGTAGAGGTGATGGCCGTTAGGGCATAAAGGTTCTCGAATGGAGACCGCGCACCGGAAAACGTAGCGTGAGACGATCTCCAAAGAGGTGGACAGACGACCTGGTGAAGGTCGCTGGGAGTCGTTGGATGCGCGGCATGTGACCGCTCGTTTTGGAAATCTAAGGGGGGCCTTTGTTCAGCAGTGGACATCCTGTGGCTGATATGATGAACAATATAAATACCCAAATACCAACATTTTTTTCGGAAAATACATCGGTAGAATCCCACGCGATGCAGCGTAATAACAGCTATAATTTTGAAAGTTGCCCGCTTTTTTGCTCTTAACATAAGAAGTTAATACGAGTATGTTTAAATGAATATGTTCTTATAAAAATCAATACCTGTCATCTGGGTATTTACCCGGGTATTTACCTGATTAATATCATCAAATTTATCTATTAACAAGTTTTACATCCACGGGATACTATATGCTTAATCTGAGCACCATATGGAGTCAATACCAGCATCACATGAAGTAAATAGATAATCGACTAATAAAATATATGTGAAAGCGCAACCAACGCTCGTGACAAATGAAAATGGTGGCAGGAATAAATTTCATAAGATTTGTAATGTTTTTTCCCGTACGCGACAGACCGACGCAGCGGGAGAAAAACTGGATTGATTGAATGAAAATTATACTGTAGGTTCTGTTGTTGTTTGCTATTGGAGAAAATAACCTTCTATTTCGCATTTGATAGCCTTTTATGTGACAGTTATTGGTTCTCTGAGGTCCTTGACATGAAGGCATGCCACTTGAAATTGAAAACGCTGACAAAATGTGGTTGCTATTTTCTGGTATGTTAAAATAGAATATAAGTACGAAAAAATATCACACTTCAAAGAAAAGGGATCAAAAAGCTTCGCCCATCAACAACCTGTGGTAATTTGGTGGACAGATAGCTGCTCCATTTGCCAACAGAAAAAATAAGACAGATGCTAACTGACAAATCGGTGGACAACTACGTATCTGGCCTACAAAACTAGGTCAAACATGTGCTGCTAAGTTTGAGTAGCACTAGGCAGTTTTTTTTTTTACTTTTTCTTAAACTATGTTTAATGTCTGCTTTGATTTAGAATTCGAATTTCTTGAATTTCGTAAAACTCAGACTATTGTTTATCCAATCACTTGATCTCTTCAGCAAGATAAATCACAGAGAGTTACTGCATATTGCCGTTTATACGGCATATAAAGTATCAAGCATTGGTTTGGCGTTAATTGAAACTGTGCTTGCACCGGATCAAAGGACCACTTCACTTTGAGTTGAAGGTAAATCTGTTACCCTTAGATATCAGGTCCATGGTATGTACTAAATATGTAAAAATAAAAAACCTTGAGGAGGGCTACTTCCCTCGTACAGTTGCTTACAAATACACACCATGCTGGCACGTCACGCTTTTATCGACATTGTGGGTACAGAGATTTTAGAGACAAATCTTGATTTCCAATAAACAAATATTCAGACCCGGTACAGCTACAACATAGAAGATACAAAAAATTGTTAAGTGCAGGGATGGTACCCACAAAACCTAAAAATTGTATAATATGAAGTATAAAATTAATACGGAAACCGTGAATTTTTTTTCTCTTGAGTACAAAATACCTTGTCCTTGAGAAACCGTAGTAGCTCATTTATATTTGTTCAAAATGAAACCTCCAAATAGACTCACTGTTTTAATAAAAATAACCAACTCGGTTTACTCCAAATTTCATGTACACATTCAAAATAATTGAGATATATTTCCGCGCCCAGAGAAACATCATTAGGTCCGCGTTGACAGCTTTTGTTGCGAATCCCTAAAATAGGGGTACACCGCGGAATTACAGCCAGACGGACAATTTACTGTCGAAATAATAAATTCAGAACGTGAAGCTTCGGTATAATGAGAAAACGATTTTTTCCCATTATTTTCCTGTTTTCTATCTTTGTAGACAACAAATTCGCTTTAGCAAAACCCTTTCTTGGCATTTTTTTCGCTTTAATCTACACTCTCGTACACACCTGCCAGTTTTCAAAAGAAGAAACTGTTATTTTTGCTGAAATATTGTTTTTATATTTTTTTATTGGACGTGTTGGGCCTTTCATGCAATTCAACTTACAAGCAATAGACGTCTTGAGACGTCAAACCTCAAGGTGATGAGAGAGATGGAGTGTATTGTGGTGCCACGCCGGTCTATTCCTGGGTAGCATATTCATTCTTATGTATGTCATTACATGTTACCGTCATTACCGTATGGTGCCGGCTACGAATAGCTCCACCCCTTCTTCCGTGGGTGTCATAAAAGGCGACTGTGGGATTAACCGGAAAATGAACAGCAGCGTCCTTCGATTAAATTAACAACTCAACTGCGATCGCCATCCCGCCTACCAAGCGAAGTGAATATGGGAAAACCCTCCATGGGCACACTAATTTGGGGCGATGTGGCCTATGTCCAGCAGTGGACGATGATGATGGGCAATTGTGACGCCTACCATCACGCGAATGACTTATCTCAACACTAACTTGTATAAAAACGCCTTTGCTACCTACATTGGGACAGTTATAGGCTGATTTAACGGAGCGAATCGACTGCATTCGTTATTCACCTTTGATAATTAAAGACGTTTATTTGTTTATTCTGCTCCCATATCAGCCTGTAACACTATTAAACGTGGCGTCTTTATTGACAGCTATAATTATGCTGGTGGTGTTATTGTCCCAATAAATAATACTAACGTCGTCTTCTTCACACAAGCCCTAAGTTTTCTTTTACAAGACCCACCCAAAACATAGGGTGGCCTTTTGTGTACCTGTACACTTCAAATTTAATTTATTCATAGGTACCCAGCAGCTTTAATCGTAAATTTAGCCGCTAAGTTGTTTACGAAATTTCCCGTTGAATACACTGAAACACTAAACTTGTCATAAATCAAGAATAAGCTGAATTAATTAATTTTGACCCACCTGGATACTCCAATGTTATTAATTATCAAAGCATAGAATTTCTAATCTTATCAGTAGGGATTATGCAGATGTTTCAGAAGGGTTTCATAGTTCTCGTAAAGTATTGGTTCACTAATTCCAACCTATGTCACTAAGCTACTACTGAGCTACGCACATGTTTGGTATTGATCAGATACTCTTGGTTCCTACTATGTACGATCTGACCTGAGATTCTGATTGATATTATTAGTCATGGGTCTCCTATTGCTAGAGTCCAGTTAAGTAGGACCACTGCAATGCATATTCTGCTGCCAACGAGTAGTGTTTAAACATTAAATATGTTCCAGTAGTCTCACTGTGGCTAGAGACATTACTGGTCTGAGACTAACTCTCGAGGTGACGAGGGCAGTGTGGTGCTACGCAAGACTAGTCTTGGGTAGCATTATAATTGTTGTGAGCCGGAGTGACACTTACCACCAGGTTAATCACAATCTCTTCTGGTAACTAGGGTGTCCAACAAAAAGTAAATTTACGTAAATGTCATTTTTATAACTTGTTCACTATAAAGTTGGGAGACCACAAAACCATTTTAATCAACAAAAGGTTTGAGTGTTCTAGCAAGTATAATAAGCGGCCGATTGATTTTGTAGTACAAGTAGATTGTATAGCGACGGAATACGACAGACCGCCGCGTGGCGTTTGTTAACGCTCTTGCTCTTTTTTAACGATGTTCCACGCTCATTTTTATCTTTTGCCATTGGTACAGTTTGACATTTGGACCCTGTGCAAGTATGCATCTGTAGGCAAACATTTATTTTGTCCCGTGCGCGTACCCCGATACCGTGCAGGAAGCTAACTGGCTAGCCACATCGACATAAGTGGCGTTTAATCTTACATTCTGATACAATTATTCATCTATACAAATAAATAAAATTGAAGTGTCTGTTTGTAATGTCAAAATAACAGCTTTTTACTAAATGCATATGAAAGTATATACGGTACCTATAACAAAAAAACATTTTTTTTGTCTGTCTGTCTGTCCGTCTGTCTGTCTGTCTGTCTGTCTGTTTGTTCCGGTAATCTCCGAAACGACTGGACCGATTTTGACGGGAATTTTACTGGCAGATAGGTGATATTATAAGGAATAACTTAGGCTACTTTTATTTTAGAAAAATAATTAGGGTTCCGCGCAAAAAAATAAAACCCTTGAAATCCAATATATATATTCTATGTCAAGTGTCTATCTCAAAGTAGTCTAAATTTCTTTTAAATTAAACGCGGGTGAAACCGCGGGTCCAAGCTAGTATATTATATATTTGATGGCACGCGGGTTCGATTCCCGCATGGAACAAATATTTGTATGATCTGCAGGTAGTTGCTCCGGGTCTGGGTGTATTGTGTGTGGAACTTATGTCTTTAAACGCACCCACGACAGGATAAATCCTACAAAAAAATTGTTGGTAATTCTCTTATTGCAAGAGGCCGGCTAGGAAGGTACCACCGTAGCGCCAGATATTCTACCGCCAAGCAGAAGTGTTTAACATATGTAATGTTATGTTATGCTTTAAAAAATACCACGAATATAATAATAACATTTTGACTATTAATGTACTTGTATTTATAGTGACTAGCGTGATTTACTGCTTTGATTTATTACGTTCAGTATACCCGTATTAGTATTCGATGAATAGTGGGATTAGTATTCGTATACATATAACTAGTATCCGTTGCATCACTAATTTTTTATTTGAATACTAGCTGAGAACCGCGGTTTCACCCGCGTTTAATTTAAAAGAAATTGAGAGTACTTCGACAAAGACATAGAATATATATATTGGATTTCAAGGGTTTTATTATTCTGTGAGGAACCCTAATTATTTTTCTAAAATAAAAGTAGCCTAAGTTATTCCTTATAACATCAGCTATCTGCCAGTGAAAGTCCCGTCAAAATCGGTCCAGCCGTTTCGGAGATTACCCGGAACAAACAGACAGACAGACAGACAGACCGACAGACAAAAAATTTAAAAATTGTTTTTTTGTTATGTGTGCCGTATATACTTGAATATGCATTAAGTAAAAAGCTGTTATTTTGACATTACAAACAGACACTTCAATTTTATTTATTTGTATAGATGAGAAAAGTTCCAGTTCGCTCAAATATCCGAAAAATACGTAGTTATTTTAAATTTAAATATGAAATGCTTGATGTCAGTTTGAATCATTAACGTTTATTGCGAACGACATTGCGAAAGCCATTTGTTTGAAGTTAATTTGTCAAAGCAAATATTCTAGAAATTTCACTAATTTCGAATTTCAAAGGGTGACAAAGAAATCATTTTCGCGCGTATTATATTGGTCCAATATTTCATCTTCTAGTGTGTTTAGTTTTTAAATGAGTAGTTATACCGTACATTGTATTTATATTACTTGACACGGAGTGATTAAATGGGTACACATATCATAATTTCATCATCATCATCATCATATCAGCCATAGGACGACCACTGCTGAAAAAGAACCACCCAAAGATATCCACAATTGTGTCGTCATTTTGGGGGGAATATCCCAATACACACCACGCTTGGCAGGCTGGTTCGTGAGCGCAGTATGGCTTCTTGTTCCACAGAAGTGACGCTGCTACCCATCCCTCCGGTTTAGAGTCCCTTAGTCGCTTTTTACGACATCCACCGGCGGAGGGGTGGTACTATATTCTTAATCTGTACACCACACGGATTCATAATTTACGATGATGCAATATTTTGGATTGATTATAACGTACCCCATTTTTCTGAATAACCATTTTGTTAATTAATGTATATATGCATATTTTTGGCTCAAAGATTTCTTTTCTTTTATAACGGTGCCCCACACTAGGATTTCTCCTGTGTCGACAAACACAAATTCCACACACAATTTAATTGAATTAACTCTCTTACTGAGTGAAAAGCTCGACCGCAACAAGTTATGGTTTTCAAGGATTATCTGCACAAGCTGTATGTATACATGTTCGTGGCAGTGGGAAATCTTAGCCTATTGAGACAGTTATAACTTCATCAACAAATGAATACATCTTTAATCAGCTTGATATTTTATGTGTGGACAAAATAAATATGCGAAATTGTGCATCCTCGTAGGTCGGTTGTGTCGTCGTAACATTTATGGATCGCATCTCCAGTGTCCGGATTAAGAATTAGCATCACTACATCTCCTCCGGTGGATGTCGTAAAAGGCGACTTATGTATTCTAAACCAGGGGGATGGGCAGCAGCGTCCTTTCTGTGGAAGGCTCCATACTGCGCTCAACCCGCCTGCCAAGCGTAGTGAGTACTGTTAGACTCCCCCCAAAATGACGGCATAGTTGTGGAAATCTATGGAGGCCTTTATTTAGCAGTGAACATCTTTTGGCTGATATGATGATAATGTAAATGAATAGTTGCGATACAAAGTGTACATGTTATTACTTGGTCTACAAGATTATAAAATTGGTTCATCATTTTGGCCGAATAAAGTCCACTGTTGGACACAGGCCTCCCTTAAAGATCACCACAACGACCGATATCGGTGTGATATTCGATGTTGTGTGCTCATTGGGGGGTTTTGCCATAATCGTCACGCTTGGCAGGCGGGTTGGCGATCGCAGTTGAGTTGTTAATGTATTCGAAGGACGCTGTTGCCCATCCTCCGTCTAATGCCTTAGTCACCTTTTGCGATACTCATTGGATGAGCTGGGTTGGTGCTATTCGTAGCCGGCACCACACGGCAAATTAACGTAAAGTTGGTTAGCACAAAAAGAATATACTATTATTGTCACTGCAAGTTCAAGTGCAGTTTACGTGGCCTTATGGCGACTCTAATGCCGAGGATCTACGATACATCTGGGACTGCCTGGAGGACCTGACTCAGCACACATTGGGGGAGTGCCCAGCTTGGGCAACGCAGCACCGTGATCACGTCGCGGTGCTCGAAGTGGGTGACCTCTCGCTTCCGGCCGTGGTTCAGTCCATCATCCAGAGCGAGAGCGCATGGGATGCCGTCACCTCCGTTTGCGAGGACGTGATGCAAGTAAAGGAGGTGGCAGAGCAGGAACGGGAGGAGACCACTTCTGATCTTCACCGCAGATAACGTACCGGGCGTGGGCACCGAAGAAGGGCACTGAACGATCTCCGGCCACCATGAGAAGCAGCCTGCCAGCTACGGACTGCCTTTAGTTCATTTGTTTCGTATAGAAAAAGGCCTAAGACGGTGGCGCGTGTGTTTTGCGTGTGCCTCTCTATAGGATATGCGCGGCCAGCCAGGTCATACAGAGATGGGGCCCGTCAAACAGTGACGGATCGATACCTGCCGGGGGTGCGGTCTGGTGCTGACAAAGTGGACACCTCACCTCCGGCTAGAGGTAAGTGGAAGGACACAAGAGGATCTACGATGCATAATATTAGTACCTCTCGCCATCGGCGGGAATTTTATCCGCATACTAATATATACATCAACATAAATATGAATACATAAATAAGCATTTATGTGGATAAAGAGAGATAGTGTTCTTTAACACGTTTTCGGGAAATTGACATGATGGTTTTATATTCTAGTATTTTCTTATTACTAGTATGTATTAATTGCATTAAAAACCCCATAACAGGCCTCCTGTAAGGACTTGTCTACTAGGAGGCTTGTGCTTTAAGCAGAACTTATTTAAAAATAAAAACTTTGTAGAGCCCTAAACTTTATACCCATGCTTGACAAACGGATTATAACCATACAAATATTTGTTCCGTGTAGAATCAAACCCGCGACCAGCCACCACAAAGCCAACCGCTTAGCCACTGTTACGACCACGCTGTCAAAATATTTACTAGCTGTTTATACATTACACACATTTCAATCCATAATTCAAAGACACTGGCAGAGAGGAGGTAGCCTATTCTTTGCAAGAAATCACCCGGCACTAATCGTTCATGAGCATAATTACCATGACAATAGTTCAAAGCTATCTAACTAGCCGTCTTTCATTAATTTCACACGGTACGGCTAATCTCTCATTGTACGGAAAACCTATACAATGCGAGATCAGCTTATACAGGATATGTATAGCTCGATATGTAGCCGTGCGTACATACTCACGTTACTGCACCAGACCAATATTACTATCTTGGACGCCGCGCTGTAACGATCATCTCCGAGTTGGTCTAATTAAAGTATCAATCAAAACGATGTAATTAGCAGAGTAATGAAACTATATACTGTACGTGCAGATGCTTTTGTAAGAAAACGCAAGAAACGTCCAAATAATTGCTCTTGCGACTCAAAGGACCAGTTTTCATTACAAATTAATTACCTACCTAATCACTCATTTCAATCTCTTAGTATTTTCTCACGATAAATCCCTTTTTGGTCTATCGTTCACAAGCGCAGTTCCAGGGTTCTGGGTTCGATTCCCAAGTCAAGCAGTTTTATTATGTTTTGTGTCAGAAAATACTCAGTGGCGGCCCGGAGATTGGAACTGTGCCCGCAAATTGGCAATAAGTACGCTCCACGTTACATGGGACTTACGTATCTTATATATCTTTAGAGAAATATAGGTACACAACAGTACGCATCTGCCTTTTTTTTTTTGATCCGGTGGAATTACATCATGTACTTCCTACGCCCTGGGAAAGGGCGGAGGGGCATGCCGGACTCCTACTGGCTAAAACCACCGGAGTGGTCACCTTCGGCACCGTAGGGAGGCTCCAGGAACTCGCAAGATCTCCATCTAGAGCCACCCATTGGTGCCACGCCTTTAGGCACATCTCGGAGGGGATGACTGTAAAGCGGTCATCCCCTCTAGCGGAGGAAGGGCGACTGTAAAGACCACCCTCCCAGGCACTTCTCGGGGAGTACGCATCTGCCTGTGCATTCGCAGAACAAACTTATCATCATTTCGGCCGAATAAAGTCCACTGCTGGACACAGGCCTCCCTCAAAGATCACCACAACGACCGACATCGGTATGTTGTGTGCTCATTGAGGGGTTTTGCCATAATCGTCACGCTTGGCAGGCGGGTTGGCGATCGTAGTTGAGTTGTTAATGTATTCGAAGGACGCTGCTGCCCATCCTCCGGCTACTGTGAATCCCTTAGTCGCCTTTTACGACACCCATGGGATGAGATGGGTTGGTGCTATTCGTAGCCGACATCAAACGGTAACAAACTTATGGTAGTATAAATTTATTTGGCCTTTTGAGCCACAAGATATCAAAATGGATGGCTCTTATCCGCAAACCCCACGCCAAACTACAACATTTTTGATTTTATTTATTGGTGTCCAGTGGAAATTCTACATGGAACTTCCTTCGCCCCGGGGAAGGGCGAAGGGGTATGCCGGACTCCTACCGGCTAAAACCACTGGAGCGGTTATCTTCGGCACCGAAGGGGAGCTCCAGATCCTCGTAAGATCACACTAGAGCCGCCCATTGGTGCCACGCCTTTAGGCACATCTCGGAGGGGATGACTGTAAAGTGGTCACCCCCTCTAGCGGAGGGAAGGCGACTGTAAAAAAGCCGCCCCCCTGGCACCTCTCGAGGAGGATTGTAAAGGATCCCCCCCAAGTCTCGCTGTGCGCTGTGCCGTGCACACGGTGGCACGTGACCACTTGCGCGCCACCGTCTTCCGGGGGGTCACTCAGTATGAGCACGCAGACTCCCCAATCTGCGCACCCATGACCCCTGAGACGCCAAACTACAACCTACTGATCACCCAAAAACAACAAAATTAAGGTTAATCGCACAAGATCTGCAAGAGATCCCTCCGAGTGACTGTACCCGAGATTCCAGCTCCTAATTACTGTTAGCGAAGTTAATAAAAGTTTGAAAGATAAGACGTTGAGCTCCTGAAGTTGTTACGAGCAGGATAGTGATCTTAATGCCAGATCCGTTTGTGCCAAGAATTGATGTTGAGGAAGGAAAAATAGACTTGAGATTCAACCTTACTAAATCCGCGTGGAGCGGTCATATTTTGAACGTGAGACAGATTTAGAGAGGTGTTTCAGAGATGCCTGAATCGGGGCTCTGGAAATGATTTTATATTCGCCCTTTTTCAAACAGAAAGTCTTACTACATAAGTTTAAGTATATAAAGTAATTATAATGTACTAAACATTTGTGTGCAAATATGGTATGTATGTACATAAAAAAAACAAAAGTAAATATAGGTTAGAATAGAATATACTTTATTGTACGCCATTTGAATAATATCTGTTAGGAAAATAAATTATTATTAAAGTAATTGTGCAATTGGTGGTCTTATCGCTGTTAGCGATTTCTTACAGACTAATATGGATGGATAAGAAAAGATGGAAAATTACTGATGGGGTAGTCCGTGGTGTACTTATTATGTCATTAAAATCAAATACCGTATCTAGGCAATCTAATACAATATAGATAGGTATACCTATTATAATCCTAAAATGCTAAAATAATACATGCATAAAACAAAATATACAACTATATAATATATTAAACTATACAGATATATTTCCGTGTGGTGTCCGGATTAAGAATAAAGTACCACTCCATCTCCTCCCGAGGATGTCAAATGAAAAAATTGATAAGTTTAGGTATTAGATACCAAGAATGTCAATATAATCTCTGAACATCACGAGGCCAATTCTTGTAATTTAAAAATGTTCAAAACATAGTTCCGATCTAGTTTCAGTGTCAAAAATGTCACAAATATTATTCTCCTATACTATCAAACAACGTCAAACGTGAACTTACTGTGATGAGATCGAAAATGGATCGAAAGTTAATCGAAGGTAAAATGGTATTCTGCTAACATTTTGAACTGTCACTTTACTAAATTTTCATTAAATAAACGTCAAAATTGAGATCGAAATGAGACTAGATCGAGATTATACTGAAATCTGACTGAACTTTAAGAGTAGCAGAATACCATTTTTTCGGTTCATTATTTAATCAGTTTAAGTTTCAGTCACATTGTAAATGAATTACGAGAATTGGCCCCCAGAGCAGCTCAGTCCCAAGTATTTTTGTCGGAATCGAAAGAGGGCCGATTCCGCTCTGCGGTCTCCTTCTGGAGCATGACGCTCTCACAGAAGGAGACCACTGCATTCCAGTTTTCATGCTCTGCCAACATAACCGATACTACTGCTGGCAGAGAGAGATCTGGCGCGATCCGATCGACCAGGATACGCCATGGCATTGTGCCGTGGCCTCACGTCCTATCCTGTGCAGGTACGCACCGAAACAACCGTGCCCGGTGAGCACCTGCGTCATGCGGTAGGTGACACGCTCGCTCCTTCTGAGCCAGGCTCCAAAGAGCGGCAGGACGGCCTCCACGACGCGCTTGGTCGCAAACTGCATCCTCAGGTGGTAACGCCACTTGCCAAGTGCGCACCGCCGAGCTAGCCGCCTCAGCCTGTCCAACGCCCCTGGAGGCGCGCCTTCACCGCTCTGGTGGAGGTAGCGTGTCCGATCGTAGACCCGAGTATCCATCTCCGCCAGGATGTCGAAAGACGACAAAGGCACCAGGAGAGTTGTCGCCTCGTAGGACACTGTTCGGTGTCCTCGTCCGATCTGGATTGCCACTCTGCGCTGCAGACCGTGAATTTTGGTTCTGCAGCACTGGGCGCCTGGTCGTGCTGACCATACAGGCGCGCCATATAGGGACATCCACGGGAGGAGATGGAGTGGTGCTATATTCTTAATCCGGACACCTCACGGATATAATTACAGTCGGCTGCTGCGCTCCGGGTTGTGGGTTCGATTCCCGCACGGAACAAATATTTCTATGATCTGCAGGTAGTTGTTCTGGGTCTTGATTTATTGTATGTGGCGTTTATGTCTGTAAATGCACCCAAGACACAGGAGAAATCCTAATGTGGGGCAATGTTTTAATAAAAAAATGCAGATAATAAAAGGCAATCTTTTCCACGGCACGTTGGACGTAGGTAAAATATATTAATATATTCGGTAAAATACATACCTAAACATGTCATGAATCATAAATTATGTCATAATACTTTTTATAATGCACCTACCAGAACTGTATCTCGGCATCACTACTATAGTAGATTGGTAGAAAATGCCTAAGGCATTAAGTCCGCTTCTGTAGATGCTTGTGCATAAAGAATAAATAAATAAAAAACCGATCCGGTGAGTCGTATAATGTGAGTGACCTCACTGATTATTTATCCAAATAAATTTATTTTCTTACTTTCTTCTTTCTTTCTTTCTTACTTTCTTACACTATTAACGTGAACTCCTGGCACAACATTTTTAGCTTTGTTACAGAGGATAACACCAATATTAGTAATAAACCGCGTAGATAAGTAAAGTATATAAAAATAGAATAGCAACCTAGTATGATAAAATTGTCCATATGGTGTCCGGAATAAGAATATAGTACCACTCCATTTCCACCTGTGGATGTCGTGAAAGGCGACTAAGGGAATCTAAACTAGAAGGACGGGCAGCAGCGTCCCTACTGTGAAACGGTAGCCATCCTGCGCTCACTAACCCGCCTGCCAAACGTGGTGAGTATTGTGGCAAATATCCCCCAAAATGATGACGCAGTTGTGGAAGTATAAGGCCTTTGTTCAGCAGTGGACGTATAAATGGCCGATATGATGATGATAAAATTCTTATATTCTTGCATGCTCATAATGCAGGGTTATTAAACTCTTACATACAGTCCTGCCAACAACTTTGTAAATTATACGCCCTGTTCATAAAAACGTTAATGCGCCGGCTGTGTTGCCAAGTGTTCTGCTATCAATCTTAACCTCGGTATTCCAGGCCATTAAAGACATTTTTCTTCAAAAGCCAAGCGTGAGCGACTTATAGTTGTTTCTGTGGAGCATTCACATGCAGTGAGTTACTTACCAAAAATACTTAACGAGTGCTTTTTATTCAACACCTAGCATAAGAAGAACAAGCATTATTAGGTATACTAGTTTATATATAGTATAAAACGTTAATTCGTTTCATCGTAGACGAAGTAATTATGTGTAGGTACGCTTGAAAGAAGGATAAATAAAAAATGAACACACAAAAATAATAAAAATTATATTTAGTAAGCTTTTATGTAATACTAGCTAAGCCCCACGGTTTCACCCGCCGTTTAATTTAAAAGAAATCGGATTATTTATAAATAATTATCATATATATTGGATTGAACCCTTGTAGGGTAAAAAAAAAATGTTCGCCGAACGTTATATTTTACTAAAATAAAAGTAGCGTAAGTTATTCCTTATAACATTAGCTGAATGCCAATGAAATTCCCGTCAAAATCGGTCAAGCCGATTCGGAGATTAGCCGGAACAACCAGAAAGACAAACAATTTTTTTTATTTTGTTGTAAGTACAGTATATATGTACTTTTATATGCATTTAGTAAAAAGCTGTTATTTTGACATTACAAAGGTCACTTCAATTTTATTTGTGTATAGATACGAAATATTGACTGCACACTTTGTGTAGTGGCTAGTTGATTGGCTTGCTGCGTTATACGTCGTGGGTTGGATGTTTCCATGCGGGGAAGAAATATTTGTATTGCAGTAGTTATAGCAGATCTAGGTTTCTGTGCATGTGCGAGTTACGCCTGTAAACTGTTCCCATGATAGAAGTAAATTATTAGTGTGGGGAATTGTTTTATAAAGAAAAACCTAGAGAAATTATCTGTAAAAAGTTTTTAGTTAAAATCCTTTTTAAAAATAATCCGGAGTTATAGTTATATAGTTTGCAAATGGCGATAATATGATGTTCGCTCTTAAATTAAATAGCGCTCCAGCTACTGAAACGTATTAAATAAAACAAAACGAAGCATAATCCGCCGTCAAGTCGCTCATGAAATGATCGATCACTGCCTTTATAATTGATTGGCGTTTTGTTCGTACCAATATCGCGACAATACATTCTTCAACATATAAATAGAAAGCAAAAAATCTTGCATCTCACTCTAACGTGTGCATTCTGACGGGGGATGCAAAATAACTTTGCAACTGGCTCTTTCGCGCTCAGGGGTTTGAAGGCATGTCAAACAAAGCATCGTTTGCGCTTATATGATTTCGTGCACCTGCTTTCTGTCACAGAAAATCCCAGAAAATTTATGTGTTTACTGCAATGTTTCGGGATGCGCGTGTTTGAGAATTTTCTTAGTAAACTAGTTCTACGGTACGGTTGGCCCAATGGTTAAACTTTTTGCGTTGACTCTCATTGGAATAGGATGGAACTCGGATTGGAACAAATGTTTGTTTTGCCTACAGTGGTTTCAGGTATGGGTGTTTCTTCCTATAATTTTTTATTTACTGCCTGGTGACGATTCAAGCAAGTCATTCGACTAGTGATAAGCGCCTGACTAGTCACCTCGAGATATTAGTTATTTAATCTCATATGCTCGGTGTAATTAAAAAATCTGTAGATTATACGATACAGGTAGAATATTAAAGGCATCGTTAAAACATGAATCAAAATAATCTATTTATGAATCAGTCAACGTTTAATGTAATGTTAAGTAAATACACTACTAACTCTGTATACAATTATGTACCTAATACTCTGTCCGATCCTCGAAGGTGATATTCAGTATCATAATCTGGTCATATTGAGGGAATCCTTTAAGGATCAAAATCAATTCATCGCTGTTTATACGACGCCTAATCCCAATACTGAATTGTTTCCCAGTCACCTCACTTGGTAGGCGGGTTAGTGAGCACAGAATGGCTACTTTTACACAGAAGTGACGCTGCTGCTTATATGATATCAACGGGAGGAGAAGGAGTAGTGTTATATTCTTAATCCAGACAGGTGTACACCTATTACTATCACTCCGAGATTTGTAGACCAATTTGAGAAATTTTATTCACATAATAAATAAAAATACGCATCGAATTGAGAACTTCCTCCTTTTTGGAGTCGGTTAAAAATGCTGAGAAATTACATATTCCATTCCGGTACCCACTAATCTTACACTGACGTGTAATTCTCGGATTTTCCCGTACCAAGAAACGGTGAGATCTTCATCGTTCAAATCTTTTTCTAAACATGTTAATTTTGCCAGACGACTTCCGTCTGACTTTGGTAAGCTAAATAATAATAGCTAATATTTCTATCGGTGGCCAGACTTAGAGTTCTACTTTATTACAGCCTATAATTACTATTTTTGTCCGTTATTGTCCGTGTGGTGTCTGAATTAAGAATACAACACTACTCTGTCCCCTCCCGTTGGTATGATAAAAGCACCAGCGTCACTTCTGTGTAAAAGTAGCGCAATACCCCCAGGGGGTGACCGCTTTACAGTCACCCTCTCCAAGATGTGCCTATAGGCGTGGCACCAGTGGGCGGCTCTAGTGTGATCATATAAGGACCTAGAGGCTACCCTTAGGTGCTGAAGATGACTGCTCCAGTGGTTTTAGCCGGTAGGAGTCCGGCATACCCCTTCGGCCTTCCCCGGGGCGAAGATAGTTCATGAATAATTTTCACTAGGCACGACTAAAAAACAAAAATAAAGCCCCCAGTTCTCAAAACAGATAGATCTGCTTTATAAATTATTTTGTCCGTTCTCTCAAAACCTGTGACATTAATATGAAATTTTGTTGAAACGCCTGAATTCTCTGGTGTTTAATTCCGATCACGTTTTGCATGCAGGAAATAAGTATAGCACAGATTTTATTTTATATGATTTCACATTTTACTCATGTGCCAAGTAACATCGTCATGGTAGCTCGTGAAGATCCACTTATATACAAGACCTCTCAATGACGTAGAAGTGAATAGTCAGGTAATACGCTCATATGTACTCTTGACTATTTGGAGTCTACAGTAACGCCCCAAAACTCAGTTGAGGGGTCTCGATCTAACACATTTAATTCAAGCTTCACTTTACAGTTTTAGCTTAACTTTGCCTTCTGTCCTTCCTCTAAAATGCAATTTTGTGTAAAATTCTACCAGCCCTTAGTTCGTACAGACACCGAAAAAAGAATGTGGTTCTTTTACTTAGTTTGAAACACTTTATAATTTTTTTTATTGAAATTTGTTTATTTAAAAAAAAAACGTTGCCCCACACAGAATTTCTCCTGTATCGTGGGTGCGTTTTACAGACATATATTCCACACACAATACACCCAGACCCGGAACAACTACCTATCCTTACAGACGCACCGTACCTCATTATGATGAAATAACTGTTATTTATTACATGGACAAACTATTAAATGCTAGTGCTGTGCAAGGAACCAAAAGGCGTTCTCAGACACTGGTTATCAAAATCCTTCAGAAACGGAACTGGGAATTCCTATTTGGGAATGCTAAATAATTCCAGTATTGCAATTCCTGATAATAATAGTCGGTTAATTTATTTTAAGACTGCGACATCATCGAAAACATTGTTTTTATTTGAATTTTTAATAGGCTTGCGTTTCTCCACTTTTTCATCTGAGAGCCAATTCTCGTAATTAATTTACACTATGACTGAAACTTGACCAAACTGAGATTAAATTATGAATTGAGCGAAATAATGGTATTCCGCTACTCTTAAAGTTCAGTCGGATTTCGGTATAATCTCGATCTAGTCTCATTTCAAAAGTCTAATTTTGACGTTTATTTAATGACAATTTAGTACGTGTGACAGTTCGAAATGTTAGTAGAATACCGTTTTGACTTCGATCCATTTTAAATCACAGTGTTCACGTTTGACGTTGTTTGTTAGTTTAGGAGAATACCATTTGTGACATTTATGACACTGAGACTAGATCGGAACTATATTTTCAATATTAAATTACTAGAATTGGCCCTCTGATGTTAGGCGACGATGCGGTCGACGCTGGTATGGGCTGGCCTAGATGAAACATTTACTCATGACTCGAATATTCCCAGGTTATAACGAGCGGGAAACATAGACTAGCAATTTGAAATCAGAATCAAATTATAAATATTTTTTTTTATATTTATTTATTAACCTAGCATAAACTTCTACCATAATTTACTTATTTCCCGAGCATGATGCATAAACAAAATTAATTAATTACTTGATACCCGCTGTCCCATGATACCCCTCCACCTTTATATAAACGTATGCAAATGTTCACCGCACACTAAAAATAAATACTTAATCAGTTTACGAACGATTTGGTACAGTTTTAGCTTAACTTTGCCTTCTGTCCTTCCCCCAAAAAGCAATTTTGTGTAAAATTCTACCAGCCCTTAGTTCGTACAGACACCGAAAAAAGTATGTGGTTATTTTACTAAGTTTGAAACACGTTGTACAAAATGAAAACTTGGTAAGTTTTATGGTTTGTTACAACTGACGATAGAGCAGACAGCACCCTACAGACTATTCAGTCGGCGAACTTTTATTTATCGTCGACCGCCGTCACTACAAGCAATACTAATCCCTGCCCCACTCGTACTGTGCTCTCTTTTGACGGCACAAACATAAGCACTTCAACACCTCGAAATGATTACTCAGCTGTTGCTAGTCAAGCACCCACCAAACACCAACACTAACCTAAAACCAAGGGTGGAAATGGCCCACGCAAACCTGTTTAAAGCACATTGCCTCTAACAATATATCAAGAACAGTCCGACCAAGACGGCTTTATAAAGTGGAGAAGAAGAAGAAACCGTCCAGCAGTGTCTTATTTTAAATTAGAACAGTAATAATCCCTTATTTTGTTGTATTTACAATTCTGAAATGAACATTGAGGCTGGCTGTACACCGGTAAGCTAATTTACATTAAACAAGTATCATAAGAAAGCTTCCGTTTGCCCTCTCAACTTCTTGTTTATACCATCAAATTAGAACGGGTAACAGAATGGGTATCATTTGAGTTTTACTTTTGAAGGGATACTTGAGGTTCACTCAGGGGTGTGCAAAGTGTGAGAGAAGTTAATTTACATAAAAGGTAATCAGTAATTTGAACTTGTATTAAATTTGAGAGATGTGATATTTTATATTGATAAGCGACAAGAGTTATCTGTTATAGGATTTATATCCTTTAGTATAAGTGCTAGTTCAGCACGGCACGCTAATATTACCGACATTATTCGTCGTGTTCTTGTTATGTGTGAATTATTTTCCAATCTACATCACTTAATTTGGGGGTCAATATGTACTTAATAAGGGGGAGGTCTTTGTTTAGCAGTGGACTTATTTTGGTTGAAGTTATATGATAATTGATAATATTATTGAAAAATACGTTAGTATTGAGCTATAGACAATACATTTCTGCCTTTACCCAGGTCAAGGAGAAAGATCATAAGCATGAAGATTTTATGGCTTAAGAAACTTCAAAGTTCCTTAATTTTAACGAAGCAACAAAAGTCACCAAAATCCTGTTTTCTCACTTACAAAGTCCAGTGTAAAATTAAATAGACTACAGGACTCTTCTTTGTCTTTGTAAATTAATTTGAAATACAGTTTAAGTGAAAGTTCATGCTAGTTCACTTGAAAGAAAGTTTTAGAGACAGTTTATTTTATTTCTTGACTGTTTTAAATCGCAGATTCGAAAAATGACCGTTCGGGCTGATTTTGAAAGTAAATGGCAAATGCTTGAACAGTATCATATTATATCTATTACATCATAGCTATCTATAACAGGATCATAACACTATGCAGCAGTTTTCCTACTGTCCTGAATTAGTGCAGTACTCTTCCTAGTTTATGACTCGGAATATTCAGATACATCATAATGCCCACTGCATTCGGTATGAGCCATTGAGGTCATCTCATCCGGAGCAAGCCCGATTGTCCGCGTGTCTGCTCGTTCACCATTGTTTTTCCTTCCATTTCATAGCCCAGTTTATGTACTAGTGAGCCAAGAAAAGTTGAATAAAATATACGATGCTACGGTAGGGTATTTTTAACGCTGTAATATGTAGTTATTAGCTATAAAATTACATGCGATTGTTGGTGTGTATCTGGTAAATAGATTTAAAAAAAGCAGTGACTTTGTAGTATAGAAGGAAAAACGAGCATGCGGGTCGACTACCGCCACCGATTGTCTGCCCTGTTTTCTGATTTGGACTTCTGGTATCCTTTACTCACCGTACAAAATTCAGTAAAACTTTTGCTACCAACAATGTTGCTACTTCATGCCGGTATTTTGTGACGGCGGGGTACTTCTGCATTCGAACTAGCCTATTTACAAGCTCTAGTCAAGTAATGACTACTGCAAGACTCTTCCGCACAAAAAAAATGTACACTAGTCACGATTCTTGTGCTAAAATATAACCAGATTGATTCTGTTAAATATATAAAGATAAGCTTTGCAAAACATATTATTTTCTTCCACTCATTCATCATCAATAACTTAAGCTATTTATGTTGTACTTGTAAGCTGGAACAAACAGATAGACAGACAAAAATTCTCATGTTATACGTACCTTATGTGCTTTCATATGCATTTAGTAAAAAGCTGCTATTTTGACATTACAAACAGACACTTCAATTTTAATTATTTATATAGATGTATATCATCATCATCATCATTTCGGCCGAATGAAGTCCACTGCTGGACACAGGCCTCCCCCAAAGAAGTCCACTGCTGGACACAGGCCTCCCCCAAAGATGTCCACAACGACCGATATGGATGTGTTGTGGGCTCATTGGGGGGTTTTGCCATAATCGCCACGCTTGGCAGACGGGTTGGCGATCGCAGTTGAGTTGTTAATGTACTCGAAGGACGCTGCTGCCCATCCTCCGGCTAATCCCTTAGTCGAGTTTTACGACACCCATGGGAGGAGATGGGGTGGTGGCATTCTGAGCCGGCACCACACGGCAAGCCGGCACCACACGGCAATGCGTGTATGTGTGTCTATGTATATAGACATATTGAATTTTCCTTTCCTATGTTTTCTGTATATCTATCGATGTCTATCGTATCCCTTTTCTTTACTTTCTTTTTTATAGCTTTATTTATTCGATTTTACATACAATCCGTAAGAAGCTCCGTTTCTATTGCTTTCAGTTAGTTCGTAAAAGCGTTTTTTTTATAGAAATATCAATCTTTACTTCACCTGTCTTAGCGGAAACATACACACATGTTTTATCTATGCACATCTATGGCACAGTACCCCTTGAATTTTAGAAGTTTATACCCCTACTTTTATAATTAATACAAAAAAGGGCATCGAGATTTTTTTGAGAATTTTAATATCATAACATAAATATGTAAACATTTGTGTTGTTTTATAATGAAAGATACTTAGGTGAGGCCGATTCATTATCATTTCAATCCGTGCACAATATGCCACGCAGCCGATCCCGATAGATAGCTCACCGATAATACAAGGATAATTAACAGATAATTTTTACCTTCACCTATCATGAACATATTGTAATAACATTATTTGCTGATGTAATATATCGTGTGCTTGGTGTAGATATCGAAGCAATAATCCATCCATATATCATAATCCTGAAGTATCCCCGAAATAAGCTATGGGAAAAGAGAACAAAGCCATTTGATCGGCGGTGGATCATGCGGCATGACCAAAATTATTATCATTAACAAAGTCCTCACTAAATTCCATCTTACAGGCTATCGGCAACATTGTCTCGAGTTATGTTGTTTCTGAGCCATAAACGATATGGGTTGTTTAATTACGGGACAGGGTAAAATCGCTTAACCATTGTAACATTATAACTAAATAGATGGATGCAGAAGAACCACAAAAGTACGACTGCGAAAGCTCGAACTGGTTCGAGATTGTTTATTTGTACTTAACTTGTACTAAAGTACAGGTGAACGAAGAAGAAAAGAAAAAATCTAAGAAAGAAAGAAAAAAGAAGCAAAGAAAACATATATTGGTCATAATACAAATGCAATACATAAAACACAACGTTTTAAGAAAAGAATAAGAATAGCCAAATAAACATAACGTAAATCTAAGTAGATAACTAAATGATATAGACTGTTACAGACTCATAACCAGCAAATGGCAAAATGCGAAAAATTACTTCCAAAATTCTAATGATTGTGATTCGGTTGAAGAAGTTTTTCATGTTTTAGTGGAATGTGTCCGAAACGATTCCGAGAGGATCTCTTTTGAGATTGCTTACGGCATTAGTTTGTACGATACCGGTATATGTAATAGTATTCCAGCTGGTGGTCGGAGGAAGTGACATTGTTATATAGATAAGAGATTTGTAACTATATTTGTATGTAACTATGAGGATGACATGATCATGCCTGATCAAATCCCTTCTTTCAATCAAGATTATTAAAAAAAAATGGCAATAACTAACATACCGTTTATTAATAGTTAATCAGATCGCCTCTTAGTGGCGTAATTTTGACGAGACTATTTAAATGTGGGATATATATTTCACGCGTGGGCCTTTTGTACCTTCCTATTTTACTATAATGCCAACAAGATTAAGGTTCACGACGTTTTGATGGTGACTTAGAGGCTGTTAAAGACCTCTAAAGTACCTTAAGAACAGAAGCTACTAGAACATGATGATGATGATTACAATTATTACATAATTGTCTACGAGGTGTCAGAATAATTTCAGAATCCTTTTAAATGATCAGTTTTGAAGAAATATGAATTCGTAAATACACAGTATATAAATCTTAAAAAGTAAGATCTCAAAATCATAAAAAGTCGTAAATTTGAGGATTTTTTTATTTCAGCATTATGATATTACCAGTAAGAGATAAAGTTAGTACCAACACATCTTATAAAAGTTCATAGTTGCCGCTTGCTTAATCTGCAAGATGCGGTTGGGTTGATTTTAACCGAAACAAAAATGAACTGTTATAGATTTAAACAAATGTCATAAATAAGATTTATACAAATATCTCCCAACAGTAAAGATACATTAAAACGAACTAGGCAAGACCACTTCTGGGTACCAGTAAAACATACTTCACTGCTTACTTGAGAATACCAAAATCATAGTTTCATAAAGCTTTACAAAACATTAGGTATCAGGGCAGGGTAATCCATAATGCGGCTTAAACCTTTATTTAAATAAATAAACAGATGCGAGACAAATACGACAATACATGAAGAACCCTAATCAACTGGATACGTAGAGTTGGGAAGCGAGACTGTGGATTGCTGACATAGTATAAAACTAATTTTTTGATTAAAATTGCATGGTAGATAAAACAAAATAACTTTTTAAAATCTGTAACGACGCCTGTCACCTTAGTCATCCTGCGACCACGAATGCTGCAAAGCATTCGAAACGTCAGGAAAAACAAAATCTATACTCAGAATGCCACCACCCCATTTCCTCCCATGGGTGTCGTAAAAGTCGACTAAGGGATTAGCCGGAGGATGGGCAGCAGCGTCCTTCGAGTATATTAACAACTCTACTGCGATCGCCAACCCGCCTGCCAAGCGTGGCGATTATGGCAATACCCCCCAATGAGCCCACAACACATCCATATCGGTGGTTGTGGTGATCTTTGGGGGAGGCCTGTGTCCATCAGTGGACTTCATTCGGCCGAAATGAGCTGTGCCTTATTGCGTGTTGGTTTCTGTGTTGTTTGTAAAAAAAATCCTTTCTTCTTTCTTTCTTTTATGGCAACCATCTGCAATTGGAAGTCAGAAAATCTGTCACCAGTCTAACCTAAAGTTAAAGTGCCTTGTGTGAAATACAGGTTAAGGGCCACTAGTTAGTCGTTATCGTCGATATTTAGTCAAGTATGGTTAAACTCACCACGAATAAAATAAATAGATGAAGAATATATCACCACTATATTTCCTCAGTAGGATATCATATTAGGCGACTAAAAGACTAAACCAGAGAGATATGTAGCAGCATTCTTCCTGTAATATGTACTGGCAAAAGCTCCGCAAACTGACGACACAGTCGTGGAAATTTACGGGCGGGGCTTTGTTTAGCTGTGGACTATGGCTGTGATATAATGAAGCAAAACCGCCTTGACAAGAAACTCGAGCTCAAGGATAATTTCAGGCAGGAGTCCATCAACATGAAAGAAAAGACCAAGTCATATCTTTGGTCAGCAGGATCGGTAAAGTAGAATATACTTTCGTAGGGCACATCTAACATCTTATTACAAAAGCCTGGCTATTTTGAGTTCAGAGATAATGGAATCGACTGATAGGTCTAAAGGTCATAGCTATGCTTAATCTAGACCAAGTAAGCGTAGAAACTCTTAACCAAAGGGATGGGCAGCAGCGTCCCTTTGCTGAACAGAAGCATTACTGCGCTCACCAACACGCCTGCCAAGCGTGGTGAGTATCGGAAAATTCCCCCCAAAATGACGACACGACTAATGCACCGGCCCCCAGTTCCCGGCAGCCCCGCTATTCCTGGTCATGGTAGCAGCCACGGTAACGGCGGGGCAGGGGGTGCTAAGAATCACCGGACGGGATCCGGCTACCACCCCAAACGAAAACTGGCCCTGGTAACGTATGACACACGCACACTGAGGGCAGACGAAAAGATTGTTGAGCTGGAAGAAGAAATAGATAAGTTGCACTGGGATATCATGGGTCTATCAGAAGTCCGAAGAGAGGGTGAGGACACGATAACCCTGAAATCTGGCAACTTATTCTACTACCGGGAAGGCGAACATCTGTCTCAAGGTGGTGTCGGGTTTCTCGTCCGCAGGTCCCTCATTAACAGCATAGTGGCCATCGAAAGTGTGTCGAGCAGGGTAGCGTACCTTATACTCAGAATATCCAAGAGGTATTCGTTGAAGGTCATACAGGTCTACGCACCGACCTCGACACACCCAGATGATGAAGTAGAGAGTATGTATGAGGACGTAAGTAGGGCCATACATACCTCGAAGACACACTTCACTGTTGTGATGGGGGACTTCAACGCGAAGCTGGGCACTCGATGCGATGGTGAGTTGAGAGTGGGGCAATTTGGATATGGGCAACGGAACCCCAGGGGACAGAGGCTGGCCGACTTTTTGGAAAAGGAGGGACTCTTCGTGATGAACTCCTTTTTCCAAAAGCCGCCTCACAGGAAATGGACCTGGATGAGTCCCGATGGTTCCACGAGGAATGAGATTGACTTCATCATGACCAATAGGAGGCAAATATTCAATGATGTCTCAGTGATCCACACAGGGTGAAAACCGGTAGTGATCACCGAATGGTAAGAGGCACATTGAATATTAATCTCAAAGTTGAGAGGTCTCGTCTGATGAGGTCTACGCTCCGGCCCTCTAGTGCTCATATCCAAAACCCCGAGAGCTTTCAACTCAAACTCCAAAACCGCTTCGAGTGCCTAGAACATTGCGTATCTGTGGACGATTTAAATGGTAGGTTTGTAGAAACTGTCCAAACGGTTGGGTCTAAGTTCTTTAAGGCCCACCGTAAAGGTAGACCAAAAAAGTTCTCCGATCACACTCTCGACCTCATGGCAGAAAGACGCGCCATGACGCTGCAGTCCTCCGGTGATGCTGAAGCATACCGACTGCTCAATAGACGGATATGGAAGTCCTTGCGTCACGATATCCGCACCTTTAACACCAATGGTGTTAAAGAGGCGATTGAGCGGAATCAAGGCTCCAAAGTGTTCGCAAGAGACAAGTCTATTGGGCAAAGTCGTATTATGAAGCTGAAGACCGAGAACGGCAGTGTAGCGTCGACTAAGCCAGAGGTTTTGAGAGAGATTGAGAAGTTCTACCGGCAGTTATACACCTCGGTAACTATACCTACCATTGGCTCTGACAAAGACCCGCGAGCCAAACTAACCCGACACTATACCGAGGATATCCCGGACATCAGCCTGTACGAGATTAGGATGGCCTTGAAACAGCTTAAAAATAACAAGGCGCCGGGTGGAGACGGAATTACGACAGAGCTTCTGAAAGCGGGTGGCACACCGGTACTTAAAGTCCTTCAGAAGCTATTCAATTCCGTCTTACTCGAGGGCACAACGCCGGAAGCGTGGAACAGAGGTGAGGTGGTGCTCTTCTTCAAAAAGGGTGATAACACCCTATTGAAGAATTACAGACCCATCTCACTTCTGAGCCATGTTTATAAGCTGTTTTCAAGGGTCATCACGAATCGTCTCGAGCGCAGGTTTGATGACTTCCAGCCTCCCGAACAAGCCGGTTTCCGAAAAGGTTTCAGTACCATAGACCACATCCATACGCTGCGGCAGGTTATACAGAAGACCGAGGAGTATAATCTGCCACTATGCTTGGCGTTTGTGGACTATGAGAAAGCCTTCGATTCGATCGAAACCTGGGCAGTGCTGCAATCTCTGCAGCGGTGCCACATTGACTATCGGTACATTGAAGTGTTGAAGTGCTTATACAGAAACGCCACCATGTCGGTCCGAGTACATGAACAGAGCACGGGGGCAATTCCATTGCAGAGAGGTGTGAGACAGGGGGACGTAATTTCCCCGAAACTGTTCACCGCTGCAATGGAGGATGCCTTCAAGCTGCTGGAGTGGAAAGGATTCGGCATTAACATCAATGGCGAGTATATCACTCACCTTCGATTTGCCGACGATATCGTAGTCATGGCAGAATCGCTGCAAGAGCTCAGCACAATGCTCGATGATCTCAACAGGGTTTCCCAACAGGTGGGCCTTAAAATGAACATGGGCAAGACGAAAGTCATGTCAAATGCCCATGTCGTGCCCATCCCAATATCCGTTGGGAGCTCTGTTCTCGAAGTTGTTGACGAGTATGTCTACCTGGGACAAACTGTCCAGTTAGGTAGGTCCAACTTCGAGAAAGAGGTCAATCGTCGAATCCGACTCGGCTGGGCAGCGTTCGGGAAACTTCGCAACGTCTTTTCGTCAACAATACCGCAATGCCTCAAGACGCAAGTCTTTAACCAGTGTGTGTTACCAGTGATGACATATGGAACAGAGACGTGGTCACTCACAATGGGCCTCATAAGAAAGCTCAAGGTCACTCAGCGAGCTATGGAGAGAGCTATGCTTGGTATTTCTCTACGAGATCGAATCAGAAATGAGGAGATCCGTAGAAGAACTAAAGTTATCGACATAGCTGCAAGGATTAGTAAGCTGAAGTGGCAATGGGCAGGGCACATTGCTCGTAGAACTGATGGCCGTTGGGGCAAAAAGGTTCTCGAATGGAGACCGCGCACCGGAAAACGCAGCGTGGGACGACCTCCAACGAGGTGGACAGACGACCTGGTGAAGGTCGCTGGGAGTCGTTGGATGAGAGCGGCATGTGACCGCTCGTTGTGGAGATCTAAGGGGGAGGACTTTGTTCAGCAGTGGACGACCTGTGGCTGATATGATGAAGCGTAGAAAGAGCTATATGATAACCTTTAAACGAGTAAAAAACTTTAAATAATTATACTGAAAATAAAATGACTTACCGGAATAAAAAAATAAAATATTTTTGACTGACTGACGAGGTCATCCTGTGACTTTGAAAACTGCAAAGTGTTCCAGATGTTAGGAAAAACTGAAATCTTTGATACATGACATGATACGTGCAATCCTTAAAAAATGTTTTATGGTCATTATTTCGGCCGAATAAAATCCACTGCTGGACACAGGCCTCCCCCAAAGATCTCCACAACAACCGATATGGGTGTGTAGTGCGCTCAGTGGGGGGTCTTGCCATAATCGCCACGCTTGGCAGACGGGTTGACGATCGCAGTTGAGTTCTTGTTTGCTCGAAGGACGCTGCTGCCCATCCTCCGGTTTATCCCTTTGTCGACTTGTATGACACCCACGGGATGAAATGGGGTGGTGGCATTCTGAGCCGGCACCACACGGCACGGTATTTTTATGATAATGAGTAATAATCGCGATATCTTACCAGCCAAAAGGACATCCACTGCTGAACAAAGGACTCTCCAATAAACTTCCTTAACAAGTGGTTACATGCCGTGTGTCATCGTTTTGGGGGGAATTTACCAGAACTTATCACGCTTGGCAGATGGTGGTGAGCGCAGAATGGCTACTTTTCGACAGATGGGACGCTGCCGCCCATCCCTCTAGTATAAAGTCCTTTAGTTTTGCGATATCTACGGGGGAAGAGTGGTGCTATGTTCTTAATCCGGGCATCGCCTAAACAAAATATGATAAATCGCGACAACATAGAATTTATATGATTGAAATTGTATTTTTGTCAATTTAAACCGTTATTATATTTAAAATTGCTTATTTGACAGCATAACATTAATTTTACCATGTACCGTTCCAAATTGATTTCGATTTGGGTTTTGTCTGTAGATATGAAAATGGAACAGAAAAGATCAGGAATTTTTATTGGTTAGTTCTAACTGTTTTTTGCATTTTTCTATAGTAATAAAAACGAAATATGTTATAAAGAAATTGTAGTATTCACTACTAGATGCAATATGACAAGAAATATTGCTTTGCGTTGCTATTTTCTTAGAAAATACTTCTTTTTGTTAACCTTTATCGTTAGAAAATTCTGTTTAGTCTTTGGCTAATAAGTCTCAGAAAAAGCGGCCTTTCTTTCCTTGTTTTTGGAAGCCGAATATCTGATGATAAATTAACCAAAAATGAGATAGAGAATACGTCGAGTTTTATACTGTATTTATTATTTTTTTAGCTTGGGGAATTATTAATGTATGGCCTCACCCAGGGTAAAGCGGAGACGTATGCTGGACTCTTCCCAGATTAAACTGTGCTAGCCGTCTTCAATACATATGGCGGGGTATGCCAGACCCTTACCGGCTAAAACCCCACGGTGTTCTTCAACTTACCTCTAACCGTCCAGTGGAACGCCTCTCCTATTTTTCCATAGCTGGTCTCTGGAAACAGTCCCCCGCGACACCAAATCTTAATATTGCGCTCTGTTCATAAGAGAAAGCGATCATCATGCCCTTTTTTATTGGACCCAGTGGAAATTCTACATGAAATTCCTACGCTCGCGGAAGGACGAAGGGGCATGCCAGACTCCTACTGGCCAAAACCACTGGGGCGGTCATCTTCGGCAACTAAGGGAGCTCCAGCCTCGTATGATCACACCAGAGCCACGCCTATAGCCACGCCACGCATATACACTCGGAGATTGTGACTGAAATGTAGTCCAACCCCGGGAGGATTGTAAAGAATCACTCGAAGCGTCCCTAAACGCTGTGCTGTATGGCGCACACGGTGGCACGTGACCACATGCCACCGTCTTCTCGTTAGTCGCTTGGTACAGGCACGCAGATTTCCCAATCAAAGCACCCACGATCCCAGAGGCCTCCAGCTTATAGCGATTGCAGAGGGTTTCAGGCGCATAGGGACAAGGTGCCAGGGCAGTTATTACCCCGGCGCCGTCTCCTCATTCTTTCATTCTTCGAGCAGGATCGGCCCTCTCCCGATCCCGCTCTTCAGCCCCCTTTTAGAGCATAACGCTCTCACAGAAGGAGACCACTGCATTCCAGTGACCATTATGCCCTACCGTCATCTTTGGGATCGCTTGATAGATGCCCGGAGTTCTCACTCTGAGTACCCTTACCATTCAGGCAGAAGTTCACTAGCCTAAGACCAATCTAGGCCAGCCTATGTTGTGTCAGTCGGTCATAAAACCATAAAAAAACGGGTTTAAACCATTTTCTTCGATGCAACCGATTTTAAAATTGAACTCTTCGCATCCCTATAACAACCTCGTACAGATGAGCCACTAATTACAGAGTGCCATTGCGCGGATCAAAGGATTTGCTTCTTTAGACACAAAGAGCTTGTTAACATCGTCAAATAATTAACGAGGTAAAACCAATCTTCTGTTGTGAATTATTAATGAATGATTGAGGGTCAGGATGTTGACTTTATGTTGAAATAGAATTCTCGGAATTTATTGTTCCATATTATTAATATTTTATGCGAGAGGATGACCTGGCGGTAACAAATTGTTTACCTAAGTCCCATGATAAATGTGGCAACTATCAGATACATTTTGGTAGGGGCTTTAGCGATCGTTAATTCATACTTGTGTTCGAAATATCAACTTAATCGGTCACGGACAGATAGACATCCACATGAGAGGTCCTTTAAGGGGATCGTCGTTTTTTCATTCGGACGTACGGAACCTCTTAAACGTTATTAATTCTATACAGAACATTGCGTTGCAAAGAAATGAATAGGACTCTAAAACTTCTTAAAATCGTTCGCTAAACGATCCGCGAGGTTAAGCAACACTTGGCGAGGTCAGTCTGTGGATGAGTGATGCTCAGTGGTATTTGAACTGAGCTCCGGCACCGTGCTTCGGAGGGCACGTAATGTTGTCGGTCCCGGTTTTTGTTAGTGACAGTCTAATGAAGGCAGTTACTAACGGCCAAAATAAATAATCAATCAAATCCAAATCTTCAAATTATACGATTTTGAACTTGGTCTGTTTTTGTGTTGTGTTATTAATTTCGGCCGTACGTACACACGGCTACACATCAAGCTATACAGATCTAGTATAATCTGATCTCGCATTGTAAAGACTTTCAGTATGATGAGAGTTCAGCGTAAACTGGTTTTGTATAGCTTGATGTGTAGCCGTGTGTACACATCAATTATTGCAAAACAAATATGTAAATTACACCTTGTTTTTTAACAAACGCGAACCAAAATTTGGCTTGAATTCCGATCATTTTTTATACGTGAGTTGGTTCCCTTTTACATAACGCGGCAATAGGCTCGAATGAACACAAGATACGTTCACATGAAGTCTTGCTGGCATCGAGCCAAATGCGTGGGATGTGTACACGGCATGCACACAGCTTAGTTGGAAAGCCACTTTTGGGATCACTCTATCGTAATTACATTTGTTTGAGTTTATATGAATGTTTCGGAATTCCTGTTTAACTTTTAAGAAAAAGATTTTCATTTTTTAGGTTAGCGTCCGTTTTAGGAGGCCCGTGGTCATTTTAGGTGCTTTTTATAAGAATTTAAGACAAATATATATACATACATCATACCGGTTACTCATCATCACCATCATTATCATATCGGCCATACAACGTCCACTACTGAACAAAGACCTCCTCCATAGATCTGTGTCATCATATTGGGGGGAATTTTCCAGTACTCACTACGCTTGGCAGGTGGGTTGGTGAGCGCAGAATGGCTACTATGGCTACTGTTCCATGGAAAGGACGCTGCTGCCTATCCCTCTGGCTTAGAGTCCCTCAGTCGCCTTTTACGACCTCCACGGTATGAGAGTGGTGCTATATTCTTTATCCGGACACCACACGGATACGATCGGTTACTCATTGTCATCATTTCGGTCAAGAAACGTCCACTGAACAAAGGTCTCCCTCATAATCGACCACGGTTATCTGTATCGTCATTTTGGGGGGAATTTGACGGGCGGGTTGATGAGCACAGAATGGCTGCAGTTCTACAGAAAGGACGCTGTTGTCCGTCCCTCTGGTAAGAGATCTTGAGTCACCTTTCACGACATCCACGGGAGGAGATGGAGTGCTATATTCTTAATCCAGACACCACAAGGTCAGTCACTCAGGATTTATTAAATTGGAAGCTGACTGGTGGCTGCATATATGCAATGCAAATATTATGACAAGTCGTTAGTCAGCTTTGTTTTATTCACGATTCTAAATTCTTCATCATCATCATTATCATATCAGTCAATCCCCACAACCAATAATATTATTTAAGTTTTTAAACTGACATGGTCACTGATACTATGTATTATTAGAACTGGAAACGGGATATTTACTATGTTTTTTATTTCTTTTGAGTTCCCGCTATTTCAGCGCTGTTGACTGAACTAAAGTTTTTGCGTGTGGATGTTTAAGAGCAGACAAAACGATCTACCTTCTTCCTTAAACGTTTTGTGCGCTGGGTGGTAGCGGCACCAGCTTTCCGGTTCTAACAATAATATAATATGTTACACAATTGTATCGTACGTTTGGGGGCAATTTGCAAGTACTCACTAAGGGTTGGTGAGTGCAGTACGGGTACTGCTCCACAGAAAGGACACTACTACCCATCCCTCGGCTGATACCCATCATCTAAATTCTTATGTGCTTTTAATGGAAATGTATATAATTGATGTTAGAGATACATAGAGGCCTGTATAACGTTGGAATACCGGTATTGCTCTCTAGTATAGTTAAAGAGAGGTCAGATGAAAGTCTAATTGAATGAACTTTCTTAAACAAACTTTCACAGCTTCCTAGGTTCTTACTCTTGGCTGAAATAAATTACTTTTCTAGAGTATATTCTGCCGATTGTACAATAATCTTTGTAAATCAATTGTATTGTCATTTATGTACTAAGTAGTGTATAATCTATATACCAGTATAATAAAATTAAAGTTTGTAAATTTCTGTTGTTTCAAATAAGTGACAAAATTTTAGTGTGAACTGCTAATGATACGATGCCTCATTAATGACCATTTTTAGAATTTTTGTCTATCTGTATGAAAGGTTGTATGTAATAGACTCCGAAACAGCTCAACGGGTTTTAATGAAAATGTTAGGTTTAAATCTTGAATGTTAACTTTTTTTTTTAAACGTTGCCCCTTACTAGTTTTTCTCCTGTGTCGTGGGTGCGTTTACAGACATGATTTCCACACACAATACACCCAGACCCGGAACAACTACCTGCAGATCATACAAATATTAGTTCCGTGCGGGAATCGAACCTACAACCGTGCCGTACCGAAGTTTAACTTTCATTTGGTGTATGTTCCATTTGCGTGTAACGGCAAATAAAAATAAATAATAATAAAAAAATATTTGCCGTGTGGTGCCGGCTTAGAATACCACCACCCCATCTCCTCCCATGGGTGTCGTAAAAGTCGACTAAGGGATTAGACGGAAGATGGGCAGTAGCGTCCTTCGAGTACATTGGCAACTCAACTGCGATCGCCAACCCGTCTGCCAGCCGTGGCGATTATGGCAAGACCTCCCAATGAGCCCACAACACATCCATACCGGTCGTTGTGGTGATCAGGGGAGGCCTGTGTCCAGCAGTGGACTTCATTGGGCCGAAATGATGCTAAAAATTTATTTTTTAAATAAATAGCGCATGACCTAATAAGCACAAATACCAGTAATTAGAGTTTCGGAAATTCAAGAATTGCGCCTAGTATAAACTGTGCAAATCACGTGTAAAAATTATTCATTCGGAGCCAACTGTGTTAAATAATGACAGCATTATATCCCCAAAATATTTGCTTGCTGATTGCGTCGACCTTTCTCAGAAGGACATATTAACAATCTCGGATGTGGCTGATTAGAGCGATCTCAGCTCTTACAAGTCGAGCATCTTAAGGAAAAACACAAAACCCACAAATGAAGCAAAACAAGATGTTCTCATTTTCATTTCATGCACCAATTTGCTGTGCACGAGCAAAAATAGGAACGATTGATAAGATGCGAACGACGATTTAATCTCCAAAAATTTATAAGGGTATAACACGGAACGTCTTACTGATAGGGCTGGCCAAGTCCGATTTTTGGCGGTAAGATTTATATATCGAAGAGGTTTGCGTTTGGCGCATGTCTCACCTAGGGGTCAATTCTCATACTTAATTTACAATATGACTGAAAGTTGATCGAACTGCGATCAACCGAAAAAGTGGTATTCTGCTCCTCTTAAAGTTCAGTCCATACGACATTAACATTACGAATTACATTTTTGAACATTTTTTAATCACAAGAATTGGTCCTCTGATGTTACGTGATGATGCGATAGATAAAGTAACTTAAATAACTCTCGCTTTCGTAGAAGCATAGGTTTTATCTACCCAGAAACACAAAAAAATTCAAAATATTAAATTTCTTTTGGTTCGTACATTATAGACATAATTTGAAAGCTACAATAATGTTAAGGCTCTTATAATTTCCCCTAAGGTTTGCATGTGTGTAATGTTCTACAATTGTCTCCCCTCCACTAGAGGGGTTGACCAGTATACACTTCAAGATGGGCCTATAAACGTGGCACCAAAGATATAACAGTAGCCAAGGATCCATCGGTGCAAATCGCCTGAAATTGAAAGGCGAGGATGCAGTTTTTGGTTCATTGATCGTCGAAGAGAGTGTATGTAAAAGATCTTCTCCTGTCTAATCGCTTTCGGCATATATGTAATACCAAAATGATGTTTGACAGCGGCGTCTGCGCGATTTACACCCGTCGCAAACCGACGTGCGGCATATGTAATTTGCTCGCCGGAGCCCTCTTTCGGCGCCGAATCTGTCCACCCAATCTAATAATACGGCATACACTTCTTCCATCTTCTATTAGACAATGCATGAGACAGAAGCACACTATTTGAAAGTTATCTACCTTAATGTGCCTACATTGCAAAAACAGAACAGCCAAACGAGCGAGGTTTATTGATCATTGTGATTTCAAGAGCTGATATGTCGTCGTCGATACTGACTATTTGATATTATCTTGTAACTACAATACTGAATTAATAATCCTTATCAGTAACGGACTAAAAAGTGAAAAGTGCTTGTCTTATACAATTTAGTCCTTAAGTTTTTAGTGAAAAATTTAATAAGCGCTCTGTATGTTAACAATGCTTGTCAATCTAATTCTCGAGTTATTAAGTAGGCCACAAACTTTTATATAAAAAAACTGAGAACTAGGATCCAGTAATTGTGGCGATATTTGCGGGAAATCTATGTCCGAGTAGTAGTAGAGAGTAGACGTCTATTGGCTGAAATTATGAAAAGTACGGTTCTAAATCAGGGTTTGAAGCTTTTCTCAGACTAATAAACAGGCATCTACAAAAATAGTGAACTATATTTCAAAGGGACACTCAGAAGGTAATAGGGATTACTATTAATAAAAAATAACTTTAATTTTGAGGGTTACGAAAGTCCTTAGCAAAAAACGGCGGTACCCTTATAGGATCATAGGATCACTCGTGTGACTGTCTGTCCGCTGGCTGAAGGCCTCTTTTGGCTTCGCCAGAAATTACCGGTTAAGCAACCACATTTCCCAGATATGTATGCAAGAAGTCCAACAAAAAAAAAACAAAAAAATCTGTCTGTCGGTCTGTTTCTCTGAATGTACTGAACCGATTAAGTTGAAATTGGATACACATATGAATTTCTGCGGCCCAAATATATAGTACGTGTAACGGAAACAAAGGAAATTTAAATTTGGGAATAAAAGTTCACTTTTGGGGGGCAATATAGAAAATTAAATAATAAAGTTTTGCAAACGGTAACCGTGTAACATTTAAAATGGAAGGGCTTGTTGTGCGGGTCTCAAATGTATTTATTTTAAAGGTTTTAAATATCTAGTTTTATGTTATTCAAGAAAGTAGACGAAAATTTACCATTCCCCCCTCCCCTTATCTCCGAAACTACTGAACCTAAAATGTTAAAAAAATAGATAGCTAGATAATAGCTCTTTACCTATAAATTACAGAAAAACCTATAAGAAGCCTATGGTCTTAAAATAACATGGTAAATCTTTCAATATTTTGCGTACAAACTTACATTTTCGGTTGGAATGTATGGGAGAACCTGTTTTTCAACTACGATGTTAAGTTAGTTCTTGGGTTAAGTAATTAGTACAAGACCGAATTCAACAATATATTTAAGCCGACCACCCATTTCGCAACGAGCGATTTTTTTGGTGGCAGATAATTCTGAATCGATTATATCTCCTAAAGTATCGTTTGAATGATATAGTGTACAAGACATGATGACACAGACCTCTGCTTCTGCTTCCGCAACTGCGTAAGTTCCGCGTATATTTTCACATCCGTTTCTGCTTCTGTTTCAGCAACTTTTGTAATTTATATTTGATTGGAAGGATTTTGCGTGCGTCTTATAATTATATGAAAAACAGCGGAACAAATTGTTAGGTGAAAAAGCGGCCACACTATTTTTCATAAGATATAACTTATCGCCACTTAATATTGAATATCAATAAAAAAAAAGTATAATTTCATAGTATTAACAATTCCGTTATCGCATCCGTTTCTGCAAAAATATTCTATTGGCATCTGTTTCCCTTCCTGTTATGACACTTCCGTTGTATTACTAGTAATAGATCTAATAACTCAACTTGCGTGTCCGACTCGCATTGGTACAGTTTTTTAATTGACCATTCAAAATTACTTCGGCCTGTAAGGCAAAATGATCAGTTTAATTTAATTTGTGATCTGACAACCCTATTTTGGAACCAATTTTATTAGTGTATTAAAGGGATTTTTAGGAGAGGTCGAGAGGAGGAGGAGGTATAGTTTGCTACCTATTTTTTTATATTACTAACAAAAATAAAGTGTATTGGAATCCCTTTATAGACCCAATGTAGGCAAACATAGTTTAAGTTTGAAGTTAGATTTTCAAATTAAACTAATAGATCAACATCATTGTTTTCAGGCGCCCCAACGTCCGAATTGAAAAACTGCGGAACCCTTAAAGTATTAAGCCAATTTGCTCTGAATCTGCTGGACTGTTTAAGTTTAAAATTAGAACACATGGTCCGTGTGGTGTCGGGATTAAAAATATAGCACTACTCCTCTCGTGGAGGTTCTACAAGTCGACTAAGGGACTCTTAACCAGAGGTATGAGCAGCGGCGTCTCTTTTGTTGAACAATAGCAAAACCCGCCTTTTTTTTTATTGATGTCCAGTGGAAATTCTACATGGAACTTCCTTCACCCCGGGGAAGGGCGAAGGGGTATGCCGGACTCCTACCAGCTAAAACCACTGGAGCGGTCATCTTCGGCACCGAAGGGGGGCTCCAGGTCGTCGTAAGATCACACTAGAGCCGCCCATTGGTGCCACGCCTTTAGGCACATCTCGGAAGAGCAAAACCCACCTGCCAAGCGTGGTATCGGTAAATTCCCCTTTTGTGGGGAGGCCTTTGTTCAGCAGTGGACGTCCTCTGGCTGATATGATTAGTATAAATATTAACTTCGGCGACTGAAACACGTATGTGTAATGTAAATAAATTAATTTTGAAAATGGTTATTTGGGGGGAAATAAGGAAACCAAAAAAAAGTATTGCTTATTCTAGAGTGTAATATGTAAAATTTAAGGGTTTATTGTGAGGATCTCTGATATATTTAATTCTGCACAGTATGGTGTTGAGGCTGCTTGTACTGTCTACGCGCCGCATAGACAAAGTAATTTTTTTCATGTTAACCATTTGCTGGCGCTTAGGAGTAATCAGAATTTAAATAGTTGCACGGTTCCAACTCGTTGGTACTATGGAAAATCAATGGCAAGAAACTCCATGGATATACTCTTTTAAAACATATAAAATATATCAGTTTTATTACTTAATACAATATTACTCTCATATATTGTAAAGCTATGCGAGGATACTGCATGCCAATAAGTGGTATACCACATATTTATGCACAATGACATTAATTGCCTTACAATAAGATTGCCATAACAGTCGAAAGGCTGACCAGTCCCGACAGGGGGCACCCGTTCACGGGCATAACGCATAGCTCAACAGCATCGCTTCGCTCAACAATATTGTCGGTAACCCAATATAGTTGAGTGTAGAATGATAAAGACAGAAAATTGAGCATTACCAGTTTCATCTCATTTGCAGCAAACATCACATCGTCAAAACAAGGAAGTATTTGGAGAAAGTGGGATCACTGCTCTCAAATAGTGATGTTGATATTTTTCCCGCTTTCACCGCTACAAGATGTTCTTGCACGTTTCACAATTTCCCTTAATTTTAAAACTTTACTTTTACCAATTTTTTTGCCGTCCTCACAATGGTGTTTCGCTACGATACTTTTCCTTATGTCTGTTTGACAAAGACACAATTTTCTAGAGAGGGGACTCTTAAGTCTTGTCACCTTTAAATTATTCCTTTGTTGGAAATGAGAATTACTTTGATTTCAATGGTGTAGCTGTTCTGAACACGCTTGACATTAGTTTGTTAGAATTGGTCTTGTAGTTTTGAAATACATATTATATTTCTGTTTTATACTTCTGTTGTGTGTTTAATTGATTCTCATTCAAGACTATTATATATATATATGGGTAAGTATATATTTTTAATAGTTTACCAGCATAGCTTAGATTACTAGTTGTTTGCGCACCATTTAAAAATATATAACCAATGTAAAATTTGCGGCTTGATTGCTTTTTACTAATATTATAAAACCTCGCATTTTAAGCTAACCTCGATCTAGCAATATTCGATAAATTCTTAAAATTAGTATTTTTACCTTTCTACATAGAATAAACTTTCCAAGGCATATCGTAATAAGTATTAATATTAATTAAAGGACAATCGGAATTTAATTTACCACCGTAGCGGGAATATATCTAAGAGACCGTTTAGATAATTAACCAAATTGGTATCCGGATTAAGAATATAGCACGACTCCATGTATTCCCGTAGATGTCGTAAAAGGCAACTAAGGGACTTTAAACTAGAGGGATGGGCTGCAGCGTCCCTTTTAGGAACAGGAGCTATTCTGCACTAACGAACCCACCTTTTTTTAATTACGCGATTGGAGGCGCGCCTTTGCTACTTTGGCGGAGGTAGCGTGTCTGGTCATAGATCCACGCATCCATCTCCACCAGGAAGTTTAAAGGCGGAAGGCACGCCAAGAGAGTTGCCGCCTTGTAGGACACTGTTCGGTATCCTCGTGCGATCCGTATAGCCACTCTTGCATTGCAGACCGTGAAATGTGGCTCAGCAGTGCTGTACGCCTGACAGTCGAGCTAACCATGCTACTGCCCCGTAGAGGGCCACGGACCGCACGACCCACCCATAGAAACGGTGAACTTCCTCACACGGTCCCCCGAGATTGCGTAGCAACCGACACCCAGTATCCTCTCCACTCTGGGGACGAGGCACTGAAAGTGATCTTCGAAGCCCCTACGACCGGCCAGGGTGAGCCCCAGGTACTCCATATACAGGGCCAACCCCGATGACCGAGTCAGCAACGCGTATCCGCGAACTGGGTGTATCTCTGTTCCTCAGCAGCTTGTGGAACCATAGCGCCTCGGTTCTCGAGAAAGAACACTCTAGAGCTGCGTATTGGTTCCACGCACATCTTGGAGTGGGTGGCTGTAAAGTGGCCACTACCTTTGACGGATAGGAGGAAACTGTAAAAATTGTATATGGCAATGGCATGTACACGGTTTTACTATTTTAACAGAAAGCCAGTTCATCACTCTATCAAAGGCATTTTGCGCGTGCATGCATGTCATCATTTCGGCCAAATGAAGTCCACTGCCGGACACAGGCCTCCCGCAAAGATCACCACAACGACCGATATGGGTGTGTTGTGGGCTCATTGGGGGGTTTTGCCATAATCGCCACGCTTGGCAGACGGGTTGGCGATCGCAGTTGAGTTGTTAATGTACTCGAAGGACGCTGCTGCCCATCCTCCGGCTAATCCCTTAGTCGACTTTTACGACACCCACGGGAGGAGATGGGGTGGTGGTATTCTTAGCCGGCACCACACGGCATGCATGTATGTTCATCATATTTTTCATGAATATCCTTTGTCGTTTCCTAACAGTTATTGACCTATTAAATAGTGTTATGGGCCGTGTTGATTGATATGGTTTTAAATTATTCGTTTATTCAACTATCCAGACCCACTAGGTAAGATGAATCCGGCTCTAGTGTGATCTTACGAGTACCTGGAGCCCAACCTACGGTGTCGAAGATGACCGCTCCAGTGGTTTAAGCCGGTAGGAATCCGGCATACCCCTTCGCCCTTCCCCGGGGTGAAGGAAGTTAGTAGGTAAGTAGAATTTCCACTGGACATCAATAAAAAAAAGGTAAGATGAATTCCAAGTAAGGTCAAGCACACTTTGCCACTATCAAGCCGTCTCTTGTATATATTACTTATGACAATAACTAACAACATGCTGAAAGCAAAAAATCTCAACTTTGTGTTCATAAGTAACCTGAATGCTTTATTACCGACTTCGAAAAGGAGGAGGTTCTCAATTCGATGCATTTTTTTTTTATGTATGTATGTACACCCATTACTCCGAGATTTGGGGACCGATTTGAGCAATTATTTTTTTAACTGGTGGAGAATGATTTCGAGTTGGTCCTGTATAAATTTTATTACATTTGATCCAGTTATTTTTTAACCAGCTTCAATAAACAGGTTAATTTAACTGCGCTTATCTAGATGATGTCTTAGTGGTTTCGACTCCTCTCAGATCGGTGAACCGATTTGACTCATTCTTATTTTTAGTGTTAAATACTGAACCAAATTTGAAAAAGTTCTTACATATATTTATACTAAAAAGAATATGCCCCAACGATGGTTCATGCAGACCAACAAGAAGTTAGATTTTATACCTGGCCCCGCCCGAACTCATAATTTTTTTTTTCCTTTTCAGTGGTTTTAATATTTTCATATCGTGTAGTGGTTTTGAAGTCGATATTTGATGTTGATCAATGAAAAATAATGACACAGTTGTGGAATCTATGGGGGAGGCCTTTGTGTTCAGCAGTGGACGTATAAATGGCCGATATGATGATGATGATGAACAAATCTTTCGCCTGGTGGTAGGCGTCACGCTTGCCCATGATTGTAAATGCCACCCAGAACTACACCTGTGTGGTACGAAACTGCGCTTTTTAATATTCTTGCTGTAATTACAGAAATGTTAACACATTTAATCTAAGACAGAATTAACTTCAAACAAGGCCAGTTGTCCCTGAAACCCATTCGAGAAGAAAAATTCAAGTCGCGGGATTTCCGGGTAACAGGTGTGCGCCAAAACTTGAATGAGTTACTGCCGTGATATACGAGAGTGTAGTTTGAGTAGTAAACGGACCATATTTTTGCTGTAAAACAAAGTTAAACTTATATTTTATTGCTCAGTGTTCTGGAGACAAATACATATGTAGAATTTTCTCGCTTGTTCTATGTGATGCAAACCTTACGTACTATAAAAAAGTTGCCCGAGAGAATCCTGTATAGTTGTAGTTGATTAATTATATTTTTTTCTTATATTATAATAATGATTATCTATAATTAAGTATACGTATGCATTCCACTTCATTCTTCGATAAATCATTTATAATTTAAGCAGCTCGCTTGTGGAATGCATTACCAATTGAAGTAATATTAGATCAAACACTACCTATTTAAAAAAAATTGAGAATGACATTACCGTTCTCTCTCATTTTTCTTCTTCTTTCCCAGTTATATTTGATGTTTATTAGTATATTTCATCATCGTTTCATAAACATATATATTTTTTTAAACATCCCACACTAGGATTTCTCATGTGCAGTGGGTGCGTTTACAGACACAAATTCCACACACAATGCACCCAGACCCGGAACAACTATCTGCAGATCATACAAATATTTGTTCCATGCGGTAATCGAACGATGCGCGGGACCCGGGACGCAACAATCGACTGTATTAGCCACTGCAGTAACCGTGTATGTGTATATTGTATATTATGATGTCTAAGTAATATTGTGTATGATATATTATACACTTGCCAGCCCAATATGTCTCTCCATTCTTCCAGTCCATCCAATGGTTGTCTGGAAGAGATCATACTGTGCAATAAGACCACCCATTGTACATGTATCTTTTTAAATATTTATATTTTGTGTATTATGTGGTGTACAATAAAGTTTATATAAATATACATAAATGGAATTTTTAATCTTCGAGAAGTCTGCATTCTAGTTTTATTATATTTCATTCTGAACGCTGAAATAGTTATCCGTGTGTCGTCAGGTTTAACCCATCTCGGAGAGAATTCAGATGCTCGTTATTTTCCAGTAGCTTCTTACTTAAACGGGATTTATTGGGAGTTACATACTTATAATCTATCCCCTTCTCGCATTTAAGTTTACAGTACGCATGAAAAGGATAGCATGATTATTATGTCTCAAAAATTGCAGGTGCATTTTGTATTTCTAAGTCATTTTATTCGTTAGGGGTGCCGGTTTTATGTATTTTGATCTTAGTTCTTTTGAACTCGAATTTAAAGGAGTATTTTTTCGCAATGTACACGTCGATGTCACAATGAGGATAAGTTTTCAGCTTTCTTTCAGTTATATTAATCAGTATCATTTCGGCCGAATGAAGTCCACTGCTGGACACAGGCCTCCCCAAAAGATCACCGCAACGACCGATATGGGTGTGTTGTGGGTTCATTGGGGGGTTTTGCCATAATCGCCACGCTTGGTTGGTGATCGCAGTCGAGTTGTTAATGCACTTGAAGGACGCTGCTGCCATGGAGATTTTTCGAGTTCCTGGAGCCTCCTTACGGTGCCGAAGATGACCACTTCGGTGGTTTTAGCCGGTAGGAGTTCGGCATACCCCTCCGCTTTTTCCCAGTTCGGAGGAAGTACATGACGAATTTCCACCGAATCAATAAAAAAAAAGGAGGCTTAGCTTACGTTAAAAATTACAATTAGAACAGATGCGTGGAAATATGTATATTAGGTACCTGCAAAATATACCTATAAATGTCTGTTTCTGTTTGAGGCAACATACTTATCTCCACCGTAACGCCTGCCTAAAGTGTTTGAGCAACATTTGTATTTTAACCTTATATTTCCGTATAAAATTTAATGGGCGCCATAATTTTATTATTGTACTTAATACAAAATGCGCTGGTTTTTTTCCGTCAAATGTGGTCGCAGTTTTAGCTCTCACGTAATCATGACATGACGAGCATTTTGTTTAACCTCACATTGTGTTCCCGAAGCCCTGATTAAGTTAATATTATTTATGTATAAGATTCCTGTAATCTGTAGGAGTGATTTCATGTGTAGGGACGGAAGTATGTAATAGGAAGCCAGTGAAAGCCATGATATTTGATTTGACCAATGAGCGCGCGCAGCGCTAGAGTTGGTCAGATGGTACCCACCCATTTTCCGTGAGGCTGATACTGTCAGCCATGAGGTCATCACCTATGCGCTTAACCTACGGTGTTGTGCATAAAGTTTGCTGTTATATAAACAAATTTACATGTGTAAACTATATAAGTAAATTGATTTACTGTTGAAGTCTGAAAAAAATGCATATCATTGATAAAACATGCAAGGGAGTAATGATAATAATTCTTTATTGACATAATTTCTTACAAAACTTATGAAACCTATGACTCCCGAACTAGTTGAACCTGTATGTCAGGAGTCAGCGCCCTCTTCCAGTGTTTGGCTTAAATTCTAATGTCAACATTGTAATTAGTCAATCAAAACAAAATTTAATTAATTAAAGCATGCTGTGTGTGATATGTGTGGCGTGTGCAGTGTGTGTGTGTTTGGATGTCTAGTGTGTGTGTGTGTGTGTGCGCGAGAGAGTTTACATGTGAAGGAATAACTTATCCTTTGATTGAGTTTATTTATGTAAAATTGATTTAGAATTTTCTCTATTTCCTCGTAATGAAGTGTCAAAAACCAGTGCTTTACTTTAAATTTAAAATTCATGTAGACACAGCGGATAATAATTTATTAGTTTGTTAGTTTGGTTATAAATATGAAAAGAGAGAAAATCGTTCTGACGTCTTGCTAATGCCGTACGACATTTAACTGGTTCAATGACATTCGTAATTGTTCTTTTATTTCGAAATTTTTCGGGATCATATGGGGGTAGATATATGAGTTGTTTTGTAATTATCTTAAAAACAAAAAGCTGTCTAACCCTAAGTACCCGATTTTCTTTGAATTTTTTTTTTAAATAACCTGATATCTCTCAAGCCATGCCTGTTTATTTAATATAAATTTTAGTAGCTGTACGGTATTCTGCTGGCATTTTGTCAGTTCAGTTTTGGCTTATATCAACTTTCGATCCATTTCCGGTCCCATCCCAGTATAATTTCACTTTGAGGTTGTTTGTTAGTTTAGGAGAATATCATTTTGACGGGTGCAGAGTAAAAATAGTTATGTCATACAAAATAGGAGAGCGTATTTAAACCAAATTTACTGAAATTTTCATCACTCCTTTATTATTTAATAAGCTATCCACATATACATTTACAACATACGTTGTTGCAGTGGCTGATACGCACCGGGTCGTGAGTTCGATTCCCGCACGGAACAAATATTTGCATGTTCTACAGGTAATTGTTCCGAGTCTGGGTGTATTGTGTGTGGAATTTGTGTCTGTAAACGCACCCACGACACAGGAGAAATCCTAGCGTGGGCAGCATTTAATTTTTTTTTATTAAAATTAAAAAACAAAAATGTAACGAAGTTTATTTGACGAGATATTTCAGTTATCTGCATCTACATTGTACTAAAAAATATGGCAACTGTGTTAACTACCACTTGGTCGTTTCTACGTGAGAATTAAAAAAGTCAGATTTTAACTAATACAATACAATACAATACCCTTTATTGTCTAACAAAAATAAGATCCAGTACAGAAAAAAGCATGTACAAAGGGCGGTCTTATCGCGGCTTCTTATCTTCTCTATCGGCATCTTATCCTACCGGCGATTTCTGCCAGACAGCCTTGGGATGGACAGATTTATTAAGATTAAATGTGTCATATCTATATTATGTACGTTTGCATGATGTTTTATATATTTAAGTAAATAAAATAAAAAACTTTTTGAATGCAATATTTACTTCAAAGTCAAAGTCAAAACTTTTTATTTGAAATAATCCAAATATTAGCACTTATGAAACGTAAGAATCTAAGCTGCTCGATTCCAAATAGTTGATCTCGTGGAGAAGAGCTGGTAAGAAACTCCATGGATACTCTTTACTTTTTTCTCAATTATTTGAGATTACAATATTGATTGATACAAAATGATTGTAAAACATATACCGAGAAAAATGTAGGTTAATGTGTAAAGATGGAACATACCACAATAATATAATAATAATGTATTGGCCGTGGCAGTTAACGGCTAACCAACAGACGGCACCCATTCACGAGTATGACTCATGCATCAGCATCGGTTAGGTCAACTATTTGTAGGGAACTGAAAATTTGTTCTTGTTATGATAAATCTATATACCAAGTTCAGAACATAATTGTGCAGATGTATTGTTCTACGTCATAACGTTTACGCAAGGTACATGATTTAGAAGACATCTTACTGATGACGCAATACGACTGACCGCCCTTCGCGTGCACGGCGTAATATTTTTTTGTTCGGCTCCCAATATTCCATTCCATTCCATACATTTCTCCGAAATCTGGTTGCCTAACCGGTCATTTCTGGCGAAGCCAAAAGAGGCCTCCAGCCAGGCCGCATTAAACGCACCTACGTCGTGGAATTTTACAAACCAGCAGTTACAAAAATAAGGCGATAAATGTAAAAAAATTGCCGTGTTCTAGAACGTAATATTTTTAATAAGTTACTGCAATACTCAGAATATCATCATAAATAACGAGAATCGGTCTTCAGTGCAGTCAATAAAAATTATACACCTCTGAGTTTTATTTCTATTATTAAATAAAAAAATCTTGATTGTGCCATAAAATAGAATCAATTAGTAAAAGCCCTAGTTTATTTTTGTCCAGTAGACATAGTTGACACAGTACAGGTTTTTTAGATGTTAACAATGATAGAGTTATAAAGTACCAAAATAAATGTTATCTCAAAATAAAACAATAAAGTCGTGTGACTGTATCGGTCCGTGTGTGTATGTGTGTGCGCTCGCGCGTCATTGCGTGTGTGTTTATATTTGTGTGTTATCAGCATTTCGGCCGAATAAAGTCCACTGCTGGACACAGGCCTCCCCCAAAGATCACCACAACGACCGATATGGCTCCGGCTAATTCCTTAGTCGACTTTTACGACACCCATGAAAGGAAATGGGGTGGTGGCATTCTGAGCCCGCACCACATGGCAAATATTTGTGTGTGCCAAGCCCTATTCAGGTATTTTTAGAATGGCCTCTGTGGGCGTATAGTCCAAACTCAGTAGCGACGTCAAAATTTTGGCCTTGCATGACTTTTTTGTAACATGGCATTTTTCAGCTTGGCATCCAAATTTCTATAGATGTATGGATCCATAAAAAGGAAAAACTTTTGACCAATCTTCTGATATTTAAATCATAAATTAGTATATATGTTAGTGAAGACTGCAAAAACAATCCGCTCATTAGGGCTTTTCTCTAGGAAATTTTATGTTAACTTGAGTCATAATGCATATTTAAGATATCTAGTGGTCGCCCAGAAGTCGTAATTCGACCGTTTTTTTTTAATTGTACATACATACACGTACACATATATTTTAACATTCTGCACTCCACGTGAAGTTTAAAAAATTTTACCACGCCAAATCTGACATCCTTCGAGCGCGCAATGTGCTGAAAAATGGGTTTTAAGTTTTTCCAGCGCGTATTAATATATATATATATATATTTATTTTTTATTTTTTATTAAATAAATATAGTAGGAAGATTTTCCTTTTATGGAAACTGTGCTCCTCACTATCTTTTCCCATATATCGTGGGTACAGTTTACAGACATTAATTTCACATTCACAAACAGTCAGACCCGTAAAAACTTTCCAGGGGCCATACAAATATTTGTTCCGTGCGGGTATCGAGCCCGCGACACGGAGCGCAGATTTATGGTTCAATTTATTATAAATAATAGACTCTCCGTGTGGATTCCAGATATAGCACCACTCCATCTCCGCCCGTAGATGTCGTAAAGGGATCGAAACCACAGGTACACGTACCTTTTGTGGCCATGCTACGGTCACCAACCCGCCTGCCAAGCATGGTGAGCCATACTCAAATACATACGCAAATCCCCCCAAAATGACGACACATGCTATGTAAGGGGTCGTTTTGTAAATCTGTGGGAGAGGCCTTGTACAGCCGTGAACGTTCTTTGGCTGATATATATATATATATATATCTATCTTAAAATAACTGCATGAATGTCTTTTTTTTAAGTCGAAGGGCCGTGGCGCGCTCCTACCGGCTAAGACCACTGGAGCGGTCAGCTTTGTCACCGAAGAGGGGCTCCTGGTGCTAGTAAGATCACACTAGAGCTGCCATGATGCCACGCCTTTAGGCACATCTCGGAAGAGATGACTACGGATGAGCGGTCACCTCCTCTAGCGGAGGGGAGGTGACCGCTCATCGAAAGAGGCCGCCTCCCAGGCCCATCGGCCTCGGGGTTATTATAAGGAATTCCCCCGACACCTCGCTATGCGCTATGCTATGCACAGTGGCATGTGAAGACGTATACATCACCGTCTTCTCGGGGGTCAATGGGTATGAGCATGCAGATTGCCGGATTTACGTCCTCGTGACCCCCAGTGCCCCCACAATGTATATCGATGACATGGTACTATGGTGTTGGACTTGGGTGACGTGGCGGTTGCTAACATATGTGATGTCTTATCCCATCTGATCAATCAAGATCTGCTGGCTTGGTAGCTGATGCCGGGGAATCTTCATGCGTGTGCTGTGCGGTACCATGGTTGCATCCACATTGGTGGCACCGTGCCCTGAACTCACGTCCTATTCTGTGGTGCAGTGTAGGTTAGCACCTGCATCGGATGGTAGGTGCCGCGCTCGCACCTATTAATTCAGGCTCCGTAGAGTTTCACAACGGCTTCAACGACGCATGCACTCGATATCCAGACCCTGACATATTTTATTTATGACAATTATGGAAAATCTGTTAATTGTTATACAAATAAAAGATGAATAAATTATCGGAACGGAGTTCCTTATCGCACGTTATCGTTCTGATTTGTTTGCGGGCTGAGAGGCTAGATCGAAAAAAGTGTAACAATAGAAAACGACACCAAAAACTGACATCTTTTTGCAGTGATTTTTAAGGCACTTCCCGATCACCTAGGAAACTGAAACGGCAATCGTCAATTTTAAGAATATGCAAAAATATTTATAATTCTAGCGTTTAAATACCCTTTTTTTATTAATATAAATAAATATAAATAATCATTTCTGTGTGATAAACAGCTTGCAGCATGCAGGGTAAAAACTGTACGGCACGGTTGGTGCAGTGGCTGATACAGTCGGCTGCTGCGTCCCGGGTCGTGGGTTCGATTCCCGCACGGAACAAATATTTGTATGTAGTTGTTCTGGGTCTGGGTGTATTGTGTGAGGAATTTGTGTCTGTAAACGCACCCACGACACAGGAGAAATCCTAGTGTGGGGCAACGTTTTTTTAAAAGAAAGAAAGAAAAATTTCTAATAAATAATAAAGTAATTATATATTTCTTTCAATAACATACCAACTTTAGTCTCATTTATTCGCATTTCATGATTCGTTTAATTATTTTATACTGACTCTTCATTTTTTACATAATCATTACTTAATAGAAACACAAAAAAGATATAGCGAGAGGAAATCCATCCAACCGGGTGTCCATAAGACACATCTCACTTTTTGTATTTATTTATGTTGGTCCGCTGCCTGTGTTCGAATTACTGTAAGCGCAGTGAGCTGTTGAAGATGAATAAATAAATAAATTCATTATAGAAGTGATATTTATGTTTTAGCAGTGGATAAATACAAGACTAGAGAAGTAGACCAATTATTTGTCGAATATTAAATGAAAACTGATTATCAGATCAACGGTCTTAACTATACACAAAGGACGTCGCAGAGCGGTGTACTGTAAGCGACTCTGACTGGCGAGCCATGCGCTTGGCTTGCGAAGTTTCAACAAAAGTGTCTAGTCTACACTTAACAAGCTTGGTTGCTATTCTTATTTAGATTTTTCATTATATTGTCATGGCAGTATTATGCTGATTATACCCGAGGGATGGCATCCATTCAAAACATGCATCAGCATCAGCAAGCATGCTCAGCTGAACTTTAGGGAAACCCCGTGTCTTGATACACAGTACCATCAAAACATTTAAAAGACCATCATATACATATATTAACGGTTAACATTTACATAAAAGATTCAATGACGGCACGGTTGGTGCAGTGGCTGATACAGTCGACTGCTGCGCTCCGGGTCGTGGGTTCGATTCCCGTACGGAACAAATGTATGTGGAATTCATGTCTGGAAACGCACCCACGACACAGGAGAAATCCTAGTGTGGGGCAATGTTTATAATATATATATATATGAAACGATCATATACTAATAAACATCAAATGCTGAGTCAAATGCCAAATGGACACTTGAACGCATCGTATAACTGGATAAGGAGAACGGTAATTTTCTTAAAAATAGGTAGTGTTTGGGCTTATGTTGCTTCAATTGGTAATGCATTCTACAAGCGAGCTGCTTGAATTATAAATGATTTACCGAAGAATGATGTAGAACGTTTTTAAAAAATAAGAAAAAAAAATGAAATTTCATTAACTTTTAAATTCCACTTTTTTTTAAATTTTTATCATTTAAAAAAATACAGAATAAATATAGCATAATGATATAGCATTCGTAAACTACAAAGTTTTATAATTAATGCTACAAGTAGTCTAATATCTAATAAAATAAAATATTAATATTTAACCTCTTGTTGGAATGTAACATTCATTTCCATTGATTCTCTGTTCAGCTTTAAAATGAAGCCTGGATTCTATGTGGTCCATCGAGTTTAGCCAACCATTATTGAACACAGTAAACATAGACAACAATAGCTCGAGCTTCGTCTTTCATCTATTGAAGAAGATCTATTGAAAACGACAGATAGTGTTTTAATTGATTCATAATGATGGTGAGATCTTGGTCTCAACTGTAGGTTAGGAGCAATGTATGGATTCAAGAATTCAAGTTATGTTTTAGTTAGTAGTTTAATAGTGACCTATAATAGCAATTGAATATTTTTCTGATATCAATTAATATACGGATAATGCGAAAAGACTGCTAAATTATAATACAAGTAGATTGTATATTATACTTAGTAATTCAAATCTTGTTATTGAAGGATCAATCTGTGTGTTAGCTATGAACCAAGAGTCTATTATGCTGAAGCAGAAGTAGATTGATATCCAGATGTGGATCTTCAAACTTTGATGTAATACCTACGTCGCTCATTATTTTGTCTCTAGATCGATCAATGCTTTAACAGTTTCTTGAATGAAACAAAAAAGGAAAACCAAGTAGTCGTATCCGAACGCATTTGTCTATTGCAAACCGCATTCACCAGTCAAGAGTCATGCGTGCAAGTGACGTTACATTAAAGTTTTCCTAGACCAAGAGTTCCTAATACTAAATTCTCTTTAGAATATGAATCAACCGCGTTGTTCGCTTCAAAATATTATTCCGTCATCCTCTTTTCGAGAATGAATAAAAGCAAGATTGCATTCTCTTGCTTACATGCTAAAGATAACACAATGCGATCCTGGTGAGGTAGCCTACGGTGGTGTTTAATTGGCTCCATTAGGAAGCACTTCAAGAAGTTTTTAATGAGCAGATATGATGAGAATAAGGTGGGCTTTCGAATGCACGACAAACAAAGAACTATAAAAAGCAAACATAATGAACAAATTACACAACATTTATTTATAAAAACGTGTATCTAATTTTTATGCAAAAGATGAAATAATTCAGAAGTAATAGCCATTTAATTTAAATGAAGGAAACTGAACACGTTTCAAATCATCATCATCAAGTCAAACAAAGCGTTTTTATACAAAAATGCAGACTAAAACTCTATGTGGCCAATTATAATTACGATACGATATTGCCGTACCACACTTATTCACTCGATGGCGCTCAAGGTTCCTAGATTAGTTAAAAGTCTTCCAAATGCAAAATATATGCCATAGAGTGTGCTAAAAGATACAACAAACATAATTTTATAAATGTGAGCGAATTCAAAAGAATATTTAACATAAGTCAGTAAAACTTAATTTTTGAATTTTAAAGAAATATATCAAACTATTTTCTATACACATCATGGTGTGACATAAGATTATAAAATTAAATAGTTTAGATTCAACGATTATTTTGAAGTGTGAAGGCTGATTATATATAAAGATAGAAATAAATTTGAGTGAGAATATAACGTAATAATAAAACAAATCACAGCAACATTTCCATGTACTAAACCTTCTGGTTTTTCCATCAAACCTTTTTGGTAGCAATAGGATACATGGTTGATATAAAATAAACCAAACGGTGGCAGCTCCGAGTTGCTTATCAGAGGTTATAGAAACTTGATTATTCATTACTGATGATTCCATTACGCTGGATAATATCTCTACATTTCTTCATCTACTTCCATATTTAATAGCTCAAGACACGATTAGCAGCAATTGCTAATTTGAACATCTACACTGGTATTGAATTCGAGTGTAAAATCCAAAAAAAAACTGTTTACTCATCTGAAGTTCTAAACGATAAAAATTTACAACACGTCATGAATTAATATTTTTTAAGTTTCCGTAATTAAAATTTGAATTTAAGTTAAACCTATTAATTAAACAGTGAATTATTGTCCTGAATACTAGAAGGTCATTAGGAACTAAAATATTTAAATTAGAAAGACATCGTTTAAGAACGATACTTTTCGAATAGTCTGATGAATCGTACACTTGTAGTCACTAATTTACGTATTATTATAGACTAAGAATAAACAATTAACGATACGATTGTGATTGATTGCGTTTATCAAAGATGTACTCAATGTCATCAAATTTAAGGTTCAAGATTTATTTTCTATTAATGCAATTTCGACTCGAGCGAGATCTTGATTTTTGATTCTCGTTCTGTAATACTGGCCTTCTTCAATGCTAACACTAATTCTATTAAATTGCCGTGTGGTGCCGGCTCAGAATGCCACCACCCCATCTCCTCCCATGGGTGTCGTAAAAGTCGACTAAGGGATAAACCAGAGGATGGGCAGCAGCGTCCTTCGAGTACATTAACAACTCAACTGCGATGGCCAACCCGTCTGCCAAGCGTGGCGATTATTGCAAGACCCCCCAATGAGCACACAACACACCATATCGGTCGTTGTGGTGATCTTTGGGGGAGGTCTGTGTCCAGCAGTGGATTTCATTCGGCCGAAATGATATTACTGTTAGTCGAACCTTTCAAATATAAAAAGTGTATATTTTTGCACTTTGTATAAATAAGTGGTAACGGGAATAAGGCTGCGCTTCCACCAGATATATGCGAGGAAACCAAGGAAGCGTCGCGGAACTGTTAAGCGGTGTTATTTTTTTCACCAAATCTGTAAGAGTAAGCAAAGCCATGGGTACTCTTTTCACTAGCGATATCTATACAAATAAATAAAATTGAAGTGTCTGTTTGTAATGTCAAAATAACAGCTTTTTACTAAATGCATATAAAAGTATATACGGTACCTACAACAAAACAACTATTTTATTTTGTTTGTCTGTCTGTCTGTCGGTCTGTCTGTCTGTCTGTCTGTTTGTTCCCGCTAATCTCCAAAATGGCTGGACCGATTTCTACGGGACTTTCAATCGCAGGTAGCTGATGTTAAAAGGAATAACTTAGGCTACTTTTATTTGAGAATAATAATTAGGGAACTGCGCAAAAAAATTAAAACTCATGAAATCCAATATATATACTCTATGTCAAGTGTCTATTCCATAGTACTCTAAATTATTTATAAATAATCTAATTTCTTTTAAATTATATAGCGGGTGTAACCGCGGGTCCCAGCTAGTATTATATAAAACCACACCACCTCACTCAAATCTCTCGCACACATTCATCGCTCGCGTCCCTTGCGCACATATCTCGCTTCTTTTGTACGTACCTCACTCCGCTAAGTCTTTTTACACTAAAGCTGCTCTGAGCGAGGCTAGAAAAATGAAGTAATCTCGAAAGCTCTTTGCACAGTTCAGGTGGAAACGCAGCCTGTACCACCGCATCCGTTTCACAACACATTACATTTTATTGTAATATGGCTCTCAATATAATTGTGTCTATACCGCCTACGTTAGCTAGGACATAACAATCATATTCGACTATTATTTGATCTATAAAGTCATTCTTATTGATTGTTTGGGTCTTATGAGATCTGACCTGAGCATACCAAAGATATATTTCTATTAGGAAATGTTAGGTTCATTGCTTTTGATATCGATAATTATACATAATATAGGTAGTGATACTACACTATTTTAACGCATCTGTATACACGAATAGCTACAAAATATATTCTCCAACATTTTGGGAGATGCAAACTAGTACATTAACTTTCTATAGCGTATTTATACTCTGCAGTAGTTACAAATTTAACACATGGCCTTAATTCCGTGCAACTTTAATTCAAGTTGAGCGTAGTTTTGTAATGGGTTTGTGTCACATAATACTCTATTTCTCGTTCGCAAACTGTTCTGTTTACGTACTGGGAATAAGGTTTTTCTCAATCCTGAATTTAAAACCGTTTAAAACCATGTCACTCAAAACTAAAAGATACTTGGTGATATTACAGATAGCATCTGCAATCGACTCCCAAATCGGCGCCAAAATTGACAATTGAATAGGATATAGTTCGAACGAAGTCCAAGTCAAGTTTGCCATGTGGTGCCAGCTTAGATGGAGCTGACTGAGCTGGCATCAGAGGATGGGCAGCAGCGTTCTTCTAGTACATTAAAAACTCAACTGCGATCGCCAACCCGTCTGCCAAGCGTGACGATTATGGCAACCCAAAATGAGCCCACAACACACCCATATCGGTCATTGTGGTGATCTTTGGGGGAGGCCTATGTCCAGCAGTGGACTTCATTCGGCCGAAATGATGAAGTCCAAGTCCAGTCCAATTTAACTACACCTTTTTCTTAACTCACCTTTTTTACAATTGTTTTTCATATAACATAACATGCTACTCTCATACTCAGTAGTTGTCCCACCTAATTAAATAAATAATGTTTTCTTCAGCCATCTTAAATATATACCTATACAACAAACAAATCTTTAATTAGGACGAGTTCTTAGTTAACACTGAATTTATGTATGGTTCAATCGGTGAAATAAAGGTTAGGACCTCACAGCGTTAAATTTAATAGAATTGCGACCAATCTTTTCCCAGAATTCGACCAACCTTAGGACGTTAACTAAAAAATATTATCAACCTAAATGCTTTGAACAATGTGAAATCAACAATCCACGCAGAAATTTATTACTACCTCCATATTTCACTGGGAAACGGGCCCGTTCAGCTTATCGCTAGCTCTTCTGACCTTTCGTAACTTACGTGTAGGAAAGAAGTCTTTTTTAAATATCCACTTTTTTACTGTTTCATAATCTATTATTTGAAGTCCGGAATTCGGTATTTTGGGCCATGAGGCTGGCAAGTAAGTAGTAAATCTAGGTTCAAAACTGGCCTTCACTTCTTCTTGAGAGAAAACTGGTTCTAGTTTCGTAAGATCCTGGCAGCATAACTCATAATGAGCGGATACAACATTCGATTGTAAATATTTTGACTTCTGATTAAGATTTGATCACCAATTTTGCATATAGCAACTACCTACAACTAGAGTTAATGGCTGTATTTAACCAGGTTCATGATTGGAGCCTCGAAGTAGGAATCTTTGGTCAATCGACCCCAAAAAATTCACACGCACTGCTGCAAATGAAATACCACCACCTATTTAATCTATTGAGATGGTTGGTTTAATTTAACAATCTCAAAGTCAAGTCAAAGTAAGTTTTTATTTCAAATAAACCAAATATTGGCACTTATGAAACGTCAGAATCTAAGTTGCATGGTTCCAAATAGTCGCTTTCGTGAAGAAGAGCCGGCAAGAAACTCCATGGATTGATACAAAACTGATTATCTAAAGATGGAACGTACCATAATAATATTATAATAATTTATTTGCCATGGCAGTTAATGACTGACCAGTCCCAACAGACGGCACCCGTTCACGAGCATAACGCATGCATCAGCATCGCTTAGCTCAACCATAATGAAGGGAACCGACCGACCCGATACACAACGCCACCGTCAGCAAGACATTTTAGTGAGCATGACAGACCAACAGCTAGGCAAAAGACACAATCAAAATTAGTACTAAACATGTAACACTAACGCCTACACGATGCTCACACATTTACAGTTTTGTAAAGATATTATAATTTGATGTTACACGAACAATATTAACAATAACGAATAATCAATCAATGTCATAATATTAAATATAAGTAAAATAACATGCCGTGTGGTGCCGGCTCAGAATACCACCACCCCATCTCTTCCCATGGGTGTCGTAAAAGTCGACTAAGGGATTAGCCGGAGGATGGGCAGCAGCGTCCTTCGAGTACATTAACAAATCAATTGCGATCGCCAACCCGTCTGCCAAGCGTGGCGATTATGGCAAAACCCCCCAATGAGCCCACAACACACCCATGTCGGTCGTTGTGGTGATCTTTGGGGGAGGCCTGTGTCCAGCAGTGGACTTCATTCGGCCGAAATGATGAAAATAACATTTAAAAAATATAAATTTTTAAATGAGACAATTCAAATGTCAATTTATTAAATATAACTAAAAGTAAATAACATAAATAAATGCAATTTTAAATGCGTCAAGTGAACATAAATTGAACATAGATTGAAAAGATTGGTGTACAATAAAGAATATAATAAATAAATAAATAAATAAATGTCAAGTTATTTTTACAATAATGATATAATTAACTAGTCTAGGAGTAAGTAACTTATTAAATTGTTATCTAAAGTATCTATAACTATAAATGCGTCTACTAAACTCATCATAGATCGGATTTAGAATACAGTGCAGTATTTCCTATACCAGTATTTTAGTTGTGAATATATCAGAATATAAAATACTGTAATCGCTTATTCAGTAATTTATCCCTGAGATAAACACTTTCACGTCATGTTGAAACGACGGAAGGTATTATCTGTATTACAGACATGTCATAATTTACAACATACAATCATAATTATAGAGATACTATGCTCTAGTAAATGTAGTATCGTGATTGTATATGTTTGAGTAGTGCTTAAATATTTTACTTAGCTTCCTTATCTCGGGACATGTTTTGTTTACCTTATGATTAGATTAATTGGCAATAAACGTAAGTGCGTATTAACTGTCAAAATAATTGACGGCAGATAATGATATCTGTATATGATACTTGGATGATATCCTCGTGTTTAAACGGTAACTGTGCAATTAAAAAAACTAGCGATAAAGCCGTCAAAAATCCTTCAAAATATCACCACGTTGTAGTTATCTTGAAGAGATCAGCTCGTATATCTGTTGAATTTATTATATTCAATCATCCTTGCAGACATTTCGTTAGCCTGAGCGCTGACGATTTACAATCGGTGGTGTATTGTGTCAAAAATATTTTATTTTACCGTACTTCAATACAACAGAAAGAAAAAGTATAAAACTGTATAAACTGAAAACGGTGGTCGACCGAAAGTGTATTGGTAATAACATTAAGCTATCGGCTTCAGCTATGATGAAAATGTGTTTGAAGGTCATCGTGGCCAATCATCGCCCTAAAATATGATTGAAGACCTTATTTATAAAGATTATCCTCCAATAATACAATACATATATTTGACCATACGTGACCCAATGGTAAAATATACGATGTCAACTGTTCCGAGTAAATTCTTTATAAATTAACGTGATCGGATGAAATCCATTATAATGACAAGGATGGACAGACACTTCAACTAATCCAATGTGCTTTGCACGCGTGGGTTCGTATCTTATCCTCGTCGCCAATAACAAATCTTCTTCTTCTCTTAGATTATGGCTTCTGTAGGTTATCTTCCACAATTTCGCCAATGTCAAGTTTAAGGCAACGTCGTACGGTATTTAGATGAATGAATGAAATAACAAATCTTGCTAATTCGTAAAATCATTGATTCAAATATGACAGACAGTTTTCCTGACATCTTATAATATATGGCCTCTAGCGAGTTAACATACAGACGGCTGTCTAAAGAGTTTTCAATATACTACATCAACAAACCTTGCTAATTCGTAAAATCATTGATTCAAATATGACAGACAGTTTTCCTGACATCTTACAATATATGGCCTCTAGCGAGTTAACATACAGACAGCTGTCTAAACAGTTTTCAATATACTACATCAACAAATCTTGCTAATCCGTAAAATCATTTAGAAAAAACAATTGAACCGTACGACGTTGCCGACATATTTTTTAGATTTTTTTTAATTTTTGAGCAATATTTTATGAATATGTAAAGATTTATTCATCTAAATACCGTACGACGTTGCCTTAAACTTGACATTGGCGAAATTGTGGAAGATAACCTACAGAAGCCATAATCTAAGAGAAGAAGAAGAAGAAGTAAAATCATTTATTCAAATATGACAGACAGTTTTCCTGACATCTTATAATATATGGCCTCTAGCGAGTTAACATACAGACGGCCGTCTAAAGAGTTTTCAATATACTACAGTTTCAAAATTTGATTTCGCAAAAACCTTGATAACTCCACCACGCCACCAAATCGTACTTACATAACATCACATATTTATATAGATTTTCGGTGTCTATCCAAAGATCGCTTAAATAACTTAGATAACACCCGCCCATTGTAAACTCATTTATATACATTACGACCTTGTATTATATTATTATGGAGTGGTCATTTTGGAGTACAATAAAGAATAGTCTATTTATCCGTGGCTACTACTACTCATAACTGGCTACTTAAGTGAAACTTGTATGAAGTTTATTATCTTAACTTTCGATTCTTAATAGCAATATTGGCAAAGAATTTCTCAAAAATGTCATTCTTTGAGACGGATTCAAAAGGGACTGTGTTGTGGAAACCTGGACTTTAAAAGCTACAAAGAAATCTAAAAAAACACAGAATTCACATTCACAGTACACGCGAACAACAAAGCAAATAAATGATATTGACTTTGAACTTTTGACAGGTGACAAATGTCAATGGTAATACCATACTTAAGAAAACTAAAGTCTGAAAATCTAAATCGAATAATCGATATCGCAGCGATAAAAAATATGTTTTATGTTAATATATAATATACTTACAGTTGATTTTGATAATACTATTAGTAACATAATTTTTTCTTAAATAAACAGCAAGAAGTTTTAACTGATGGAATGGATTTACATAATAAAAAGAACGAGAATCGATCAAAGTATTATTGCAAGTAATAACATTTATTTTAATTCATGGCTTATCAATATAAAACTGTAAATCCCTTTTGAATCCAAGACATGTTATGAACCGCCGGCGGAATAGAAAACATTACGTGACAATTCCAGAACTTTTATGTTGTAAACTTATTTGTAATGGTTTCTTTTTACCTCTACTGAACAGATGCATTCGATATCACACGTGCGGGGTATTTAAGATTGCACTGACATTATTTTATATGTTGTTAATACTAGAGCCAAACTCCACAACACAGACAGTGATAAATTTTATCATTTCATTTTCATTGACTAAGATATTGATGTCATATATTCATCAGCTTGTAATGTCTTTTGTTGATTGATCGCTATGATAAGCGCAAGCAGTGTGCAAGGCGGATATATTGGTGTGCACAGTATGTTATTGTTACCTAATACATAGAATAACGCTGTCCATCTTTTCGATCCTTATTCGTATTTTAGTATGGGAGTTCCCATAGGTGGAAAGGCGCGTTTTTCACGTGGAATACATATATGAGGATATAAGCTAGTTTAACAACAATTAAACAAGAAAAAAAAATCTCACCCTGTGAACGCTGGTCAAGTGTGATCTTTTTTATCCATAGATATCATAAGAGTTCATAAAATTCATAAAATTATCAAATGATTTAACATATTGAAGTGCACGCAGAAAGTCTCGGTTGGCGTTTTAGTATACAAAAATTGAATATTATTGTGATGCTCTGTTACAATGATTCTTCAGAAAACTGGAATTGCTTCGAATTTACGGAAAAATAAATTAAATCTTGAACTTGCCCCCATTTGTCTTTATTCACTGGCATAATTTATGCATTTGATTGCATCTTACATCATAAAATTTAGCGCATCTAACGATAGTTCTATGCTGTAATGAAGTGTGGTGTACACCACACGGTAATCTAATAAATGTTATTAATGTTTTGCAGAACATCTTAAAACTAAATTGTTAATCACGCAAGTAGGTCCACAATCAACAGACGATGCTTTTACAGCAGGAGTGCCGATAGATGTTCCAGTATTGGGTGATTAGTATTTTACTGTGGAGGAATAGAATAGAATAGAATATAACTTTATTGTACATTATAATAAAACACTTTTAAACGGATTCTATCGCGTATGTTTTAGATTTTTGTATTTTCTGACGTTTCGAACACTGCAGGATTCGTGGTCGCAGGATGAAATCCGTTTAAAAGTTTTTTATTATAATGTGTAATACTCGCGAAAACCTAAGACATTATTATGTAAACTTTATTGTACACCAAAATAATATCAAGGATTATTTACAATAGTTAGCGTGGCACAATGGGCGGTCTTATCGCTAAAAGCGATCTTTTACAGACAACCTTTGGATGGATTTAAAAGTAGGGAAATAAAGAAATTCAGGTAGTTTGTGGTGTACTGAACGATGATGTAGATAATGATATCGATATATATACAAGAAAATACAGGTATTTGCATAAATAAATAGTATAACTACACCAATTTGCATATTAATACATAAATACAAATATATGTATATATAATATAATAATTTACATAGATATTTGCTGATACAATACTGGATATTTAAGTGAACTAAAGAGATAAATCATGCTCTTTTACCACTTTTTTAAATGCTCGTAATGATTGAGCTTGTTTAATTGTATCGGGTAAGGCATTCCAAAGTCGTGCTGCTTGTACTTCAAACGATTTGTCCAAAAAAACTGTGGAATGCATAGGGATCTTAAGCCTCAGATTTTCCGACGATCTTAGATATCTGTTGTGTGTCATGAAGGAACTGAAAACGTTCTTTAAGATAAGAGGGGGTTGAGGGATAGGAGGGAGTGCCACAAGATCGTACTGAGACTTGTCATCGTACTGAGCAGTAGTTGAAAAGAATAATTAAATTGACGGTGACTGCACGGTTGGTGCAGTGGCTGATACAGTCAGCTGCTGCACTCCGGGACGTGGGCTCGATTCCCGCACGGAACAAATATTTGTAAGATCTGCAGGTAGTTGTTCTGGGTCTGGGTGTATTGTGTGTGGAATTTGGGTTTGTAAACGCACCCACGACTCAGCAGAAATCGTTGCCTGGGGCATCGTTTAAAAAAAAGTGAATAATTGAAGACGATAGGTTAGCATCAATAGTTTTTTGTTGAACTTTATTTATTAATTTAAATGACAAGCGTTTTTCGATTGTGCAGGCCAAGGCAATACCAGGATGTTTTCCCTTGCCAAGTACTTCCGTGTGTGCAAAGCTGTATGCGAAGGTGCATTGTCATGCATCAACGTGAAATCGGAGCCAAGCATTTGTGCGAATGAACGGACATAAGGCCTTAGAACATCCTCAGCGTAATTTACAGCGTTCATGTTATCATTTACAAAAATGAGCACAGTTCGTCTGTTCTTCATAATACCCGCCCATACCATAACTGTTGAGCCGTTGTATAGATGCACTTCCTGAAAGCACCTCAATCTTTCAGTATTTCCAGGATGACGGTACACTCTTCATCATTTCGGCCGAATAAAGTCCACTGCTGGACACAGGCCTCCCTCAAAGATCACCACAACGACCGACATTGGTGTGTTGTGTGCTCATTGGGGGGTTTTGCCATAATCGCCACGCTTGGCAGGCGGGTTGGCGATCGCAGTTGAGTTGTTAATGTACTCGAAGGACGCTGCTGCCCATCCTCCGGCTAATCCCTTAGGCGCCTTTTACGACACCCACGGGATGAGATGGGTTGGTGCTATTCGTAGCCGGCACCACACGGCTGACACAGTGGTACACTCTTACCCTTCTAGTATCAGGCTTGAAAAGTTTACATAGGTATTACCTACTTGGTAAGAGATGATATAATAATTGATTAATAATTTGAAATAGTATGTGTTGCTTAGACTTTTTTATGTGTGTATATGCTACTATGTCTAATAACAAAAGTTTGTAATTTACTAACAATAAAGTAAATGTAAGTCTGATATGAGTAATTTGTTTATTTTGTTTTTTGTTTTTTTTTAAACATTGTCCTCACTAGGATTTCTCCTGTGTCGTGGGTGCGTTTACAGATACAAATTCCACACACAATACACCCAGACCCGACACAACTACCTGCAGATCATACAAATATTTGTTCCGTGCGGGAATCGAACCCGCAACCCATTGCGCAGCAGCAGACTGTATCAGCCACTGTACCGACCGTGCCGTCTTTTAAAAGTAAAAGTTAAAAGTTAAAGGAATGCGAAAGATTGGATATTTAGATCTAGTCGTGATGTTACCTTTAATTAGGTAAACATATCTTTAAACCAGAGGGATGGGCAGCAGCGTCCCTTATGTGGAATGGCTCTACCATTCTGCGCTCACTAATCCGCCTGCCAAGCGTGGTGAGTACTGGCTAATTCCCCCTAAAATAACGATATACGGCATGTAACCGGTCGTATTATGGGGGTGGCTTTTGTCCAGTAGTGGACTTTTTTTGGCTGATATGGTGATGATACAAATCTAAGTACCGACCTCTATATGTAGCCTCGTAAATTACAACTATTATGTACATATCTTTATTACATAATAAGATCTTGTTAGATATGCTGGTCTTTGATTGAATTGAAAATTGAAGTGTCTGTCTGTAATGTCAAAATAACAGCTTTTTACTAAATGTATATACGGAACATATAACAAAAAATGGATTTTTTTTGTCTGTCTGTCTGTCTGTTTGTTCCGGGTAATCTCCTAAACGGCTGGACCGGTTTCTACGGGACTTTCACTGGCAGATAGCTGTTGTTATAAGGAATAACTCAGGTTACTTTTATTTTAGAAAAATAATTAGAGTTCCGCGCAAAAAGAAAACCCTTGAAATCCAATATATATATATATATTCTATGTCAAGTGTATATGTCGAAGAACTCTAATTTCTTTTAAATTAAACGCGGGTGAAACCGCGGATCCCAGATAGTTAAGAATATAAAAACACAGATATTAAGTATCACTTAATACACTAATTACACTCAATTATAGGTGGTATTATGGTATAGATACCCCATCTCCTCCCGTGGCACCCCATCTCCTCCCGTGCCACCCCATCTCCTCCCGTGGGTGTCGTTAAAGTCGACTAAGAGATTACTCGGAGGATGGGCAGCCGCGTACTTCGATTATATTAACAACTCAACTGCGATCGCCAACCCGTCTGCCAAGCGTGGCGATTATGGCAAAACCCCCCAATGAGCCCACAAACACACCCATATCGGTCGTTGTGATAATCTATGGGGGAGGCCTGTGTCCAGCAGTGGACTTCATTTGGCCGAAATGATGATAGGTAACCACAGCTTATACAACAACAATGAGTATACAGGAGAAATGTAAATAAATTGAATCAAAATGATTATCGGATAATAACAAAAGTTAACACTCATGACTTAAAATAATAAATAATTAGAAGATATACATAGTAATAAAAAATTAATTTAATAAATAAATAAATCAAAACTTAAATCCTTACAACCGCGTGGTTTTTAAATATAATTATACTAATTAAATTTAACAATGTAATTACATTCCAATATAATTAAACGGGATATTACTGATAAAACTAGATATATAATTTTTCTATGTAACGTCTTTTTTTACGTGGGGAAGTCCTTTTGGACTTCCTCCGCCTTGGGAAGGGCGGAGGGGCATGCCGGGCTCAAACCAGCTGAAACCCTTGAGCTGGTCCTTCTTCTTACCTCTAGCCGGGGAAGAGGTGTACGCTTTATCTGTATTAGACCGCGCCCCCGCCAGGTATCGGCCCGTCAATGATTGACGGGCCCCTTCTCTGTGTAACCTTGTTGGCCGCACCCAACCTTCAAAGAGGCGCGCGCGGAACACGCGCGCCGCCATCTCGGGCCTGTTTCTGTTCGGGTGACGGACCGCCCCTGGTTCGTCGCCCGCAAGCTGCTCTGGACGATGGACTGAACCACGGCCGGAAGCGAGAAGTCACCCCCTGCAACTAGGTTACGGCGCTGCGCTGCCCAAGCTGGGTACTCCTCCAACGTGTGCTGCGCCGTGTTCTCCAGGCAGTCTCCGCAATGATGACAACCGGCGTCCCTCTCGGCCTATTCGACGCAGATACTTCCCGAAACACCCATGGTTCGAGAATACCTGCGTCATCCGGTATGTGAAGGCGCCATGCCGCCTCTCCAGCCATTCCTCCAGTACTGGTCTCACCGCCGCTAGCGCAGCGTGCCCTGCCCTGCCCCGTGGGCCGCCCCAGTCGCCTTTTCCACTCCACCACCAGGATTCACCGAAGCTCGGACCGTCGCACCTCGATCTCACGAGGTACTGGCGGTTCGCCCCGACTTAGCGCCTCCCCGCGCCAGTGATACCGTGACGCGAGGGCTCTCGCCTCTAATCTAAATTTAATCCCAGGGCAGTGATCCGGTAAGGAGGCTCCCCGCCTCGTAGGAGACCGTGTGGTATCCCCCTATCACCCTGAGGGCTGTGGCCTTCGCAGAACGGCGACGTTGGCGTAGAGAGCAACGGACCGCACGACCCCCTTGTAGAGCCTCCGGCAGGAGGCATTGTCACCGCCCAAATTGGATCTATGTAATGTCTACTCTTGATTAACGCATCGACACTTTTCTTTTAAAGGTGTTTACATTATCGTGATTTATATCTATGTCAGCTACTCTGAATAAATCATTATACAATTTTGTGGCCCTCACAAGAGGAGAGTTTATATTTCATATAAATAGAGAACGTTGAACTTGGTATACGCACCACCCGATTAACGTTAAAGTCGCCCCCCCCCCCCCGACCCTTGCTCGCGCCGGCCCGTGCCGAGAAATCGAGTAGTAATAAAAGATCCCTTTAAACCCCAATTAATCATTGATCCAGCAGTCCCAGCTCCAGTCCCAGTAACTCCCTGAGCCGAAGTCCGTGTCCCGCAGGGGACGCCCTCAGGCGCAGTTACTTAAATGTAAACAAAAGCTAGGCTGGAGGCTACTTAATGCTTCGCCAATTTGCCCGGTTAAACAGATATAACCCCCTTGGGATGACTGCGAGAAGCCCATAATAAAATAAAAAAACTTGGTATACGCATTTCGCATTATAAATTTGGGTGTTTCAAATCCACATAAGCACATACATTCTATTAATTCTTTAATTACATACTTACCCATAAAAGTCCATTTTTCATAAACTTTATTATAGACTTCCCTTAGGAACTGTCACAATATAACAATTCTGGATGAATAATTCCCGCATTCTAGGTATATTGCTAATGTCATCATCCAAAGTACAACTAATGACTTAAAATCACTTAACTTAGTTGACGTGTACATGCTGTCGTGACCAAATGCATGTTTATGCATGGCTAAATTTAAATTGGAATTTCAGAGTTAAAAATGATATTACGCACAGAGAACACGTAAATAATTTAAATGATTCATTTGCGAAACCATTACATACAACACAACTGATACTTACTGTGGAATAAGGTCATTTAAAAACACAGAGAAACCACAACCACAGATAATAAGATCCATTGAACTTTATAAACTGGATTATCAGAGATCAAATTTCTTACGGACTGAGAAGTTTTATTTAAAATCCGTGATACAATTTTTTATATTTTTGTTTTTTTTTTATAATGTTATTATTATTTTGGCTGAAGAAAGTTAAGTCTTGTGTGTGTCAATGGCGCGTAGAAATAAAAACTTTTTCTTTCTTTCTTTCTATTTAAATGTCACGACATATATGTTAATATATGGATGCTTAAAAGATAAAGGTAGTGACCGAAATTTTTAATTTCGAATATAATTGAATCAGACCGTTCGGTGGAGAAACACCAAGGTAATTCCAATAATAATTCAATTTCACAAACTCGTCACTTATCCCTATTTGCCTTTTAATTGTAGATATACGTAGTTTCACTTATTACTCATATCACACAAATAATAACCTATAAACTTCCTTTCTAAAACTTAGTTTCTGGATGTCCAAAACAATGAAGACAAAGTTGTCGGTATCACTACGCTTGGCAAGCAAATCTTTGTACACGGTATGTTGTAATTAGTACATGGAAAGACACTGCTTCCTATCCCCTCATAGTCTTTTATTCAACTCATACGACACTCACGTGAGTCGAGGAGTTGTGCATTCCTTACTATGAACTACTCGGTCAAACTCATTATTGTACAGATGGAAAACATTTAAGTAGGTATTAAGAATAAAAGATGATTTCCGTGTGATGTCTGGATTAAGAAAATATTCTTGGTGCAATAGCACCACTCCATTTTCTCTCTTGGATGTCGTAAAAGGCGACTAAGGCAATCTAATCCAGCGAGATGGGAGCACCGTCCTTTCTGAAGAACAGAAGCCATTTTGCGCTCACTAACCTGCCTGCCGAGCGTGATGAGTACTGGCAAATACCCCCAAAATGATGACACAATAGTGGAAATATATGAAGGAGGCCTTTCAGCAGTCAATGACTTTTAGCTGATGTGAATAAGAGATGGAATGATATATCTATTACAGTTTTAATTCAGACGAGTATATAATAATTGGCGCGTTTTAATATATTAACTATCTTTAAAAAAAGATAACCACAAGTACTTCATCCCATTAAGTTTATACCTTACACACACACCAAGCTTCTTGCTCATCGAAAATTCCAAACTCTCGATTACTATTTAATCCTGTATATAATATGCCGAAATAAGGAGTGATACCGGCACTTTCCTGTAAAAAAAATTGACGTAATCATTATGAATCAACCAACTATATATTGTTGGAAACATTGTTGAACTATTTAGTATAATAAAACTATTACAACCGTTGAAATGTCAGTATTACTGTCAAAGTCATTGTATATTATTACGTGCTACATTTTAGTTATCACTTACATTGAAGCAGCTAGGATTTTAGCCGTGTTTCCAGTCCCGTCTATTAGTCATCAAGTGGTGTTTCGTCCTCTGACCCAGGAGCTAGCCAGGCGTGGACACGATGTTACAGTTATCACACCAGATCCTGCCTTCCCGAAAGGTGGAGCACCAATCAACTTGACCGAGATCGACGTCCACGATACATCATATGATATATGGAAAGCAAAATTTATGTCAGCGTCAAAAGGCAACAAAGGCGACATATTAACGCAAATAGACATTATACTACAATCAATGGTACTAATATTTTCGGCGCAATTACAAGATGAAAATGTACAAAATTTAATTCGTGATAAACGCACACAGTTCGATTTGCTATTATTAGAAGCTTGTATGAGGCCTGTATTGGCATTTTCTCATATTTATAAAGTACCAGTGATTCAAGTAAGTTCTTTTGGAGCATCGCTTGATAATTATGCAACGATTGGAGCTCCCGTTCAACCAATTCTTTACCCAGCTGTTACTCGTCAGAGATTGCACAACCTCACTATATGGGAAAAAGTAATGGAAGTGTATCTACATTATATGACAGAAAGTCTATACCAAAATAGTGAAATACTAGAGAATAATATGCTTAAAAAACACTTTGGACCTGATATACCGTCAGTAGCAGAACTGAATAATAATGTTCACATGTTATTTCTGAATGTGCATCCAGTGTTTGAAGGCATCCGACCTGTACCTCCGTCTGTTGTATATATCGGGGGTTTACACCTGAGACCTGATAAAAAACTGCCAGTTGTGAGTAATTTCACACAGAAACCTTGTTTTTAAGCTGCACTTTAACGATTCTAATGAAATAATCTTACTTTCATAAAAAATATTAACTTCACGATGTTTAAGTAATAAGCCAATTTTAATGCAGAAAGTACCACATTAAGGACAGCCTCCAAATTGCCGTTAATGATATGGGATTATAATTAACATCAGTATTGTTTTATAGGACCTCCAATCGCATTTAGATTCTTCTAAAAATGGCGTGATATATATAAGTTTCGGAACAAATGTGGACCCATCTCTTCTACCCTCAGACAAAATTCAAGTTTTAGTGAGAGTGTTCTCACGGTTGCCTTATGACATTTTGTGGAAATGGAATAAAGATGAGCTGCCTGGTCAACCAAAAAACGTCAGAATATCCAAATGGCTACCACAATCCGAGCTACTGAGTGAGTTATTTAAACTATAGTCGAAACGTACAAAAACACTATTCGTACCAGAAATGTAAGGAATAAAAAAATATCATAATTGTATTGTCTTGGATTTTTACAAATATTTCCCATTGTAATAAAACACTTTTAAACGGATTATCGCATATTTAATATTGATTTGTTTGAGATTTGTTATTCCGAACATTTCGAACTCTTTGCAGAGTACGTGGTCACAGCCTGACTAAGGTGACAGGCGTCGTTACAGATTTTAAGTCATTTCATTTCATACATTTCTAAACAAAAATTGTTTCGATGCATGCAGTAGTCACTCATAGTGTCTTGATGTTTTCAGTGTGGTATGAAGTTTGGGTTTCATTATTTTAATAATAGGATTCCAAACTGGTGATATCTGCTAACTAGCTCCTCATTGAAATTAGGATGTTCTTTTTTAAATTTTAATAGCCTCACGAAACATTCCTGGTACATGTCTGTTCTTCTTTGCGAGGACTTGATTAAAATCGAAAGTCGTCTGCAAAAGCTTCACACGATAGAAAAATATTAAAACCAACAAAAAGAAAAAAACTTTATTTAATAAAGTCGGGCGAGTCCGCAAAAAAACATTCATCAAATTGAGAACCACCTCCTTTTTGAAGTCGGTTAAAATTGTTAGGTATATCTAAGGCATATTCCCACTCTGCAAACTTTGTAAAACGTATCCTTGGCTCCACTCCATGCTCCGCTATGTGTTGATTTTTTGTATTATGGCTTTTTATTTCAGTATGTATGACAAACCACTATCATAGATATCATATATCAGTCTGGTAATCCCCTTAATCAGATTTTTTGTGACTCGCCCACCGCAGTCCCAAAAACTGCAACTTCTCTAAGCCAGGATCTAAAATGGTGAACATCGGAAAGAACACCGTCCAATGAAGCTTGGTGTGTCCCAGAGAAATGAATAACTGTCTTGGAACCCGCAACGAACTTAATTAGAAAATAAAAAGGAATAGTCAGAAAGTATATACATTCCACTTCCCTCCTTAGCAAGCAGGATACAGAGAAAATTCTATAGGTCATAGGCACAATTGTCGGGAATGTACAATTAGGATAAGCCCCAACTGGGCTTATCCTAATTGTACATTCCCGCACCATGGGTACAAAAATGTTTATATTAAAATTTTATTTATTTTATTTAAATTTTTATATTTGTTGTGACATTGTGAGCTATTGTGACTGATTCCAACAGAGTTGTGGCAAAAGCGCTTGAATGCACGGCAATTCTTCCTAGTTGCTACAAGGTATGTATAGTAAACAACTCCGGATGTAACTTGCAAGCTGTCAAACATAATATTGCGTTCATCTTGCCAAAGAATATACTTCCACAGGATATGATGTGCAGACTGTTCATATTCACAATCCGGTGTTGACTATTTGCAAAGGGTGAGTCAGTGCGTGACTAAGTGAACTCCGGGCTATTACCTTGCTTTCATTTGACTATCGTAGAGCGCGGACAACGCGTCTACACTTATAATAACATCTTAGAATTTTAATATAGTATATTTTTGGCAGGTACCACGCCTTTCGAGTCCTGCTATTTAAAATAGTAAAATCCCAAACTTCATCATCATATCGGCCATACAACGTTCACTACTGAACAAAGCCTCCCCTATAGATTTCCATAACTGTGTCATTATATTGGAGGGACTTTGCCAGTACTCACCAGGCTTGGCAAATGGGTTGGTGTGCGCAGAATGGCTATTGTTGCACAGAAAGGACGCTACTGCCCATCTCTCTGGTTTAGAGTCCCTTAGTTGGTTTTTATGACCTGCATGGGCGGAAATGGAGTGATGCTATATTCTTGATCCGGGCACAACACGGAGAGTAACGACGTTAATAAAACAAAAATCTATTATTTAATTGATGTAATCCGTATTATAAATAAAATTCTTTTTACAGAGCATGCTAAAGTCAAATTATTTATAACACAAGGGGGTCTACAATCAACAGACGAGGCTATAACAGCGGCTGTACCGCTAATTGGCATCCCAATGTTAGGCGATCAGTGGTTCAATGTTGAGAAATACAAGTTCCACAATATTGGAGTCAGGCTCGACATGGAAACGCTTACTGAGGAAAATTTCAAGGATGCAATTGATACTGTTCTTCAAGACAATAGGTCAGAATTTACACTATCTAGTACTACACGTATACAACATTATAAATTTATCATATCCGCCAAAAGACGTTTACTGCTGAACGAAAGTTTCGCCCATAGACTTCCACAAATGTGTTGAAATTTTGAGGGAAATTGCCATTTGATTTGGGAATTGATGAGCGCAGTACTGCTGCTGTTCTAAAGAAGAAGTGTTGCTGCCTATCCCTCTGGTTAAGAGTAGATTTTCAATCTGGACAACATACGGAAAAATTATATCAGTTGGTTAACCTCAATGATGGTAGGATTTGTTTACATTGGACTGGACTGGTTGGACAATACTATTGAGTGCGCAATCAGCTCCCCCAACGTTGTATTCAAAATTATTTTTGTAATAGTCCACGCAGTTCCTGTCTGATTGAGCAAATTTCTTATGGAACAAGATATTTAAGGTCATTGTTGTTTGCAATGTTACTGTTGTCACATACAAAATTTATATCATCAACTATTTTATCATATTGTTATACCACATCCAAAAGTAAGGCTCTTGGTAATTACTAGTGTTGGTAGAGTTCAGTGTGAAGAACTTGACTGGGATTGTGTCTACTATAATCCTTATTTCACCCACTATACCTACGTGTAATCATATTCCGAGTGAAGGGTAGGACAGTCAGTAAATTTACCGGAACAAAAGGTATTTCAACTTAACCGCTAGGTCAGCCATGCATCAGTAATCACTAGATTGCTGAGTTTCATGGATGTTGTTGCTACCTACCACCAGGTAAAGTGTAGATTTTGTGCTGTATCATTAGATTAGATATATACAAGGTCTTAATTTAATAGTCCACGATATTTTGCATGGCGCTATAGTGAACGATGAAGATAATGTAGGTATAAAAAAAAACTTGTAAATTTGCTTTTTAAAAAATTATTTTATTAAATCATTTATTTCATTACATCCTAGTTCTCTTAGTTGTGATAATATTCACATGCATCTAGTAAGAAAATGGCGGACGGGGCTGGTTGACTGATTGTGATAGTCTGTAACGTTAAACAAAACAGACGGCGCACGGTGGCGACATCACACAAAAGAAAGAAATGGATTTTTACCGTGAGATTTTTTTTGTGTTCGGTACATCATCTTAAGCATTTACTGAGGCACCATGCAAAATATCGTGGATTATTAAAATAAGACCTTATATAGATGGTTAATTCGAGTGGGTTCAATAAGGACATCATTTTCTGTATTAGGTATCGAGAAAACGTAGTCAATCTGCGTAATGTCATGCGCGACGAGGTTCAGAGTCCGCTGGAGCGTGCCGTGTGGTGGACGGAGTATGTACTGCGGCATGGCGGTGCGAGACATCTGCGCGCGCCAGCAGCAAACATCACGTGGACGGAGTACCTTGAACTTGAAATAGTCCTCACCTTATTTTCAGGACTTTTGGCAGTTACAACTGCATTTATTATGGTAGTCCATTTATTGTACAAGGTTTTATATCGAAATTATGTTGCAGCTGTCAAAATTAAACGTATATGATTTTTTATTTATTTACTAAATCGTGGCTTTATTAATTGAAATAGAAGATTGCCATTATATAAAAAAAAATTGCAATTAAAACAACAAAAACAGAAAAGTTACAAACAATGCATCTACTTGTATTTTATTTGAATACCATATTACTGGTGTAACTAACTAATTTATTATGTCCGTATTCATTGTAGGATTATTTCCGCATATTCTGCCAAATGAGGCGTGCATATAACAAAAGCTATTTACCGTGTTGTTATTGTTTAAAATCGTTTTTATTCATGGTTACCATGCACATCATGGTCCACTCTTGACCATGATCTCGCCTGAATAGCAATAAGTGAGGACAAAATAAACACAATCATTGTTATCCTTTATTTAAATTACATTTTTAAATACATAGAAAAATACAATATGTATTAAAAAATTCTTGCCCACTAGCATCGGTCACAAGGTCCTAACAACCGGTGGCCAAGGCTTCAACGAGAGGAACCTCCGAACAATACGAGCCGTCCGTAGGCGTAGCATGGCGATTTCAAAGTCTTCTCTTCGGAAGATAGACAACGCGCTCTCTACACGTCACGATATCTCTTCTTCCCGAGCATGAGCCGACATGAAGACTCGGCTGTCTTCGTAGACATAGACATGGTAAAATCCTTTCCATAGCAACGGAATGCCGCTAGTTACGTAGAAATTACATTTAATTCGAATCATTCTTTGCGTTTCGTTACCAAAAAATACGTCGAACAATATATTTATTTATTTAATATACTCTTTATTGTACACGAAAAATAGTCACAAAAGTATTGAATTAAGTAAAAGTACAATAGGCGGCCTTATCACTATCCGCGACCTTTTCCAGGCAACCTTAGGATGGAAAATGGTTGCTACACTTTTTAAATAGAAGTAAATACAAAAACGAAACGCTTAACGTCAATTTAATCTGTGGTATTATTTTAAAGTTTAAAATTTCATTAGAACCGGGACAATTTTGCAATTTCTATTGTGATTCTTGTGAAGTGAAAGTGAATAATGGCAACAAAAAAAAGTATCTCATATTACTTACAACCTAGCTAGCTTACTTACTACGTAATTTCTCATCTTATCAAAAGTTCCTCCGCTATCGGTCTAAGGCAGAGTGCCGTTGAGACTTTTGAAGACCATTTCCTTGCTAACTTAAAATTTTCGAGGAATTCATTCTCCGGCAGGTCGAGGACCCAGGGAGTTCTCTCACAGAGTTCCTCTTCGCCTTTCTCGAGTTCTTTTCGGCACAAAAACTTATTAAATAGTTGCGTTATGACCCCGCAATTGCGTATTTACTGTTTTGTGTTAGCTAAGTTTCCGTAATCCTTTAACGCAACGCAAAATCTTACGATATAGATACGAAGAAACTCTTGTCTACGTCTCTTGTGATGTAGACTATTTGAGAAGAAACATCTCTGTCCCTAAACGTCAAAGATAGACAAAATACGTTGGTCATGCTCGACGATGAAGACTGTTGTCTAGGGAAGAGTAGAAATAACACTTTCCGTTCATTCTCGAGATCGCCATGCTCAGAATGGTAGAATTATTGACTGTGTCACTGTCACATCCAAATGTCATTTTTGTCTACTCTTCCGTCGACAAGACCGTTGTCTTCGGTGTTCATGCTACGCCTACAGGAGTATTTTCTGTATCAAGTCCTTGACCCGGTCGCCTAACCAGAGTTTTTTTTTAGTGTTGGTCAAGGCGTTTGGCTGTTAGGTCATTGGTCATCTCCAGTGTGATGTTACGAGGACCTGGAGCCCCCTTTCGGTGCTGAAGATGACCGTTCCAGTGGTTTAAGCCGGTAGGAGTCCGGCATGCCCCTTAGCCCTTCCCCGGGGCGAAGGAAGTTCCATGTAGAATTTCCACAGGATACCAATGGAAAAAAAAAAGTTCATTGGCCGTATCAACTATTAGTAAAATGATTGCATAGTTTACCTCTCACATGTCGACAATCTCATGTGCCAAGTCAAGATACTAAGTTTGCTTTTTTTTCTCGGCTTTCAGGAGGTTCTCGATATGCAGCATAGGTATATCCACAATCATTGTGCGGTGCTCTACTCTATATATTACCGCTATATTAGGCTTACTGGCAACAATAGTCATTTAAGTGATAATTGGTTTATCCCAGTACAGCTTAACATACTCATCCCCGAGAACAGCACTTCTGAGGCCACGATGTTGTATTGCAGTTCAAGTTTCTAGTGGAATATCGAGGCCACTTGGCCTGTGTAAGTACTCGCCGTTAGCAAGGCAAGAACAGCCGGAAATAATGTGGCGTAAAGACTTACCTGAATGGTGACATGCCCGACAAATATCAACCGTGCCGTCCTTCACTATATATTTCCGATAGTTATTTGTCGTGGTAACTTTATCCATAGTTGCAAAGATAAAACTTTCGGTTTCGCCAAAGAGGTGGCCGCAACGTAGCCAAGACACAGACGCTAAAGGGGCCAATTCATATGAGGCCCATTAAGAGCCCGGTCAAAGCGTCCTTGAAGCTCCTTGCTCTACTATACCTTCTTATGCTCATTTGTGTCAAGCACTACGTTTACGCTAGTTCTCTCTCAACCAAGGAGAGCGGAATGAGGCTCTTGTCCGTTGTAACCATAACTCAGTGCATCCCTATATGGTTATAGAAAAGAATCTCCCGGTTGTTGCACACCGCACTGATTATGGAGGGTCTTAGCATTTATAAAGCCTCGACCCCCACACTTTCGTGGGACGTACAGCCTCATCACTAATTAACGTGGAACATGAATCCGATTTGTGTTGTCAGCAATATACGGACTTTTCTACCCAGGGCGTCTAATTGAGACTGAGTCCACTTGGGTATGCTAAAGGAGTACATTAGCCTACACTCTAGTTGATCCACGGTTGGTGCGGTACCGATTGCAGCTACGTCGTCGGCATACATAAGTATGTGACCGTCGCGTACATTTTCCGGCAGATCATTCAGGAGGAGGGTAAACATGATGTTTGAAAGCGATGAGCCTTGGGCTACACCGATTTACGATGTAGTATGCCTTTTGAATAAGCATATATTTAACATTATTTTTAAAAGGAACTAAATGGTCATTCCAGTATACGATGGGGTAGTTTATTGTAAACGCGAATGCTAAGCCCTACAAACAAACCACAAACTGTGTGTAATCTGTGGTAAGGAACGCATAATTTATGTCTATTTGTGTATTGACATTATGGACGTCACTATTTCTAAGGTAGGAACTTATATTTTACTAGGTAAACATGGTACACATTTGGCAAAAAAAATTGTGGTTCTCCTTACGTGTCATAAATTAAGTTTTGAATAAATTGAACACCGAACGACGTCGATAACACAGAATTGATTAACTTGAACATCGTACATCGTTGCCTTATTACATGACATTGGCGAAATTGTGGAAGATATTCTACAGAATCCATAATATAAGAGAAGAAGAAGAACTTATATTTTGCCTAGAAAAAAAACAATTGAACCGTCCGACGTTGCCCTTATAATTTATAGATTTTTTCATTTTTGAGAAATATTTTATGAATATGTAAAGATTCACTATTCTAAACACCGTACGACGTTGCCTTATACTTAACATTGGTGAAATTGTGGAAGATACTTATAGAAGCCATAATCTAAAAGAAGAAGAAGTATTTTGTAGTATTTATAGTTTTTAGTATTTATATATATTACGTCATCATCATCATCATCATTCGGCCGAATGAAGTCCACTGCTGGACACAGGCCTCCCCCAAAGATCAACCACCGATATGGATGTGTTGTGGGCTCATTGGGGGGTTTTGCCATAATCGCCACGCTTGGCAGGCGGGTTGGCGATCACAGTTGAGTTGTTAATGTACTCGAAGGATGCTGCTGCCCATCCTCCGGCTAATCCCTTAGTCGACTTTTACGACACCCATGGAAGGAGATGCGGTGGTGGCATTCTGAGCCGGCACGACACGGCAAAAAATATTAAACAGGTTGAAATCGAAAACATTAGCATTAAGTTTGAATTTTAAAGAGAATTGATTTTAAATGTTAAAATACTCGATTTTACATACAAAAATTGAATATCTTCTCGACCGAAACTAGGCCAACAGTTTTTGCCCAAGTTTCCGATTTCAGTCTGTATATCACAGTATTTTCACGACATCTCCCCAAACACATGGCCATGCTGCCTCTTCAAGTGACGTCTCCAAGAGTCCTTAGACTTAAACTTTTCCTCGCAATAACTACAACAGAAGAATCTAACGTCTTCATGAGTCCTTTCATGACGTTTTTGATCACATTTAGTGAAAAATCTCATATTGCACACAGTACATGGATAATTGCGCTCCTTAATATGAACGGAGCGGACATGACAGGACATATTACGTAAGTAAAAATACATTGTGATGCTACAGTGAGATCATTAATATTATTGAAATAATCTCTCAGAGAAACCCTTGCGCCTAACTGGTATATAGCTTGAACAGCTCGTTTCTGCAGAATGAAGATACTTTCCATGTCTGCAGCTTTGCCCCATAACAGAATTCCGTCGGACAGTAGTAGGACCTTTTTACAGTCGCCTTCCCTCCGCTAGAGGGGGTGACCGCTTTACAGTCATCCCCTGTGTGATGTGCCTAAAGACGTGGCATCAATGGGCGGCTCTAGTGTGATCTTACGAGGACCTGGAGTCCCCCTTCGGTGCCGAAGATGACCGTTCTAGTGGTTTTAGCCGGTAGGAGCCTTTGTCCACAGGACACCAAAAAACAAATAAAGGTCATTGTCCGATACATATAAGCGCTTACTGTATTACCTCGATAGTAGTCTCAATGAAATCATAGTAAAGAAAGGTCGTTTGATTTTATAATACACACCGTTCCATAATAGCAAATTGAAAGTGAACCTTAACACAGTAAACATATGGTCTAAAACGAACCGGATAAATTAATGGAACGGCGAGCGGAGTCGGCCGCGTGAATACAATAGAAGCCGCATTCCTTAGATAAGGATTCGACTTGTTTACGTCTATTAATTAGCTAATTAATGCGAAGTGTTATTAAAAGGTAATATACTCGGTGAAACATAACTGAACTAAGACATTGAATTAACTGTGCTTGTGTATAAATTTGGATTAATTATTTATTGAAAATGACAACGCCAACATCTGAACAATCGAGATATTTAACAACATTGGAAGATGTAGCTACTATGATGCGGAAGGCGCAAGTGAATTTAAAAAAATGCCCAAAACAGCGACTTACAGAGGGCTATGTGAAGGCAAGGTTGAAGTGCATTGAGGAATATTGGGACACATTCAAACAAGCCAACAGTAGCCTTGTGAAATGTACACCACGAGAACAACGGGGTGTTTTACCCTATTTTTTGAATGAGGAATATTACACGTATGAAGATATGTATCTCTGTTTACACGGGGACTTAGCCGATCTCTTATCAAACTTGGGATCACAACAGAGAATAGCAGAAGCATCTAACATGTCATCTTCGTCAAACAATGGCCAGCTATCGTTCGCTAAGCTGCCAAGAATACAGCTCCCAACGTTCTCGGGTAGATATGAAGATTGGCCCTCATATCAAGACTTATTTACTGCACTTGTGCATAATACAACTATAAGCGATGTGCAAAAGCTACACTATTTGAAAACAAGTGTTTCCGGAGAAGCTGAGATGTTGTTACGTAACATTCAAATTACAGAAAATAATTATAAACAAGCATGGGACTTACTCAAAGGACGATTCGACAACAGAAAAATGATTGTGACATCTCTATTAAAAAGATTATTTGGGCAGAAAAAGATGACAAACCAATCAGCTGTTCATATTAAAGCTTTGCTGGATACTACGATGGAATGTATTAACAGCCTGAACAATGTGAAAATAAATACCGCCTCTTGGGATCCTATAATAATATTTCTGGTAGGGCAGAAGTTGGACTCAGAGTCGTTAAAGGATTGGGAAGAGCAAGCCTATAAGGAAAACAGCGATGAATTGTCATCATGGGAGGACTTGAAAAAGTTCCTCGAGTCTAAGTTCCGTACACTCGAGCTAATCGCACCCATTGCAACTACCACTACTGCTAGAGATAAAGTACAAAGTCATAGAGCGTTTCACGTCACAGCCAAAGCAGAGGATGATTATACATTTAAATCTGCGTACAACAATGTGGATTCACAACTTTCCTGTACTTATTGCAAGGGTGGACATCACATTTTTAATTGTAAAGGTTTTGCAAAACTATCTCTAGAAGAGCGATATGACTTTGTGAAGAAAAATCATTTGTGTTTTAACTGTCTTATACCGAACCACAACGTATATAGATGTAAACAAAGATCGACGTGCCGAATCTGCAGAAGAAGGCATCATTCCCTTTTACACCGAGTCAAGGATGTAAGTCGAGAGGAAATTGAACAACAACAACCAGAACAACAACAACCAGAAAAACAAATCACAAGTGCACACTGCTCTAATAAACAACCTGGTCGTCAAGTGTTACTAGCTACAGCACAAGTAGAGGTTATGTCAAACGATGGTGAATCACACATACTTCGTGCTTTAATAGACCAAGGGTCAGAGGCTTCATTCGTATCTGCAAGAGTAGTTGATCTCTTGGGACTAAAGAGAACATGTATCAACGGTGTAGTCTCTGGAGTAGGAGAGGGGCATCAGATTTCTATTAAACATGTAGTTGATCTGTCAGTTACATCGCGATTTAAGTCTAAAGAAATTATTCGAGTGAATGCATATGTCATGAAGACATTAACTACAAGGTTACCCTCAAAACACATCACGATAGACTGGCCAGAACTTAAAACGTTACAATTGGCTGACCCTATGTATTACACACCGGGTAAAATTGATATCTTACTCGGTGCTGACGTCTTTTATAGAATAATAGATGTTGGATTGATTAAGATACCTTATGGCATAGTGGCTCAGAAAACACGTTTAGGATGGATACTGTCAGGTCAAAGAGAAGATAAATTACCAAGTGACGAACACAACGTAATAACACTACATATTTCAAGGGTAGTTTCAGAAGACAATGATATGCTAAAGAAGTTCTGGGAGATAGAAAATTATTTATACAAGAAAAGGAAATTACTGACAAAGGAAGAAGAAATGTGTGAAGAGATCTACAGAAGTACAACAAAAAGGATTAATGGAAAATATACAGTTCACTTACCACTGAAGCAAAGTATTGAAGAAACCGTAAAATTAAACGGAGATACGAAACAACAAGCAATAATCAGATTCAAACATTTAGAAAGGAAATTTACAAAATCACAAAGGTTAAAAACCGAATATACTAATGTCATTCACGAATATAAAGACATGGGACATATGAAAAGGTCAGATACAGCAGATGATAAGATATCGATTTATCTTCCCCACCATGCGGTAATACGCGAAGATAAAGACACTACAAAGGTTCGAGTGGTCTATGATGCATCTGCAAAAGGTTCTAACGGTCATTCTTTGAACGACTCCATGATGGTTGGCCCTGTCTTACAACCTGATCTTCGAAGCCTAATTATAACTTGGAGAATGCATAAAATATGTGTGGTTGGAGACATTGTTAAAATGTACAGAATGATTAATATAACTGAAGGGCACACAAGGTTACAACGCATTCTCTGGCGGGATAGTCCTGAAGAAGAACTAGAAAGCTACGACTTAACAACTGTTACTTTTGGTACAGCGGCAGCACCATATTTAGCTGTACGAACATTAAGTCAACTAGCTGATGATGAAGCACTTGAGTTTCCTGATACAGCTCCTGTAATTAAACGTTCATTTTATATGGATGACTTAATGGCGGGGAACGAGAACACAGAGAAAACAAAGATAATGTGCGAAGAAATTAGAACTATACTAAAAAGAGGTGGCTTCGAAATGCAGAAATGGTCTAGTAACTCTGAAGAAGTTTTAAGGTATTTACAAGAAGGAGAGGACAGTACGAAGGATAAAATAGAGATAAAATTAGATAACGTTATAAAAATTCTTGGATTGACTTGGGATAGAAAACAAGATACATTTAAAATCACAGTCAACTTACCAGGTATCCGATGTCCCATAACGAAGCGATCAATTCTTTCTGATGTGGCCCGGTTGTTTGACCCCTTTGGTTGGCTGTCACCAGTTATAATTACAGCTAAAATATTAATACAAAAGTTGTGGCTATGCAGCTTAGGGTGGGATGATGAACTGCCATTGGAGTTGAGAGAAGAGTGGATAAAGTTTAGAGAGGAGCTGATACATTTACAAAACGTTGAATTACCACGATGGTTAAAAACTACACCAATCAACTATACAGAAATAGAATTACATGGTTTTGCAGATGCATCAACTCACGCATATGCTGCTGTTACTTACCTGAAAGTAATTCAAGACGAATCAATACATGTCACGATGATTGCATGCCGTTCAAAGGTTGCACCGTTGAAGCAAATGTCAATTCCAAAATTAGAATTATGCGCTGCAGCATTACTCGCAGAATTAATTAATGATCTTATCGACCTTTTGAACATTCCAGCAACAAACATTTATGCCTGGACTGATTCAATGGTTGTGCTGTCTTGGCTGCAATCACAACCTAGTCGTTGGCGTACATTTGTAGCAAACAGAGTAGCGGATATTTCACGAGTATTATCCAACAAACAATGGAGACATGTTCAGTCTGCCGAAAATCCAGCTGATATCGCTACAAGAGGCATAAAAACCAGCGATCTCGCTACACAAACATTGTGGTGGGGTGGGCCTGTATGGTTGAAGCAACATAAATCTATAATCAATAAAAGGTTGGATATACCACAAACTAATATAGAATTAAAAGGTTCATTTCACTCAAAATTAGAAGAAAGGCCAATCTGGGAAAGATTTTCCTCAATTTCAAGGATGAAGAGAGTATTGGCATACTGTAGAAGATTTGTGAAACATTCTGAAACCAATGATAAATTCTTAACTGTAAACGAATTGGACAAAATATTAGAAGAATGCATAAAACATTATCAATACATAATTTATGAGAAAGAAGTAGAAGAACTTAAAAAAACCGGAAGAGTTAAGAATAAAAGTTCTCTTATCACGCTTTCACCATTCTTAGATGGTAACGGCTTGATAAGAGTAGGAGGTCGATTACAAAATGCTTCTATAGCAGAATACACTAAACACCCTATTATAATACCTGCGAATCAACACGTGACTAAATTACTGATTAATGAAGCCCATATGAGAACACTGCATGGTGGTATTCAAGTGATGATGGCTTTCGTTAGAACTAGGTATTGGGTAATAGGCTTGAAATCTTCTATTAAGAAGTGTATACGTAATTGCAAGGTTTGTATTGTTGATAAAGCCAAGGTAAAAAATCAGTTTATGGGTCAGTTGCCTACTGTGCGAGTCAACCAACACCGTGCATTTATTAATAGTGGAGTTGATTATGCCGGACCTGTATTCATTAGAACATCCAAAGGCCGTGGACACCATGCTACCAAAGGCTATATCTGTTTGTTCGTATGCATGGCTACTCGAGCTATTCATCTGGAAGCAGTAACAGATCTTACTTCACAAGCATTTGTAGCCGCATTCCGAAGATTTGTGGCGCGCAGAGGCCATTGCGCCCATTTATGGAGCGACAATGGTACTAATTTCGTCGGCGCCGCCAAAGTGCTAAAGGAAATGTTTCAACTGGGCAAGGATAACATAGCAAGAGAGGCAGCGGAGCTTTTAGCTAACGACGGGACTATGTGGCACTTCATTCCACCAAGGATGCCAACATGTGGAGGCCTATGGGAAGCTGGAATTCAGTCGGCGAAAAGACATTTAGCCAGGATTAATAAGGACACCAAGCTTACCTACGAAGAAATGGTCACCCTTTTGGCCCAAATTGAAGCGTGTCTTAATTCGCGACCTCTTTGTCCAATAGACACTAGTACAGAAACCCCGCTGACTCCAGGACATTTCTTGGTGGGTGAGCCATTGATAAGTGTGCCAGATAGAAGCTATGACCACAAAGGTGTGGGTCTTCTTACTAGGTGGCAATTTATTCAGAAGATGACACAAGATTTCTGGCACCGATGGCGAGCAGAATATCTCAACACTTTACAACAGAGATATAAATGGCAAGTTACGGTTCCATCGCCCGCTATTGGTGACATTGTTATTATTAAAGATGAAAATCTGCCCCCAGCAAAATGGTTACTAGGAAAAATTAAACTTCTACATCCGGGGACAGACAACCTTGTAAGAGTGGTGACAGTACAGACCACGGGAAACCACGACTTGAAAAGACCTCTTAATAAGCTAATACCACTACCAAAAGAAGAAAACAAGGATTCATAATTTGAAATTTTAGTATTTTGCTTTAGATATTTACTTAAATTTGTATTTTTTTTTGAAGATAAGATTTTGATCAATAGATACTAACAGTCCCACTGTTCTTTGTTATTAAGTATAAAATTATGCAATGATATTGTTTTAACGTTCGTTTTGTTAAAAACTGTTGTTTTTGGTGGGCGGAATGTCCGATACATATAAGCGCTTACTGTATTACCTCGATAGTAGTCTCAATGAAATCATAGTAAAGAAAGGTCGTTTGATTTTATAATACACACCGTTCCATAATAGCAAATTGAAAGTGAACCTTAACACAGTAAACAGACATTATACTATGAAAATAGCTAAAATAAACCAACCAAGCTGTCTCCACGTCAGTAAGTTGCCTAACTTTTTAGACTGCATAAGCAGCAGAGCTGAGCTTTCCTGCGAGTCAAGACACTTGAGCGCCCCACTGGAGTCTTTTATATATTGTAATACCTTTTAATTGACGGGACTAGTGTCCATAAGGTTGACTAGATGATTCCACACACTGTGGTTGAGGCTTATACTTGTCCCCTTACTGGAGTTTCTGCCCGGTTATCCCTTACCTGGTTCTTTATTATTGCCGTGTGGAGCCGGCTCAGAATTCCCCCACCCCATCTCCTCCCATGGGTGTCGTAAAAGTCGACTAAGGGATTAGCCGGAGGATGGGCAGCAGCATCCTTCGAGTACATTAACAATTCAACTGCGATTGCCAACCCGCCTGCCATGCATGGCGATTATGGCAAAACCCCCCAATGAGCCAACAAAATATCCATATCGGTGGTTGTGGTGATCTTTGGGGGAGGCCTGTGTCCAGCAGTGGACTTCATTCGGCCGAAATGATGATGATGGTTCTTCATACACACAGGACATTGCCAGGTGGTCATTAATGGGGTCCATAGACAGTATACCAACACACGCACGATAGTACTAAAACCTGCATTGATTGCACTTAGCGACCTCTACCGGCGAAAGAAACTTACCACAACCTCCTCAGTTTGCCATAGTAAAGAAGATGCTCGCTCGCGATAACAGCAATCGATCTCCCCAAATAATATGCAAAGGGACCAATAGAGTGCGCTGTTTTATGAATTGCGTTTATGGCAGTATTCAAGATGTTATGGTACCTTGAGATACTAAAGGATTTAACACACAATAATTACGTAAGTGTGTGCATACACTGAAGCTAGGCCACTTAGTTATATTTGCGAAATCTACGTGGTGAAGTAAACTATTCGACTATACATGATTTTGTATCGCCAATTTTGATTTAAAACTTGTGGTCGAAACAGGTCGGTCTTCTGGTGCCAAGAGGAATCCCACAGGGTTCAATGTTAATAAATTTACTTTGGCATCAATTGATTCAGCGCTTATGAGAGGAGCCCAGTTTTTTTTGGTGTGACACAAATATAGTGCGGCAATAGATCTTATCTTTACTCGGTGGAAGGTTTAGCATAGATCAAGCTGTGAGTTATTAATTCTACCGTGTTGTGGTACATCTAAACCTTAAAATTTCACGTGTTTTATTATGGGCTCATTGCAAAGTAGGAGAGCGAAAAAAACGATACCAAACTCAAAAGTCAAAGTCTAATACTTTTAGTTCAATTAAACCAATTACTAGCTATTATGAAACGTCGTAGTTGATGCTATTCTGTAAGAGCTGGCAAGAAACTCCATGGATACTCTTTTAAAATACTTGAGATTATAATATTGAACGAGAAAATCTTTATCAATACATCGATGAAGAATAAATATAGCAGCTATACAGTATAAATAGCACTTCAGATATCTTTGGTTACCAGGGAAGCCACAAGTTGCAGACAAGAAATAACGCCATATATCCCTATGGTTGACATAGTCTTTAATCCTATAGTAGGCTTTTTTCAGGAGAATTGTTTTAACGTGTGCTTTAAATTTCTCATCTGTAAGATCAGTTATTGGTTTGGGTACCTTGTTGTAAAATCCAATACAGTTTCCTATGAAAGGTTTATTGGTTTTTGACAATCTAAATTTAGTTACCACAATTGCATGTTTATTTCTAGTAATTATACAGTAATAGTCGGTCTTTAAAAGGACAAAAACTATACTTTTAAAGTGTATAGGGAGGACAGTGTTGGTATTATAACATTTTTAAAGATATCTATTAGTGATTCGCGAGGACCCATAGCATAGATGGCGCGAATGGCCCTCTTCTGTAATATAAATATTGAATCTACATTAGCCGCTGCTCGCCAAAACTGAATGCCATACGCAAAACATGCAAGTCTGGCCGTAGCTACGTCAGTTAGTTGCCTATTTTTTCTGACTGCAAATTCATTAGAACATAAACTATTTGATAGAGCCCATATATGAGCACCCCACTGTTATTTCGTATCAATAGTGATACCTTGAAATAGAGGTTCATTTATTAACTCTAGTTTTCAAATTTCAAATTATTTCCAATTCATTTTGAGGTACATTTGGCAACGAAAACTTCAAAAACTTGGTTTCATTACTATTTTGATAATTTCAGCCAAATGAAGTCCACTGCTGGACACAAGCCTTCTAAAAGATCGCCACAACGACCGGTCTGGCTGTGTTGTGTACTCATCGGGGGGTTTTTCCATATAAGCCACGCTTGGCAGGCGGGTTGGCGATCGCAGTAGAGTTGTTAATGTACTCGAAGAACACTACTGCCCATCCATCTGGTTAAGTGTGTCTTAGTCGCCTTTTACGCCTTAGTCGCAGGAGATGGAGTGGTGCTATATAATAATAGGAAATTAATTAAGAATCCGGAGACCCACAAGGAAGACAATCAATATTCACTTACTCTTACAAACAAAAGGAATGACGAGTTAATTTCATAAGATAAATCTTCATTTTGAAATTAAACTTTTGTTTTACGTTTGACATATTAATGCCTTTTAAGCCATTAGACTGCGGCGGCGTAGTGCATCTCAACAAAAAACAAACATTTCATGGTATTTAGACACTGTAAATCTGATGTCTTTTTGTTATACGTACATGGTATACACAAAAACAACTTAGATTTGCAGTAGCTACTTTTGTAAACTTTTAATTGGCCATATTCATGTTATTAAAATTGTAACTATTTTATCTGCCTCATTATCATCATCATTTCGGCCGAATGGAGTCCACTGTTGGACACAGGCCGCCCCCAAAGATCACCACAACGACCGATATGGATGTGTTGTGTACTCATTGAGGGGTTTTTCCATATAAGCCACGCTTGGCAGGCGGGTTGGCGATCGCAGTTGGTAGTTGTTAGTACTCGAAGCACGCTACTGCCCATCCTCCGGTTAATCCCTTAGTCGACTTTTACGACACCCACGGGATGAAATGGGGTGGTGGCATTCTGAGCCGGCACCACACGGTAAATTTATCTGCCTAGCTGTAAGTTTTCCGAAAATTAACAAAAAAATTAAAAAAACTAAATGGTTTATTTTTCTCACTATTTGTTATTCGAGTGGCCCTAAAATGGGTGGTCTCTAGATTTAGTAGAATTTGGCGTGAGTAAAATGAGTACAGGATGACGAGTATTGCTGTGTTAATAACACGTCTTGTGTGCTGACGATAATGTTATTTTTATTTTGGTTTATCATATCACCCAAAGGCTAATCACCGCTGAACAACCGTAACCGAAAACGGACGTCTCTAATTATAGTTTAGCTGGTATATTGAGTGTATAAAAAAAGACATCGTAATTTTAATTTATTGCTTACATTTATCGGCAATAAATTAAAATATTTACATTTATTAGAAACACTACTATCGATCACATATTATATATAAAGGGTAGGTACGTATGCAGGTTAACTACCTGGGGTTAAATATTTTGTTTTTTTTTACTATTACAAAAACATTATTATGTTTATGCAAAATGTTAACGTCATACGGTAACTAAACAGTGACTGTTTACTGCGCCCTCTAGTACAACTTGACTTTGAGCTCAGCATTTTTTTATTTTTTGTACTTGAGATATTATTTCTTCTCAAATAGTTTATAAGACCGTACCCTAATTATTTCTTATATATTGCTGTTCTATGTAAATAAATGGTGCTGGTAAATAATAGACCACCAGTATCTATCTATCTATAGAAGCCTTTTCATCATCTTCTTCTTCTTTTTTGTTAAAAGCTTTGACCCACACTCGTATATCGCGTGTCGTGGTTGCGTTCACAGACATGAGTGCCACATACAATACACCCGAACCCGGAACAACTGCCTGCAGATCATACAATCATACAAATATTTAGCTTTGTTCAGTAGTTCGATATGGTGATTATTATTTTTATTATATGTATGTTAGTCTATATAACAGGTATTAAAATATAGGCCTTCATCATTTCGGCCGAATGAAGTCCACTGCTGGACACAGGCGTCCCCCAAAAATTACCACAACGACCGATATGGGTGTGTTGTGGGCTCATTGCGGGGTTTTGCCATAATCGCCACGCCTGGCAGACGGGTTGGCGATCGCAGTTGAGTTGTTAATTTACTCGAAGGACGCTGCGGATAATCTCTTAGTCAACTTCTACGACACCCACGGGAGGAGATGGGGTGGTGGTATTCTGGGCCGGCACCACACGGCAAAGCCGGCACCACACGGCCTTAGTTTACCTGAAAAAAATCTGTAAATTATTTACATTCTGTTATTACATAATTACTTTTTTAATTCTATTTTTATTCAACGGACCCGACAATATTTTTGGTAAATATGATTATCATATATGAATAAATATGTTATCTGAATATTTGTTATCTTGTAACCTCATCTAAAATTGAACTTTACCGTGGCGACTCAAGATCTCACTTAAATAAACTTTACTAGCTGTCATCATAATATATGCTAATATTATACGTATAGTATAAATTTCCTTAATATATATTTTGTCCCTTTAAATACGGTTATAAAATTATATGACAGCATACAAAAAAATAAAAATAATGAATGTGTAATGTACAAGTGCGAGTTGAACACGCGCGGAGAGGTTTAAGTACATACTATGTATTTATAAATCTGACACTAAAACAAATTTGTTTATGGTAACTAAAAAAGTATGTATGTTACCAGATTGTAGAGGAAAATTGCTGAATATAAAAGTCAAAGTCAAAGTATTTTATTTCAAATAAACCAAATATTGGCACTTATGAAACGTCAGAATCTAAGTTGCATGGTTCCAAATAGTTGATCTCGTGGAGAAGAGCCGGCAAGAAACTCCATGGATACTCTTTTAAAATAATTGAGAATACAATGTTGATTAATACAAAATGTTGTAAAACATATACCGAGAAAAATGTAGGTCAATGTGTTAGACAATAATATTATAATAACAGTTTATTTGCCGTGGCAGTTAACGGCTGACCAGTCCTAACAGACGGCACCCGTTCACGAGCATGACGCATGCATCAGCATCGCTTAACTCAACCATATTGTAGGGACCCGAACGACCCAATACACGACGCCATTGTTAACTATTAGAAGTTGAACGCTGTGAATCGTGTGAGAGAGTGTAGTACTTTTTGTCGTTCCGTCGCACTCTTTTACATACACGAATATTTGGCTACACATCAAGCTATACCAAACCTGTTTAGTTTGAGCGCGCGGCACGTATACATATAGATACGTATTATATACGTATATATTTTGTAAGCAGGTTTAGCTAGTCTCGTAATACATTGTTTTAGATTTGCGCTGCTCCTGAGCGCCTATACATCTATTAGTATTCGTTATGAATGATTATCAATTTATAGAAATAGCAAAAATGATGACTATTAAGGAAATGTCGCTAATGTCTAAAGAAGTTAAAGTATATATGTAAAGGATTTATATTTCAATTTTAAAAAACAGCCTATGACTGTCGAATATTGTCTCACTGCTGAGCACGGGCCTTTTCTCAGGATGAGAAAGGTAGTGGTGGACTAAGGCTTATAGTCCAAACGGGTAGGCAGACTACACACACCGTTGAAAACACTATTGGAGCCCAGTTCTGCAGGTTTCCTCACGATTTTTTCCTTCACCGTCAACGCTAAATATAATCAAATTCTGATGCGCACATGAATTCGAAAAGTCACGAGGAGCGGACGGGGATCGAACACAGGCACTCCTTTGTGGAAGGCAAGGGTTCAACTACTAGGCTATCACTGCTAAATATATTAAATATTATAAATGCGAATGTGTTTCTGTCTGTCTATTTGTTACGTTGTCGCGGCTAAAGCCCTGAATAGATTTTGATGCATTTTATGTGGGGTAATTTGAACCCTGGGGAAGGACATATGCAAAATAATCCCCTAAAGAGATTAAATGGGGTGTTGAAGTTTGTATGGTAAATTCTTTATTCTAAGCGAAGTCGCGGACATAGTGGTAGTTATTGAATAAATAGAATAAATACTTATTTATTTTTATTTCTTTAATAAAAGCGTTGCCCCACACTAGGATTTCTCCTGTGTCGTGGGTGCGTTTACAGACATGAATTCCACATACCCGGAACAACTACCTGCAGATCATACAAATATTTGTTCCGTGCGGGAATCGAACCCACGACCCGGAGCGCAGCAGTCGACTGTATCAGCCACTGCACCAACCGTGCCGATTAAGTGACAACAACTCAAATGTGATCGACAACCCGCCTGCCAAGCGTGGCGATTATGGCAAAACCCCCCAATGAGCCCGTAACACACCCAGACCGGTCGTTATGGCAATCTTTGGGAAGGCTTGTGTCTAGCAGTGCACTTTATTTGGCTGAAACGACGAGACGAAACAGATAGCTAAAGATCTAGATAGGAAGTGTTATGAGCATCATACAGGGTGTCCAGTAAATAGCACGACATGCTGCAGGGGGTGAGAGCTTGGGTCAATACCTACCAAAAAACACAATACATGTTCAGCAAAATCTTACGGATTTACAGTAGTACAAAATTTTCGATAAGAAAATTGTACTGTGAAAATTTAAATAAAAATTGTCTTTCTAGAAAACATTTTAGTTTTTGGAGACTTATCAATGAGTAAAGTAACTATTCACAAATTATTTGAGGTAAAACTAGAAAAGGAATTTTTCGAGATGCTTAAAAATTTGTGTCAAAAGGTAAGAGATATTTCGATATTTCGGAAAATTTTGTACTACTGTAAATCCGTAAGATTTTGCTGAACATATATTGTGTTTTTTTGGTAAGTATTGACCCAAGCTCTCACCCCCTGCAGTATGTCGTGCTATTTACTGGACACCCTGTATACGGACGATTACACTTTTATGAAGTTTTATGTGTGTTAGATTTTAGAGTAAGATAAGACCTGCACTGCGTAATCACATCAGAGCAATGTGTCGACGTGATTTTGCACAGATATCGGAAGCTTGGGAACATATTCCCAATGGAAATAACTTAACAATATTAAAAAAATTGTCTATCTGTCAAATATATCTGTTTGATACATTTATACAGCAAAACTACTGAACTGATTACAGATAGTTCAGATTGGGTATTGGCTAAAGGCCTATTCAGATTTAAGCGATGTTTGCTACCACTGTGGGTGGCGAAAGTTCCGAGCGGTATTTCGCTGGGTAGGTATTTACGTACCGCTCGGAATTTTGAGCTAACCACAGCGGTGTCGTCGAAGATCGCTTATATCTGAATAATCCTATGCATAGTCATATGCTTTATGCATGTTGCCCAATCTAGTCATTCATTGCATTAATAAACGTGTCTTCGAAATTACATGAGAGGAAATGGAGTCAGTTGAAGAAAGTCTAAATTTGTTTATTTGTTTATTTCTCACCATAATAAAAGTTACAGTATTATTCAAATTTACTGCGGGAGACTGGTGCCTAAACTAGGCTGAAGCCTGTATCTCAGGTCACCAGGCCAATTTTTTCTATTTGCTTGTACTTCGTGTATCTGATTCCATCAAGTCGTTTCCTCTTGTTAAAGTTCTGTTGAATACTCTCCAATAGGTTGATATAACTTTATCAGGCCCCGATACTGTTGATTTTGTCCTTTACAATCCAGTTATCATCTTGCATCCAAAGATTTAAATCTCTTTGCTTGCATCCCATGAATGCGAATTTTCGCTGCAGACACCATCTTGATAACAATAAACTCATTGTTCTAATAAAATGTGTATATTATGGCTTTGATATACCCAATAATTTAATAAATCATTTAAAATTTTCATCGCTTGTTTTACTTGACACTTGACATTTTTGGAAAAAAAAAAAAAAATTGAATTTACTATCCAAAATAGTTTAATTTACAAAGCCACACAGGGACCGCGCTGGCCACGTAAGTATAGAAAATTGTCTTATTATTTAACGCTTGAAATGTTAAGATAAAATAACTAACACAATCTAAACACACCTACATGTTTACCTTGGGAGCCAATCATAATTAAAAATCTAAATCAACAATGAACATAATTTCAATTTAATCATACAGAGTTGAAATTAATGTCAGCATTTAAATACGATATAAAAAATATAATAAATCATATTCATCTAATGACACCATTTTAAAATCGAGTATAGCAAATTAAACTTGACTACTAATATGTATGAGAATATCTTCACGCTTTTATGTAATATACGGCCGATTAGTGAAACACCACTTAATATTAAGTCCCGCTTTAACTATTTGAGCCGCCCGGTTTCCTACCGAAGCGGGTTTTACGCAAAATATTGAAATATTTTGCGTACAAACTTACGGTTGGTGCAGTGGCTGATACAGTCGGCTGCTGCGCACCGGGTCGTGGGTTCGATTCCCGCACGGAGCAAATAGTTGTACGATCTGCAGGTAGTTGTTCCGGGTCTGGATGTATTGTGTATGAAATTTGTGTTTGTGAACGCACCCACGACAGGAGAAATCCTAGTGTGGGGCAAGGTTTAAAATAAATGTGTACTATATTTCAACATCGGTCCTCTGGATTCGGAGCAAATTGGCTGTGACAGACAGACACGAGTCATTCTATAAGAGTTCGACCGTTTCTTTATTCCATCGTTCGGAATCCTAAAAACGTCCATGACTGTATAATAATTCAATAAATAATAACACATCAATTTTATTATGCCAAGAGTTATATTCTACGTCCGTATAAACATTACATCCAGTATACAGGCTGTCGCCTTAGTGGTGACTAAGTATTAATTAATTCTGACCAAGTTATACATTATTATACGAGTGTTATCTACAAAGTATACATTCAGTTTAATGACGATATTGTTAGCGTCAAGATGTCAGTTCTACTATATTTAGTTGCGGGCTACATTTCAGTTGTAAGTCACAGTGAAGCAGCTAGGATTTTAGCAGTGTTTCCAGTTCCATCTATAAGTCATCAAGTGGTGTTCCGTCCTCTGACCCAGGAGTTAGCACGTCGAGGTCACGAAGTAACCGTCATCACACCGGATCCAGCTTTCCCAAAAGGACAAACACCTGCGAACCTTACAGAAATTGACATTCATGATCTATCTTACAGTATATGGCAAGAAACGTTCCGAAAAGTATCTCAAGTAGGAAGTAACACCTGTATGGTTACACAAGTTAAAGTAATTCTAAAATCATTTGCCATAGTATTCGATGCACAACTTAAAACCGTAGAAGTACAGAAATTGATCGTTGATAAAAACAAGCATTTTGATTTGTTGCTCCTTGAGGCTTGTGTTAGACCTGCGTTAATATATTCTCATATATATAAAAATGTCCCTGTGATTCTTATTAGTTCATTAGGAGCAGCTCCAGGCAATTTTGAACTTATGGGTGCTCCCGATCATCCGTTCTTATACCCTTCTTTTATGCGTCAGAGATTGTACAATCTTACGATGTGGGAAAAAATCGAAGAACTTTACAGTTATTATTCAGTAGTAAAAGTTTATGAAAAGCAAGTGGAATTTGAAAACAAATTACTCAGGACACAATTTGGACCTGATACACCATCGGTTGAGGATTTGGGTGAGAATGTTGGCATGTTATTCTTGAATGTGCATCAAGTTTTCGCAGGGATCCGACCCGCACCTCCTTCCGTGATATACTTGGGAGGATTGCACCAGAAACCGAAAAAGGAATTACCTGAGGTGCGTTATTTTTTTATTACTCTATGTTGGACTAAAAATGTTCAATGCAAGACTTCATATTTTCTAAAAACCATTTTGTTTTTTAGGATCTTAAATCATATTTAGATTCTTCCAAAAATGGCGTGATTTACTTAAGTTTTGGAACGAATGTTGACCCTGCTCTTTTACCACCAGAGAGAATTCAAATGCTAGTGAGAGTGTTATCTCAATTGCCTTACGATGTGTTATGGAAGTGGGACAAAGATGAATTGCCTGGGCGTACTGAAAACATCAGAATATTCAAATGGCTGCCACAGTCAGATTTACTCCGTAAGTCCTTACATAACGCTGTTTGTAAATATGTGTTCAGCACATTTACATTCTCTCTGCAAGAGAATTTTACTATTAAGTTTTATATGATAAATACTTGAAAAAACCAGTGATAGCCGAGTGGATTAATGCTTGACTTCCACGCAGGGGGGTCTGAGTTTGATCCCGGCCAGCACCTATGACTTTTCGGACTCGTGTGCGCATCAGAATTTGATTATCACTTGCGTTAACGGTGAAAGAAAACATCATGGGGAAACCTGCCAACTTGAGAGGGCTTCAAAATGTTCTCAATGTATGTAGTCCGCCAACCTGCACTAGGGCATAAGGCCTGGTTAAACCTAAGTCCACTAGGACTAAGGTTGAACAGTAATGGACTGATTATGTTATGCAAATACTTGGCAGCTAAAGGCACAGCTGTGTGGTTGGCTTACAATCCATATAAGTAATTCATTTTAAAATATTTTGGTCTAGAATATACCATCCGGTATATATTTTTTTGTTTTGATATCGTCTAGGATAATTTAAGACTAACCACAGATTTGATATAGTGGATACGGCCTACTTGACATTCAGTCCGTTTAAGGCCAACAGCGAATAGTTTAATATGGCTAACAGTCGAAACAACTTTAAAATTAAATTACGAAAATACCTTTTTCAAAAAGACGTCAGCAGATTCATCTCAACTCTGATTCTATTTATTTTTTATTTTTTCCCATCTGTGTCTATTTATTATATAATATGTTTGTATGTATGTGTTTATTTCTAATATATAAATATATTTTTATACATGTAATGTTTATGTACGTCGTACGGATTTGTATAATATGTCTTCGCATCTATACCTGTCTTTCATATTTTGTTGGTGCATCTACCTTTTTGTTCTCTGCATCACCCAAAGGTCGTCTGGCCTTTATACACTAGTGTACATTAAGTATAAATAAATAAATATCCATCCATTGTTAGTTTGATAAACGCTTAGAAAGAACGTAGATCGGTAGTAAGGCGGAAGCTGCATCCGTGAACCCGCCGCACCACTGCGCGTTTAGTGAAAGGTAGCAGGTACATTACTCAAATGCATTTTATCATAATTTTGCAGATCATTCCAAAATCAAGGTATTCATAACACAAGGAGGACTACAGTCAACCGACGAATCTATAACAGCTGGAGTACCGTTAATCGGCTTCCCAATGCTGGGTGACCAGTGGTTTAATGTTCAAAAATATGTTTATCATAAAATTGGAGTTCAACTGGATATAGAAACCTTTACTGAGGAACAATTTAGAAATGCAATTGTCACCGTCATTGAAGATGATAGGTGAGTAGCTAAACCTTGTTTAATTAAATATGAGCTGAGCTTTTTTACCGTTGAAAAGATTTGCCTGATTTGACTTACCCTTAATTGAACATGTGGTTGTCTAGTATCTACGGTACATAACTTGTGCAGCGGCATTTCCGTAATAGATCTCGTTGTCTACAGGTTTCGGTCAGTCCCACAGCCTTGCATTAGAGATGGTGCGTGGCTAGTAAATCCCTAGTTTGCAGCACATACTTTTGCCCACAAATACCTGGACATTGTTTCGGACAAATATACATAGTAGTGCTACATCTGAGTTTAGGCCTTTTTTTATTTTTTTTTATTGGTGCCCAGTGGAAATTCTTCATGAACTTCCTTCGCCCCGGGGAAGGACGAAGAGGTACCGGACTCCTAGCAGCTAAAACCACTGGAGCGGTCATCTTCGGCACCTAAGGGAGGCTCCAGGTCCTCGTATGATCACACTAGAGCCGCTCACTGGTGCCACGCCTATTGGCACATCTCGGAGAGGATGACTGTAAAGCGGTCACCCCCCAGGAGGATTATAAAGGATCCCCTAAAGCGTCCCACGGCAGCACGTGACCACATGCGTGCTACCGTCTTCTCTTGGGTCACTCGGTGTGGGCACGCAGATTCCCCAATCTACGCACCCACGAACCCAGAGGTCCCCCACCTTATAGCAACGGCAGGTGTTTTCAGGCGTATCGGAATTAGGCGCCAGGGTGATCTGAGTTTAGGCCTATATCTTTAGTTTTAAGACAGTTGAGATGAAAGCATTCGTTATCGACGGTGATAGCATAATCATTGGTCTTGGGCTATAGGTGGTCACATGATATAGCAAGTAAATACAATAATATCAGCGAAATCGTTATTTTCAAGTGTTTTATCATGTACCCATGGCGGTCTTTTTTCCTCTCAACTTGTTTCTCTATGAGTCTATTCCAAGACCATAAGTAAAATCAATGGCGGCAGCAAACAATAACTTGGCAGAAGGAATGGCACTTTTACAATAATATACACTTTTATAATTACACGTATAAACAATGTTTCATCTTATTATATATTACAATCGGACATTTCTTTCACAAAAACGCAAACACTGACAATATATCCACCCATCCATTCACAAACAAGTCACAGTGAGGATTGGCATCTAGAAGAGCGTTGAGCCCAGAGACCGTGCGCGGTATGGGCGAACAACTTGTGCCTTCTATTGCGCCGATAGTTGTCTGGGGTACAAAATCGAGACAGCTCGCGATGTAGATCTGGTGCATCAATTTTATCGCGGAGGATCTTGCTCATGAAAGTAGTTGATGCCGTTCCCGTCTGACCTGCAATGAATTATACCCAGACAACCCAAAAGAAATTGCGTGGGGTAAATGTAGGGATAGGATCCATTAATGCGCTTATAAAGGTACCTGAGAAAAGTTTTTTGTACCTTTTCAAGCAATAAGATGTACATGCCCTTGTGTGGGCTTCACACACACATAGCATTTTCTAGCTTACAGCGTACCAGGGCTCCAAAAATTAGCCTTAGCCTAGCATTATTCGCATGATAAAATGATCCAAGACCAATGACCAAGTAAATAGAATAAGAAATGTTAAAAACTACTCCATTTTTTGGAGGAACTTATTGCCCGATGGCTTATATTCTGACAGGGACGAGCCCAGTTTTTGGGCTGTATGCAGGCCGTAGGGTATTTCTTTGTCTACGGAGAAGCATGGGTGGTACCGGTGGCAACTGTGTCAGCGGTCATAGTGGAGACCGATGAGTTATGGTCCACTGTTGCAGGAAGAAAGGGGAAGTAGTCCCAACCCACTAAGACCCAGGGGGCCGCTGCTGTGCAGGGCCCGCAAAATTCTTCTCTCGAGGGAGGGAGGGAAAAAGCGGGAGCAAAGGAAGGGGAAAGATCAACCTCCTCAGGGTTCCTGCAACGGCTGCTATCACGGTCATCGTGCTGGAGTGATTATCAAGAGGGTGGCCAGCGGCGGAATGGTATTGTCTGGTGAGCTGGCTCAGAAGAAGCGAGCGCGTCACCTACCACCGCAGGTATTCACCGGTCATGGTTATTTCGGTGCGTACCTGAACAGAATAGAACGCGAGGTTACTGCACCACTGTTGTAGAAGTGACCAGGAAAGCACACAGCACACGCTTGAAGTTTGCCCTGCATGGGCTGCTGAGTGGCGGATCCTGATCGATCGGATTTAGCAAGATCTCTCTCTGCCGGCAGTAGTGCCAGCTATGTTGGCAGAGCATGAAAATTGGTGTGCAGTAGTCTCCCTCTTCGAGAGCGTCATGCTCCAGAAGGAGACTGCAGAGCGGGATCGGGAGAGGCCCGATCCCACATGGAAAAGGATGAGACAGCACCGGGATAACATGGCGCGCACGTTGTTACGTGCAACCGTGTGCGTAGCACAGTGCACAGTGAGGCTCGGGGGGGTCCTTTACAACTTTACAATCCTCCCCGAGTAGTGCCTAGGGGACGGCTTTTTTACAGCCGCCTGCCCTCCCGCTAGGTGACTGCTTTACTGTTATCCCTTCCGAGATGTGCCTAAAGGCGTGGCACCAATGGGCGGCTCTAGTATGATCTTACGAAGACCTGGAGCTCCATTTCGGTGCCGAAGATGACCGTTCCAGTGGTTTTAGCTGGTAAGAGTCCGGCATACCCCTTTGCTCTTCCTCGGGGCGTAGGAAGTTCATGTAGAATTTCCACTGGACACGAATAAAAAAACAGATGGAGCTGGTGTAAACTAGAAGATTATTAATTTTATACATGTTAAACTCTTCTGGAAATAATGACATTGCCTGTGGGTATCGTAAAATGAAATACATTAATTTTTTTTATTTAATATAGACCCTAATAGGCACTTATGAAAAGTCGGTCTAATGGAGAAGAGCTGGCAGGAAATTCCATTAATTGTGGCATTTTGCAGTCATAGACAGGCCAGATTCTTGAGCAGTTGACGTTTGAAAAATGCGAAACACGAAAGCAAAGATGTTTAAACAGCGTTACTTTTAATTTCCAGCTATCGCCGTAATGTGATCAAACTACGGACAGTGATGTATGATCAGCCTCAGCCACCACTGGAGCGTGCAGTGTGGTGGACGGAATACGTGCTGCGGCATGGCGGCGCGAGACATCTGCGCTCACCAGCTTTTAACATCACATGGACGCAGTACCTCGAACTTGAATTAATTTTAACTTTATTAATAGGATTATCAATTGTTATCACCTTATTTGTTTTAAGTATTTATTTATTGTACAAAAGTGTTTCAGGAAAGTATTCCAGTAAGGACAAACTAAAACGTACTTGATTAAATTGAGATACAGAGTATCTAGAAGTTATGAATAGTTGACAATAAATTTTAAATTACTGGCTACCTGTACTTAATCTCGTGTTCGTTTTTGCCTTGGGTTTGGGGGGGCAGACAACAGATTTTCAGCTTCAATGTTGTACGTGCGACATATTAATACTAATTATAAATAATTCATATGCTATTTATAATCAGTATTTAACCGCTGTATTACTTATATTATAACAGCAGGCAAAACTACTTCTCTGTTGTATTATATCTGATAACTACATAACACAATGAAATAAATAAAATCCACTTATTTGTAACTATTACTATTTACACTAACTACGGTATATTGCTTAATATACAAACATCCCATATGCAATGTATATATATTTACAGTATTTTACGGCTACATTATATACAATTAAAACAACAGGCACAACTACTCATCTGTCGTATTTCAAAGTCAAAGGTTTTTATTTCTAATAAACCAAATATCGGTACTTATGAAACGTCAAAATCTAAGTTGCACGGTTCCAAATAGTTGATCTCGTGGAGTCTTCTCCAAGAAAGCCGGCAAGAAACTCCATGGATATTCTTTTAAAATAATTGAGATTACAAGGTTGATTGATACAAATAATTGTAAAACATATACTGAGAAAAATGTGGGTTAGTGTATAAAGATGGAACATCATCATTTCGGCCGAATAAAGTCCACTGCTGGACACAGGCCTCCCTCAAAGATCACCACAACGACCGATATCGGTGAGCTGTGTGCTCATTGGGGGGTTTTGCCATAATCGCCACGCTTGGCAGGCGGGTTGGCGATCGCAGTTGAGTTGTTAATGTACTCGAAGGACGCTGCTGCCCATCCTCCGTCTAATCCCTTAGTCGCCTTTTACGACACCCACGGGAGGAGATGGGTTGATACTATTCGTAGCCGGCACCACACGGCTGATGGCACCACAAGATGGAACATACCACAATGATATTATGATAATGTATTTGCCGTGGCAGTTAAGGGCTGATCAGTCCCAACAGACGACACCCGTTCACGAGTGATCTGATAAATACACTACACAATCTAATTATAAAAATCTCGTGTCACGGTATTTGTGGTCATACTCCTCCGAAACGGCTCGACCGATTTTAATATATTTGGTAGTTATGAGAATTGGTCGTAAATAATTTTTCACCCTCCTAGCCCCATCCCCCATTTTTATATCGTGGTTTTAGTATTTTTGTATGATCAATATTCATGGTGTAGATTTCCAAATTCAACGCGTGCGAAGCCGCGGGCAAATGCTAGTAAGATATATAAAACCACTTATTTACAAATGTTATAACATACACTTATTACAGTATATTACATAAACAATCAACCTACATGCAATCTATATACAACTTATTCTACCTTGGATATATACATATATACTTTACACGTGTTATAAATAAAAATGGTCCTAGCAAATATGTCAAGTCTGGTCTACTGAAAGCGGGCTCTCTAGGGATTAAACAAGACGAATTTTTGCTGGCCATGAGCCGCCACGCTGTGGATATCACGGCCATCAACGAAACATGGCTTCGTCCAGGAGAGGAAGGCCGAGCGCCCAGTGTTTCTGGTTACAAACTAAAACACATAGCACGACCTACATCAATATATGGGCGTGGTGGAGGCATTGTCTTTTATATTATAAATAGTTTAACCACGCGAGTTAAAGCTCATCCTCAATACCTCGATGTAAAGCAGCTCTGGATGAGCCTAAATGTAAACAGGAAAAAAGTTACTTATTGGTATCGCATATCGTCCTCCATGGTTAGACTTGGCTCTTTTTCTTGAGGGTATATCTGATAGTATTGGTTCTTTAGCCCCTTATGACCACATAATATTTTTAGGTGACATAAATATAAATCTTTTGGGTGTCAATAATATTAAACCCAAACAACTAACCGAAACAGCTACACTAATGTCATTCAGGTTGTCCAATCCCGACACACTTTAAAGGTGATAGCAGGTCACTCATTGACATCAGTTGCACTGATGTTAAAGTCCGTAATGTTGTGGTTGATCATGTTAGGGAAGCTAAGTCATCACTCGTTATTTTCCTGTGAGACTGTTTTCACGAAGGAGAAGGTGAAACCTAGACTGGCTATATATCGCCCACACTGGAGCGCCGTAAAGCGCCATCGAGCGGAAGCACCACAACAGCACTAGTTAACATCACGGATGACATAAGGTCAGGTATGGAAAGTGGGCACGTTACAGTTATTTACATACTGGATTTTAGTAATGCATTCAACACCGTCCATTTCGACATCCTACTTGCCATACTTAGCTCGCTTAACATATCTCCAACGGTGACTGAATGGTTTCGAAGTTACCTGTCTGGCCGCCGGCAACGTATATGCATAGAAAATAAATCCTCTTCTTGGTGCAATACTTACGTTGGCGTACCTCAAGGTGGCGTTTTATCTCCTCTACTATTCGCTATATTTATTAATTCCATAATGTCTTAGGTTTTCGCGAGTATTACACATTATAATAAAACACTTTTAAACCAAATACCACACTAAAAAAACATCAAGACACTGTGAGTGATTACTGCGTACATCGAAATAATTTTTGATTATAATTGTACGGTAGATAAAATAAAATAACTTTTTAAAATCTTTAACGACACCTGTCACCTTAGTCATCCTGCGACCACGAACCCTGCAAAGTGTTCGAAACGTCAGGAAAAACAAGAATCTAAAATATACGCGATAGAATCCGTTTAAAGTGTTTTATTATAATTATTAATTCCATTTCTTCTAGACTTCTGTCATCCCACCGCTATGCAAATGATTCGCAAATCTACAAGCAGGCCTTCAGGATTGCCAGATGCGATTGCCATCATCAACAGGGTTTTAGCTTCAATTAGTGAATGGAGTAAAGCGTATGGACTCAAGGTTAATCCTCAGAAAAAGAAAAAGATAAAAAATAAAGACTCAGATTACTGTTTTTGGCAGTCCTAGGTTGACTACTAGAACTGACTGGGTGCGGATTTCGGCAATAAGTTTCGACGGGACTATCATACCCATAAGTAAAAAATTCAAGAATTTAAGGATTCTATAGACAAAAATCTTTCCTGGGATCCTCAGCTTCAGGAAGTGAGCCGTAAATTGTTTGCCTCAGCCGGGTCAAGAGATTACGGAACTTCCTGCCTACTGCCACTAAAACTGCGCCAGACCAGTCCCTTTTATTACCCATCCTTGACTATGCAGATATCAGTTACCTTGATCTAACTGAGGCTCAACTCAATAAACTAGAGTGACTTCAAAATTTCTGTATAAGGTTCATATTTGGCTTGCGTATATATGACCATGTATCAGAATTTCGCATAAAGCTCATGCGGCTTCCAATTCGCTTGCGCCGGAATTCTCATATATTATCCTTACTTTACAGTGTTCTGTTTAATCCCTCAACCCTTTATTATCTTAAAGAACGTTTTCAGTACCTTCATGACACATATAACAGATATCTAAGATCGTCGGAAAATCTGAGGTTTAAGATCCCTATGCATTCCACAGTTCTTTTGGACAAATCGTTTGCAGTACAGGCAGCACGACTTTGGAATGCCTTACCCGATACAGTTTAACAAGCTCAATCAATACGAGCATTAAAAAAAATGGTAAAAGAGCATTATCTATTTCTTTAGTTGACGTAAATATCTAGTATTGTATCAGCAAGTATGTAATATTATATTATATATACATAAATATGTGATACATTTATGTATTAATATGCAAATTGGAGTAGTTATACTATTTATTAAGGCAAATACGTGTATTTTCTTGTATATATGTCGATATCATTCTATAGAATAGATCATCGTTCAGTACACCACAGACTACCTGAATTTATTTATTTCCCTACTATTAAATCCATCCAACGGTTGTCTGTAAAAGATCGCTTTTAGCGCTAGGACCGCGCATTTTGCCAACTATTGTAAATAATCCTTTAAATTATTTTGGTGTATGTTATATAAAGTTATATTCTATTCTATCCTGTATGGTTCTAATATCATCAAATCCTTTGTAAGCTGCAAATATCATATGTATGCAGATGACATTCAGTTATGAATATCCTTCAAGGCTAATTAAACGTTAATGGCAGTGCATAGGATAAATGAAGATCTGCAGAGAGTGGTAGACTGCTCTAAGGAGAACTCGCTTTAGGCTGTCGCAGAATGTCAGAGCTGTGGGGATGCTTCTCCACAATAGTATGCTGAAAAAAATAGTATGCGACAACCACGGTTTGCACGGATATGGCGCATATCTTCTAAACAGGACATTTATTTTATTTTTTAAATCAAATTCCATTAGACTTTTTCTTTGTTGTTTTGACCTGCGCCTATTTAGTGCAAATAGAATACTTATCTTTCTTAATTTCTAGTGGGATAATTAGAATAGAAGTACTAATAAAAAAAAATATGCCATTGATAATTGTAAATCTAAATGTAACAATTTCAGAACCATATCGTTAGCGATTAAATATATTATGTTAGATCATGTTTACGTTAAATATTTTTTTAATAAAGACGTTTATATTAAGTCTGTTCGACCAATGTATAAAATACCGGATGGGAGTGCGAGTTGAACTCGCGTGGAGAGGGTACCGTACGATAAACATGTTATTTATTTATTTACACTTTCATGTACAATGGTGGTACACAAGGCGGACTTAATGCCATGTGGCATTCTCTACCAGTCAACTATGTTTTAGTTTAAAATCTACAAAAAGTATGTACATATGGTACAGGATTGTAGAGGAAAATTGCTGAATATATTGTCTATTGTTCAATTCTGTCTTGTACCAATAATTTATTCCAAGAAATAGCTTAATATTGTAGTTGAATAACGTATTCTTCCATACATTCCAGCTGCAGATGTAAGTTGGTCCGCACAATATTGAAATAAAATAATACAATTTCATTTTAAGATGATACTATACTATGATTATACGATACTTCTTATAGGTTTCCCTGTAATCTATCATATATATTTTTTACTTGGGGTTCAGTAGTTTCGGAGATAAGCCTGAGGAATGGTCAATTTGTATCTATTTTCTTAAATAACTATAAATGCATTCATTAAAAAATTATGAAATATATATAAATAATTATTCGACTTCGATTCGATTCTTTCATTTGATCTGTCACACGATACAGATTTCATTGTCTTTTTAAATTTTCCATATTTATATTCATAATTCATTTACTTACGTTACACTTACATGTTTGGGTCACAGAAATTCATATGTGTACCTGTAAATTACAATTTAATATTTTCAGTAGATTCGGAGCAAATTGGCCGTGGCAGACGGACAGACAGACAGACACATGAGTGATCTTATAAGGGTTTCGACGTATTATCATTCGGACAGAATCCTAAAAAAAGACGATAGACTATCAAGGTCTATCAAGCACCATCAACGAGTTTGAAATAAAAATAAATAATTGTGATTTTTACGTTCTTTATGCAAATTATGCAAGTTTCCTTATGCAAGTATAACTCGATAGGTGAAAATAATTCAGAATGCATTTCCTAATCCTTATAATAATTATAATAATAAACCCTGGGAACACTAGAAAAAGTGGGAACCGTTTTCAGTCCTCATAAAGAATAAATTTAATAATAACTATAAAATACTAATAGACTGGCTAAGAATTTAATATTTACAAAATATTGCGTAGCCTCCACAATGAAACGTCAGCTGACCTTCTGAAACCCCCAACTCCTCGGCCTAGTCAGAGAGAATCGGGAGTGCAGGACGGTCCTGGATCCCTGGAAAGAGCGTTAAAAGTACTCCCCCTACTAAATCCGGGGCCTTGGTTTCAACCGGACCCATGGGTGCAACTTGCCCGTGACCATACGATAGGGTGTCCCCCATGTATCCCTGTCCAGTCTGGAGTTCACTCCAGGACCGAGCCTTCGCCTCGCGATATGTAGATCTGCACGAAGCCCAGTTTGGTTTTAGATCTGGGCAATTAACAGAAACTGAAATATTGCGATTGAAATACTAGCTGGGACCAGCGGTTTAACCCGCGTTTAATTTAAAAGAAATTTAGAGTACTTCGACATAGACACTTGACATAGAATATAGATATTGGATTTCAAAGTTTTCTTTTTGCGCGGAACCCTAATTATTTTTCTTAAATTAAAGTAGCCTAAGTTATTCCTTATAACATCAGCTATCGGCTAGTGATAAACCCGTCAAAATCAGGCCAGCCGTTTCGGAGATTACCCGGAATAAACAGACAGACAGACAGACAAAAAAAAATTGTATATGTACCCGTATATACTTTCATATGCATTGAGTAAAAAGCTTATATTTTTAAAATACAAACAGACACTTAATTTTTATTTTATTGTTTAGATTATAAATGCGAAAGTGTCGCTGTCTGTTTGTTACGTTGTCACGGCTAAGGCACTGAACCAATTTTGATGCATTTTGTGTGAGATAGTAAGTTTCACCCTGGGGAAGGACATAGGCATTATTATCCTCCCCTAAAGAGGTTAAATGGTGTGCTGAAGTTTGTATGGGAAATTCTTAATTCCCTGTGAAGTCGCGGACAAAGCGCTAGTTATTGAATAAATACATAATTAATTAGATGATAAATGTTATACCATTTTTTCTTCCATGCCCACTGGATTAACTGTCCACTGCGAAGTTTTGTATTAGAAAGGTATAGTTTACAATAAAACAGGTAGTTGTTTATTAGTTTGACTGAGTGAATATTATATATTCAAACTTTTTATAATTTTGACATTATTTTAATTTACTGTTATTGTTATTATTTTATAATTTTTATGTTCATTACTTACATTGACATTTGAGTTGACTCATTTAAAATTTCATAAAATGTTACGTTATTTACATCAAATTAATGTTATGGCATGGATTGACTATTAGTTATTACTAATATTGTTCTTGTGACATTAACTTGTAATATTTATACAAAACTGTAAATGTGTGAGCATCATGTAGCCATTAATGTTATATGTTTAGTACTTATTTTAATTGTCTTTTGCATGGCAACATTGGTCTGTCATGCTCACTAAAAGTCTTGCTAACGGTGGCATTGTGTATCGGGTCGTTCGGTTCCCTACAATATGGTTGAGCTAAGCGATGCTGATGCAAGCGTCATGCACTTGAACGGGTGCCGTCTGTTGGGACTGGTCAGCCGTTAACTGCCACGGCAAATTCATTATTATAATATTATTGTGGTATGTTTCATCTTTACACATTAACCTACATTTTTCTCTATACTTACACGTTTCACAATCACGTGTACCTACTCGTATCAATCAACATTGTAATCCGCAACTATTTTAAAAGAATATCCATGGAGTTTCTTTCCGGCTCTTCTCCATGAGATCAACTATGTGGAACCATGCAGCTTAAATTCTGACGTTTCATAAGTGATATTTGGTTTATTTGAAATAAAAAACTTTGACTTTGAATAAACAAATGCAGATAAAGGATTTCAGATTTACAAATTAGTCCTTGATTCGTGCCAGACAAAATAGTATACCATATATGCCGTGTGGTGCCGGCTACAAATAGCGCTAACCCATCTGGGGGTGTCGGAAAAGATGATGGGTTAAGCGGAGGATGGGCAGTAGCGTTCTTCGAGTAAATTAATACCTGAACTGTGATCGCCAACCCGCCTGCCAAGCGTGATTATGGCAAAACCCCGAATGAGCTCACAACATGCCCAGACCCGTCGTTGTAGCGATCTTTGGGTGACGCTTGAATCCAGCATTGGACTATATTTGGCTGAAACGACGAGATGAAAAATATAGCTAAGGATCTAGATAGAAAGTGTTATGGGCACCATATACGGGTGATACACTTTTTTGAAGTGTGATGTGTATTAGGTGTCATAGTAAGATAAGACCTCCATTGCGCTATCACGTCAGAGCAATGTGTCGACGTGATTTCGCACAGACATTGGAAGCTTGGGAACATATTCCCATGGAAATACCTTAATAATATCAAAACATTTGTCTATTTGTTAAATATATATGTTTGATAAATTTGTACAGCAAAACTACTAAACTGATTACAGACAGCTTGGACCCAAAGCTAAGGGCCTATTCAGATATAAGCAATATTCGCTACCACGTTGGGTGGCGAAAATACCGAGCAGTATTCCACTGGGTAGGTGTTTTTATTCTGGATTCGCACTTGCCGTGGGAGTTAATACAAATACCTACCCGGCGGAGTGCTTAGGTACCGCTCGGAATTTTTTTGCTATCCACAGCGGTATCGTCGAAGATCACTTATATTTGAATAATCCTTAAATCATGTTGCCCAATCTAGTCACTCATTGCATTTATCTATGTGTCTTCTAAATTACCTGACAGGAAACAGAATCAGTCGAATAAAGTCTAAATTGAATTAACTATCCAATATAGTTTAATTCACAAAGCCACACGCGGGCCACCGTGGCAACGTAAGTGTAGAAAATTGAAATGTTAAGATAAAATAATTATCAAAATCTAAACACACCTACATGTGTACCTAAGGAGTCAATTAAAATAAAAAAATCTAAATCAACAATGAACATAATAACAGTTGAAATTAATGTGAGCATTTTAATCAATATAATATAAAAAATAAAGTAAATCACATTCATCTAGTGACAGCCTTTATAAAATCAAGTATGGCAAATAAAACTTGACTACTAATAGGTATGAGAAATATACTCACGCTTTTATGTAATATAGTTAGATAATTGTATTTCATCATATCAGCCACAGGTCATCCATTGCTGAACAAAAGCCTCCCCCTTAGATCTCCACAACGAACGGTCATATGCCGCTCTCATCCAACGACTCCCAGCAACCCTCACCAGGTCGTCTGTCCACCTCGTTGGAGGTCGTCCCACGCTGCGTTTTCCGGTGCGCGGTCTCCACTCGAGAACCCTCTTGCCCCAACGGCCATCAGTTCTACAAGCAATGTGCCCTGCCCATTGCCACTTCAGTTTACTAATCCTTGCAGTTATGTCGATAACTTTAGTTCTTCTACGGATCTCCTCATTTCTGATTCGATCTCCTAGAGAAATACCAAGCATAGCTCTCTCCATAGCTCGCTGAGGGACCTTGAGCTTTCTTATGAGGCCCATTGTGAGTGACCACGTCTCTGTTCCATATGTCATCACTGGTAACAAACACTGGTGAAAGACTTTCGTCTTGAGGCATTGCGGTATTGTTGACGAAAAGACGTTGGGAAGTTTCTCGAACGCTGCCCAGCCGAGTCGGATTCGACGATTGACCTCTTTCTCGAAGTTGGACCTACCTAATTGGACAGTTTGTCCCAGGTAGACATACTCCTCAACAACTTCGAGAACAGAGCTCCCAATGGATATTGGGATGGGCACGACATGGGCATTTGACATGACTTTCGTCTTGCCTATGTTCATTTTAAGGCCTACCTGTTGGGAAACCCTGTTGAGATCATCGAGCATTGTGCTGAGCTCTTGCAGCGATTCTGCTATGAATACGATATCGTCGGCAAATCGATCGGACTCGACTCGCCATTGATGTTAATGCCGAATCCTTTCCACTCCAGCAGCTTGAAGGCATCCTCCATTGAAGCGGTGAACAGTTTCGGAGAAATTACGTCCCCCTGTCTCACACCTCTCTGCAATGGAATTGCCCCCGTGCTCTGTTCATGTACTCGGACCAACATGGTGGCGTTTCTGTATTAGCACTTCAACACTTCAATGTACCGATAGTCAATGTGGCACCGCTGCAGAGATTGCAGCACTGCCCAGGTTTCGATCAAATCGAAGGCTTTCTCATAGTCCACAAACGCCAAACATAGTGGCAGATTATACTCCTCGGTCTTCTGTAAAACCTGCCGCAGCGTATGGATGTGGTCTATGGTACTGAAAACCTTTTCGGAAACCGGCTTGTTCGGGAGGCTGGAAGTCATCAAACCTGCGCTCGAGATTTGTGATGACCCTTGAAAACAGCTTATAAACATGGCTCAGAAGTGAGATGGGTCTGTAATTCTTCAATAGAGTGTTATCACCCTTTTTGAAGAAGAGCACCACCTGACCTCTGTTCCACGCTTCCGACATTGTGCCCTCGAGTAAGACGGAATTAAATAGCTTCTGAAGGACTTTAAGTACCGGTGTGCCACCCGCTTTCAGAAGCCTGTCGTAATTCCGTACCCACCTTGCCTTGCTATTTTTAAGCGGTTTCAAGGCCATCCTAATCTCCTACAGGCTGATGTCCGGGATATCTTCGGTATAGTGTCGGGTTAGTTTGGCTCGCGGGTCTTTGTCAGAGCCAATGTTATTGTTACCGCCCGCACGGAGAAGGACGAGACGGAGCCGGGGCAACAACCGTCCCGGCTCCCAAGTCCAACACGCCTGAGCCCCCTGCCATCAGTGGTGGGGGACCTCGGGGGTCGCGGGTGCGCAGATTGGGGAGTCTGCGTGCTCACACCGAGCGACCCCGGGAAATCGGTGGCGCGCTCGTTGCCTTCCCTCCACTAGAGGGGGTGAACGCTTTACAGTCATCCCCTCCGTGATGTGCCTAAAGGCGTGGCACCAATAGGCAGCTCTAGTGTGATCTTACGAGGACCTGGAGCCCCCCTTCGGTGCCGAAGATACCGCTCCAGTGGTTTTAGCCGGTAGGAGTCTGGCATACCCCTTAGCCCTTCCCCAGGGTGAAGGAAGTTCCATGTAGAATTTCCACTGGACATCATTAAAAAAAGGTATAGTTACCGAGGTGTATAGCTGCCGGTAGAACTTCAACCTCAAAACCTCTGGCTTAGTCAACGCTATACTGCCGTCCTCGGTCTTCAGCTTCATAATACGACTTTGCCCAATAGACTTGTCTCTTGCGAACACTTTGGAGCCTTGATTCCGCTCAATCGCCTCTTTAACACCGTTGGTGTTAAAGGTGCGGATACCATGACGCAAGGACTTCCATATCCGTCTATTGAGCAGTCGGTATGCGTTAGCATCACCGGAGGACTGTAGCGTCATGGCGCGTCTTTCTGCCATGAGGTCGAGAGTGTGATCGGAGAACGTTTTTGGTCTACCTTTACGGTGGGCTTTAAAGAACTTAGACCCAACCGTTTGGACAGTTTCTACAAACCAACCATTTAAATCGTCCACAGATACGCAATGTTCTAGGCACTCGAAGCGGTTTTGGAGTTCGAGTTGAAAGCTCTCGGGGTTTTGGATATGAGCACTATAGGGCCGGAGCGTAGACCTCATCAGACGAGACCTCTCAACTTTGAGATTAATATTCAATGTGCCTCTTACCATTCGGTGATCACAACCGGTTTTCACCCTGTGGATCATAGAGACATCATTGAATATTTGCCTCCTATTGGTCATGATGAAGTCAATCTCATTCCTCGTGGAACCATCGGGACTCATCCAGGTCCATTTCCTGTGAGGCGGCTTTTGGAAAAAGGAGTTCATCACGAAGAGTCCCGCCTTTTCCAAAAAGTCGGCCAGCCTCTGTCCCCTGGGGTTCCGTTGCCCATTTCCAAATTGCCCCACTCTCAACTCACCATCGCATCGAGTGCCCAGCTTCGCGTTGAAGTCCCCCTCACAACAGTGAAGTGTGTCTTCGATGTATGTATGGCCCTACTTACGTCCTCATACATACTCTCTACTTCATCATCTGGGTGTGTCGAGGTCGGTGCGTAGACCTGTATGGATATTCTGAGTGTAAGGTACGCTACCCTGCTCGACACACTTTCGATGGCCACTATGCTGTTAATGAGGGACCTGCGGACGAGAAACCCGACACCACCGTGAGTTGAGATGTTCGCCTTCCCGGTAGTAGAATAAGTTGCCAGATTTCAGGGTTATCGTGTCCTCGCCCTCTCTTCGGACTTCTGATAGACCCATGATATCCCAGTGCAACTTATCTATTTCTTCTTCCAGCTCAACAATCTTTTCGTCTGCCCTCAGTGTGCGTGTGTTATACGTTACCAGGGCTAGTTTTCGTTCGGGTGGTAGCCGGTGCATTAGTCGTGTCGTCATTTTGGGGGGAATTTGCCGATACTCACCACGCTTGGCAGGCGGGTTGGTGAGCGTAGTTATGCTACTGTTCAGCAAAAGGGACGCTGCTGCCCAAGAGTCCCTTAGTCGACTTTTACGACCTCCACGGGAGGAGATGGAGTGGTGCTATATTCTTAATCCGGACACCACACGGAAGATAATTGTATTTATGACTTCCAAAAGACAGACCGTAAGCTGAATAGACTTAAAAAAAAATTAAGTATTCACAACCAAAGAATATTACATAACAAGAGCAGTGATGGCATAGTGGTTGAGCGTCTCCATACAGGGGAGTCTGAGTTCGATTCTGGGCCGCAAGCCTAACTTTCCGAATTCATTTGCGGATCAAAATTTGATTATCACTTGCGTTAACGGTGAAGAAAAACATGGTCATCGCCAGCGTGGTGGACTAAGGTGGTGGTGGACCTTTCTCATCGTAAGAAAAAGCCCATGCCAGCGGTGGGACAGTAATGGGCTGAACTTTCAAAATGAACATAAGCTATGTGTAAAGTAACAGATATAAAAATGGACACTATAAATAAAATAAAAGTTGGTTAGCAATTAGATCAATAAATTAAGACTTCGGGCTCGACTATCTACTATGCTAAGTAAAGCAAGCGTTTATATGACTATAAACATTATCTGCATATAAAAAATGTTCATATTCGAACGTTCATGATGTGATCCGAACGGCGAGCAATTATTTTCTTCAAGAAAAGTGCGCCTGTGTGCGTAACCGCAAAGCGGAAAATGCTGTGGTTGGCCGATGCCACGATACGCAGTCCCTTCCTACAATTTTCTGTCGAGCTTGACGTGTAGCCGTGTGTACAAACTTTTTGTAGATTTAAAATTAAACATGGTAGATAACATATTCATCGTACGGTACCCACTCCATGCGAGTTCAACTCGCACTTCCGTCTGATTTTTTATACATAGGTCGGCCAGACCTAAAATTAACGATGTTATCTAAAGAAATTGTAACGTAAACATGATATAAGATAATAATTGAATCACTAAGATATGGTCCAGAAGTTGTTACATTTAGATTTACAATGACTAAGGGTTTTTATTTTATTTTATTAGTACTTATATTCTAATTATCTCACTACAATATATTTGTTATGAGCATATATTTACTATCCATAAATTCATTTAATAGATACTCTTTATCTCAACTTAATCAAGTACGTTTTGGTTTTTCCTTAGCGGAATACTTTCCTGAAACATTTTTGTGCAACAAATAAATACATAAAACACAGAAGGTGATAATAATTGATAATCCTATTAATAAAGTTAACACTAATTCAAGTTCGAGGTACTGCGTCCAGGTGATGTTAAAAGCTGGTGAGCGCAGATGTCTCGCGCCGCCATGCCGCAGCACGTATTCCGTCCACCACACTGCGCGCTCCAGTGGCGGCTGAGGCTGATCATACATCACTGTCCGTAGTTTGACCACATTACGGCGATAGCTGGAAATTAAAAGTACTGCTGTTTAAACATCTTTGATTTCGTGTTTCACATTTTTCAAACGTCAACTGCTGAACAATCTGGCCTGTCTAAAATACTTGCACGTAGGTAGTGAAATTTTTTATTCCTAATGAAAGAGATGAATCGTTGTTTTAGTTTGCAATTATTATAATTAGTTTTAAATTTAAAGTGCAACAACGGAGATCCGCCCTAAGCATCTTGGAAGTCCAGAGTATAGTGCTATCATGAGGAGAACAGAATATAACATTTTATCCAACCCTACTATCCATATCACATGCAAATACCAGATTGCGGCGGACATGACTATCATAATGCTGCTTGCTACGCAGCGATGACTTAGCATTGGGTTGATAAGTATTTGTTACATAAATAGGTTGCTGATATCGCTTGTGTATGTGATAGTGGGCTGTCCTACCACGCTGTGTTACCTCTTTCTGTTTCTAGGAAATACTGAAACAAAAGGCATGGTCAGTTTAAAATAATCTCTTTTAAAACAAAGACAAATAATTTCGGAAAGTATATAAGTACACTGTCTGGGGCTTTGAGTTGCCTTTGTTAGAGAAGACTCGCGTGGATCAATTTAGGAATCTATTCTAATATCTCTATTTTATGAAGTCACACAGTAAAAGTATACACCTGGCTAAGTTTGAACGAGGATATTGTCAGTCTTGGGGCAAACATGTTTATTTTGCTGATTTATTTCTTATAGCACCACTCAATCTCCTCCCATGGATGTCGTAAAAGGCGACTAAGGGAATCTAAACGAGAGGGATGGACAGCAGTATCCCTTCTGTGAAACGGTAGCCATACTGTGCTCACCAACTCCCCTGCCAAGCGTGGTGAGTATTGGCAAGTTCCCCCTTAAATGATGACACAGTTGTGGTAATCTATGTGAGAGGTATTTGTTCAGCAGTGGACGTATAATTGGCCGATATATATATTTTTTCTTACCAGTGGAGCATTGGAAGCAGTCTCCTTTCTTAAGCAGCTTAATAGCTCCTGCTGGTGTAAATAATTGAAAGCAGCCCTCCTTCCAGATTTTGGGTACTTGAAACTTTTCCATTCAATACGAGCAAGAGCTATTCAGCTGCTTAATTACTAGTAAGAAGTAAACTTGCTGTTCAATTTCTCAAAAGTTATATACACTGTTCTGTTGGATAGAATGCCTTTTTTATTGGTATCCAGTGGAAATTCTACATGAAATTCTTTCCCCACGGGGAAGGGCGAAGGGGTATGCCGGACTCCTACCGGCTAAAACCACTGGAGCGGTCATCTTCGGCACCGAAACGAAGCTCCAGGTCCTCCTAAGATCACACTTGGCTGCCCATTGGTGGCACGCCTAGTGCACGTGTATGTGTGTCTAAACACATCTCGAAGGGATGACAGTAAAGCGGTCGCCTCCTATAGCGAAGGGTAGGCGGCTGTAAAAAGGCCGCCCCCCAGGCACTTTTCGGGGTGGAGAGTAAAGGATTCCTTAATTCGCTGTACACTGTGCTACGTACACGGCGGCACGAGTCCACGTGCACACCACCGTCTTCCCGGGGGTTGCTCGGCGTGAGCACGCAGACTCCCCAATCTGCGCGTCCGCGACCCCTGAGGACCCCCACTATGTAGCGACGGTAGGGGCTCAGGCGTGCTGGACTTGGGCGCCGGGGCAGTTGTTATTCCGGCGCCGTCTCGTCCTTCTCCGTGCGGCCCTCTCCCGATCCTGCTCTGCAGGCTCCTTCTGGAGCATGACGCTCTCGCAGAAGGAGACTACTGCACTCTAATTTTCATACTCTGCCAACATAGCCGACACTACTGCCGGCAGAGAGAGATCTTGCCCGATCCGATCGACCAGGATCCGCCGCTCGGCAGAACACGCAGGCAAACCTCGAGCGTGTGGTATCCTGGTCTGGATTGCATGCCTAGTGCGGGCAAAGTGCCGTTCCTTCGGCCAAGTGATTCACAAAAGCCAACTGATAGGCCTGATACCTGCACTGTTGAAGTGAGAAGTTATTGTTTGCTGCTGCCATTGATTTTACTTATGGTCTTGGAAGACGGTTTTCATAGAGAAACAAGTTGAGAGGATAAATGGCCGCTATGGGTATGCACAATGTGGTAAAACTCTTGAAAATATCAACTTCGCTGATTACCCGTGTTTACGTGCTATATCATGTGACCACCTATAGCCTAAGACCAATGATAATGCTATAACCGTTGGTAAGGAAGGCTTTCGTCTCAAATTTCTTAAAACTAAAGATATAGGCCTAAACTTAGATGCAGCACCACTATATATATTTGTCCGAAACGATGTTCAGGTATTTGTAGGCATAAGTATGCGGTGCATACTAGGGATTTATTAGCCACACACTATCTCTAACTGGGACTGACCAAAATCTTTAAACAACGAGATAATTTACGGAAATTACGCTGCACAAGTTATGTACCGTAGAGTCCAGACAGCCACATGTTCAAATAAGGGTAAGTCAAATCAGGCAAGTCTTTTCAACAGCAAAGAAGCTCAGCTACAGATTTAATTAAACAAGGTTTTGCTACTAACCTATCATCTTCAATGACGGTGACAGTTGCTTTTCTAAATTGTTCCTCGGTAAAGGTTTCTATATCCAGTTGTACTCCAATTTTATGGTAAACATATTTTTGAACATTAAACCACTGGTCACCCAGCATTGGGAAACCGATTAACGGTACTCCAGCTGTTATAGATTCGTCGGTTGACTGTAGTCCTCCTTGTGTTATGAATACCTTGATTTTGGGATGATCTGCAAAATTATGATAAAATGCATTTGGGTAATGTACCTACAACCTTTCACTGAACGCACTGTGGTGCGGCGGTTTCACGGATGCAGCTTCCGCCTTGCTACCGATCCCCGTTCTGTTTAAGCCTTTAGCAAAGTAACAACGGAAGGATATTAAACTATTCGCTGTTGGCCTTAAATGGACTGAATGTCACGTAGGCCACATCTGCTATATCAAGTCTGTGGTTAGTCCCAAATTATCCTAGACGACATCAAAACTAAAAAATATATACCGGACGGTATGTTCTAGACCAAAATATTGTATTCATTTTATTTTATTTTATATATGGATTGTAAGCCATCCACACAGTTGTGCCTTTAGCTGCCAAGTAGTTACATAACATAATCAGCCCATTACTGTCCTACTGCTAGGCACAAGCGTTTGCTCACGATGAGAGTAGTGGACTAAGGCCTACCCAGGCCATGAGACCTAGTGCAGGTTGGCGGACTACATACAGCATTGAGAACATTTTGAAACCCTCTCAGGTGTGCAGGTTTCCTGACGTTTGTTTATTCACCGTTAACGCAAGTCATAATCAAATTCTGATGCACACACGAATCTGAAAAGTCAGAGGTGCGGGCCGGGATCAACTTAGACCCTCCTGTATGGAAGACAAGCGTTGAACCACTACGCTATCACTGGTTTTTTCAAGTCATCATTCATCATTTCGGCCGAGTGAATAAAGTCCACTGCTGGACACAAGCCTCTCCCAAAAATCACTACAACGTCCGATATGGGTGTGTTGTGTGCTCATTGGGAGGTGAAAGTCAAAGTCAAAGTATTTTATTTCAAATAAACCAAATATTGGCACTTATGAAACGTCAGAATCTAAGTTGCAGGTTTTGCCATAAGCGCCACGCTTGGCAAGCGGGTTGGCGATCGCAGTTGAGTTGTTAATATACTCGATAGACGCTGCTGCCCATCCTCCGGCCAATCCCATAGTCGCCTTTTACGACACCCAAGGGATGAGATGGGTTGGTGCTATTCATAGCCGGCAGTACACAGGCAGTATTTTATTATTTTTCAAGTATTTATCATACAATAATAGTAAAATTGTCTTCCAGAGAGAATGTACATGTGCTGAACACATATTTACGAACAGCGCTTTGTAAGTACTCACGGAGTAAATCTGACTGTGGCAGCCATTTGGATATTCTGATGTTTTCAGTCCGCCCAGGCAATTCATCTTCGTTCCATTTCCATAACACATCGTAAGGCAATTTAGATAACACTCTCACTAGCATTTGTATTCTCTCTAGTGGTAAAAGAGCAGGGTCAACATTCGTTCCAAAACTTAAGTAAATCACGCCATTTTTGGAAGAATCTAAATATGATTTAAGATCCTAAAAAAACAAAATGTTTTAGAAAGAAAAGGTGAAGTCTTTCATTGAAAATTTTGCGCCCATATATAGTAATAAAAAAATAACGCACCTCAGGTAATTCCTTTATCGGTTTCTGGTGCAATCCTCCCAAGTATATCACGGAAGGAGGTGCGGGTCGGATCCCTTCGAAAACTTTATGCACATTCAAGAACAACATGTCAACATTCTCACCCAAGTCCTCAACCGATGGTGTATCAGGTCCAAATTGTGTTCTGAGTAATTTGTTTTCAAATTCCACTTGCTTTTCATAAACTTTTACTACTGAATAATAACTGTAAAGTTCTTCTATTTTTTCCCACATCGTAAGATTGTACAATCTCTGACGCATAAAAGAAGGGTATAAGAACGGATGATCAGGAGCACCCATAAGTTCAAAATTTCCTGGAGCTGCTCCTAGTGAACTGATAAGAATCACAGGGACATTTTTATATATATGAGAATATATTAACGCAGGTCTAACACAAGCCTCAAGTAGCAACAAATCAAAATGTTTGTTTTTATCAACGATTAATTTCTGTACTTCTACGGTTTTAAGTTGTGCATCGAATACTATGGCAAATGATTCTAGAATTACTTTAAGTTGTGTAATCATGTAGGTGTTACTTCCTACTCGAGATAATTTCCGAAACGTTTCTTGCCATATGCTGTAAGATAGATCATGAATGTCAATTTCTGTAAGGTTCGCAGGTGTTTGTCCTTTTGGGAAAGCTGGATCCGGTGTGATGACGGTTACTTCGTGACCTCGACGTGCTAACTCCTGGGTCAGAGGATGGAACACCACTTGATGACTTATAGATGGAACTGGAAACACTGCTAAAATCCTAGCTGCTTCACTGTGACTTACGACTGAAATGTAACACGCAACTAAATATAGTAGAACTGACATCTTGACGCTAGCAATGCCGTTATTAAACTGAATGTAAACTTTGTTGATAACACTCGTTGAAAAACTTGTTCAGAATTAATGAATACTTAGTCACCACTAAGGCGGGAGCCTCTATACTGGATGCAATGTATATACGGACGTAGAATATAATCTCAATGTAATCTTAGTATAGAAAACGCCGTGTGATGCCGGCTCAGAATGCCACCACCCTATCTCCTCCCATGGGTGTTGTAAAAGTCGACTATGGGATTAGCCGAAGGATGGGCAGCAGCGTCCTTCGAGTACATTAACAACTCAACTGCGATCGCCAACCCGACTGCCAAGCGTGGCGATTATGGCAAAACCATCCAATGAGCACACAACACATCCATATCGGTGGTTGTGGTGATGTTTGGGGGAGGCCTGTGTCCAGCAGTGGACTTCATTCGGCCGAAATGATGATCGAAAATGTTGGTGTTTTAATATTGATTGAATTATTATAAAGTCTGGATGATATTTGGGTGCCGAACGTCCGAAAACAAAACTGATACCCAAATACAGACGAGTAACGTCACTAAATGAATTTTGAATATGGGGGTCATTTTTGAGGGAAAATTATAAAATTAAAGAATTTTGTAGTGATAAATGTACCGTGTAATATTTAAAATTTAAGAACCTATTGTGAGGATCTAAAATTTATTGATGTTATCATTTAAAAAATAAATAGTTTTAAAGTTATTTACAGAAATATATGAAAAATGACCATGTTGAGCCTTATCTATAAAACTAACGAGCCTGAAATTATGGGAAGAAATAAAGAAAATACTTCTTTACTTGTAAGTTACAAGAAAACTTATAAAAAATCTACGATCTTAAAATAACATGGTAAATCTTTCAACATTTTGCGTACATACTTACATTTGCAGTTGGAATGTATGGTAGAACATACTTTTCGACTATAATGTTAAGTTTGTTCTTGGGATAAGTTATTGGTACAAGACAGAATTCAACAATATACTGTATATTCAGACATTTCCTCTACAATCCGGTACCATACATACTTTGTTAGTTACCACAAACAAGACATGGGTGGTTTTAGGCCTGTTTTTTTTTTTTTATAAACGTTGCCCCACACTAGGATTTCTCCTGTGTCGTGGGTGCGTTTACATACATAAATTCCACACACAATACACCCAGACCCAGAACAACTACCTGCACATCGTACAAATATTTGTTCCGTGCGGGAATCGAACCCACGACCTGGAGCGCAGCAGTCGACTGTATCAACCACTGCACCAACCATGCCGTCAAAAACTGTTACAGAAATGAACGCTTAACTAAAATTAAGTGTGTAATTTTATATTCTATTTCACATGTATCTTTGAGATTTACAATTAAAATAAAAAGTGCAAAAAATAAGAAAACTACATGAATAAACCAGTGACATTTCAATGAAACGCATACGTTTGTGCCAAATGTGTTAAAAAATGTTCTCTATGATACCGATTTGTCTGGAATATTGCGAACAATTCCATAATTACGAGTACATGTACCGATACATACAAGTATTATTTATGTGATAAAATAAACGATATTAGCTATTGGATCAAACCGCCATACTTAATCTCACTGTCACAAATACGAGGATTTTACTGAATCGCAATTGAGAATAAAAAATAATAAATTGTCTCCTTTGGGTCAGAATTAAAAAAAACATGATATATAACATTAATCGTATGGAACCCTCTCCACGCGAGTTAAACTCAAACTTGACCGGCTTTTTATCTTACAATTTTTTGTAGAAAAGGCCCGTTAAGACTGTAGTTGTGTAGATGTGTAGTTTACTATTAGTGACGTCACGGGTTGGTTGTGTAGAGTGTTGAATAGTTGAGGATGTTCAACATGTTTAGGGACTGGGGAGGACCGGGAAGGGCCTCTAAACTAGAGGGATGGGCAGCAGCGTCCTTTCTTTGGAACAGTAGCCATTCTGCGCTCACCAACCCGCCTGCCAAGCGTGGTAAGTACTGGCAATTTCCCCCCAATATGATGACACAGTTGTGGAAATCTATGGGGGAGGCCTTTGTTCAGTAGTGGACGTTGTATGGCCGATATGATGAACATGTTTTGATGGTGTGTGTACGAAATGCGGGTGTGTGTAGATTGATTGGATGAACAAAAATCTATATGTTGGTACATGTAACGCCATCTTGGCTTGTCCTTTGTCGAATCAAGCTAAGGTACTGTTTTAAATAAGTAGTTAAGAGTGGATTGTTATTAATGTTAACTTTATAAGTCGACGTCATCGCTACGCGATAAAGCCCTTTAATTTAAAATAAGGAGAAAAAGGTAACAGTTTGTTCTTGGGATATTGGTACAAGACAGAATTCTACAATAGACAATATATTCAGCAATTTAACTCTACAATCTGGTACTATGCATACATTTTTAAGATACGACAAACATATTTGAGTCATATTAAAAAAAAAAACATGATAGATAACCTTCTCCGGTTCAATTCGCATTTGCTTTTTAATTTTGCTGTGCGCTGTCATATACTTCCATAACCGTATTTAAAGGGAATAATAGATATTAAAGAAAATTATATTATACATATCATATCGGCCATTTATACTTCCACTGCTGAACAAAGGCCACCACGCTTGGCAGGCGGGTTGGTGAGCGCAGTATGGCTACGGTTTCACAGAAGGGACGCTGCTTCCAATCCCACTGGTTTAGATTCCCTTAGTCGCCTTTTACGACATCCACGAGAGAAGATAAAGTGGTGCTATATTCTAAATCCGGACACCACACGGAGTCCGGTCACCACACGTAATTATACATATAATATTACCATATTGTCAGCATTTATTATGAGGACAGCTAGTAACGTTTATTTAAGTAAGATCTTGATTCGTCACGATAAAGTTCAATTTTAGGTAAGGTTACAAGATAACAAATATTTAGATAACAGAGGCCTACGATAAATTTGAAAACTAACGTATCTGTTTACCAAAAATATTGTCGGCTCCATTGAATAAAAATAGAATAAAAAAGTAATCATGTTGCTTAATTTTGTTTACATCTTCGGTTTTTAAAATTAAATACTATTTCTGTATTACGATCTGAACGAAGGCTATGATTCGAATGGAGAACTGCTCGATGTTATCCCCCTCATCAATCTGAACCGAGAAGTTATCAGAGTTTAAAACCTGTATTTGGCCTTGCAAGTCATCGACTTTGTTCTGTAAGGCTTCAAATTTACTTAATTTTAAGTTTAATTCAGCTGACTCAATTTGATTCAACGTTAGTTTTGAACATACGTTCGAAAGATCGTTTTGAAATTTAGTCATTTGACCATTCATAGAACTCCGTCATATAATCAGTCCTTGCAAAGTCTATGGATTTCCATCTTTAAGAACTCCGCTTCCATCACTCCTATCCTAAGTCATTGTTGTTTTGCTTTATGAAATTCAAATAAAATGAAATAGATTTTAGTTTAAAAAAATGTTACATCTAATAACTGGGAGATGGATACGAAATACTAATTGAATTTAAATAGTAAAATAATAATTTCTTACGCTCCTCAAATAGGCAGGCAGCGGCGGGTTGAACTACTAGTTGCACGCAACTCGCGTAGTTAATAAGCATCTGTACTGTTCGGCTGTTGCGGCATGTCGTGTGGCCCATGTCAAATTCCCAAATATTGACCGAGCCACAAGACCAAAATCTGCCGTGCTAGCTTGGCAGTACAGGATTGAACATCGTATTAATGAGGCTAGGGCACTCATTGGTAAGCTAATCTGCCTCAGGGATGTTAATAGGGAGAGTAATACCCGCCCAAGAGTGATGCGCTTTCTGAGACGAGCATTCTCGGGGACTGATATCAGCCCTTAAGAATATATGTCTCGTATCACAGACATTGACTACCTGAAGCAGAATGTTTATGCATGGGCGAACCGTATTCGTAGATACAAACGGCAAATGGAGCGGTATACCCTGAATAGACGGCACGGTTGGTGTAGTGGCTGATACAATCGGCTGCTGCGTACCGGGTCGTGGGTTCGATTCCCGCACGGAACAAATATTTGTACGATCTACAGGTAGTTGTTCCGGGTCTGGGTGTATTGTGTGTGGAATTTGTGTTTGTAAACGCACCTACGACACAGGAGAAATCCTAGAGTGGGGCAACGCTTATTAAATAAAAAAATGCATATTGAGAGTGACCAAAGGTGGTTATACAGGACGCGACCTTACCAAGGTGTGGATAAAGTCCACCGAACAGATGATGATGCCATGAAGGCATTCTGGCGCAGCATATGGTCGGTGCCCGTTAGTCATACCGAAGGTGATGGGATACGGGAGGTTGAACGAGCTTGTGAACTAGAAATGGGGGTATTAGTAATTAGCCCCCAAGACGTAGCCAGTGCAGTCCATCCGTTGCCTAACTGGAAATCTCCGGAACCGAATGGGCTGCACAATGTTTGGCTGAAACGGCTACGCAGTTCACATGCTCGCTTGGCCTCCCAGTTCCAGTCATTCTAAGAGTCCGGCTCGCTACCACAGTTCTTTACAATATGAATTACCCACCTGCTCCATAAATCAGGTATTACTACGGAACCCAAAAATTATAGACCGATCACTTGTTTACCGACGGTCTGTAAACTTCTTACATCCATCCTGAGAGTAAAAATTAACACACATATTGATAACAGTTACATCCTGTCTGCTTTTCAAAATGAATGTAGGAACGGGTCCCGTGGTACTAAGGAGCTGCTCCTTATTTACATGGCCATTAGCCAACAGGTTAAACGTAACCGCAAGGATCTGTCGACATGCTGGATAGATTACAAGAAGGCCTACGACTCGGTACCACATACTTGGCTCATTAGGATTCTAGAGTTGTATAAAATAAATGCAACCCTACGCAGCTTCCTGTTCGCATGTATGGGGCAATGGAGAACGGTGCTTCACTATCCCGAATGTAGACAGATCCAAAGAAACAGTGAACCGATTAGGATCGAGCGTGGAACATTTCAGGGCAATAGGCTGAGTCCGCTGTGAAAAAAAAAAAATATATGTCTTTTATGATTGGAGTTCCTGAATCGCAGTATGAAGAAATCAATAATGCTGATTGTTGGCCAGTAAATACTCAGTTTAATGAATTGGTGTAGTTTCGCAACCACAGAAAATCAACGGCAGGTCAAGAAAGTCAGTGATAAACCCATTCAAGTATTTTACCAGAATGTTCGAGAATTACGAACAAAAACAGCCACTCTTTATACAAGCCTTCTGGATTCTTCGTACGACCTGATTGCTATTACTGAGACGGGTCTTAATCATTCTTTACATGATGGAGAACTCTTTCCACCATATTACACAACACTACGGTGTGATCGTGCCGATGTACGTAAGCAAGGAGGAGTACTCTTAGTAACTTCTTCGCGATTGGAATTGAACCACGTTACCATCACTAATGTAAACGTGGCCTCTTTCGAGATTATTTGTGCGACTGTCTACTTTGAGAACTTTATATTTCTGTTGCGTAGTATATATTCCACCTAAAAGTGATGGTGATGAATACATGCATTTATATCAGTTATTACAAAATTAGTGTACTAAATATGAAAAGGTGTTAGTGATCGCAGATTTTAATATGCCTTCCACGACCGTGGAAATACAAAATTATTATGAGTATGTTACTGCATTCTGTGAATTCCAACAGGTAAACGAAATACTTAATATTAATAATCGTATTCTGGATTTACTATTAACGTCATCAGTCGTTAACGTCAAGGTGGAGGCGGCGGCGAGCTCAGGGAGCGTACGGTCTTCAGTTAACATTACTGACAATAATTTAGAAAATGGTAACAGAATCATGATAAGCAAGACATGGAATTTTACCAAGTGTAACTTTTCAACGCTGTATAATTTGTTGGAGTTAATTGACTGGGGTCCATTATATCTCATTGACGAACCGGAAACAGCAGTGTCTTATTTTTATGAGACGGTAAACGAAGTGGTTAGTATTTGCACACCTAGAATAAATCGTAAAATGAATGAATAAAAACAACGGTTTACCCGACCATAATTTCGTGAGTAAAGGCAAAAACTGAATTTTAATAACCGCTACACAACATTGGATCGCTATCCTTTGCCTATAGGTTAATATCAGGCGCGAATACCTTGATACATTTAATGTAAAAAAGCGACTATCATGACAAACATACTAGAGACACACACAAAATAGTGGTACCTTTACTCGGGCGTGTATAAATTGGGATGTGGGGTGAGGCAGGGGGGGGGGGTAACCTCTCCTCGGCTCTTTAATTTATATATAAACAAGTTGATCGTTGTGCTCAGCAGCACCAACATAGGCTGTCATATAGATGGGGTGTGCGTAAATAACATCAGTTACGCAGATGATATGGTGCTGCTGAGCCCATCGATCAGCGCCATGCGCAGACTGCTACTTATTTGTGAAGAGTATGTACAAGCTCAGGGACTCACATACAATACGAAGAAGAGTGAAGTGATGGTGTTTAAGGCTGGTAATAAAACTTACTCAAGTGTTCCTCCTTTGCACCTCTGCGGTACCACTTTGAAGAAAGTGGATCACTTTAAGTATCTGGGTCACTGGGTTTCAGAGGACTTAGTTGATAACCTAGATTTAGAGCGAGAGCGCAGGGCGCTATGTGTGCGCTGCAACATGCTGAGCCGCAGGTTTGCATGGTGTACTGATCAGGTAAAGGTGACCCTTTTTAAGGCCTACTGCCAATCCTTTTACACCTGCAGCCTGTGGGTGAAGTACACGCAGCGCACTTACAACACCCTGAGAGTACAATATAACAACGCGTTTAGGATGTTGTTTGGGCTGCCGCGCCACTGTAGCGCTTCAGCTATGTTTGCGGAACAACACGTGGATGGTTTTCATGCCATCTTACGAAAGCGTTGTGCCTCTCTGCTAGAGCGGATGCGAACCAGCTCGAACGGTATCCTGAGCGTGTTGGCTAACCGTTGGGACTCGCCAATGTTGCGGCACTGGATGCGATTGCACACTGCCTAAGCATAAACTTCTTTTATTTATTTTTAGTGATACATACTATTAAAACAATCTATGGACTTAGTCTGAAATAAACAATTATTATTTCCTTTATTTTAAATATATACATATAAATTACATTTTTAAATACATATAAAAAAATACAATATATATTTAAAAATATAAAAAATAGTAGCCCACCGGCATCGGGAACAAGGTCCAAGCTACCGGTGGTCAGGGCTCCAGAGAGAGGAACTTCCTAACAATACGAGCCGTGTCTAGGAGTACCGCTTTCTGAATCAAGCCCCTGACCCAGCTGCCTAACGAGAGCCTCTTGAGGTGTTGGTCGAGGCTCTTGGCCATAAGGCCATTGGCCGTAACAACTATCGGCACAATGATTGCAGAGTCTACCTCCCACATGTCGACAACCTCGTGCGCCAAGTCAAGATACTTAAGTTGTTTCTCTTTCTCGGCTTTCACGAGATTCTCGTCATGTGGGATAGTTATATATTATTATTATTATTATTTATCTAGAATGACCAAGACAAACAAGTCTTTCTTAGGGAATAGTGTCCGATTCTATAATAAGTTACCAAAACGAATTACAGATCTTACTGATGGGAAGTTTAAAACGCACATTAAAGCCGTACGGGCGAGGCCCAACGTTTACTGACCATCGTCCTTACTTGAGTTAACTAATACTCCATATCTGACTTACTACCACCCTAAGTCCCTAGCCCTACTATACTTGATGTTTTTTAGTGCGGTATGTTATTTGGGACTTTATTATTTTAATGACTGGATTCCAAACAGGTGGTACCTGCCAACCAACTTCTCTATTAATGTAAGGATGATTTTTAATTTCAATAGCCTCACGAATAATTCTTGTTACATATCGGTTCTCTTTCACAAGGACTTGAGGTTGATCAAAAATCTATAATAATCAATAATATACGCATTTTTTTCAATTAATTGCTATGTTATATTGTTATTTTATTTTTATTTATGTAATATATGATTAAGCAAACAAAATAATTTCCAAGCATCTGTATCACCAGTGAAATAATCTACGCTATAAGAAACTTTAAAAAAATTAAGGTTATGTTTGTCAGCGGCATAGTAAAAAATAAAATATCAGTAATTTAAACCTTTTTAAAAATATGCTTGGTTACTGCCTTTTCTTTTGAGGTATAATTTATGCAGATGGGGCATCAACTCTTGGAATTGGGGTGTATAAAGCAAGTTGAGGACGAATAATTTTAATATTTAAACTGACCAAAACAATGCTAAAATGTTGCTATAAAATTTATTGTTCAAGTTCTAAATGTTGACCGCAGCTTCTAGTACAAACGCGGGCCCATATTCTCACTTCTGTAGTCGTGATTTTTATACTTACTAACGTTATTTCATGACTTGAAATGCCGTCTGGATTCTTCCTACTAATTTTTCTCCGGTCAAAAAAAAATGCTTGGTTATTCCAAGCATATTTAAAAAAAAGTTTGAATAACTAAGGCTATTTTTCCTGTGACAACATAGCAGCAGCGAGCAGCTGATTTTAAAATCTACAACAGTTTTACATTGAAAATGATTAAGTTATTCAAAAAATTGACCCTACTCCCAATTCATCACTGAATAATATTAGTGAAATAAGTGAAAATATAGTGATAAAATCGTTTAAGATTCGGTGATGTTTACAGGCTACCGGCTTATTCGAATGTGATATTGTCATCTCGAAACAAACCTCGAAACAGGTACAAATCTTTATACTTAATATACTTACCAGCGTCTTGTTGTTATATTTTAAGATAATAAGTATTGAATCAATAGACATTCCGGCTACGACGCTATTAGTCCAGCAGCCACCGCCTGTTTTTTTCAGTGATTAATAACAGGCCGAATCTTCGTGAGTAGCTTCGGTTCGCCGAGACGCCCAAGTTTTCCTCTGTGAAAATTCTCGATAGAGATAGAGCTAATGTAGTATGCAGGTGTAAAACATGTCAATTTGGTGGGGTGTCGAAATTGTTCGACTAACAGTAAGTATTTTTTTCAAATGTTAAGATAATTGGATAATAATCTCAGAAAAACAATTGTCCTACAAATTTGATGGTTTGACTGAAGCGTCCTCCGCTCCGAATATTTCCAAATAACGAGGAGATAAAAATTATTAATAATCAGCAGTGTTTTTGTATACAGCTTTGTAAATGCTTGTATAATGGAATGACCACATAGTCCTACAAATAGAGTGGAATTTTTTTAGTCCTACGCTTGGAAGTTGTCACGACATATCACGGTAACACTTTTTTTATTAATAACCGTAGGACAAAAAAAACACATGTTAAGTAAGTGCATTCTTTGCGTAAATCAAACAGTGTCTTACCAAAAAATGGGTATGTATAGCCCTTTACCTGACCAAGACTTACTTTTAGTCATGCTTTTAATAACTTTGGCGACTTCTTTTACCATACATCTGAAACTTCTACCGCATCCGTCCTTAGCATCAAGCACCCGCTGCGCACAACTCAGGGGGATACAACTTTAAAATGTTCCCCAAATAACTCGGCTCTCTAGCGTGGTGCATTCTTATCCTCAACACTTACACGTACATACGATCCACCTTCCAGTTTCTTCGTTTGCTTCCAAAATTGCTTGAAGTCTTTAGTTTTGGGGAGTGTAGCTAAGATATTCATTTTAATTTGATTTAAGGTGTCCTGACACAATTTAAGCTTAGACTTGACTCCACAAAACTAAAGACTTCAAGCAATTTTGGAAGAAAGAAACTCGAGCCTTTAATAGAGAAAGTTGCAGACTTTAATACGGCTAATTATTATAGGTGTTAAATTCAATTGTTCGAAAGACTGGTTAACAGACTCGTCATTTATTTTGGACATAATAGAAACATAGTTTAAGCATACATTTTATTTTTATCTATATGTGAAGAGGACTCAAACACTAGAGTAGTTGCTGGGCTTCTTTATTTGCGCAAAAACGTTGCCGAGGCAGTTTTTACCTCTGGTGAGTAGACTGGGCTTGAAGAAAGCCATGAAATGCAATACAATTTAAATAGTTTTAGAACTGAATATCCATGGGAGTCTCGATATCCAGATTAAAGTCACCAGCTAAAATAACGTATAAACAATAGGAGTGTGTTATTTAGCTGAAATTTGAAATCAACGCAGCAAAAAGTTAGTTGTTCGATTCTACATCTACAATTACCCAAATCTGAAGAAAAATACAAAGAATAGCAAGAGCGAGTTTTGTCAGTGCAATGAATACGGAGGCTCGCATTTTAGCCGGTAAGAGCCCTTCAATCCAGATGCTTTCCTGGTGTGGAGATATTACATGAGGATTTCTCCAGGTACAGAAAAAAGAGTTCAGGAAGCTGAGGCTTCTTTTTCAGAGACAACTTTACGATAGCTCCGTAAACGTCGGCAGATTGCCCTCCATTATACTTCGAGTACATTAACAACTTAACTGTGATCGCCAACCCGCCTGCCAAGCGTGGCGATTATGGCAAAACCCCCAATGAGCCCACAACCCATCTATATTGTTGGTTGCGGTGATCTTTGTGGGAGGCCTGTGTCCAGCAGTGGACTTCATTCAGCTGAAATGATGATACTTGTAAAGTCCCCGAGTAATTTCGCTACTCACGTCGACTGTTCCGTGGTTTGATGGTCAAGGACACAATTCACCCGCGATTCCATTCAAATAGTACGCAGTTCGCGCTTTGTCGAATCACAACACTTTGTTTTCAGAGAAACCAAGATCGTCTTCCAAGGAAGCTACAATTACACCTCGCTCTAGTATCATACCCACAACTTCAACTTGATGACACTCGTTAAGTTAATTTTGTATTCCTCTTTATTAAAAAGTTTCTGAATGAATACAAAATCCAGCCAAATACACATTTAAGCTATAAAAATGCTAAAACACCATTTGTTTGTGCATCACACGTCGTACTGTGCAAACCAGTTGCGAATAATTAGTTATAGTTATTACTACTGGGACCCGCGGTTTCACCCGCGTTTAATTTAAAAGAAATTTACAGTACTTCGACATAGAATATGTATATTGGATTTAAAGGGGCTTTTTTTTGCACGGAACTCTAATTATTTTTATTAAATAAAAGTAGCCTAAGTTATTCCCAGTGAAGTCCCGTTAAAATCGGTCGAGCCGTTTCGGAGATTACCCGGAACAAACAGACAGATAGACACAAAAAAATTGAAAATTGTTTTTTTATAGGTACCGTATATTATTTCATATGCATTTATTAAGAAGCTGTTATTTTGACATTACAAACAGACACTTCAATTTCATTTATTTTTGTAGATAGATTACAAACAGACACTTCAATTTGATTTATTTGTATAGATACGACATATTTCCTGTATATAAGCACCTCCATAAACGAGCTGGCTCTAGTAGATTAACGCTAGTGCCAGCGTTAAAATGTTCGTATTATACTTTGTTACGTCCTACATTTTGGCTGCAAGTACAAATGAAGCGGCGAGAATCTTAGCAGTGTTTCCTGTTCCTTCTATCAGTCATCAACTGGTGTTTCGACCTTTAACTCAAGAGTTAGCGAGACGAGGACATGAAGTCACCATCATCACAGCGGATCCTGTATTCTCAAAAGGCGAAGCTCCTGCCAACCTGACAGAAATTGATGTCCATGACATATCATACAATATTTGGAAGGAAAAATTCATAAATGCAGGTTCAAAAGGAAGCAAAAATGACCTCATATCGCAAATGAACATAATATTACAGACATTTGTTCTAGTGTTCGATGCTCAAATACAATCAGATGTGGTACAAACAATGATTAACGATAAGAGTAAACACTTCGATATATTACTGCTCGAATCTATTTTTAGACCAGCATTAGCATTTTCTCATATTAATAAAAAAGTGCCTGTGGTTCTCGTGAGCTCGTTTGGAGCTGCTCCGGGTAATTATGAACTGGTTGGAGCTGCAGATCATCCGATTCTTTACCCTTCCGCTTTACGCCAGAGGCTTTACAATCTCAGTTTCTGGGAAAAAATATCAGAATTATACACCCATTACCAAACGGTTAAACTATATAAAAATAATGAGAAATTAGAAAACGAAGTACTGAGAAAAAATTTCGGACCTGATATTCCACCAGTTGGGGAATTGGAAAATAATGTAGACATGTTATTTCTAAATGTGCACCCGATATTTGAAGGGATTCGGCCCGTTCCTCCAACCGTGATCTACATGGGAGGGCTACACCAAAAACCTCCAAAGGAATTACCAGCGGTACGTACTTCAAACTTATTTAAAACCAGCTGGCACCCGTGGCTTCACCCACGTTTTTAATTTAAAAGAAATTTAGAGCACTTCGACATAGTCACTTCACATAGAATATATATATATATTGGACTTCAAGGTTTTTTGCGCGGAATCCTAATTATTTATCTAAAATAAAAGCAGCCTTAGTTATTCCTTATAACATCAGCTATCTGCCAGTGAAAGTCCCGTAAAAATCGGTCCAGCCGTTTCGGAGTATACCCGGAACGAACAGACAGATAGACAAAAAAAATAATGTTTTTTTGTTGTAGGTACTGTATATACTTTCATATGCATTTAGTAAAAAGCTGTTATTTTGACATTACAAACAGACACTTCAATTTTATTTATTTGTATAGATAGATATTTAAATAAATATTTAGAAAATCATGTTACGCGCCCACTAACCTGTTGTTCTGGTCATATTGAACATAAAGAGTATTAAAATTGGGCATATCTCCTAGAGCTCATTATAGCGATCATTGTGAGGCCCATGTTCCGTAGTAAACAGTTACTAGTGTAGTGTGTGTGTGTGCGCCTTTTAAATTTAGACAATGCCTACAAAACATGAATAATTCAAATAAAAAAGTCTAGACTGACCTCGAACTGACCACACTATAATTAGCTGATATAAATCCTGAATGTAAGGTAATCATAATAATTGATCTGAGTTCTTAAAAAAGTATGAGTAAGCAACGTTTTAAGTATTCATAAACACTTTAAACAAAAAAGCAACTACATTATAAATTATACAAATAAGGAATGAGTGCGCAATCTGCCTTAATTATTGTCTATTGTTAATTCTATCTCGTACAAATAATTTATCCTAAGAACAAACTTAAAATTTTAGCTGATAAATATGTTCTCGCATACATTCCATCTACAAATATGTGTGTACGCACAATATTGTAAAATGTATCATGTTATTTTAAGACTATAGACTATTATTCCTATTGTCGGTACAAATTAAAAAAAAATTGGCTCGTTAGTGACGAAGATACGGAGCAATTAAAATTCATTTATTTGAGTAAAACGTCTATGTTTGGATTCATAATTGTGTTCACTCACCAAATTTAAACTTATTGAATCGGTCCGGTAGATTCGGAGCAAATTGACTGTGACAGACGGACGGACAGACATAGACACACTCTATTGATCCTATAAGGGTTCCCCCGTTTTTTCATTTGGACGGTCGGAACCCTAAGAACGAGTTTTTTTTTGCATAACTTGATGAATAAATTTCAGATACATAAAAAGCTGTATTCACAATTTTTATAACTGTGGCGTAATAAAAACGTGATTTTTTGTGCTCACGTATCAACTTTACTTTTTTATGATTTTTTATAAAAATAAAAATTATAATTGCTAATCGTTCATAGTTAGTTACACTCCTCATGTTGGCCATTTATACGTCCTCTGCTGAACAAAGGCCTCCCCATAGATTATCATATATCACACTCACTGATCGGTAAACGGTCGGAGAGGTAAGCAACACTTGGCGCGGTCATCTATAGATTGATGACCGCGGTAGTGGTATATGAACTGAGCATCTTCGTGCATCGGAGGGCACGAAAAAGCGTAGGTCCTAGTTGTTGTCATTAGATGGCAGTCGTTAAGCCAAGTCAGAGGCCTTTGGGCCGCTTGAATGACTCCGACTCAAGGTTGGCCACTAACCACAGGAAAAGAAGAAAAATGATTGCAAATAATCTCTCAATAAACACTATCCATATAAAAAAACTCTTTTAATATACACTATCCATATAAAAACTCTTTTAATATACACTATCCATATAAACTGCTAAAAGACCCCTTAAAATAAAGTTCACTATTTTATACGCAATGAATGCGTTTATAATTTTTTTGACTTTGTATTTTTTTTTAATCTGGTAGCTAATCCTGTTTTTAATTGCAATACGAAGTCTAGCCAATACTTCGATGAATCATGTGACATCCAAACTAGTTCTTTTTTTTTAGGATCTCAAGTCTTACTTAGACTCGTCTAAGAATGGTGTAATTTATATTAGTTTTGGCACAAATGTGGCCCCTTCTTTGTTACCTACAGAAAGGATTCAGACTTTAGTGAACGTGTTCTCCCAATTGCCTTACGATGTGTTATGGAAATGGGACAAAGATGAACTGCCAGGACGCAGTGATAACATCAAAATATTCAAGTGGTTACCTCAGTCAGACCTACTCAGTAAGTTGTTTTAATTTGAAGAATTTTTGCACGGGTTTCCTAGATGGTTTAACATTAAAATTTTAGGGGCTGCCTGACTAATTTTGGATTCAAACCGAGATTTTAATCGTGAGCTTTTAACTTCATGCAGTTGCTAACTGCACAGCTAACATGTAAATCTGGAATTTCACCTTGCAAATAGCAAAGAAACCAGCTACTAATTATTCAATTTTCCGTAAGAGGAAAACCATACATAATACAATTTGAATTTGAATTGTTGTTGTCATTGTTGAATTACACTAATTTAAGGCGTCATTTTCTATAACAGGACACCCAAATGTGAAACTTTTTATAACACAAGGTGGATTACAATCAACCGACGAGGCTATTACAGCAGGAGTACCTTTAATTGGTCTTCCAATGTTGGGTGATCAGTGGTTCAATGTGGAGAAATATGTGTACCTGAAAATTGGAGTTCAGCTTGATTTAGAAACAGTTACTAATCACCAGTTTAAGAATGAAATTAATGCTGTCATTGAAGATAACAGGTTAGTATACAGACAAAATAAAATATAGGCGCAATTTGTTATGCCTTCCAGTAGACAACAGTGTCAACATTCAAGCTATAGATAACATCCGTCTGATACTGATAATTCATATTTCTTGCAGATTTCTAGATTCGTACGTGTATAATACTTAGTATGTAAGACGTTGTGTGTGTTTTCCAAAATATAGACATGATTTCTTCGCATGGGATTCGACAGATACGATTAAGGGATTATGTTTATGCAGTCCTGACACCTATGTGTTTTTGCGGACGATGAATGATGATGAACGTGTTTACGCTATGATACGTGTGTATGCTTCTCAAGTGGCAGTTGATCATCCAATTTTTACTTTAATTAACTTTTAATATAATCATTGCAACACCCAGAGTGGGGTCTTTTCAGGATAATATCTGCTTGGCCTTTTGCAGTGCACTGCTAGATATAGGCTTCAAATACAATTTTACAATGAGTCGTATTTTCTAAAACCAAGATCAAGGACAAAGATTTGACAGTCGCATTTAGACCGCTGCTGCTTAGGAAATTTGGGTTGATAAATTAAATTACTTCCCCTACTGTCCTATAAGGTTACACTACTACTACTATCTGTCGATCATTGGTTCTGTGTGCAGGCTAGGTTATCGTTGGATTGCTTCTCTCGCTTGTAGCGGAGACGTGTATGGTTGAAAATCACGGTCTTTTGGTTTTAGTTACCGTCGCAATATAGAGAAATTAAGAAACATGATACAAGATGAACCAATGCGTCCGCTGGAGCGCGCCATATGGTGGACGGAGTACCTTTTGCGGCACCGTGGTGCGAAACATCTGCGTTCACCTGCTGCAAGAATTACTTGGACGCAGTACCTGGAACTTGAATTGGTTTTAACTTTAATAATTATATTATTAGTTCTTATTGTACTAATGTTTGCTGCTGTGTATGTGTTGTACAAGTATTTTACGAGTAACATACCTGTCAAACGTAAAGAAAGTTAATGAAATATTTACGCATGTTTTATGATAAAACATTGCCATTCTTCTAATGTTTTTTGTATTTTATCCAAACCGATTGTTTGGTACAAATTAAAGTCTTAATTAGGTCGTCAATTATGTGGTACACTTAAATCAGTATTGAAAACGAGTCTTCAAAATGCTATACTGTATCTGATTATGAAAACAGTATACGAGGTTTACGTGACCAGTATCTTAAGAAACTTCACTTACATCGTCAGTGTCAGTCAGACAAAAGGTGGATCTTACATACCAATAAGTATTAAGTATACATACAAACGACAGTAAATTATTTAACTCAGAAGTGATTGTTGAGCAATTCTCCTTTGTATTCTAATTATCAAAGCTTGCTTTTAGAAATAATTTAAATATAACATGTAGCTCCTGTTGGCAGTGGCCAAGTACCTAGCTGGCTGGTCAAAGACAATGAACAGAAAGACCAAAAAGATGTTGGTACTATTGTTTTATTTCTTTATTGTGTAATGCACGGTAATCTAAAATTATGTAACGCTTGAAGTTGAAGTGAAGAGAGTCATCCTTTTTTATTTCTCGTGATTGTAGCCAACCTTGTTTCAGAGTTGTCCAAGACAGCCAAAGGCCTCTGATTTGGCATAGCGACAGCTGTCTAAATATTTTTGCGCAACGTACGATAAAAATCTGTTGGTGCTACTCTTTTTGCAGCATCTACATCCACGAGTACAAGAACCCAGCTTCATCTGTATTGTTCGTTTAATTTCGAGATTTGAACTGAATGTGTTCAATTTTGTGCGCTTATCTGAGTAATGACGAAAGGAAACTTTACTCATTAGTGGAAACTATACTGCGTTAATGCTAGCGGTGTGATATTATTACGTTTGTGGTTACTTTTGATGTATGATTATGAGTTTGAGGGGTCTCGTAGTATTGCTATGTTATCCATCTGTCACAAAAATTGGTGTTGTCCATCTTCTTTTTCTGCGTGGTGCTATTTTTTTACTTTTTCTATGTACATCGAAAACTTGTTTTATTCTTACCAGAGTAGCTGTATATGTGTATTTAAAACGAAGGTCTCTCTGACGAAGGTCAATCAACCACGCCTTCAAAGTTATTTAGTCTCTAATGTCAAGTAACTTCAACAGCTACAGTACCCCTTTTAACCGAAATACAGTAATGTTTACAGTGTAAACAGTACCTGGCTGCGATTTTGCGCATAACAATCAACTAGGTTGTGCTGCGCCAGTCAGAGCCTATTAATAAATACTAATATAAATTGTATTATTGTATATGTATTGTATTAAATAAATTGATTGTTATCAATAAGAATTATAAATAGTGCAATAGTTACAATTAATGAAATATCAAATAGCCGATACTGAAAAGCGCAATAACTTAAATACTTACTATTAATAATATCTAACAAACAACAATGTAATGTCATCATCATCATCATTCATCATCATTTCGGCCATTTATACATCCACTGCTGAACAAAGGCCTCCCCATAGATTTTCACAACTGTGTCATCATTCTGGGGGGTATTTGCCAAAACTCACCACGCTTGGCAGGCGGGTTGGTGAGCGCAGTATGGCTACCGTTTCACGGAAGGGACGCTACTGCCCATCCCTCTGGTGTAGATTCCCTTAGTCGCCTTTTACGACATCCACGGGAGGAGATGGAGTGGTATTCTTAATCCGGACACCACACAATGTAATGTAGCATGAATTTATGTTTAGAAAATAAAACTAACAATATGTCATATATGTATGAACAATGGCATCATCATCATTTCAACCGAAAGACGTCCACTGCTGAACATAGGCCTTCCCCAAAGATCGCCACAATGACGGATCCTGCGCTATTCGCATCCAGTGAATTCCTGCAACCTTCACCAGGTCATCGGTCACTCTCGTAGGGATCTGCCCACGCTGCGTCTTCCAGTAAGACTCTCGAGAATTTTTCAGCCTCATTGGCCATCCGTTCTACGAGCAACGTACCCCGCCCACTGCCACTTAAGTTTAGCAATTCTTCTTCTTCAATTCTTAGTAGAACAATGTAATAACAACGAATAAAATATTAAATTAAAGTAAATCAGCAGCTTCCTCTCTCCTACATAACTACGTTGTGCCTGACAGGGTCCATAATTGATTGAGATTTAAGCCTACCATCTATTTTAACTTATGGAACACAATTGTTGCATGATTATTTATAAGTAATTAATAAAATGTATTGAGGGTGTCCGGAAATAAAGTCAGTCTGTATCAAGCTATCTGGTTGTTTACTTCATGGTGACAGCGGTGCGTGAATTAATTAAACTTGGCGTATATATCGAGGTGTTAAGACAGTGAAAAGTGTTTTTATATTCGCCACAAACTATTCCATAACGAAAAATACAATGGAACATGCGCGGCCACCGGCAGAATTGTGTCTAGAAGGAGGGCCGGCTAACCGGGCTGACGCGTGGCGTAAGTGGTTACGACAGTTCCAAGTATTTTTGAAGGCGTCAGGAGTTTACAAGGAATCTAATGAGGTGCAAGCCAGTTTGTTAATCAATTTGATTGGGTCGGAGGGATATGATATCTTTACAACATTCAAGTTTGATAGCGATTCTGAAAAGGAAAACATTGAAAAAGTTATAGAAAAATTCAATGCTCATTTTGGTACGAAATCTAATACTGCCATGGTAAGATTCAAATTTTTTACAAGATGTCAAGAGGTCGGAGAAAGCATCGACGAATATGTTACCGTACTTAAACTCCTGAGCCAGCGATGTGAATTTGAGCAACTGGAGGACAGCTTATTGCGGGATCGGATCGTATGCGGTGTTAAAGACATCGCAGTACGCGATAGATTGCTGCGGACAGATGATTTATCACTGGAGAAGGCGATAAAAATATGCCAAGCTAATGAAATCTCCAACGACGGTGAAAAACAAATATAAGGAATTAAGGGTGAATCCATGAAAAATGCTTCGGTGGACAGTGTTTGGAGAGGACGGCGAGGCTTGCAACGTGGGTTTGAGGTTGCGAGTTCGAGTCGTATAATGCAGCGCAGGGCTGGCGCAAGCGCCGGCGGCCGTAGCTGTGGAGCGGGTAGCAGCGCCGGTGCGGGCGGCGCGGTGAGCGGGCCCGGCACGCTATCTGGTTGTTTACTTCAACAATAATTAAGTGAATTGAATTGAGAGGGATAGTTTATTATTTTCAGAAAATCATACAGATTCGCCCCGTCAAGCTTACGTATATTGTATTCGCTTCACCTGTGACCAGTTTCTCTGAACAAAACAAGCGTCTTTTGTATTTATTCCAATAATAAAAGCCTATTTAATACTAATGATATTGCTAACCGACTTCAAAAAGTTAACTGGTGCAGAATGCTTTCGAGTTGGTCTCATATAAATTTTATTACATTTGATTGAGTAGTTTTTTAACCAGCTTCAATAAACAGTTTAATTTGACTGCACTTATCTAGATGCTGTCTTAATAGTTTCGATACCTTTCAGATCAGAGAACCGATTTGACTAATTCTTATTTTTAGTGTTATATACTGATACCAAATTGGAATAAGTTCTTACATTTTTTTACACAAAAAATAAACTAATAAAACTTTTTAACAAAAAAAAATACCGAATTCAAAAACCCTACGCGATATAAAAATATTAAAACCACTGATAAGGAAAAAAAACTTTATTTATGAAGTCAGGCGAGGCCAAGTATGCCCGAAACATAGTTCATACAGACAATCGAGAAGTTACATTTTATACCTGGCCCCGCCCGACTTCATAAATAAAGATTTTTTTCCATTACAGTGGTTTTAATATATTTATGAAGACGATTTGTGTTTTGTTAAAACGTTAAATTTTTATATACTTTGCTATTTTGCTTGTCTTATGATGCTATTACGAAATCGATTTAAATAAAATGTTGTACGTGTAATATCGGGTGTGAATTAAATGACACCCAGATTGATTACAGAATTGGTTCATTAGCCTTGATCACACAAAATTGTCTTTACTAATACACAAAGAACGCGGCAGATTGATGTCCTTTTTTATGTAACCACGAGACAATCATCGACGTCATTTGCCTGGTGGTAAGTGTTACACCTGCGCATAACAATGGTAAGTAATGCTATCCAAGACTAGTCTTGTGTGGCGCCAGTCACTTAGTATAGTGTCTTATGCGCAGTAATTTCATTAGCTACAGTGCCCTTCAAGTCGGAACTGATTGGCAGCCAAAAAACTGGCATTGCGTTGGCAGGTGCCAACAGGTCTCTAGCGTGATCATACGAGGACCTGGAGCCTCCCTTAGGTGCCGAAAATGACCACTCCAGTGGTTTGAGCCGATAGGAGTCCGGCATACCCCTTCGCCCTTCCCCGGGGCGAAGGAAGTTCATGAAGAATTTCCACTGGGCACCAATAAAAAAAAGGTGCCAACAGGTACCTAGCTAGATTCTTGCAGTAAGAACCGAGACCAGTAAACAGTACAGTACTTACAGTTTTGTAAGCGACTGGTAAGACGCGCACTTGCTTCATCACCATTAATAAAAAATGGCGCATACATTCGCAAATATACAGCTCAAAGTAAAACATTGCTCAAGTACTTTTGAGAGGCGGTAAGTCAAATTACGGCGATGACGATAATGTAGACGAGTCATACCGTGATACATTATATGGTAATAAATCTTATTTTTATAAAGTCGCTACTGTTAATAACTTTAACCATTCATCATCATTTCGGCCGAATGAAGTCCACTGCTGGACACAGGCCTCCCCCAAAGATCCACAACGACCGATATGGATGTGTTGTGGGCTCATTGGGGGGTTTTGCCATAATCGCCACGCTTGGCAGACGGGTTGGCGATCGCAGTTGAGTTGTTAATGTACTCGAAGGACGCTGCTGCCCATCCTCTGGCTAATCCCTTAGTCGACTTTTACGACACCCATGGGAGGAGATGGGGTGGTGGCATTCTGAGCCGGCACCACACGGCACTTTAACCATTATGATTCTAATAATATACCTGCGACTTATTCATATATTATAATGATACATTACGTCTAATTTCTCGCCATATATATTGACATACATTTATAGATCTCTGTATGTATTGTATTGCTCATAAAACATAACAATAGCCTATTATTTCATCGATGAAAATACAGTCATGTAATAGTCTGCTTTCGCTACAGCTATTATTATGATACTGGCTGTTACAGCATATAAAAGCATAATGTTCATTTTTCTGGTCCTTTTCGCCGCATAAGGACCAAAAGGTAATAAAACTGGCGTTCTTTATTGCAAAATTTTGAAATAAGATTAAACTTTCTTAAGTGGAAACGGTTGCCGAATGATATTTACCGGAAGGAAATTATATAAATATAAAAAACGTTAAACGTATAAAGTAACTTTAAGTAATAGGTAGATTGGAATTTCTGGTCCGTACCCAAGGACACTCTTTACTAATTGGGAAGAACGGTGACTTTTGTAATCGCCAGTTGGTCTTTTAAAGAAATAGCTGTATACGGCCAAAGAGGTTTTACAATGTCAACATAACAATACAACATGACATAAACAAAATAAAATTTAACAGATCTTTACAATTACATGTTTTCGTTATCATAACATCAATCTGATTAAAAACTCACTGCTAGATAGAGGTCACTCAATTGATTACTAACCAATTATTTGTATTTAAAATTACATAGAGAAGCCAACTTTAGGTGCGAATACTAGTAATTGATGAACTTTCATTACACAGACAGAGATACAGTAACGGATGTTTCGTTGCAGGGAGGATGGTACATTACTAAGAGGTGCTACTGTATTTTTCCATCAAAAGTAGTTACAGCTAGCTAGTAAAAAGCCATCATCGAAACCAGCCACGAAAGCCCTGTTTCGTAGAACCAAACGTTCCGATATCAAAGATTGTTCGATCCTTGTCTAGTTTAAGGTAGTTCTAAGCTCTATTTAATATTATGCCTTCTACCCTCACTTCTGGTGAAGTGACGGAGATGAGCAGCCATTTTGGCACGATTGAGTCGACGTTCGACTACTGAGAAGGAAGCTGTGTTGCAGTGCCGTGCACGCCTATGTGTCCGAAATCACATTGTACAGCTTGACTTTTTGTTCTGATCGTATCAGAACAAAACTTAACATTAAAGTGTTTTGGATTCCGTAAGACTTTTCTAGAAACCTAGTGATGTCACATCCATCCACGAGGAAGCGAGCTGTCTCAGCAAGCCTGATCCGATCCAGGATAAGGAGCTTAAGGTTGGTGGAGTTGAGATTGCTTTATTCTAGACAAGGATCTAAATTGTAGTCATAGTATCGTAATTCTAAAGTCTTCAAAAGTTCCTCATACAGTCCACTACCTCTTTAGGTCCACGTGCTACAAAGATACATGTACATATGTGTGTACTAGATGGGCACGTGGGGAGACGGAGGCGCCCGCCGCTGCTGTGGGTGCCCCCTGCTCGCACCAACCTCCTGCAGCACGCGCCGCTGACGCGCGCCCTGCATACGCTAAATATGGTGTCACAACAGATTGACTGCTTCAATTGTACTCTGAGTGAATTCAGACAGGCCGCATTTTGTAAAATTATTCTTGGTTGTTCATAATCATATAATTGTAAGTCTAATCTTGTAAGCTATTATAACTAAAACTACACTATTGTATTAGGCAACCCTGTGATGATAGTTGTGTGTGTTCAAATTCAAATTCAAATTTCTTTATTCACAATAAATAGAGTACAATAGGTGTTTACACGTGACACATAGTTCTAAGTCTATTTAACCTTCAAACGGCATGTGAAATTATAAAACATTAAAAGATACAATTTATAAGTAGCTAATAAAATGTCAATGTAGAAATTACGATCGATGCAAATGTTAAGTTTTAATAAGTCATTTATAGCTATATATTATCAACATTACATTTTCTATTATTATTGTCAAACCACTCCTGTGTGGAATATATCATTTTACCCAGTAATAAGACCTGCAGTTTGCGCTTAAATTGAGGTAGAGGGAGCTCCTGAATGTAGAGTGGCAACCACACATTTGTTATAAAATAAATATTAGCCCATAGACGTTTGCTGTTGAACTTGCTAGTTCAGAGTTTCAGACCGACCGTACCGCTTCAAAACGGCTGTGAGGAGAATTAATATCGCGACGCTTGGCTATAAGGTTTATGATCGTAGTATGTGGTTTTTAGCTTTCAAAAGGTTAAATTATCCGTAAGCGTCAAACCGTATGCCGTGTGGTGCCGGCTCAGAATACCGCCACCCAATTTCCTCCCGTGGGCGTCGTAAAAGTCGACTAAGGGATCAGCCGGAGGATGGGCAGCAGCGTCCTTCGAGTACATTAACAACTCAACTGCGATCGCCAACCCGTCTGCCAAGCGTGGCGATTATGGCAACACCCCCCAATGAGCCCACTTCATACCCATATCGATTGTTGTGGAGATCTTTGGGGGAGGCCCGTGTCCAGCAGTGGACTTCATTCGGCCAAAATGAGTGAAGTGTCAAACCACAACTCTCTCAAAGGGAAAAATGACCCAGTCCTTGCTTAAACCCTAATCACAAGAATATTACAGTTCATTACTTATAAACACAGGAAATACTAAGACGAAGAATATATTACGTTTCTTTTGCGTCCCTAACTACGTGGAAATATTCCTACAATTCCACAGACAACGCACCGTTGCTCACAAAACACAATTCCCACTCGTTAAAAGAAGTCATACAATTTTTTATAGTCCAATTATTCAAAGTTGAAAACTAAGTTCGCGAGGTAATTTTCCGAAACTTTCTTACGAAATAAATTGGATTCCTTTGTCGTCTCAAATTTTATATTTAAGGACCTTCTTACATTACCTTAGTTGTGAAATTGAAGTTTAGTAATCAAACGGTAATGTTTTGTGGTCCTCGGGTCAGAATCTCCCAATAAATAATGGGCAAGAAGGTGGACATGCCTGGTTCTCAAATCCAAAAAAACGAGTCGTTTTACCTTCTAACGGTAGTCTTTGCTGATAACAAACTGTTTCCAAATTCAAAGTCAATTTTTTTAATTCAAATATACCAAATATTGCCACTTTAGAAACGTCAGAATATAAGTTGCACGGTTCCAAATAGTTTAATCTCGTGGAGAAGAGCCGGCAAGAGTCCACATAACACCTTACCTTTCGTCAGATGAAATGTTTTTATAGCGCCACCATGGATAGGCCACGGTATGTGTCTCATTATATGCAGCTGCAGATAGTTGAGCTTAGTGAATATTCTAATAATATACACTAAATTTAACAAAAATACCTCGAAAAATAAATCGAAAGATTTATGTAATTTTTTTGCAGAGGATGTCATTTAGTAGAATGCCCTCTGCCAATGTAATGTGCCATATGGTGCCGGCTACGAACAGCGCCAACCCATTTCACCCTATGGGTGTCGAAAAAGGTGACTATGGGATTAACCGCAGGATGGGCATCAGCGCCATTTGAGTACATTAACAACCCAACTGCGATCGCCAAACCGCCTGCCAAGCGTGGCGTTATGACAAAACCCCCAATGAGCGCACAAAACACCCAGAAGGGTCGTTGTGGTGATATTTGGGGAGGCATGTGTCCAGCAGTGGACTTTATCCCCCTTTAACGATGAACGACGAATGTAACGGACATGTTAAAGGGTGTTATGACCTTACTATTGAATAAACAATTATATTTTGTTTTCTGTTATTCTATTCTATTCTAAATATATAAATATGAGTTATTAGATAATGTTCTTAGGAGGTGGGTGAAAAGTTCAGGTTGTCTTTAAAATCTGAACTAGCACTTTTAATCCATAATATTAAGTCATTATAATTTCTAAAGCTCTTTAACAATATCTAATGAAGCAGTACAGTCTGGCCAATAAGCAAGACATATTCATAATATTATTAAATGCTGTCTGGAAATAAATTACTTTGCTCATTTTAAAAGGTTGCTAGCTTGCCTCTGGTCAGGCCATTATTTGTCGCATTTTCTCCCATACAAAGGCTGCTGTCAACGCGTACACATTGTTGTGGTCAGTTTCCGAAGCGGAATTCTTTTTGCTATCTGACGAAAGTTATGGGAGGCCGAATGTATTTTAATTTGGTCATATAATTATTTATTTTTATTCAGCTGGTAATAGAACTTTAGTGGTAATAACGAAAAGGTAGAAAAGAGGTCTGTAATACAAAGTTACATACAAAATACCAAATATGTACTAGTTATTATTTTGAGCTGTTAGCAGTTTTATTATTATTACTTCTTTTATTTCCTTTAATGGCTAGACAGACATGACTTTTATTTTTAAAGTTTTATCCTTTATTAAACCAAATTTTATCACCATTACAGTTTTAACCAAGGCAAGGCAAAATATACCTTCTGATCAATGTACTTCGATTCTATTCATTGGCATATGTGAGGTGAAATTAGCTTATCCGATCACAATGATATTTGCTTTAGGTACGATACTACCAAAAGCCTTGGCAAGGTACTCAAAAGGAACCCCAAGAAAAGGAGCGTACTTCAAGAAGGATCATAAAGTAGAACTAAGGGATCCCACTAGGCTAAACTCTACTATAGATGTAGAATTTGAGGCGGATAGAATATCACAGCCAGTAAAAACCTGTTGGATAAATAACTGTCCGAAAAAGAGGCAAAATTGCAAAGGGAACCATGGTGGTCAATTGCCTTAGAAAATCGAAGACAGGACACCAGAAAAGATTTCAACTATGCGAAGTCAACAAAGGACTTCACTATATACGAAAAAGCGCTTACACACCATAGCAAACAAATTCGCAAAGCAAAAAGAAGGCCGTGGAGGTATTCACTGTCACAACTTAAGCAGCTATCCGGCAGGAATGAAATTTGCTGAAGGCAATGAGATCGACGAAGTTCAATCGACTGTCATCCATAAGAAATGACCAAGGTAAACTAACTACAGATGGGAAGGAGACTAGCAATAATACTCAAAATTAACTTCCCAGACTCGGTAGAACTACACAATGTTGCTCAAAACATCATTACAATGACAGAACTTCCAAGGATGACTGGTAGACTGCAAAGAAATTCGTTGACGTAGATAAAATACGTTGGGCGATACGTAGTTTCTGTCCATATAGATCCCTTAGACTGGACGGAATCTATCCCATTCTACTACAAGAGGGCAGCAACATTCTCTTACCTCACCTCTGCAGACTGGACATGGCCGTCATAGCCTTTTGGTGTGTCCCCGCAGTCTGGAGAGAAGTTAAAGTAATGTTTATCCCCAAGCCGGGAAAAGCAGATTATGAAGATGCCAAATCATACCGGCTGATAAGCTTGACATTCTTCTTCCTAAAAGCAATAGAGAAGATGATTGGCAGGTATATTAGAAATGGAGCGCTGAAGCGCAGTTGTATAGTACAACATGCAATATGCATATCAACAAGGTTAGTCTACTGAAACATCACTACATTATGTAGTAGATTGAACCAAAAGGACTCTGGCAACTACAGAGATCTCAGTAGCAGCATTTCTTGATATTGAAGGTGCATTCGATAGGACGACCTTTGAGTCAGTAAGGGCTGCTGCTGAGAGACATGGCTTAGAACCCACAATAATAAAATGGAAAATACTATGCTACAGGGCAGAATTACCCAAGATAATCTACTCGGAGACAAGGTGCCTGTAAAATCAACGAAAGGTTGACCACTGCCCTTCCGCGTGTTTTATGCCTGTAGCTTGGTAATAGACTCTCTTTTGGTGGAACTGTAAATAGGACCATTCCATCCAGTAGGGTATGCTGACGATATACTCATACCAGTGAATGGCAAGTTCCCGAATACTGTGTCGGACCTGCTTCGGGAGGCTTTGGAGAAAGTAGAAGGATGGTGTGAAAGAAACAACGTTTTTTTTTTATTGGAGTCCTTTGGAAATTCTACACGAACTTCTTTCACCCCGGGGCAGGGCGAAGGGGTATGCCAGACTCCTACCAGCTAAACGACTGGAGCAATCATCTTCGACATCGAAGGTGTCTCCAGGTCCTCGTAAGATCACAGAAGTCTGTAAACTTCCGGCAGTGGCGGTCCACAATCGACGCAAATCTTTGCGTCCGCTCGCTGTCGGAACAGGCAGTGTCCTGGTGGGCCGGGGTGGCGTTGGCTGTCAGCCTTGATATAGTCAACGCCTTTAACTCTGTCCCGTGGGGCGCGATTAGAGGGGCGCTAGTCCACCATCAGTGCCCCTCCTATCTGCAGGGTATCATCGGGGCAAATCTGCCCGACAGGCATGTTCACTACGTGGGCAGGGATGGCAGCGTAAAGCGGAAGGAGATTACGTGCGGGGTTCCGCAGGGGTCAGTTCTCGGCCCCCTATTATGGAACCTCACCTACGATACAGTCCTGCGTATTGCTCTCCCCGCTGGCGTCAGCTTAGTCTGTTACGCTGATGACACTCTTGTGGTAGCCAGCGGGGAGTTCTTCGAGGGAACCATCCGGCCTGCCGAGCACTTTACATCGTACAATAACAAAAATTTTCATGGTTTGTCTTTGTTTTTTTTTTATCCTATTAAGTTTACAACTGCAGTTGTTCGGTGTGGTGTCCGGACTAAGAATATAGCATCCCTCCATCTCCTCCCGTGTATATCGTTAAAGGTGACTTAGGGACTTTTAACTAGAGGAATGAGCATTAGCGCCGCTTCTGTGGAACAGTAACCATACTGTGCTCACCAACCCATATAGTGATGAAGATTACTATATACCTGCCCCATTAGTCTATTAATCCTAAAGGTGGTTCATCATAAGCATTTCAGCCATTTATATGTCCAATGCTGAACAAAGGTTTCCACCTTGGATTTTCTACAATTGTGTCGTCATTTTGGGGGATAGCTGCCAACACTTGGCAGGTTGCTTGGTTCGGCGGGTTTGGTGAGTGCAGTATGGCTACTGTTACACAGAAGAGAAGCGTCTTCTGTGGAACAGTAGCCATACACTGCGGCTGCCCATCCTTCTGGTTTAGCGTTCCTTAGTTGCCTTTTACGACATCCATGGAAGGAGACGGAGTGGTGCTATATTCTTCAAAGGTGGTTGCCTAGCGTAAAATATTGGATTTGATTCCCAGGTTAGAAGATACTCAATAGCCGTACGGAATTCGGAAATGTAGTATATGTAATATATAATATATATAATATAGTACCCTATAAATGGCAATTGGCTATTAAAATTTTAACCAACATTAGCAATATGTGGGTACCTAAACCTGATCTCTAGTATGTAATTAAATTCTGTACACAAAGTTGCCACATTGACAGATAATCTATGCAGCCCATGTGTTACAAATTAGAAACTTTAGAGAGATCATTTATAAGGCCGTCCCTTGTGTCGGAACACATCGGGTACGGCATCCAATCGCTCTTCGGCTAAACAAGGTTATGCCCGCAATTCCGTATACGTGAAACTACAAGCTTTTAATCAACTTTGCTATGTATAGACCCACTTATTATAAAGAAATCGAAGTATACAAGGGTCACACTAAATGTTTTTTTATTAGCATTGGCCAGTAAGAAAAGTTGCCGATGAAAAAATTAAAGAGAAAAGAAAGAGAATAACTGTAACTTAAAATCTGACTTGGTTTACCATACTATTGGTATGGCTTGTACTTGAAGGACGCCGCTGCCCATCCTCCGGCTAAACCCATAATCACCTTTTATGACATACTTGGGATTCGATGGCCCGGTGCTATTCTTAGCTGGCGATACTATATATATATGGCTTAAAATAATGTCTTGTCTTGTAATATAATTGTTTTACCATAAATATTTTTGCCAAATTATTACGGTATCTCCCAAGTCAATCACTTTGAGTGTACACGAACATCTGCAGTGAATACCGCTGAGGGAATGCTACGTGGGAGACCGTACGGGGGGACGGCACTGCTATGGAGAAAGAGTTATTTCTCGTCTGTTTCGGTTATATATTGTGACGATCCACGATTGTGTGCTATAAAAATCGATGTATCTGGTAAACATGTTGTGATAATTAATGTATACATGCCAACGGATTGTTTGGAGAATTTACCGGATTTTTCACAGTGCCTAAAACTTCGTGCAGTTGTTGAAAATTGCGTGAAAGTTTATGAGTTGGAAAAAATACTAAATAATTGAAAGAGATATTAAAACGTATGTCATTATTCTACGGATCACATCACTGTTGATTCAATGATTTATTTATTTATTTATTTATTTATTTGGGATAGACAAACAGCTACACATTATATCTTAGCTAATTAATATTAATTCAAAAACAAAACAAACGTGCAACTCACACCGTTATCCACAGTTTATACAAAGCAAATTATGAAATCTTAAGAACTACTACGCAAGTGAGTGGAACAAATGTACAATATAAATATAAAAGGTTACAAATTATAAATTTCTAATTGTCTCAATCAAGGCTTTACGAAACTCGCTGGGCGATCCAGTAAACAAATCTAAGTCTGTAAAAAAGCTGTTATAGTTTTGACTTAAACGACGCAGAGGAGCGCGCACTCCAGCGTTGGTTCGGCATGAAGATACGGCGAAAAGTGGACGTGCGCGTACCTCTCTTCTAATGACGGTTCTTGGAACTACATAGCACAATTTATTTGTTATTTCAGAGCAGTCATATCGGTTATTGCACACATCAAAAAGAAACATCATTTCAAGATATAAGCGTCTAGACCTTAGGCTAAGCAAGTTGTATTTCTCAAGTAAATTATTATATGCAGGGAAATTACGGAAACATCTATAGTGCATCGATCGGAGGAATTTACGTTGAACGTTCTCTACGCTATCCACATATTTATTATAATACGGGTCCCACACTGCTACAGCATACTCCAGCTGGGATCGGACTAATGACATATATAGATGAGTGTATGTACCCACACGTTTAAAATCGGTCGTCGACCGCATTACGAACCCATACATACGATATGCATTATTAATAATATTGTTAATGTGTAGATCAAGGTAGAGTTTCTCATCTAGTAGTATCCCAAGGTCTCGAATAGTTGAAACCCTTAATAATATACTTTTGTTCAAGTTATAACTATTGTGGATAACATTTTTATTTTTTGTAAAATATATTGTTAAGCATTTGGGGATACTTAAGTGAAGCTTATTTTCATTACAATAATAAGAAAATCGATCCATATCCTCTTGTAGTTGATGGCAGTCTGAAAGGTTTCGAATAGTTTTAAATATTTTTAAGTCATCGGCGTAGAGTAAAAATTTTGAATGTTTGAAACAATACCCGATGTCATTTATAAATACAATAAATAAAAGGGGGCCCAAAATGGAGCCCTGGGGTACGCCAGACGTGACGGCGTCAATTGCAGAGTGAGACCCTTTAATTACAACCGTCTGAGATCTATTTGTGATGTACGAAGAAAACCAGCGAAGCAAATCTCCCCTTATACCGTTATATGCAATTTTTGTTAGAAGTAGCTGGTGGTCTACCTTGTCGAAGGCTTTCCGAAAGTCTGTGTATATAGCGTCCACCTGCACTTGTTGATCCATGTTATTAAATAAATAGTCAATAAACTGTACTAAATTAGTGGTAGTAGACTTTTTTTTTATGAAACCATGCTGTTGTTCTATTATAGTTTTGTAAATAGTCTCATGAATCTCCTGATAGACAAGCCTCTCGAAAAGCTTCGACAACGCAGAAAGGATAGATATTGGGCGATAATTTTCAATATCTTGTTTAGACCCTGATTTAAAAACAGGAGTTATATTGGCCATTTTCCATATCTCAGGAAATGTGCCCTCCGACATACACTTGTTAAAAATGACATGTAAGGGGATGTAGATGCTATTAGCAACCATTTTAAGAAAGTAAGGGGGTAAACGGTCGGGACCAGGACCTTTAGTGGAATCTAAAGCTTTTAGCGATTTTAAAACCTGGTAAGTGCTGAACGTAACAGAGGAAATAGGTGAGCAATTTTCGTAAAACTCATCAGGAGGCAACCATTTACATAAATTTAAAGTAGATGGCTCGTAGACGGATTGGAAGAAGTCCATGAACATATTACAAATTTCATCGGGGTCACTTGATCGTCTATCCTTAAAAAACATTGATGATGGCATACCAACATTACCCTTACGATTTTTTACGTAGCTCCACAGGTATTTTACATTTTTTTTTACATTATCCTCTACCGAGTTTATGTATCTCAAATAATCTGCCTTACATGTCACCTGAAATCTATGTCGAAGGAGTGAGAACTGTTCATAATCCGAGATATTGCGATATATCTTCCATTTTATCCAAGATTTATTTTTGTTTTTAAAAATACGAATGAGTGAATTGGAAAACCAAACTGGAAATTTTGTTGATCGCGATTTGGTTATTGGGGTGTGATTTTTAATTGCACTAAAAACTATGTCATAAAATATATTAAGACAGTACTCGGCTGATAAACCTTCGAAAAGTTCAACCCAATGGATTTTGGCTAATTCTTCATTAATTATTTTGTAATTAGATTTATAGAAGTTGTACTTTAGAATTTTCGCAGGTTTCAATGCCTGTGATGATATTTCATATTTGAAAACAGTGTAAAACGGAGGATGATAATTATCAGGTGGCAGCAGAAAACATGATGGAACATTAGTTAAACATTCATTATTACTTATCACTAAATCTAAGGTACGTGCCATATGGTTCTTTATATTATTATATTGAAAGGCACCGAGTAGAGACATGAAACTACCAATATGACTACAGACAGTTGATGAGCCACTACTAGTCAACGCTGCTGTGTTATTATTTACTATAGGAAGCCACTCAATATCTGGTATATTGTAATCGCCAAAAAGATAGAAGTTATTAAAATAATATTTGTCTATCAGGGTTTGTAAATATTTAAAATAAGCAAGGTAAAGTTCCTCTGGTGATTTGGGTGGAATATAGACTGCACTGATCAAGTGTCTATTGTGGCCAGTGCCAGGAAGTTGTATAGACACAGTTTCAATAGGAGGACTAGTCAGAAAATCGTATGGTATAACAGTAGAATGTAGATGTTTTTGCACAGCTATGAGAACTCCCCCTCCATCTTTTTTATGCGTGGCAACACGGTTTCGGTCACATCTATAAACCACATAGCGTTCATCGATGAATTCGTTATCTAATATTTCGGGGGTCAGCCAAGTTTCCGTGAGAATAATTATATCATAGCAGTAAGATAATAAGTTCATATACAGGGTATTTAATTTAGAACGAATACCCCTGCAATTTTGATAGTATACAGTTACGCTATCCAACATGACAAAAGTTTAAACTTAATAAGTGTGATTCAATGGTCAGAAATTTCCTTGACAACTTGAAACCAAAGTCTAGACCGTGCACAATGAAAACAAATAATATATGTATGTCAGGACTACGCAATAACAAATAAAATCGACTTTTACTATGACAAAAGTGACACCAATAGTTATATATTGAAATGTTTGAAGAAAGTGTAAAATATTTTAAGTAGTTGAACCATAAATATAACTTAACCTTATAAAAGACATTTGCAATACAAATATAAAATTCCTTAAAATAATTGACAAAGAAAATAAAAATAAAAAGACAGTATTTTTGATTATAGTTTAACATGGCCAATACTTGGCTTAATTTTAGCAATATCATTCGCTGACCGTATAGCAATAGCTGGTTTAGATTCAATTTCCCGCACAAGGATGGTTGCATGCTTAACCCAGATGAATTTAAAGTTATTCTTACTGACTGCCTCCTTACATTGACGAAATAATAATTTATTTTTCAATGTCAAATGTTCATGCATATATAAACTATTAGCAGATCCAGTAAATCCTAGCTGGTCTGTCTTCAGGCCTTTAGCTAACCGGAAGGCGCTTAATATATTGTCTCTTAATATACGTGAGCTCAATTTTACAATAATGTTTTTTGGACTTTTACTTTCAGAATGTGCATGAGGCACTCTGTGTATAGCAATAATATCGTTATGACATAGTGAAAAATTTATTTTCGTACAAATATTTTCGAAATGAGTAGCCAGGTTTTCATTTCGTTTTTCTGGGACATTGCACAGCTCCAAATTGCATTGACGGGCTTGCTGCTCAAGAGAATCCATCTTTCCTTCCAAGCTGGCAATCACATTAGTTAGGGTTTCTGTGTTTTCTATCCGAACTTTTCCCATTTGCTGTTTAAGGTCTTCTTGGTCTTCCATAACGCACTGAAGCGATGTTTTAACCGTTACTACGTCATTTAACAGCTCGTTATGTTTAGTATCTATGTTACAAACTTGCTTTTCCAAGTTGTTGTGATAAGAGCGTAAAGAATTCAGCTCGGTTTTAATATCGCAAGTAACCTGGGTGACGGAGGCGAGATCGGCTTTAATATTCGTGATACTCTCGGATATTTTAAATATAGCGCGTTCCAGTTCACCGCGCCAGTCATCAATTTTTTTATTAATTTCTCGGGAAAGTGTTTTAATGGCATCGGCAATCTCGGACTCGGGTTGCTTTCTTTTTCTTTGAGTAACATTTTCTCCTATCGCAGAAGTGCTAGCAAGGTCCGGGTTAGACGTGCACTTGACACTGGGTGATCGAGACATTTTGTACTATGCAAATAATCTTCAATGTCGAATAACAATAACAGTAACTAATTACTAGTTACTAGCGGGCACCTAATTCGCAATAAGCACCTCACCTTACGTTGGTCCAGTGGCGGTAGACGCAAGACGGCAGAGGCGTAGTAATCAATGCGCCACAGGTTCAAATCCGACACACCCGCAAGCGTCTTTTTCAATGTTTACAAACAAGTCTTCACTCACCGTGAAATGGATGCGGGAGCGGGACGGTGCAATACAAATCCAAAGATGGCGTCGGCAATATATGGGCAACTCCACAAGATGGTAAGAGAGGTACCGAGTTTTAACCAGCAATAAATAACAAAAAAACATATAAAACAGAATCAAATGGAAACAAAATCTGCTTTTAGAAAAGAAGAATTTTGGCCAAAGGACCCGTACGTGGACGTTACCGCGGAAGGATACACGATACTGCAACACGCAGAGAGACATGAGACGATGCCACCAATAAGTGTGTAATAGTGACGCTGTATTTGTATAGTTTTATAAGATTATATCATATTTGTTTAATTTATTATATGGGCCTTTGTTGCTTGAAAACATAAATAAATAAAAAAATAAAAATTACTTTTTAAGCTATGTTTCAAACACTATTCATTTAAAAAACTAAATACGTTACGGAGGTGGTTATATCAGAAGCGGAGTCGGAGTTCTCATAATGGTTTGTAAGGAGTCGGAAGTGAATCGGATTTGGAAGTCACAAAATCGAATGTGGAAAACAATATTTACTTCGAATTTAAGAAGAAAAGAGTAACATAATAATCATCAAAAATTGGTCTTTCATATTTACCATCTCTGACTCATTTTAACCGATGCTTAATATTGTAAGCACAAACAAAACGCAATCACAACTTGTCGCAGCCATCATGACATTTGAATCTTCGTCGTTCGTCGACGGAATGCTATGCTCCGATAAACATGACGTGTTTTGATAGTATCGAAACCGGAGTCGGATTCGGACGCATGGTTGGAACCGAAGGTACCAACATATTGGATACGGAGTTGAAGCTCCGTAACATCCCTATCACAAAAACCTTATTAGGCATTTTTTATTGGTTTATTAATAATCATTTGACAAACGATCATCCCATTATTGGTAATGATATGTAATAGTAAATGGTAGTCTACACGTATATACAATGAATGAAATAAACGTGATTTCATGATTGAAACTATTTCGATTCAATATTTTTATCATCAAACGGAAGATATAATGTCGTAAATTAATATTTAAAACAAATATTATTAGATAAAGTATTATTTGGGATGCAATTAATTTCTGACTACCGTATCAAACCCAACCTAACCTTCATATACATATAACATAGGTAAAATATCCACCTCGTCACCCTGCTCTTCGTTCTTCTTCGTTCCTATGCAGGGTTTATGTAAAAACTTATTTTGTGAAATATACAAATTAAAAAACAAGGCAATGTATCAAAGGTGTATCGGACACAAGTTATCTGGTCAATGGACATTAGTTGATAAAATTTAAATTTAAAATTTATTGCATTCTTTATTAAAATTTATGATGTGAAGCGATATTTTATCTTGTGAATATTTAAATACATGAATTATTTGCAAAACGTGCAGTTGGTAAGCGTTGGGTAAACAAAATTATAATTTGTCAGACGTACGAAAAACCGCAGGCTGTATAAAAAAATAAACATTGATGTTGGGTCATTTTCCACGATACAAGAACTTTATTTAAATTCGGAACTTAAATTGTTTTAAATTTCTTTACTGTATGAAGGTTTTTCTGCTAAAACTAGATACGGTAGTTTTGATATTTGTTACGGTCAAGTTTTGAATGCAGCTTTATTACGGAGTTATAACCACCATTCAGGAGGGATTAGAAATCACACAAACTGACAGCGAAATTGTTATCTTCGGATTGCAAGACCATGAAAACCTATCTACTTTAAAACATTTTTTATTTTGTTTTATTTGTTGATCAGTCAGAAAAAGTATTTTCCCGCATCTTTAACTTTTTCCTTCTAAAATTGGCACGAGAAAATACCTATAAATACTAATGCACAGGAATATCTGATACATATAAAGATACTGGTATTGAATTGCGGCGGCAAAATAAGTGTTTTCAACCGCAAAACGTTCGGGCAAATTGAATCATCTTGCCGCAAATGCTTGTTAATACAATTTTATGTGAATGATGCTTTATTTGAGCTTGGCCGAAGTGCTCAAGGGTAAAAAATAGAAAGATGATGAATATCCGTGAGGTGATAGTGTGATGTACGAATAGCACTAACCCATCTCATCCTGTGGTTGAAAGGCGATTACGGGAATGGCCGGAGGATGTGCAGCAGCGTCCTTCGAGTACATTAATAACTCAACCCGCCTACCAGGCGTGGCGATTAAGGCAAAACCCCCTATAAGCGCACAACACACAGATACTGGTCGTTGTGGCAGTCTTTGGGGAAGGCATGCGTCCAGTAGTGGACTTTCATCATGTCGGCCGAATGAAGCCCACTGCTGGACACAGGCAACGACCGATATGGGTGTGTTGTGGGCTCATTGGGGTTTTGCCATAATCGCCACGCTTAGCAAACATGTTGGCGATCGCAGTTGAGTTGTTAATGTACTCGAAGGACGCTGCTGCCCATCCTCCGGCTAATCTCTTAGTCAACTTTTACGACACCCACGAGAGGAGATGGAGTGGTGGTATTCTGAGCCGGCACCATACGGCAGTGGACTTTATTTGGCGGAAATAATAGTGGTGGTAGTCCGGATTAGGAACATGTCGTAAAAAGCGACTAAGGGACTCTATACTGGGGGCAGCAGCGTCCCTTCTGTGCAACTGTAGCCATATTGCGCTCACCTACTCACCTGTTGAGTACTGGCAACTTCCACACAGAATGATGACACAGTTGCAAAAATCTCACGACTAGGTCTACAGTCTAACAGTTGTGGTGCGGCCAGCAAGCGTCAGGTACTTGGATCAATTTTCAGTTTTATTATTGTAGTGTATTTGGAGAGTTTTGTATTATGTTTGGTAGACTATATCACTATAAACCCGCTGCGTAAACATGACGCAGAAAAGTCTGCCTATCCTTTCAAAGTTACGACTTTATCCCCACAGGTGCAATGTTTTAATAGAATATATGTCATAATTATTTTATTATTTATAGAAAGAAAAGAAGAAGAAAGAAATAAATTTTAGTAAAATATAACGGCAACATATGGGTCCGTATGACTAAGAATTTCTCTTCTAACGTGATTAAAAAATTTTGTTTGGTGCAGACTCCGGTTCCCATAAAATTTTCAAAAAATTAAAGAATAAAACTTGGAAACTATCAAGAATCGCCGAACGTACTTTTTTGTTACATGGGGTATTTTCGGATATTCCTGGTAATGAGGAATCAATTTTTATGACGTCACTGTTTGCACCTACCTGTATATATCATAGTACTTAGTGTTCGTAAAAGGTGACTAAACCAGAGGAAAGCGACCAGCTTCTCTTCCGTGGAACGGCAGCCGTATGGCTAAGTACAGTATTGTACTCACCACCCCACCTACTAAGGGAGGTGAATACTGGCAAAGCTCCCCTAAAATGAAGACACAGTTGTAGAAATATATGGGGGAGGCCTTTGTTCAGCAGTGGACGTCTTTTGGCTTATATGGGATAAAATGTACTCATTTATGTAAGTTTATTCAACATAGCTAACTGTCATCTCAACAACCTTATTATCTCCACTTTTTATGCCAAGATCAGCATGGGTTTTCAAAGCTCTGAAATAAAGAGCATATTAGGAGTAAAGGCTCCATTGCCCAAGGCGATTTTGTCCCACGCTAGTCGCTTCTACGATGCGTTCAAGTATCCATTTGGTTGCGACTCATAAATTTTTATGTTTGTCATAGTTATAAAAATATATTCAGTACTTTGCCGGCTTATAAGTGAAAAAAGTTACTGTTTTCCACCTAAAATGTGACATACAGGGTAATGATGTTTGTATTGTTTTTTGAAGTGAAAACTTCTTGTAGCGCGGTACGCATATTTTTAGATAAGATAAAATCTCTGGACACGCAACACCGTTACGAGACGCAGCTATAGTGTGTGCATATATGCAGGTACATATAGAAGACCGCGAACGCGGCCAGACAAAAAAAAAATTCACTTCTGTCGGAACTTCCGGAGTGCAACCCGTTTTATTTTTTAAACGTTGTCCCACACTAGGCTTTCTCCTGTGTCGTGGGTGCGTTTACAGACATGAATTCCACATACAATACACCCAGACCCGGAACAACTATCTGCAGATCATACAAATATTTGTTCCGTGCGGGAATCGAACCCACGACCCGAAGCGCAGCAGCCGACTGTATTAGCCACTGCACCAATCATGCGGTTTGTGAAGGGAGATATGGTATTCAAGCTCGTATTCGTCCCGTGATCTCTGGTAAGTAATCGGCTATATACTCTCTTCCTCCGGTTGTCGGAAAACCCAATTAAGAGATAACCTTACGAAGACGCGTAGAAGCTTCCTCATAAGGACTAATTATAACTTGATATTTGATGGTTAGAGGCATTAGGTAGAGGCATTGCTGGTGCGTTCCCTAATCTTCTCAGAAAGGACTCTCTTTACATTACTTTTGAAGCTGGCCTGATTGTAGACCCGCGAAAATATATATCTCTAAAGAAAGCTGTTTCTTTAACTTTAGTAGACACAACTTAGTTTGAACAACCTAGTGATTAGTCCACCTGAACTTCTTTATTTCCCTACCTTTTAATCCATCCAAAGATTGTCTGTAAAATATCGCTTTTAACGAAAAGACCGCCCATTGTGCCACGCTGTTGTGAATAATCCTTTACATATATTTTTTTGGTGTGTAATCAAGTTATATTCTATTCTATTCGTGTCTACAATGTTTAGATGAGCTTTTCACGTTCCACATATCATTACCGATCATGTATCAGTTTTTCAAGCAAGTGTTTATGTCGATCCACAATGTTCAACGTAGCGTTCGGACGGAGGCTATTGGTGGCCATTGGAGGCCAATTTTCAGAAGTAGATTTTTATGAGGTAATATGAAATCATTCGTCTTTTCGGTCAAATGAAGTCCACTGCTGGACATAGGCCTCCCCCAAAAATCACTACAACGACCGATATGGGCGTGGTGTGGGCTCATTGGGGGGTTTTTGCCATAATCGCCACGCTTGGCAGACGGGTTGGCGATCGCAGTTAAGTTGTTAATGTACTCGAAGGACGCTGCTGCCCATCCTCCGGCTAATCCCTTAGTCGACTTTTACGACACCCACAGGAGGAGATGGGGTGGTGGTATTCTTAGCTGGCACCGGCACCATATTACATTTTATGCGGTTATTATTTTCCAAAAACGTGTGTAATAATTTTCTATTTAGTTACTAGCAGCTAGCAGCAAATGGGATGTCTACCGCTCAAAGAGAGGTATTTTTTTACTTGGTATTATTATGACACACTATATGCTGCACTGTTACAGGAAGAGTAAGAACTTTTGCACTAAAAGACTTTCATCATCGCAATTATATTCTCATGGAATGCAAGTCTACTATCAAATATGATACCCAAGTCCTTCATGGCTAGAGGACGAGAAATGCTGTTGCCATTTATCTTGTAGTCGTATTCTATTGGGTGCCGCATGCGACCGAAAGTCATTGCATGACATTTAGTGAAATTCATCTTTTTCTCATGTTTTCATTGGTATACAGCATCAATGTATAGCATACAGAGCTATAGGATCGACATCAGACCTCACCTCCACGAAAAGTTTGAGGTCATCAGCATACAGCAAGCATAGAGTTTGTTAAAAAACGGTAGAAAAGTCGTTAACCATTGGCATAGTATAATAAAGGCCCTAGTATAGAGCCTTGACTCACTACTATGTGTCAATATATTGCTAGTATTATAAATGTGGAAGATTGTTTGTTTGCTCTCAATCACTTTTGAACGGCTGACTAGGTTCAAGTAACATTTTGCAGCGCGCCTCGTCCCCCGAGTCGAGAGGGTAGTGGGTGCATTATACCGGGTGCTGCCCAATCTCGGGGGACCGAGTGAGGAAGTCCGCCGTCTCTACGGGGGCGTCGTGCGGTCCGTGGCTCTCTACGGGGCGCCTGTATGGTCATCCCGGCTGTCAGGTGTCCAGCGCTGCAGAAACAAACTTCACAGTCTGCAGCGCAGAGTGGCCATACGGATCGCACGGGGATACAGGACAGTGTCCTACGAGGCGGCAACTCTCCTGGCACGCTTTCCGCCTTTCGATATCCAGGCGGAGACGGATGCGTGGGTCTACGACCAGACACGCTCCCTCCGCCAAAGTGGGGAAGGCGTGCCTTCAGGGGCGTTCGATAGACTTAGGCGGCTGGCTCGACGGCGCGCACTCGAGATGTGGCGACATCGCCTACGGTCGCAGTTCGTGACCAAGCGCGTCGTCGAGGCCATCCTGCCGCTCTTCGGAGCCTGGCTCAGAAGGAGCGAACGCGTCACCTACCGTCTGACGCAGGTATTCACCGGTCACGGTTGTTTCGGTGCATACCTGCACAGAATAGGACGCGAGGTTACGGCACAGTGCCACCATTGTGATAGCGACCAGGACACCGCACAGCACACGCTCGAGGCGTGCCCTGCGTGGGCCGCCGAGCGGCGGATCCTGGTCGATCGGATCGGGCAAGATCTCTCTCTGCCAGCAGTAGTGTCGGATATGTTGGCAGAGCACGAAAATTGGAGTGCAGTGGTCTCCTTCTGCGAGAGCGTCATGCTGCAGAAGGAGACTGCAGAGCGGGATCGGGAGAGGGCCGATCCCGCACGGAGAAGGACGAGACGGCGCCGGGGCAACAACCGTCCCGGCTCCCAAGTCCAACACGCCTGAGCCCCCTGCCGTCAATTCATGGTGGGGGGCCTCGGGGGTCGCGGGTGCGCAGATTGGGGAATCTGCGTGCTCACACCGAGCGACCCCCGGGAAGACGGTGGCGCGCACGTGGTCACGTGCCGCCGTGTGCGCAGCACAGCGCAAAGCGAGGCTTGGGGGGATCCTTTACAATCCTCCCCGAGAGGTGCCTGGGGGGCGACCTTTTTACAGTCGCCTTCCCTCCGCTAGAGGGGGTGACCGCTTTACATTCACCCCTTCCAAGATGTGCCTAAAGGCGTGGCACCAATGGGCGGCTCTAGTGTGATCTTACGAGGACCTGGAGCCTCCCTTCGGTGCCGAAGATGACCGCTCCAGTGGTTTTAGCCGGTAGGAGTCCGGCACACCCCTTCGCCCTTCCCCGGGGTGAAGGAAGTTCCATGTAGAATTTCCACTGGACATAAATGAAAAAAAAAAAGGTTCAAGTAAAATTTTGCATAGAGCTTATAGGATAGGACACAGATACGTTTTCTTGCGTTTCAAATTCCTATTAGAGTTTAAATTAAAACGTGGGTAAGAGCTATGTGCATGTTTCTCACTTGTTGTTAGTAAAATCACTATTATTTAACTTAATAGCCTTAATGCCAGCTTAAGTTAAATAAAGTTGGGGTCGCTCAGTGATAGCCCTAAACAATGTAGAATTTAAATGTTGTTATTTAATTTATAGTCTGTAATTTTAATTATTTATTTATACCAATTCTAAAATCCTAACTGAATCAAGTTTTATTTATTATTAACTTTATTAACTATTATTAATTAATATTTATATATATTTACATTTTTAATTGGTGATAGTGAGTAGGTATACACATATAGTTTCTAAGCAATTATTATATACTAAGTAATTTATAAATATTTACATGTTTCTAGGTTACTTTAGGTTTTTACCTTATTGACGGTCCTCAAGGTGTATCGAGCCGCAAGAAAACTGAGAGATTGTGCCAAGGAATCAAATTGTTGGTTGTGTTTTCCATGTTGAATACACTCAATGTTTTCCCGCATTATCCAGCTGAACAAATAAAATAATACTTTTATAACTTTGTATTTGATCACTGAGTCACACACTTGTCACCGTTTTACATACAATTACTTGACATTATATTACTGTTGTGTTTTTCAGATTTGAGGCATCCCAACATTCCTAACTTATGACGTCCGATGCATCGGTTATGTAAGTATTATTACTATAATGGCCGCCTTGACTTCCGTCACTGGTAATGTTTGGACTGTCACTATTATGCAAGCACAGAGATTGATAATGTATTTATACACTTCACAACATTCAAGTACACTATATATTTTATTATATCAGACAAATTTAACACAGTCACAGACTCCAGACACTACTTATCTAGTGGGTTTGGTTTACTCCGCCGAGGGACGTAGTAGACCGGAGAAACGGAACCAAATAAATAGTATAACGCTTACTATGTCCTACTAGTCGTCACCACGTCACTTATCGAGGTTGTTGCTGTAAATCAGCGCTGTTGGCTTGTTCCGATGCTACAGCATTACGCTGAGTAGCGACCAAGTTTTTGCGCAGATACGACGCACAATTTCCACTTTTCCATTCTTAATTTATAACGTTCATGTATTATAATAGTTTCACTAAAAAAGCAAGCAAAGGTCAGCATTAGAGTCATACAGCCTAAATGTTGTCATAATTCATACAATGAAACGTGTGACGCACTATTACATCTAGGAATTATTATTTTATAATATTATATTATAATCAGTGTTGCCAGCACGTGCATTGAAATGTAAAGGGTTAGTATTCATAGTTTTAGTAGATTGTGTAGTTTCTAAGCTTTTGTGGCCTTTTGTCGATTTTATATTTATAATGTGTATTGTGAGTCGATGTGTCGTGGAAATAAATAGTTTCTTTCTTTCTTTTTCTTTAATACCTGCAAAATGTATTCAAGCAACATTTTGCTTTTAACTGTACATTTGCGGATAACAATTTAATATTAAATAATTAAAAGGGGGAGGCCTTTGTTCAGCAGTGGACGTCCTGTGGCTGATACGATTAAATTAATTTCATAAACTTTATATGAAAAGCAAAACAGTAATCGAAGTATCTAAAATAAAAACTAATAATGTTAATATGTGCCATGCTATTGTTATCGTACTAAATATAAAAGACATTTGTTTTGTTCGGAAAATGTGGTCTCAGTGATAGCGAGTTTAATTTTGTAATCTTGACATAACGAGAATTTATTACATCACATTGTGATCTCAAAGCCCTTGTTAAGTATTGAAATTGTGACAATATTTATTTTGCGACTGTTCATCGCGGGGGCCGTTTCCTGGGAGAAGACTTAGGGTGAAAAAAAAATTAGGGGCGTAAGTAGTGCATTTTGACTGATGGAAGCGTAAGTTTACGCTTAGACTCGTTTCTGAATCTCACCCTTATGTCCAGCACGGAATGTCTACAGACAGTGTTCCAAAAGTACCAACCAATCACGAGTATCTTTTTCGCACAAAGAAGGTTGGGAGTTATGTGGGTGTTATGATGAGTGGTTATTCTTATAACCAACTTGTAATTGAGACAAATGTCTCAACAATATTACCTTACATGGTATTGTTACTCAATTTTGGACATAACGTTATAACTATTAATTGCCAACATAAGTCATCAAACTAGGTACTTATTATCAGTGATGAAGCCGACGCTTGCACCTTCAAACAAGACTACAGAATCAATTCGATCGATATTTTGATGTCATTCGATTCGATCGATCTTTGTATGTTCAAAAATGGATTGATATAAGATCAGTTGTACAAAATTACATTTTCAGTTTTGAGGGTTCCGAACGTCGGAATGAATAAACGGCGGTACCATTCTAGGATCACTCGTATATCTGTCTGACTATCCGTCTGTCACAGCCAATTTGCTCCGTATCTACTGATGATTACGTTGAAATTTGGTACACATATGAATCTCTGCGACCTAAATACAAACGTTTAATGCAAATAAATGCATTTTGAATATGGACTTTGGGGAGCAAAAAGAAAATTTTAAATATAAGTTATGCAAACTGTACTATGTTACATGTCAAATAGAAGAGCTTGTTGTGAGGGTATCAATTTCTTTTTAATTTTAATATAATGAGTTTTAAATTTATTCAAGAAAATAGATTAAAATTTACCATTGACCATTGACAATTGACCATTGACAATTGACCATTGACAATTGACCCACTTATATCCGAAATTACAGAGCCAAATAAAAAAAAATACATAAAACAGTTCTTCACTTATAGGTTACAGGAAAATCTATAAGTCTATATTGTGCGTAAAAACAAGCAAATGAAATATATGGAAGAACGTGTATCTTCAACTACAACGTTAGATTTGTTCTTGGGATAAATTATTATTGGTACAAGACAGAGTTAAATAATAAACAAAATATTCAGAAATTTCCCTCTACACTTACCACAAAAAACATTGTATCAGATTAAAAAAACATCTATGAAAAAAGAAAAGGTGCAAAAGGCCTTCCTCCAGCGCCTATACAAGCATGTCAACGGATACTATCCATAGATGTATCCCACAAAATTTATTTTGGGTTGTCTAGGGTATAACTCATTGGAAGTTAGACAACATGTTTACCATGTTACATTGCATATTCATCGTACGGAACTCTCTCCATGGGAGTTCAATTCGCATTTGCCCGGTTTTTTTTCTTAAAGCTACGACCGGTTACATAGCGTGTATCGTAGTTTTGGGGGGAGTTTTCTAGTACTCAACACGCTTGATAGGCGGGTTGGTGAGCGCAGAATGCCTGCTGTTCCGCAGAAGGGTTGCTGCTGCCCATCCCTCTGGCTGAAAGTCCCTAAGTCACCTTTCACGATATCCACGGGAGGACATGGAGCGGTGCTATATTCTTATTCTGGACACTAAACGGCCACACAGTTACAGTTGGTAGTGTAGTGGACACTACAGTAACTACGAGCATACAAATTTGATATCATGTTCTTATCAATTTTTCAATCAAATTTAAGGAAAGTTGCAGGGAGAGATAGACGTGCAATACAATACAATACTCTTTATTGTACACCATACATAACAAAAGAAAGAAGATCAAATACATAAAATGACATATACAAAAAAAAAGATATATATATATAACCAATACATCTATACAAATAAATAAAATTGAAGTGTCCGTTTGTAATGTCGAAATAACAGCTTTTTACTAAATGCATATGAAAGTATATACGGTACCTACAACAAAAAAGCTATTTGTAATTTTTTTGTCTGTCTCTCTGTCTGTTTGTACCGGGTAATCTCCAAAACGGCTGGACCGATTTTGACGGGACTTTCACTAGCAGATAGCTGATATTATAAGGAATGACTTAAGCTACTTTTATTTTAGAAAAATTATTAGAGTTCCGCACAATAAAATAAAACCCTTTAAATGAACAGTATTGAAGTGCTCTAAATTTCTTTTAAATAAAACGCGGGTGAAACCGCGGGTCCCAGCTAGTACCAAAAAAAGGAAACATAAAATGATGTAGGACATTATAGTAGAAGATAGTGCTCCTTTACTAGTTTTTTAAATGTTGCCAAGGACTCAGCACGTCTAATTGATATTGGCAAGACTTTACATTAGCGAGCAGCTTGAATTGTAAAGAATTTTCCAACGAAATTAGTGGAATGGGTTGGATTTTCAATGTCAGATTCTCTGACGACCTTAAGAATCTTGAATATGTGTCATGAAGGAACTTGAAACGTTCTTTAAGATAGCAGGGGGTAGAATGATTGTACAGGATTCTGTATAGAAGCTGAAGAATATGAGTATTAGAATTAGACGTATGTCTGATAAGCTCCATATAGTATTACTGCGGGATCATAAAAACTCATAACCATACATCAAAAATTATCACAATCATTTCACACCGCTTGCATTAGGGCCACCCAGTTTCCGTTCATGAGTAAAGTTTCCTTTCGCCATTACCCAGATAAGCGCACAAAATTGAACACATTTAGTTGATATCTGGGGTGCAATTCTCTAAGCTCGAACATCCATACATCCTTGAATACAGAATTGAAATAACGGTGATAACGCAATTTGGTAATCGCTAAGTCTGGTTCTCATGGCTTACCTTTGGTAACGTGTCCTTGAATAACTTCAATCATGTCAAAGCATATACCAAATTGGTTTTACACTGTTATTTGAATTCTGTATTCAAGGATGTATGGATGTTTGAGCTTAGAGAATTGCACCCCTGGAAATTAAATGAACACTTCAGATGAAGCTGGGTTGTTGTACTCGTGGATATTATGATGCAGGAACTGTAGGACCAATGACATTCATCGTACTTTGTGCAAGGATGACAGTCATGCAACAACCGTGAAATGTTATACATTTTTAGGGTATACAACACATAATCTGCCCCTTATTGTCACATCCCTATTGAGAACATTTCTGAGCCCTCTCAGGTGTGCAGGTTTCCTCACGATGTTTTCCTTCACTGTTAACGCAAATGATAATCAAATTCTGATCCGCAAACCAATCCGAAAAGTCAGGGGTATCGGCCGGATTTAACTCAGACCCTTCTGTATGGGAGGCAAGCGTTCAACCCCTGTCTATCAGTACTTCTCACCATACAATACAATTAATTTAAGCTACAGTTAGTAACAGGACGCAAAATTATATTGGTCTTTCAGTACATTATTCTTGAAATTATCAGACCTATCAAGGCTAATATTTCTACAATTTGCACGGCAGTTGAAAAAAAGGCCAAGTGCAAGTGGAACTCGCGTGGAGAGGGTTCCGTACCAAATACAACAATATTAGACTGGATCTTTCGTACGATGAATATGTTAATCTTTAGGTACGAGGCGTGACGGATGCCTGGCCTAGTTAAGGCGAACGAGTAGTAACAATAATTTACCCCTAGAACAAACTTAATATTGTAGTTGAAAAACATGTTCCCCCATACATTCTAACTGAAAACGTAAGTTTGTAGAATATTGAAAGATTTACTATGGTTTTTTAAATCCATAGACTTCTTATAGGTTTGCAATAATCTATAGATAAAGAACTATTTTCTGTGTTTTTTTTTCAAAGTTATAGGTTCAGTAGTTTCGGAGATAAGCGAGGTAACGGTCAATTTTCGTCTATTTTCTTAAATAACTTTAATACTATTTCTTTTTAAATTATAAATTAAATATATTTAAGACTTTCACATAAGCCCTTTCATTTAAATATGTTACACGGTACAGTTTGAAAAACTTTATACTTAAATTTTCTATATTACGCCCCAAAAGGGACCTCCATATTCAAAATTTATATATTTACGTCAAACATCCATATTTGGGTTACAGAAATCCATATGTGTACCAAATTTCAACTTAATCGGTCCAGTAGATTCGGAGCAAATTGGCTGTGACAGACGGACAGACACACGAGTGATCCTATAAGGGTTCCGCCGTTGTTTCGTTTGACGTTCGGAACCCTGACTAGGAAAATAAGCTGAAAAGGACTTACTTTTAAATCAAAGGATCAGCAAAACTAGTTGACATAGCGTAGAAGTTAACACCGAAAATCCATCGCATTTACAATCTTACGTGCAACTTTGCGAGCGAAAACTGCACAGGCGTATGTGCATCCCTCGAGAGATGTCTGGGGGGGTGGCCTCTTTACAGTCGCCTTCCCTCCACTAGAGGGGATGACCACTTTACAGTCATCCCCTCCGAGATGTGCCTAAAGGCGTGGCACCAATGGGTGGCTCTAGATGGAGATCTTTCGAGTTCCTGGAGCCTCCCTTCGGTGCCGACGATGATCACTCCAGTGGTTTTAGCCGGTAGGAGTCCGGCATGCCCCTTCGCCCTTTCCCGGGGTGAAGGAAGTACATGAGGTATTTTCACCGGATCAATAAAAAAAAAGAAAAAAAAAAAGGCGTATGTGCATATGAGATGTTTGTCTGTAAAATTTATCTACGATACAGGTGAAACACTGATGTGGGTCCAAAAAGTAGGTACCATTATGTAAATACGCTGCAGCTATAACTATTGTTGGGAATCGTTTGGAAGTTTATTTATTTATTTATTAAGGGCTTCCGACAAAGGACATACACATAACATCATAAAGAAATACAAATTAAAATGGGTCCTCTAACGGTGTACTCCTTCAGTTATAGGAGGCCACAGCATCCAAAAATTTCGACTAAGCTTAAGCACAACTAACTTAAGTTAAATTAAAAATAAATACATTAAGGTAAAAATATTGTAAGAACTGCTTGTACATGTATAAGTTCAAATAAAAACGAAAAGTTCTTTTAAAAGAGCTGTTTTAAAATCTTTTGATATTTCGACAGAGATTCACAGATGTCAATATCGTGGGCTTTCAAGGTATTGTATTGCCTACAGAGTCTAGGCACAGCAGCGTAGTGACCGAGGTTCGTCTTTGAAACTGCAACATGAAAGAAATTGTAGGTGTTTTTCCTAGGAATGTGAGTAGGAATTTTTATATTAATGGTGTTCAAGAGTTCGCTGCTGTCTATAGAACCGTTAATTAGTTTATGTATGAAAAAAGATTTATTTATCTTCGACAGATAGAAGGTAAAAAACAAATTCTGTTCTACTCTGACCTTAACAATTTTAATATTTGTCAAGGAAAATATTTCACGCATCACTCACGTTCCCTACATACAGTGATTATTCTTAGTAAAATAACCTTATTTTGTAGTTCTTATTTATTTAAATTTGATGTTACATATTTTGGCACTTTAGCCAATTTTGATGCATATTTTGAAATTTTATGCTGCATCTTAAATCCATATTTCGACCATTATAAGTTGCAACATAATTTGATTATCACTTGCGTCAACGGTTGAGGAAAACATCGTAAGGAAACCTGCACACCTGAGAGGGCTCCAAAATGTTCTCAATGGCGATGATGGCACTAGGCCAGCGTGATGGACTAAGGCTTAACCTGTCTCACCGTGAGAAGTGGCTCATGTCCAGCAATGGCACAGTAACGGGCTGATTATAATTATGTAATCCGGTCTCGGTCATTAACAACGTGAAAAATACCATCAGTTGATCTTTTTTACGGGTCATACCGAAATGATGCGGCCGAATGTAGTCCACTGCTGGACACAGGCCTCCCCTAAAGCTCATCAAGATCACTACAACGACCGATATGGGTATGTTGTGGGCTCATTGGGGGGTTTTGCCATAATTGCCACGCTTGGCAGACGGGTTGGTGATCGCAATTGAGTTGTTAATGTACTCGAAGAACGCTGCTGCTCATTCTTCCTCGTGGTACGGGTAAATTTTGAAAAACATTATTTTTGAAGTGATAACTTCTTTTAGCGCGGTACGCATATTTTTAGATGAGATAAAATCTCTGGACTCGCGACACCGTTACGAGACGCAGCTATAGTGTGTGCATTTATGCATGTACATATAGCAGACCGCGAACGCATCTAGGTTTTTACTTCTGTCGGTACTCCCGGAGTGCAACCCGTATTGTTTTTTATTAATTTTAAGTCGCTACTTTATAGTCGAGTAGTAGGATGACATGTGATTTTTTCTTTCCTAATTATCGAAATTGCCATCTATTATCACGCAGACTTTTAGGTTACACCTTTGTGCTAATGTATTTAACATAATCATAAAGTATCTAAAAATACTAAAGTAAGCTTCTCGATGGACCAAATGACAGGATTGACCTTATTTGTGTCATGAAGGTCATGATATTAGATTGATTGCCAATGCCACATTGATATTTTCTGATTATAGTTCGGTTATCTACAAAAGCGTGTTTTTTTGTTTTTTTAGACTTTTATTTATTTAAATGAACGTTAAGTTATTACATTTTTAACTGAAACCAAAACACTCTGTAGTTTTGATAAATTCAAGAGTGATGGCAAAGTTCATACTTTTACTTTTTATCTCCGCAAATCTGAAAAACCTTCTGTGTTACGAGAACCGTTGGCGAAATTATCTACAGCACCACTCCGGCCACTCCGTAACGCCAACCCTAAAGATGACGTGTCCTCCGGCGCACAAATCCACATTGAAAACAGGTCTGACGCAAGATACCGTGACATTGTGACGTGGCAGCGTCTAGATATAGGACAGGGTCAGTCACCGGTGACCTACATGGCGTTCAACGTGTTAAATTATTTCTTTTGGCTTACTTTTTAGGTTTCCGTATGCCTAATGATAAAACAGAGTTACCAAATTAAGGATGTGTAACGTAAATAAATGAATTTTGAATATGGGGTCTCTTAAGTTGGGCAATTTAGGATTTTTTTTAAACATTGTAATGTGTACCGTGTAACATATCAAACGTTATAAAAGACAAATGACGTTACATTACTTATTGACATACCTTTTAATAACAATTATTTAGGATCAATAATAAAAAGCAAACCTTTTATATTTGGCAATGTTTTATAATAAAATTTATGCGTAAATGTTTTATTGGATTTTCTTATGTTTTACACTAAAACTACTCAAATACTTGTACAATACATACATAGCAGCAAGCAATGCTGCACTAAGAACAAATAATCCTATAACTAAAGTTAAAACTAGTTCAAGTTCTAAGTATTGCGTCCAACTCATTTTGGCAGCGGGTGAGCGCAGATGTTTCGCGCCGCCATGCCGTAGAACATACTCCGTCCACCATACGGCGCGCTCCAGTGGAGGCATTGGTTGATCGTGTGTCACACTTCGCAGTTTCTCTATATTGCGGCGGTAACTGAAACCAAAAGAACAAAATTTATAACCATGCAGCTATCCGCTACAAGTGAGAAGAGTCCCCAAACGTTACCCAGCAACAACACAACCGGTTACCCAGCAACCGTTGACTGACAAACGGAGTGGAGTGGTTATTCAATAATCAGCACAAATACTCATGAGAAAAAGCATCAGAACTGCTTTGTTACTATGAAATACATAGATATAGAGGCGTTTTGAATTGTGTTACATTATATTTGAGGCCTATATCTAGCACTAGGCCGAGCTGATATCCTCTATAAATAACTTTTTAACAAAAAAAATACCGACTTCAAAAACCCTACACGATATAAAAATATTAAAACCACTAAAAAGGAAAAAAATCTTTATGAAGTCGGGCGGGGCCAAGTATGGCCCCGACCATGGTGGAACCATGTTCATACAGACCAACGAGCAGTTATATTTTATACCTGGTCCCGCCTGATTCCATAATTTTTTTTCCTTTTATACTGGTTTTAATATTTTATATCGTGTAGAGTTTTTGAAGTCGGTATTTTTTTTGTTAAACTGTTTTATTAGTTTCTTTTTAGTGTAAATAAATTTAAGAACCATTTCCAATTTGATATCAGTATTTAGCACTAAAATAAGAATGACTCAAATCGGTTCTCTGATCTGAGAGGAATCGAAACTACTAAGACATCATCTAGATAAGCGCAGTAAAATTGAACCTGTTTATTGAAGCTGGTTTAAAAACGACTGAATCAAATGTAATGAAATTTATATGGAACCAATTCGAAAGCATTCTGCATCAGTGAAATATGAATTGCTCAAATTGGTCTACTAATCTCGGAGTAATCGCTGTACATACAGAAAAAAAACAATAAAAAAAATACGCATCGAATTGAGAACCTCCTCCTTTTCGAAGTGGGTAAAAAACTGGGGTATATATCTGGGGTAGCACGGAGGCGCAGCTCAAATACTACTATGCGATATCCCATCCATAGACTGACCACACCAAATGTTGCTTAACCTCACCACTCGTTTACCAATCAGTAAGTGGAAGTGCAACTCTCTGTAAGCGCCTGCCACTTGTGAAACATACACATGCAATAAAGGGCAAATACCGTCATCTAGGCATACTAAATAATACTCATAGTTTACATTCTGTACTGACCTTTCGTCTCCAATAACATCATTAATTGTATTGTTAAACTGGTCGACAGTAAGAGTTTCTAAATCAAGCCGGACTCCTATCTTGAGGTGCACATATTTCTCCACATTAAACCATTGATCGCACAACATTGGTACTCCAATCAAAGGCACTCCTGCTGCAATAGCTTCGTCGGTTGACTGCAGTCCTCCTTGTGTTATAAAGACTTTGACATTTGGATGTCCTGTAAAAGAGAAAAGAACCATATGACAATATGTTTCAATAAATAACATTCATATTTTTGTAATATGGTTTACCCCTTACGGGAAATTGAGTGAGCTTTGCTAGTTATTTCTTATTTGCACGGTGATATTGTAGATTTTAGTTGTTGAGTTTGCAACCTCAACGAATTCATCATCATCATATTAGCCATAGGACATCTACTTCTGAACAAAGACCTCCTCCATAGATTTCCACAACGAGCAGTCACATGCCGTCCGCATCCAACGACTCTTAGCGAACTTCACCAGTTTGTCTGTCCACCTCGTTGGAGGCTGACCCACGCCGTTTTCCTGTGCGTTGTCTCCAGTTGAGAATCTTTTTAGCCCAACGGCCATTCATTCGGGTTCATCAGCTATATTAGCAACTTTAGTTCTTCTACGGATCTCCTCATTTCTGATTAAATCGCGTAGAGAAATACCAAGCATAGCTCTCGCCATAGCTCGCTGAGTGCCCTTGTGCTTTCTTATGAGGCCGATGGAGAGTAACCACGTCTTGGCCCTTATATCATCACTGGTAACCCACACTGGGCTTTCGTCTTGAGGCATTGCGGTATTATTAACGAAAAGTCGCTCCGAAATTTCCCGAACGCTGCCCAAGCAAATCGGATTCGACTATTTGACCTCTTTCTCTAAGTTAGAACTACCTAACTGGACAGTTTGTCCCAGGTAGACATACTCCTCAACAACTTCGAGAACAGAGATCACAATTAAAATCTCAGTCTGAATCCAATTTATTAATTTTATCCAATTAGTCACGCAACTCCGTGAATTTTACTTACTGGACCGTTGCTGCAATCGTGGATTTTTTTTATATTTTTAAATTGGAGCTGAAGTTAGAGTTCAAAGCAACTTACTTAGTAGGTCTGGCTGTGGCACCCACTTGGTTAGTTTGATATTAGCACTGCGTCCTGGCAACTCGTCTTTGTCCCATTTCCATAACACGTCGTAAGGCAGTTGCGAGAACACTTTCACTAAAGTCTGTATCCTTTCTGCAGGTAGCAAAGAAGGGGCCACATTCGTGCCAAAACTGATGTAAATTACGCCATTTTTAGACGAGTCTAGGTATGACTTAAGCTCCTGAAAAGAAAAAAAGTACTTATTTAAGTGTTAAATGATTTATATACATCATCAAGCCAAAGGATGTCCACTGCTGAACAAAGGCCTCCCATAGTTTTTCACAATTGTGTCATTTTTGGGGATATTATTATCGTATGTATGGACATAGCTTTGTTTCGTGGAGATCAACTTTTGTATTACCTACTACATAATAATTAACAGCAGTTTTAGTTGCCTTATCATCTGATTATACAAACAAATTTATTTTACTATCATCACACTTTTGGCCTTAGACATATTACTTTGTAATAACAACCGATTTGATTTCAGTTACCATACATTACTTATCGTGGTCGTCATCATATAGTGTTGACTTGAAATGGTTACTCAGATCCCATAAAAAAATAAAATCTTTACTAAGGTAAATGATCCTACGAATTCTTTCTGAATTTGTATAAAGCAAGTAAAGATTATCAGGAAGTTAAGCAACAGTGATAACGTCTCCCCTCAATCCTAATAATATTCTACTGTAAACTCTTAAATTTCGTGTTGTGTCTAGATTAAGAACATAGCACCAGTCCATCTCCTCCCGTGGATGTCGTAAAAGGTGACTAAGGGACTTTAAACCAGAGGAATGAGCAGCACCATCCATTCTGTGGATTAGCAGCCATTCTGCGCTCATCAACCCTCCTGCCAAGCGTGGTTCGTACGGGCAAGTTCCCCCCAAAATGACGGCAAACATTTGTAAATCTATGGGTGAGGCCTTTGCTCAACAGTGGACATTCTTTTCCTGATATGATGATGATGTAATTTTTAACCCTGGCCAGCACGATGATTGTTCATAACTCAGAGTTAAATATAATTATAGGCAAATCGGTTCTTCATTCCTTAGTTTTTATATTAATAATGAATACTATACTTTGCCGTATGGTGCCGGCTCAGAATACCACCTCCTCCAACCGTGGGTGTCGTAAAAGTCGACTAAGGGATTAATCGGAGGATGGGCAGCAGCGTCCTTCGAGTACATTAACAACACAACTGCGATCGCCAAGCGTGGCGATTAGGGCAAAACCCCCGAACGAGCCCACAACACACCCATATCGGTCGTTGTGGTGATATTTGGGGGAGGCCTGTGTCTAGCAGTGGACTTCATTCAGCCGAAATGATGACTACATTATTGATTTTTAGTTATTATTATAAACATTTAAAATATTGCTAACTTATAGCAAAAATGTACACTTATAAGTGTACATTTTTGCGATTATCACTCATTATTATAAAACATGTTTTTTTAACATTGCACATTAATGTGTTTCAACTAGAAGGACACTGTGGCTTATGACTACTGTGGTTTCTGGGCTTAAGAGACTAAATAATTTTATTAACCGCAAGACTAGCCCTGAGTAGTTTGACAATTGTTCCTATGGGCAAGTCTGATGCCAGCGGGTGAATGATTTTCTAGTTTCATCACCATGTTGTATAAACATGTTTGCGGTCACAGGGTGACCATTCGTTATGAAGTGACAAAAACTCATATTAAGACAGTATTATTACCGTACATCCAGAAACAAATAAAGATCAGAGTCAGTGGAAACATAAAAGTATACTAAAACTTCATACTAGTTTACAAGAGAGATGATGAAAGACTTTCTTTTGAAGATTTTTTTTCACTAATTTGTTTTGAGGGACTATAGAGCATTAGATTACACGATAAATTTAGCAACAGTGATTATATGACTGCATCGAGGCTGTATCGTGTTTTGGCGACTTGCTGCTTTCGATTTTTGTATCGAAATCGCGCGTTTCAGCGACGGCATCGATGTTGCATTGGCGAGCGGAAAAGAGAAGCGAGGAACAGAGCGAAAGGAGTAGCGGCACGCGCTCGCAATCTTTCGCTAACACTGAGCCGTGATCCCCAGATACTCAGTAGGTTGGTGCGACTGACATCCGAAATTGTGCGGAGTGTAGTCGCTGCAACGAGCATCCAAAACGCAACTTGATCGCTATGAATGGAGTTTGCATGTGGGCGGGCTGAAGATTTTGGATGTGGCATCGAGCTTCATAGAAGCTACATCATTAATTCATTCCGAATGCTAAAAGTAGCAAGTTTGCTATGGCCCTTAATAAAACCTAAACAACGACGTTATGTGATTTTAGAATGAAGGTTATTACTTTACTAATTCGTGGGAAAGATAATCAATATTCACTCGTCATTTCGAATAACTTCGTCAGGCCAAAATACTAAGCAATCATAACAGCTTTTTCCCCACAGACAAAAATACAAATTAGCAATTAAATAACACAAGATTAGAAATTAAACATACTTATAGTCCTGAGTGTTTCACTAAATAGAAACAATAAATTACTAATAAGAATTTTAAATTTAATCTGATCAATTAAAATTACTAGTAGCCGTTCAAATTTAGAAACACAGGAGAGCAAATGATATTGAATAGATCAGTGGCTTCACAATTTCAAGCCTTGCAGGTACAGCATGGATAATTTATGGTCGAATTAGGGAAGAAGTAGTACGAGATTATCTATCAACGAATGATATATACTTCTAGTCCTTAGTGTTCCATAAAAAAGAAGCGATAAATCACTAATAAGAATATTTAAATTTAACCTAATCGAAGCAAGATTACTAATAACCGTTCCAGGTAAGAAAAAATGACAATTCACTGTGGTAAACCTACCACCAGTTTGGAATCCTGTTATTAAAATAATAAAATCCCAAACCAAATACCACACTAAAAACATCAAGACACTGAGTGATTACTGCGTGCATCGGAATAATTTCCGACCACGAACCCTGCAAAGTGTTCGAAACGTCAGGAAAAACAAAAAATCTAAAATGTACGCGATAGAATCCGTTTAAAAGTGTTTTATTATAATGTGTACTCGCGAAAACCTAAGACATTATTAATTCACTGTGGAATAACAATAAATTACAATCCTTACCTGTACCTGCAGCGTCGCTAATTCAAGGTTAGATTCGGGCAGAAATAGTCTGAGATTTTTTGTTCGAGTATACATGTTTAAGCGTACACAAATATATTATTTGTTTAATACTAGCGGTCCGTCCCGGCTTCGCATGGGTGGACTTTAATTTTTAAACATTTTGGGATAAACGTAGAGTAAATGTAAACATGGTCAGATTTTGGTCGCCATTTTCATCAACTTTTAAAATGTCTAATAGAAGTTATAGTTACATAACTACAATCGTTGGACATATGGTATCACGAAGTTTTTTTTTATATGTTGATTGATATGTTCTTTAATATTGTAGAATATTTTTTTGTTCTATCATCAATCGTTTCCGCAGCGCATGCGATGAAAGCATTTTATAAGTTTTAGTAGGGATCCCCTATTTTTTTCTAATAAAAGCTTAAATGTAACCTACATTACTCAACGATAATTTAGCATTCTAAAGGTGACAGATTTTTTGAAATCGAACTAGTAGTTTTTAATTCTTTCTTTCTAAATTTAATAATATTTGAATTCGTTACGAACATACAAAAATACAAATCTTTCCTCTTCATAATATTAGTGTAGATGACCAGAAATACAAGATAGTGGACGCGTATTAAGTTATTTTATTACATATTTTTAAATTGATTCAAAGTAGGTACGTACCGCTGGTAATTCCTTTGGGGGTTTTATGTGTAGCCCTCCCATGTAGATCACAGTAGGAGGAACTGGTCGAATCCCTTCAAAAATCGGATGTATATTCAAAAATAACATGTCTACATTGTTCTCTAATTCCTCAACTGGTGGAATCTCGGGACCGAAATGTTTTCTCAGCACTTCATTCTCGAATTTCATATTATTTTCGTACACTTTTCCCATTTGGTAGTGAGTGTACATTTCTGTAATTTTTTCCGTAAAACTAAGATCGTAAAGCCTCTGGCGTACAAAGGAAGGGTAAAGAATCGGATGATCTGCAGCTCCAAACAGTTCATATTTTCCGGGAGAAGCTCCAAACGAACTCACAAGAATCACTGGCACTTTTTTATAAACATGAGAAAATGCTATTGCTGGTCTAAAAATACATTCCAGCATTAATATATCGAACTGTTTGCTTTTATCGTTAATCATCGTTTGTACCACGTCGGATTGGAGCTGGGCATCAAACACTACGACAAATGTGTGTATTAGAATTTTCATTTGCGATATGAGGTCATTTTTATTTCCTTTTGATGCTTGGATGAAACTGTCCTTCCAAATATTGTATGATATGTCATGGACATCAATTTCTGTCAGATTGGGAGGTGCTCCTCCTTTCGTAAATACAGGATCTGTTGTAATAACGGTGACTTCATGTCCACGGCTAGCTAGCTCCTCAGTTAAAGGCCGAAACACTACTTGGTGGCTTATAGAAGGAATAGGAAACACTGCTAAGATTCTCGCCGCTTCATTTGAACTTGCAGCTAAAATGAAGCACGCAACTAAATGTAATAGTGACATTTTAACGCTGCCACCAACGTTAATGAACTAAAGCGATCTCGTTTACAAAGCTGCTTATAACCAATCACACGTCCGTTCACCCGACCCTACATTGCGCTCTGTCATTCACGTTCGCGTGATAAAAATACACATGACAGCCAAAACTCTAAAAAACCTGCACATCTAATTATATTTATAGATATGTACACATGTCTATTTGGCGGATTGGTTGGTGCAGTGATTGAGTCGAGTATTAGAATCCAGCTCGAAACAAAAATTTGTATCATCTACAGATTGTTGTTCCGGATTTGGGCATGTGAGGTGTATTTTTATAAACTATTCCTACGACACAGGCGAAATCCTAGTTTAGAGGCTTAGTTTAAAAACAAACAAAATTTCTACATGAAAATTTAAAAAACGTTTAAATAATAAAGAATAATGGGCACTGTTTACGGTACGAGCGATGGACTTATTTTCAGAAGAAAATTATCACAACTTCATAAATTCATAACAATGATATTTTTACGAAATACAGTACATGATTCTTATCTTACCTTAATATTTGATCTGTATTTCCATATTTTTTTTGCCAGGAAGTAAAGTTTTTAAAGGGACTATGTTACTCAACTTTATTATTACTAGGTAATTATCTTTATCGCGAAGGTTACCAGTAGGATGCGCTCACGCAAACCCTGTCCACGCTTTGCAGATTGTTTGTTATAAAGTTTATAAAAAATAAACTTTATATTTATGGTTCATTAGTGATCATTGTTTGTTTAAACTTTTTCTCGTCAGATGTAGGCATCATGATTTATTCCTTACATGTGAAATTGGCGTTTCATATGCATAAAACAGCAATTGACCAGCATCGGTTGTTTAACGGCTAACTTGGCTTTTCCATCATGGTTTGCAATTGTTGACAATACACATCTGCCGTAATTGTCTGGCCATCTTAGGAAGCTGTAGTGGACGACACCAGCACTGGTCCCCTAAATACTCGCCAGTAGCTTTTTCTGAGTAAACTTTCTCTTGGGGCAGGATTTGGCCGGTTCTCCTGGGTTAAACCATTGTGATGAGCAATTCCAACTATCGTACAAGATCCAAAATCGATTGTGTGACGTGGACTGTGGTTATCGCAGGTGAGAGGAACATTCAGAAGAACTTTTAGCACCAAAGTCTTTCACTAATAATTATGTTTCATGATGACAATGTATGCGAAATATAAATGAAAACTTATGACAGAAATTGTATTCCAAAAGAAAGAACTGCTTGCAAAATCTACTGCTGCTTGTTATAATTATAATTGCCTTGAACCCGTGACACCGTGACTTTATTGTTTACTAGCTGGAAACCGCGGTTTAACCGCCATTTAATTTAAAAGAAATTGGATTATTTATAAATAATTTAGAGCACTTTGGCATAGACACTATACATAGAGCAAATATATATATAGTAAGATTTCATGGTTTTTGAAGTGAAAACTTCTTTTAGCGCGGTACGCATATTTTTAGATGAGATAAAATCTCTGGACTCGCGACACCGTTACGAGACGCTAGACGTTTAGTTTGGCGTTTCGCCGTCGGAATCGCATTAACCCTAGTACCCATCTAAAAAATGTCTAACGCGCCAAAATAAGTTTTCACTTCTGTCGGCACTCCCGGAGTGCAACACGTATTTTTTTATTTGCACGGAACCCTAGTTGTTTTTCTAAAATAAAAGTAGCCTAAGTTATTCATTATAACATCAGCTATCTGCCAGTGCAAGTCACGTCGAAATCGATCCAGTCGTTTCGGAGATTAGCGGAAACAAACAGACAGGCAGACTGACAGACAGACAAAAACAAATTAAAATAGTTTTTGTTGTTGTAGGTACGTATGTATTTTCATATGTATTTAGTAAAAAACTGTTATTTTGACATTACAAAGAGACACTTCAATTTTATTTATTTGTATACTACTCTGTCAAGAAAGTAACGGGAAAAGATCAATATTACACAAAATGTTTGTTATTTATCATTTCGGCCGAATGAAGTCCACTGCTGGACACAGGCCTCCCCCAAAGACCACCACAACGACCGATATGAATGTGTTGTGGGCTCATTGGGGGGTTTTGCCATAGTCGCCACGCTTGGCAGACGGGTTGGCGATCGCAATTAAGTTGTTAGTGTACTCGAAGGACGCTGCTGCCTATCCTACGGCTAATCTCTTAGTCGACTTTTGCGACACCCATGGGAAGAAATGGGGTGGTGGCATTCTGAGCCGGCACCACACGGCAATGAGCTGGCACCAATTTTATAATTATTCATCCAAATTTATTTTATCACCTTCAAAGTATGCTCCTTCAGAAACGATACACTTACGCCAACGAATAATCCAATCATCAAAACATTTTTTAAACGCTGTTTCCGGAATTGAGTTCAGTTCTCGCCGCGAATTCTCCTTTGTCTTCTACCGATTGAAAACGGGTGCCACAAAGTGGTAATTTGAGTTTAGGAAAAAGAAAAAGTCGGCTGGAGCCATATCTGGTGAATATGGTGGTTGCTCGATGGTATTTATTAAGTGTTTGGTCAAAAATTCGATCACAATAATGGCCGTGTGTGGAGGCGCATTATCGTGGTGCAAAATCCAAGAATTTTCTTTCCACAAATTAGCTGTAAAACAAAACTTTGCAGATATATTGTTATACTACTCATCTCCCATACACCAAAACACAATGATTTGTATTCTAGAACCTGGCCCAATTAGTAACTGTCATTTTTGGAAAATTTCAACTAATTCTATATTGTAGTTTTTGTGTTCTGATCAAATATAGAAATAGACAAACAGACAGAAATACAAAAAAAATGTAGTTTTGTCATTAGTCTTGCTGCTGGAGCAAGCGCAGATTTATAAAAAAAAAGTGTAATTTAAAATATTGTCTATCTACGATTTTACTATAGTTTAATAGATAAAGTAATAGATTTGCAATGAACATTGGTATTTTGGATAGAATAGCATAGAAAAGACAAAGAAAAAATATGACAAAACTGACCTAACCCTGAGTTTTTTTCAGCATTTCTTCTCAGAGGTTGTCATGTAGCGAAATGCCCTCCGTTGTTTCAATATGACGTATAAAAGTGTCTGTTAGGACCTATTTACTGAATAAATGATTCTATTCAAAACCGTTCGTGTTTCTTCCTCTTGTTTAAAGCATTTTGGAATACTGCTGTCTCGCTGGTGCATCAATATAAAGCGTCATAGAATATCGGTTTCGTGCAAATAATACGAAAGTGAAGTAAGTGGTTTTGAGTTTCTACATCCTCTCTAGTACGTCAGTGCAAGTGCTCAAACTACAACAATAGCCGAAGATTGTAGGAACCTACCAGAAATCAATCTTTTTTTTTATTGGTCTCCAGTGGAAATTCATCATGAACTTCCTTCGCCCCGAGAAAGGGCCAAGGGGTATGCCGGACTCATTCCAGATAAAATCATTTCAGTGGTAATTTTTGGCACCGAAATGGTCGTAAAATCACACTAGAGCCACCCATGGTGTTACAACTTTAGGCAAATCTTGGAGGGGATGACTGTAAAGTGGTCCACCCCTCTACCATACGGACGGTGACTTTAAAAAGATCACCACCCTAGGCTCTTTACGCTTCTCTGTGCGCTGTGTTGCGCACTCGGCAGTATGTGACTACATGCGCGCCACCGTCTTCCCGGGGTTCACTTGGTATGAGCACGCAGAATCCACAATCTGCGCACCCGCGAGCCTCGAGGCCCCCTGCCATAAAGCGACGGCAGGAGTCTCAAGTGGGTTGGACGTGGGCGTCAGAGTGGTTGTTACCCCGGCGCCATCTCGTCCTTCTCCGTGCGGGATCGGCCCGCTCCCAATCCCACTCTGGAGTCTCCTTCTGCAGCATGAAGCTCTAATAGAAGGAGACCACTGCGCTCCAATTTTTTTAAATCTGCCAATATAGCCAACACTACTGCTGGCAGAGAGAGACCAGGATCCACCACTTGGCAGCCCACGCACTCCTCGAGCATGTGCTGTGCGGTGTCTTCGTCGCTTTTACAATGGTGGTACTGTACCGTAACCTCGCATCCTATTCTGTACAGGTAAACTCAGAAATAACAGTGACCGATGAATACCTGCGTCAGGCGGTATGTGCCGCGCTCGCTCCTTCTGAACCAGGACCTGAAGAGCGGCAGAATGGCCTTAACGACGCGTTTGGTCGCTATCTGCAACCGAAGGCTATGTCGCTACATCTTGAGTGCGCGCCGTCGAGCCAGCTGCCTTAGTTTGTTAAACGCCCATCGAGCCACGCTTTCACTGCTCTGGCGATGGGAGCGTGTCTGATCGTAGACACCCGCATCCGTCTCCACCGGGATGTCAAAATGCGGAAAGCGCGCCAGGAGAGTCGCCGCCTCGTAGGATACCGAAACAACCGGGAAGATGTTGGCGCGCACGTGGTCACGTGCTGCCGTGTGCGCATCTCAGCGCACAACAAAGCTTGTGTGGATCCATTACAATCCTCCACGAGAAGTGACCTTTTTACAGGCACCATCCCTATAATATAGGGAGTGACCGCTTTACAGTTATACCCTCCGAACAGTGCCTAAAGGCATGGAATCATGGGCAGCTCTAGTGTGATCTTATGAGGACCTGGAGCCCCACTTCGGTACCGAAGATGACCACTCAGTGGTTTTAGCCGGTAGAAGTCCGGCCGGCATGCTTCTTTGCCCTGATGCTGATGGAGCCTGGCCTGGGACATAGATGCGTCGCATGACGTCATCGCCTACCGGAACCAGGCCGTTTTCTCTTCTGGAAAGAGCAAGATCCCTTGGTCAACATCTGACGAGCATCTGGATTTCGTCAGATTATTATCATATCATCATAATGAGCGGTTTTCTAAGTGTTATAAACTTGACCCAGTTTCAGGTCATTATACGTGTCACCGAAACAGCGTGCTGAATGCGTGATACTAAAGTGTTATCATTTTTTAAGTTGATATCATACGTTATTTTGCGTGTTACATGCAGCACACAGATATGTTAAATTATTCTAAACATAACATAAAGCGTTGAGACTTCTTATCAAACACTATCATATTATAAATATTAAACGAGTGCTGTCTGTTGGGATTGGTCAGCTTAATACTGCCATAACAATTTAATCATAAGTTTTTCTAAATATCAGGCTTGTTTAGTGTGGACTTTTTAAGAAGTTTACTTTTTTCTGCTACATTGTCCTCACATTATTTATTTTGAGAACAATGTAATAAAAAGTACTGTAACAATTATTATGATTTAAAAAGAGTAGCCATGGAGTTTCCTGCCCGTTCTTCTCCATAGGAAATCAACATCTTGGAACGCGGCAACTAAAGTCTTGACTATTCATAAGTGCCTGCATATGGTTTTACATGAATAAAAATATTTTTATCTTTATCTTTATCTAAACGTTTCATTTCTTCAAAATAGTAATTTTCTAAAAATGCAGTTTGACTGGAATCATAAAATCTATTTTACATACATGAGATTTACCTATAGGCGTGGCAGCAGTGGGATGCTGTAGTGTTATCGTACAAGGACTTGGAGCCCTCCCCTTCGGTGCCGAAGATGATCGCTCCATTGGTTTTAGCCATTTTGAATCCAGCATACCCCTTAGCCCTTACCCGGGGCGGATGAAGTTCACGATGAATTTTCACTGGGCGACCAATAAAAACAAAAAATGTTTAAGAACTGTTAACCTTACGGTTATGGTTGTTTCAGTGCGAATCTGTTCAACATAGAAAGCGAGATCACGTCACAGTGGCACCACTGTGGAAGCGATCAGGATACCGCAGAGCACAGGCTCGAGAAGTGCTCAACAGCTCAGTCCCTGGCCTGTGTGAGCTGTCGAGCACCTCTGGCCCTGGCATGGCTGGTCCTGGTCGATCGGATAGAGCATCTGATCAAGATCTGGCAGCAGTAGTATCGGCTATAATGGCAGAGCATGAAAATTGGAGTACAGTGGTCGCCTTCTTTGAGAGCGTTATGCTCCAGAAGGAGACCGCAGAGCAGGATCGGGAAAGGCCCGATCCCGTGATCTTAGCCGGTAAGCGTCATACATTCCCTGCGGCCGAGGCAGTACATGATGTATTTCTACCGTGAGAAAAAAAGAAAAGGCAAAAGAAAACTAGATTTCTTTACTTTATGCTAGGTTAATCTGAAATTTATAAGGAATGCCACAGGATGGAGTCATTCAACAATATTTTTTTTTTAATTTTTAAAGTTATTTAATACTAACTGGGACCCGCGGTTTCACCCGCGTTTAATTTAAATGAAATTTAGAGTATTTCGACATAGACACTTGACATAGAATATATATATTGGATTTAAAGGGTTTTTTTTTGCGCGTAACCCTAATTATTTTTCATAAATAAAATTAGCCTAAGTTATTCCTTACAACATCAGCTATCTGCCAGTGAAAGTCCCGTAAAAATTAGTCCAGCCGTTTCGGAGATTACCCGGAACAAACAGACAGATAGACAGACAAAAAAATAAAAAATTGTTTTTTAGTTGTATGTACCGTATAAACTTTCATATGCATTTAGTAAAAAACTGTTATTTTGACATTACAAACAGACACTTCAATTTTATTTATTTGTGTAGATTTGCCGTTTGTAACGTTTTCGCTAATGTTTGTAATATTCAATAATGTTCAATTAATTTAATCAGCTGTACTTGGCTTAGTAAGAGATGTGCATTGATAACAACAGGAAAATAAACAATAATTTTGTTTTCCTTATGCGCCGAAAATCACGAGCACCCCACGTGCCAAGTAAAAACATGTATCTACATAATCTGCACATCTATACAAATAAATACAATTGAAGTGTCTGTTTGTAATGTCAAAATAACAGCTTTTTACTAAATGCATATGAAAGTATGTACGTTACATTTAACAAAAAAACTATTTTAATTTTTTTTGTCTGTCTGTCTGTCCGTTTGTTCCGGGTAATCTCCGAAACGGCTGAACCGATTTTGACGGGATCTTCACTGGCAGATAGCGGATGTTATAAGGAATAACTTAGGCTACTTTTATTTTGGAAAAATAATTAGGGTTCCGCGTAAAAAATTAAAACCCTTGAAATCCATTATATTAATTCTATGTCAATTGTCTGTGTCGAAGTACTCTAAATATCTTTTAAATTAAACGCGGGTGAAACCGTGGGTCCCAGCTAGTTAAGAATAAAGCAACACGTCGTCTTCTCTTGTGGATGTCCTTAAAGGCGATTAAGTTACTATAAACCAGAGGAATAGGCAGCACCGTCACTTCTGTGGGACAGCACAGACTGCGCTGACTAACCCACCTGTCAAGCGTGGTGAGTACTGATAAGTTACCCTGACGATGACACAATTGTGGAAATCTATAGGGGAGGGCTCTGTTCAGCAGTGGACGCCCTTTAGCTGATATGATGATAAACTAACAATCGTACAAGGCAGTCGTTTCATTAGTCTCTCTGATCTGATTACGTACCACGCTACACCTCGTGGTGGAGCCTGCCAACAACTTCTAACAAAAACTGGAGTCTCGTCAGTTAGTCTCAGTTCATTTTCTGTATGAATAACAAAGGAATGTTATCAGAATGTCTCTGCCACCCCTCCTCTTCATTAATTAACATCTAAGTAAATACGACTTTCCTGCTCTTAATCATTGCGTATTTTCTCAGAATTTTGATAAAGCTTCTTAACGAGGTTATCTTGAACAGTTATCGTATTTATATAGTCAAGACTTTTTTATACATATATCATCATATTTTCATGCCGGCTCAGAATGCCACCACCCCATCTCCTCCCGTGGGTGTCGTAAAAGTCGACTAAGGGATTGGCCGGAGGATGGGCAGCAGCGTCCTTCGAGTACATTAACAACTCAACTGCGATCGCCAACCCGCCTGCCAAGCGTGGCGATTATGGCAAAACCCCCCAATGAGCCCACATCACATCCATATCGGTTGTTGTGGTGATCTTTGGGGGAGGCCTGTGTCCAGCAGTGGACTTCATTCGGCCGTTAGATAGATAGATTTTCATGTTATGAAATTGTCGGACTGAACATTTCTAACATTTACTACTGGTAGGTCACTTATCGAGCGGTGTGGTGCCGGTTAAGAATACCAATACCCCATCTCCCCCTATGGGTGTCGTAAAAGGCGACTATGGGATTAGCTGGAGGATGGGCAGCAGCTTCCTTCGAGTACATTTATAACTCAACTGCAATCGCCAAACCGTCTACCAAGCGTGGCAATTATGGCAAATTGGCAGCAGAATAAAAAAATATGATATACCGCTACGTCGAATCAAAATATTGAGACAAATCATAACCTTAAATGACCTAGACCGAGAGACATTGACCAAATTATACAGAGAATCGTTATCTTCATAACCGTTGTGTATGAAAAAAACCGGTCAATTGCGAGTTAAACTCACGTGGAGAGAATTCCAAAATTGCTGAATGTATTGTCTATTGTTGGATTCAGTATTGTACCAATAAGTTATCCCAAGAGCAAACATAACCTCGCAGTTGAAAAACATGTTTTTCCATACATTCCAACTGCAAACGTAAGTTCGTACGCACAATATTGTAAGATTTACCATGTTATTTTAAAACCATAGACTTCTTATATCTTCTTTGTTTTCCTGTAATCTATAAGTAGAGAGCTACCCACGACCCGGTGCGCAGCAGCGCAGACTGTATCAGCCACTGCACCAACCGTGCCGTCATTAATCAAAGTAAAACATATTCTATGACATAATCTACCCCTGTGCCAAACACTTGAATATGTTCAGCTGTCTGGTAACATACAAACTTTCATATTTATTACTGTTTCTTTCCTTTTCTGTTTAAGGAACGGTGGCCCACACTTGGATTTCTCATGTGTCGTGATTACAGTTTACTGACATACATTTTACATGCACAGAAACTCAGACCCGAAACAACTGCCTGTAGATCAAACGAGAGAGAAAGAGACAACAATATATTACAATAACCTCGTAAGGACCAGATTTAGCCTTAACTTAACATGGCATTCCGACCCAAATTTACGGCATTTCATGACACATGTATGTAAATGTAAACCTTGTACTGTTACGTTTAATATCAAAATTATATGACAACAACGAAAACTTTGTAAAAAAGGCAGTTTGGTAAATTAGATTACGAAATAAATGTTGGGCCGTACGAGGATATGACAAGGCATAAGCACATGTGCATGAGCGAGAGAGAGGGATCAATGCGCTATACGTTTTTCAACAGTGAGTAACATTTCGCCGTTATTCTGTGAAAACTAGCCAAATCCACATAACATCGATTTGAAATAAAAGCAATTGAATTTTTTACGAAGTATATTACTTCAATAAACCATAATTAACCAAGGTAACTAATAAAATGCGATTGTTAATTTGCCATAATTTAATACAATTAACGTATAAAATTTCCTTGTGTTGCTCCTCATCGGTGTCAATGCGGTGAAGATGCTGACCGCCTCGGACACCATGGCTTGTCTTGCATTAAAAGTGCAGGTCGCATAGCACGGCATGCCAATATTAACGACATTATTCGTCGTGCTTTTGTCACTACCGGCGTGCCAGCTGTTTTGGAACCCAAGGGCTTGGCACGTAACGATGGTAAAAGACCGGACGGTATGTCGTTACTGCCATGGAAGATGGGTTGGCCTCTGGTGTGGGATGCAACTTGTGTCGACACCCTTGCTCCATCCCATCTTCCAAGCACGGCATGCTGTGCTGGCGCTGCCGCTTCTGCAGCAGAAGCCCTCAAACGGCGCAAACCTTATTGGCAATTATTGTTTTGAGCCGTTTGGGGTCGAAACGATTGGGTCATGGGGTCCGAGTGCACGTCAGCTTTTCAAAGATATAGCTAGACGGTTGGTCGACACTTCGCGTGATCAGAGGGCTGGCCTTTTCTTTGGCCAAAGAATAAGCATTGCCATTCAACGTGGCAATGCTGCCAGCCTTCCAGGAACATTATCAGCTGACAGCGACGAGGAGGTATACTTTGACGCCTAAGTACATGTTATACTTTTCCATATTTGTTATATACATACGTATAAAATTAGATTATATTTAGATATTACAACATAACACTATCTTAAAGTCTGCAGGGTACCCTATTTAATTGGGTTTCCCTGAATATATAGAATTTCCATTTATTGTAATTTACCGAGAAACTACTTAGATAATACTGTCATAAATATTACAATCAAGTTGTAGGTATTCTTGTTGTTTGTAAATTGAGTTCAAAGTTGAATTCGTCCATAAAATGAGGATAAAATAAAAATGCGATACTTTACTTGGTTTTACCAGTACTGAAAAATGTTTTTAATGAATGTATTCCTTATCAATTATCAAGAACAAATCTTTTTTGTGACCTCGATCGTAGTCATTTTCTCGGATATGTCGTAATTGTAAATAATCTTTGCCACTCCTTTTATATGCCTCAATCGATCTCCTTTATTGATCATTTAACTTGCTTTTTATCTGTATATCTTTCAAATATTTAAATTTATATGTTTACTTTATTTTTACTTTATATGGTTCTTACATAACGTTTTTGTCTTTAGTGTATGTTTTTTTATAATGTGTGAATTTAAGCACTTAATTTGAAGTCGTTTTTATTTTTATTATTTAAATAAACAGTACCCCATACTAGCAATTCTCCTGTGTCAGTTACAGACATGAATCCCACATACAATACACCCAGACCCGGAACAACTATCTGCAGATCATAAAAATATTTGCTCCGTGCGGGAATCGAACCGACGACCCGGAGCGCAGCAGCCGACTGTATCAGCCACTGCACCAACCGTGCCGCCAGATTTTTAGATCCTGTTCTTCTGAATGTGTAAATCCAATCTGACATAGAATATGTATTATGTTTTTTTTTTGTGCTGTTTCGAATCTGCTTCCATTTATTGAACTTTAGTTCGTTAGTTAGTTCTTATAAGAACTTTAGTTCAATCATTTTTAAGTGTTCTATTTTGTGTGCAGCCCACAATAAATTTGCAGCCATGTTTTTATTGACTCCAGTAACATAATCCGGTATGTGTTCAGATAAATAGTTATACAAGATAAATAAAGAAATAGGGACTCTATTTCACAACTTCCTTTATTCTGGTTATTTCGGAAGACGTGAAGCAAATACGCAGTATTAAGTAAAGTGCTTTCATGAACAGTCAAAATATATACAGTTAATGTTCTTTTATAATATAAAAGTCCAACGTCGCCACTAGGGATCTAACGTATTGCTTTTAAATCGAAATAAATAAATAAATCAATCTTTATTTCGTACCAAAATCCAGAGATATTACAACAACATTACAAATTTGATAAAACACATCTTACTAAAAACTTTATTGCGCTCATAAGCAGTTGGACTTTTCAACATGTTAGCCCAGTCAGGTAGGGCAGAAATAGTTATTCGAATCGAAATAACAATGATTATCTACGTTCCATATCAAAATCTAGTGTGCTACGTCTCGGACGTTTGATTGAAAATCAGGTTACTATGGAATTAGAGGACAAAAAATGCTTGCCTTTCTTGACATACTTCCCATCAACAATCCTTATCATTATGTTATTGACACTGTGTATAGAAAGCCTATCCATACAGACGGGTACCTTGACGGTGCATTTCACCACCATCCTTGTCTGGTAGCTACCGTGGCCAAATCTTTGTTACAGAGAGCACATAGCATCTGCAACGCCGACCATATACCGACAGGGGAGATTCATTGCGTAAAGGAAGTGCTTCAACATAACAATTTGAAAGTACCACTTCACCGTCGCAGAAGCCGCCCGAAACTCACCACAGTTGATTGAAGACAGAATTGGTCATATCTTGAAGCGTGCTTCCATTAAAACCTACTTCAAGCCGCATAAGAAGTTCAGCCAACTTCTCAAACCGGTGAAATGTCACATACCTCTACAAGATGTCTACAAAATTCACTGTGATTGTGGTTTATATTACATATATGGGGCAAACAAAGCGTAGTATAGCCACTCGAATAAAATAACATATAGTTGACGTCAAGCATAGACGCTCCACAAAGCCTACAGTGTGTGAACATGCCTTAGGCAAATCTAACCATTATCTTCCTTTTGATCAACCTCAAGCCCTCGCAAAAGAAAACTGATATGTACCTAATATGTTTCATGAGGCTATTGAAATAAAAAACATCTAATTTTAATAAAGAAGATGTTTGGCAGGTACAACTTGTTTGGAATCCAATTATTAAAATAGTAAAGTCCCAAACAACATACCGCACAAAAACATCAAGACACTGTGAGTGATTACTGCGTGCATCGAAACAAGTTTTTGATTAAAATTGTACGGTAGATTTAAATAAAATAACTTTTAAAAATCTGTAAATGCGGCACCTTAGTCAACCTGCAGCCATGAACACTGCAAAGTTCACGAAACATCAGGAAAAACAAAAATCTATAATATACGTGATGTAATCCGTTAAAAAGTGTTTTACTATAATAGTCCTATCAGTGATGATAGAACGATCATCATATCAGCCACAGGTCATCCACTGCTGAACAAAGGCCTCCCCCTTAGATCTCCACAACGAGCGGTCACATGCCGCTCTCATCCAACGACTCCCAGCGACCTTCATCAGGTCGTCTGTCCACCTCGTTGGAGGTCGTCCCACGCTGCGTTTTCCGGTGCGCGGTCTCCATTCGAGAACCTTTTTGCCCCAACGGCCATCAGTTCTACGAGCAATGTGCCCTGCCCATTGCCACTTCAGCTTACTAATCCTTGCAGCTATGTAGATAACTTTAGTTCTTCTACGGATCTCCTCATTTCTGATTCGATCTCGTAGAGAAATACCAAGCATAGCTCTCTCCATAGCTCGCTGAGTGACCTTGAGCTTTCTTATGAGGCCCATTGTGAGTGACCACGTCTCTGTTCCATATGTCATCACTGGTAACACACACTGGTTAAAGACTTTCGTCTTTAGGCATTGCGGTATTGTTGACGAAAAGACGTTGCGAAGTTGATAGAACGATCGTAGTACAAAATGATGTGACCATTTTCAAGAACTGGGTCAGGCATGTACCTGTAGTATGGTACCTCAGATTCCACAAGGTTATATTTCAAAGTAAGTTGGATAACGCTGGCTACTTGATTATGTCTGTGCAAATACTCGCCGTTAACAAGGTGAGAGCAACCAGAAATAATAATATGTCTAATGGATTCTCCTGGATAGTGAAATGCCCGACAGATATCAACCATGCCATCCTTAACAATATATTTGCGTAGTTCTTCGTCATATAACGGTCACTAAAACATAGCCGGAATTCGGACGGTAGGAAGTATTCATCGGCCCATGAAGTGCCCAATAATAGAACCTATGCAGCTTCTTGCTCTGCCATACTTCCCTGCGATCGTTAGTTCCAAGTACTGATAGGTATGCGCCATTTCTGTTAGCCAACGAGAACGGGTCGAGTTCATTGTCCACCGAGACATGGACTGTGACTAAGAACTGCGCGTGCATCAGGATGTGCCTGATGCATCTCCACTCCACCTGACTCCTCACGATTATGTAGGGTCTTAGCGTTCAAAAATCCACGACCCGCACACTTTCGCGGGGTGAACAGACTCATTACCAGTGATTGTAGGTGATGCTGATGCATACGCTTTTCGGTCAGCAGTCAGTGAACTTTTCTATCCAGGTCATCTAATTAAGTCTGAGTCCATCTGATTGTACCGAAGGACAACATCTAGACTGGCATGCAACCATTAAAAGCCCGCAACTTGTTTTCGCTTCTGCATCTAAAACTTTATTCCTAATAAATTTAAATTATAAGGCTTTATTACCTCACAAAGGTGAGTTACTTAGTTCTATTTTGATAAAAGCGAATTTTTTTTTGTAAAATTGCTTGTTGAGTATATGGACACTTATAAAAACTGTTGCAACTGACAAAAAACTCCTATCAAAAAGGTTACGACTAATTCAAGTTCAAGGTAGACACCCACATGGTATTAGCAGCTAGTGCGCGTAAAATATCTTGCACCTCCATGCCGTAGCAAGCACGTGTTTTTGCCTACCACATGATTGACTCCATTGGCCGCTGTGGCCGAGGCTGATCACACGTCATACTACTGAATTTGACTATATTTTGGCAATAACTAAAAGAAAATAATAATTTTGGCTTTCGAAAACACTAAACTCATAAGGTTATTTGATTGTTGGAGATTTGATTTGATTGATAATTGTAAGTCAGTCAGAGGCCAGTGTTCTTCAGTGCAGCTGCAGCTTACAGGCTTATAATGATAAGAATGTGTTATTCGTAATATTCGGGCATAGTGAAATTTGTCCAAAATAATCTGACAGTACATTGATTAGCGCAAGGCTGGGCAATAACAAATAATAGGCTTTTAGAAAATTTCATCATTATCATCCCCATAGCCTACTTTCAGAAGACATGCCTGAATCCGTGAGGATATATATGATCACCCATATGAAGTTACATTGTATTACTTGTCTATATATTGTATACGCCACTTAAAATAGAAATGGAAATAAATTTGAAATAGAAATTCTTGTCGTCAACAATACCGCAATACCTCAAGACAAAAGCCTTAGAGTGTGAGTTACAGTGATGGCATTTGGAACAGAGACGGTATCACTAACTATGAGCCTCATAAGAAATTTCAAATTCTCTCAGCGAGCTATGGAGAGAGCTATGCTTAGTATTTCTGTAATCAGAAATGAGGAGATTTGTAGAAGAACTAAAGTTGCCGACATAGCTGAAAGGATTAGTAAAAAGGAATGGCAATGGGCGGGGCACATTTAAGGTCTCTTTGTAATATCGTGGAATGATGCATTGCCTAATACAGAAATATTGGGCACCTTTTAAAAACATATGCCATCAGTTTTCCGACATCAATCTCACACTCACAAACGCTTATTACTTTTTTTATTGGTCTCCAGTGGAAATTCTACATGAACTTCCTCCACCCGAGGGAAGGGTGAAGGGGCATGCCGGACTCCTAGCGGCTAATACCACTGGAGCGGTAATCTTCGGCACCAAAAGGGGGTGCCAGGTCCTCATAAGATCACACTAGAACTCCCCATTGATGCCAAGGCTTCAGGCATATCTCGGAGGGGATGATTGTAAAGCGGTCACCCCCTGTCGTCGATCTTCCCCAAGGGAAAGCGACTGTAAAGAAAATAATGTTTCCTACAGTGTTCGGATAATCATTTCGGTCGAATAAAGTCCACTGCAGGACACAGGCCTCCCTCAAAGATCACCACAACGACCGACATCGGTGTGTTGTGTGCTCATTGGGGGGTTTTGCCATCGCCACGCTTGGCAGGCGGGTTGGCGATCGCAGTTGAGTTGTTAATGTATTCGAAGGACGCTGCTGCCTATCCTCCGGCTAATCCCTTAGTCGCCTTTTACGACACCCACGGGATGAGATGGGATGGTGAGATTCGTAGCCGGCACCACACGGATAATATTCATCCTAAATTTTTCTGTGTAGAAATGAGATATGTTAATAAAAGCTTTAAAGACTGTGAAGTGATCTCGTGAAAGGAGCCAACAAAACTTGTTTCTTATAAAATAATATATATTAAATATTGCTACCTCTAAAATCGGTCAAGCGAAATAAGGTGTTTTGCTAGCACTAGTCACATCTTTTTTACTTATCTATATTTCAATTTGGGAAACTTCGCAACATCTTTTCGTCTACAATACCGCAATGCCTCAAGACGCAAGTCTTTAACCAGTGTGTGTTACCAGTGATGACATATGGAACAGAGACGTGGTCATTCACAATAGGTCTCATAAGAAAGCTCAAGGTCACTCAGCGAGCTATGGAGAGAACTATGCTTGTTATTTCTCTACGAGATCGAATCAGAAATGAGGAGATCCGTAGGAGAACTAAAGTTGTCGACATAGCTAAATGGATTAGTAAACTGAAGTGGCAATGGGCAGGGCACATTGCTTGTAGAACTGATGGCCACTGGGCCCAAAGGTTCTAGAATGGAGACCGCGCACCGGAAAACGCAGCGTGGGACGACCTCCAACGAGGTGGACAGACGACCTGGTGAAGGTCGCTGGGAGTCGTTGGATGAGGGCGGCATGTGACCGCTCGTTGTGGAAATCTAAGGGGGAGGCCTTTGTTCAGCAGTGGACGTCCTGTGGCTGATATGATGACTGTGAAATCTCGGCGCTGCATCATCCAAGCAGAGTAGTGCTCGAGAGTATCGCCCTGTGTCATAATGGCAGCCTTACACAGGGGTAAATTACGGTGGGTACATTGAATTATAATTCAATATATGCAACGTAATCCAGTTGCACTTACTGATCGGTAAATTTTCGGTGAACTTAAGCGACGCTCTGCGCGCCCAGTCTATGAATGGTGCCTGCGTATGCGTGTATTTGAACAGAATTTCTCCATGTTTCGAAGGACACGTAAAATCGGACGGCAGTTGTTAAGCCAAGTCGGAAGACTTTGGGTGGCTTGAACAACTCTGACATTCCACAAAAAGGGAAAATACATATATACATAGAAACAACTTAAACTTTATGGAATGGTGTTGTCAAGTACGGTGTCCCATTGGTTTTGTATATGTACCTGTGACTCCATGTGGGATCCGGTTTAAGAATATAGCACCCACCGCTCCATCTTTTCCCGTGGATGTCGTCAAATGCAACTCAAGGACTCTAAACCAGAGGGATGGGCAGCAGCGTCCCTTCTGTGAAACATTAGCCATACTTCGCTGACCAACCCGCTTGCCAGGCATCGTGAGTACTGGCAAACCCAAACTGACGATACAATTGTGTAAGTCTATAGGGGAGGCCTTTGTTTAGCAGTGGACATCCTTTGACTGATATGATGATCATGATGTACCTATATGTATTCATAATAATAGTACCTAATACTGATATTGAAGCCGTAATACTGTACAATTATGGACGTATTATGCGCTAAATATATGCAGTGATAATTAGTAAAAACCACACAACGAGAATCGGCTTCACAAGATACAATAAAAGCCATAATGTTAAATGTGAATTGCAGGTCTCATAACACCGGCTTGCAGAAGTTAGCCAATTAGAGGGTAAACACCAGAGCTCTATGCACGGGGATGTCTAAATGTTCTCTGGCGAACGGCGCTCCAGTATGGGCTGAATCCCTGACTGCCCTGAATAAGACTCGAATGTGGAGGCATAAATAGCCATGCCACGGATATCACACAGTCTGCCGTTCTCGCATGCGAGCTTGCGGGAATCTGAAAGCGCCGGTGGTCGGCAACGTTTACTGGAGGGGAGTGGATCAAGGGTTCGAGCGAGAGTGGCAGGCACCCTCCCCCTGAAGCTGTCACGAGGTGGCGCAAGGAGTATAATTTAATCATGAGCCAAATTGAGGCAAGAGACGCCCAATACCATCATGGAACGGTAGGAGATATCCGGCTGACCCTGGAGGAGTGGATGCAGAGGTGGTACATTTCCATCTGGTTCATAGTGGAGATATGGTAATTTGAAACCAAATTGGCCAGTTCGACAAAACGCTAATTTCATTTCAACTTTGGTGGCTTTTCGGCATTGTTGCCCTCTTTAGAAGGAGGTTATCTCCAGGCAGTTTAATGATGGATGGAGAGGAACAGGACCACATTCAAAATTATTTATTTAGAAAATCGCCTGGTAAGTTCATTATTTCTGAATGATGCCTTCCACAACACTTTTATATCTGCCGATCCTCATATCACACGGAACACTCAGACCCGGAACGACTATCTATGGGCCGTATAAATATTTGTTTACAAGGACCTAATCATAAATTCAATTTCAAATCGGCACGGTTGGCGATAAGCGATTGGTTTGCTGGACAAAGTGTCGCAGATTCTATCAATATCTACACATAGTTGTTTCGGGTCTGGGTGTTGTTTTATGTGTAATTTATGTCTTTGAACTGTACCCACGACACAGGAAAAATCAAAAAAGTTTCTTAAATTCGTTACATCATGTGTTATTTTTTATAAAAATTAATTAACGTTTCAAGATTTAATTCATATAATGATTGTAGTTACAGCTAATAGAAGTATTTTTTAAACTTTGCTTGAAGATAAGATAAGTTGAAGGTTCAGTCTGTGTCCGATAATTCTATCATAGACGTTCCACGTGCGGTAGGTAGCCCAAGTAATTATATATTTTGGTATAGCTATTGATTCTAAATAAGTCATAAGTTTAGATGCTCGGTTCGTAATAGTCGGTTCATTGAGAAGAGCTGAACAGCTCCATAGTTACTTTTGAACATGATGTTAAGAATAATGAATAATAGAAAATAACTTAGATAACATATAATAGTTGGCTGATTAGCAAGCAACATTGACCTTCGCTCATTGACCCACACAACTTGGGTGGCTTTTCGGCGTTGTTGCCCTCTTTAGAAGGAGTTTATCTCCAGGCAGTTTAATGATGGATGGAGAGGAGCAGGACAAATTCAAAATGATTTATTTAGAAAATCGCCTGGTAAGTTTATTATTTCTAAATGATGGCTTCCACAAAACTTTTCATATCTACCGATTCTCATACGCAGGAACACTCACACCCGGAACGACTATCTATAGGCCGTATAAATATTTATTACATGCCATTAGACCGCGTAATAAAAAATAAAACAAAATCATTTTTAATTTACGATATCGATTTACGTTACGTATTTATTTATTTACGAAATAAATCGTCTTTTTCTCTTACAGTTTTAGTATACTTTGTGCATCGTCTATAAACACACTATGGTTTTTTTTTAGACTTGTCTAGAGACACAAATTCCACCCACACACAATACACACACAAGCAAGGTAAGCCCGGAGTTCACTTAGTCACGTACCGACCAGTGTCATGGCTCGATGTGAATCATAAGCGTAATTCAGCAACATATTCTGACGGCACGGTTGGTGCAGTGGCTGATAGAAAGAAAGGAAAGAAATAAATTCTTTATTTGACAGCAAAGTCAGACATCACAAACGGTAATAAAACTAAACCGAAAGAAAACATGATAAAACATTTGGATAGGGTTAAAACAACAAAAAATAAAAACAATATTAAGTTAGAATTTGTTGTGTGCCCCACAGTTGCGCCAAACAGGTAACCAGTTCAGTATTTGCCAGACAAGAGCATGGCGCTGGTTTTCAACTGGACCCTTCGGTGATTCACGGTGATACAGTCGGCTGCTGCATTCCGGGTCGTGAGTTCGATTCCCGCACGGAACAAATATTTGTATGATCTGCAAGTACTTGTTCCGGGAATTTGTGTCTGTAAACGCACCCACGACACAGGAGAAATCATAGTATGAGGCAACGATTGTTAAAAAAAAATTGTGACTACAAAGGCCCACCGATTTATTCTATGAGGTATCAACAAATATCATCATCATCATCATCATATCAGCCTATGGATGTCCACTATTGAACAGAAGCCTCCTCCATAGATTTCCACAATAGCGTCGTCATTTTTGGAGGGAATTTGCCAGTACCACCACACCTAGCAGGTGGGTTGGTGAGAGCAACATGGCTGCTGATTCACAGAAGGGACGCTACTACCCAAACATACCAGAGATGATAAAAGTCCCTTAGTCCCTTTTACGACATCCACGGGATGAAATGAAATTATGCTATATTTTTAATCCGGGTACCACACGGCCAAATGAAATGACGTATATTTTGACATACGAGGTTACCCCTGTTGCACCAACACATCTACAAAATTACAGAATGCCTCAGCATTAGGGCGTTATGATGCTCAGCGAGCGCTTCAGTATGCTGTTTGTGGCGTCACTCATTCTTATTAGTAAGGATGCAGTCTTTTTCCTTATAATGGCATATAAGTCGTTGGTTCTCGCGTCACATCGCGGATCCACTGCAGAATCTTGGCAGCCCCATCCACATCTTGAAGCCGTTATTACATTGAACTCGCAGGATGCCTAGAGCTTAACGCATGTAATTGACCTACAAGCTGGGTAGCATATAGCGTAGAAAGACTAAAAAAGAAAAGCAAAATGCCCTAAACACGTGACTTTAACCTCCCCACTAAAACGGGTGAATCTGTGCGTCAACACGTTTCTTCTAGCTATAAGCGCCTGCCCACCCATAGTGATGGTTAAATACCTGGGGTATTTAAAATCAGTCATCCACCAAAAGAGCACTCCATTAAGAGTTAGGCAGGCTCATTAGATATTAGTTTTTCAGGGACCATGAAATAAGGTGTTCTCTATTTCTCACATTATACGAGGGTCACACTGAATGTTTTTAGAATTGGTCAATAAGAAAAGTTGCTATGAGAATTTTATCTAAATTTCGAATAAAAAACTCTTTCAGAAGGTGTAGATGTACATCGAATTCATATGTCATTTGTTTTTACAAATTGGCGGCCATATAAAAGTGCTTGTCGTGTATCCAAAGAATTTTGACTAGAGAAAATTGTCTTCTTTTACTTGGGTCGTAATCAACAACTATGTTATGATAGACTTCTATTGGCATTTAATGATGAAGCCTCATCTTGTGCTACTGTTTATATCTGGTTTAATGAGTTTAAACGTAGTCGAAGTAATCTCATTTGTGTGAAGGACGTCCTTCTACGGCGACCACTGGAAATAATGTGAGTGCTGTGCGACTAATGATAGAAGCTGATTAAAAAGTGAAAATCATATGAAAAGATTCGGGCAAGTTTAGGCGTTGGTATGAGACAAGTGCAAAAAGACTTACACGAATATTTAGGCGTCAGAAGACAGCTTTGCACCAGATGAATGCCTCATAATTTAACGGAAGATCAATAACGCTGTCGTTTGGATTGTATCCGCGAAATGCTTGAAAAGTATAAAGGAGGTGACTTGAATACTGTATTTGATATCGTCACAGGTAATGAAAGCTGGATATATCGTCACGAGCCTAAACCAAAAGGCAATCTTCCCAATGGACGTTTCTATTCGAAGATTTGCGAACAGAATCAAAGGAGGGCAGAAGTGAAGGACTGCGCGTCGTGAATTTTTTGAATATTTTCAAATGCTTTGATATCCTGACCGTCTGACGCCTTGGCTATGACAGTAGACCCTATCAAAGATGCACCCTTTTGTCTTTTGTCATCCTCTTGGTCTTCCGTATCGGTACCACAGTTATTTCGACATGTCCCAGGGAACTTATGATTAGCTAACACATAGCGTGAAAAACAATGCCAGTACTCTCAGTAAATATACACCTGCACATCTTATGTGCTCGATGCTAAGGCTATCGAGACCTAAAGTCTGTCTCCTAACCTTTTTATCATCAGTTTTGGTTACTTTCTTGGCCGAGAATTGGATCTGCTTTCTTGTCATGACAGTTCTCACGGCGACGATACCTTGAGCTGTTGTTTAAATAGATTTGCTATCTCCCCAGGTGAACCACATTCTCCGTCGCTGACAGGGAGATTTAGCCAAGCATTCAGTTTATTGTCGACTTCCAAAACTGACAAAATGTTATGTAGAAAACCTATGGGATGCTATAATGTGTATTTTAATTTGATCTTTCTTTTGACACCATCTCATTTGCTTCTAAAAATATTTTGCCTGTCGCGCGTATCTTCCCACATTTTGTCCGACTTCGGTTTTTTATGAAGCAACTAAACCTGATACTTAAGTTGAGCTTCTCCGTGAACACCTCGCACATTGTACATATTCCATTTCCATACTGTGACTTTCTATTTCTACAATTGAGTGAATTTGTCGGTACTCACCATGCTTGGCAGGCGGACTCGTGAGTGCAAAATGACTGCCGTTCCACAGAAGGGACGTTGTTGCCCATCTCTATGGCTTGAGAGTCGCCTGTATTCGCCTTTCACGATATCCACGGGAGGAGATGGAGTGGTGCTGTATTCTTAATCCAGACACTACACGGCTTACGGAACAGGTACTTAGATTTATGTATAACTTAGCTAGTTATTAGTTTTGCCTACTGGGATGCTTTGCCTCATTCAATTATTGTTTTTTATATATCATGAAACTTTCACGCAAATGCCAATAGCAACTACTATACAAACTACTCAGTTAGATGAATGGTATAGGAACACATACGAGGCTTTCCGAAATCCTCTCCTTGTGAGTACAACTCGCAATTGTGCGGTTTTTTTTAAATATAAATATATCTCATAATTTTGCCGTGTGGTGCCGGCTCAGAATGCCACCACCCCATCTCCTCCCATGGGTGTCGTAAAAGTCGACTAAGGGATTAGTCGGAGGATGGGCAGCAGCGTCCTTCGAGTACATTAACAACTCAACTGCGATCGCCAACCCGCCTGCCAAGCGTGGCGATTATGGCAACACCCCCCAATGAGCTCAAAACACATCCATATCGGTGGTTGTGATGATCTTTGGGGGAGGCCTGTGTCCAACAGTGGACTTCATTAGGCCGAAATGATATCTCATAACAGCTTTATCGAAAAGATCTATATTACGCAATAACTGAATACTTAAAATGCATCACATGGTCGTGAAGGACCGAAGGTTTTTTGTTATTTTTTCGTTGGGCTTCTCGCATACATTTCTGGGAAATGTGGTTGCTTAACCGGTCATTACTGGCGAAGCCAAAAGAGGCCTCCTGCCAGGCTTAAAATTAATATTAAAAAGCTAAGCAACTTGCGCTAAGGGCCCCCCAGCGGGACACGGACCTCGGCTTAGGGCGTTGCTGGGGATAAGAAGCTATTTTTTTGGGGACACCTGGATCGGTATTATGTAAAATGTAGTAGGGGACATTTAAAACTACAGGTTCGGCGCGGGCCGGCGCGAACAAGAGACGGGAGGGAGAAGTACTAACTTGAACGGGAAGGTGACGTGGCGATAGGCCTCCGCTACGTCGGTGAGGAGGACCGAAGGTCGACGCACTGGTGGCGAGTTCAAAACTTGGCAAATACCAATATGTCTTTTTCAATGTCATATGTACTTTATTATTTAAACAAACACCACTGATTTTGACGGTAAAAGAAACTTGTGAGGAATGAAAAATTTATCAAATGGTCTGACATTGCCAACCCGCAATGAGCAAGCGTGGTGATGAATTACTCACTTCTTTCTGTATAAGAAGAGGGTTTTGCCATGTAGCTGAAGTATTACATGCTGATATTATTGTGCCTCTCTTGTCACGGGTTACTTCTCTGCAAGAAGAAACTCGGTCTTTGGATAGGCTAACTTGGAGGGGATAAAGATCCAACACGAGCATTAAATATTTTTAATTTAAAATGTAATTGGGTACTTGCCAGAGACTGCATGGCTGCACTATAAAAATTCAGTTGTGGATCGTAACAAAACTATCGTATGAAATGAAAACTATAATTGTAAGGTCTATTGCAATGTGTGTGTATGGACTAAATACCCGGAATTAACGTAAAAAACGTCTCAACCCATGGGTGTCGTAAAAGGCGACTATGGGATTAACCGTAGGATGGGCAGCAGCATCCTTCAAGTACATTTCTAACTCAACTGCGATCGCTAACCCGCCTGCCAAGCGTGGCGATTATGGAAAAACCCCACCATAAGAACACAACAAGAACCCATACCGGTCGTTGTGCCAATCTTTGGGACAGGCTTCTGTCCAGCAGTGGACGTTTTTAAGGTTGGATTAATTATGATGAACATAAAAAAATTGTCTGTCTATCAACCTTTAAGTTAAATTCTGTGGCAAACGGTGACTCGCTACTCACAAGACGGAACCTCTAACTAGCCACTACTACAAGCGATAGGGAGCAACATCGGCATGACTGGCTCGGGGTGTCGAGAGGTGCGGCACCGATTTGACAATCGCGCGTTTCTTAGACTCGACCCCTTCTCTCACCGTTAGATACTTCCACTCCCGAGCATATAGCTCTGGTGACCCCCCTCTGATAGACCAACTAAAAGCAACAAGCCGGAGTCGAGAGTCCTGCAGGCACTCAAGGGATTCCACTCAAGCCAGCCAATAAAGGCAAGTCAGAGACGAGACCCCGACCCACTCTCTGGGCCGTTTGGGTACGCAGCGTCGTCACTCACTTACACTGACTGGTATTATTATTTTAATATACCAAACGTAAAAACTTACAAATATTAATAACTCCATCACCTTTACTTAAGTACCTCATAATACAGCAAGGCTTCGGGAGAATCATTTACAATCCGCGTCGAGAAGTGCCTGGGGGGCGGCCTTTTACAGCCGTCTTGCGTTAGAGGGGTGACCGCTTTACAGGCATCCCCTCCGAGATGTGCAATGAAAGGGATAAATAAAGTCCATAATGAATTTCCACTGGAGACCAATAAAAAAAGGTACCTGATAATACGGAACACTCAACTCATACTAGGCCAGTTTTGGTTCGTATTTTCACCAATTTGATATTTGTATAAAACTTTATAAATGAAACGATAGTAAAATCAAAATATATGGCTTTGTTTATAATGATAATTTTATTATTTTCTATTAAAAATTACTATGGTAGATCACCCTCTAATGATACGATGGATACATTGGTTAATTTATTGCTTTTTCATTTTTAATTCGCATAAAACGCAATTTGCAAAAATGTTAAAAATTATTTGTGGTCCCGCGAAATTACGAAGATCAATTGGTTCCGAGACAAAAAATAACAATTATTTCAGAGAACTATGAAAAATAGTTGATACAAAAATTAAGAAATCTCACCATATTAGGTACTGAATTCGTATATTGGAGGTATTAAATTTAACATTAACATTCAAGTTAAATCTCAATTTCGCGCTCATATTTTAACGTAGCAACATAAATGACCTTCCTAAGATACTGAATTCGACGAGTGAGTCGTTTTCCCATGTTCAGGTGAAGTTGATACAAATAACGTAATGAATGGAGGCCGCGCACCGGAAAACGCAGCGTGGGACGACCTCCAACGAGGTGGACAGACGACCTGGTGAAGGTCGCTGGGAGTCGTTGGATGAGGGCGGCATGTAACCGCTCGTTGTGGAAATCTAAGGGGCCTTTGTTAAGCAGTGGACGTCCTGTGACTGATATGATGATCTAAATGGACGAACATTGGACTGTGAAAGGTTTTCTGACAGTAGAAGCAGCCGCAAGGGTCTCATAGAACTAAAATATAATTACAATGAGGTAAGAAAACGCATAGTGGTACGCATAAAACTATGACTCTATTACAGTTATGAGTAACACCAGTTCCCTAATTAAGTTTGTTTGTGTATTTTTTTTTATATTCACCCATGGGAATGGATACATGACATGTGGCACCATAATATTTGTACTTTATAATTAGCATTATTTCCGAACACATTTCGTCGCTGCAGAAAATAGTTAGTCAAAATTGACGGCATGGTTGGTGCAGTGGCTGATACAGTCGGCTCTTGCGCTCCGGGTCGTGGGTTCGATTCCCGTACGGAACAAATATTTGTATGATCTGCAGGTAGTTGTTCCGGGTCTGGGTGTATTGTGTGTGGAATTAATGTCTGTAAACGCACCCACGACACAGGAGAATCCTAGTGTGGGGCAATGCAAAATAAAAAAAAACGTAGTCTAAATAAACGAAACGTGTGTAAGTAGAAATTCCATTATCCCACCACATTTCTCTCTATTATTTGTGAGAATACGGCTTTCATAAAATATCGTCATTTTTGTGTCTTTTCCTTGGACTTAGCTAGCTTGGTTAGAGATTATATCTACTACAGAATAGAGTTTTCTTGAAGCGCATGAGAATCACCCCCTGACAACCACACCGCTCGCTCCAATGGCCGCTGTACCAAGGTAATACAAGGTAAGTGAAATATACGAAATTTTATTTTAGATAATATGCTCAAAATTTTTTTTTTCGTCATATCAGGCATTTTTACGTCCACTGTTGAACAAAGGCCTCCCCCATAGCTTTCACAACTGTGTCGTCATTTTGGGGGGTATTTGCCAATACTCACCACGCTTGCCAGGCGGGTTGGTGAGCGCAGTATGGCTATCGGTTCACAAAAGGGACGCTGCTGCCCATCCCCCTGGCTTCGATTCCCTTAGTCGCCTTTTACGACATCCACGGGAGGAGATGGAGTGGTGCTATATTCTTAATCCGGACACCACACGGACAATTTTTTTATTTGCTATGATGTAAATAAGTTCTGCGTATAAACTAATTTCTTCAAGAAATAAAAAAACAAATGTCGATCAAGTGTGTTTATCAATTTGTGGTTTTTTATAGACTTACTTACTTTACTTACTTTGACTTCCACCTAACCTCACGTAACCCCTGCCCCAGCTGAGTGGTTATAGCACAGGCTATATATGCCCCTCAAGAGAAGATGTCCACATGATATCTCGGTATACGATGTCATTTTTTTTAAACGTTGCCCCATACTAGGATTTCTCCTATGTCGTGGGTGCGTTTACAAACATAAATTCCACACACAATACATCCAGACCCGGGACAACTACCTACTGATCGTACAAATAATTGTTGCGTGCGGGAATCGAACCCACGACCCGGTGCGCACCAGCCGACTATATCAGCCACGGCACCAACCGTGCCGTCAATAATACGATATGATGATGATGATGAATAAGCTGTCGACTTAAGCTATGATGTGAATATTTGATAGTCGTCGTGGCTAATCGTCGCTCAGAAGTCTGACACCAGATTTAATATAGAGATACCGGTATCCCTCGGTAATTAGGTCAATGACCAAAATGACCCAATGGCCAAGTATAAGATCCGGGTATAATACTGATAAACTATCGTATATAGAAAAATCCAGAATAATTATAATGATGACGATACGCAGTTTTATCATATACTAGCTGGGACCAGCGGTTTCACCCGCGTTTAATTTAAAAGAAATTTAGAGTACTACGACCTAGACACTTGAAATAGAATATATATATTGGATTTGGAGGGTTTTAGGTTTTTTGCGCGGAACCCTAATTATTTTTCTATAATAAAAGTAGCCTAAGTTATTCCTTATAACATCAGCTATCTGCCAGTGAAAGTCCCGTCAAAATCGGTCTAGCCGTTTCGGAGATTACCCGGAACAAACAGACACAGACAAAAAATTTATAAATTGTTTTTTTGTTGTAGGTATCGTATATACTTTCATATGCATTTAGTAAAAAGCTGTTATTTTGACATTACAAACAGACACTTCAATTTTATTTATTTGTATTGATTATTTAAATGGCACTTGAATAATTTCATTAATTTAATAGTCTTTATCTGTACTCATACAATATTTCTTAGTTTTCGTATATTTTATATTTGTATGATCTACAGGTAGTTGTTCCGGGTCTGGGTGGATTATGTGTGGAATTTGTGTCTGTAAATGCATCCACGATACAGGAGAAATATTAGTGTGGGGCAACGTTTAAAAAAAATTGCACTCCGGGAGTGCCGACAGAAGTGAAAACTTATTTTGGCGCGTTAGGAGATTTTATCTCATCTAAAAATATGCGTACCGCGCTAAAAGAAGTTTTCACCTCAAGCGTCTCGTAACGGTGTCGTGAGTCCAGAGATTTTATCTCATCCAAAAATATGCGTACCGCGCTAAAAGAAGTTTTCACTTCAAAAACAACCAAAATAAGTCCACAGCTGAAAATAGGCGGTTACATACCGTGCGTCACTTTAAGGGGGAATTTGCCAGTACCTACTCGCCAAGTTTGGCAGGCGAGATGGTGAGCGCAGTTATAACTGCGGTACAACAGAAGGGACGCTGCTGCCCATGCCTCGTTACGGAGTGAATGTCTACGACCTTAAAATCTAATATCTGGCTCTAATACAATTTGATTGACCAATTAAGTTACATTAAGTTGTTTGAAAAGTTAATATTACAACATACCTATTGTTAAGAAAATGGTAAAGGAGCCATTACCTTTCTCTCTAAATGTTCTGCTCTTTTCCCAGTTATATTTGATATTATTTAGTATATTTCATCCATCGTTTTATGTATCAAATGTTTATTTTATTGTTATGTATTTAATTTTATTATGTATAAGTAATATTGTGTATGATATTTTATATATTTGACAACCCAAATGGATTTAGAGTCGCTCTTTACGATATCCACGGGAGGAAATGGAGTGGTGCTATATATATCCGTCACCACACGAAGTTTATTGTCATCACAGATTTATTAGCCTTCGGTTAGCCACCGTCTCGCTCAAGTAGTATTCTTTCTCTTTCTATCGTACCACTGGCAACTAGTGCCAACGACTAGCAAATATGCAGCTGTCTGTCAAACGGCAAAAATGACACAAGTTTTTGGTAGAACCTACTTTATATTTCGACATAAATTAATGTGTCAACGTAACGTAATAAATGTGTGTGTCTGTAGTAATTGTTTGCACACGATTTACAATTATTTTTACATTAGTATTATCACAATGATTGTAAATGGTGTAAGTTCAGGCTAAGGGTCAATTCACACCGAGACGCGACGCGGTGTGCAAAATTTAATATAGCAATAAAATATAGAAGTTTTTTACTATACGATAAACGACCAGCAGAGCAATTGATGGGGTGGGAGGTGATTTAGTGACCGACGATGCGTTTTGGACGCCTCGCTGCATTGCCTCCCAATGCTATACGCCACGCAAAGCCGCAAAGATGCCCCTCGCTGCATCATGACTCACCTCGCGGCGCTGCGCCGCTTTACGTACGCAGGCGTGTTCTCATCAGAACAATAGCATATTCGTGCCTAGTTGCGTTTTGTCGCTGCGCCCTGGGAACAGTTTCAGTGTGAACCTGTGCTACTTATGTATATCTAAACCCTATAGATATACGAGCTAATCTATATAAGACGTTCGCAGCAACTTACACAATCCCTGGCTGGAGGCCTCTTTTGGCTTCGCCAGAAAATGACCGGTTAAGCAACCGTCAACCGTCTGCTGTCAACAGCAGCGTCCTTCGAGTACATTAACAAATTAACTGCGATCGCCAACCCGTCTGCCAAGCGTGGCGATTATGGCTAGACCCCCCAATGAGCAGACGACACACCCATATGGGTCGTTGTGGTGATCTTTGGGGGAGGCCTGTGTCCAGCAGTGGACTTCATTCGGCCGAAATTGTGATGATGATGAAGCAACCACATTTCCCAGAAATGCATAGGATATAACAACATAAAAAAAAAACTTACGCAATCATTTCAAGGACATTTCGCACACGGCATCAATGTCTGTTTTTCGATTTGCACACAGCTATACAATCACGAGCATATTACCTAATAGTCATGATTGTGTAAAAAAATATAAGCACATAGATAACACTATCCGTTATAACCGAATTACAAACAAAACGAGTCTAGAGATAAGGAAGCGAAGTAAAATATTTAGGTGCAGTACGCGATATGCACACTCACGATACTGCATTTATAATAACATTATCTCTTAATAATTATGATAAATTATTAGTTCTTAAGATTAAACAAATTGTCTATTTATTTTGCCTGTAATACTGATAGCACTCTCCGTGGTTTCCATATGACATAAGTATTATCTATGAGTTGTACATCTTATCATCATCGTCATCATATCGGCCATTTATACGTCCACTGCTGAACAAAGGCCTCCCTCATAGATTCCACAACTGTGTCATCATTTTGGGGGGTATTTGTCAATACTCACCACCCTTGGCAGGCGGGTTGGTGAGAACAGTATGGCTACCGCTTCACAGAAAGGACGCTGCTGCCCATCTCTCTGGTTTAGATTCCCTTAGTCGCCTTTTACGACATCCACGGGAGGAGATGGAGTGGTGCTATATTCTTAATCCGGACACCACACGGATGCGGACACTACACAGATCCGGACACCACACGGATGAGTTGTACAGTAGACGCATTTATACTAGGGGGTCGCGGGCACGCGGATTGGGGAGTCTGCGTGCTCACACGGAGCGACCACCGGGAAGACGGCGGTGCACGCGTAGTTACGTGCCGCCGTGTGCGCAGCACAGCGAAAACGGGGCTTGGGGGGGATCCTTTACAATCCTCCCCGAGAAGTGACTGGGGGGCGACCTTTTTACAGTCGCCTTCCCTCCACTAGAGAGGGTGACCGCTTTACAATCATCCCCTCCGTGATGTGCCTAAAGGCGTGGCACCAATGGGCGGCTCCATTGTGATCTTACAAGGCCCCCTTCGTGGCCGAAGATGACCGTTCCAGTGGTTTTAGCCGGTATGAGTCCCGCATGCCCCTTCGCCCTTCCCCGGGCGAAGGAAGTTCCATGTAGAATTTCCACTGGATACCAATAAAAAGAAAATTCTGTTAGATATAGAGGCAGTTGTCAATTATTTTGATTTGTGGCAGAGCTTCTGAATGTTGTGCTGAAGTCGTGGATAAATGCATGAGCGCCTCAAGCGACGCTGGGCGGATGTGCGGAGGAACCCCGTGGAGTTTCAGCCGGTAAGAGTCCGCTAATGACATTAGTATATACTGGTTTTCTTGACATCGACGTGCACAGTTGGGCTCTTCTCGGTAATGCTCGGTTCTCTTCGGGCGCCGCCCTCAGCCCCCGAGCTGTTGCAACCCACTGAGTTGCATCGCCCCCTACCGCCATTACTTCGTTTTTACTAAGCATTCTTTCTGACGAATCTTTCCTTTACTCGGTATTCAAAAAAAAGAAAGTAAAATATACGCGATAGAATCCGTTTAAAAGTGTATTATTATAAAGCATCTTACCCTCCTCAAAATATTGGGCTTTCAAATGCAATTTTTTTCGAATCCGACCAATAGTTCTAGAGTTAGTACGTTCAAATAAACGAACTAATTTATATATATTGTATTAGAATATCGTTAGCTACGACATTTATGTATACCTACGTTAAAGATTGCTGGAGAAAAAATATTATTAATTTGATCAAAAGTACGCCTACTGAGCGTGAGAGGACCTAATTTGATTACTAAGTCGGCAAAATGCCGCTGAATTTTTCAGGACTATTTCATATTTAGCACTCGTGTAAAAACAATGATAGTTTGATAAAGTTGAGATCAGCAAAACGTATAGGTACTAAAATTGCTTCATAGTCTAGTTTGGCTTCCTCAACTACTCCCATTACTTGGAATTGGGTTTGAATTATTTCCCATTCAATGGTCAGTTTTGGCACTGGTTTGGGAATCGATTGCAGATGCTATCTGTAAATCAGCACGTTTCTTCTAGTATACATTTTGAGTGACTTCCACGATTCTAAATAATAGTGCGATCGCCGAGAGAATGCGTTCTTGACATCGACTATTGGTCTAGTTACTCTAATATTAAAGATTTAATTTAGCGCTAAACTATTTCAGTTTATTGTGTGTTGACGTTACTAGATTAAAATCATATTATATATGAAACATAATCTTAAATATAAAATAAACTAGACCAATTAACACATGCCAGGAACGGATTCTCTCGACGGCTGTACTTTAAATATAACTATTTAATCTTCAGCATTTAAAAATCCGTTATCTCTACCCGTCCCAAATCAGTACGAAAACAGAACAAATGAAACAAATTCATGACAAAACTACGCACAACTTTAAAATTACAGATGCACATAAATTGGGGCACACATTCAATTTGTAATACATAGAGTATGAATACGGATCAGAACGCAGATCGCAAAATGTAGGCAAGTACTATAAAGCTTTATAGTACTTGCCTTACTCGAACCTAATGATGTGATAATGTTACTATTAACGATGTGCATGAATATCACAGGCGATAAACTTAACTTTTCTTAACATAAAGGTAATTTGATGAAAAATCCAAACAGTGAATAAAAAATTCTTTAAATAACAAACAATAAACTCCGTTTAAAACTAAAAACATTACATACGATGAAATTATATAAATGATATTTATTTTAGCAAGGAGGTTTCAAGAAACACTTTCAATCGTGAGTAAATTTGGATAAAACCGATGTCCTACTAACTGCCTCTGAGAAGACACGCTGAAATAAACTCAAAGGTTTCTGTTTTAAAGTCCAGAATTATTTAGATGCAATATTACGGGAGAGAAATGTAGGTCAACGTCTAGAATGGCCTTTTAAGAAAGATCCATAGCCATTTTGGGATTACCTGTACTGACAGATAACAAGAATGAATCAATTATAGCGCATGTAACTCAGGACATGTGGCAGAAGTGAAACTTAACCGCGCATAAATTCACAACATTTATGCACGCGCATGCGCTCACACAACGTTACACATCAAACGTTGTACTCAAAGATCTTGAAATTTCACATATTTTTAAATGAAGCTCTGGAGAGTTCCTCGTACCCAAAGGTGTTTTTTCATTTAAAATATGTGAATTGACTGGTATATGATGCCTTCAGTGACGTAGGTAGTAAGATTGTTGAGCTGGCAGTATACCTAAAAAAGCAAAATTAACTCTAAAAACCAATAAGTTCAATGATGGATGAATTATAGATTCAAAATCATCATCAATCATTTAGGCATACAGCGTGACAGGTTTATCCATAAACGTTTTATACTTAATACTTTCTTGTACTTTAAAGCCATCTTATCACCTCGTTAAAAATGCATAATAACATTCCTCATAATGAGCTTCAATGAAACACCACGATAGGCAAACTGACTGGAGATCGCATTGCTCTTTCTTTAGAAAGACAGAAAACAGTTTCGTTTTAGGCTCACACAGGAAATTTATCTATCTATCTATCTTCTATCTTCCATGTAAAAAAATGAATGTTGCTAAGTTGCAATTCAGCAAAAAAAAAATTGTGTTCCTTAAGGCCCACGGAAGGTATTAATAATAAAATAAACAACAACAAAACAATGGACAATAGTAAAAACGCGGGTGAATCAGCGGGTGACAGCTTGTTATAAATTAAGAAAATAAAACGGTTACAAAATTGAGGCCACCTATACGAAGCCAAAAAGGCAAATCACTGCATAATACTGCGACATTAAAAAAAATGGCACTGTGCTGTTTTTCTGATAGGACCGAGTAAGACAGTTGTGATGCCATCGGCAGCGATTACGACATGTATCAATAAATAAGTTAATCGTTTGTCCCGTTTGTCATAAGACATGTGGCAATCCTTAAATCTTTACCACCAACCTCTTTTTTTTTGGGCTTCGGCCCGCCAGGCATACCATCCGCCTGGCTGCAGGATCCTCCCTTTTCTATGGAGGAACACCACGTAGTCGCTGAGCCAAGTTGGAGGAGGCCTTTACAAAAACCAATAATTTAATGAAATTAATAAAACCAATCTGAACAAAATCTTTGGATTTCGGATTACGGATATGTCTGTTTTTTGTCTTAAATGTAATCATAACACAACAATGGATGAATTTCAAAATCTTAAATCTGAAGATTTTGGATTAGATTGATTCTACACATAAATTGATTTCGGCCGTTAATGACACATTTAGGATTTTAATCATACTTTTCGCCTTACCAATATCCTTTAAATATTTAGGAGTTATTGTAGATAACTATTATACGACTAACAAGATAATTCATGACTCCGTACATTGCTCCTAACGTACGATTGAGGGCAATACCCACCATCATCAATAATCTATTAAAACGCTATCAGGCGTTTTCAATAGATCGCTTCAATAGATGAAAGACGAAGCTCGAGCTATTGTTGACTGTGTTTTCTGCGTTCAATAATGGTTCGCTAAACTCGATGCTCCATAGGGAATCAAGGCTTCATTTTAAAAGCTGAACCGAGAACCTTTGAATTTAATGTTCCGGAAGATAAAAGTTAATGTATTTGATAGTTTATTTCACTATGAATATTCTACCTTGTTCTTCCCCATAGGCTATCTAAATCTTGGAACGTGGCAACGAGCGTCTTACTATTTTTAAGTGTCGGTAAATGATTCACAGTAACATAAACAAGGGCAAATGCCTTTAAGCGTATTTGTCTGTTTCTATTATTCTACTTTCATTTAGTTCAGACGAGATTGCTTTTAATTATTCAAGCAACATCAGAATAATAATCGCCAATTCCTTCTTATTCACTGCTGAATATGCCTTACGTCCATGGTGAAGCTGTTTGCACTTTATTATATCTTTCCTTGCCTTCTGCAAAGGAGACTGGCAATCGCCCATACAACGCTAGGCCTCGAATTGTGTTAGTCGTTACAGTAAAGAAATTGGTATGTTGGGATAGGGTATTTCATGAGTATTTAATTTAACATTTTTTATTTTTTTGCAGTGAAAACTTATTTTAGCGCGGTACGCATATTTTTAGATGAGATAAAATCTCTGGACTCGCGAAACCGTTACGAGACGCAGCTAAAGTGTGTGCATATGTGCATGTACATATAGCAGACCGCGAACGCGTCTAGATAAAAAAAAACATTTATTGCTATATAATTTATAACAACTGTTTTCCTAGTGTTTAAACAACTGATAATACAACAATTGTTAACTCCCAATTTTTTTTAAAAATATGTCTTATGTTACGATATCACAGTAACATATACCGAGTATAGACGTTTAGTTTGGCGTTTCGCCGTCGGGATCGCATTAACCCTAGTAGCTATCTAAAAAATATCTAACGCGCCAAAATAAGTTTTCACTTCTGTCGGCACTCCCGGAGTGCAACCCGTATTTTTTAATTCTCAATTGCGTTTGACTAAAATCCTCGATTTTGTAACAGTAAGGTTAAATATGGTGGTATGATTAAATAGTTATCTACAATCGTTTATTTTACCACATAAATAATACCTATACGAACAATTCCACAATTACATGTATCGATGATACATGTAATTGTGGAATTGTTCGCAATATTCCAGACAAATCAGTATCCTAGAGAATTTCTTCACACATTTGGCACAAGGCCAAAGACATAGTCTGGGTTTCACTGAAATGTCACTAGTTTATTCATGTTGTCTTCTTATTACTTTCCACTTTTTACTTTAATTATAAATCTCAAAGATAAATAGCGAAACAAAATATAAAAATAAACGCTTATTTTTAGTTAAGCTTTCATTTCTGTAACAGATCAGGCCCAAAACCACCCATGTCCTTCACTGTTGCTGTACAGTATCTAACTTTTACTCATTCTGAGGTGCCATTGCCGTGAACACTTGGGTAGGCGGGTGTGATCCGTGGCACTTGAAAAATCCGAATTATCTTGACTCCAGTATTTAGGAGAGTTCGAGGTTATTGTCTGTTAAATGTTGTGACTCTTAATTGAATCATGTAGAGGACGAAAACCGGTTGCCGTGTGGTGCCGGCTCAGAATGCCACCACCCCATCTCCTCCCATGGGTGTCGTAAAAGTCGACTACGGGATTAGCCGGAGGATGGGCAGCAGCGTCCTTCGAGTACATTAATAACTCAACTGCGATCGCCAACCCGCCTGCCAAGCGCGGCGATTATGGCAAAAACCCCCAATGTGTTCACAACACATCCATATCGGTGGTTGTGGTGATCTTTGGGGGAGGCCTGTGTCCAGCAGTGTATTTCATTCGGCCGAAATAATGAGGACGAAAATTACGTGACCATCGTATTCAGGTCAGCATTAAGGCTAGAAATAAAATTATTTAAATTCCTGATGTCAGCTTGAGCGTATAAATGTCATCAGCATTCAGATTGTAAGAGCATTTGAGGATGTTAGTTAAGGAATTGATAAATAATGAAAACAAAAGTGGAGATTGTATACCGCCCTGTAGTACAACAGTTGCCAGGTGCACCAGTCAGATAATTTCTGATCAGCACGTACTGCTTGCTGGTGACCACGAAGATGATGAGAATCAACCCTGGGATGAAGACGAGATTTGTGGAAGAATGGCGAGGAGAATATCGTGGTCAACGGCATTAAACACATTAGAAAAGTCTATTAAAATTAAAACCATAAGTTTGGAATTCTCCATACCACACCTCGCGTTTTCTATGACTTTAAGAAGAGCAGTACATGTGCTGTGACCAGGCCGTATTGTGGATTGGTACTGGGAGAGCAAGTTATTCTTGAAAATGTAGGAAGAGATTTGTTTGTGAACAACAGCTTCTAGTACCTTGGATAGAAATAAAATTATCGATATCGGCCTGAAATGATTAGTTAAACTAAATGATTAACTAATTTCACATGCACAAATACTTTTTTATTTTAGTGTTGTCCAGTCCTACCACCTAAAACCACTGGAGCGATCATCTTCGGCACCGAAGGGGGCTCCAGGTCCTCGTAAGGCACATCTCGGAGGGGATGACTGTAAACTGGTCACTCCCTCTAGCGGAGGGCAGGCGGCTGTAAAAAGGGCGCCCCCAGGCACTTCTCGGGGAGGAATGTATAGGATCCCCCAAGTCTCGCTGTGCGCTGTGCTGCGCACACGGTGGCACGTGACCACGTGCGCGCCACTGTCTTCCCGATGGTATGCACAAACACCTAGACCCGAAACAACTATTTGTAAATCATACAAATGTTCCATGGCGGGGTCGAACCCGCGACACATAGTGCAGATAGCCAATCCTGTATCTACTCTGCCATCATGCCGTATGTCTTGACGGTGATGTCCTGATGGTGGCGTTGCATATTAGTTCGTTAACGGCCGAATAACGAAACGTCACAGAATATTTAAATCCCTCTTAACAATCTGAGATAGTCCCTACTGAAACAGGGCGTCTCAAATTGCTAAGCGGGATTTAAACATTAAGTTGAGTTTCAGTATTCGGTCGTGAGTTCCTTATAATAGAGTAGAGCTAAGTGACCGTGATTCATCCTCGATTCCATCTGCAATGAACTGGTCAGCTCATGGCTGCTACAGCAATCTTATTATATTTATTTATATACACTTTATATACGAGGGCGGCACTGAAAATTTCGGGAATTAAGGAAGTGACACAACATTACTATTTAAAAATGTATTTATTGCTTTTCGAAGTATTCTCCGCGAAATTTGACACATTTTTCCATACGATGGAACCAATCATTGAAGCAACCATTCCATTCGGAAGTTGGGGTCTCCAAAATGGCCGTTTTGTAGGCGTCCACAGCTTCTTTAGGTGATGAAAATCTCTGTCCACGCAATTTATTCTTTATTTTAGGGAAAGTATAGAAATCATTAGGGCTTAGGTCGGGGCTGTACGGCGGATGGTCTAATAATTCTATGTTTTCTTGCTCTAAAAACTCTTTTGTTCTGTGCGCGGTGTGAGAACTCGCATTGTCGTGATGGAGGATGATGCGGCGGTTGCAGTTCTCTCTACGGAGTTCAGAAACGACCTGTGGCAAACAAATGCTAGCATACCATTCTGCATTAAACGTTCTTTGTCCCTCAAGAGGAATAGTCGTAACATGGCCGGTTTTGGAGACAAACGTGGCCACCATTTTTTTTGCAACACTCCGTGAACGAACAATTTTTGTTGGCTTTAACTCATTTTCGAACACCCAAACTCGTGACTGGTTTTTTGTTTCGGGTTCGTACGCATATATCCAGGATTCGTCACCTGATACGATGTTGTATACAGCATTTGAGGATCCTGCGTGGAATCTTTCGAGAGTTCTGACGCACCAAGTAACGCGAGCCGCTTTTTGCTCTTCACATAGCAAATGCGGTATCCATCGGGAAAACAACTTTTTTACACCTAATTGTTCATGCAAGATTATTTGTATTTGACTCATGCCAATGTCTAAAGTTGCCTGAATTTCGCGGTATGTCACATGTCGATCTTCCTCAATCAGCTTACGCACAGCATCAACGTTTTCTTGGGTGACTGCAGTTTTTGGACGACCTTGACGAGGATCATCACTGAGCTTGACACGTCCACGTTGAAATTCAGCAAACCAGCGATAAATTGTGGTTTTGGATGGGGCTTCATCACCAAATGCAGAAATCATCCGGTCAACACACTGTTTTTGTGTTAAACCACTTCGAAAGTCATAATAAATCATCGCTTTTGAATTTTCTCGAGTCAATTCCATTTTCTCAACAACTAAACAAGTTTGACAAAACCTTGTGACAAGACCGTGAATCTTTTTTTAAATAAATAAATGGTATTCGATTTGTAAAACCAAGGAGTTTTCAATTAAAAAGATTTTAATATGACAGGAACAGTGGAAATATTCCATTCCCGATACTTTTAGTGCAGCCTATGTACACCACATAGCAAAAACATGAAAAGGACGATAGGTTATAATAGCCAATGCGCAATAGGCGGCCTTATCGCATACAAATATCTCTTCCAAACAACCTTTGGATGGATTTGTGAAATAGAAAAGAGATAACGAACAGTCTAGGTGTACATGTATAAAGTTGTACATATTTTATATTACACATATATAATAATTAAAATACATACTGGTATAATATAATAAATAAATGCTATATATAAATAAATATTGTATGTGTATATAAAACCGTAAATAAGAATAATAAAGAGGAATGTGTACGGAATAACAAATTAATGTGACAAATTATGTTCTTTCACTAACTTTTTAAAAACGAGCAGCGATTGTGCACGTCTCACACGAAGTGATAATGCATTCCACAGTCGAACAACTTAAACGGTAAACAAATTTACGTCACGAAATTAGTTGAATGCATACGGAATTTTAATTTCAAATCCTCTGATGATCTTAAAAAAATTATAAGACATATGAACTAGATTTATTCTCGCTTATTACTTACATTATATTGGAAAAAGAAATACACATTATCTTAAGATTTTTCCCAGTTCTTCTCCATGAGACCCATAGCTCGGTGCAAGTTTAATTTTTGACGTATCATAAGTTACTGTAAATAACCTCTTCGTCTTGATTGTTACACTCTTGACAGAGTGGTGGTGGTCATCACTTTAGGGTTTGTGGTGCGCTTCACTATCCGTCGCCAATCCTAACAAATAACCTTTTTTTTTTTTTTTTTTTGTGCCCAGTGGAAGGACGAAGGGGTATGCCGGACTCCTACCGGCTAAAACCACTGGGGCGGTCATCTTCGGCACCTAAGGGAGGCTCCAGGTCCTCGTATGATCACACTAGAGCCTAATAAATAACCTAACGGCCTAATATTGAAATGCCCCCATATTTAAGATCTCCTCAATTATATGAGATGCCCATTATGCTATGATTTTGTTAGGATAGCGGGCGTCTCAAATAATTAAGAGCGTCTTAAATAAACAAGTTTGAATGTTGAGTTTGAAAGATATATTTCACTACTGTATCTGGTAATCAAATAAACAAATTAATGCAAAAAAAAGAAACAAAATATTAAACAGGAACTCGTTTCATCCCATGCTTTTTAAATTGGGTGTCATTAATCGCATCTTGGGCCGGAAATATACGATGCCTTCTGTGATCGGTCCCATACATTTTTGATATTTGACAACTTGTTAACCGGATACTTTTTATCTATGAACTAGCTGGGCACCGCGGTTTCATCCGCGTTTAATTTATAATATATATATATATATATATATATATATATATATTGGATTTCAAGGTTTTATTTTTTTTGCGCGGAACTCTTATTATTTTTCTAAAATAAAAGTAGCCTAAGTTATTCCCTATAACATCAGCTATCTGCCAGTGAAAGTCCCGCCAAAATCAGCCCAGCCGTTTTTGAGATTAACCAGAACAAATAGACAAAAAAAATTGGTTTTTTTTGTTTTATGTACCGTATATACTTTCATATGCATAAAATTTATTAAAAAGCTGTTATTTTGACGTTACAAACCGACACTTGAACTTTATTTTTTTGTATAGATAACGCAAGCTTCTATAATTTTATTTAATAACATAAAGAAAAAAAAAGAAAGAAAAAAGTCGATCGACATTACTAGTAAATATAAAATCCACGGTCATTTAAAAACACTCTAATTTAATGTCCACCAATTCAACATTTTCTTTTATTGTAAATTCATATTATTTATTCAGTCTCCCAGTTTATAACGGTCTTATGAAATGAAACTGTGAAGCTAGTTTCTAAAATCCTGCAATTTCTCAAGTCTTATTTAACGCATAAATATCTCGGGAATGTGTATTAATTACAATTCTATTTAACTAAACTTTCTTAATTACAGTTGCCGAGGCTGACGGATGAAAGCATCACTCCGATTTAATAATTGAAGTTTGGAAGATTCTTGTTAATTTGGCTCCTCGCTCCATGCTGTACTTGTGTGTTCTTCATTCATTCTTGTAAATACAGAACGTATATTATTAAATGTAAAACATACTAAATAGTTACATGGGAAGGGCTCAAACTGTGTGGTGTCCGGATTGAGATTAAAGCACTACACGATCTGCTGTGTGGTGCCGGCTACAAATAGGCATCTCGTACCTTGGGTGTCGTAAAAAGCGACTATGGGATTCACCGGAGGATAGGCAGCAGCGTCTTTCGAGTACGTTAACAACTCAACTGCGATCGCCAACCCGCCTGCCAACCGTAGCGATTATGGCAAAACCCCGCAATAAGCACACAATACACCTATGTCGGTCGTTATAGCGACCTTTGGGGGAGGCCTGTGTCCAGCAGTGGACTTTATTTGGCCGAAATGATGATGACTACACAATCTCTTCCCGTGTTACACGATGTCTTAAAACGCGATTAAGGGAATCTAAACCAGAGGGATGAGCTACAGCGTCCCTCCTGTTAAGTAGCGGCCATGCTGCGCTCACCACCCCGCCTACCAAACGTGTACTGACAAATTCGCCTCAAAATGCATGTAACTTGTAGTTTATGCGGGAAGGCTTTCGGTTAGCAGTGGACCACTTTCGACTGATATGATGATGATGCTGAATGGCTTACTATAGTGTTATTATAGTCCTACTTATTTGACCAGCCATGACATATTATGCGACAGAGACGTGGCCGCTAAAAGGAAGCCTCATAAGAAAGTTCAAGGTCACTCAGCAAGCTATGGCAATTGTCTTAATTGTTATTTCTCTAGGAGATTGAATCAGAAAAAAGGAGATCCGAGAAGGTACGGTTATCGAACCTACAACCCACAGCACAAAAAGCCGAGCGTTTAGCCATGGCGGACAGTGGTATAGCCAAATGAAATAACCTGCAAGTGCTATGTCTATTTGTAGGTACTTCAGCAGATGCACTATTGTGTGTAGAAGTAAAGCTTTGGTAGAGCGTCGCGTCGCCTGCGGACTTCATTTTCATAATTAATTATTATAACTTAGGGAGTTGCTCGGGTTGATATGCTGCTAGTATATTAGGGGCAACTAAGTGATTATTTTATGAGGTTTAATATTTGCCTGCCACGCTGTGTTCCTATTCTCACAGAATAGAATAACTCGTAGCGGTATAAGCTTACCTGGATGACGTACGCTCAAAGCGTATACCACTTCGCGTGGAATAATAAATTTGGTAAATAATTCGTGTAAAAAACAATAATAAAGATTTATTATTATTAACACGAATTATTTACACAATTTATTATTCCCTTTATTAAGTACAAAATAAATCAATATTTTCTTTATTAAATAGAACACCTATAAGTTACATTTTTAAATACATACCAACATAGTATTTATTTAAACATATGAAAAACAGTAGCGTCGACTTGGACCTTGTTCCCACTAGCGTCGGGAACAAGGTCCAAGTCGCCGGTGGTCAGGGCTCCAGAGAGAGGAACCTCCTGACATTTCGAGCCGTGTCGCTTTCTGCATCAAGCCCCTTTTAGAACTGGGTTCGGACACATACTTGTAATATGGTACTTTTGAAGTCACAAGGTTGTATTGCAGTGCAAGTTGCTGGTGGATACTCCTGGCCACTTAGTTATATCTTTGCAAATATTTACCGTTAGCAAGACGAGAGCAGCCAGAAATAATGTAAATAATCTTGAAAATTAAAGACCGTCAATTTCAAATACAAAGTAAAATATAGTAAGTATTATTTATGAACTACGTCAACATCACAGTATTGATAATCATCAAAATAGTGTCAAGATAGTATTTTTTGCCTGATCCTTCGGATCTCATAAGTATTAAGGTGATTTATCACATTAATAATAAAAAAATGTAATACTGGTAAGATTAATTTTATGTGCTCTAGCGTGATCTTACGAGGACCCCCTTCGGTGCCAAAGATGACCGCACCAGTAGTTTAAGTCCGGGTACCCCTTCACCCTTCCCCGAGGCGAAGAAAGTTCATGTAGAATTTCCACTGGACACCAATAAAAAAGGATTAATTTCATGTGTATTGTACACATAGAATTATTCCTACCAGTATTAGTGCTGTAGATATGCTTTACTAAGAAATTATAATATAGCTGAAGAACAGGGGTGCAATTCTCTAAGCTCAAACATCCATACATCCTTGAATACAGATTTGAAGTAACGATGATAACCCAATTTGGTAATCGCTAAGATTGGTCTTCATGGCTTACCTTCTGCAACGTGTCCTTGAATAGCTTCAATCAAGTCTTAGCTAATACCAAATTGGTTTTACACCGTTATTTTGATTCTGTATTCAAGGATGTATGGATGTTTGAGCTTAATGAATTGCACCCCAGGCTTTTATGCATTTAACTGTTGCGGTAAAATAAGGAGCATTCATGGAAAACTAAATTGGTTTTTGCATAATTATCCATTTTAGACAAGTGCTACATCCACAAGTGAAGAACCCACTTTATTTGATTTGCAGCTCAAGTGCTCCTTAAAGAAAGCTTAACTTGAAAGTACGAGGATCAAAGTAATCCAATTGTTCAAATGAAGTGAGTTAAGTTGTTAAAATACATTTAGTACGGAGTTAATTTATTGGATTTTGCTACTCGTAGTATTTTTGGAACATTACTATCTTGTGTTAAATGTGTTTTTAAATTAATTTATTCTTATTATATCTAGTACCATAATATGTATTAATCAACATCGTATTCTTAATTATTTTTAAAAACACCATGGAGTTTTTTGCGGGCTGTTTTTTTTTTCAATTGGTACCGTTCCACTTCAATGGTACGATAGTACGCGAAACGTTTCATAAGTGCTATTTATAATTGGGTTATTTAAATTAAAAACATTGAGTATTGACTATGGGAAGTAGGAATTCTGTTTTGTCAAATACATATTATAAATAAATAAATATTTCTTTTAATAAAAAATGTAAGCAGTATCTGTTAGACGAACAAAAAAATAATACAAATGATATTCATGTAACTGGTGATGGTCGGAAAGCTCGATATAGTAAATTAGACCCACGAACTTCTTCTTACAGTTTCCCTCTAGTCTTACAGTGGATCTGAGGTGAATTGCCACATAACTTACAATTATTCGAACCACCGTTTTAAATTAGATTCATCATTTCAATTTCATCATTTTCATCACTGTACTGAAAAAAATAAACAAATACATTAATGTATGGTATATCTATGCAATTTGAACATTAATTATTATTACTTTTACAAAGATATTAACACATATATGTTTAATTTATGATTTTATTAGCACTAATTTCAAATATAATGACGTACTTTATTTCTAATTATCTCCTTATGAAATATATTTGAAATGTGAACCCCACGCGCGTCCCTTCCCTTGCTTTTCATAGACAAAAGATGCGGAGGTGCCAAGATGAATGAAGAAACCGGTCGTTGGTGGCAAAAATAACAGTGAAATACTGATCTGCAATAATGTCTATGGTTTTCGCGAGTATTACACAAAACACACAAGTTTTTAAATACCTAAATTCAATACATAGTAAAATTCAGTTTACTATGGAATTACTACACCCACTACTAGATTAAAAGAACACATAGCTGACGTCAAGCTGTGGCTCCACAAAGTCTGCCGTGTGCGAACATGCCTTAGACAAACCCAACCATTTTCTTAGTTTCGATCAACCTCAGGTCCTCGCAAAAGAGAACCGATATGTACCAAGAATATTTCGTGAGGCCATTGAAATCAAAAAACATCCTAATTTTAATAATTTTAACTTTCAGCACAATGGACCCAATAGGGTCGAAGTGCGTTCGGCTAATGCTGAGCCCGTGGGAGCCAAAAATAAAAAAATAAAATAATAGAGAAGATGGCCGGCAGGTACCACCAGTTTGGAATCTTGTTATTAAAATAATAAAGTCCCAAACCAAATACCACACTAAAAAACATCAAGACATTGTGAGTGATTACTGCGTGCATATAAATATTTTTTGATTATAATTAGGGTAGATAAAATAAAATAACTTTTTAAAACTGTAACCACGCCTGTCACCTTAGTCATCCTGCGACCACAAACCCTGCAAAGAGTTCGAAATGTCAGGAAAAAACATAAATCTAAAATATGCGCGATAGAATCCGTTTAAAAGTGTTTTATTATAACACTGATCTGTAATTCTGTGCAATTGTCGATATGTTTTATAGACGATTATATTCTACATGTTATTGTTCTTACCTTACTTATCTATTGTTAGATTAAATAATTTTAAATATCGTAAATATTTTTATTCTTATTTTAGTCATTACTGTCCGTAGCTTCACTTTAAGGCCCGATCAGAATACCAGCGCTGCAGCATTTAGATAATGCAGCATTATGCTGAGATAGGGGCCTACCCTGGTCTCGTACTATGTTTCTTTATTATGCTGGTTGTTTTTTACTATTCCTAACGTGTGCGAGACTGGAACAAATGTTTCTCTCTTTCTTTACATCTGTTACAGAAATTTGTGCATAAAATTCCATCCTTTTTTGAAACACTCATTCGCCTAGTCTGTACTGTACGGATTCTCAGTTGTGTACGGTCATAGTATCTCACATCCTTGAGCTTGGACATCATGCCGTAGTCTCGGTCGAAATAAGTTTGAAGCTTGAAAGGGCCGCCCCCCCGCCCCGATGGATAACTTATAGGCCAGTAAACGACATTCTACGGAACATTTTCTATGAAGATTTACATAGGCTGCACTAAAAGTATCGGGAATGGAATATTTCCACTGTTCCTGTCATATTAAAATCTTTTTAATTGAAAACTCCTTGGTTTTAAAAATCGAATACCATTTATTTATTTTAAAAAAGATTCACGGTCTTGTCACAAGGTTTTGTCAAACTTGTTTAGTCGTTGTGGAATCGAGAAAATTCAAGAGCGATGATTTATTATGACTTTCGAAGTGGTTTAACACAAAAACAGTGTGTTGACCGGATGATTTCTGCATTTGGTGATGAAGCCCCATCCAAAACCACAATTTATCGCTGGTTTGCTGAATTTCAACGTGGACGTGTCAAGCTCAGTGATGATCCTCGTCAAGGTCGTCCAAAAACTGCAGTCACCCAAGAAAACGTTGATGCTGTGCGTAAGCTGATTGAGGAAGATCGACATGTGATATACCGCGAAATTCAGGCAACTTTAGACATTGGCGTGAGTCAAATACAAATAATCTTGCATGAACAATTAGGTGTAAAAAAGTTGTTTTCCCGATGGATACCGCATTTGCTATGTGAAGAGCAAAAAGCGGCTCGCGTTACTTGGTGCGTCAGAACTCTCGAAAGATTCCACGCAGGATCCTCAAATATACAGCATTTGTCACACATCGTCAACAACATCGTATCAGGTGACGAATCCTGGATATATGCGTACGAGCCCGAAAAAAAAAACCAGTCACGAGTTTGGGTGTTCGAAAATGAGTTAAAGCCAACAAAAATTGTTCGTTCACGGAGTGTTGCAAAAAAAATGGTGGCCACGTTTGTCTCCAAAACCGGCCATGTTACGACTATTCCTCTTGAGGGACAAAGAACGGTTAATGCAGAATGGTATGCTAGCATTTATTTGCCACAGGTCGTTTCTGAACTCCGTAGAGAGAACTGCAACCGCCGCATCATCCTCCATCACGACAATGCGAGTTCTCACACCGCGCACAGAACAAAAGAGTTTTTAGAGCAAGAAAACATAGAATTATTAGACCATCCGCCGTACAGCCCCGACCTAAGCCCTAATGATTTCTATACTTTCCCTAAAATAAAGAATAAATTGCGTGGACAGAGATTTTCCTCACCTAAAGAAGCTGTGGGCGCCTACAAAACGGCCATTTTGGAGACCCCAACTTCCGAATGGAATGGTTGCTTCAATTATTGGTTCCATCGTATGGAAAAATGTGTCAAATTTCGCGGAGAATACTTCGAAAAGCAATAAATACATTTTTAAATAGTAATGTTGTGTCACTTCCTTGATTCCCGAAATTTTCAGTGCCGCCCTCGTAGACAAAATAAACTGGGATTATATCAAAAGTTTGAAGGATGTTAACTCTATGGTATACATTCAACTCTTACATATTAAGTATATTTGAGCTACATGCTCCCCTTAAAAATATTCTGTTTAAAGAAAAAAGTTACTTCTGGATCACCGACACGGTAAAAGACATGATAAGGGTATGTGACAATTGTCGGAAGCGGTTCAAACTAAGCAAGTTAGAAACCCACTTTAGTTCATATAAAGACCTAAAATATGTAGTGAGAACAGCAATTGAAAGTGATAAACATGCTTATTTGATAACTTATATATATACAAACATTATGTCACCTAAAAAATTATGGAGCCATCTCAAATTTACTGTTGCAACGGTTGGTGCAGAGGTTGATACAGTCGACTGCTGCGCTCCGGGTCGTGGGTTCGATTCCCGCACGGAACAAATATTTGTACGATCTGCAGGTAGTTGTTCCGGGTCTGGGTGTATTGTGTGTGGAATTCATGTCTGTAAAGAATTTCCAAAGATTTCCAAAATTTTCCTGAAATCCGTGTGGGGCAACGTTATGTTTTAAAAACTAAAAAAAAACTAAAAACTAAATAACACGACTTGCTATACTTTTGCAGCGATCCTAAACTTAAACAAACATTTTTTGGCGGTACCTGGCAGCGATAGTATTAGCATTTCTGACCTCACTTATTACGAATTTAACAGATTTGGTCCGGGTTGTTTCCATCTTGTGCCTGTGAATGATGACGTAGTTTTAAATTATCTTTAAATCCGCGGCTTGAAATTGAATGCCATAGACTCAGATAATATTTCGCTAGATATGCTATTGCTGACTCTTCCTCAGACTTTTACAGTGATTACTGCCATCATCAACAGATCCTTTGCCACTTCTGAATTTCCGAAACTGTGGAAGATAGCAAAATTTAGACCCATACCAAAAACACCAAATCGTATCAGTGCTAAGGACTTGCGACCTAGCAATCTACTCCCCTGTCTATCGAAAATTCTGGAGAGAGTAGTGTGTAACCAACTTAGAATATATCTCGAACACTCAAATGTCTTACCAATGGAACAGTCAGGACTTTGTCAAGCTCATAGTACAGCTACTGCTTCAATTGATGTTGTAAATAATGTACTGGAGGCCAGAGATATTGGCATGGGAACTGTACTCACACTTCTCGATTTTTCTCGAACTTTTGATTACATTAATTTAACAATTCTACTTGCTAAACTTTCGTTCTTAATTCGGCAGTGGTTTGGTGGTTTTATAGTTATCTGAATAACAGATCTCAATTTGTTCAAGTGACAATACGTAATAAGACTGATAATGTGGCAACCTCTTCTCTTAGTTAGGTAACCAGTGTTTCTCAGGGATCTATCCTCGGTCCTCTCCTGTTTATAATATATTGTGCAGACGTTACCCACGCCATAACCAATTGCAATTTTCACTTGTACGCTGATGACCTTCAGGTATATCACTCTTTTCATCCATATAACTGTCTAGACGCTGTAAATAAAATATAAAATGAATTTTGATTTAGATGCCGTTGCAGAGTGGCCTTGAAGAATTCTCTGGTACTTAATGCTTGCCTAGATGATACCTGTTTACTTGCGACTTGAAGATACTCAGGTAATAATGTCGAAAAACACAGACTTAGACTTATCGTTATCATATAACTATACCTTCTCCGATGACTTAAAATAATCCTGAATCGAGAAAATAAGATCGTATGTATAACGCTGATATATACAATGATAATTATGCAACTTAAACCCTGTCCGACTCAAACGTAGCACGTACTTCGATACTGATACTGTATAAAATGACATTAATTACGAATTTTGAAAATACCGGTAGTTATACCACTTACAATAAGTAGCAAAACAGTATGTATTCCGTATAAAATGGCTTATGTTCAATCACCTTGTTTGAACACATTTGTACCGGCGCGGCGCAGTACAACAAAGACGGTCGCGTGACGCGATCGGTGAAGTCGTGGTATGACGATCTTCCATTTTCGACGGAAAAACAATTCTTCTAATTCTACATGGTGACTCCAACGTGATACCTTCGTTCATCATATACTACAGCTGTCATAAATATTGGACGCCGCATTTGGAATACAAATCGGTTATACTATCGATAATCCATTAACCTGTTCGGTATTATGGCAACATTTAAAATCAAGAAACTAGTTAAATCAGACTCGTTAATATTTAGGTCAAAGTTTAGGAACTTCTACTTAAAATTTTTTGGTACGTAGATATTTACTCAAACAAACATAAGATGCAAAAATTTACGATTCTATGTATTGCAAAATCAATATCTACTCATCTTCCTTAATTGCATTGTTGTTTGCATATTCTTATTTTTATCTGAAGGATGAACTTCTTTCACCTTCAACATAATACAATGCATGTCATTTATAATTCACACTTTTCGCTCTTAATCCCGGCTCCAAGCATGCCCACCTACTTACTCTAGATATAATTCACAAACAGGGACAAATTACATATTACGGCGGCACGGGGACACAACGCTTCAAACCGGGACATGTCCCGATGTTCCGGTACGTATGGCAGCCCTACCATAGACTCATATTTTTGGGCATATCAATTAAAAATGTAGTTTACGCAATAATCAAACAATAAAGACGGAACCATGCCCAAAACGTGTGGGCCAGGAGATGTGATTTGTTTTTATTTTAATATAATATTATGTCATCAATGACATAATGTTTCCGGGAGATATTCAAAAATACCATTGAAAAACTATACATATGAATTATACGATAATAATTCCTAATGAATTACTAGCATAAATAAATCATATTTAGCATATATTTACAGTCGTAGTAACGTTACTCGTCACATTTATAGTATTTTAATAGCAAAAGTACAAGTGTTTAGATGCTTTTTATTCAATAACTCAATAAGGACTGAATTGTTTGAATAGAATTGATGGTTGTAGATGTGACAAAGGGTACCGTATCCCGTATACTAAGAACATTTTACAAAGTATTATAATTTTAAACCCAGTTAAAAGCCATTCAAATTAACTTCTGTCTCGAACCTCTGGCGACATCACGAGCAAGTGTGCAAAACAATAATGATACGAAAATAATAACACTTTTTATATGAAATATGAAACTATCGATAAACAATTATGTATTGGTACTTTTATCCCCATATACTAAAAACATTTTACAAAGTACTTATTTGTTTAAGTATGTACTTATAATATAATTATAACCCTAGTTATAAGCCAACCAAATTAACTTTTACCTCGAAACCTTCCGCGGCTCACAAGCAAGGTGCGCAGTGTGCAACACAATAAAATATACGAAAATAATACTAACACTTTTTATTTGAAATACGAAACTGTCGATAAATAATTATGTATTCGTGTAGCAAATAAAGGGGTCAGGAGGAGACTATTCTATCAAGGACCGATGTTAATGTGGTTGGCTCGAAGTAACTTGATACAGTTTTGGCAAATAATAGGCGTGCGTTCTGTACAACATTTATTGTAAGACTGTTTTCTCCTACCAACATTACAAGAACCTAAACATACCAACACCTTCACCCTTAATTAATAATAATACTTATGATCTAAAAACCTAAATTTAAACATAAAACAATAAATGTTCGATAGTGAACAAAACTTTTCGATACAAAAATTCCAGAACAATAAATAACTTTCAAGTATAACCTTTAAACAATAAAAAAAAAAAACAAAAATATTCATCAAATGCAAAACGAACAGGAGGCTTTCGCACCCTTTTAGGCCGATCCTGATCTATCATATTGTCTGGTGTAGCGCGAGATCTTTGCGCCGAATCCGACACGCTGGGCGGTGGTGTTTGGTGACATGGTGACGCCGATGATGCTTGCGACGGCGACATCGTCTCCCCCGCAGGCTCGGCCGAAATATTCTCGGGCACACTCCCCTCACTATCATCCACCGGTAGCACTAAAGTGCTTGCTCGACGAACTGTGGATTTATGAGATGACGGTATATGTACACCCTGTGAATTGTCAGACACCCTCCGCCTTAACTGGTCTACATGTCTGTGTACCTCGGTTCCATTTTCGTATATGATTCTATAATCAGTATTGCCTAATTTTTTTGTTATTTTACCCGGGATCCACCTATCTCCGGTACGGTAGTCACGGCACCACACGCACTCACCCTGATCGAACTGGCGTTGGCGTGTCGCACTCAACTCCGTATCACTGCTGACCTGTCTGTCAGAAACTCGTTGCAAACGATCGGGTTTTAGCTTATCTAAACGCATACGTAGATTTCTACCTTGTAATATTTTTGACGGGCTTTCCCCAGTTGTACAGTGTTCTGTGTTCCTATAAGCTAACAAAAATCTGTTTAAAGCTGTATCTACGTCAATTTTCTGTTTAATTGCCTTTTTAATAGCCCGTTTGCAAATTTTGACTGCATTTTCAGCTGCACCATTCGATGCCGGATGATACGGAGCGGAAAAAAGGTGATCTATTCCGTTATTCTTTAAAAAAAACTCAAATTCGAAACTGGTAAATGGGGGACCGTTATCACTGACCACCTGTTTTGGTAGGCCAAATCTCGCCCACATATCGCGTAAGACAACGATAACTGCTCCTGCTGTTGTACCTTTCATTTTTATGGCTTCAATCCATTTAGAACAAGCGTCTATTACGATTAAATAAGTAATTCCTAACATTGGTCCTAAAAAATCTATATGCAGTCTCGACCAGGGACGATCGGGCCATGGCCAGGGACTAGGCGCATGTGCGGGCGGCGCGTCCGCCACGCTGGCGCACACGGCGCACGAACGGCATGCTATTTCCACTGCTTCATCTACTCCCGGCCACCATACGTAGCTCCTGGCCAACGCTTTTGTTTTGACCATACCCATATGTGATTCATGTAACTCATTTACTACCTTAGCCCTACACGACGATGAAATGACTACTCGGTGTCCCCACATGACACACCCCAACTCACAATATAACTCAGTTTTTCTGTTTAAATAGGGTTTAAGTTCTTTTATATCTATTTCCAAAGGCCAACCATCTGTTATATAACTAACAACTCTACTCAACAAGGGATCGGAACTCGTTTCCCTTTTTAATATTTTATAGTCTAACAAGAGTGCTTCCGTCGCGAAGTGTAAGTATGACTGTTCAGGTAATTCCTTTTCGGCAGCGGCTGTCTCGTCTTTGTGTGTTTTTATAAGGCGTGAAAGAGCGTCCGCTGTATTTTTATCTGTATTGATATATTCAATTTTAAAATCGTATGCAGATAGTTTTATTGCCCATCGCTGGAGACGACTCGCTGCCGTGGTAGGTATACCTATGTTTGGCCCAAAAATACTCACTAAAGGTTTGTGGTCCGTGCGTAGTATGAATTTTCTGCCGTATAAGTATTGATGAAATTTATCAATAGCAAATATGATAGCCAATGCTTCTTTATGAATCTGGCTATAATTGAATTCGGCAGAAGTAAGCGCGCGCGACGCGTATGAGAGCACTCTCTCCGAGCCGTCGGGCGCAGGCCGTGTGCGCTCGCGTCACACGTCACTAAGGTGGGACGTGTTACGTCATAGTGCATTAACACTCCCACGCCGCACAATACCCTTTTTACCCGCAAAAAACACTGGTTTTGCTCTTTACCCCAGACATAATGTTTTCCTTTTTTAAGTAATTCGTAAAGTGGTACTAAATAATTTGACAAGTTTTTTACAAATTTTGCATAAAAATTAACCATCCCCAAGAATGATTTGAGTTCCGTAGTATTTTTTGGTGGAAGCATGTCAACAATAGGTTTAATTTTGTCTGGATTAACCCGTACGCCGTTCTTGTCTACTATAAATCCCAAATACTGTACTTGTTCTGACAAAAAATCACATTTGCTCTTTTTAATTTTTAATCCATTATTTTCTAGAATTTCTAAAACATGTTCTAAAGCTTTTAAATGACTACACATATCCTTACTTTTAATAAGAATATCATCATAAAAAACAATCACAACTGGTACGTTCCTAAATAAACTTTCCATAAACTTTTGAAAAATACCAGGGCTTGATGCCAACCCGTAAACTAATCGGTTGTATTTTAATAAACCTCTGTGGGTATTAATAACTGTGTACGTTCTGGAAGGTTCGTCCAATAATAATTGGTTATAAGCTTGGGAAAGGTCTAATTTTGTGAAATACTGATTGCCACACAGATTACTAAACAAATCATCTACCTTAGGAACCGGATATCTATCGACCATCAAGACACGGTTAAGGGTTACCTTATAGTCTGCGCATATACGTATACCGCCGTCCCCTTTACTGACGATTACGAGAGGAGTGGCCCAGTCCGAGCGCTCCACGGGCTCGACGACGCCGGCGCGCAGCATGGCGTCCAGCTCGGCGTCGACGCGCGGCCGCAGCGCGTACGGCACGGGTCGCGCGCGGCAGAAAATCGGTTCGGCCCCCTCACGAACATGTAGCTGCACCGGTGCACCCTTGTACCGGCCCAGTGTGCCGTCGAACAACGTCTTATGCCTGGAAATTATATCATTTAAAAGTTTACTTGTATTTTCTTTATTCTCTTTTAAATTAAATAAGCACATTCTAGGTACTTCAATATTCAACTCAGAAAGCCACTGTCGGCCTAAAAGAGTAGTGGTTCCACTGTCTATGACATACAAATCTAATGTTTTTTTAATATTTTTATGCATCACTGCCACTTGTAAATACCCTAGCGGTCTTATCACTGAACCATCATAGAACTTTAGTTTTAATTGACATGTATGCAATGTTAAATCACTGTAATTTTTACGATAAGTATTTCCACTTATACAAGACAGCGCAGAACCAGTGTCAATTTCCATGTTTAGTAATTTGTTATGCACTAACAGGCTGATACCTACCGGCTTGTATTTAGTTAATGACATTTGGTACATCGGTTCACCGTCATCATCATCGCTTCCGTGCTTATCACTGTTATTGGGTGCAGAGCGCGCTGACGCATTATATTCGCAACTATTATCCTGTATGCGATTTGCTGTTGATTCTGGGTCGTTTTCGTGCACCCAATAGCTTCCCGTACTCCGGCCGGCGGCCGCGCCCGCGCGCGCCTCCAGCGCCGCCGCCGCCACGACCTCCGTACTCGTTGAAGGTCACGCGCTCCCCACGTGACATATTATGCTCGCAGATTCCCGCCAATTTTGATCCTGCACCTTTCTCTGGACACATTCTTCTTAGGTGGCCTATGTTTCTGCAGAAACTACACTCGAAATTTATATATCTACAGTTTTCTGTTATATGTCCATTATTACCGCACGCCATACATTTGTGACTGTTATGTGAAACGTTATTCACTTTTACCGTTGCACTGGTGACGCGATCTATGTCAACCGCACAAGCATTTTTCTCTGCCGCTTCGAGTGTGGTTGCCAGCTTGACCGCCCGGCTGTATGTAATACTGTCGTCCTCTGCAAACAACCTCTGCCGCGTTGTTTCGCTGGTTATACCACAAACGAGCTGGTCACGTAGATTCTCTTCTAATGACAAGCTGAAATCACAGGTTTTGGCACGCTTCTTTAACTCGGCGACATAATTCGCTATACTTTCTCCGTCTACCTGCCGTCGTTGGCGAAATTTATAACGTTCAGCCAATATTGATGGCTTCGGTTGTAGATGGTTCTTCATCAGCAACACGGCTTCTGCGTAGGTTAACGTTGAAGGTTGTTTCGGGCTTGCTAATGTTGACAACAATAAATACGCTTCCTCACCCATCACCGCTATCAAAGTTGGTAATTTGATATTGTCCTCAACTTTGTTCGCGAGAAAATACATATCAAGCCGCTCACAATACACAATCCAGTTCCCGGATGACACATCAAACTCCTGGAGTTTCCCGACACCCATTTTGCAAAAGAGTATTTTATTTTATATATTTTATATATTGTAGGTACTTGCGATAAAACCAGCCTCGTCGCCACTGGCAAATAATAGGCGTGCGTTCTGTACAACATTTATTGTAAGACTGTTTTCTCCTACCAACATTACAAGAACCTAAACATACCAAGTTTTTTCTTATTAGTAAAACTACTTTGAGCGCTATAAGAGTTAAATTTCATGGTCAAAGGACACCTACCATCTCTCATACACCGTTGGGCCCAAAACATCATGATGGGTTATAAGTATATGACACTAATTTGGAACATGTAACTGTTGAATTAGATATAGGTATCAGCTATAAGCAGCCTTAGTTTTAGTTTGATCGACAATGGTGCAGTCAAGATACATAGGCTGCACTAAAAGTATCGGGAATGGAATATTGTGTTAAGACCTGGCGTAATGGATTTCGTCGAGAAGCCGCGCAAAACACCCAGGCCTAAATGTTATACTTTATTTTATCAGAATGTCAGAGGGCTTCGATCGAAATTAGACACCTGTAAACTAGCAGTTTTAAATATATCGGCTGATATTTTTGCTCTTACCGAGACGTTTCTTACAAGTAGCGTATATGATTCGGAGTTTTTTCCTGGCGGGTACACTGTAATACGTCGCGATCGAGCAAACGATGTAGGTTGGGGAGGAGTATTGTTGGCTATCCGCGCACAGTACGAAGTTAAACAAATCTTTGACATTGATGGATATTCTCAAGATATAGAATTAGTTGCGGCCATAATTTCTCTAAAATATAAGAGAATTTTGGTATGCGTTGTGTATATTCCGCCTAGTGCGAGTGACGATAAGTATTTACGAACATTTTTAGTAATAGAAAATTTAATATCAAAATATCCAAATACAAATGTGATAATACTTGGCGATTTTAACCTAAACTCTTGTAGTCAAAATGTAAATATACAATTTTGTTACTTAATTTCATTTTGTAAATTAACACAATATAATGTTACGCAAAATGCATACGGTAATGTACTGGATCTGGTGTTGAGCAATCTTTGTAGTAAGTACGTTCAAATGGCGGAGGACGTTGAATCGCTAGTTGCACCAGACGCGCACCACCCACCGCTCGGTGTTCGGCTCAGCGTGCCGCGGCCGACTGCGCGTGCGTATCAGTCTCGACTTTTGACTCAGCCGCAAGATAATTTTTTGCCACCACAGTGGACTTTTAAAAAAGCAGATCTTCATTCGCTTTATTCGTCGTTCGCCGCCTTAACTTGGGGCGATGTACTTAGTTCCGACAATGTTGATGTAGCTCTGAATGAATTTTACAATAATATTCAAGTATGCTGCACTAATACTAATGTACCTCTTAAAAAATATCTAAATTCGAATCATAAGCTTAAATATGAATATCCTTGTTGGTATACGTCGGAAATTATTTATAACATAAAGCAAAAATATTTTCACTTAAAAAAATATAAGGCCTTTAAGGCCGAGTTCAATCAGCAAATGTTTAAATATTACAGGCAGCGTATCAAAGAACTCACTAACTTAGCCTATACTAACTTTATCAAGCGAGCAGAGGCGGATATAAGAAAGGATCCAAAAAACTTTTGGTCATTTGTTAGGGATCAGCGCTCTTCTAGAAGCTCCTGCACCCAATTCGAGTATGAGGGTGAAATTGTAACCGATTTCAATGCCGCAAATGCTTTTGCAAGGTATTTTAGGTCTATATTTTTACCTGATCAACCTAGCCTGTCTACCGTAGTGGCAGAAGCTGAAACTTCTAGTACGCTGTGCTCCTCCCGGATTTGCCTAGATCATATAAGTTCGGCCGATTTATGGCTGGCCGTCAAGCGACTGAAGGCTCACTCATCTTGCGGACCCGACAGCATACCGCCTTTTTTAGTAAAAGATTGTATGGCTGTATTTAAAGAGCCTCTTTTACATATTTTTAATTTAAGCTTAAAAACGGGGACCTTTCCAGCCTTATGGAAATTGTCTCGCGTCACGCCTATACCCAAGGATGGCTCCAAATCGAAAATTGTAAACTATAGACCTATCGCCGTGCTGTCGGCATTCGGCAAGTTATTTGAATCTATTTTGAATCAGCATATTACCAGACAGGTCAAACCACTATTGAGCGATTGTCAACATGGTTTCAGGGCTGGTAAGTCTACAACTACAAATTTAATCAACCTCGTTGATTATGCTGTGACTGAAATGGATCGCAATAGGCAGGTGGACGTGGCGTATTTTGACTTTAAAAAGGCTTTTGACCGCGTTCACAACGATGTGCTTTTGAAAAAGTTTTCTGGGATAGGGTTTACACCTAACCTTTTAAAACTATTTTCCAATTACTTTGCCAACCGTAGACAATACGTGCAACTATCCCATTACCGATCAGATCCGTATGACACTTGTTCTGGTGTAAGTCAAGGCAGCACGTTGGGACCGACACAGTTCCTCATAATGGTCAATGACTTGCCGAACGTCGTCACAGCGGCTCAGTGTCTTTTGTTTGCGGATGATTTGAAGTTATTCTTGGGTATCGGGTCTGTTGCAGACTGTGACGCGCTTCAGCGGGATATCAATAGTGTTGTTGAGTGGGGCACGCGAAATCGCTTGGAATTCAACTTATCTAAGTGTAAAATAATAACGTTTACGCGATCTCGTTTCCCCAGCGCATATACATACAGGATTGCTGATGTTCCGCTTGAGCGTGTTACCGAAATCCGTGACTTGGGTGTAATTTTCGACAGTAGTCTGACGCTGAACACCCATATATCAGAAATCTGTGCCAAAGCTTTTAAATCACTGGGATTCGTCATGAGACAATCGGCTCGATTTCAGGACAAGGGTGCAATTATTGTCCTGTACTTTGCCTTCGTGCGTAGTATTTTAGAGTATAACTCTATTATTTGGGCTCCGCATGAGGAGAAGTATAGGACAATGGTCGAACGTGTACAACGGAAATTCGCACGTTATCTTTATAAAAACCTCTTTGGCTACTATCCGTTTTTGTATCCGTCTCTGTTTGTATCTGGTATGGTGGGCTTAAACACGTTGGAGTTAAGACGGAAGTGTGCTTTAATGGTTCATTATTATCTTACTTTAAACAGCAAGATGACAACCCTACAACCCTCGCTCGTTGTTTCCTGTCCGCGCCTAACCAGTACACGCGCCTGCGCGCGCGCCGTCTACTCGCGATGCCATCGGTACGCACATGTACTTCCCAGTATGCTCCCACGAGTCATGCTGTTTCATTGCTAAACGCTCTGATTGCTCAGCAGCCAGAGGTTGATATTTTCAGCAACAGCATTAACCAATTTATTAGTTACTGTCTTAAATTCCTTAATGACTAAATATAAGAAATATGTATTTACGAGTAGCACTATTGCTTGGCTTACTGTGCGCGTTGGGCAACTGTAAGTGCAGTAAGCGGTTGTTAATTAAATAAATAAAATAAATAAATAAATAAATAAATAAATTTCCACTGTTCCTGTCATATTAAAATCTTTTTAATTGAAAACTCCTTGGTTTTACAAACCGAATACCATTTATTTATTTAAAAAAAGATTCACGGTCTTGTCACAAGGTTTTGTCAAACTTGTTTAGTCGTTGAGAAAATGGAATTGACTCGAGAAAATTCAAGAGCGATGATTTATTATGACTTTCGAAGTGGTTTAACACAAAAACAGTGTGTTGACCGGATGATTTCTGCATTCGGTGATGAAGCCTCATCCAAAACCACAATTTATCGCTGGTTTGCTGAATTTCATCGTGGACGTGTCAAGCTCAGTGATGATCCTCGTCAAGGTCGTCCAAAAACTGCAGTCACCCAAGAAAACGTTGATGCTGTGCGTAAGCTGATTGAGGAAGATCGACATGTGACATACCGCGAAATTCAGGCAACTTTAGACATTGGCATGAGTCAAATACAAATAATCTTGCATGAACAATTAGGTGTAAAAAAGTTGTTTTCCCGATGGATACCGCATTTTCTATGTGAAGAGCAAAAAGCGGCTCGCGTTACTTGGTGCGTCAGAACTCTCGAAAGATTCCACGCAGGATCCTCAAATGCTGTACACAACATCGTATCAGGCGACGAATCCTGGATATATGCGTACGAACCCGAAACAAAAAACCAGTCACGAGTTTGGGTGTTCGAAAATGAGTTAAAGCCAACAAAAATTGTTCGTTCACGGAGTGTTGCAAAAAAAATGGTGGCCATGTTTGTCTCCAAAACCGGCCATGTTACGACTATTCCTCTTGAGGGACAAAGAACGGTTAATGCAGAATGGTACACTAGCATTTGTTTGCCACAGGTCGTTTCTGAACTCCGTAGAGAGAACTGCAACCGCCGCATCATCCTCCATCACGACAATGCGAGTTCTCACACCGCGCACAGAACAAAAGAGTTTTTAGAGCAAGAAAACATAGAATTATTAGACCATCCGCCGTACAGCCCCGACCTGTGCCCTAATGATTTCTATACTTTCCCTAAAATAAAGAATAAATTGCGTGGACAGAGATTTTCAGCACCTAAAGAAGCTGTGGACGCCTACAAAACGGCCATTTTGGAGACCCCAACTTCCGAATGGAATGGTTGCTTCAATGATTGGTTCCATCGTATAGAAAAATGTGTCAAATTTCGCGGAGAATACTTCGAAAAGCAATAAATACATTTTTAAATAGTAATGTTGTGTCACTTCCTTGATTCCCGAAATTTTCAGTGCCGCCCTCGTATATGGAATTGAATCTGCAGTTAGATCAGGTAAGAGATGTTTAGAATAATAACCTTTTTGCCAGATTTCGTGACGCAGAGGCAAAGTCATTTGAAACATCACCGAAAATACGAATATCGTAACATAACAAAATATTCACTTGCGCGTAAACACAAAATGAATAAAGTGTTTATTTCTTATGATAATTGACATTTTGATTTTGAAATGACATTTACTTTAGGTCTGACACAATTCATTTTATATCATTTGGCGGTATTGTTGTGTTAGTGTAGTACATCTCAACAAAAACACAAACATTAAAAACTATATATTGCCACTTTTTCTACATGTGGTTTTATAAAGGATATTTCTCACTATTTCTTTTCCTGTAACGCATGAATTCAAATACGTGCGTGCGGTCTCAATTATATTATACCATAGATATGTTACGTCCATATTAAATGGCGCACTAAAGTCTCGGTATATGTAGGTATAAAACTACACACTTATGCTGTAAGAAAGAAGATACAAAAACTACGAGAGTAAAAGAGAAAGCTATCTAAGATGACAACACGGTTACGTGTGGTATGAGATCCCTTGTTATTTATTTATTCTTTCTTGATAGTTTGTTAATTTTTATATGCACAACGGCATTGTTATTACTTAATTAATAAAACAATACAGATTATGACAGTGTGTGCTCGTTGTCCTGTCTTGGGCGAACTGATTGCGAGGTGCTACAATTGGGGGAGTTTTGGTTCTTACTTTTGGCACGCATGTAACATATCTACTTATTTTAATATATAATCATTGTGCGGTCGCCTTTGAGTGCAGCGTTTTATGTGTAACGTTTCGTGTGTAACAATGTGTGAGCGAATGTGCGGATAAGTATCACTTTTATCATGTGTATGGTTTTATCGACATTCAATATTGTATCATTCTGTAAACGCATCGACATGGAATTATGCTATAACTCGTACAACAACCCTCTACTTCATTAGGACCTCTTACTGGTATTCAGAATATACCTCTTTGAATACAATTTTCATTTACATTTTATTTTTATTTGATGTTTCATTGATATGCATTGGACACTTGACGAGATAATGACCGAAAAAAATTGATTTTGTGAGTGATCCCAATGGGATAACATTGTCACGGGATGACTTGCTGTCTAGTTTCGTTAAAAATAGTGAAATATTAATTATTTTCTTATCTTATTGGGTGTAACAACCCCACAACATGCATGTAACACAGTCAATGTGTTAGTATGTTGAGGCAAAAATCCTTCAAACCCATATGGAACCCTAAAAACTTTTTTGTATATAAGTAAGTAATAATAATAAGTACGAAGAAAAGTATATAATAGATGGTCACATGCATATATAATTTCAGTATGTAGCTCCAAGTCGTAGTGCCATGTTTATATTTTTTTACATATTGGCTCTGATAGTAGTTAGTTCAAATGATGCGGCAAAAATATTGGCGGTATTCCCAATTCCGTCTTTCAGTCATCAAATAGTGTTCCGACCACTAACTCAGGAGCTGGCCAGGCGAGGACATGAAGTCACCGTCATTACGGCTGATCCCGCTTTCCCGAAAGGTGGAACAACTCCCAACTTAACAGAAATCGACATCCATAGTTTATCGTACAATATATGGATTGAAAATATATTGACACCAATATCAAGAGGTCATATTAAGGATTTAAAGGGACAACTTGAAGCCTTTTATCCTTCAACGTTGGAAATAGTGATACAACTTCTGCAACTTGAAGAAATGAAACAACTGATTAGTGATAAAACGAGAACGTTTGATCTTTTGCTTTTAGAGGCTTGTGCGAGACCAACTCTAATGTTTTCCCATATTTACAAAGTACCTGTAATTCAAATTAGTTCATTTGGTGCAATGCCTGGTAATTTACAAGCTATAGGTGCCCCTGATCATCCATTTCTCTACCCTAATACTTTACGTCAAAGATTAAACAATCTAACAATGTGGGACAAGGTAACGGAACTGTATAAGTGTTATACATTCCAAAGTCAGTCCGAATACTATAAAGAAGTAGAAACCGAAGCAATTCAAAAATATTTTGATCCTCAAATACCATCTATAGCGGAGTTATATAACAATGTCGATATGTTGTTCCTGAATATGCATCCAGTGTTTCAAGGCATACGCCCAGTTCCGCCAAGCGTGGTATTCATGGGTGGCATACACCAGAATCCAGTTAAGGAGTTACCAACTGTGAGTTTTTCAATTAAAATATTCCTATTTAGTAATGCTATAGCTATGTGTGCGTGAATAAGCAACCCCAGATTAGGTCCCTTGAGTACAAAACTTGATCACTAAGACCTAAATCACAGTCGTACATGGATGGTTTAAGTTATCATATCAGGATCAGTTAGTGAATTTATCGGAACAAAAGGTATTCCATCTAAAGCCGTAGGTTGCCCTTGCCGACAACGTATCAGTAATCACTAGATTGCTGTTCATGAGTGCACCTGCTACTTACCATCAGTTAGGCCATTGCTAGATAGCTGTATTAATTATATGAAAAGTATAAAGATACCTGATTCCCAGCACGATTCTTGTTTCAAATCTACTCCCACGGTATTGACCACAGTAATATTTACATTGATTGGCTGATCGATTCGTTGATACGTCTCACATATGTAAATGTCTTTTCTTTTATATATACATTTGACATTGAATACAATGTCTGATAAAGGCATATAAGTTGAATTTTCTGGAGCCAATCGTAACACAGAAATAAAATTCTTAACTATTCGTTTTCATTTGTAGCTATGATGAAAATAAAAGAAAAAATATTTGTCGTTGAAACCATTTACAGGCACTTATGAATAGCCAAGATCTAATTCCCGTGTTCCAAGGCGTGTAGGTTTCCTATGGAGAAAGACGGGCAAGAAGGTCCATGGTTACTTTTTTTTAAACATATTAAATGATGCAATATTTTACGAATACGTTGTTCTAGAAATCAAGGTTATGTAAAAACAATGTAGGAGAGAAGAGTAAACTACTTAAAAAGTCTACTAAACAAACTTGACTGCATTCATCATTTTTAAATAGTTTGTCTTGGCAGCATTTAGAAGACCAGTCCCAACAGACGGTACTTGGATATAGAAACAATGCTAATGTATGCATTTTAATTTCTAGATATTACTATAAGGTTTTTCAAAAAAACTCACTCAATGATATTATATTCTTTTAACAATAATTATATTTTAAAAATAACTTACGTATGAGTTTACATTAATTTTGCTTATGTCTATGTTTACGGTCTTTAATAATGATACGTAATGTCTTATTTCAGGACCTCAAAGCTTATCTAGACGCTTCCAAAAATGGTGTTATTTACATCAGTTTTGGCACTAACGTGAATACGGGCCTGTTAGCTGCTGAAAAGATACAGACGCTAGTAAAAGTGTTTTCTCAGCTACCTTATAATATATTATGGAAGTGGGACCAAGATGAGCTTCCAGGACAGACTGATAATATCAAAATATCCAAATGGCTTCCACAATCAGACCTACTCAGTAAGTTATGAAACTTTTTTTTCTTGGTGTCCAGTGGCAAAACCACTGGAGCGGTCATCTTCGGCTGGTCCAGGTCCTCGTAAGATGACACAAGAAGTTATGAACCTACCCCGCTTTTATCTACGCAAGGACCTTTGAGACAATAATTGTTGTTTATAACCTATTGTATGGTGATGATCTCGGAAGTATAATATTAGCAACGATTGCAATATTGTTTGAAGGCACGTTTAGTGAGTGGTTAATTCTTAGCTTTCTGCTGTAGTTTTTTTTATATACAGCCTGAGGGCGTGTCGAGCCTGTCCATACCAATTCTAATGCTACCCAGGACTAGTCCTACGTGGCCGTATACTGCGCTTGTCATCTCGAAACATTAGTTATTTAGTCTCTTAAACACAGGAATTGCACTAGCTACGCCATTCAAACCAGAAAACAGTACCATCAAAAAATTCAACAAACTAGTTATATGTAAGGCGCCTAAGGCACTCGTTGAAAAGCCAAAGAATCAATCATCTTATAGCGTGACAGGTCAGTCAGTGAGTCTATTAGTGAGTCAGAAGTCAGTGATGAGTGTAAATATTTATTGGTATGGTCCTACAGTTAAATGTTCCAGGTCTAGGTGTTAATACTGGTGAGATCTAGGTTCTGTTACATCCACGATACAGGAGAAATTCAAGTGAAGTTAAATATTATTTATTTGAATTATGAATTTCTAAATCTCTTTATAAATAAAATATTTCCACAATTATGTTTTCACCTTTTATGTATATTTTAACAGTTACTTATGTTCTTTATGATGCACAATTGTTTCAATATTTACTTTTCAGGACACCCCAACATCAAACTGTTTATAACACAAGCAGGTCTACAATCAACAGACGAAGCTATAACAGCGGGTGTTCCGCTGATTGGAATACCAATGTTAGGTGACCAGTGGTATAATGCAGAAAGATATGATTACCACAAGATTGGACTCAAACTTGACTTCGACACACTTTATGAAGAACTCTTTAAGAAATCAATTACGACTGTTATTGAAGACGAAAGGTTTGTTACTAACGACCATATTATTACATTGTTTAAATACGATTATTAGATTGTTTACATTTATATTTTATTTATTTATTTATACTTTTATGCAGAATGATGGTATACAAGGCGGACTTACTGCCATATGACATTGTCTACCAGTCAACTTTTGGGTCAAACATAAATTCATCGAAAAGCGGTACAATAAAAGATATATTCATGTCTTAGCGAATACCGAAATTGGTTTTACACCGTTATTTCGATTTTTGGGGTGCAATTCCCTAAGTTGAAACATCCCTACATCCTTGAATACAAAATTGAAATAATGGTGATAACCCGATTTGGTATTCGCTAAGACTGGTCCTCATGGCTTACCTTCTGCAACGTGTCCTTGAATGGTTTTAATCATGTCTTAGCGAATACTGAAATTGGTTTTACACCGTTATTTCGATTCTATATTTAAGGACGTCTGGATGTTTGAGCTTAAAGAATTGCACCCCAGTATTCAAGGATGTATGGTAGTTTGAGCTTAAGGAATTGCACCCCTGCTCCCAATCGACAACGACTTTCTTTCGCAGTATAATATAAGTTTAAATCTTACAGAAACCTCAAATGGCACTCACAATTATTTTTACATTCTAAAAGTGGGTTATGGAACCAAAAAATCAATCAATGTTTATTTAGAAAATTCAATTAATATTGCTATGACATATTTGTAATAACTAATTTTAGTTTAAGCGTAGTGGGTTTTTCTTTATTTAAAACTATATATACCTAATGTCACTAGGTGAATTCACAAATCTTAAATCAATCAATCAAGCTTTCAATTAATATAGGCCTCAACAGAATATTAAAAAGAGCCAAGAATTAAGATGAAGGACAGCAAGAAACTCCATGGCATGTGAAATACAGACGATAATAAAGCAACGAATAGCTCTATAATACACAATAGGACTCTTGACGAATAGCACTAATTGAGTCTACGAAGTTCTTGCATTAACCACATATTATGGACGCTATTAAATTATATTTAATAACAATAAAAAGCCAGCAATTTCTATAAATAGTCTCGTCTTGTCTCGAATCGTTGTTTGAAAGTTAAGTTTATAAACCTAACTATTTTTCTACTTTTTGGATTCTAATGGGTTCAAGCCATTGTCGATGAATTTTAAATCCTTTCTTCATGCGTATTCAACTAAGGAAGGGTACCAGTTTTTTTGAAAATTAAATGATTTGACCGATTTGATAGCAAAATACAAGTATTAGTGTATGAAAGAACGAATGATGAGGCCTTAACTTTTCGCGTGGTATGAACATAGATTATACACTAATACTGGAAATAGATGTGCAACTCTGAGAAAATACATTTAAGTTGTATTTACGTAAAAAATAGAGTGCGCTGATACAAACTATATAATCCGTTCTATTTGCCACTAGATGGCAGTATACGTTATTTTAAATCTATTTAGGTAGGTACATATACTGTAATAAAATATTTATATGTTTATGAAAGGGAATAATAGAAATTAAAAAGCAAAATATTACAGACATACAAATTTATTTCTTTTATTATGACCTTAAAATACCTTCTTCTTCTTCTCTTAGATTATGGCTTCTGTCGAGTATCTTCCACAATTTCGCCAATGTCAATTATAAGGCTACGTTTTACGGTGTTTAGATTAATTAATCTTTACATTTTCAATAAAATATTTCACAAAAATGAAAAAGATCTAAAAAACATATATCTGCAACGTCGTACGGTTCAATTGTTTTTTTTTCTTAATATACCTTAATAATTTTGAATCGAAATGGTTTATATTATGTGTAATCATAGATTATGATGATTAAAAAAAAAGATTGTCAAGTATCTTTTTTTTGTTACTATTTTTGGCCTGGAGTCTGAGTCCTTTGACCAAGTCAAGTATCATCATAATCTATGATTGCACATAATATAAAGTTTTCGATGATCTACTTTTTTAAATATATTTGATTTTTTATTTATATATTTGAACAGATGTTTTTATTTAAGATAAGAAAGGCATAAAACCTATTTGGCATTGTTTAATGCTAACAGAAACAATTTTATATAAATGTTTTGTTTAGCCAGCCAAACTGGTAGATTTAGATCTACAATTATTTTTGTTAAAGTAATATGGCAACACTTATTTCTACCGATGCCATCTTGCGCCATCTATTAAGAACTGTATGTAAACTATTTAGTAAGTTTTGAAAAGTGAACTATAGACGTCGTTACCTTCCATACATTAAATTTTTACTGTCACACATATATATATACTGTCTCACTACCTTTCCTCTAACGGCCTGCTAAGTCCGTACCAGTCTGGATTTCGTCCTGGCCATAGCACTGTAACGTAACTCTAGTTAAAATAACTGATGACATCCGACTGGCCATGGAGAATAAGCTTCTTACAGTTCTGGTATTATTGGACTTTAGCAGTGCATTTAATTCAGTTGATTTTGATATACTCTTGGGAATCCTGTCCACGATGAATGTTACTCCTTCTATAATAGCTTGGTTTAATTCTTATCGCTCGAGAAGTGCAAAACATTGGGGTGTCTATATAGACTGTCACCTGTCTTGGAATATCCACATTGCAGAGGTTAGCAGGAGGGTGTATTGCTCGTTCCAGTCACTCAAACGTCTCCAGAAGTTCCTGCCATTCCAAACAAAAATTACTCTTGCCCAATCTCTTCTTCTTCCACTTCTAGACTATCCTGATGTCTGCTTCCTTGATGCAACGGAGGATCTTCTAAATAAACTCGAACGTCTGCAGAATTTGTGTATCCTCTTCATTTTCGGTCTTCGAAAGTACGACCATGTGTCCGAATTCCGGAATTCCGAATTGGTTACCCGTTAGGCGACGTCGAGATACTCACATACTTTCTTTTCATAATCCTAATTCTCCTGCATATCTTCGGGATCGCTTTGAGTACCTTATCTCCAGAGGGAAACCTAGCCGCATGGCCTCTTCTCTTCTCCTTCATACTCCTCGTCACAGTTCAACTTGTTATGATGAGTCATTCACTGTACGTGCAGTGCGCCTTTGGAATTCACTTCCACATTTCTTGCGTGATAGCTCTTCGTTTGATGTTTTCAAGAAATTAAGGAACATTTTCTTTCAATATGACTTTGTAGTATGTATGTATTATTAGATATTGGTACATATACCAATATCGTAATATGTATGTACGTAGGTATGTATATGTTATTATTATTGTTGTATGTGACTTATTTTCTAAGTATATCTTTATTTATATACCTAATATGTTTTGCATTTTAATGAACTTTTATATTTATAAATCTGGTCATGCTTCATTCTTGTTGTACTTCATTAGATCCTCATATTAACATTACTCTATCACTCAAAGGTTTGCTGTAAGAGAACTCAATATTGAGTTAAGCTCGCCTATGTACATCAACTTTTCTTTAGTATTGTTCTAATCTGTAAATATTGTGTGCAATAAAGAATAAATAAATTAAATGAATAAATAAGGTTTCACCCCCCTGGGATGAAGACGATGTTCCTTTAATTTGACCGTTGCGAGGACATCAACTGGCTTTTGCTTTCTTTTGCTTTTGCATCATCGATTGTATTTTTTAGACATAAAGTAGTAATTTGCAATTACGCAATTCCACAATTAAATTGAGAACGAAGGCTCCTTTGATCAAAATGATAAAACGTTTATTTTATTGAAGAATGTAAGGCAGTTTCTAAAAATGGTTCGTCTTCGTAACGTTCTCTTCTGAGTTCTACACGAAATTAGCTTTAATTGTTGTTAAATATTTTCAATATTACAGCTGAATAAAGTCTACTTCTGTACATAGACCTCCCCTAAAGATAGCGACAACGACCGATTTGGGTGTATTGTATACTCATTGGGAGGAATTGCCAAAATCGGGATCGCAGTTGAATTATTAATGTACTCGAAGGATGCTGGTGCCGATCATCTGGCTAATCCCATAATCGCCTTTTACGATACCCATGGGATGAGATAGGTTGGTGCTAGTAGCCAGCACCTTGAAGTAATTACGAGTATTTTAAACCCTGCTCTCAGTTTTGAAATAAGTTTTTTTACGTTTATGTTGATTTAAAAATAATGAATAGTCAGAGGATGGGCAGCAGCGTCCTTCGAGTAAATTAACAACTCAACTGAGATCACCAACCCGTCTGCCAAGCGTAGCGATTATGGAAAAACCCCCCAATGAGCCCACAACACAGCCATATCGGTCGTTGTGGTGAACTTTGGGGGAGGCCTGTGTCCAGCAGTGGACTTCATTCGGCCGAAATAATGATGATGAAAAATAATGAATACGGAGGAAGCGAGTCACATTTTTTCCTACCGCAGCAAAAAAATATTCAATGTGTTTCAGATTTGTTGAAACTCATAAATACTGCTGAATAAGCTCCGTTGAAATAAAATTATCACCATGAATAATAATAATGGCCTTCTACTGTCTATTACTCACAATTTTTTTTAGTTATTCTGCGTTACATAATTTCATATTTTACTTCCAGTTATCGTCGTAATATCGTCAAACTTCGGGCTCTCATGTATGACCAGCCACAGAGTCCCCTCGAGCGCACCATGTGGTGGATGGAGCACGTACTTCGGCATGGTGGTGCAAGACATCTGCGCGCGCCAGCTGCCAACATCACGTGGGCCCAGTACCTAGAACTTGATCTAGTTCTAACTTTATTAATAATCTTACTGCTTCTAGTATTCTTGTTTATTTGTCTTATTTATTATGTTTTCAATTATGTAACTTTAAGGAGGAAAGTTAAGTCAGCTTGATGAATAAACATGCCGATCTTAAGTTATAATTAAAACATAGGTTGTACAGTTGATTAGAATTTCAAACAAATTTTCAGTATTTGTAAATTGTTTTGGAGTTACTCGAGAAGAAACTTGTTAGCCTCAACGAACCAATTCAACCGGTCAGACAAGATTCCACGAACCTTTCTTTGTTTGAAACGATTACAATTAATTCTATTTTAATTATTCTGTATTCTATTTATATTTTTTATTTTCTGAAGTTGACTCGAATAGCATCCATTGAATCGAAAGTCCTTACGGAAATATTCATTATGTATACGTACGTGTAAAATCTATACGTATAGCATCTATACATGCTGTATACATACGTACAACCCTAGCACATACAATTACAAAGATCGGACTAACTTAGTGACGTCCGATCCTCAATTATATGAAGTAATCTCGTCTTTATTTTGTACTATGTAGTTTTCACCTTGTATAACTTCCTGCATCACAATTTTAAAGATGAACACTTTCATCATGAATTTTAATATACTCTGTGATCCGTACGCGCTCTTTTGCTCAGCACGTGTAATGTCATGTCATTAATTCAAAGCTTAAGAACACAACTTTCAGCAGAGGTCCAGACTGAAATTTGATTAAACTCTAGCAATGCACGTTGTTTATTCGTTATTTAACATTATTACATATTTACGAACATCAGTCTTGTATCCTCTAAGACTTATTGTAGATGAACAGGAATAATAAATAAATGAATACGTTTCGCATTATTCATTAAACATAAACTTGGCAGAAGCACCTGCCGTGCTTCCAAAAGTGCCATTCTTAGCATCTCTAATATATATAATTATACTGTGTACTTATAATATTTATTCATCACAACAGTTGGTTCTTATTTTAGTTTACGCGTATTATTTAAGAAATATCCATAAAGACTGTATCAGCCCCTGCACCAACCAACCAGTCTTGAAAAGGATTCCCCTTCTCGTACATTTCACAACGACTTACACGTCGTCTGCATCCATTCACTCCCAGCTACCTACATCGGAGGGCCGAGTGTGAGTTTCTTTTGGACACTCAAAACGTGAACGCGTGCGACGCGTATACCGCGCTGCGATTTGCCCGCTCCAGACTCTTCAAGCATCGTCGAATCCGATTCAGCTAGGCAGCGTTTGGGAAACTTCTCACCGTTTTTTTGTCAACAATACCGCAATGCCTCAAGACGAAAGTCTTTAACCAGTGTGTGTTACCAGTGATGACACATGGAACAGAGACGTGGTCACTCATAATGGGCCTCATAAGAAAGCTCAAGGTCACTCAGCGAGCTATGGAGAGAGCTATGCTCGGTATTTCTCTACGAGATCGAATCAGAAATGAGGAGATCCGTAGAAGAACTAAAGTTGTCGACATAGCTGAAAGGATTAGTAAACTGAAGTGGCAATGGGCGGGGCACATTGTTCGTAGAACTGATGGCCGTTGGGGCACAAAGGTTCTCGAGTGGAGACCGCGCACCGGAAGACGCAGCGTGGGACGACCTCCGACGAGGTGGACAGATGACCTGGTGAAGGTCGCTGGGAGTCGTTGGACGAGAGCGGCATGTGCCTCCTCGTTGTGGAAATCTAAGGAGGAGGCCTTTGTTCAGCAGTGGACATCCTGTGGCTGATATGATGAGACTCTTCAGCCAATTCGAGTACCGAAGGTGGTAAACGTGATGCAGGCGCTTACGTTTTGATTACGAAAAGAAATTCACGCTCGAATCTCAGTCGTATGTCCATCTCTTCAGAGGCCATCCCACGTGTTACATCCTTCGGCTGATATGATGATCTATCTTTTTTTTATTGGTCCCCAATGGTAATTGATCATGAACTTCCTACGCTCCGGTGACCGGCAAAGGGGCATGCCAGACTCTTACCAGCTTAAACTACAAGAGTTCAACCACCAAGCTGTTACTGCTTCATAAAATCAATAAAGGATTATAATTCATTCCTTTTTTCTGACTGCTTATATACTTGAATACTTTAGCGAAAATTCACCAACGCATCGCGGCCATTTTCACTTTCGCCTACTTTCCCCTGAGCCGAGAACAAGAGTACTTTCGTCTCTTAACAGTCAACTGTCGACCTACAGGAACGTAATAATTAAATAGAAGAACAATCGCGTTAATTAAATAAAGAGTGCCAAATTGAAAACACGGAAAGTGACTTAAATGATTATCGCTCGACAATTTCATTTGTTATTTATTACAAATCTCTAGGAATGAAAAATCATTTGAAAAATAAATCTAAGCTCAATTTATTTAAGTAGGAAGATTGTATGACTGTATATTTTGGATTTAGTGCGTATTTTTTATCAGTCCTCTACCTGAATTTCCCTTACAGACTGAATAGTCTCTTGAAATAACTCATGTTAGTATCCCCTTCTCTCGTTACAAAACTTGCTTCCCAAACCCCATTTCACTATTATGTAGTGACCCATAGTGGCTCTGTCAGTTATTCCATTTACTGTGTACTTAGTATCTAGAGATAATGAAAGGAGAAAATTTCATGGTAAAATATGATGAAAACCAGCGCTAAGCTTCTCTCTGGCACACTCTGATCGAGACTGTTTTCAGCGACACTGTGAGGCATAAACACCGTTTTTGTTCATACGTTACATAATTATACTTCATTTATAGGGTTCCGAACGTCCAAAGGAAAAAACGGTGGAACCCTTGTATTCTGATTTCTGTAACCCAAATACGGATATTTGACGTAAATATATAAATTTTGAATATGGACCCCTCCATATTCAAAATTTATTTTTTAATTAATTTACGAGTTCAACTCGCACGTGACCGGTTTTTTTTTTGTAAATGTGATATCTCTCATCTTGTAGATGCTCATTTTTTTAAGTTCATTCTGGTACCAGATGCGATGAAGTCATTTATCTGATGACGAGCGTCTTGCCTACCCATAACAATTATAATGCTAATCTGGACTACTACTGTGTAATACCAACACTTTCATTTTTTTTTTAAATGCGGTGGAAATTTATGTTGTACCTCCTCCACCTTGGGAAAGGGCGGAGGTGTATGTGTGTACTGTGTGTATGTAGGCTCCTACTGGCTAAACCACCGGAGTGGTTATCTTCGGCATCGAAGGGAGGCTATAATCTCCACTCAAACTCAAATAATCTCCATCTAGAGCCACCCATTGGCACCACGCCTTTAAGCACATCTCGGAGGGGATGACTGTAATGAGGCCACCTCCCCAGGCACCTCTCGGGGGATTGAAAAGGAATTCCCCCAAAGCCTCGCTATGCGCTGTGCTGCACACACGGCGGCACGTGACCACATGCGCACCGCCGTCTTCCCATATTGAGATGACAGGAGCCTCTTATGCCTATCAGAAAATGCAAATCATTTGTAACTATAGCGATTTCACTAATATTTTTATGTCCTTATTGCTGACATTGGACGGGGCTTATGACATATCAGCGTTATCTACCAATATATCATTATATTCTGATTTCATTCATAATATGCAAATTATTCGGGACAGGTGGACTCTTATTGTTTACTACCACATGCATCCGTATTGGGAAGGAACCACAGTAGCAACGAAGTTCTTGAATTATTCCGAAAAGATGCGTGTATTGCTACAAAACAATAGTCAATGCAGTATGATATTACTCCAGTTACAGCAGGAGCTCGGAATATTACTACATTATAATAGCTTGTTACTGAATCAGCAGTTTGACGCACGCACGCTGACAGAGTCGTGGGCTTATCAATGGAATTGCATACATCGCTACTATTAGCGCTATTACTAAATTTGCAGAACAGGACAGAAAGGATATTGACCTTGTGAGAAAAAATGAACATCATATCAACAGCTCGTTGAAAAATAAAACCTCTATTATTGAAGCTGAGTACAACTTAATAAAACGATCTGAAAACACCATCTCCTTGCAACATAAAACTATCAATAAACATTTAAACTTTTGGATATTGTAACCGATATCCATCATGGCAAATTCAATACACATTTACTAACTCCCGATCAACTTCTATGTGAACTACGGTTTATTTCCAGTCAGTTAACATAGGACATTAGTTTACCAACACAAAATATGCAGAAGGATCTAAAATACATTTACAACATGCTAAAAGCATCAGAGCAAGAATGTTACAGGAGTATTTTATATTTGAAATTACGTTTCCACTGACGAGTAGAGAATCTCTACTCGTTTTATAAGCATCTCTACTAGAGATAGAAATTTATAAATTCATACCTGTTCCTCACCAGATAGCAAATGACATGATCACTGTCCTGCCAGTTGATGAGTATATAGCAGTCAACTTGGAAATGGATTATTTTACATTAATGGCCAGTGAACTGCAGCTATGTTTATACAAAGAACATACCTATGTCATATCAGTAAGCCTATAAATTATCTTCCAGTAAATGAAAAGTTATCAACACGAAGCAATGTGCAGTAAGCAAATTTGCGTGCAAAAATATGTGGATGGAATTAAATGACCCGTCCAAGAATTTTATTTTTGTTGCAATGCGTATTCCTTACGAATCATATGTAAAGATCACGTTACGTTCGAGCAGCAGACCGGAGCGGGCGTCATAAGTCTGGAGTCGAAGTGTGAAGGCAAGGACATCGCGCTATACTCGCGGTCAAATTTAGCTAATCCTATGATAGTGAATGCTAAATTAGTCACTCCAAGGATGTCAGATATTAATCTCATGGTAAATATCTCCCTTAATTACTACATTGAATCTGCGGATGATCAGATAAATAATAAGCTGGTTAGTTTGGGAAAGCAAATAGAACAGTTAAAAACCGCTACATCGGACTCATCAGGTGACCTGTAATCAGCGCACGATGTTCACCGTCAGCAAGCGTATGGTGCCCTGACAAGGATATCAACATCTACATTGGGTCTTTCATTTTATACTTTGAAAACTATTTACGGCGCTACCTACTTAGGTTCGATTTGCTATGGTTCACCTGTATGGGCCGATAGGGCTACTATCGGTGCGGCAAGACGTAAACTGCTCCAAAGCCAGCGCTTAGCGTTGATATTCTTGTGCAAGGCATATAGGACAGTAAGTACTGAAGCTCTGCCTGTGCTAGCAGGTGTTTTGTCAGTCGATCTTGAGATACAGCGACGTGCTGCAATGTACTACTCAACTAGAGAAAACATGGACGCGGAATTTCTGCTACAACGCGATCGTGTTAGGATCTGCAGATTGTTTAAACCACAGACTGGTGTTTGGGAGGAACTCTTGGCCGAATGGCAATGCAGGTGGGACACGTCTATTAAGGGCCGTCACCTATACCAGTAATTTCCATCCATTCGTGACCGGTTGGCAAGTGCATGGTTGGAAGTTGATCATTGCGTGGCTCAATTTCTCACCGGCCATGGTAACTTTAAGAGTAAATTGTTTAGCTTCAAGCTTGTCACCTCACCATTCTGCAAATGTTCAACACCGGACTGTGAATATGAACAGTCTGCACATCATATCCTGTGGGAGTGTATTCTTTGGCGGGATGAACGCAATATTATGTTTGACAGCATGCAAGTTACATCCGGGGTTGTTGACTATACAGGCCTTGTTGCGACTAGGACGAATTTCCGTGCGATCAAGTGTTTTTGCCATACCTACTATTGGAATCAGTCACAATAGCTCACAACATAGGACCCGTAAATAAAAAAATTGTACCGCTTGCCAAGCGTGGCGATTATGGCAAACCCGCTTGCCAAGCGTGGCGATTATGGCAAAACCCCCCAATGAGCCCGCAACACATCCATATCGGTGGCTGTGGTGATCTTTGGGGGAGGCCTGTGTCCAGCAGTGGACTTCATTCGGCCGAAATGATGACCCGTGGTGCTTGGCAACTGGGCTTAACCCTGTTGTAAACTCCCATTTATTGTGCCTATGGCCTATCGTTTTTCTCTGTCTCCTGCTTGCAACGGAGGGAAGTGGAACGTATATTCTTTCATACTCCTCCTTTATCTTTTCTGATTAATTTCGGTGCGGGTTCCAAGACAGTTATTCATTTCTCTGGGACACACCGAGCTTCATTATTCGGTGTTCTTTTCGGTGGTCGCCATTGTAGATCCTGGCTTACAGGAGTTGCAGTGGTTGGGAATGTGTGGCGGGCTTGTCCCATAAAAAAAAAGCGTATGGTGCACTCACCTAACACTAGCATTTAATTATTATATTAAGAAAACAGTATTGATCAGATCATTTATTAATAAACAGTCTCCAAAATCTCCTCGTATCATTTAGCAATCAATATACCTAGCCCGTACACTATATAAGATATAAGCCATATGAGGCTTATGTCTTATTATCTTATGAGTATCTACGTGTCTGTGCCATTTCACCTCACATTATCTGTAACAGTTTACAGACTCAACGATAATTAACCTGACGAGAAATTGTAATGATACCGTCTAAGACAATCGGTATACGCAATGCGTAACCAGTTGAATGGTGCTGGATATGGTGCCATCACAGGGTGACCCGTAAGCGCTGCGTCGTTCCCTTGTGAATTATGCTTCCAAGAATAAATAATTATAACAAACTGTTTTGTTGATGTGACGAAAATAATTAAATATAACAGAATTTTCTATGCGCCTGTGTGTGTGTGACAGTTAAGTTAAGGCCACATGAATAGTTTAGGCTATGCATTTTCGACGGCAGGCAGAAGAGACTAAGGCCCGTATTACAGATCGAGAATCAAAACTCAAGTAGAACTAAGAGTCGAGATTGCATCAATTGAATATAAACGCTGGACATATTACGTAGATTTCATATTTGATTGATCTCGACTCAAGTTCTACTTAAGTTTTGATTCTCGATCTTTAATACAGACCTAACTTCTGATTGTTATTATTCTAAAAATTACGTATTGCAACTTAAAATCAAAGACCAAATCAATTTCAATGCCAGCATAATTTTCGAAGTAATAATCACCTTTGATTTTAAATTCACCTGGGATCTAGAACCTGCTCAAATACAACTAATTGAATTTAAAAGCTCAACTTTTTTGGACAGAAAAGTTTCTATAAACCATTTGGAGGGAATTTATGGCAAGATAAAAGACCTTTTCATGGAGCTAGCGCTTGTTTGCTTAGAGACCTCTAAGTGATTTGGAGTCTTTTTCTGAATGAAATTCTGATTGCCTCGTCCACTCAAAGTTTAGTTAACGAAGTAGATAAATAGGATTGAGTTAGCTGTTACTGTTTTGGTAACTTGATTTTGGACTGTGATTGCAATTTGTACTACGGGAGCACAAATATTTTAAGTATATTTTGTGGATGGTTCAACAGATATGTAGCTTTGTGTACAAAACTTATTATTTTCAAGTTAACTTTTTCGGCAATGTAATATCTCGGTAAGGATATTAATGATGATTTCATCTCGAGATTAAGACAAGCAATGACTTTCATGGACGAATGCAAGAGCGGCAGATGACCCCAGCACAGTGGACGCAGAGGAGCACCGTAGGGTTTTGGCTGCTAAAAGTCCAGGCATGCTCCGCTGCCTTCCCCGAGGTGGAGAAAGTACATGCGAATTTCTGCATGATCATAAAAATAACAATAGGTCAATTTATTTATTTCTCCATTTCTGTGTGGTGCCGGCTAAGAATAGCATCATCACATCTCATCCAGTGGGTGACGCAAAAGGCGACTTTGGGATTAGCCGGTGGTATTTTTTTTTGGACCACCCCGCCACATTTTCCCAGCCACTTCAACTCACTGCGACTTATATAATTATGTATTTTTAAACAATAAATCAATAAAAAAATGTATACTGCAGAATAAACAAATTAATTGTTAAATATACTCGTATATGTTATCAGCTGCCAGACATGGCATTATTTTATACTCACACAAAAAGTTTAGACTGTATGTCCTTACCTTTGTCTGCCTTTTGGCCAATTACATGGCAACAACAACAGAAAATTTTAAAATATACGTAGTGTCTAAATGCGTTAATGTAAAGCATATAATGCAACAGTACTTTTCAAAATAAGCAACTAAACACAATTAATATTTATAGCATTTATTAATAAAAGACTCAAATGATTGATTGACAGACATTGAACACTGCCATCTAGGAGATTTTGTAAAACCATACAGATACTACAACGATGGAGAGAAAATGCCAGAAGAGGAGTGGGCAAGTGAGCCGTCAGATCTAAGTAGTAGAAATAGTGAGGGGCGACAGAAGTTCCATTCAACTGACTTTGCCGGGGACCCAATTTATTTACTACCCGAGGGTAGGAAGCAAGTTTGTTTCCAATTTGGCCAATGTGGTCCAATCGAGCCTTCTGTAACGCATTCTTATAGATTTGGCTGCCCTCTTTTTCTAAGCATCGACCCGTGCTAGGCAAGCTGCTTGTGTCCGCACTTCAGCGCACTCGCACTCGGGCTCAAATCATAGACTAGATTTACCTGACATTGCTACGTCTGAGAATGAAATGTAGTATTCCATCCCTTAACGCAACACATCCGTCACAGCATCCGAAAAGAAGCAAGTGGGATTATCCGAAGGGTGGGCAGCAGCGTTATAATGTCAAGATTTGTTACATGTTATCAAAAAGCCTGTTTAGTCAGTAAATCGAAGTGGGTTACTCATTATTACCTATTGACTCCCTATCTGTCAATACCATGTGTCTCCAAATCTTGAATCGGTCAGTTGAAAAGGGTTGACGTTAATACAATAGCTGGGACTAATTTACTTCGCACTTGTGCAACCTGGTTATGAAAGGAATCATAACTAATATCGTGAATAGTTCGGAACAGTTCAATGGAACAGATTGATCAAATATTAAGAGATATTTTCATGTTGTTAATCGTGTCAATTCCGCGTGGTGTCGTGATTGAGAATAATTATAGCACCACTTCATCTCCTCCCGTGGATGTTGTAAAAGACGACTAAGGGACTCTAAACCAGAGAGATGGGCAGTAGCGTCTCTTCTGAGGAATATTGCGTTCACCAACCCGTCTGCCTAGCGCGGTGAGCAAAATCCCTCCAAATTTATATTTTTTTTTTTAAAACGTTGCCCTACACTAGTATTTCTCCTGTGTCATGGGTGCGTTTACAAACATGAACTTCACACACAATACACCCAGAACCGGAACAACTACCTGCAGATCATACAAATATTTGTTCCGTGCGGGAATCGAACTATAATTTTAATATTCATTATTTTGGCCGAATAAAGTCAAAAGCCAGCTGTGGGACACAGGCCTCTCTCAAAAATCACCACAATAACCGATCAGGACATGCTGTTTACTCATTGGGGGTTTTACCATAATCGCCACGCTTCGCAGGCGGGTTGGCAATCGCAGTTGAGTTGTAAATGCACTCGAAGGACGCTGCCGCCCATCCTTCGGTTAATCCTCTAGTCGTCTTGTACGACACCCACGGGATGAGATGGGTTGGTGCTATTCTTAGCCGGCACCACACGGCACTCGGCACCATACGGCAAGTTACCAGTACTGAAACACAGCCTTATCTACTTCAGTTGATACTAACTAGCCTAATGACAGCAAACGTTGGGTACATATCTTAAGAACCTCGATACCAAAGTAGTGACATCTGGAGACAACTTTATACAAAATAATCCGTGGACCAGACATGACGTTAATAAAGACAGCCCTTTGTGATGTTATTAAATATTATGTTATGTTTTGGTTGGGTACCGTACGAGACAAACCGTTTCAAATGACTTATTTTACGAACAATATTAGTAAAATATTATTTGTAATTGCTTTAGAGGAGAATTGACTATGAAACGATCAGCTATATGGGTGTATTGCTTTAGACGTCCTTTCCTGAATATGGGCGTAATAAAATCGGAGAAGTAAGTGGTATTTTTTCGTGCTGTCCATCTTTTCCCGTGGATGTCATAAAAAGTAACTAAAGGACACATACCAGAGGGATGTGCAGGAGCGTCCCGTCTGTGGAACAGAAGCCGTTCTGCTCTCACCAACCAGCCTGCCAGTACTGTTCAGTACTGGAATATTCCCCCCAAAATGTTGACCCAATTGTGGAAATCTTTGGTTGATATGATGAAACGATTTTTATACATGATACGAAAACAGGTTTGTATGTACACCTACACGCTGTATAAAGACTTATAAGAATTATATGCACTATGCCAACTCTAAATAAGTTCAAATCTATAATTAGCAGAAAGTATGTAAACTTTGTAAAGGTTACTTTACTACAAAGTTGCAGATTACATAGAGGACAATAATGCTTGAGATTGAGCTACTTTAACATAATTTGAATCCACATAGGCTAAAATGACAACCGATCATTATTTGATCTATGAACTTAGTGTAATTATTGTTATTTAAATTATCATATTGACATTTTAAATGACATCTGCTACCTATGTTGATACAAAAAAATCAAATATTTTTTTGACATACTTAAAATTAGTATAGCTCTGTGATATTAAGTGTTTGTACTACCATTTTATACAATTCATAACGTCAGCAGGTACAGTCAGCGAAATAAGTCGCTGAAGAATTAAACAATTCCAAATCCTAAGTACTCATTATTTTGTAAACGTTGGTGAACATTCTCATAACAAGTTAATAGCAACATATTTAAATATCGTTTTGATTAAGAAATAAAATGGATGTGATTCAAAAGCGAGAGGGTGCAAACGATTTGATTTTTTTATTGTTCAGCGACTTATCCCGCTGACCGTACATAAATAAATACGGCAAGTGTGAGTATCATGTAGCCTAGTATATCTATGAATTATAACTGCCTGTTGTTTGGCAGTAAGAGTCTGCCATGCTCTCTAAAATGTCATGCTGATGGTGGCGTCGTGTATCGAGCCGTTAAGTTCTCTGCAATATGGTTGAGCGACGCCGATGCATGCGTCAAGCTCGTGAATCGTGCTATCATGTGGGGCTGGTCAGTCCTTACTGCCATGTAATCTTGTTTAATGGTACATCATTATTATCTTACTTCGTCTATTTCACACTGCCAGTATATTATTCTCACTTAACTTTATTTTACTTAATTATATTGCAATGTATGTAACGCTTTTAAATTATGTGTTGGTGTCTATGGAGTTTTTACCGGTTCTTCGCCATAGGACCAACTTCTTGGAACCATGTAACTACGCCCGTAAATGGTGTATATGAAAAAAAAACTTTTGAATTCGAATTTGAATAAAGAAAATATTTTTGAAATATTCGAATCAATGTCATAAATTCTTACAACCCTCGTTATTTACGAGTACTGCATAGCGTTCTAAAAAGCTGGCTCGAATTTCGGAAGAGCATTTTGCAATACAAATTTCTTATTAGTGTATGAAGGCGTGATTTATGAACTGTATTTTTTGGTCTTGGATTTTGTCTTCAAGTGAGGCAACTATCTGCTGGTAATTCAATTCAATTCAATTCAATTCATTTATTTGCTTGAAAATGGGTACATAATAGTTCTTATTTAGTAATTATAATAGATCTACCATAATCAACCAATAATTGGTGTGCAAATTTACAATTATTCAAATTCTATTGCCAACAATTATAACATAATCTGTCGCGTCCGCCGTGTGGTGGCGGTTCAGAATACCACCAACCCATCTCCTCTCGTGGGTGTCGTAAAAGTCGACTAAGGGATTAGCCGGAGGATGGGCAGCAGCGTCCTTCGAGAACATTAACAACTCAACTGCGATCGCCAACCCGCCTGCCAAGCGTGGCGATTATGGCAAAACCCCCCAATGAGCCCATACACACCCATATCGGTCATTGTGGTCGACGGTTTGGGGGAGGCCTGTGTCCAGCAGTGGACTTCATTCGGCCGAAATGATTGATTGTCGCGTCCTGCTTTCTTTTCGACATTTTAAAGTTTGAATAAACATAATACGTACTTAAATACAAAGCTCATGTCACCATCTCTTACACGATAAGCTGCAACTACAACGTATTCCTTGCTGTGTTCAGAAAAACTAGGTATAAATTCATTTATATTTCACCACCACATGGCGCTTATAACTGTAATAAGCGTACTGCAGAAGCATGCTGGTAAACGTTGCCTTACCCTGCCTCAGATAAGATATTGAAATACGGAACCCAAGCGTGAATATGATCATACCTTTATATCACATATTGTTTTCCTTCGTAGGCTTTCTCTGCACGTAATTGGCAGATTTTAATATTTTCGCTTTGTCTTGAATGACACGTAATCCAGACAATGTCGATGCTCTTATATAGCGTTACTTTATTTCAGACTGTTTACCTTATGTCAACTTTTCTAGGTTCTTTTATGCTCTATACCTATCAATATAGAAAATATTTCATCATTTCAGCCGAATAAGTCCACTGCTGGACACATGCCTCCCTCAAAGATCATCACAATGACTGATATCGGTGTGTTGTGTGCTCATTGAGGGGTTTTGCCATAATCGCCATGCTTGGCAGGCGGGTTGGCGATCGCAGTTGAGTTGTTACTGTATTCGAAAGACGCTGTTGCCCATCCTCCGGCTAATCTCTTATTCGCCTTTTACAACACTCACGGGATGAAATGGATTGGTGCCGGTACCCATACTAAACAGAAGTGCTAATATTATTTTATTTTAAGTGTCGTTTATTTTTCTAGCGATTCGATGAATATGGCAGTCACGACTCGTAGTTTTAACCAATAAGGTTTGGTAAGATAAAGGAACCCGACAGTAGGTACCTAATAGATATTTTGTCTGCGTCTTCTTTTTCATTCGGTTTGTAATTAGCGTAGTCCATTGCTTCAACTTCTGATCATGGATCACCTCGTAGTTTGTAACAATGAATGGATGTGCACGAATTTTGGTAGAAATATTAAACTGGGCAAATCCATTGGCATTTAATTATTATCTGTACCTCTAGTACGAGTTTCTTTCCACGATCGAAATGTAAGTTACCACGTTCGAGGCTACGATTGGCCCGCACCAAACTCTTCAACCAATCGGATTAAGTATATGAATACATATAATTTTTCATAAGCTATTTCAATTCAATTTGTACCATACCGTGTGGTGCCGGCTACGAATAGCACCAACCCATCTCATCGCGTGGCTGCAATTATGTTATAAGTAAAAAGTTTTACTGGCATGGCTGTTGTAAAAGATGACTACGGAATTATCCGGATGATGGGCAGCATCATTTGAGTTTATTAACAACACAACTGCGATCCCCACCAAACCAAGTTTGGCGTTTACGGCAAAACCTCCTAAGGAGCACACAACACACCCAGACCGGTCATTACGGCGATCTTTGGGGAAGGCTTGTTTCCAGGGGTACAATTCCTTAAGCTCTAACATCCATACATCCTTGAATACAGAATCGAAATAATCTAAAAAAACCAATGCAGTATTCGCTAAGACATGATTGAAGCTATTCAAGGACATGATGCAGAAGGTAAGCCATGAGGACCAGTCTTAGCGAATACTAAACAGGGCTATCACCGTTATTTCAATTCTTTATTCAAGGATGTATGGATGTTTGAGCTTACGGAATTGCATCCCTGTAGAGGAATTTATTCGGCATAGTTACTGCATACACCATGTTGTCCAATCATACTGCAGTTATCCTTATTAAAACTAGAATTGTATCATCAACAGCATAACTTGGTAAAGGGACTAGTAATATCACAAAACAGTCTCTTCTTAGAAGTTATTCAATACGTGCTTAGACAATTTCTTGAGACTTCTTGATAATCTAATTCACATTACTTACCCATTAACGAGCTAAATAAACATATTAAGTACAGTCATCGCGTAAACAAAATCTAATCTTCACTTAACTCAAACAAGTTGTTTACTAAAACTCCTACCATATGTACACCAAAGTCATAAAGTTACGTAGGTAGTGACAAATAAACAAAAGTTAATTCATTATCGCCAACGTAAACTGCACCGGTGGGTACAGCAGTTTGCTAGTTCCAAACTTTACAGATGTTATAGGAGTGATCAAGACAGAAATAGAAGAAGGTGGTGCGTAAGAAAAGGACAGTGGCAAAGACGTAACGAGGTTAAAAGTTAAGAATCTAGGGACGGCATTAAAGCAGAACAGTGGCAGGGATTGCGAGGAAAAAAGCAATTTGCGCTGGAATTTTAACTAATGTTTAGTTTGTTAATATTGTAACGCGACAGAGAAATACGAAAGATCCATGAAGATTTTTTAAGATAATCAACCAAGATTTATCTGTTGTGATTTATGGTAATTGACGTCATCAGTAGAGTTTGCCATGGACTTATAAATCCACATATCCCCACTTTAGGTAAAGTAACGTTGTTAGTACACTGTGAAAATTAACTCACCGAGAATAAGAGTTCAGAATAAGCCTTTGACCTTCTCAACTTTATGTACATTTAATAAGGGTGGAGAAGGATTGCGTAAGAATGATGCATGAAATCTACAGTGACGTAGTTTTATTATTAGTAGAGGAACTTACTGTGAACCAAGTAGTTAGATAATTAGAATGCAGGTACTGGTCTGTATAACCGTATCACATCAATCCATGTACGTCCATTTCTAGTATATGGGGAACAAGGTGCGGTGTTCCTCCATAGAAAAGGGAGGATCCTCCAACCAGGCGGGTGTTAATTATGCTCGGTATGGCCGAAAGACAATGGTTGATTTTTTTTTGTTCGGCTTCTCGCATACATTTCTGGGAAATGTGGTTGCTTAACCGGTCATTTTCTGGCGAAGCCAACTATGGTTGATGTTGGGCGTCTGTATATATATAGCGTTGTGTGAATACTTTACATGTGTGATTCAGGATTTATTTATTATTTTATTATTATTTATTTATTTTACTTTTATTTATTTATTTTATTTTTATTTATTTATTTTATTTTTATTTATTTATTTTACTTTTATTTATTTAAAAAAAAGTTGCCCCACACTAGGATTTCTCCTGTGTCGTGGGTGCGTTTACAAATACAAATTCCACACACAATACACCCAGACCCGGAACAACTACCTGCAGATCGTACAAATATTTGTTCCGTGCGGGAATCAAACCCACGACCCGTTGCGCAGCAGCCGACTATATCAGCCACTGCACCAACCCGTGCCGTCGGATTCTTTGACGTCATCGGCGACGTGTTCATGTAGATGACCATGTAGTGAAGACAGAGGGTGCGTACGTGGTCACGTGCCGCCGTGTGCGCAGCACAGCGCAAAGCGAGACTTGGGGGGATCCTTAACAATCCCCCCCGAGAAGTGCCTGGGGGTGGCCTTTTTACAGTCGCCTTCCCTCCGCTAGAGGGGGTGACCGCTTTACAGTCACCCCTCCGAGATGTGCCTAAAGGTGTGGCACCAGTGGGTGGCTCTAGATGGAGATTTTTCGAGTTCCTGGAGCCTCCCTACGGTGCCGAAGATGACCACTCCGGTGGTTTTAGCTGGTAGGAGTCCGGCATTCCCCTCCGCTCTTTCCCAGGGCGGAGGAAGTAAATGATGTATTTCGCCCGGATCAAAAAATAAAATTGTCGATGTATGTTGTAGTTATATAATGGCGATTTAGGAGGTGAAAAAACCCTACGTACATATAGCGATGTACGTAGGGTTTTTTCCAGGGTACATAGGGTATGGATATGGAAGAGAAAACATTGTTTTATATGTAAGGGTTAAATCGTTGTTTACTTTTTAATGAATGGGCTTTTTGTTCAAGAACCCAAAACTTATATACAGTGTGAATAGGGGGCAATAGAATTAATTTGAACAAGACCTTTTTTATGAGCCATGTCATATTACGCTGCGATAACGCCGAGCCGGACGGTGCTTGAAGGATGTAAGAAATAAAATATTCCGAGTGGATGAAACGCATTAAAATTTCATTTCATTTCACTTAACAACTACGCATCTTCAAATCTAGGTATTTACAAAACGGTATTCTGGCAATGACGGGCAAACTTTACCACATTAATCAGGAGACCGCTAAAAATTTCAAGGGAAATTGCTTCAGTAATTGTGACGAAACGCGGTTATCCCCGACCGCCTGGTAAGTAACGAGCATTTCGGAAATTAGAAATATAATTGGCGAAATTTCTCTGCCTAAAATTTCGAGATTTGTGTGATATTGTTTATTTCTGAACTGAAGAAGAGCTATTTGTTTATAATGTTTGGTTAGAGTGTTTTTATTTTAGCTATGTACCTATCAGAAACGAGTAGATGTGTACACTATATTAAAATTATGCTTAAATAAATGAAACGCCATATGACCAGCGAGTGATCTTATTATAACCTGTCCTGGTTTCTTCCGGTTTATTTATTTCTCTCTTTTTTAGATATACATTTGCTGCACATATGTAAGATTCGGCAGTGTAAGTGCATCAATCATCATTTCGGCCGAATGAAGTCCACTGCTGGACACAGGCCTCCCCCAAAGATCACCACAACGACCGATATGGGTGTGTTGTGGGCTCATTGGGGAGATTTGCCATAATCGCCACGCCTGGCAGACGGGTTGGCGATCGCAGTTAAGTTGTTAATGTACTCGAAGGACGCTGCTGCCCATCCTCCGGCTAATCCCTTAGTCGACTTTTACGACACCCACGAGAGGAGATGGGGTAGTGGTATTCCGGCACCACACGGCAAGTGCAAGTGCATCAATAATAATATCAAATCAATCAAAAAAGAGGTACCGTACCTCTTTTTTGCCAATGTGTATTTAGATTATAGTATTGTTACGAGTTAACCAGGGGTTCGGGATAAATTAAAATTTACCAATATTGCAGGAAACACAATATATTCTTGATAACCTAACTGTTATCAAGAGTATATTGTCTATATTGCCTAAAGGCGTGGCATCAATGGGCGGCTCTAGTGTGATCTTACGAGGACCTGGAGCCCCCTTCGGTGCCGAAGTTGACCGCTCCAGTGGTTTTAGCCGGTAGTCCGGCATACCCCTTCGCCCTTCCCCGGGGTGAAGGAAGTTCCATGTAGAATATCCACTGGACATCAATAAAAAAATATATATATATCTCTTATTGCAAGAGGTCGGCTGTGTAGGTAACGCCCCAGTGCCAGATATTCACCGCTAAGCAGTAGTGATTAAACTTCAGATACTACTGTGTTTCGTTTAGAAGGGTACTGTATGAAGCTAATGAAAATACCCACCGGGTAGAAGAGACTAGATAATTAAAATTTTCTCATGTACATTTTTTCTAAATCTATACAAATAAATAAAATTGAAGTGTCTGTTTGTAATGTCAAAATAACAGCTTTTTACTAAATGCATATGAAAGTATGTACGTTACATATAACAAAAACACTATTTTTAAATTTTTTGTCTGTCTGTCTGTCCGTCTGTCTGTCTGTTTGTTCCGGGTAATCTCCGAAACGGCTGGACCGATTTTGACCGGACCTTCACTGGCAGATAGCTGATGTTATAAGGAATAACTTAGGATACTTTTATTTTAGAAAAATAATTTGGGTTCCGTGCAAAAACAATAAAACCCATGAAATCCAATATATACATATATCTGTTCCATGTCGAAGTACTCTAAATTTCTTTCAAATTAAACGCGGGTGAAACCGCGGGTCCCAGCTAGTTTTGAATATAATTTGAAGCATAATAATATCTTACAAAAAAAATATTAATTGGTTTATATCAAAATTAAACCAAAATATATTAAATTGAACAAATGAAGGATTATAGTGTATAATGAAACCTTTAATTAGCATTAAAAAAATATGAAATACCTATTTCAATTTAACTTATATGAGAAGAAGTATGCATTTAATTTCGGCTTAAAATAAAGAGTTGATAAACTCTTTATTAATTAACTAGCTGGGACCCGCGGTTTCACCCGCGTTTAATTTAAATTAAATTTAGAGTACTTCGACATAGATACATGACATAGAATACATGTATTGGATTTCAAGGCGTCACCATGTCGTATATTAAAACAATAAACTTACTTCAATACACTTTTCTAGACTTTTGTGTTTTCTTTGCATTTTCACATACGTTTCTAACACAAAACATTAGTCTCAAGTCTCAACTGAGTCGTATAAGAGATAGTGCTAACGGTTTATAAGACGTTAAATGAACCTGCCTCAAGAAGAAACACAGAAAGTGCATTACGGGTGCTGCGCAGACAAACATGTCTACATGTGCACAAAATATGTTTCTAGTAAATAGAAGGAAAAATATTAGTATTTCTTCCGTATTTATTTATTGTGGAGTCTTCCTAAGTCATGCTTATGTAGTTTAAAACTAGCTAGTCTTATCCCATGGGTGTCTGACTTATGTCTAGAAGATAAACAGCGGCGTCCTTATATGTGCTAAAAGCAACATACTAAAGGTTGAAATGGTATGGTATTCAGGCGTGTGCCGATAAATATAAATACATGATTTGCTTCCTCCGCCCCGAGAAAGGGCGGAGGGGTATGCCGGACTCCTACTGGCTAAAACCACCGGAGTGGTCGTCTTCGGCACCAGGAACCAGGAGGAGGAGGATGACCAGGAACAGAAGGCTCCATTCTCCTCCTCCTGGTTCCTGGTGCCGAGGATGACCACTCCGGTGGTTTTAGCCAGTAGCAGTCTAGGAGCTCGAATAATCTCCATCTAGAGCCACCCACTGGGGCCACGCCTTTAGGTACATCTTGGAGAGGAGACCCCCCGGTTCCCCCTGGAAGGCGACTGTAAGGAGGTCACCCCCAAGGCCCTTCTCGGGGAGATTGTACAGGATTCCCCAGAAACCTCGCTATGCGTTGTACTGCGCCCACGGCGGCACGTGACCACATACCGCCGTCATCCCGGGGGTCACATGGTATAAGCGCGCAGGTTTCCTAATAGGCGCAATCGCGACCCTCAAGGCCCCCCGCCATACAAAGACGACAGGGGGCTCAGGCGTATTGGACACGGGCGCCGCGGCGGTTGTTATCCGGGCTCCGTGTCCTCCTTCTCCGAGCGGGATCCCGCTCAGCGACATCCTTCTGCAGCATGACACTCTCACTCAAATTTTCGTGCTCTGCCAGCATAGCTGACACTACTATTAGCAGAGAAAGATCTTGCCCAATCCGATCGATCAGGATCCGCCGACCATGATCGGCAGCCCACGCAGGGCACACTCCGAGCGTATGCTGTGCGGTATCCTGATCGTTTCCACAGTGGTGGCACTGTGCCGTGACCTCATGTCCTATCCTGTGCAAGTACGCACCGAAACAACCGTGTCCGGTGAATACCTGCGTGAGGCGGAATGTGACGCACTCGCTCCTTTGGTGCCAGGCTCCGAAGAGTGGCAAGGCGACCTCAACGACGCGCTTTTGCGCGTACTGCAGCAGCATAAGGCACTCGCACCACGGCTCGAATGCACGCCGCCGAGCCTGCCCTCATGGCGGCCCTCGAGGAACTCATGAGCTTGGCAGTAAATACATATGAAATTTCCCCAAACCATCCATGAAATGATTCACGATAATCTGCATCTTAGCATAAAAATAATGCAGACAGTAATTTGTAAGCAAAATTTACTCAATTTATCGTAGGCTTTGATTTTTTGTATTTCATTTTTATTTTTTTAATGAAAGCGTTGCCCCACACTAGGATTTCTCTTGTGTCGTGGATACGTTTACAGATATTTATTCCACACACATTAAACCCAGACCCGGAATAACTACCTGCATATCATACAAATATTTGTTCCGCGGGAATCGAACCCACGACCCGGAGCGCAGCAGCCGATTGTATCAGCCACTGCACCAACCGTGCCGTCAACTAACCGTCCGTGACTTTTGGACAACAATATTATGGCCGTCAGATATTAAAGCCTCACAAAAGAAATAAAAACTGTCCGACTATTTATTGAATTTAGCGCGAGAATACAAGAATCTAAGATTCATACTAGAAGAATAAAGCATTAAGTGTTTTTATTTTTATTACAGGCTGTATATTTAGCTCATTACTTTTTAACCCCGCCAACTAAGCTAACCAGTGCATGGTGCGAGGAGCGGATTTTATTTCTATAGCGCTACCATTAGGATCAAATTCATGAACTCATGATCACCAATACATGCCTTATCCTCGTAGATCGCCTTAGACTTTGGACTATTGTCAATTGGCGCATGTACTTATACTTCTACATCATTATGATGGCTTTCTGAAATTTCATTTCTAATTTAAATAAAAGGTTAAGGAAAGATAACGAAGTCAAGACAAAAACCTAAAAACGAACAAAGTTATGTTCTACTGTATACTATAGGGTTTAAACAATCACGTACGCCTAAGCCTTAGAGAGATTCCATTAAAAATAAAATATCTTAGACATTGACTAGTATTGTTTTAATTATTGATTTTATATTAAGTGCTACTCCAGTAACGTGAATAAATTTGCTTCCACGAATCTCTCTTTTAAAATTGTATGTACCCATGGGTGTTGTAACAGGCGAATAAAGTATTACCTAGGTTACATTTAAAACAACATACTGAAGTCACCAATTCCCTGTCTTGAGTAATGTAAATGGCAATGTCGGCATCATAGTAGTAGTTACTGGGAATCCTATTTTCCATAGTGGACGTTTGCGGGCTAAAACTAACAGATTTAATAAATCAGAATTTGACTATCACTCGCGTGAATAGAGGGCTCCAAAATGTACGCCATGGGTGTGTAGTCCGCCAACCCCCCTGAGCCAGCGGGGCGGACTAAGATCTAACGTTTCCCATCGTGAGAAACGGCCCGTGTAGTGGGACAGTAAATGGGCAAATTATTATTTTATTATAAGCTATTCCTAAATTAGTACTTACTAAAAGTTTTAGAGGGTTATCAATATTTTCTAAGGATTCAACGAGCATTTCATACATCTGTATATATTTTCTCACAACAAATCTGTTTTGAGACATATTACTCGATTCCGTTTCCAAAGGCATCCTCACTACTTTCGTTCGACAATACAGTAGACAAATTACAAGAATAATGGTAAATTTACCCAAGACTCCAGCCAACCATATAACTGCGGTAACGAAAGATCGAGTTCGTTCCTCCAAAACACATATTGTTGGAATCTGATAACAATACCGGTCTGAACTCCAAATCCTCGTCCCAAAAATATAGCATAAACGACATTTTAAAAATATGTCCAGTAGCTTGTAGCACATCTTCTACGCCGGGTAAGTTATCAATCATATACAAGTATTTATAGTGTTGATAAATGTATTCTTCTTTAGTTTGAAAGGCAATTAAAACGTAAATTAAATAGTCAAACAAACTGGAACATTGGTGTAATAGAGGTATCGAATTTGCAGAAAAACAATTTATTGAAAAGATAATCAATTAAGAAAAAAAAAAGATGAATCAATTAAATAAAAATAGGATACAGTAAGGAAAATACGCGTATCTTGCCGAAACCATCAACATTTTGACGGAATACAAAGAAGAAACGAATCTACATTAGAGGTTTTATGTTACAAACTAAAGGTTTTCCAAGCATCGTTTTAAAGTATTTAGGAATCTACAGAATAATATTGTTCAGTATTATGACTTCGTTAACTATGATAGAAGTGATAGTAATATGGACGTAGTAAATATTCTTTGAAACTTGTTACTGCAATGAAACGTTATACGCAGTTTCAGGTCTGACATCGATATTAAACCGGCACCGTCTCGTCCTTTTCCGTGTGGGATCGGCCCTTTTCCGATCCCGCTCTGCAGTCTCCTTCTGGAGCATGACGCTCTCGCAGAAGGAGACCACTACACTCCAATTTTCATGCTCTGCCAACATAGCCACTACTGCCGGCAGAGAGAGATCTTGCCCGATCCGACCGACCAGGATCCGCCGCTCAGCCGCCCACGCAGGGCACTCCTCGAGCGTGTGCTGTGCGGTATCCTGGTCGCTTCCACAATGGTGGCACTGTGCCGTAACCTCGCGTCCTATTCTGTGCAGGTACGCACCGAAACAACCGTGACCGGTGAATAGCTGTGTCAGACGGTAGGTGACGCGCTCGCTCCTTCTGAGCCTGGCTCCGAAGAGCGGCAGGATGCCTCGACGACGCGCTTGGTTAGGAACTGCAACCGTAGGCGACGTCGCCACATCTCGAGTGCGCACCGTCGAGCCAGCCGCCTCTGGCTGTCAAACGCCCCTGAAGGCACGCTTTCCCCGCTTTGGCGGAGGGAGCGTGTTTGGTCGTAGACCCACGCATCTATCTTCGCCTGGATGTCGAAAGGCAGAAAGCGGGCCAGAAGAGTTGCCGCCTCGTAGGACACTATCCTGTATCCCCGTGCGATCCGTATAGCCACTTTGCGCTGCAGACTGTGAAGTTTGTTTCTTCAGCGCTGGACGCCTGACAGCCGGAATGACCCAAGTGCCTCGTAGAGGGCCACGGACCGCACGACGCCCCCGTAGAGACGGCAACATTAAAATCACCTACTAGTACGCAATCGTTGACTAATTCGCTTACTTTATCCAGCAGACTCTCAAAATAAATAAAGAAGTCATTACTGCTAGTTACGTTGGACCTATAAATGTAAATAATCGTTAAATTATGCTCAACGAGGTCTATAGCGGATATCTCACAATATTGTTCAACTAAAAGTGCTACTAAATCCAAATTTTCAACACATTTAATACATTTTTTTGTAAATATACAAGACCCGCCATGCGCTTTATCCTTCCTGCAGAAGTTTGAGGCCAATTTAAAACTGTCAAAACTAACACGTTTTAATTTTCTTTCTGTTAACCAGTACTATGTAATTGCAAGAACGTCACACTTGTAATCATTTCATAGTAACACTAGAATTGTTCTTTCGGTTTTGTAGTCAATGGAGGCTGTGTTTTGCTGGCATACAATTTTTTTTGTTTGAGACTGTATCGGTGTATATACAGTAGCCGAGCATCTACTGGCGCTTACCGCACTCTGGCGCGGCTGTGTCGTTGTCACCGGTCGCGCCTTCGAGTGAACTCCGCCCGAAGTAGCAGGAACGTCTTGGACCAACCAAACGGAGATTTTACACCTTGGGACCATGAACACAGCTTACATAGTTGGTCATACAATAATTCTGCAAATCCGATCACAAATGCAGCGTGTTTATCAGTTTTGGTTCCTCGCTTTTCGACGATGTAATTATTGCATGCAGCTATTTTGATTGATATGCGGGCGTACATTGTTCGCTGTTGTTTCGGGTCTAAATTTTACATTAAAATTTATACGACCTAAGATATATACTCGATATTCCGTCTTAAAGTTGCAGGAAGTAATGCAGTTTATAAAACTTGCGATTGAGATGAAAGATATCTAGCGCTACATATTGGAACAGGTAAAAATTTATATTAATAACATTATTTACCTGAGATATTGGTTAGTTAAGATGATAGAAATAAAAACACTGCTCACGCTAAATCTTATATATTTTTAGTGATAGTTTAAAATACAATACAGATTGTATTCATTAATTTGAAAACTAAAAATTAATAAAGAATTACATAGAATATAATATGTCCTAACTGACTACAATATATGTAACTTGATTCTTCTTTTTCTAAGAATAATAGCTCTTAATTTGCAACACTGCGATGATGTTCATGATGCCGAACGAGACACCACTAAGCAACAGATATAAGCTCAATGGTACAGCACGCCAGATGTTAAAACATAGAGGACGATTTTCTAGTAAAAGCAGTAAGTGGTGAAATTCGCAACGCTCTCGTTCGCCTGAAAATAAATATTATTTAAAAAGGTCTCAAAGTGATTTTTTTTTAATTCAAATGAAATTAGGCAACGTTAATATTTTTATTTCAAACAACGGCTTATGCATAAAATCTAAGGTCCGTATTACAGAACGAAACTCAAGCATTGATCTCAGTTTAAAACTAGTTTTGAGTTGAGCATTCATTTTAAAACGTTCCTCAAGCATAGTTTTATTGAACATAGTTCAGCTCAGTACTGGCTTTATTCTGAATCGTCTCTCAGTTATAGGTCTGTACTTTAGCAGAGATTTGAATTGTTATCACGTGAGTGTGGTCCGGAATAGATTTGATTGCTGCCGTATGGTGCCGGCTACGAATAACACCAACCCATCTCATCCCGTGGGTGTCGTAAAAGCCGACTAAGGGATTAGACGGAGGATGGGCAGCAGCGTCCTTCGAATACATTATCAACTCAACTGCGATCGCCAACCCGCCTGCCAAGCGTGGCGATTATGGCAAAACCCCCCAATGAGCACACAACACACCGATATCGGTCTTTGTGGTGATCTTTGAGGGAGGCCTGTGTCCAGCAGTGGACTTTATTCGGCCGAAATGAAGTGGTATGGATAGCGCTTGAGCACAGATTTTAACGTATGTAGTTTCTTACGCATTAATTTTTGGTTATCTTTTTGTTGAATAGAAGCTAATTTGTTTTAATAAGTGTCTCTGCAATAATATTACTTGCTAGTGTATTATTTGCTAGTGAAGCCGAATAATTTATGAATCCGTAATGAAAAGTAGTAAAATCAATACGAAATTAGATTGCGTATTCACAAGTGAGTTTGCTAAAGAGTTCTTGCAGAATAGCCTCGCTGTTCGCAAACCGTGAGATTTATGACAATATTAACTTACAGTTTTTACGGGAGTTCAGATTCAGTATGCACTTTTCTGACAAATGTAATTATGCTTATGTAAGTAATAAGCCAGTGCCAAAAGCTAAACCTTGATGCACACATAGCCCCAATAATTACATTGAATATTTTTTAAATAAATTAGCTGTTGTACTATTTCTGTCCTTTATTTTGTTCCTACTGGATACTTACTTACAGAACGTAATCTTTTTTCAACACATTTAACTTTGATGCTGTTCAAGTTGTCTGCAATTAAGTCCAGTACTATTGAAGCCACAATGAGACACAAAAAAGGTTCAGTGGCATATCCTAGGATCTTCGCTATGGTTAAGGCATCAGGGCCCTACGAACATTTTAATAATAATATATAAAATAAGCATTTTCAATAATTATAAATCAAAATTAATTAAAATGCACATGAGTGCGACGATAATGTGTGATATAATGAATGATAAAATGCTCACAGTTTCTTTGATTTCAGAAAAGTCTTGGTACAATTTATACGTTATTCGTAGTGTGGAACTCAATAATGTGGCATTTATCTGAAACAATTAATGGTTGTTATCTTCTATGTACTATCATAAAACTCAAATGGCACTTTTTATGTATGTTGAATATTTTTCAAAAGTTTTTCCTTTGGTTTACTATACTATCAATATAGTGTAACGATTGGTTCAAAATCCCTATAACCCTAGGAGAGATATGATACAACACTTCCTCAAATCGGAGTGCATTTCTTTACTAAATATTACAAAGTATACCAAAATAGCAGTAACGAAACCATAGCGACTTCTAATACGCCGTCAACACCATCTAGTTATACACGAAGCAACAATTTTTTTATAACAGTGAATAGTTCAAAATGCCGTCCACCAAAAGGACTCACTCACACGTACACTTGTTTTGGTGGGCGGTATGTTGAATTATGACCATGACCAGAGCGATATGTTAAATTTATATTAACTGAAGGTAACGAAAGAGTACAACACTGCGTATCTTTGGACGATTTAAATGGTAGGTTTGTAGAAACTATCCAAACGGTTGGGTCTTCTATAAAACCCACCATAAACGTAGAACAAAAAAGTTCTCCAATCACACTCTCGACCTCATGGCAGAAAGACGTGCCATGGCACTGCATTCCTCCGTTGATGCTGAAGCATACCGACTGCTCAATAGACGGCTATTATATAAAGAGGGTAGCACACCGATACTTAAAGTCCTTCAGAAGCTATTCAATTCTGTCTTACTCGAGGGCATGTCTGCAGCGGTGCCACACATTTACTATCGGTACATTGAAGTGTTAAAGTTCCTATACAGAAAAGCCACCATGTTGGTCCGAGTACACGAACAGAGCACGGGGGCAATTCCGTTACAGAGAGGTGTGAGATAGGGGGACGTCATTTCCCCAAAACTGTTCACTGCTATTATGGAGGGTGCCTTCAAGCTACTGGAGTGGGAAGGATTCGGCATTAACATCAATGGCGAGTTTATCACTCACCTTCAATTTCCCGACCACATCATAGTCATGGCAGAATTGCTACAACAGTTCAGCATAATGCTTGATGATCTCAACAGAGTTTCCCAACAGGTGAACCCTTAAACTGAATATGGGCAAGACGAAAGTCGTGTCTAATGCCCATATCGTGCCCATCTCAATAACCGTTGGGAGCTCTGTTCTCGAAGTTGTTGACGAGTATGTCTACCTGGGACAAACTGTCCAGTTAGGTAGGTCCAACTTCGAGAAAGAGGTCAATCGTTGAAACCAGGCAGCGTTTGGGAAACTTTGCAACGTCTTTTCGTCAACAATACCGTAATTCCTCAAGACGAAGGTCTTTAACCAGTCTGTGTTACCAGTGATGACATATGGATATCAGTCTGTGTTACCAGTGATGATACGTGGTCACTCACATTAGGCCTCATAAGAAAACTCAAGGTCACTCAGCGAGCTATGGAGAGAGCTATGCTTAGTGTTTGTGTACGAGATCGAATTAGAAATGAGGAGATCCGTAGAAGAACTAAAGCTGTCAACATAGCTGAAGGGATTATTAAACTGAAGTGGCGATGGGCAAGGGCACATTGCTCGTAGAACTGATGGCCGTTGGGGCAAAGAAGGTTCTCGAATGGAGACCACGCACCGGAAAACGCAGCGTGGGCTGACCTCAAACGAGGTGGACAGACGACCTGGTGAAGGTCACATGGAGTCGTTGGACGAGAGTGGCATGTAACCTCTCGCTGTGGAAATCTAAGGAGGAGGCATTTGTTCAGCAGTAGACGTCCTTTGGCTGATATGATGAACAAAAGGGTACTAAAAAACCGGTAATACGCAACAAAATATAAAACTTAAATTTGTAACTAAATATAAAACAAACTACAACAAGTAATCAATCCGATACAGGTATCAAACATAACTTTGAAGTTGGACGCTTCAGTGTGAAACCTTTACAGTGTATAGATACTATACGTACAACATTATCCTATCCAAGGTGCATCTCTATTATTTGACTGTATAGCCATATAGCTGGAGGTAAATTATCCTCTTTACGAGGATAATATCGTCCAACTTAAATTGTGGCATCCTAGTGACCCATTTATATCTTTGAAAGAAGGAAGTATCTTTAAAGAGGTTAAATATTCTTGTTTCCACCTTCGCTAGAAGCTCAGCACCATCCGTTGAGGTAATTGCCATCTTTGATGGGTACTTATCATTGATCCTTCATAATTATAGTCCAGTGGCACTTCCAACGGCTCACTCACAAAAAAATTGGCTTGGTGTCAAAGGCGTGGAATCATGTGAATCAGCGCTAGGTCAAGGCAGTGGCCGGGAATTAAGACACGTTTCAATATGGGAAAGCATGGTAGACATTTCTTCAAATGTCAGCATGGAATCCTTGATCACACGTTGCAAATGGTGCTTTGTACTTTTGGTGTCTGCTTCCCATAGAGCTCCAAAGTTAAGAGCATTGCGAGAAATTAATTGCCACTCCGTTTATGAATTTGTCAAACAAGCAGTGATCTCCTTCAGCATCAAATTCTCTTGAGCAAATAAAACTGCAAGCTCTTTCGAAGCACTGACAACATTTGTCCCACTGTCTAAACTTTCTTATTGTGAGAAAAGGCCCGTGCCCAGCAGTGGAACAATAATTAGGAGATTATTAAGTATTCCTAAATTAGTACTTACCGTAAGTTTTAGAGGGTGATCAACATTTTCTAAAGATGTAACCAGCGTTTCATACATCTGTATATATTTTTTCACAAGAAATCTGTTTTGAGACATATTACTAGATTCCGTTTCGAATGTCCTCTTCACTACCTTTGTTCGGCAATACAGTAGACAAAGTATAAGAATAATTGTGAATCTACCCAAGTCTCCAGCCAACCATATAATTCCGGTAATGAAAAATCCAGTTGGTTCTTCCACAAAACATATTGCTGGAATCTGATAGCAAAACCGGCATGTATGCCAAATCTTAATTCCAAAAATATAAAATAAACAAAATTTCAAAAATATATCTAGTCGCTTGTACATATCTTCTACGCCGGGTAAGTTATCAATCGTATACAAATATTCATAACATTGATAAATGTATTTTTCTTTAGTTTGAAAGGCAATTAAAACGTAAATTAAATAATCAAACAAACTGGAACATTGATATAGCAAAGGTGTCGAATTTGCAGAAAAACAATTTAATAAACTAATAATAAAATAAATAAAAAAAGGATAAATTAGGGATACAAAGCGTCTCTTGCCGAAACCATCAACATTTTGACGGAATCCAAACAAGGAACGAATGTACATTAGAGGTATTATATTACAAACTGAAGACTTTCCAAGCATCGTTTTAAAGTAATTATTTAGGAATATACAGAATTATATTGTTCAATATTATGAGTTTTTTTTTAAAAGTGTGAAGTGTTAAGAAAATTGACATAGTAAATATTCTATGAAACGTAATACTGCAATGAAACTTTATACATAGTTTCAGGTCTAACTAAGATCGATATTATGAAGTTATTTCAATGCGAAATGAAAAATAATGGTAATGTAATGACATCACTTTAAATGTGTGTTTTTATCATTAACATTTTATCTATTAGTATATTAATGGAGCCAACTAATGTGGGGAAATCGATCTCTGTAACGAAAGGGAGCGACTGTAAGAAGGTCACCCCCAGGCACTTCTCGGGAGGATTGTAAAGAATCCCCCGAAGCCTCACTGGGCACTATGCTGCACATATGGTGGCACGTAATCACGGGCGCTGCACCGTCTTCCCGGGGGTTGCTCGGTATGAGTACGCAGACTCTCCAATCCGCACGCCCACAACCCCCAAAGCCTTCCGCCATATAATGACAGTGAGGCGCTTAGGCGTGTTGGACCTGGGTGTCGGGGTGGTTATTGCTTGGTAGCGCCATCTAGTCCTTCTTCGTCCGGGATCAACCCTCTCCCGATCACGCTCTGCGGTCGCCTTCTACAGCTTGACACTCTCACAAAAGAAGACCACTGAAATCCAAATTTTCATGCTCTGCCAGAATAGCCGAGACTATTGTCGGCAGAGACAGATCTTACCCGATCTGATCGACCAGGATCCGCCACTCGGCAGCACACGCAGGGCACTCCTCGAGTGTGTGCTGTGCGGTATCCTGGTCGCTTCCACAGTGGTGGCACTGTGCCGTGACCTTGCGTCTTATATTGTGCAGGTACGCACCAAAACAACCGTTACCGGTGAATACCTGAGACAGGTGGTAGGTGACACGCTCATTTCTCTTGAGTCTTGGCAGTGAAGGTCTATCATCGACGCGATTCTTTGCGTCTGTTCGCTGTCGGAACAGGCATGTCTCAACGGGGTGGCGTTGCGTTGGCGATTAGTCTAGACATATGCAGCGCCTTCAAACCTATCCCTTGGGGTGCGATTAGGGGGGCACTAGTCCATCATCTATGCCAGTAGGGCATTATAGGGTCCATCTGCACATAGGCACATTAGCTACTTGGGCAGGGACGGTAGCGTAAAGTAGACGGAGATTTCGTGCAGGGTTCTATAGAACCTCATATGGAACCTCGCCTATGGTGTGGTCCTGCCATCAGTTCTGCGAGCTATTCCCTGCCCATTTCCACATTAGCTTACTAATCCTTTTAGCTATATCCGCAACTTTAGTTCTACTACGGATAACCTCGTTTATGATTCGATCGCATAGAAAAATTCTAATAGCAGGAAGACGTGGTCGCTCACTATGGGTCTTACAAAAATACTTTTTCAGGCTACATACTCTTTTCTCACATAGTCGTAATTGTTACATCCAATTCAATCAAACGCAACCAATTTTCTCCTACATTCAGGAAAAGAAACAGATCGATCCAATCTGTCGACATTTTAGCAGTATGACTGCTGCAATGAATTGCTAACGCCAATGTATTATCCGTAAAGAATCTTCTGGTTGTATTGTGTCTCTATACTGCCAGTTGCAACTTAATTGCTTACAGTTAACCACAATGTACATATGTATAACACTACTCAAACATGAGTCGTTATTAAAATGTTTTCATACTCAGTTTGACCCTGAAAGCTAAGCTGAGCTTCAAGCTACATATTTTGTAAGGAATACATTACATTGCATGAATAATATTTAATTTGTGTGGTCTGGGTGTTTATATCTGTAAGTGTACCTAAGACACAGAATTTTTTGTGTGGGGAAAAGTAAGAAATGACGTTTTCATGAATTCCGTAAAATACTTGGTTACTTAATACTGGTACTTGGCTTGGTTGTTTTTTTTTTATATACACTTCATTTATATTTGAAATTGTAACTGCGAGGACCATGTGGATTATTAATTTATTTTGTCTAATTGATGTGACAGAAACCAGTTGCTTAGCCACTGCGCCAACTTTGCCGTTAAACATGTATCCGAATTATGGTACAATATTTTTTTCATTGTTTTTTATAATTTAAAACCTCACACTACAATTTCTCCTGTGTCGTGGGTGCAGACATATATTCCACACAAAATACACCCAGACCCGGAACAACTACTTGCAGATCATACAAATATTTGTTCCGTGCGGGAATCGAACCCACGACCCAGAGCGCAACAGCTGACTATATCAGCCACTGCACCAACCATGCCGTCAAATATTAAAAGTTTATTTTAGTTAGTAAAATTAGAGGTTACTGAAAAATTTATTTTCAAAACAACCCAGTGATACTTTTCTGTCCTTGGTATTGACTAGACTTTCAGGCAACCAATTGAAGCAATATAAGTGTTTTAGGCTGTAAGTTGGCAAATGCTTGAAATTTTACTACTATTATTATTCTCACACTTAAACTTTCAAAATCTTTACAATCGGACGTTATTATGACAGCGATTGTACTTCCCACTTAGTTTTACAAATTCACAGGCTGACTGTCCCGAACTAACAATCCCTCCTTCAGTTTGATTGTGAAGTATACGACTGAAATTCTACCTTATTGCAGATGAATAAGGGTTTTATTTGTGTATTAATATTGCTGTTAAACTAGGCTTTTGTCTCTGAAAACCTCAAGCAGGTGTTTGAATTCGGGCCGTTCTTATCTACAGGGTCGGTGATTTTATGATAACTTATATTTTTAATAATATTTTCTCAAGTTTACGTGGACCATTGAAGTAACTTACGGAAATAAATCGCATTTCATTAATTCATTCTATATACTTACGTACAGCATCTATATGTGCATACGGCAACGTGCAGTCCTAACAGTACAGGCGTATTTTATTTTATATATTTATCGAGCTTGCATTTATGTTGTAAAGATTATAGCAGGTATAACTACTTGATCTATAACCAAAGTCCATTTACAGTTTAATTGAAAATATTAAATTGCAGATGCAGCAACTCTTAACAAATCTATAACCAGACTCACTGTTATAAGGAAGACCTGAAATCAAAATCGACAGCCCTATCGCAAGGGTTACTACTTGAATCAACAGTAATTCGCGACCATCAGCCCGCTTTGATTTGATATCCACAAATATAGGTTAAGTTGTTCAAAGAAATCTCAAACTGTGAGTAATCATTGAGTTCGATTAAACAAAAAGGAGTTGTTAAAGTTGTATTTTGTTATAAACAGATAAATGGCTAAAAACTAAAATCAGATCGGGTAAGAATATGCATTACTGTTGTTTAAGAATATTAACGGTATACGGTAAATAACAATAAATCTTGCCCACAGCAGTACGTAATAATGCTAAACTATTTCTGAAGGTAGGTTATAAGTAAATTTTACCTGCCAATGCTAAAAATAGAAGGAAGCAAGACGTTATAGCGACTACGGGTCATTATCTATACTCTATACAAATAAATAAAATTGAAGTGTCTGTTTGTAATGTCGAAATAGCAGCTTTTTACTAAATGCATATGACAATATATACGGTACATATATAAAAAAAAAACAATGTTTAAATTTTTTGTCTGTCTGTTTGTTCCGGGTAATCTCCGAAACGACTGGACAGATTCTGACGGGACTTTCACTGGCAGATAGCTGATGAGGTATAACTTAGGCTACTTTTATTTTAGAAAGATAATTAGAGTTCCGCGCCAAACCCTTGAAATCCAATATCTATATTCTATGTCAAGTGTCTATGTCGAAGTACGCTAAATTTCTTTTAAATGAAACGCGGGTGAAACCGCTGTTCCCAGCTAGTTAGTAATAAGTACACGAGTCGTAGCTTTAACCACCATAACATTTTACGGATAGTTATAAACTTGACGCCATAAAGGTTTATGTATTCGCATGTGGATGGAGCTCCGGGTCGTGGGTTCGATTCCCGCACGGAACAAATATTTGCATGATCTGCAGGTAGTTGTTCCAGGTCTGGGTGTATTGTATGTGGAATTCATGACTGTAAAGGCACCCACGACAAAAAAAAAAAAAAAAAAAAAAAAAAAAAAAAAAAAAAAAAAAAAAAAAAAAAAACACAGATGATAATTTGTGAACTGATGTTTATTGAAATATAGATTTACTGAAGCTCTTCAAATACGCATTTGATACGGTAATAAATTTGCATATGAACACAAACTCATTTTGCGTATCGTTTTAACTGATTTAAAACGATACGCAAAATGAGTTTGTGTCTTATTTACTTCAAAAATAAAAAATGCATTGCATAGCATGTATGGCTCCCCTAAGTTCCGTCACATTACATCTTTCGCCTCAATAAGTACTTGTAAGCACACAATTAGATCTTTGAAATCACCAAAATTGATTCCAGTTCCTAGCCTAACTATGAACAAAAACAAAACAGTTTTCTTCATAATAGGAATTCCAACGCAAGAAATTAAAGCACTTATATTACGTAGTAATTGTATTAGTAGACGTTTCACTTACAACCAGCTACTTCTATCTCTCTTGAATTGTAGATTACTTGGAATGTAACCGGTGGAATCAAATTAGTTCACTTTCCTTTGAGGTATACTTTTGCCGAGAAATGAACAAGATTCTTGAAGCTCGGCCGGGAAGGAATTTAATTTTAGTAAAAACTTAAGTTTGGTGGGTCCAATTTTGTTTTGTATCTAGACAAAAGTATTATCTGCCGGATGACGTTTTTAAAATAACAAACTATTTCATTTGCAGCGTTTATTCGCTATACCGTTTATCTAAGACCTTCCCGTTGACTATCTTTGTTTTACAAGCCAACGTGTGCCATCGTTGGTGTCACCAGTATTCCTGAGGACAATCGCAGATAAAAATAACAAACGCTTGCGTGGTTTAATGTTACAGTAATTAGTGTTGATTGGTGTATCATTTTGTACTTTTTTCAATCTTTATAAACTCTATCTGCTATTTTCGCTTCATGTCGGCGGGTTCATGCATATAGCTCATTTTTCAAGATATTCCAGTAGTAAAATTTGCCTTGCCTTTCCTAAATATAAAGAACCGTGTTTTCCTACAGTAAAAACCGCATTCGAATCGAATTCATTCAGTGGTTTTAGAGGAGAGTAACAAAGCGTAAAGCAACTCTCATTTGGCAACTTTCAATTTGTAGTAATTTTAGCTGCTAAACTTCTTCTGCTGTACACTGTTCCCCTTTTTTTCCGCTGGAAATACATCATGTACTTCCTACGCTCCGGGGAAGGATGCCATAGTCCCGTTCGTAATTCCCCTCCAAGAGTCCATAAGTTAATTAGTGGTAGTCTAATGTGAAAATAATATAATAAATCTGTTCACCAGTCCAACTTAAGGATATTGGTTTAACCTAGTTCATCATCATCATTTCAGCCCAATAAAGTCCACTACTGGACAAAGGCCTCCCTCAAAGGAGACAATATACAACGACCAATATCGGTATACTGTATGCTCATTGGGGGGTTTTGCCATAATCGCCACGCTTAGCAGGCGGGTTGGCGATCGCAGTTGAGTTTTTAATGTATTCGAAGGACGCTGCTGCCCATCCTCCGTGCAATCCCTTAGTCGGCTTTTACGACACCCACGGGATGAGATGGGTTAGTGCTATTCGTAGCCGGGACCACACGGCAACCTAGTTATTCATTTGAAAAGATCATATGGCAGTTTATGTAAAATACTTGTGAAGAAGAGGCTTTACCCTTTTCCTTCTACGTACCATCGCACAATTCTCAGTGACACAGCTTTTCCCAATCTATGCTCACCCACCTAATTGAATAAACCTTTGAAAACCTTTGAAAGTGCTAGAGACATGGCCAAGCCTAAGTGTGTCTGGAACCCTTTGCGTCCTTGAATACATGAATGCTAAATGTACTAAGAAGTTAGCCTTTACTGATCTCTTGTGGTTTCAAGATCTGTGTTTACTTTCTGACTAGATTTTTGCCCTTGAATGTAAAGTTTTTGGAATTTGTGTCTGTAAACGCACCCACGACACAGGAGAAATCCTAGTGTGGGGCAAAGTTTTATCAAACGAAAAAAAAAGAAAATAATAATACACGGCGAATTCTGCACCCCTAGCCATAGGTGCAGCCATGCAGAAGATGCGTGACTACGCGAGCGAATCCCGCATCCCCGTTGTAAGTATAGTTGAAGAAACAGTATGGTGGTTTAAGCTGGGTAGTCCATCTTTCCCCTTCTCCAGGGGTGATAATATCTATGAGGGTTTCTCCAGGGTAATACAGTTCTTTTTATTACGGATGACCTTGTCTGTCATTTAAATGCTATCACTAATAACTAGCACCCATTTTCTGCAGTTATCGTCGACTTTTTGCCTTTGTTTATAACTAAATATAAGTAGACTACTTTTAGATAGATTGGTATAGTCCCTTACAAAACTTTTTGCATCTAACGAAATTGGGAAAATATCAGCGGGTCTCTGACTGACATGAATATTTATTTTCTTGACCCACATCCATAGTCTTACATTCTTCTTCAACCTTATTATTTTCCAATAAAGTCTGAAGTCGCTTAATTTCACCGCAAATAAAATTATTCCTACAAATGGTGAAATATTATTTGAATGTCATTTTACTTCCCATTCGTAAGATTTTGATCGAACTTCAAAAGGATGTTGGGTATCAAATAAATTACCTATTGACCCTGAGGAAATGACGTAAAGTTATGTGCGGTATATAAATAGATTTTTTATATTTTCACTACACAACCAGTGTACTTACTAATCGGTAAACGACCAGTAAAGTTAAGCAATGCTCGGTGCGGTCAGACTATCGATTGATAGTGACATGATCGCATAGTGGTATTGAAACAGTGTATCTGATTGTTGTCAGCCAACTGCATTCGTTAATTCTATTTCGAGGCTTTAGGATGCAATTAATAACTCTGACACAAGGTTGGCCACTAACTAATCGATAAGAAAGAAGATATGAATTTTATCGAGGTCGATTGGTTAGCTTGATACTCAATCATCTTTTATACTGAGCTCATTACGTGGAAAGGCGTAAGCCGAAGTATCTTACCTCAAATCCAAGTGTGTTCCATGTTCCTCTACTAGAAATTTAGCTGCGTGTTGGGTAGTTCCAAAATCAGACCGATAAAATCGAGGTAGTCAGAAAGCACGTTGAATAGACTACATCTAAAGATACGGGAGTCAACTAGATGAGAGATCCACAGAACAGAAGAGATTCGCAAAAGATAAAGGAGGGCTATACCCAGCATTGGATGATTCCAGCTAGAATAATGATAAAGTGTACAGCTTGGATACATAAATCTCTAACTATATCATAGCCATACAAACATGGGTGGTGGTGGTAATATGTGGGGTGAAACTACAACCAATAGCGCGGAAAACCAATCGCTTAGCCACTGCTCCAGCCACATCATGTAATTTTATGAAATTAATAACTTTTGTACGTACCTAGAGTACGTACAAATATAGTTCTACATTAATCACAAAGTCTCTTTGATATTTTTGCGTAACTCTATAATGATATATTTTAACATCGAATCAGTTTAACAATCAAATCCATTATAATATAATCGGGTCATCACACACTTATTTGCATTGATTAACTATACAAAATAGGGGACTTCAAATTCTACAAATGCTTAAATAAAAAAGAACTTATCACATTTTACACAATCAGATTTTAGTATATGCAAAATCTTGAGCTCAAGATTATCATGACAAAGAATTTACTATTCACTAAATGTAATTTAATCTGAATGCTTTAAAGAAAGAAAAGAAAGTTAATTTATGTAGGAGACATTTCTAGGCAAAAAACCGGCTGTTACACTTCCACAATATTACAGTAAAAAATTAAGGCACCATTACTGCACATGGCCCTAAGTAGTATCAATCTAACTTGTATCTAAAGTGAGTGGTGAGAATTGTAACATTGAAATGAAAAATAATATGTGCAATTAGATCTTTGGTATAAAAAACGATTTTTTTGGTATTCACATCTACTTGGGTTTTTGAAACTTCTATGGGATAGGATTTTGGGTGAACGTAATTTTGACTGTCAATTTTATGCTGAAACTGAAGCGCATACATATACGTAGATAAGACGGAAGTAAAACTCTTGACAACGCCCAACGAGATGAACAGATAACCTGGTGAAGATGGCTGGGAGCCGTTGGATGTGGGCGGCATGTAACCGGTCGTTGTGGAAATCTATGAGGTAGACCTTTATTCAGGAGTGGACGTCCTTTAGCTGATATGACGATGATAGAAACATAGAAATAGATTTTAGAGGTGTGTACACATACGAATATGCAAACGCTTAATTCGTTTTGAGTGATGGTGCTTCAAAGAACAAATAAATCTACGAACGTACGAAATTTCTGCTGACTCAAATACATTCATACACTTATTCAAATCCATTCGATTTCATTAGTCCAGTTCCATTCCAATCCATACGAGTCAATATAATCATACACCACAACAACATACAAACAAACAGAAATCCAGAAACAATTCGAATCAGTTCGTGTCAGTCGAAACGTAATCCGAAAGCATCCGCATCACAATTTGGTATACACAATAGCAATAAAAAAAAACCTATTACACTGATACATACTGACAAATCCGCACAAGTATGTAGGACTGAGGAATTTAATACAAGCTCAACATTTCAACGGGGGCGTTCGACAGGGAAGACAGAAGGCGAATTACAATATTTTGATGTTACGTTACTCCTGTCACTCTGCCTGCCTCTTTCTCCCTCTCATTTTCTCATACTCATGAGGGAATATCACCATAACCATCACATTTAGTAACGATGAGTTGATTATAGGTTTAGTATTTAAGACAGATAAAGGCAACTAAGGGACTACGCCAGAGGGACGGGCAGCAGCGATCTTTCTGTGGAATAGTAGCTATACTGTGCTCACCAACCCACCTGCCAAGTGTGGTAAATTCCCCCCTAATATGTTGTTGACACAGTTGTGGAAATCTATGGGGGAGGCCTTTGTTCAGCAGTGGAGATCATTTTGCTCATATGATGATAATGATGATGATGGCAGATGAAAATTTCACAACCATTGCTATCAGACAAAAAGAATCAAGCGCAGATATTTTACAAAATCCAATACTATATATTTCTATGTTACTGTATTACTGTTTAACACACTAATTATTGCAGTTAAAAGTGAATTCTGGTCAAAAGTTTAGACGGGCCTTAGAATACCCCCATGCTGTATGTAATACAAGGTTTTGTTTAAGTTTTGCCACCAATTGTGGTGTAGCAGCTGTTACCAGCAACAACGAGCTGGTACTGTATCATAGTCACCCCTTAGATTAGTCAGAGCAGTACCCATGTTATTACACAGGATGCTGCTACACATCTTATAGACATCAATGCCTAGGAGGCCATTTACGATACCTAAAATAGTAATACTTTACAGTTACTGTTACTAAATAATTATTTTATACATTGGTAACTAACATTGATTCTCAATATCTCGTTTCCTCTGTCGGCACAGCTACGAATGTAACTTCCTTTCTGATACGTTCCTAACTATAATCCTAAAACTAGTGTCGCCTTTTAGCTATATTTGAAGTAATTGCATTATTTTCTTGGGTTAGTGTTGTTTCATATATCCTAAAAAGAGTCTTTTAAATTCATGAGTTTTTTTTAGTGATTTCTGGCTCACTTTTAAATATCATGATACAGTTAGGAATATTTTCATTGAGCAAACTAACCACTTCATCAAACTGCAATCTCTAGCTTCAATTTAAGTTAGACAATTTATTAGTTATACAAATTTAAGTGGTTTGCAGTAAATTTAACGGATTAATAAGAGTTATTATAATTTTCATGTGTTTACCCTTTACGAAGATTTCTCTTGGAGTATTACTTATAAGAGGATATATTATATTATCGTTGGTGTTTAAATTATAATAAGTTCGTGTGTAAAGTGACTACAGTTTTAAATATGCACTTCTGCAAAGACTCCTCTTATTGCGTCATTATATTTTTATTTTCTAAATTTTTAAGGAGATCCTTGTTTGTAAAATGGTCATCCCACGACATACAAGCTTTTACACTGACAGAATATTAAATTTGAATAAATTACTAAAATGATCCCCAACATGGCCCAATCAATACATATCATTGCTCTCAGAAAATGGTTAAAAAAAACTAGCAAGGACATATCAAAATAAAACCCTTAGCTTCTTTGTCCGGTTAGTTTCGTAAGTGGCGCATTGACCTTTTGACGATACAAGATTTGCAAGCAATGCCAGCTTATTTGGCCAGCTACAGCAGACTTCGATATTGTAAATTTTTCAACGATCATGTACATGTAAAATGTAAAATAATCAAACCTCAATTTACGATGTTTACAGGCTAGAGAGTTTTCTATCAAAATTCAGAATAACTATAATCATTGATTTGCTAAGTGCAAAGTTCATCAGTCTACTATCTAAAGTTTAGACAAAAGTTTTTCAACCTTAGTAAGTTCGAGAGTTACATAACTAAAATACTTCATACAACATACTGTAACATTCAAGTCAAATGCCAAAAAGTATGTAAAGTAAGGGATATCAACTTTAAAATAAAACACAAATTCTCCTAAAACTAGCAGTGAGAAGAAATATGAGAAGGATTTGCTGTTAACTTTCAGTCAATATTCAAGGTATTTGGTTCTCTTATAAAAATAATACTCGTGCATAGTCCGTCAAAATATTATTAGAATTTCTGATAATCCCAGAACGTCTGCAGTTTGAACACAAACTTGTATTTTTATGTATACTTCTGTTAGTCATATTTAATATGGCATAACGTCACGCATTTCTACCACGCGTGAAATTATTGTTCGGAAATAAAAGAACTGAGGAGGCAACACCAATTGTCGGCTGATTAGAAACAATTACATTATTGATTATTTAAATTGGAATCTGGCACAGAGAAGTCGTTATCAAAGTCAAAGTCAAAATTACTATATTCGTTCGAGTACTCATGAATCTTCGAGACTCATTGTTGTGTAATGTGGTTTGATTTCGCTTTGACGAGAAGTTGTATCGTTTCGTTTGTAGTGTCTTAATTATTTCAGATTTTGATATTTGTATTCGATTGTTTAAAAATCTACTATCCCTGTGTTAATGAAATTAACTAAAATAAAAACGTGACCCTTATAATAACTACAGTACACAGTATGGACGTGACTAAAATAACAGTTTACTATAAGTTATTCCTGTACACAGGCATTTTTTTTATCAAAGGATATCTCCAAATCTGCACACAGGTTGGGCCCCACACTTATAGAAATGAAAACAAAATATCATGAACTATTTCTATAAATCGAGGCAATGGGGCAGCAGAGTATTTTCATGTTTAGTTTACAGTTTGAGATTATGTTTGTGCCAGGCTAACAGACCTAATCCTGTTCAAAGAGCTGCATACTTATTATTCATCACTACCGAGTTATTACATTGAGAAGCAATAGAAAGCTCGCGCGAAAGCCAGTAATAACACCAATATGCACATCACTTACGTACGCTCAATAAATAAATTGTCTTAAATGTCTTGATTGACATTCATTCATTTCTACTTCAAATATAAGACGTAGTGGCGTATCAACTACGTATTATTTAATCATCGATTAAGCTTAAAATTGTAAAATCACAAAAATGATTGCTAATATTATAAAGGTAAGGTTCAGGAAGCTACAATGAAATGCTAATAAGACTGATGATAGTAATAGTAAACATAATAAAGTGTCCGGATAAAGAATGTTAGTACCACTCCATCTCCTCTCGTAGATGTCGTAAAAAGCAACTAGGGGAATTTAAACAAAACAAGAGGGTCAGGCACCAGCCTTCCTTCAGTAGAACAGTGGCCATACTGCGGCTTGGCAAGCGTGATGGCTATTGGCAAATTCCTCGTAAAATGATGACACAATTATGGAAAACTATAGGAGAACTCTGTTCAGCAGTGGACGTATAAATGGCCGTTAAGATATGATGGAATGAAACATGATTTTCTTCTAAAAGTTTAAATGCCCACAAATAGACCATTAAATACAAAAGCGGTATCGAAAAATTCAAAACTGTACAACATTAGTCGCACGCGAAATGTTTTGTTTACGAAGCGTCTTGTATGCGTCTATGATGCTGGTTTTACATTAATCATTTATTATAAGCTTATACCACTATCCCATGAAAACTCTGCATGTTCTTAGGATTTAGAAATTCTCAAAAAAAAACGATTTTACCCAAAACTAGGATGTCCGCTTTTACGCTATATGTACATAAATTTAAGTAACAATTATAGTATGACGACACAGTTAGTGCAGTGGCTGATACAGTCGACTGCTGAGCTCCGGTTCGCAGGTTCGATCCCGCACGGACCAAATTTTTGTATGATCTGCAGGTAGTTGTTCCGGGTCTGGGTCTATTGTGTGTGAAATATATGTCTGTAAACCCACCCACGACACAGGAGAAATCCTAGTGTGGGGCAACGTTTTAAAAAAAAGAAAAAAAATGTATCATAAAAAGTTAAAATGAATTTTGCCTTAACTTTGTATAAAGTAGAAAAATATATGAATGAATAAAATACAAAAAAATTACGCAGGATTACAATACTTAGTGCCGTGTGATGCCAGCTATGAATAGCACCAACTCATCTCATCCCGTGGGTGTCGTAAAAGACGACTAAGGGATTAGCCGAAAGATGGGCAGCAGCGTCCTTCGATTATATTAACAACTTAACTGCGATCGCCAACCCGCTTGCCAAGCGTGGCGATTATGGTAAAACCCCCAATGAGCACACTACACACCGACATCGGTCGTTGTGGTGATCTTTGAGGGAGGCCTGTGTCCAGCAGTGGACTTTATTCGGCCGAAACGATGAAAAAAATTACTATACTTAGGTGTCAAATTAGCCTCTGCATCGCTGTAGATGGATGAGCATGTCTGCTCTGACCAAACATGTCGCCTACCGTCAGATAAATTAAAACCATTATAAAAAAACTATCCACATAATTATCAGGGATATCAACTGTCCGACGCACCCCGCTCTAATTACACCACTATATGCATCTCTCATCACTAGTCCAACGATTCAGGTCACCGCTAATGAGATTCTGATCTTGTCTCGGTACTCTTTCATTAAAATGTATGAATTACTAATAAGGATCGAATAAAGCAGGGTAAGAAATATGCAACTTTTATACATAAATTGCAGACAACATTTGCCCATGGATAAAGTATCTTACGTACTTGTATCTACAAGTGATAAAATTTAAAACTGTTCTCGTGATGGTCAAGAACGAGCTTATATCTTATTTGTATTTATATAAGGTCTTACTTTTACAGTTCATGATAATTTACATGGTACTTTAGTGAATGCTGGAGATAGTTTAGGTATGACTCAAACATAAATCAGATGAATATTTATTCTTTGTCATCATTTTTTTTATAAATCAATCATCTCATTACCTGGTTCTCTTAGTTGTTATAATATCCACATGCATCTAGTAAACAAAGGTAGATGCGGCCGGCTGGCTGATTTAGGTAGTCAACAACATCAAACGTGACCGGCGATGGCGTCCGCGTCACACAAAAGACAGACACGGAGTATACCATCAGATTACATTTTGTGGTATGTATAGTACGTCATTTTTAGCATTCCCTTACGGCCAGAATTTACAATTAATATATTCCAAAATATTTGGATTTGGGATTATGGATTTGTTTCATTTTTATGTTAAGGTGACGAGTGCAGTTGATAAATCTGTGGTCTTTTTGACTTCGCGTAGGGCGTATGAAAATTTTGACAGTTTTGCTCTAACCTTTTTTACATGCAATTTCCAGTTTATATGAGTGTCGATTGTTAATCCGAGCAAGTTAAATTAGTTTACAACTTCTAACTTTAACCCATCAAATGTGAAATTTAAATTTATTGGTATTTTCTGGCAGGGATTTTCATTTAGATTTAAATCGGTTTTCTCTGAAACAAGTAAGGACATATCATCCGCAAACAGGACACAAGGTTCTTCTATTATTTTAGGCAGATCGTTAATATAGATTAGGAATAACAGGCCCTATCACACTACCTTGAGGAATTGAGGCATTTATATATTTGCCGTCAGAACGGATCTTTCCTATCTCGTTTGTTTTTTGATTAAGGAATTCTAGCTCTACTAGTTGTTGTCTGCCCGTTAAATATGATTTAACCCATTCGTGAGGTTTGTTGCGTACACCTGTTTCATAGAATTTATTAAGTAATATGCTAAATTGCACTTTGTCATAGGCTTTGGTCATATCTAATAATATACCTACTGCATAACTGCATGTTTGTTGTTTATAATATTAAGGGCTTCTTGAATGTGTTTATAAACGGCTAAAGTTGTAGATTTGTTTTTACGAAAACCATGCTGGCGTTCATTAAATATTTTATATTTTTCGCAGAATGAATTTATTCGACTGGTCATGGCTTTTTCAAATATCTTAGAGGCAGTGGGTAAAAGAGCGATTGGGCGATAATTATTTACGTCTGTTTTAGAGTTTTTTTTATGTATTGGTTTTATTAAACCCTGTTTAAGTTTATCAGGGACGACGCCTTCTTCAAAAGATTTATTAATTAGAAGATAAAATGGTAAAGTTAAATCATCAGCGCAGTATTTGAGTAGGATAGGTGGAAGCTCATCTATATCATGGCTTTTCTTGTTTTTTAGATGTTTTAATAGTGTGTTTACTTCTTGAGGATCTACTGGGCAGAGAAACATAGAATTTTCGACAGGATGGAGCACAGGGGCACCGTTTGGTTCCCTACCAGATAAGTGGGTGATCGTCTCTCCAATAGATGCAAAGAAATTATCAAAGTAGTTAGCTATCTGTTTCGGATTGGTTATGAGACTATTATTTATTTGTAATTTTATGTTATGTTTATCTCTTTTTAATGCTTTATTTGTTCGCTCATTAATAATATTCCACATTGTTTTTATTTTACTCTCGGATTTTGTTATTTTATTTTTATAGTATAGATTTTTTGTTGTCGCTGCAGCCTTTTTAAATATTTTTTCATAGCGTTTATAATACTGTGTTATTATAGGATTGTTTATTTTTAAAGAGAGTATTTTTAATAGCCGTATATTTTTGCAGGAGAGATTAATGCCTACTGTCAACCAGTATTTTTCATTTTGTGATTTTTATTTTATTTTTCGAATTGGTATCATTTAAAATGTTATATAACGCGGTTAGCGCGTTCAAGTAAAAAACCGGTCAAGTGCGAGTTGAACTCGCGTGGAGCGGGTTCCGAAATTGCTGAATATATTGTCTATTTTTGGATTCGGTCTTGTACCAACAACTTAACATTAATTAATTGTAATTAATTAGTTAATGTTAAGTTTGCTCTTAGAATAAGTTGTAACAGTTGAGGATGGGGGTTTGCGTTGCAACAGTTGAAGATTCTTGTGAACAAACAACGCTACCTCAAGGATGTACAGAGACGGAAGTGTCAGAATGTTGTACCTGACAAAATACTCTTCACAGCTGTCAGTTGACTGCAGACCACTATCTATGGGATATGCAACTATTTTAACCAGCGGCCCAGAGCGTAGAAATTCTGTTGCCACTAATCAAGCAACGACAACACAGCTGACTGCTGCAAAACTCGTCATACAAAACAATAAATTATTCAGGCGTCTCTTACGATACGCGCAGTGCCTAATTTCAGGTGCTTCATGTTTCCAATATTGTTTAAGCAGGACATCACTACTGCATGCTTTAATGTGTAGTGTTGCACTTACCGTGGTACCACCAGAAACTTTACAGGTAACACGGTTGGAATTTTTATATTTCTAGGTATTAGTCGACTTTTACGTCACCCACGGGAGGAAATGGGTTAGGTTAGGTTAGGTTAGGTTAGCCAGCACCACACGGGAAATTAATATTTTAGGTCTTAGGTGATGTATATACGAAGCAAGCATTACCTATATATCATATGGCGTAATTTAAATTCTCTAAACTTTACCTCACCACGCCGCGTTTGCTCAAGCTGTTTGCCGTTCTCTGGACGAAATGTATTAAATATCATGATAGTTCCTCTGAGCGAAGCTTCAGTTTCTGTTGTCAACATCGCGTCCTCTCTGTGTAATTTACATCTATTTATAGACCGCCTTAAGATTCGCTTTGTAACTTATCTCCTCCTGTGAGTAGAATAAATGAAGAAATGTATTGCTTTAATTATGTAAGATAGACTTAAATAGTTAACAGCATTAGTCAAAATGTCCTTTCCTGGATTTGGACTGACCGAACAAAAGTTATAGGGTGTAAGTGATATCGTAACAAAAACTGAATACCATGGAACAGTACATGATTGTGAACCTTCAGCGTTAGAATTTTGCGTCAGTCTTTTAATGAGTTATCAGATATTTTCCAGTTTATATAACTGATTTTAGAATAAAATAATTGCTTTTGTAATTCTAACACCACTTTGAATAAAAACACACTGAACGATTTTGTTTCACATAAAACTGTAACGATAATAGAAACTAAAAGGCTCGTTTCGTTACAGTTCACGGATGAGATCATCACGGCAATTACGTAGCGTTGTGCTCGCGGTGTTTACGATACATTGCGTGCTCAAAAATGTCAATCTTTGTAACTTATTACTTTCGAGATAAATGGCTTTTCTATTTTTATTATAAGCCAAGTGCAACCTGTTCTCTCACTGTCAGTACGTTGTCACACCTCGTACACGGGTAACATACGAGACAGACATAACAGAAGACATACATTGTCAGTATTTTATAGCAATTAGTTTCCAGGTACTCGTTGAAAATAGTGGATCATTCGTTGAACAGTATGAGGCAATTTCGCTATTGGACGAAATCTAATTTCAGCGATCGCCAAGAAATATTGTACAATATCGAATGGTCAAGATTGTTTTAAACTATAGTCACGGTGTCGAGATACATGATAAGTCTTCATTACATGGATGGCTAACGAATGTTGACCTTCTGGATGTCCTGAAAGATTTTATGCCTCCACAATGGTAAATACTAGATAAAAACTCACGTACATAATACACACACAATCTATTGCACCCACACATCAGCCCATAAATGTCCACTGCTGCCGCGCAATACATCATAGCATATATTTCCATAATCACCACGCCTTGTACGCTTACTTAATCTGCCGATTGGTGATCACAATATGCTGTTATTAGCACACAGGAGTAAGTTGCTGCCGATCCTTTTCTTGTAAGCCCTAGTCGGTGAAAGTAAGAAGAAGGGTGGTCTTTTGTTTGCGAGAAACCACACAGCACAAAACACATTACACACGTCATTATCTAAATGCTTGAAGAGAAAAACTTTGTACACCTTTTTAAGCATAATTGCACGTACGGAGGAGTTTTGGTATAGTAAAAGTTTATATTCGAATTTCGGCTACCTGGCGACCACTAGTAAATATATAAACTAACAGTTGACCACGGACTCGGTTGCTTATATCATGCAAGTAAATCCTAGTTGCATAAATATTTGCATTGCAGTGAATATGCAGATCTCTTAAGCTTCCCAAAGGTATGGTGAGCAAGGTGAGTTTCCATTGGTGGCATGTAAAATGTAGGTTACATTATGAGTTTAAATTACACTTTCGTCATCATCATATTAGCCAAGTCCACTACTGAACAAAAGTCTCCCCCATAGATTTCACAACCATTGTTTCGTCATTTTGGAGAGCTTCTGTTCCACAGAAGGGAATGCTGTAAAATGTACATTCCTCTAGTTTAGAGTCCCTAACGGCCGAATACTGAAATGCCACTTAAGGTCCCGCATGAACTGTTCGAGAAACCCGTTTTCGGTAGGAAACCGGGTGGTTCGAATAGTTAAAGCGGGACTTAATTATTTAGAATAATTATCTTCGCAATATATATATATGAAAATGTATTATATGTGCACAAAAACATTTCAAATTTTGTTTTTATTATTTCCGATGTTCACAGTGTAGACACCAGGTATAAACACAATCTAGCTGTACATTGTACTCGTCTCCACAGAGTAAGCAACTCGTTCATGGGTCAATGTATACGTTTTTACAATAAGCTTCCCACTGAAGTCAGAAATGTATCCCTTAAGAAATTTAAAACTTTTACTAAATCTAAACTCTATAACAAAGGCTATAAGATAATATAAAGGGAATAAGATTTCTGATTGTCTTGAGGATAAAAAGCTTGGTACTGAGCTGCTCGCTAGGTACAGTCGGCATTGTATTTTTTTTTTTTTTTTATACATAAGCTGACATCTGTTATTTTATACAATTTTTATTGACATTAAATTTATACAGTTTTTTTGACATGTGCTTTTATATTAGTATTTTACGTTTTATTTATAATTAATGTACATACATTTTTGACATATAAGTACATTTTAGTACTGTTGTAACTTTTTAATTTTTTTGTTTACATGTATGTATAAATATTGTATATGACAGACTAACGTGTTGCTGGGGAGTTTGTTGCGCCGTTTCTTCTCCCCAGCTTAAACACTAGGAAGCGGTGAAGGGTGGGTTTAATGGGTGCTGTCTAATGTTGACGTTCAAAAAGAACTAATAATTTAGTCTATTTTGTATAAATGATTATTTCTTTAAAAAAAGTGGCGTTTCAGTATTCGCCCGTTTGTTGCCTTTTGTGATATCCATGGGGGATAGGAGTGGTGCTATATTATTAATCCGGACAGTACAGTACAGAACAAACGAGTTTAACTTTAGTATCTTGCGTGCAACTTAGATTCTGACGTTTCATAAGTGCCAATATTTGGTTTATTTGAAATAAAATACTTTGACTTTGACTTTGACTTTATCAACAAACAAATAACACCTTTAAAGTTTTAAAAGCGTTTTTCAAGTTTTAGCTTTTTGTTTGAACGTTTGCCTTCCATACAGGAGGGGTATGAGTTCAATCTCGGCCCGCACTTCTGACTTTTCAGGTTCATGTGCGGATTAGAATTTGATTATCACTTGCGTTAACGGTGAATGAGATCATCGTGAGGGAATCTGCACACTTGAGAGGGCTCAAAAATGTTCTCAACGGTGTGTGTAGTCCGCCAACCCGCACTAGGCCAGCGTGGTGGACCAACGCCTAATCTTTCTCATCGTCAGAAAAGGCCCGTGATCAGAATTGCTGATTATAAAACAGTTTTCAACAAAAATTGACATAAGTTTTGATGTAATTTAGATGTTTGTTATACAGGTAACACCTGAAACTACTATGAAAAAAGGTAACCATATCTCGGACTACCGGATTAGCAAAGAGCATTATATTCCAACATCGCCTCGATTTGTATTTTTTTATTGGTCCTAGTATACGGAAATATGAAGTTAGTATTAACATCAACCATCCCTTTATTTGGTATTTAGCTTATTTTGGAGGTACCTCATAGTGTGGACTGTAAGCCCGTGGTGAAAGCTGAGCAAGGATTATACAATGCAAAGAGAATACATGTATGGCACTCACCTGAAAAATTAATACCACTACAACAGGTAAACACACCTGATGAGAATGAAAATCAAATAGTAGGTTTTAGATTAAAAGAAAATTGACACAATATTAATTGTAATGGCAATCAGAAATATAGAACGACATAGTGGAAATCTAAAATTCCTTGTTTTAATACGGAACCTTCTATAACCAAACTTTTTCTTGCCCACGTAAATAGTAATGTACCTATTCACATTTTAGAGCAATTAAGAAATTAAGAAGGCTATTGTGTAAACGAGCAACCTTAATTACGTAGAATTTTCTAGATAGTTTCTACTCCATTAAGTTATCGTAGCAATGAAATAGGTACTTGTTGCGGCGGATCTTAAGCCAAAAATGTCCGGAAATAACTCGACACCGAAAGCTAAAACTGTGGATTCTATTTAATGCCGAGGTGGTCTTATTTGCATGGAATTTGCAAGAGCTTAAGCGGACGCTGTGTTGTAATGCTGGAGCAGTATTTGTTTATTTCTCTTATTGTTGGTCAATTATATATATATGGTATTTACTAGCCCATGTTATTCCACTGCTTGGTAAGGGCCCTATTTTCATTTTTCCACTATGTTATAATTACGCTAGTGTATACCTAGTTTCTAGGCATTAAGCTAGTCCCGCTGTCTCTACCGAAGTCTGCGGTATTTTTACCAACATTGATTTTTTTTATAAATATTTGACACCGTGGTGCGAGTTCGATTTGACTGTAGTTTTTTGCAGTTCTGGGTACATACCCACACACACACTACACACATAATGTACACACCGCTACATATTAAGCTATACTCCAGTATAAACTGATCTCTCATCGTACGAAAAGTGACAACAGCTTATACTGGAAATCTATAGCTTGATATATAGCCGTGTGTACATGTGAGATTTATATTTATACGTTATACACATGGCATAGGAAAAGTCCTATTGTGGTATGTTTGGTAATTCTGTTTCACTGATTAGGTAAGAGAAAAAATCAATTGGATAATTCAATTGCATGTAATTCTAAAATCTCGTAAGTCAACTGATAAAATAGTTGTATGCATTTAAGCTACTATGACTGGTCCTTTTATACGCAGCATGAAAGTTGAAGAGACTAATGTATACATCTAAAGTCATCACCAGTAATGTCCATGTAATAACGTACAAGGCACACGATGATGAATGCGAATGCAGTGTTCCAATAAAAAAGGGGCCTTTTTGGCCTCGTCCAGGTTGCCTCAAATTTATTACAATATTTTATTTTATGTTATTTGTAACTTCCTGTGCGAGACCCAAATAAAACATTTTTCTTTCTTTCTTTCTTTCTTTAGTTACCTACATTTGCCCATTTCATTGTTCGAAGTAAATATCAAATAGTGGGAAACAAACAAAGTAATCAGTCTAGTAGTTTTCCATCCATGTTGGGGTTAATTTGCCATCAGATGCGACTTAAAATAAACAAACATATTATTTGTTATGATCAAAGCATAAAAACTCAATTTTGACAGTTTATTGGAACACTGCATTCGCATTCATCATCGTGTGCCTTGTACGTTATTACATGGATATTACTGGTGATGACTTTAGATGTATACATTAGTCTCTCAGCATAATGCTGTGACATTTAAATAAAATAAAATAAAAAATTGCCGCAGCGCTGGTTTTCAGATAGGACCAAGACAGTTGTGATACCACGGGCGGTTACGACATAAGTCAATAAATAATAGTAGTAATTAGTCAAATATGTAATATTTATAAAACATCCTATATGTATAGTATACTACTGAATAAACTAATAATCAAATATATAAGTGTTACTTACGTGCATGTACCATGTGCATGTTTATTATTTAAGGATGTCATGATGTTTATACTCTGTCTACGGGAGAAAGTCAGATCAGGCTGTATGGCTCGGACCTTGCCTACCTGTTGGCAAAACAAACAACAATAATAGTGAGAATGTCAGGTTGTTTACTGGCGACGATAAAGAAAATAAAACAAAAATATCGAAAGGAATTATTATATTATTTATTTTTAAAATAGATAAGGAACTATACTATACCACTTCAGTTTTTACTATGGGCAGATTTTTTACACTGTGAACCGCGCTACATTGCGACACTAGCCTAGCCAGATTGACGGTTAGCGACTATATCGCTACTGCATCGCGACTGAACCACTGCAGAAGCGCTGCAAAAAGTCGTGTAAGTGCTCTAATAGGTAAATTTGTACCTAGATTATTGTTTCTCAAAACATGGTAAATCATTTCACACCATGAAAAAGTTCATCAATATGTCTATGACTTCCAGAAAACTATATATTACCTTTCCCCGTGCAAGGACCAGGTAGTCCTTTGTGATTTTGGATTTTATAATTAAAGTACCCCACAATCTGCTTGCAGTTATGGATAATAACGACGCTGTTAAGTAGCTCCAAATAATCTTTACGCAAGTTCACCATTAAGGAAAACTGTTAACCTATTATACGCCGTGTGGTGCCGGCTCAGAATGCCACCACCCTATCTCCTCCCATGGGTGTCGTAAAAGTCGACTATGAGATTAGCCGGAGGATGGGCAGCAGTGTCCTTCGAGTACATTAACAACTCAACTGCGATCGCCAACCCGTCTGCCAAGCGTAGCGATTATGGAAAAACCCTCCAATGAGCCCACAAAACACCCATATCGTCGTTGTGGTGATCATTGGGGGAGGCCTGTGTCCAGCAGTGGACTTCATTCGGCCGAAATGATGATTAAACCAAGTATAATTTGAATAACTAGTCAATGTTTGTACATTAAATTAGTATCTGTTGCTACAGGAACTTGTGAATAAATACTTGCCAAGTGAATCGCGAGGTTAAGCTGCAATGACCGCGGTCATATCTTGGACAGTCAACCATTTCTTACTCATTATTTTTGGATAGCATTGTAAACAGTCTCTGATTTATTACTTAGAACTGTGACAGTCGTTGCGGGTTAGCGAAACAAAAGTTTGACAACCAGTCTAATTTAATCTATCAGTATCCCCCGACAAACAAAACTTTAGGCTGTTTAATTTTGATTATTATATTAATGATGATAACGTAAGTTAAAGGAATTTCCAAACGAGAACAATTGGCTTAAATGGACGAACTTCCCATTATTTAAAGAGCTTTACAAGTACTACGCATGGTCCGTCGAGTCCCAATTTTTCACAGTTTCAGATAACCCGATAAAAATAAGCTACTGTTAAACAATGAGTCTATTTTTACGTCATCGTACGCCAGGAACAAGAGTAGGTAGGTACATAAATGAGCTGCGTCATAAGAAAGATTAATCGTCATCGCAACTTTGTAAGAAGATACAGAACAGATGTGGCGCAGTAGGCAAAAGTTTGTGCTATAGTATGATTTCCGGCTTTGAATAGGCCACCGAAGCTCCATGGGTGTCCCAAAATAATGTCGATAATGGGCAAGAGCATAATATGATCAGTCATCCTGTTACCAAATGAGGGTATTATCTTAACCACTACCATTAGTTGTAGTGGTTGAGTAAGTCGATTTTCAGCATAGCCACGGACTAATAAAATGATAAATATACTTAATAACATTTATAAGGAAATCAGATCAGATTTAATGGTAATAGAGTTGTATTTTAAAATAAAGATAAAAAAAAATTTTACTCACGAAAAACCAATTACAAGCACTGAATAGTCAATTTTATTGCCGCATCTTGGAAGATGTAGATTTTCTTTTTTTCTCTACCTAATACTACCTATGGAGAAGAACTGGTAAGAAACTCCTATGTGAAGATAAAGAGTAGGTATATAGATCGCACGACGATACCGGACGGTATGCCTCGAGACGGCAACTCTTCTGGTGCCAATGATATTATATATTAAAAAGAAGTAGATATGTTACATGAGCGCCAAAAGTAATAACCAAAACTTCCTCAATAGTAGCACCTCGCAATCAGTTCGCCTAGATAGCTATCTCTGTTACTCTTGTTGTTTTTGTATCTTCTTCCTCACGAACTGGTTGTGCAAGCGAGACTGTATTTTGCGCGCCATTTAATATGGACGTAACATATCTATGGTATAATATCATTTTCTGGTGCGCTTTCCGAGGGCAACTCTTCTAGGTACTTTCAATATACTGGCGGAGATGTATGCATGGGTCTATGACCAGACCAGCTCCTTTCACCAGTGCAACGTGGGCCCACATAGGTATTCACTGAAAACACTTGTATTGGTGCGTACCTGCATAGAATAGGACACGAGATCACGACTGAAAACCAATATATTGTCGAGGCAACCAGGATACCGTACAGGCTACGCCTGACAAATGCCCTGCGAGGGGTCCTGAGTGGCGGGTCAGTATCCTTTACGATACCGAGATGTGCCTGGAGGTAAGCCTCTTTACAATCGCCAGTCCCCGATATGTGAGTGGTTTCAACAGGTGGCTCTAGCACGTTTATTTTCAAGGTCTCGGAACGCCTCTTTTGTGTCACATATGGTTTTCACTTGTAATAGTCTGGAATGCCCCTCCGTTGTTCCCCGGGGTGGAAGAAGTCTATTTACACCGTGGGCAAAATAAGTCATCCAGGGTATGCTTTCTTGGTCGATCTTTAATCACTTAAATTATGATACAGTTTTAAATATCATACAATTGTAATGATAATACTGCTACTATATGTAGTAATCTTCACTAGATCACGAGGATCATTTAATATGATTACAAAAATATCAGATATACAGTCGTAATTCTTAAACATTCGCGAAATAAATACGTCATTTTATAAAATAATTTTTTGACTAACCTAGTCTACTCGTGACACGATCAATGCAACTTGATCGAAACGTCGAGATTAGTCAAAATATTATTTTGACATTAATCTGTGCGCGAATAGATCCGATATCATTTAAAATCAGATATACAATCGTCTCGTAAAGGTACATTGCTAAATGGATTCCTGTCATACCACCACATTGAGCGTGGTCTCGCCACCGATATGTGAATTCACTGATTGGTAAACTATCGGCTAAGTTAAGCATTGCTTGACATGGTCAGTTTATGGATTTGTAATGGTGGTATTTGAACTGAGTGTCTCCGTGCTTTGGAAGGCACGCAAAATTGTCGGTCCCGGTTGTTGTGTCATGAGACGGCAGTCATTCGGCATGCATGACTTCGGGCAGCTTGAACATTCAATCACAAGGTTGGCTAGTAACCACATGAAGACTCTTAATGAAATGCCGTAGTCACATTTAACGAGCCCTGCGAGCAGAGACGAGATGGTCAAGTTTACCTGCTACCCATAATTTCGATCGCACACGCTCGAGGAGTGCCCTGCGTGGGCTACCGAGCGGCGGATCTTGATTGATCGGATCGGGCAAGATCTCTCTTTGCCGGCTATGCTGGCAGAGCATGAAAATTGAAGTGCAGTGGTCTACTTCTGCGTCATGCTGCAGAAGAAGACCGCAGAGCGGGATCGAGAGATGGCCAATCCGGGCAGCTCTAGTGTGATCGTACGAGGACCTGGAGCTCCCCTTCGGTACCGAAGATGATGATGCCGCTGCGGTGGTATTAGCCGGTAGGAGTCTGGCACGCCCCTCCGCCCTTCCGCGGGACGGAGGAATGTACATGATGTATTTCCAGCGGGATACTAAAAAAACGATTGAGACCAGGGCCAGTAAGAATAAATATTTAAAAACGTAGCTTTAGGACAAGAAACTATAAAAGGACTTCTTTCTTTATTTATTTCAAATGCTTATTTTGTATTCTAGTCTGCTAAGGGACAATTCAATATCAGACCTCCATTGTTACATATAATTTATTTCATGAACCATGGGGTACTAATAATAACTTACGTATCAAATAAGCCCTTGTCCGCCAAGGCTAGGTATTCTACTCTGTATAATTAGTATGTCAATATTAATAGAAAATTGTGTGTAGTTATGATGTTATTGATAGATATGTGTTTCGATGGAAATAGTTCAGGGCTGATTGACACACGTCAACATCAGATTTATTTGCTGAAGTATTGATCGAAGTCTCTCACACACAACTGCCTAACTAAAGTTCTTGTTTTAAGGAAACCAAGTTAATTATAATGCTTTAAGTAGGAAATTTTTGTTTTATCGCCATTTGATTTGACGTCACGTTAAAATTGATAGAGAAGTTGAAAAAATAATTCTGGCAATCTATATATTATTATTATTATACAACATTATGTTCGTTTGTTCAAAATCACAAATCTCCTGAAGTTCCTTACCGATCATTTAGTTTTTTTTACACATCGTTGTATTCATATTGCAAATGTCCGATAGTTCTTTCCAGATCGTTTTGAAATTTTTACATATCATATACGCGCATGTTTTTATTAAACCAGGAGAACCATAATTGTTCAATCAATTTCATGTGGTAATTACGTGCATTTAGCCACAGTAATAGTGTATTATAATATCTGTGGCCACAGCAACGCGTGGCAGGGTAAAACTAGTATAATATAAATCAGTTTCCTGGTCCTTGTTTTCGTAAAAACAACACGCTTTTTACCAATTGAGTAGCAAGTTAATATCTACCTTACCTTTGTATAAATAAAACGTTCTGCATTTATTTATGCAATAAAGTTTGGTGACAGGGTCAAAAACCGCTACAACATGTAAGAAAAGGTTATGGTCGTGTTAAATTTATGTCATTGATAATTATAAGTATATTTCATAATCAAATGATGAGTTAGAAACATCACATAACATGTTTAAGGAGCTATTTATTTTAGTGTTCTAATTAAAATTGACCAAAAAAAATGCACGCACATCAATCTCTCACAAAACTTATCCTAATTAAAACAACCTATGTTATAAAACTGTTTTTACCCAAGTGGCGTCATCTGCCGGCTCTAATGAATTAACTTTAGGCTTGGCATCCAAAACTTTGACCTATAAAACTTGTAGGGTTAAAAATTTAACACATTTTTGACCGTCTGTTGGCAGTTTAATTCTCCGGCCTGTTTCATCCCAGGTGAATTGTTGATGGTCTAAAAAACCTTTTTGGATTCTATGTACTCGCTGGGCTGTGAAATAAAAAGAAAAATTCTTGTTTTCTCTAGGTGTTTATTTTTTACGTACTTTGGCTCATAAATAACATTTTTTACGTTGTGACGATTAGTCTCATTTATTGTAAAACTAGCCGTGTGGCTTAGAATATCACCACTCTATCTCCTCCCGTGGGTGTCGTAAAAGTCGACTAAGTGTTTAGCCGGAGGTTGAGCAGCAGCGAGTACATTAACAACTCAACTGCGATCGCCAATCAATGCTAAACTGCGATGGGAAAACTCCCCAATGAGCCCACAACACATCCATATCGGTCGTTGTGGTGAACTTTGGGGGAGGCCTGTGTCCAGCAGTGGACTTCATTCGGCCGAAATGATGATTATAATTTAAAACTAGCCATATCTTTGTATAAATAGGAAGTTCGTCCGTAGAGCGTGTTTCGTACTTAGTGCTACTTACAGTGATTTTCAGTTCAGAAATTGTAAGGTTTTAAAATTGGATTACCATTTATCTTATATTGACATCAAAGCACTGTGCGTATAAAGATACTCCTTTGCATAAACGTTTAGGAATTCCAGAACTGATAATCTCGAGCATACGACCACTACCAAGATCCGACCTACTAGTGTTTTACATTACTATATTACTAAACTCATAGATGACAACCACTAGTTGTAGCCTTCTTTCCTACTCTGCCTTCTTTTTTCTGATAAATTAAATTTCATTGCAGGTATATAAAGAGTACACAAGTTTGGAAACAAAACTTTACTAACTTTAAACATTCTTCAAAAGTTGAAAAAGTAAAATTAATATTTTATGGTACAAGGAAAACAGCTTGTAACTAAAGAGGTGTTAGTTTCAAACTAAATATTTCGCATTTCTCTAGAGCCTATAATGTGTTTTGAAGAAGGATTAGAACAAAAAAGGAGGTCAAAGTGGTGTCAGTTACAGCCGCCTGCCCTCCGCTAGAGGGGGTAACCGCTTTACAGTCATCCTCCCCAAGAAGTGCCTAAAGAGGTGGCAACAATGGGTGGCTCTAGTGTGATCTTACGAGGACCTGGTGCCCCCCTTTGGTGTCAAAGATGACCGCCCCAGTGGTTTTAGCCGGTAGGAGTCCTGGAATCCGCCCAGGGCGAAGGAAATTCATGTAGAGTTTCCACTGGATATCAATAAAAAAAGGGTACAAGTAAAGACGTGTGGTGTCTGGATTAAGAGTATAGCACCACTCCATCTCCTCCCGTGGATGTTGTAAAAGATGACTATCGGACTTTAAACCAGAGAAATGAGCAGCAGCGTCTCTTCTTTGGAACAGCAGTTATTTTTCGCTCACCAACTCGCCTGCCAAGCGTGGTGAGTATCTGCCAAATTCCACCCAAAATGATGACACATGATATGGAACCAGTCGTTATGTCAATTTATGCGGGTGACCTTTGTTCAGCAGTGGACATTCTTTGGCTGAAGTAAAGTACAGTGTAGTGTACAGATAAAAAAATATAGCACCACTCCATCGTATCCCATGGATTTCTTACAAAGCCAACTAAGGGACTCTAAATCAGAGAAGTGGGTAGCAACATCACTTCCGTGGAACAGTAGCCATACTGCGCTCACCAGCCCATCCGTCAATGTGGTGAGAACTGGAAAAAATTATGACTTAATTGTGGAAACCTATGGGGGAGGCCTTTGTTCAGCAATGGACGTCATTTAGCTGATAATGTGAAGCACACAACAAGCTGATACTGTCAACGCTTACCATAATCCCTTTGTCATCTGTCACAACAACCACAGTTCAAGAGGCGACCTCCAACAATTTAAACTGGACATTGAAACCAAGACCTCGCGCTGAGTAGCTGCATTTCGTTATTATAAACCAAATTAAAAGATATTATTTTGATTATGACGCCTCAAAATACATTTTCCAAAATAAGAAAAACCGCGGTACTTTGTAATAGATACACAACTGCTTATAAAAGGGATAAATTGTATAAAATCAAGGAGGATATTGCGAACACTTGTGACATTTGAATAAAAGGCAGCTTGAAACGAACAGTGCAGTTAAACAGACACCCATTAAAGATGCCACGCCTTTGTGATGTGGTACAAGTAAAAAGATAAGAAGAGATAAGAAACAAAAAGAAGCTTACTTTTTGAGCTTATTACAGACTCGCACAATACAAAAAAGTATCTATATATTAAAAGTAAACATTGCAAATTAAGTAGTTATATTTTAATTTATGGCTGCATCGGTTTGTAGATGATTTTGCCAATGTCAAGGTTGGATAAAACACAAATGTAGATATTTTTTATGAAAATCAAAATAAATAGCCCTTGAATATTAAACCAAAGCTGATCTGGTTGAATAACCTAAAAATGTAATGCTTATACTTCTTTATTATAATGTCAAAACAAATCACAATTATGATAAACAAAACAAATAAAGTAAATGTTCCTCCCGAACAATACAGATAATAGTAAATATATAATAGAATTAGAATTAGAGTTTAATATTGTTCTTTTTAACAAATTTATTCAATATTTTAATTGAATAAACTATTATTGTTATGTTGTCTTCGCGGGTTCATACTGTACAAGGACGAACCTGGGCTGCAATTCTCTAAGCTCAAACATCTATACATCCTTAAATGCAGAATTGAAAAAACGGTGATAACTCAATTTGGTATTCGCTAAGACAGGTCCTCATGGCTCACTGTCTGTGACCTATCCTTGAATAGCTTCAATCATGACTTAGCGAACACCAAGTTGGTTTTACACCGTTATTTCGATTATGTATTTAAGGATGTATGGATGTTTGACCTTAAGGAATTGCACCCCTGATCTTTTGAAAAGATTACGCGGGAACATGGGAACACGTAGAGATCTTTTAGAGAATTTCAATCTTAAAAGTAAAATTTTGACACGAACCGGAGACTACACGGCTGCACTATAAAAATACTGTCTCAGTTTGTCTTCAAAAGTGTAAAACTGTCGTACAAGGTGGAAGCTACAACGGTAAGGTCTATTGCAATAGATGTTATATGGATTAAAATCTTATAGTAAACGGAAACAACAGCGTCTAGCTTTCCACCTTTTAATGAAATTTTGTGAGAGTCGGTGAGTCGCCACTTACAAGATGGGCCTACTTAGTGGCCACCACAATAGCTGATAGGGAAGCCACGCGCCATGAGCGTGAGTCGTGTTTTGAGATGTGAGACGACTTTAGTAAATTATTATTATTTATTATACTTAACCCTGATTATGGCATTGTTGGGAAATTGCCTCCCCCTGAGTGTTTTACTTGTCTCTGTTATTAGCTTATCGTCACTGTTTATTAAAGGCTTGTGGTCTACCACGGTGTCTTTCTCCAGATATGCGTTGCAGATTTAGCAAGTATGCCATCAGTCTACGTTCCTATAACTCCTATTTCTATTTTGATTATTTATGTTGAGGATTCTAAGACCGACATGGAGGTTAATAAATTAGTGTTTGCAGAACCTGGACTTACAAGAGTTGCAGTCAGTTCCATGGACACCGGGGGGCGGGCCAAATAAAAATGAAAATTGTCCTGCATAACAGAAGCGAGGGTAACCGTAAAATCATTAAAATAACTCGCAGCCTGTATTTCCAGCCTCCTCGGATACCAGAAGGGTGGGCAAGGGAACATACTTGGACCACATCTTACATTTTCTCTCAGAAACACGCAAAAAGACGCATTCTGAAAATACTTTCTAATTAAAACGCTCCGTCGTTTATAACTTGTACTATCCTCCAATAAGCAATAATAACTCAATGTCAGACCCAAAGATATTTCGCCAATTTCGAGTTCTTAAGATTTGGGAATTCTCATTATAATTCTTTTGTTTCCAGTTTATTCAGAGGCGCTCGACTCTGATAACCAGACGGCATGCATTATTTTCGTGAAATAATAAAGTTTTTGCTCGTCTGATTCTAAATTGATATGCACTGCTCTTATAGGGTCTCTCAAATTGAATAAAACTTTTTTCTTTTCTTATACGAGACTCACGATAGTTATAGTTGCTATATTGGGTTTAGGTGGCATGTAACCGATCGTTGTGGAAACCTATGAGAGTCGCCTTTGTTTAGTAGAGAACTTCTTTTGACTGTTATGATGACACGAGAGTAATAAATAAATACGTTTGCCCTGGGTCAGGACAGGTCATCTCAAAAGGAGCATTCCAAGCGTCAACCCACATTATCCTTACAACCATATTTTATCTACAATGCATTTGGAATTTCAAAAGGAATCCTTGAGTTTGTTCCAGCTTTTCTTATCGTAAGCAGTGAGTAGGTATGCATATGATACATCATCTAGATTTATTGACGAATGAAAGTGTTTCTTACAACCAACTAGGTTGTAAAAAAAGATGATTTAATAAAACCTTCGCATTTTACTGTGTGTGCATCACTGTGAACAACAGTAACTGAACAACAGTAATTGTCAGCCATGTCGTGAGCTAGGTAGTGACGCGTTCAAGCTTCGTCAGTTCGTCTACAATCCACCACCATCGCCTTTACTCTGCTTGCTTTATATAACTATAAAGCAAGGAGAACAAAGGCAAATCGCAGCATCATTCCAATCCAGTTCTGCCAAGCTTGCGAAAAGCATGCGTTCGAAACGCAGGAATGGTACTTCACGCCAGTATTTTATGACGGCGTGGTACTTTCCAGGTCGAGCCAGTCTTTTTAAGATATGTAGCCAACCGAAGGTTATGGCTAGGCTCTTCCAAGGTAAAAACACATCATCATCATATCAACCCAAAGACATCCACTGCTAAAAAGGCCTTTCCATAGATTTAAATAATTATGTCGTCATTTGGGGGGAATTTGCCAGTACTCAGCATGATTGGCAGGTGGGTTGGAGAGCACAGTATGGCTACTACTGGTTTAGATTCCCTTAGTCGCCTTTACAACATCCACGGAATGAGGTGGAATTGTATATTCTATATTTAATCCGGATATCACATGGAAAGTGATCTCCGAGAAGACGGCGGTGCGCTTGTGGTCATATGCCGCCGTGTGTGCAGTACAGCGTACAGTGGGGTTTGGAGAGATCTGTTATAACCTCCCCCGAGATGGCCCTTTACCACAAGGCCAATCATAGACAAGCTGCCGCATTACGTCATCCGTCACCCGCGTCTCTTTGTTATCATTGCCAGACGCAATTTACTCATTAACGTCTCACGTAACACTCAGGAGGAGAATCCATTGTAAGCCAGGCGTCATAATTTCTAGCAAATTCACTCCATCAATGAAAACGAGACTATTAGAGTAATTGTATAATTTATCTTATATATTATGTTCAGTAACTTCAACGTCCAATACAAATTCAACCATCTTAACCGTCAAACTCTCATAACAAAGTATTAGTGGAATTAATCAAAACTTATCACTAGCACTACTTGGTATATAGATAGCATTAACTATGATTGATATAGCGAAACAAACAGATATGGTTGCCTATTCATTGTAATACAATAAATCTATTTATATCAACAACAAAATATTTAATGTAATACTGAAGTTTTGTATTTGATACGAGCTGAGACCCGCGGTTTCACCCGCCGTTTAATTGAAAAGAAGTTGGATTATTATTTAGAGTACTTCGGTATAGACACGTGCATTGAGTATGTATTATATATATATATTGAATTTCACGGGTTTTAATTTTGCTGCGCAGAACCTTGTTATTTTTCTAAAATAAAAGTAGCCTATGTTATTCCTTATGACATCAACTATCTGCCAGTGAAAGTCCCGTAGAAATCGGTCCAGTCGTTTCGGAGATTAGCGGGAACAAACAAACAGACAGACAAAAAACATATACATATTTTTTTGTTGCAGGTATCGTAAATACTTTCACATGCATTTTGTAAAAAACTGTTATTTTTACACATTTTTACATTACAAACAGACTATTTTTTTTTGTATCTAGGTATACGTAATTAGAATAGCCGTAGATACTAATTAAAGACTTACGGCCGAGCACTGAATCGCCACTTATTTATGTCCCCCTAAACTATTTTTTAGGGGACATAATTATGAAGTGGCGATTCATTTACATGAATTCCACACACAATACATACATGCCTCAGCTGAGCGTTTATTTTGAGGGATTATCGCTTAAATTGAATATTAACATGAGAGTTATCAACTTAAATGAAGGTAAAGGTGATTGATGTTGATAACATCGATAACTTATCTCAATCCGTGGACTTCTATCACAAAGTTAAAGAAGTCATAGCTATTTAATAAATGTTATTTTAAACATATTTGTTAAGATTTGATTTCCGTGTGACGCCGGCTAAGAATCCAGCTGGATAAGAGATTTTTCAAATCTATATTACTTCATATTGTTATTAATATTTTAACTACGCTTAAAAATTGCTTTTATGGCTTTATAATGCACAAAACTATCGGTATATAATTTTACACGTCAAGAAAAAACGTGTTTTTGTACGCTTTAATGCAAAACATATATATATGGACACACTATACCAATTGTAACATCGCAAATATTTGTTTTTTATTGTTTTACAAATAAAAATAATCAAACTGACAAATGACTCGAAATTCAACATAAAAATGCGTGCGTTAAATCGTTATCGCGCATAGATAATGTGGAACTTCTTTCTTCATCTGTTTTGTGTATAACACAGGTAACAATAAATGTATATACATCTGATAAATTTAACGAAGTAAAAATAACTGGTTAGCTTATTTCGCATGGCAAATATAAGCCTCGGTGGCGCAGTAGGCAGCGCGTAAGTCTCATAATCTTAAGGTCGTGAGTTCGATCCTCACCCGGGGCATATCTTTTGGTTATTTATCGCTACACTCTGCAACTAAATTAGAATCTATTTTTGTTAATTATTAGTGCTCTACTGCGTTTCACATTTATTGGACCCGACCCGGAACAATTATCTGCAGATCATACAAATATTTGTTCCTTGCAGGAATCGAACCCACGACCCGCAGTAGCCGAATTATGAGAAATAAAAATCTCAAAATTGTATTGCTTCCTTTTTTTATACCTATCCGTTTTTTCCTCATGGTGAATTATGGAAAATCCTCTACGACAGCGGTCGGCAATCAGCGCCCGGCGGGCTGGTTACGTGTGTCGCAGATGGTTTGCGTCATGCGTCAATCGTGCAGAAGTCGCTGTTTAACGCAATTTTGGTGTTACGTATTTGCCGATAGCGATTAAACAGGCGAACATCTCTGGTGCACACTCTGTCTAACGCTCAATGAACTAAAAATTGCATGCTTCTATACTTCAGGCGATTTGCCACCGATGGATCCTTGGCTACGCGATAGCTGCTGTCTCATCTGATCTCGCTGTTTTTAGCTAATCTTAACTGTTAGCTGATCAGTAAACGACTGGCGAGGTTAAACAACGCCTGGTGCGGTCAGTCTATAGATGGATGACGGCATAGTAGTATTAGAATTGAGCGTCTCCATGCTTCGGAAGGCACGTCAAATCGTCGGTGTCAGTTATTATCATTAGACGACAGTCGTTCAGCCAATTCGGAGGCCTTTGGGCGGCTTGAATGACTGATACAAGGTTGACAACTAAACACATGAAAGAAGAAAAAGATCCTTCGGTTTAGACTCCCTATAAGCCCACAACGCACTCATGTCGGTCGTTGTGGTGATACACACGGCATATATTTATTTGAATATTTGTAATGAACGTGGTAACGAGAAGAGCATGTCATTCGCCTGGTGGTAAGCTCGTGCCTGCCAATAAAAATTGTAATGCTACCCAGGAGCAGTCCTATGGCATTAGTTTTTTTTTTTAACCAGAACTCGGTAATGTTTAAATACTATCTTGCAACTGCAGTAGCTGGACTCTTAAAATAAAAAACCAACTACAAACAAATTTGCCGTGTGGTGCCGGCTCAGAATACCACCACCCCATCTCCTCTCGTGGGTGTCGTAAAAGTCGACTAAGAGATTAGCCGGAGGATGGGCAGCAGCGTCCTTCGAGTAAATTAACAGCTCAACTGCCATCGCCAACCCGTCTGCCAAGCGTGGCGATTATGGCAATACCCCCCAATGAGCCCACAACACACCCATATCGGTCGTTGTGGTGATTTTTGGGGGAGGCCTGTGTCCAGCAGTGGACTTCATTCGGCCGAAACGACGACGAAACAAAATTAAAAATTATGACATGCGGTCCTCCATGAGCGCCTTACAAAAAGTTTCGGATTCATACTCTACGGGGTACGTAAACTTATTATATTTTTTTATTAATCTTAATATATAGTGGTATTGTGAATGGCCAGCTTTGTAATAAGTAAGGCTAGAAACGCATTCATCATAAAGATGTTTTGATATAATTGTTTTGTTTATTAACTTATGTTCAAAGTGTATGCTTTTGGCGCGGAGGGTGGCAGGTTCAATCACGCTTAGGATAATTATTTTTGTGTTGTAAAATATTTTTAGTTCATTTTTCATAGCCCTGATAATATTACAGAATCTTACTGAGAGCAATGAATTCTTCAGCATATTTCATTCCCAGAGGAAATTCAACTTGATATTTTTATATATGTCATTAATTGGAATTTTATTTTTATCATCATCATCAGCCTATATCGGTCCACTGCTGGACATAGGCCTCTCCCAGCGTGTGCCACAACATCCGGTCATCAGCATTTATTTGTATGCAAGTTCATAACTTTTACATTGCCATGACTAAAGTGCGGGAAAGAGGTAGTTTAAGGGAATTAATAATAAACATTGAGAAAACATATGAAATTTCTTACAAATAAACAATTTAACTAATTAAACAGTAGAATAATGTAACAAGTAAATGTGTTGATTTAATTTAGAAGAAATGGAAACAACGCTACGAATTTGTTTGCGTTACGAGGGCGGCACTGAAAATTTCGGGAATCAAGGAAGTGACACAACATTACTATTTAAAAATGTATTTATTGCTTTTCGAAGTATTCTCCGCGAAATTTGACACATTTTTCCATACGATGGAACCAATCATTGAAGCAACCATTCCATTCGGAAGTTGGGGTCTCCAAAATGGCCGTTTTGTAGGCGTCCACAGCTTCTTTAGGTGATGAAAATGTCTGTCCACGCAATTTATTCTTTATTTTAGGGAAAGTATAGAAATCATTAGGGCTTAGGTCGGGGCTGTACGGCGGATGGTCTAATAATTCTATGTTTTCTTGCTCTAAAAACTCCTTTGTTCTGTGCGCGGTGTGAGAACTCGCATTGTCGTGATGGAGGATGATGCGGCGGTTGCAGTTCTCTCTACGGAGTTCAGAAACGACCTGTGGCAAACAAATGCTAGCATACCATTCTGCATTAACCGTTCTTTGTCCCTCAAGAGGAATAGTCGTAACATGGCCGGTTTTGGAGACAAACGTGGCCACCATTTTTTTTGCAACACTCCGTGAACGAACAATTTTTGTTGGCTTTAACTCATTTTCGAACACCCAAACTCGTGACTGGTTTTTTTTTTCGGGCTCGTACGCATATATCCAGGATTCGTCACCTGATACGATGTTGTTGACGATGTGTGACAAATGCTGTATATTTGAGGATCCTGCGTGGAATCTTTCGAGAGTTCTGACGCACCAAGTAACGCGAGCCGCTTTTTGCTCTTCACATAGCAAATGCGGTATCCATCGGGAAAACAACTTTTTTACACCTAATTGTTCATGCAAGATTATTTGTATTTGACTCATGCCAATGTCTAAAGTTGCCTGAATTTCGCGGTATGTCACATGTCGATCTTCCTCAATCAGCTTACGCACAGCATCAACGTTTTCTTGGGTGACTGCAGTTTTTGGACGACCTTGACGAGAATCATCACTGAGCTTGACACGTCCACGTTGAAATTCAGCAAACTAGCGATAAATTGTGGTTTTGGATGGGGCTTCATCACCAAATGCAGAAATCATCCGGTCAACACACTGTTTTTGTGTTAAACCACTTGACTATGACTTTCGCATAATAAATCATCGCTCTTGAATTTTCTCGAGTCAATTCCATTTTCTCAACGACTAAACAAGTTTGACAAAACCTTGTGACAAGACCGTGAATCTTTTTTTAAATAAATAAATGGTATTCGATTTGTAAAACCAAGGAGTTTTCAATTAAAAAGATTTTAATATGACAGGAACAGTGGAAATATTCCATTCCCGATACTTTTAGTGCAGCCTATGTACTTGTGCATAATACTTTCCCGTGCAGAGTAGGCAAAAGGCTCTAGCTCATACAGCCATGAACGTAACCAAAATGCTTTTATTTGATAGTGTAGAAGTGTTAGTCAGTGTTTAAAATTTCGATAAAATAATTTAACGTCCTGAAATACGCTAAAATTATATAGTATTAAACGAATAAATCTATGCGGAATCCTACTAGTGAGGTCATTTTTTAAGATTGAATAGCGTCTTGCGAAATTTTAATGCGGGAACAATTTGTCGGACTTCTACGATATTTGCCGAAGAACCGCGGATATGACAGGCACTTACGGCCGAAATTAATAATCAATCTAATCCCAAAATCTTCAGATTGATGATTTTGAAATGAATCCGTTGTTATATATATAAATATATATTATGTCTTATTTTAATAATCCACGATATTTTGCATGGTGCCTCAGTAAATGCTTAAGATGATGTACCGAACACAAAAAAAACTCATGGTAAAAATCCATTTCTTTCTTTTGTGTGATGTCGCTACCGTGCGCCGTCTGTTTGGTTTAACGTTACAGACTATCTAAATCAGTCAACCAGCCCTGTCCGCCATTGTCTTACTAGATGCATGTATATATATATATGTAAGTATATTTTCCTTAATCGCCTTCGGCCGTGTGTCACTGCAGGGGTTCCAACTGAAAACCAGCGCTGGGTGCCTCGCGCCCAGCAAACCTTGACCATGACCGTTTCGGCACGGGCATGCTCGACAGCAATAAATACTGTCAATTAGTTGGTTAAGGGTAATCTTGTTTTTATTTTATATGATTTTTATACTTTTATAATTTGATTAATGCTGTCACTATGTGCCGTACCGATAAATGTATTTCTTTCTTTCTTCTTTCAAAGTTTTCCCCATTACATATATAAAAAGTTAAGCGGTATTTTACTTAGATTTAACCAAAGACTAATTATTATATATAGAGCATAACAAGATGTTTCTTTGAATGAGTACATTGAAGTATTTTTTACAATAATAATATAATAATAATAATAATAAATTCTTTATTCTCAGGCTACTTCGGCCCATAGATATATACCTTACAAACTAACATAGATATTATAATAATACAGATTTATTTTTATTTTATTTATTTATTTGTTTATTTGTTTATTTCTCACCACAATAAAAGTTACAGTATTGTACAATATTTGAATTATTTGTGTACATGTATTTATAAATATTATATATGACAGACTAATGTGTTGCTCAGGAGTTTGTTGCGCCGTTTATTCTCCCCAGCTTTCTACTACTGGAAAATGGTCAACCTTTGCTTAGTCGCAGCTATCCTGCCAAATGTTTATACGTATCTATAAAAATCAATCTAGATTACGCCCTCATCCAATCTCCATAACATCCCACGCATTTGTTGAATCTTAAACATTTAAATAACGATTGTCATTTCTTCTCGTTTTGTATAAAACAATAAAATCGTATCAATACTCATGAGAATAAATTTCAATACGACGCCCAATATATTTCATTTGGCCTACGCGATTTGCGTAGTCAGCGGGGCACCGTAATAAAAATGGTTGTTATGTATGCTATCGGGCAATTTTGTGTGTGTCTGTTCGTCGAGATTTATCAAATTTCGAATTTTAGTTGAGAACATCTAGGAAAGTGAAGCAGTAAAATCTAAAGATACAGATCGTGTCGATCCATTTTTAATCGTATTTATTGACTTAGTTTGGGGTAGCTGTTCAGTCATTAATTTCTCATCCGATGTTAGCGAACGATAATCAGATATTCTTTCAGAATTACTGCAGGTAATTTCTTACTTATAAAAAGCACATCCATGTATCAGGTACATGGCTTGCGTCTAAAATTTATCTATAGATAGATGTAGGAAGGTTACTCATGATTTCTGCTACGCCATGTCTGTGTATCATGTACGCAACCCATGTCTTATCCTTACCAAATCTTACGTGCACCACCCGTGTTATGTGGTAGGTTTCAGTTTTGTTGGAAGCTCTATCTGGAATAGTTCAGCTGGAATTTCTTCACAATTAGACAAACTTCGTATGGCCAAACGATCTCCGAAGTTTTTTTTTTTTTGTATCTTTTGAGATATTTTTCCAGTTTTCTGTCGGGTCCATCGGATTTGCATTTATTATCCATCATGAAATATTTCGAACACAGAACAACAACAACAACAAAAAATAGTTTTAGGACTAAACTATTTTGCAGCCCCAACCGGTTACTGTACAAAAACAGATATTGAAATTTAACAGCTAGACCACCGATGTATTAACTAATGTAATTATAAAGTGTAGATTCTAAAGCGCTATAGGTTGCCGAGTGAGTCGTAGAGGCTATATATATACATCGAAAAAACAGCTAATGTACAACAATCACCACATCATATCGGCCAATTATACGTCCACAGCTGAACAAAGGCCTCCCCCATAGATTTTCACAACTGTGTCATCATTTTGGGGGGTATTTGCCAATACTCACCACGCTTGGCTACTGTTTCACAGAAGGGACGCTGCTGCCCATCCCTCTAGTTTAGATTCCCTAAGTCACCTTTTACGACATCCACGAGAGGAGATGGAGTGGTGCTATATTCTTAATCTGGACACCACGCCGAATCACCACAGTTATTATTTAATTATTAATTTAGGTTAATTATTCCTTTCCTAATTTGCTATTTTTAATATCAAATGACAGAATTGTTATTTATTTGATATAAGACGTAATGCGATGGCGTCTGGTACATCGATATCCTTGTGGTAATTATATAAATAGAGATCTTTTATTAAGTGACGAGTTGATTTTAATACAAACGGTAAGAGAAGAATTGGCGTATAAGCCAGTAGCCACACAAATCGCAAGTAACGCCGTGTGGCAAATCTAGTGTCACACCAAAATGGATAACAATATATTTTTATCACTAAAACTGGTAGGCACAAGTCTTTTTGGCGGCTGGCAATTTGTGTGCCAAACACTAAACGAAACACGATATTTCAGGATTTGGTATACCATTGCTGTTTTTCAATTACGCTTCAATAACTTTTGATGAAAATATACGGCGATGGAATACACTGCAGCGAAAATTATGCGACTATTAAATATTGCACTAAAATCTTACATTGTTTTGCTGTTGAGTTGTCTGTTTTTAATTATATATACTGATAATGTACTTTTTATGTTTACCCGACTACGGCGAAGAAAAACGGAGGGTTATGATGTTGACTGGTATGTATGTACGTGGGTATGTCTATATATGTGTATCATGTACATCTGTTCCCTCAGATTGCCTAAACTACTCGTCGTTTTTGAATAATGAGGTGCCGTTGGAATCGTCATGCTATTTCGCAGGTTATAGGCTACAGGAAGTTACATAAAACTCAACATAGCGGTTCATAGCGGACATAAACTGCTACCTAAAAAAATAAGATTAATGAATATGTTCCAAAAATAAATAGATCACCTATAATTTTACATACCCATTTAATTTTTTATTTTTATGTCCAATAAATTGGACTTTTCCAACAACGACCTCTAACCTGATATTTTTATTTGTTTTTGTTATATTATATAATGTGGTTAGAGGAGTCCAGAACAGATGTTCATGGTCTTTGTTTCAACTTAACGATAGGCTAAGATTTAGGCTAACTTAAATAACTTTGAATTAATCTTCATAATGGTTTAATAAAATTTTCCTACAGCAGTAGTACCTTTTTCCGTATGGTGTACGGATTAAGAATATAGCACCACTCTATATCCTCTCGTGGATGATGTAAAAGCCAACTAAGGGACTCTTAACCAGAGGTATGGGCAGCAGCGTCCCTTTTGTAGAACTGTATCCATACTACGCTCACCACCCCGTCTGCAAAAGTGGTGGGTACTGTCAAGTTCCCCCCAAGATCAAGACACATTGGGGGCCTTTGTTCAGCAGTGGACGTCCTTTGGCTGATCTGATAATGATGATGAAAGCAGTAGGATGGAGAGTACCATTTTTATTTTTATTTGCAAGTACACATAATGATAGGTAGATTGCACATACTTATATATTTCTATAGGATCACTACCATTGATATTCAATTCAATGTTAAAACACTTTCAAGGCCTAAGCGAAATAAACCAATTTCGTCTCGTCAGGTTTCCAAGATACCAGGTTCCTACTTGCAAAGGATTGAAGCCCGTAAAAGCTACAGATAATGCTACTTATATAAATCGAATGAAACGAACTTTTGAAGTAAAAGGAGTGAACGAAAGGCATTACAAAAATAAGAATCTCGGCACCGAAATCTGTCTTTTGAGATAGTATTGTAAGTACATAAAACCTAATTTCATTGTAAGGCTCTGTGAAAAGTACATAATGTAATATAACAACATTACGCTAAACATATTTCAACGTAGGCATTAATCTGAATAAACATAACATTGGGCCACCAAACACGCGACGAAAATAGCAGTTAGCAGCAGCTAACGCTTTGTTGTGTGGTGCCGGCTCAGAATGCCACCACCCCATTTCATACCGTGGGTGTCGTAAAAGTCGACTAAGGGATTAACCGGAGGATGGGCAGCAGCGTCCTTCGAGTACATTAACAACTCAACTGCGATCGCCAACTCGTCTGCCAAGCGTGGTGATTATGGCAAGACCCGATGAGCACAAAACACACCCATATCGGTCGTTGTGGTGATCTTTGGGGGAGGCCTGTGTCCAGCAGTGGACTTCATTCGGCCGAAATGATGAACGCTTTGTCAATTGGTCGCGGAATAAAAAAATACATCATGTAATTTCTCCACCTGGGGGAAGGACGGAGTAGTATGACGGACCTTTCCCGGTTTAAATGTCAGTGGTCATCTTCGCCACTGAAGGGGAGGGGGCACATCTTTTAGAGGATTACTTTAAAGTAGTCACGCCCTCTAGCGGAGGAGAGGTGACTGTATAGAGGCCACCTCACAAGCACGTCTCGGAGGGAGCGCTTCTAATCTACCGGGCGTGTGAACTTCCATAAAAAATTACGTGGTGCAATAGCTGATTTATTGTTTTAACTATCGATACCTAAAGCCGTGTGGTATACGGAAATCCGTGTGTGTGTACAATTTAGTACACACGGCTACACATCAAGCTATATAAAATCCAGTTTACGCTGATCTCCCATCATACCAAAAACCTATACAATGAGAGGTCAGCTTATACTGGTTGTCAATAGCTTGATATGTAGCCGTGTGTATTGTGTGAAATTATTATACTGATTTGGGAGTATCGTGGACTGATTCACTTGATTAAAGGTTACAGATTGCTTGCGTGTGCGTACGTTTCTTATAACCACGTTTGCCTAATTGTTTCATTAATGACAATTGCCTTGTTAGTGCATAGATATTTGCGAATTACCTGCTTGCTTAACTTTACCAGTGATGACATGGCACAGAGGTGTGGTCTGACTATGGGCTTCATAAGAAAGCTCAAGGTCTCTCGGTGAACTATGGCGAGAGCTATGCATGTTATTTCTTTACAACATCAAATCAGAAATGACAAGATCCGTAGAAGAATTAAAGTTGCCGACATAGTTGAAAGGATTAGTAAGCTGAAGTAACCATGGGTGGGGCACATTGTTTATAGAACTGATGGCTCTTGGGGCAAAAAGATTCTTGAGCGGAGACCGCGCTCAGGAAAACGCAGCGTGGGACGACCTCCTACAAGAAACCCTGTGATGGTCACTGGGAGTCGTTTGATGTGGGTGGCATGTAACCGGTCGTTGTGGAAATCTATGGGGGAGGCCATAGTTCAGCAGTGGACGTCCTTCGGGTGATATGATTAACTTCGCCATACGCAGTACCTACATAGGTAAAAGGAGTGATTGTTTTATCTCGATATAATAAAGTAAGATTAAGAAAGAGTAAAAGCGTGGTGAGTGTTGGCAAATACCCCCCAAAATGGCATAATTGTGGAAATCTTTGAGGGAGGACTTTGTTCAGCAGTGGACGTATAAATGGCTGATATGATGAAGAATTCATACAAATCAAACTCTTTGACCTACAGACTTATAAAGTATTTACGCCAGGTGTACGAGCAGGAGAACAACCGTAAATTTGCCGTGATCAGCAATTTTACGTACATTGCAGTATTTTGTACGCGTCACGGCTAGTTCACCATCACCACGCGTATAGTGCATTCATCTAACACTAGCATTTAATTATGAAATCAAACTTAGCAGTATTAATCAGATCATTTATTTTTACATTTTGTTAGATATTACATAGTAATAAACAGTATCGATGCGATCGAAGATCCAATTACTATAAATAACACTCCTATAGAATATGTTAACGAATACACCTACTTAGGTCAGCTGATGTCTACGCCTGAAACACCAAGCGACCCAAGAGAAGACGGTAGCACGCATGTGGTCACGCGCTGCCGTGGGACGCTTTGGGGGATCCTTTACAATCCCCCCGAGGGGGTGACCGCTTTACAGTCACCCTCTCTGAGATGTGCCTATAGGCGTAGCACCAGTGGATTGCTCTAGTGTGATCATACGAGGAGCCTCCCTTAGGTACCGAAGATGACCGCTCCAGTGGTTTTAGCCGGTAGGAGTCCGGCATACCCCTTCGCCCCTCCTCGGGGCGAAGGAAGTTCATGAAGATATTCGGCTGGGCACCAATAAAAAAAAAACTTCAACTGATGTCACCAAATGATCTCATGCCGAAAGAAATAGAAACTAGGATAGGCAAATCATGGAAAAGATACTGTTCCTTAAAGGAAATAATGAAAAACAAAGAAGTTGGCATGTTCTTTAAGAGGAAACTGTACAACACGTGCGTGCTACCCATACTCACCTACGGCTGCCAGACCTGGGCTCTCACAAAAGCACAAACCAAAAAGTTTGCAACCTGCCAGATCTGGAAAGAAGCAACGTAAGGAAAGCTCCGAAAATACGGAATCAAACAATAAGGACAACCACGAAAATAACTGACATCGTTACAAAAATAAGGAAATTGAAGTGGAGATGGACAGGGCATGTTATGCGCGGCATAGAAAATGGAAAAAAAAAATTATGTTTTGATGTCCCAGAAACGAAAAAAGAAAACGCGGAAGGTAGTTTCGGGTGCATTAAGGCCCTTCTTAAGTTTGAAAGAAGATGGGAAGACGAGATAATGGCCATAGCAGGAAAATCATCGACACGAAAAACGAGAGAGAAAAGAATGGAGGAGGCCTTTGCAAAAATTGGGCAAACAGACCAAGTTGTCGATGTCGACTAACCACATTGAGTTAATAGATAAAGTTATTACCTAATAAAAAGAAAATGACACATAAAATATATGTATATGTATCAGTCAGGATTTATGTAGGTTCAAATAATTGTGCCTAAATAAAGGCTAAATCCAAAACCTCCTCGTATCATTTAGCAATCAATGTACCTAACCCGTACACCAGGCAAGGTTGTCCGTTGGCGTAGAGTTGTAATGTAAACTAGGAATATTAGCCACTGTTTTCGGCGCTCCAATTTATTGGTATCCGTCCAATAAGCCAACAAATAAGGATACAACATAATCGTATAACATTTCGTTTTCGCTGTACAATCGCCAAGGAAATACATCTGGAAAAAACCTAGTGCAAAAATCTAGTCGTGTTATGATTTGATCACGGCTTAACAATTTCTATTTACCAGACAAAGATTTACATCTTCATGAAAATGTATTTTTTGAACGACCGATCAGTACTCCCTCAGAATATCAATTAGAAGATTCGTACGGTCGTGAAATGAGATCAGCGCCACAAATGTGACGTGTAATTCGGAAATGAGTACGGTTAAGGTAGGCGTACGGTGGCGCCCGATAACATCGGATTCGAAACAAGCCGACAACAACCTCGATCCGGAGCTTCGAAAACTGCGAGCTTACAGTCGAGCTAAATTAGAATTCTCTTGATATGATGACACATTACTTGCTAATTCAGAATCGAGGTATGTTATGCATCCAAAAATAAGTATGGAAACTTTTATATTATTATAACATTCGTGATAAGTACAAAGACCAAAATAGTGTTTACTTTTTAATAATATAAAAGGTCCTACTCCACGTAAACGATTTGATTTGTAATGTCTGTTTTATAGTTGGATGCGGGCGGCATGTTACCGCTCGTTGTGGAAATCGATTGGGGAGGCCTTTGTTCAGCAGTGGACATCCTTTGGCTGATATGATGATGATGGTCTGTTTTATCTAGTTCGCTATTTTAAATTTAAATTACGTAAGGATTTTTCCCGCAACTGTACTTGCGAAGATCAATTTATACACCTCCATTATGTTTGCTTACAGTAAAATTTATTCTTGTATTAATGGAAAAGAACACGGGGGACATTACAGCACATTCTGATACCCATCTTCTGGTTTTATATTTGTTTTGCATTATTTCAATGTAGAAATGATGTTATTAAAGAAAGGCGTATGAGATAAGACGTTATAAGGTTGAAGAAAAGTGATATGGATGTTAATATATTAGGTCTTACTTTAATCTTAAATAAATTAGGTTTTTTTTTTCCTGTGGCAACACTACAGCTAACAGCTGATTTAAATTTGTCCGTAAATTTTATATTTTAATTTATGTTTAAAATCATAAAGATACAGCCTTATCCCAATTAATCACTACTTAATTGTTAAAATAAGTGTATTATATAATAATAATAACGTTTTGTGTATCAATTGTTCGATAATAGAACAGATGAATCAGTGAGGTTAGTCATACTTTGCATGTCATTATCATCTCATAAGGTATTGTTTTGTTGATTATTCTATTTATTTGAATAGAATTAGTATCGTGAAACCACCTACATATTAATTAGAATCGGTCAATACGATAAATATACCGATTAGATTGCCATCATAACGTAAACATAACCTTAGTCAATTTAAGTTAGGTTTTACAACTTCTCATTATTTTGTCTCTTTACTTCTATTTTTTCTCGCTTGCTCAACCATGATGACTCGCAGGGCTATTGCTCGTGAGGAGGAGTTGAAACTACAACTTACATTGAAAGAATTAAAGGCCTCGAAGGAGTTGTGCGACCAACTTGACAAAGAAAGAGATGGCAATGAAAGGGAACTTATAGATATATTAGACAAGAATAGAAAGTTAAAAACCGAAATGGCACAGCTACATAATAAATTCACTGATGCCATAGATGCCCGGGACAGGCTCCAAGTCATTGTAGACGGATTCAACGAATGTAGTATTGAATATGAACAAGCCCTGACTCGTATACATGTATTAGAACAGCAGCTACAGGAGGCACATAGTCAGATCACACTGCTGGAAATGACTAAACTTAATGTCACAGCTTCACTGAATCAAAGTTTATTTGATGAATTGGTTCCTACTGCCCCGAGCATGGTTTCTGCTTCAATTAATATAAATCCATCATACCCAATACATCTGACATGTGATATTGAAAACAACTCATGTAATTTGGTGAGGGTTGTTAATTGCAGCAAAAACAAATTAAAGAAATACATAAAAATTAATCATTACATTAAAAAAACTCAAAAATTGGTAAAAAGACAGAAATTTTTCATCAAAAATGTTAAATTAAACCGAGAAAGATTGCAATTACTGAAAAAACTAGACATGTACTCATTCAACTTAGAACAATGTACTAGGAGATACAAAGTTGACACCGGAGACTTGCAGGATGAGCTTCAGCATCTTCAGGAAAAACTCAACTCTATGACAAATAAATACACCGCCTCAGAAAAACAAATGAGGGAGTACGTACTAGCAATGAATGAATTGGTGGGCTCACATCATACAAATACCTCTGAGCATTCTCAATCACCACAAATTCGCACTAACAAAAGTGATTATAACCTGTCACCTAACCATTCATTGTCTCTATGTGATACCGCCATGCCAGAATCTTGTGTTAGTTTACCAATTATCAGTAGTTACCTAATAAAAAGCTTTGGATGTATGAAGAACAAAAATGATATTGTAATATTTAGTGATGAAATTGGGAAGGATATAGGGCGTTTACTGACAAATAAATATGAAGGACACTCAATCATAAATTACTGTATGCCTGGTCTGTCCCTTTCAGGTATAATGAATAAAATAATTAATTATAAGTTTAGTCGGGACACCACACTCTTAATTTTTGTGGGAAATAGGGGAAATGTGAACAAGAGAGATTTACAAAATTATTACAGCAGTTTATGCAATGTTAACTTAAGAAAAATTGTAATGTTCACATTCCCATATAGCAAAACCTTGCCACAGGAAGAAAATGACTTTAGATACCAATTGAATATGACATTGCATACTATGACATATAATAATAATTTATTTCATTTAATTGATACTAACAATTATGTTAGTGATAGTTTTTATTTGACAAAAGATATGTACTATCTTTCTAATTATTGTAAAAGACAGATAGCTGTGTCGCTATCATATTTTTTATGTGTATCAGCCAAAAATTTGGCTAAACAAGTTGCTTCTATTGAGCAATGTTCTAGTTTTGACATTAGTGATTATTCAGCCAGTAATTTGGCTATACAAAATGACATGGAAAATAATTTAAATTAGAAAGTAAGACAATGGAGGGAACCTCCTGCTTAAAGCTATTTAGTTCAAGTAAAAGCCCAAGATTTAGTAATTTATGTAAGAATTTAGACACTATCAACCTGGTGCATCAAAATATTCAAGGTATTATGGGCAAAGATTTAGAAATTGAATTGTTCATGAACTGCAATAACATTGATATTTTATGTATTACAGAGCATTGGCTAAAAAGTCACCAGTTTATGTTCAATTTCAATAATCACCAGGTTGGCAGTTCGTTCAGCAGAGAAAATGCAATACACGGTGGCTCATTAATTATAATCAATAATCAGATTAAATTTAAAGAACGTAAAGATCTTGTGAGCCTCTCTGTTGAACAAACAATAGAAATAGCCTGCGTCGAATTGGAGCGGTTCATTGTATTAAGCGTATACAGACCTCCTTCAGCATTGTATGACTGTTTTGAAATAGTCATGGATGAAGTACTGCATAGAATCAGTAATTTGGACAAAACGGTTATCACATGCGGTGATTTCAATGTTAATTTATTGGAAAATTCTAGTTTAAGTGTAAAAATTCAAAGCCTTTTTCAGTCATACAATCTTGTTAATTTGTTTCTGGAGCCTACTAGAATTACTCAGACCACAGCCACATGCTTAGATAATATATACACAGATATTATACCATCCTACAAACAAGTTATTAATTTATTAGACTCGGATCATTGTGGACAACAGATTACTGTTGTAAACCAAAGAAAAAGTGTGGGTAAAAAGGATATCACTGTTTGTCCAAAAACCGCGATTCGCTTGGAAAGATTTAGAAATAAGCTTAGAAACAAATTAACTTTTTTGCCATATAATGATAATCCAAACATTTTATATAATGATTTTTTTAATATGTACTGTCAAGAATTTAATTCTACTTTTATCCCCAAGAAAATCTCGGTTAATGGAAATGCAAGTTTTAGTGAATGGGCTACTATTGGAATTCATATAAGTAGAAAGAGACTATATGAACTATATAATGAACGCACATATTTTAATAGTGATACTTTTAATCTATATGTGAAAAATTACTCCAAATTATTCAAACGAATTTGTCATATAGCAAAATCTCGTTATTTGAGTTCCAAAATAAAAAGTAGTGATAACATAATTAAAATGACTTGGAATATAATTAGTAGTGAAACTGGAAGAGCTAATACCCGGGACAGTGACTATAGCTTAATTATAGATGACAACATCATTAAATCAGAATTAGAAGTTGCTACAGCTTTTGAAAAGTTTTTTACCGACATTCCCGTTTCGACTACAAAGTCGCTGAATTCTTCACCCACTGTTGCGGAAACTATACTTAAAAGTAATGTTAACACTTGCAGTAATAAATTTAAATTTGATCATGTTAATTACAGAGATATAATAAGAATCTTTAACACGCTAAATAATAAAAAAACCGCTGACTTGTGGGGAAATTCCGTTAAAGTAGCCAAATCAATTATTGACATTGTTGCACCTGAGTTGGCAATAATTTTTAATGAATGTGTTGACCGTGGAAAATTTCCTGATCTTATGAAAAATAGTAAGATTATTCCTTTGTTTAAATCAGGTAGTACATCTGACCCTACAAATTTTAGACCTATTTCAGTACTACCTACATTTAGTAAAATTTTTGAAAAATTGATTTTGGTACAAATGCAAAGCTTTTTTGATAAGTATCATTTATTACATTGCAAGCAATTTGGCTTTACAAAGGGTCGTTCAACAACTGATGCCGGTGTTGAACTTTTAGGACATATTTTCGGTGCGTGGGAGGATTCACACGATGCCTTGGGCATTTTCTGTGATTTGTCTAAGGCATTTGATTGTGTTGTTCACGAAATTTTGATCAGGAAATTACTACACTATGGTATTAAGGACTCTGCGCTGGCTCTTCTTGTTTCATATTTGAGTAATAGGATTCAGAAAGTAGATATTAATGGTAAGATATCTCCTGGGTCTGTAGTTAAAATGGGAGTACCACAGGGCTCAATTCTAGGCCCATTTTTGTTTCTTATATATATAAATGACTTACCTTATACTGTAGGGGATAATCATGAGATAGTGTTGTTTGCAGATGACACTTCGCTTTTATTTAAACTCAAACGCCAACATCTGGCAACTGACGATATAAACAGCGCTATCTCCAGAGTGGTCAACTGGTTTAATGTTAACAATTTACTCTTGAACGAGAAAAAAACTAAATGTATGAAATTTACAACACCTAATGTTAAAACAGTAAAAGCCACTGTACAAATGAATGGTGCGGAGTTGGACCTTGTGGACACCGCAGTGTTTCTAGGTATTACTTTAGATTCTAAGCTGCAGTGGGGACCGCATATACTAAAATTGTCGAAAAGGCTTAGCGCTGCAGCATACGCAGTAATGAAAATTCGTTATTTAACAGTTGTAGAAACAGCGCGACTAGTATATTTTAGTTATTTTCATAGTGTAATGTCGTATGCTATTCTGTTGTGGGGTAATGCTGCCGATATCCAAACTATTTTTGTGCTGCAGAAACGAGCCATCCGATCAATTTATAAGTTAAGCCCTCAATATTCACTCCAACAGAAATTTAAAGAGATTAATATAATGACCGTTCCATCCCAGTACATTTATGAAAATGTTTTATATGTACATAAAAATATTAACCTCTTTACAAAAAACAGTGATATTCATAATATTAATACCAGGAACAAACACAAACTGGTTGTTCCTGCTACCAGGCTTCAGAAGATAAGCAAATCGTTTAAATGCCAATGTGTACGTTTTTACAATAAAATCCCAAGTGATATTCAGAAATTAAGCCTTAATAAATTTAAGTCCATAAAGCAGAAGTTGTGTAGAAAGGGTTTCTATAAAGTTACAGAGTATATGGACGACAAAAATGCTTGGGATTGAGCTGCTCCAATGTTCAAAGGCCGATATTGACATTATTGGGTTTGATGTATCAAATACCATTGCCATTAATTTTTATTTACTTTGACATTTTTTTATAATGGATTATATTAATTCATTTAATGACATTTGATTATCCCTCATCCTCAATTTGTTTAAGTGACACCAATTACTTTTTGGTGTTGGTTGTTTTTGTTTTATATTCGCTTTACTTAGATTTGAAACTGTAAGTGCGAGGGCCATGTGGATTATTAATTTATTTTGTTTAATTGACGTGATAGTTGTCTGGCAGTTTAGGTATGTCATGCTCACTCAAGTGTCCTGCTGATGGTGGCGTCGTGTATCGGGTCGCTTAGTTGCCCTACAATATGGTTGAGCCGAGCGACGCTGATGCATGCGTCATGCTCGTGAACGAGTGCTGTCTGTTGGGATTGGTCAGCTTAATGCTGCCATGGCAATTTAATCATAATTTAACATAAATATCAGGCTTGTTTAGTGTGGACTTTTAAAGAAGTTTACTTTTTTCTGCTACATTGTCCTCACATTATTTATTTTGAGAGCAATGTAACCAAAAATACTGTAACAATTATTATGATTTAAAAAGAGTAACCATGGAGTTTCTTGCCCGTTCTTCTCCATAGGAAATCAACATCTTGGAACGCGGCAACTAAAGCCTTGACTATTCATAAGTGCCTGTATATGGTTTTACATGAATAAAAATATTTTTATCTTATCTTATCTTAATCATCCATGATATTTTGCATGACGCCTTTGTAAATGATGAAGATAATGTAGAAATAATATAAAAATAAATCAGATTTATTTGTGTTGTCATCTTTTGTTTTTAACTAAGAATCATTACATTACTGACGGGATCTCTTAGTTGTAATAATATCCACGTGCATCTAGTAAGAACATTACGAATGCGGCCGGCTGACCGATTTAGGTAGGTAGTCAGCAACGTCAAGCGAAAGAGGCTGCGGTGGCGTTACACAATACAAAAAAAATGGTTATATACCATCAGATAATATTTAATAATACTTAATACTTCTCGGGGAGGATTGTAAAGGATCCCCAAGTTTCACTGTGCGCTGTGCTACGCACACGGCGGCACGTGACCACGTGCGCGACCGCCTTCCCGGGGTCACTTGGTATGAGCACGCAGACTCCCCAATCTGTGCGCCCGCGACCGTTGAGGCTCCCCACCATGTAATGACGGCAGGGGGCTCAGGCGTGTTGGACCTGGACGCCAGGGCTGTTGTTACCCCGGCGCCGTCTCGTCCTTCTCCGTGTTGGATTGGCCCTCTCCCGATCGATTCCTCGCTCGGTCCCCCGAGATTGGGCAGCACCCGGTGTAATGCACCTACTACCCTTTCGATTCGGGGGACAGGGCGCGAAGTGCTCTTCAAAGCCCCAACGACTGTTCAGGGTCAGCCCCAAGTACTTCATGTACAGGGTGGGCCACACCCTGATTTGCGCATCACCAACGCGTGTCCACGAACTGGGTGGTTCTCTGCTCCGTGGCAGTTTGTGGAACCATAGCGCCTCGGTTTTGTGAGGCGCTATCTGCAGACCCAGAGCGAGGATTTTGGCCACGATAATTGCCACCGCTTGCTCGGCAAGCCGAATGGTTCCCTCAAAGGACTCCCCACTGGCAAACACAAGGGTGTCATCAGCGTAGCACACCAAGCTGACGCCAGCGGGGAGATCGACACGCAGAACCGCGTCGTAGGGGAGGTTCCATAAGAAAGGGCCGAGAACCGATCCCTGCGGAACCCCACATGTAATCTCCCTCCGCTTTACGCTACCGTCCCTGCCCACGCAGCGAATGTGCCTATCGCGTAGATAGGCCCCTATGGTGCCCCCTAATCACGCCCCACGGGATGGAGTTGAAGGCGTTGACAATGTCTAGACTGACAGCCAATGCCACCCCACCCTGCCGGGACACTGCCTGTTCCGACAGCAAGCGGACGCGAAGAATCGAGTCGACTGTGGAACGCCGCTGCCGGAAGCCATACTGGCTTTGGACCCACTCGCGACAGGTGCTCAACGAGTCTTTGGGAAATTATTCCCTCGAACAGCTTCGAAGCCTCGTCGAGCAGGCAAGTGGGACGATATGCAGAAGGAGACTCCGCGGGCCTACCCTCCTTCCTTAGCAAAACCAATCTGGCTACCTTCCAGCCCGACGGGAACACGCTGCGACGGAGGCAACTGGTAAACAGTCGCCTGAAGCGGTCCCCTAGAGAATGCAGTGCATACACCCATGCAAGGCCCGGAATGCCGTCCGGACCCGGTGCGGTGTTGCGACTCTTCAGGCGGCCAATGGCATGGCCTAGCTCCCCTTCCGAAACCCCCAACTCTTCGGCCCAGTCCGAGGCAGTCGGAGGTGGGTTATCTATACACCTATACAAATAAATGAAATTGAAGTGTCTGTTTGTAATGTCAAAATAACAACTTTTTACTTAATGCATATGAAAGTATATACGGTACATACAACTTTTTTTTGTCTATCTGTCTGTTTATTCCCGCTAATCTCCGAAACGGCTGAGCCGATTTTTACGGGACTTTCACTGGCAGATAGCTGATATTATAAGGAATAACTAAGGCTTTTATTTTAGACAAATAATAAGGGTTCCGTGCAAAAATATTAAAACCCATGAAACCCTATGTATATACTTTATGTCAAGTGTCTACGCCGAAGGTCTCTAAATTATTTATAATTAATCCAATTTATTTTTAAATAAACGGTGGTTGAAACCGCGTCCCAGCTAGTATTTTATATAAGAGTCCTCTTATTTTCGTTTAATTAGTGGCTAACCTTGTGCCAGAGTTGTTCAAGCAACCCAAAGGCCTCCGACTTGGCTTAACGACTGCTGTCTAGTAACAACCATTGGGACCGACGATATTACGTGCCCTCCGGAGCACGGAGATGCTCAGTTCAAATACCGTTATACGGTCACCCATCTATAGACTGACCTTGCCAAGTGTTGCTCAACCTCGCCGATCGTTTACAGATCAGGAGTGCAACTTGCTATGAGCTTTATATAACAGTGAATTTCATACATAAAGTTTTGTGAGCTAAAAGGTAAAGCGGTTTCATCTTAGCATTAAAGATCCGGTGGGGGAAGCATTTCTCTTTAGACTAGATTGTTACATAAAAGGCTGTCTCACTAAAGGAACGTTAGAGTCTTTACTAAGTTGTGTTTCAGGATGTCTGTTTATGAAGCGTTATTTTAAAGACAGCACTTTGTACACGCTACAGCTTCAATAAACTAGTTTCGGTAGCTCCCCGCACAAAATATCTATGCTATTTTTTCTTAAGTGAAACGTCTTGAGTCGTGATGAGAGTAAAATTTCAAGACCAAAGGTAGATGCCCACTATATTACACCAGTAGACATTATCATCATCATATCAGCCAAAGGAATTCCACTGCAGAACAAAGGCCTGCTCCATAAATTTACACAACAGTGTCGTCATTTTGGGACGAATTTACCAGTACTCACGACGCTTGGCAGACGAGATGATGAGCTCAGAATGGCTGCTGTACCACAGAAGGGTCGCTGCGGCCCATCTCTCTGGCTTAGAGTCCCTCAGTCGGCTTTTACAACATCCACGATATCCATAGACATTTCAGCCTAAACTACGTGTATAGTTGTGAGTGGCATATGCACGGGCATAAGCGATTGTTTCCATGCTATAGTTGGTGACCTGAAACAAAGAAGTTTCATGTGTGTGACGTGTACTGAGAAACACGCACTTTTTTTAGGGTTCCGAACGTCCTAATGAAAAATGGCGTAACCCTTATAGGATCACTCGCGTGTCTGTCTGTCCGTCTGCCACAGCCAATTTGCTTCCAATCTACTGGACCGATTTAGTTGGAATTTAATACACAAATGGATTTCTGCGACCCAAACACACACGTGTAACGTAAATAAATGAATTTTGAATATGGCGGTCACTTTTGGGGGGCAATATGGATAATTAAAAAATAAAGTTTTGCAAACTGTACCGTGTAACATATACTCGTAAAATGGAAGGGCTTATTCTACTACGCCAGAGCCTTAACTAATGTCATATTGAATCATCATCATCATCAGTTCGGCCGAATAAAGTCCAATGGTGGACACAGGCCTCCCCCAAAGATCACTACAACGACCGATATGGGTGTGTTGTGTGCTCATTGGGGGTTTTACCATAATCGCCACGCTTGGCAGGCGGGTTGGCGATCGCGTGTTAGAAAGAAAGAAAGAAAAATATTTATTTCTTATCTGACACGGACATGACGCATAGCCGAACAACAAAAGTAATATAAAACAAAATCAATGACAATGCAAAAGTGTGCGTCCCGTCCGCACAAACAGAAATCGGTATATCACTCAGCTTGATGCATTGGCGTCGCAAAACCACTGCGCTGATATTCTGCGACATCCTTGTATATGACGTATTGACGTCGTCCGGTATTACATAAAACCATAAAATCTCCTTAAAATAAAATAAAACATTACCATTACTTATACTGGCGCTAAGCATAACAGTTGTATAAACTGAAAAAAATGTGTTTATGAGTATTTGTAATAATAAATAAATGTATATTGTTTTAGTTAAGTGTAAATTTAAATGGAACGCTGTCGACTCATACGCATTCGCGCTGTCATACTCACACAAATGTCAGATAATCCAGCGCCGAAACGAGCGGCTATTTTCTTTTTATTTGTTGTCGTTGTGGTCTGATGTTAAATTAAATAAACTAAACTACCATAACAATTTGCTTATCGAGTCTCATCTACATGTAATTTTGATATCCAATGAAATAAACGTTACAAGCACTAGTGTCTTAGAGCCTTGATTGTTTGTGTTGTGAGAATGACAACCACAAGCGCGTGGGATTATTATTGTTCCAAATAAATTTCCTGCTGAACCCAAAGATGATGGACACTTATTGTGCGAAAGCCTGGGTAAGTGACTTACGAATAACATGTCATAATACAATTATAATTCCAATTCTAATTCTACAGGGCAGTTTTTTCTTCCCCCTGTAAAACTACTACTTTTGCACATACGAGGTTTTTACTTGAAGGTGACGTTATATGAATAGTGATTACCACGATTCTACCAGTAACAGAACACAAGAAATAAGATAGAACATAACTAAGTAAAAATACATGTTAATGTACTCGAAGGACGCTGCTGCCTATCCTCCGGCTAATCCCATAGTCGCCTTTTACGACACCCACGGGATGAGATGGGCTAGTGCTATTCGTAGCCGGCACCACACAGCCACCCATATTGAATACATTATGAATAGTAACATGTCAACAGCATATAGACAATATACATAAATAGTTCATAAATTCTAACAAGAAGAGGCCAATGTGCAGCTTTGGATTGGATATAAAGTTCGCCATTCCAATCTCTCCAAAGTGACATGATTGCATTTTATAATTCATTTTTAGCGTAACGAACTTAGCATGAAAACACAAGTGCTAAAACTTTACAAACTGCAGAATGAATTCATACAGTCGTTAGCGCTCATAATGATATGCAAACAGCACTGCGTTTGTAAGTAGAACATGTTGTGAGATATATGGACCTGTCTTAATTTACAAAATGACACAAAGGGATCTCTGTCCTGTTGTGGTGGAACAATGGAAGTTGTTTGGTCATCCAACTTGACTCATCTCATACCATCATAGATTACAGATAAATACTAGTACATAGAATCCACAGATTACTATAAAATAGATGGTATCATAGATTAATCTTACTTTAAGATTACTTTACGTTATTCAACAGAATAATAATTGTTGCTTTTTTTTTAAGTGAAAACTTATTTTAGCGTGGTACGATATTTTTTGATGAGATAAAATCTACTATCGCGCCAAAAGAAGTTTTCACTTTTGTCGGCACTCCCGGAGTGCAATTTTTGAAGTGAAAACTTCTTTTAGCGTGGTACGATATTTTTTGATGAGATAAAGTCTCTGGACTCGCGACACCGTTACGAGACGCTTGAAGTGAAAACTTCTTTTAGCGCGGTACGCATATTTTTAGATGAGATAAAATCTACTATCGCGCCAAAAGAAGTTTTCACTTTTGTCGGCACTCCCGGAGTGCAATTTTTGAAGTGAAAACTTCTTTTAGCATGGTACGATATTTTTTGATGAGATAAAGTCTCTGGACTCGCGACACCGTTACGAGACGCTTGAAGTGAAAACTTCTTTTAGCGCGGCACGCATATTTTTAGATGAGATAAAATCTACTAACGCGCCAAAATAAGTTTTCACTTCTGTCGGCATTACCGGAGGGCATTTTTTAAAAAATCAGTGTTAACAATGACGGGATGGGTCAAGGCCCAAAGGCGGCAGCCCGACGGGAACTTAGAATTACCGTGCAGAGCCGAACTTTGCGTGCCTATGTCAAGAAAACCAGTATACATACATTAATACCGCGACAATACGACTAAAAATATTGTCTATCGCCTAAGTACTCTAAATGATTTATAAATAATTCGATATATTTTAAATTAAGCGCCGGGTGAAATCGTGCACAGCTATGAGTCGATAAAACCATAATCACAACGCTTGTCAAACAGATTAGTAACAACAATTGTAAGCAGCGTGATCTTGACCCCTTTGTAACTAGTACGTCATCGGCAAGGAGGTGCTTAAGCCTTGACTTTTTCAAATAAGCAGATGATTTGTACATTTCTATATTTAGCGTAGCAGTGCATAATCTGTATGTTCAAGCTTAAATTTGAATTTTCACTCCATTTCTATAAGCGAAGACTTGTTATTGGCTTTCCTCTTACTAATTTTGTGTTATTTTAGATTTATTTAGCTGTGTATTCCATGCTTTAATTAAATAAATAAATATCTTAATTCTAGCTCACATGACGCTGTCGCCCATCCTTATAAGAATTCGTTAGTTGTCTTTTACGTCACATATAGAGAGGTAACCTATTCTAGGGCTGTTTTTATCGGTTACTTTTGGTACGTTAATCTGAACACACATTTTCTCTCCCTGTCACTAAAGATATACTTCAAGCTACCCCAAAAAGTACCTCAGTCCAAACGGATGAGCTTGGAGTGGCGATCAATCACACTGATTTTGGTACCCGCCCCGGTGATACCAAATCCAGATTTACTTGAATAAGAAAGGTTTATACCATTCTTACTCAATTTTATGTTAGCGTTAATAGAATTCTGGACTGTTTTGAATTTGGTTATCACTATTCCAAGTCATTAATTTTACAGGACTGGTGTTTAATTATATAACTCTTATTACGAAAGAACGTAGTTTAAATAGTAATGTCTTAGGTACTCGCGATTACTGCTCATTATAATAAAACAATTGTAAACGGATTACATCACGTATTTTGATTTAGGGTTTAAGCCATCTTACTCTAGCCATTTGCCATCTGCTAGCCAATAAGATCGACAATCCCTCAGCATTGATAAGCTTATAACCTCCTATGCAAGCGATGCAGGGTGTCGGAGGCCACAATCTACGTCGGCGGCTGCCCCTGTCTGCCGTGGCAGGTGCTCGCACCCGCGTCACAGCGAACGCACCTACGCGACGTACTTTTGCACTACTTAACTCACTTATATCTACACGAGATGTGGACCTGTTCTCAGACAAACTCAACAAAATCATATCCACGGCTAGGGTCCACCTCACATTCTTCTTCCTTACTCCACACTCATAGTGCGTTAGGAGACGAGTCTTAAATTTTAACATTAAAATAAATATAGCATGCAAACAGTGGCTTCAGTAGGCGTATATTGAATTGAACTTGTTTGTAGACGTCTTGGGTTGTCCTGTTAAGTCTACAAAATGTTTTAACATTAAATAAATAAGGCCTGACTATTCTCGTCATGAGAAAGGGACCGTGCCCAGCTGTGGGACAGTAATGGGCTGATTATAATAACATAATTTCCTAACGTTGACGCTACTTAAATGAAAAAACATCCTAATTTTAATAGAGCAGGTTAATTGGCGCGTTCCACCACTGTTTGGAATCTTGTTATCAAAATAGAGACCCAAATAACATACGCCACTAAAAATATCTAGAGACTTTTGTGTAATTACTGCGTGCGTCCAAACAATTTTTGATTACAATTATAGTACGGTAGACAATAATCTTTTAAAAATCTGTAACGACGCCTGTCACCTTGGTCATCCCGCGACCACGAACCCTGCAAAGTGTTCGTAAAATATAATATGCGATGTAATCTGTTTAAAAGTGTTTTAGTATGTTTGAATGTTAGAGGCTTCATCACGAATAGGGTAACGCCTGTCATGGAGAAATGACTGGAGAGGTGACATGGTGAGGGTACCATGCTTCCGGATGACGCGGTATGAGCATGCAGACTCCCTAATTACCCGTGACTCCCGAGCGACGAGCCCGGCCGCTGGTATGTAGCAACCAAACCCATGGTCCGTATGGACTTCCTCCGCCCTGAAGAAAGGCGAAGGAGCCGGTCTTTTACCGGGTCCCACGTCCCCTTGCGGCCTAGCCAGCCACACATTCCTCTCAGACAGGCGTGTCCAGAACAGCGCATCGCCGCGCCATGCTGTCTTGGGCCTACTTCTGGTCTTCACCATATCTGAAGTGAGCGGTGTCTTGGATTAACACATTTACTAAACGTTGAAAAGTCACATTTGTACATACACGGACTGGACTCGCCTATTAGTTTAAAAATAAGTCCGTAAACCTTTAAAAGTAATACATAGAACATTTCGTTCTCTATCAGTTTTCAAAGAAGGTGACCAATAGAAACAATAACAATATCTCCAGCCATTAATTAATTACGATGTTATTATTTTGAAGGGCTATAATTGATGAATTTATTTGTTAAGTACAAAACAACTCGACAATTGAAATATACTTTATTATATTGTGTGCGGTAATGTTGCGTTTGACGAAATAACTCCTATAACTCGTACGCATAATTATGTACATTTAAGTACCTACTCTATAAGTTTTTAAACGCAAATTTCACTCATCTGAAACTATGATTCATGAAGACTTTTTCTTCTCGTGACCACGGTCAATGCATCTTGGCTGAACGGTCGAGGTTAGTCAAAATATTGTTTTGATTTATCTGTGCGCAAAAAGTCCCGAAATCATAGTCTAAGTTTGAGTACTCTATTGATTACAACGTCACCATTGATATTATACATTAAAAAGAAGTAGATATGTTACATGCGCGCCAAAAGTGTGAACCAAAACTCTCCCAATTGTAGCACCTTGCAATTAATTCGCCTAGATAGCTATCTCTTTTACTCTTGTAGTTTTTGTATCTTCTTTCTTACGACATAGCTATGCAGGCGAAACCATTTAATATGGACGTAATATATATATGGTATAATATCATTGAACGTCACGTAATGTTTTGACCGGCAAACCAGTGTGATTTAGTTTTAGTTGCTTTAAATTCTTTTTATGCAGATATACATAGAAATAATAAGAAATGTATTTATTTATACACAATACATACGCGAGTGCCGAGTAGGTAGGATATGTAAAATAATGCAGAATTCAAATCGTTAAGACCGTATGTGACAAAATAAAGCAAAATAAATAAAAAGAAAGAAAGACTTGTGTAAAATAATGCAGAATTAAAATCGTCCGTAAAAAGACCGTATGTGACAAAATAAAAAGAAAGGAAGACCTTCGAGTTTAGACCACGCACTGGAAAACGCAGCGAGGGCCAGCCTCTGAAGAGATCGACAGATGACCTTGGGAAGGTCACTGGGAGTCGTTAGATTCGTGGTGATTGATGGTATATAACCGGTCCTCGTAGAAATTAATAGGGGAGGTCTATGTACTGGATGTCATCCAGTTAATAGTAATAACAATATTAGTAAGCCTAACAAAAGACTGGGTTCCCCCTTACAGGGGATACAAGCTCGTGAATAGAGAAACATGTAGATAATAATATGATGATGATGATGAAAACGAAAAAAAAATTACATAGTTTATTTGCTCCTCAATGCCGCTATCCAAAATATATTTTTCTCTAAGGTTCGGTTCCCATCACATTCCCGTATATTTCAATATACATTTCAAATAATAAATCTGATAAAGGTCGGCCTGTGTTTATTTAGAAACTCGAAAGACAATAAACTCCTTATACAATTAAAATTTGAACAGTCATTAATTAACTTCTTCGGTAAGCTGCCTAATTGATAAGCGTCGAGTCACGATTTAAGGCTACTATTTGATTTGAAGGTACAGTATTTTCAGCTTTACATACTTGAGAACAATGCCTTCATTTTCTTTCGTTTCAAACTGCAGCTGACTGTTACTATAGACATACCGTTAACTTATCGCTTAAAAATACAAATTAAACGTTTTGACAGACCTCAATAGGCTCTTAAGGAAAGTCAACAGTTTAGGTGCATAAATCAGAACAGTTTGTCCTATGAAAAAGAGTCAGAAGGAAAATCCATAGGCACGGTTTAAATGAAAAAGCGATACTACAGTTGTGATTATGTAATTTTAACAATTTATGTATGTAAAAACAAAGTGGAGTATATGGAAAATAAATAGACACAATATTAAAATACACTATAATAATACAATAACAATCAGAAATTGTGAATTATTGACGAATAACACTGATCTAGTCAACGAAGTTCTCACATTTACAAAATGTAGAAGATGCTAAATTATATAAAATATTAGTAGTTTATGAAACTGTTGCATCATGCGGGGTATTAAAATACGAATGTGTGTTTTGTAGTATCACATGAGTGGTGTAGTAGTATTATAGAAAGAAAGAAAGAACGAAATAAACCTTTTTATTACCACACTAATTTTACCCAAAAATATAACAAGAAATTTGTTTGTATAGTGTAGCAAAAGCAGCGGTCTCAGCAAAATGTTGAACAGTGAGCAGCATAGCCGTAACACTGCCCAACGCTGGTTTTCAGTCCGTCCCCACTTACTATCGTTATTTAAATATAGATAATATATTAAAAGTACAATAAACAACTTTAAATATAGGTAAAAAAGTTGTAATTATGTAGATTAAAGATTGCCACTACAAAAACAAAACGAAATGTATAATTTGTATAGCCTTTTCTCAGAAGCCGGCCCCGTAACCAATCCGTCATCAGACTAAATATCAGACAAATAAATTAGGTTTATGCAATTGGTTGGGACTAAAAGCACTAGGTCATATTTTTATGCCGTCACAATGCTACCACTGCGTGCGCAGCCGAATTAGCGTTGGCTATGTTGGCAGAGCACGAAAACTGGAATGCAGTGATTTCCTTCTGTGACAGCGTTTTGCTCCAGGGAGACCGTACAGCGGGATCTGGAGAGGGCTGATCCTGCTCGAAGAAGGAAGAGACGGCGCCGGGGTAACAACCGCTCTGGCCTTCCCTGAAACCCCCTGCTATCGCTATAAGGCGGGGGTGCGCAGATTGGGAAACCTACGTAGCCACACCGAGTGACCCATGAGAAGACTGTGGTGCGCATGCGGTCACGCACTCCCGTGGCGCAGCATAGTACATCGCACTGTGAGACTACGGGGGATCGTCTAAAATCGCCTTGGGAGGTGACCGCTTTACAATCAGCCTCTCCGAGATGTGTCTATAGACGTGGTACCAGTGGGCGGCTCCTTGTATGATTATACAGGGACCTGGAAGGTCTTCGTTATCATATAAGCCAAAGGACTCTACTGGGGAATAAAGGCCTGAAAATGGGTGAAGCCAGTGAAGTGGGTGAGCCCATAGAGTTCCACAATTGTGTTCCACAATCATTTTGGGGGGAATTTGCTATTACTCTACGCGCTTGGCAGGCGTGTTGGTGACTGGAGTATGGGTACTCTTATTATTTTTCTTACTCCTTTTGGTTTAGAGTACCTTAGTCGCCTTTTAGACGTGCAGTTGTGCTATGTTCTAAAATCCGGTCAAAACGTAGAAAAACAGCCTCTTTACTTCGAAAAGGATTATGTCTTTCTTTCTTATTTCTAAAATCCGACTGAAAACTGATTTTCTTTTTATATATTTGAGTTAAACTAAAATCTGAATTGTTTCTGTTAATTAACCACTTGGAGTAGTAGCATCAACAGAACGACTCGCAGCCCGTTAGTTATTCAACGTGTGTAAAACCATCCGTAAGTTATATGTCATTTAAAAACTTTTGTTCGAAAACACTGTTCGGAAGAATGGTGAACAATTATTAATGACACTACAGTTTTCTTTTTATCCTTGGTTTGATGTACCATTAATTTAATCTAGCATAAGTAAAGTATACTGAAATTAATTATTTGCATTTACCTGTAAATTAAAAGCCAGAGGCCTGTTTAAGAAAATAGGTACTTAAATATGACAGTATTTTTCTAATATCTAACCATGTATGCTCATTAACAAAAGGATGATGAAGTGACTAGAGCAATAAAATCAAATTATAACGCAAATTTGTGTACTAGTATGTTTGTGAATATGAAAGAAGCACGCGCGCGAGTGAGGCAGTTTGTGTGTGTGTGTTTTCGTACAAGAAGGTTTTTTATTTACATGTTAACTCCTTTTATCATTGCTGCATATCATCTTACCTTTTTTCGGAACCATGAGGCATATTAAGTACCACCTTTTGTTTTTGTTTAGAGCTGCATGCTGATTTAATTGCACGTGTGATTAATTTTCCACTAAACAAACCATTTCTTTCTATATTTCCACTTTGAATTCGTGTTTCGCTTCCTCCTCAGCCAACAGCTCAATACATTCGTGTATTGAGCCATTGGCAACCAGACAATAAATTTAAATCGCAACAATAACTTACATGGTAAAGCTTCTTTTATAACAATAAGTTACGTTTAACGTACGTTATTATACTAATAGAATAGAATAGAATAGATAAGTTTATTTGCAATGAATGTAGGTACAAAAGTTAGGTGTTACCATTTTTAACGAATCCTTGTACAGTCAGCCTTAATTTAGCATGCAAATTTAGTAACGAAGAAACTTACTTAAGTAATATATTAATTATAACAGCTTATCGGCTAAGAACTCATGCACTGAATAATAACATTTTTCTAATAATAATGCTGTTATGTGTTTTTTAAATAGTCTCAAAGGCTGACATATTTGGTATTTTGTTAAAACTTATAGGTGCCATACAAATAACATTTTTTTTAAATAAATATGTTTTGTACGCTCCTGTGCACAATAAGTTCTGATATTGTGATCTCATATTTGTAGATCGTTTTCTAGTATCGTTTAAGGTGGCAAAAATATTTTTATTCATTTTGACAAATAAGGCTAATTTTAGAATATAGCGACATGGGAAGGTTAATATCTTATGCGACTTAAATATAGGTAGGCAACTGTCTGTTACTTTCAGACTAAACATAGCTCTCAGGCAGCTTTTATGGGCTTTAAAACTGCTTTCTTTTTCACTACAATTGCCCCAAAATATTACACCAAATCTTAAAGCGGAATCGACTAGGCCATGATAGGCAACTAATACTGTTGGCAGATTCACCTTTTTTGATAAGCTATGCAACATATATGCCGATGTACGGATTCTTTTACAAATATCCTCTGCTTGAGCCTTCCATGTCAGTTGACTGTCAATTGTAATTCCTAAAAATTTTGCGGTATTAACTTTGTCTACAGTTTGATCATTGTGATTTATATTCATTTCCTCAGCGGCTATCCGTTGGTAAAAATGCATGATGGAAGTTTTTCGAAGATTAACAATTAAATTGTTATGATAAAGCCAGTTTATTAAAGTTCTAAGTGCATTGTTAATATCGTTTTCATAAGATTTTTTATTGAGACATTTAATGAGCGAGGTGCTGTCATCGGCAAATAATACCATTGGATGGGGCGTTTGACGTGGTAGGTCATTTATATACAATAAAAATAATGGTCCGAAGACGCTACTCTGCGGAACACCATATTTCATTTCTTCATACGAAGACTTGTATTTTAATTCATGTTTAGTTTTTAAGCACACTCTTGATATCTCTGTATATTGTTTACGACCATTCAAATAAGATTTTATTAAATTAAATCATTGTCGACCACTCGACACGACAATTAGATCGATAAATACATTTGTGTTTTGTAGTGTATTATGGAAAATCAAATGGTGTGAGGTATGTAAGAGCTATGGTTTTTTTTCGATTTTAATGTCATGATTACTGATGTTTCACAATTTCAACTTCATAACTAGGTGCTGCTTCATATGAGCTTGTAAACGGTACAGTTAGCGCAGCATATATTTTTATATTTAATACAAATTCATTCAATTTCAATGCTTTATTGCAAGTATGTGGTATCAGATCTTATATAAATATAATATAAATCCTCTTTATTGCACACCATAATAAAATAACAGTACAATCATGACCATATGAAAGAAAAGGTACAATTGGCGGTCTTATCGCAATTCGGCGATCTCTTCCAGACAACCATTGGATGGACTGGAATGTTATGGAAAGTACAAGGGGTAGCTTACGGTGTAATATAAGAGTAAGGTATTCAACGTAATAATAACACAACAACTATATATTATAATATATAGACACATAATATATATATAACTATAAATACATACATAAATACCAAAAGAAGCACGAGATATTCCTATGATGAAAGTAGTAAGCAGTGTTCCTTTACCAATCGCTTAAACATTTGTAATGATTGTGCACGTCTAACTGATACTGGTAGCGCATTCCACAAACGAACGGCCTGGACAGAGAATGACTTGTCAAGGAACTTCGTGGAATGTAATGGCATTTTCAGTTTCAAATTCTCCGATGATCTTAAAAACTTAGAATGCGTATCATGTAGGAACTGAAACCGCTCTTTAAGGTAAGGGGGGGTACTTGGATTGAACAGAACACTGTATAATAACGAAACTATATGAGTATTCCGGCGAAGGCGTATTGGTAACCATTTGAGCTTGTTACGATATTCTGAGATATGATCATATTTGCGCAAGCCAAATATGAATCTAATACAAAAGTTCTGGAGTCGCTCTAATTTGTTAAATTGGTCCTCGGTGAGATCAAGATAGCTGACATCGGCATAATCAAGAATTGGAAGGAGTAGAGATTGTACAAGCGCAGTTTTAGTGGCAATCTGGAGGAAGTTTCGTAACCTTCTTAAGGACCCAGCTGAAGCAAACATTTTACGACTAAGTTCCTGCAGCTGCGGAGCCCAGGAAAAGTTTTTATCGATATATATCCCCAAGTTCTTGACCCTATCACTTACAGAAATGATGGATCCGTCACAAAGAACTTAAGGAAGTTGAGACCAATCAACTCTACAGATCATTTTCGAGCTCCCAACAACAGTGACCTGAGTCTTCGCCGGGTTGACTTTAAGCCCGTGTGCTCTACTCCATTTGCATATTTGGTCCAGATCAACATTTATGGCATTGATACCCTCCGCCAGCTTGTCCAAGGGAGTATGGCAGTAAATTTGCAAATCGTCCGCATACAGGTGGTAGGAAGAAAGAAGCTGTCTGGAGATAGAATTTATAAATATTGCGAAGAGTAACGGAGATAAAACGCCGCCCTGTGGCACGCCAGTAGATGTACTACACCATGAAGAATAGGTGTGGTCAATGTTAACACGTTGCCGACGGCCAAACAGGTAACTACGAAACCAATCAATTGCCGTTGGAGATATGTTTAGAGAGCATAGTATACCAATTAGAATGTCAAAATCTACAGTGTTAAAGGCATTGCTAAAGTCTAGCAAAGCAAGAACTGTTAGCGCACCGGCTTCCATTCCAGACCTAATATCATCCGTAATATGAACCAAGGATGTGGTGGTACTATGACCAGGACGAAAGCCGGATTGGAGTGGATTAAAGAGATTGTTTTTAGAAAGGAAATTACTGAGTTGATCGTGTATGAGGCGTTCAAGAACTTTGGAGAGGAATGGGAGTATAGATATCGGACGATAGTCAGAGAAAGTTATAGGATTTGCCTTTTTGGGTAATGGAGTGACTTGGGCCTCTTTCCATGGAGATGGAAAAATACCAGTGGATATGGAATGATTTAAGATATGGGATATGATGGGAAGGATTTCGTCAAGGATAGGAAGGATCATATTACGGCTGATGCAGTCAGTTCCAACCGCGTTCGACGTAATCGATAATATAATATATGTAATGTTAGAAGTCCCAAAACATGCACCCTGTAAAGTCATTGCAAATATATTAAAGCTAGAGTATATAGGTACAAAACGAAACTTAGCACTTCATCATTTCAGCCAAAGGACGTCCACTGCTGAACAAAATCCTAGCCCAAAGATTAACACAATTGTGTTATCTTTTTGCCAATACTCACCACACTTGGCAGGCGATTTGGTGAGCGCAGTATTGCTACTATTCCACAGAAGGGATGCTGCTGCCCATCCCTCTGGTTTAAAGTCCCTTAGACGCCTTTTACGATATCCACGGGAGGAGATGGAGTGGTGCTATATTCTTAATCTGGACACCACACGGACTTAGCTCTTAGTAATCACCAAATCATCAAAATTTGTAGAGCCTAAACGCATAGCAATGTCTCAGATAAAATATAGTATGTAATATCAGATATGCACAAAGTTTGTTGTATCAAGAACCAAGACGCTGAAAGAGTAATAAATCTATGTACTGTAGTCTCAATTTCTTCCCGATCTCTGATAATATGCATCCAGCTTTATCAGTTCGTGATGAAATCTAACCTACCAGTGACGACATATGGAACAGAGACGTGGTCACTCACATGGGCCTCATAAGAAAGCTCAAGGTCACTCAGCGAGCTGTGGAGAGAGCTATGATTGGTATTTCTCTACAAGATCGAATCAGAAATGAGGAGATCCGCAGAAGAACTAAAGTTGTCGACATAGCTGAAAGGATAAGTAAACTGAAGTGGCAATGGGCAGGGCACATTGCTCATAGAACTGATGGCCGTTGGGGCACAAAGGTTCGAATGGAGACCGCGCACCGGTAAACGCAGCGTGGGACGACCTCCAACGAGGTGGACAGACGATCTGGTGAAGGTCGCTGGGAGTCGTTGGATGAGGGTGGCATGTAACCGCTCGTTGTGGAAATCTAAGGGCCTTTGTTCAGCAGTAGACGTCCTGTGGCTGATATGATGATGAAATCTAAAGATTATTTTCTAATGTCACCTTCTTGGCGAAGTAAACGCATTTTATGAGGCTTTATAGATGTTGAAGCCACACAACTAATAAATTATGATATGAAGATGATTGAAACCTAATATAATATAATATTATACCTGTGGATGATAAAGTAAAATATTGTATACCGTTACAAACATATTTTAAAGATGAATTTGAAATTACGAAAACTTATAAGTAGATATACTTTTAGTAATATAACGCACAAGAGAAGACAATAAGGTTAATTGCAAAGTTAGAATATGTATAAATTTTGAGAATCGCTACTCAAGTCTAAGTTATTTATTACAAATAAACCAATAAAAAAGATAACAATATTTTTAAGTCACGTAAAACCATTTACAGGCACTTATGAATAGTCAGATTTTGGTTGCCTTTTTAAATCATAATCCATCTTATTACAAAACATGGTTTATCGATAGTCTCGGACTAAAAGTGTGGTTTAATCAAATTCACGTAAAACCATTTACAGGCACTTATGAATAGTCAGATTTTGGTTGCCTTTTTAAATCATAATCCGTCTTATTACAAAACATGGTTTATCGATAGTCTCGGACTAAAAGTGTGGTTTAATCAAATTTCTTATTACAAAAAGTGGTTTAACTCTTAGTCTTGGACTATCTATGGTACTAAAGATAAACCTGATGGGGACCTAGTTTAACTCTAAAACCTTTGGTCTAAGTCACAAATATACGTCAAATTCATTGTTTTGAGGTTAGATTTGGTTTATTTTTGTATGTTGTATTGTAATATTTCCTGAAATAGTTTAAATTTGCGTCGTCCTAAAGATAGTAATGTGCCGTAATTACAATAATTGTAGGCAAGTACTAACTTTTTCTTCAGAATTCCAGTTTTCACTTCTTCGTTTTTTTCTGTTGTTCTATTTTATTAATATTATTCCCTAACTTCTTATCAATAATAAGTACGAAGAAACGTCCAAATCTCAGAATAGTTTTACCTATGTTTAAAGATTTCCGATATAGACATTCCGTTACGCATTAGTGTTGTTTGAAAGTACATATTTCGGACATGAAATAAATATCATAAAAGTATTACTCAGAAAGAAAATAAATGGCATTTATTGAAACAAGAACAACCATTCGTTTCTAATAGTTATCGTCATTAAATACCCTATTATATATGTTAAAATATCAATACCATTAACATAAAAAAATTACAGAAATATTCAGCATTTGGGTAAACGGAACGTAATGTATCCGAATGCTATCTGATTGAATGAATGTTTCCAATGAATTCCGTGTATAATCTATGGAAATAATTTAAGCCAGAACTAAAGTCAGGTACTATCTAGTCCTGACTTATTTTGATATTTGTAATACGGACGGGTTTAAACCAGTGTACTAACGTTAGTTCCGTACTAAGTCCAGACTTCATAGTTCTGGTTTAAACCAAGTTTGTCTAACAAGACAACACAGTTGAGTCTAACAAGATTTTTGTAATAAGACTGAATGTGTTTACAATATTAAGTCGAAATTGTTGGTCAATTTGCGTGTATTTTCTTTAATAACTTCTGAACGATACATTTTATAACTATAAAATAAATAAATTTGAGACCCTCATAATAAGCCCTTCCATTTCATATATTACACGGTACAGTTTGCCAAACTTTATTCTTTAACTTTCTATATTGCCCTCCAAAAAGGACCTCCATATTCAAAATTCATTTATTTCCATTACACGTACATGTTTGGGTCCCAGAAATGCATATGTGTGTAGTATGTCACATTAGAGCAGCTCACAATATTACTTATATTCTGAGATGGTCTAATGTGATATACATATAATAATTATATAGATTTAATATTAATTCATATGGCATTAGAAAAAGAAACTGTACATTTTCTTCTTTCATTGGTTCCTCACTGTTGAGAATCGTGGCTCCCCGATGGTAACGTTTTCCCTTTAACTTTATCCCATCAAGTATCCCTTTCTTTCTTTCGGCGGCGAGGAGAGGATCATGAAGGGTGGCGTTTATGTGTCCCGTATATCAGTAGACCAACGAATCAGAGGACGCCGACTTCGGCTCTTTCCATCGAATTACCCGGTGATGATTAAGTTCTGAATATTATATGCGTCATTAAGAGCAATATTTATACTTAAAGCACATAGGCAGTATGTTCTTCTTCTCTTAGATTATGGCTTCTGCAGATTATCTTCCACAATTTCGCCAACGTCAAGTATAAGGCAACGTCGTACGGTGTTTCAATAGGCAGTATGTTTCTGTATGCCGTGTGGTGTCGGCTACGAATAGCACCAACCCAACTCATCCCGTGGGTGTCCTAGAATGCGACTATAGGATTAGCCGGAGGATGGGCAGCAGCGTCCTTACATTGACAACTAGACTGTGATCATTAACCAGCCCAACAAGCGTGGCGATTATTGCCAAACCCCCCAATGAGCACAGAACACACCCTTAATGGTCGTTGTGATGATCTTTGGGGAGGCCAGCGATGGACTTTATTCGGCCGAAATTATCATGATATAGATATTTTATTTACGAGTAGTATTTACAGTTTAACGAGGAAGAATAAATTACTCGCTCGAAAATTTCTCCCTCGCATTTGTTATTATCGTCATGATGGTAGGATGTAGCCGATGTTTAAATTAGCGCGTATTGTTTTAAAAGTAATAACAAATATGAATTAGAATAAAGACAATACCTTATGTTTTTCGAACTTATACGGTTACGTTGCTGTATATACTCGTATTGCCTAACGTGATAATGAATTATTTTTCATGTATGAAAAATAAATTCGAATGTCAAGTAAGTGATCCTCGGTCGAAATAATTGTAGCTTCTATTCGAATCTATGAAAAGTTAACTAACTTTGTCCGTTGACTTTTTAGTTTTAAACGTTGCAGCTGACCACTATTTTGTTCTAACATGTTTGGTTGATGTTCTGTTAGTTTGTATTGTTAGATTATAACACAACAGATCCACCTTTATAGCAAATGTTGGCTACAAACAGAATAGCTAGCCAACAACTACAGCAGTATGTCACATCAAGGGAACATTGTCTGCGTTGTAAAGCGTTCTGGGCGCTACAAATAACTAACTTAGTCATGCACCCCAATCTTTCATCCACTCCCTACTTCCATTACAATAAGGTTGATTATTAAGTAATTTTCCGTTTTAGAATGGGAATTTTATATTGGTGCGAATGACATGTTACCCTCTGGAGAAGTTTTAACAAAGTTTTCAGTTCTACTGCGGATAATAGCAGCCTACCAGTACTGAGCCTAGAGTACAATATGATAGTTGAATGTTTATGGATTTACTAGGCGTAGTTGCGACTTGCGGAACATATCCAATTTGCAGAATGGGTTTTAATTAAACACCTTTAAGTGGATTGTTTACGTAGTTCAAGCTTTAAAACAGAGTGGGTAATACTGATCACGAGCTCCTTTCTCAAACCAGTACGGGGTGGAGTGTTTTTTTGGGGTAACATAATCAGCCCATTATAGGCCCACTGCTGGGCAAAGGCCTTCTCTCAAGATTAGAAAGGTTAGGTCTTAGTCCACGATGGCCTAATTGTCAGGTTGGCGGAGAACACACACCATTTAGAACATTTGGAGCCCTCTCAGGAGTGCAGGTTTCCTTACGATGGTTTCCTTCAGCGTTAACGCAAGTGATAATCAAATCCTGATCCGCTCATGAATACGAAAAGTTGAGGTGTGGGCCGGTATCGAATTCAGACTCTCCTTTATACTCGTAGAAGGCGAGTTAAACCACTAGGCTTTCACTTCACATTAACATAATAACTAAAATAAAACCTTTGATCACGCCCTAGTGTTTAAGATGTATTGTACTCAGAGCTAATCTAAGTCAGCTCCGTGGGGTACTTGGCAAAGAATAGATGACCCCTCTCCACATTTTCTTCTTCTTTTCGAATCGTCGGCAAACCTAGACGGTGTCGACCCAAAATTTTGCTACGAGAATTGCATTGTCAGTAGCTTTCATTAGATCTTCCTGAGTGCAGTTATTCGGGCAAGCACGGCACGACATCAAGTGCATTATTGATTGGGGAATAGCGCCACACCTGCACTCCAAGTTAGAACCATCTAAGAATCACCACCCCTCTCCACTCATGGGTGTTATAAAAGATGAATGAGGATTGACATCTAGAGGATAGGCAGCAGCATCCTCCCGTGTATTTATTTATTATAATTTATTGGTTTTTTGTTTTTCCTGACGTATCGAACACTTTGCAGGGTTTGTGGTCGCAAGATGACTAAGGAGACAGGCGTCGTTACAGATTTAAAAAAGTTATTTTATTTTATCTACCGTACAATTATAATCAAAAATTATTTCGATGCACGCAGTAATCACTCACGGTGTCTCGATGTTTTTTAGAGTGGTATTTAGTTTGGGACTTTATTATTTTGATTATTATTTTGGAACAGGATTCCAAACAGGTGGAACCTGACAGCCATCTTCTCTATTTAAATTAGGATGTTTTATAATTTCAATAGCCTCACGAAACATTCTTGGTACATATAGGTTCTCTTTCGCGAGGACTTGAGGTTGATAGAAACGAAGAAAATGTTTGGGACTGTCTTAGGCATGTTCACACACTGCAAACTTTGTGGAGCGTCTATGCTTGACGTCAGCTATGTGTTCTTTTAATCTAGCGGCTATACTACGCTTTGTTTGCTTTATGTATGACAACCCACACTCACAGTCAATCTTGTAGACCCTTGCATTTTATCTTCGTAAAGGAATGTGAAACTTCACCGGTTTGAGAAGTTAGCTGATCTTCTTGTGCCACTTGAAGTAGGTTTTTATGGAAACACGCTTCAAGATATGACCAATTCCGTCCGTGACTCTCTAAATGAATGTTAAACTGCAAGTCGTCGATCAACCGTGGTGGGTTTCGGGTGGCTTCTGCGACGGGGATATGGCGCTCTTAAATTGTTATGTTGGAGAACTTCCTTCACATGGTGAAGTTCCCCTGCCAGATGGTCGGGGTCGCAGATGCCGTGTGCTCTCTATAACAAAGATTTAGCCAAGGTAGCTAACTGACAAGGATGGTGGTGAGATTCACCATTAAGGTACCCATATGTATGGGTAGGCAGTCTATACACGGTGTGACTAACAGAACGATCAGGATTATGGTTTAGAAGATATATTATCCTCCAACTCCATAGTAATCTGAATTTTTAAAATGCAGTCACCCTATTGTGAGACAAGATGGTAAAAGTGCCATCTACGTACCGTTTGAACATCTTCGGTATAGCTGTCATCAGTGATTTCTCCTCAAAGTCGTTCATGAAAATATTGGTGACTACAAGAGAGACCGGTGAACCCTTGGCCACACCGTCAGTTTGCAGGTAAAACTCATTGTCCCACAAAAGGTAGCCATTGGTAAGGCAGTGTTCAAGTAATTCTGCATATTGAAGAGGCATGTCATGCTCACTTAACCGTTTCTTAACAAACTCCATGCAGTCCTTTACTGGTAAGTTGATGGATAAGGACTGCACATCAAAACTGACCATCACTTCACTTTCAGCTAGTTCAAGGTATTTTATTTAGCTGACAAAGTGATAGGAAGCCTTTCCACAAAATTGAGAGAGTATCTTCGCTAGATGTTGTACCAGTTTATAAGATGGTGTATCAATCTGGCTTACTATGGGTCGCAATGGAGCATTGTCTTGGTGAATTTTCGGCAACCCATACAGTTTTGGCGGTTTCGCGCAAGATGGAATGATCATGATGATGATAATGAAAGATCCACTTTGTTAAGATTTTTGTAAGTGTTTACATCCGACAAAAGCTCTTGAATCTTTCGATTGTAATCGGACGTGTCCATTATGACCGTAGCATTACCCTTGTCGGCACGGAGGATAGTCAGGTCTGGTTCTTGTTTCTAGAATGAGTAAGGAAGACCTACTAATGATTGAAGAGATAACTTGAGAGCATTTTATGCAAAAGGCTATTCGACACTAACATTTCTTTATAATTTTTCATGGACACCAAAAGACCATTCTGAAATAAACTTACTTCTAATATAAACTACTTAGAACTTTTTTAGGTCCATATATAAAAACCAATCCTGCAAACAAAGGTATATTATTTTTGGAGTACGAACATATAAACCTTAGCTCCTCGAGTTCCTCTTTCCTTATTTTGGTCCTTAGCTTACAAAGTAGTGCATTGAACTTATGAGAAGTATGGAATCATATTCTCCAGCTGGTACTCCAAAGAATAATTTTGCACCCAACCGTCATCTTGACCCATACCCAAATCAGCGCAAATAAATAGACAAATATATAGTAAGTGCTTTTCCAAAGGATAAATCTTATTTTATATAAATAGTTTGATGATTTAGATTCCGACTATGAAATAAGACAATTCATAGACAAATCGACGGTCCTTTCCTTTATTTCCTTTGGCGATCTTTACCAATGACACCTAAAATATTCTGGGCGTAGAAAAAATAATATAGGGGAACATTTTTCTATATAAATTGCCGACGAGACGAGCATTCACCTGGTGGTAAGTGAGACGCCTGCCCATAACAATTGTAATGTTACCCAGTACTGGTCCTACGTGGCACCACACTGCGCTTGCCACCACATTGCACTCGCCACCTCGAGACATTAAGCTACTTAGTCTCTTCATCATATCAGCCACAGGACGTCCACTGCTGAACAAAGGCCTCCCCCTTAGATTTTCACAACAAGCGGTTACATGCCGCCCTCATCCAACGACTCCCAGCGACCTTCACCAGGTCGTCTGTCCACCTCGTTGGAGGTCGTCCCACGCTGCGTTTTCCGGTGCGCGGTCTCCATTCCACCTTTGTGCCCCAGCGGCCATCAGTTCTATGAGCAATGTGCCCTGCCCATTGCCACTTCAGTTTACTAATCCTTAGTCTCTTATGCCCAGTAATTTTATTAGCTACAGTCTTCTAACCAGAACACGGTAATGTTTAAAGGGGAATGACTGTAATGAACAGAAACTACCAATAGTCCTAAATTATATTCAGATGAAAATGTGAATAATTAAACTGATATTAAGTTTAGTCTAGTCTAGTCTATTCGATTGTCATCTAACGGGGTTATCAAAGATCTTGAATTATTGATTTATAATAAATCGTTCATATTTAGTACTAGCTGGGACCCGCGGTTTCACCCGCGTTTAATTTAAAATAAATTTAGAGTACTTCGACATTGACACTTGATATAGAATATATATATTTATATATCTTGTTTTTAAGGGTTTTATTTTTTTTAGCGGAACCCTAATTATTTTTCTAAATTAAAAGTAGCCTAAGTTATTTATTATGACATCAGCTATCTGCTAGTGAAAGTCCCGTCAAAATCGATCCAGCCGTTTCGGAGATTACCCGGAACAAACAGACAGACAGACCGACAGACAGACAGACAGACAGACAGACAGACCGACAGAGAGACAGACAGACCGACAGACAAAATAATTAAAATAGATTTTTTGTTGTAGGTACCGTATATACTTTCATATACATTTAGTAAAAAGCTGTTATTTTGACATTACAAACTTTACATTACAAACGTTACAAATTACAGACATTACAAATTTTGTTTATTTGTATAGAAGACTTTCTAGCATGGGTTTTGTAAATCTGATCATCTATTCATGCCAATAATAATATATTCGATATTTTTTAGAGTACAAAATATAAGTAATGTTTCAGGCTGTATGAATCATGTTTTCTTTGTCTTGCTGACAATTTGGCATTACCATATTTACAATAGATTTTTTCATACGTTCACTTGATTTCAAAGATTTAATTCATTGTTTTGCGTTTGTGATTTGATTTACGGACTGCCTTAGCTGAATGTTTTTTGTTTAATTATTGCTCATTAATCGTAGACTTATGTCTTGTTTGCCCTATGACATAACCTTTGTTTCACAAAAAGGTTTAAACTGGCTTCTCCCTAGTTTTTAGACAGTTGATGAATGATGCGTCTTCGTGCTTTAGAGAGCACGTAAGATCGTCGGTCTCGGTTGTTGTCATTAGAAGATAGTCGTTAAGCTAAGAGCGGGTGTCTTGACCAGCTTAAACAACTCCAACATAAGGCAGGCCACTACTCAGCGGTACAAGGTTTCACTGAGTTTGACTGAGTGAATATAATATATTCAAACTTTTTATAATTTTGACATTATTGTAATTTACTATTATTGTTAATCTTTGATATTTTTTACGTTCATTACTTATACTGACATTTGAGTTGACTCATTGAAAATTTCATATTTTTTTTATGTCATTTACATAAATTGAATACTATGGCATTGATTGACTATTAGTTATTATTAATATTGTTCTTGTGACATTAACTTAAACTTAAACTGTAAATGTGTGAGCATCATGTAGCCATTAATGTTATATGTTTAGTACTTATTTTGATAGTGTCTTTTGCATGGCTGTATTAATCTGTCATGCTCACTAAAATGTCTTGCTAACGGTGGCGTTGTGTATCGGATCGTTCGGATCCCTACAATATGGTTGAGCTAACCGATGCTGATGTATGCATCATGCCTGTGAACGGGTGACGTCTGTTGGGACTGGTCAGCCGTTAACTGCCACGGCAAATACATTAGTATAATATTATTGTGGTATCTTTATACATTAACCTACATTTTTCTCTGTATATATTTTACAATAATTTGTATTAATCAATATTGTAATCCCCAATTATTTTAAAAGAGTACTTATCCATGGAGTTTCTTGCCGGCTCTTTTCCATGAGATCAACTATTTGGAACCGTGCAACTTAGATTCTGACGTTTCAAAAGTGTCAATATTTGGTTTATTTGAAATAAATACTTCAACTTAGACTTTGACAAGAAAAAACTTATCTAACTATTCGTTTCTATCCTATTCTTACGGCCGCGTCATCATATCGACCGAATAAAGTCCACTGCTGGAGACAGGCCTCCCCCAACGATCACCACAATGACCAATATGGGTGTGTTGTGTGCTTATTGGGGGGTTTTGCTATAATCGCCATGCTTGGCAGACGGGTTGACGATCGCAGTTGAGCTGTTATCTACTCGAAGGATGCTGCTGCCCATCCTCCGGCTAATCCCATAGTCGCCTTATACGACACCCACGGGATGAGATGCGGTGGTGGTATTCATAGGCGGCACCACACGGACCGGCCGCATACCGAACTAAAACTACAAACTACCTAAAGCTATTATTATTTTATGCTTTGTGTGCGTAAGTAATCCTGCGACCAACAAGAACTGGATACACTACATTGAGGGTGCGTATAATTTATGTAGTTTATGTATTTTATGGTACTTCCCTTAGCCCGTAAAAGAAAGATAAAGAGCTATCGAAAATTTATTAGCCATACCTTTATCGTAGTTACAGACGGTCGGACACGAATTCAAATAACTTTTTCGTTTATATATAAGGCGGGTAATTTATTCGGTAGCCTCAAGGAACTTCGAGTTTTGAGTGTTTCATTATTCATCATTTCAGGCCCCTAACGTTTCCCCCCGAGATGTGTCTAGGGGGCGGCTTCTTTTCAGTTGCCTCCCTTCCACTAGGGGGGTGACCGCTTTACAGTTATCTCCTCCAAGATCTGCCTAAAGGCGGGCACCAAACGGTGGCTCTAGATGGAGATTACTCGAGTTCCGGAAGCCTCCCTTTGGTGCAGAAGATCACCACTTGGTGGTTTTAGCCGGTAGGTAGGTTACCCCCTCATTATCGTCATACCCCTCCGCCCTTCCCCTGGGTGCAACAAGGACACGACCTATTTCCACCGGTTCAATAAAAACAAGGCCCTTAACGTTACCTTCCGGACATTATTAGATCTAGAAGATCTTCATTTAAGCTTCATCATTTCAGCCGAAAAACGTCCACTGCTGGACAGAAGCCTCCCCCAAAGATTGCAACAATGACTGGTATGGGTTTGTGTTGTATACACATATCATATTGGGCATTTATACGTCCACTGCTGAACAAAGGCCTCCCCCATAGATCTCTCACAACTGTGTCATCATTTTGGGGGGTATTTGCCAATACTCACCACGCTTGGCAGGTGGGTTGATGAGCGCAGTATGGCTACCGTTTCATAGAAGGGACGCTGCTGCCCATCCCTCTGGTTTAGATTCCCTTAGTCGCCTTTTGCGACATCCACGGGAGGAGATGGAGTGGTGCTATATTCTTAATCCGGACACCACACGGAATAGTTGTGTACTCATTGGAATATATAACAAACACAACATACATCAACAATCTAACAATTTTTAGTCGTGGTGAAATCTTCATCGATGTTCTACACCATGGAAAGGGCGGACGGGCATTCCGGACTCTTATCGGCTAAAACCTCACGGTATCCTTGACCTATGACTGCGGGTGGGGTGTTCGCCTTTTAGCATTAGGCCGCACCCCCGGCAGGTATCGGCCTGTCACAGTTTGATGGCCCCCCACATATCTTCAAAGTGGCACTCACAGAACACACGCCATCGTCTCGGGTGACGGACTACCCGTTATTCGTCGCCCGCAGGCCGCTGCTCATGTGGGCCGGAGATCGCCAGGTGCGTTTTCTGCGGTGGTGATCAGAGGTGGTCTACCCCCATACCCACTCTGGCGCCATTGCTTTCATCACGTCCTCGCAAAAGGAGGCGACGGTATCCCGCGCGCTCTCACTCCGAGCGATGAACTGAACCACCACCGGAAGCGAAAGGACGCCTCTTTCACGGCGCTGCGTTGCCCGAGCTGGGTGGGCCCAATCACTAATTACCTGCCAAGCGCTGTGACTATGGAAGTATTCCATAGGACCATTGTAGCGCAGAGAATGCTGCAATGAGGGAGAGCTATGTTCTGTAAAAGACATTTGCGGTTTGTTGTAATGAAAATGAAATAGAAATGATTATGATAAAGAGTTTTTTATACGATTTTTTATCGATATTTTTTTCTCGATATATATTGATACTGTAATTAGACACGGCTCGTATTGTTAGGAGGTTCCTCTCTCCGGAGCCCTGACCACCGGTGGCTTGGACTTTGTTCCCCATGGGCTACTATTTTTTTATATTTTTAAATATATATTGTTATTTTTTAAGTATTTAAAATGTAATTTTGATGTATTTTTATAAATAAAGGAAGAAATAATAATAATAATTTATTAAATAGCAAACAAAGGTTATTTGTAGTACATGAAGGTAGTAGATCCAAGGAAAATTAGATGAAAAAAATTAAATTAAATACATGTTGTACACACAAATTGAAGTGAAGCACTGCTCCCCTAGCTAAGAGATGTAATATGAATATGAAAATTTAAATATAAAGTTCTTGGTCATTAAATAAATTATGTAAAATTATAGTCTCTTTAATACATTACATACACAATAACCCCCTAAAATTTCTTCCAAGAATATTTTCAGACATTTCCCATAACATAGTACCACACAATGATGTATTCGCATTTAGGAACTTCACTCATCACATTCAATATTGTAAAACTTCCCAAACTACATTACCAAGGCAATACCAATCTTTCTACTCACAAAATACAATTCAGATTCGATTGGCAAATCGACATTATTTAAAAACTTTGGCCGTACTTTTTGCTTCAATAAGAATGGCCTGCCTATAACCGTTTGACATTGTAAGAAAGCCATTTTGACTTGAAAATATAAAACAGGAGTCCCGCTATAAAGTTTTACGATGAAATGCAGATGAATACAAAATAACCCTGCATCAGTAAGGATCAAAATTGTACAAGAGTGGGTAAAAATGACCCAATATTAATAACGAAGCCGAATCCCCTGCTTTTTGCTTTCTCCTGGCTCGTGGGAATAGATTATAGACAATAAATCTCAAGTGGACAATTTATTGGTAAATATTGGCGTAAAACATATTTGTAATACAGTCTTAAACGTTCATTGGTTTGTGTAACACTTAAATTATCACTCACGGGATATCTTCCGTGATTACTATTAATTTTGAGCACCTGAGTGATATTTGTAATATTTAAATTTTAATAAAACAAAGTTAGAAATTAAAATAAGTATTTCATGTAAGAATATGCACGTATTATTGTATAATTCTGTACACGTATATTTAGCGCTGAAACTCCATAATGTAATTTAATTATTTTAAGCAAAACTTCAAGGTTAAATTTGTGTGCAACGATAAATGTGTAACGTTTTATATGCAAAATTGTATGTGGGCCTGTAGGTGCTTGCGTAGGCATAAAAGTTACTGAGTTGCGCGCGGTTATATATATTATTTAAAAGAAATCTGATTTTCCTAGATATAAATTATTCGAGGCCCTTGTAAATTTCTATTCTTTTTTTCTTTTCTGTTGCACTATTTATTTTCTTTCGGTTTTTTTTAACACGCTTTTATTAGCTTTATAGGTGTGGTGTTCCTCAATAGAAAAGGGAGGATCCTCCAACCAGGCGGGTGTTATGCCTGGCGGGCCGAAGCCCAACGATTGATGTTGGGCGACTAATATGCAGCGTCGCGCGAATACTTTACAAGCATGATTCAGGATTCTTTGACGTCATCGGAGAGTTGCAATTGATATTCAAGTAGGTGTCGTTGTAAGTTGTAATTATGCTGGCGATATAGGTGTTTGGGGTATTTGTGAACACGATTTTCATCCTCTTTAAAACGTCGGATTGATTTGAAACTTCGCACTGTTATCAAAGACCGATGAAAATGCAACAATTTAAATAGATTTTCCCATTATCCTAGCCAGGATCCTCAGGATTAGCGAATTTTTCATCACTGATACCCGGAAAAAATTGCAATTTCATCGACATACAAGAAAAGATGCACACAAAAAAAATACCTTCATAAGATGTCGATTTAATTTTCTGCGGCAAGACCGCGATGAGACTCGAATAGTGTCTTATTCAGATGATTTTATCCGTAATGGAGGGAGAATTTGTTTACTTAAACATCGAAAGAAAGATGTTTGGGTAAATAATTACCACCCGGAGTTATGACATGAGACTATGGACAGGCAACAGGCAACGCGTTTTTGTAGTTAGCCGCACAAAAAAATAGAGAATAAGTAATAGTTAAAAAAACTAAAATAACACGCTTTTGTAGATAACCGACTACAAAGTAGAAAATAATGTTCCATTCGTTTAAAATAACGATAGAGTGATTGACAAAAAAAAGTTTAAAAAAAAAAAAAGATATTTACACGATGACGCTACTTTTACAAATATTCATAAAAATATTTACTACATTTGACATTGAGCACCAGTTTTTTAAACTATTGTTTATTTTAGAGTTTAAACAGGTTATTTTTTCATTGCGTGTCATCATTATTATCTTTTTGAGAGTTTTCTTCATAGTTTTTTTTTTTAATTAAAGGTGCTGATACGAATATCCAAGGCACCTACCTAATAGGAATACCCGAGACAACTCACAACTTCTTCTTCCTGCCCTGGTCCTATTTTACTTGGGGTTGGTGCAATATGTTGATCAGCTTGTAAAGGGTTTCACAGTCAACCACCGGCCAGACATCAACCAACTCCTTGCGTATGCTAGTGTTGGTGGTTTACCCGCTACCTGCGGGTAACTCAAAGTGCTTAAATGGTACGCACTGATTTCCAAACAATACGACAATCCAAAACACCAGAGAAAATTTATGAGCGCTTGATGCGTTGTCTACCTATTAGAGTAGAAGTGGAGAAGTGAGGGAGAGATATCTTCCGGTATTCGTCACAAACCACATGAACTTATATGAGAACCTGGTCCTTTCGTTGTCAAAACAGCCTAATTTCCTACTGCTGGCAATTACTGGTTACAGCTGGTAGAGACATAAATACGTATTATTAAGGTCAGTTTTGCCTAAAATTACAGGACGCACATTATTACATTGTGAAGGGTATGCGTCAGGCTCGTAAACTGTGCCGTCTGTTGGGATTAGTCAACTTACGGCTGAAATTTATAATCGATCTAATCCAAAATCTTTAGATTTGAGATTCAAAATTTGATCAGTTTGTGTTAGAAGACCATCTTTTTAAAACTACAGCTTGACTCGTATTTGAAAATTACAGTTCGCGCGTGACAATAACATGTCCGTAGCTTTGCCGATTGCTTCGATTTGTATGAACAATCTTAATCGTAATCCTAGCAATATGGCAGATTTAGGTTTGAAATCTTCCGATTTCATTTTATTTTTGTTTGCTCAAATGAAATGGTAGAATGGTAACGTCATATTATGCTAAGTATTCATCGTATCATCATTATATCAACTAGAGGACGTCCACTGCCGAACACAGACCACCCCCTTAGATTTCTATAACGAGCGGTAACATGCCGCTCTCATCCAACGACTCCCAGTGACCTTCACCAGGTCGTCTATCCACCTCGTTGGAGGCCGTCCAACGTTGCGTTTTCCGGCGCTAATTATTCAATAAATGTTATATATTTATTTATGTACTTACTTATTTATTTATTTACATGATTTCTTTATACATCGTCATCATCACATCGGCCTAAGTACGTCCACTGCTGAACAAAAGCCTCCCCTATAGATTTCCACTAGAGAGCCATCATTTAGTGGGAATTTGCCAATACTCACCACGTTTGGCAGTGGGTTAGTGAGCACAGTATAGCTACTGTTCCACTGAAGAGATGCTGCTGCCCATTTCTCTAGCTTAGAGTCCCTTAGTCGCCTTTATCTACCTCCACGGGAGGAGGTGGACTGGTGCTATATTCTTTATCCGGACACACGGATGGTTTATTTATACACTTGTTTATATTCATCATCATCATTTCAGCCGAAAAACTTCCACTGCTGGACAGAAGCCTCTTCAAAACATTGCCACAATGACAGATGTGGAATTGTCTTGTGTTATATTAATACTCGTATATTTTTATTTTATTTTTGTTTTATATTTTATTTGTGTAACTATTTTTTGATCACTTAATTATTTATATATGTATTAATGTATATATTTATAAATACGCAAGTAAATAAATATATAAAATTATATCGATTATTTATTTACTAACTTATATATACTTTTATTTAAAGAGTTATTGCAGACAACATTAATTAATATATTCTTATATATTTAGGTATATAAATTAATAAAGTAATTAATAAACTAGAAATAAATTAATCGAACCGTATGTATAGGGACGACCGGTGGTGATCGACAGGTGGGAAGCAGGATTATTATTATTATATAACGGATACACTTAAATCTCAGATATTAGATACATTATTAATTTCACCTGTTAATGCTGCTACGATAATTTTATCCTAAACTTGAATGATTACAATCAGGCTTGTTAAGTGTTGACTTTTGAATAAGTTTAGACTCTTTTCTCCTACATTCTTCATACATTACCTTCGTTTCGAAAACTATGTAGTCAAATATTATAACGTGAAAACGGCTGAAATGACCATGATTAATATAAATAAGTGTATAAATAAACCATCCGTGTGGTCCGCCGGACGTCCGCGTGGTAAACTAAAATTGACTATTCATAAGTGCCTATAAATGATATTACATAAACTATAATATTATTATCTTATCTTACTTAACATAAAAAGCTTTACATATTTATTATATAACCTAACCGATATCTGAAACCTTGAAACCACAGATATGATAAAACATTAACTGAACAGTGATAGTATGATACTGTACTAGTCCTCTAGTTTTTCTAGGGCTGCAGAGAATAGATACCAGAAGTCCCAAATAAGTTTAGAAATTATCTAAATTGTTAAGAGAGTCCTTAGGTCGCATACTAATGAGAAAACGTTACTCTTAAACCTATTCAATAGACTATATAACGCTTATAATATAGCGAGAATTGCCAATACTCTGGCGGGGTCAATTTCAACCAGCCCTGTCAACAGCAGGTTAAATACACAGGCCGTTTTATGAAATTTTAATGCAAATACAGGGTAATAATAATGTTGCTTAGTGATGAGCGGAGCGGACGCAGGAGAAAAATAATTCACTCCAACTCAGATTAATATTATGATTTAAATATCTTATATATATAATGCTTATGTACGTGAGCATGTCACTGAACTTCTCCTAAACGGCTGGACCGATTTTGATGACTTTTTTGTACGTTTGTTTGGGGCCTTGGGCAGCTTAGATTCGTTATTGGATCCGGTAGGCGGCGCTGTAATCGGGTCTGTATGTACCTGCAAGCTACGAAGTTGGGGCGCCAGCTAGTCTTATACTCGTATATATAGTTATTCTGTACGTAGGTATGTCACTGAACTCCCCCTAAACGGCTGAACCAATTTTAATTTTTTTTTCCTGTATGTTTGAGTAGGTCCCTAGACGGTTTCGATTCACAATTGGTCCCGGTAGGTGGTGCTACGCCTATCCAAAACTGGGGTGGTCAGCTAACATTATATATTAAATGAATGAATGAATATAAGAATTCACCTAGTGAATATTAGTGGAACTGCTGAAATTTGGGTCCAGTGCCTTTAGGTACATGTGAAGTGAAATAATTCGGCGTGACCCTAACGCAATGACTAGATAGACGACCTGGGTCGCTGGGAGTCGTTGGATGAGAGCGGCATGTTACCGCTCGTTATCGAAAAAAAACGAATAAATACATTATTTTAATAAAATATGAACTAAGAAGCACAAAATATTTTAATATAAAATTAAAGCGTGGGATACATAGGCTGCACTAAAAGTATCGGGAATGGAATATTTCCACTGTTCCTGTCATATTAAAATCTTTTTAATTGAAAACTCCTTGGTTTTACAAATCGAATACCATTTATTTATTTTAAAAAAGATTCACGGTCTTGTCACAAGGTTTTGTCAAACTTGTTTAGTCGTTGAGAAAATGGAATTGACTCGAGAAAATTCAAGAGCGATGATTTATTATTATATTATATTTGCTATGTGAAGAGCAAAAAGCGGCTCGCGTTACTTGGTGCGTCAGAACTCTCGAAAGATTCCACGCAGGATCCTCAAATGATGTATACAACATCGTATCAGGTGACGAATCCTGGATATATGCGTACGAACCCGAAACAAAAAACTAGTCACGAGTTTGGGTGTTCGAAAATGAGTTAAAGCCAACAAAAATTGTTCGTTCACGGAGTATTGCAAAAAAAATGGTGGCCACGTTTGTCTCCAAAACCGGCCATGTTACGACTATTCCTCTTGAGGGACAAAGAACGGTTAATGCAGAATGGTATGCTAGCATTTGTTTGCCACAGGTCGTTTCTGAACTCCGTAGAGAGAACTGCAACCGCCGCATCATCCTCCATCACGACAATGCGAATTCTCACACCGCGCACAGAACAAAAGAGTTTTTAGAGCAAGAAAACATAGAATTATTAGACCATCCGCCGTACAGCCCCGACCTAAGCCCTAATAATTTCTATACTTTCCCTAAAATAAAGAATAAATTGCGTGAACAGAGATTTTCATCTTTTTTTCATCAGAAGCTGTGGACGCCTACAAAACGGCCATTTTGGAGACCCCAACTTCCGAATGGAATGGTTGCTTCAATGATTGGTTCCATCGTATGGAAAAATGTGTCAAATTTCGCGGAGAATACTTCGAAAAGCAATAAATACATTTTTAAATAGTAATGTTGTGTCACTTCCTTGATTCCCGAAATTTTCAGTGCCGCCCTCGTACTCTACTATTTCAAACAAAAAATACTCTTGCCCAATCTCTTCTTCTCCCACTTCTAGACTATGCTGATGTCTGCTTTCTTGATGCAACGGAGGATCTTCTGAATAAACTCGAACGTCTGCAGAATTTGTGTATCCGCTTCATTTTCGGTCTTCGAAAATACGATCATGTATCGGAATTTCGGGTGCGATTGAAGTGGCTACCTATTCGGCAACGTCGAGATACTCACATTCTATCTTTTCTCTTTTCTGTTCTTCATAATTCCAATTCTCCTGCATATCTTCGCGAGCGCTTTGAATTCCTTACCCCCAGGGGGAAACCTTGCCGCACGGTCTCTTCTCTTCTACTCTGTACTCCTCGTCACACTTCAAGTTATTATGCTAAATCATTCACTATACGTGCAGTGCGTCTTTGGAATTCGCTTCCACATTCGTTGCGTGATAGCCCTTCCTTGGAAGCTTTCAAGAGAAGAATTAAGGATCATTTCCTCTCAGTATAAATTAATAGTATGTATATATTATGTATTATTATTGTTGTAAATAAATATATATATATATATATATTCTATTTATTTATTACATACGTAATATCTTGTATTGTATATTTATATCCATGTGTTATTTATATAGCTAATTTATGTTAAGCTTATCCCTATTATATTTATTGATAATAAATCATACTTTATTCGTGTTGTACACTCGATTCTCTCCTCATATAACTCTATCGCTCAAAGGTTTGCTGTTAGAGAACTCAATATTGAGTTAAGCTCGCCTATGTACGTCTTTTTCTGTTTGTTTGTTTATACATTGAAGATATGTGTACAATAAAGAATTAAGAATTACTTTTATTCTCATAATTATTTAAATCTATATTTGATGTCGAGCACTTTTTTTTTAAATTGAACAAATACTTTCTGCTATTTATATACCATCTTATATATATATATTATAGATATTTATCTATAATTTTTGCTTCAATTCATATTTAATTAAAAGCACGTTTTCATTGGTGTTTTAAAACAATATTTTATTTATATGGCAAAATTAACCCTAATACCTTAATTATGTGAAATTCAGATTCATTATTCAGACATGTTTTTATTTCAACCTAATAGTAGATTATAAATGTGAAATGAAATTTGCATTTTTTTGGTTACAGCAGCAGGACATTGTCATATCGAATTGTTGTAGTGTCATCAATTCTTGATACGTCTGCAAAATTTCAAGTCAATTGGACATCTAGAAATACCCCTCCAACAGATACAGGGGGTAGGAAGTTCATGAGGATTTCTCTGCATCCAAAGAAGAGGTGGTTTATTTTAGTGTATAACGAAATGAACGTATGGAGATCATTAAAGTGAAATGAAGTGTAATATTTCAGGGCTCAGTGAAAGTCTTGAAAACTAAAGGATATGGGTGGTTTTGGGCCTGATCTGTTACAGAAATGAAAGCTTAACTAAAAATTAGTGTATATTTTGTTTCACTATTTATTTTTGAGATATACGTTTAAAATAGTAAGTGCAAAATAATAAGCAAACAACATGAATAAAGCACTGACATTTTTAATGAAATGCATACTATTGTCTATGACCTTGTGCCAAATATGTAAAAGAGGTTCCTTTGGATATCCATTTATCTGGAACATTGCGAACAATACCTCAATTACATGTATCGATACGTATAGGTATTATTTATAGATTAACGCTATTGATAAAATAAAAGATAATAGCTATTGGATCATACCGTACCGGATTAGCCGGAGGATGGGCAGCAGCGTCCTTCGAGTACATTAACAACTCAACTGTGATCGCCAACCCGCCTGCCAAGCGTGGCGATTATGGCAAAACCCCCCAATGAGCCCACAACACACCCATATCGGTCATTGTGGTGGAGGGTTTGCGGGAGGCCTGTGTCCAGCAGTGGACTTCATTCGGCCGAAATGAAGAAGATGATTCAATATCTGTACTTATTATATTATTCTGATTTATTCCTAACTCCTCTAACAAACACACAGACTCCGCTGACGCCAACTCCCAAGTCCGCTAATCACTATTCCCAGTGCTAGCTCCAAACGGGCAAGGTGAAAACGCCTCGTCACCCTTTTACGACTCTATAAAAATATACTACAATGTACATTTCGTCCTCTGAAATAGGTGTGCCAGTGAAATTATATTTTTTTATCTAACAAACACATTCAGACTTGTGATCTTCTTTGGTTCTCCCTTTGCAGGTCCCACCATAGATCCCTTTTACAATTCCCACCCCATAAATCCAATGACTATTCCTACTCCATCTCTGTTCATGCAGTAAAACTGTGGAACTCGCTTCCACCTAACATACGCCAAATCTATATCTGTTTTCAAAATAGGCCTTAAGCGCATTACCTCTCTTTACAATATTATGAAAGTATATGTATTAGTCTATTGCGTGTGGAATTTCCGGATGAAGAATATAGAGGCTGATATATTCTTTTCGTCTTTCATCGCCTCGTAAAAGGCGACGTCGGCCGAAAACGCCAGTTAGTATTAAATCCCGCTGTAACTATTCGAGAAACCTGTTTTCGGTACAAAACCGGGTGGCTCAAATAGTTACAGCGGGACTTAATATTAACTGGCGTTTCAATAACGTAATTCGTAAGAACTCTAAGCCCTTCCCTCTTGGATGGGCAGCAGCGCCCCTTCTGTGGAATGCCAGCAGGTGAATATTGGAAAATTTCCCACAAAATGATGACACAATTGTGGAAAAGGAGACCTTTGCATAGAAGTGGACGTCCTTTGGCTGGTATTATAATAAGGTCTTATTTAATAACCTACGATATTTTGCCTTGTTAAATGTTAAACATGATACATTTTTTTTCTTTTGTCAGATATCATTCAAACTGTGTGGCCAAGAAGGTGTTACATTGTCCAATACTAACCGAGAGAAGGTTTAAAAATAAATGATTTCCGAGCTCCCTTGGCGTATCTCGCCTACGTCTGAGCTCCAGAATATTGTTTTTGTGGCCAACATTTAACAGCAAAAGTTACATAATAACGTTCATAGGAAACTTTCGAGCTGTATTCGTGTAAAAAAAGTTGAAGCTACTAAAGTATTTGTAGTGTGTTGTGGGCTTTAAAATAAGCGTTAATGTGTTTATTGTTCCGGCCACGAATAGAGTAATCCCATACCATCCCATGAGTAGGGAGGTGGTAAGAGAGTCTGGAGTCCGTTGCGGTTGGTTCTGATAACTTGCACACCCGACGGGGCTCAGAAATTTTCCTAATGGTATGTGTAGTCGGCCAACCTACATTAGGCTAGCGTGGCAGACTAAGACATAACATTTCTCTTTGTGAAAAAAAAGCCTGTGTCCAGTAGTGGAACAATAATGGGCTCATTATATTAGCACTTTGGTTTACACGAAGGTAGTGGATAAACCACCAAGACTAACGGGTTGGTGTCAGGCAGCTAGCACCCTATGAACTCTTTGGAATATGACTTCATATTGCGCCGACTCCGAGTAACTTAAGACCAGGGTATAAATAAAGATGATGGCTAATAACAGTAATGCCCACTTAAATAATCCACATGCTTCAGAAAGCCATATTATATACTACTTGCCGCATCTCTAGAATTCCTATCTTCATCAACACTAACTCGAACTTATTCCATATAAACTTCTGCTACGCCAGGTTGCAGCCTGCGTTTAAGTTTCGTTTCAAAACGAGATAAAACAAAGCTTCACCTAACACCAAGCCATTATACAGGCATCGTGTTTTTGGTTTGTCGTCTCTACTCGGCTATTCAGGGAACTGTTGCTGCTTAACCGAGCATTCTGCTGAAGCTGAAAAGGTCTCCAGCCAGGCATAATTATACACACAAATTAGACATCTGCAGCTAAGGTTTCCCCTATGGGACTCGGAACATTGGCTTGGTGCGATCCAACTAGGGACTGCTTGATTGGTATTAATAAAATAAATTTAGGGGATATTTAAAGCTACTGGCTCAGCACGGACAAGGACAAGCAAGGGTCAGAGGGTAGATTGAACGGGTTGTCGGGACATTCCGCCGTGACGGCGTTGAAGCGGACCTCTTAACAAACTGCGCGAGTCTCTTTTGTGTATGCATAAGGTAATTTCGTCATCCGGTTCAATGAGCACTTGCCTAGGACGGTGACAGAAACTAATAAGGGAGGATCGGTATCGGGCGGCCGACCGTCCGGTATCGGTACCACAAGAGGTTTGGGTGGAGAAGGACAAAGATAGAGATTTGTCTGGAGCGAATATATGCGTCACCATTTTTGCAGAAGAGGAATGCTGTGATTTTGTTAAGATTAACTTCTATCTGGGATTTTCTAAACCAAGCACCTAGGGCGTTTGCTGAGGGTTGGATGATTGTATAGAATCATTCTGTGAGGACTAGTACCGGTGTAGCCTATGGCGGTGTCATCAGCGAAGATTGCCCATTTGGTATGAATGGCGTCTAGGAACGTGAAGAGAAGTAGGGGTAGAACGGGTCCTTGAGGAACTCCAGCTCTGATAGGACGTGATTCTACAAGTAGTCTCGAAGTCGAGAATGAGAGGGTCAGGCACACCGAGTTTGTACAACTTATATAATAAGCCATTGTGCCAAACTTTGTCGAAGGCTTTTGCCACATCTAAGAAAAGCACTCCTCTCATGTGACCGCAAACGAATCCGGTGCTAATATGTTCAACTTTGTGGTGAACTTATTTGACGCGAGAGTATTTGGTTCTAAAACCAAACTGCTCGTTAGAAACAAGGCGTCTTCGTGTGAAATGATATATGGTTTATACAAAATCAAGCTTTTTTGTGGTATTAGGGTGATACTACAGTACTACTACTTGTTGCACCTGCCACAAAAACTACGTATAAGCGTAGTAGTTTTGAAAGTGTAAGTTGTATTGTGTAAGGAGAGAAATAGCTTCCCATCTATACAAATCTATACAAATAAATAAAAATGAAGCGTCTGTTTGTAATGTCAAAATAACAGCTTTTTACTAAATGCATATATATGAAAGTATATACGGAACATATAACAAACAATGCATTTTAAACATTTTTGTCTGTCTGTCTGTCGGTCTGTCTGTCTGTCTGTCTGTTTGTTCCGGGTAATCTCCGAAACAGCTGGACTGATTTTAACGGGACTTCCACTGGCAGATAGCTGACGTTATAAGGAATAACTTATGCTACTTTTATTTTAGAAAAATAATTAGGATTCCGCGCAAAAACAATAAAACCCTTGAAATCCAACATGTATATTCTATGTCGAAGTACTCTAAATTTCTTTTAAATTAAACGCGGGTTAAGCCGCGGGTCTCAGCTAGTTTTAACTAAAGCTTTAGGTTCGAAGATTGCGGATGTCCATAGACCAAGTTGCTAGTTTGCCGTTCGAAAGATAAAAAAAGGAAAATATTAACCCTGAAGATATCCATCATCGCTTCCTATTTTTTAAACTAGGACGGAGACAAAGGCACTGCATAATCCCCAGCAACACGTCTCTGCAAATCATGCTATATTTAATTCCTATATTACACAAGTAAAATCAAATACATTCAAAACATTACTAGCAATTGCTACTAATAAAAGTATACTGAAGCGCTACAAACGATATTATATAATAATTGACGGCCTCTACATACTGCGTCGTAAACCTGCTGATATCTGCTATTGTATTGTGTTATATCTAATAAAATTAAATGTCCAATACATGCTTTGAGATACCATAATCTGAAGTGCATTGCAACAATTTGGGATAAATAACAACAACGTGTACAACTTTCAGAACTCAATATTGCCAATCTGCGTTCTTTGCGCAGTGATAATAACTTTTTTCTGAACATGCACATTAAGTATTGCTACTACGCTTGGGGACTTTACCGAAATTATTGTGTTTACCCTTTTTTTAATTTTTTATTGGTGTCCAGTGCAAATTCTACATGGAACTTCCTTCGCCCCGGGGAAGGGCCAAGGGGTATGCCGGACTCCTACCGGCTAAAACCACTGGAGCGGTCATCTTCAGCATCTAAGGGGGGCTCCAGCTCCTAGTAAGATCACACTAGTGCCGCCCATTGATGCCACACCTTTAGGCACATCTCGGAGGGGATGGCTGTAAAGCAGTCACCCCTCTAGCGGAGGGCAGGCGGCTGTAAAAAGGCCGCCCCCCAGGCACTTCTTGGGGATTGTGTTTACCCGAACAGTTGCAATTGAGTTACTACAAACCGTCCATGTCCTGCAAATTAGAGAATTATTAATAATGTTAAATTATTATAAAATTTTATTTGTCTCCACCCATGCATGTATACAATTAAAATGAGCTGGGGTGATAAAAAGGAGACTGGCAAACGTTCATTCCGTGTGGTTTCAGGATGAGGAATATAGCCTCCCCCATAGATTTTCCCAACTGTGTCATCATTCTGGAGGGTATTTGCCAATACTCACCACGCTTGGCAGATGAGTTGGTGAGCGCAGTATGGCTACCGTTTCACAGAAGGGACGCTGCTGCCCATCCCTCTGGTTTAGATTCCCTTAGTCGACTCTTACGACATCCACGGGAGGAGATGGGGTGGTGGTATTCTGAGCCGGCACCACACGGCTGGTCTTTACATATATGAAAATGGTATGGTGTGGTATTTTACTAGTATTTTTTTACTGACCTTTGCGTTTAATTAAAAAACCTCGTCTTTGCGACCGTTATAATCCAATAGCCACTATCGTTTATTTTATCACATTAATAATATCCGTATCGATGACTATTTCTTTAATGTAATATTTAAGGAGCACGTAGACTTTTCCACGACGTTTGGATGACACAATTGATCAAGATTTGCTGGTATGGATTCTCACAGAAGTTTGATATTTGTTTGTAACTGCTGGCTGCTTGCTTTAAACGCTTTATTCTTGTACGGTGCAATCGTACATTTTATAAGGCAGCAGTTTTACGCGATACATGCGTTTAATTTAATATTCAGTTCAGTTCGTGTTAAGCCATCAAGAAAGCCGCGCATTCTCAGTCGACATCAATTTCACTCAAAGTTCATTACGCTCTTTTTTTACTGTATCTTTTAGACAGTACAATTCTTTTACCTGAGCTATCGTATTTCATTTCAAGGAATAGTGTAGCCTATCAAGAGACTGTACAATTCCAGAGAAGTCAGTAGAATAGAATAGAATAGAATATTCTTTATTTTACACCATTTTAAAAACAACTACTAGGAATAATTTAATGAACAGTAATTGTACAATGGGCGGTCTTATCGCTATTAGCGATTTCTTACAGACAACCTTTGGATGGATAAGAAAAAGATGGACAAAGACAAAGGGATATTCCTTGGTGTACTTACTTATATTAATATAATCAAATAGTGAATCTATTAAATATAATACAAATAGGTATTTATTCCATAAATTACTTAAATAATATGCACACATATACAACAACATATAATACTTTATACAATACATTATAAATAATCCATATATACATATATACAACCATATACTATACTTTATCCAATACAATATAAATAATCCATAAGAATATTGGATACATACATAAACATAATAAATATATGGTAAATACACAATCAGAAGAAAGTACTATATTGGTAAATACAACAAACAATTAAACAGACAAGTAATATTCTTTTACTAGTTTTTTAAAAGTAAACAATGACTGGGCACGCTTGAGCACGCACGTCAGTATCCAAGTTAGATCACAAAGGTCAGCCGTAGTAGCGGGGCGTCGACATCCAGTGAATTCGCAATGGTCAGTAGCAATAGCAGTGTAATGTGGGCAGTCGGAGCGGAGGGATAAATGAAAAATGGTGCGTACCAGTCAATGATCGTGTAATGACTAATTAATCCTACTTACTAAATACAGTTGCATATTACGACTAACGCACGCTATAACATACATGTTGTATCTACTAACACATCACACCTGAGGGGTTATTTAAAAAAAAAAAAGATACAAAATCTGTTTTTTTTAACATATATAATTCTAAAATCTTTTATTCATAATCACTATTATATAATCTAAACAAGTTTCACATAATATCTAAAGTTGGTTTCGCCAGGAATTGTTCGGTTAAGCAGCCACATTCCCCAGAAATGTTTGCGAGAAGCCCAATATTAAAAGCAATAGTAGGGGTTTAGTAATAAAATAGCATGCCAAGTTTGTTTTAAAAATCCACTTGAAAATCTATGAAAATCTATACTCCCACCAAATAGATTAAACATACACCAGTGCATAACACAGCGGCACGCGAGCGAATTCAACATAAACAAAAAATATAATTCTGTAGCCATTTTTTACATATTTGGCATCAGGTCATAGACATAAATATGCATATCATTGAAATGTCACGGGTATATTCAAGATGCTGCCTTATTTTTTTGGAAATGTAATTAAATAATTTCAATGATAATTAGAGAAACAATATTTTTAATAATACACTTGTTTTTGGTTAAGCTTCAATTTCTGTAACAGGTCAGGCCCAAAACCGCCCATGTCCTTTAGTCAAATTTTAGAACGCTATGAGCTATGAACTTTATTTTTACTGTTTTACTGGCTCCACTAAACTAATTTCGTTTCTAACAAACTAAAAAAAGTTGTAGCCCAGACAAAATTAAACAGAGCCAAAGTTTGGTGATATGAACGAATAAATTTGTTAGGGCACATTATAATATGTTAGATTAGATTTTTTAACATTTATACTAGTAAACAGACAAACTTTCAAACAAGATTTATGGTATGAAATACGAAAGATCGAAAACAACATATTATGTTCTGGTAAATTTGCAGCATCCATAGCTAAAAGTAAAAAAATACATCAAAATTTCTATTAAAATTCTAGGCTAAATCAAATCAACTCGGCTTATAAAAGCCCACTACTGGGCAAAATATCGCGCCGCATGACTCAGTTATCCGTTTGGTATATCTAGTCCATCCGAACTTCTGTGGACATCTCACGCTATATTAATCGCTTCTGTATCTCTGTCTGTACAATGTCTGTACTGTGTGGTTGAGAAACCCCTTAATAATTATTCCATACGTATATCTAAATTAAAAAAATTAAAATATGTACATATTTACCACAACTTATTTCTCATCAATGATGTTGTCAAAACATATAAGCCTAATTTATTCAATGTAAGTTAAACAAATTAGTTATGCCCTTGAAATGAATAGATACACCATCATGTTTGTGATACCAAACCTTTTTTTTTTCTTTTATAACGTAGCCCCACTCTAGGATTTCTCCTGTGTCGTGGGTTCGTTTACAGACATGAATTCCACATACAATACACCCAGACCCGGAACAACTACCTGCAGATCATACAAATATTTGTTCCGTGCGGAAATCGAACCCACGACCCGGAGCAGCAGCAGTCGACTGTATCAGCCACTGCACCAACCGTGCCGCCAGCCATACCAGCCCACTAAAGTCTTTTGCTAAAGTTCAGCCTGCTAATTACAAGCTGCATGTTTCGAAAACTTAATGAGACTGAGAAAACGAAGTATGAAATGGACATAGCACTGCTTTATACCACTCTTATTGGTAGAACATATAAATACCTAAATAGAATATAAATTACATTCATGTTTGGCGCTACAGTTTGTGCAATGGCTAAGAAATTAGCTACTACGCTACGTTCAATGGGCTCGCATGGATAAAATATTTGTATAGCGTACGGGTAGTTGTTCCGTATATGGGTGTTTGTGCATGTGAGTTTCATGACATACTAGAACGACATAGCATTCGTTTAAAAACACAAATGAGCATACTCGGTTTTTGTTTTGTATAAATTAACCGCAAAAAATCGAGAGTTCTCTAAGAGCTTCGATCTTGAATGGATGGATAATCTGATGTATGGTAGTGTAAAGATAACTATTGATTACAGACAGCAAACAAATTTTCTAGCAAGTACCATTCCTTTTCTTTTAATCTGAGTGATAAATAAAATGACTTTGTAATATGAAATACATAAGAAATAAAGTAATTATCTTAGTGCCGAAGCAATTTCAGTACCTATAATCCATAAATATGTACACAAACAGAGAGAGAGAAAAATAAGACTAAAATAATGTCTACTAAAAACAAAGTATGCTATCAAGAACATAAAAGAGTACGCGCCTAACGAAATAACCAAGTAAATTGAAATAAACAGACAATATTACTTCTAACCTTATTGAAATACTCTAATTCCACTAGTAGTTTTGAAAACGTCCCTGTTAAGTCCCTATAGAACATTACAAACTAAATTAACCGCTTCCAAGGACCAAAAACCTTTAGGACCAAAAGCGAATATCATTTCATCGTCAGCAAAATTAAATTTGTAAAAGTGCAGAGACCCATTTATTGGTCAAAAGAGTTCTTCAAAGGTCGTATGGAAGGACAATGGTGGGACCAATTGTTATTATCTGCAATTTATGTGGAAATAAGTATGGTTTTATGGTGTCTTCAATTGGAGACCTTTTCCTGAGCTATCTGTATAGATATTCTAAGTAAAGGTACGTTTATATTATGTTCTTAATAGTGCAATTATTTTTTTTATTTCCAATCTGCTTAATGGGTCCGATTTATATTGAGGAAAATGCGAGGATAAAGATGACATTTATCAATTGCGGTATAGAAAAGTATATTTCATAGGAACTTGTTTATTGATTGCAAACTAGTCGACTTTGACAAACAGAGTTTAATAAAGCTGACGACGACAGCACGGTTGGTGCAGTGGCTGATATAGTCGGCTCCTGCGCCCCGAGTCGTGGGTTCGATTCCCGCACGGAACAAATATTTGTGTCTGCAGTATCTGCAGGTAGTTGTTGCGGGTCTGGGTGTGTTGTGTGTGGAATTTGTGTCTGTAAATGCACCCACGACACAGAAGAAATTCCTAGGGTGGAGCAACGATTTAAAAAAATAAAAATGAGTAAGCTGTACTTTCGTTGTTTGTAATTTTTTGGTATGACCTATACAAGAAGTTTCTTGTGTGGGCTACGATAGGCACTTAAGCACAAACATCGTAATTGTTAATGGAATAGGAGATTAACTTGACACTGACCATGATTTGATTATTCTATGTATGGTTGTTTATGGGGTAAAACTGACTTGTCATTTGTTTATTGTATTATTACTATGAAGTTGATTAAACTTTTTGCTACGTTGGACCACATCCGTATTTTGTCTGATTTTAAGATCGACCATTTTCTGTAAAGTATTCTCTCACACATCTGTCAACAATATAACTTTCTTTCTGCTTTATTACTTTTAACCAAATATCAGTATTTAAAATCTCGTAAAAGTATGTGCAGGTAGAAGGGAATACTTTATATTCGATTTTTTTTTTATTTTTAATTTTAATTTTTTCATTCTTATGTATATGCCTTAAGGAGTGTTACAAGAGCGGCACGCCCGAGTGTGAAGGAAATAGGCCATACATGCCAGTTCCAGGCCTTGGTAAACATTAAAATGTAGATTGGTAGAAAATCTGACTTGTAAGAGAAACATTTCACATGATAGATTGATCGTCCACTGGAAACAAGTCTGATTTCTGAAGACGATTCAAGATTAGTTTTCTTTCTGTTTATTATATATTTATTTCAAATGATTATGTTTCATGCCAGTGACTGTGGCCAGTGATAAAACTAACAGTTTAGCCAAATGTTAAATTGAAGTTACTATAAACTGTTGATCACTGATAAAAAAATATTGGTCATAAATCTGTCGTCTTCTTCTTCTTCTCTTTGATTATGGCTTCTGTAGAGTATCTTCCACAATTTCGCCAATATCAAGTATAAAGGCAACGTTGTACGGTGTTTAGATTAATTAATATTTACATACCCATAAAATATTTCTCAAAACTGAAAAAAATCTTAAAAATATGTCAGCAATGTACGGTTCATTTGTTTTTTTTTTTAAGGAAAAAAGAAAATCAAATCTATCGTCACATATAATAAATATTTGGTTTGATAAGTGTCATTCGTTTCTTTTTCTATACGTTCTCCTAGCTCTTTAGTTTTGATTCTCTCCAGAGTTAAGTTATATTAGGTGCCTTGTGCCTAAACCTTTACTTAGGGTTAATTATGAGGATTAGCCTCCAGAGAATCATTTACGAATTAATGCTGTCACATTGGTTGTCTACAATATGACGTCTTGTGAATATACAATTATTACTGAGCATATTCAAGTAATATGTTATACAAGATTACTCTAAAAAGTGGCTTAGTACCTTAATACCATTTGGTATTTAAGGTCCTATGATAATGGAAATCTTTTGTTCCACAACTTTGGTTAAAAAGCAGTAGTTTCATAATCATGAATGTACTGATTAAGTATTTTAGTTGAGGAGTATTTAATTTAACCTTTAATAATTTTATTGCGTTTTTAATCACAACCAGGAGTTACAATTAGAAAAACAAAAATGAAACAGCAGAGAAAGTCACAAAAGTAATCGCTTAATTTTTTTTCGCTAGCTAATTTCTCATCAGTTAAAGTTACAATAATCAAACAATCAAAGAATTATGATATTTATTTATTCTGATTTACGTTTCATAACCACTTAATACCTCAAAAGTAAGTGATGATATTGATAACAAAGGAGAAAAGAAAAACACTTATTTAGCTAAAATATACAATGCGATTTAGTTGTGTAGACTATATCTACTTAATAAAATTCTAACACTATCTAAATGACAAACAACGCATAGTTTAAGCCAGTGGGTCTAGAATCATGTAGTTTTTACACTGGAGTTGCTTATATAATACATAAGAGCAGAAAAACAGATTTTAGAAAATTCATCGTCAGTCGGCCGAAATTATTGCATTGCAGATATGTCTGTTTTTTGTTAAATGATCGTAACATAACAATGGATGAATTTCAAAATCTTAAATATGAAGATTTTGGATTAGATTAATTATTAATTTCAGCCGTAAGAGGTTAAATAGGGAGTTACAACGAGCACACAGCTAGTTGTATAACGAAAGACCTATATTGCAATCAACAATGAAAAAGCTACAGTTATAAATATTTCATGAAATTTTATAAAATAGATTGGGCTTAATATACGATACGATTATGTTTCAGAATAATTTGACCCTTTGATTTGCAACACAGCGATAATATTGATAATACAAAAGGAGAAACAGCTGAGAAAGAAATACATGCTTAATGGCATGGTACGCCAGATAGTATAGCATAAGGGTCGATGTTTTATAAGACGCAGTAAGTTATGCAGCTCATAACGATCGCGTTCATCTGAAAGAAAGACATTTTTTGATTAATGTAGGAAATTAAATATAAATATATCACGTTACCATTGTTATATTATTGGGTCTGTCGTCGCAAGGCCGTCACGTTGTTTCTCACAAGTTAAATTTCCTCTTTCGGTAGGAGTTTACGTTTACCATTAGAGAGATGGGCAGCAAAGTCCCTTCTGTGAAACGGTAGCCATACTGCGCTCACCAACCCGCCTGCCAATCGTAGTGAGTATTGGCAAATGCTCCCAAAATGATGACACAGTTGTGAAAATCTACAGGGGAGGCATTTGTTCAGTAGTGGACGCATACTACTCTGTCAAGAAAGTAACGGGGAAAGGTCAATAATACACAAAATGTTTGTTATTCATCCAAATTTATTTTATCACTTTCAAAGTATGCTCCTTCAGAAACGATACACTTACGCCAACGAATAATCCAATCACCAAAACATTTTTTAAACGCTGTTTCCGGAATTGAGTTCTGTTCTCACCGCGGGTGCCACGAAGTCGGCTGGAGCCATATCGAAGCCATAGCCATATCCATATGGAAGGCGCCACTCCAAAGCTTATTGACTAGTTTGCATGACAAACTCGTAAAACCACGTCTCGTCACCAGTAACAATGCGTTTCATGAATGTTGGGTCGCAATTGACTCGTTCTAGCATGTCCTCAGCGACTCTCATGCGATTGAGTTTTTTAAGAAAATTCAGGTCTTTTGGGACTAGCCGAGCGGTAACATGTTTCATACCCAAATGATTAGTTAAATTGGTACGGTTCGACTCGTGAGATACAGAAAGTTCGGCGGCTATCTCTCTCAAAGTTGAATGAGGATTTTCAGTCACTATTTCACTTTTGCGATGTTAACTTCAGTTGCAGACGGTGATGGCCTACTAGAGCGAGGCAAATCTTCCATCACATCTCGACCGCTTTTGAACGCTTTGTACCACTCATAAGCACGTGTTTTTGATAAAGTCGATTCACCGTAAGCCTTCTGTAACATTTTCAGTGACTCATCATCATATCGGCAATTTATAGTCCACTACTGAACAAAGGCCTCCCCCATAGATTTTCACAACTGTGTCATCATTTTGGGGGTGTATTTGCCAATAATCACCACGCTTGGCAGGCGGGTTGGTGAGGGCAGGCTGCTGTTTCATAGAAGGGACGCTGCTGCCCATCCCTCTAGTTTAGAGTCCCTTAGTCATCTTTTACGATACCCATGACGGGAAATGGAGTGGTGCTATATTCTTAAACCGGACGCAACACAGAAAACCACCTTGCAGAGGAGTAACCCATGAATAGAAAGAGAAAGATGAAAGCTTGTCTTAAAAAGAAGACTACTTAATTCTTACAATGCAATGTTTTAAGTGTAAAATACGAAGCTCCAAGCTGCGGTAACAAAGTAAAATATATTTGATTTGTAAAGAAGAAAAATATTATACTATCATGTGGAGATACGATACTTTAAATTTTCGTTTAAAATATAGTGCTCATGTATTTTTCATTAGAAATTTTTTAAACGTTGCACCGTCTAGCGTTTTTCCTGTGACATGGGTGCGTTTACAAACACAAATTCCACACATAATACCGGAACAACTACCTGCAGATCTTACAAATATTTGTTCCGTGCGGGAATCGAACCCACGACCTGGTGTACAGCAGATGACTGTACTAGCTACTGCACCAACCGTGCCGTCGGTATTTTAAAATAATACAAGCATGAATGATGAGAATCCTAGCAACAAAGACCGTACAATGATAGATTGAGATTGAAAAAATACTTACTAGCACAGCGTATTCTCTTTTCAATACATATAACTCGAATTTGGTTCATGTTGTCAGCGATCAAGTCTAATGTTATTGAAGTCACGATGATAAACATAAGCGGTTGCACGATAAAGACTACTAACCAGAGTAAGCTCAAAACGTCAGGACCCTTAAAACATTGTAGATGATAAAAAGCATTCAATTTTATTCAAAACGGATAACTTATCAGCTACAAAATATGAAGTTACGGTCTCTATAAATGTATAATGCAGCAGCATTAAAATATAATTACAATACAAGTTAATTTTTTGAGCAGTCAATCAACCAACTTGGTCTATAGCAATTGATTGCGGGACTAAAGATTAGGATCGTGCGTAAAAGAGGCCACTGGAGATAGCCGATTTAGAAGGCGAAGGACCGAGTGTCATGGACTTGGATAAGGTATATCAAGAACTATTTGAATACCAATCAATTCATCATAATTTTAGCTGAATAATGTCCATTGGTGAACAAATGCCTCCCCCAAAGATCGCCGCAACAACCGGTATAGATGTGCTAATTTTGCCATAATCACCATGCTTGGTAGGCAGCTTGGCCATCGCAGTTGTAAATATACTTGAAGGACGCTGCTGCCCAACCTCCAGCCAATCCCACAGTCGCCTTTACGACATCCACGAAATGAGATTGGGTGGCGCTATTCTTAGCTAGGCACCAAACTTATCAATTGCAATAATTATAATTGAGGGTCTTCTTTAAATTTACTTTTTGTTTAAACATTTAAAATTTCATAACAAGTATTAACTTACTTTATCCTTCATGTCACTAAGTCGACTACCCAAATCTATTACTGATTTTGGTATGGAACTCACTAGAGAAACAAAGATCTAAAAAGTATAGAGAGTCATATTAATGTTTAAAAATATGGAATAAAATTGTACTCGATCTCTATTTCTAAAGAATCTCAAAGATATAATCTAGTAGCAAATCATTTTAATACGTTATGATTTAAGTTAAAAGCTGAAAATTAAGTATGTTACCATAAGCTTTACAGGATAATTGACATCTCTTAAGCTATCAACGAGCGTCTCATACATCTGTATATATTTTATTACAGTGAATCTATTCTGTTGCTTGTCATTAAATCTCAAATTTTCCATAGACATTCTCACCAATTTAGTACGAAAATATAGTAAACTAAAAATAATAATCATTGTGAATCTCCCCATGTCTGTACAAATCCATAGAAATTTTGAACTAACAAATGCAATCGTTCCTTCTACAAAGCATATTTGAGGATAAAAGTAGCAGAATACAATTTCAGCTAGTATTTTAATCCCGGTAATGTAAAATACGTAGGACTTCAAGAAGTATTCCAGTATTTTGTACTGTTTCTTAGCACCAGGCAAGCTATCAACAGCATACAAGTATTTGTAATACTGGTATATGTACTCTTCATTCGTTTGAAGCGCCACTAAAATATACACTAAGTATTCACACCAATGTGTATATTTGCGAGCAATTGACATTTCATGTATTTTAAAGTACGTTACAGATAGTATCGTACATGTTAATAATAATGGATATAATTTAGAAAGTATGCGAACTCTGCAAACACCGCCAAAATGTTGATAAAATCCACAGAAAAAGCGAGTATACATTATAGCTTTCATATTGCACACTAGATTATAATTATCATTCATTTTACTTTAGTAAGTTAAAGTACAGTAAATAAAGATTTTACTGTTCCTTATATGTCAGGTAAGTGATTAGTGTGCACTGAAAAAATATTGTGTGGAATGTATTTGTGAAATGGATGTTTTAATTTATGGAACTATTCATATTTTGAAGCTATTTTTATGTTCAATGTTAATTAATACACTTTATATTAATGGTAGTACAGAGAAAACGTATAATTTCCTCTACCCTTGAAATTATATTGTTATACGTATTGATTACATAGTTTCACTTAAACCTTAATGTATATAATGTATTCTATTCATAGTAAATAACCATGAAAGTTGAAAATTACTCTTTTATTATTATTATTTTTGGGCTCCTCGCATACAATTCCGGGTAATATGGTTCATTAATCAGTCATTTCTGGCGAAGCCAAAAGAGGCCTTCAGCCAGTTGTACTCTATTAATGGACCGGAGCGCAATTATACTGCGGAATTTTTCGATTACGTCACTATAACTCATAGTTGCCACAGGGTTCAATAGATGGTCCTTTTTAGTTTTTCAATTGAATTAACGATTAAAGAATAGTCGTAAATTAAAATGAGTATTAAAATAAGATTTTCATGAATTCTCTCGATGTTACAGTTCATTATTTTTAGGCACATGGATGGTGCCGGTTAATAGAGCCTATATAGGCCGACCAGATGGGGTGACGCCCCGTGGGAAACCTAATTATCGCAGGAACGATACAGTGGAGGCTGATCTCCGGAAGCTGCGAGCTAATGATTGGCAAGAAATCGCCAAGGGAGGAACTAAGAAGCGTTCTCTCGTATCGGAGACCAAGATGCATTTTGAAGTTGGAATAGTTTTACTATTGATCCTTGGTCCCTAAAGACTATTTTTTATTTAAATTTAAATTAAACTATATAGATTGAAAGTTATTTAAAGAAAATAGGTGAAAATTTACCATCCCCGCAGGGCCAGGTAAGCTCCAACCATGGTTCATGTAGGCCAACGAGAACGAGAAGTTGCATTTTATAACTGGCCCCACCCGACTTAATAAATAAAGTTTTTTGTTTTCCTTTTCAGTGGTTTTAATATTTTTGTATCGTGTAGGGTTTTTCAAGTCGGTATATTTTTTTGTTAAAATGTTTTATTTTCTAATAATAAAAGCCCGGACCGTAACTTTAATACGCGTAAGCTTGAACTGCGTATTTGTGTCATATGGCAGATAGAGCTTAATTATTATAGTACCAGCTGGGAACCCGCGGTTACACCCGCATTTAATATAAAAGAAATTTAGAGTACTTATACTTACATGTATATTGGATTTCAATTGTTTTATTTATTTTGCGCGGAGCCCTAATTATTTTTCTAAAATAAAAGTAGCCTAAGTTATTCCTTATCACATCAGCTATATGCCAGTGAAAGTCCCGTCAAAATCTGTCCAGCCGTTTCGGAAATTACCCGGAACAAAGAGACAGACATTTTTTTTTGTTATAGGTATCGTACATACTTTCATATGCATTGAAAAACATTTTGACATTACAAACAGACACTTCAATTTTATTTATTTGTATAGATGAATTATATTATGATTTAATTTTATTTTTATAAAACGTAGCACCAGCACGCTAGGATAGGATACTAAGATTTCTCCTGTGTTATGGGTACAGTTTACAAATATACATTTCACATGCATAAACACCCAGACCCGAAGATCTGTAGATCATACAAATATTTGTTCCATGCAGGGATCGAACCTGCGACATGTTGCGCAGAAAACTATTTAGTTAGACACTGCGCCAACAGTGCCAATTGTTTTATGATAACCTGTTCCATTAATTCACCAATACGTATATAAGCGCAATATCCGACAAAACGGCACATTCTAGCGGTCTGTGTGGTAAACCTCTAATAGTGTACATTTTCGGAGAAATGCCGATAATAGTTTTGGAAACCCATTCAAGCCTTTTCACCTATTATAACCGCAACAATCGATGCGCGGTCAAATAACCAAACGCAACTATGAATGCCAGCTCCAAAGTTATGTTTGGTCTATTCTAGATGTTTCGAAACTGTTGTGGCAAACTCAATTATCCTATCGCCCTAGGTATCGGCTCGCCAAACAGAACTGGAATTGTTATACAAAGCCTTCGTACATGTGAGTGCAAACATCACCGACGTGTATTGTTATAGAATTTTATTTATTAGGTGCTGTTCACTGCCTGTCTCAAATACATCCTGAATCCAAAAACAAAACAGAAAACAGTTTGCTAGATCATTTTAGAACTTTCTATAGTATTTATATGGTTTTCCACTATACTAAAGCTGAACACTTCATTGGCTTTAGAGTATTGATCGAGATTTAATTTATCACTATATTCTACTACTAGCTGGGACCCGCGGTTTCACTCGCTGTTTAATTTAAAAGAAATTGGTTTATTTATAAACAATTTAGAGTACTTCATCGACACTTGACATAGAGTATTTAAATTGGATTTCGTGAGTTTTAATTTTACTGCGCGGAACCCTTATTTTTTTTGTAAATTAAAGTAGCATAAGTTATTTCTTATAACATCAGCTATCTGCCAGTGTAAGTTCCGTCTAAAATGGTCCAGTCGTTTCAGAGATTAGCGGGAGCAAACAAACAGATCGACGTCGTTGAAGGTACCGTATGCACTTTCATATGCATTTAGTAAAAAAACTATTATTTTGACATTACAAATAGATACTTCGATTTTATTTATTTGTGTAGATGAAAATTGTATGTTACCTTCTGTAACTTTCAGTGATATTTTACTTTCGTATCGATATGACTCATTTTGTTTTGTCAGAAAGGGTTTAGATATTGATTACTTTTTTAATAAAATAATTGTTAATATGTAATAATGTATACACATTATCTGATTACATTATGCTATCATATTATGATGCAGGTATGTGTTAAGTACAAATAGCTAATGTTTGATGAAAACAGTAATAACAATCTACTTAGCACTGGTGCAATTTATAAAACTAAAGTAGTCGTTTTGAATTTAATGTAGTATATCACTAAAATTTACTCTTTCTCGTATTGGACAAATGAAAGTTATAAATTCTAAGGACACGCTTAAAAAAATAAAATTCTGTTAAATGTGAGTAAATTATGTTGGTATAAGGAGGCTTTATAAATTAGATTAAATAATTCATTTGGTAAGTAAATAGGGCGGAAGACAATTATTTACGTCTGCCGTATGTTAGACTGGAAGTCGAACACAAATCAGTTGAGAAAAAGCAAGGGCAAAAAGTTTTTTCTATAATAGTAATTTAAAAAAAACAACGTCTTAGCTCTATTCTCATGCCACCCAGTGGCCCCTAAATTGGCTTAACGACTGCTGTCAAATGACGACAACCGGGACCAACGATTTTACATCCTCTTCAAAGCACAGAGACGCTCAATTCAAATACCACCATACAGTCACTCATCCATAGAATGCCGCCTCAAGCGATGTTAACCTCACTAATCCTTCACCAATCAGTAATTGCAACTAGCTAACAGCTAACATTCAGCAACGACGGTGTAATAGCGTCCAAGTTAGATTCACAATCAAGATTTACGGCACTCATATACGAATTAAATATTCTGGACAGGACTGCTACACAAATAAATTACACTTGTCCTGATAGCAAATCAAATGTTAGTGAAAAAATGAATTAATAATACTGTAAATCCTTCATCGACAACAATACCGCAATGCCTCAAGACGAAAGTCTTTAACCAGTGTGTGTTGCCAGTGACGACATATGGAACAGAGACGTGGTCACTCACAATGGGCCTTATAAGAAAGCTCAAGGTCACTCAGCGAGCTGTGGAGAGAGCTATGCTTGGTATTCCTCTACGAGATCGAATCAGAAATCAGGAGATCTGTAGTAGAACTAAAGTTGTCGACATGGCTGAAAGGATTAGTAAACTGAAGTGGCAATGGGCAGGGCACATTGCTCGTAGAACTGATGGCCGTTGGGGCACAAAGGTTCTCGAATAGAGACCACGCACCGGAAAACGCAGCGTGGGACGACCTCCAACGAGGCGGACAGACGACCTGGCGAAGTTCGCTGGGAGTCGTTGGATGAGAGTGGCATGTGACTGCTCGTTGTGGACAGTTAAGGGTTGTCGCTGATATGATGATGATATGATCCTTCATCGAAGCTTTTTCTCAACTTGTTGCCAGATAGTTTTTGAAATCTAGTATTTTACCAATTAGCTGACATATGATACCCGTGATATCCTTCGTCAACAAGGGAATTAATTTGAACCTTTCAGAGAACTTGATAATGAAATCACATCTACGTGACATATGCCTCAAACTAAGATGCAGAGGTACAACTGCATTTCGGCGAGTCTGCATTAGAATTGTACGGAGGGTATTTACCGACGAATGTTAACAACTTTAGAGGTAATTAAAATTAAAAAATACAATTTGCTCCATGATGTTAACAGTGTACTATTAGATATTTATGCCGTTAACGTGGCTGCTTTTTACTTCAGCTGCCAATGTCCCTTAAAGATTTAAAACTAGTTGTTTTGAAAACCAAGCAAAGCTCTTAAAAGATTTAACTAGGTGTTTTAAAATTAAAGCCTTAAGTGTCACGAACGAAGAAAATAAACTTAAAAACCTTTAAAATTAGATCTACCTAAAATTTAATATTTATAAACTTAAGTTTGGCGTAAGATCTTAAATCCACTTACAGAGGAAAAGGGCGTCCCGGCTTCGCATGGGTGGACATTTATTTTTTAAACATTGTGGGATGAACGTAGAGTAAATGTAAACATGGTCTATTTTTGATCGTATTTCTATCAACTGTAAAAATGTAAAAAAACGTTATAGTTACATAACTACAATAGTTGGACATATGGTATAAATAAATAATAATATATACTTTATTTCTCACCCAAAAAGACAACTAAACAAATGGAAAAACAAAAATTACATCAAAGTTACTGTACCCTAATTTTTCACAATAAACACGTTCACTTTATCCATCACGTAATCAAAGCATTATTAGACTGAATGTGGAAGGAAGAATGAACGAATTCAGTACTATGAGAAGGAAAGCTTATGAGAGGATTGTTCGAAGAACGTAAATTCCTACCGTGAGTAGAGCATAACTATTGAAAGTGGGGAATGAGATAAGCGGCGGCGTGGGTCACTTAAGTAGGTAGAAAAGTGTGGTTAAGGCCCGCAAACTTCTTCGCTGCTGAATGGGCAACCATTTGAGTTGAGACCTGTTAGTCGAAACATGATCATACTTTCGTAAGTAGAAAATAAACGGAGTGCAAGTGTTGAGAATCCTTTCGAACTTATTAAGCCAGTCTGTGTTCAAGTCATAATAGCACACGTCACCATAGTCGACTAAAGGAAATATTAAAGCCTGCACAAGCATTGTTTTGATTTTAGTAGGTAGAAAATTTCTCAAACGGTAAAGCGAACGCAAAGAACCAGTAACTCCTTGACTTACACTGGAAACCTGAGGTTGCCAGTATAGTACAGAGTCGAGTAACCCGAGATCTTTTATGCTGGAGCTGATTGGGATGACAACTCCATTGAATTCAATGTCCAGAAGAGATGCTATCTGTACTTTGGCCATCATTCGTGAGCTTCATATAACTATGACTTGACACTTTCTGGGGTCACGGAAACGCCAAACTGATCAGACCATTTTTTGATGACGTCTGAATCTTGATTTAACTTGTCGATTGCATCTGGCAAGTTATCCACAGACGTTGTACTGTACAATTGGAGTTCATCAGCATACAAATGATACGCACATCGAAGACTGTGGGTAATGAAGTTGATAAAGGTCAAAAATAATAATGTTATGGCAATTTCCGCCCAAAATTCAACACAATTGTGGAAATCTATGGAAGGCCTTTGGTTAGCAGTGAATGTTCTTTGGCTGATACGATTTGCACTCTACTTAAGTTACAAGAAATTAACTGACTAATAAATTATAGTACTTTAACCGAACCCCATCTCCTCCCATGGGTGTCGTAAAAGTCGACTAAGGGATTAGCCGGAGGATGGGCAGCAGCGTCCTTCGAGTACATTAACAATTCAACTGCGATCGCCAACCCGCCTGCCAAGCGTGGCGATTATGGCAAAACCCCCCAACGAGCCCACAACACATCCATACCGGTGGTTATGGTGATCTTTGGGGGAGGCCTGTGTCCAGCAGTGGACTTCATTCGGCCGAAATGATGAACCGAACCACCGTGTGGTGCCGGCTCAGAATACCACCTTCACTTTTCCTCCCGTGGGTGTCATAAGAGTCGACTAAGAGATTAGCTGGAGGATGGGCAGCAGCGTCCTTCGAGTATATTAACAACTCAACTGCGATCGCCGACCCGTCTGCCAAGCGTGGCGATTATGGTAAAACCCCCCAATGAACTCACAACACATCCATATCAGTCGTTGTGGTGATCTTTGTGGGAGGCCTGTGTCCAGCAGTGGACTTCATTCGGCCGAAATGATGAAACCACCGAACTCCAGATCAACATCATTACCTCAAATTAATCAGTATGATACTCCACATAAAAAGTAAATGACGCACTACACTAGCTTTTTCACATTATTCCATAAATAAACATAGGACCGCAAAGCTAATAAATCCTCGTGAATTGCATTTTATGTACAGTAGAAATAGCTTCATATAGCGTTGATAGTATATCTATGTCAGTACATGTTTGCTTTGTGACGTACAGTGAAGTTACCGCAGCGTTTTACTTTTTATTAGAACTTTTTACTTTGACTAAATGCAATGTTTTTTTTTTAAGTTTACGTCTTTATGTTAACTTTTAATTATTATTTGAAGTTTAAAAAGGCCTTTGAGATGCAGTGTACTGCAAAAAATATAGTAATTTAGCAAACTGTTGTAACGTACATTTTCTTGTTTCGAATATAAATAATTAAGTTAAGCTGTAACAGTAATTAGGAATTGGAAAATAGTTTTCTAATCTTCTCATCACGACATAGAGGCTTTCCGTATGGTGTCCGGATTAAGAATATAGCACCACTCCATTTCCTCCCGTGGATTTCGTAAAAGGCGACTAAGGGTCTAAACCAAAGGGAGCGGCAGCAGCGTCCCGTCTGTGGCAGTAGTCATAATGTGCTCACCAGCTCACCTGACGACACCCGTGGTGAGTACTGGCAAATTGCTCCCAAAATGATGACACACTTGGGGAAGTCTATGGGGGAGGCCTTTGTTCAGCAGTGGACGTCCTGTCTGATATGATAATGAAAGAGCTTCGAGTGACGATACCTAAGTACGTCTAGTGCATCCTGGGCAGTCAGCTCCGTTACTAACCTTGTTGATTGGTTTATCTTTTTCATGTCTTTTATGTCATGTGAAATAATGCTCGTGCCGACATGAGAGAAGATTATTATAATTGTATGCAAAACCACAGAATCATTATTATATTCAGACGTGTGACGTCATTGTCTTGTCAAATTGTCTTGTTCTATTATGTAATTTTCCATAATAGTATTTGAGGCAGACGAAGCAACGACTTGAATAACAACGAGTATAACAAGATCCTTATCGAAAATGAAAACCACATTCTACCGTTCATTGCAATTTGATTAATTTACTGATACTAGAATATGGTCCGGTATGCCTAGGAACCTACCGAGATATTGAAGGTCAAGGTGTCAATTTATTTTCGTTTTTCACAAATATTTTCACTCCTCCAGGCCCCCGTCCCGAACAATATTACACATGACACACGTAGGCAAAATCAGTAACGTGGATAGCATTCGCGTTCCTTTTCCAGCAATTATTTAACTAGTGTTACTTAGCTACATGTACATAATGCATAGATTTCGACTTAGTGACGGGTCTTTTAACACCTCGTATATTTCATACATACATAGTTAATATTATACTAATACCTACATCATAGAATTAGATAAGATTGGTCTTTCGAGACAGATTTGAGAATGAATGAAAATTATACTTTGATGGCAGCAACCGGATTTTGCAGTCTTATTTTTTATATTAAATACTCAGAATGGATAGCAATATAATCATACATAAGACTCATTCATTATAATAAAACATTCGTGATGTTCAAGTAAATATGACTATTCCAAAATTAAAAAGGTTATATATTTATACACATAAAAAGAGATTTTAGATTAAATGCCTGAGCATTTGGGTATGTAATGGGTAGCGCTATTCAAACATAAGATCATTATAAAATATATGAAAATATTTATAAAATTAAAATTACCCAGAATGATGGTCACGGCACCTTTCCGAGAGTCAACTTCCAACATTCCTACGGCTGATCATTTCGTGAGGTAACGTCTTCTCCCCATAATATGTAGTATTCGTTTGTATTAATTCGATTCAGAATTGGGGCAGAAATAGGAATGATTTTATTTCAAACCCGTTGCAGGATTTTATAGAAATACGACTGTGCAGAATTTTAAATTCACATCTAAATTAAAATCTATTTCTTTTCTTTATGAATTTACTAAAAAGGCTCGATAGAACTCCAATTAAATTATAATAAGACCCTAACTTAAAGTTTTTCGATAAAACGTGCTGGATCCTCAAATACTTTTGATGTGTGTAGATTTATATTAGAAGAATTTGTATGAAAGGTGGTCTTATCGCTATTAGCGAAGAAGCTGGTAGAGACCAGACTTTGTATGAACATATATATTTTCAGAAATGTAATGTAATGGTTAGTTTGTTAGCCATAGACATAATATATATTTGGTCGATGATACAAATGATAGCCTTTATTATGTTTTAGGTACTACTGTTTTAATAACAAAATTTTTGGTTGTTTACTCACGCACTCCCGAAAAAGATAAAAGAAAGAAAAGATAGATAGAAGATAGATGAAACAACCTCTTTGTAGCCGGAATTATTTTGGCATACACATATAATATTGACTAATTCATCATTTCGGCCAAATTAAGTCCACTGCTGGACACAGGCCTCCCCCAAAGACAACGTAAGCGATATGGGTGTGTTGGGGGGTTTTGCCATAATCGCCACGCTTTGCAGACGGGTTGTCGATCGCAGTTGAGATGTTAATATACTCGAAGGACGCTGCCTATCCTCCGGCTAATCCCTTAGTCGACTTTTACGACACCCATGGGAGGAGATGGGGTGGTGGTATTCTGAGCCGGCACCACACGGCATTTGACTACGAATTATACAATATTTATTTTCATGAAATTTTCCAGTACCACATTACATTTACACTCTCATTTCAGGTAAAATATGTTTTGTCCTTATCTTTCAACACCAAATGTCGCAATGAAATAAAAGGCCCAACATGTTTTAAATTAAATTTGTTTGAACAACGTATTATCTTGTTATAAATACGACCTTTATGATTTAGTACAGTCAGTCAGCTCAGCCCGGTCGTGACCATGAAATTGTAAAGGGTTCCAAACATCTGGAATATAATAAACACAGTAAGTATTGCATGAAAGCTTGCGCATATAACGCATTTGTTGCTGGTATTCGTATCTAGAATCTGGTTATTTACATAGTTAATAACGCTACACTCAATAAGTTGGTTTTTATTTAAAGCTTCGGTGGCTATGACGTTTTGATTTTTATGATCACTTCAAAATGCGGTTCCCATATTTATATATTTTTTAAAGACGTATTATCATTTAATTGTTATAGAGAAGTAATAATTATTAATTTAATTATTATTGTGCCGTGTGGTGCCGGCTCAGAATGCTACCACCTTAACTCCTCCCGTGGGTGTCGTAAAAGTCGACTTAGGGATTAACCGGAGGATGGGCAGCAGTGTCCTTCGAGTACATTACCAACTCAACTGCGATTGCCAACCCGTCTGCCAAGCGTGGCGATTATGGCAAAACCCCCCAATGAGCCGAAACAGACCCATATTCGGTCGTTGTGGTGATCTTTGGGGGAGGCCTGTGTCCAGCAGTGGACTTCATTCGGCCGAAATGATAATAACGCTACAAGTAAGTAGTAGTAGTAAGTTGGTTTTTATCTAAAGCTTCGGTGGCTATGACGTTTTTATTTTTATGATCACTTCAAAATGTGGTTCCCATATTTATTTATGTTTAAAGACGTTTATCATTTAATTGTTATAGAGAATTAATAATTATTAATTTAATTATTTATATTATATTATTGACCGTGTGGTGCCGGCTACGAATAACACAAACCCATCTCATCCCGTGGGTGTCATAAAAGGCGACTATGGGATTAACCGCAAGATGGGCAGTTGCGTCCTACGAGTACATATCGCCAACCCGCCTGCCAAGCGTGGCGATTATAGCAAAACCCCTAAATGAGCACACAACACACCCAGATCGGTCGTTATGGTGATCTTTGGGGAGGTTAGTGTCCAGCAGTGCACTTTATTAAACGACGACCTTCCACTATATTTTTTGACTAAACGGACAAACGTACTGTTTATGATACGTTACGCGCAAAACTCAGTCTCGCTGTAGGTATAAAGCTATAAAACTACACCATAGGGGTGTAGTTTAGCTGTAAGAAAGAAGATACAAAAACTACGAGAGTAAAAGAGTTAGCTATCTAAAATGACAACACGTGTACTCGGTGTCTTTGTCGCACATGTAATAGAATATATGTGTTGTCTCTTTTCTTTGTTTGGCCTGTGTTTTGTTCGAGAATATTATTCTATAGATAATTAGAATAGTATTTTTATTAAAATATTTTATATAGTTTGTTATTCACGTGTAGTATGACATCCCTTATTCTTTATTTATTTTTGCTTGATTCGTTGTGCATTTTCTATACGCACGACGGTTTGATAACAATTTATTACTTAAATAATAAAACAATACAGATTGTGTCAGTGTGTGCTCGTTGTCCTATCTCGGGCGAACTGATTGCGAGGTGTTACAATTGGGGGAGTTTTGGTTCTTACTTTTGGTGCGCATGTAACATATCTACTTCTTTTAATATATAATATCATTGTGATAGGTATTATATTTTTAGGGTTCCGAACTTTCCGAAGGAAATTTTCACATACCATATCGCAGATTCACTATTGAGTTTTTGTGCATGTGAGATTTGTCTTTAAATTGTACCAAAAGAACATCCTAGTGTGTCAAGACTATTTATTTGTACCAAGTGTCGAAGTAAAAATCTATCATGTGATAGTCACTGGTTTGCAGACTAAGCTGATTTAGGTTTTTTTTTTCATCAGAATTTACATTATCTTTATTTCAACATAAAAATTTATCCCTAAAATCTTTACAGACACCTTTATTTTCCAGAACATTCATCAAATAGGTACTAGTCCTCTGGTTTATAAACCGAACTGATATTAGATTTTAAACCTTAAGATTTATCAATATAGCTTCTACTCGTCGCTTGTTGAGATTTTAGTGTACTGAAGACAATCAATGGCGGAGGGTATAATGTGATAAAACATGATTTGAGTCGCCTGTAACAACGAACAGTTGAGATAAGCACTAAAATTGAACTAAATATATAGGGTCTTACTTTAATAATGGAAAATATTTTAAGGCTAGGCTCTATGAATGGTTATAGAATTCATTTCAAATATCAAGTGTCGGTTTTACTGATGGTAAATAAATCAATATTAAATTATTCGACTAGCGATAGACTAAGAAGTACTTACTCTCTACTATTTGATAAAATAAAGGTTGATGTTGTGTTTATTTATTTTTCTAAAACGTATCAATGCTACCTATAGATTTACTTCTCCTAAAATATTTTCCATTAAGTAAGACCCTATATAGGAATATGAATATTTTAAATGTAAGAACAACATTCTGGAATTATTCCCACCTATCAAATTCCATGTCCCAGTACTCGCCATTTACCGTCCCCATAATCTGTTCATCGATCTATAACCATAAAAAAGTATGAGAATAGAACAATAATCTGTATTAAAGCACTCATTTTGAATTTTACGAGGTAATATAAAATATTCATTACTTAGAACCCTGCAATCAAATCGTCGAACGAGATAATTTCGAACAACCTTAACTTTATGTCATACTAGCAATGACTACCTGGTCTTCGCTGCTCTGCGAACATTCTACTATAACTGTCAAAGAGTCTGAAGTGCCAGAAATCATAAAATAATTATTAAATGATCTCGTTGAAATAGTGACAGAATCAGTATGCTTGGCAAACATCTGTAAGCTGGCGCAACTGGCGGGAAAGAGCGTCTATTGACTGTGATAGGATAAGTTGATTTTGTCACTTTTTGTTTTAAACGTTGCCCCACACTAGGATTTCTCCTTTGTCGTGGTTGCGTTTACAGACATGAATTCCACACACAATACACCCAAACCCGGAACAACTACCTGCAGATTATACAAATATTTGTTCCGTGCGGGAATCGAACCCACGACCCGGAGCGCAGCAGTCGACTGTATCAGCCAGTGTACCAACCGTGCCGTCAAAGAACTTCATGTGCCACGGCCTTTTTTAGATTTTTTTTTTACCCCTCACTAGTATTTTACCGGTATCGCGGCTACAGTTTACGAGACATACATCTCACATACATACACCCCGATCCAAAACATCTATTTGTAGATCATACAGATATATGTTAGTGTAGAAATCCAATCGCTTGACCACTACGTCAACCGTACCAGCCCTTGGTACCAGCCATTTTATTTTGGTATCCGGTCACCACACACAATTTTATTTAAACGTATTTTACAAGGACAAACGTTTCATTTCTCGGTATACAGCATTTCATTGCCTAAGTTAAGTCAAGTTAATGGTTCAATTTACCTATAAGGTAAAATTTATTCGTAGCCTCAGAAAGTTTCCAGCTTGACCTTGAAATGGAAAACCCGTCTTTAAAGGTACACAATTTCAGGGCCAGCGTAATCAGGCTAGCAATCTTTCCTAGATAAGTATATTCGTCAAAGGAGGAGGCGGACTTCAACATATGTATAAAGTTAAGGAAACCCGCGCGAGGATCGAACTCACAACATTGAGATTGTGAGAATTACGCACTGCTTGCCGCCACCGAGGCTAAGGATCACAAAAAAAAAAATACCTACCTCTTTATAAGAGTGCCATCTATACAAATAAATAAAATTGAAGGGTCTTTTTGTAATGTCAAAATAACAGCTTTTTACTAAATGCATATAAAAGTATATTAGGTACCTATAAAAAAAACAATTTTTTTTGGAACGAAGTTCCTTACGGCAGGCTTGGAGGGGATACGGATTTTGCTGCGCGACCGAACTGAAAAAAATGTGATAGTAAAACCGTAAGAAAAAATCCGTGGAAAAAAGTGCGTAGAATAAAACCGTTAAATGAGACGTGCGCAGGCGCGACAGTCGCATACACAAGCGAGTGGTGTATTAGTGTCGATTCTACATTAGCCGAAGGAACTTCGTTCCTACCTGGTGTCCCACGACACCACATAATTTTTGTCTGTCTGTTTGTTTCGGGTAATCTCCGAAGCGGCTTGACCGATTTTTATAGGACTATCACTGGCAGATAGCTGATGTTATAAGGAATAACTTAGGCTACTTTTATATTAGAAAAAAATATTAGGGTCCCGCGCAAAAAAAATAAACCTTGAAATCCAATATATATATTCTATGTCAAGTGTCTATGTCGAAGTACTGTAAATTTCTTTTAAATAAAACGCGGGTGAAACCGCGGGTCCCGGCTAGTAATACAAAAAATTATGTGGTGTCGTGGGACACCAGGTAGGAACGAAGTTCCTTCGGCTAATGTAGAATCGACACTTATACACTACTCGCTTGTGTATGCGACTGTCGCGCCTGCGCACGTCTCATTTAACGGTTTTATTCCACGCACTTTTTTCCACGGATTTTTTCTTACGGTTTTACTATCACATTTTTTTCAGTTCGGTCGCGCAGCAAAATCACTGTCCCCTCCAAGCCTGCCGTAAGGAACTTCGTTCCAATAAACCACCACCACAACGACCGGTTTGTGTGTGTTTTGTGCTCATTTAGGGGTTTTGCTATAATCGGCACGATTGGCAGGCGGGTTGGCAATCACAGTTGAGTTGTTGATGTACTTGAAGGACGCTGCTGCCCATCCTCCGGTTAATCCCATAGTCGACTTTTACTACACCCACGGGTTAAGACGGTTTGGTGCTATTCATGACCAGCCACACACGGCTAAGAATACCTTATACATACTATACAGGTTGTCCAGTAAATAGCACGACATACTGCAGGGGGTGAGGACTTGGGTCAATACCTACCAAAAAAACACAATATATGTTCAGCAAAATCTTACGGAATTTTTTTTTTCACCACTGTAGGTTAAAGTTAAGCGATAAGAAAATTGTACTGTGAAAATTTAAATATAATTGTATTTATTGAAAACATTTTAGTTTTTAAAAGAATAAATCAATAAGTAAAGTAACTAATCAAAAATAATTTGAGGTAAAAAAAAAAAGAAACGGAATTTTTCATTACGAGATGCTTAATAAACTGTGTCAAGGTAGAGATTTTTCGATATTTCGTAAAATTTTGTAGCACTGTAAATTCGTAAGATTTCGCTGAACATATATTGTTTTTTTGGTAGGTATTGACCCAAGCTCTCACCCCCTGCAGTAAGTCGTGCTATTTACTGGACACCTGTATAAGGTAATATTATAAACGGAGTGACTGCTCTATCTCTTCAACGACCGATGAAGTTATCCTTAAATAGACCAGTTGACATAATTTCGGTATTCGTATGACCAGAGTCAATCTCTAAGCGAGCTCTTCAAGGCATAGAGTGATCCCGACCTTTGTGTACCGTCTCCAGAGCCATATGGTTCAGAAATAACGTGTAGGTATGCATATTTTTGCACGCATGTGGTCACGCGCTGCCGTGGGACGGGGGGCTTTGGGGGATCCTTTACAATCCCCCCGGGGGGTGACCGCTTTACAGTCAACCTCTCCGAGATGTGCCTATATGCGTGGCACCAGTGGGCGGCTCTGGTGTATTCTTACGAGGACCTGGAGCCTCCCTTAGGGGCCGAAGATGACCACCTCAGTGATTTTAGCCGGTAGGAGTCCGTCCGGCGCCCCCTGCCGTCACTTCATGGTGGGGGGCCCCGGAGGTCGCGGGCGCGCAGATTGGGGAATCTGCGTGCTCACACCGAGCGACCCCCGGGAAGACGGTGGCGCGCACGCGGTCACGTGCCGTCGTGTGCGCAGCACAGCGCAAAGCGAGGCTTGGGGGGATCCTTTACAATCCTCCCCGAGAAGTGCCTGGGGGGGCGACCTTTTTACAGTCGCCTTCCCTCCGCTAGAGGGGGTGACCGCTTTACAGTCATCCCTTCCGAGATGTGCCTAAAGGCGTGGCACCAATGGGTGGCTCTAGCGTGATCTTACGAGGACCTGGAGCCCCCCTTCGGTGCCGAAGTTGAGCGCTCCAGTGGTTTTAGCCAGTAGGAGTCCGGCATACCCCTTCGCCCTTCCCCGGGGTGAAGGAAGTTCCATGCAGAATTTCCACTGGACATCAATAAAAATACAAGGACAAATGGACAAATAAAAAAGAAAAGGTATGCATATTTATGCTCAGTACCACAAAATGGGAGGCTTTTGTTCAGCAGTGGACGTATAAATGGCTGTTATGATGATGATGATATGATGATGACAGCATCAACGTAATGTTGCTACTGCTTAGCTCTTAATCCCTCCTAGGCTCCTGCGAAAATAGAAATGATTACCCTATTTGCACGGTACTAAGGAACCCGCAATAAACAAATTTTTGTTTCACATTATCACCATATCAGCCAAAGGATATCCCCTGCTGAGCAAAGGCTTCCCCGTCTATCTCCACAGCGACAAGTTACATGAACTGTGTCATCATTCTGGGAGAAATTCACCAGCACTTATCACGCTTGGCAGGCGGATTGGTGAGCGCAGAATGGCTACTCCTTCCTTTTAGAGTCATTTCATCATTTCGGCCGAATGAAATCCACTGCTGGACACAGGCCTCCCCCAAAGATCACCACAACGACCGATATGGTGTGTTGTGTGCTCATCGGGGGTTTTGCCATAATCGCCACGCTTGGCAGACGGGTTGGCGATCGCAGTTGAGTTGTTAATGTACTCGAAGGACGCTGCTGCCCATCCTCCGGTTTAATTCCTTAGTCGACTTTTACGACACCCACGGGATTAAATGGGGTGGTGGCATTCTGAGCCGGCACCACACGGTCCTTTAGTCTCCTTTTATGACATTCGCGGCAAGAAGAGAGGTGCTATATAGTAATGTCTTAGGTTCTCGCAATTCTTACTCACTAACCAACTTCAAAAAGGAGGAGGTTCTCAATTCAATGCGTATCTTTGTTTTATCTGATTCAGGTACCATGGTTCAAGCAGACCAACGAGAAGTTATACTTTATAGCTGGCCCCGCCTGACTTCATAAATAAGTTTTTTTTTCCTTTTCAGTGGTTTTAATATTTTTATATAGTGTAAAGTTTTTGGAGTTAGTATTTTTTTTAAAGTTTTCTTTTAATAAAACACAATTATCGGATTACATCGCGTATATTATTGATTATTAGTGAGGCTATTGAAATTGAAATTGGAAAACATCTTAATTGTTATAGAGAATATGGCTGGCACGTACCAATAGTCTGGAATACTGTTATTAAAATAATAAAGTCCCATACAAAATACCACACTGAAAACCATCAAGACACTGTGAGGGATTACTGCGTGCATCGAAACAATTTTTGATTAGAATTGTACGGTAAATAAAATAACTTGTTAAATCTGTAATGACGCTTGTCACCTTTAGTCATCCTGCGACCACGAACGCTACAAAGTGTTCCAAACCTCAGCAAAAATGGTGCTATGTACTTAATCCGGACACCACACGGTTTTTTTTTCTCTCTTGGGAATACGTTGCTCCACACTAGGATTTTTCTGTGTCATTTACAGGTACTAATTTCACACACAATATATCCAGACCCGGAACAACTACCTGCAGATCATATAAATATTTGTTCCGTGCGGCAACCAAACCCACGACCCGAAGCGTAGCACCTGTCTGTATCATTCACTGCACCAACCTTGCCGATTGACCTACAGGAACTCGGATGAACTTAAAGAATGATCCGCGGGCTGATTAGCTAAAAACAGCAACAGCAGATGCGATAGCAGCTATCGTGCAGCCAACGATCCACCGGTGCCAAGCGTCAAAAAAATTGGTATTACGTAAGGCATCGCCCGCCTGTCGCTATTGTGGAAGATGCATAGTTACTAGCGCCAGTAGCCACCAGTGGAACTAAAAAGAATGAACGTTTTTAATTCATTGAATGTCCGACAGAGGCGCGTCAGAGATCTTCGCCTGTTTAGTCGCTATCTGCAAATAGGTAATACCAAATTGACGTTTGACAGCGGTACAGAGCAATTTTTCGCCTGTTGCAAAGCGTCTGCGACTTAGTTAATCAGCCCGCCGATCGCACGGCCGAGTCGCTGCATGTGGCATCCGGGCAGCTGCTTACATTATTCGCGTTAATCATTATCGTATAACTTTAGAGAACAGCGACTAGCGCTGCATAATGTAGGACAATGTTAAAAAGCATACCTCGCACAAAATTTTACTTTGAATTACACCCTATCTCTAAACAAAGAGACTATAGTGAGGCTGCAATAAAATGGCCACTAACGTTTCAGTTCAACCACAATTGTTCGCGTAACGATCGCGCCTGCCGTCAAGTGGGCCGGAAAGCGATAACAGGACAATTTATGTCATCGCTACTACGTCGCGTGGGTTAGGAAGCTATAGAAGTGCCTTGTTGGCACATGACCTTGTTCTACGAGACTAAGTTTGCAGTGTGTGTATATCTAGGTACAATTATCTTGACTACGTATACATAATTTATATTTCATGGACCCAAAATCCATTGGACTGTGAAAGGTATTCTGATAGTAAGGGTCTCATAGAACTGAAATAGAATGACAATGAGGTAATAAAAAGCGTAGTGGAACGCATAAAACTATGACTCTATTACAGTTATGAGTAACACCAGTTCTCTAATTAAGTTTATTTGTGTATTTATTCTATTTATTTTATATATTCACCCACGGGAATGGATACATGACATGTGGCACCATAATATTTGTACTATATAATTAGCATTATTTCCGAACACATTTCGTCGCTGCAGAAAATAGTTCGTCAAAATTCGACAAAATTTGAGACACAATATGTCTTGCCATGATTGTGTACTAGGGTAGTTTGATTTGTAAACGGTTACAGACAAGAGATTGCTGGTTCTTCTCATGAAACCAACGATCGTCTGGTTGTTACCCTTGCTTGAGCCGGCCAGTACTCTTGTTACACCAGGATTTCTCCTGTGGCATGGGTTCGTTTACAAACATAAGTTCCGTGCGGGAATCGAAACCGTGACAGGAGTGCAGTAGCCGACTGTATCAGCCACTGCACCAACCGTGCCGTTTTTACACAACAAACAAGTCAAGGCTTAAGTCCCACTATAGATTCTCACAGTCAAGTTCTTTCCGCTGTTAGCCGTGTTGCTTATTTATTTATTGTCAGGCGACTATGAGCCATATATAAAATAACACAAATACTTGAAATCTTACAAACGAATACATAAAATTCTATAAAATAAAACAATCACTATTCTGCACGTATAGGCAGTGACGTGTTGCACTGCAGCATGATGTCCCGTAGCCTGCCACAGAACTTCAGGTACATAACACCCTCCGGCCGGAGGGTCTCCTTCATGAACATGTCTAGTCACGCCAGTCGGTACTCGCACCACCGACGATTTGAAGTTCGTATTGTAGCGCGACTCCAACTTCTCTACCCTCAATGTCTATTGCATCTTCACTCGAATGTACTGCACGATCTCCTCAACCTCCGTGGAGTGGTGAAGACGTGACAAATATAGCTGCATCGAGGGTATAGCGGCACGCAGCAGCATGTTGGGTCCACTGAGCCCACTACCGAACTGATTACGATGGGATGGCTTCTTCTTCTTCATCATCTTCACTTCGATGAAGTCGTCTTGATCAGCCTGTCTTTGGCGTACTGGTGGAGGCAAGATGTTTTGAACGGGTTTCGGGGCCCGTTGTGCACCCTCAGGCTTTGTTTGCTACACTATAGTATTTTCATGATCGACCTGGCTTAGCCAGATAAGACAAAATGCCAGTATCAAAAAACATCTACTGATGCACAAATGCCTTCTCCATAGACGACCGATTACATAGTGGCTATTTTGGGGGGAATTTGTCTGTTCTCACCACGCTTGGACGGCGGGTTGGTGAGCGCAGTATGGCTACTGTTTCATAGAAGGGACGCTGTTGCTCATACCTCTGGTTTAGTGCTCTTAGTCACCTTTTACGACATCCACAGGAGGAGATGGAGTGGTGCTGTATTCTTTGTCCGGACACCACGCTGATTAATGACAGTTACCCACTAAGATTTAGTTCGTGTAAAGTACGAGTTTATTATCTGGATCTTCACAATCCACTGGAAAATATATTATGTAGGCGAAGAATGTGTGTTCTTTAATCAACTAACACATTTTTTTATGTTAGGCCTGTAGATATTTTACCTAACTACGGAAAATCAATATACCATGTGTGTAGATAACCCACGATATATAAATGGAAACTAGAATCGTAGTATGGGATATGATAGAAATTTTATTTTTATTCAGCTCCAATCTAATAGCTTCATAACTCTACAAGTGCCAATATAATGCATGCTTAGCTCCATCTAATTGATGGATGGTAGTCGAAATTTATGTGTTGTGTCGCAAAATTTATTTTCTAACACTTCACTGACAATATCGTACATCAAACGTGTTTGGCGTAGGGGAAGAATAGTGATGTATATTTGGTATACATAAGTAGCATAAAAGATAGGCACTTGTTTGTATCTTACCGTTTGGCAGGATTATTTTCAGTCTGCTTTGCTTTGCTCAGTCTCACTTGTAACTCGTTCCGATGCGGATGCATTATTTACATAGAATTTTAATTGATTACTCGCCATAAGTACATCACCTTGTGGTGAATGAACTGCTGGCATTCTTGCAGCAGAAACTGGATGTGGTTGACGAGGTGTCCGCTGCTCAGATCGGCACAACAAATTTCATCGTGAGTGTCCCGTTGGCGTGATGGGACTAAGAAAAGCCCGGAGGATGTAATGACGCTGGTCAAGGAGACCGCCCCATACGATGTACGCACGTTTATGGCGAAGGAGCTACACAAGCTTCCTCTCGTCACCTTTGACCACGTCGATGTAACGAGCCTTCTGAAGGACATTGTCTTTCTGAACGCCAGCCTAACAGATGTGCAAGAGAAGCTAGATGCATCTCGAAATACCATCGCCAATTCGCACAAAGAATTTAGAGAGTTACGCAACACTGTGGCGGTAATAACGTCACCAGTCGATACGTCTAATCTAAATACGCGTCGTGGAGTCAGCTGTTTCTTCACCGGTGCATTCGTCGATTGCCAAGCCTGCGAGTTGCACTGTATTAAGTGGAACTAAATTTACTTTAGAGGAATTAAAAAGAAATTAGTTCACTTGCAGACAAAGTCACGCGTAACGGCTAATAACTAAATATTCCTGTACTTATCTTACATTGTCCAAGTGTCTAAGCATTTTCAATTACGTTATCGTTTTTCAAAGCATGGCTTCCTCTCGTGATAGAAACTAATATAATTCCTGTTCGCACGTGAATGGAATTCGAGACGAACTGTACCAATTGAACAAATCTAATAATCTGGGACAAGTGGTGTTAAAAGGGCAGTCGCATTTCAAATTGTATTACTGCGTTAGTCTAAGTTTTGAAGGGTCCATAGGATAACCTAGTGCTGTAATAATTTCGTTATAATTATCCGTCTATCATATAACAAAACCATGTTACAGCGAAACTCTCCCGCATAGTGCATAAAGTTTGCCTTGGCGAGGAAGGCAACTTACAGCACTCATGAAATAGATTTGGTGGATTTTGGCAAAGCAACAAGGCAACGTGGAGGGCGAGGTGTCGAGGGCGGGTCTAGGACGATAGTAGATATAAACTGTCAGCTAGATATAGCAACTGAAACTACCTTCCGGTTATAGCAATCTTCACTGGGTACACACAAGGGAGGACGTGTGCGTGCATGAGTGCCTGCGTGAACAATTGTGCACCATCATATCTCCTGTGCATCTGACAGCTTCTGTATATTTGACTCTGTACCGTACGTGTGATGCTTACTAGGCTTTGTCTGATTCCCGCACACAGGTGGTACCGGGAATGTGGTAGAAATATAACGTTCAATTTCGCTCTGCATTGAGGCGATAGTGTGGAACTGGCAGCACTCAGGGGTGACACATAGCCTTGTTTAGGGAGGTAGTGCCTCAATCTAGATAATGACAACTTTTTAATGTTCAAAGCATTAATTTATGCGCCCACTTTGGATAAGTCCGAAGACATCAGTGGCAAATTGTAAGAAGAACTTACACGTTGTCTCAATAGTGTAAGTCCCAATGAACAGGTTTTTATACTAGCGGATTTTAATGCCGTAGTTGGCGTTGAAGCCTTCTCTCCTGAGAAACTGTTTTATTGCTACGAAATTCCAGAGCTTCACCGCCCAAGCAGTACAGTGGTAGAGAGTATGCTGCGGTAGAGAGTATGCTGCGGTAGAGAGTATGCTGCACTGTGTCCTCGCTCAGCTGCACTGTGTCCTCGCTCAGCCGCACTGGTGTCATACGGGGGATGCCTTCCGTCTTACCACTGTGTGCAGCTATTTTCCGAAATAGCCATAGCCCGAAAATACCTGTACCAGATGGAGGGACAACGTGTCGTGCCGCCTTCGCACCCACTATTCCGGGATTGGCTAGATAACACCACCATCCTTAGGCTGAGCGTCTCTAGCTTTTCCTTTCATTGGCCCATGATGGGCCGTGTGCCACTTCGTGACAGTCCCAGGTGACCGCCACTCTCGGCCTGAACGTCCGCTGCGCTCTAGTAATTTTTTTTCACTACAATAACATTTACCTCCTTCGTCCCGGGGAAGGGCAGAGGGGCATGACGGATCCTTACCGGCTAAATACACAGTGGTCGTTATTTTTTTAGTTGTGTAGCTCCACGTAACGAATAGGGCTATCCCATCTGTTCCTGTGGGTGTCATAGGAGGCGACTAAGGGAGTTTGGAACCCGATGCAAGCACTTTGGGCTACCCGCAGGTGGCGGGTAAATATCCAACACTAGCACACCGAAGGAGGGTTTGTGTCAGGCAGGCGGCTGACTGTAAAACCTTTTTGTCAAAACCTTTGCAATATGAATACGTAATATGGCGCCGACCCCAAGTAACGTTTCCATGACCTATCCACCGGAAACTTATAAATAGAACATAAATTCAGCATACTTCCCAATATAAAGTTTCCCTTTTTTCCTTTGAAAAGTAAAGGAAAACGACGAGCGAATATTTACATTTCATCCGGTGATTATGCAAATATCAGTTGCAAGAGTTAGTTGGAATCTTATTTGCATACACGAAGTCATAGGTTGCCAGCCATGAGACAATATTGTGAAGCGAAATTAAAAAAGTTATTGGATGATGTAAGAATTTGACTATGGAGGTGTTTTTAGATATTTTTTTAATTAAATTTATTAAAAACACTTTGTTCTGTACTAGATAAAAATCAACAACCAGACAAAATCATCTGACAGCTTACTATATTCAGGATTATTTTTAAATAAAGCAATCAACCCAACGAATAAGATAATTGACATCATAAGATATTCAAAGTAGCATTTTCATACTGACTTCTGATGATTTAATTATATCTATTTAACATAATATAATACAATCGTTTATTAAGTATTAGGTCGCATTTTTACACGTCTGATTAAAGCGACGCCGGTCATTTCACTATCATGAGAAGAAGTGCCGGAAGAAATTCAAGAGTAGGTCTTTTTCAAATTTGATATATGTTTTAACAATATTATTTAGGTATTCGACATCATCATCATATCACCCAAAAGACGTCCACTGCTTAACAAAGGCCTCTCCCATAGGTTTCCATAACGTTTGGTTACATGCCACCCGCATTCAATGGCTCCCAGCGACCTTAACCAGGTCGACTGTCCATCTCGTTGGAGTTCGCCCCACGTTGCGTTTGCCAGTGCGAGGTCTCCACTCGAAAACCTTTTAGCCCCAACGGCTATCAGTTCTACGAGCAATGTGCCCCGTCCACTGCCACTTCAGCTTACTCATCCTTTTAACCATGTCGGCAACTTTAGTTCTTCTACGGATCTCCTCATTCCTGATCCGATCTCGTAGATAAATACTAAACATTATTTTTATGACCATAATAATATGTGAAAGCAGTGTAGATAAATCCAATCTATAAATATGTGTATATATGACTTAAATAGCTACATCGCACTTACATTTGAAATAGTTATAAATTATAAAGAGCAATTACAATAAAAAATTAATGATATAATGATGATGAGATGTAATATTAATCTCATAAAATACAACTAATACAAATGTCCCTAAAAAATACGAAAAATTATGCTTTGAATTGTGCTTAAACAAATAGCTAGGCTTTCCTATTACCGCCTAGTTTTGGTAGCGAACAATATCAACTACTAACGAAAGACAAATAAAGGCCAAAGCTGTTAGCAAAAAATTGCAAACTAATCTCAATTTTCGGAGTAAATCCATTATTTAGTTTACGATAGCAAAAGTCAATGATCGATCAATTAACAAACTATAAAGTACAATACTGTTATCAATGTCTTATCCGATAGTTCGTAGTAAGTACTCATATATTACTCTAGACTACGCAATAAATAACTTAAACGCTTTAAAATCATTTTACTATAATATTCTTAGCTTCACATATGAAATTGAGTCAAATAAATTGGGATAAATTGGGTCAAATAACTTCAAAGTCGGGTTCATAAGTTGATTGTACTAAATAAACTACTAAATTATTAACAAATAGATAACCTGACTTTTATCACCCTATGATAAAATTATTGTAGACTGTCTATGTTATCGTCTAAAGCAGGGGTTCCCAACCTTTTTTGTCTACTGCCCACTTTAAGAATAAATTATTTTTTAACGCCCCCCTTTTTAAACATACTTAAAAACCGCTAAGTACTTATAACTGATTATTGAAACGCAAATTTATAGTATTCGGACAGAGTATCTTTTATTGAAAATAAAAGAAACATAATCAATTCTTATATAAAAACGAATGTTGAATCTAATGCTGTTCAATAAGTTGGTTGATATCAGGTTCCAATTTACTCAAAAACAGCCGCAAGTCGCCACGTTCGGTAACACGCAAACGATTTCTCTTTTTAGTAAGCAGCGTTGCCACAGCACTAAATCCACGTTCACACAAATATGACGATGGGAATGCTATCAAAAATCGTTGAACAATTGACCACAATCCAGGGTACAATTGCGGGATCGGTTTTAATTTAGTTCATCGCCTTGCAGTTGGAGGTTCATGTCGTTGAACATTTTATACAGGTCTGTCATGTAAGCTATATCATTCTTTGATGTTATGAGCTTGTTGCGCAGTTCTGTATCTTTAGTTTCCAAGAACTCTATCATAGAGTCAAACAGGTTGTAAAATCGAATCAGACAATTGCCTCTTGACAGCCAACGAACTTCAGTATGAAGCAACAAACGGTTGAAATCTTCGTCATTAGTAACACAAAGCTGATGAAATAATCTATCATTCAAAGAGCTGCTACGGATTTTATTGACTGCTTTGATGACATATTGCAGTAATTGAAATAGTCGTTCACTTAAGTTTCTAGCAACCAAATGTTGTCTATGAATAACGCAATGTATAGCAAGGACATCTGGAATTTTATTCTTTAAGTATGCTATGAAGCCTTTATGGCGCCCTGTCATAGCCGGAGCGCCATCCGTAGCAACTGATATAATTTTTCAAAGGAATCTCTTTCTCTTCACAAAACTTTTCCAATGTATTGAATATGGTTTTGCCTTTTGTATCTGTCTCCAAATTTCTGGCAAACAATAGTTCTTCACGTATATTCTCATCTTTAATAAACCTCACGTAAGATAGCAACAACGCTTCATTAGTTGGTAAAGTGGACTCATCGAGCTGAATTGAGAATTGACTAGTCCTCAGATGATTGCACAATGATTCTTCAATGTTTTCAGCCATTTCATCAATTCGTCTTTGCACAGAATTATTACTCAAAGGAATTTTTCGGATAATATCTGCGGCCGGTTTATGAAGCACAGTAGTTATTACTTCCTTTATTGCTGGCAAAATTAACTCTTCTCCGATGTTGAAATCAAGTACTGCTTATCTATTATGCGCGAAACCGCAAATGAAAATAAAATAAATTTACGTCGTTTATATAGGATTGCATAAGCAGCACGCACCAACAGGAATAAGACAAACGTGCATAAACTCGTTTATCTCATTCGACGCCCAATCGTATTCGACAAGCAAGAACAAGTATTATAGAACCAGCCGATTGGTATAGGAATGTACAATTCGGATTATTTAACAAAAACTTGTTAAAACATGATTGCCCGCGGTCTTTTATATCGAACCGAGTTTGAGCTATATCTTAATTAATATTAGTTGATGTTCACAAGATGTAGTCGAGAGTCGAGAGCTCAGTCGGTGTCTAAGAGTCTTCCTAGCTAGATAGATGAAATTATAAATCGACCCCAAAGCCCTACACAATGCCCCCTTTTTTTTCTGGGTCTCTTACCGCCCCCCTTTAGGCCTGCAGCGCCCACAAGGGGGCGTTATCGCCCACGTTGGGAAAGACTGGTCTAAAGGATCAAAATTATTTACGCGACCACTACGCCCGATCTGCAGCCACGCACAAGACATAGCTCGCAGTGAAATTTCTTAAACTCGAGCGAGTAAATTTTGTACACGGCCTTTTAAATAGGAATTGGGTTATTATTTTAAAATTGAGTCTATTTACGAGGGTCACGCTGAATGTTCGTAGAATTGATCAATAAGAAAAGTTGCCGATGAAAAATGTATTTAAACTTCGAATAAAGCTGTAGATGTACATTGGATGCATATGTCATTTGTTTTAACAAATTGATGGCATTTAGATAGTGCGTGTCACGCATCGAAAAATTTCATAGATTTTCCAACAAAGGCAAGAAGGGCGGATGTCAAGGGAAACATAAAATTGCCTCATTCTTTGGACGGATGGGTCATTTCGCAACAATTGCAACAGATTGGTATGTTAGTCATTGTTTACCGGTTGTCTTGGTATATGATTTCAAGATAGTATATGGTCTATTCGCACACAGATTAATATCAAAATAATACTTTAACTAACCTCAACGTTTCGATCAAGTTGCATTGACCGTGGTCACGAGTAGACTGTCTAGGTATATGTTCGATAGCAGCGCCCTAGAAGTGGGATCCTCCTCCACCACGACACCGCTCCTCCACTTACTCCGCCAGGTGGACAATCGAATATTTGTCTATGGAAGGTGTGGAATTCGTGAATCATCCTCCTTACAGTCCCGACCTAGCACCTTGCGACTTTTATTTATTCTCCAAAATAAAAGGTTAACTCAGAGTAATTCGATTTATGACCCGAAGATGCCGTGGCTGCGTTTGAAAAAAACTTGGAAGAGATACCTATAAAAAAGTGGGCTCACTATTTCAGCCAGTGGTTCCATCGACGGTGCTTAGAAAGGAACGGAGACTACTTTGAAAAACAATAAAAATATTTTAAATAATAGGTTATATAATAGATGCCTACATCATTACGTTTTTTATTTTCTAAAACCTTTTAGTGTGACCCTTGTAGATCTGATTGATGGTAAAGAAATCATTTAGAGACATTAAATAATTTATATAATAGATCATGCCTAGTATTTAAACATTACAAAACGTAGTTTTAGTTGATCAGTGCAAACTCTAGTAGCGTATGCTATGTTTCAATAATATATTTTCACAAAATATTTCATAGCACTTACAAATTGCCCGTCTATCCAACATGTCGCTTATTTCTAAATCTTTATTTCTATTCTTTTCAACAGCTCGGCACATTTCGCTTAGAATAATGGCTTTATAAAATATATGAGACCCTTTCACCCTTTAGCGGTGTAGTATATAATTTATGACATCAAAATTCCCCTCAACTGCGAAATATTCCAGTATCGCTATTAAAAACCGCAATAGAAATGATAAGATGATTTGCTCGACAGATTTATATAATTTATTTCTGGGGAGAATTTATTGGGAACGGTAATTTGTTAATGGAAGGGAAAAACGTAAGATGCATCATGATTTATATTTACAGAAAACAATTTATAGAAAATATTGGAGTGGCAGATTATTATTTATCGAGGTATAAAATCAGAAATAAATACTCCAATTTACACTATGTTAGTCGCCTAAAGGCGTGGCAATAATAGGCGACTCTAGATAGAGATTTTTCGAGTTTCTAAAGTCCGTTTCGGTGCTGAAGATGACCACCCCGTTGGTTTTAGCCGGTAGAAGTCTTGCGTCTCTTGATACGTCCTGGGGGAAGAGCAGTTGTTGGGCCGATGCACCCTGGGCACCGGGCAATAACTACTCTACTTTTTTGCGGACACAAGGTCCCGGTAGCTGATATTCTGATTTCCTATCAGCCCAGTTTTTGGGCTGTAGGTAGGCTGTAGAGTGTTCCTCCGTTTTCGGAGGAGTATGAGTGGGCTAGCGGCGGGCTCGGTGTGCTCTCATCCTGCCCCGAGCAGGTAGTCGGAGGACTCCCCTTCCCTGCCACCGTCGACATCGTAACCTCGGTTGGCGTGTCGTGGTCATGTCTCGCGGCTTTGACCGGGACCGAGGATTTTGATTTCATCATTTCGGCCGAATGAAGTCTACTGCTGGACACAGGCCTCCCCCAAAGATGTTCACAACGACCGATATGGATGTGTTGTGGGCTCATTGAACGTCTTGGAAAAAGGCCAGGTCAAGAGTACCCTAAACCGAAGAGCATGTATGAAGGGAATAATGAAAGTGGACGAAGCGAAACAAGTATGTAAGGATCGTAGCAAGTGGAAAGAAGTGGTCTCTGCCTACCCCTACGGGAGAGAGGCGTGATTATATGTATGTATGTATGTGGGCTCATTGGGGGGTTTTGCCATAATCGCCACGCTTGGCAGACGGGTTGGCGATCGCAGTTGAGTTGTTAATGTACTCGAAGGACGCTGCTGCCTTTCCTCCGGCTAATCCCTTAGTCGACTTTTACGACACCCATGGGAGGAGATGGGGTGGTGGCATTCTGAGCCGGCACCACATGGCTTAACCACCCGGATCCCGAGGAACAAGGCCTCTACAAAAAATCCCCGAGCCCAACCTAGCGTGCGGCGAAGAGTGCTTGGCTGATGAGAAGTTCGGTGGCACCTGAAAATGGGATAGGCTTGCCCGGGTACAGGGGACAATGCCCGGATTGACTTTTTATTTCCCCCATACTCGTGGGAATTATATGTATAGTAACAAATAAAAAATTAAACCAGACGTTAAGAAGGTGGAGGTTGAGAAGAAAACCGGTTCACTGTTGGAGTCTGACAGCGTCCAGATGGACGTGCGGTCGGAGGACGGCTCCGTGTCCGGTTCTGGTACCAGGACGTGTAGTGCGCGTAACTTGCACGCCAGTGCGTACTGCACATTGGCACCCCACGAGACTACCAAAGCAAGCTGTGTGTCAGCTAAACATATACAAAATCTTAAGCAGTTCAGCACATGAATCCGAAAAATCAGAGGTGCAGGGCGAGATTCCTGATTGAACTCGGTCTGAGTTCAATCAAATTAAATGGAAGGCAAACGTTCAGCCACTAGGCCAGCACTGCTTGCACCTCATAATCTAGTAAGCATTAAATTCATTTTCAAGATCTCTTTATCAGTTTTCATAATATTGATATCTTAAATCGTTAATTTCTACTTTCAGGAAAAACCTTGTGATCCAGCATGAGTTAGTAGTTGCTTACCAATATTTTCAACCCCAGTTCTCATGAAAGGGACCTAAGTACTTTGCTTAAATTATTAGAATGGTTAGTTAATAATAAATTACCGGTATTTATGAGCCAAAAATATCAGCAGAAGAGTACGTTTCATTTCAAGGATACTTTATATTATTTTAAGGGACAACCAGAATTTATTGAAGTTAGTTCATCGCTTTAAACTTCCATAAAACAGATGGTGCATCAATTGTTAACCTCACTCAATCCATCGTTAGTTTCAAAACTGATAGTACAAAATAGATAAAGAGAAGGTGAACTCCACATGGAGTATGAGGTGCTCATAGACAGTTGCATTATTTTGCTGATAGGTAAACGTTCGCTGAGGTTAAGCAACGCTCGGCGCGGTTAGTCCATGGATGGATGCCCGCATAATGGTATTTGAACTGAGAATCTTTTTGGAGGGCATATAAAATCGTCGGTCCAGGTTGGCGTTACGGCCAGTTGTGGAGGCCTTTGGGAGGCTTGAATAACTCTTTGGCTACTAACCAAATGAAAAAGAAAGTAGAACGTCATATGTACTTTCTTAGTTAATCTTTTTTATTAACCCGGTAGAAATACGTCATGCACTTCCCCCATCCGGGGCAAGGGTGGAAAGGCATACCGGACTCCCACCAGCTAAAATCACCAGAGCGGTCATCTTCGGCACCGAAAGGGAGCTCCTGGTCCTCGTGCGATCACAATAGAGACGCCCATTGGTGCCACGCATATATCTCGGAAGGGATATTTTGGGGTTATATTGGGTATATTACTGTATACGTATGACTATGAAGTGGTCAGCCCCTCTAGTGCCCCTCTAGTAACGAATGTAAAAATGCCACCCCCAGGCACTGCTCGCGGGGATTATAAGAGATCCCCCGAAGCCACGCTGTGCTGCGTTGTGTTGCACATATGACGCACCACCATCTTCCCAGGTTATTAGTTAATCCAGGAAACCTCGGATTTTAGGTGGATCTTTAATGGTTTGAATTCATTCGCCAACACTCAGTACAGAAGCATGGTGATCATGCTCATTCCTTCTTTGTATGAGGTGAGGCCTATTCCCTGAAGCGGGTTAGTTACAGGCTGATAAGTTAAGCGTTATACAAGTTGGTCTTCTGTTAAATGTTTTAGTGATGATAGTCCAGTAAAAGCTTCCGTGATCAATACATAAATCATAGCGATCGGGTTTTAGGAATAGCCTGTTCTAGATATGGATGCAACGCTTTCGGAGCGAAAATGACGACGTGTTTACGTCAGAGCTGTGTCAAGAAAATGAAACGCGGAAATGTCGTTTTCGTTACTTTAAGTATGTAGGAAGACATGAAGCGCAAAAAAGAAACATTAATATAAAAATATTTTTAGTCATATATACCATTTATAAGCACTTATGAATAGCCAGTCTGTTTAGTTGCCACATTCCAAACTGTAGATTTCCTATGGGGAAGAACGGACAAATAACTCCATCGTAATCTTTTTAAGTCATCATAATACGAGTGTGTTAGAATAATTATGACGACATTGTTCTTAAAATGAAGTTTGTGTGAGGACAATGTAGGAGGAAAGAGTCTAAACTTCGTAAAAGTCTATCGGTACATTGGGGTTACTGTTTTCATTAATTTTTCACATTATTTTTACATTGCATCACACTATGATTTCTCCTGCGTCATGGGTGCGTTTACAGACACAAAATCCACATACAATACACCCAGACCCGGAACAACTACCTGCAGATCATACAAATATTTGTTCCGTGTGGGAATCGAACTCGCGACACTGAGCACAGCAGCCGACTGTATGAAAGCAACTGCAACCAGGCTGTGAAATCACGAATTGCGTAAATTGGAACGGAATTGTGTAGATTTTTACTCGCTTCTGTAGGTGCATTTACGCAATTCACGATTTAATAACAAAAGGAAGTCTCATCTCTCTCTCTCACCGGAACTGTCATCTTTGCCACCAAAGGTCCTCGTACGATCACACTAGAGTCATCTTGGACAGGGGATGAATGTGACGTGGTGGTGACCCCCTCTAGCGGAAGGAAAGCGACTGTAAAAATGCCACTCCCCCAGATTCTTCTCAGAGGGGATTATAAAGGATCTCCGGAAGCGTAGCTATGCGCTGTGCTACGCACACGGTGACCAGTGTCAACGGGCGCGCTGCCGTATTTCCAGAAGACACTCTATATGAGTAACGCAGACTCTCAAATCTGCGCGCCGTCGACCTCCGAGGCCCTCCGACATATAACGATGGTGGGGAACATGTTGGACCTGGGTACCTGGGTAAGGTAGTTATTACTCCAGTCCCGTAGAGTCCTTCGACCCTCTCCCAAACCCGCTCCGCAGTCTTCTATTGCAGCATAACGCTTTCACAGAAGGAGTGCAGTGGTCCAATTTTCAATACATGCCGATAGCATAGCCGACACTAATGCTGGAAGAGAGAGATCTTGCCAGATCCAGTGGACCAGGATCCACCGCTTGGCAGTCCATGCCCTCGAGCGTGTTGTGCAGTAACCTGATCGTTTAGTTTAGTTTAGTTGAGGTTGAAGCAGAAGTGGGCCAAGAACAAACCCAATCGGAGCTAAATCTGTACTGTACCCAATCGCTCGTCCTCCTGATGATGGAGGTGACCCACCTCCGTTGTAACTTCTCAATTTGTGCCGAGAGGCTGATGATCTGAGAACGCAATGCCGCGATCTTCCTCTCTAGCCCCTCAAAACCTTTGTCGATGCGAAATGACTTCTTCTTTGTATTTTTCTCCATGGATGACTCCACTGACGTCTCCGGGGCGGCCTCTTGGGGGTCTCACTCGCCAACAAAATGTCGAGCAAGGTACCCCCTAGCACAAGGTGCATGAACGTAGGCGAAACGTCGCCCCCAAGACACCCTGCACCAGTGACCTGGCAGCTGCACTTGGCATTTAATCTCCCGAATCTATGCGGGTATCTGAAAGAACGCTTTTTTTGACTGAACTGATCGAACTGGTGCCACGCCTATAAGCACATCTCGGAGAGGGTGACTGTAAAGTGGTCACTACCCCTCCTCCCCGGGGATTGTAAAGGATCCCCCGAAGTGTCCTTGTCCGCTGTGCTATGCTGCGTACACGGAGGCTAACCAATCATAATAGGTCCCTTGAGAGATTTTAGAGTGCCAAAAAAACAAACGAATTCGCACTACAAGCAACTCAAAAATCTGTGCAATGCAACAAGCGTGCTAATGAGAGAAATTCTTATTAAAATTCAGTTTAAATAAAGAATTATAAAACATGTTAATTCATAATAAACGAAAATATATTTGTAAGTAGTTTTAGAAAGTTAAAAACGACAGTACTCAAAACTCCTACGCGTTACGAATATTTACTCTTAAATAACAAAAATGTGGTGAGAAGAAGAGAGGCAACACTGACAACACAACCAACAAAATAAATGGGACATAGTTTGACAGTTAGTCCCTTACCACTCTAAAACTATCAAAGCGCCGACATATTCGGTAACTATATACATTATTTTGATTACATAAGCCACCAAATTATCTGACTTGATGTCGGGGTCAGTGACTCTGCCGCCGCTGTCATCAATATAATCTCCTTATCAAATTATTATTATGTTTTCGATATTGTTCTGTGGAAAAATTTATTACAATTTTGTTACACTTGGTTAGAATTATCTACCTTGATCTGTTTATAACATCTCTTTCATACTAGAGTTGTTTGACTCATTTTTGTACATTACTTCTTTAAAACTTATTACATCTTTTAGGGAATCATCATCATCATCTTATCAGCCGCCGCCCCCATAGATTTCCACAATTGTGTTGTCATTTTGGAAGGGATATGCCATTACTCGTAACGAGTAGGAGTTGGCACGTTAGGTGTAGTGGCTGATACAGTCGGCTGCTGCGCTTAGTGTCGTGGAACGGAACAAATATGTTTTTGATCTGCAGGTAGATGTTTCGGGTCTAGGTATGTTGAATTCATGTCTGTAAACGTAACCACGACACAGGAGATATACAAGAGTGGGGAAAGGTTAAAAAAAATTGAGATTGTGGCTCCTGTACCAAAAAAGGACCGTTGCTGCCCGTCCCTGTAGTTTGAGTCCTGTCAACAAGGGGCCTCATGCCAAACGTGAATACCAAACTATATAAAATATTGTGATAAGATAAGATAAGATAAGATAAAAATATTTTTATTCATGTAAAACCATATACAGGCACTTATGAATAGTCAAGGCTTTAGTTGCCGCGTTCCAAGATGTTGATTTCCTATGGAGAAGAACGGGCAAGAAACTCCATGGTTACTCTTTTCAAATCATAATAATTGTTACAGTGTTTTTGGTTACATTGTTCTCAAAATAAATAATGTGAGGACAATGTAGCAGAAAAAAGTAAACTTCTTTAAAAGTCCACACTAAACAAGCCTGATGTTTATGTTAAATTATGATTAAATTGTCATGGCAGCATTAAGCTGACCAATCCCAACAGACAGCACTCGTTCACGAGCATGACGCATGCATCAGCGTCGCTCGGCTCAACCATATTGTAGGGCAACTAAGCGACCCGATACACGACGCCACCATCAGCAGGACACTTGAGTGAGCATGACATACCTAAACTTCCAGACAACTATCACGTCAATTAAACAAAATAAATTAATAATCCACAACCATGTGGATTATTAATTTATTTTGCACTTACAGTTTCAAATTAACTTACAGATAAAAATTATATTCAAATTATTTATAGAATAACATTCTCCAAGAAAACACAGGCCAAGCAAAGAAAAGAGACAACACATATACTCGTATTCTATCACAGGTGCGACAAAGCCGTCGAGTATCTATTTTACTTTCGTAGTTTTTGTATCCGGAACAACTACCTGCAGATTATACAAATATTTTTTCCGTAAGGGAATCGAACCCGCGACCCAAAGCGCAGCAGCTGATTGTATCAGCCACAGCACCAACCGTGCTGTCAGATGCCATTCTTTCAGGTATGCAGTTTTATAGGTTTATACCTACATATAGCGAGACTGAATTTTGCGCGCCATTTAAATGACGTACAAAATTAATTAATAAGTATGGACGTAACATATCTATGGTATAACATTGCCCCTCACCTTTCATGACATCCGAATGAGGAGATGGAGCCATATTCTTTATCTAAACACCACGCGGAATTTTTTAATTCTTTTAATTTAATTCCGTAATTAGTATCGTTATCGGTGAGATTGCGAAGAGTTTCCTATTATTCTGTTTGGTATGCAGATTAAGAATATAGCACGACTCCATCTCCTGCCATGGATGTTGTAAAAGGCGACTATGGGCTTCTAAGAGGGTTGGTTAGCAGCATCCTATGGAACAGTAGTCGTACAAGCAAGGTGTGTACCGTTAAATACTCACAAAATGACGACACAATTGCGGAAACCTATGGGGGATACCATTGGGCAGCAGTGGACGTGCTTAGGCTAATATGTAGATGATGACCAAGAGTTTTCGAGACAGATAGGCATCAACCTATCGTTTAGTGCAAGCGGGCATAAACGTCATAGATTAAATCATCGTCATGTCAAATGTACATGCGGATTATCTCAGTGGATGCTACACTATAACGTCATATGAGTGATAACATTATTCTTCAAGAACAATTTAATTAAGCGTCCAGTTGTATTAATAAGCGGAATTGTTCTCTTTGAATAAATGTTTCCTTTTTAATTCTTGCCTACCGCGTTTGTTTTAAAGGAGACTGTTTGCCTTATCTGTTTCTTTTTGTCTAGATTACAGAGGAATTTTAATTGTGAAGAGTTATTGTTAGAACAGGGATGGAATGGAGTTATGTTTAATTTTTTATGAAAGTGTTCTGAAATAAACAACAGGTGTGTAAAACTGTTACGTAAGTGTTATAGTTATGACAATAATAATGTCATAATAATTATTAAGGTACCTCTATTTCTTACGGCTGTGTAACCTTGAATTGGGTTCAAGCACCGGTGAAGTATTGCGTATTTGATAAATAATAAGATATGTTTTTGAGTGGCTTATTCTGTGTTTTCATGATATTGGGATTGGTTCATAAGACATCATCATATTTGCTTAAGAATGTCCACTGCTGAACAAAAGCCTCCCTCATAGATTACAAAAATTGTGTCGTTATTTAGCAACAGCCCATCTCCTCCCGTGGATGTCGTAAAAGGTGACCAAGGGACTTCAGACCAAAGGAATGGTCAACAGCGTCTCATCATCATTTTTCGGCCGAAGGAAGTCCACTGCTGGACACAGGCCCCCCCCAAAGATTACAACGACCGATATGGATGTGTTGTGGGCTCATTGGGGGGTTTTGCCATAGTCACCACGCTTGGCAGACGGGTTGGCGATCGCAGTTGAGTTGTTAATGTACTCGAAGGACGCTGCTGCCCATCCTCCGGATAATCCCTTAGTCGACTTTTACGACACCCACGGGAAGAGACAGGGTGGTGGTATTCTAAGCCGGCACCACACAACCGTCTCATCAGTTGAAGAGTATCTATCCTACACTGACCAACCCGCCTGCCAAATGTGGCGAGAACTGCCAAATTTCCCCAAAAATGACGACACCATTGTGGAAGTCTATGAGGGAGGCCTTTGTTTAGCAGTGGACGTCCTTTAGTCAGCTAATATATGATGATGATTATACTTGTATCCAACAAGGCTGCTAAGTAGGCAAAAAAACATCATCAAATCAAAATCAAAATAACATCAATAGGGGAAGTGATTCGGTTGCATTCAAATATGGAAACTTGAAACTATTATATCCTACTACTGAAACTATCCTTTTTTAATTTTTATTGGTGCCCAGCGGAAATTCTTCAAGAACTTCCTTCGCCCCGGGTAAGGGCGAAGGGGTATGCCGGAATCCTACCGGCTAAAACCACTGGAGCGGTCATCTTCGGCACCTAAAGGAGGCTCCAGGTCCTCGTATGATCACACTAGAGCCGCCCACTGGTCCTATAGGCACATCTCGGAGAGGGTGACTGTAAAGCGGTCACACCCATTGTGTTGATTTATTTTGTAAAGGATTGTAAAGGATCCCCCCAAAGCGTTCCACGGCAGCGCGTGACCATATGCGTGCTAGCCTCTTCTCTTGCGTCGTTCGGTGTGAGCATGCAGATTCCCCAATCTACGCACCCGCGAATCCAGAGGTCCCCCGCCTTATAGGAATGGCAAAGGGGGTTTCAGGTGTGCTCTAATGTGATCTTACGAGGACCTGGAGCCCCCCTTCGGTGCCGAAGATGACCGCTCCAGTTTTTTATTCATGTAAAACCATTTATAGGCACTGATGAATATTCTAGACTTTAGTTGCCGCGTTCCAAGGTGTCGATTTCCTATGGAGAAGAACGGGCAAGTAACTCCATGGTTACTCTTTTTAAATCATATTGGTATAATATTCTCGAAATGAGGGTATAATAATATATAATAATAAATAAATGAGGGTAGTTTCAGAATACCACCACCCCATCTCCTCCTGTGGGTGTCGTAAAAGTCGACTAAGGGATTAGCCGGAGGATGGGCAGCAGCGTCCGTCGAATATATTAACAACTCAACTGCGATCGCCAACCCGCCTGCCAAGCGTGGCGATTATGGCAAACCCCCCCAATGTGCCCACAACACACCCATATCGGTTGATGTGGTGATCTTTGGGGGAGGCCTGTGTCCAACAGTGGACTTCATTCGGCCGAAATGATGAAAAAAAATGATGAGGGTAGTGGGAGGATAATTCAGGAGAAAAGAGTAAACTTCTTCAAAGTCTACACTAAACAATCCTGATTTTAATATTTCATCATCAGCATATCATCATATCGGCCATTTGTACGTCCACTGCTGAACAAAGGCCTCCCCCATTGATTTTCACAACTGTGTCATCATTTTGGGGGGGAAAATGATATTATTGGTATAATATCATTGGTTCGAAATTTGTAGAATTAATTATATTATCTGTCTTACTTCAATTAATAGGTAACATCATAATGTTTTCAAATTCATTTCATTATTTGTTTAGTCCTGTGGTTAATCATTAACTTGTAAAAATGAGCCGTTTCCTTTCATTTTCAATAATACATTCCTTTGTAAGTGTTGATCCTTATTAGCAACTAAATCCGTTGGTGTAAACAGTGGTGCATAGAGGACATCATAATTTTTAAAACCAATCAGTTCAATTTCCTGCTTACATGAGCAGGAAATTGAACTGATTGGTTTGCCGTGTGGTCATCATGATCATTTCAGATGACCACATGGTTCAAGGTTTTGAAAGCGAGCGGCTGCGAAGTATTGCGTCGATTGTGGACCGCCGCTGCCGGAAGCCATACTGACTTTTGGCCAAGTTTGGATCCACTCGCGACAGGTGGGTCTTCAGGTACTATTTCTCTCGAATAGCTTCGAAGCCTCGTCGAGCACATAAATGGTATGGTATGCAGAAGGAGACTATGCGGGACTTCCTTCTTTCCTCAACAGAGATTTAAGCACCTAGCAAACTTGAACTGCAAGAGCTCAACACAAAGCTTGATGATCTTAACAGAGTTTCCCAACAGGTGGGCCTTAAACAAACGGGCAAGTTAAAAGTCATATCAAATGCCTATGTCGTGCCCATCCCAATATCCGTTGGGAGCTCTGTTCTCGAAGTTGTTGACGAGTATGTCTACCTGGGACAAACTGTTCAGTTAGGTAAGTCCAACTTCGAGAAAGAGGTCAACCGTCGAATCCGTCTCGGCTGGGCAGCGTTTGGGAAATTTCGCAACGTCTTTTCGTCACCAATACCGCAATGCCTCAAGACGAAAGTCTATAATAAGTGTGCGTTAACATATGTGAGTGATAACATATGGGACAGAGACGTGTTCACTCACCATGGGCCTCATAAGAAAGCTCAGTGTCACTCAGCGACCTATGGAGAAAGCTATGTTTGGTATTTCTCTACGAGATCTCGGAAACTGAAGTGGCAAAATGGGCGGGGCACATAGCTCTTAGATCTGACAGCCATTGGGGTAAAAAGTTGTCGAGTGGAACCTGCACACCGGAAAACGCAACGTGGGACGACCTCCAACGAGGTGCACAGACGACCTGGTGAGGGTCGCTGAGGGTCATTGGATGAGGGCGGCATATAACCACTTGTTGTGGATCTATGGGGAGGCCTTTGTTCAGCAGTAGACGTCCTGTGGCTGATATGAGGATGATGATGATCATGAAACGTGAACTATATTGAAGGTGTGCCAAACAAACCCCGGACGGCGTATGATTTTGACCATATAAATATCGGAATTAATTTCAATCAGAATAAAGTATAAAGTATTGTGTATATATCTTTGAAGACGAGTGGATGGGTTATAGTTTATATTTTTATAATCAATGAAATGGGAATAGGCCTCTTTTCTGTTACGCCTCATAACGATCAAGTGTTTCAAACCTCTCATAATATCATCTCATCTTTTTCATCAGGTGTTTGTATTCCCTCCATGGTTTCATCTTGCTTGTCTTTATAAAAACACCTACAACTAAAGCCAGACAGCCAGTGGTTATAGTATCTAACTAAAACAAAACTTATGTTTCAAAGTCAATTCTTTTTAATTCAATCTCGTTTGAATTGAAAACAAAGTTTTAATCAGTTGTGAATCCTTTCTTAAGCTCCAAAAACTAATTTGAAACAAATAAACAAGTTAGCGCCACTGTCAATGGAGGGTAAAAACAAAAAACAAATAGTTCGCGATACATCCTGGAGTGTTATTTTTTGTGTCGAGCTTCAAAACTAGCGTTTTGCAAGGGCATTTAGATCACGTCCACAGATAAACATAGGATTAAAAGACTAAGTATCAGAAAAAGTATTATAAGCTAGAGAATATTACCACAATATTTTTATAATACCAACATTACGTTTGGCATAAGCATTGGTGATCGCAGTATGCCTCTTACTGGATAAAATTAAGCCCCCAGCGTTTTATGCCATATTTCACTATATTAAACAGTTTTATAACTTTTACAATGTATTTTGTTCGATGGTTGTATGACAAGACAAATTATGTGGGTGACAGAAAATACCACGTTTGGATTCCTGGTAGTGATTTTAGGCCGTCACAATGTCACTAATAACAGGTTGCACTAACATCCTCCCGCCCGTTAAAAGCTAAGCTTTTAACCCTTCATAGCTTCTGGGGTAGTTAAAGGCCAGAGGCGAACCAAAAGACGGCGTTGGTTACATCAGCAACACGTGATATTCTGATCCAGGAAACAATTTTTGAATGCGTCCTAGTTTCCAGCACAAAGGTGGAACATTTTGAAAGAATTAAGTCAACAATGTGCAGTTTGCCCAAGTTGGTTCTCCATTTGCTACGTTGTTGTAATTCAGCGATGTATTAACGCTGCCATCGACGCTAAAAGTGTTAATTAATTTCTTGAATGCGCTCATAGCGTTGTTTGAATTGCAATCCCCCAAAGCAGGTGACGGAAGAGCGGTGAGTGCACGACCAATGAGAAAATGACCAGGGGTTAAATAAGTAGGTGCCTTTCAATGTATTATAGAAAAATCACTATTAGATCTGATTGGGAATGTCCACTCTAGAAAGAACTTCTTTCTTCTTTCTTTCTAAGTTTCCCGAACGCCGCCTAGCCGAATCAGATTCGACGATTGATCTGTACTCGAAGTAGGACCTAGCTAACTGGACGGTTTGTCCCAGGTAGACATTCACATCAACAAGTTCATGAACAGAACTTCCAACAGATATTGGGATGGGCACGACAGTAGCACCCACGACACAGCGGAAATCCTAGTGAGGGACAACGTTTTTTAAAAAATACGAAAGCTAGCTATTTATTTTAGTTGCTTCATGATACGATAGAGGGCTAATATACTCGTAGTGATGGTATTCAATTGTACTTAGTATGTTATTCATATTACCGCGGTTTTCATGGCCACACTCAACAGCTCCCAAAGTCGCAATAAAAGTGTTCGACCAATCAAACTGTATCAGGAAACAAATTCGTTTCCAAATATTGAACTTTGCCACTAGAGACCGTATTGTATGTAGGTCAGTGGCGTTCAAGCTTATCACTTTCGGCTTCAAAAACATTATTGGGTTAAGAGAGATGGTTCTATTTTTCTGCTGCCCTTATTATGTTATGAGTGACGTTGATTAAAGAATGGAAGAAATAAATGTATTTTGGTCTCCCAAAGTACTTTGATATCAGCCCAAAAACGCCCACTGCTGACCATGGGCCGCCCAATGATCACAATAATGAGTGGTCATAAGGGATATTGCCATAATCACTACGCGTGGCACGGACGATCGCAGTTTGATGTTATTAGCAATCAGAATGATGCTGCTACGCCTCCTCTTGAGTCATCCCATAGTGGCCTATTGTTGTGGGTGGATGGGGGTAGAGAGGGGTGGTCTATTGTTTTCCGGAAATCACACTTAAAGCGAAGTCATCGTATAGTCATATCGGCCATTTATACGTCTACTGCTGAACAAGAGCCTCCCCTATAGATTTCCACAACTGTGTCATAATTTTGGGAGGTATTTGCCAATACTCACCACTAAGCTAAACGAAGTACTTACAGCTATAAATAATAATGATACTGGAATTCTATTCTAAGTTAAATATAGCCCCAACACCAGCATTTGCTGCAACAGCTGACTGTTGCAGTAAATGCTGATATAGGGGTTGGTAATGCTCAATATTATAGCGCTGTTTTACTCGGACTTTTACCTGAATTAGATCTAAGATCCGAACAAGCCGGTTTCCGAAAAGGTTTCAGTACCATAGACCACATCCATACGCTGCGGCAGGTTATACAGAAGACCGAGGAGTATAATCTGCCACTATGCTTGGCGTTTGTGGACTATGAGAAAGCCTTCGATTCGATCGAAACCTGGGCAGTGCTGCAATCTCTGCAGCGGTGCCAGATTGACTATCGGTACATTGAAGTGTTGAAGTGCTTATACAGAAACGCCACCATGTCGGTCCGAGTACATGAACAGAGCACGGGGGCAATTCCATTGCAGAGAGGTGTGAGACAGGGGGACGTCATTTCCCCGAAACTGTTCACCGCTGCAATGGAGGATGCCTTCAAGCTACTGGAGTGGAAAGGATTTGGCATTAACATCAATGGCGAGTATATCACTCACCTTCGATTTGCCGATGACATCGTAGTCATGGCAGAATCGCTGCAAGAGCTCAGCACAATGCTCGATGATCTCAACAGAGTTTCCCAACAGGTGGGCCTTAAAATGAACATGGGCAAGACAAAAGTCATGTCAAATGTCCATGTCGTGCCCACCCCAATATCCGTTGGGAGCTCTGTTCTCGAAGTTGTTGACGAGTATGTCTACCTAGGACAAACTGTCCAGTTAGGTACGTCCAACTTCGAGAAAGACGTCAATCGTCGAATCCGACTCGGCTGGGCAGCGTTCGGGAAACTTCGCAACGTCTTTTCGTCAACAATACCGCAATGCCTCAAGACGCAAGTCTTTAACCAGTGTGTGTTACCAGTGATGACATATGGAACAGAGGCGTGGTCACTCACAATGGGCCTCATAAGAAAGCTCAAGGTCACTCAGCGAGCTATGGAGAGAGCTATGCTTGGTATTTCTCTACGAGATCGAATCAGAAATGAGGAGATCCGTAGAAGAACTAAAGTTGTCGAGATAGCTGAAAGGATTAGTAAACTGAAGTGGCAATGGACAGGGCACATTGCTCGTAGAACTGATGGCCGTTGGGGCACAAAGGTTCTCGAATGGAGACCGCGCACCGGAAAACGCAGCGTGGGACGACCTCCAACGAGGTGGACAGACGATCTGGTGAAGGTCGCTGGGAGTCGTTGTATGAGAGCGGCATGTGACCGCTCGTTGTGGAAATCTAAGGGGGAGGCCTTTGTTCAGCAGTGGACGTCCTGTGGCTGATATGATGATATGATGAGATCTAAGATGAAAAAGAACAGTCACTAAAATAAGGGCGAAGATTTAGTGTTGTTACCAGTGAACAAGGTCCACTCCCTCCTTTCTATTATTGGACGTGGTAAAAGTCCACTAAAAATATATCAAGAGCATTGTCAACACTGTCATTCTGTGTCCTGTAAATTACATTTTGCGACTACCTGGGTTCACCTGCTTAGATAAATGACTTTGCCAATGCGGAGAAATATGGACCAATGGTTAGCAACATTGAGCAATGTTGGAAAGTCCGAATCAAATAAGAACCCTGACTTCCTAATTTACTGATTACTTCGTTTTCTAACTGGTCACTTCGGGATCTTATTGGTGCTCTCAGTAAAAATCAGAAAAGCAATGTTTCAAAGGAATTACATACACATGACTAAATTTGAGAACATCTTAAACCTTAGTAGCCTGGCAGTTTGAGTACGCCATGGTCTCATTGGACGTCTCAGGGGTTATTATGGGTTGTCTCGGAATTTCAGGTTTTCTAACATTGGTATAGTTTCATTCCTCGAGCGAAGACTTCTTTAACGCTCTTCATGATGCTGGTAATCGAAGCGCGGGTGGATATGCATGGAAATTGTGTGTCGTGGTGCGTTTACAATATATATGGTATAGTCTTTGTTCTGTGGTGGACGTTCTTTGGCATTAAACATTCCAGGCCTGTTTTATGCAGTCCGCTGTTTTATTTATGTCCCAGTAGGGCCCATTTTATTGTTGTGAGAATGTCCTCATGGACTTCCTCCGTATTGGGAAAGGCGGCGAAATTTGCCGGCCTCTTACCGACTAAAATACCATGGTATCCTTTCACTTACCTCTAGCTGGGGGTGAGGTATTTGCTTTCTCAGTATTAGACCGCACCCCCAGCAGGTATCGGGTCTTCACTTTTTGTCGGGCCCTGTCACTGGGCGACTTTCTCGGCCACACATATTGACAGAGAAATTCGCGTAGAACACACGCGCCGATGTCTTGAGCCTGTTTCTGTTCCGGCTACCAACTGTACTTAGTTAGTCACCGCAGGCCGCTTCTCATGGTGGCTGGAGATTGTTCGGCACCCTCCATTGGCGCCCGCGTCAGGTGCGTTTTCTGTGACAGGGATCAGAGGTGCTTTCTTCCCGTCCCCACTCTGCCACTTCGTTTGCTTGCATTACGTCCTCGCAAAAGGAGGCGACGGCATTCCACGCACTCTCGCTCCGGGCGATGAGTTAAACCACGGCTGGAAGCGAGAAGGTACCCGCTTCGACCACGAGATCACGGCACTGTTTTGTCGAAGCTGGGCACTCCTGCAACGAGTGCTGTGGCGTGTCCTCCGGGCAGTCTCCGCAGTGATGACAACTGGGTGTCTCTTCCCAGCCGATTTGACAAAGGTATTTCTCGAAACACCCACAGTTTGAGAGCACCTGCGCCATCTGGAAAAGGTGAAGGCATCATGCCACCTTCCTTCCTCCATGATAGGTTTTACCGCCGCTATCGGCGTGCCCTTCCCAATAGGCCCTAACTCATAATGTGACCAAAAGACAGTAAGTAAACCAATTTACTCTGTCTGTACATAAATTATAAAATAAATAAAAAATAAATAAACAGTTTTTATGATGTGGCGTTATTTTATGATCAGAGGGGGGTCTTTTACTATCTGGCCCGAGATGTGCTTGTCTCAGCTAGATGAAGTGAACGCTTGACAGTCCCGGGCACTGAGTAATACATAATGTAACCAAAAGACATTAAATGTTTTTGTGAAATGTTTTGCCTGATTATGAAATCTGGCTTTGACTTATACAAGTGCTCTGGAATGGGAAAAGGATTTAAAATGACATATGAAGGTAAACTATAAATAATTATTTGATTAACAGGTAAATAAACATAATTCTCTGTATACAAAACATTTGTAGAAATATTCAATACAAAACATTACGTTTTGAAATTGTAAACAAATGTTCGAACAGAACACAAATTGCTCAAAATAAACTCACCGATTATATATAAATCTAATTTCCAAGGGTTTTTCAATTAAATTTGAAAGTTATTAGTCATTTAAATGTACTTAATAATTTACCATCCATTAGAAGCTATTGAGAAAATATTCCTGCGAGTTTCATTCAATTTATCATCTCAGAATATAAATCTTGTGAACAGAATAAATTACTGGCAGTTTGTAAAATAAGCAATATAAATAAATCAATTCGAAAGACGCATAGAAATGATAATGTTGATTAAAAGGACGCAAACATACATAGCATTTTTCGTGTCTTTCAGCAGTATGATATGTATTTTTACTAATATAAAAGAACAGTAAAGGCCTGTCGAATAAAAGGTTTCGTAGTCACAGGAATCATCATCATCATTTCGGCCGAATTAAGTCCACTACTGGACACAGGCAAAGATCACCACAATGACCGATATGGGTGTGTTGTGGGCTCATTGGGGGGTTTTGCCATAATCGCCACGCTTGGCAGGCGGGTTGGCGATCGCAGTTGAGTTGTTAATGTCCTCGAAGGACGCTGCTGCCCATCCTCCGGCTAATCCCTTAGTCGACTTTTAGATTTGAGAGAGGTTGGCATTGTGTGTGGATGGTTAGGTTAGGGGCAAGCTGAACCACCCTGATGCATGCGTCATGTCCGTAAACAGGTGACCTCCGACACCACGGATCAGCTTTCAGTTGCTATGGCAATATTATTGTAAGGCAAATTAAATAACATTGCTCGCAACGCTACTTTTCTGTAGCTTGATTTCTATTATAAGCTGGTCTCGCAATGTACATATAGGTTTTCCGTACCACCTTTTTTTTCTTTTAAACTTTCCCCCACACTATGATTTCTCCTGTGTCGTTGGTGCGTTTACATAAATTCCACTCACAGTACACCCAGACCCGGAACAAATACCTGCAGATCGGACAAATATTTGTTCCGTGTGGGAATCGACCCGGAGCGCAGCAGCCGACTGTATCAGCCACTGAACCAAACGTGCCGTCGTATTCATACCCAAGGACTTGATAAGAGTGACGAAATTATCACGGTGACAAAAATCACCGGTACGCGCTATGGCTAAGCGTTCAAAAGTGCAGTAGCATGCTAAGAACTGTATTGATAAGGATTGTATCCATATGGATCTGTCTCAACAGAGTACGCACACCACAGAGTTCGCACACTGTCAAACTGTCAGACACGCATCATATGCATGTTCATGGCCGGTTTATATGATTGTTAAAATTCATTTCGGTCGAATGAAGTCCACTGCTGGACACAGGCCTCCCCCAAAGATCACAACCACCGGTATGGATGTGTTGTGGGCTCATTGGGGGGCTTTTCCATAATCGCCACGCTTGGCAGGCGGGTTGGCGATCGCAGTTGAGTTGTTAATGTACTCGACGAGGGACGCTGCTGCCCATCCTCCGGCTAATCCCTTAGTCGACTTTTACGATACCCACGGGATGAGATGGGATGATGTTATTCTGAGCTTGTTAAATTTTATTACGACCGGCTCAGCCGTTTTTGTCATAAAAGGTAATAAACAGACCGAGGTACTTTCGCATTTATAATATACAGGCTGTCCAGTAAATAGCACGACATACCGCAGGGGGTGAGAGCTTGGGCCAAAAAAACACAATATTTGTTCAGCAAAATCTTACGGATTTACAGTAGTACAAAGTTAGATAAGAAAATTGTATTGTGAAAATTTTAATAAAAATTGTATTTCTTGAAACCATTTTAGTTTTTAGTAGAATAAAGACTTATCAACGAGTAAAGTAACTACTCATAAATTATTTGAGGTAAAAAACAAACTAGAAAAGGAATTTTTCATTACGAGATGCTTAAAAATCTGTGTCAAGGTAGAGATTTTTTGATATTTCGGAAAATTTGTACTACTGTAAATCCGTAAGATTTTGCTGAGCATATATTGTGTTTTTTTGGTAGGTATTAACCCAAGCTCTCACCCCCTGCAGTATGTCGTGCTATTTACTGGACAGCCTGTATATTAATATAATAAAAAGTCTGGATGCATATTCATATAATTATAGCGTTCTATTTATGTTTTTATAGTATAATAGACGTGTGTTTATATTTTTACATATCACATTTATAAAATTAAATTTTACTTTACATTGTTAGTGCAATTCAGTATTACTCGTACGAGTAAATATGTGTCTTTTTTTTCGTATTAGAATCCTAATTATTTAAACCTTGGGACATTTTTTTCGAGCTTCTTTTATTAAATTACAACATGCAAACCATTAGCTGCTTTCCAACTTGTCGTATTTGTTATTGATCATGTTTCAGCACTGTAGAGTGTTTTGATTTAAATGAAAAATTGGGCCAGAAATTGTTTTATTATTTCTGGGTATAGTAAAAATAACAAAACAATATCAACAAATACATCAATAGAATACCGTCAGGACCCTTTGAGTAAAGAATCCTATCAACCGTATCAATTTACCAAATGTATTTCATTTCAAAACTGAACTGGCCGACACTTTACATCGTCCTCGGCCTGCGAGACATACCAACAGAGTAGTCAAAGGATACTTCCTTTTCATATATATATATATATATATATATGTATACACATATAGTTTCAGCCTTCAGTTTGACAGAATGGACCAAATCGCAATAATTTGGGAACAAAAAGTTAGACATGTGATCACAATTTTTTTATCATCATTTCGGCCGAATGAAGTCCACTGCTGGATACGGGCCTTAACTAAAGATCACCACAACGACCGATATGGGTGTGTTGTGGGCTCATTGGGGGGTTTTGCCATAATTGCCACGCTGCAGACCGGTTAGCGATCGCAGTAGAGTTGTTAATGTACTCGAAGGACGCTGCTGCCCATCCTCCGGCTAATCCCTTAGTCGACTTTTACTATACCCACGGGAGGAGATGGGATGGTGGTATTCTGAGCCGGCACCACGCGGCAGATATATAAATATATATTATATATACACACATCAAATGTTTCAGCCTTCAGTTTGACAGAATGGACCAAATCGCAATAGTGGGAACAAAAAGTTAGACATGCGATCCCAATTTTTTTATGCTGTAATAGTGTCTCGATGCTCGGCAACAAAGCAATATATACCAGACATATTTTACAGTGAATAAACATCTTATATCATTCACTATGTAGGGGAATGCCCTCACCTAAAGTCCTGGAAACAGGCCTCTCAGTAGACTACAACAATGGATGCGACACGACACGGTTGATGCAGTGGCTGATACAGTCGGCTGCTGTGCTCCGGGTCGTGGGTTCGATTTCCGCACGGAACATATATTTGTATGATCTGCAGGTAGCTGTTCCGAGTCTGGGTGTACTGTATGTGGAATTCATGTCTGTAAACGCACAGGACACAGGAGAAACCATAGCGTGGGGCAACGTTTTGAAAAAAATTAAAAAAAAGAATAAAACTTGGGAAATCAAGGAAATGCTGCTAAATGTCTTAAAATAATCCCTTGGTAATATAGTTCCCACCCCACGAGGGTCGTAAAATGAACGTTTAAGACCCCGCGGGAACTTGTAACCGCACTGCAATAATAAAAGAAATATTTGTATTTGTGTTTGTAATCCACGCATATGCCTACTTTCATAAAAGATTCCCACAGCACCAAAGCTTGAAATTCTAAAACCGAATTTACTAAATATACAATCTTTTTTTGTGCCACATTGAAACATGTCGTTCTACATACAGCCACAAATTTTTCGTGTCAAGCGTCTAAACCGCAATGCCTTCGACCGCAGCTTTGAACGAAAAATAAAGGTAGGGAGCTCAAAAACAGAGATAACAAAAAATACTATTGTGGTAACCTTTTTAAATGATAAAGTATTAATGTTTCGGATCACAGAAAGCAGGTCGGTAGACAGGTGACGGCAAAGGTGCAGGCATACATATAAGATACTGAAATCAATCAATCATTAAGTGAGTAATCAGGTCCACAACAGTACCTTTTATATATCATATTGAAAACGGAGGCCATTTCGCTTTATGACAACAGAGAACCCGCGTCGCTATCTCGCGTTTAATATAGTGCAGACTTTAATCTTATAGTAATATAATATATTGTTAATAGTATAATAAAAATGTGGTGCCGGCTAACCGTGTGGTGCCGGCTCAGAATGCCACCACCCCATCTCTTCCCATGGGTGTCGTAAAAGTCGACTAAGGGATTAGCCGGAGGATGGGCAGCAGCGTCCTTCGAGTACATTAACAACTCAACTGCGATCGCCAACCCGTCTGCCAACGATCGCAGACTCGAAGGACACTGCTGCCCATTCTCCGGCCAATTCCTTACTCGCCTGTTACTATACCCACGGGATCAGATCATCACCATCATCATTTCGGCTGAATGAAGTCCACTGCTGGACACAGGCCTCCCCCAAAGATCACCACAACGACCGATATGGTTGCGTTATGGGCTGATTGGGGGGTTGTGCCATAATCGCCATGCTTGGTAGACGGGTTGGCGATCGCAGTTGAGTTCTTAATGTCCTCGAAGGACGCTGTTGCCCATCCTCCGGCTAATCCCTTAGTCGACTTTTACGACACCCACGTGAGGAAATGTGGTGGTGGTATTCTGAGCTGGCACCACACGGGTTGACACTTACCTTTCTTCGAAACTTAGTTCTCCCTCTCCAAATAACATCGCAGAACGCAATGACGTGCTCATAAACTAAGTTCCCACACTCTGTACCTTCAATTTCGGAGGCATTAAGCTTTCCATTCTGGCACACGCTTTACCGTTTAATCATAACAAGTTAGACTTGACTTCCCCTGACCTTTCTACATAATCCATGATTTAGGCTAACACCTCTGAGTTTATATCAAAATAGTTCCCAAACACATAGCATTAAGGTCCTCGTATGTCAACGACCCTTATAATTTGGGCTCACACGTCTCCGGCAAACATAGTTAAAATTTCCCTGAATATGTCTGAGGTAATATGTATTTAACTTGACGGCCGACCGGCGAGGGTAGCCATGAGTTTAAAATTATTCGGGATAGGTATCAGTTTTGACTCGGTGGAAATACTTTATGATGATCTGACGGCACGGTTGGTGCAGTGGCTGATACAGTCGGCTACTGCGCTCCAGGTCGCGGCTTCGATTCCTGCACGAAACAAATATTTGTATGCTCTGTTCAGTTTGTCAGGTAGTTGTTCTGGGTCTGGTTGTATTGTATGTGTAATTTGTGTCTGTAAATGCACCCACGACATAGGAGAAATGCTAGTGTGAAGCAAAGTTTAAAAGGAAAAAATGTTTTTTCATTTAAAAGAGCGGCGATCCTCTTTACTTGACGAATCTGGTGGTTGCCTTTTATGGTCTTACTACAAAAAAGATGAAACACTTTAAACCTATTTTAATTGAAATGTGTGTTGTCCTTTTCTTTCAAAATGAAACCTTGCATTGGATAAAACTTTATTATTTTAAATAAAATAGGTTTAAACAGTGTTTAATCTATTTGTAGTAAGACCCTTACGGCCAAACATTGAAACGCCACTAATATTAAGTCACGCTTTAACTATTCGAAAAACTCGTGTTCAATTCCGGGTGGCTCAAATAGTTAAGGCGGGACTTAATTTTAAGTAGCGTTTCACTATTCGGTCGTTTGCTTCTCACTTATAAAACATTTACTGACGCACGACTGGAGTTCTGGAGTCCGTAAGTACAATTATCTCAGTAATTAATAAGCGGTGAGGGGTAAAAAATAAAAGGCATGGATGTTTATATGTACGATATATATGAAATAAAAAATGAATTATAACCTACCTAGTAACTGCATCCACGTGTTCGACGGATTTTCTTCCACCGTCACTTAAATTAGATTTTCCATTTTTTTTTTATGTAATCACTCCACTGCGTATTAATAATTAATAATAATGCTATAAATATTAATATTTATATTTATTAAATGAAATAATATAATACTTTGACATCAAACAACATTTAACGCCGTGTGGTCATATATTAGCTGACTAAAGGACGTCCACTGCTAAACAAAGGCCTCCCTCATAGACTTCCACAATGGTGTCGTCATTTTTGGGGAAATTTGGCAGTTCTCGCCACATTTGGCAGGCGGGTTGGTCAGTGTAGGATAGATACTCTTCAACTGATGAGACGGTTGTGTGGTGCCGGCTCAGAATTCCACCACCCCATCTCCTCCCGTGGGTGTCGTAAAAGTCGACTAAGGGATTAACCGGAGGATGGGCAGCAGCGTCCTTCGAGTACATTAACAACTTTTTTTTTCTTTGGTGCTTGCTTGCACGGTTAACATTCATTCGTAGTTGGTCTTGAATAAAAAAAATATTTTTACGTATATTCGACCTTTTCTATTCATTTAACAGTTAAATATTCCAAACAAACTCACTATCAAAACGAGTAATTATTTAAAATCAGTCAAATCTGTGTTAATTCATCTAATAACGGTGTGAAATTAACTAACATTTTAAACACGAGTGTTCTACCGGCGAGTGCATGACAAGTCAATTTGCGTGTAGTACTAACACGGTTGTGCGATCGGCTTAAGTGATAGTTTTGTATGCTCCCGTGCTCTGTGATTCACCCGGGCGCTTTTGTCATCGATAAAGTAGCGTAGACGGCGCGACGATTTATACCTACGTAGTTTTGCCTCAGTGAGGACACTAATTAACAACAAATTTCACTTCACTTAATTACTGAGCCGAATCAATATGAAGTGTTCTGCATGTAACGAGGATTTGATGCCAGGTGAAGAATTTCTTCAATGCATGGTTGAGGTGTGCGGCAAAATGTACCACTATCTTTGCAACAATCAGAATTTGACATTGGACGAGAGAGCTATCTGGACCTGCCCTAAGTGTCGCTGCGCCTCAAAAAAGGGCGGTAATAACTCCGAGACTGCTGTAGGTACACCGCAGCCTGCCCGTGACTCTAATATTACTGTCAGAAAAATACCATCAGCTGACCGCAGGATATATTTGCCTGAAGAACCAAGCAACATCGCATTGGAGATGAAAGCTTTGCGGCAACAAGTGTTGGAAATGAGCTCTAAGGTAACCGAAATCTTTACTCATGTCAGTCAATGTCATGAAAAAATTGATTTATGTAATGATAATCTGATTAACCTCAATGGGAAACTCAAATCTATCGAGACTAACATCAACAGTATTCAACTTCACTTAACACAGTCAAGCTCAGCGGGCCCAGTATCAGATCCCAAGGCGAACGCAGTGGTGATCGCCGGTCCTTTACTCAGAAAGCGCACTAAGAGCTCGCGGCCTAAGGCTAAGAAAATAGTTCATCCATCGAATGCCGGGACTCAAGTCAACATTAGTCACAGTGCAGCTGGAGATGCAGCACTCGTCAGTATATCTCATATAACTGTGGACTCGAAGATCGATAATGATAACTCATCTGTTGAGGTCACAAATGCCGATATGGATTCATCTAGAGATTTGGATCTTACTAACTCGGCCAAGCTTGTGGCCCCAGTTATTACTCTTTCACCACTAAAAGACACAGTAGTCATCAATACATCTCTTGACACTGTCGACTTGGAAAACGAGAACATCAATAACTCCAAGATATCCACTAGCAACCCACGGGATTTGGATAATATTACGGATGAAAACTTTAGACTGGTCAGCCGCAAGAAACGTCACGGCTCCATACGCGGTACCGCTGGTTCAAATATTACTTCTCTGAAGGCGGTTGAAGAGAAGAAAAGTATTCATTTATGGAATATGGAGTCCGGTCCTGATGAAATTACGGCTTATCTACAAGAACTATGCCCCCAACGAAAATGTACCGTAGAGGAAGTGAAGACTAAAGGAAGTTATAGGTCATATAAACTTGGAATCCCGATAGCCTTCTACGATAGCATTCTCTTGCCGGAGATCTGGCCGGACAACGCTCGAATTAAACCTTGGATTTCCTTTCGTGGATTTCGCACCAGTGCACGGGATCTGTAACGGCTCCTACGTCCCAGAAAACTCCGTGATTGTTACGCCAAACAAAACTGAATGCTTTAGACAAATAACAACACTAAACATCTTTTATCAGAACGTTCGTGGTATAAAAACCAAGCTAAATAAATGGAAAACTAACATGACACTCCTGGATCACGATCTTATTGCAGCAACTGAGACGTTTCTGGATTCATCAGTAGAGGACTCCGAGGTCGTATCCAGTGGCTGGAATGTAATACGCCGAGATAGAAGCAGCCCCGGAGGCGGCATTCTATTAGCTTCTAAACCAGGTATGGTGCTTGTCCGTACAAATGACTTAGAGACTGTTGATGGTGAAGATCTCTGGGTCAAATTTACCATTCGAGGGAACAACGTATATGTTTGTGTGGTCTACATTCCTCCAAGTGCTATGGACTCCGTATATTTTGACTGGTTCTGTAAGGTGGAATCCTTCATAAATGATTTAAAGGGAAGCATATTTATAATTGGCGATATCAATCTTAATAGTGCATCAAAATCTGTAATTTGTTACTATAGCTACTTTCTTTCATTTTGTTCCATATCTGAAAAGAATAATGTTTATAATGTTTTTGGTGGCAAGTTGGACGTCGTCCTTGTCAGGGATGTTGATTGTGCCGTGCAAGTCCAAACTGCTGAATCTGGTGGTATTGTAAATGTAGACTACTATCATCCTCCCCTTGACATTGAAGTCAAACTTTATACTAACACATGCAAGGAAAAAAATTGTCCTAGTAATTTCAACTTGACGACTGACTGGAACTTTGATAATGCTGACTTTTCCCAACTTTATGAGCTTATGTCTAAAGCCGATTGGAGTACTGTCACCAACGCTTCCAATATACTTTCTGCTACTAACGAATTTTACAGAATTCTTTATGACATGTTTGATACTTGCATACCAAAAAAACAGAGGGCAATCTCCAATAGGAAACGCTACCCTGTTTGGTTTTCTTCCGACATCATAAGGGATTTAAACCGCAAAATAAAGCTCCATAAAAGATGGAAGCGTTATGGTGACATTAGTGTATATGCCGACTTCTCTAGTCTACGATTAGAGCTTAAGAAACGCATCGATGTTGCCTATGGTACTTACATCAAATCGATCGAGAGAGGCATTGTAAGGAATCCGTTGAAATTCTGGCAACATGTTAATAGTCTTCGGTCTAAAGGTGGCTTCGAGCCCACCGTGACCTATAAAAATAAAACTTTTACCGGTAGCGATGCAGCAAATGCCTTTGCACAGTATTTCTCGAGCGTGTTTTTGCCAAATAATCCTACATTAGATGCTGATAAGATACCTTCTGTTTCTGCACCATATGAGGGATACATAAATATTGGTAATTTTACTCTATCTCAGGTTAAGGATGCAATCAACAAATTAAAGCCACGTAGCTCAGTAGGCCCTGATAAAATTCCACCATATATTTTAAAAGGTTGTAAGGATTTTGTTGCTCCTCCTCTTACTTATATTATAAACTTGGCTCTTCACAGCGGCATATATCCAGAACAATGGAAGGTATCCAGAGTGACTCCGATACCCAAGACTAATAATAGGTCCTTAGTTGAGGAGTATCGTCCTATTGCAGTATTATCATGCCCTGCTAAAGTGTTTGAGTTCATTGCTCATAAAGAAATTTACTATCAGGTAAAATCTCATCTCTGTAATGAACAGCATGGTTTCCGTCCAGGTCGTTCTGTTGAGACTAATCTGTTGTCACTCGTTGATTGTGTTTCGCAGGGTTTGGATAGAGGAAACGAAGTAGACGTTCTCTATTTCGATTTTAAGAAGGCCTTTGATACAGTGGACAATGACATATTGCTATGTAAATTAAAAGCCATAGGTTTTACACCAAAGCTACTCCGTTTTATCGCTGATTATCTTTTAAACCGGAAACAGTTTGTTGCTCATGGATGTTATCTTTCCGAGTCATACCACACGCGTTCAGGTGTGAGCCAGGGATCAGTTCTTGGCCCACTACTCTTTCTTTTAATGATTAACGATCTTGTCAGTGTGGTAAAGTATGCTAAATGCCTTCTGTACGCAGATGATTTAAAGTTGGTACTTGAAATCAACGAGTATACCACTCATAATGACCTCCAAAGTGACATCAACCGGATCCAACAATGGAGCATTATCAACAAAATGCATTTTAACACAGGCAAGTGTTATGTTATGACTTTTAGTCGCAAGTTGCGACCTTTCCATGCAATATATAATTTATCAGACGCTGTAATAAAACGTGTATCTAATATTAGAGATCTTGGCGTGACATTTGACTGTGGGATGACATTCCATGAGCATGTTTCCTCTCTAGCTGTTGAATCCTACAGGCGACTAGGATTTGTTTTGCGCAATGCGCGAGATTTCCGTGATCCTTGCGTTATTAAAATATTATACAATTGTCTTGTCAGAAGTAAATTAGAATTTGCCTCATGCGTGTGGAATCCTTATGAATCGTCTTACACTCTTGTAATTGAAAAGGTCCAAAAAGCCTTCCTACGATACTTATACAAAATAATTTACGGATACTATCCATTTATGTACCCTACCTATTTTCTACTAGGAATGCTAGGATATAATTCCCTCGTAGTGCGGCGAGGTCATAACCAAGTCATTACCGCTGTCAAGATCTTGCGAAATATAATAGATTCTCCTGAACTGCATACCATACTGTGCACATTGTATGTGCCAAATAACTATTTACGCCATAGGCCTAATCGTCGGCACAGATTATTCGCAGCGTCACAGTGTCGCACAGTGTCGCGTGCGCATTCCCCGCTGTGTCGCATGCACGGCGCAATCAACGCCCTAGTTGATGCTTTTCCTGATTGTGACGTGATAAACGACGAACTCAAATTAGTCAAGTCAGCATGCAATCGTTTTTGTGAAATATACTGTATATGATAATGTATAATATGATTTTTGTATGTATTATGAATTAATTACTGTAATTGGTGTAAAAACCGTTGTAATTGATCAAATAAATAAATAAATAAATAAATAAATAAAAAAAACTCAACTGCGATCGCCAACCCATCTGCCAAGCGTGGCGATTATGGCAAAACCCCCCAATGAGCCAACACAACCATATCGGTAATTACGGTGATCTTTGGGGGAGGCCTGTGTCCAGCAGTGGACTTCATTCGGCCGAAATGAAACAACATTTAACACATACATGTCATCAGGTGCGCAGAAAAACGTAACGCATTTTAGTTAACGCTCGACAAAACTTCACACCGCATAAACTTTTCATACCGGAGGCCTTAAATATAAATCGATTCTTAAGGAGTATACTCCAATAAAATTCGAGGCGACGCATGACGTGGCGACGTCGCCACGCCAACAGTCGGTCTGACCTACCGCATTAGAAATTTAACATCAAAAAACCACTTCCTACCTTACGAACCAAGGACCGCACCGTCGCCAGCCATTTGCTACCACTAAGACCAAAGAGATAATTAATAAAATTCTGGTGAATATTAAAATCAAGCTTGTTTAGTGTAGACTTTTTAAGAAGTTTAGACTCTTTCTTCCTGCATTGTCCTCACATTACTATAATTTCGAGAACATTGTACCAGTATGATTCAAAAAGAGTAACCATGGAGTTTCTTGCCCGTTCTTCTCCATAGGAAATCTACACCTTGGAACGAGGCAACTAAAGTCTTGACTATTCATAAGTGCCTATAAATGGTTTTACATGAATAAAAATATTTTTATCTTTATCTTTAATACTTGATATACCATTCCTTTTTTGATTGGAATTATCCTCGTGAGCATTGACCCGTTAATTAACTTTCGTTGAAATTGGGATTGGTTGCGTTCAAAGTTTTCTTTCACATTAAATTGTGTTTACACGAAACTTTGTAGTTTTATCAGCAACTTTTCTGCAGACGTACTTAAAACGTTGTTAGAATAGAGCAAAAAAAAACAACTCCATTTTCTTTAAACTAGTTTGAAAAGGAGCTTTTTATATGTGCCCGTGGGTGTCGTAAGTGAGTGATAGTGTACCTGGAGAATGGGCATAAGCGCCCTACTGTGTTAAAAATAATATATACAGGATGTCCAGTAAATAGCACGACATACTGCAGGGGGTGAGAGCTTGGGTCAATACCTACCAAAATAACACAATATATGTTCAGCAAAATCTTATGGATTACGAAATATTGAAAAATATCTACCTTGACACAGATTTTCAATGATCATCTCGTAATGAAAAATTCCTTTTCTACTTTTTTTTTTACCTCAAATTATTTGTGAATAGTTTATACTTTACTCATTGATTAGTCTTTATTCTATTAAAAACTAAAACATTTTCAAGAAATACAATTTTTATTAAAATTTTCACAGTACAATTTTCTTATCGCAAAATTTTGCGGATCATAAAATAATTGTTCCGTGCGGGAATCGAACCTGCGACCTAGAGTTCAGGACCCGACTGTATCGCTGCACCAACCATGCCATCGTATTTTTGATATCCCGACAAAATTTCCTGAATCATGGTTAACCTAGTCAATCGTGTAGGTAAATTAACGAAATATGTTTGTTACCCTAGTTTACGGAGTTGCTTCATATAATGCATGTACTTCTTGTGAATTATTGAGGAGAAAGCAACGGTCACAGGTCTAATTTACAAAATCAGAAAGCTAGGTATTAAAAGATCCCGGGGGGGTCACAGCTTTACAGTCTCCCTCTCCGAGATGTGCCTATAGGCGTGGCACCAGTGGGCGGCTCTAGTGTGATCATACGAGGACCTGGAGCCTCTCTTCGGTGCCGAAGATGACCGCCCCAGTGGTTTTAGCCGGTAGGAGTTCGGCACACCTCTTCACCCTTCCCCGGGGCGAAGGAAGTTCATGAAGAATTTCCACTGGACACCAATAAAAAAAGGTATTAAAAGATGTTTTCTTTTTGTAAGATAGGTAGGATTTTTCCGGATCGTGGGTACAGTTTACAGCCATAAATCTCACATGCGCAAACACCCAGACCCGGAACAACCATCTCTTGATCATACAAATGTTTATTACGTGTCGGCATCGAAACCTCAAAATGTAGCGCAGTAAGTCAATCGCTTAGCGCTATAAAGATATTGAAAGAAAGGAGATATGCCATGTAGTTCAAAATATATGCAAGCCTAGTACTACTAAAATCCAGTTTTCCCCTACCATTCTTCATAAAAACACACTAACGCACACAGTTACAAGTTCTCAGCCAATGAACTGGCATTATAATTGGCTACTCATACTAAAACACACCCACGACTATGTAGGTAGCCAATCATGTCGAGCGTACAGACTGTCCAGCATGCCCCATCCTTCCCCAGGGTGGAGGAAATTCATGAAGAATGTCCACTGGTGACCAATAAGAAAAAAAAATCTTAGGTTTTAGCGATTATTACTCATTATAATAAAATACGTTTAAACGGATTACATCGCGTGTAGTTGACGTCATACATAGACGCTCCACTAAGTCTGCAGTATGTGAACATTCCTTAGGCAAACTTAACCATTTTCTTCGTTTTGATCAACTTCAAGTCCTCGCGAAAAAGAACCGATATATACCGAGAATGATTCGGTAGGCTGTTGAAATAAAAAAAAACCTAATTTTAATAGAGAAGGTGGTTGGCAGGTACCACATGTTTGGAATCCAGTTATAAAATAATAAAGTGATGATGCGATAACTATGATAATAACCACAATAAGTCACGACCGTTTCTTCTGAGGTCCAAGTCTAAGAGCACGATGACCTTCTTTTTTGTCCTAGTGGAAATTCACCGTGAACTTCTTCCGCCCTGGGGAAGGTCGAAGGGGCGCGCTGGACTCCTACTGGCTGAAACCACTGGGGCGGTCATTTCCGGTACCTGAGGGGGCTCCAGGACTGATTACACTAGAGCTGGAGCCCGATGACCTAGCTCATAGTAAAACGTGTGTGCATTTTCCATATGAAATAAAAATTAGGGTTTGAATTGGCAAATTTGAGCGCTTACTTTAGTTGCTACTTGGTTGGATCATTATAATGGAATTACTTTCATAAATTTCCCCGACCAACTTTCCTCAGCCTACATTTTATTTAGCGACAACTCGGTACAATTTTGATACGAGCCCGGTTTCTATTTTACAAACGTTCCTCACCGCTTAGTGATGCATTTCTGCGTCTGGCGCAGTGGCAAAGCGATTGGCTTTCTTTGCTAAGGATACAATACCAACACCGTATTTTTTGTAACTTCCTTAAAACTACTATTACAGGTTTGGACCCAATTCGTTAGTTCCATCATATATAATATTCTTATCTACACGTAAATGTTGCACGTAAGTGTCCGGATTAAGAATATAGCACCACTCCATCTCCTCCCGTGGATGTTGTAAAAGGCGACTAAGGGAATCTAAACCAGGGAATATAAACTAGGGATGGGCAGCAGCGTCCCTTCTGTGAAACGGTAACCATACTGCGCTCACCAACCTGCTTGCCAAGCGTGGTGAGTATTGTGGCAATTACCCCCCAAAATGATGACAGAGTTGTGAAAGTCTATGGGAGAGGCCTTTGTTCAGCAGTGGACGTATAAATTGCCGATATGATGATGATGACGCATAAATGTAAATAGTAACTTTTAACGGCACGGTTGGTGCAGTGGCTGATAAAGTCGGCTGCAGCGCATCATCACCCTAAGGTAGACTGGTAGAAAATGCCTAAGGCATTAAGTCCGCCTCTGTACATGTTTGTGCATAAAGAATAAATAAACAAATAAATTCCCGCACGGCATAAATATTTGTATGATCTGCAGATAGTTGCTCCGGGTCTGGGTGTATTGTGTGTGGAATTTGTGCCTGTAAATGCACCCACGACACAGGAGAAATCCTAGTGTGTATTAATAGCACACGAGAGAACGCTGCTGTCTATTATTCTGATATCAACCATTAGGATCTGATATTACCATTGAGACGGCACGGTTGGTGCAGTGGCTGACACAGTCGGCTGTTGCGCTCCGGGTCGCGGGTTCGATTCCCGCACGGAACATTTGTATGAGCTGCAGGTCATGTACCGGGTCTGGGTGTACTGTGTGTGGAATTATGTAAAGGTTAAAATAAATTGTCGTCTTTTACACATTATATAGAAACAAAACATTTTCGTAGTCCTTCAAAAAGATGTTCAAGGTAAGTATAATTATACGTTTTCGTTTAATTAACGTTTTGCGAGTAAAATTCGAGGTACTATTTAATAGAATACGTGGGTTGAATGGTCCCGGCGCAATTCTTAGAAACTGTTAGTACATTGTTCGTATTCATTTTCATTTAACTGGTATGCCTTTTTGATTCACGGGCTTCTTTTCGGTGAATTTAGATAAGAAATTATTTTCATCTAAAGTTGTTATACTCGGTGGCAATTAAAACATATTTAACTCTCCATTGAGATAAAGCACTGATCGCATTAATACAAAATTCTGTTAAACTCATGTTAATGAATAAAGATTTTAACAAAAAAAACACCGACTTCAAATAGAAAAAAAAAAACTTTATGAAGTCGGGCGGAGCCAGATATGCCCCAACCATAGTTCATGCAGACCAACGAGACGTTATATTTTAAACCTGGCCCCGCCCGACTTCCTAAAGTTTTTTTTTCCTTTTGGACGTCGGTATTTTTTTGTTAAAAAGTTTTATTTGTTTCTTTTTAGTGTAATTATATGTAAGAACTTTTTCCAATTTGGTATCAGCATTTAACACTAAAAATAGAAATTACTCAAATCGGTTCTCTGATCTGAGAGGAATCGAGACTATTAAGACAGCATCTTGATAAGCGCAGTCAAATTAACCTGTTTATTGAAGCTATTTAAAAAACTACTCCATCAAATGTAATGAAATTTATATGGAACCAATTCGAAAGCATTCTGCACCAGTTAAAAAAGAATTGCTCAAATCGGTCCACAAATCTCGGAGTAATCGTAATCGTAATCGTAATCGTCCGTCAGATTGTCGCTAAAAATATAACATCGCCAATTAAAAGACGTGCAAAGCGATTAATAATCCAATAACACCGGTTGTTATTCGGTAGTAATCGAATTAATGGAACAATCGAATAACTTGAATGTTTCTTGTAACAACCACCCATTGCTATTTTATACTAAATATTTCATGCTGATGGTGCATTGCGTGGCTTAGTAATATAGGTCATGTGGCTCTCAAAAATTGGGTTGAGATATTTGTGACATTGTGACATTTGTGGAGAAGGATCTACTCAAAATTGCAGACATTTCCCTACACCGTACTCACGTAATCGTCTAAACAAGAAATTTTCTATTAGAAGAAATCATTGGAAAATTACCATATGTCTGAGAGAGCAATTTCTTTATAAGTAAACACCGGCCATACCATAGGGACTTGGACATAAGAGCATTGTTAACACTAACCGAATAAATATTGATTAACTAATTAGTTTAATCACTGAACACAATAATACAAGACTTGGTACACAAATCACATACAGACACATAATATTGAGACCAACGGTAGACAAAGACAGACATTATTATCTGATAAATCAACATTAGTGATTGTCAATCCATTTAGCTGATTGGGTAATTAAGATTTGCATGTATGATTCTGATTATACCAGGTTCTATATTAAATAACGAATCTTTTTGCTTTGCAATGACTGAGTTTTGTAATATTTCATACTGTTAGAAAATATTTGTATGTTAATTTTGCCAGAGGATGGAGCTTCATCATTTGTAGATACACGATTCTTTCTGTTAATCAATAACAGTTGGTAAGTAGGTACGTCGTTGTGCGTCATCATCATTTCGGCCGAATGAAGTCCACTGCTGGACACAGGCCTCCCCCAAAGATCACCACAACGGCCAATATGGGACTGTTGTGTGCTCGTTCGGGGGTTTTGCCATAATCGCCACGCTTAGTAGATGGGTTGGCGATCGCAGTTGAGTTGTTAATGTACTCGAAGGACGCTGGTCGAGGTATTAGGTGCGCAGAATGGTTGCTGTTCCACAAAGGGGATGCTACTGCCTCCTTTTAAGACATCCACAGGAAGTGATGGTGTGGTGCTGTATTATGTACGAGGGCGGCACTGAAAATTTCGGGAATCAAGGAAGTGACACAACATTACTATTTAAAAATGTATTTATTGCTTTTCGAAGTATTCTCCGCGAAATTTGACATATTTTTCCATACGATGGAACCAATCATTGAAGTAACCATTCCATTCGGAAGTTGGGGTCTCCAAAATGGCCGTTTTGTAGGCGTCCACAGCTTCTTTAGGTGATGAAAATCTCTGTCCACGCAATTTATTCTTTATTTTAGGGAAAGTATAGAAATCATTAGGGCTTAGGTCGGGGCTGTACGGCGGATGGTCTAATAATTCTATGTTTTCTTGCTCTAAAAACTCCTTTGTTCTGTGCTCGGTGTGAGAACTCGCATTGTCGTGATGGAGGATGATGCGGCGGTTGCAGTTCTCTCTACGGAGTTCAGAAACGACCTGTGGCAAACAAATGCTAGCATACCATTCTGCATTAACCGTTCTTTGTCCCTCAAGAGGAATAGTCGTAACATGGCCGGTTTTGGAGACAAACGTGGCCACCATTTTTTTTGCAACACTCCGTGAACGAACAATTTTTGTTGCCTTAACTCATTTTCGAACACCCAAACTCGTGACTGGTTTTTTGTTTCGGGTTCGTACGCATATATCCAGGATTCGTCACCTGATACGATGTTGTATACAGCATTTGAGGATCCTGCGTGGAATCTTTCGAGAGTTCTGACGCACCAAGTAACGCGAGCCGCTTTTTGCTCTTCACATAGCAAATGCGGTATCCATCGGGAAAACAACTTTTTTACACCTAATTGTTCATGCAAGATTATTTGTATTTGACTCATGCCAATGTCTAAAGTTGCCGGAATTTCGCGGTATGTCACATGTCGATCTTCCTCAATCAGCTTACGCACAGCATCAACGTTTTCTTGGGTGACTGCAGTTTTTGGACGACCTTGACGAGGATCATCACTGAGCTTGACACGTCCACGTTGAAATTCAGCAAACCAGCGATAAATTGTGGTTTTGGATGGGGCTTCATCACCAAATGCAGAAATCATCCGGTCAACACACTGTTTTTGTGTTAAACCACTTCGAAAGTCATAATAAATCATCGCTCTTGAATTTTCTCGAGTCAATTCCATTTTCTCAACGACTAAACAAGTTTGACAAAACCTTGTGACAAGACCGTGAATCTTTTTTAAAATAAATAAATGGTATTCGATTTGTAAAACCAAGGAATTTTCAATTAAAAAGATTTTAATATGACAGGAACAGTGGAAATATTCCATTCCCGATACTTTTAGTGCAGCCTATGTATGAATACCTCACGGAATATAGACAAGTGTCCGTGTGGTGTCCGGATTGAGAATAAAGCACCACTCCATCTCCTCCCATGGATGTCGTAAAAGGCGACTTAGGGAAGCTGAACCAGAGGGATGGGCAGCAGCTTCCCTCCTGTGGAACAGTAACCATACAGCGCTCACCAACCCGCCTGCCAGGCGTGGTGAGTATTGGCAAATGCCCCCCAAAATGACGACACAGTTGTAGAGGTCTATGAGGGAGGCCAATGTTCAGCAGTGGACGTAAACATGGCTGATATGATGATGATATAGACAAGACATTGAGGTAAGACCTTCACAAATACACAGCCTTATTCTCATAAATATATTGTTTTATGATGTATTAATGCTGTACAGCGGGTGGAAATGACATCGTAACGAAATCTGATACCATGGATTTTGCGTCGGCCTTTTCATGAATTTTCATATATTTTCCAGTTTGTTTGATCGATTTCAGTATAAAATAATCAATTCTAAGCGTCTATCCTAGCGCTGTTTTGAATAAAAGCACGATAAACTATTCAATTTTCCATTACCTAAATAAAAACCAATTGGCTGTTGTTTCCCTACAGTTCACGGATGAGGTCATCGCTCGCAGTAGCGCAATAAAATCATATCATAGTACAATGTTTATTGTACTTATATCATATAATCATGTAGCGTTTTGATCGCGTTATTTACGATACATAGCGTGCCCAAAAATGATGAAATTTGTAACCTAATATTTCCGAGATAAATGGCTTTCCTATTTTTATTATAGGCCTAAGTGTTACCTCATCTCAAAGTTTTCAGTAAGTTGTTACTTACACTGTGTATAAGCAAAGCCAATTTTCTTAACAAGAGCTTAAATTCTTGAGCTGACTCCAACACCTGAGTAAAGCATGGCAAGGCAACACATAAAAATAATGCACTCCAGGAGTGCCGACAGAAGTGAAAACTTATTTTGGCGCGTTGGGAGATTTTATGCGTACCGCGCTAAAAGAAGTTTTCACTTCAAGCGTCTCGTAACGGTGTCGCGAGTCCAGAGATTTTATCTCATCTAAAAATATGCGTACCGCGCTAAAAGAAGTTTTCACTTAAAAAAAATACGGGTTGCACTCCGGGAGTGCCGACAGAAGTGAAAACTTATTTTGGCAACATTTTTTAGAATGTCTAATGCGCCAAAATAAGTTTTCACTTTGTTATTATTCTATTTTTATTATATTAATCAAGTAATTTTATTAAATTAAAAGTAAATATTTACCTACGAGATGAGGAACAGTTTTATCAGCAATGATGCTATATGTACATGCATATTATGCACACACTATAGCTGCGTCTCGTAACAGTGTCGCAAGTCCATAGATTTTATCTCATCTAAAAATATGTACCGCACTAAAAGAAGTTTTCACTTCAATAAACAAAACAACAAGTTTCCATAAACCTGTACACTACATCAGCCGGGTTCCAACCCCACGTTTACTATTATTTAAATCTTGTTTGCCCAAACTGCTTGGACTGTCTCCAGTTCCATAACGAGTGAAGTTTTTAGTTGGCTAATTAATTCTGGAGCACGGCGTTATCTTCGCGGCTGCTAGCAAGAATGGACGGCGTTATGAGAGGACTACGCAAGTAATTATGTAAAATATTTTGCGATAATGGAGGGATTGAATTAAGTAGTTATTTGGTTTTCTCCGCATTGTCTTGGGTGCAAATAAGCTGCTATTAATTGCGAATGAACTTAGAAGCAAAATTCGCTAGTTGTAGTAACTAATTGGTATTAAATAGTATAATAGCATTAATATCTATCTTAGGTGCCGCGTAGTGCCGACTCAGAATACCACCACCCCATCTCGTCCCATGGGTGTCGTAAAAGTCGACTAAGGGATCACCCGTAGGATGGGCAGCAGCGTCCTTCGAGTACATTAAGAACTCAACTGCGATCGCCAACCCGTCTGCAGAGCATGGCGATTATGGCAAAACCTCCCAATGAGTCCGCAACACACGCATACACTCACACATACCCGTTGTGGTGATCTTTGGGAGAGGCCTGTGTCCAGCAGTGGACATTATTCGGCCGAAATGATGATGGTAATGGTGAATATCTATCTTTACCGTGGGTGCCGGCTAAGCATAGCACCACCCCGTCTCATCCCATGGGCATCGTAAAAGGTGATTATAGGATTGGCTAGAAAATAGGTAGCAACTTCCTTCAAGTACATTTAAAATTCAACTGCTATAGTCAACCTGCTGTCGAGCGGGGCGGTTATGGCACATCCTCAATGATCACGGAATATACCCAGACCGGTCCGGACCGGTATTTGGGGGAAGCTTGTGTCCAGCAGTGTAATTTACTCAACTGAAATGACGAACATCTTCCTAGCCTTTTTCCAACATGTTGGGGTCAGCATCAAGATTATCATACACGACTGAATCATTATTTTCATCATTTCGGCCGAATGAAGTCCACTGCTGGACCCTCACCCAAAGATTACCACAACCACCGATATGGATGTGTTGTGAACACATTGGGGGGTTTTGCCATGATCGCCACGCTTGGCAGGCGGGTTGGCGATCGCAGTTGAGTTATTAATGTACTCGAAGGACGCTGCTGCCCATCCTACAGCTAATCCCTTAGTCGACTTTTACGACACCCATGGGAGGAGGGTTGGTGGCATTCTGAGCCGGCACCACACGACTGAATATTGGTAGGTATTGTATACAGACCGACTATCATCTCAATTCCAAAACGCATTTGTTTTTTATTGAATAGTCTTGCATTTTACCATATATAACAGGCCGTCATACCGCCCCCGCACTTTTTTTTTTATATTATATAATTTTTAATGAGAACCATTAAAAATTACATAATATAAAAAAGTGCGTTTTACAAGCACAAATTCCACACACAATGCACCCAGACCCGAAACAACTACCTGCAGATCGTACAAATATTTGTTCCGTGTGGGAATCGAACCCACGACCCGATGCGCAGCAGTCGACTGTATCAGCCACTGCACCAACCGTGCCGTCAGATATCATGAAAATGTTAATAATTGATTAGATTCGTCTGTAATCTTTTACACTAGTATTATGATGGTTACTACGTAACAAACAAGACGTGTAACTAGGGTCTTGTTTACGCTACGACTTCTCCTTAGCGTAAATATTAGCGATGAAGAATGGACGTTTGAAGTTAGCCAGACTTCGTCCGTACTGAAAAGAAAAAATACTTAGCTACTTGAGTCTATTTTGAATTGACGAATTGTCTTAAACTTCTTATATTAAAAATTGTCATATATCACTACATCAGCCAATAATCATAATTTACTGAACATGGTGTTTCCTTATAAACGGCCATATGAGCTACAGAACATTGACAAAATCGGCACGCCTGTTACACAGATGGGTTGGTCGCAGTATGTTCTTGGTTGATTCTCACACTTACGACCAGTGTATTTTGCGGCCTTACATTTGGATACTAAAGCATGACGAGGCTGCAACCGCAACGTCCACTGGTTACGCCCCGCCGTGGCTTGACACATTACATAAACTATCAAGACAAAGCGCTTTCTAATGCAATTTGGTGAGTGACGTTGACTGCTGTAAATTCATCGATAGATGAATCTGAGAACGAAATCTGTCTGTTCTGCAGAAGACCAAAATCTTTCATATGTTTTATCTACGGGGCCTGGTGTAATCCAACCATGAACGCCAAATAATAACTCATTGAGTATTGATAATATTCACCGGGACTGTCCGTCAGTGAGTTCTGTTTGATATCTATACATCTATACAAATAAATAAAATTGAAGTGTCTGTTTGTAATGTCAAAATAACAGCTTTTTACTAAATGCATATGAAAGTATATACGGTACATATAACAAAAAAACAAGTTTAAAATTTTTTGTCTGTCTGTCTGTTTGTTCCGGGTAATCTCCGAAACGGCTGGACCGATTTTGACGGGACTTTCCCTGGCAGATAGCTGATGTTATAAGGAATAACTTAGGCTACTATTATTCAAGAAAAATAATTAGGGTTCCGCGCAAAAAAAAACCCTTGAAATCCAATATATATATTCTATGTCAAGTGTATATGTCGAAGGACTTTAAATTTCTTTTAAATTAAGCGCGGGTGAAACCGCGGGTCCCAGCTAGTATGTAAATAAAAACTGAGTTACGTTGGTCGTGCTCCGCAACGCCGATGACCGGACGCGTGCTCACTCAGCGCGTACTATGTTTGCATTTTATCCATACATCATGAATGGAAAAACGCAGTACAAACGCAAAGTGCCGACATAACTTAAGCTAGGGCTTCAGAGGATCCTCTTACTTATACACCATTTTAAACGGAAAGAAACAAAGCAAAATAAAAAACTGCTAGAGCATGAAGTAGGGCATAACGTATGGTTCCATCGTGTTAACAATCCAAGTAATAGTAAAAATATGCTCCAAATTCTGCAAGAAATATTCTATTCTGATCTTTAGCAGTTATTGATATTGTTGAAACATATTTATCGCAAGTATCACTTATTTTATTTTTTTCAAACCTCAAACTTTTGGGTAGGTCTGGCAGATGAACAGACGTAAAAGAAACACTTAGCCAAAACCATAAACTTAACACACTAACGATCAAAACAATCCATATTTTACGAGTATTTCGAAAACCAATCAAGCATAAAATAAGTTATACATTGACGCCAGAAGCAATTAGATAGACAGCATACACTACGAATTTCAACTGTCAGTACAGCTCCATATAAAACTAATCTAAACTTTAAATTTGTCAATAACCGCTTCATTCACTTCATAAAGATCTGTTATAAAAGCAACAAACGCAGCATTCAAATAGGTATTGATTTGAAATCAATTAAATTCAAACAATTATCGAAGGAATACATTAAATAAGAGGATCATATTATGAAGATTATGATTCGAGTTCTCCTAATTGGTATATCAATGTTCTTTGATCACTGGCAAGATGCAGACAAGTTGTAATTGAATCAAAATCGGATAACAACCCAATAATAATAATTACTTGGTTGATTGAATTTCGGAAAGTTAGTGAAATCAGTTCAGGCGATATTATATTTGCTTTCAATGAATTAGTAATCGTAAAATATTTTTCTATTTTGATTGAGTCCACTCTCAAGACATGTTCAAGATGTCCTCCCAATAGCGATTTATATTGCCATAACTAGGAGAGAAGCTGACGCTGTGAGCCATGCTTTTCATAAATAATCCTTTAGTTGCCTTTTACGATACCTACGCTACGAATAGCATCACCCATCTCATCTCGTGGGTGTCGTAAAAAGCAACTTTGGGATTAGCCGGAGGATGGGTAGCAGCATCCTTCGAGTACATTAACAACTCAACTGCTACCGCCAACCCAACTGCCACGCGTGGCGATTATGGCAAAACCCAGACAGGTCGTTGTGGCGATCTTTGGGGGAGGCCTGTGTCCAGCAGTGGACTTTGGAAGTGGCTGAAATGATAGGTGAAAAGAGAAGAGTTGAATACTAAATTACATAATATGCCTTATACTGTAAAAATAAATTTGATTAAAAACTGCTGAAGCTTTATGCCGTATGGTGCCGGCTCAGAATACCACCACTCCATCTCCTCTCGTGGGTGTCGTAAAAGTCGACTAAGAGATGAGCCGAAGGATGGGCAGCAGCGTCCTTCGAGTACATTAACAACTCAACTGCGATCGCCAACCCAACCCAATGAGCCCACAACACACCCATTTCGGTCGTTGTGGTGATTTTTGGGGGAGGCCTGTGTCCAGCAGTGGACTTCATTCGGCCGAAATGATGATGAAAATGATGATGAAGCTTGGAACTCCTGCCTAACGGTAACCGCACATTGATCTGTGTCATCAAGCTTTGTTTACGGACATGTCTTGGAAGAGTTTCAATTATATACACATCATAACCGAATCATCGAAGCGCAGTTTTTTTTTATTTTTGTTTAAACTGACCCACACTAGGCTTTCTCCTGTGTCGTTTCGTGTATTTACAGATACAAATTGTACACACAATATACCTAGACCCAGAACAACTACTTGCAGATTACACAAAAAATTGTTCCGTGCGGGAATAGAACACGCGACTCGGAGTGCAGCAGCTGACTGTATCAGCCACTGTACCAAGCGTGCCGTCATCAGGTTAAGCAGTATAGTCTCAGCCGTCATAAGAATACTTTTTTTTATTGTTGCCCAGTGGAAATTCTTCATGAACTTCCTTCGCCCCGGGGAAGGGCGGGGCTCCTCGCTCTGGCGGAGGGAGCGTGTTTGGTGATACACCCACGCATCCATCTCCGCCAAGATATCAAAAGGCGGAAAGCGCGCCAGCTGAGTTGCCGCCTCAAAGGACACCATTCGGTATCCTCGTGCAATCCGTATAGCCGCAGACCATGGATCTTGGTTCTGCAGCTCTGGACGGCCGAGAGTCGAGACGACCAAACAGGCGCCCCGTAGAGGGCCACGGACCGCATGACTCCCCCGTAAAGGCGGCGAACTTCTTCCCTCGCTCCCCTGAAATTGGGCAGCAGCCGGTGCAAGGCATCCACTATCCTTTCGAACCGGGGGACAAGACGCTCGAAGTGCTCTTCGAAGCCCCAACGACTGTCCAGGGTGAGCCCCAGGTACTTCATGTACCGGCCCACCCTGATTTGCGCGTCACCAACGCGTATCCACGAACTGGGAGGCTCCCTGCTCCGCGGCAGTTTGTAGAACCATAGCGCCTCGGATTTGTGAGGCGCTATCCGCAAACCCAGAGCGTGGATTTCGGCCACGACAATTGCCACCGCTTGCTCAGCAAGCCGGATAGTTCCCTCGAAGGACTCCCCGCCGGCCAACACAAGAGTGTCATCAGCGTAACTCATCAACCCGCCTACCAAGCATGGTGAGTACTCACAAGTTCCCCCCAAAATGACGATGCAATATTTGGGGAGGCCTTTGTTTAACAGTGGACGTTCTTTGGCTGAAGATGATCTGGACTGAAATCTGATCTCGACATAAGTACTTTAGAAGAGGCAAAGCTGATGACATATAAAATAATGGTCCCCTTTCGCATTAACTTACAAAGGAAACTATCGAACACGGGGTAACGTGTTCCTGAGCGTGCTTTATCGCTACGGCAGTAATTAGCGCACTATGCATGTGTTGGAACTTTCAAGGTTTTTCTTTGTAAAAGTTAAGCTGCGTGTCTTGGCTAAGGGTGGGACGCTTTAGTACCTACATGTTTTACTGGTTAAAGTGTTGCATCTGCAACGGAGTCACAATTTTCTTAAACATTGTAATGTATTTGTAATTAATGTTCTATACAAACGGTTCTTAAATAACATAAATTGGACTGTAACCTAAAACTACTAAGTCAAACTATACGCGACATCTAGAATGAAATATTTAATAATGTTAATGTATAACACTACAATAATATTTTTCTCTCTTATAATAAACACAAAGTAAAAAGCAAATCAGCATTAAGAAAACAAAACCGGAATATTAATAAAAAATATCTATTATCCCAGTTTCGTTGTTACGTTGAAGTGGGTGTTAATAAGAATAATAGATTCAACCACCAAAGTAAACATCATTTATTAATAGAATAGATAACAAGCAGAGAAACCTCCGCTCTCTATTTTAAGGGTGTATGGGGCAGTCTACACGGGTGGATTTTGTAAGAGGAGTTACATCGTTAAATATGATATTTCAGGACTTACGAAATATTAAGAGAGGATAAATGCTATAAAAATAATATTTTCAATTTGTGGCATCAAAAGGTACAGTACGTCAAAACAGATATATCTTCACACTGTATACACAGTTTGTTAAAATTTGTAGATTCAATTTAAAAACCCCCGAGACGATAATAATACAATTAAATTACTGATCAAAACAAATCCAAACACAACATATCTGCTAATTGTTTTTTCAAGAGTTTACTAGTGTGCTGGATGTCTTGGCTGGAGCATCAGACCAAAAATTCCATAATCTTGTATAGTTATGTAGCATATATAGGTGTTTCAAAATTTAGGTCAACCTATGTTTGAAAGCAAAGTACATACCCATTATGCCTTTAAGATCCCTACACTCCCCTGTTTTACATGATCATCACATTGATCTGTATTCTATCGTACAATAGAAATGAGATCTTTACGTCAAGGTTGAGGGTAAAACTAAATGCATTTTTGTCCTAAAATAACGACCCAGTTATACTTGATACCATAAAGAAGATTATCCCAAAACAACATAAAATAAATGTAAAAAGTCAAGTCTCACAAATCGCCGTAAACGTTGTGAGATATGGTGGAGTCAAGTCTGGTATTCTTATTATCCTTGACTTAGGGAGTCAAGGATAATAAGAATACCAGACTACGCAAATTACGCAATGTTAAATTAATTACAATTTATTTAATGAATGAAATATATTTTATTAGCTTACAGCAGTGTACACCGGTAATATACTCGTAAATGCAATTAGTGGAGTATAAGGAAAATGAACAAAGGTATTTAATAATTAATTGTTTAGTTAATTTATGTTTCTTAATTAAAAAATCTAACTCATTTAACGGTTGTGAATTGTGATTGAAGATACTAGCATATCGTATCAGCCATAAGACGTCCACTGTTGAACAAAGGCCTCCCCATAGATTTCCACAATTGTTGCGTCATTTTGGGGGAATTTGCCAGTACTTACCACGCTTGGCAGGCGGGTCGGCGAGCACAGTATAGCTACTATCTCACAGAAGAAACGCTGCTGACTATCATTCTGGACGACGAGGAGATGGAGTGGTGCTTATTCTTAATCTCTCAGTGGTTGAGACAGGAGAGTACCTTTTTTTATTGGGCTCAGTGGAAATTCTTTATGAACTTCCTCCGCACTGGGGAAGAGCGAAGGGGCATGCCGGATTCCTACCGGCTAAAACCACTAGGGTGGTCATCTTCGGCACCTAAGGGGCGTCCAGGACCTCGTATGATCACACTAGAGCCGCATTTTTTTTAAATTATTATTATTATTATTTTTTAAACGTTGCCCCACACTTGGATTTCTCCTGTGTCGTGGGTGCGTTTACAGAATTCCACATACAATACACCCAGACCCGGAACAAATACATGCAGATCATACAAATATTTTGTTCCGTGCGGGAATCGAACCCACGACCCGGAGCGCAGCAGCTGACTGTATCAGCCACTGCACCAACCGTGCCGTCACTATTACTAGCCTACGGTGTTCAGCAGATCAAATGCATCCCTTCCCTCATTCCACTTATCACTGTCTACTGCTGCTGTCTCTGAGGTGCTCATAACTGTTGCACTCAATGATCAGAACCGATCGGTGAGGTTAAGCAACGCTTGGTGCGGTCAGTCTGTACATGGGTGACCACATAATGGTATTTGAACTGAGCGTCTCTGTGCTTAAAAGTGAAGGAAAACATCGTAAGGAAACCTGCACATCTAGGAGGGCTCCGAAATGTTCTTCATGGTGTGGTGTAGTTCGCACTAGGCCAGTGTGGTGGCCACCACGCTAAAATCCAAGCCTAATAAAGTCCACTGCTGGACACTGCCTCTCCCAAAAATCACCACAACGATTGGTCTGGGTGTACTGTGTGTTCATCGGGGGTTTTGCCATAATCGCCACGACTGGCGATCGCAGTTGCTGGGCTGGAGATGAAAGACGCTGCTGCCCATCCTCCGGCTAATCCCATAGGCGCCGTCTACGGCCCCACGGAATGAGATATTTGGATAAATGAATATATGTATATTTTAATTTAAAAGTAAAATTTTATGAACCTTAGTACCTAGTTGTAAATAAATCATAATAAACATTGTCATCAGAACTGCCACCACTTGTATTCCTGACATCCCATTATCATTACATTAATCACTCTCAAAACGTTAAGCCGGAAGACCGAGGTATGAACTTTAAAAAAGGGAGCCACACAATGACCTTGTTAACATAATTTACTAGAAAGTTACTTTTCTGTTTGCTAATCTTGTAAGTGAAGCAACTGAGAGTTTAGAAGCGTACGTAATGAAAAAACAAGTTTGGAGAGGGCAATTTAACGGGAAATGAGATTGGAAACTGGGTCCAGTTCACACTCGAGGCGTGCCCTGCGTGGGCGGCCGAGCAGCAGATCATGATCGATCGGATAGGGCAACTCTCACTCTGCCGGCAGTAGTGTCGGTTATGTTGGCAGAGCATGAAAACTGGAATGCAGTGGTCTCCTTCTTTGAGAGTGTCATGCTCCAGAAAGAGACTGCAGAACGGGATCGGGAAAGGGCCGATTCTGCTCGAAGAAGGTGGAGATGGTGGCGGACTAACAACCACCCTTGCCTAATTCCTATACGCCTGAACACCCCGGCCATCGCTATAAGGTGGGGGGCCTCCGGGTTTGTGAGTGCGTAGATTGGGCGTAAGCGCAGCACATCACAACGCACAGACACGCTTCGGGGGATTCTTTACAATCCCCCCGGGGTATGACTGCTGTACATTCACCCTCTCCGAGATGAGGAGTTCCCCTTAGGTACCGATCATCTTTGGCACCTAAGGGGGGCTTCCATAGGTGGCAAAGACGACCACCCTCTAGCAGCAACTTTATTTTTATTTTTATATTGTATAAAAAAAACGCGAACCATAGAAGTGCCTGTTTTATTGATCCGGTGGAAATACGTCATGTACTTCCTCCGCCCCGGGGCAGGGTGGAGGCGTATGCCGGACTCCTACTGGCTAAATCTAACAGAGTGGTCATTTTCACACCGTAGGCTCCAGCAACGTGAAAAATCTCCATCTTGAGCCAACTATTGGTGCCACGCCTTTAGGCACATCTCGGAAGGGATGACTATAAAGCGGTCACCCCCTCTAGCAGACAGAAGGCGACTGTAAAAAAGTCACCTCCCCAGGTACTTCTCGGGGAGGATTGTAAAGTATTCCCTCCCAAGAGTCGCTGTGCGCTTAGCTGCGCACACGGTGGCACAAGACTACGTGCCCGCCGCCATCTTCCCGGGGGCCGCTCGGTATGAGCACGCAAACTTCCCAATCTGTGCGCCTGTGACCCCCGAGGCCCCCCACCATATAGCGCCGGCAAGGGGCTCAGGTGTGTTGGACCTGGGTGCCAGGGCGGTTGTTACCCCGGCACCGTCTCTTCCTTCTCCGTGCGGAGCCGGCCCTCTCCCGACCCCGACGATAGAAGATCCTACGTAAAAACAACTCACACAATTTCTTCGTAGCTGCGATGTGTTGAGTGTATTACCACGACGGACCGGAAACAAGCTGTGTAAAAATAACAAAGTTATCCAAGATCCGCAACTTGTACAAAACTCACTACACCATTTGCAGAGTTTAGCGGTCTGCCCCAAGGGATCTGGAAATACACAGTTCATAATAATGTCTTAGGTTCTCGTCCGTGAATCCGTTTAAAAGTGTTTTATTACTGAGTCATCCTGCGACCACGAATGCTGCAAAGCATTCGAAATGTCAGGAAAAGCAAAAAAAACAAAATATACGCGATAGAATCCGTTAAAAAGTGTTTTATTACACAGTTCATATTTCATTGAATGAAGAATAGTGTGAAGCTTAGAATAGGACTTTATGGGTGTGATAAGATATGTCGTCATACGAAGACCAGTATTGCATAACAGGCGTAGGAGAAGCGGGCGGACTGAAAACCAGCGCTAATCAGAGTTAGAGTTTATTTTAGTAATCGAAACGTCAACACGCGCGGCGCGTTTACCCCGTTCGGTGCTCCAATTGGCTGAACAGTTTGGAGCGGGCGAACTGTAGTGCCGAGTTTCGAGTCTGAAAAGAAACTCATACTCAGCTCTCAGTGATTGGTTTGATTACTGCGCACTGCTAACATTGCTGAGTCCGTTACTTTTTTTTTCACACCTCAATAATGACTAAGACATAGCATATAAGTTTTTAAGCCGTGTGGTGCCGGCTCAGAATACCACCACCCCATCTCCTCCCGTGGGTGTCGTAAACGTCGACTAAGGGATTAGCTGGAGGATGGGCAGCAGCGTCCTTCGAGTACATTAAAAGCTCAACTGCGATCGCCAACCCGTCTGCCAAGCGTGGCGATTATGGCAAAACCCCCCAATGAGCCCACAACACACCCATATCGGTTGTTGTGGTGATCTTTGGGGGAGGCTTGTGTCCAGCAGTGGACTTCATTCGGCCGAAATGATGATGATGATGATTATGGCTTTGATACACCCAATATTGACGATGGTTCCAAATTTATTTTAATTTTGGGGGGTGGTGGTATTCTGAGCCGGCACCACACGGCATAAATAAAAGTGAATATCTGTATATTAACACGCGAAGAAATTACTTTTTAACACGCTTTTATTAGCTTCACCTGTATGTATGTATGTATGTTTGTTTGTTTGTAACCGACTCCTTTGAGCTCGATTTTGCCCTACTTTGAACGATCAGATTTGATTCAAACTTTGCACACCTGTCAAAGGTCGATGACAATGCAATAATCCGATCAAAATATCTGATTATCCTAATTAGATTCGCCAGGATTAATTAATTTCTTTCCGCATTTCCTTTGCATGCGAGTAAGAGAGACAGAGCTAGTGCGCGAATTACGCATGCGTGCAGTTCCAGACTTGCTCTTTCGGGCACGCAGTTCAGCACAACCTAGCGTGTTTTTTTAGTTTTTTTAAACTATTATTACCCCTTTTTTAAGTACATTGCGCGCATGGAGGAGTGTGAGATTCTATGTAGTTAAAGTTCCTGTGCAGAAAGTTAAAATGTATGCATAATGTGTTACAAATACATTGAATCAATTTAAAATAGTAAAGAATTACGGTAGAATTTCCACCTTTGGGCGACCACTAGTTATGTTTATGTTACCGTGTGGTGCCGGCTCAGAATGCCACCACCCCATCTCCTCCCATGGGTGTCGTAAAAGTCGACTAAGGGATTAGTCGGAGGATGGGCAGCAGCGTCCTTCAAGTACATTAACAACTCAACTGCGATCGCCAACCCGCCTGCCAAGCGTGGCGATTATGGCAAAACCCCCCAATGAGCCCACAACACATCCATATCGGTGGTTGTGGTGATCTTTGGGGGAGGCCTGTGTCCAGCAGTGGACTTTATTCGGCCGAAATGATAGTTATGTTTATTTTACAGACTAATAACCAAATTTTAAATCAATGTAACTACTGTTTTAGGGAATATAAATATCATTTTAATTTAATTTAATACTTTATCAATAAAATAATTTTCGTTATTTAAACATTTTGAGTTTTTTTAATGTTGTAAACAGCATGATTTTAATCCAGTTAGCACAAGCGTGGTCAGCTAGAAGGTGCTTAAGCCTCAAATTTTAACTTTATTATTTTAACTCATACCGCAGATTCACCGTCTCATACGCGTTTTTATTCAGTATAGGCCACAGTTTTTTTTTTCGTAATACACTTTGCCCCACACTAGGAATGCACCTGTGTCGTGGGTGCGTTTACAGACATTTATTCCACACACAATACACCCAGACCCGGAATAACTACCTGCAGATCATACAAATATTTGTTCCGTGCGGGAATCGGACCCACGACCCGGAGCGCAGCAGCCGACTGTATCAACTACTGCACCAACCGTACCGTCAAACCGGTTTCCTACACCTTCATTATAAACGATCTACTAATAATCAGTACAGCTTATACAAACTTGAATGCTTGTACAAGGAATCCCTATCCCATGAATGCCGGACGTAAGACGCAAACGTGTTCTAATCTCCTCATCTCTCAAACGGTCACGTATCTCATAGGGATGTATGCAACTACTCGTACCAATAAACATGTATAACATATTATTGGAACTGAAAACGGGATATTTACCATGTTTTTTATTTCTTTTGAGTTCCCGATATTTTTTACAGTGAGTTTCGTATGTCGGGAACAAAGTCGAGTTGTGAGTGACTTAAGTGACAGTGGTAGCGGCACCCAGCGCACAAAACGTTTAAGGAAGAGGGTAGTTCGTTTTGTCTGATCTTAAACATCCACCCGCAAAAACTTTATCCGTGAACATGGCGCTTGCAACAGCGCCGAAATATCGGGAACCCAAAAGAAATAAAAAAGATGGTAAATAACCCGTTTTCAGTTCAAATAACAGTATCAGTGACCATGTCATTTTAAAAACTTATGTATAACATAAATTGTATTGCGGAGTCTAAAACAATACATTCAGGAGGGCTAGTCGTTTTAATTACCACAATGAATAGGCTAAACTGCTATACGACTCTCTTGAGACGCGTTAACAGCATGAAGCATTCTCATTAATTGATGACCATCTCTAGAATTTTTCCTGTACCGTGGGTACAATTTGAAAGGGTCAGAGAGTTCATAGAGACAGGTAAAGTTTCAAAACGTTTCAAGTGATTTTGACTTTATTCAATAAGTAGTATAATCATCATCATCATATCAGCCACAGGACGTCCACTGCTGAACAAAGGCCTCCCCCTTAGATTCTACAACGAGCGGTCACATACCGCTCTCATCCAACGACTCCCAGCGACCCTCACCAGGTCGTCTACCCACCTCGTTGGAGGTCGTCCCACGCTGCGTTTTCCGGTGCGCGGTCTCCATTCGAGAACCTTTGTGCCCCAACGGCCATTAGTTCTACGAGCATCTACCATTAGTTGTCCGTGTGGTGGCCAGATCAAGAATATAGCACTACTTTATCTCCTCCCGTGGAGGTCGTAAAAGTCAACTAAGGGACTCTTAACCAGAAGGATGGGCAGCAGCGTCCCTTTTGCTGAACAGTAGCATTTCTGCGCTCACTAACCCGTCTGCCAAGCGTGGTGAGTAAAAAAAATACGGTTTGCACTCCGGAAGTGCCGACAGAAGTGAAAATTTTATGGCAATAAATGTTTTTATTTATCTAATTCACAAAATATAATACTATATTATATGGCTGCGGTGCGAGCCGCCTCACAAAAAGCGCGCCCTTCCCGCCGCGTTACGAAACCAAGAGAAGTTTTCACTTCAAATAGACGTCAAATAGCGTCTTGTAACGGGGTCGTGAGTTCAGAGATTTTTTCTCATCTAAAATATGCGTACCGCGCTAAAAGAAGATTTCACTTCAAAAATTGTGGTTTAATATTCATTTCTCGCAGGTTTTATTTCATACATGCTTTTTATATATATATATATAATACATATATAATACATTGCCCATCAAACGACATCAGCCATCACTTGTCACAAATTTAAGGGTGGGGCAGAAAACCAGCGCAGCAGTGTTGCAAGCAATTGTACAGTCCCACAACACAAGTAGCTGAACTTTTTAGTTTATATACATGGCATTATTTGGAAAACGAATAAATGCACAATACTGATACTGCGTCAAGATACTGTTAGCGCTGCCGCGAACCCTGCCTACCAAAAAAGTTATACGCTTACGCATAATTGCATTACAGTAATTGACACGTGCCTCTGCGAACATAGACATAGACCAGAGGCGTTGCAGAACCGAGGCAGCTCCATTAGCATCCTGAGTGCATTATTCCAATAAAATCTTTAAAATATTACAGATGTATATATGCCCACCTCAGCTTCACACAGGTAAGTACATGCAAACCCGATTGCAGCTCCACCTACAGAGTCCAATTGTGAATCTAAACCGTCCAGATACACACTCAAACTTACACAAAAAAAAAAAAACTAAATCGGTCCAGCTGTTTAGGACGAGTTCAGTGACATACACACGTATAGAAGAATTTTATTTATATAAGATAGTAGTATACATAGGCTGCACAAAAAGTATCGGGAATGGAATATTTCCACTGTTCCTGTCATATTAAAATCTTTTTAATTGAAAACTCCTTGGTTTTACAAATCGAATACCATTTATTTATTTTAAAAAAAGATTCACGGTCTTGTCACAACGTTTTGTCAAACTTGTTTAGTCGTTGAGAAAATAGAATTGACTCGATAAAATTCAAGAGCGATGATTTATTATGACTTTCGAAGTGGTTTAACACAAAAACAGTGTGTTGACCGGATGATTTCTGCATTTGCTGATGAAGCCCCATCCAAAACCACAATTTATCGCTGGTTTGCTGAATTTCAACGTGGACGTGTCAAGCTCAGTGATGATCCTTGTCAAGGTCATCCAAAAACTGCAGTCACCCAAGAAAACGTTGATGCTGTGCGTAAGCTGATTGAGGAAGATCGACATGTGACATACCGCGAAATTCAGGCAACTTTAGACATTGGCATGAGTCAAATACAAATAATCTTGCATGAACAATTAGGTGTAAAAAAGTTGTTTTCCCGATGGATACCGCATTTGCTACGTGAAGAGCAAAAAGCGGCTCGCGTTACTTGGTGCGTCAGAACTCTCGAAAGATTCCACGCAGGATCCTCAAATGCTGTATACAACATCGTATCAGGTGACGAATCCTGGATATATGCGTACGAACCCGAAACAAAAAACCAGTCACGAGTTTGGGTGTTCGAAAATGAGTTAAAGCCAACAAAAATTGTTCGTTCACGGAGTGTTGCAAAAAAAATGGTGGCCACGTTTGTCTCCAAAACCGGCCATGTTACGACTATTCCTCTTGAGGGACAAAGAACGGTTAATGCAGAATGGTATGCTAGCATTTGTTTGCCACAGGTCGTTTCTGAACTCCGCAGAGAGAACTGCAACCGCCGCATCATCCTCCATCACGACAATGCGAGTTCTCACACCGCGCACAGAACAAAAGAGTTTTTAGAGCAAGAAAACATAGAATTATTAGACCATCCGCCGCACAGCCCCGACCTAAGCCCTAATGATTTCTATACTTTCCCTAAAATAAAGAATAAATTGCGTGGACAGAGATTTTCATCACCTAAAGAAGCTGTGGACGCCTACAAAACGGCCATTTTGGAGACCCCAACTTCCGAATGGAATGGTTGCTTCAATGATTGGTTCCATCGTATGGAAAAATGTGTCAAATTTCGCGGAGAATACTTCGAAAAGCAATAAATACATTTTTAAATAGTAATGTTGTGTCACTTCCTTGATTCCCGAAATTTTCAGTGCCGCCCTCGTATAGTTATTTTGTATGAATGAATTAGTTTTCCAGTTAATGCCATGATTCAAAACTAAAGTGTTCAGTTATTTTTCTTGTTGACCGTACACAGGGGTACAATGCGTTGTGGAGATGAGATACAGTAATATTTTCCTTGTTTTATAATAGTTCATTTATTGATCAGACAAGATAGATCCATAAAATATAATAGGGCCTCCCCCATAAACCTCCGCCCACTAGCCGTGTGACGTCATTTTGGGGGAATTCACCAGTACGCACCACGCTTGGTAGGCGAGTTGGTGAGCGCAGATTGGATGCTGGTCAGCAGAAGGGATGCTGCTGCCCATCTCTCTGGCTTAGAGTAGCAGCATCCGTGCTAAAATAGATAACTGTTGATAGCTAGGTCATCCTACACTATTTCAGTTACTGTTATCCGGTTAGTATTTACCTGGCCATCATCAGACCTTTAGAATTAATCTACTTTATTTTCAGCCGTCTTAAAGCTACCTTCCATATCGCAAGCTGTTCTTGTTTTGTAAGTTTTTAGACTATCGCGAATTTCACTCATATAACATTACTAGCTGGGACCCGCGGTTTTACCCGCGTTTAATTTAATATACATTCAGAGTACTTCGACATAGACACTTGACATAGAATCTATATATTGAATTTCAAGGGTTGTTTTTTTTAATTTTTAATTATTTTTCTAAAATAAAAGTAGCCTAAGTTATTCCTTATAACATCAGCTATCTGCCAGTGAAAGTCCCGTCAAAATCGGTCCAGCCGTTTCGGAGATTACCCAGAACAAACAGACAGACAGACAAAAAAATTCAAAATTGTATTTTTTGTTATATGTGCCGTATATGCATTTAGTAAAAACCTGTTATTTTGACATTACAAACAGACACTTCAGTTTTATTTATTTGTATAGATGTATAGATTAATCCAGGACTTTTCGCGCACAGATAAATTAAAACAACCTCAACGTTGAGCTTAGTCAAACATTTTTTTGATTTATCTGTGCGCGAAAAGTTCCGAAATCATAGTCTTATATTCCTGTTTTACCTTCATATCTATAGGTCTGTCTTCTCTTACGATTAGTTATGATTTATACCGACTTCGAAAAGGAGTTTCTCAATTCGATGCGTCTTTTTTTTATGTATGTACACCGATTACTCCGATATCAGTAGACCGATTTGTGCAATTCATATTTGAACTAATGCAGAATGCTTTCGAATTGGTCCCATATAAATTTCATTACATTTGATTGAGTAGTTTTTAAACCAGCTGCAATAAACAGGTTGACCGCGCTTATATAGATGATGTCTTAATAGTTTCGATTCCTCTCAGATCAGAGTACCGATTTGAGTCATTCTTATTTTTAGTGTTAAATACTGATATAAAATTAAAAAAAAACGTTCTTAAATTTATTTATACTAAATAGAAACAAGTAAACAGTTTTTATCAAAAAAATACCGATTTCAAAAACCCTACACGATATTAAAATATTAAAACCACTGAAAAGGAAAAAAAATATTTATGAAGTCGGGCGGGGCCAGGTAGAAAATATAACTTCTCGTTGGTTTGCATGAACCATGGCCGAACGTGGCCCCGCCCGACTTCATAAAGATTTTTTCTTAAAAAGTTTTATTCTGTCCGTGCTGATCTCATTAGTATGATTCACGCGGGCCGCTGCGAGTGTCAGTGCAGACGATGACGTAGCGGTCAGATGTTCATCGCGTAACTCAGTTGCCTCGAGCCCCATCGCTACTGTCGGTGAATGTATAATACTGCGTATCCAGTATAATATTGTAGGCGTTCACGATCAGGCGGGTTGACTATCAAGTCCGTGAACGCAAAATAATATTTAGTCACAGCTAATGTTCAAGTAATTTTAATGCTGTTAATATTCATAATTGTTGTACTGTCTACATCTTCGAAAAATAAATTGTCATTACTAAACCTTTTATTTAATTTAATTTTTATTTAATATTTACGTCCACGATTACAGTAACATTCAATCAATCAATAAGTTTTTATTTCATATTATATATATTATATACTCTTCAGGAAAGTCAACAATTAAAGTGTAACGGTTCGGAATAGTCAGTTCTTTAAGAAGAGTCGCCAAGAAACTCAAAGGCAACTTATTGAAAAAGAAGCAGTATAACAATTTTGAATATTATTTTATTTTGACAGGGTTTTTAAAAACAATATAGACTATGAATGAAACGAATACAACAAAAATAAAACACACGGTTGTCTAATACATAATAGGAAACTACTGAGAATGTCAAATAACAACTTTCTACTAAATGCATATGAAAGTATATACGGTACCGATAACAACAAAACAATTTTTTAATTTTTGTCTGTCTGTCTGTTTGTTCCGGGTACTCTCCGAAACGGCTAGACCGATTTTGACGGGACTTTCACTGGAAGATAGCTGATGCTATAAGGAATAACTTAAGCTTTTATTTAAGAAAAATAATTAGGGTTCCGCGCAAAAAGAAACCTTGAAATCCAGTGTAAATGTTCTATGTCAAGCGTCATGTCGAAGTACGCTAAATTTCTTTTAAATTAAACGCAGGTGAAACCGCGGCTCCCAGCTAGTATAAAATAAGTGGCAGATGTCTTGTCGCCGATTTGATGAATTTGCCAAGGACACAACTTAAAATTTTGCAGTTTACTGACCCTAGCATGAATTAGGTTGTAAGATTACTACTACCTTTTTTTTAATTGGTGTCCAGTGAAAACTCTAGATAAACTTCCTTCGCCCGGGGTTATGCCGGACTCCTACCGGTTAAAACCACTGGAGCGGTCATCTTCGCCACCGATGGGGGCTCCAGGTCCTCGTAAGATCACACTAGAGCTGCCTATTGGTGCCACGCCTTTAGGCACATCATGGAGGGGATGACTGTAAAGCAGTCAACCACTCTAGTGGAGGGAAGGCGACTGTAAATAAGTCGCCCCCCAAACACTTCTCGGGGAACGATTACTACTGTTTTGTCTTTGTTTCTATCTAGTTCAAACTTAACGATATAGATGGCGTTGCGCGCAGTTCTTGTAAACTATATGGGGCGCACTAATGCTTTAATATTTTTTATTTTTTTTAAACTTTGCCCCACACTAGGATTTCTCCTGTGTCGTGGGTGCGTTTACAGACATAAATTCCACACACAATACACCCAGACCCGGAACAACTACCTGCAGATCATACAAATATTTGTTCCGTGTGGGAATCGAACCCACGATCCGGAGCGCAGCAGCCGACTGTATCAGCCACTGCACCAACCGTACGAGGGTACCGACTCACATTTCCAATAGGGTCACCTATATTACTATAAAACTAAATTACGAAAACTGTAGGTACTAATCAAATATTTTTAAAATTATCATTACTAAAATTGACAGAGGAAAATTATTTACAAAAAATGGATCCAAAAAAGTCGACTCGTGAAGGATTTGAACCTCCGCCCTCCGATGATCAAGTAAATTTATATATCGGCACTCTAACCTACTGAGCTAACGAGTCTTGTGTGTTAACGCCAAAAAGACTGATCTGTTCCTACAAAATGACGTCAATTCCACCCACACTACGATTATAAAAATGTTATAAGTATCTACGTTAACAAGAGCATATAATTTAAGACACTCTTGTCTGTTTCGATACGGGTGCCACGAGACAATGGAATTTTAATTGTGTGTGGGATTCTAACAGTTAAAGATGCTATTACCTCCAGTCAAAGCTATGCTTGAATTGCGTTAGATAAAGATAGATAGAGGCACACGGGCAGTGTAGCGAGTGAGACGGAGCGACCGGTGCAACAATGTAGACTGGTCCTTTGCGAAGCCTACATGTAAGAAGCGCGTGTCTTGTGGGCGTGAATTGAAGCTTTATATTTCAGCTACTGGAATCCATTTTGGACATTTGAATCATCACGTCATTTTTATGCCGGTATCCCTAGCATGAATACTAGACGTATAATAATGTAAAAGTATCACTAATGTAAGTGAATTTTGAATTGAAAATACTTCGCGTAGAGTTTTTATTTAAATTGAAGACCTTATTCATAGCTGCATATGACACAAATTGTGTTTGTCGTATTTTAAACAAACATGCTATAGGATAGTTGTATTTTCGATTCCAAATTTACTTACATTAGCGATACGTTTACGGTACTATACGTCAAAATATTCGTGCTCGGCCCTCTGATCACAAATGTATATACTTAGTACTCTAAGTAGAGTATATTTTATTGTACACCAAAATAAATACAAATTAATAAAACAACATAAAAGTACGATTGGCGGTCTTATCGCTAAAAGCGATTTCTTCCTGACAACCCTTGGATAGATAAAAATCTTGTAATGTAGTGTAATCAATAAGAGTAATAAAGGTCATTTGGTGGTGTACTACTGTAATAACAAATATTTAAATATAATACAAAACGAAAACGCATTAGGGATATATAAAAAAAATATGTTTGTTACATTTTTTTTTTTTTTAAGCGTTGCCCCACACTAGGATTTCTGTGTCGTGGGTGCGTTTACAGACATGAATTCCACATACAATACACCCAGACCCGGAACAACTACCTGCAGACCATACAAATATTTGTTCCGTGCGGGAATCGAACCCACGACCCGGAGCGCAGCAGCCGACTGTATCAGCCACTGCACCAACCGTGCCGTCCAATAAAAAAAAACATTCAACAGACAAATAGAACAAAATATAAATACATACTCCTTCACAAAGATATAAGATAAAATTATATATAAATAGAATAGCAATAATTAGAAAGACAAGTAATATTCCTTTATACTTATGTATACACACACCTCAACCTCCTCAACACTGTCTACAAATATTTTACGTTTATTAGTATAACTTGAGAAATACTGTTAACGGCGTCGCCAGCCAACAGGCCAATATAATAGATCATCATTTCGGCCGAATAAAGTCCACTGCTGGACACAGGGCTTCCGCAAAGATCACCATAACGACCGATATGGGCGTGTTGTGTGCTCCATTGGGAGATTTTGCCATAATCGCTACGCTTGGCAGACGGGTTGGCGATCGCAGTTGTTAATGGACTCGAAGGACGCTGCTACCCATGCTCCGGCTAATCCCATAGTCACCTTTTACGACACCCACAGGATGAGATGGGTTGGTGCTATTCGTAACCAGCACCACACGGCTAGACATTAGATAGCGGATGTGAATTTAATGTTTTAAATTAGTACTAAATATGTAATGTTGTAATCGGTTACGTACTAGGTACAAGGAAGAAATCAAGAATAAAATCTTCATTAAAATAAACTGGTGAATTATTCGACTACTTTACTAATACTTTAATGACTGATGACAGCTGCCACACCTCACCTCCTTGGCGACGCTCTTGAATACTGGCCATATAAAATTATTTTAATGTAAAATTGTTTTGTCTTTTTGAATTCTTTCATTGTTTTCAAATGAAATTTTACTATTCTTTAAAGTTTGTTATCTTGATTAGTACTGGTGGGTTTTGAAATTTTGCTGATTCCATTGGCACCAGTCAAAGCACCATTTCAAGATCGTGATCTCGCTACTGGGAAACTGGCGAGATGAGTAAGCGGCAAACTGGGAACAGTCGGGTTGCCACCGACTTGTCATACAAGTCCAATTTTTACAAATTACGGTGAGAAAACAGCTTAACGTTAAAGCTAGGCAATTGGTTGTGAAGTTATAGTCGGTACAGCAGGTCCATGTTATCACACTGAGAAGGAGACTGCACGAAGTCAACTTTCGTGCTTATAAACCACTTCGAATTCCGGCTCAACGACGAATTAATCACGCACAGGTTACAATGGGTAACCGAACATTTGTCCTGGGACGATTTGATGAATCCGACGTTCGCTGTTCGGCTTCCATGTAGATTATCGTATTTGAACACCTGGAAGTGAGAGCAGGCTGCGAAATCCCCAGGAAGTCTATCCATGTCAAGGTCCACCATCATTGTATTGGCGGGAATACGCCTTATTTTCTTTTATTTCTCCCAATGGACATTCTTCACGAACTTCCTCCGCCCTGGGGAAGAGAAGGGGCATGCCGGACCCCTACCTGAAAAAACCAATGGTTTGGTTATCTTCGGCACCAGGGGGACCAGGAGGACCTCGTATGATCACACCAGAGCTGGAACACGATGACCTAGCTCATAGCAAAACGCGTGTGCATTTCCAAGCAGTGCCAAGCGTATAGGCACATCAGAGAGATTATGATTTTTATTAGAAAGAAAAGAAAGAAATTATTAGGATTACTAGGAGATTGTAAAGGATCCCCCCGAAGCCTCACTGTGCGCTGTGCTGTGTTGCGCACAAGGCAGCGCGTGACCACATGCGCGCCACCGTCTCCTCGTGGGTCGCTTGGTGTGAACCTGCAGATTCCCAAATCTGCGCGTCTGGGTGGAAATACGGCTAGGCGGGAAAACTGAACTCGTTTGGGTACACGGTAATTAAACTGCTGATGGGTCAAGATTTTATGCTTATGCAAGTTAATGCCCGTCCACATACGGAGTGGTAACTCAGTGACTGCAGCAACATAATGTTGAACCCTGGCCTGGCCCACGCAATACCTGGATTTAAATCCGATTCACCAAAAAAAAATTCGTAATGCCCTTCGTTGAAGCATGTGACCGTGTGGTGCCAGCTTACAGTGTGGTGCCGGCTCAGAATACCATACCACCACCCCATCTCCTCCCGTGGGTGTCGTAAAAGTCGACTTAGGGATTAGCCGGAGGATGGGCAGCAGCGTCCTTCGAGTACATTAATAACTCAACTGCGATCGCCAACCCGTCTGCCAAGCGTGGCGATTATGGCAAAATCCCCCAATGAGCCCACAACCCATATCGGTCGTTGTGGTGATTTTTGGGGGAGGCCTGTGTCCAGCAGTGGACTTCATTTGGCCGAAATGATGAAGCATATCCGACGCATGGGATATGCTTAAACGAAGAGCAACCTCATTTTAAGTATGCATAATCGTTGCAGAAGCGTTATAAATATTTGAGGTGCTTTTATAGATTATCTACTGATTTCGGAACTTGTCGCGCACAGATAAATCAAAACAATATTTTTTGTGTTCTCGTGATGGTCAACGCAACTTGGTCGGAACGTCGAGGTTAGCCAAAATCTTGCCTTGATTTATATGTGTGCGTCTCAAAATCATAGTCTAATGTGAGCAAAATTCACGAAACGTATACTGTTTTTAATTGTATAACAAATTTAATGTTTCATGTAACTACATTTATTTGCTTAATCAACAAAAACAGAAATTCTTGCTTCACAAATGTAAACTTCATTTGAATTTTTACAATAGTTTTCATTCAATTTCCTATTTTCGTATAAAACACTACGCATTTTGATATAGGTAGGATGTTTCAATAAAAAAAATTGTGGTTTCTTTTCAATATCCTTAGACTGTTGATGTATGTATCTACTGGAAAATCGAATAAAGGACGGAAGCAAACTGCAACACTTTGCTAAGTAAGGAAATAGGTACCTTATAATAATAAAATATCGGATAAGTGCGAATTGAAGTTGCGTGGTGAGGGTTCCAAAATTTCTGAATATATTGTCTATTGTTAAATTCGATCTTGTATATACCAATAACTTATTCCAAGAACAAGCTGAACATCGTAGTACTGTGCATGTTTTCCCATACATTCCAACCGCAAACGTAAGTTAGTACGAACAATATTGAAAGATTTACCATGTTATTTTAAGACCATATACTTCTTATAGGTTTTCCTGTGAGTGTATATTTTATTCAAAATTTTAGACACAGTTTCGGAGATAGAGCGGTAGAATGGTCAACGTTAGCCTATTTTCTTAAAAAATATATGTTTTAAAATTATAAAATAAATACATTTTCGACCCACACAATAAGCCCTTTCATTTCATATGTGACACGGTACAGTTTGTAAAACATTATTTTACAATTTTCTATATTGCCCCCCAAAAGTGACCTCCATATTCATAATTCATTTATTGACGTTACACTTGCGTATTTTGGTTGCCAAAATCCATATTTGTACCAAATTTCAACTTAATCGGTTCAGTAGATTCAGAGCAAATTGACTGTGACAGATGGACAGACAGACACACGCGAGTGATCCTATAAGGGTTCCGCCGTTTTTTCCTTCGGACCTTCGGAATCCTAAAAACACTTAACAGAATGAAATAGTAGAATACTGGCACAAAATTTTACTGCCAAACAAAACCATTCATAAATAATAGAAACAAAAAAAATGCTGTTAATAAAGCCGTTATCAAAAACTTGCAATATCGCATATCATCAAACAATAAAAATATTACGAATATAAAACCTGTATAAATAAATCATTGATTGTGAATTGTCACAGTAAACCCATCGCCGCGTGATGAATGCCGTGAAAAAAGTTATACCATGTTATGGTCCCGGAGTGAAAAAGAGATACCGCACAATTTATTTCCCTTAGTATCCATCAATAAGTTTTATCAGGTTTTGAGATACGTAATGTCATCATCATCATATCAGCCAAAAGATGTCCACTGCTGAACAAAGGACAAAACCTCCCTCATAAACAGCCAGTTGCACGGTCGTCAATTTGGAGGAAATTTGCCAGTACTCACCATGCTTGGCAAGCGGGTTGGTGTACTCAGAATAGCTGCTGTGCTACAGAGGAGGGGAAAAAGAGGAGACGCTGCTGCCCATCCCTCTCGTATAGAGTCCCTTAGTCTTACGACATCCACGGGAGGAGATGGAATGGTGCTATAATCTTAATTTGGACACCACACGAACGTGGATGTACTGTACCATGAACTCTTAAACTAAGCTTGTATCGTAAGTACGAAGTCATCAATAATTCATCACTGCACATCATATCATCCAGTAAAGCCACTACAGAACAATTCGATTCTTTTTTCTTTTAAAAAAACGCCCCACACTAGGATTGCTCTTGTGGGTGCGTTTACAGACATGAATTCGACATACAATACACCCAGACCCGGAACAACTACCTGCAGATCATACAAATATCTGCACCAACCGTACCGCCAAACCGGTTTCCTACACCTTCATTATAAACGATCTACTAATAATCAGTACAGCTTATACAAACTTGAATGCTTGTACAAGGAATCCCTATCCCATGAATGCCGGACGTAAGACGCAAACGTGTTCTAATCTCCTCATCTCTCAAACGGTCACGTATCTCATAGGGATGTATGCAACTGCTCGCAGCAATAAACATGTATAAACATAAGCTGTATTGCGGAGTCTAAAACAATACATTCAGGAGGGCTAGTCGTTTTAATTACCACAATGAATAGGCTAAACTGCTGTACGACTCTCTTGAGACGCGTTAACAGCATGAAGCTTTTTCGCCGACTGTATCAGCCACTGCACCAACCGTGCTGTCAACAATGCTCTCAGAATGACCACTATAATCGGCGATATTGCCACTGAGTAATGACCACGCAAGACAGGCGGTGCCGTGTGGTACCGGCTTAGTGTACTACCACCACATCTCATCCCCGTGGGTGTCGTAAAAGGCGACTATAAGATTAAAAATAAAGATAAAAGATAAAAATATTTTTATTCATCTAAACCATATACAGGCACTTATGAATCGTCGAGACTTTAATTGCTGCGTTCCAAGATGTAGATATCCTATGGAGAAAAAAATTATGTGGTGTCGTGGGACATCAGGTAGGAACGAAGTTCCTTCGGCTAATGTAGAATCGACACTTATACACTACTCGCTTGTGTATGCGACTGTCGCGCCTGCGCACGTCTCATTTAACGGTTTTATTCCACGCACTTTTTTCCACGGACTTTTTCTTACGGTTTTACTATGACATTTTTTTCAGTTCGGTCGCGCAGCAAAATCCCTATCCCCTCCAAGCCTGCCGTAAGGAACTTCGTTCCAAAAAGGGCAAGAAACTCCATGGTTACTCTTATTGAATCATATTAAATGTTACAATATTTTATGAGCGCATTGTTGTGAAAATCAAGGTTATGTGAAAAGCCGGATTAGCCGGAGTATGGGCAGCAGCATCCTTCGATTACATTCATAACTCAACTGCGATCGCTAACCCGTCCGCCAAGCGTAGCGATTATGGCAAAAACCCCTCAATGAGCACACAACACACCCATATTGGTCGTTGTGGTGATCTTTGGGGGAGGCTTAGCAATAGAAGTTTTTTGGCTGAAATGATGATGAAGATGATGATGGCAGACAAATTGGTGGTCGCACTATGACAACATAATATTTTAGCATTTTAGTGGATGCTCAATCCTCTTAATATTGATGTCAAGGATTCAACGGGTATCTAAGGGTTGACACTAACTTGCCTTTAACGAAACCCAATGGGTAAGAGACAGGCGGTCTTTTCTTTTCCGATAACCACACGGAACCCAGAAACCATAATGAGCTATCATATGCCTCCGAAAAAAAGTTAGTTCGTAGGTAACTTCCCAAATAACTACGTTTTCAATTTCTTGGTTTCTTATTGTAATTGATTATGCCAGTTGGTGCCGGCTAAGAACTGCTGTGCCACGTTTCTTCCCGTGGGTGTCATACAAGAGGACTAAGGGTCAACCTGAGATACCATTTGAACCTTTGATATCAATATCTATCTTCGGCCCTTCGACTAACAACTCACTAAGTTCGCCAAACCGTCTGCCAAGTGTAGCAATTATGGTAAACCCCAACGAACAAATAACATAAACCCAGATCGACATTATGGTGACCTTTAGGCTTAAGTCCAGTTAAGAAATGCGTATGGAAACCTACATGGTAGATTTAAACGAATGTTTATCCGCATTCCGTCCACAGAATAATTGAATTGTTTATTTTATCTGTATTTGATTGGAGTGTTTGTTTTTAGTTGTTTGAATGTTAAAGTTATTTTAAACTGTTACTGTTGTGAATGTGAGGGATACTAGGTTAGGTATTTTGTACTTTATATGTGAGAATGGATATCGTACATTTTTGACATGACAAACATGAAAAAAATAACGGATTCACAGTAGCTTATGTACAAAGTTGTATTTGTAATGTATGGGTTTTTGTTGGGTTGCACTACGCTGCCGCCATCAAATCGCTTCAGAGGGACTGTGTCAAACTTAAAAACAAAATTTAATTTCAAAGTAAAAATGACTATTATCCTATGAAAGAAGTAAACCCTTAATTTGTTTCGTAATTACGCGCAAGTAAATATTCTGTTGTTGCTATATTTGTATTTCGGCCATTGAAGTATAATGTAGATACTACGTACTAGAGTAGCTATTGCAAGCAATATGTTATGAAGTTGCGACCGCGAGGCACGCCACTCCTTGACTTTTAAATATGTTTCTCGAGTTATTGAACTAAGTAATACAACATAGCATTCAAACACGTGACATTGCTGCAAACGGCCTGACACAGACATGACATTGGTAGACTAAGCAAGTTAGAGTGTATGTGCTCTAACTTTCGTGACAAAGGATCTAGTTGAGATTTCTTCTCTAGTATGTAGTACATTATACCTCAATATATTTCAGCTACCTCACGGAATCTGACGTATTAGTTATGTTAGAGCCTGTATTATAACTTTAAATAACACAATCTCTAACATAACCTAACAGTAGATTCAATTCCTTATATCTTATGCCAGTCTCGGTCTAACACACTAACAGTTAAGGCAGCTTACAGCTGAAGTTTTTATCGAACGAATGACACTAATTTGGAACTTGTAACGCATCATGAAGTTTTGGGCCTAACGATGTATGGCAGATGGTTTGTGTCTTTGCGTATTAGGTTTTTGAGTAACTAAATTCTTATCTTTTGTGTTATTTAAGCAAAGCTGAGAAAATGAACAATATCATTTTTTTAAATCGTTATTTTATTACAAGGGATTTTTGCACATAGGAATGACGATGACAATCCCATTGTACTTTATTCTAATAATAACGGTGATTATAAATTGACTCCTATGTCTACTGTGTATCAACGTTAATTAAACTTAAAAGAATATAGCATTCTAGCCGCAACCGAGTTAGGTTCTGCTAGAATGCTATGAAAAGCACCGACATCTAAAACATTTAATTCAAAGAGCATTATCATTTGTTATCTTATCGATTTATATTTATTAAAGACTTCAGAATAGTTCGGCAAATTATTTATTTCAAAACCATCAGATGTGGCTTTCTTAGCAAAATTGTCAGCCTCCTCATTTCCTCCTAGACCGATATGAGACGGAACCCATTGCAGCGTCACAGATACATCCTTACCAATAGCTAAATTTATTAGATCCAAAATTTTATTTGCTATCGATAAACCTCTGGTGCCAGAGGCGCACCGAGCAATATGCAGTAGAGCACTTTGAAACAATATCATAAAAACAATAATACCAAAAAAAATCGTTACATTGACTAATGAAAAATGTTGGCACTATATAACTCTCTCTTTTCTTCTCTCCTATCGCTTACCCGTCCATAGTATCTGCGAATACGATATTCAAGCTATCATAATGTGTGCAGAACGTAATATTTGCCAATATTGGCTTCATTCTTTTATTAGGGCTATCTGCCAATCAAAATATTCACCGAAGATGAGAAGTACAGTGAAGATTAATCGATTAAAACACAAACATCCGGTGGCATTATGCCTTAGATAGCACCTGCAAAGGATAGTATTTTATTATCTCCGTCACGCAACCTTTTCTTTAATTGGAACCAGTGGAAATTCATCATAAACTTGCTGGAGCTGGACTCTTAGCAGCTAAAACCACTGGGGTAGTCATCTTCGGCACCTGAGAAGGGCTCCAGGTCCTCGAATGATCACACTAGAGCCGCCCTCTGGTGCCACACCTACAGGCACATCTCCGAAAGGGTGACTGTAAAGCGGTCGAACCCTCCGAAACACTATTTATGCATGCGTAAGCATCGTATGTTTACATTCGCAGTTATACACACAAGGTAATAACATAATCAGCTCATACCATCCCACTGATCTTCACGGGCTTTTTCTCACCATGAGAACAGTTAGGCCTTAGTCCACCACCCCGGGGTAGTGCAGGTTGGCGGACTACGAACATATACCCATCATATGTCTAAACCACAATAATGCTACAGAGCGTGTGTTCTTAGGTCGTAAAACATTTGCTAGAGGGGGTGACCGCTTTACAGTCATCCCTTCCGTGATGTGCCTAAAGGCGTGGCACCAATGGGCGGCTCTAGTGTGATCTTACGAGGACCTGGAGCCTCCCTTCGGTGCCGAAGATGACCGCTCCAGTGGTTTTAGCCGGTAGGAGTCCGGCATACCCCTTCGCCCTTCCCCGAGGTGAAGGAAGTTCCATGTAGAATTTCCACTGGACATCAATAAAATAAGGTCGTAAAACATTTAATTTTGTAAGTAATGACATTTAAGACGGTAGGTCTGTAATTAAATTGTGCCAATGCACCACAAACTATTGACCGAGTCAATATACACACAGATATATTATATTTTTATCTATAAAAATACAACAGTAAACGACTATAATATGTAAATTACACTTATAATCTTGTAAAAACATAAACCAATATAACTTATATGCATAATCTTCATCAGCAGAAAAAACAACTCAACATTTATGTAAAATTATTATATCAATTTATTTAGCTTCTTCTTATTAGTTCTTACTGATTGGCATCCATGTGTTACTATGGGCTCTAGCTGAAAATCAGCGCCCGGCATTATGCTGAGTTGGATACCTATTTGATACGGACATGGGACACACCATGAAAATATGTACATTTAAGGTATGCACATTTAAATTATAAAGGCAAGTTACATTTTATTCAGATCTATTATTCTTTTAAATAACATAATCGTGTCACATGTATCTGTGGTCAAATAAATGTCTTTTTTTCTTATCTTATCTTATTACATATATACAACATTTTGGAGCTTTCTCAGGTGTGCAGGTTTTCTCACCATGTTTTCCTTCGCCGTTTATGCAAGTGATAACCAAATACTGATCCTGATGAATGAATCCGAAAAGTCAGAGGTATGGATCGGGATCTAATTCAGACCCTGCTGTATGGAAGGCAACCGTTCAACCACTAGGCCAGCACTCCTTCACACATAAGTGCATACAGATAATGTTTTAATAGTTGGCCATTTCCATCTTATCACAAATCGCCATAACTATATGATTTTTCAGCAGCAGCATTCACAAGGAAAGGGCATTAACGGTGGTGTCATATCCATCACCAATCATATGATTACACAATGCATGTGCCGACCATCCTATTAAATTTTAATTCTAATCTAAAGAAAAACATTCTCAAAATATGATCGGGGCTGTTCTAACCTGTTCATAATCAAACGGGTTTGATTAATATTTATAATTATAAAATTGACCTTCTCACCGAACTTCAGAAAGGAAAAAAGAGGTATGAAATTGGGGTTACTCTAACCCGTATTTTATTATGGACTGCCAAAAGCCATTGGCCGCTTATAGATAACAGAGTTGAAATGGAAATGTGCGCCAGCTGCGTCTATGCAAATGCACCGGACAATTTAAATTTGGAATTCTGTGTTACCGTCGCGTCGCTTGGAATGGATTTTAATATTCGAACTAAGCTGGCTGGTTGGTAGATTAGCTGAAGTAGCTTTCGGATTTATTCTTTTTAAATTTGTAAGTGGAGTATTTCGAGATTAAACTTTAAGGAATGTCATGTAAAATGCTATGTGATTGAAAGTTATACTTGCTATGGCCACAGCTCCGCTCACTTTATTTATTATTTAATATTCCTAGACAATATTTTAATATTACGAGTATTTCATATTCGTTTCTGCCGTTTCCTCGGAGTTTAGATTTTACAGTTTCTTCGCAAACATGTATCAACAAACACAAACATATTAGTACGGAGGAAGAACTATTTTATCTTGTATTTAATATGATAGGGATGAGATACAATTTCACAACCTGGCTAAAGCTAAGTTTGGAAATTTCTTAAATCAATGGGTATCGGAAAATCATCTGATGAAACGTTTCCTAAAAATTTGGACTTAAACTTACTTAATAATCATTTCTCTTCTTCGCCCATGTTGGACAGGGCCACCAAAGCTGCTACATTAAGTTATCTTTCAAACCTTCCGATACCAGATTTTTCCCCTTTTGTCATTAGTCAATTCTCCGCATGTGATGTTAAAAAGAGCATTGTATCGATTACATCCAACGCTGTTGGTTGTGACTGTTTTGGCCGTAAAATGATAATTCCTATCCTTGAAGTCATTCTTCCTGTCATTGTTTACATCCTCAATTTCTCAGTTACTAGTAGTGTCTTTCCACAAGCGTGGAAAGATGCTCAAGTTATTCCTTTACCCAAAAAATCTAATCCTGCTTCCTTTTCTGACTACCGACCCATATCCATTCTTCCATTCCTATCCAAAGTTCTTGAAAAGCTTATCCACCATCAACTTAGTATGTTCCTTTTCAAACACAATCTGCTTAATCGCTTTCAGTCTGGTTTTCGGCCTGGACATAGCACTACCTCAGCCCTTGTGAATATTACAGACGATATCAGGTCAGGCATGGAAATGGGTAAGTTAACTGTACTTGCACTGCTTGACTTTAGCAACGCTTTTAATACCGTCGATCACGATATTTTGCTTGGAATACTCTGCTCTTTTAACATATCTCCATCGGCACTTGACTGGTTTCATAGTTACCTGTTTGGCCGCCGGCAGCGTATTTGCATCCAAGAATCTTTCTCTTCTTGGTGCTACACCTCTACTGGTGTGCCGCAGGGTGGCGTTTTATCCCCACTACTTTTCGCAATTTTTATTAATTCTATCACTCTTCGACTGTCTTCTTCCTTCCACCTTTATGCAGATGATCTCCAAATTTACACTCAGGCCACTCTCGGAGAGCTGTCTAACGCTATTGAAACTATCAATATTGACTTGGCTCGTATAGATGAATGGACCACGAAGTTTGGACTAAAGATCAATCCAACAAAAACTCAAGTGACAGTTGTTGGTGGCTCTCGAACTGTCTCTAAAATTGTCTGGTCGACACTTCCCCAAGTTTCTCTTGGTAACTCTGTTATTCCTATATCCAACAACGTTAAGAACTTGGGGATTTATATCGACAGTACTCTTTCCTGGACTAAACAACTTCAGGAAGTCAGTCGTAAATTATTTGCTGCAGCAGGCTCCTTGAGACGTCTTCGTAATTTTCTCCCTATTAATACCAAAATTGCGTTAGCACAATCTCTTCTACTCTCGATCCTTGACTATGCTGATGCCAGCTATCTCGATCTCACGCAAGACCAATTTGACAAGCTTGAGCGACTTCAAAATCTTTGTATCAGATTTATATTTGGCCTACGCAAATATGATCACGTTTCTGAATTTCGAACTAAGCTCAAATGGCTTCCCATCCGCTTTCGCCGGAACGCTCATATTCTTTCTTTGCTTTATAATGTGCTCTTTAAACCTTCTACCCCTTTTTATCTTAAAGAACGCTTTCAGTTTATTTGTGAGACACATTCTAGTTTCTTGAGATCATCAGAAAATCTAAAATTAAGTATACGTATGCATTCCACTTCCTTCTTCGATAATTCATTTACTATTCAAGCGGCTCGCTTGTGGAATGCATTACCTATTGAAGTAAGACGTGCTCAAACACTACCTATTTTTAAGAAAATGGTGAAGGAGCATTACCTTTCTCTCTAATTTTTCTTCTCCTATCCTAATTATATTTGATGTTTATTAGTATATTTTATCATCGTTTTATATATATAATATTTATTGTATATATTGTTATGTATTTTATATTTTTATGTCTAAGTAATATTGTGTATGATATATTGTACACTTGACAGCCCAATATCTCTCTCCTTTCTTCCTGTCCATCCAAAGGTTGTCTGGAAGAGATCGCCCTGTGCGATAAGACCGCCCATTGTACATGTATCTTTTTAAATTTTTATCTCTATGTATGTATTATGTGGTGTACAATAAAGAGTATATAAATAAATAAATAAATAAAGCCCGTATTGCAGAAGGAAAACCATAACTTAAGTAAATCCCAAGTCTAGATTGCGAAATATAAACCCTATGTAATAGGTCCAGAGTTTATACTCAATTGATCAATTATTGATGCAATCTCGACTCAAGTGCTACTTCAGTTTCTATTCTCGATCTGTAATGCGGGCCTAAGCCTATAAGCCCATCTTACTTGAATTAAAAGCATTTTAAGCAGTCACATGTTGTTTTTTTGACGATTTTACCTCTAGCCAATTGACATTTCTCCTGTATCTTGAGTACAGTTTCATTATCATCATCATATCAGCCGAAGAACGTCCACTGCTAAACAATATTTCCACAAAGACCGGTTACATGCTGCCCACATCCAACGACTCCCCTATTATCTGTCACTTCAGCTTACTAATCCTTGCAGTTATGTCAGCAAACTTTAGTTTGTCTACGGATCTTTTAATTTTTGATTCGATCTCGTAGAGAAATACCAAGTATAGCTCTCTCCATCGCTCGCTGAGTACATTTTATAGACATCAATCACATATACACATACACCCAGACCCGCAACAAATATCCGTAGGCATGACAAATACTTGCTCAAGAATATCGAACACGTGAGCCGAGGTGTAGATTCATTTAGCCACAGTGACAACCGTGCCGTACTTTAATCATTAGTTTACATGGTATCAGAATTATGTGCTCTACATTTGTATACAAATACATAGGTAATTTAGATAAGATTGTCTGGAAGGATCATTGCAAGTTGGGATTGGGAAATCTCAATATTTTCAAAGTTCTGGGTCACGAGACTGGATCAGACACGAGACTGGCGGGATGTTCCGGGACCTTCGAGACTTTAAAATGCGATTAATGTAAGATATATTTTCGGTGAGCCGTATCCATAAAACACTTTTAAACGGATTACATCGCATTTATTATTTTTCGCATAATTGTTTTTTCTGACCTTTCGAACACTTCGCCCTTTCTCGTAGTCGAAGGCCGAGAATCGTTAGTTATGCCTTATGCATCCTATTTGGGCCTTCGACTGCGAGAAACGTATTTATTAGTTTAACATTGTTTTGTGAAATTTTCTTCAAATGTTTTATGCTTTTCCATAGTCAGGTTATATCTTTTAATCTTATTTTATCTTAACTAAATTTTAAACGATTTACATTACAGTAAAAATAAAAATTGTATGTGCTAGTTAGTTGCTATACTCAATTTCACTTTTTATCTACAATATGTATATCAATAACTCGTATTCGAATATATGTACGACTATATAAAAAAACCGAAAAGTGCAACAACTGCACTCGCATGGAGAGGGTTCCGTACGATAAATATGTTATCACCATGTTTTTTTTTAAATATGACCCAAATTTGTTAGTAGTAACTAAAAAAAGTATGTACTGTAACAGTTTGTAGAGGAAAATTGCTTAATATATTGTCTATTGTTCGGTCTTGTACTATTATCCCAAGAACAAACTTAACATCGTAGTTGAAAAACTTGTTCTCCCATCCATTTCAACTGCAAACGTATGTTTGTACGCACAATATTGAAAGATTTACTATGTTATTTTAAGACTTTAAACTATTATCTATCGGTTCTGTGTGGTGCCGGCTACGAATAGCACCAACCCATCTCATCCCTTGGGCGTCGTAAGAGGCGACTATGGGATTAGCCGGAGCATGGGCAGCAGCGTCCTTCGAATACATTAACAACTCAACTGCGATCGCCAACCCGCCTGCCAAACGTGGCGATTATAGCAAAACCTCCCAATGAGCACACAACACACCCATATCGGTCGTTGTAGTGATCTTTGGGGGAGGCATGTGTCCAGTGGACTTTATTTGGCCGAAATGATGATGATGAAACTTCTTATATATTCTTTAAACTTATCCTGTAATCCTATAGATCGAGATAAGAGCAATTTCCTATATTTTTTTCCAAATTTGCCCTCAGTATTTTCGGAGATAAGGAATGCTCAAGTTTCGTCTATTTTCTTAAATAACTTTAAAAGAATATAGTTTAAAATTATAACAAGTGCAACCCTCAATGTTCATCATATCATCATCATATCAGCCACAGGACATCCACTGCTGAACAAAGGCCTCCCCCTTAGATTTCCACAACGAGCGGTTACAGCCGCCCTCATCCAACGACTCCCAGCGACCTTCACCAGGTCGTCTGTCCACCTTATTGGAGGTCGTCCCACACTGCGTTTTCCGGTACGCGGTCCCCATTCTAGAACCTTTGTGCCCCAGCGGCCATCAGTTCTACGAGCAATATGCCCTGCCCATTGCCACTTCAGTTTACTAATGCTTTCAGCTATGTCGACAACTTTAGTTCTTCTACGGATCTCCTCATTTCTGAATCGATCTCGTAGAGAAATACCAAGCATAGCTCTCTCCATAGCTCGCTGAGTGACCTTGAGCTTTCTTATGAGGCCTATTGTGAGTGACCACGTCTCTGTTCCATATGTCATCACTGGTAACACACACTGGTTAAAGACTTGCGTCTTGAGTCATTGCGGTATTGTTGACGAAAAGATGTTGCTAAGTTTCCCAAACGCTGCCCAGCCGAGTCGGATTCGACGATTGATCGTTTTCTCGAAGTTGGTCCTACCTAACTGGACAGTTTGTCCCAGGTAGACATACTCATCAACAACTTCGAGAACAGAGCTCCCAACGGATATTGGGATGGATTTGACATGACTTTTGTCTTGCCCATATTCATTTTAAGGCCCACCTTTTGGGAAACTCTGTTGAGATCATCGAGCATTGTGCGGAGCTCTTGCAGCGATTCTGCCATGACTACGATGTCATCGGCAAATCAAAGGTGAGTGATACCTCAATGTTCACTTCCTCTTAATTTGTATATAATCCACGATCTCCTAAAACTTCATGGAGTAGTGCAGACGTGCAGTTTGCGGGCGCGTTTTGCACCCTCTGTTTTAGTTTTTAGATCCAATTAATATTTAGTGGGGGCTTGACTTGCAGCAGCTGAGTAAGCACGTTGAGGTGTTGACTTGCTTACGTTTGTCCCGACAGCGGGGAATGCCGTACAAGTGGGGCAGGGATTTGCATCGCTTGCAGTGGACGGTGGCCGGCGGTGAATCCAATTTCCCTGACTCCAAATTCATATGCGACTTATTGACTAAGTCTTAGAATGGACGTCCTTTGGTTGAAATTTTCAAGATGTAGAAGACCGTATATCAATGTTTTTAAATGGATCCTACTAGGACCTAAACCTAATACGAACAACTTCCTCCCACGCTCGCTCAGGTTGTGGAATCAGCTCTTCACCGAGGTTTTCCCAAGAGACTACAGAATGGAGCTCTTCTAAAACAGCGTGAAAAGATTTTTACAGGGTTGGCAGCGCGCGAGTGATAACCTCTGGTGTTGCAAGCGTTCATATGTTACGATATCCTGGCTCTAGTGTGATCTTGCGAGGACCTGAAGCCCCTCAGGTGCCAAATATGAGCACCCCAGTGGTTTTAGCCAGTAGTAGTCCGACATCACCCTTCCCCGGGGCGGAGGAAATTCTTGATAAATTTCCACAGGGGAAAATAAAAAATGGTTACGGTAACCGCTTACCATCAGGCAGGCGGTATGCTTTTTTGCCACTTTATTGGTATAAAAAAGTAACTCATGATTATACTCAGGCCCACCAATTTTTTACTTTTCCTTTCTTTACAAGTCAATTCAAGCGCAGAAGATAAACAATATTTTACAATTTTTTGCCCTAATGGAAATCAGTCATTTATATTCAAAATATTATCGATGATAACGTGGAAACGAATTGAATAAACCGCCGTTTTCATAAATACATTTGCCTCATCAGCATTTCAGCCGACTAAGTCCACTGCTGGGCACAGGCTTCCACCAACACTCATTGGGGATTTTTGCCATAATCGCCACGCTTGGTAGGTGGGTTTGCGATTGCAGCTGAGTTGTTGGCAGATGTACTCGAAGAACACTACTGCCCATCCTCTGGCTAATCCCACAGTCGCCTATTACGACACCTACGGGTTGAGATGGGTTCATAGCCGGAACCACAAGGCCTCATATATTTGACTGCGTCATGTTTATTTCTGTAGATGAAATAAAACAATGTGTATCCAGTACCCCTAGTACTCGCATCGGCAGTTGTTATAATTGTTATTGAAAAAACAATTAAATAAGTTGGTAATTGTGCAATCAGGTATTAGATTTTTTTTATTTATTCGTCGTCGGCAAATAAATGGAGAGAGCTATGCTTGGTATTTCTCTACGAGGTCGAATCAGGAATGAGGAGATTCGTAGAAGAACTAAAGGATATTTGTAGAAAAACTAAAGTTGCAGACATAGCTGAAAGGATAAGTAAGCTGAAGTGGCAATGAGCAGGGCACATTGCTCGCAGAACTGTTGGCCGTTAGGGCAAAAAGGTTCTCGACTGGAGATCGCGCACCGGAAAACGCAGCGTAGGACGAACTCCAACAAACGGATTGGACGGATGATCTGGTGAAGGTCGCTGGGAGCCGTTGGATGCATGTGGCATGTAACCGGACTTTGTGGAAATCTGTGGAGGAGGCCTTTGTTCAGAATTGGATGTCCTTTGTCTCATATCATGATGATGATATAGATGCCTCAACATGCGAAAGAATGGGGGGTCCAAAGGTATGCAGTGCATGCGCCCCACCGACACGGGGAGGAGATGGAGTGGTGCTATATTCTTAATCCGGACACCACACGGGCTAGACTGTTTGATGTCTGTATATACAAAGTCCACCTCATGGACGCTTTACTAATTCATATAGAGCGCTCTAACTGGATCTTTGACGTTTATCAAAAATTCTAAGGTGAGGGTCAAGTATGCCAGTCAATTTGGCTTCGTATAGAACCAATAAATTTACACATGATATATTTTGCAAATATATTTTTCGCAGATCTGCATGACGGATAATCTATAATGCGTGAATGTCGATATTAAATGTATTTTTTGGAGCTTATATTATTTTCGAGGCTCAGACAAATTCAGTAACACCTGATTTTTCAATGCGAATAAATATTTACAAGTAAGAGCTTAAAGAGTACATCGTACTTACACTACGAGTGCATTAGTGAAACCAGACTATTTTAATACGATTACATACTACCACGACTGTATTCCCCAGAAAAGTAAATCCGAGCCGTATTTATTACCGACTCCAAAAAGGAGGAGGTTCTTAATTCGATGCGCATTTTTTTTATGTATGTACACCGATTACTCCGAGATTTGTAGACCGATTTGAGCGATTCTTTTTAATAGATGCAGAATGCTTTCGAATTGGTCCCGTATAAATTTCATCACATTTGATTGAGTAGTTTTTAAACCAGCTTCAATAAACAGGTTAATTTGACTGCGCTTATCTAGATGATGTCTTAATAGTTTCGATTCCTCTCAACTCAGAGAACCGATTTGAGTCATTCTTAATTTTAGTGTTTAATACTGATCTTGTTTCAAAGTGGAAAATATTCTTTAATTTTATTTACACTAAAAAGAAACAAACAAAACTTTTTAACAAAAAAAAATACCGAGTTCAAAAACCCTACACGATATAAAAATAATAAAACCACTGAAAAGGAACAAAATAAACTTTATGGACATCATAAAGTTGGGGCCAGGTATAAAATATAACTTCTCGTTGGTCTGCACGAACCATGGTTGGGGCATACCTGGCCCCGTCCGACTTCATAAAGTTTTTTTTGTTCTTAGGTTTTCGCGATTATTACACATTATAATAAAACAATTTTAAACGGATTAAATCGCGTGTATTACTCTTGCAGGATCATCCTGCGACCACGAACCCTGCAAAGTGTTCGAAACGTCAGGAAAAACAAAAATCAATAATACACGCGATTTAATCCATTTAAAATTGTTTTTTTTGTTCCTTTTCAGTGGTTTTATTATTTTTATATCGTGTAGGGTTTTTGAAGTTGGTATTTTTTTTGTTTAAAAGTTTTATTAATGGAAAGAAATGTGTATGCGGTGTCAAGACAATCTTACATAACAGGTCACACAATAGCATTTCAGCCGAAAAACGTCAACTGCTGGACAGAAGCCTCCCCCGAAAATTGCCACAACGTCCGGTATGGGTTTGTGTTGTGTGCTCATTGGGGGGTCCATAATTGCCACGCTTGGCAGACGGGTTGGCAATCGCAGTTGAGTTATAAATGTACTCAAAGGACGCTGCTGCCCATCCTTCGGCTAATTTCATAGTGACCTTTTACAACACCCACGGGATGAGATGTGGTGGTGATATACTTAGTCGGCACTAGACGGAAATATATACTATATAGATAGTAAATACAATGAGTAATGAGTTGAATTGAGTGAATATTATATTATTCAAACTTTCTTTATAATTGCTTAATAATTATGACTGTATTTTATTATTACTATTGTCTCTTTATTTATGCTGAATATGGTTGATAGTCTCTGCAAAAAGAAAACCGGTCTTTTGATAGGCTTATGTGGCGGTAGCTTATGGGTCTAACACGCAAAGGGGCACGTGGGATGAGATGGATTGGTGCCATTTGTAGCTGGTACCACACGGCCGCTTCGTTATACACTTTTGGTATAGAGTTCACGTCTGCTTTCCAAAGATATAGCTAGATGGTTGGTCGACACTTCGCGTGATCAGAGGGCTGGCCTTTTCTTTGGCCAAAGATTAAGGATTGCCATTCAACGTGGCAAAGCTGCCAGCCTTTCAGGAACATTATCAGCTGACAGCGATGGAGAGGAGTACTTTCATGTATATATAGTTTTTTTTTTTTTTTTGTTAATATTTAGTTTAATCATTAATAGTTTACATATAACTAGTTTTTATATGTATATAAATAAATAAATAAAATAGGAATTTTACAATTTTGCAAGATTCAATTATCCTCTTTTGGTATAGGATACCTATTTTAAATCACTTCATCTACAAGTGATACTAAATTGGATTAGACCACAGCTACGTTTGACAGAGAGCACGTTTGCGGTGGCCGTTGAGAGGTGCCTCAATTTAGAAGCTGCTATTGCTCTTATTGGTTTTTGGGATTTGTGGCTTTGGCGTGTGACAAGATAATCATCTAAATATACGAAATTGAATGTTTCTTTGTTCGTCCAGTGTACGTTCCTTACCATTCATGCTTTTGTGACAGAAATAAAATATGAAACAGCCTCACACTCCAAATAGACTGTAAACTAGTAAAAAATATTCAGTACTCGCAACACACTTTTTTAAATTAATACAATAGAATAGAATATAACTTGATTGTACACCAAAATAATATAAAGGATTATTTACAATAGTTAGCGTGGCACAATGGGCGGTCTTATCGCTAAAAGCGATCTTTTACAGACAACCTTTGGATGGATTTAAAAGTAAGGAAATAACTAATTTATGTTGACGAGGAAATAAATGTACAATTTTTTTAATCAATATATTGCTATAAAACACTTTTGAACAGACTACATCGCGTACCTATGTCACAGATCTTGGTTTTTCCTGACATTCCGACCACTTTGCAGCATCCGTAGTCGCAGGACGACCATGTTATTTCATATTTTCTACCGTACAATTCTAATCAAAATATATTTCTATGCACACAGTATCACTCTACAAAATAACATTTTAGGCGTAGTTCGGTTCCCGCTCAAACAAATATTGATATGGCCTAGAGTTCGTTATTTTGGGTTTGGTTGTTTGTGCATGAGTGATTTATTTCTGTAAACTGTACTATGTCGTGGACGTGGAGAAATCCTAGTGGTTTTTTTGTTGGGCTTTTTGCATACATTTCATGGAAATGTTGTTGCTTAACCGGTCATTTCTGAAAAGAGTATCACCTTTGTAGTTGGCTATATTCAAGAGAGAGATGGTTGGTTATAGTAAACGCTTACCTTTGGTGACACGCATATTCTTTGCCCACACTTATATAAAAATCCCGTGATGTGTCTGGATTTAGAATACAGCACCACTTCATCTGCTCTCATGGATGGCGTAAACCAGCCACCAACCCACCTGCCAAGCGTGGTGAGTACTGGCAAGTTCCCCCAAAATGTCAATACAACTGTAGAATTCTTTAGGACAGGCCTTTGTTCAGCAGTGGACATCCTTTGGTTGATATGATGACGATAATGTATATAAAAAAAATCAAAGTATACTTTGTATTTCAGTGAACACCCAAACAATATAAAGCTAAAATAGCCAAAACATTATTTCTTTCAAATATTCCTAAAAACCAAAGAACTCTCCAAAAATTGTAACGCGGCTCCAAATTTCTTTTTATTGCAAATTGGACAAGGAGAACACCTTCTTACAGGCAGTTTGGGAAACTTGCCCCGTTTCTGCCGAAAATTTCCAATTCCCACAAGTTTAAATTTGATAATAATCACTTCTTACTTAGTATCTTTAACATTGAAATTCGGGCGCTATGTTTGGTTACGGTTTTTTAGACTAGATACTGTATGATTATGATTCTATTTTTAGGGTTCTGTACCGTGTAATGAAAAAACGGAACTCTTATAAGATTGGTTCACAGGTACTTTGATGTCCGTGTGTCAAAGCCCTTTTCACAGAAACGGTTTTAGGTTGGAAACGGCTGAGATCATTGGCATTAAGTGCTGCTTCTAATTAATTTATCCACAATGATGGAACACAAGGCGGACTTAATGACATGTGGCATTCTCTACCAGTCAACCTTTGGTTTAAAAAATAAATGCATCGAAAGAGGTAGAAAAAAAGATAATATGAGAATAATTCAATAATAAGATTTACATACATACAAATCTACATAATGTAGTTTAAATATAGATACTACATCCAATACGTAAGTACTATTTATTTAATAAAATTATTATTTAATTTTCATTATATCCATGCCCGTAATTGATCAACGCAACTTACGTGTTACTACAAGATGCTGCCTACCATAACAGACTATTTTTAAATCATTATCATGATTAATTAAAATTGTATGTACATTGAGTATACATAAGGCGAACTTAATGCCATGAGGCATTCTCTACCAGTCAACCTTTGGATTTATAAAAGCACTTCGATAGAGGTACAAAAACAAAGCTATATATAATGTTGAAATAGTCTGAATCAAAAGTAGGAATAAACATGTATATATACTCATATGAAAAAGATACTATAAATAATAATATATACCATACAATACTTAGGTATGTTATTTTATATATTATTATTAAACACTTTTAAACGGATTCTATCGCGTATATTTTAGATTTTTGTTTTTTCTGACGTTTCGAACACTTTGCAGGGTTCATGGTCGCAAGATTGATCGACAACCTGCTGTTTTACCATTCATTAAAGAAGTCACCGACAGAATAGGTCATATATTGAAGCGTGCTTCAATTAAAACCTACTTCAAGCCGCATAAGAAGATCAGCCAACTTCTAAACCCGGTCTACAAGATTGACTGTGAGTGTGGGTTGTCATACACAGGACAAACAAAGCGTAGTATAGCCACCAGATGAAAAGAAAAGAACTTAAAAGAAAGAAAGACGGGTATATAGAACCTTTTTAAAATGAATAATGAATAATTTTCTGAAGTTTACGCGAATAGCATCCATCGAATTGAAATTGAATGTGCTAGGGCTGCACGTTAACGTATATATGCTGTACGTAAGTATATAGATCGAATGAAATAAACGCGATATATTTCCGTAAGCTTTTTCAATGCAGTAATGAATTATTTGAATCAAGACCTTTTGTTTGAATTTTGTCGATTATTAAATGATAAAAGATATGACTCAGCGACTTGTGCTTTTTACATAAGGTACTACATAATACGAGCTATGGAGAGAACTATGCTTGGTATTTCTCTACGAGATCGAATCAGAAATGAGAAGATCCGTAGAACTAAAGTTGTCGACATAGCTGAAAGGATTAGTAAACTGAAGTGGTAATGGGCAGGGCACATTGCTCGTAGAACTGATGGCCGTTGGGGCACAAAGGTTCTCGAATGGAGACCGTGCACCGGAAAACGCAGCGTGGGACGACCTCCAACGAGGTGGACAGACGACCTGGTGAAGGTCACTGAGAGTCGTTGGATGAGAGTGGCATGTGATCGCTAGTTGTGGAAATCTAAGGGGGAGGCCTTTGTACAGCAGTGGACGTCCTGTGGCTGATATGATGACTATATAATAAAATCACATGTAGCGAACTCCTTGAGGGAGTTCTTGTGAATGTTCCCCGAACCATACCGCGATAACCAACAAATAGGACCTTCTAAACACCAACTGCGAAATCGAACCTGGTTTTAACTCTCCCATAAGCAGGATGTGCATTGAGTACAATACACTGAATTACAAATTATCTGATCTCGATATCTTTCAGTCCTCATTGGCCCTTTTCAAAAGTAAGGTGCTGAAATTACTTGTATGATATATAAAATATATGAATATTTCATAAATTTCAGAAATAAATCAAGTCTATCGTCTAAGAACACAAATCAATTTAATTTACTGTGATCAAAATTTATTAACAATGTTCTATATACTAATTGTCATAATTGTTATTCATTATATATATTACATATTATTCATAATTCACAATCCCACAATATTTAAATGATTATACTTTATAATTTAATTCGATCATATTTGCAAATATTGTGTACATCTATATATATATACTAATACGATACTCGTAAATATATATAGGAATTTGTTATTATAATAAGCTATATAAACTTAATATATGTAAACTGTTGATGTGCCTTATGAAACAAATTAAAATGCTCTTTTCTGTCCATGTGGCTTCCCTGGTGACCAAATATATCTGAAATGCTATTTGTACTGTAAAGCCTCTTATTAATTAATATTAATAAGTTTTCAATGACTTGTACAACTTCTACAATATATCTTGTTGCTTCTATACATATTATTCATCAATTTGTTGATAACATTTTATACACCTGTATATGTTCTTATTTCAAGTATTTTAAAGGAGTATCCATTAAGTTTTTTGGCGGTTTTCTCCATAGGATCAACTAATTGAAACCGTGCATCCTAAATTATGTCGTTTCATAAGTGCCAGTATATGATTTATTTTAAATAAAAATATTTGATTTTGACTTTGAGGTAATCTGTAGCAGAAATATGACATCAAATAGCACTGAAAGCGAAATCTACAAAATTATCCTCTAAGCTAATAAATTTAAATTAAAATAACAACTACGATATCTTTGAAATGAGAGAAATTATTTATGTGCCTCTACAAACAATATCTTTGTGCAACCGGTTAAGGACTTTTTGGAATATTATCTCATTATTTGATGTCACCATGCCAAGAGACTTTATTCTCAGGCGTTTTTAGAAAAGAACCTTACTTTAGTTCACTGTTCCGTGTTGGAACAGTTCACTGCTCTTGTTTGTTAGTTATGACTCCAAATATTGAAATAGTGTTTCATTCATAAATGACACCAATAGGCGACTCAAGATGGTCACCGGTGGTTATAGACAGAACGAGTCCAGTATTCCTCTCCTATTCCTTGGGGCGGATGAACTACATGATGTGGTTAAAATATGGTGCAGTGCGTCTAGTTTGTGTGGCTTGTCACCGGGAAGTAAAAGATCATAAACGTGATTTTGCGATACGTTCACATTCAAACATTGTATTTAGGCACTTTAGGCATTTAATATACTTGTATAAACTTGGAAAAATATGGACACTGTTTTATATTGTTATTTGGACTACATTTTAATTATATATGGGTGAAGCTCGTAGGTTGTAGATTACAGTGCAGATCAATTGATTTCGAGGTTAAGCCGCTCTTTCTGCGGTTGCTTTATGTTGTGTCACAATTATTTTTAAGGGTCCCGCTTGGTAAATCGTCGATCTTGATTGTTCTACAAAATATGAATAGTTTTATTGAAATTGTGGAATAATTATCGGATACGATACTTTTAATTTTCCTACGATTCACGCCGTCTACTCGTGACCACGGCGAATGTAATTCGACTGATTGGATGGAACTGTTACCCCAATATCTAGAACTTTATAATAACGTGTATGGATCGCGAATTGGTGGTATACTGTGCGGTGCCGGCTCAGAATACCACCACCCCATCTCCTCCCGCGGGTGTCGTAAAAGTCGACTAAGGGATTAGCCGGAGGATGGGCAGCAGCGACCTTCGAGTACATTGACAACTCAACTGCGATCGCCAACCCGATTATGACAAAGCCAATGAGCCCACAAAACGCCCATATCGGTCGTTGTGGTGATCTTTGGGGGAGGCCTGTGTCCAGCAGTAGACTTCGTTCGGCCGAAATGATGATGAAAATGATCGCTAATTGGTGAAGCTCACACACAGAACTAACGAAATAAATGAACTAAGACTGCTAGTGAACAAGTTCCCGTAGTTTCCGTTTAGAAAGTGTTCTGTCGAACCAGTTCTGTTACAAACATCACAACACTATCTAGGTATATGTTTGAGAAGCGAACGCAAAGTGGAGTGGCTGAGGAAAACTAATAAAAATATCGTTAGAGTTGTTTTCAACTAGCATTTTCCTTGGCCATTTAAATGAAAATGAAAAATCGTTTTAGCTGTCCCTCGCTAAAACCCTCTTTGGGTTTTGTTAGACAATAAAATGTTTTTCAACCCAACAATAGCATTTTTTTATTAGTTAGTTTGTAATATCAGACTGGTGGCACTCATAGCCAGTTGCACTCACTGATTGGCAAACGAGGCGAGGTTAAGCAAGGCTTTCCGCGGTCAGTATGTGGATGGGTGATGGCATAGTGGTATTTCAACTGAGTATTTCCGTGCTTTGGAGGGCACGTTAAATTGTCGGTCCTGGTTGTTGTCATTAGACGGCAGTTGTTAAGCCAAATCGAAGGCCTTTGGGCGGCTTGACCAACTCTGACACAAGGTTGGCCACTAACCACACGAAAAGAAAGAATATCAGCCTGTAACTGTACTACTGCAGGAAAAGGCCTCTTCTCATACAGAGAAGGATGGCGTCCGTGCGTGTTGGCGATTTTAGACCATTATTAGATCTAGGTTTCCTCACGATGTTTTCCTTCACCGCTAAATGCCGCGGTGACTTAGATTAACTAATAAAGTACATAGAATAGAATAGAATATAATATAATATAACATAATACAATAGAATAGTAAAGAATAGAATAGAATAGAATAGAACATTTATTACTGTACACCATTTTGAACTTAAAAAGAAAACTTATCGTGGTCTTATCGCTAAAAGCGATCTTTTCTAGACAACCTTATGATCGACAAGTAAGTCACGATAAATAATAATAAATATAACATTGAAAAGTTATATCGGTACGAACAGCTACAAAGCAAGCTAAAGTTTCCAGTATAAGCTAAACTCGCGTTGGGCTATAGGCTTTTCCTATGGTGAGAGATCCGCGTAAACTGGATAGCATAGCTTGATATGTAGCCGTTTGTACATGTCAAGTTTTAAACCCACAACCAGTGAAACGAGTCGTTAAACCCACAGGCCGTAACGATACTTAAAGAAAGCTATATTTCGTTGGTATGTTTACAGGCACGAATTTGACATCAAGAAATACTCCGGCTCGGAACAATTCATGTTTTAAAAATCGCAAGATATTAGTTTTGAGTGTGAGGTGATGCATTGTTTTGATTCCTCGGTTGGGCAGTGTTATTGGGCTTTTCTTTGTGAAAATTTGTAGTAGCAACTATGAGTTTGGAGATCGCTGGGGGTAGTTGGATGCTGGCGGCAATATCCTGTCTTGACGGTTATTGGGAGCTTCTAACTAAGCTAGAGTCGGATTCTGGTCTCATAATAATACCTGAAAAAATCATACGTTTAATACACAAAGCAACACCTTTGCATAGTGGAACATAAATGCATGCACCATAAATATTTAAAATAAAATACTATGCTCCATATCATATCAACATTAGTATTTTATTTTATATATTTATGGTGCATGCATTTATGTTCCACTATGCAAAGCAACACTTAATTGTGTATTGCACGTATGATTATTTCAGGTATTATTATAGCAGGTGTATGGTTTGTAGGTTAGAACAATATAATATTGTTTTATTTTGTATTTCATATATTTGTGTATTAATGACGTAATAATTGTATGTGCTAGGGCTGCACGTTGCACGTATAGATGCTGTACGTAAGTATATAGAATGAATTAATTAAACGCGATATATTTATATATATATATTTACAGTATCTATACCAGTATGAATTTTAAATATATATATATATATATATTTTCTCTCTTTTCACGGGTTTATATCCCCTGTAAGGGGGAACCCGGTCTTTTGACAGGCTTACGCGGGGACATAGGTCCAACACGCAGAGGCCCTTTAGAGAATTTAAATCTAAAATGTAATGGGACACTAACCAGGGACTCCCCATGGCTGCACTATAAAATGAAGTCATGGATTGTCCCCGGTGGTGTAAGGCTATTGTATGAGATGGAAACTATAACGATAAGGTCTATTGCAATGGGTGTTACATGGAATAAAAAGACTAATAAATACGGAAACAACGGCGTCTGCCTTTCAACTTTGATCGTGAAATTCTGTGGCAGACGGTGACTCGCCACTCACAAGATGGGCCCCCTAAATGGCCACCACTACAGGCGACAAGGAGCAACACCGGTGTGAGCAGCTAGGGGTGTAGAGAGGTGCGGCACCGGTTTCACCATCGCGCGTCTCGAAGACTCGGAGCGGGTTTCCCCGTTATTACGCCATTAGACACTTCCACCCCCGAGCATATAGCTCTGGCGGCCCCCCTCTGATCGGCCAACTAAGGCAAGCCAGAGTTGAAAATCCTGCGGGCACTCATGGGGTTCCACTCCAACCAACCAATAAAGGCAAGCGGAGACGAGGCCCTGACCGACTCTCTGGAGCATTCGGGTACGCAGTGTCGCCACTCACATTCAGCTCGCCACAAACTGCCCTGCGTTCTGTAAGCTACTTAATATACTTTTTTTTTTTTTTTTCTTATGATATACGTTTTTTTTTTTTTTTAATCATAATTTAATTTAATTTAATTTATATATTTTATTATTATTATGGCAAAACCCTCCAATGAGCCCACAATACACCCATGGACTTCATTCTGCCGAAATGAAAAATGGAAAAATGAAAATGAAATGGAAAATAGCTGTACTGCAGTGATTGGATAGGGCAGCAGGTTTTAAATTGGACCTGTTAGGTCCAATTCCAATCGGCTCTAGTGTGATCATACGAGGACCTAGATCCCCCCTTAGGTGCCGAAGATGACCACCCCAGTGGTTTTAGCTGGTAGAAGTCTGCTCCTTCATTCTTCACCGGGGCGGAGGAAGTTCATATAGAATTTCCACAGGGTCCAATTTAATACTTGCTGCCCCATTTTCCCAGGTAGATACAAAATCACGGATAAATACCGTGTTAAATTAAATTTAAATGACTGTGTCAAAGGCACATCACTTCATCCTACTCAGCCGTACTAAGCCATCCAATTTAAAACCGCCTGCACTACTTTCCCTTGCGCAAAATTACGGAAAAACATATCACATTTTAATGACTATCTATGTCAAAGACACACTTCACCAATATTAATATTGCAGCGATAAACTAATATTTTAGCTCCATTTTCCCGCAAAGCGTAAATCGTAAATTCAAACGTAAATGTAAAATATCTTTATAACCTTTATCGCTTTCGAAATAAGATTATTTTTGCTTTAACAGGGAGTTGTTTAAACTTTGTTAAATTGACCCGATATCATCCATTTGTTGTCCGAGAATATGAACACTATTCTAACGGGATTTGAAATCTTTTCAAGGAAGTGCGATTCTGAAGCTGGCGCGGAGGAGTCAAACAAGACTACAAACTTTAAGTGGTACATCCTCCAGGTTCTCGCGATGAATAACTTCGTCGTTTTCAGCGCCGAGTTTTGGCCAACACGAATGGTGTGAAGCGACATAGGGTAGCCTGACAGAAACTGGATAGTCCAAGTGTCCAATTTTTTTTGTGTATATGTGTCACATAGGTTTTTTAATGCAAGAGTCTACTAAGCAGTAGTGTTTAAACAGTTACAGTCACAGTTTAAGCATTACTGTGTTTGCTAGTGATGATACTGGGCGAGACTAAGGTCCATATTACATAACGAAACTCAAGCTTTGATCTCAGTTTGAAACTAGTTTTGAGTAGAGCATTAATTTTAAAACGTCCCTCAAGCATAGATTATTGATCGTAGTTCAACTGAGTCCTGGCTTTACTCCAAATCGTCACTCAGTTATAGGTCTGTACTTGAGTAGAGCTTTACTAAGCAATATTGTTTACCACAGTTTAATCATTACTGTGTTTGCTAGTGATGTTACTGGGCGAGACTAAAGTCCATATTACAGGACGAAACTCAAGCTTTGATCTTAGTGTGGAACTAGTTTTGAGTAGAGCATTAATTTTAAAACGTCCCTCAAGGCTACATTATTGAACGTAGTTCAACTGAGTCCTAGCCTTATTCTAAATCGTCACTCAGTTATAAGTCTGTACTTGATTAGAGCTTTCAACTGTGATCACGTGAGTGTGGTCCGGATAGCGATTGTTCCCGCTAATCTCCGAAAAGGCTGGACCGATTTCTTCGGGACTTTCACTAGAGATAGCTGATGTTATAAGGAATAACTTAGGCTACTTTTATTTTAGAAAAAGAATTAGGGTTCCGCGTAAAAAGTGAAAACCCATGAAATCCAATATATGTAGATACTAATTATATTATATACATAAATATAAACAGCGGGTGAAACCGCGGGGCACAGCTAGTATGAAATAAAAACTTAGAATTGAATAAGCCGTAGTAAAATAGAAAACAGTTAAAAAATATACGGGTTGCACTCCGGGAGTGCCGACATAAGTGAAAATTTTATAGCAATAAATGTTATTTTTTTATTTATCTAGATGCGTTCGCGGTCTGCTATATGTACATGCATATACGCACACACTATAGCTGAGTCTCGTAACGGTGTCGCGATTCCAGAGATTTTATCTGATCTAAAAATATGCGTACAGCGCCAAAGAAGTTTTCACTTCAAAATTATCTCCGATACATCTAACATTCTTCCATTATATTCTTAACTCTCGTATGCTATAGTTGACGTAAACGTGCTTAAAACCCAGTGATTATTATTCAGAATCACGGAACGCGGTCGGGGCGTTACGTATAAGGCTCACTAGACACGTTCTGATACGGTGCGTGACATGTTATTATAGGAGCATAATTATATTATAAAGTATGTACTGGAAGAACGACAGAGTACAATATGTGAGATGGTTCAGATTTTTGATTTACCTTAGTGCCGACAGATGGCGCTGTTAAATATAAGATTTTCCACCAGTAAACTAGGTGTGTGATGTCTCCGGGAAGACCGCGACGCGCACGTGGTCACTCACTGGCCGTCGTATGCGCAACACAGCGTACAGCGAGGCTTCGGGGGATACCTTACAATCCTCTGAAATATACCTGGGGCGACGGCCTTTTTCTAGTCACTTGCCCTCCAAAAGAGGGGTTTACCGCTTTGATGGCTGCATCTCCTCCGAGATATGCCTAAGTGCGTGGCACTGATGGGCGGCTCTAGTGTGATTGTAGTCGAGTTCCTGGAGCCCCGTGGATGACCGCTATGGTGGTTTTAGCCGGTAAGAGTCCAGCCCAGTTCAGGATGTATATCAAATGTGTGAAAAAAGGTAGCTAATGTTTGTTTGTTTAAATTGATTAGCTCCTTTAGGAAATAGTATCCATATCACGTATATTACTGAACATCCCCATCCTTGGTTCGTTTTAAGATGCTGCGAAGAAGTTGATGAACTGTTTTTCAGTAGATTTGTGGTCGTTGTGTTTAATTATAAATGAGAAATGTGGTACGATATGAATGACTGTTCACGGGTTAATATCCACCATAAGGAGGAACCCGTTCTTTTGATGGGCTTACATGGGGACATAGGTCCGACAGGCAGAGGCCCTGTAGAATATCTATACAAATAAATAAAATTGAAGTGTCTGTTTGTAATGTCAAGATAACAGCTTTTTACTAAATGCATATAAAAGTATATACGTTACATATAGCAAAAAAAACAATTTTTAAATTTTTTGTATGTCTGTCTGTCTGTCTGCTTGTTCCAGGTAATCTCCGAAACGGCTGGACCGATTTTGACGGGACTTTCACTGGCAGATAGCTGATGTTAAAAGGAATAATTTAGGCTACATTTATTTTAAAAAAATCCACGCAAAAACGAAAAAACCTTGATATCCAATATATATATTCTATGTCAAGTGTCTGTGTCGAAGTACTCTAAATTCCTTTTAAATTCAACGCGGGTGAAACCGCGGGTCCCAGCTAGTTTTAATATAAAATGAGACACTAGGACTATCCATGGCTGTACTATAAAAATATAATTACAGATTGTCCCCGGGAGCATATGACTAATATATGGAATACAAGCTAATGCATGACAATGATGTACATTAAGTAGCATCATCATCATCATATCAGCTAAAGAACGTCCACTGCTGAACAAGGGCCTTCCCCTTAGATTTCCACAACGAGCGGTCACATGCCGCTCTCATCCAACGACACCCAGTGACCTTCATCAGGTCGTCTGTCCACCTCGTTGGAGGTCGTCCCACGCTGCGCTTTCTGAGTTTCTTTCGCGTTCTCCATTCGAGAATCTTTTATATTGTGTACTAGCTGGGACTGGGAAACCGCGGGGTTTCACCTTCCGTTTAATTTAATAGAAATTGGACTAATATAAAGAACTTAGAGTAGTTCGGCATAGTCACTGGACATAGAGTATATATATTGGATTTCCTGGGTTTTAATCATTTTGCTCGGAACCCTAATTATTTTTCTAAAATAAATGTAGCCTAAATTATTCCTTATAACATCAGATATCTACCAGTGAAAGTCCCGAAGAAATCGGTCCAGCCGTTTCGGTGATTAGCAGGAACAAACAGGCCGACAGACAGACAGACAAAAAAGATTTTAATTGTTTTTTGTTGTGGACACCGTATATACTTTCATATGCATTTAGTAAAAAGCTGTTATTTTGACGTTACAAACAGATACTTCAATCTTATTTATTTGTATAGATAATGGGTCTTATTTATAGTTTATGAGAGGGCTTAATTAAATGGACTGAACAATCAATAGAAGCAACGGACTTTACAACCTCTAATTAATAATTGTTATTTTAATATTGTGTCGATTCCAATACAATTGAGTATCTATACAAAGTAGTGCTGAGAACACTCACTTGTTTGTACTATAATAGTAATAATTTCAATTACAATATTGTTGATAGCATAAAATATGTATAGTATGAATGAGTTCCCATGGTAATCTATTATTATTTATATAGGCCGAGCAGTCCTATTCTTAGGTCACGACTCTTGTGGGCCACAGAAGCGACAATGAGGACCTTTTTTATTGTTGTCCAGTGGAAATTCTACATGCCCTTCGCCCTGGGGAAGGGCGAAGGGGTACTTGAAGGTGGACTCCTACCGGATAAAACCACTGGATCATCTTCGGCACCGAAGAGAAGCTCCAGGTCCTCGTAAGATCACACTAGAGCCACCCATTGGTGCCACACGGGGGTGACCGCTTTACTGTAATTCCCTCTATGTCATCTGTAGCGGAGGGCAGGCGGCTGTAAAAAGGCCGCCCCCCAGGCACTTCTCGGCGAGGATTGTAAAGGATCCCCCAAGCCTCGCTGTGCTACGCACACGGCGGCACGTGACCACGTGCGCGCCACTGTCTTCCCACTTGAAGGACGCTGTTGCCCATCCTATGACTAATTCCTTAATCGCCTTTTATGACATCCACGGGATGAGATAGGATGGTGCTATTCTTAGCCGGCATAACAATTTTATTATCTAAACATACGATATTATTAACCTCAATGAAAACGAATACACTGAACTGAGTTGCCTCATTGGCAACCTTTGAATCTTTGTGTTATTTTGATGTTCATTACTTTGCCCCTGGTCACTTGAAGGCAATCAACATCAAATTTTAGTTTAATGACTGTTATTGATATTGGCGATTATTGATAATTCTGCAAATATCAAGGCTGGATAAAACAAAAGTGTGTTTGAGTCAGACTTATGATTAAACCCTTGATAGCCTTGTTTACAAATCTCGGTGAATATTCCCATAAACATTTCTTTTTATTTACATTTTCAAGGTATATAGACTTGAAGGAGGTTCTTGTTCCCCGTCTCGATTCGTTACGTATAAGAAATAAACCCTAAAAATGTTTTTAACAAAAACAATGCCGACTTCAAAAACCCTACACGATATCAAAATATTAAAACAACTGAAAAGGAAAAAATAACTATATTTATGAATTCAGGCGGGGCCAGGTATAAAATACAACTTCTCTTTGGTCTGCATGAACCATGGTTGGTTCTCTGACCTCAGAGGGATCGAAACTATTAAGACATAATCTAGATAAGCGCAGTCTAATTAACCTGTTTATTGAAGCTGGATAAAAAACTATTCAATCAAATGTAATGAAATGTATATGGGATGAATTCGAAAGCATTCTTCACCAGTTAAAAAATAGAGTTGCTCAATTCCGTCTACAAACCTCGGAATAATCGGTTAACTACATAAAAAAAATACGCATCGAATTGAAGTCGGTTAAAAAGATTAAAGCTTAATATTGTTCCTTCTAATAAATAAATTAAATATTTCAACTGAGGTTGAATCGACAAGGGTAAGAAGAAACGTAATATTTATGGGTATGAGAAAATTGGATGGAAGAATATCATACAGAAGACGACAAGGCTGCGAAAGAGGGAAAACAAGTGCTCCATAATAAATACAATAGAAGGGGCACCTAAAACTCCAATTAGTAGTGTCATGATGACATTTCGATATAATTATGAAGTAATTGATTCCAAATACCTGCATAAGTGGCGTCTCAAATTGACAACAAAAATTATCTGGCATTTGAAATTTTTCTTTCGAGCAAGGTACCTTTTTTGATAGTTGGTGCTATCTATAAGGTTTCCGGTGCATTCGAGAAGCTGCAACTCCTTTTTGGGCCAAAGAAGATCATCCAGGTGGTTTTAGCCAGTCAGAGCCCGGCAGGCTGATTACGTATGACGCAGACGGTTTGCGACAGGCGTAAATCGCGCAAAGCCGCTCTTAAACGTTATTTTGGTATTAGGTATTTGCCGATAGCGATTCTATAGCCAAAAATCTGTGACACACGCTAAGATAAAGATAATTTTATTTGCTAAAACATGTGTACATAATATACATGGTTGAGATGCTTATTATAGGTGTAAAATAATAGTTTAGATCAACATGTTTGACCATTTCGCTCTGTCAGACGATCAATGAACTAAAACACTTTCACAGCTAAAGTATCGCTACTGACGCTAGTAACTATGCATTCATCCACAAGTAGTGACAGACGGAAAAATGCCTTACGTAATACCATTTTTTGGCGATTTGCCACCGGTGGGTCCTTGACTCCACGATAGCTGCTGTCGCGTCAGCTTTCGCTGTTTTTAGCTTACCAGGGTGCGGATACGCTTCTGCCTTTCCCCGGGGCGGAGAAAGTCCACAATTGATTTCCACTTAAAAAAATATATATCTATATAGTTATAGGTAATTTAAGTCACCCGTTTAATCATTAATAATCCATAATTATTGCTGTAATTAAGGCGCTAGATAATATTTTTGTCTGTCATTATAACATCACATCAGCCCGAAAACGTCCACTCCTGAACATGGGCCTCTCAACACGGGCATTTCAACGGAAACCATACGAGTTTCTGCTATAGCGCCTGATCATATTTTTATTACATTTTGTTTATATACGTCATGCTTTTGTAAAATTAGAAGGAGGCTACGTAATTTTAACAACTAACCACTGGAGTGTATTAAACTATGGCCTAATTGGGTCTTGCCGTGTGGTGGGTTTCGTAAAAGGCGACTATAGGATTAGCCAGAGGATGCGCAGCAGCGTCCTTTGAGGACATTTACAACACGACTGCGATCGCCAACCCGCCCGCCAAGCGTGCAAAACCCACAAATGAGCACACACACCCAGACAGCTCATTGTGGTGATCTTTTGGGGAAATCTGTGTTCAGCAGTTTATTAACGTAAACTTAACTTCAGTACCTACAGTTATCCAAATCTAAAAAAACCTTTTGATAGCCGTCAAGGTAACTCTAAAGCTTTTGACTAGCTATTTTCAAAAAGTTTTATTTCACATTTGGAGAACTGTATTAAAATATTAATGAAATAATTATGATTATTATGTATAATTGCGAGAGCCAAGAGGGCAGGACGAACGTAAATACTCCAATATCTATCCAAAATCAAATTATATTTTGACAAACAAAAATACGCAGGTAATTTGTTGGAATATATTCCAACAAATGAAACCTCTGTCTCAACGTATCTACATACATACATACGCGCACGTACATACACAAGAACACGCACTCATACTTGCACACGCTAATGCACCCACACAGCCTATAACGTCCACTGTTGCTCCCAATGATGACTCCAATGAGCGATCAAAACATTAAATGCCCCGTAACAACACCGTTATCCTGCGTTTATTCAGGATGAGTAAATTATTTCAGCGCAAATGTTACTTTTTTATCTTCTTCGATGGACTTGGCTTATTTGTTCTGATTTTAAATTATTTTACAAACTTTTTTAACCGCTAAATGTTAACTTTGGATAAAGTTCTTTCTCCGCTTTTCTTTACCTTGCAAAATAATCTTAAATAAATAACGTTACTTTGAAAGGAATTCAGTACAGGAATATTTTTTTCGGATATTGTCGAAAATATTAAGCTGGAAACTTATTATCGGACGCGTCCGTAAGTCGCGACTGATGGACGCGACCAACAAAGTGCATGTTTCCAGCTTTATGCTGTTGTTTTCTAGTGTAGACATTACACGGAACAAAACTTTCACAGCCAATATTGATTGGTAATTATGGACGATGGACAATTTTTTTAATTGATCTGTACTGAAGACTGAAAATAATGTTTTATCTGTACCATGGTAGGCACTCCAATAAAGAGATTGCTTATCGAAGGCGGTTCTCATTTTAATCTCAATGATGTAAGCTGGTGTTAAACCTTACATACATAATAAGATGCAATTATTTTGACAACTTACAAATGCCTTCGAGAAATAATCATTAATTGTATGATTCTTGGGTAAAGAATCATACATCATGATCCAAAATAAAAATAAAAAATTGATATAGTAATCATCGTTTCGGGCGAAGTGTGGTGAAGTCCACTGTTGGACACGGGCCTCCCCCAAAGATCACCACAACGACCGATATGGGTGTGTTGTGGGGTCATTGGGAGGTTTTGCCATAATCGCCACGCTTGGCAGGCGGGTTGCTAGGAGTTGGTAGGAATATACCTTTTTTTTTTCTCTCTATTGACATATTCATCTAGAACTTTGTGAAGGTTTGATGATTTTTGTCCGTAGCAATGACAAGATTTTAACTTTTTACTTTTAACACAAGTACTTCCATGACACTACTGATATTGGCAGAATTATCGACACCGGCACTGATTGCCATATTGTTTTATTTTTATTGAATTGACATTTGCAGAATAACAATGGAGCCATTGAATTCAAGTTGGAATTGGAATTGGGTTGTATGCCATTTAGTGCTTAGTCCATTTACTGTCCAATGTACTTACTATATTTGATCAAACAAATTGGACGATTTCAACCAACGCACTAGCGACACTATTTTATGGCATAAATATTTTTACATTTAATATTTTTGAAAGGATATGTTAGCAATATTTATGAGTATGAAAGCAACCAATGTCTTAATAATACAAGGAACCGAGATTATAAAAATAAAACAATGCGTTTGTAATCGGATATGGTAGTTTTCAAATATCACAACTTGGACAATGATAGCATGAATGATATGACGTAGATGTCAAAAAATATATCAAATCTTGGACAATGGTATGGATAGTGGCATACCACCCTTAGTTAAACGGTCAATTACTACTAGTATTTCATTATACCTAAGCTAAGCGTGTGGTGCCGGCTCAGAATGCCACCACCCCATCTCCTCCCATGGGTGTCGTAAAAGTCGATTAAGGGATTAGCCGGAGGATGGGCAGCAGCGTCCTTCGAGTACATTAACAAGTCAACTGCGATCGCCAACCCGTCTGCCAAGCGTGGCGATTATGGCAAATCCCCCCAATGAGCCCACAGCAGACCCATATCTGTGGTTGTGGTGATCTTTGGGGATGCCTGTGTCTAGCAGTGGACTTCATTCGGCTGAAATGATGATGATGAAGCTCATAAATGTTCAGACCTTCAATTTATTTTTAATACGTCTCAAAGGGACCCCGGTAACATTACAGTACTAGTAGCCAATTATAATGCTATTATGACTGTGTAAATTGAATACTTAATTATTATTTTATGGTGAACAATTAAGTATAATCTATTAGATCGGCTCAACCAAAATGAGTGGCGACCAAACATGCTGGGGGAACGTCGAATGCACACGCAAATTCTGTGTACTCCGTACAAGGTGGGCCGATGGAACTTTCGTGGTGTTTTAGAGGGAGATAGGCGATGATTCTGGTACAAGCCCTCCGCCTATTGCAGGATAAAGGATGTCCATAAGGATTTCCTCATAATAACAGTCAACTTCCCTTACAAAAAAATGTCCCTTATTCCAATTCAAATTTTTTTTTCTATTCAATTCTTTATTTGCATAATATGGGTTTCACAGAAGATGTTACATAGAAAAATTAGTTTCACCATAGTCAGCCTTTGAGCATGCAAAATTTCACACTATTAATCAAACACATTCAAATCAGTTGGTTCACAATCACTTAATCGAAATATAGCACATGTCAAGAAATAATTATATAAAATGTCAAATAATTATATAAAATGTCAAACAGTAATAATTCTAATAAAAAATTGAACATTATTTTATTACAATTATATATCTAATCAAGATCCTCCATATACTCTGTGACTGAATAGTATGATTTTTCCATAAGTAGAGCGTGCAACCTCTTTTTAAACAAACTGAAGCTACTTTCATTTCTTAAATAAATTGGCATTTTGTTGTATATTTTTGGAGCCATGCAAAATATACTTTTATGTAAGAGTGTTGTCTTAGAAGGCCGAGTGCATAATTTGTCCAAATGACGCTTTCTAGTGCGATGCTCAAATAAATACAAATTAGACTTAACAAACAGTAAGGTTTCGTAAATATATAAACAAGGAAAAGTTAAAATTTTCAAGTCTTTGAAATGTGGTTTGCACGAATCTATTTGTTTTAAGCAACAAATAGCTCTAATACACCTTTTTTGTGCTCTAAATACACAGCCTGTGTTAGTGGAGTTACCCCAGAAAATAACACCATAACGAAGAGTAGCTGATACATATCCATGGTATGCTATCAACGTTGTTGAAATATCTACGATTTTTCTAAGGTTTCGCAGAGCAAAGGACTATTTAATTTTTTACATACATGCTCCGTGTGCTGCTTCCATGACATTTTGCTATCTATGTATAAGCCTAAAAACTTTGTTGATTCCACTTTCTCTATTTCTTGATCTCTATAATTTATATTGATATTTTGTACCAGTTTTCTTTGTTTAAAATTAATAGCCTTAGTTTTATCAATATTCATTTTTAAATTATTACTAGTTAGCCAATTAATTGTGTTCTCTAATGTCAGATTAATGTTATTGATAAGGTCATTTTTATTATATCTGTCAAAAAGAATAGTACTGTCGTCAGCGAAAAGAGTCATAGGATTATTAGTCACAGTTGGTATGTCATTAATATATATTAGGAACAGCAATGGCCCTAGCACACTGCCTTGGGGCACGCCATATTTAATGTATCTCAGGCTAGATGAATACGCAGTTAATGTTTTTGTTTTTAAACAGATTTTTGTTGTATCGGTTCTCTGCTGTCTATCAGTCAGATACGATTCGATTAATGCATGGATATTACCTCTAATACCATATGCATATAATTTGTCCAAAAGGATGTCATATTTAACATGGTCGAATGCTTTTGTCATATCCATGAATAGAGCAACAGTAGGAGCACTCTTATCCATGTTAGTTAAAACTCTGTTACAAAATTGATATAAAGCCAAATTAATAGATTTGTTCTTTCTGAATCCCATTTGTTCTTTAGCAAAGAGTTCTTTACTTTCAAAGTAATTATATAAACTATTACGAATAACTCTTTCAAAAATTTTCGAAAATATAGAGAGTAATGCGATAGGTCGATAGTTGTTAAGATTATCTTTATCACCTTTTTTATACTGGGGTTTTATTATTGAAATCTTAAGCGAACTTGGGAACATTCCTGTTTCTATAGACATATTAATTAAATGAGACAGTGTGGGGGCAATTACATCACATACTTTTTTTACAATACTAGTATTAATCCCATCATATCCTACACTATGGGTCATTTTTAGAGATGTAATGATTTTGGAAACATCTTCAGGCCTAGTAGGTTCCATAAATATAGAATTCCCATAATATGGAGGACATTTATATCCCAGTGCAGCATCAGTCTGTACTGGTGTAATTTGATCGATAAAATAATCATTAAAATGTGTCGCTATTTCGCTTGGATCACATATGGTTTTTTTGTTATGTTTTATATTAGTTATATTTTCTGCTAGGTGATTGTATTTGTACTGGTTAATTATGTTCCATGTTGTTTTAGACTTATTGTTTGAAGTTTTAATGGCATATGTATTTTGTGCTTTCTGTGTTAATTTGACGATAGATTTTACTTTTTTAGCATATTGTTGGAAAATTAACTTGTTTTCTAATGTCCGTTTTTTCCTATACTGCCACAAAAGAAACCTTTTACGTTTACTGCACATTCTAATTCCTTTTGAAATCCATTTTGGTCGTTTTAGTTTACATATTTTAATTTTTTTAGTGGGAAAACATAAATCATAAAATAGTCTAAAAGTATCATGAAACTCATTAAAAGCTTCATTTACATCATCCGAGCTATATACTTCTGTAAAAAAGAGTTGACTAAGATATTCTATAAATTTCAGTATGTTTTCCTCAGAATAATCACGTCTAAGCTCATACCACCGATCTATACCGTATACTCTATCCACTGGGCATTCTAATATCTGTGCTGTATGGTCAGAGATAGCTAATTCAACAACACTTGCTTTACATCCATGGATATTATACAAAATATTGTCAATACACGATTTACTTGCTAGTCTAGTAGGTTGTTGGATTGCAATCCTCATGTTATTACTTAAACATATTTCTTCAAACTGAGATGATTGGCTAGTAGTTTTTAGAAGATCTATGTTGAAGTCACCGCATATGATTAATTTCTTTCTATTTGACATTGATATAATTTCACTCACGCGATCAAAAAATATATTTAAACTTATTGGTTTGGGAACTCTGTACATACAAACAATAATAGTTTTATAATCAATAAGTTCAATCGCACAACATTCTACGACGTGACTCATAGATAGATTTCGTATATTCGTTATTTCTTTCCATCGATATTTGGTTTTTATTAAAATACAGGCACCGCCCCTTTTGGTGTCATTTCGGCAAAAACTACTAGCTAAAGTGAAGTTCGGGATTGAGAGGTATCGTTCATGTCCTGACAACATAAAATGTTCAGTTATACATATAACATCAATGTCTAACTTATTTTCCAACAATTCTTCCAAACTAACGGAAAGTGCATTCGATTTGTTGAATAAACCTGCAATATTTTGATGCATTACATTTAGATATTTATTATAGAAAAAACTTATTTGTTTGATTTTCATGGAAAGAAATATTAAGATTAGTATTATCATGCAACATATCGTAATTTTCATAGCAGTCATATTTTTTTAAGTCTTTACAAAATTATTTATGTCCTTAAATATAACATACATGCCATAGTTGTTAAGTTTCCCTGTAAGTCTCCAAAACATTGTATAGTCATTGGATAGATTTTTATTAGAGTCAAGAATATACGCATGTTCATGGGCTAATATGTCTAAATAAAGTAAATTGTTGAAATTTTCGACCCTCGAGTTGTACATATTAAAGTAATTTCCATACTTAAATGTCGGTGTGCAAATAATAATATTCGTATGTTTAATTTTTTCTAGAGTCTCTCGTATGTAGAATATTAAATTGAAGGAATCATTCGTTGTGTTGAAATCTTCTTCTCCAATCAGAATAATACAGAAGTCCTTCAATGTAAACTCTCGTAGCTTGCCTTCTATCCCATGTAGCATGTGTTCTGTTTTGCAATGCGTCAATAAGTAGTGACATATTTCATGAGTGTTTTGAAAGGTGCTTTCAGCTATTTGTGGATTTTGTTTCTATTGTTGTTACTTATTACGCAAATTTTATTTATCGTAATGTCCCCAGTACATGTTTGTTGCTGACATGGCTCAGTTTTTTTATTGGTTATTGTGTTTTGATCATTTTGAATTGAGGTATTATGAGTCAGTTCAGATTTATATGCTGCCGTTTGTGTTTGTTTATCCATTTTTTGTTTCTTTTTGTTCGGTGTTGTAGTTTTTGCTGATTTGATAGGACTACTTGTTATTGTTTTGTATAGGTCGTTTTTTCTAATTAATTCCTGATTGTTTTTTCTCAAGTTAGTATTTTCAAGTGAAAGAGATTCTATTTCTAGATGGGCACTACTTAACTCGTATTGAAGTTTATCAACTTGTTCTTTTAATTTTATCATTTGTTCATGTTGTTGTTGTTTAGTGAGATCGGGTAGGCTGGTTAAGCTTTCATCGTTATCTGTTTCTTCGTTTAGGGTATTTGTCAGTAACTCACTTGCATTATTCAAGTTAGAATCAGAATATATATATATACTGTAATAATTGTAGATATATCTAGATTAAACACTAGATAATTATGTCGTAAAGGTGAATAAGAGACTCTGAACCAAAGAGAGGTGTAGCAGCGTTATGTGGCCCATTCTGCGCTCACTAACTTACCTGCTAAGCGTGGTAAGTACTGGCAAATCCCCCCAAAATGACGATACCAATGTGGAAATCTATGGAGAAGGCAGCAGTGGACGTGCTTCGGCTAATCAGCTGCTTACCTGATGGTATTGAATGAAAGTAGGGTGGGTCACTTTAACTTTTTGCTGGAAAACAAGAGGCAAGTCGCAGCTGATAATAAAAACATGACGCGTTCACTTCAGCACACATGACAGTAACATGAAACCCGCGCACGAAAACAAAACGTTACAAGTAAAACCCCCCTTGAAATTTTACCCTCATCGCGCCTAAAGAAGATTCACTTCAGAAACATTTATCAGTTACCTTTAGCTCTTCCACTAATGAAACTAAACATTTCCAACAGAAAAGGCTCATCCGCGTAAGGCAACATAAATCTAGATTCTAGACCAAGGCGTACAAGCACTTCTAGTTTAATCTATGTCTTAAATTTATTACGAGACAACCATTGCCTGGATTTATTTTAACGCCTTAAAGGCTTGACCGCATCCTGAGGCTGTGGAGCAAAATTTATGCGGAAACCACATCGAAATAGGTTACACGCCTTTGTTCATTTAATTGTTTTGTTTCTGACTTGGCAAAGGAAATGTGGTGTTGCTTTATGTGTCTGATTTAAAGAATATAAAACATTATTATAGTATAAAAAGTAGAGACACGATTGAAGACGACGAAAGAGAGTTTGTGTAAATATTGTGTAAACATTCTCGAGTGCAGATCGCGCACCGCAAAACGCAGCGTGGGATGACCTCCAATAAGGTGGACAGTCTACCTGGTGAAGGTCATTGGGAGTCGTTGGATGAGAGCGCCACGTAACCGCTCATTGCGGAAATCTATGGGGGAGGCTTTTTTTAGCAGTGGACGTCCTTTGGCTGATATGATGATGATGATGTATAAAGTAAAATTAAATAAATACCTAAAGCAAAAATCCTATTAAACTTTGTGTTTGTTGTGTAAGTTTTTTGAAGACAAGAAAAAATGTGTACCATGTGATTAAACAAATTTTATACCAACTAAGTATATAATATTGATTATAGTATATAAGATTTCGCTTTAATAATAATATAATATTAAAATCTACAAGATGTATCAAAAATTAATAATTAGTATAAATAACCGCTTTAGAAAAATACTATTGTTATTGTATAGTAAAATTGCTGCGCCCTAACAGGGTTTCATATTGATACGCATCAAATTATCTGTCAACTTATAAACATATGAACGCAATAAATCCGCTTCGCATGGCGTACATTATATTTATATTCATATAATTTGAACCCTGCAAGATATCGAAATGCAACATACACGAAAATTTTAATTCCGAAAGTTTTCACTGAAATCCGTTGAACCATTTCGGAGCCTATTCGAGACAAACTTTCAGACAGACAGACAAAGATTCTAGTGACGGTTATTTATAATTAGGCATCGTATGAATACCAATTTCACTTAAGTTATGGCATTTATTTTGTAATCATAAACTGACCCTTCAATTTTATTACATTGGTATAGATATTAGATAAGTAAGCAATTTAAGTAAGTAATTAATTTTCTCACCACAATAATGAAAAAGTTGCTACAAATACAATACTACCTAGTTATAACATTATTCAAATTTACTGTGGGAGACTGGTGCCTAAGCTAGGCTGAAGCCTGTGTTTCAGGTCACCAGGCCTCCATCCCAGAAGTCCAATTTTGGCCTTTTTTATTTGAATTATTCCTTTTTCGTGTATCTGATTCTATCAAGTTATTTCCTCTTATTAAAGTATCTTCATGAATACTCTCCAATCTATACATATACTTGCCGTGTGGTGCCGGCTCAGAATACCACCACCCCATCCCTCCCGTGGGTGTCGTAAAAGTCGACTAAGGGATTAGCCGGACGATGGGCAGCAGCGTCCTTCGAGTACATTAACAACTCAACTGCGATCGCCAACCCGTCTGCCAAGCGTGGCGATTATGGCAAAACCCCCCAATGAGCCCACAACACACCCATATCAGTTATGTTGTGGTGATCTTTAGGGGAGGCCTTTGTCCAGCAGTGGACTTCATTCTGCCGAAATGATGATGAAAAATGATGATATACATCTATACAAAGAAATAAAATTGAAGTGTCTATTTGTAATGTCAAAATAACAGCTTTTTACAAAACGCATACAATATTATATATGGTATTTATACCAAAATAACTTTTTTTTTTGTCTGTCTGTTTGTTCCGGCTAATCTCAGAATCGGCTGGACCGATTTTGACGGAACTTTTATATATGATATGATATGATAGCTGATGCTGTAAGGCGTAACTTAGGCTACTTTTATTTTAGAAAAAGAATTAGGGTACCGCGAAAAAAATAAAACCCATGAAATTTCTTTTAAATTAAACTGCGGGTGAAACCGCGAGACTCAGCTAGTACTTTAATATAACTTTGACGACAAGTTTGATACCGTGTTGATTTGCACGCAACAAATATTCCCATAGCCATTGGTCATGGTCAGAGTATCAACATAGGGCACGCCGTGATAGAGGCGGTAACACCCGCTATGGAGGACTGGCTGCAGTGGTGGTATGGTGACTCTGCCTTCTGGCTGACGCAGATACTCTGACATCAGGATCAATGTGCTACGAGGATTGCTTCAAATACAAATACAGCAGTGCACCTAAATACTTGCCAATTCATAAATGTAAAAGCTTAAATTCAATAAACACTAAAACTGAAAACTTCTTATTATTATTATTTCTTTAGATTTACATACTAGCAGAAGCTATACAATTACAAAGCGTATCACTAGAATCCATCCGCATTTCTATCCAACCCATACATACTTCTCTCTAAGAATATAATGTGTACTAAAAATGTTACCACAGAAATCCTCAACGATTCATAAATAATCCTATGAAAGTGCCCCATATTTTTGTGAGTCCAATTTTCAACATTTAATTCAGTTAGCTCAACGACTCTAAATGTAAGGAATAGGGATCATAATTCTTTGCACTTTGTATCAATATTGTATCCAGTGGATTTAGTGATCGGGTTATGTAATATTGCATTGGCAATTTCTTGTATAGGAAAACCCGAGCCGTCGAGCTTCCGCAGTAAAGGTCGGGTGATATGTGATTGAAACTAATTTCTATACAGAGTTCATCATTGATCAGGATCCAGGTTAGGGCCTCAGCAACAGGGATAGTGGTGTCTCCGCCAGAATATCACGAAAAACACCAACAATTTATTCACATAGTATGTTGTTGGACTCGACATGGTTTTGCCCGCTTGGAAAGACATTTATAGTTGTTGTGCTCCCCCTTTTAGTTTCAAGTTTTAGGGGATTCTGATAGGTACTTACCTTCACTGGGAGTATTCTTTCATTCTCACCCAGATTTTGAACAGCTTTAATGGTATTTACTTTATCCTATAGTTTGTCCCCAAACAGGTATTATGAGATTGCAGGCTTCTCTGATATCAATTTATCAATGATGTGCAGGCTATAACTTCATACAATAAGTTGCATAGCAATCCAGTTGAATCACTGATTCCGAAATGTGATTTTCATCTCATTGTTTACAATCATGTTGTTGAAAATCTTTTCAAGGGTTGAGATAGTACTAAGTGTCTCATAATAGCATTGATTTGACCTTTGCATAAATGCTTGTATGCTTTATTTATAGGGCCATGTTTCTTGATTATAGTGAATCTAGTTTCTTAAGGCCATTCTGCATGATTAGTCGTTTTTTTTTTTTTTTTTTTGTATATTGCGTGTTATTCCTACTGAATTATCTCAGAGGTGAGCACTATTTTTGCAAGCCTGCCCCCCTCCTTTCTTTAATCTGATTTCATCACTAGGTGAGACACTATATTTGTAGCCACTTATGATAGGTGACGGAAACGTGTTTGCACCTGGTTCATTAGAGCTTGACTGCATCAGCTCCGCTGAATGATGTAATAGTAATGAAAAACATTGTCCTTGTCCGTGCGGTAGACTACCTCGGCTTCGACTGAAGAGGTCTTCGTAATCATCTAAGCTCCTGACTGCAAATCCAAGGCTAACCCCTCGTGAAAGCTCTAAGGATGCATCAAACAGCGTTTTATCTTGCTAATAAAAGATACTTAACTGGCTAGCCTCTCGTGGAAGCTCTCTCGTTCTTCGCTTGTAAACGAATACTGCACCGGCTTACCTCTCGTGAAAGCTCTATTGGTGGTGTCGTTTATTTTTAAATTAAGGCACTATTGACCTGTGCTCTTCCTTGTAAACGAATAACCCCCACCGGCTGACCTCTCGTGAAAGCTCTATTGGTGGTGTCGTTTATTTTTAAATTAAGGCACTGTTGACCTGTGCTCTTCCTTGTAAACGAATAACCCCCACCGGCTGACCTCTCGTGAAAGCTCTATTGGTGGTGTCGTTTATTTTTAAATTAAGGCACTGTTGACCTGTGCTCTTCCTTGTAAACGAATAACCCCCACCGGCTGACCTCTCGTGAAAGCTCTATTGGTGGTGTCGTTTATTTTTAAAATAAGGCACTATAAACTTGTCACCGTTGACCTGTCTTCTTTTTTGTAAACGAATAACCCCCACCGGCTGACCTCTCGTGAAAGCTCTATTGGTGGTGTCGTTTAGATTTACGTGCATATAGTGTATATTGCTGCGACACTGCGGATCCATCTCCTGTAAAACATGTAGTTAGTAACTTACCGATACGGTCGTGTAGACTCCCACTTTTTTTGGGCTCCCACAATCGATTATTTAGCTTTTCTATTGCCTCATCCTTACTCCTTTGCCAGTGTTTCCCCATTTTTGAAGAAAAAGGAGGATAATTGGAAGATTTTCTTGAGTTGCGTATACAGCGAGCAGCACAAAAAAGTACAATGACATGTACATTACAGATAGCGAAAGAGCGCGTAGGAACCACAGACTATATTAAAATTTTTGATGAAAGTGTTCATCTTTAAAATTGTGATGCAGTGAGTTGTGCAAGGCGCAAACTACATAGTACTAAATGAGGACGAGATTACTTCACATAATTGAGGATCGGACGTCACTAGGTAAGTTAGTCCGATCTTTGTAATTATGTAGGCATTACATTCATAGTTTAGGTCTTGCTCGTCGAACAAGCTTTACAAGCACCTCGTTATCGTTTGATTTCATATTTAGGGTTCTGTACTTTATAATGGAATCACAAAAGCCTTCTAGGAACACTTCATTATCTGTCTCTCTGTCCATCTATCTCGCTGTCTGTCCGCGTATTCGCAATGCATTCAAGGCCATTTTTCTCAGAAACGACTTAAAGTATCAACGTCCATAAACGTCTACAGCAGAACATGGGCCTCCAAACCATTCTTAGCGGAAAGGACACAGTGTTGCATGGGTCTGTTAATGAGATCAATAAAATTATGAAATCAATCTATTTGAAAAAGCTATTTGGTGGTATCTCCAAAACGGCCGTAAAATAAATGAATGTTCCTAAGACACGGAAAACGGAAACTTTACGCGCGAGTCAGACTTACATTTGACTGTTTTTCTTTGTTATATCCAAGTACGTCGAAAAAAAAAGTCATCATTAAACAACAGATATCTTTAATTCTTCACATAGGAACCAACACATACTGCTCTCGCTATAAATCTTTGGAAAGATATACAACATCGCAAAGGGTAAACAAAACGTTAGCATTTATCTGATGCGAAAGCAAATTATGTTTACGAACGTGCTGACAAATATAATTTTCATTTATATCAGTTTAGAACGTAGTTGTGCAATATTTATGAGAACATTAATTAAAGGCTTGCATATTTATAATAGTTTAGTTAGCTCGTAGGACTGATGGCCATTGGGGCAGAAACGTTATCGAGTGGAGACCACGCACCGGAAAACGCAGTTAGGGATGACCTCCAACGATGCCGGTGGCATCTAATCGCTGGTTATGGAAGTCTATGGAGAAGGCCTTTGTTCAGCAGTGGACGTTCTTTGGCTGATATGATGACACGGAACAGTGAATATCTTGGTATTTTCTACATGCTTCTCGCACATAGCTCATGCGAATTGTAGCTGCTTAACCGCACAAAAACTAGGTAAAAAGTAATGCTCTTTTCTAAGTAGTAGTGAGAACTGGTACGGCTTAAATCACGTGCAAATTTTGGGTATACCCGATTAGTACCGAACTCAACCGAAACCCTTATTCATAAACCATATACCCATGAACCACCAAAATATGCACAAGAGTAGAGCGGTGTACACTTTTAGACCTACTCGTGAATGTCACTCAAGAAAGTCATTCTAAATGCTTTGGAAATGATTATTACGTATCAAAACTTCGACGGGAACTAAGCTGCAGGGCAAAAGTTATGTATACTTCGACATTTAGGTAGATTAAGACTTCATCATAATATATACGGTAGCAGGTATACAAGGTCCTAAAATGATAAATGCCCACACTTATCTCCGTGTTCAGTGCATTACACACATTCAGAATTTATTAGCAACGTTTGGGTTTTGTCTCGAAATTTTTTGCCAATTTTTCTTGTTTATCTTCATGGTTTTGCTCTTTATGGTGTCAGCAGATGTTGGTTTATGGGAAATACTGTCATCGGTGAAGTATGAGTGTATGATAGAGAATATATTCAAACAGTTTATTATAGTCCTTTGCTGGGTATTTTAACAACACGTGTATATTCTTATATATTAAAATAGTGACGACATCAAGGATTCTGGATTCCGTGTGGTGTCCGGATTAAGAACATAGCACCACTACATCCCCTCACGTGGGAGTCGTAAAAAGCAATAAAGAGAATTAAAACAGAGTGGCAGTGGACGTCCTATGGCTAATGATGATTACAACTATAAATTGTTAATTATAATTATACTCTTTGTCTTACTTTTCTTTAAATCAGCATCCAAGCAGGTACACAAAGAAAAAATAAATCTTTTATTCCAAGTTTAGCATCAAAATTCGACCATGCAAATAGCTTTTTGAAATGTAAATGCGTCGGCCGTGGAAAAGGGTCTCAAATACACCCCGAGGAACTTTTTGCCGTTTAGCAAAAAGTAGAGATTTAAAGGATTTACGCAATTGCACACAGATTTCTTATAGCCTTGAAACGGTGATTTATATCTTGGTGATGTTAAATTCGTTTTATTCCGTGTGCTATCCTTATTTAGAATATAGCACCACTTCATATTCTCCCGTGGATATCGTAAAATATGACTAAGTGACTCTTTACCACATGGATGGGCAGCAGCGCCTCGTCTGTGACACAGTAGCTATACTGTGCCTGCCAAGCGTGGTGAGTATTGGCAAATGCCCCCCTAATGGCCAAACAAACAATAAGGCGTTTTGTTGTTGTGGTGACCTATGAGGGAGGTCTTTGTTCAGCAGTGGACTTCTTTCGGCTGATATGATGATGATAATAGTGATGTCTGCGGTGTCTGTATTAAGAATATAGAACCACGCGATCTTCTCCCGTCGATGTCGTAAAAGGCAAACAAGGGACTCTTCAAGGGAACAATAGCCATACTGCACTCGCCAACCCGCCAGCTAAGCGAGGCGAGTCCTGGCAAATTGACTCAAAAAGAATGACCACACAGTGGACGTTCCTTGGCTGTAAATAACAAGAAATTAATATAACCCTAGTCAAGCCCTTGGTAATCCACTATACAGTGCATCCAGCTCATTTGAATTTCGTTTCAACTGCTTTTAAAGCTGTTTTTGTTGCCCCGTTGCGCACGTAAGTATTCTTACCAAGCCTGTCTACGCCTAATCGTGGCCTTTGACATAAGTATAACACAATGCCGGCTCGTGACTCTAAAACCGATTAACATTTTTTCGCTATAAATTGTGGAGTAAAACTTCAATTACTTCCGCAGCAGGTAGCTTAAATTTGAATGAATGACAAAAACTCGGTTTACTGGCCTTTAATATGCAGGGTTTTGCTCCCAGTTTAGATGAATGTTCCGGAAGTTTTATTATATCAGTCCACAAGCGTCTCTTGCCAAGCATGGGTTTTTTAATGACCACTTATAGGAAAGATAGCAATAATCACCTTGCTTAGCGGGTGTATTCAATTTAGGCATGTTGGGTTCTACATACAAATTATTCTGCTGTCCATCGGCGTATAGAAAATAATTGAATCATTTTTAATACAACATGGTGACGATATGATCATGTCATTTGCCAGGGGGTAAGCGTCATTTCTGCCCATAAATAATGCTAAGGCATCCCAGCACTACTCTTGCGTGGTAGCACACTGCACCTCACCTCGAGGCATAAAGTTGTTTAATCTCTTAGGTAATCATTTCATTCATTTCACTAGCTACAATGCCCTTCTATCCGGAGTACAATAATAACTTAAACACCACTTTTTCGCAACGAATATCTGCCACTGGCGTGGTATGTACCTAACTTTCGTATTATTGACCCGGTGGAGTTACATCATGTAATTCCGTCCCGGAGAAGGACGGAGGGGTATGATGGACTTCTACCGGCTAAAACCAACGGAGCGATCATCTTCGGCACCGAAGCGAGGCTTCAGGACCTCAATACAATCACATTATTAGAATCAGCCATTGATGCCCCGCCTTTAGTCACATCTCGGATGGGATAACTGTAAAGCGGTCATCCCCCTCTAGCAGTGGGGAGACAATTGTAAACAGGCCGCTCCCCAGGCCCATCTCAGGGAGAATGTAAAGAAGCCCACAAAGCCCTGCTCTGCGGTCTCCTTCTAGACTATGACGCTATCACAGAAGGAAACTTCTGCAATCCCCTGCAGAACTCCATAGGTTATATCCCTCTGCTTTACGCTACCGTCCCTGCCAACGCAGCAAACTTACCTAGCACGCAGGTAAGCCCCTAAGTATGATGCCTTGTAGATATGACGGGTACCAGTGGTAGACTTGTGCCCCCTAAGCGCACCCCACGGGATAGGGTACAAAACGTTAACGATATCAAGTCTGACAGCCAACGCCGACCCGTCCCGCCGGGACACCACCTGCTCCCATAGCGAGCGGACGCAAAGAATCGCGTCGATGGTGTTCCGCCGCTGCCGGAAGCCATGCTGGCTGTTGGCCAACTCGCGACAGGAGCTTAACGAGTTTTGGGGTAATTATTCTCTCGAATAGCTTCGTAGCCCCGTCGAGCAGGCAAATACGCAGAGGGAGACTCCAAGGACTTTCCTTCTTTCCTGATGAAAACCAGTCCGGCTTCCTTCCAGCAGGTCAGTAACACGCTGTGATAGAGACAGCTGGAGATTATCCACCACAAACGGTCCCTAACAGTCTGCAAGAAGTAATTATTACTATTTTTTTATTTTTTTTATTGATGTTGTGGAAATAACACTATTTAGAAAGATAATAACTTATTTATTATATAGCAAACGGATTACAAATAAAAGTGCGCGCGGTCGTAATCGTAACAGTATTCAGTACAAGAAGGGAAGAGGTGCCACACGCGGCAGGATACGGAACTAACTTATTTTTTAAATTATGGTATAGTACAATGTCTATATTAGATTTTTCCAACAGATGTCCAGTGGAAATTCTACATGGAACTTCCTTCGCCCAGGGGAGGGTGAAGGGGTATGACTCCTACTCGCTAAATCCACTGGAGCGGTCATCTTCGGCACCGAAGGAGGGCTCCAGGTCCTCGTAAGATCACACTAGAGCCGCCCATTGGTGCCACGCCTTTAGGCACATCACGGAGGGGATGACTGTAAAGCGGTACTTGTACACGCCACTGTTACTGATTAAAGCTGCGTTTGCCACGATCAAGCCTTATAGATGACCATTCAATACAATCGATTTAACTCAATCATAAAAAGTGTTGTGAACCAATTTTGCGGGAGCCTGTGGCTAGTTATGGATCGCGATAAATGGATTGATGAGGATGACATAGAAACCGGACATGTGCGAGTTGAACTCGCGTGGAGAGGGTTCCGTACGATGAATATGTTATCTTTAGGTACGTGAATTAACGGATACCTGCAAATGTAAGTTTATACGCGCAATATTCAAAGATTCACCATGTTATTTTAACACTATAGACGTTTTATAGGTTTTCCTACAACAGTTCAGTATTTAGGCCCTAACAGACATTTTTACATGTCTTATTGAAACAATGGAGGGGATTCCACTACATGACAACCTCTGAGAAGAAATGCCGGAAGAAACTCAGGGCTTGGAGCTTTTGTATAATTTTAGTTCTTTTTTAGAGTTCCGAACGTCCGAAGTAAAAAACGGCGGACCCCTTATAGGATCACTCGTGTGTCTGTCTGTCTGTCAAAGCCAATTTTCTCCGAATCAACTGGACTGATTAATTTGAAATTTGGTACACATATGGATTTCTGCGACCCAAACACGCACGTGTAACGTAAATAAATGAAATTTTAATCTGGGGGTCACTTTTGGGGGTCAATATAGAAAATTAAAAAATAACGTTTAACAAACTATACCGTGTAACATATGTAATGGAAGGGCTTATGGTGAGGGTCTCAAATGTATATAATATATAATTTTTAAAGTTATTTAAGAAAATTGACCATTCGCACCTTATCTCCGAAACTAATGAGTCTAAAATTTTGAACAATAAAATATAGGTAATAGCTCTTTACCTATAGATTACAGGAAAACTTATAAGAAGTCTATGGTCTTAAAATAACATGGTAAATCTTTGTATTTGTTGCGTGTAATTGAACCCGTGAGACGTAGCGCAGAATAGCAAGAAAGCTCTTGGTATTCAGCTACAATACTAAAGGTGTAGTATTGATGCTTTTTTCAAAACTAGAGGCTCAGGTAGTTTCGGAGATAAGGGGGGAATGGTCAATCTTTGCCTAATTTCTTAAATAACTTTAAAACTGTTTAATTTAAAAATTATAAAATAAATATATTTGAAACCCTCACAATAAGCCCTTCCATTTACCAAATTTCAACTTAATTGGTCTTGTAGATTCGGAGCAAGTTGGCTGTGACAGACACAGACACACAAGGGATCCTATATGGGTTTCGCCGTTTTTTTTCGGTTTTTTCCTTCGGACGTTCGAATCCTAAAAATGCTTTATTATAAATAAACTTTAGAAACAGGAAGCCCAGCTGTTTCAGAACAAATCAGACCGTAAGTGTCTTATATAATGCACACATGAAATTCTACACCATGATAAAGAATCAAATATTCAGGAAACATTTGCTGTGAGTCACAGATGGTGCCGCCGTAGTGTTGCGACTGTATATCGATAATTTAGGAATATCTAGTGTGGATTTATTAGAGTGAAGAAATGACGATATTTGCCTGCAATGACCAAATGTATCGTGTCAAAAAGACACGAGTTATTTGAAGCGGAACTTCTTTTGGTGTGTATCTGATTTTATGAAACGAAAATGTGTAACGATGGAGAAACAACGATAAATGCATTTATATAGGGCCTGGCTGTGAAAGAATGAGATAAAACACGTTTCTATATATTTTCCCATTGTAGATCAATCGGTCTCTCTATCTCTCTCTGTTTGCCACCTCCATAGTGTATTCATCTCATTCTCCGTGTAGTGTAGTAATGCCATTAATCTTTATAAAGAACAATAAAGGCCTAAGAATTGGTCCCTCACTTACCTCAGAACGCTTGTGATATAGGCCACATTCAAAATGGCTAATCTGATCACGTATGCCATTTTTCCCGTGACTGAGTAGTCTAGGGTCATAATTGGCTCAATCGAACAACCTCCAGGAGTCAAAGTAGATCACATCAACTTGGTGCATGTCGCCTAACTGAGTCGAGATGATCAACAAGTCACCAGAACTTATTAAATTGATATGTAAATGTATAAAGACTTATAGCTTATATTCACAAAAATATTTAACACTCTTATAACAATTATCTCAATTGATACGACCGAAAATACTAATCATATAAAATGTAATAATCAAAATAGTAATACCTATCACGTATGGTTCCGGCTCAGAATACCACCACCCCATCTCCTCCCGTGGGTGTCGTAAAAGTCGATTAAGGGATTACCCGAAGGATGGGCAGCAGCGTCCCTCGATTACATTAACAACTCAACTGCGATCGCCAACCCACTTGCCAAGCGTGGCGATTATGGCAAAACCCCCCAATGAGCCCACAACAAACCCATATCGGTCGTTGTGGCGATCTTTGGGGGAGGCCTGTGTCCAGCAGTGGACTTCATTCGGCCGAAATGATGATGATGATCATGATCACGTTATCTTTGTAGTTTCTTGCCAGCTCTTCTCTATAGGAATGACTTTTTAAAACGTGCACCTTAGCTTTTGACCTTTCTTAAGGCCTATTTGAATTTAAAGCTTTAAACTAACCTAACAAAGAATAAGCCAAGTTGTCGTCCTTCTTCCGTGAATTTAGCAAGAGATATTGTGCAGTCACGTGAAGGCTTTTCTGGGCATTCATTTTTAAGAATGCCTTTAAATTGTTTGAAATTCAAATGTTTCCATCCAAATTCTCGCAAATTTATTATTTGCGGCATAGCATACATAAACGTAACGTGGTTGGAAGGTGTTTTCATTAGTAACTCTAGGCGTAAATGTAAAATCCAAAAATTACAAACCAAAAATTAGGCTCAGCTAATTAAAAATACTCCTAAAATTAACAACACAACTTGCACTAGAAAGTTTTATTTAGCCCATAAAACTTTCTAGTGCATGTTATATGTAAATTAGTTTCAAATACTTTGTAAAGTTTAATTAACCGAAACTTTGATCATTTTAAACAACAATTGATGTTTGTTTTAATTAATTAACTAAATGTAAGGTTAGTTCAATTAATTGCGTTTAATATTTTATTTGGTTATAGTGACTTGGAATAAAAATATGTTTAAAGTGTATAGTGTGGTGCATAGCTTTTTATGGTCATATTACTTCTTTTATGTTATTATTCAACACATCAGCCTAAGAACATCCAATGCTTCGAACAATGGCAACCCCCATAGATTTCCACAATTGTGTCATAATTTTGAGGACAATTTGCCAGTACTGTACCACAGAAGGGACGCTGCTGCCCATTCTTCTAGTTTAGAGTCGCCTTTTATGACATCCACAGGAGGAGATGCAGTGATGCTGTGTGCTTAATCCGGAAACCACATCTACCGTCGATTAGTATATCTTATTATCATTATAAATGTCAAAGAATGTATGTTTAGATGTTGGAGGTTCCGTCATGCTCACATGGCTGAACTGATTGCGTCATATAATACAGTATCCGATACTTTTACTTTGAATTATATATAAAAACTAACTATATTTATTAAGTCGGGTGGGGCCCATAAATATAACTCGTTGGTCTGCATGAACCATGGTTGAGGCATACCTGGCCCCGCCTGACTTTTTTTTGTGGTTTTAATATCGTATAGAATTTTGAAGTCGGTATTTTTTTGTCATAAAGATTTAGTTGTTTCTTTTTAGTGTAAATAAATGTAAGAACTTTTCCCAATCTGGTATCCGTATCTAACACTAAAATAATTCTAAGAATCGAAACTATTACGACATCATCTAGGTAAGCGCAGTCAAATTTAACCTGTTTAAAAAACACTCAATCAAATGTAATGAAATTTACATGGGACCAATCCTAAATCATTCTACACCTATTAAGAAGAAGAATCGGTTTACAAATCTCGGAGTAATCGGTGTATTAACATAAAAGAAAACGCTTCGAATTGAGAACCTCCTCCTTTTTGAAGTCGGTAAATATCTATTATCACACAATTTTAATTTCATGGGTGATGGATAGTTGTATAATAATAGAATAGATCAGAAGCTTTTGGTTCTACGGTGGAAGTTTACGGAGCTTTTAACATCATTATGCGTACACACTCGTACCGTTTCACATTTGTAGACATATCGGCCTGATCTTGAGTTTTCGTAACTACCAGTAATTGAGGTTGAGAGGTCAGTTATCAACCACTGCATTACTTAAACAACCGAAAGATAACAAATGGCTTCCATTGTAGGCAATATGAAAGACAGGTAGGTATACAAAAAACATACAAAATAAATAAAAAAGTTAGTGCCATTGAGCTGTAAAAAAGCATGATTCAGCAAATGTATGTAATAAATCTGGTGATATAAGAATTGAGAAATAGGGCTGGTGTAGATAATTAACAAAAGAGCGTGAAAAAGTGGGTTGAATAACTATGTAATGCAACAAAAAATGAGTTAGAAAAACTGTTCAAATATAACGATATTAATACACCAACGGTACGCTTAATCTGCTGATTATCAACGGTTCCGCTCTAGTTACTCGTCATTTAATTACCAGAAAACAAAACCGCGCGGTAAAAAAATATTGATATAACTTTGGAAAATAACTATAGACCAAGCAATGGCATTCCATTTTGCTTATTATTTATTAACGGAATGAAAGTTTACATTTAGTAATTTTTTTATAAAATCTAGGTAATATATGCGTTTCGTTTGATCTTACTTTGAATAAGCCAAGATTTAGCTTATTAGTTGGATGGTATCAATCTTGATTCTGAATCATAAGGTCCTGGATCTTGAGGCCTGTTTTAGATTCTGTGTTTTAGGAAATCTCGATTCGCTCTTCCTTTCAGGTTTCCCACTTACATTCGCGCTATAAATCCCATTCATTAATCTTCTTCCGCTCATAACTTCATCATTCTATAATCATATTTTTCTCTATTTTTATCACTACGTCTTAACCATATTTGTCGATATAAAAGGACGTTCCCCATAACTATCGATAAATCTTCTTATCCATCGACGGTCAACCCTGTTTAATACAATCAAAATGTAGATCTTATTCAAATTCTGCGTGTTACGATAGTACGACGGACAGTGTCCCGGACTGCCGGGAGTTTTTGCAAGTTGCCAACTACTGTGGGAATTTTCATCAAATGCAAATGCATTGTGGGATGCCTAGCTAAAGGCTGACGTCCAGCGGTAGATGAATTTCAAGAGACAATCGTTTCACTTATGTTAATGCTGTAGTTACCTTTTTATTTCTAAAACAGTTTCAAGGATGTCACTTAATCTCTTCCGTGTCTCTACCATATTTTACACACATACAGTCTACAGACGAACAGGCTGTATTGCTGACAGGGTAGAATGCCCGTACATCCCACATTTTTGCGCAGAAATATTTATAGCAGCACCTACCAGCATGAGGTGTTAGTAGTAATTATACTGCACACTTTTGTATGTGATTATGAGTCTAGATTTAAGTAAATGTAAATGGCTGTCTGCATTCATGTCAGGTTTGATTCCCGCATTGAACAAGAGTCTCCCACCCTACACGCTCGGGAGCTGAGTGTTTGGGCGTATGAGGTTTCTATACAATATACCCACGATACCAAGGAACAACCGGTGCCATCGTATAAAAAGACCACTAGCATAGGATAAAAAGCTAATCTGGTTCAAACTGATGATAGATAGATTGTAGGTTCAAATCCCTCCCACAGCTAATGGCCTGAATTAATTTATATGTGAAGAGTAATTCCTAATGTTTACAAAGACACCCAGAGAGCGTGGTTATGTGGAGATTGAATCTACAAAAAAAATTCCAGTCGGTTTGCTTACGCTTATGTTAATGGGTCGCGAGAACTGTGAGAGAATAAATTTTAAGACTCATCAATCGATGACTCGGATTCAGGCTTTGCTACAATTTGAACCAATTAGCACACAAGCACATTTAGATTAGTTCAAGAGGTAACAAGAATACCAGTAGCGTGATACTTGTGTGCGGCCCAATGAATAGCGAACTCTGCACCCCCAGCCATAAGAGTAGAAGAAACATCGTGGTGTTTAAGCTTGTAAGAATACGGTATGCCACGCCTTTCCCCAGGGCGGAGGTTGTTCTTGAAGATTTCTCAAAGACAATAAAAAGTCGTGTTAAACCAACGTTGCAGTCAAGTGAGTAACCAGTAGTGTTTAAACTTTAGAAATTACTGTATTCAGGTTAGAAGGGCAGTGCAGTTAGTAAAATTACTGAGCATAAAAGACTAAATAACTCATGTCTCGAGGTGACAAGAACAGTTTGGTACCACGCAGGACTGGTTTTGAGTAGCATTACAGTTGTTATGGGCAGACGTGAAGCTTACCGCCAAGTTTATCTTGCTCTTCTCGTCACTTCTATGAATAAACATAATATTGCGGAAAAATCTCATTGCTGAATTAAAACAATTTCAGAATGAGAGAGGCTAGGCCTTAGTCCACCACGCTGGCCTAGTATGGGTTGGCAGACTACTCACATCATTGAGAACATTTTTGAGCGCTCTCAGGTGTGCAGGTTTCTTCACGATGTTTTCCTAAACCGTTAATGCAAGTAATATTCAAATTATCATCCGCACATGAATCAGAACAGTCTGAGGTGTGGGCCGACTCAGACCCACCAGTATGGAAGGCAAGCGTTCAACCACTAAGTTGGTTGACTAATGCTCAAAGCGTGCCCTATATGGGGGCCGAGCGGCGGATCCTGGTCGATCGGATTGGGCAAGATCTCTCTCTGCTGGCAGCCGGCAGTAGTGTCAGCTATGTTGGTAGAGCATGAAAACTGGAATTCAGTGGTCTCCTTCTGTTAAAGCGTCATGCTCCAGAAAGAGACCGCGGAGCGACATCGGCAGAGGGTCGATCCTGCTCGAAAAAGGAGGAGACGGCGCCGGGCTAACACCGCCCTGGCGCCTAATTACTAAACGCCTGAAACTCCTGCCGTCGCTATAAGACGGGGGGCCTCTGAGTTCGCGGGTGCGTAGATTGGGGAATCTGCGTGCCCACATCGAGTGGCCTACAGGAAGACGATGGCGCACATGTGGTCACGTGCCTCGGTATGCGCAGCACAGCATAGCGCACAGGGACGCTTCGGGGGGCTTCCATGGGGCAGGGTGACTTGCTTTACAGTCACCCTCTCCGAGATGTGCCCATACACAGGGCACCAGGGGGCAGCACTATTATGGTCATATGAGGACCTAGAGGGGATCCCTTAGGTGCCAAAGATGATCGCTCATGTGGTTCTAACCAGTAGGAGTCTGGCATGCCCCTTCGCCCTTCCCCGGGGCGAAAGAAGTTCATGTAGAATTTCAACTAGGTCCAATAAAAAAAGGATGGTTGACTTTACGCAGAACAAATCAATGAATTTAATAATTACTTTAGTTTAACCACCAAGCAGTCCCTGCTTTTGCAATTCAACCCAAGGCCTCAGTTAACTGCCATGGTTACAACCATTAGACTAGATTAGTTATGAGAACACATTTGAATGTTATACATTATGAAACCCTTAGAAGCGTAGTAACATAAAGCACAGATTAGAAGCATTATGTAGGTTAATGCAGAGATTGCTCATTAAAACGTAATTTAAACCAGGATGGAATGTCATGCATGATAGTGCCAACATTACAAAGTGGTGTCTCAAATTCAATTCATACTGTTGTTGTCAATAACAGTATCTACTATTTCTCCGTGATAATTATAAAAGGCGGTGAAGCTGAAACTTAATAAGTGATTATATTATCAAAAAAACAACGAACTTTAATCTGCTTAATTTTTAAGAAAACTAGCCTGTGAAATGTTTCAAGTTCCCAGGTGTGCAGATTGGGGGATCTGCGTAATCATACCGAACAACTTATGGGAAGACGGCGCAGCACAGCGCATGGCGAGGCGTGGGGGGCTCCTTTACAATCCCTCTCCACAATGTGCTTGGTGGGATGGCCTCTTTACAGTCGGCTCCCCGCCACTAGAGCGGATGACCGCTTTACAGTCATCTCCTCCGAAATGTGCTTAAAGGCATGGCACCAATAGGCGACTCTAGTTTGGTTGTATCGAGGACCAGGAACACGTTTTCGGTGCTGATGATGATCACTCCGGTGGCTTGGCCCGATGAGGCCGGCGGGATACCTCAACCCTTTCCTGGGGCAGAAGATGTATATGACTTATTTCCACTGAGTAAAAAAAATATTCGTGTGGTGTCCGGATTAAGGATATAGCACTACACCATCTCATCCCGTGGATGTGAAGGCGACTAAGGGACTTTATACCAGAGGGATCTGGTATAAAGGGATCTGTGGAGCAGCAGTTATCCTGCGCTCACCAACCCACCTGCCAAGCGTGATTAGTAATGGCAATTTCCCCCCAAAATGGTGACACACGGCATGTAACAGGTCGGTGTAGAAGTTCGTTGGGGTGGCCTTTGTATGGCACTAGACGTCCATTGCCTGATATGGTGATGATGGTGAGTAAGAAAAAGGACACTCAGCTTGGCCGTGTGGTTCTGGTTAATGAAGAGACCTCTCTATCCATGGTTGTTGTAAATAAAATGGGACATGTGAGAGTTGAACTTGCGTGGAGAGAGTTCCGAAATTTGCTGAATATATTGTCTATTGTTAAATTTGGTCTTGTACCAATAACTTATCCCAAAAAAAAATAGCATCGTAGTTGAAAAACATGTTCTCCGATACATTCCAACTGCAAACGTAAGTTTGTACGCACAATATTGAAAGATTTGCCATGCTATTTAAAAACCATTTTAGGCTCAGTAGTTTCGGAGATTATGGGGGGACGGTCAATTTTCGTCTACTTTCTTAAAATAACTTGAAAAGTATATTTTATAAAATTATAAAATAAATACTTTTGCGACCCTTCCATTCCATGGCAACAAGCCCATCCATTTCGTATGTTACACAATACAGTTTGCAAATCTTAATTGTTTAATTTTCCATATTTCCGCGTAAAAGTGACCCCATATTCAAAATTCATTTATTTACGTTACACGTACGTATTTGGGTAGCAGAAATCCTTATGTGTACCAGATCTTAAGTTAATCGGTCCCGCAGATTCGGAGCAAATTAGCTGTGACAGACGGACAGACAGACGGACACGAGTGATCCTATATCGGATCCGCCGTTCTTTCCTTCGGACTTTCGGAACCCTAGAAACGACTAAGTGTTCATATCAAGAGGACGGGCAGCAGCATCCTCCAGTGTGCTATGAACAACACTGCGATCACCAATATGTCTGCCACACGTGGTTTACCATTCATTGTAACGTTGCTATTCAGCAGTGCATGTTCGTGGTATAATATAAAAGACATACAGCTATTCCACCTTGTGATAGGTTTATATTAGCTTTAGAGCATTTCATTTTATCCCTTGCAGTGGACAGTCAGCTCACAAAACGATCCAAATGCCTCCGGAACTCATTCTTCTATTCACATTGCTGGCGACTCAGCCTTTTAATTCATTTCCATATGAAAGTGGTTGAGCTTTAGAGTATGAATAACATAAGCTGTAGAGATTATTGTTTCATTGCAAACAGGTGCAGCACAAGACACGTTTCCTATAAATGTGTAGACCATAAGTTTTAAAGACGTTATCCGTTTTTATAAGTATATCATTATTTCATATTTTTGTAACTTAATGTGTATTTTGGGAGGTTTTGCCAGTACTCACCTCTTTTGGCACATGGTTTGGTAAGCGCAAAATGGCTAATCTTCAACAGAAGCAACGCTGCTGCCCATCCCTCTGTAATTGGACGCTGTGGAAACCTATGGGGGAGGCTGACATGATGATGATGACATTTTAACCACCAAATCTATCACTTAAAATGGCCCACCGATACATTTCGGGAATAATGACGTATTGAGCATCATTAGACACGGAATTTCACATCTCCTGATGTTTTCATCAGCAAAACAAATATTTATATAAAAAGAGTAGCCCGCGTAGACCATGCAGTTCATGTACAATTCAACGAACTATGGACGTCATGAGCTTTATAAACCTTCAACGAATTCTCAGGTTATAAAAACTGGCTAACTGCCACAACTTAGAAGTTGCTTAAACTTTCCAGGGTTTATTTGAGTTCATCACAAGCTGTAATTTATTTTTTATTGTATATAAAAGTTTTCCACTAGTAACTGATTGGAAACCAGTTACTAGTGGAACTGTAAGCATACGAGACCGAATCAGAAATGAAGAGATCTGTAGAAGATCTAAAGGCAAAAAATTCTGGAGTCGAGACTCGGACAATGCAGCGAGGGACGGCCTCAAATGAGTTGGACAGATGATTTTGGTGAAAGTCACTGGGAGTAGTTTGATGTGGGTGGCATGTACCTGGTATTTGTAGAAATCTATAGCGGAGGCCTTTGTTCAGCCTGAAATGATGATTATGATGATGAAGATTGATGAAGAAGTTCATATTGCCACTGTATGTTTCTCTTCATCCTGTTCATATATGTCGTAAATGGTAACTAAACGACTATTTTAATCACCAGTGCGTTTCCTTACCAATTAGAGCTTAACAATATACTCTCATGACAGTTTATTGAAGCAATCAGTTAGAGTAGACGTATCTTTAGTTATAGACGTTAACAAGCTATCACGAGGCGCCCTCTACAGCTTATTCATACTCTCAATTGAACGTACTATGTTCATGAAATGAAAAGGATTGATGTGTAAATTATAGGTGATTGTACTATTGTTTAGTGTAATAAAATGACGACGGTGCAGTAGCCAATCACTCGGCTTTTTACTCTACTTGTCGCAAGTTCAATCCTCGAACGAAATAATTACTTATTTATATTATTCCAGGTTTGTGCATGAAAAAATTATGTTTAAGCTAGAAATTAATATGGTAACAATATTCATTCTTCCAGTGTCCGGATTAAGAATATATCACCACTTAATGTGTAAGGAGGACTAAGGTACTATATATCATAAGGATGGGCAGCAGCGTCCCGTCTGTAGTACAGCAGCTATTGTGCGCTCACTAACCTGCCTGACACGCGCGGTAAGTACTGGTGAGTTACTTAGTCGCCTTTTACAACATCCAAGGGAGGACGGAGTGATCCTAAATTCTTAATCCGGACACAGAACGGAATAAGTAGGTTCTTAAATATCGGGAGAGGGCCGATCCCGCACGGAGAAGGACGAGACGGCGCCGGGGCAACAACCGTCCCGGCTCCCAAGTCCAACACGCCTGAGCCCCCTGCCGTCAATGCATGGTGCGGGACCACGGGGGTCGCGGATGCGCAGATTAAGGAGTCTGCGTACTCACACCGAGCGACTCCCGGGAAGACGGTGGCGCGCACGTGATCATGTGCCGCCGTGTGCGCAGCACAGCGCAAAGTGAGGCTTGGGGGATCCTTTACAATCCTCCCCGAGAAGTGCCTGGGGGGGCGACCTTTTTACAGTCGCCTTCCCTCCGCTATAAGGGGTGACCGCTTTACAGTCATCCCCTCCGTGATGTGCCTAAAGGCGTGGCACCAATGGGCGGCTCTAGTGTGATCTTACGAGGACCTGGAGCCCCCCTTCAGTGCCAAAGATGACCGCTCCAGTGGTTTTAGCCAGTAGGAGTCCGGCATACCCCTTCGCCCTTCCCCGGGGCGAAGGAAGTTCCATGTAGAATTTCCCCTGGACACCAATAAAAGAAAAGGTTCTTAAATATATCATATAAATTACATTTTTAAATGAATAGAATAGAATATAACACATTGTACACCAAAATAATAGGAATGATTATTTACAACAGTTAGCGTGCGCAGTGGGCGGTATTATCAAAAGCGATCATTTACAGTCAACCTTTGGATGTATTTAAAAGTAGAGAAATAAATACATTCAGGTAGCTTGTGGTGTACTGAATAATGATATATAGTCATTCTTAAAGTTTGCGAATTGAATACATGATTTTAAATATCAAAATAATATTCTGACTAACCTCGACGTTTCGATAAAGTTGTATACCAACCTCCGTATAAGCAAATATATTATCTATACCAACTTGCATATTAATACATTTATACCATAAATGAATAATCTAATTGTGTATATATATATATATATATTCATTTATGGTATAAATGTATTAATATGCAAGTTGGTATAGATAATATATTTATATCTATATATATATCACTTTCTTCTATATTCACTTTCTTTCTTGGATATATATCACTACTCGTGACCACGGTCAATGCAACTTGAACGTCGAGGTTAGTCAGAATATTATTTTGATATTAATCTGTGCGCGAATTTCGACCGAATGAAGTCCACTGCTGGACACAGGCCTCTCATATATGATATAATGTAATATTTCTGGTTCAATATTGGATATTAAGTCAATGAAAGAGACGATGATGTTCTCTTACCATTATTAGAAATGTTTGTAAATGATTGACCTTTGCATAAATGCATGCATGAAAACAAGGTAAATATATTGAGCCCTTAGAATCATATCACCCAGACAGATAATATGGACACCCAATGCGTAACCCTATTAACGATGACGGATATGACACCATTCGTCAGGCAGCCAGTTAATGCTCTGTCATTTCCGTCTGAACGTTGCTGCCGAAAAACAATTCGTTGAGACGATCTGTTATGATTAGTGATGTGCCGGATATCCGTATCCGTATCCGCGGATATTTGAGGGAGAAATAAGATCTGTTTCCGTATCCGCTACTCTATGGCGGATCTTGAATGCATCTTCTATAATCTAAATTTCCCGACGTATGTGAAATTTTAAAGATAGGTAGCAATAAAATACTCATCAATTTGAATTACTTTACATTTCTTAAAATCACAAATTTCGCTAATTCATTTCAAAAATCACATAGCAATTTAATAGGTATATACACATTACCAAAAAACGCAAACGAAAACTACGCTATGCTGTGTCATAATAAGCTATAAACAAAATCACGCGCATTTCAAGTGAAAACACTGCGTTTCTAACGCAAAACGTCAACTGTCGACCCAAGGTCACGCGCACCAGCGCCGACAGAGTACGAAAGTTGAGGTCCGTATACGTATTCGCGGACCGAGATACTAATGATCCATATCCGTATCCGTATCCGTGGATATGCATTTTTAACAATCCAAACAATCCAGTACATCTCTGGTTATGAGACGAAAATGGCTCAATATAACAACATTTTTCTGTGTGTGTGAGAACGCAAGTTGCAAGCACGCTGTTGACGAACACATGAATAGTGTTAAGGCTGTACGCGTTTCCCACATCGATCGGCCCGTAAAAGATTTTTATTTTCCATGTCATTATTCTTCTAATATTCCGTCTCACTCTTATTCCCATGTGGATGTCGTAGAAGGCGACTAAGGGACGCTAAACCAGCGGGATGCGCAGCAGAACACTTGAGTGAGCATGACATACCAAAACTGCCAACAAAACAAAATAAAAAAGCAACCCACATGGTTCTCGGATTGCCCGTACAAATCAAAATAAATTGAATATATAAAAAAAAGGAATTAAATTAATTTAAACAAGTCATTAAAGTAATTTAAACAAGTCATTAAAGTAATTTAAACAAGTCATTAAAGTAATTTAAACAAGTCATCAAAGTAATTTAAACAAGTCATTAAAGTAATTTAAACAAGTCATTAAAGTAATTTAAACAAGTCATTAAAGTTATTTAAACAAGTCATTAAAGTTATTTAAACAAGTCATTACTGTAATTTAAACAAGTCATTAAAGTAATTTAAACAAATATAGAATAATAAATAAATGTAAAATAAATGTCATGATAGAATAATGGAATGTCATTATATGAATTAATAGAATCCATTATAGGTAATAATGACGTAATTTAAATGTCAACATAAAAAAATGGCAATTGTAATTGATAAATACATCAAAAACCAAAAATGTCAGTATAGGCCTATGAAAATTAGAGCAGCTAAATCCAAGCATTTTTGTCGTCCATATACTCTGTAACTTTATAGAAACCCTTTCTACACAGCTTCTGCTTTATAATAGACTCATTTTTTTAATATGACTTGGGTTTTTATTGTAAAAACGCACAGATTGACATGTAAATAATTTGGTTATCTACAAGCTAATAGTAGCTATACTGCGCTTACCAACCCGCCTGCTAAGCGTGGTGAGCACTGGCAAATTCCCCCCAAAATGCCGACACATTTGTGGATATCTGAGAGGGTGCCCTTTGTTCAGCGGTGGCCGTTTGTGGACGTTCTTTGGCTGATATGATAATAATTATGATTCTAAAATTGAAACTTGAGTGTGTGTGTGAAAAGTGAGCCGTCGCCGGACGTTTGGAAGTTATCACAACTTTATTTGTTTCTTTTTTCAAATTCATTGCGAAATAACTTTATGTATACAAGTAAGAAATACAAAGATACACATCAGCTCATAAACATAAATAAATTAATAGTACTCCCAATGATAACTACAATGAATGGTCATATTGATTCGATTATTTTGCCATACTTAGGACATTTGAGTGAACATAGCATACCTAAAACATACCGTGCTCTTGATATCCACCTGATGACATCCTGATCTAAGGTCCGTATTACAGAACGATCCTTAAGTCCAGTTTGATCTTTAATCACCTGATCACTGTTTAAGTATAGAATCTGTACTAGAGTATCGGTCATATTCCAGAACGGTAATCAATCTAAACTCAGCTGAGACAAGATTCAAATCACGCCTCAAGCACATATTACTCATTGTCTATGCATCAGCCTGTTTTCGATTACGATTTATTTCCATTACCAACTTTGTTCCGATCTGCGTAGAATAAGAAGCAATGAAATGTACCTCAAAAACCCTATTAATTAAGAAATATAGATATTCACAAACTAGTTCCTCTTCACATACAAGGTTTATTTTTAATAGAGTTTTTTACATAAGTACTAGGTACCTACGTAAAATATTTTTATATATTTTAAAGGGATGAATGTTGTTGAAGTATAAACTATAAAGGAACGTGTGTTGGCGCCTATTGTCATTGAACACTTAAACAGATGTTATATTGATATATATATATATCGTTTAATTAATTTGATGTATTAACATTAAATTATATTAACATAATAACCTGTAGCGAAATTGTGTTCGCTCTTCCAGAAAGTTAAAGAAAAGAAAGTATGACGTTTTTCACCACATATTGGGGAAAAAAGTAACTACCTCATTAAAAAAAATACAATTATATAATTCCTGTACATCTCATATACATCTGAACACTAAAGACCAAACTTCTTTTCGAATGATCGATAAATAAATCATTGTAATAGTCAACTTCTCCAAAAATATCCATTTTGTGATAAATATATACTTCCATTCAATGACATTTTACAGATACATTAATCTATAATATCATTGCAGACAGACTTATAAAAACATCTTAGCTTGTATTCAACAACAATATAACCGAAAATCAATGCACAAGAAACAACATGCATTAAAAACTGTGCTCAAGCGCTATCCGGACCACACTCACGTGATCACAGTTCAAATCTCTGCTCAAGTACAGACCTACGAGTCACGACTCAGTTGAACTATGTTCAATAAATCTATGCTTGAGGGACGTTATAGAATTAATGCTCAACTCAAAACTAGTTTTAAACTGAGATCAATGCTTGAGTTTCGTTCTGTAATATTCTTTGCTGAAAACCACACGGACATAACATCGATATACACAAGTAAAGTGGCGTTTTTGTAGCTCCGAATTGAAGCGGCGAGTGGAGAGAGCCGATGAGTCACGAGGCTGGCCGAATGGCACGTCGCGACGTGCCATAGGAGTCGTTAACCCAACTAGCAAATAAGTTGTATAATATTAGATTTATACAACTTACGGACATAATGTTTTCCATAACAGTTTTGTAACAACTAAACAGTTATAATGAACTAATCAGTTCCAATAATAGTTATAAAGAAGTATTCAATTCGATACTTTAGTTATATATATAATTTATGTCATATAAATGCGTCTGGTAAACATCATCTCAGTGAATTTATACGACGATATTTAACCGTGTTCGCCATGAATTTACACGATAAAGCTTTGAGTCGAGTTAAAGTTTCAGTCAGATAATAGTTATGAACCGCCATTTTTGCATAATTTTAGGAACTTTGATACAATATTTAAATAATGAACTATATAGCCCAAGCACGAACAACAACAAAAAACTACAACTATCCTATAGCATTTTCGTTTAAATTTATAGGACAAACACAATTCGTATCATATATAGGTATGAATAATGTGTTCATCATTTCGGCCGAATTAAGTCCACTGCTGGACACAGGCCTCCCCCAAAGATCACCACAACGACCGATATGGGTGTGTTGTGTGCGGATTGGGGGAATTTGCCATAACCGCCATGATTGGCAGACGGGTTGGCGATCGCAGTTGAGTTGTTAATGTACTCGAAGGACGCTGCTACCCATCCTCCGGCTAATCCCTAAGTCGACTTTTACGACACCCATAGGATGAGATGGGGTGGTGGTATTCTGAGCCGGACCACACGGTTACTACATACTTATTAGATACTATTACAAGACATACTAGTTATATTTTCACGTCTATATGATTTTTACGCAACGTAATTGATGCTAATGCGACCGCAAAAAGCCCTTACGCGGTTAAAATGTTATATATAATATGTTATAATAATCTGCGCCCAGCCGGAGGATGGGCAGCAGCTTCCTTCGATTACATTAACAAATCAACTGCGATCGCCAACCCGTCTGCCAAGCGTGGCGATTATGGCAAAACCCCCCAATGAGCCCACAACATACCCATATCGGTCGTTGTGGTGATCTTTGGGGGAGGCCTGTGTCCAGCAGTGGACTTCATTCGGCCGAAATGATGAATCTGCGCCCAAAACCGCTTTATATATACGTGTAAAAAACCTTTATCTAACCTTATTATATGACTGAAAGTTGTATCCAAAACATTAGGCTACCATTTATATGACTTTATATTGTTAGTTGGGGTTTCTTACTCCGTATTGGGAAAAAGGAGCCAACCAGCATTAGAAACAGAGTCCCAAGTTGCCAAGTTGAGAGAGGACTGCTTAGAATCCAATCTATTCATAATCATCATATCAGCCACAGGATGTCCACTACTAAATAAAGGACTCCCCCATTGATTTCCGCAACGAGCCGTTACATGCCGCCCTCATCCAACGATTCCCAGCGACCTTCACCAGGTCGTCTATCCACCTCGTTGGAGGTCATCCCATGCTGCGTTTTCCGGTGCGCAGTCTCCAATCGAGAACTTTTTGCCTCAACGACCATCAGTTCTACGAATTATGTGCCCCGCCCATTGCCACTTCAGTTTACTTATCCTTTTAGCTATGTCGGCAACTTTAGTTCTTCTACAGATCTCCACATTTCTGACTCGATCTTGTAGAGAAATATCAAGCATAGCATCTCCCCATAGCACGCTGGGTGATCTTGAGCTTTCTTATGATTTTTATTATCATCTTACAGAGGTCAGAATCTTGTCGTTCAGGGACAAACCGCACCACTTGAAGGTCAGGTAGATGGAAGGTTTGTGTTGTACGCCCCGACCCCCACAACTCCGTAATTTGATTCCCTAATCCCCCAAGAGAATATAATCAACAATTTACTTACAGGCTCGAAACGAAAATCAAATTTACCAACACAGGCTTAACATTACATAATTTAATACGAAATTGCTATCCCAACACATAATTCTGGTAAAACTTTGCGGAATTGGATCATCATAATGATAAAAAATTTACGTCATCTTAGGTCAAAGTCTTTATAAAATTAATTTCGTCAAGTTCTTTTTGTAATATACAAAGTTTGTTAGCAGAGTTTGTTTACAAAGTAAGTTTTCGGTGACAGGAAAGTTTTGTATTAGAAAAGTCTTTTGTCTTAAACCTTAAAGGATTGTTAGCTCACGTAGTGCACAGCCGTTTTAACCGTTGGATATGACTGGTGGTAGGTATCTTATTGCATGAGTCCGGATAAGTACGTAGGTTCCAGTTTGAAGGGCACTGTAACTAGTGAAATTACTGGGCATGAGAGACTAAATAACTAATGTCCCGAAGTAACGAGCTCAATACGCTATGCTGCTTGCCAATTAACCTCGTTAAGCACCTGCGCCTCCAGGTCCCACGGGAGAGCGGGAAGATGACCGACGCGCTTGGTCGTCGAGGCCATCTTGCCGCTGTTCGGAGCCTGGCTCAGAAAGAGCGAGCGCGTCACCTACCGCACGCAGGCACGTTCTTTTTATTGGTGCTCAGTGGAAATTCATCATGAACTTCTTTCGCCCCGGGGAAGGACGAAGGGGTATGGACTCCTACCGGCTAAAACCACTGGAGCGGTCATCTTCGGCACCTGAGGGAGGCTCCAGGTCCTCGTATGATCACACTAGAGCCACCCACTGGTGCCACGCCTATTGGCACATCTCGGAGAGGGTGACTGTAAAGCGGTCACCCCCCCAGGGGGATTGTAAAGGATCCCCCAAAGCGTCCCACGGCAGCGCGTGACCACATGCGTGCTACCGTCTTCTCTTGGGTCGCTTGGTGTGGGCACGCAGATTCCCCAATCTACGCACCCGCGAACCCAGAGTTCCCGCACCTTATAGCAACGGCACGCAGGCACGCACCTAATGCTCTAGATGGAGATCTTTCGAGTTCCTGGAGCCTCCTTTCGGTGCCGACGATGATCACTCCGGTGGTTTTAGCCGGTAGGAGTCCGGCATGCCCCTTCGCCCTTTCCCGGGGTGAAGGAAGTACATGAGGTATTTCCACCGGATCAATAAAAAAAATAAAAAAAACTGACGCAGGTATTCACCGGTGACGGTAATTTCGGTGCGTATCTGCACAGAATAGGACGCGAGGTTACGGCACAGTGCCACCATTGTGGAAGCGACCAGGATACCGCACAGCACACGCTCGAGGAGTGCTCATATTAAAATAAATAAAAATTAATACACTACAATGACATTTCATGGGGATATTGCCATCATCACTACTACACATGGCAGGCAGATTGGTCCCCCTCCGGGATGCGAGATGCGCCAAAGAGCGTGGCTTTAATGGGTGGTTCTAGATAGAGATTTTTCGAGTTTTGTGTCTAAGATGCCACTTAAGTGATTCTAGCCGGTACGAATGCAGCATGCCCCTCCTGCCCCTTCCTGGGTGCTTGTGCTCTCTGTACATGAAGTATTTTATCCGGGTTAAATACAATATATATACAGGATGTCCAGAAAATAGCACGACATACTGCAGGGGGAGTACTGACATACTGCATACTGCAGAAGAAGTGCTAGCGTCAATACCTACCAAAAAAAACACAATATATGTTCAGCAATATCTTACGGATTTACAGTAGTACAAAATTTTCCGAAATATCGAAAAATCTCTACCTTGACATAGATTTTTAAGCATCTCGTAATGAAAAAATTCCTTTTCTTGTTTTTTTTTTACCTCAAATTATTTGTGAATAGTTACTTTACTCATTGACAAGTCTTTATGCTATTAAAAACTAAAATGTTTTCAAGAAATATTTTTATTTAATTTTTCACAGTACAATTTTCTTATCGGAAAATTTTGTACTACTGTAAATCCGTAAGATTTTGCTGAACATATATTGTGTTTTTTTGGTAGGTATTGACCCAAGCTCTCACCCCCTGTAGTATGTCGTGCTATTTACTGGACACCCTGTATAATAGTCACTACTGTCCAAATACTGACATCATATTTCAGTCTCAATGACCCCAATCTAGACAGAAGTCGAAATTAGTTAATTTATCATACTTAATTATATCTTTATCGTTCCGGGAGCGAGCTCGCTAATCCTCATTAAGTACTGGATCTTTCTTTATATCTCAGACGAAAGCCGACAGAAGTTAATTAAGTTTTGTACTTATAATTCTTCCTTGATCTTCATTTTACGATTGTTTTGATAGATATATCAATCTTTACAGGTATGAATAACGGTTACGAGAGCGGAATTTCCGTTACCATCTCTTTTTAGGGTTCCAAACGTCCGATTGAAAAAACGGCGGAACCCTTATAGGATCACTCGTGTATCCGTATGTGTTTCCGTCGGTCACAGCCTATTTACTCCGAATCTACTGGACCGATTAAGTTTAAATTTGGTATACATGTAGATTTATTCGACCCAAACACGGACGTGTAACGTAGAGTAAATTATGGGGAGGAAAATTAGAAAATTAATAAAATCAGTTTTGCTAACTGTACCTGAAATGGAAGGGCTTGTTGTGACGGACACAATTAATATGTTTATATTATAATTTTAAAATATTCTTACTAAAGTTATTTAAGAAAACAGATGAAATTTTACCATTCCGCCTTCGACTTAATAAATAAAGTTTTCTTTTTTCTTTTTAGTGGTTTTAATATTTTTATAACGTGTAGGGTTTTTGAAGTCGGTTTTTCGGTTAAAATGTTTTATTTGTGTAAATAAATTTAAGAACTTTTTCCAATTTGGTATCAGTATTTAACACTAAAAATAATAATTACTCAAATCGGTTCTCTAATCTCGGACAAATCCAAACTATTAAGAAATCATCTAGATAAACGCAATCAAATTAAACCTGTTTATTGAAGCTGGTTAAAAATCTACTCAATAAAATATAATGAAATTTATATGGGACTAATTCCAAAGTATTTTGCACCTATTACAAAAAGAATCGCTAAAATCGGTCTACAAGTCTCGGAATAATCGGTGTACTAACAGAAGAGGCCTTTGAGAAGTTGGCTATAAAGACGTCCACTCCTAAACAAAGACCTCCCCATAAACGAACTGTTACATGCTGTTTGTCGTCATTTTAGGAGAAGTTTTCCAATACTCTCTACGCTTCAGAAATACTGCTGTTCCACAGAATGGACTCTGCTGCCCAACTTTTTACTGGTACTACTACTATCAGTAAAAATTTGGACCAGTAAAAAAAAGTCTCTCACTTTTTGCAGCTCTAGTGTGACCATACGAGGACTGGAGCCCCCCTTAGGTGCCGTAGATGAGCGCCAGTGGTTTTGGATAGTAGTTAGTGGTTTTAGCCGATATGAGTCCGACATCTTCGCCCTTCCCCAGGGCGGAGGAAGTTCATGATGAATTTTCACTGGGATTAATAAAAACACAAAAAAGGTCTCTTATTATCTTCTTACAGAAGCCGGCTAGGTAGGTACCGCTCCAGTCATCCCCTCCGAGATGTGCCTAAAGGCGTGGCACCAATGGGCAGCTCTAGTGTGATCTTAACATATTAGAACTGCCCATTCCTGGAGCGTCCCCTTCGGTGCCGAAGATGACCACTCCAGTGGTTTTAGCCGGTAGGAGTCCGGCATACCCCTTCGCCATTCCCCGGGGCGAAGCAAGTTCATGTAGAATTTCCACTGGATACAAATAAAAAAATCCATCTCCTCCCGTGGATGTCGTAAAAGGCGACTAAGGGAATCTAAACCAGAGGGATGGGCAGCAGCTTCCCTTCTGTGAAACGATAGCCATACTGCGCTCACCAACCCGCCTGCCAAGCGTGGTGAGTATTGGCAAATACCCCCCAAAATGATGACACAGTTGTGAAAATCTATGGGGGGCGCCTTTGTCAGTGGACGTATAAATGGCCGATATGACAAATAAAAAAAAGGTAGGTACCACTCCAGTGCCAGATATTCGCCGCTAAGGAGAAGTGTTTAAACTTTAGACATTACTGTGCTCCGGCTTAGAAGGGCACTGTAGCTAGTGGAAGTACTGGACATAAGAGACCAAACAAATTTTCAACTACTTAATAACTTCACACTGCGCTTATCTCCTAGAGATGAGGTGACGACCGAAGTGTGATGCCTTGCAGGACTAATCTGGGTAGAATTCTAACTGTTATCCGAGACATATCGCTCACCACCAGGCGAATGCCTTGCTCCTCTGATCACCAATCATTTCGGCCGAATGATGTCTACTGCTGGACAAAGGCCTCCCCCAAAGATCACCAAAACATAACTGATATGGATGTGTTGAGGGCTCTTTGGAGGGTTTTGCCATAATCGCCACGCTTGGCAGACGGGTTGGCGATCGCAGTTGAGTTGTTAATGTATTCGAAGGACGCTGCTGCCCATCCTCCGGCCAATCCCTTAGTCGACTTTTACAACACCTACGGGAGGAGATGGTGGATGGTGGTGGTATTCTGAGCCGGCACCACACGGCGTCTGATCACCAAGTTATATAAAAAAAAGAACCCTCTGGTTTAGAGTCCCTTAGTCGTATTTTAGATATCCACTGGAGGAGATGGGGTGTTATATTCTTAGTCCGGATACAACACGGATAAACACCAATATTTCTCGGATTATATTATTAAAAATAAAATAACCTTACTGTCGAAAGAATAAGCAATTTAACCACAGACACTAAATCATAGCTTAATATCACAAGGAAAAACCGCGTCGTTCTTCCTCCCCAAAGATTCCCTCATAACGTTATTTTCGTAAATTGACTTATTTTTTAAGCCACAACGCTGGCGAGGCTATCATTAATTATGTATAAATTATTTGCTTGGAAGTTTTTGGAAGACATATTGTGAGGAAAAGATGTGTATTTTTGCCAATGTTTGGTAGTTTTTATGAAAATATTGTTGAGGAAATACTGGTAGTATATTTATTTTCGTAGTCTACTCGTATGTTCTACTGTGTGTGCCCTTCTCTGGAATCCAGTGGATCCAGGACCCTTAGGTCTAATTTTAAGATTCATCATTGTTGCTACTAGCTCTAATGCCAACAGCATAGCATCCTACAGTTGGTTGCATGTTCCACTGAAACCCCCCGCCCCCCTCCTGGATCCACCCTTAGCTCTTTCCAATCTACCTGCCAAGCGTGGTGATTACTGGCAAAAATAACACAACACAATTGTGGAAATCTATAGGATAGGGCTTTGTTCAGCTGTGGCCATCCTTTGACTGATACAAGACTCGTTGACAAATTTGCTTTTTATTTCTTGGTATCAAATGCAGACTTTTTGTCCCTCACTAGAGTTTCTACTGTGTGGTGAGTACAATTTACAGATGTTAGCATTTAGACAATGAGCCCCTCATAGTCATTTGCACACACTGGTCGGCAAACGATCGGTGAGGTTAAGCAAAGCTCAGCGCGGTAAGTCCACGGGTATCGCATATTGGTACTTTAACTGAACGACTTCGTGCTTTAGAGGGCACGTTAAATCGTTGTCCATGCTGTGTACACCAAAAAAAGAAAAAATAAGGAGATGGCAAATGCACTTGCGTTTTAAAAGCTACTGGTGTCTTATTGCAGGAGGCCAGCTAGGCAGGTACCATAGTGATTGATAGCTATTCGCCGTCAAATAATAGTGTTGAACTTTAGGCGTTATTGTGTTCCGGTTAACATTGCACTGTAGTTAATGGGCTTAAGAGAATACATATATGTCGTGAAGTAAAAAAAGGCATTTTGAAACTTCTATATAATTTTAAGCCCTAACTGACGATATCTACCACAGAGAGAGAGAGACCGATAGATGGACTGACGGACAGACGGACGGACGGACAGACGGACAGATGAATGGATGGACAGACGGACGGACGGACAGACGGACAGACGACAGACAGACGGACATATGAACAGATGGGCAGATGGAAAGATGGACAAATGGACAGATAGGAAGTTGCAATGAAATTTAACATTTAAAAAATAAAATAAAAAAGGTTACACGCTGACGTACATACCATTTGGTTTCTTGGTGCTTGTTCACTTTGATGAGATGAAGAAGCGTTAATAGAAATTCTAGCGATTCCAATAGTGAGTGCGTCGTTTAGAGACATCAGTACATTAGTTCGATAGGTTTTCGTTTGCGAGCATTGAAACGTTTCCTTTAATTGCTGTTTACGACTCACAGTAAAACATAAACACATGATGCTTATATTTCTTCAGTAGTTCTCTTCTATTATGGCTACAGCTTACAGACATAAATCTAGCATGCACAAACACCGAAACCCGCACCCTGATTAGCTCAAAACAGCGACAGCAACGCGACACCAGCTATCGCGCAGCCAAGGTTCCACCGGTGGCAAATCTTATATACAAATAAATTAAATTGAAGTGTCTGTATGTAATGTCAAAATAACAGTTTTTTACTGACTGCATATGAAAGTATATACGGAACATATAACAAAAAATGTTTTTTTTTTTTGTCTGTCTGTTTGTTCCGGGTAATCTCCGAAACAGCTGGACCGATTTTGATGGGACTTTCACTGGCAGATAGCTGATGTTATAAGGAATAACTTAGACTACTTTTATTTGAGAAAAATAATTAGTGTTCCGCACAAAAAAAACCTTGAAATTCAATATATATATTCTATGTCAAGTGCCTATGTCAAAGTACTCTAAATGTATTTTAAATTAAACGTGGGTGAAACCGTGGGTCTCAGCTAGTCACCAATAAATTAGTATTACGCAAGGCATTCGCCCGCCTGTAGCTACATGTGGATGGATGCATAGTTACTAACGCCAGTAGCGATAATGTAGCTGTGTAAGATTAATTTTTAGTTCATTGATCGTCCGACAGAGGACGCGTCGGAGATCTTCAGCTGTTTAATCGCTATCGGCAAAGATGTATGAATGATGATTTACGCCTGTCGCAACATGTTTGCGACATACTTAATCAGCCCACCGAAACAACCATATGTGGACAGCAAAAATATTTGTTCCATGCGGGGATCGAACGCAAGATTGGTATGTTCTGCACGTAACGAACAATGTATCTAGAATCCATGACTAATAAATGCACACATACATGACACAAACAATTGGAACAGAAGCCTCACTTCTAAACCACTACGATATTACCGTGGTAGAGGAACTTTAGTGACTATTACGGTATTTATTATGTGAATGTTACACTCTTCCAAAGGTTCTCAACGAGTAAAACAAACACGTGCCACAATTGCGCTACAAGATGTCCTCCGTCGTTTCGATATATGACGTCTATATTAATCCCGTAGTCATAACGATAGGTCCGCAGTCCTCCACCGAGCGACCCAAGTGAAGACGGTAGCACGCATGTGGTCACGCGCTACCGTGGGACGCTTTGGGGGATCCTATACAATCCCCCCCCCCCCCCGGGGGGGATCCTATACAATCCCCCCCCCCCGGGGGGGGGGGGGGGCTTTACAGTCACCCTCTCTGAGATGTGCCTGTAGGCATGGTACCAGTGAGCGGCTCTAGTGTGATCATACGAGGACCTGGAGCCTCCCTTAGGTGCCGAAGATGAACGCTCAAGTGGTATTAGCCGATAGGAGTCCGGGGTATGCCGGGCTAAAGCGTCCTCCCATGAGATAATAACACAATATATATACATATCTATGAGTAAGATCGCCCTTTGTACATGTGATTTTATGTATTTGATCTTCTTCTTTTTTGTTATGTATGGTGTACAATAACGAGTATTGTATTGTATTGTATCTATACTAATACGAGCTGCCCGGCCCAGCTTCATACGGGCAGGTACATGCATACCCGATTGCAACCCCACCTACCAAATCCAAATGTAAATCCAAACCATCCAAGGACCCACTCAAACATACTCAATAAATTTTATCATAATCAGTCCAGCCGTTTAGGAGGAGTTCAGTGACAGATACACACAGAAGAATGGTATACATAAGATGATAAAGTTGAAGTGTTTGTTTGTATTTAGTTTTTATTTCTTGACTTGACGACACGGTTGGTGCAGTGGCTGATACAGTCGGCTGCTGCGCTCCGGGTCGTGGGTTCGATTCCCGCACGGAACAAATATTTTTATGATCTACAGGTAGTTGTTCCGAGTCTGGGTGTATTGTATGTGGAATTCATGTCTGTAAACGCACCCACGACACAGGAGAAATCCTAGTGTGGGGCAACGTTTTCTGAAAAAAAAAAAAAACAACTTTGGAAATCAAGGTAAAGCTGCTGGTAAAAAAAAAAAACAACTTTGGAAATCAAGGTAATGCTGCTGGTAAAAAAAAAAAAATCTGGAACTATCAGTTGGATTTGAAAAAATGTTTTTTGTATTTCATAGCCCAATTCTTGATAAAGGCTTTAACATCATGCTGTGAACCTTAGGAGCTGAGCAAAAAAAGAAAAAAGTAAGGCTAATGCGGCTATGCGACGCGGTGGGTCACGGCCGAGGACCACGGCCGCCCGTCGAGAACGAGCATTACTGAGAAGAGCCGAACGTTATACCAAAATACTTTAAACTATTTATAAATAATCCAATTTCTTTTAAATTGAATGACGGTGATCCGTTACAGAATCAAAGTTGCCGACTCAGCTGAAAGAATTTGTGAGCTGAAGTGGCAATGGGCGAGCAGATTGCTCGTAGAACTGATACTCGTTGAGGCAGGAAGGTTCTTGAGTAGCTTCATGCAGCCTAAGACGATCACCAATCATATGGACAAAGGACTTAAAAATAATAATACGGGTTGCACTCCGGGAGTGCCGACAGAAGTGAAAACTCATTTTGGCGCGTTAGACATTTTTTAGATAGGTACTAGGGTTATTGGGTTATGAATTGCATTTTATTTATGAATTGTATTTTATTAATTATTAGAAACTTTAAAATACACTTAGTATTATTTTATGAATTATCGTTAACAATTTCGACAACTCTTGTATCATCATCATTATCATTACACACTATAGCTGCGTCTCGTAACGGTGTCGCGATTCTAGAGATTTTATCCCATCTAAAAATATACGTACCGCGCTAAAATAAGTTTTCTAAAAATAGCTGGGAGTCCTTAGATGCGGGTGGCATGTAACTGCTCGTTGAAGAGAGGTGAGAGAGGAAGCTCTCACGCACTTTTTGTTCAGCAGTGAACGTTCTCTGGCTGATACGATAATGATTAAGTATGACCGCTTATTCTAGTGACCATCGAGATGCCTATATCCAGCAGTGAACGTATACAGGCGTGTGTGTATAGAATGAACCTTCTGTCGTATGCATTTCGCGTGTGTGCTCTACAAAGGGGCCAGTTCAAAGCTGTAGCCAGTGTACCTAATAATTTCTGAGGTTAGACTTGTCCTTTGTGAATTGCACACTGACTGACTGGCGTTTGCAGACATCTAGATTGCTAATACAGCTGCAGAACTTCTCTGAATTATTATCATTGTCTATGTGTCTACACAACTGAATATTTAGACAGGAGGCATCCTTGCTGAACACTCATGACTCAAGTCTCAAGTACAGTCATCATCATCATGATCATATCAGCCAAATAAAGTCCACTGCTGGGCACAAGCCTCCCCAAAAGATTGCCACAATTACCGGTTAGGTGTTTATTGGGGTCATAAACGCATCGCTTGGCAGGCGGGTTGACGATCGCAGTTGAGTTGTTAATGTACTCGAAGGATGCTGCCCATCCTCCGGTTAATCCCATAGTCGCTTTATACGACGCCCATGGGATGAGATGGGGTGGTGCTATTAGAAGTCGGCACCACACGGCAAGTACAGGCACAATGAGTAACTTCAGATCAAAATATATACTAAATCAATCACATTGAGTCGGCGGCTAAGTGTTCAACGGGCAAAAGGGTGGCTCGCAAGTGGTTACGTGCCGAGGCTTCGGGGGGTCCTCTACAATCACCTCCGAGATGTGCCTTGAGCGCAGGTCCCTTATTATCGCCTCCCCTCCGTTAGAGAGGATGACCGCTCTACAGCCATCCTCTCCAAGAATTGCCTAAAGGCGTGACAACAACGGGGGCTCCGGTGCAATCGTTTTTGAGATCCTGGAGTCACCAGAATATGATCACTCGGGTGGTTCGGGTAAGAGTCTGGCAGTGGGTAGGCGAATCAGGGAGAAGTAGTCCAAGCAACTCCACACCATTTTCCCATCACAATGGTCACCCATCTAAAGCTTGACTGTAACTAGCACAGCTTAACCTCGCAGATCGACCACTCTGCGTGCTAACCGCAATTAGCCATAAGCTTCTCTATCTTGACGAAGAAATATTATACGATATATTTGACGGCACGGTTGGTTCAGTGGCTGATACAGTCGGCTGCTGCGCTCTGGGTCGCGGGTTCGATCCCGCACGGAACAAATATTTGTATGATCTGCAGGTAGTTGTTTCGGGTCTGGGTGTATTGTGTGTGGAATTTGTGTTTGCAAACGCACCCACGCCACAGGAGATACAAATACAAATACAAAAAATTATATAATACTTATGTCTAATAATTCAAAGTACAATCTTCCGTTGAAAACTACAATAATTTATGTTACAAAAAAGCCCAGAGCTTCTTCACTAAATTCGTCACTTTCATATTATGTTTTGATGAAATTATTCCAAAGCGAGATGCCAGTGACAGCCAGATGCTGTATACAAAATAATTCTTGCCTAATTACCTTAATAAAGTATTACGTTTCAACCGCAGAATTACGTCTAGTGATGTAACGATAGTGTAGCCGAGTTATTCGATGTATTTTTTGTTTGATGACGTAATCGAATTGAGTGTATGGTTTGATTTAAACTGGGTTGAGTAAAGTGATTGTGTTATTTTTATGACACACTTTTTTTGTAAAATTGTTACTTACGTTATTTCAATTTACAGTTACCGTACAACTACGATTAATATTAATACACATACACTCAGCTACATATACGAGTATAAGCGAACTTCGTCGACTTTATTAGTGCTATACATTAATTGTTATCAGTTTCCTATTGTGTTAGAGACAATTGTCTGTTTTGTTATTGTGTGTATTTAACATTTAATTAGTCAACTTTAGTTTGTTACAATGTAATAACAAAATTGTAACATAACTTTTTTTGAAAAGAGTATATCCATCCAGGAGTTTCTTGCCGGCTCTTCTCGATAGGACCGACTTTTCCGAACCGTGCACTTAACTTGACTTTTCGTAAGAGCCTATTAGGGCCTACATGAAATAAAAAAAATTAGTTTGAGTTTGAGTTTAAGCTACAAGTTCCAGTATAAGCTGATCTTCCATTGTATACGCTTTCCGTTAAACAAAAGGTCAGCTTATACTGGAACTTGTAGCTGTGTGTTTTTACCTAAATATTTGACTGCAAATCTATAAAGTTGTGTTTGAAACCAATTTTAAATTTCTAGGTCTGGAAGATCATACTGAAACTACGAATATACGTTATCGAGTTTATCTGTTTCAGATCACAAGTTAGCTAATTATACTGGGTCAAATGTATAGTCCCAGCTTGGCGTAATGCAGTTTCAACAATAGATACATTATTCCGGTTACGATTAATATTGTATACTTATTTAACTGAAACTCAAGCCCCGGTAGGCGTGACCTAGCTGTGACATCAGAGTGGTAAGATCTCTAGAGAGGGTTTTGAGAGGGGCGAGAGCATCGTATCGTACGTGTCTATAGAAACTCACTTTTGTCCTAGCCACTGGATTAGACGAATGTTTACAATTGTTACTAATGATTGTAATCTTTTGATAGATTTCGTTTTGATTGTGATTAATATTTCCTTTATTGAAACAAATATTTCAGTTAATTGGAACCTTATATGTTATTAATAAAGGCCTAAACAGCTAAAAGGATATTTAAAAACATATATGACATCACAAAGGAGATTTGAACGAACCGATAACAAAGGGTGCGAATGATTAAAGATAAAACGCAATAAAATCTACGTACCAGAAATATTCAATATATATTCGATAATACATTCCAACTCGTGGGTTACAAATTAGATTTCGATTTAAATCGATTCGGAAGCGATTGCAATTGTCATTCACAAAAATCTAATAAAAAAACGCTCGAATTTCTTACTCGAGTAGGAACTCGGCATATATGAATATCGTTATTGTTGTCGTACTTATTTTTAGCCGAGAGTTAAATTGAATATTTGGGATGTATGCCCAAGATCAATGATCCAATAAAGAATAATAGTTTTATAAGCTTGTAGCTGTCCTACTGCAGGAGAAAGGCCTTTTCTCAGATGGAGAACGAACGAGTGCCTATTGATGACCATGCTTACTCACTGCTGTAAGCGATTTCAGACTATGCGATCCAAGTTTCCGAATGTTTGTTCTTCACCTAAAGTCAGTGATATTTTAGGTTTAAAGTCGTGACGACGATGATGTTTAAAAGTCACATTGGAACATGCTAGGTTTTGAAGCTGCTGGGTACGCGCGTGCATAGACTGGGGAATCTACGTGCCCACACCAAGTGACCCAAGAGAAGACGGTAGCACGCATGTTGTCACGCACTGCCGTGGGACGCATTGGAGGATCCTTTACAATCCCCCCGGAGGGGTGACCGCTTCACAGGCACCATTGGGCGGCTCCAGTGTGATCATACGAGGACCTGGAGATGATCGCTCCAGCGGTTTTAGCCGGTAGGAGTGCGGCATACCCCTTCGCCCTTCCCCGGGGAGAAGCAAGTTCATGAAGAATTTACACTGGGCCCCAATAAAAAAAAGGTTTTTAAGCCGTGTTTAAGTAGCGAGTCTGTAAACCTCCAGGAATGCTATAGGCTAATAAGGAAAATAGATTAAGAGGTGGTGTTTTATCGAATAATTTAGCATTACCTAAGTAATATATGTCGCTTTATTTTTTACTAGGCCCAGTGGAATTTCTTCATGAACTTCCTCCGCCATGGGGAAGGATGAAGGGGCATCTTCGGTCAGGTCCTCGTATGACCACACTAGAGCCACCAACTGGTGCCACGCCCATAGGCACATCTGGGGTGACTGTTAAGCGGTCACCCCCACTGGAGAAAGGTGCGGCTGGGGTGGCCCTGAGTAAGTTGCCTCACAAGCCTCAAAAAAGTAAAGGTCCCGCAAATCCCTCCATTTTCCCATAAAAAAAAAACACCGTATTTACTCAGGACTGTGTCACATCACTATCCTCCTCTTTGTTTATTTATACTTCCTTCGCCGCCAGTAAATTAAAAAAAAACAACGTGTCCTTACATAGGAAGATAAAGAGGCGCGACTTTCTTTCATTTCCCGTATTATGTAGGAACATGTGTAAAACATTATATTTCTGTCTCCGTCCAGATATTTATTATGTTTTGGTACTAAAACCTTTTGTTTGTTTTCTGTCACGCTAAATTTATTCATTGCAAATAAACGATTATGATTCTGTATCTGATTTTAGGCATTACAGATTTATGTTTTAAATCAGGAGAAAACTTAGTGGGGGGCATCGTTTTAAAAAGAAAAATGGCGGGAGATATAGTCATGAATGTAGTACCGCTGCAGACGAGACTTTCATAATAGATACATTGTATATCCTAATTACCGCTGAGCTGACCGACCATCGGTAATACTAACGTTTTTACTAGGTAAGCACAGTTTTGTATTGCAGTATATAAAGCTGACTGCTACTCATCTTCTGCATAGACACTAAGAACCCCTTTCTTGGAACATTAAGGCCATATTTTAGGCTGTCGATAATAGACGCAACAGTTTTAACCATAGTTCTTGTACAACAAAACAACATTCATCTCTTCTTCAAAATGTATTCAACGTAAATGTAAGTAGAAAGTCTAATAAAAGTTACATGGAACATCATTATGAAGAAATCCTGTGCGCTGTCTGATGTCTCATGAACGCACGAACCAAGACTGGAGATGTAGATGACTGGATAAGTCTTCGTGATATAATTTTAAGGTATGCGAAATTTATACGAGTTTTTGTGTTTAAGGAATATTTTATGTGACGGACATAGACTGAATAAAGCATTTGTTTGCTGGATGTTAGCAGTAGTAGTTAGAGTAGAAATTTTGCTGGAATGGGGTCCAAGAGGGAAGAGAAGCGCCAAGTTAGGGAAAGACTAATAAAAATCTTATTAACGTTTTGATTTTCGAATGGTTAGCTAGACTACAACTTTGAAATCATGACTCTAACTTTAGAAAAACGGTGTATAAACAACGGTAACAAAATTGGTGAAAACATCAAAAGACTTACCACTATACACGAAATTGATTGCGAAGTAATTTATCAAGACATATCTAACATCGACGAATACTCAACTAACGTAGATTTAGCGCACTAAATAGCAGGATGGTATCATTATCACACTCACTTACAAAATACTCCAAGCTACTTCCATCCTTAAACTTCTACGACATGTCATCATCATATCAGCCACAGGATGTCCACTGCTAAACAAAGGCTAAAATCTAAGGGAGCCTTAGATTTTCACAACGAGCGGTCACATGCCGCTCTCATCCAGCGACTCCCAGTGACCTTCACCAGGTCATCTGTGACATGTATACATGGGTAATAACAAAACGTCTCTTCCCCATTATGAGAAATTAATTTTCCTCGCACTGCAGTTTTAGCCTTTGTGGAGTTATTACGTCCCGCACTTGGCTTAGTTGCCTTGTACTCGACTGTTCTCGCTATTTTGGCATGCAATCCTTGGCAACGATATAATGTTATAAGCTTTTAGTAGCTCATGCTCAGTATCGAAATAGGAAGTAAATGGGTGTTTATTGTCACCTTTAGGGTTGCTTTACTTACAGTGAGGAGTTTAACTGTAAGAGGTATTTGCTACTACTCAAAGTGCAGAAACTAATTATGTTCTATGGTGACTTAGGTGACTATTGAATTGTTGTTGGTGGATAGTACCTAGCTTTAAAGGTGCTGATATATTATAGTGATGACATTTGCTTCGCTGTAGCGTCCTCTTGACTTTATTTTTACTTTTTATTGCTGCCCAGTGGAAATTCTTCATGAACTTCCTTCGCCCCGGGGAATGGCAAAGAGGTATGCTGGCTAGGCTGCTACCGGCTCAAACTACTGGAGCGGTCATCTTCGGCATCGAAGGGAGTCTCCAGGTCCTCAAAGGATCACACTAGAGCTAGCGTCCTCCTGACCTACAGAATATATGAAAAAATATTTTAATGAAGCTATGCTTCGACAGGCATGTGTTAGGAATGTATCCAAGCGTTGTTATTCAAATACATTTTTGTCTGTCGGTTCAGGGTACTGTTGTCATTAGTACCCATCTCTTTGTTGCTCTAAAAAATAGTGAATTGCGAGGATTGCGAGTGAATCTTGATTATACATATACACTATTAAAGTTATTAAAGAATCTTTGATAACTGAAGTAAAAATTCCAACCAGCGATTACTAGTAAAATTGTTTAATATATTTGTCATACAAACAAGTATGGTTTTATCTAAAAAAATGTTTTTAAAGATAATGCGTTAGATGGATATAGCAGAAAACGAATTTATTATAAATAGTGTAGTCTTCAACAAACGTGCAGTCATTAAGAGGGTCTTCAGAAGTTACTAACGCAAATGATGTAATTAAGTTTCTGTAGTTGCAAAGCATAGACACGGTCCTATATAAACCCAAAAACGTTTATAAATAAATACGCTGGAGGCCTCTTTTGGCTACGCCAGAAATGACCGGTCAAGCAACCACATTTCACAGAAATGTATGCGAGAACCCCAAATAAAAAAAATTTAAGAAATACGGGTATGTCCTGGCTAAAATAGGTAAAACAAACGAACTGCAAAAGTGAAATTGGAATGGCGAATAAATAATAAAATAGTATGCAGTTGTAACGATAAGGTGGCAATAGTAGAAATTTACTTAATAAAACTGTCAACAAAGAAAATTTTAGTGCAGAACATCGGTAATAAAAAGGTAAGTATTTACATTTCCTGCCATTTCAACATAATATGGCCGTAATCTATTGTGTATATGAAATAAAATTGTTCATTTCGAAAACATGTTTGCTCACAGTCGACGGCGTGCGAGTGAAAATAAACATGCCTTAACTGGGTAATTGCTATAAAATGTACGTAAAAATGTTTTGGTGCGTATGAATGGAACAAAAATATTGTCACGTTAAGTATTCACAAGGGAGTTATGCTTAATGGCGAAGAAAAGTAGATTGATGAACGACGGGAACATGAGGTTGGGGAAACAATTACCTGATGATTTTGAGATTAGAAAGTAATCAACAATATTATTGTACATGGTCTAAGTGGATTCCCATAGCGCATAGGCCAACATCATCTTTCTGCTCTTTTTCGTCTGTTTAAAGCGGGCTATGGCATTATTTCAAGCGGATGCTAACAGCAACATACTCTGATTGACAAGCGTAGCCATTATAAAATCTTTTGGAGGAAGAAGGATGATGATTATTGTAAGGGCCTAGGTGCGATCATATGAAATGTGGTACGGAATCATCAATATCATCATTCTGGCTGGAGGCTTCTTTTGGCTTCGCCAGAAATGACCGGTTAAGCGACCACATTTCCTAGAAATGTATGCGAGAAGCCCAACAAAAAAGAAAACAATATCATCATAATGTTATCAGCCGAACAATGTCCACTGCTAAACAAAGGCTTCCCAGCGACTCCCATCAATCTTTTTTGAGTTCATCTTTTTCACCAGACGAACAAATCATTCGCCTGGTAATAAGCGTCATGGCTATGCATAACAAATGCTCGTCAACTCGAGTGTTGTGCATAGTTTATGATAACCGCTTACCATCAGGCCAGCCTTATCCTTATTTGCTACCTTAAAACATTTATTTAAATTCATCATCATCATAATAGTAGCCAAAGACGTCCACTGCTGAACAAAGGCCTCACCCATAGATTTGCACAAAGTCCAGTTACATACCCATATACTCATCCATCGGCTACCAGCGACCTTCACCAGATCATCCGTCTATTTTGTTGGAGGTCGTCCACGCTGCGTTTTCCGGTGCGCGGTCTCCACTCGAGAACCTTTTTGCCCCAGCGGCCATCAGTTCTACGAGCAATATGCCTAATGCCACTTCATCTTCCTTATCATTTTAGCTATGTCAGCAATTTTAGTTCTTCTACGGATCTTTGGATCTTATTGTAAGGGCCTAGCTGCAATCATATGAGATGTGGTAGGGAATCATGAACATCATCATAATGTTATCAGCCGAAGAATTTTCACTGCTAAACAAAGGCTTCCCAATGATTCCCATCGATCTTTTTTTAGTTCAACTTTTCGCCAGACGAACAAGTCATTCGCCTAGTAATAAGCGTCATGGCTGTGCATAACAATTGTAATGCCACCCAGGACTAGTCCAGCGTGGTACCACACTGAACTCGTCAGCTCCTGACATCAGTTACTTAGTCTCTTATGCCCAGAAATTTCACTAGCTATAGTGCCCTTATAACCGTAACACGGTAATATCTAAAGTTACACACTACTGTTTGGCTAGACTCTTGCAATAAGAAACCTACTACTAGTATGGTTACAGGTCGTTTGTCTGTCTTGTTGGAGGCCGTCCCATACTGCGTTTTTCCGATGGGTGGCCCTTTCGTAAACCTTTTTCCTTGACCATCAGTTCTATGAGCTATGTGCTCCACTCATTGCCACTTCCGTTTACCAATGATATGTTGGCAACTTTACTTGATAGAACTTGTAGAGAAATACTAAACATAGCTATCTCTATAGCTCACTGAGTGAATTTGAGCTTTCTTATACGGCCCATAGTTCGCAAACACATACTCCAGTTGACATGTATAAAACTAGGTACCTGAATTTACTTTTGGGCTTAAAGATTAAGTCTAAATGTAAATTTTAGTTATTTGGTTTTTAAGATTCACCATCTTGAAATCAATATGACGGTACGGTTGGTGCAGTGGCTGATACAGTCGACTGCTGCGCACCGGGTCGTGGGTTTGATTGCCACACGGAACAAACATTTTTACGATCTGCAGTTCGTAGTAGTAGTAGTGTTCCGGGTCTGGGTGTATTGTGTGTGGAATTTGTGTTTGTAAACGCACCCACGACACAAGAGAAATCCGAGTGTGGGGCAAAGTGAAACAACAATTATGTAGACTATACCATTAGTGTCCCACGACTAGACCTAAACTTTAACTTTCAATCTGCATTCAGTTGAATGAATAAAACTAAACAACTACATCTTTAACAATCGTATACGTATAATCAACATCATACAGCATCAACATTAACAACATAAAATAACAACAACATACAATAAATAAATCAACTACAACATGAAGACAGTTGAAAATGACTTAAAATTAACAACAAATATTTACAAGGCACTCATAATCGTTAAGCTCTTCCAAAAATATAACAATTTCATTCTTATGTCCAAAATTAATAAAGCAGGCATTATAATCAGATTTTCTCTTTTTGACTGTAATGCCACCTGATCCACCATCGTGTCAGTCTTGTCATGCTTTTCTATTTCTCTCAAATTGTTGTTATAAAAACCGCATCATGTAAACAAAAGAATTGTTATTTTTTTCAAAGAACTACTTTTTCACACTACTCCTTAATGATCTTTATGATGGTGGATGGTTTTGTAAACAGGGATCTTCACGGGATAAGGTTGAGGTACGTGCACCGTGACAGTCTTCTCAATCCTGATCGGCACGTGCTTTTCGACAGGGTAGGGAACATGTTTTACGACGGGGTAAGGCACAACTTTCTCAATTGGGATCGAAATTTCGGTTTCTACAGGAACAGCTACAGGCTTGTTGACAGGAACTTTGACAGGGTAAGGATGAGGTACTCCCACGAGAATAGGTTTGGGCACATTAATGTGGACAATCTTAGGGATTGCAAACGTAACATGTTTGTAGTTGGGTACTTCAACAGGGTGTTCTTCGTCGACGTGTGTCGCCACAGGAATAGCTTCAGCACCGAAGTCATGGCCGCCTTCATGACCGTATTCGTTACCGGCGTCTTCGAGAGTAAACGATTGAGAGCCGAATCCATGGCCGCCGTCACTTTGACCTCCGAAATCTCCATGGCCCTGATGACCCGAATCGTGAGCAGCTTGGAGATACGAATCTCCGTTGAAATCCTGACCACCTTGATTTCCACCATCATGAGCTGCAAATTGGGCATGACCACCAAAATCTTGGCCAGCAAAAGCATGGCCACCAAAATCTTGACCGCCGCCTAGATCATGTCCTTGAGCCAACGCGAGCGTATGAGTTTGGCCTCCAGAAAAATCTTGCCCAGCCCCACTAACTCCTAAATTGTGTCCACCAAATCCTGCTAAATTGTGCCCTTGACCGCCAGAAAAGTCCCCTCCCCCGTTTATTGGAGCACCATATTCATATCCCGTATTGCCTTCATGACCACCTTCTCCAGCTACATCGTTGGAGTAGGCTCCTTCGTACCCGGCCTTGCAAGAGGCAACTGCCAGCAATAAACACACCTGTAAAGAAAATATAGACGATAAATATTGAGTTTTCTCCATAACATACTGTAATAAACAAACTTATTAATTCAGAAGGTCTAGTATACTGATGAGGTGATGGTAACCTATAGGTACAAAGACAACCGAACAAATAGAATTTCATCATCATCATATAGGCCATACAACGTCTACTACTGAACAAAGGCCTCCCCATAGATTTCCACAATTATGTCATCATATTGGGAGGAATTTATCAGTACTCACCACGCTTGGCAGGTGGGTTGGTGAGCGCAGAATGGCTACTATTCCACAGAAGGGACGATGCTGCCCATCCCTCTGGTTAAGAGTCCCCTAGTTGTCTTTTACGACATCCACAGGAGGAGATGGAGTGGTGCTATATTCTTAAATGAGGATTTACTCAATTATATAAATATTAAGATCTTCCTGGTACGCAAAGGTAAAGATAAACCATTTTACTCGTTTACCGTAAACCACCAAACATTTCGCAATACCAGAAGGATATTAAACAAAAGAAGGAAATCAGTTTAAGAACCGGTGTCTTAAAAGCCAATTTGCACTGAATGACCGCCTTAATTACAAAGTCGAAAAAAAAAACCGAAAAACAACTTTCACAATTACTTTTGTAATAGCCTTTTTAAAACTCAAATTGAATTTTTGTGAATTTAATCTTACTGCTTAGTGTAACTGTGTTATATTCTCCGATTTTTAAAACTGTTTAATCCCGAGAATACACCATACAATATGCTGTGTATTTTACTTTCAGGTCAATTGAACAGTGTTACACATAATATGTTTACAAATATATGTTCATAATATATTATTATTAGAATAATCGCCACGCTTATTGCCGATCCTTAAATGAACTGTCATTGCATGTGTGTCCGCAAAGGACCCAATACAGCCTTTGGAGGACACATGTGGTAGATCCAAGGAGCTATTATCGTATTATAATGGGTTCAATTTATTCGAATTCTGAGATTTTGTGAGAATTTTCTATCATAGCCTCGCAATCATGTCTAATGTAGCATTTTAAATTAAAATAACCGCGTAATATTGTTAACGTCTTTACTATCGGCACTTGACGCTACGGTTGATGCCGTGGCTAGTCGAATGGCCTACGGCGTTACGTGTCGTAGGTTCAATCCCCGCACGGAATAAATATTTTTATGATCTACAGATAGTTGCTCCTTGTCGTATTCCTTGTTGTATGTGAGATGTGTTTATCTGTAAACTTTACCTACGACACAGGAAAAATACTAGTTTCGGAGCAACGTTTTTTTTAAAGTAGCTGTTATTTTGTTCAATTTATGTAAGCCATATTAATTGAATAAATTAACATTCATTTGTTCGCGATTAAGCACAACTTCTATATGAATATAGTCCAATAGGTATTTTACACGTAATTCGCAACACTAATTGAAAGTAAGTATCCTTAATAAATTGTTGGTTTGATCAAAGTATTATTATTTGTTCAAGTTGTATGCTTGTCTTGTTTCAAATAAGTTTTAATATCGACATGTTTTTTATATTATAAAAAGCTACCTACAGAAAAACAACTCGTAATAACGCGCTTCACTCAAGTATTAATCCATCGGTTCATGTTGTTTGAAACAATAAAGCGAAAGATTTTTGTTGAGTTAAGCGTTGCCGTGTGGTGCCGGCTCAGAATGCCACCACCCCATTTCATCCCGTGGGTGTCGTAAAAGTCGACTAAGGGATTAACCGGAAGAAGGGCAGCAGCTTCCTTCGAGTACATTAACAACTCAACTGCGATCGCCAACCCGTCTGCCAAGCGTGGCGATTATGGCAAGACTCTCCAACATCGGTCGTTGTGGTGATCTTTGGGGGAGGCCTGTGTCCAGCAGTGGATTTCATTCGGCCGAAATGATGATGAAGCGTCTATGTTTGGATAAGCTCAATATCGGTAATCGTTTAAAGTGGACTTTCTGCACTGTTTTTTCTGACATAAAAAAGGATGTATTGAGTACTAAATAATCTCCTTTCACTTACGTTCACTGCCTTTCTACGAGCATAATTATAATAGTAATTTCATTTATTTGTGTAACGATCGTACGTGCTTTTAATATATGATCCAAATTGAAAATACATAGTAATATTAATACATAAAAAACACATTGGCAATATCATTGACTATTTTGAATGTTATTTTATCTGGCAAATGAAAATTAATATTTGCAGGCGCATGTCTACACCATGAGATAAGTTACTTTTACAGTCAACAAAAATTTCAAAATTTATGTTTGTTGGTTAAGCATCATAGTGCTACATTGCGATACATAGTGTCACATTCTTATAAAAGAATATTTAATTTACTTGATAAAGGTATTATGTTGTGTAGAAATATTTGAATTTAAACGTTAAAACATTCTGCCTTAAATACTAAATTGATAAAGATATCACGTGTTCATTATAAGTTCGATTGAAGAGCATGAAGGTACTAACATAATAGGTGGTCTATCAGAACAGCTATTCTGTTCTCCTTTTTTATATTCCTTAGTAAAATCTATTTCGTAAAAAAGCGAATATTCTGATTGTATAAAGTTGGCCTATATTTTTCATATTTCGGATTCAGTTTAAGTAACTTGAGTTGGAAATGTTAACAAGACTTTCTCGGTTTTCTGCGTTCTTTATATCATTTTGTAATAACGCAACTATGTAGTTCTAATAAATCAGATGAGGCTTAATAGAATTTTCAAATATCAACCTTTAATGTCTAACCTCGTCATCCTTATTACTGAGGAACAGCAATATCCTTCGGTTAGATTGGTTGTAGCTTACAGGTATCTAACTATTACCCATCTGATATATTGAATCAACAGTATTAATTCCCTTTAATTAAAACGGACAGCCTACTAACGTTGTATCACAGTGTTATGTATGGACCATTTCTTTGTGTAATCAACGTTTACACTAACATTACATGATGTAACAGTGAACGATTTAATGATATATTAACTGTCACCTTCGCTATTTGTTACGTGTTTCCGTATCCGTACAGCTACTGGTTTAAAATTGTTTGTTTCTTATCTTTCTCTGGTTACTTATTTGGCCTAGTTTTGTATGTTATTTGAGCCAGTATTCGATGTTCCTTTTACAAAGCAACTGTTTTATAAATCATCTATATTTAATGATCTAACTGTCCTTTTGATGGTTAATAATGGCTAAATGTTATGAATGATTCCCAGTATTGCATTTATATATTTTTTAAACCTGCTGGACATTGGAAATGGAAAATATATACTATTACTTTTTATCATTTAAGATCGTCTCGACGACTAATCGAGAATTAATCGATTTTGATAAAAATAATATTCAGTAAAACATTCCATTGCTTTATTTATTTCTAAAACAAAAATATGAAACCGAAATAAATTAACGACGAATGAAAAGTACTTATTCGCTCTTGTTTCTATGGTTGTTAAAATAATTTTATCGAAAAATATGTTACAACATAAAAATACCGAATACGAGAAAAAGACATATCTCGACGAATCGAAACATAATGCTGTGCATAGCTTACTTTGTATAACATTCATTTTAAGAACACTCAGGTATGCAACCGTTGGAGAGAAAACAAAAAATACCTCACACAAAAACCACTTATTCACGGGTTGTTGATTCCACCATTGTGCCATTGAACTTTCTGATTTAACACAATGTCATATTTATGTAATAGAACGTAATAAATAACGAATTATATGGAAGGAAATTGTGTCAGAGTCGGTTTTGCAATTTCCTTCGCAAAGAGAAAAAAGTAGCAAAATAGTATCGGAGTTATTCTAGCGAGGAATTTCTCAATCTACTATTACTTTTGTATGCTGAGATTGGAGTAAAAACTTGCTTTATTGGTTCGCTTTTCGTGATATTCGTAAATCTGGAAAACGGAACATTAGTTCTTGGATGGTCCAAATTTCCAATTGAATTAGCTTTTGACGTCCACTGCTGAACATAGAGCTTCTCATATAGCGTGATAATTACGGGATGGCAGTAGGATTCCCCACAGACCAGTTTGCCCAACGTGGTAATAGTAGAAAATATCCCCTCCCAATTTCCTAATGTAGTGATAGATCAGTAACTATTCAGCCAATCGTTAATTGCCATGGAAAATAAAATGTATTGAATGTATATCTTACGCATTAACCTACATTTTTCTCAATATATTTTTAACAGCATAAACAATAGTATGCGCGGAAGGGTGGACGAACTAAAATTTTGTCTTTTTTGAATAAACGATCATATCATTTCATTTCATTAACGTGATTTATACCAATCAATACAGTAATCTCAATTAATTAAAAAGAATATGGATATATTCTGGAGCTTTTTGCCGGCTCTGCACAACCAATTAGAACGGTATAAATTAAATTCGAACTTTTTATAAGTGCCATTAATTGGTTTATAAATAAAAACTTAGTCTGTTGGATTCAAGAGCTATATTTCGCTTAATTAAAGTGCATGGCTTACTGATTTAAAGGATGATGATGATGAATCGCTTAAAGGAAGATCTTGCATTTAGCAGCAAGTGATCGTCTAACTCACCGTGGTAGTAAGTAATTGACTGTATACGAATCAACTATTGTTGGTCTGCCGAAACCTTTAAGAGAACATCTCTGAACATCGGTTTAATACTTCTTCACACTTGGTTTAAAATTTTGATTGAGTTACAGAGAAAGATGCGTTACAATAAATGCTCGCTTAGCAATAAACCACGTAATATAAAACTAGTAATATCTCTATCCAAGAACCGCTTCCAGAAACCGGAAAATCCTCTTAATAAACCCACCAAATAGTTTTGGGCACACTGCCAGTAGACACGATCGGACGAATAAGGTCCGCCAAATGAGGTGTTGAAATTGTTCAAATGGGGTAAAAAGTTTGGAACAATACCAACGTGGGAGCTATATGAAGATGCAGGAAACGTAAAATAGACTTAGAAAACTACGGCGATTGAGTGAGAGAGACACGAAATAAGACGTATTAAAGATTGCATACATGTGAAAAGAATTCCGCGCGGTGTCCGGATTAAGAATATAGCACCACTCTATGTCCTCCCGTGGATGTCGTAAAAGGCGATTAAGGGACTCTAAACTAGAGGATGAGCAGCAGCGTCCTTTCAGTGCAACAGTAGCCATACTGCGCTCACCGACCAGGCCAAGTGTGGTGAGTATTGGCAAATTCCCTAAAAATGACGTTACAATTGTGAAAATCTATGGGGGAGGCCTTTGTTTAGCAATGGACGCTCATTGGCTGATATTAAAATGGTGATGAAAAGTATTGTTCGGGCTCTGTTTTGCAGTTCCTGGCAGAAGCCTGTTTTGGTACAACTGCACTGTGCCTTTTTCAACGTCACATGTACTTTCTTATTTAAACTAAGACAGCATTAACTTTAAGTGAAGGAAACTTGGATCTAATGTTCAGAAATCTACAATACACAGTGAGCAAGCATTCTGAACAAGCATCGATACTTCTATGTTTGAGAAAAGGCATGTGTCCTGCTTATTTTTTCTTCTTTTTTTTCATGTCAATGTGTGGCCAATCTTGTGTCTAGAGTTGTCCGAGCCATTCAAAGGCTGAATTGAAGAAATGGCCTAATGACAATAATTGAGACGATTTTACGTGCCCTTCAAAGCACGGAGACGCTCAGTTCAAAAAGCACTATGCGGTCAGCCATCCATAGACTGACCGCGCCAAGCATTGCTTAACCTCACCGATCGTTTTCTTCTGATAATGTCTCATTGCAGGCGCTCGTAGCCAGTTGCACTCACTGATTGGTCAATGATCATTGAGGTTAAGCATCACTTGACGGGGTCAGTTTATGGATGGGTGACCGCGTAACTGAGCGTTTCCATACTTTAAAGGGCACGTAAAGTCATCGGTCCTGGTTGTTGTCATAAGACTACAGTCGTCAGCCAAGTCGGAGGCCTTTGGGTGGATTGTTCAACTCTGACACAAGGTTGGCCACTATCTTTATTGTCTATCAATAAATCGAATATATAATACGTATAATAAATCTGTATATTTTCTTCGTACACGAAGAACACGGGAAAGTTTAGGGATGATATATTCACGTGAAAAGCACCGGTAAGTTGACGGAAAATATAAGGGAGTTTGCCAAATATATTATATTCAGAGCTATAACTATATAACAACGGATGGCCTGAGTTATGAGCGTCACAAATTATTTTAGGGACTTCCAGGTTTATGACGTCATATAGTCATGGGTCATGTAATATAACAATATTTGAGCTCCAGAAGAAAATAGTCTGTTACAGCTATTACTTGCCCCTTTTTAGGTGGCAATAGATATAGACCGTATTATCAACGACAGTGTTAGGTCCCGATGTTGTAGGAAAGCGCTTTACCTTACCGAAAGCAATTCAACTTACGTAATAAAAAAATGAACCCCTTTCTTTTTTATTTGCAAATCTGTCCATCCTAGTGTTATTTAGCAGAAAACACCGACTACTTTAAAACCACCTTTTTTAAACCATGCCATAAGCACACAACACACCCAGACAGGTCGTTGTACACATTTTTGGGGGAGGCTTGATGATAAATAACATTTAATTGTATTGTATTTCAGTGCTATTTCTGTAATGACCCGGTAAAAAAAAATCGTATCAGAAAAATCTTGTGCATGACATGAATATTTTGAGATATTCTAATATCGTGTAATAGGGCGCAACCCTATTATGTCTACCTGGGTGTAATTTTAAACAACACTGCGGAAGCTCTTACTGAGTATCGTTTTATAGATAAACATATCTTTGTGGAAAAGCTTGTGACCAATGAGGCAGTCCACATTTGAAAGTTTATCAATTCAATGGCAATCTTGCTTGAACATCTGCAAACCTTATAAGCGAAATAAAGCGAGTAATACGCCTGTATCGAAAGAGAAAGGTAGCTTATGTCTCATAAACTGGTCTTGGATAGCGAAGGTGTTATCCCTTTTACTCGTTCCTTGTAAAACCGGTCCAATTTTGTACATACGAGTTTGTAAGTAATATGAAAAGTTATATCTTTACCATCAGAATGGGTCTGAATTACGAAATTCGATCGTGCTTTTAAGTTTTCTTTTGAGTTGTTTTTACAAACCCGTAATGGGACCTTCCGTGTGGTGTCCGGTTTAAGAATATAGCACCACTCCATCTCCTCCCGTGGATGTAGTAAAAGGTGACTAAGGGAATCTAAACCAGAGGGATGGGCAGCAGCGTCCCTTCTGAGAAACGCCATACTGCGCTCACGCGTGGTGATTATGGCAAAACCCTCCAATGAGCCGACAACACATCCATATCGGTGGTTGTGGTGATCTTTGGGGGAGGCCTGTGTCCAGCAGTGGACTTCATTCGGTCGAAATGATGATGATGATTATGATACACTCGGGAAGGGCCAGCGTGATCATGTCGCGGCGACAGGCCTCAGCGGCTCCGTCCATCGATGAGGCGGGCATCCTCAGTGGGATGGTATGTCGCCTGAATGTAAGAACTCGCCACGTTTTATTTATTATAATATGTATACTGTCTTTAATGAAAATCATGTCGTGGACATTAAATACAGAAATGCAGAATTTGATAATTCATTACTGTGACACCGCCTACTTTTTGATCTTGTTTCATTAATTTGGTCGTCCGATCAATTATTATTTATATTAAAATGGATTGTTTGCTTTATTTTTCTTTTCTACACATATTTTATGCATCGCAACATTGATTTATTATTACTATATTATATACCATACACTTATTATAATATTACATACCTATTGGGTAAAATAACTAACGGACTGTCTGCTCCTTCTATCTTTTCTACGCCTATTTAATTCATCGTTACGTGTATTTATTATTACTGTATACTAAACAAATATAATTACATTATGTGCCTAATTATTATATCACATGCTGTTACATACATTATATACATACAGATTTTTTTAAATTTATTCTACTAGTTTCGTGCGTATGGCACTCGTGGGTTGCAGCTGAAAATCAGCGTTAGGTGGTGGTACTTGGTACTACCACCTGACATCATGCTGAGCTGTTGGCCCTTTTGGCACTTTTGTTTTAATATTATGTTTTTGTTTGCTGGGTAATTGTTTGTGCCAATAAATACTTTCTGATAAGTGAGGCGCTCGGCAATTTGAGACATTAGTTATATAGTCTCTTATGGCCCGTAATTTCACTTTTCATATGTAACTACATAGCTCTTACCCGTGACTTCTTCCGCGAAGGAACTAATTAAAGCCCTTAAGGGAACATGATTTCTCAATTAAAGTTCATATGTAGGACATATGACCTGTTCCTTTTTATCCGATGACGTAATCTACCTCTGTGCCAAATTTCATTACAAAAGCAGTTTGAGAGTTATGAAGCCTTAAACATTCAAACATTTTGTATGTTGAAACATTCATAATAAAGTAATATTATTAGACGTGACAATGTAGAAGTAGTTTCACATTAAGCAGAAGGCGATATTTGGGATGATAGTAATAATATCATTGCAACGAACAATTTGTTCATTTATGGATAGCAAAGATCCGATTTCATTAACTCAACATTTTATTTGTCATAAAAGGATGAGATGAAATGATTAAGTGCTAATAAATTCAAAGGACTTGCTTCTCTTTTTGAAAACCAAAGCCTCACACTAAGATTTCTCCTGTATGTTACAAATATCTATATTAACTGTAGGCCATAGAGACGTTTGTTCCGTGCGGGGATCAAACCCGTGAGCTGGAGCGCAGAAAACAAATCGGTTAGCCACTGCGACAAATTTTCCGTCAAAAACTACATAACTTCACAGCTAGACTGTGTGAAAACAGAAATAAAGTACCAATATTTTCTCAAACTAGACTTCAGCACTGTCTTAGATATTTGATCTCTTTGGACTAGTATAAACACATTATAAACATATTGACATTAATTATCACAAAACTCAAAGACGGATATAACTACTAAACAAGTTATTCTAATTCGTACTCTATTGTAATAGCAGTAAGGTGTTATAATTAGTTTTTGGAGCGTTAAATAAACTTTTCTGCCATGCGGACAATAAACTTACATTGAAAGCTGTCTGATCCAAACTATGAAATTGATTGATGATATGATTATTTTAATTTAATGCTAGTTCTTGACCTCAGAGTCGCTCCAGTCAACTTTTGTATTTCGTTTAAGCTATTTCGTATAACTTATCTCATTGATATTCATATCTCATTAAGATTCATGTTTCGGGTAGTCAAATATTGAGTACTCAATGTAAGGATACACTACGTTTCCATAATATAATTTCGTCAGTTGACTTCCTCATATCAAAGTAAGATATACCTAATGTCAACTAGAAAAAAATACCTAATGGGTTTAAGTCCGCCTCTGTACAGTTTTAGTGCATAAAGTATTAAATGAATAAATAAATATCAGCCAAAGGATGACGGCATGGTTAGCGCAGTGGCTTTCTGCGCTACTTGTTGTGGGTTCAATCCCCGTACGAAACAAATATATGTCAGATCCCACCACAGAAGAAATCTTAGGGTGGGGTATCGTTTATAAATAAAGGATGTCCACTGCTGGCAAACAAAGGCCTCCCCCGTAGATTTCCACAACAAGTGTGTCGTCATTTTGGGGGGAATCCAAATGGCTACTGTTCCACCGAAGGGACGCTGCTGCCAATCCCTCTGGTTTAGACTGCCTTAAGTAGTCGCCGTTTCTGACTACCACGGGAAGAGATGGAGTGCTATATTCTTAATTCAGATACCACACGGAAAACTGTCATGTACTATAATACAATGATCTTCAAGTTCAAATCGTTTGGCCGCAGCTGCACTTTCGCGGCTGCTGCCTAATTTGGGGGGTGCAATGCCTCCTGCCTGAGGCTCTCCATGGGGATAGTGCGCTCTAAGGCCCTTTAAGGTGCCCCAGTGTGGGCTGTTACGGTTTCCTATGAGGCGGGGAGCCTCCTTGTCGGATCACCACCCTGGGATCTTGAAGCAAGTACGAGGATCAATGGCACGGGGAGGCGCTAAGTCGGGGAGAACAGCCAGTACCTCTTAGAGGTACGAAGGTCCGAGCTTCGACGGATCCCGGTGGTAGAATGGAAGGGACGACTTGCGCAGCCCATTGCAGGGCATGCCACAATTTCGATAGCAAGACTCATCGTGGAGGATTAGCTGGATAGGCATGGCACCCTCACCCCAGCCAGAGGTAAGTGGACACTATGGGGTTTTAGCCAGTAAGAGTCCGGCATGCCCCTCCGCTATTTTCAAGGCAAAAAAGTCAACAAGGATTTCCCCACGACAAAAAAAAGGTTCCGTTTTAGATTCGGTGGTAAAAGTGTAGCGACACGCCAACTGAAACGTATTGCATGGTTTTAATTACACAAAGTACATCTTGATGGTTTCGAATTGCTTATACGTAACAAAAAACGTTTTGTTATGAAGTTATCTTTAATCATAGTAAAACTGTAATTTTGTGATTGTAATCAAGCGTCTTTGTAATAATAGTATTTTAGTAAGGAAAGAAATTGAATGAATGTGGTATGTAGGTTGACCGTGTTATTTTAAATGTCTGCGGTTTACTGGCATTCTGATTTGAGAAATCCTTTGTATACATAATCAGCCCATTGCTGTCCCACTGCTGGCATATGAACCTTTTCATACGATGAAAAAGGTTAAGCCATATCCCACCACGCTTGCCTAGTACGGGTTGGAGGACTACACACACCTCAAATATGCAGAATTCCTCACGATGTTTTCCTATACCATTAAAGCAAGTGATTGTAAAAAAAAATATCCGCACGTGAATCCGAAAACCTGTAGATGCAAGCCTGGATTGAACTCAGAGCCTTCTGTTGAAGGCAAGCGTTCAACCACTAGGCTATCACTGGTTTGCTTTGTATACATATTGGTCTGTAATGTCACCGTTATTACATTTAATACCTATTTTAGAGTTTTGGGCACAATTTTAGAGTATATTTATTTTAGAAGGGGTACTGGTTATTTATTTACTTGTTAATTATATGATTACAGTTATATCTTTACCTATATAGGTACACTTATATCTTAGCTCTCAAATAATTCAATAAGATGGCAGTAATGTATTTAAAAAACTTAACAATGTTTCTTTTTTCTAGTAGCAATTTATTAAATGTAATTTGTAAGTTTAAGTTATTTACGAATACTTTTGATTTACTTATGCAAACGATTTTACGAAAACTAACATTACATTAAACATAATATAGTATAATAAATATAAGTAACAAAAATGAAAATGTATCACCGAAAATCCTTCGCAAAACCAATAAAATCCACTACCGCCATCTATCGAACACAGCACACACTTCTAACACTTTAGAAATAAAATCGATCACTTACAAAAGTCTTCATGTTTTAGCGCTTGGTATGGCGTATCTGCCGTCGGTGCTTGCAGTGATAGCTTCCAACAAATGCACAAACATTTTTATAGAGACCGGAAGTGACTGTCTGAGAGAGGAGCGCGGTAGAAAGGTGGAGGGAATTGTATAGAGCTGTTGTCACCGAATTTTTGTTGTTTTATATGATTTATATTTTTACTGGCACGCATTTTAATACGTAGATTGATTGTGTTTTGATTAATTTTATCAATTGTAATCGATAAGAGATGTTTAATTTATTTTTATACGAATAATTTTTTATTTAATTAACAAATAAATCAACGCTACAATCTGTATGTGAACATGAAAATACACTTTAACATAATTGTAGCAAAAACTCATCTAATTAAGATGTTATGAGTCTTCATAGGTTTTTTGCAGGTATGACCTCTAGATTTTTTGCAACAAAAACTAGGAGCATAATTAATATCTATAGTTTCTTTTTTCAACTACAACTCATGCGTACCTAAATAATAATTAATAAATAATCCATACATTCTTCAGTAGGCTCAACTTAATAAGCTGGTTATGAGATTACAGGATTACTCACAGAACTAGATAACATGCTAAAATTCAGTTCATTATTTTATCAGTTATGCGTTTTCCCCTCTATTTTGAGTTTGCTTCCGATCTGAGTAGGTGTAGCTAAACATCAGTATTTTACACGAAGCATTGTTAATTCACGTCTGCTACTCCCTAATTACTTGGATGCCAAAATCCTGAGTTTAGACCGGTTTTCCAGACGTTCTTCTTTAACCGTATAAGTATTCGTATTCAATCCAGGACCTAACTATCGAGAGGTTTTGATGCTTGAAAAATGGTCACCCATCCATTACCGCAGCAAATGTGGCTTACGCTCGCAAATTAATTTACCCACGCGGTAACCTTTTAGTCCTATTACAATGTCTTTCCATCTGTCCATGATTTATTTAATAAATTATCATTTTAGTCTGATAGTCATGATGTCCACTGCTGGACATAGAGATCAACGGTCGGTCCTGCGGTACTCATTACCAGCGGATTCCCGAAACCGTCCTTAGGTGTTTGGTCCACTTTTTCGGCCCCATTGGCCATTCGTTCTACGAGCAATATAGCCTTGCACAGTCACTTAAGATAAGGAATTTTTTGGGGTGTCAGTTAGTATGTTTCTTTTGCAGATCTCCTAATTTTTTATTTGATCTCGCAGGGATATAAATTAAAGTAAATTAGTTATTTTATAGATTATATGAAATTAAATATACAAAATAAGTGTCTTCTATATCTAATTAAGATGTTATGAGTCTTCATAGGTTTTTTGCAGGTATGACCTCTAGATTTTTTGCAACAAAAACTAGGAGCATAATTAATATCTATAGTTTCTTTTTTCAACTACAACTCATGCGTACCTAAATAATAATTAATAAATAATCCATACATTCTTCAGTAGGCTCAACTTAATAAGCTGGTTATGAGATTACAGGATTACTCACAGAACTAGATAACATGCTAAAATTCAGTTCATTATTTTATCAGTTATGCGTTTTCCCCTCTATTTTGAGTTTGCTTCCGATCTGAGTAGGTGTAGCTAAACATCAGTATTTTACACGAAGCATTGTTAATTCACGTCTGCTACTCCCTAATTACTTGGATGCCAAAATCCTGAGTTTAGACCGGTTTTCCAGACGTTCTTCTTTAACCGTATAAGTATTCGTATTCAATCCAGGACCTAACTATCGAGAGGTTTTGATGCTTGAAAAATGGTCACCCATCCATTACCGCAGCAAATGTGGCTTACGCTCGCAAATTAATTTACCCACGCGGTAACCTTTTAGTCCTATTACAATGTCTTTCCATCTGTCCATGATTTATTTAATAAATTATCATTTTAGTCTGATAGTCATGATGTCCACTGCTGGACATAGAGATCAACGGTCGGTCCTGCGGTACTCATTACCAGCGGATTCCCGAAACCGTCCTTAGGTGTTTGGTCCACTTTTTCGGCCCCATTGGCCATTCGTTCTACGAGCAATATAGCCTTGCACAGTCACTTAAGATAAGGAATTTTTTGGGGTGTCAGTTAGTATGTTTCTTTTGCAGATCTCCTAATTTTTTATTTGATCTCGCAGGGATATAAATTAAAGTAAATTAGTTATTTTATAGATTATATGAAATTAAATATACAAAATAAGTGTCTTCTATATCATTAGGCTGAATGTCTTCATTGGAGCTTCGAAGAGCACTTCGCGCGCCTCGTCTCCCGAGTAGGGAGGGTATTGGGTGCATTACACCGGGTGCTGCCCAATCTCGGGGGACCAAGCGTGAAAGTTCGCCGTCTCTACGGGGGCGTCGTGCGGTCCGTGGCCTGTATGGTCATCCCGGATGTCTGGCGTCCAGCGCTGCAGACACAAAATTCACAGTCTGCAGCGCAGAGTAGCTATACAGATCGCACAAGGATACAGTACAGTGTCCTACGAGGCAGCAACTCTCCTGGCACGCCTTCCACCGTTCGACATCCAGGCGGAGACGGATGCGTGGGTATACGACCAGACACGCTCCCTCCGCCAAAGCGGGGTAAGCGTTCCTTCAGGGGCGTTCGACATACTGAGGCGGCTGACTCGACGGTGCGCACTCGAGATGTGGCGACATCACCTACGGTTGCAGTTCGTGACCAACCGCGTCGTCGAGGCCATTCGAGGCCATCTTCGGAATCTGGCCCAGAAGGAGCGAGCGCGTCACCTACCGTCTGACGCAGGTATTCACCGGTCACGGTTGTTTCGTTGCGAAACTGCACAGAATAGGACGCGAGGTTTCGGCATAGTGCTACCATTGTGGAAGCGACCAGTATACCGCACAGTACACGCTCGAGGAATGCCCTACGTGGGCTGCCGAGCGGCGGATCCTGGTCGATCAGATCGGGCAAGATCTCTCTCTGCCGGCAGTAGTGTCGGCTATGTGAGAGCGTCATGCTCCAGAAGGAGACTGCAGAGTGAGATCGGGAAAGGGCCGATCCTGCACGGAGAAGGACGAGACGGCGCCGGGGCAACAACCGTCTCGGCTCCACAGTCCAACACAGCTGAGCCCTCTGTTGTAACTACATGTAGTCACTACATGGTGGGGGGCATCGGGGGTCGTGGGTGCGTATATTGGGGAGTCTGCGTGCTCATACCGAGCGACCCCCGGGAAGACAGTGTTGGGCACGTGGTCACGTGCCACTGTATGCGCAGCACAGCCAAAGCGAGGCTTGGGGGGATCCTTTACAATCCTCCCCGAGAAGTTCCTTGGGGGGAAATTTTCACAATCGTCTTCCCTCTGCTAGAGGGGGTGACCGCTTTACAGACATCCGTGTTGTGCCTAAAGGCGTAGCACCAATGGGCGGCTCTAGTGTGATCCTACGAGGACCTGGAACCCCCTTAGGTGCCGAATATGACCGCTCCAGTAGTTTTAGCCTGTAGGATTCCGGCGTACCCCTTCACCCTTCCCCAGGGTGAAGGAAGTTCCATGTAGAATTTCCACTGGACATAAATAAAATAAATAAAAAAAAAGGCTGAATGTTTGACTTCATTCAATACGGTCTGCAGATTTATCGCCATATTATCGTATATTATGGAAAAATATTTTTAAAGTATCCAGATATTTATGTCAAGTCTGTTAACTGTCTTTGCATGTCATTTGATTTTAACGGAATCTAACCCCTTTTAGGTATTTGATACATTTTACTGCGGTGCAGTGTAATTTTTTGTGCTCTAAATTTTTGGGCTTTATATCGAATGGAAATCTTTTTATTGCTGACATTTTCCTAAGTGTAATTTCGATACATAAAACATGAAAACACATAAGTAATTAAGGCAAAAATTTATTTAATACTCGATTATACCCCTACCATGAGGCTATACTGATTTTTTTTTTGGGCAAATCAGTGGCCATTGTAACATAAATATAAAATTTAAATATTTCAACTTATAATAACAGAACAAATCATCAATCTGACCACAAATTCGCCGAAAATAGAAAAGCCAGCCAAGTAATTACGTTCTCTAGAAATACATAAACCAAAATATTCCAGACCCCTTGTAATCAAAGTTTCATTAATATCTGTATAAACTAATGAATATAAATAAGATAGTCAAATACAAAGGGCCTTGATAATTTCACGCTGGTCAAATAAATTTACAATTTCGAGCATTTGAATAAATTTCAAGTTTCAATCCTTGTCCCTCAAGACATTATTGGATTTCCGGGGATTAGCTCGTGACTTTGTTTGGTCATCTTCATAGAATTGAAGTAAATTATATTAAAACATAGAAGCAATAACCTATCACCTTATCATCAACTTGCCTTATATTATGAGGAAGTGCAGCACCATTCTCTTGCGCTAGTAACAACTGACTCCTAAGCAGCTTGCCAAGTCTCAAAGGTTGAAAAAAATCTCATATTAAAGTTCTTTTAAGAGGTCTTTTAGGAGGAGATCTTTTAAGAGGTTTATACCTGGGCGACATGAACCTATAAAGTATACACATATATCACATCTCTAGCCATTTCTCAAGTAGATTTATTAAAGTCTGTTGTTCTACAACGACCTTGTTAGTATATACAGTTTTTTCAGCCATGCCATTTGACTCTTGTGACCACACCCAAGCAACTGTTGTGTGGAATCCGGTACAAATTATTTCATCATCATCATCATATCATCCATAGGACATCCACTGTTAAACAAAGCCCTCGTCATAGATTTACACAATTGTGGCGTCATTTTGGGGCAATTTGCAAGTACTCACCGTGCTCATAAGATGGGTTGGGATGAGCGCAGTATGGCTATTGTTCCACAGAAGGGTCGCTGCTGCCCATATCTTTCGTTTAGAGTCCCTTAGTTGCCTTTTACGACATCCACAGAAGGAGATGGAGTGGCGCTTTATTCTTAATTCGTACACTATACGGATATAATATTTATCATAGATTGTGCTAACTGACTTTCGCAACCACAACCAGTGGACATCACCAATAATCTAAGGTAACGAGCATTAGCCGGTGGGAGATGACACTAGCACGGATCAAAAACGGTTGTCGTACGTAAAGAATAGAAGGAGGCTATTACATCCAGCAGAAGAAGAAAAAAGTGAAATTTATTTGTTTCGAAGAATAACGAATCAGTTAGTAAAGTAAGCAATGAAGGTTGCACATTGCCTGTATGATTGTTGATTTAACTAAGCAATATATAATACTAGCTGGGACCCGCGGTTTCACCCGACGTTTAATTTTATATATTTAGAAATGAAATTTATTGGAATGATTGTGGCGCCATCTGTCAAAGATTGGTCGTACCAACTCAGAAACCTTTGTGGGCTTATGCACAACACTTTGCTGAAGATCGTGACATGCATTTGATGCATAGTTTACGATTCTATAAAGGACATACACATAAACATTAATTTTGATATGTATAGATATGCAGTAACCTGGGCTAAATTTTGCTTTTCAATACACCAACGCCTAATTAATGTACTTACTATATATTATTATTATAATACTGTATTACTTTTTATTTTACGGCTTAAAGAATATTTTTTTTAGAAACGTGGTTCACACTACGGTTTCTCCTTTTTTCGTATCGTGGTGCAGTTTATAGACACATATTCCACATGCACAAAGTAGATCATACAAATATTTGTTCCATGCAGGGATTGAACCCGCGACACGTTCGCGGAAAGCCAATCACTTAGCCACTGCGCCAACCGTTTAAGGTCAATTAATTACTGTTTGTAAAACAGTGCGGTATTCTCAACTCCATAGACATACCGCGGCCCGTACCTTCTTTCGTACCAATTACCTTTACTTTTTTCATTTTTTGGCGCTGTTCGTGTTATGTGTTGCCGTTCAGGAACTAGATCGCAGTACGAACTCGTAAGAGCTTTTGATTCAAAAGGGTTAAGGATGGAATTATCCGCGAGTCTTCGTTTTGTAATCGGTTCAATACACAAAGATTTCGGTAAGTCGAGAGTCACATTTACCAGTAAAAAAATTGATTTATAGTATATGCTCCATGCCGTGTGGTGCCGGCTCAGAATACCACCACCCCATCTCCTGCCGTGGGTGTCGTAAAAGTCGACTAAGGGATTAGCCGGAGGATGGGCAGCAGCGTCCTTCGAGTACATTAACAATTCAACTGCGATCGCCAACCCGTCTGCCAAGCGTGGCGATTATGGCAAAACCACCCAATGAGCCCACAACACACCGATATCGGTCATTGTGGTGATCTTTGGGGGAGGCCTGTGTCCAGCAGTGGACTTCATTCGGCCGAAATGATTGATATGCTCCAGTACAGATTCACTTTGATGAATATGTAATTTTTACGGTTCCGGACGTCCGAAGGGAAAAACGGCCGGAACCCTTATAGAATCACTCGTGTGTCTGTCCTTCTGTCACAGGCAATTTGCTCCGAATCTACTGGACCATTTATGTTGAAATTTGGTACTCCTATGAATTTCTGTGACTCAAACACGTGCGTGTAATGTAAATAAATGAATTTTCAATATGGGGTCCTTTTTCGGGGGCCATATAGAAAATTAAAGAATAAAGTTTGGCAAACTGTAACGTGTAATATATGAAATAGAAGGGCTTAATGTGATGGTCTCAAATGTATTTATTTTAAAATATACAGTTTTAAAGTTATTTAAGAAAATATACGAAAACTATTGAGCAATTTACTTACGTTTGTGGTTGGAATGCATGGGAAAACATGTTTTATTACTACGATGTTAAGTTTGTTATTGGAATAAGCTATTCGTACAAAACCGAATCCAGAGACAATATATTCAGTAATTTCGGAATCCTCTCCAAGCGAGTTCAACTCACACTTGTCCCACACTTTTTTGGTCCGAGTGGTTTCCGGATTAAGAATAAAGCACCTCTCCTCCCGGGGACGTCATGACTAAAGGATTCAATGCTAGAGGGATGGGCAGCAGCGTCCCTTCTGTGAAACATCAGCCATTCTGCGCTCACCAAACCGTCTGCCGAGCGTGGTGGGTATCGGCAAGTTCTCCCCAAGGTGACGACACACGGTATGTAACCAGTCGTTTATGGGGGAGGTTTTTGTTCAGTAGTGGACATCTTTTGGCTGATATGATGTATATTTTTTTATTGCTTGTACTTCCTCCACCCCGGGGAAGGGTATGCCGGACTCCTACTGGCTATAACCACCAGGGTGGTCATAGTCAGTAGGAGTGTACGGTGGTACTCACCTTTTTTTTTTTATTGATGTCCAGTGGAAATTCTACATGGAACTTCCTTCACCCCGGGGAAGGGTGAAGGGGTATGCCGGACTCCTACCGGCTAAAACCACTGGAGCGGTCATCTTCGGCACCAAAGGGAGGCTCCAGGTCCTCGCGGAGGGAAGGCGACTGTACAAAGGTCGCCCCCTCAGGCACTTCTCGGGACGGTGGTACTCAACTAGCCCGACTCATACAGTAATAAATATAAAGTCTCTAGGATATAGGGAAATTACTAGTCATTCCAGCAGCCAGGACCACACTCAGGCACCACACTCAGGCAGGCCAAAACACCTCTTACCCGAGAAATTTGTATCATGAACAAAGTTCATATCAAAACTGACATATTCACAGGCCATTTGTGTGAATTCGCAAGGGTACTTTTTTATTACGATAATACATACTTAAATACACCATACATTAAAGTACTTACAGCTAATTGCATTATCAATTACAGGTAAATACGACATGCTAACTGCTACTTTTATTTATCTTATGTTATAATGTAGAATATGTAGTGTGGAATGTTAATGTCGTATATTATTCTGTTGTTTATTATGGTTCTAAGTCAGTGTGTTATGATTCTAAAAAGTTACTGTAAATGTACATACGGTAGAAATAATATTATATATGACCAAACTATCGCATTGAGTTGTAATGGTAGTTTTAAGGTAGTAACAAATAAATCAATAATTTTAAATGTTGAAAATTAAGATCTGAACGAGGTTCAATGTAGCAAACGTCACAAATGTTATTCTCATGAACTAACAAACAACTTCTGTGAACTTATATTGTGATGCGATAGAAAATGCATTGAAAGTCGAAGTCAAAACGGTGTTCTGCATTAGCAAATATTAATTTTGAACTGACACACGTACTAAAATTGACATTTTACTAATGTCAAAATTGACATTGAAATGAGACTACCTTATAATAACTTGGATCATACTGAGAGCTCACTCAACTTTCAGAGCACTATCTTCTGCTGGTTTATTTTTATTTTCGATTCATAATTTTATCTCAGTTCGATCAGTATTCTATGTACTATTCCTTGGCGATAAGAGACAAAACAAATAAAACTACAATCAAGGTTTCATGCCCACATATAATAAAATAATATAACGCCCATGTGGGCGGGCTTATGGACAGCTTTAATTGTAGGTATCGCATTGGAATGAGAAGCCGAAACTGGTATCTGTGGATCTTTTACTACCTATTGGACATGAGCATGACTGTAACAAATTCTTGGCTTATGTATAAAAATTTGAAAGAAACTGAATCCAATTCACCGTTCCTCAATTTGTGTCACTATAGACTGGAACATGCATGTGGTGCCGGCTCAGAATGCCACCACCCCATCTCCTCCCATGGGTGTCGTAAAAGTCGACTAAGGGATTAGCCGGAGGATGGGCAGCAGCGTCCTTCGAGTACATTAACAACTCAACTGCGATCGCCAACCCGCTTGCCAAGCGTGGCGATTATGGCAAAAACCCCCCAATGAGCCCGCAACACATCCATATCGGTGGCTGTGGTGATCTTTGGGGGAGGCCTGTGTCCAGCAGTGGACTTCATTCGGCCGAAATGATGATGATGATGATAGACTGGAACTAGCTGAGGTATTGGCCAATATAAATAATTCATCTGAAATCTGTAACAAACGTGGAAGGCTCAGTACCAGTAACTTCGCTGATATGGAAATACAAGCCAAGAAAAGGAGAGGACCCGTTCAGCATGTTCCACCTAAGGTTATAAGGAGGGATAATGTTGGTCACTGGCCTGATGATTGTATTTGCAACAGGTGCAAAATGCCTGGATGCAAGGGCACACACAAGGTGTGAGAAGTGTGGAGTAGCCATTTGACTCACTAAAGCCAAGAATTGTTTAAAAAAAATCATTTTTAATTAGATCAATTTACAAAAAAAATCAATTCTTATATTTCAAGCTGTATGCCAGAGAGTCGCACAGTCATTGACGCATGGCGACGCGTCACCACATCGTATTAGATCTTTCACAGTCATACTATCTTGTGTGGCGACCCATAACGTTGCGACGAATCGCCTCGGCAACAGTCGGTCTAACCCGTCGCATCAAGGCAACTGAGGGTCTGACCAAAAGAAGTGTAGAAACGTACATCTACTATAACAAGACTGAACACCCCTGTGGCTGCCAGTTGTGGTGATGATGTAATTATCACAAGTGTCTGTTCATTGTAACGGTCATTGGGAGACCCATTATGTTTCATAATCAGCTGTAAAAAATTGACTCGCCGCGGTTAGGTAACCCACACGCTAACTTATCTCGTCTAACTACACGAATTAACATAAGTTAGCTCATGTAAGATGTTTGCTCGTAATAGCTCTATTTTATTGTTATATTATAGCCATTTGCTCTACTGAAGTTACGCTAGTGTCGATTTAAAATCCAATTCCCAGGTGTCGTTTAGTATAATTGATGTTTAGGGTTTCGCACGTCCGGATGAAAAATGGCGGCAACCTTATAGGATCACTCGTTTGTCTGTCTGTCTGTCTCTCTGTAACAATTTTCTATGAATCTACTGGACCGATTAAGTTAAAATTTGATACACATATTAATGTTTGTGCCTCAAACACGGACGTGTAACGTATTATATATATATATTTTCCCATTCCCCTGATCTCATAAACTACGGATCCTATAATGTTAAAAACATACATAAAATAGTTCTTTACTTACAGATTACAGAAAAACCTATGAGAAGTCTATGATCTCAAAATAACACGAATAAAATAAGTAGATTTTAAAATGATGTGCATCCTCATTCATAATTTCAACTGAGTGTGCTCATTGGAGGTTTTGCCATAATCGTCACGCTCGGTAGTTGTTATGCCTATCGCAGTAGAGCACACTGCTGACCTGCCTCTGGCTAATTCCACAGTCGCCTTTTAGGACAATCAGGGGATGAGTCGGTAGTAAATATTGTTGCATTAATTTTTTTTATTATGTGCCTACGGAACCCTCATTTATCCAACACGCACTTAACTTATTTTTTTATTAGGAAATTATATATAGCCAGTTATACTCTCGCGCCGGAATCACAGCCGTATCGGTTACGTGTACGTAGTTTGTTTGCTTCTCTTTCTGTCTTTACTATTATTTGGGTCACATAATAATTTCGGTCTGCGGGCGGCGAACTAGGGGCAGTCCGTCGGCCGAACAGATGCAGGCCCGAGACGGTGGCGCGTTGTGTACGCGCCCGCCTCTCAGAAGGAACGTGCGGGCGGACAGGTCGCACAGAGACGGGGCCTATCAGACTAAGTGACGGGCCGATGGTTCCAGGGGTGTGGTCCAATGTCTACACGGCGAACACCGCACCCCCAGCCGTAGGTAATTTTAAGGGACACCGTGGGGTTTTAGCAGGTAAGGGTCCGGCATACCGCTTCACTTGTCCCAAGGCAGCGGGAGTTCATGAGGATCTCCCATGACAAAAAAAGGAGTTCCACAATAATATCATACATTAAGGTTTCCGACAATAACACATCCAGAATGTCTTAATGTGGTTAATAGCAAAAAAGACTACCCTTCTTCACCATGCGTCGTAAAACACAAATATTGGTTTTTATCAAAAAAAAAACAACACGCTACGATCAATTCGCCAACCAGGCGTGGTGATGGTGATTATGGATCCATCATCACCATTAATCATTTCAGCCGAATAAAGTCCACTTCGACACAAGCCTCCCCCAAAAATCACCACAAGGACCGGTCTCGGTGTGCTTTGTGCTCTTTGGGGGAGGGGGGTGTTTGCCATAATTGCCAAGCTTGGCTGGCATGCGGGTTGGCGATCGCAGTTGGGTTGTTAATGAACCCGATCTACGCTGCTGCCCATCCTCCGGCTAATCCCATAGTCGCCTTTCACGACACCCACGGGAAGAGTGTATCTCATCTCTCTCATCTCATCAGCCCGTAAACATCCACTGCTGAATATGGGCATCCAAATGTCCGGTACAATTCAAGGATAACTGTTTCAGTCTATTATTTTAAGTTCTCGATCAATTCGCTTCGAAGAAAGTGCTTCTTTATAAAAAGTCTTCCGGTAATTATTTTTTTAATACCTTAAAATAATTTCCGGACTGTTAATGACGTGGTACGACATCTCGCCGGCCGGTTTCTTTACTAAGACTCCTCTCTCTTTAGCCTCTTTCTGATTTTACCGACGACGAGCCTCTCAATCAAAGCACACGCCCCAAAAAATCGAAAGTGATTTTGTCTACCATCTTAATAAATACTGACAGTGTAATCAGGGATTATTAAATATGTGTCTAGACATCAACGTAATGACTCTGGTAGTCATCGTATATCGGTGTCAGTTATGAAGATATTAATATTTAAATTACTGATTGTTTTAAATTTTAAATAAATATGTTTCGCTATTACAACCGCTGTATTTTATATTGCTGTCCAGCTGGAAGGAAGCCGGATTGTCTCTCTTGAAGAAGGAAGGGCCGCCAAGTCTCCCCCTGCATATCGTCTTTTTTGCCTGTCCGAAGAAGCTTCGAAGCTATTCGAAAGAATAATTACCCGAAGACTCAAAGTCAAAGTCACTTTGACTTTGACTTTGAGACTATTAGTGTGATTTTTGGTGATACAGTAGGTCTTATACTTATTTTATGGTAACTCATAAATCTACCCATTAGGGTGTACACTATATATATTTAGAAGGAGGAGACGGCGCCGGGGTAACAACCGCCCTGGCGCCTAATTCCGATACGTCTGAAAACCCCTGCCGTTGCTATAAGGTGGGGGACCTCTGGGTTCGCGGGTGCGTAGATTGGGGAATCGTGCCCACACTGAGCGACCCAAGAGAAGACGGTAGCACGCATGTGGTCACGCGCTGCCGTGGGACGCTTTGGGGGATCCTTTACAATCCCCCGGGGGGTGACCGCTTTACAGTCACCCTCTCCGAGATGGGCCAATAGGCGTGGCACCAGTGGGCGGCTCTAGTGTGATGGACCTGGAGCCTCCCTTAGGTGCCGAAGATGACCGCTCCAGTGGTTTTAGCCGGTAGGAGTCCGGCATACCCCTTCGCCCTTCCCCGGGGTGAACGAAGTTCATGAAGAATTTCCACTGAGCACCAATAAAAAAAAAAGGGTGTACACTATTTAACAAATATAAGATAAGAGACATTACGTACAATTTATCAAAAGAGAAGAAAATGTATTTAAAATCTTAATTCTGAAATATGGCAGGCATTATAATATCTATTTCACATAATACATAAAATCATTATTACAATTCAAATTTCATCATCATCATCATCATTTCGGCCGAATGAAGTCCACTGCTGGACACAGGCCTCCCCCAAAGATCACCACAACAACCGATATGGGTGTGTTGTGGGCTCATTGGGGGGTTTTGCCATAATCACCACGCTTGGCAGACGGGTTGGCGATCGCAGTTGATTTGTTAATGTAATCGAAGGAAGCTGCTGCCCATCCTCCGGCTAATCCCATAGTCGACTTTTACGACACCCACGGGAGGAAATGGGGTGGTGGTATTCTGAACCGGCACCACACGGCTACCGGCACCACACACTCAAATTTAAATCTAAGATATCTGCATAAAATCATTTACATTACATTTTGTCAAGAAGGAATTCGTCAGTGGTATAATAGCATTTGCCATTTAAAAATTTACTTAGTTTACGTTTAAATTGTGTCAAGTTGGAGTCTTTCATGTCATTTGGCAGCTCGTTGAGCGCCTGACGTGAGTTCGCCTCAACCTGGCCGACAGTCAGTATGGCTTTCGGCAGCAGTGGTCCATTATCAACGCGATTTTTTGCGTGCTTGGTATCGGAACAGGCATCCTCCCGGCGGGGTGGAGTGGCGCAGGCGGTCAGTCTAGATCATCATTTCGGCCGAATGAAGTCCACTGTTGGACACAGGCCTCCCCCAAAGATCATCACAACCACCGATATGGATGTGTTTTGAGCTCATTGGGGGGTTTTGCCATAATCGCCACGCTTGGCAGGCGAGTTGGCGATCGCAGTTGAGTTGTTAATGTACTCGAAGGACGCTGCTGCCCATCCTCCGACTAATCCCTTAGTCGACTTTTACGACACCCATGGGAGGAGATGGGGTGGTGGCATTCTGAGCCGGCACCACACGGCAAGACGTCAGTCTAGATATTGTCATATTATCATAAATTGCATCATTTCTTATAATGGATTATATCAATTTTTCATTTTAACATTTCATTATTCTATATGACATTTTCTTATTTATTTTTAATGTTCATTTTATGCATTTAGATTTGATACTGTGATAGTGATAGATATGCGGGTACCATGTGGGCTGTTCAATTATTTTGTTTTATTGACGTGATATTTGTCTGGCAGTTTAGGTATGTCATGCTCACTCAAGTATCCTGCTTATGGTGGCGTTGTGTGTCGGGTCGCTAAGTTTTCCTCAATATGGTTTAGCTGGGCGACGCTGATGCATGCGTCATGTTCGTGAACGAGCGCGGTTTGTTAGGAGTGGTCAATCTACACCTTAGAACGCGGAAACTAAAGTCTTGACTCTTCATTCACCTTGCCTATAAATGGTTTTACACCAATATTTTTTTTTTTATCTTTATTGTCAACGCCTTCACCTCCATGCCGTGGGGCGCGATTTGGGCGGCACTGGTCCATCATCGTTCTCTCCTACCTGCAGGGCATAGGGGCATAGGGGCCTATCTGCGTGATTTAGCTTTCAAGACGCTGGATACAAAAACTTAGTTTAAGGAATGGAGTTCAACCAAATTGGTACTAAGTTGTACATTCATAGATTTTACATATTATATTATACGTTTTAATACCATTAATATGGAACAAAATTGGGAGCCGTACCGTAGTAGAGAAGGACTGAAAAAAATTATGTAAAAGTTATTATTATATTCATCATAGGAATCAACTCAGTTGATCGATTTTGTCAAAAATGAATTCAAGAAATACAGAATAATTTATGTGTTAATGAAAAAACTTAACCAGTAGACTAATATAGTATTCTTGTGTTATGCATTAACTTAAATTAGCACATAAGTATCACATTCATTTATTTTAATAGCGACAATAAATCGATTTAATCGATATAAAAATCGGTATCTCTGTCAACTGTCATTATCACCCCATTAACTCTGATTTTATTCACTTCACTGGTGTTGCGTGTTAATACTTGTATCTTCATATTTAAAAAGACCCCCTTTGATACTGGTATTTTCACCATGAGACCACTGCAACTCTAGAGGGGGCCATTCCGCTTGTAAATAAAAAAAATCATAAGGCGATCTACCTATTTTATTGTTTTGTGTGAGTGGTACGCCGAATGCCTCAGAGAGTTGGTCAGGGGCTCGGCTCCAGCTTGCTTGTATTCATATCGGCCATTTATACGTCCACTGCTGAACTCGCGGCTGCCGGCAATTAACAGGTTAGAGGATACGTCTTTTCAATTTCGTAAAATATTGCATTCAAAATAATGTATCTACATTAGATTGTAAAGTGAAGATAAACCGTAATAACAGAACTATCTTAAAGAATATGTTTTGAAATGAGAGAACATTAAGCAATAGGTCACCCTTTATTTATGTAGGCTATCCAATTGTTGACGAAGGAGAGTTTCAAAAATACCTCCTAGTCACGTTGGAAACTAAAACTATGCAAATTTATTTAGTGCCATGCCTCTCAAACAATTACGCTTCTCAAACATGGCCGCTTTCAGCTAAACAAATAAATGAAATTATAGTGTGCTAGCCGTGTGGTGCCGGCTAAGAATACCACCACCCCATATCATGTGTCGGGTGTCGTAAAATCGACTATGGGATTAGCTGGAGGATGGGCCGCAGCATACTTTGAGTTCATTTATAAACTTAACTGCAATCGCCACAGAACAAGAGACAGATTACAGATTTAGAATTTATAGAAAGAGGTAGAGTGGTGCTACTCTACCTCTTTCCGTGGATGTCGTAAAAGGCAACAAAGTGGAACAGTATATATTCAGTGATATATTCGCAAATTCACCCCTTATCTTAAATATATTATGATGTTTCATCTTTATCTACTTGGGGAATCAGGTACGCTGCCGCATTCCTTTTGGACCCAGGTTGCGAAAGGCGAAAACAACTGCTCTTTACGTGTGAGACACATATCTGTGAACGGGTAGCCGAGTTCCCCTTTCACCAATCTGATCTGACCCAGAGACTAAAGTGAGTTTTAAGAGTTATTTGATCCTTCTAATGTTGTCATGTCCGTTCGTCAATCCAAATCCCAATTGAGCCCACCTTACACATACCTGTTCCAGCCAAACGTAACAAAAAGTAAAAAAAAACTAAGCAGTACAATTTTATTATAACTTTCAATTCTGTTTTGACACAGGCGCCAATAACGTTTAGATATAGCATACCAAGCCAGTTTAGTTATGACGTTATGAGTCATTTCGTTTGGAACAAAATGTTTCCATGTCATATCAGCGGAAGGACGTCAACAGCTGTAAAAAAGCCTCTCTTAGTGGGGAATTTGCCAGTCTAAATCCAAACACCACACGTTAATTAATATCTGACGACAACATGTTAAACGAATAAGTAAATATAAAAAAGACCGATATGTTAGAAATTATTAATTTACTATCGAAATTTCAACTGGCGTAAGATGCCAAACTGTTTTTTTTTAAACTTTGCCCCATACTAGCATTTCTCCTGTGTTGTGCCGTCGGGCTGGAAATGGGAATTATATATATGTAGATAGAACATACTCAGCTCTCAGCGTTCTGTCGAATTATATTTTAAACCTAAATAGTTGGTGTCTATTTTCACGTAATTTCTACAAACGCAACTACCTAAAAAGTAATCTTCATTCATCATTACAGGCGAAAAAAGTCCACTGCTGGACATAGGCCTCCCCAAACTCACCACAACGAACAGTATGGGTTTCTCTTGTGTGTTTAATGAGGGTTTGGACACAATCGCCACGACTGCATGCGGGTTGGCGATCGTAGTTGAGTTGTAATTTAAAGTACTCGAAGGACGCTGCTGCCCATCCTCTAGTGAATCCTATAGGCGCTTTCTATGACACTCATGGGATGGGATAGGGTGGTGCTATTCTTAGTCGGTTCTACAAAGCGTAAGCTAAAAACAGTTAAAGTTTTTGAAGTAAAATCTTTTACCGCGGTTCGCATATTTTTAGATGAGATAAAATCTCTGGACTCGCGACACCGTTACGAGACGCAGCTATAGTGTGTGCATATATGCATGTACATATAGCAGACCGCGAACGCGTCTAGATCAATAAAAAAAATAGTTTTACCTTCTGTCGGCACTCCCGGAGAGCAACCCGTATTTATGAAGTGAAAACTTCTTTTAGCGCGGTACTCATATTTTTAGATGAGATAAAATCTCTGAACTCGCGACACCGTTACGAGACGCTATTTAAAGTGAAAACTTCTTGGTTTCGCAATGCGGCGGGAAGCGCGCGCTTTTTATGAGGCGGCTCGCACCGCAGCCATATAATATAGTATTACATTTTGTGAATTAGATAAATAAATAAAAAAACATTTACTGCCATAAAATTTTCACTTCTGTCGGCACTCCATAGAGTGCAACCCATATTTTTTTTTCCTGCTTCTAGCAAGAAGGGTTTTGTATATACGTCAATGGAAATTTTAGTCAAAGACCAGGTCCGTAGACAACCAGGCTCCTAATTCCTAAAGTTCGAAAACTGTAAGTTGAATTGCCTCCTTCCTCTACAATGACCTATCCTTCAGGGCCATTAGCATAACGACCATGCTTGGCAAGTGGGTTAGCATTATAAAGGATTGTTAACCATTTTATGAAATGAGCTAAGTAATAAGTCAAAGTTTGAATACGATTCATGTGTTAACTATGACATCCGCTATAATATCGCGAAATCAATTTATTGAGAGAGTTGAAAAAAAGAATTAAAAACCGTAAGACGTCACCAACATTTTTTGGGATTTTGTTTTTCATTTTTGGGATATATTTTATGGATAACTAGCTGGGACCTGCGGTTTCACCCACCGTTTAATCTAAAAGTAAGTGGATTATTTATATACATATAATTTAGAGTACTTCGTCATAGACATTTGACATAGAGTATGTATATATATACATATATATTGGATTTCATGGGTTTTCTTTTTTTGCACGGATCCCTAATTATTTTTCTGAAATAAAAGTAGCCTAAGTTATTTCTTATAACATCAGCTATCTTTCAAAGAAAGTCCCGTAGAAATCGGTCCAGCCATTTCGGAGATTAGCGGGAACAAACAGACAGACAAAAGAATTACAAATAGCTTTTTTGTTGTAGGTACCGTATATGCTTACAAACAAACAGATACTTCAATTTAAGTTATTCGTATAGATTAAAGATTGATTAAATGAACTGAACACCGAACAACGTCACATTGGCGAAATTGTGGGAGATTATTCTACAGACATTACTATAGAAAACTCCGTGTGGTGTCTAGACTAAGAATATAGCACCACTACATCTCGTCTCGTGGGTGTCGTACAGGGCGACTAAGGTACTATGAACCAGAGGGATGGGGAGCAGCGTCCATTCAGTGGAACAGTAGCTAACCCGCCTGTAAGTAGTGAGTATTGGCAAAGTCCCCACAAAATGATGACACAATAGTGGGAATCTATGGAGGAGACTTTTGTTCAGCAGTGGATGTCCTTTGGCTGATCAGATGACCCGCTATTAACAATTAAATAAACGGTCGATTTCAAGTGCAACAATTTATTTTTCAGCCCTAAAGCCAAAGCCCAAGCAGAGCAGTTATTAATAATACTAGAATGTAACTGCCACTGCCACCATATCATGTTATTATCTGCACAAAAATATGATGCCGGCTATCATCTTTAAAATATTCGTAATTCGATACCCACGGGCAGTGTTTTGGGTGGTCTTGTTTTAACGAACTTGACGCCTTGGTTATTACTGCCTCTATCTAATTTGAATATCTAATTTAACGCAAACGAATGGCACGGTGGCTTCATACAAAGTTTTTTTTTTTGTGAACGTCACTTACGTAATGTTCACTATAAGTACTTATGTACAGTAAAAGGTGTTATTTGAAAGTGATTTATTTTCATTGATGTTATTGTTTGTGGCTCTTGACAAATGAAATCAGCTCTTAAGATATTTATTTTTGTCCTTCTCGTAATTCTTGGAGCTCACTTTCACTTTTGGTAATGAGTCCAATATCACCAGCCTAGAATTCTTACCATCCATCTTACCGTGTGATGCTAGTTAAAAATAGCACCACCCCATCTCGCGCCGTGGGTTTTTAAAAAGGCGACTATGGATTTTGCTGAAGGACAGGCAGCAGCGTCCTTCGAGTGTATTTACAACTTAACCGGTATCACCCACCCATCTACCAGGCGATTATGACTAAACCCCGTAATGAGCGCAAAATACAAAGCTAGACCAGTCGTTGTGGTGATCTATGGGGGAAGCTTTTGCCCAGCAGTGAACGTTTTTCAGCTGAAATGGTGATTATGTCACCATATAAATACCACAGTGTCTCAAAACGAAAGTCTTTGACTAATGTGTGTTGCCGCTGATGACCTATGGTACTGTGACGTGTTTGCAAATCATGGGCCTCATAAGAAAGCTCAAGGTGATTGAAAGGGGCAATGAAGTAAGCGAAATTTTTGACGTTTCCTTGCGTGATCCAATCAGCAATGAAGTGATCTGCAAAAGAACCAAGGTAACCGACATAACCCAAAAAATTGCTAAACTTAAGGGGCAGAGGCATGGCCGCCTTGCATACAGACAATTTCCTGCAACGAGATAGACATATATTTTTCAACGGTCAAGTACCAACTTATTTACACTTGTACCTACATGGTGAGTGCCTTTTACAGTTATAAATCTCACATTCATAAATATCCAGACCTGAAAAAATAATATGTACTTAAATCATACATATATTTGTTCTGTGCGGTGAATGAACCTGCAACACGTAGCACAGAAAGCCAAGTGCCAAATGGCCGTCAAACGCCAATTAGTTAGCAAAAAGCGCAAGGCCAAGCCAAAGACGGCACGGTTGGTGCAGTGGTTGATACAGTCGGCTGCTGCGCTCTGGGTCGTGGGTTCGATTCCCGCACGGAACAAATATTTGTATGATCTGCAGGTAGTTGTTCCGGGTCTGGGTGTATTGTGTGTGGAATATATGTCTGTAAACGCACCCACGACACAGGAGAAATCCTAGTATGGGGCAAAGTTTACACTGCTGAACAAAGGCCTCCCTTCATATATTTTCACAATTGTACAGTCATTTTGGGAGGAGTTTGCCAATACTCGCCACAAGTGGCTTGTTGGTGAGCGCAGAGTAGCTACTGTCCCCCAAAAGGTAAGCTGCTGCCCATCCCTCTGGTTTAAAGTCCCTTAGTCACCTTTTATGACATCCACGTGAAGATTAACAATATAGCTCCAATTGCCAATAATTTGGCAACTTATTGGCATTAGAGCTCTTATTCAGCCCAGCTAAGTTTTATCGGGAAGTTTTCTGTTAGAAGCGCGCAATCACAAAGGTGCACAGCTTTGATTTTAACCTATTTTGACTAGATGCGACCCCACTTTAATATCTATATAAAATTATTAATTATAAATTAGAGCTCTTATTCAGCCCAGCTAAGTTGATCAGGAGGTTTCTGTTAAAAGCGCGCAATCGAAAAGGTGCACAGCTTTGATTTTAACCTATTTTGACTAGATGCGACCCCACTTTAGTATCTATATAAAATTATTAATTAGAGCTCTTATTCAGCCCAGCTAAGTTTTATCGGGAGGTTTTCTTTTAGAATCGCGCAATCGAAAAGGTGCACAGCTTTGATTTTAACCTATTTTTACTAGATGCGACCCCACTTTAGTATCTATATAAAATTTGTAAATATATAACAACCTTTCATACTACTTAATATCTATGTTTTTCTTCAATATTTTATGCGTTTATTTCTCAATAATTAATAAGTATATACATATTAATATTATGTTGTAACTGCCCGTGGCATCAAAATTATAAGTCTTATCAGAAAACCAGCACTGCAGCATAAATTGTCGCAGCGTATACTTAGGGACTATGGACCTTTTTGGCATCATACAGTACCACTGTACTCATATAAATTTTATTTTGTTAATTGTAAGTCATTATCATTTTGCACGATTCCAAAATAAAACTTACATTCTTGCTTTCTAAAAATTCTCTACAACGGTCCGGAATTTACAATTGTGCCATCATCATCATCTCAGCAGTCAAAGGACGTCCGCTGCTGAACAAAGGCATCCTCCATACATTTTCACAACGAGCGCTTACATGCCATCCGCGTCCAACAACGCCCAGCGACCTTCACCAGTTCGTCTGCCCACCTCGTTGGAGATAGTCCCACGCTGCGTTCTCCGGTGCGCGGTCTCCACTCGAGAATCTTTTTACCCCAACTACCATCAGTTCTAAGACCAATGTGCCTCGCTTATTGCCACTTCAGTTTACTAACCTTGTTTACTAATTGTATCAAGTGAACGGTAATTGTAGGCTCGCCCCTGTAACATGAGACTTGAGAACGTCTTCATCGGGAAATTTTGCTTTACAACAAAACACATTAGACGTTTTTATTGTATAGGTGGAAGTCCTCGTGGATTTCTTTCCAACCTGGGGAAGTCGGAGTGGCTTGCCCCACGGTGTTCCTTCGACGGTGCAGGATTTGCTTCCGCATTTGCTGCACCCCCGATAGAACAGGTCAGCCTAAGTCTTTGCAGAATATGGCGTGATAGTATGAACGAATGAATAATGTAAAATGTTATGTAATAACAGCTGACGTCAAATCAGTCATAGATAATCGTTGGTATTCGTGACAAAGTCACCGTGCACCGAATAAATCAATTTGGAAGGATAAAAAATACAAAATTGGTGTTTTGCAATTGCTAACAAATTGTGAACTTGAACTGATTTTTTTTTTTTTTTTTTAAGAGAAACAGTTCAAGCCTCGCACAAGGATTTCTCCTGTGTTGCGGGTGCGTTTACAGACACAAATTCCACATACAATACACCTAGACCCGGAACAACTACCTGCAGATCGTACAAATATTTGTTCCGTGCGGGAATCGAACCCGCGACCCGGAGCGCAGCAGCCGACTGTGTCAACCACTGCCACCAACTATGCCGTCAAAAATTTGAAATGAACGAAATATAATTCCAACATGATACAACATTATTTAGGGCGATGTCATCGCTAAGCGATAAAGCCCTTTAATTAAAGAGAAAAGCATTTGTTTATCTATTTAATAACAACATTTAGACACGTTAAGTGAACTTATGTATAATGTGAATTGACTAATAGGTATGTTGGTTCACGACAATCGCTTGATAAGGCTACTTATTTAATCCATGGTTGCTCCACCACCAAGTAGTAGGAAAAATAATCATTTGAGAACAGCGCCATCTAACAAACTTTTGTAAAACCACGATGCAACGCAGCAAAGTACTAGTTAGTGATTCTGCAGTTACTAAATATTTTCATAGATAGCGCTGTTACCAATAACTATTTATATAACAGAATGTAAAGATGGTACTAAAAATTAATCAGAAATATTTATATGTTAGTCAGTCTCATATTTAATTCTATTGAGTGACTTAACTAAAGTAATAAAGATTATATCATCAGCTTAGATTGTATATAAAGTAACAACTTCCTTCCTTCTTCAAGTTGAAAGCATCCATTTCGTGAATTACTTCAACTTGACGGTTCTCCCATCGTTCTTTATAAATTCAATAGATGGTTCTGTACTAAAATAAGACATGTATTAAAACAAAACATCGAATAATTATGGCAGGTAAGTGCAATGATAACATTTTAACGTTCTTCTATTACAACATGCAACTTACCTATTTTACGTATGTACCTAATCGTATTGACTTCACCGTCATCATATCAGCCATAGGACGTCCACTGCTTCTCTCTTAGTCGGCTTTTACGACATCCACAGGAGGAGATGCAGTGGTGCTATATTCTTAATCCGGACACCACACGGGTAGACTTGCTAAAAATAAATAATTTATGGGGTTGTTACGATACGATCTATAAAAATGATATGATGTCGTGGGACACCAGGTAGGAACGAAGTTTCTTCGGCTAATGTAGAATCGACACTTATACACTACTCGCTTGTGTATGCGACTGTCGCGCCTGCGCACGTCTCATTTAACGGTTTTATTCCACGCACTTTTTTCCACGGATTTTTTCTTACGGTTTTACTATCACATTTTTTTCAGTTCGGTCGCGCAGCAAAATCCCTATCCCCTCCAAACCTGCCGTAAGGAACTTCGTTCCAAAAAGGTGCCAGACGAATTGTCACTGCTGTTTCTCCATCACAAGAAAGTAATGAAGGACGTGAAGTACGTCTTGCAAGCGATCGGCAGCACCATGCTGCATCACGTGCCTCAGAGACTTACACTCAGCTTGAATCGCAATTGAGCTTTGCTTTGCCAGATATTCTGCCGCCAAGTGGTTGTGTGTTCCGGTTCGAAGGGCATTGTAACTAGTGAAATTACCGGGCATAAGAATACTGAATTAATACCTAATGTTTCAAGGTGACGACCACAGTGTGGTGCCACGCAGGACTAGTCCTAGGCAGCATTACAATTGTTATTTTTCAATGATTCAGTAAGTTATGTAATTAATAAAATACTCATATGCTTGTCTTGGCTTTACGCAACACAAATCCTTGCCAACACGTCATACGTCATCATCGTCATATCAGCCATTTATACGTCCACTGCTGAACATAGGCCTCCCCCATAGACTTCCACAATTGTATCATCATTTTGGGGGGAACTTGCCAATACTCACCACGCTTGGCAGGCGGGTTGGTGAGCGCAGTATGGCTACCGTTTCACAGAAGGGACGCTGCTGCCCATCCCTCGGGTTTAGATTCCTTTAGTCGCCTTTTACGACATCCACGGGATGAGATGGAGTGGTGCTATATTCTTAATCCGGACACCACACGGACTTGGACTTGCTAACACAGCTGCTAGAAAAACAAAACTTTCAAACTATCTCTGGATTAAAGACTATATCGACTACTAGCTGGGACCTGCGGTTTCACCCGCCGTTTAATTTAAAAGAAACTGGATTATTTATTTATTTATTACTAATTTAGAGTGCATAGACACTTGACATAGAGTATATATATTGGATTTCATGGGTTTTAAATTTATGCGCGGAACACTATTTTTCTAAAATAAAAGTAGCCTATATTATACCTCATATCATCAGATAACTGCCAGTGAAAGTCCCGTCAAAATCGGTCCAGCCGCATCGGAGATTAGCCGGAACAAACAGACAGAAAGACAGACAAAAAATATACATAATTTATTGTTGTTAGTTTATATACGGTACCTCCGTATAAACTTTCATATGCATTTAGTAAAAAACCAATATTTTGACATTACAAACTTCAATTTTATTTATTTGTATGGATAGTCTTTTCTGCACGTGTGGCTTCACTGGAAACCAAATACATCTGAAGTACTATTTGTATTCTATAGCAGCCATATTTAATTTTTATCAGAACCTAACGGACCTAACCCTGAGTTTCGGAATTTCTTCTCTGTGGTTGTCGTGTCGTGAAATGCCCTCCGTTGTTTCAATATGACGTGTAAAATTGTCTGTTAGGACCTATTTACTGAATAAATGATTCTATTCTATTCAGGCTTGGAATGCTTGTAATGATCGAAGTTGCGCAGTTTACCGAGTACCCGCAGTACCGCGGACTGTTCAGTGAATAATTAAATAACTTTAGAACTGAGATGGGTCGGTATCTACATATATGTATGTTTATGGATAGTGCGGAGTGTAGTATCCTCCTCCCGTGGATGTCGTAAAAGGCGACTAAGAGAATCTAAACCAGAGGGATGGGCAGCAGCGTCCCTTCTGTGAAACGGTAGCCATACTGCGCTGCAACCCACCTACCAAGCGTGGTGAGTATTGGCAAATACCCCCCAAAATGATAACACAGTTGTGAAAAGCTATGGGGGAAGGCTTTGTTCAGCAGTGGACGTATAAATGGCCGATATGAATTCAGACGCACAGAACAGTTTAATTAAATAAAAACAAAGTTTAATTTTCTAAAGGATGAAAAGCACAATCGACACATATTAAGCAATAATATGTCTACTAGAAACCCCGACAAACATACTTGAGATATTTAAAATGTTTCACTGCTACGTATATCATACATAAATACCAACCTCTATATAAAATAAAATCACACATAGTGATGCATACAAAAAATCATCATGAATCTGAATCATGAGAATTTTTACACAAAAGTAAAAAAAAAAGCCTTGAATTGGTTTTTACTATTCATCAGGGGATGGAATAGCTTACGGCAATTAATACATTATTAAACCCCGGAATAGATAATATTCCTAAAAACTAAGATCTAAATTGTCTTAAGAATATCATTACCAGTTGAGTTCTTCTTCTTCTTCTCTTAGATTATGGCTTCTATAGAGTATCTTTCACAATTTCGCCAATGTCATCTATAAAGCAACGTTGAACGGTGTTCAGATTAATCAATTTTTACATATTCATCAAATATTTCTCTTCTTCTTCTCTTAGATTATGGCTTCTATAGAGTATCTTCCACAATTTTACCAATGTCATGTATGGTGTTCAGATTAATCAATAGCTACATTTTCAACAAATGTTTCTCTTCTTCTTCTTCTCTTACATTATGGCTGCTGTAGAGTATGTCCCACAATTTCACCAATATCATGTTTCAGGCAACGTTATACGGTGTACAGATTAATCAATCTTTACATATTCAAAAGTTTTTTTCAAAAATGAATGTCATACGGTTTAATTGTTTCTTTTTTTTCAATTACATTATTTACTTCTCCTTCTTCTCTTAGATTATAGCTTCTGTAGAGTATCTCCCACAATTTCAACTCACCATCGCATCGAGTGGCCAGCTTTGCGTTGAAATCTCCCATCACAATAGTGAAATGTTTCTTCGAGGTATGATGTATGGCCCTACTTACGTCCTCATACATACTCTCTATTTCATCATCTGTCTATATCGAGATTGGAGCGTAGACCTGTATGACCTCCGATGAATACCTCTTGAATATTCTGAGTATAAGTTACCGCTACCCTGCTCGACACACTTTCAATGGCCACTATGTTGTTAATGAGGGACCTGCGGACGAGGAACCCGACACCACCTAGAGCCAGATATTCGCCTTGCAGGTAGTAGAATAAGTTGCTGGATTTCAGGGTTATCGTCTCCTCACCCTCTCTTCGGACTTCTGAAAGACCCATGATATCCCAGCGATATAGTGATTGTAAGTAAAATTCTCATCTTTTAATATATACTGTCAGAATTTTCGTGGTGTACGCACACCACACATTTTACAAAAACTTAAACTGTTGCGACTACGGTGCTACTGTCTTGACTGAAACATGGCTTAACAATAATGTCTTAGATGGTGAACTTTTTAATAGTAATTATGTGATTCATAGAAAAGATTGCCAAGTTACAGATTTACAAAAAAATCAGAAACGCCGATACGCCGAAAAGCGCCTGACTAATACTATAAGAGATCAATGTAGAGCTGTTGTTCTGATTACGGGTGTTTGTGCATATGAGATTTCCATCTATAAACGACAGTTTATACCAGTTGCCTCACTCTTAGACCTATATATGTTTGATACACCTACGATTTATCATCATCATCATTTCATCCAAAGCAGGTCACTGCTTAACAAAGGCTTCCCCCATAGATCTCCACAATTGTGTCATAGTTTTCGAGAGAATTCGCCAGTATTTACCACGCTTGTCAGGCGGGTTGATAAGCACAGTATAGCTGCTGAACTACAGAAAGGACGTTACTCCCATTTCTCTGGTTTAGAGTCCCTTAGTCACATTTTACGACAAACGCAGGAGGAGAATGAGTGGTACTATATTCTTAATCCGCACACCACACGTAATCATCGTACATTAAAGTATAAATAATAATAAAATAAGTTTACGTTATTGCAACTAGGTTAAAAGAGCAATTAATTGTAATTTTTTTACTTATTATAATAAAAGACATGCCGGCTACGTATAGCAACCCATCTCATCCGGAGGATGGGCAGCAGCGTCCCTCGAATACATTAACAACTTAACTGCGATCGCCAACCCGCCTGCCAAGCGTGGCGATTATGGCAAAACCCCCCAATGAGCACACAACACACCGATATCGGTCTTTGTGGTGATCTTTGAGGGAGGCCTCTGTCCAACAGTGGACTTTATTCGGCCGAAATGTATAAAAGACTTTTAAACGGATTACATCGCGTATATTATAGATTTCTGTTTTTCCTGACGTTTCGAACACTTTGCAGGATTCGTGGTCGCAGGATGACTAAGGTGACAGGCGTCGTTACAGATTATTTATTTAATTAAACTATGATGTTTCATCAGAATTTCGAATAAAGTCACAGGCTTCTCCCAAAGATAGTCACAACGACCAGTCTTGTTGCTCATTGGTCTAGTTTCGTCTTAATCGCCCCGCTTTGCAGGCGGGTCAGCAATCGCAATTGATTTGTAAATGTACTCGAAAGACGCTGCTGCCCACCCTCCGGCTAATCACTTAGTCGACTTTTACGACACCCACGGGAGGAGATGGGGTGGTGGTATTCTGAGCCGGCACCACACGGCATTAAATTTAAATTTACATTTATTTAGTCTTAGGGATTCTCCCGAATGTTGGCATACCCGACAGATGTCAACGGTCCTTAACAATATATTTCCGGCATTTGTTTGTCATGATAAATTGGACCATAATAATTGCACAAGCAATACTTTCGGTTTACCCGAAAAGCTCACTGAAACGTAGCCAGGACACGGACGCTAGGAAATCTACACCGGGACCATAAAGTGTCCGATAGAAGCATCCAAGTAGCTCGTTGCTCTGCCATACCTTCCTGCGGCCGTTGGTACTGATTATGGCAGATTTCTCTCATTTCTCGTGGGTGCGTTTACAGACATATATTCCACACACAACACACCCAGACCCGGAACAACTACCTGCAGGTCATACAAATATTTGTTCCGTGCGGGAATCGAACCCACGACCCAGAGTGCAGCAGCCGACTGTATCAGCCACTACACCAACTGGAAAGGCAGTCATTTTAAATTCACTCAATTGTCACAACGGCCGGTATGGGTTTGCGTGTGCTGTGTGCCCATTGAGGGGTTTTGCCATAATTGCCACGCGTGGCAGGCGGGTTGGCGATCGCAGTTATGTTATAAATGTACTTGAAGGACGCTGCTGCCCATCCTCCGGCTAATCCCATAGTCGTCTTTTACAACAGCCACGGGATGAGATGGGGTGGTGGTATTCCTAGCCAGCACAGCCAGCATTGCCATGCCGTGTTAAATTATCACAGTCATGTTTTGCCTTGGCATGCAAATATAGGTTGATTGAATGATACATTTTTATTTAAAGTATTAACAACATATATTATCACAAAATTATGTATCCATCAATAGATTATTTTAAATTTAAACAACAGCTTAACTTAACTAAGAATCTTTCCATAAAAGAAGATAAAATAGTATCACCATAATTAGAAATATCATCTTGAAAATCAAATGTCAATTATTTACATAGAAGTCGGAGTAATGTTTTATCATTCAGAAATTCGTCATCATCATCATCATTTCGGCCGAATAAAGTCCACTGCAGGACACAGACCATCCCCAAAGATCACTACAACGACCGATATGGATGTGTTGGGTGCTCATTGGGGGGGTTTTGTCATAATCGCCACGCTTGGCAGGCGGGTTGGCGATCGCAGTTGAGTTGTTAATTAACTCAAATGACGCTGCTACCCATCGTCCGGGTAGTCCCATAGTCGCCTTTTACGGCACCTAAGGATGAAATGGGTTGATACTATTCGTAGCCGGCCCCGGCCCCACACAGCTTGAGAAATTCGAAGATCAGTGCTATAGTAAACTTTTTGCAGTAAAAAACTTTTCTTGTCTATTTCTTGGGGTTCATCATTTCAGCCGAAAAAACTCCACTGCTGAACATAGGCCTCCTCAAAGATAGCCACAACGATCGATCTGGATTATGTTCTATACCCATTGGGGATCAATCATTTTGCTATAATCGCCACGTTTGGTAGGCGGGTTGACGGTTGCAGTTGAGTTTTTAGAACTTGATGGACGCTGCTGCCCATCTTCCAGCTAATCTTATAGTCCCCTTTTACGATACCCACGAAATAAGATGGAATGCCACTATTCTTCTCACACGGCATTACAGGTGTTTGACGACCAGCTGATTCTGTTGGCTATTCGTGGACAGTTTGTTGTGCCGTTTCTTCGCAACCTAAAAACTAGGAAGTAGTGATGGAAAGAAATGGGTGTTTTTGATGTTCAGAACTTCTTTTAGTCTATGGAAAACTCATATTTCTATGCGTCTACGTAAGACACAATCAACTCTAATGAAGTCGTAAACATCTGGCAATTAGTGTTGTTAGGTAGTCTGTAAACTATTCCCACTATATAGTAGAAATGTAAGAGGCAGCGTTAATTACAATAATATATTAATAAATAAATTAGTTCAGGATATTAGAAATATAATTAAAACAGAGCAGTCTATTTTATTTTATTTATTTACTAATGCAATATTTACAATATTAACAACATATTTAACATTTAAAACTAGTTCTATATTTACAGATCCAAAAGACACGGATATACAAATATTAATATGTGTCTACGGACGGATTTCAAGCCGCTAACAGAACGATATTCTGGCTACCTGAACGAAATCATCAAGAATATGCGACTAAGAATTTCCATTAGCTAATTTATAATAGTTGGAAGTCGCAATAAATTCTCGAGACTATCTTGCAAAAGCTATCAGAAGATTATAAATAACAATTGCTTAAATTCTTGGGCAGCTGGATGAGCTCGATCTATACTTATATTGTACTAGCGACCCACCCCGGCCTCGCACGGATAGCACTAATTATCTATAGCCAGATAATACATGAAACAAAATTTCCAAAAAATAATATTTTTAATCCGAGCGCTACTAAGCTTCACAAAATCACCTGCTGGGCTTATTAAAAAGATTGCCCTAAAGTTTCATCAAAATTGGTCCAGCCGTTTTGGAGTCTATAGGGAACATACATACACACATCGATTTTATATATATGCCACGTGGGACTAGTCCTTTTTTATTGGTTTCCAGTTGAAATTCATCATGAACTTCTTCCACCCCGGGATAGGGCGAAGGGGCATGGCGGTCCCCTACCAGCTAAACCCACTGGAACGGTCATCTTCGGCACCGAAGGGGTTATCCAGGTCCACGTAAGATCACACTAGAGCACTTAAAACTAGACCTGGGCAAAATTACAATTTTTATAGGCGGGCATGACGCTTATCACCAGGAAAATTACTTAGTCATATCGTCACCATGTTGAATAAATAACATAAAAAAGAATATGATCTTGAGATATTGGTCTATTAGTTCAATATCTTTTTTTTTTCCCGGTCCTCGTAAGATCACACTAGAGCACTTAAAACTAGTCCTGGGCAGAATTACAATTTTTATAGGCGGGCATGACGCTTATCACCAGGAAAATTACTTAGTCGTATCGTCGCCATGTTGAATAAATAACATAAAAAAGAATATGATCTTGAGATATTGATCTATTAAATATATATCTTTTTTTTTTCCAGGTCCTCGTAAAATCACACTAGAGCACTTAAAACTAGTCCTGGGCAGAATTACAATTTTTATAGGCGGGCATGACGCTTATCACCAGGAAAATTACTTAGTCATATCGTCACAATGTTGAATAAATAACATAAAAAAGAATATGATCTTGAGATATTGGTCTATTAAATATATATCTTTTTTTTTCCAGGTCCTCGTAAAATCACACTAGAGCACTTAAAACTAGTCCTGGGCAGAATTACAGTTTTTATAGGTGGGCATGACGCTTAACACCAGGAAAATTACTTAGTCGTATCGTCACCATGTTGAATAAATAACATAAAAAAGAATATGATCTTGAGATATTAGTCTATTAAATATATTATTCTATTTAAAAGTCGTGTTCAATTTTTGCTTCGAGTCCAAACTCCGGTTGGCCATGTCCGAAGTTCTTCTCCAAGTTGCCTCCAGTTACCAGTCTCGTGTTCTTGTCGAGTTTCCAAACTCCTTCACCAGTGAGAGTCATCTGAAATTGATGTTTATAGATAAATGTTTATAATAAATAATTAAATTCATGTTTTCGACCAAAGATTGCAGTTGAACTCGTGTGCGAAAGAGACAGAATCAAGAAGTCTGAACTCACCTCTTGACAGTAATGAGGAGTTTGGTTGTATGAGTCAAGAAGCTATTTATAATTTAAGAAGTAAAAAATCTAATGGAATAAATGACGTTTTCTCTATTTATGTTCAGGAGACTCAATTTCTTCTTCAATTAATTTAATCCTTAACTTTTTTTTATACCTGCTATATGTGAGCTTGTGACGAGCATTTGTCGCCTTTTTTGATAGCCACAAAGAGAAAATCTATTTTTTTTCCTCATAACTACACAGCCAATTATTTTTAGAGTAAAACAATTACTTCTACAATTTCTTCATACTTACACCGCTTCCTTTTCCAATATCCTTATGTACATCTAACGCAGCCCTAGCATTATCATTGGACCAGTCAAGCTTGCCACCAAGCACGCTGCTGTCGCCGTTAGCACCGAGTACTCTGGACCCATAAGCCTGACCTTCAAGATGGCCACGATGGTCATTGAAGATATCTTGCTTGTAGCCGCCTTTGCCCTGCAAAATATAAATAAGTTCGTAAAATTGTATGAATGTAAAAAATATTGTTTGGGTTCTACTTTATCTTCTTCATAAACTTCACAAGACTATGTAGTTCCTTTACGGGTGATAAATCGAGCTCAAGCTTTATGAGATGCTACTGAATATAAAAACCTTAATAAAATAATTATGGGCGCTGGATTCGAGTCGTAAGATCACACTACAGGTAAATAATAAGTTGTGTGTTCATTCTTCTAACCATTCATAAACAATGTCTTTAGGAAATGACAATTCCTTGAGTGGAGATTGCAACTCAGCAACAAATTGAAGTGTCCAGGATGGAATGAAAAAGGTACCTGGGTGGACAAGGTGCAGATGGCGAAGGACCAACAATGGTCGAGCATCTTGGGAGAGGTCTATGTCCGGCATTCAACTGTGGTAGAACGAAGTGTGGTGTTCCTTCGTTGAAAAGGAAGAAATTCTTAGTCCAGGCGGGTGGTGGTGCAGTGAGTTTTTTGATAAGACCTCAAGCAGTCACCTCTTTGGCGCTATAGCTTCCTAACCAGACAAGCCATACATACCTCCAGCCGACCAATTAGCCTAAAACCTAAACCACACAGCTAAAGGCGCCCTGAGGTGTGACTCGAGCTTCGGCTCGGGTTTACTAGAAGACCGGATAGGGAACTAGATCACGGTTGATTTATAAGGAGGACATGGACAAGGACAGGCTCGAGCAAAGTTTAAAGGCTAAAGTCTTTGTGAACGTTTTCCTAGAGAAAATCAGAAGAAACATATTTTTTGAGTTTCGACATTTTCGTTACGGCTCAGTTGATGTCAATATACTAATCACCGTATGGTACTGTATTTCTATAGCGGTGATGTAGGTTTTAGCACAAATTAATTGAAATTTGTTCAAAGTATACTTACAAATAGTGAATCACTAGTACTCCCCAAAGTGCCGAAGACCTTCCCGTGTCCAGCGTTGCGCTGCCAAATGATGTTTTTAGGCAAGCCAAAGTATGGATCACTGCAAATTAACAAAACATATCTAAATGAAAAGATTATTACAGGTATGGCAGAACAAGAGATGAGAGATATGGATACACTAGGTTTTGGTGTGCTGGTCTCCTGCTGCGAAAACATCATATTCTAGGAAGAAACTAAAGAGCATAACCAGGAGAGCGCTGATCCGACTCGAAGTAGGTGGAGAGGGCGCCAGGGTAATGATTGTTCGAGTGCCAATCGCCCTCACATATGTGCCCCCTGCCATCGCTAGGGTGGGGGCCTTTGCGGTCTTGAACGTGTAAATTGGGGTTTCTATCCACTCTAGTCTAGATCTAGTATGAGCAGTATGGATACTATTCCGCTGAATAGACGCTGCTGCCCATTCCTTTGATGGGAGGAAATGGAGTGGTGCTATATTCTATCTTAATCCGGACACCAAACAGAATGTAAGGGATATATACAACTAGACTAGATAAACTAATAGTTAAATATTAATCCGTGGAGAGATCGGCCCTCGCGAAAGCCCGGGGCCTTGACTGTAGGGGTTTTGAGTCATCATATCAGCCACAGGACGTCCACTGCTGAACAAAGGCCTCGCCAGGTTGTCTGTCCACCTCGTTGGAGGTCGTCTCACGCTGCGATTTCCGGTGCGCGGTCTCCATTCGAGAACCTTTGTGCCCCAACGGCCATCAGTTCAACGAGCAATGTGTCCTGCCCATTGCCACTTCAGTTTACTAATCCTTTCAGCTATGTCGACAATTTTAGTTTATTTCTACGGGTCTCCTCATTTCTGATTCGATCTCGTAGAGAAATACCAAGCATAGCTCTCTCCATAGCTCGCTGAGTGACCTTGAGCTTTCTTATGAGGCCCATTGTGAGTGACCACGTCTCTGTTCCATATGTCATCACTGGTAACACATACTGGTTAAAGACTTGCGTCTTGAGGTATTGCGGTATTGTTGACGAAAAGACATTGCGATGTTTCCCGAACGCTGCCCAGCCCAGTCGGATTCGACGATTGACCTCTTTCTCGAAGTTGGACCTACCTAACTGGACAGTTTGTCCTAGCTAGACATACTCGTCAACAACTTCGAGAACAGAGCTCCCAACGGATATTGGGATGGGCACGACATGGGATTTTGACATGACTTTTGTCTTGCCTATGTTCATTTTAACACGAACACGAACATGGGGGTTTTAAGTAATAAAAATAAATACGTATGGGTGAAATACATATTGATAACTTCTAGTATATCTAGTCAAGGTATTAGAAAAGAACTATCTTACTCTTCGTGGCCTGGTAATGTGGCAACATCAGCGTATGTGCATGCCATGATGGCAGCGAAACACAACAGCATTGTAGTTTGCATATTGAACTGAAAAAGAAAGTGTGATACAATTTTGGTTAATTTGTTACAACTATACCTATATATATATGTCTTGTATCGTGTACAGTTTATAGACGTACATCTTTCATACACATACTCCCAGAACCGAACACACCATCAATATTTGATTGGCGGTATGTCTTTTATAGCTAGAAGCCAGCTAGGTCGTTAGACCACCGCCGTCGGGGGCCTCTGGTTCGCGGGTGCGTAGATCGAGGAATCTGCGTGCCCACACCGAGCGCCCCACGAGAAGACGGTGGCGTGCATGTAGACACGCGCCGCCGTGTGCGCAGCACAGCACATCGCATAGGGATACTTCGGGGGATCCTTTACAATCCCCCCGGGGAGGTGACCGCTTTACAGACACCCTGTCAGAGATGTGCCTATAGGCGTAGCACCAGCGAGTGGCTCTAATGTGATCATACGAGAATCTGGAGCCCCCCTTAGGTTCCATAGATGACAGCCCCAGTGATTTTAGTCGGAATTTCTACTGGGGCCAATAAAAAAGGTACCACTGCAGTGCCGGATATTCTGCCGCAAAGCAGTAGTGGTAAAAGAAAGAAAGAAAGAAAAAAACAGACATGACTCTAATTACTTTTTTTTAAACATTGTCCCACTCGGATTTCTCCTGTGTCGTGGGTGCGTTTACAGACACAAATTACGCTTACAATATACCCAGACCCGCAACGACTAGCTGCAGATCATACAAATATTTATTCCGTGCGGGAATCGAACCAAGACCCGGGGCGCAGCACTCGTCTTGTCACCAATTTCTTATATAAAAATAATATATGTAAATATTTCATATGCTGGTACGCGAGTCCGTGACCAGGAGCGTAAAAAGCCATCGATTGGAGAGTTCACTCTTTCTTCCCAAAATAAAACACCGAAATTTGATTCTAATGGTTTTGGTTTTATTATTATTTTGTGAATATTTACTGAAATTGGCTCACCGATACTACTTAAAGTACAGGCAACGACTACAGTATTTTCGATGTTGTTGTCTAATCCAGTTTTTTTTTTTAGATTTTCTTTGTGAAACATGTCAAGATTCTCAATATTTATTTCGGTGAGAATTATGTTCGATTCCTTATTTTATATCCCAGGTCTACATGAATAATAGATCTGTAAATAATGTTAGCAATAAATAATAAATATAGTGTACATACCTCACTAGAATGTTACTTCGTTAAGGAACTGTAAGATACTGTGACGTCTCCAATTTCAAAGTGATAATTTATACCAATTTCAGTGTGTAAGAGGGGTGGAGGTGAATTCCCTGAGCCGAAAGAAAAGGGGACTTTTTTGACGTGCATCATTAGAACAATGTTTACAAATAATCCGTTACAAATATTATAACAGGATAAACTCGCGCGAATTGGATGCGCGGCAGCGAAGAGCCACGTTTAAATTACGGTGCGTCATACTTTTGAGATCTCCGAAATTACGTATTACGTACATAAATATATGACTAGCTATCGCCCGTGGTGTCACTCGCGGTGCAAAAACACGGAAACACGTATTTTGATTATTTTCAACCTAAAAGCCAACTCGCAATTTAACTTCAAAATAATGGATACTCCATACAAACTTTCAACCCTTCTTTTATCCTCATCAAGGGTACAATTCATACAAACACTGAAACAGGTATTTCTTTATTTTGAAACAAAAATACAAATACCAATTTTCATAGATCTAAATAAAATGACGGAGTTTCATACAACCTTTCAACCCCTATTTTAATACCTTAAGGGTGGAATTTCTAAAATTCCTTTCTTATAACCAGTTGCCTAAATGCCAATTTTGTAGCTGCAGCGGTTTAGGCTCTGCGTTAATGAATCAGTCAGGACAAGTAATTATATATGTATAGATCAGCATGGATGACCTAGAGAGGCCTTTCATCACATAACAACATTTCGTCGCTGCGCCAGCCAAAAGTGCTATGTGTTTTTAGTCCGAAATAGTTTCTTCATGCAATTTCACATTATTTTCGAAGATGCATATGCCTGTTAAACCCAGCTTGTAATATATCTAATGGTTTAGGTAATAATAAAGTCAGCTATGTTATTTTGAGCACAACTTTACTTGAAAAATATTCAAAAGAGTAATAGATAAATAGCCCTCTAAAAAGTTAAATTTTTCACATAGCAGATTTTGCAGGCGCAGCGACGATTTGTGAACCGGATTTATTTTACTTTTGTTTTCATACGTACCTACGTATCCAATAAAGCTTGACGTGGCCAATGGCCATTGACTTGGGGTCAATGGCCATTGGCCACGTCGACGACTATAATATAATCCGCATCTTGCACTGGACCAAAGCTATGTGTGTGTGTGATGATTTACGTATTATTCTAAAGATGTCCTAATGGTCTTAACTACAACAAATTAATAAGGACCATATATTTCTTAACATTATACTAATATTAATTTCTCCTTTAACATGGGATTACGACTAAAGGTTCATCATCACCATCATTTCAGCCGAAAAGTCCTCTGCTGGACAGAGGCCTCTCCCAAAGATTGCCACATCAACCACCAGTTTGGAATTGCGTTGCGTGCTCATAGGGCGGTTCGGCCATAATCGCCATGCTCGGCTGGCGGGTTGGCGATCGCAGTTAAGCTGTAATACATTTATAACCACAAATGCCGTGTGGTGCCGGCTCAGAATGCCACCACCCCATCTCCTCCCATGGGTGTCGTAAAAGTCGACTAAGGAATTAGCCGGTGGATGGGCAGCAGCATCCTTCGAGTACATTAACAACTCAACTGCGATCGCCAACCCGTCTGCCAAGCGTGGCGATTATGGCAAAACCCCCCAATGAGCCCACAACACATCCATATCGGTCGTTGTGGACATCTTTGGGGGAGGCCTGTGTCCAGCAGTGGCCTTCATTCGGCCGAAATTATGACATTTATAACTCGGAGGTCGCTGCTGCTCATCCTCTGAAATCCTCCCCGTGCATTGCCTAGGGGCAGTCTTTTTACAGCCGCCTTCCCTCCGCTAGAGGGGATGACCGCTTTACTGTTATCCTCTCCAAGACGTGCCTAAAGGCGTGGCACCAATGGATGGCTCTAGTGTGATCTTGCGAGGACCTGGCCACACGACCTTAAGTCCGCCTTGTGTCAGTTAGTTAGTGTTGCACTATTGTGCATAAAAGATTTAAAAAAAGAAAATTTAGTCATAAATTTCACATGCAGAAAATACACACTTAAAACAAATATGCATACACCTAACTTGTTTATTAAAGTCGTAATGAACCCATGTCCTGTGGCTGTAAAAGCTTTGCACCAACCATGCTATTTTTTATTAGCGAATTACAATGACTTAGGCGAAGTAAACCTACTTCAACCTCTTTGACCAATCCAAACTGTTTCAATTAATTAATATAATTGTATGAATTTTGTTTACAATTTATGCACACACAGAAACAATTAGGCACCTACAGTGAATTATTTGAATTGAACTGAAATTTGTGAACTTGGCCTTCACTAACGAAATGTATTCATTGAAACATTTCTCGCCTATCTCCGAGTAACTAAAGATAAGCGGGACTAATTCCAGCTTCATTTGCAGACACGTATTGTATAGCAAAACACACATTGAATGACGTAATTGCATTGTGTTGCGTCACAATAAAAAGTAATTACTTTTTATATATATTTTATTGTAACTGTCTGTTTTGCCTTTAACTAAAAAAGTTATGACGCCAAAATGTGTGTGTGCCTCGTTGCTTGCTTTTTGCAGCTTGAAAATAAATGTAGGTAATTATTACCTTTAGCAAAGATTTATAGTACACAGTAACAGGGCAATAAATACATGAATATTTCCATATCCTAGATAATTATAATCTTCCCCAAAAGGGCTGCGTTTGGCGCGCTCCTTAGCTCTCTGGAGGAACGTGCGGCTAGCCAGGTTGCACAAAGACGGGGCCTGACAAACCAAGTGATGGCCTGGTACCTGGCGGGGGTGCGGCCCAACGCCCAACGGGCACCGCACCCCAAGCTATAGAAGAACACTGTGGATATCTAGCCGGTAAAAAATGTATATGAGGAACTCCTATGCAAAATGTTATGCTTCCAAACATACCGGTTTAAGCTGTACGTTGTCTGTCAGTTAGTCAGTGTTACAGTTTTTATCAGTAGATTATGTCCTAGAACAGAAAGATTGGACCTTGGTGTGGACCAACGCTGGCCTAGTGTGGGTTAGCGGACTACACACACCATTGATAACAATTTGGAGCCCTCTCAGGTGTGCAGTGCAGGCTTCCTCACGATGTTTTCCTTCACCGTTAATGCAAGTGATAAACAAATTCTGATCTGCACATGAATTCGAAAAGTCAGAGGTGAGCGCCGGGATCGAACTCAGACCCTCATGTATGGAAGGCAAGTGTTCAACTACTAGGCTTTTACAGCTTCGAGATGTGCTTAAAGCCATGGCATCAATGGGGGGCTCTAGTGTGATCTTACGAGGACCTGAAGAGCCCCCATTCGGTGCCAAAGATGACCGTACCAGTGGTTTTAGCTTAGGACTCCGGCATGCCCCTTCACCCTACTCCAAGGCGGAGGAAGTTCATGACGAATTTCCACTGGAGATCAATAAGAAGTCTGTCACTGCTACGTTATATTATCATGTACCTTATCAAATTATTTTCTCATTTTAAAACCTTGCGGACAAAGTCGTGGGGAACAGCTTGTTTAAATAAAATATTTCCGTTTAACACAGTAATTGCAACGATATAGTGAGGTCAACAGCTGAGGTCGCGTTTATCGATAAAGGGGAATCACTCAGCTATGTAAATGATATGAGTCACTGAAATTATTAATTACAATTTATTTTGTTATTTTGCGTTTGCGGGAGTGAGCAATTATTTACAAAGTAGAAAATATTAAAACATTTCTCTATCTTTTCAATTATCTTATAGCCGCGAATGTTTTGTATGTTTGTTGCTAAATAAATATGGAACGTAACTTTTCGTAGTTTACGATTAATTCAAGGTGAAACTGTAAAGTAAACCTCTACTGACTCTGGTCTTTGTTCTTCGTGGTGCTTTCAACAATTCTTCAGCATTAGAAATGGCCTCGTAAACCGTCATTTAGAAAAAAAAAGTGTATGTTTTAAGATTTTCAATAATGTCAACAATGTAGTCTATTTTACATCATCATCATTTCGGCCGAATGAAGTCCACTGCTGGTCACAGGCCTCCCCAAAGATCACAACGATATATATAGGTGTGTTGTGGGCTCATTGGGCGGATTTGCCATAATAGCCACGCTTGGCAGACGGGTTGGCGATCGCAGTTGCGTTGTTAATGTACTCCAAACTTCTTGCTTCACCTTCAAGGTTGGTTGACGGAGAATGCCTCATAGTATTTAGTCCTCCTCGTGCACCATCAACGATTTTTTTCTTTATATATAATAGGAAAAGTTTCTTGCTGGAGGCCGGCTAAGAAGGTACCACCCATGAGGTACCCTCTCAATGTTAGATATTCACCGCTAAGAAGTAGTATCTTAGTTCTATCTTTAGATATTACTTACGTGTGGTGCCGGCTAAGAATATCACCACCCCATCTCATCCCGTGGGTGTCATAAAAGGCAACTATGGGATTAGCCGGAGGGTGGACAGCAGCGTCCTTCGAATAAATTTATAACTCAACTGCGATCTCCAACTCGTCTGCCAAGCGTGGCGATTATGGTAATATCCCCCAATGAGCACACAACACAAGCCCATACTAGTCGTTGTGGCAATCTTTTGGGGAAGTTTCTGTCCAGCAGTGGACGTTTTTACGGCTGAAATGGTGAATGATGAGACAGTACTGTGTCTGGGTTAGAAAGGCACACAGCTAAATTATTAGAGACGAGATAACTTAATGTTTCGAGGTGACAAGCGCAGTGTGTTGTCACGCAGGAGTTTTCTTGGGTAGAATTACAATTCCGTGCGGGGATTGAACCTGCGACAAGTCGCTAACCGTTAAGCCACTGCCAGCAGCCGTTTCCGGTATCGTGGCTACAGTTTAAAAGCAAACCACAGATGCGCAAACATCCACCATCAAGAAGCGGGGAGGGAAATATTGCCACATCTTCTGCGTGTTGACTCTCCTATGGGCATTACGAGAACATCGCACTATCGGAATGCAAGTACCCAACCCGAACTGAAAAGTTTTCGTGCTAAAGCCGTAGAAATTGAATAGGGCGGTACAGGACAGGGCAATAAAGGCTTTAAAACACAAAAAATGCGTTGAAAATTAACAAGACTGAAATGTAACAGTGCATACAAGAACCTTAATTTAATTTATCACCATAAATATAGTAGTGCTTAGAGTAGCGCCGAACATTAGACAGGTAGATACATAATATACTAGTACATACTGTATCTAGCAGTAAATTTGGGCGTTCGCCAAATGCAATGCTCATCCATTATGTTGACTCGGCGCTGCACGGGAAAAGGCATGTTTCCATTGTCGTACGCCACGATATTCCGGGAAAAATCTAATAGTATTAACGTCTTATTTCTGCAACCTTATAATTTCTAAATGCCGAGTTTGGAGATAAACGAGTGTAAAAATCTCTTTTTAGGAAAGTAAGTTCATGAACAAAAAAGCCAACCCGATTTTGTGAATACTATCTATAATTTATAGTAGCTATCGCTTCGCCTGAGGTGACGAAAACCTACCGACTTAACCCATATGCTATGGCATCACCACGAACTGTGGTATCGTTTAAGCTCTAGGGGAAAAAAAAGTATGTTAAGAAAAAGTGTTTACACAAACTGCCATCTCAGCATATTGCATTTTTTTAGCATATTGTCTGGATGGCGGCCGACTATCGTAGCCTGACCTTTTTAACCCTGTAGGTGTTTTGATACTAGGCGATTTATTTATTTCTACGCCGTCTACTACTGATGGCAAATAACTCGGATTTATTTCCCATTTTTTTACTGATTTATGTATAAAATTTTGTTTTCGTCTAGCCCAACGCTATTTTGAATAAAACACAATACATTATTTATTTTTACATAAAACTACAATGTAAATATAAATTAAACGGCGCTTGTTTTACTACAGTTCACGGATGAGATCCTCGGTTGCAGTAGTATAATAATATCATATCATAGTACATTAAACCTGTAGCGCTTTGATCGCATTGTGTACAATACATTGCGTGCTTAAAAATTACAAAACCTGTAAACTATGATTTTCGAGATAAATAGCTTTCCTATTTTTATTATAGGCCTAAGTATAATCTCTTCCCAAAGTTTTCGGTACGTTGTCACTTACACACTGTATATTTATAATAAATCTCTGACGTTTAGATCTAACGGAAATAAACACCTCTACATGTAGAGTAAATACAGCTCTCTGGAGTGTGCTCTGTGATTGAAGCATGTTACATGTCCGGTCGGGTCCATTTCACAAAATGCATGGATTTAGGTTATATATCGCCTATGTAGGTATCGATCATGATTCTGATTGGAAATATATTTGATTAATTGAAAAAATGTGACTACTCTTACGGTGTAGTCACCGGCAAAGCATAGGCCACCTTTACCTCCATGAGTGTCATAAAAGATCACATAAGGATCATCTAGAGGATAGGTAGCAACTTTTTAAGGTTGCAGTTTGCGAACAAGTGTGTCGTCGAAACCGTCCATCCGCTCTTCGGAGCTTGGTTGAAGAAGAGTGATCGCGTCACCTACCGCTTGATAAAGGTGTTCACTGGTCACGGTTATTTCGGTGCGTACCTGTGCAGGATAGGACGCGAGGTCATGACACAGTGCCACCATTGTGGAAGCAACCAGGATACCGCATACGCTCAAGGAGTATCTTGCGTGGGCTGCGGAGCGGCGGATCCTAGGCGATCGGATCGGGAAATATCTCTCTCATGCAGTAGGCGGAGTGCAGTGGTCTCCTTTTGTGAGAGCGTCATGCTCCAGAAGGAGACTAGAGAACTAATGTTAAATCTATACTTACTCAAAAGGCATACTGTACCGTAAACGATTATTAAGATGATAAAAATTATTGGTTGCTGTGTCCAGCGCAAGACAAACTCACATAACATGTACAGAGTGAGTTGAATTCAGTGAATATTACATTATTCAAACTTTTGTTTTTCTTACAACCTTGACATTTTTTGTAAGCATTTCATACCATTTATTTTATAACTTCTGATATTTTGATATGATTGCAAGTGTTTTGCAATCAAAGGATTAAACCTTTGTTTAAAAATTGGATTTCATTTTTAATGTTATTTACATATGATTAATCACTTGACATTTGACTTGACTCAGTTGAAATTACATTTTTTATGTTATTTACTTACATTTAATAACTTGATATTTGAGTTGATTAATTTAAAATTTCATATTTTTTATCTAACTTACTTATATTTAATATTATGGCATTGATTGAACATTAATTATTGTTAATATTGTTCTTGTAACATTAAATTATAATATTCATACAAAACTGTAAATGTGTAAGCATTATGTAGCCATTAATGTTATTTTTAGTACTCATATCTATTGTGTCGTTTGCCTGGCTGTATTGATCTGTTATGCTCACTAAAATATCTTGCTGGCGGTGGCGTTGTGCATCGGGTCGTTAAGTTCCCTTCAATATGGTTGAGCTAAGCGACGCTGATGCATGCGTCATGCTCGTGAACGGATGCCGTCTGTTGGGACTGGTTAGCCGTTAACTGCCATGGCAAATAAACTATTATTATTAGATTAGTAACACATTCACCTACATTTTTCTCGGTATATATTTTACAATAATTTGTATTAATCAACATTGTATTCTCAATTATTTTAAAAGAGTATCCATGGAGTTTCATGCCTGCTCTTCTCCACGAGATCAACTATCTGGAACCGTGCAACTTAGATTCTGACGTTTCATAAGCGCCAATATTTGGTTTATTTGAAATAAAATACTTTGACTTTGGAGACTACAACGGGATCAGGAGAGGGCCGATCCCGCACGGAAAAGGACGAGACGGCTCTGGGGTAGCAACCGCCCTTGCACCCAGGTGCAACACGCCTGAGCCCCCTGCCATCATTGCATGGTTGGGGACCTCCAGAGCGTGCAGATTAGGGAGTCTGCGTGTTCACACCGAGTGACCCCCGGGCTGATCCTTTACCTGAGAAGTGCCTGGGGGCGACCTTTTTACAGTCACCTTCCTTATGCTAGAGGGGATGACCGCTTTACAGCCATCCCCGCCGAGATGTGCCTAAAGGCGTGGCATCATGGGCGGCCTTAGTGTGATCTTACGAGGACCTGGAGCTCACCTTCTGTGCCAAAAAAGACCACTCCAGTGGTTTTAGCCGGTAAGAGTCCAGCATATCCCTTCAACCTTCCCCGGGGCGAAGAAAGCTCATGATGAATTTCCACTCGGGATATTAAAAGAAGGTATAATATATACATACAGACCAATGAGAAATTATATTTTATACCCACCCGACTGCAGATATAAAGTTTTTTTCTTTTTAATGGTTTTATTATCATGCAGGGATTTTAAGTAGGTATTTTTCTGTTGAAACAGTTTAATTAATAAACCTGATTAGTTTACAATTAAGACTTGTAATAGAAATGCGACAAGAACAATTGTAATCTTCTGAGATTTGAGTAGTGTAATTCATAGACTAAGTGTAATTTTGTATGGCAACAAAACGCACAACTTGTAACAGAACTCTCATACAAGGTATAAAAAGGACACTATATATACATATATACAACCATATACTATACTTAAACAATACAATATAAATAATCCATAAGAGTATTGGATATCGTTCATAAATATAATAAATATATGAAAAATACACAATGAGAAGAAAGTAGTATATTGGTAAATGGTAAACAACAAACAAACAGACAAATAATATTCTTTTACAAATTTTTTACAAGTAACCAATGACTGGGCACGTTTGATTGACACAGGCAGTGCATTCCATAATCGGACATACTGAACGGTGAAGGAATTATCACAAAATTTGGTAGCATGCATTGGCATCTCAAGTCTCAGATTCTCCGACGATCTCAAGAATCTCGAATGTGCGTTATGGAACTTTAAACGTTCTTTAAGATTAAGGGGTTACTTTCTGTTTAATCCTAAAAAATCCCTTTTTTACAGTAGTAAAGCAAGGAAAGTATTTGATTTGAGAATTCCGCTGAAATACGTCTTCACCGGAATTCTCAAATCAAATACTTGGAAGCCAATTTGGTCAAATCATAGCAATAATTGCCTCTTTATCAGAAACGGTGTCAAACATTACCTCTGTAAATGGAATTAATCTAAATGAAATGTGAAAAATTCAAACGAAACCAAAATAGTACATTTTGAGCGTAAGTAAGTAAGTAATAAGTCAATTATTTATTTTCTCACCACAATAATGAAAAAGTTGCATCAAAATACAATATTGCCTAGTCACAGTACATTCAACTGTATTGTGGGAGACTGGTGCCTAAGTTTGGCCGAAGCCTGTGTTTCAAGTCACCAGGCCTCCACCCCAGAAGTCCAATTTTGCTCTTTTATAAACTGTGCCATGCGATTTTTTTCCATTTTCTTCTTCTTCATTATCTGATTCTATCGAGTTGTTTCCTCTTATCAGAGTTCTCTTGATTTTGTCCTTTATAACCCAGTTATCATCATGCATCCCATGAATGCACACTTTCGCTGCAGACAAGATTTTGATATAACAATAAACTCGCTGTTCTAATAAAATGTGTATATTATGGGTTTGAGACACCCAACATTAACTATTTATCAAATTGTATTTCTAATTTTTCGTATCTTTTAACGTTTGACGTTATACAAGGCAGCTCCGAAAAATAACCACCTTTCACCGCTTCCCAGTGTTTAAGCTGGGAAGTAATTTTATTTTAATTACTGTATTACAAAATGTATTGCTTTATGTAAAAACCAAATTATAACAAAACCATTTACGAGCAATAGGTTGGCATCATTACCTATTTCTCATACAGTAAACTTCCAAACAACTGAACTTCAAGTACTGTGTATTTCAGAAAATGGGATTGAATTTGCCGGTCCTTTGCAATCCCAGCTATCAAGTATCTTGATCGCGTAAAGTTGAACCTATCAAAATGCATGATACAATTCAAAATGATTTTAATCTATCTACTTTAGTCAACACGAATCGAAATGATCACCTCGTTGGTAAAAGGAATGAGTGGGTTTCGAAAATACCAACCATCTATTTTAACTGTTGATTATTTTGACACACACTGTTTCAGAAGCTATATCATGATTTCTTCTACATTTTTTATGGCATAGGGGGATAATGATTATATAGGATAACTATGCTGATCTCACGCAAGACCAATTTGACAAGCCTGAGCGACTTCAAAATCTTTGTATCAGATTTTTATTAGGCCTACGCAAATATGATGACGTTTCTGAATTTTGAACTAAGCTCAAATGGCTTCCCATCCGCTTTCGCCGGAACGCTCATATTCTTTCTTTGCTTTATAATAATTTATAGCGCTTTCAGTTCATTTGTGAGACACATTCTAGTTTCTTGAGTTCTAAAATTAAGTATACGTATGCATTCCAGTTCCTTCTTCTTTAATTCATTTACTATTCAAGCAGCTCGCTTGTGGAATGCATTACCCATTGAAGTAAGACGTGCTCAAACACTACCTATGTTTAAGAAAATGGTGAAGGAGCATTACCTTTCTTTCTAATTTTTCTTCTCCTTTCCCAGTTATATTTGATGTTTATTAGTATATTTTATCATCGTTTTATATATAAATATTTATTGTATGTATTGTTATATGTTTTATATTATTATGTCTAAGTAAGTATTGTGTATGATATATTGTACACTTGACAGCCCAATATCTGTCCTGTATCTATCCTGTGCGATAAGACCGCCCATTGTACATGTATCTTTTTAAATATTTATCTCTATGTATTATGTGGTGTACAGTAAAGAGTATATAAAAAAATAAAAAATAACGATCTTGTGGCCCCTTCTAAGCTACTATCGCCAACCATAAACATGTGCGACTCCAGAGAAGTTGACCTGAGCGCTAACATCTGTCGTATGTCTGACATATTCATGGGAGCTTGCATGATTCGCCACTCAGTGTACGAAATACAGGAAATGCTGCTTCCAGCCGATCTTCTGTGACGGCGTAAGTGAGACTTCCCCACCAGAGCCAGCCCACTTACAAGCTCTATTCTTACTACAGATGACTACAGATAGGCTCTCCTACACATATATATTTCGGACTCTAGATATCTGCGAGTAAATCACAAACACAATCATATAAAAGTAGTCATACAATCAATGGCATCGCGTGTGGCGAAGAATATGCGACTAGGGGTGGGCAATTGAGAGATACTAATGGAATCATTCAATTATGAAGATGTCTTGAGATATCTCGATTATAAGTATTAGTAATTACTAATTCCTTGTCCACATCGCAGTGAGTGTATATACGTGTAGTGGTTTTAATCTGTTCTCTGAAATAACTAGTCGGACATACATTATTATTGTCCACGGAAAAGGACAAATTAAAGAAAGTTTAGATGTTCTGCGCGACATAATTTTTTGGCGAGCTAGGTGCGGTGAGAGCATAGAAATGCGACCCCGTAAGTATCGTAAAAGGAGTCTAAGGGATTATGACAAGAAGATAGACAATAGCTAACTCTTATAATACTAACACTACGTTACGTTAACTAATAACACTACGATTATCTATCACACTAAAACTGTGTTGATTACTAAATTGAATTAATGAGGATGGTTTCAAATTAATTCTGCAAATTAAACAACACCGTACATAAATTCATTTTCATGCACCCCAAATTATTAATCCCTTCCGAACATAGCTCAGATCCGTTGGTTCACTATTTAACGAGGGAACCAAACAGAATGATAGGCGCTACATAATATAGTAGTATTTGGTGCAAACAGCGTCATGCGGCGAGTGCAGAACTGGGACACGCGAGAGCATGTTTACATTGCATCTCTGGTATGATGCTGTGTGGAATAGCAACGCTTTAGCGACGTCTGTTTGAAATTCCACAGGATTTTGAAAGGGTAGGTTGAATTTTCAGTGGACATAACTACGGAAAATTTATTTTCACATGATAAGTACTGATATCCAATCACACCAGGCTTGAAATGCGAGCTTGAAAAACTTGAGAACATTCGGTAAACAAAAGCTTGAGAAAGAGGATAAATAAAATTGAAAAATGAAGATTTAGTACGAATAGTATCTATTAATAAATAAAAAAGGACAGCCTTGATTTTGTTTTGCCGAAACAAAACGTTGCAGCTGCTCAGAAGTGCTACCAAGAAAACGTGAGACTAAAATTGGAACTCTATCATCTAGGAAAACTCTAAGTAAGTTTCAGTTTAAAAAAGATATCATGACATAAACGCGATAAGTTTTGAAAGTAATAAATAATATGAAGTCCTTAAAATATAATATGAAGACTAAATTCAAAAGCAATTTGTTAAGAAAACACTCAACTTGACTAAGTGAGGGGTCGCTCAAAATTTAATGGTTCTCGGCTCCTTACATATTTATTACAATCTTAGCTTAACGCTTTGTTTTGCTTATCGAGGGCAGATTCTAATGGTGGGCGCTGAATTTAGGCACCCTCATAAACTGGTACGATGATGCCATATAGACTCATAAACATGCTAAGTACGTTTATTTATTGATCTCAGTACTGAGTTATTAGTACACAGGTCTATATCAGATGGCTTATAATAACTCTTCATTTCGGCTGAGTGAAGTCCACTGCTGGACACAGGCCTCCCCCAAAGATCACCACAACCACCGACATGGATGAGTTCTTGCTCATTGGGGGGTTTTGCCATAATCGCCATTATAACTCTTATTAACTAGCAATTAGGGCTCATTATAATTAGGACCCCTATTTGAACCTGAACCAGTGGCACATCGTGTTTCGTGCGTACCTCTCTAAATAATTGTGTAGCTATAGATAGACTGCAGAGGGATAAGTCTGCAATAGTAATCACGGGCCCAAGATCTTCCGGGGAGGCGGCGAATACACAAGGACAAGTCGAAGTAAGTTGAAAGAACACCAGACTGGTTTAAACCGGTAATAGCCTTACCTTACTTAGAATGAAGGAAGCACGTGAAGATGCCCCTAGAAAAAATGTGTTTTTATTAATCTTAGAATCATTTTGATTCTTATTTCGCGCTGTAAATAAAGTGATCGCTAATAATAAGTCAACACTACAAGCACTTTACCATGTGGTCCAGATTAATAATATATAAACACTCCATCTCCTTCCGCGGATGTGGTAAAATGCGAATAATGAACTCTCAACCAGAGAGATGGGCAACAGCGCCCCTCCAGTAGCCATACTGCGCACACCATTTTACTAGTTGACAAGATTAATGATAAGTCAATGCGCCTAGTAGAGCTAGAGCTATCCCTCACTTTTTAAATCCCCATATCAACTTTATGATCATCGAATAACAACTGAAACATTTAAATATTCTAATGAAAGGTTTTATCATAAACGTTCGCCATTAGAGCTTATTTCGCAGGCGAAATATTAAAACTGAATAACTCTCATAAAGTAGACTTTGTTTAGCGTTTGGTTCCGCTGCGGCGGATGTGCGATTACAGGATTTTAATCTATACAAACAAATAAAATTGAAGTATCTGTTTGTAATGTCAAAATAACAGCTTTTCACTAAATGCACATGAAAGTTTATACGGTACCTACAGCAAAAAACATTTTTTTTTGTCTGTCGGTATGTCTGTTGGTTCTCGCTAATCTCTGAAACGGCTATACCGATTTCTACGGGACTTTCACAGGCAGATAGCTGATGTTATAAGGAATAACTTAAGCTACTTTTAATATACAAAAATAATTAGATTTCCTCGCAAAAAAATTAAAACCCATGAAATCCAATATATATAAATACTTTGTGTCAAGTGTCTACGCCGAATGACCAAAAATATTTATAAACTATCCAACATCTTTTAAATAAAAATGGCGGGTGAAACCGCGGACCCCAGCTTTTTTAAGAATGAAATTACTCGGTTCCTTTTGGGTTAAGCGATGGATGTAGAAGACTGAGTTAAACACTGATGGCTTTTCCCACCAGCGCCACTGTGGGCACCAAGAAGCCCATGCCTGAGAAGGCACCGAAGCAGGCTGATGATGACGGTTTTGTCATGGTGCAATGGAAGAAGCGCCGTCATCGACTGAATAAGAACCGCTGCGGCACGGCTCCTGTGGACTCCAAAATAACAATACGTGCCGTGAAGCCGAACACTCCGGTGTATATCTCTTGCCTACACTACACCATTAAGGCGGAGGACATCGTGGAGTACGTGCGTCAAAGTACTAAGTACACGCCGAGAGTGCAGCTGCTGGAGTCGCGCCGCAACGTCAACTTCAAGGCGTTCGTGGTGCGAGTACCAACGTGTTATCTGCACCTCGTCATGGAAGAGGACTTTTGGCCACAAGGCGTGGTGTTCCGTCGCTTCCGCGGACAAGTGCCTATAGAACGCATAGTGACATAGTGCGAAGTGGAGTTTTTACTAATATAGAATTAAGTTTCTTTATACTAACACAATCTGTATTATAATAATATCTATGTTAGTTTGTAAGGTATATATCTATGGGCCGAATTATTATTATTAAATGTAGGCTGGTGTTAAATGAAGTAAAGATAACTTAAGTATTTAGATTCAAAGATTCAATGATCAAAATATATTTGCATAAAAATGGAATAAAAACGGTGTGCTATGGTCAGTATGTTTCTTCACAATATATTAACAACTCATAAATACTCAAGTGAAGCCATCAAGACAGTTTAGTTGTATAGATTTACTTTAAATACGGTTGAATTGAAACAAGAATGGGCGGGGCACATTGCTTGTAGAACTGATGCCCGTTGGGGCAAAAAGGTTCTCGAATAGAGACCGCGCACCGAAAAACGCAGCGTGGGACGACCTCCAACGAGGTAGATATACAACCTGGTGAAGGTTACTGGGAGTAGTTGGATGAGAGCGGCATGAGACCGCTCATTGTGGAAATATAAGGGGGAGGCCTTTGTTCAGCAGTGGACATCCTGTGGCTGATATGATGATGATGATGAAACAAGAACAGTGAAATAGACAAATGGAGCGGATGGAAGCGCGCAATCGGAAAGTTGGTGTACAGAGGAAAATAAAAATATTTAAAACTTAATCGATTTTTGCTGGCTGCAACTCCACGCTAGAATTTATATACATTAACAAAATATGTAAAAATCTCTCGCCATTATTTTATTAATTTCTCTCTCATTTATTCATAAGTATATAACTAAGTATTAAGTCGTCCGTGTGGTGTCTGGATTAAGGCAGAACCAGTCCAGCTCCTCCCGCGGAGGTCGTAAAAGGCGACTAAGGGACTCCAAACCAGAGGGATGAGCAGGAGCGTCCATTCTGTGTAGTCCAACAGTAGCCATACTGCGCTCAATATCCCGTCTGCAAGCTGGCGAATACTAGCAAATTCCCACCAAAATGACGACTGCCGGAACTGACGGGAGGCCTCTGTTCAGCAGTAGACGTCCTTTAGCTGACATGATGATGATGAAGTCGTAACTGTGTAATATCACCCTTTTTTTTTATTGGTGCCCAGTGGAAATTCTTCATGAACTTCCTTCGCCCCGGGGAAAGACGAAGGGGTATGCCGGACTCCTACCGGCTAAAACCACTGGAGCGGTCATCTTCGGCACCTAAGAGAGGCTCCAGGTCCTCGTATGATCACACTAGAGCCGCCCACTGGTGCCACGCCTATTGGCACATCTCGGGTGTAATATCATCCTACAGTACATTAATCACGCAGCGTAGTGATTGTTTAGATAAAGATACATTGCGTACTGAAAAATGTCAAAGCTGTAACCTATATTTTTTATATAAATTGCTTTTCTAATTTTATTATAGGCTTAGCTTTCCCAAATATTTGGGTACGTTGTCATTTTCACCTTGTTTCTAAATAGCACATAATCAAGCATACACTACTATGAAAGATTGATGACACCTAAGTTTGACCCAAAAAATAAGACAATATCACAAATTATTACACAAAGTTAATTACCTTCCTATTTACAAAATGTATTATCCAACTTAATGAATATCGCAAAGTCGCGCCAGCGGAATCATACCTTAGGCAATTTCAATTTCCAAGCTCCACGACTGCCTCTCTACGGATACATTAAGCACTTAACTATCACTGTCTGCTTACTCTCAACTTGGCCCGTTTTATTATAAAATCCAACCTTTTTTTATCTACACTTTTATTACGTCATTTATTATGATTCGTCGTTTATTACGTCATTTATTATGATTCGTCGTCTGGGTTGATAGAAGTTGGATAGTTTTGAGTAACGCAAGAATCGACTACGCCTTCTACCAAATGTAACATACCATTGAACTTATTATAATCATCATCATCAGCCAAGGCAACTTCTCTACTATCATCACCATCATCAGCCTTTACTGTTGGATATAGGCTTCTCACAAATTGCGCCACAACACCCGGTCATCAGCATTCCTCATCTCTTATTCATCATTCATATTCCTCATCTAGCCGGACCCAACAACCTTTGTCAGGTCGTCCGTCAATCTAGCCAGTGGGCGTCTCACACTACGTTTATACACTACGCCTATACGCGTTCTCTACTCTAGGACTAGTCTGCTCCATTAGCCATCGGTTGACAGACATGATCAGCCACTTCAGCTTCCTAAATGGGTGTACTATGTCAATCCCTGTGTGTACTGTATCTCTTCCGAATATCCTTGTTTCGGATGCTATCCTTTAGAGAGAGCCCACTGAGCATCTATGCAATTTATTTTTTTAATTTCAACTTTTCTGTAATATAGCCAGCTTTGGAGCTTAGTGTGGTGAATTGATGTGATATTTGGATATCAAATCAAATCACCACACTAACCAAATATCCTTCCGACGTAATTGATATCTAGCTTCAGCAAGTCATTTAAGCTTCGGTCAAACCTGCGCGACCAAAGCGACGGCGAAGCGGGAGTTTCAACCGCGCAGCTTGCGCATCTAGTTTCACGATATAGATGCTTCCGCGTTGCTGCCGCATCACCCGTCGCTGATGCTACGATTTGACCGATGTTTTTCTGAATAATATATGAGACTGGTTGACATTATCGGGGTCATGACTATTATATAAAGATTGTCTTAGGTATTTCTATGACAGACTTCAGTAGGCTATTGAGGAATGAATGTGACAATGAATACCATTGAACTATCGAAGTGCAAGATTGCGAGTGCACTCTCTTATACAATTAAGTGGCGCTAGAACTTTCTAGGTATTAGCGGCAAGAGCGTGTTTACCTTGAAAATAGTAATTTTGCTTGACATGAAGCTGCGCTATTAAGTCTTGATGAATTTTTAAAAATTTTGAAAAATTCTTCTTCTTCTTCTTCCGTGGACGTGAGCGGCCCTAATATTTAAAAACTTAGATTGTATTTATGACAAACAAGCAACTATTTCAGCATCTCCTAAGGTAAGATAAGCTACAAATCGATTCCTACCTTTGTCAGACCATCGGTGAATGACGACAGTTGTTCATGTTATACATAGCCATTCATAAATATTAACTATGTTGTGTCCGGATTAAGAATACATATAGTGTCACAATATTTCCTTCCATTGATGTCATAAAAGGCGACTAAGGGGCTCTAAGCCGGAGGAATGGGCAGCAACGTCCCTTCAGTAGAACAGCAGCCATTCTGCGCTCAACAGGTAAATTCCCCCAAAATGACGATACCACTGTGGTGGAAATCTACAGAAGAGGCCTTTATTTGTCTTTTGACCGATATGGTGATTCATGTATACCGTTACTTCCCGTTCTCATTTTGATTGCGTGATTTAGGATTTCATGTTCGTGGAGATGAGCTTAGCATTTTGATGTTCAAGTTTAGATCATTACAACGTTAAATTAAACATAACAACGAATGGAATCGTTTATTCAGTAATTAGGTCTTAACAGACTGGGGTAACAACTGCCCAGGCACCCAGATTCAAAACACCTGAGCCCCCTGCCACCGTTATATGGCGGGGGGCCTTGGCGGTTGCAGGTGCGTAGATTGGGAGTCTGCATGTTCTTACCGAGTCCCCCTGGGGAGATGGCAGCACGCTCGTGGTGAAGTGCTGCCATGTGCGCACAGCGAAGCTCCGGAGGATCCTTTACAAATACCCAAAATGTGCCTTCGGGGTGGCCTATTTACAGTTGCCTCCCCATCGCTGGAGGGGTTGATCGCTTTGAAGTCATGCCCTCTGAGGTGTGCCTAAAGGCGTGGCACCAATCTCTGGCTCCGATTCTAGTGTAATTATTGTATGGAGGATCTGGAATCCCCCTTCAATGCCGAAGATGACTACTCTGGTGGTTTTAGCCGGTAGAAGTCCAGCATGCCCCTCCTTCCGTCCACTTGGCGGAGGAAGTACAAGATGTATTACTACCGGGAGAAAAAAAAGTCCTAGCAGACACTTCACGACATATTGGAATGACGAAGGGAATTTCATTCTCCTCTGAGAAGAAATTAGACCACATATAAGCAGTAGTCTCTATAACTCCTCACTCTACATAGTTAAGCAACTGTAACTCCAAATATCCTCCTTCCATTTTTCACGGCTACTTTCAAATCGGATGAAGCGTTCTATCAGTTTTGCGAAGTTATAAAGTTCATAGTATATCTTATCTCCCGGTTAAAAATTGTTTCGGTGTGGAACTAAGTTGAAAGCTTTTTCGATGTTGTGAGGATATTATGTTTACATTGTTTTGCAAGTTTAGTCGCGTTACTCTTCTCCACAAACCAATTGAATGGATTTTTTATTTTTAATGTGATTTTCACTGTTGGATATCATGCTTCTCTGCTATATTTTACCTCAAGGGTTAGATATGACGGCACGGTTGGTGCAGTGGCTGATACAGTCGGCTGCTGCGCTCTGAGTCGTGGGTTCGATTCCCGCACGGAACAAATATTTGTATGATCTGCAGGTAGTTGCTCCGGGTCTGGGTGTGTTGTACGTAGAAATGAATTCCACGTACAACACACCCACGCCACAGGAGAAATCATAGTGTGGGGCAAGGTTTAAAAAATTTTAAATTAAAAATGATGTTTGCGTTCGTTGGCTGTAATTGGACAGTTGTTTGTTAATTGGAAAATTGTGCGACCAACAAACGAGAGCTGACAAAAGTTACTGTACGTCGTTGGCCTTCGTTTATCTAGTCTGTACTCTACATGAAGATCAATGATAAGTTTTGTCAAAATTTTATTGTTTTAATTGTTATTCAACATGATTATGTACATTCCTAATTTGACCATACATTTTCTTATTGAATATTAAATAATGCGAAAAAATCCGTAGGTTGGTTTATTTCAGTTTTACAGTTAAGTATCTGATTTTAATTTTAGATTTCAATAATGTCTTATGAAAGCACCTTTAACACCAATAATACGTACATACATAATCAGCATATTACTGTCCGTTACTGTTTTCTTACGATGATAAAGAGTACGCCTTAGTTTACCACGCTGGCCTTGTGCGGTTTGGCGGACTACACACACAATTGAGAGCATTTTGGAGCCCTCTCAGGTGTGCAGGTTTCCTCACTATATTTAGCTTCACCTTTAAAAAATCGTGATAATCCAATTCTGATCCGCACATGAATCCGAAAAGTCAGAATTGTGGGCTGGGATTGAAATCAGGCCCTCTTGTATAGCTATCGCTCGTATTAGATAACACCAATATCTGGGCCTTAGTAACTGTGATCAGAACAGGTTGTGCTATTATGCGGTATTTCATGATGATATCGAATATGGACATGATTTACCGTACTGCTCGAGCCACTTTTTTCTAGACTGGCAATATTATATTTATACTTAACAAAGCAATTATGTCACTTTCATGTGATAACTTTATTTCCTCGGGGCAGTATCCGCAGTGATGACCAATGGGCGGCACTTCACGACCTACACGACACAGATATAACACCCATAGCCCGGGAGTATCTGCGTCAGCTGGAAAGTGAGGGCGCCATGCCGCCTCTCAAGCTATTCCGCCATGACGGGTCTTAACACCACTGTCGCAAGGTACTCTGCACTCGATTGCACAAGTCGCTCCTTCCATTCCGCCATGATCCACCGTAGCTCGAACCATTGCACTTCGATTTCACGAGGCACTGGCCGTTCGCCCCGATACAGCTCCACTGATATAGTGATGCGAAAGCTCTTGCTTCCAAATTAAAGAGCAGTGCCCCGACAAGGAGGCTCCACGCCTCATAGAATAGGCCGTACGGTATCGCCCTATCACCCTGAGGACCATCTCTCTCTGCGGTTTTCGCAGTATAAGTAATCTGAACCTGTATTTAATGTACTACAATACAGGGCAAGCAAACTACCGGAAATGGATAACCGTCTAATGCTAAATATCAACACGTGAAATCAGCATCGACAAAAATAGAGTGAGTAAAGTAATCGACAAAGTATTTTCATACTTTGTGTATCGATAAAAAAAATATTACATGCTGTACTTTTAGTTGCGAAGAAATCGGACACTATTACGTCATTCAATCTATGTATTATTGTAATATATACGTCTTCGCATACGAAGCTCGAATAATAAGTCCCGCTTATCTTGAGTTACGCGATTAGACTAGCAGAATTTCATTTTAATAATTTTGTTAATGAAGGCAAAGTTCACCAATGACCAATTTAAATAATTCGCCATATATTATTAATTGTTTCTGTTATTATTTATATTTTTTTCTTGGTGGCGTACATTCTAAACAAACGTCTGACGATTATTACAAGCTTTTATTTAACTTGCCTTGTTAGTATGGGTCACATTTTGCAAATTAATTTAAAAATTGTATCCCCAACCGACTGAGCTGAAATTTTGCATACACGTTTAGTTTGGATGACGATGTATGGCTAGCTAAGTGACGTCATTCTAAATCCAATATGGTGGACTCCCAGATGGCAGACCAGTCGTGTTTTATGCACCCCCATGATATGGGTATCAAATGATAGGGTTTTTTAGAAGAATTCGAAAATAATTAATAAAAGCTTGTTTTTTTTAAGTTATTTTAAATTAATAATTTTATTTCAATTGATTCAAAAATTTTGAATCACCCAGGAAGTTGAAGTAAACTATTCACTGTAGTAATTTTAGTATAACTTTATAAAGACGGCACGGTTGGTGCAGTGTGGGAACTAAAATTAGTATGGCCTGGGCAGAATTTTATTGACCGAAGTGTCACACTTGGATTTCTCTTGTGTCGTCGGTACAGTTAATAGATATCAATTTTACATAAACAAACACCCAGATACTAAACAAATATCTGTAGATCATACAAAAATTTGTTCCGTGCGGCGATCGAACTCGCGACACGTAGCGCATTGCTTTAAAATTGCTTAGCCACTTCGCAAACCATGGCTTGGCTAATTTCGGGTCTGGGTTTTGTGCCTATGAGATTTATGACCGTAGTCCCATCATACAAGAGAAATTCATCTTTGTGGAAGCATCTTTTGTAAAATAAAAGAAATCATCATCATATCATTTATGCTGTCGATTGCAAATTCCCAATTGCTCCGAAAATTATCCAAGTATATGTAAAAAACTTCACCATTCTGCCACTTTCAAATCGTCGCCAATTAGCTGACTGTTCGTTCTTATTAAAAATAATATCAAATGAAATTGACAGTCCTGATCTCCTACATAAGCTCAATTTTAATGTTCCGAAGTAACACGGCAAGAAGGAAGCTTAACGTTAAGTTTTTCCATTCCACCTGACCACCACATGTGTGTATATATGTATATATTTCATAGTATACAATCTAATATTACTTGTAGTTGTATTGCTTTAGTATTCCTTAAGACTCTGTTTTAATTTCTGATGTTATTCGTGGAAACCTATAATTGGCTTTATGGCACCCACTGTAACCATCTATTATAAGTTTTATAGCTGTTGGTTTTCCTAAATATAAATAAATAAATATCAGCCAACAAACGTCAATTGCTAAACAAAACCCGCCTCTGTAAGGCAACCGGTTACTTGTTTACTTACTTGTTAGTGCAGAATGGCTACTGTTCGACAGAAGGACAGCCACGGGAGGAGATGGAGTGCTGCTATATTCTTAATCCGGGCACCACACCGAAGAAGGCGCTCATTTATATACAATCAGTTTTAATAACCTCGGGACTACATAAGATTTCATTATCATTATCATATCAACCATAAGACATCCACTGCTGAACAAAGGCCTCCCCCATAGATTTCAACTGTTGTATAATTTTGGGAGGAATTTGATAGTACTCACCACGCTAGGCGGGTGGGTTGGTGAGCGCAGTATGGTGAATGTTCCAAATAAGGGACGCTGCTGCCCGTCTCTCGAGTTTAAAATCCCTCAGTCGCTTTTTACGACATCCACGGGAGGAGATGAGTGGTGCTATATTCTTAATCCGGACGCCACACGGACTATCCGGACACCACCCGGACTATCTGGACACCACACGGGCTATCCGGACACCACACGGACTATCCAGACACCACACGGACTATCCGGACACCACATGGACTATCCGGACACCACATGGACTAGGGATTTCATTTTCTTTGGTAAAAATACCATTTATTGTTATTGCATTATTAATTTGGTATATTGCCATTGAGATATCACAAGGATAATACGCAAATCAATAATAATCACACATGGCTTGTTCCAGTGATCATGTGCATCATTGCAGATTGTAATCATGGGCTTAAATGTCAAGTGTAAAAATATTCTTAAAAAATTGATAGATGATGAAAAGACGCTCTAGGTCTCACAAGCTTAACATAAAAATAAAACCATACACTAATTTCGAGGATCACAAAACGCATGACGTATCTGTCAATTCAATATGGCTCTTCACTGCCGTGCATCCAACTGTCGCAAGTTTATCCTGTTATAATATTTTTAATTATCAATTTGTAAACATCGTTATAATAGTTCATTTAAAATAAATCCCCTTTTCTTTCCTCTCAGGGAGTTCACCTCAAGGGGTTCTACCTACTGAAGTTGGTATAAATTATCACTTTGAAATTAGAGATTTCACAGTTTGTTACAGTTCCTTTACTAAGTAAAAGTCTAATAAGGTATGTACAAAATATATATTAATACGTGAAGAATTTTACGCCTTTTTAAGCACTTGAGATTTGGCATAGTTAAAGTCCACATAGAGTAGGAGTACCGAAAGTTAAACTTTATGTAATAATATTTGTTACAAATACATTAAATCAAATCTAAAATTTCAATAAATTACTAAAGTTGTCGACATAGCTGAAAGGATTAGTAAACTGAAGTGGCAATGGGCAGGGCACATTGCTCGTAGAACTGATGGCCGCTGGGCACAAAAGTTCTAGAATGGAGACCGCGCGCCGAAAAACGCAGCGTGGGACGACCTCCAACGAGGTGGACAGACGACCTGGTGAAGGTCGCTGGGAGTCGTTGGATGAGGGCGGCATGTAACCGCTCGTTGTGGAAATCTAAGGGGGAGGCCTTTGTTCAGCAGTGGACGTCCTGTGGCTGATATGATGATGATGATGACGGACATATTTCGACTTCTGGGCGACCTCTAGTGCTAATTAATTACTGATAATACTTATTGGGGCGTCTATTACTGAAGTAGGACTTACCTATAGAAATAATAAGCCATATCCTTGTATTGTCGTTATCACTTACCACTTACCACGTAGAAATGCACTGGTACACATACTGATTCTAACACAATTAGCGTATTTTTTCCTTTGGAACTATAGTTTTATTTTTCGTAAAATATGTGGCTTCTCTTAAACTATTATCCAATTGATGATACTTGATATTTGGCCACAGGGCAAGTGCTTCTTGATAAACTTCTCGAAAGTTGTAAAATACTACTTGGATCTTCCAAGGTATCTAAACCAATTAACAGTTTTGGGGACTTGCGAGTCCATTACAATATGTCATCATTTCATCATCATCATTTCAGCCGAATGAAGTCCACTGCTGGACACATGCCTCCCCCAAAGATCACCATTACCACCAATATGATGTGTTGTGGGCTCATTGGGGGGTTTTGCCATAATCACCACGCTTGGCAGGCGGGTTGGCGATCGCAGTAGAGTTGTTAATGTACTCGAAGGACGCTGCTGCCCATCCTCCGGCTAATCCCTTAGTCGACTTTTACGACACCCATGGGAGGAGATGGGGTGGTGGCATTCTGAGCCGGCACCACACGGCCAAATGTAAATGTTCATAATGGAGATGAAGTAAATTCCTGCTAAGCTAATCTTTTAGCAAGTACTTTTAAATCAAAATAGTTGTTTCGAACGCAACTTGTATATGTATCAAGAAAACTAGGACTATCTGACCGTTGATAATCCCTTTATTTGCCTTTACGGGACCTACGGAAGCAATGTGGCCTATCCTTGCTCATTACAAATCTACACTCACGGTCCGCAAAATGTCCTTGGTGAAATCAGGTAATGGAGGTCTTTCTAGAGCTAGAAATATAAACACACTTGATGTAGACGATTCATTTAACGAATTGGGTCTTGACCTCCCAAAAAGTTCACCAAAAGTGTTTTTATTAGTAGACCAACAAAGAAATTGACATAAAAAAGAAGGCTTCATTCGAGGCACAGTAAGCACGGTTGCTTAGCACTTATCTTGCTGTGTCGTAGGCTCACGTAAGTACCAAATATTTATGTGGACTGCTGATATTTGTTTTATGTATTTTTGTTTGTGCGTGAGAGTAATCAGGGTATCATTCTAATTATAAAAAAAAAACCACTTTCTTTTTCAGTTCAATATGCAGTCTACCATGCTGATATGTTTTGCTGCCCTCATGGCATGTACATACGCTTATATGCCACTGAGTTACGCTGAAGGGTAAGCTATGTCTTTTCCGATGCCTCGACTAGATAAACACAACTGCTTCGTTAATATAAAGCAAAACTTCGGCTCATTAACTATTGCATAGTGGCCTGAGGTTGAATTTTATTACTTCAACAAAAAAAAAATTATTGCAAATAAGTTAGTAGTGTTAGTAGTGGACCTACTTTGGCTGATATGATGGCTACTAGATGTATCTATTATATCAATTTAGCCTTATCTTAATAATATTGGGATCAGCTCGCAGTTTAACCAGATGCGATTGCATATCAATAATTTACATGAAAACTCTAAAACACAATTTCTATTGCCCTCATACTTAGGCCGGTGTCCAGGCTTGCACGATCGTGACTGCTCATTAAGTCATTGGTTCATAATGTGACTATTCGTACTGATGACTTAGCGTGATCTTTGAGATACGAAGGGGTGCTAATGTAGAAATAGTAGTCATTTCTCCAAGGCACATTACAATGAGAAGCGCAACTTTAACTCCAAGATCGATTGTTCTACGTGAGAGCCATTTAGCCACGTACCTTTATCCTTATTCGTTGATCTATTATGATATAAAGCTATGGTTAGAACGTATTTTGTTACTTTGCAGGTATCCAAACTACTACAAATTCTCTAATAGCGCTCGTCACCCTAGAGATTTGACTTGGGAGCGCAATGCTGGAAACGGAAAGGTTTTCGGCACTTTGGGCAGTACTGATGATTCGCTATTTGTAAGTATTTTAAAGGACATATTACATCTGTGGCGTCATCTAAACCACTGTAAAATTGCAAGTATAACGTTCACAACAATGCTGACGCTGCAGGTGCCTGACTCTAGAGTTATACTGTGATACAGTGCTCTAGTTTATCTCCCAGCAATGACTATCAGGCCAAGCCTTACCATGGCTACTCTTAGTTAAATTGCTTAATTTTTAAGTTTATTGCTCAACACATTTGTTCCATTATGCGTCTACAGCTCCCGTGAGAAGGCTGCAAGACCTATTGAGCTTTGACCGGCTAGGCATATTTTCGATCGTAATATTACCACGCGAATCTAGTTCCCATTAAAATTGAAAGCTTACCTCTTACATACAGCAGCGTCGCAATAAGTCTGAACTTGCTTTATCACCGGTAATGGTGCTACATAGTTCTACGCTTGCTAGAAAATAGCAGAAGAATTTAATGTGAGAACTATTTAAATTTCAACAAGTTTACTAACTCAATAATATTTTTCAGGGTAAAGGCGGCTACAAGCGAGACATCTTCAACGACCATCGCGGCCATCTTGAAGGTCAGGCTTACGGCTCCAGAGTACTTGGTGCTAACGGTGATAGCAGCGTTCTTGGCAGCAAGTTTGACTGGTCCAATGATAATGCAAGGGCTGCGTTAGATGTCCATAAGGAGATTGGAAAAGGAAGCGGTGTAAGTATGAAGATATCATAGAATTTATTGTATTACTCCACAAATAAATCGCTGTATGGCAAGAGACAGGCTGTGCACGAGTGTCTTAAAATATGACAAAGCCTTGACAAAGGCTCACATGTAGAAGTTGTACCAAAAAGCCAAGAATTTTTAATGGTAATGTATGTAATAGTCTTCTTTATGGTAGATGAGAACACTCCATTTCTTCGATACCTACCCTTACTTTCTTAAATTGTTCATGGCGTGTTAACACCTCCAACCAATTCAAATAATAATTATTAAACTTAAATTAATTGTGGTCTCTCCTTAACTCACGATTTCTAGATTCTGTATATTTGGGACCTCGAGTCTGGCAAGCAGTCGTTGACTTTGGTTGAAACCACTCCGAGTAAGTCAAAACATGGATTTAATCAATTATTTATATTTATTCTAGATGACTCTCACTGGTGAAGGAATTTGGAAACTTGACAAGAACACGAGACTGGTAGCTGGAGGCAACTTGCAGAAGAACTTCGGACATGACCGACCGGAGTTTGGACTTCAAGCAGGAATTGAATATGACTTTTAAATAAAGTAATATATTTAATAGATCTTGTATCTTAAGAACAAGATCGGGCAGGTGGTCACGAATTTAAGCAAGAAAAATTAAGAATCTCCTTAAATTTTTTAAAACAATACAGTAACGAGCATTTATTGCGAATACCAATGGATTTAAAACTGGCAACTGTAGCTATCTGACCCAAGCCACCCGTAACAAATCTCATTACGGATTTTATCCTCACGGTGGTTTTTAATCCATCGATAAGCACATATAACTTGTGATTACACACAATATCTTACCAGATCTGTATAGACACATGATTTTTAAATATTTTATATTTGGTTTTTGTATTGTAAATATCATAGATTTTTTCATTCAATTTATCAAAATAAATTGTTTTTGAAAATAAATTATTTTAATTAATCTTAGTTGCCTATTTTGACATCCACGGTGGGAAGATGGAGACGGACGGATGGACGGACACCACACGGAATAGACAACCACCACAGGAAAACCTATAAGAACTCTATGGTCTTCAAATAACATGGGAAATCTTTCAATATTGTGCGGACAAACTTACGTTTGCGGTTGGAATTTATGGAAAAACATGTTTTTCAAGTACCATGTTAAGTTTGTTTTTGGGATAAGATAGTGGTACAAGACCGAATTTAACAATAGACAACACATTTAACAATTTCGGAACCCTCTCCATGCGAGTTCAACTCGCACTTGTTTTTTATTGCACTCTTAGATTTAAAAGACATCAACTTGTTTCCTTAAAACGTGTGAAACTATAAGTCGATATAGTCGAAAATAGTCGTAAAAAAGAGCCTTTTTATATCGAGTCTTTGCCTTTTTGTTGACAATTCTACGCTTGATGTTGTTATAAAGCTATTTATTGCGTCGCTTAATGATAAAATATAATATTGGTACGACGGACGTCCAAATGGTTGATGTTTGTATTTTAAAGTATATTTAACTTATAATAAAACAAAAACATTATAAGCCGGTACTTATCCTCGTCTTTAATTGATCGCGTTTTACACGAGACCGACCCCAGGTATTTAGTGTAATGATGTAATGAAATAAATGCTACTGTTTTTACATCCTTTACTAATTTGTGTAGAATTAAGAGTATAATAATAATTGTTGAAAGGCAGACGCCGTTTTTCCGTTTTTCTTAGTATTAAATCCATTTAGCACCCATTGCAATAGACCTTATACTTGTAGTTTCCATTTCATACAATAGTTTTATACCTCCGGGGACAATCCGAGACTGCATTTTATAGTGCAGCCATGGAGAGTTCCCGGTTAGTGTCTCAATACATTTTAGATTAAAATTCTCTAAAGGGCCTCTGCGTGTTGGACCCATGTCCCCGCGTAAGCCTATCAAAGGACCGGGTTCCCCCTTACAGGGGATATAAACCCGTGTAATCGAGAGACATAATAATAGACCCCTCTGGGCAGTCGTTATCCCACCATGGGATAAGGTGATCCTGGAGGGCAGATTAAAGTAGCTGCTTGATTTCTTCTTAGTAGGTTTAGCTTGGTGGTTAGCTATATGTGAGTGGCAATACCCCGTACCAGAATGCCTCAGAGTAGTTCAGAGCCTCTTCTCTGGCTTGCCTTTATTGGCTGACTCGTGTGGACTCAAGGAGTGCCCGCAGGACTCTTAACTCTGGATTGCCTTTGTTGGTCGATCAGAAGAGGGCCACTAGATCGATTTGCTCGGGGGTGGAACATGGTGTCTAACTGTGTAATAACGGGGAAACGTCTTCGAGACGCGCGGTGCTGAAACCAATGCCACACTTCTCGACTCCACGAGGTATTCACGTCGGTGTGGTGGCACTTTAGGCAGTCCATCTTCCGCACTGGTGACAGCTTAGTATGATACGCTGTTGAAACTCTTGTGTGGCCAGTGGGGAGTCCTTCGAGATGGTTGTTAAATCCGGCTTGCCGAGTTAGTGGTGGCAATTGTTGTGGCCAAAATTTACTCTCTGGGTCTGCGGATAGCATCTCACAAAACTGAGATGCTATGGTTCCAGGCACTGCCGTAGAGCAGAGAACCACTCAGTTCGTGGATACCGTTGGTGATGCGCAAATCAGGTTGGGTCGTTCGGGCTTCGAAGAGCACTTCGAGTGACTTGTTAACTGGACCAAAAGGGTAGTGTGTGCTTTAAACCACATTTTTCCCAATCTCCGGTGACCAAGAGAAGAAGCTCGCTGCCTCAATGGGAGATCCTCGTGCGATTCGTGGCCCTCTATGGTCATCCTGACTGTCAGCCGTCCTGCGCTGCAGAGCAGACTTCTCAGTCCGCAGCGAAGAGTAGCTATACAGATCACATAAGGGTATCTTAAGAGGCAGCAACACTCCTCACGAGCTTTCCACCTATTGACATTCCTGGTGACGACGAACAGACACCCTGCCTCCGCCAGAGTATTGAAAGCGCGCCTCCAGGGGCCTTCGATAGGCTCAGATGGCTGGTGGCAGCGGTGCGTATTCGAAAAGTAGCGAGAATACCTCAGGTTGCAGTTCGTGACCAAGTATATTGTCGAGGCAGTCCTGCCGCTCTTCGGATCAAAAGAATCGACCACGTCACCTACCATCTAACGTCAAAAAAAGTCAGTTTACCTTTTACTCTATTATTTTTACTTTTATTATTACTTATAAAACGAAGAACGTAACCGAAAACTCTTTGTATTTATAAAGTAGTATACTTGCCAAACTTGTTGTTGTGGTTTGTTGTTGTGGTTGTTGTTTGTTGTTGTGGTTGTGGTTGTTTAACAAAAACGTTGCCCACACTAGGATTTCTCCTGTCGTGGGTGCGTTTACAGACATTTATTCCACATACAACTTGAAGCACACGGAATATTTTTAAACTAACCTTTGTTTCAGGTAATACACTATCAACTGGATTATGTTGAGTCTGTTTATTTGCAGGATGTGTTAAAAAAGGAGCACCTAGCCACCATAATTTGCCCTCCTGCAGGTCTGTGGCAAGACGTCCTGAGAAAAAAGATCAATCAACCAAGCAATCAAGATCCAATCACGATAAATATCTTCGTTCTAGTGATATTCGTCTTCTTCAATGTCCCACTCATCACTCTGACTGTATTCATTCTACCTGCTTCATCCAATATGTTATATTGTGGAAAGCGCTCCCCGTGAAATCAGGACGGCTAACAATTGACAATACTTAAAAATTGAATTACGGTAATACCTTTTCGGTCATTGTAGAGATCTTTGGGGGAGGCCTGTGTCCAGCAGTGGACTTCATTCGGCCGAAATGATGATGAATACCTTTTTGGCAAGACGTCAGCAGCTTCATCACTGCTCTGATATATTTTTTCTCTTCTCATCTATAAATATTAATTGTTTTTTCAGTATATATAAATATATATATGTAATGTTTATGTACTTATATTTATTTGTATAATATGTCTTCGTATCTATATATTTCATTCATATTTTGTTGGCGCATCTACCTTATTCTCTGCCCCACCCAAAGGTAACCTGGCAAAAAATGTCTGCGAGATTAACATCGCCTTTGGACACAGAATAAATAAATATCAGCAGAAGGACGTCCATTATTAAACAACGGCCTCCCAATAGATTACCACAATGACCGGTTACATACCCATAACCACCAAGTCCGAGTTACTAAGCCAGTTAGTCAAGTAATAAACATTCACACACACACGCTCATAAAAATTCCTCTGTAATCATGTAAGTGCGCAAAAGCGTCAAATTACAAAGCAAATGATTGCCCTAACAACATTTTCCCTGTCGCTCCATCTAGCCAGAATACCGATTAACGTCACCCAAAGCCAGTTATAACATTAAAAAGCCGTAGAATTTAATTGGCTCGCACATCCAGCTTATAATTTACACAATCAAATTAACAATCACGCTTCACATTATTTCAAAAAGCTTACAAGCAAGAATTTTGAGGAACGGATGTAGGTGTGTGAAAAAGGATTGTACTGTGTGTCTTTTGATCACCATATCAGCTAATGGATAGATTTCCAGAATAGTGTCATCATTTTTGGCTGGGTTTGCCAGTACTCATCACGTTTGGTAGGCGGGCTAGTGACCACAGTATGGCTACTGTTGTACAGAAGACGCTGCTGCCCAACCCTCTGGACTCTTCGTCACCTTTTGCGACATCCACGGGAGGAGGTAGAGTGGTGGATTCTTAATCCGGACACTACAAGGGTTTTATATTCGATTTTGATAAATGTAGAAATTATCTAGAACGTGGTCTAAAAACCGAAGCGAGACCACAAACACAGACGTAACTTGATCATAAAATATAAGACAGGCTTTAATTATAAAACACTTCTATTTAGAATGAATGCAGAATGAAACATAATTATAACATTCGTAAAAACAACACTTTTGAACTGAAATTAAAAAGGTTTTTATGATTGTTTCACTGGAGTAATATATATGGGAAGGTTCTTGTATATAAACTATTAAGGTATCATTCTTATATATAGACTTATATATTATATACGTGCTGGGTCCCGCGGCTTCACCCGCCGTTTAATTTAACAGAAATTGGATGATTTATAAATACTTAGTATATGTAATGGATTTCATGTTTTTTTTTTGGGTACCCAAATCCTATATTTCTAAAATAAAACTAGCCTATGTTACCTCTTATAACATCTGTCAGTCAAAATAGGTCCAGCTATTTTGGAGATTAGCTGGACAAACATACAGATAGACAAAATAAATATATTGTTATTTTGCTATGTTTACTTATACTTTTATGTGAATTTAGTGAAAAGCTGTTAGGACATTACAATAAAATTAAACAAAATTGGTATAGATATACAGGCTGTTTGGAAGATGGGTGCAAAGCCTAAAGGGGTGACATCTCAGACCATTTCCTGTGTTTTCCCTGGAGTGCCCTTAAGTCCACGTCCCAAGAATGTAATATTGGGAACTCTAGTGATCTGACAAGCCAAGTCGCTATGGCTTTTCTAAGTATGTTCTTCTATACTGTCTAGGCTTGTCCATAGCTAACCGGACACCCATCGACGCGATAATAATCCAATTAATTGGACATCGTCAGTTGCACTTTCTGATTGGTAAGCGATCGGCGTTAAGCAATGCTTGGTGCAGTCAGCCTGTGTATGTGGAGACTGTAGAGTGGTGTGTGGAGACTGCAGAGTGGTATTTGAACTGAACGTCTCCATGCTTCGGAGGGCATAAAGAATCGTCAGTCTCGGTGGTTGTAATTACTCTAATGAGACAGCAGTTATTAAGTTGGAGGTCGAAGGCCGAAGGTGGAGGAGGCGAAGAATCGGCCACGGGTTCTAGTTAGAAAATTAAAAACCTATTTAATGTTCAATATGAATTTCCAAAATAACCCAAGCGAAACCAAAACTCAAGCTAGTACAACATAATTCGCACAAATTGCCGCGAGACGACCGCGAACACGGCCATAACTTGATAATAAGTTATGAGACAGGCTACAATTTTGCTAATTATGAACATCAAGGGATTAATGCTTGCCTTTTTTCATTGTTTCATTACTGTCGGTGTTGGGTTTTTTCAGACAGTTTGGTATTCTATAAGATTTGTGTTTGCAGTGAAAGATTCTATTGTTCTAAAGTGTAACGCATAATTTTGAATACAAATTATGCAATCCGCTACTTTCCACTGTGTAGCTATATCATTATAAGATAGCGATAAACATTACATTGCATTGAAAAACTAGCTATCGCCCGCGGTTACACCCACGTTACAAAAACACGGAGGCACGTATTTCTTTATTTTCAACTAAAAAGCAAAATAACAATTTTCATAGATCTAACTTCAAAAGCCGTGGTGCCGTGTGGTGCCGGCTCAGAATTCCACCACCCCATCTCCTCCCATGGGTGTCGTAAAAGTCGACTAAGGGATTAGCCGGAGGATGGGCAGCAGCGTCCTTCGAGTACATTAACAACTCAACTGCGATCGCCAACCCGTCTGCCAAGCGTGGCGATTATGGCAAAACCCCCCAATGAGCCCACAACACATCCATATCGTTGGTTGTGGTGATCTTTGGGGGAGGCCTGTGTCCAGCAGTGGACTTCATTCGGCCGAAATGATGATGATGATGAACTTCAAAAGTAACGGATGCTACATACAAACTTTCTCCCCCTTAAGGGCAACATTTAAAAACACTCAAATACGTATTTCTTTATTCTAAACCAAAAAGCCGTATAACAATTTGAAAGATTAACTTAAAAATAACAGGCATTCCATACAAACTTACACTCCTTTTTTACCCCTATAAGAGTAGAATTTAGTTGTCTAGTAAATAGATCCAACTAATAAAATGACGGAATTTCATGCAAGCTTTTAACCCCTATTTTAACCCCGTTGGGGATGGAATTTCTAAAACTCAATCTTTAGTATCTACTAAGTTATTAAAAGCATCTAAAGCAGCTGCCAATTTTTATATTGAATGATAAAAAGACCAGGCCGTACAGAGGAGAGCAGTCCCAAAATAAGTGTTGTATTGTCGTGGGGATATCTCCTTGGTCTTACTCCACCGTGGGATTAGCGAAGGGGCATGCCGGACTCTTACCGTCTCTAGTGGAAATTCTACACAAACTTCCTCCACCCCGGGGAAGGGTGAAGGGGCATGCCGGATTCCTACCGGCTGAAACCACTGGAGTGGTCATCTTCGGCACCGAATGGTGCTCCAGGTCGTCGTAAGATCAAACAAGAGCCCCCTATTGATGTGACGCCTTTAGGCACATCTTGGAGGGGATGACTCTAAAGCAGTCACCCTGAGGTCCCTAATCGGTGAAAGTATGTTATTCTAACATTTGGTCGCCGCATACTGGAAGCTACCACGATAGGCTGCAGATTCATGTTTTGGTATGGCCAGTTGCTGAGCCCAATGTCTACTCTCACGCTGCCAGTGACTATTTACCCAAATGAGCTTAGTATAGAAGTATGATGGACATTTATATTGCCCAAAAGATTATAATGCCCAAAAGAAGAGAAGCCAAGTAGAGTTCTCGACGTGATTTCATTTTCAAAATATTGTATTTATTAAGAAAAGGTGTAATGTGGTTCCTTGGTGGTACTTTGAAATAAAAGCGTGCACAAGCATTTTCAACCCTTTTAATCAGTCTTTCTGTACGTGTTAAGAGTCTGGGATCTATAACAGTATCCGCATAATTTAATTTTGATAAAACCAAACCTTCTATAAGTTGCAAGAGGCCCGCCTCCCCTAGGGCACAGCTTATTCATGTTAATTTTTCTGTATCAAACTTCTTATAAGAATTAAAATAGATACTTATCATATTAAGAGCACTTATCGCAAAGTCGTCTCGTTCCACACACAGTACAACGGAAGATCAATTACTCTGTGACATACTGACTTTACCCCTACTATGTGCTATCTGTGTGATGTTCAGATTAAGAATATACTAGCATCACTTAATCTCTTCCCATGCAGATCATTAAAGGTGACTAAGGGGCTCCAAACCAGAGGACTGAGTGGCAGCGTCTCTTCTGTGGAACAGCAGTAATTGGCACTCACCAACTTTTTCACGGAAAAATTGGTACAGTGGCTTAGCAACTGACTTTCTGCGCTACGTATCACGGTTCGATCCCCGCACGGAACAAATACATGTATGGTTTACGGATAGTTGTTTCGGGTCTGGGTATATGTGCATGTGAGATGTATATCTGTAAGCTGTACCCACGACACTAGTGTGGGACATCGCAAATCAATGGGGTAGGACTTTGTTTAGCATTAGGCGCCTCTTTGGCTGATATTATGACGATATGTTTCGATAGAAATTGGAGGACAAGAGTCCTTCAATGAAGACCAATGCCTACCTTGAAATGAATAGAACCCGAAATATATAGCTGCATTGAGATACCCAAGAGGTCGGTATGAATGTTGCGGGTTGTGTTAATATGTACTTATCATACAGAACAAAGCTGAAGACAGGTGTACGATATAGCCATGCGGTTTGTACTGGCTTCAGTTGAAAAACAGAAAGATAAACTCATACAGTGCTCATTTTTATCGGTAAGATGTACGAATTTACATTTTTTTTTTCATTTGTTTAATAGCCAACCTTACGCCAAAGTTGTTCAAACCTTCCAAAGGCTTCTGACTTAACGGCTGCCATCTAATAACGACAACAGGGGACAACGATTTTACGTGCCCTTCGAAACAGTCGATCAGTTCAAACACCACTATGCGGTTACCCATCCATAGACTGCCTGCACTGAACGTTGCTTAACCTCACCGATCAGTGTGGCTATGAGCATCTCACTGATGTGAAGTGGTAAAGTAATGATTTTATTAAACAAGTGGTAAAGGTAGTGCCATCACGGAGAAGGTTTTATATCTGAGCCCGCGACCCGGATTCCAAGAATTTAATCTCGATATTGCTTGCTTAGTAGATTTGGAACATGAGACGTGAAACAAAAGCATTATAAAACTTACTGATCCACTTATGCGATCAGTTATTTATATGGTTTTATAGGATGTAACACTAAAAGCGTATTGCAAACTTTTGTTTCGGAAACGATCCGATTCATAGTCCGAAGTAAAGTTTTGTTCTTCTAAATTACAATGTGAACACTTTTAAACGGATACAACGCGTATATAATAGAGTTTAGTATTTCTAACATTTCGAACAGTTTGTAGCGTTCGAGGTAGCAAGGTAATTAAAGAAGGCACGCCGTGACAGCGGTGATATGCTCCATCATGGAGGAATGACTGAAGAGGTGGCATAGCACCCTTACCTTTCGGTTGACGCAGATGCTCTCGGACCATGGATGTTTCGGGAAGTATCTCTGTCGTATAGGCTGAGAAAGGCCCGCGGTTGTTATCACTGCTAAGACAGTCCGGTTGATACGGCGCAGCACTCGCTGGAAGATTGCAGCTTGGACAATGCAGCACTGTGATCTCATTGCGGCGTTCGAAGACGGTGAGGACTCGCTTCCAGCTGTTGTTCAGTGCATCGTCCGGAATGAGAGCGCGTGGGATGCCTTCGCTTTTGCCAGGTCGTGATTCACGCAAAGGAGGCGGACAGAGCGAGGACAAGAAGTGACCACCTCTGATCCTCGCCGCAGAAAACGCACCGGGTGCGGGTTCCGTCGGAGGGCTCTGACCAATCTCCGGCCTCTATGAGTTGGGGCCTGTGGGCCATGAACTAGGGGTAGTCCGTCACTCGAACAGAAGCGGGTCCGAGATGGAGGCGCGTTGTGTTCTGCGCACGCTGCTCTGGAGGAATGTGCAGCCGGCCATGTCGCACAGAGAAGGGGCCCATCAGATAGTTTAATGAGTCACTGCACACCCAGCCATAGGTAAATGGAAAGAAAATCATAGGGTTTTAGACGGTAAGAGTCCAAGCCGGCATGCCCCTCTATCTGTACGAAGGCGGAGAAACGCCAGGATGATTTCCCCACGACAAAAAAAGAAGACTCAGGTGAAATTCGTCAGTATAGTTTTTTTATTTTTATTTTACCTACCGTCCAATTCCAATCAAATATTATTTCAATGTACACAGTAATAACCCACAAAGTCAAGATGTTTTTCAGTGTGGAATGAAGTTTGGGTTTTATTATTGTAGTAACCGGATTAAGCTGGTGGTACCTGCCAACTATCTTCTCTATTAAATTCTCCACTTTGACTCAGACTAGTGGCTTGGCTTTCTGTGCTAAGTGTAAGGGGCTAGCTAGCCCCCACACCTCTCGCTTCCGACCGTGGTTCAGTCCATCGTTCGGAGCAAGAGTGCGTGCAATGCAGTCGCCTCCTTTTGCGTGGACGGGCTGCAAGCAAAGCGGTGCGTCATGTTTTGCGTGCGCCTCTCTCAAGGGATGTGCGGCAGTCCAGGTCGACGGGGCCTTTCAGACCAAGTGACAGGCCAATACCTGCCAGGGTTATGGTCCAATGCTTACAGGGCGAACACCTCATTCCCTGCCATAGGTAATTGGAAGGAACAGTTTGGGGTTTTAGCCGGTAAGAGTCCGGTATTCACCACCCATTCTCCACCCCTCCTAAGTCGATTAAGGATTTCACGACACGAAAACAAAAAGTGTTCTATCTCCTTAGAGAATAAATATTAGTATGGTCTACATATAGTTGTTCCGGGACTGGGTGTCTGTGCTTGTGAAAATATTATGCCTATACTGTACCCACGATACAGAAGAAAAGTGATGTGAAAACCAATCAAGTGATGGGCATCGATAAATATAAACTATTTGCTGAACATGAGTTTATTATGAATTAATGGACCACTATACTAAGATGTTTTTAGTGTAGATGCATTACCCGCGCTCTACGATGGTCATATGAAAGCAAGGTAACTGCCCGGAGTTCACTTGTATCACACCGATCAGTGTCGAAGCTCGACGTGAATCATAAGCGTAATTCAGAAATATTTTGGGAAATAATAATGCCATCGTATTTATAAATGATGCACGAAATATACTGCAACTTTTGTGAAAGAGGTTTTATTTCATAAATAAATAAATACGTAACGAAAATGCCGTGTGGTGCCGGCTCAGAATACCATCACCCCATCTCCTCCCGTGGGTGTCTAAGAAGTCGACTAAGGGATTAGCCGGAGGATGGGCAGCAGCGTCCTTCGAGTATATTAACAACTCAACTGCGATCGCCAACCCGCCTGCCAAGCGTGGTGATTATGGCAAAACCCTCCAATGTGCCCACAACACACCCATATCTGTCGTTGTGGTGATCTTTGGTGGAGGCCTGTGTCCAACAGTGGACTTCATTCGGCCGAAATGATGATGATAACGAAAATCGACGTAGTAAATAAAATAAAATAAATGTTTTATTTTTATTACGCGGTCTAATGGCGGCCGGTGCGCTATATTGTAATGCAGTAATTCGTGTATGGCACGTCTATTTGTAAAATACCATTGCCACTTTAACCCTATTTTTATTAGTGGTAGGTCTCTTATTGAAAGAGTCCAGCTGAGTAATTACCAACGGAGTGTTAGATCGCCGCCATTAAACAACACTGTGGTCAGGTTGGAAGAGCACCGTAACTTGGAAAATTACGGAGCATAAGAGACTAAATAACTAATCTCTCGAGGTAGCGAGCGCGAAGTAATCCTGGGCAGCGCTACAATTGTAATGCGCATGCGTGGCGCTTACAATCAGCGGAATTATTCGCTTGTCTCGTCACCAGGCTAGGCCATAAAAAAACGGACATATCAATCAATCATTTATTTGTATAACTAGCTACCCAGCCTTTGCCGGCAGCTCATTTATCATTAAATTTGCCTTTGTTACGCTAATTGTAACGACATTTTTTCGCATAAAGCCTTAGACTTAAGAATCCGAAATTTAGGTGAAATTATGCCTACAATTGGGGCTAACTAGCTAGCATAGTATGGACATCATCATAATCATCATATCAGCCAAGGGACGTCCACTGCTGAACAAAGGCCTCCCCTATAGATTTCGACAGTGAACGGTTACATGCCACCCGCATCCAACGGCAAGCGGTGCTGCCGCTACAAAGGAACAAACGCAAATTTGCAAGTTTAATTTATTTTGATTCTGTGTGGTATTGCGTGTTTATAATTTTACGTACTGTTAGGTTAACATATTTGTCTCATCATCATCACCATCATATAAGTGTAAGAACAATGTCCAATGCTGAAAAAAGCCTTCCCCATTTTCCACAATTATTGTCGTCACATTTTTAGGGGAATTTGCCAGTAATCTTCACGTTTAGCAGATGTGTTGGTGAGTGCAGTATGGCTGCTGTTTTGCAAAAACTATGCTGCTGACCACCCTTCTGATTAGAGTCTCTTACGGCCGAATACTCAAACGCCATTTAACGTTAAGTCCCCGCTTAAACAATTTGAGCCGCCCGGATTTGTGCCAAAAACAGGTTTCTCGAATAGTTGAAGCGGGGACTTACGTTAAATGGCGTTTGAGAATTCGGCTGTTTGTCGTCTTGTATGACAACCACAGCAGGAGATGGAGTAGTGCTATACGATGACGATAGGATGACGGCACGGTTGGTGCAGTGGCTGATACAGTCGGCTGCTGCGCCCCGGGTCATGGGTTCGATTCCCGCACGGAACAAATATTTGTATGATCTGCATGTAGTTGTTCCGAGTCTGGGTGCATTGTATGTAGAATTCATGTCTGTAAACGCACCCACGACACAGGAGAAAACTTAGTGTGGGGCAACGTGATTAAAAATAAAAAACTGGACAAACGAAAACGTCACAGTTTATATGCAACTCAGTATCATTGATCTGTAAATCTATGATGTCTTCAAGTAAATTGAATATAAAGACTTGAAACATTTTATCACCGTGCATCAGTCTGGGGAGTGAAAAATGATGCTATCATTAACCCCTTTTGAAGATGCGATCATCAAAAACGGAACACGTTTCCATACTACGGGTTGTTCTGATACTTCTACCTACTGGTATTAGGATTTAATAAAGGAATTTGTGTGACACCGAAGTTTCACCATCAAATTTCCATTTACGACATTTTTAAAGTTTGGAACCTACAAGATTTGGCAAGAAATGATTAGGACAGGACAACACGCTAGAGGGGGTGACCGCTTTACAGTCATCCCCTTCATGATGTGCCTAAAGTCGTGGCACCAATGGGCAGCTCTAGCTCTATCTTACGTGGACCTGGAGCCTCCCTTCGGTGCCGAAAATGACTGCTCCAGTGGTTTTAGCCGGTAGTAGTCCGGCATACCCCTTCGCCCTTCCCTAGGGCGAAGGAAGTTCATGTAGAATTTCCACTGGACACCAATAAAAAAGGACAGAACAACACAAACAATGTATTGAAATAAACTCCAACAATTGGACTGCTATTAGACGAGACTGTAACAGACCATGGTGCGGCGTTTTGCTGGTAGCACGGCCGGGTATCATTCTGCGTCGACACCATGAAAGAAAGAGTTAGTGGCGAAGACCTCTTGTGTCATTTGCAATGCATGGTCAGCCCGTTAATGTGTGTACAGTCTATCAGTCTGTGAACATAAGGCCCAGTGCCAGTGATGAGGACTACATGTTTTTTTTTTTTTGTAAAGTTTTATGTTTTATTTCAAACCTCAAAGGTACCATTTTTTTTAAGTAAAACAATGTCGTATGCCAGTACTTATTTTTTATACTTATTTTTGTAGATAAAATAAAATAACTTTTTAAAATCTGTAACGACGCCTGTCACCTTAGTCATCCTGTGACCACGAATACTGCAAAGTAGGTACCTATTCGAAACGTCAGGAAAAATAAAAATCTATAATATACGCGATCTAATCCGTTTAAAATTGTTTTATTATAATGTGTAATTATCGCGAAAACCTAAGACATTACTAAAGTACTATTACATACTCAGCCTATAGCTGCCCCATTGCTGGGCAGCGGCCTTATTCCAGCACGCAAGCCTGATGAGGGTTGGCGGAAGACATACACCATTGAGAACATTTTCAGGCCTTCTCAGATATGCAGGTTTTCTCGCGAGATTTTCCTTCACCGTAAAAGCAAGTGATAATCAAATTCTGATCCGCACATGTATCCGAAAAGTCAGAGTTGCGTGCCGGGATCAAACTCCCTGTATGAAAGTCAAGTATTCAACCACTAGGGTACCACTGCTAATATATAAACCACTATTATTTTGTCTAAAATAAACGCAAAAAAGAGCGAACTTTTATCTCAAGGACTAAAATTACTTTTACATTATTCCCAATTCATAAAAAATACAAAAGACGTGTGTTAATGGATACGGTGTAATAGATTAACCCGTAGCTTGGCACCGACAGGTCATCCATTACAGAAAGACGATACGCCGATTGACTGAGACGTATATTGAACGATTTACTAAAATCGTTACTAAACACATTTGGGAAATCGAATTATGTTTATGAATTTAGTAATAGGGAATCTGAGATCTGTCATTTTGTTTTAGTTTATTGATTTATTTCATCATTTCGGGTAAATGAAGTCCACTGCTGGCCACAGGCCTCCCCAAAGATCACCACAACGATCGATACGGGTATGTTGTGGGCTCATTAGGGGGGTTTGCCATAATCGCCACGCTTGGCAGACGGGTTGGCGATCGCAGTTGTGTTGTTAATGTACTCGAAGGACGCTGCCCATCCTCCGGCTAATCCCTTAGTCGACTTTTACAACACCCACGGGAGGAAATGGGGTGGTGTTATTCGGAGCCGGCGCTACACGGCTGATTTATTTAAATAAACTTTTCAAATAACTTCTTTAACACGCTCAGAGGTGCACACACAGGTGCTCCCTATATTGCTCCATCGCCTTCACCGTGATGAAGCATGGCCAGTCGTGCAGTAGGAGCAACTGCAACATTCACCAGGTCGTCAGCCTCTCGTGGGGGTCTGTCCATGCTGCGTCTTTCGGTACGCGGTCAACCACTCGAGAACCTTTTGTTCCCATTGGCCATCGTTGTCGTGGACATATTACGGCTGAGATAGTGATTATGTTATTAAACTTTTTTATTAATATACTCCAAACCTATAAATATTCGATCGTCAGCTTCTTGCGAAACATGTCGAACCTAACATTATGAGATATAAATGTAACCATGTTTAAAGCAAATAAATGATTCTATTCTACATGAACTTCATGAACTTTCTTAACTATACACAATGGACGTGGCACGTGGGTGTACTTGTAAGCGACCGGCGAGCCAAATTTCAAAAACTGCAATTCAGCATTTTGCTGACATCAGGCCACCACATGCCAATATGAATTAGTATTAAAATCATTTAATTCTCCATTTAGCACCTATTGCAATAGACCTTATACTTGTAGTTTTCATTTCATACAACAGTTTTCGGTTCGTTCGGTTCGGTTTCGGAGAGTCCCCGGTTAGTGTCCCATTACATTTTAGACTAAAATTATCTGAAGGGCCTCTGCGTGTTGGACCCATGTCCCCGCGTAAGCCTATCAAAAGACCGGGTTCCTCCTTACAGGGGATATAAACCCGTGTAATAGAGAATTACTTATTTATAGAATTTAATTCGGACCATGATCCATATGTGTTAGTAATAAAACTTACAAGCTATGTTAGTAACATGATTTATTTACTAATTCATATATCTATATCTACTTCACACTGCACCGGATCCGCCACAGTGCATACGGGTCCAGTGCCCCAGAAGCGGACAGTCCGGCTTATTCACAATAACTTGCAAAATGCTGTTGGTACTCCCTCGAATCCTGCGCATCAAGGAAGTTGTTCTTTTTCGCATAATAGCTTGAAAACTGTCTGTATCTGTTTCAGCAAACATGCCTGATGCGCTACAGAAGCGTGGAAGCCCCAACAGCATCCTAAAATTATTAGCAAGAATTTGATTCCTATACAACATGCTTTTTTTATTGGTGTCCAGTGGAAATTTTACATGAACTTCCTTCGCCCCGGGGAAGGGCGAAGGGGTATGCTAGGCTCCTACCAGCTAAAACCGGGCTCCAGGTCCTCGTAAGATCACACTAGAGCCGCCCATTGGTGCCACGCCTTCAGGCACATCACGGAGGTGATGGCTGTAAAGCGGTCACCCCCTCTAGTAGAAAGAAGGCGACTGTAAAAAGGTTGCCTCCAGGAATTTCTCGAGGAGGTTCTTTGTAAAGGATTCCTCCAAGCCTCGCTGTGCGCTGTGCTGTGCACACAGTGGCACGTGAGCACGTGCACGCCGCCATCTTCCCGGGAGTCATTTGGTGTATGCACGCAGACTCCCCAATCTGCGCACCTGCGACCACCGAGGCCCTCCACTATGTATTGACGGCAGAGCCTCAGGCGGGTTGGAGCTGGGCGCTGGTGCAGTTACATCGCTGCCGTCTCATCCTTCCCCGTAAGCGATTGGCCCTCTTCCGATCCCGCTCTGCAGTCTCCTTCTGGAGCATTACTCTCTCGCAGAAGGAGACCACTGCACTCCAAACAACAGGCTTGCTGGTGACGATAAGTGCTATTCATTCTTCTGGTAAGCGTCACGCCTGCCCATAATAATCATAATGCTGCCTAGAAGTAGTCCTGCGTGGTGTCACACTGGGCTTGTCACCTAGAGGCATTACTTATTTTGTCTCTTATGCCCAGTAACTTCACTAGCTACAATGACCTTCTACCCGGACCACAGTAATGTTTGAAGTTTAATCACTGCTGCTTGGCGGTGAATATCTGGATGCATTCAAATACATCGTTTTGCCATCTAACGGCAGTGCAGAAAGAGACCGAAATAGTTTTATTTAGGAAGGTATTACTAATGTGTTTTCATCATTTCGGCCGAATGAAGTCCACTGCTGGACACAGGCCTCCCCTAAAGATTATCACAACGACCGATATGGGTGTGTTGTGGGCTCATTGGGGGGTTTTGCCATAATCGCCACGCTTGGCAGACGGGTTGGCGATCGCAGTTGAGTTGTTAATATAATCGAAGGACGCTGCTGCCCATCCTCCGGGTAATCCCTTAGTCGACTTTTACGACACCCACGGGAGGAGATGGGGTGGTGGTATTCTGAGCCGGCACCACACGGCAATGTTTTACTTCCTTGAATATCATTCTGGCCATTCATGTCTCGACATGAGACTGTGATAACAAGTTTCTGTTAGAATAATGTCCCTCAATAGGATTCCTCCTATATTAAAGTTTACATACAAAATCTCACATGCACAATCATCCAGACCTTGGAACCTTTGATTCGGTACAGAAACGTGTAGTTAGGATTGTCGACGATCCCAACCTCACAAGCGATCTAGAACTCCTTAGTCTGAGGAGAGTCTTGGTTCCCTGTGTGTTCTGGCGCTTGTACAAGGGAGAGTCATCCACTTACCCTAGAAATGGTCTCGTACAGTTTCAGAGGAACTTCCTTCCATGCACGCTTAGGTTGTGGAATCGGCTACCTACCGTGGTTTTCCCAAGAGACTACAGGGGTTCTTCAAAAAGGGCGTTAAAAGATTTTGGCAGGGTCAGTAACTCACGAGTGAGACCTCTGGTGTTGCAAGCGGTCACAGGTTACGGCAAACGCTTACCATCAGGCAGGCCATATGCTTTTTTGCCACATTAGTGGTATTAAAAATTACCTGGAACAATCCCCAGGACAGAAATATTTGTTCGAAGCCCAACAAATACCTCGAAGAAGCTTTTTGCAAAAGTCAATCACTTACCCACTGCGTCAAAAACGACTGCTCGACGTGGAGAGGTATCAAGATGCTCGTTTCATATCATGATGTGACAGTGACGATGCATCAGTCATCGGGGGGCTATTCTAAACGCGTGAAATGTTTCCGTTTCGAGAACGTGGCTACATAGATACGATATTACAACCTACTTATAATAAAAGGCTACAAAATATTAATAGTTACACGTTGATTATGAAAAATGTGTTTTTGTAATCATTATTTTTTTATACTTTTCCCCATGCTAGGATTTCGCCTGTATCGTGGGTGCGTTTACAGACACAAATTCCACACACTATAGACTAGACCCGGAACAACTACCTGCAGATCATACAAATATTTGTTCCGTGCGGAAATCGAGCCCACGACTCGGAGCATAGCAGCCGACTGTATCAGCCACTGCACCAACCGTGCATTATTGTTAGATTTTTAATACCGATTTCTGTAGACACGTTCTCGATACGGAAAGTTTTCACGCGTATAGAATAGCTCCCCAGGTTGAGGTCTTGTTCCGTTACATCGTACAAACATTTAGAAGCATTATGATATCATAATCCATGACCATGCTCAGTCAGACCATGATTTAAGATTGGAACAAAAACGAAAGAAAGTAATATTAAGCTTCATTTCGGCCGAATGAAGTCCACTGCTGGACACAGGCCTCCCCCAAGGATCACCACAACCACCGATATGGATGTGTTGTGGGCTCATTGGGGGGTTTTGCCATAATCGCCACGCTTGGCAGGCGGGTTGGCAATCGCAGTTGAGTTGTTAATGTACTCGAAGGACGCTGCTGCCCATCCTCCGGCTAATCCCTTAGTCGACTTTTACGACACCCATGGGAAGAGATGGGGTGGTGGCATTCTGAGCCGGCACCACACGGCACCGCATATTAAGCTTAGTCCCGCACAAGTATAGAAATAGCAAAACAGAAACAAAACAGCTTAAAAAAAGGAATCAAGGTACGAACGAAGAACGAAGGCCAGAATAGGCTTCTATCTCAGCATTGTGCTGCAACATCTAAATACTGCAGCGCTGGTAGTCTGATACGTCCTAATTGTGGTGAAGAAACTAACCAACAGTAAAGCTTTCCAAAATATGTTTTTCAAAGATAGTAGACGTCGATCAGCAGCCATTCTCTCAATAGATAATTAACTTTCACGAGATTTTCAGCCCAGATTTCCAATTTCTCAATCTTTTAGATTTCAGATAAGAAAATAATAACAACTGACATAAGTAAATGAAGATCTACTTATAAACGTTTATACATATAAACAACTTTTCGTCGTGATATACAAAGAGAAATATAATTTTAAATTCCAGACGATAAAAGAAGCGAAAAAGTCAAAACATCTCTCGCATAAAATATTTTATTTTCCATGAAATTCATTTAAAAAACGTATTTCCTCATTGTAGAATGGCGTCTACGTAATCTGATAAAGTCCACGGCTACTTGAAGTAGGTGGAGCAGCCAGCGGAAGCTGAAATATAATTTATTTAGCTAACATTGAACTAATACCCGAGTTTGGTTTAGACATGTATGAACAGATTCTATCGAGAGTACATTCTATTTTATGCTTCTATTCTATTCTATTGTGGCTCCCACGGGCTCAGCATCAGCCGAACGCACTTCGACCCTATTGGGTCCATTGTGCTGCCTAAATCCCTGCACTACTCCTCCGCTGGCAAATCAAGAAGTCCTTGTAGGTACTTCGTAATTTCTAGATGTTTTGCCCTACGTCTTCCCAGAGCGTCACAGCTGCACAAAATGTGCTGCATTGACTCTTGATTGTCCATACAGAATCTGCATATATCCGTGGTGCTAAGCTTCATCCTATGGAGGTGCTTCTTGGTACCGAAGTGGCCTGTCATTGTGCCTATATAGTGCCTAAAATAGGTTTTGGTAAGATTTAATTAAAACTTAAAACCCGTGATAATCGAGAGTACATAATCCATTACTGTCCCAAAACTGGACATTTTCTCACGATTATAATGAGAAGGTTCCATCATTTTGAATAAAGAAGAAGTCCGTCATGCTGGCGTAGTGTCGGTTGGTGGACTACACACACCATTGAGAACATTTTGGAGCCCTCCCAGGCATGCCCAGATTTCCTCATGATGTTTTCCTTAACCATTGCCGTGAAGTAATCATTTAATTTTTATCGGCACATGAACCTGAAAAGTAAGAGGGTGGGCCGGAATTCAACTCAGCCCATCCTGTATGGAATGTAAGAGTTCAACCACTAGGTTATCATTTCCGGCTCTAGTGTGATCTTACGAGGACCTGGAGCTCCTCTTAGGTACCGAAGATGACCGCTCCAGTGGTTTTAGCCGGTAGGAGTCCGGACTACCCCATCGCCCTGCCCTGGGGCGAAGGAGGTTCATGTAGAATTTCAACTGGAGACCAACAAAAAAGAAGAAGAATAGGTTATCAACTATCCGCGAGTGGACTTTAGAACAGAGTGGCCGGTGTAGGATCATAGTACCAAACCACGTGACGCTCTACAGTACAACATGGTAAACGCTTCAACCGCTTTATTTTTGTTTGTTTGTTTGTTTGTGTGATTGAACGTGTGACTAACATGTAGGGCCATATGCTCGTTTGGCCACGCTCTTGCTGCAAGTGGCTCGATAGCTGTTGCCACAATTAATCACCTACAGTACGTAATTTTGAAGAACGAATTGGCAGAGTTGGTCATTTACATGGAAGTAATGATTCGAATTTATGAGTTTGTATCAAGTGACTTGACACCAGCTATTACGTATAGCTACATCGATTATCATTATTTGAGCTAAAATATGGCCTCTTCCGGACATTGGCCTCCACAAAGATCACCACAACGACCGCTCCAGCACATCACTACATGCATTCAACAGAATCCCACAACCTTCACCAAGCTGCGTCTTCCGATACGCGATCGTCACTCGAGAACTTTTCGGCCCTATCGGCCATACGTTCTACGAAAAATGTGCCTCACCCGCTGCCACATAAGTTTAGTAAGTTTTAAAGTTATATTAATAACATACACCAAGTATATATACATTTTATCCCTTGGACTATTAATTAGAACTTTTATAAAGTTGAATTTAAAAACGACGCATTAATCGCCCTAATTTTTTGAAGTTTCATCTTCATCATCATTTCGGCCGAATGAAGTCCACTGCCGGACATAGACCTCCACCAAAGATCACCACAACGACCGATACGGGTGTGTTATGTGCTCATTGGGGGGTTAGCCATAATCGCAACGCTTGGCAGACGGGTTAGGGATCGCAGTTGAGTTGTTAATGTACTCGAACGACGCTGCTGCCCATCCTCCGGCTAATCCCTTAGTCGACTTTTACGACACCCATAGGATGAAATGGGGTGGTAGTATTCTGAGCCGGCACCACACGGTTAGCCGGCATCACATGGTCACTCATAATTTCGTATGTCTTTCTATTTGTCGAACATTCCATCCGGCCATCTGTCGTATATAGCTTACTCGTATGTCTTAGAAATCAACAAAGCAGAAAATTATAAAAGCTCTGGTATTTCTTAAAACAAAATTGGTTTTGTCAGACTGCGGGTACCTGATTGTCAGTAAGTCAGTTGTTTTTCTTGAAATCTTTTGACTTCTTACGTCAAGGATACAGCTAACATAGCAAAGCATTTTGTGTAAGACCACCCGAACAGGTAAAAAAATATAAAATTCAACGTAAGCTTGTTTCAGTTTTGTAAGGCAATGCTTTTTGCTGAATAACTCGAATCTTGTTTTGAAAGTTAGTTGTTTCGCTCGCGGTTTTACTCGCTTTTATTCTTTGTTATGATTCTGAAAGGACTTAGCAGCAATAACTTTAAAAAGAAGTATCCAAATATTTCTCAATATCAGAATCATTTACTCTGATAATCATTTTCGCAACTTTTCAGGAGAGTATAAATAAACATGAAAAGTGAATTATCGTTCTATAATATTGAAGATTGTAGAGTACCTACACGGCTATGAATATTTACGCTCAGTTATTTGAGTTTCAAGGATTTTCAAGTCGGTTTCTTTAATAAATCTGGAAAAGTTCCAGCTTTTATATCCGAGGGTCATATCTAACCTACTTTTTAAGGTCCAGGTGCAAACAAAAGGGATTATATCAACAAAATATCAAAGGTGTCTACTATTGGGTAATTAACGTGCTCATACCGAGCGACCCCCGGGAAGAAGGCGATGTGCATGCAGGTCACGCGCCGCTATGTGCGCAACACAGTGCATAGCGAGGCTTTGAGGGAATCCTTTACAATCCCCCCGAGAGGTGCTTGGGGAGGTCGCCTCTTTACAGTCACCTTCCCTCCGCTTTACAGTCATCCCCTCCGAGATATGCCTAAAGGCGTGGTACCGATGGGTGGCTCTAAATGGAGATAATTCGAGTTCCTGGAGCCTCCCGTGTCGAAGATTACCGCTCCAGTAATTTTAGCCGGTAGGAGTACACCCCTTCGGTCTTCCCCGGGGCTATAGAAGTTCATGTAGAATTTCCACTGGATACCAACTAAAAAAAGAGGAGTCAGGCATACCTCTCCACCCTTTCCCCACATGATGTATTTCCACCGGACCAATGAAAAAAATGCAAACAAAAGGAATTACATCAACAAAATATCATAAGTCTCTACGAATCTAACAGTAAGAGATTTATAAGTTGGTAATCTTATTGGTTCGGATAATTTACTATTTACGTTCAAAATATGCTGGGTGATATAGTCGGACCATTTATTGGACAAAGTTGTTGAAACGAGACCTACATATTTTCTTACAACTGATAAGACCGCAATGAAATCTTATTTTAGTTCCTCTCAAGACCATACAATTTGAAATTAAATTTAGAATGTGTATGGTCTAGTATATCTGACCATGTTCACGTAAGCGATGTTTTGAACCTAGTGAGATACTAATATATCGTCTCGAAAGAGAGGGAGAAAACTACAAACGAATCAGTTAAAGAGCGATGTATGCAAAAATTGGACATCCGACCTGAGATGCCGGCTCGGATGTCGCGATTTGTTCCATTGTCTTATCTATGAACCAATCTATCAAAATTATTATGGGTGCTGATAGAGTCGTAAAAGCCGCCAAAGGACACAGCAGGCATTTCGCACTCACCAACCCACCTGACAAGCGCGGTAAGTAGGTACTGGTTAATTCCTTCAAAAATAACTGCATGCAGGGCCTTCTGGAAATCTACAATGGGGAGGCTTTTATTCAGCGGAAGAAGTTCTTCGGAAATCTTTAGTTTTAGTTTTGTCTAGTTGTATTGCGTGTACTGAGTTGCACTCGCTTTCATGTTTTATTCTATAAACATTACTACCAATATTACACCTTACTAGTATTATTTTTAATCCTTCCAAGTAAGCTGAATATGCTTATGCTAAGAGTGGGTTCATGCTCTTCACTGACAGATATCCTTTGCCCTCAATTCTTACAACGAGACCATAACAGGAGCTAGCTACCGTACACATTGCATGGGATAGAGTTGCGGCGATGCTCTGTACAGCAGACATACGGATACAGGGCGATCCTTGGTTGACCGGGAAAGTCATCGTCATCATCATCATTATCATCATCGTATCAGCCGAAGGATGTCCACTACTAAACATACTGAATTAAGGCCTCTCCATAGATTACCACAACGGCCGCTTTCATCATAGCCTGCCAGTGACCTTCACCAGGTCGTCTGTCCATCTCATTGCGCGCTAACCCACAAGAAGACATGCAGAAAACTAAGTAATAACTTCATTATAATGGATTACATCGGTCAGTTAATCTACAATGTGGTTCGGATAATATCTCTTTACATTCCCTTTCCTTTGTTCTCTACTTGAGCGTCATTGAGACATGCTGAAGTACAGTTAGTGACACACAAAGATATTTAGGACTATTTTATTTTAAGTGATAAATGGTTTAATTGGCAAGTAGATTTCAAGAAGTTTCAAGTAAGTTTCGAGTTTTATTTTCGGTGTTTGCCTTAAGGCGTGTCACCAATAGTGTGATTGTATCGAGGACCTGGAGCCCTCTTTCGGTGTCAGAGGAGACCGCTCCGGTGGTTTTAGTTGGTAGGAGGCTGGTATGCCCCTCTACTCTTCCCCGACGCTGAGGGAAATTATTGTTTGTATTTATGGCCCTTGATCCAGCTATTAAGCGAGAACTTTTCGAGATAATGGTCGAAGCCCTATGCTATAAGGCCATGCACTGATATGTCTATCGGAACAATATAGGTATAAGAAAAAAAAATGTATTGTGTACCTAGTATATAAATGTGTGTATTTATTTCACATGTTGTGACTACGAACTTGTCAAATGCAATAATCAAAATCAAAATAGCACTTTTAATTAAAGAGCTTCCATGGAATTTCTTTTCGGCTCTCCCCCATACTGACTTTTTCGAACCGTGTATTTTATTTGTTGACTTTTCTTAAGAGCCTATATGCAATAAAAACATCGAGTTTGAGAGTTTTTAATTGTTGCTTAGAAAATCCGTATATTATTTTAAGCAAAACAGTCTAGATTAGACCAGTTGTCAGACTTTCTGGCGGCTCCTGACTATCCGCAGTTGTAAGTGCTTGTATAGACCGGTCATTGGCTGGCAGCGGTTCTACTACATATAACGTATTTCAGCTTACTCTATATGCGCCAGTAATCTTTTGCCATTAATACTTCTTCTTTTGTGCGGTCAGTGACTAATCTTGTCAGAATTGTTCAAGCCGCCCCATAGCCTCCAACTTGGCTTTACAACTGCCATCTAATGACAATAACCGAGACCGACGGTTTTTACGTTACCTCCGAAGCACGGAGACGCTCAGTTTACATACCACTATGCGGTCACCCATCAATTTTTTATTTCTTTTAAATAAACGTTGCCCCACAATAGGATTTCCCCTGTGTCGTGGGTGCGTTTACAAACACAAATTCCACACACAATACATCCAGACCTGGAACAACTACCTGCAGATCGTACAAATATTTGTTCCGTGCGGGAGTCGTCCCACGACTCGGCGCGCAGCAGCCGACTGTATCAGCTACTGCACGAACCGGGCCGTCTATGCCAAGCGTTGCTTAACCACGCCTATCATTTACCGATCAGTGAGTGCAACTGACTATGAAGGCCACGCCATTAATGTTCAATGCTAATCGGAAAAGGCAGCGGACAATTCAATGCTTGATCCTCGGTTCAGAGAAACAGAAGGGTCTCGATGTCTCTCATTACCATCATCATCATCATATTAAAGTTCTACTCCATAAATTTCCACAACCGATTACATACCACCCGCATCCAAGCCCAGCTACCTTTACCAGTAGCTCGTGGTCACACAGAAGAACGCAGCATGGAACGGCCTCCAACGAGATGTTAATCTACAAGACCAAAATAAAAACCTTTAATAATAAAGCCACGCTCAGTGTATCCCTATCCTGGTAGCGCTAAGTAAAAACCACTATAACAATGTTTTGTTCCACGTACTAGTGTAAATGAAGTGTTTCGAATCAAAAGAGGATGTCGTATCTATCTTTACTTATATCTATGGTTGCCCGAGAGTTGAGAAATAAAGTAGATATGACACCATTGAAAATTATTATTAAAGGTGTATAAAAAAAAAAATTTGCCATCGTAGGTCGTCTGGTAGAGACGGTAGCACGCATGTGGTCACGCGCTGCCGTGGGACGCTTTGGGGGATCCTTTACAATCCCCCTGGGGGGGTGACCGCTTTACAGTCACCCTCTCCGAGATGTGCCAATAGGCGTGGCACCAGTGGGTGGCTCTAGTGTGATCATACGAGGACCTGGAGCCTCCCTTAGGTGCCGAAGATGACCGCTCCAGTGGTTTTAGCCGGTAGGAGTCCGGCATACCCCTTCGTCCTTCCCCGGGGCGAAGGAAGTTCATGATGAATTTCCACTGGGCACCAATAAAAAAAAAAAAAAAGGTCGTCTGGTAGATGTAGAAAATCAAAGTTTATTACATTTTATACACACGTGTCCGTGTGGTGTTCACATTTAGAATATATCACCACTCCATCTCCTCCCGTGGATGTCGTTAAAGGCGACTAATAGAATCTAATAGAATCTGCCGTGTGGTACCGGCTCAGAATACCACCACCCCATCTCCTTCCTTGAGTGTCGTAAAAGTCGACTAAGGATTAGCCGGAGGATGGGCAACAGCGTCCTGCGAGTACATTAAAACTCAACTGCGATCGCCAACCCGTCTGCCAAGCGTGGCGATTATGGCAAAACCCCCCCAAAGAGCCCACAACACACCCATATAGATCGTTGTGGTGATCTCTGGTGGAGGCCTGTATCCAGCAGTGGACTTCATTCGGCTGAAATGATGAATAGAATCTAAACCAGTGGGATGAGCAGCGGCTTCCCTTTTGTAGAACAGTAGCCATTCTGTGCTCACCAACCCTCCAAGCATTGTGAGTACTGGCAAATTACCCCCATTGATGACACAAACTACCGGCCCCCAATATAATCAGTCGTTGTGGAAATCTACGAGGAAAGCATATAAGCTATTGCTTATATGTTACTACACACACAAGTAAAGCGGAGACCTTGTAGTATAATGATAATGACTCCGATACACACAAGTAGCGAGCGTGGAGCGTGCAGTCGAAGTGCCTAGGCGTAGAGAGCCGTCGGATCACGAGGCTGCCCGAACAGCAAGTTGTGACGTGCCATAGGAGCCGTTCTTAACGTTGCATAGGCGCGTCATTAGATATTTCACTTGAACAACAATCTTGTCGCTTGGTCTTAAAACTGTTTACCGAATTTGTCTCGTAAGAAAATATGCCACCCTTTTGGTTGTCTTTAAATGCGAATAATGGTTTGTCATGTACACATGTAGTATCCCACTTTTATCCTTCAAGCTACCAGTTACAACCTTACGCGCGTGCTTACGAGCACGCTTACGAGGTGCGGGATTTGCAATCACATTCCCTGCTTTAGAAGTGTCCCAATGCGGTCACTATTTAATCAGTTTTCCAAGTAGCAATTAGTTCTCGCCTACGAAACGTCATTGAATCAATCTAATAGGATATACATCCATATTATACCCTTGTTATGATGTCAAAATAACTGCTACGCTGATGATATCCTTGTCACCGCCCCGGGGGGTGAACTTTGAGGAGGTGGCACGCTCAGCTACTGACAAAGCGCGTTCCTGGTTGTCGGCTGCACTGACGAACTTGGCCTCTAGGTGGCGCTGGAAAAGACGAAGGCCCTAGTTTTATTTATTTATTCTTTATGCACAAACATGTACAGAGGCGGACTTAATGCCTTAGGCATTTTCTACCAGTCTACCTTAGGGTGATGCAGAGATAACAATCTGGTAGGTGCATTATAAAAAGTATAACGACACGACTTATATGACATAATTAATGACTCAATGACATTTTAGGAATATATTATACCGAAAGAGGTATACTTGATATATTTTGATACATAGTATATATATAAATAAATAAAATATAAATACTATATATATATAGTTTTCTATGGATCCCGTTGCTAACCACCGGCGGGTGCTTACATTACGATCAGTAATGTGAGCATAGTGGTCCAGGCGCAGATGCGCTACCTGAGACTGGTCCTTGACCAGAAGTGGGACTTCAGTGGGCACCACCACCAGCTAGCCCCAAAGCTGATTGGTATGGTATCTGCCCTAAGCAGACTGCTGCCGAACCTGGGTAGACCCAGCGTGGGCTGCCGACGGCTTTACATGGGGGTGGTTCACTCGATGACGCTCCCGTGCGGATGGAATCCCTGACTGCTCAGGACAAGGCTCTGTTGCGGAGACCGCAAAAAATCAAGGCAGTTAAAGTGATACGCGGATATCGCACGGTATCTGAAGCTGCATGCTCGCTTGCGTCACCATTGTTTCGAGAAATTGTTCTCCACCACGTCTATTTTATTTTTATAATCTGCGCCGGTTACCTCCATGCTACTGTATACTTTAGACTTATGTAACATTGCTTCCCCACGTATTGTGGTGGTTTGATTGTTTCAAAATGGGGTTTACTGCCACGCCAGTGTGTGAGCTCTATTCTTGCGTATTGAAAGTCAAAGATGCATTTCTAGATGGTCTTTATTTACTCCATTCTCACATGTAGAATGTCATAAAGACAATATATTTTTTAAATGATTATATAGGTAAAATATAAACCAAATTCAAAAGGGATATAACCCTGGTTCTTTGTATTCCATATTTTCAGATATTAATTATGTATGTATTTATTTCTAATATATATGTATGTATGTGTATCATTATTCATAAATTTAGTTTTGTTTAATGTACGGTACATGTTCTTACAACATTTGCTTTAAACATATTGCACCTGCCATGATATCTCTATCTCACCCTATGGTTGACTGGTAGAGAATGCTTACGGCATTAAAGTCCGCCTACGTACTGTTAGTGCATAAAGTTTAAATAAATAAATGGTTTTCCATGTAATGTCTGGATTAAGAATAAAGCACTAATTCATCTCCTCCCGTAGATGTCAAAAGCGACTAAGGGACTAAATAAATGGGCAGCAGCGTCTCTTTTGAGGAACAGTAGCCATTCTACGCTCACCAACCCGCCTGCCAAGCGTGGCAAATTTCTCCATAAATTACGACACAGTCGTGTAATCTGTCGGTATTTGTTTAGCAGTGGAGCATTGGCTGATATGATGATGATATTAAATTATTCTGTCGCATATATACGCGAGCGCCCGCAGCAATAATGTTTGTCGCATAAACACGTACACTTGGGGCCTCCCGACATTATGTAAAACATAAATGGTACCAAATTCCCTCAGGGCACTAGTCCTACTCGCACTTGACCGTATTATTATTCAAAATGACAGTTAGCCGCTGGCCACAGGCTCGAAATGCATGGATTGAGATCGGGACAAAATAACTATGTAAAACATTAAAACATCGCGTTCGTGGCGTGGAATTTTTTCACATGGCAACGCGAGTAAGGGACCTGAAGTGCACAACGAAGGAAGTCTGATATTTCGTTTATGACGGCTCAATGTTTGGCCTTTTGCTTATCGTAATCTGCATAAAAGGCCGGTCAACAGCTACAAACCTAACACTTCTGAATGACTTCATTACCCATAGCATGGATAATGGAGCACAGGTCGATGTCATCTATACTGATTATTGTAAAGCCTTTGATCGAATTGACCACAATATCCTCACATCAAAACTTTTTAACACCGGTATTAGGGGAGACCTACTGAGATGGTTTTCCTCATACCTTGAAAACAGGTCACAAGCTGTCGTAATCAGTAATTATATTTCCAGTTGGGTCCCTGTTCCCAGTGGGGTCCCACAGGGCTCCTTGATGGGCCCTTTGCTTTTTATAATTTTTATGAATGACATCGAATCTTGCTTCCATACCTCACACCTACTGTGCTTTGCGGACGACATGAAAATCTTTTCTTCTATATCATCAATCAATGACATGGAGGCCCTTCAATCAGATTTGAAGCGCTTGGACGAATATTGCCAACATAATAAATTAGATCTCAACCCCTTCAAATGCTCTGTTGTCTCTTACAGCCGCAAACGCTTTACACTTCCAACATTTTACCAACTCCAAGGGCAACCGCTACCGAGGTGTGATGTAGTACGGGATTTGGGCATCTATCATGATAGCAAACTTCATTTTAACGTACACATTGACGAAATAGTTGCGAAGGCATCTAAGGCACTAGGGTTTATTATGAGACTCTCCAAGTGTTTTAAACAGGCTAAAACATTGAAGATACTATACTGCTCATATGTTAGAAGCCACCTGGAGTATGGGTCACAAATCTGGAATCCATGTTATGATAAATATATTAACCGTATAGAAAGATACAGAAACGTTTTATTAGGTTTTTATGCTGTCGATTGCAAATTCCCTATTGCTCCGAAAATCATCCAATTATATGTAAAAAACTTCACATTCTGCCACTTTCAAATCGCCGCCAATTAGCTGACTGTTCGTTCTTATTAAAAATAATCTCAAATGAAATTGACAGTCCTGATCTCCTACATAAGCTCAATTTTAATGTTCCGTATAAATGCATTAGATATAATCCCCCTATATCTATTCCTTCCTGTTCTTCCAATTACAGGCAAAACTCATATATTGTGCGAGCAAGCAATAATCTTAATCGGATGTGCAAGGAAATTTCACTTGACCCATTTGTTACTAATAGTAACACGGCAAGAAGGAAGCTTAACCTTAAGTTTTTCCATTCTACCTGACAATCACATGTGTGTATATATTTCATAGTATACAATCTAATATTACTTGTAGTTGCATTGCTTTAGTGTTCCTTAAGACTATGTTTTAATTTCTGATGTTATTCGTGGAAACCCATAATTGGCTTATGGCACCCACTGTAACCACCTATTATAAGTTTTATAGCTGTTGGTTTTCCTAAATATAAATATAATTCACGCGAAGGACGAAAATGAAAAAAAAAATTAGTTTGAATTTGTGTTTTAGATAACCACTGAAGTGAATGGTGTCTTGAATTAACTAAAAAGTGCGTATGATACTGAAAACTTCACATCGGTATATGGTTAACGACACAATAGGTACGCATAAGTAAGGAGCGGTTAAATGAGTGGTGCCTAGTGATTGAACGCTTGCCTTCCATACTGGAGGGTCTGAATTCGATCCCGAGCAGTATCTCAGACTTTCGGTTTCATATGCGGATCGGAAAATGATTATCACTTGCGTTAACGGTGAAGGAAAACATCATGAGGAAATATGCACACCTGAGAGGACTCCAAAATGTTCACAATGGTATATGTAGTCCGTCAACCCACGCTAGGCCAGCGTGGTGGACTAAGGCCTAACATTTGTCATCGTGAGAAAAGGCCCGTGCTCAGCAGTGGGTCAGTAATAGGCTGCTTATGTAGGTGCGCATAAAAAAACGGTAATTCTTAAACGTAGTATACAATTAAATCCTACCACACATTAGTAATATCAATTAAGAATGATAGAAAACAGTCTAATAATCTAGTTTTATGCTGAGGCGTCTCGCTCATGAATATGCAATGTGTGTCCGCTCAAAGATATTAATTATGCACGGTTTTCGTCCTCTGAAGTTAAGAGGAAGATCGTTTAGAAAGCCGAGTAGAACTGCATTTTATCCGGATCAATTTTGGCCGGGTATATTCCTTCAATATTTTTTTATGACTGTCGAATTACACTCGGAACATCATTGCGCTTTAGTATCTACTAATAGATAATATTTTTATTGCAATTGGGAAAAACAATCAGAAAATTAATCAACAAATAAGTAAATCAAATGTATAACGTAAAAAGTACGCATAATAAAACATTTTTAAACGGATTATGTCGCGTATGTTATAGGATGCAGTCATCCTACGACCACGAACCCTGCAAATATTATAGTATAATATTATAAGTATTCGAAACGTCAGGAAAAACTAAAATCTATAATATACGCGACATAATCCGTTTAAAAGTGTTTTATTATGAGTAATAATCGCGAAAACCTAAGACATTACTATGTAAAAAGTACGACTAGTTTTCTGGTATGCAGCGTATTGAGTACACTTTGTCAAGGTATAAGACCGTTTGGTGCTCTACACTGTGACTGCACTATGAGAAAATGATCGTGGACTGCTTTTGCCCCTTACCCTCTGTGTTTGAATTACCTATTGCTGGGGGTGCGGTGTCTGTCCATTAGACATTGGGTTGCGCCCCGGTAGGTATCAGTGCGTCACTTGGTCCGACGGGCCCCGTCTCTGTGTGACCTGTCTAGACGCACATACCTTCAGAGAGGTAGGCGCAGATCTCAGCGCCCCGCTATTCTGGGCCTTATTCTGTTCGGGAGACAGAATGTTCAAATCAGTCCCCCGCAGGCACAATTCATGGACGCCGGAGTTTTGTCAGCGTCTTCCAACGACGCCCGGCGTGTTTTTTGCGGCAGAGAAGAGAGGGGGTCTCTACCCGTTCCCACTCCACGCGGTTACGCTCCGGATGATGGACGGATTTGTGTTGTATCCCAGAAATATTAGTTATTGCGTATGGTAATGTCCTTAGATTTTCGCGATTATTTTTCATTATAATAAAACACTTTTAAATACTTCTTTCTATAATATACGCGATGTAATAAATCCGTTTAAAAGTGGTTTATTATAATTATTGTGTATGATTAGCTTGCCGTGTGGTGCTGGATACGAATAGCACCAACCCATCTCATCCCGTGGGTGTCGTAAAAGGCGACTATGGGATTAGCTGGAGGATGGGCAGCAGCGTCTTTCGAATAGTCAACAAGTCAACTGCGATCGCCAACCCACCTGCTAAGCGTAGCGATTATGGCAAAACCCCCAATGAGCACAAAACACACCCATATCGGTCGTTGTGGTGATCTTTGCGGGAGGCCTGTGTCCAGCAGTGGACTTCATTCGGCTGAAATTATGAGATGCCAAAAAAATATTTACAATAGCAGAAAATATTACACATTAATAATAAACTTTGGAACAGCGCTTGGCAAGACCATTTTATTTTCACAAAATTCTGCAAATTATCCAGTTTTATTTCAAAAGAAACAATCTGAAACATCCAGCTTACCCTTAAGCAGGCACATAACGTTTTAAAGCTCAGATTTTAAGCGGCACGACGCGACGGAAACTGCTGAGTGTGCGAAAAAAGGAATGTTACAACAAAAATCTCTGTCCAGTGGAAATATTTTAGCGTTGAAATTTTTTGTTGTTAGCCGTTTAGATTCAACCTTTAGTGTGTGTTTGTTTGTTTGTTGTTCTATGTGGTTCGTGGAAAAGCACTCCCCTCCATCGACAGGTTCTGTATAACGTGACTAAGGGTCGATATCAAGAGTGTAGGCGACACAAAATAAGTACGTTAATTACTTTACTTTTAACTTAATTACGTTATAGTGTTATGAATACAGACGTATATAAACATATTGTATGTTAGGTATAAGAGGGGAAATCTGCGGGGCAGGGGGGCCCTCGTAACTTATTGGTGTATTTTATGTATGCAAAAAAGTAATGTCTTCCATACTGCGTTCCGAACCGACCTCCGCGGTGCACACGAATTGTTGTCTTTGTAATCGTGCAAATTAAAGTGTTTTTATCCTTTTAAAATCTCGTTTTCTCTCGCAAGAAACCCTTTGTCATCTACAAAGAGGATAGACAGCAGTATCCTGCCATGAGTAAATAACAACATACTGCGACCACTAATCCGCCTGCCAAGCGTGGTGATTGTGGCAATACCCCCTATGACTGCTCATTATAGTGACCATTGGGAGGCCCATATTTAGCAGTAGACGTGAACGTGCTGATGTGTGTCTCTTTGTTATGTTTTGTCTTTCTTTATATCTGAATTTCCTTAAGTCAATTAATCTGACAAGACAGGTGTTTGAAAACCGGAATGCAGTAGTCTCCTTCTTTGAGATCATCATGCTCCAGAAGGAATGGAAATTTGGAATTTTGGAATGGAACACCGCAGAGCGGGATTAGGAGAGGGCCGATCCTGCTCAAAGAAGGAGGAGACGGCGCCGGGGTAACAACCACCCTGGCGCCTAATTCCCATACGCCTGAAACCCCCTGCCATCGCTATAAGGTGGGGACCTCTGGGTTCGCGGGTGCGTAGATTGAGGAATCAGCGTGCTCATATATTGTCTATTGTTGGATTCGGTCTTGTACCAATAACTTATCCAAGGAACAAACTTAACATTGTAGTTGAAAAACATGTTTCCCATACATTCCAACCGCAAATGTATTGAAATATTTACCATGTGATTTTAAGACCATATATATCTTATAGGTTTTCCTATTATCTATAGGTACAGAGCTAGAAGGCTCAGAATGCCACCACCCCATTTCATCCCGTGGGTGTCGTAAAAGTCGACTAAGGGATAAACCGGAGGATGGGCAGCAGCGTCCTTCGAGCACACAACAACTCAACTGCGATCGCCAACCCGTCTGCCAAGCGTGGTGATTATGGCAAGACCCCCCACTGAGCACACTACACACCCATATCGGTTGTTGTAGCACACTACACACCCATATCGGTTGTTGTGGTGATCTTTGGGGGAGGCCTGTCCAGCAGTGGACTTATTCGGCCGAAATGATGAAAGAGCTATTACCTTTATTTTTTTCTAAATTTTAGGCTCCGTAACCCTTCTGTTTCTTACGGAAATGCAATTATCTTGTCCAGATGATACATCATATTTGCATTACCCAGGTTACAAATTGGAGCACAATGTTGTGCACCGTGCTAGAGTATGCATGTACGTTCAGGAGGATATTTTGTGGTCGCCATCTTTACGGCTTCGAAGACAGGGATCTGTCTATTTTGTGGGCGCGCCTGGATCATGGTGGCCTGGTGTGGCCATGCGTGTCTTTACAGGTCTCATAGTGGTAGCATGGACACAACACGACTTTCTGAGCACCTGCAATCGGCTGCTGACAAAGTACTTGAGCACACAACGTTTAACTCGCTTTGCTCTCGGTCCTCTGACTGCGCGGGGAGGGTTGCTCTCAATTTTTGCTCTGACCTATGGCTTCTCACGAGTGGTACATTCTCCAACAAGAATATTAACTCTCATCCCAGCCTATATGATACAAATACTTCCCGAAACATGAATGTCCCGAGAGTATCTGTGTTAGCGGAACGGTGAAAGGGCAACATGCTGCTTCTCCAACCACTCCTCCATGACGGGTCTTACCTTTACTATTGCAGATACAATGCATATAATGCATATTTTATGTACAAGCCTACAGTCATATCTCTTAGCGTAGTCCCATTGCGAGTACCATAAACCAAGTCTTATAAATTTCATGATCAACTCTCTAAACCGGCGAGAAACATTCTGATAATGTAAAGCGTCAATAAAATATGAAAATGTACATCTCAAACAATTATTTTTATCACACTCACGTGCATAATTTGTCATAAGCTTAGAAGGTATCCAACTTGATAAACTCGCTAATAGAAAATTTCCACATTAATGCTTACAATGGCATATTAAAAATAAAAGATATGCCTTACGCAGCCGAAAATTTAATCTGCCCTTTATTTGATCCTTTGGTCCACGTTGATAATATTAATAATTCTTTGGGACTAAAATATCTTTGCAAACTGCCGCTTCGGGAGGGCCAATTTGTTTAATGAATTGGTAAAATAAGTCATGCTGGCAACATCCAAAGGACGATCTTGAGTAACGATGTGATATCTATGATGATGCCAGTATCTAAACAACGTAATATTTTTGATAGATTTTCATGCTTCATGCTCATTTTCAAACTTATTCTGATTCTTGGTTAGCTTTTATTGTCACAATTAGGTGTATATTCCACACAGTATTATAAACATTTGTAGAAACTTTAATTTTAACTGTTCTCTCTCATTGATGTCGTATAACTAATGTGTATTTCGCTACATGACAACCTCTGAGAAGAAATGCCGAAAAAGCTCTTTGGCAGGGCTAGGACATTGTTTTCCAAATATATGTTTAGAAATTATTTAAGATAGCTGTTAATACAATGAAATACATTTTGCAGCTTGACAACACTTTGATCTTAGCCAAAAAACCGAGACGAGTTTGCAGATATACAATAAAATAAAAAAACTGCAAAAAAAATTGTTTCAAAGGAAGCCGCAGGTGCAGATAAGAATTAAGGCCACATGTCCCTATCGTCAACATAGTCTGTGATTTTATCAATAAGAATTGTTTGAATGCATATTTATACTTCCATCAATAAGATTTGTAATTTGTTTCCGTAACTTACTATAGAATCGGACACAATTGGGAATTCCCTAAGAACGATTTATTCATTTCTTGGTTAATCTATATCAATCAATCGATGTTATTCGGTTGTTAGTTGATTTGATTTTCAGTCGAATGTAATAAGTCATTCCTCTGATGATGTTTATTTTAAACACCAAGTTGACGGACAAGCTTGCCGTGAAAATGTATAGATTATTCGTTTTCTTGCGATTGTGATTTGCGCGTCAGACGAATAAATCGATAATCGAATACACAATTTTATTATTATTATCGCATTATCGTCGATTTATTGTTTTGTTCAGTTACCGTCACTCATTTCTAATGTGAGAGTGAAGGTATTATCAACTTGTATCTTTGTGAATTGATTTTGAGAAAGAGATAAATTAGAGAATCCAACTCGATAGATGATAAAGAGGAAGTCTGTAACTATTGTTCGGTGCCAGTAATCTGACCAGACTTTCCTACTCTTCCTTTTTATTTTCTGATTAATTTCGTTGCGGGTTCCAAGACAGTTATTCATTTCTCTCGGACACACCTAGCTTAATTTTTCAGTGTTCTTTCCGGTGGTCGCCATTGCAAATCCTGGCTTACAGGAATTACAGTGGTTGGTCATGTGTGGCGGGCTTTTTCTATAAAAAATCTGACCAGACTAGACCAGTAATTAATTTTTTTTAAACCACCTGAGTGGTCATTTCCTGCACTCATGGAGGACTCCAGATTCTCAAAAACGAACACGCCGGAGCCAAAAGTTGGTTCCACGATTTTAGGCAAATCTGGTGACAGTAAAGCGGTCACCTCCTCTACCTACAGTTGTCTCGTCTCTGCTAACAGAGGGAAGGTGATTGTAAATAGCAGCTTTTGGACAGAGATGATTGTAAAGAATCCTCCAGAAGGACCACTAATGGTAGTAGTCAAGCAGCTCAAGATCATACAGCACCCTAACTGTTGACTTTTCTTAAGAGCCTGTCAAGACCTATAGAGAATAAAAACATTAAAATTTTTATATGCAAATATGAATTTTTTATTTGGATTTGGATTTGAATTTTATTCAATGAATTATGTAAGGTAGTTATCAAAAGAAAGAGCTACGCTTGGACTAAGTTTCAGACATAGCTTTGACAATTCCCAACTTGAAATAGCAGCAAGCAGGTCTTATATTCGGGAAACCAAATCCTTATAGAAAGAGGTAAAAAATTTAACGGTGACCACGACGACGACGTGTAGATTGGCAGACAACTCTATAAAATTTTGGTGGAGTTGATGAATTGCAAGCAATTTAAGACTGTTCCTTGCGAACGTTTGTGAGGGAAGTGTCCAGCAGTGATAGTTGGGAAGGTTCTGAGTTCAACAGCGAACAATTAAATACACCAGCTGAGAGTAGAACAGGTATTTGTCTTCTACAAAGACCACAGACTCTTTAGAAGATACATACATAGAGTACATATAGTGATTCCATGCAGAAAGTAATATAAATCTACCTGTTAAAACTACTACTTTCTTGAAGTGATATTTATGGTTCAACATTGATCATGTGAATATTGAACATTAAAACTAACTCCATTCCATCCCTGTTCTAACAATTACTCTTCACAATTAAAATTCCTCTGTAATCTAGATAAAAAGAAATAGATAAGGCAAACAGTCTCCTTTAAAACAAACGCGGTAGGCAAGAATTAAAAAGGAAACATTTATTCAAAAAGAACAATTCCGCTTATTAATACAACCAGACGCATAATTAAATTGTTCTTGAAGAATAATGTTATCACTCATATGACGTTATAGTGTAGCATCCACTGAGATAGTCGCCCGTATATTTGAAATGACGATGATTTAATCTATGACGTTTATGCCCACTTGCACTGATCGATAGGTTGATGCCTATCTGTCTAGGAAACTCTTGGTCATCATCTAAATATCAGCCTAAAAACGTCCACTGCTGCACAATGGTATCCCCCATAAGTTTCCGCAATTGTTTTGTCATTTTGTGAGTATTTAACGGTACACACCATGCTTGTACGACTACTGTTCCACAGGACGCTGCTACCCAGTCTCTAGTTTAGAAGCCCATAGTCGCCTTTTACGACATCCATGGCAGGAGATGGAGTCGTGCTATATTATTCAAATATTCAAATGAAAGAAAGAAAGAAATGATAAAAGGAATAATTTTATTCTGATCGCACACAACAAAAAAAGCTAAAAGAGTTTTAAATAATAAAACAGAAAATAAAACATGCAAACAGATTTTTTGTGTGAGACATCAAAAGGTCAAAAGGTATCTCAGCATTACGCTGGTCTTTCAATAGGACCTTAAATAAAAAGTGAAATCACGGACAGTTACCAATTTATTGTTAATAATAATAAAGTATTTATATAATTTAAAGTTATTATAATGACATAAAAGTTACAAATATACAAGTATAAGGTGGAGTTCCTTTCCAAAAATTCCGCTAAACGGACGTAAAGCCGAAATTAGTAGTCGAATAATCTTTTACAAATTACACTGCACTTTGAAATGCCTTAAAATGTTCATATAGAACTTTACATTTCAATTCACAATACAAATCCTACGTATGCTAATTGAAAGCTTTGGAAAGAAAATCTAATTTAAATCTATTTGAATGTGCATGGATTTTTTAAAGTGCACTGAATTTATTACTCATATTATTTCTTACTTTGATCTGAAGTTTCTTTGATTGGGGGATATTAAAGTGACCATAAAATTGAGAGGTAGAGTAGTCCCACTTCGCACACAAAAAAACACATGATCCATTTGAGTCAATAATATTTTTACAATCCTTCACAGCTGCTTGTAAATGTTCACTACTGATCATGTAAAGATAAACCCGGCCAAGGGATTGGTTCGCAATACCATGAAAAAATCCTTCCTTAATCACCTTGTACAATGCTCGCAGGAAGAGATGAAGAAGGTGATACTTTTTTAGCGATTGCTGTTCCAAGCTGAAGTGCCAGTGAGCTAGCTATGATTGTCGATGAACTGAAGGGAGCTGAACTAGACATTTCCTTGAGCGGAGACCGCGGATCAAATTGCTTACATAGTCAGAAATCTTTTATTTGCTTTAAAAACAGGTATGTCAATAAGATGACAATAAAATAATAGCGCTGTACGTTTTTATTTACGGCATGCAAACTATATACTTAAAATTAGGATTCATACCACGGCAACAGTCTACTGATGATAAGTCAAAGTTTTTTGCTACTTTTATCTTTTTTTTTTCTTTTCGTATCATCTTTGTTTCAGAAATGTTCAAGCCGCCCAAAGGCCTCTAACTTGGCTTAATGACTGCCGTCTAATTACAACAACCGGGACCGACGATTTACATGCCCTTGAAGCACAGAAATGTTCAGTTCAAACATCACTGTATAGTCACCCGTCCAAAGACTGATCGCGCCAAGCGTTCCTTAACCTAAATCATTATTTACCGAACAATGAATGCTAGTTTTATTAACACCAGTAATGGTTCGTTCGAGTATCTCATCATTTCGGCTGATTAAAGTCCACTGCTGGACACAGGCCTCCCCAAAAATCACCGCAACGACCGATATGAGTGTGTTGTGGGCTCATTGGGGGATTTTGTTATAATTGCCACGCTTGGCAGACGGGTTGGCGATCGCAGTTCAGTTGTTAATATACTCGAAGGACGCTGCTGCCCATCCTCCGGCTAATCCCTTAGTCGACTTTTACGACACCCACGGGAGAAGATGGGGTGATGGTATACTGAGACACCACACGAGTTTGGGTACCTAACAATAAACAATAATATTAGCTGTCCCACTGTAGGGTTTGTCCTTACTCTTCTCATACAGAACAGAAACAAGCATTGACAGTGACGATTTCGTTTGATCCAAGTTTCCGTCCGATTTATTTCATCTTTGAAATCAGTCATCATTATCGTCATCATATAAACCAAAAGACGTCTACTACTGAACAAATGCCTCCCCCATAGATCTCCACAACGCCCGGTCACATGCTGCTCGCATCCATCGACTCACAGCGACCTTCACCAGGTCGTCTTTCATCAGCTTCATCCGTCCAACTCATTGGAGGTCGTTCCACAGTTCTTTAACTTTCGTTCTTCTACGGATCTCCTCATTCCTGATTCAATCTCGTAGAGAAATATCAAACATAGCTATCTCCATAACTCGTCAAGTAACCTTGAGCTTTCTTACAAGGCCAATAGTGAGTGACCACGTCGCCGTGCCATATATCATTGCTGGTAACACACACTAGTTAAAGATTTCACTAGTGAAATCAATGGTGCCAGATCAACTAAAAAAGTACCTACATAAGACATTGAAAAATTCACACAGGCACATGTTAGGTTGGATTGAACTCGCAACTTAAATTATTTAAGAAAATTGAACGTTTAATAATATCACAGTAGGAAGCTGCTACCCATCATGTGCTTTCTTTAGTTGCCTTTTATAGATATCCATGGACTCCATCCATTGGGTTCGCGCCCCCATATTTCACCGGAAAATGTAATATACGAGTGAAATTTCTGGGATTATGTTTACTGCGTATAAAGTTATTTTCTTCATTTTTGTCACAGTGCTTGTTTCTAGGAATGTCCGGTTCCAGTTTTAATTAACGTTATTATTTTAATTGGCCTGTTTGTGTTAGGTTTTATTTAATGCTTGGTAAGGGTTTGTTTACCTCTGCGATGTCTGTCGTTTGCAGAACTGATATCAGACCTCGACGTCACGGGATCTTAGTGTGGAATCCAGTAACGCTGTATGTAAAAATTAGTATAGAGTTGTAGTCGTATTGCTGGCGATGTAGGTATCGCCATAATTAGTACTGTTTGTATACATAACAATAATTGTAACAATTAATGATTCTATTTTTAAAAAACAATAAAATTATATAATTTAATGTGACCTTGTCAAGAAAACTTGCTTATATAGCAATGGAAGGTATTTGAAAAAGCATCAAGCTAGAGGATTATTTTTTCAATACACATAAAATCGCTATACCCGCAAATATTCACTTCTGAAAATTCGCCTTCCAATAAATGCCTACCTTTTTGTTTAAATTTATCAGACAGCACTGGACTTGCAATACATACAGAGTGAAATTATTAGAAAAGAATATACGCCAAAAATGTTAGGACCTTTTCGATGTAATCTAAGTATGCATTGCAAACATTTGATTGGGATTCTTGCTATAACACCGTTAATACATCGGCCCGTAGTTTAATTTAATTTGCATGGAAACTGTTACAGGCACTTACATCCTATAAAATTTTCAAGCTGGCAAGAAACAAATTGATATTTCAACTTTATTGTTAGAAAGAAATAAAGAAGGAAAGAAAGGAAGTAAGAATTTTATTCTGAACGCACAGAACCAAAATCAAAATTGGGATATTATGTTAAGAGTTGAGAGTGAAAGCAATTTAGGAAGAGTACACAGTTATAAAAATATATGGATTCGGAAAGACACTGCTACACAATATACTCTGGATGGAAGATGTTCATGGAAGCTAACGGGTGGAAAGAAGGTCATTTGTCATACGTAGGTACTTTCTTAGTTATGCAAAAAACCATAGGGCCTAATGAGATGTACTTTTTTGAAAATTAAATACATTCTACCTCAATCTCGTCAGATTTGTATACCCATATAGGTACTAACACATAAAGTCTTATGTATCAGGTGTCCATTAAACCGTGACGCATGTGAAAGGATTCAGATACGGATACTAACGGAGTATGTTTCACACATCACTGACGGCGCTCGTAAACGTTTGTGAGCCGAGACGATTTGAATGCGGCCGTGTATAACAAAATCAGTAAAAGATGGAAACATCTAGCTTTGTGCAGTAACTATCGGGAGTGATTATAATATTATTTTCTTTGTTTCACACAAATACTACATATATAAATTATTTTTATATGTACAACAACAATATACATTTACAAAAATATAAAAAAACAGTAGCCCACATTGGGAGCATTGTCCAAGCTACCGGTGATCAGGGCTCTTGAGAGAGGAATCTCTTGCCGATAGGAGCCATTTCCAAGTGTACCACTTTCTGTATCAAGCCATTGATCCAGCTGCCCAACGAGAGCCTCTTAAGATGTTGATCGAGGCTCTTGGCTGTTAAGCCATTGGCCATAACAACTACCGGCACAATGATTGCAGTGTCTACTTCCCACATGTCAACAACATATGTTTATCTTTCTCGGCCTTCAGGAAATTCTCGACATGCGGGATAATTAAATCCACAATCATTGTGCATCGCTCTATTCAATCTATCACCACTACATCAGGCTTATTGCCTATAATAGTCCTGTCAGTGATAATATATCGAATCCAGTACAAAGTGACGTGTTCATTCTCGAGAATTGAGTCGAGCACAACAAGTATGTGCGTAAACTTCTGAACTCACAAGGTTGAATTGCAGTGCAAATTGCTGATGGATAATCCTGGCCACTTGGTTATGCCCGTGTAAGTACTCGCCGTTACCAAGACGAGAACAACCAGGAATAATGTAACGGATATACTCACCCAGATGGTGGCATGTTCGACAGATGTAAACCGTGCCGTCCTTCACAATATATTTCCGGTAGCTATTCGTCATGACAACTTCATCCATAATTGCACAGATAAAGCCTTTGGTTTCCCCGAAGAGGCCACCGAAGCGAAGCCAAGACACGGATGCTAAAAAGTTCACATCAGGCCCATGAAGGGCCCGGTAAAAGTGTCCATGAAGCTCCTTGCTCTACCATATCTCCTTACGGTCATTAGTGCCAAGCCCTACAGGTTTATGCCTAAGATATAACAAATGCATAATGCATAACCAATTACCTACGTTATTTACTTGATATATTAGACATAATAAACTACGTCATGCAAATCGAGCTGTACAGACTCGCAAAATAAATAATTATAAAGTATTTTTGATAGTCATGTCCATAAGTGTACGGAGAGTCGGAGACAGTGATACACGAAAATTACGGATAAGTATCTGGCTGCCACTAGAACAAGTGTAGCGTTACATATTGCGGAGTATCCACAGTTCAGCGGGTCACCTGAAGGTAAGCAACCACAGCCGCCAGTGAACATCCAGAACGCCAGAGGTCACTTTTTGAAGGTCACCATTTCGTATATGTTCGAAGACCCGCTGCAGGAACCTGCTTTTGAAATAATGTTGTGATAGGCAAGACCACCAGCTATCAAGGTAATGAGGTTGAAATGTTGGTGCGATGGTGTTCAGCGACTGGAAGTATTAAGAAAAGTTCCTTGGAGTACTGTCCAAAAAAAGTGTAGTAATTACGTTCGCCGGCAACGTCACAGCATAAAACGCCTTGAATAATATTCGGACATACCGCGAAAGTGAGTGAATCCAGTACACACTTAAAAACTTAAACTCTTATGGTACCCGGTATAGACCACGCTCTTTCTTCCCTATCGTCGGTTTCGTTGAAACTAATGAATAAAGCAAAAAGATGAGATGTAGCTTCGTCTTGAGCACTAATAACAACATGCTGCAATCGCTAATGTAATTGCTTAACTTGTTGCTAACCGCAATATTCCTCCATAAATGAGGTGGTGTTTTTGTTTCTAGAACAGATCGGTCACAATTTTTCTCACGACCTCAAATAAAATGTAGCTTGTATACGACTGCTGCCTTACCAGTGCCAGTGCCAGTGGTTCTGTATCAGGTGACCAGCTTGTATACGACTGCTGCCTTACCAGTGCCAGTGGTTCTGTATCAGGTGACCACTAAGCGGAGAACTATTGTGCAGAAATAGGATACTAACTCACCCAATTCATGTGTTAGATAAAAAAAAACGAGTAAAAGCAAAGAAAACTAGCTCAATCGTATAAAAAAGTATGTAACCAAGTAGCTGTAAGAAAGCATGGTCTCCCCAAGTGTTTTTCTTGTAGAAATCCCGGGGAAGGGCAAAACGGTAGCTAAAATCATCAAGGCGGTAAAAGATAAAAAGATCAAGATTAAAATATTTTTTATTCATGTAAAACCATTTATATGCACTAGGATACAAATCATGGTCGCTGACAGCAGACCTTTGTTTGCTCGGCTTTTGCTCTACAATCAGAAAAAGAACTAGGTACATATAGTGACGCATCACAATCAAAATCTTACTAGTTAAAAATATTATCTACAATGTGAAAGTTTGAATATCATCACGTGGTCATCAGAGAATATTGACATAGAAGGAAATTATGTGATTTAATCGGAAATAGTAAAGTAAGTAAGTAGTTTTATTGCATTATCAAGATTTCTTAAAGTGCATATTAGTTCTCTTGTTAACAAGTCGCTAGTAACAGCACTCAAATTAATCCGTGTAATTTAGCAAACAAAAATTTGATCAAGAACTTTTCAAATCTATCCAGTTTCTCTCACATACCTGCAACAAACGCATACAACTCTAGTACTTACATACAGGCAGATACACGTATATGTATGTGTTTACACAAACACAGGTAACCTATCTTCCTAGAACAGAAGCTTTATGTATCAGATACCCTTTAAACGATTTTAGATGAACCTGCACGCTTCAAAGACACAATATTGAAATACTGAATAAATTACGTAGCGGAAACATGTTCATTATTGGAAGTATAGACACTGTTTTGTTGTTCTAAAGTTTATTGATACAATATTTTCTGTAGGAAAGTTAAGTATAAATAGTGATAAGGTATTTGGAAATATATTATTATGTTGACACAGGACTTCGCAGAGCTAAGTCGGGAGGTGCAATGTCTTAATTGTACCAGATTTTTATCATCATATCATCCAAAATTCCAAACGGACGTCCACTGCTGAACAAGGCCATTTTCCATAGATTTCCACAATTGTGTTGTCATTTTGAGGGGTAATTTGCCAGCAAACCACGCTTGGTAGGCGTGTTAGTGAGCGCAGTATGGCTACTGTTCCACAAAAGGGACGCTGCTGCCCATCCCTCTAGTTTAGATTCCGTTGACTAATGGACTCTAAACTTGTGCTGGAACGGCTAACCGTTCGTCTAGAAGCGTTGCTCGCCTACAGCTTTATTTACCTGAAACCATCTGGTTAACACACGAAGCTAACAGTTTTAACAGAAAGTGGATTGTTACTTTAGTACGAAACGGTACCATTCGCGGTGCTATTGTGCTGTAACCGATGCTCTATAGACATCTCTTTCATTATATTACGTTGCACATGTGCTCGTTAGAGGTGGTAATAGATTTTTTGTTTAAGTCTATAGATACTTGGTCTTAGCTTTGCCGCTTCTACAGAGTTCGGAGCAATACATGTCAAAACATACAAATTGTCACCCGAAACACGTTCGTGCCATCTTTCGTCGTATCTACCGAACTGCGAAATTTCAAGATGGCTGCCTCGAAACAGGAACAAAATAACATAACTTCAAAATAATTTATGGCGACACGGAGACATAATAACGTAAGTTTTGGAGTTTCGCTTGACAACTTTATATTGTAGTACAATGTTTGTGGACTTGGGTGGAATTTCCTTGTTATGTTAATTAGTTTGGGAGGGTAAGGGAAATTAGATGTGTAGCGTGGCTTGTGTTTTATTGCGTACAAGTCTGCTGAGATTGGGGAAGACTTAGTTTCAGTAAAACAAAATATAGCTCATTTAAAGCTCCACTAGGATGCCCTGTTTTGTGGGTTTCTTAATTTTGGACAAATGTTATGAAAGGATCAAATTATAACCCTGGTGCTGAGCTCAAATGCAGAAAGATTTGACGAAAAGCAATAGTTCAGGAAGGCGTATTACATCATAAACGATTATATAGATGATAAAAGTTGCTGGTCTCTGGGTTCAGCTCAAGATAATCTTAATTAACACGTATGGAGTAAGTTTGGCTGAGTGAATATTATATATTCAATCTTTTATAATTTGACATTATTGTAATTTACTACTGTTATTATTATTTGATAATTTTTATGTTCATTACTTGTATTGACATTTGAGTTGACTCATTTAAAATTTCATAAAATTTTATGTTATTTACATCAATTTAATATTATGGCATTGATTGACTATCAGTTCTTGTGACATTAACTTATAATATTTATAAAAAACTGTAAATGTGCGAGCAGCATGTAGCCATTAATGTTATATGTTAAGTACTTATTTTGATTGTGTCTTTTGCCTGGCTGTATTGGTCTGTCATGCTCACTAAAATGTCTTGCTAACGGTGGCGTGGTGTATCGGGTCGTTCGGTTCCCTACAATATGGTTGAGCTAAGCGATGCTGATGCATGCGTCATGCTCGTGAACGGGTGCCGTCTGTTGGGACTAGTCAGCCGTTACCTGCCACGGCAAATTCATGATTGTAATTTTATTGTGGTAAGTTTCATATTTACACATTAACCTACATTTTTCTCTGTATATATTTTACAATCATGTGTACCTATACAATTAACATTGTAATCCCCAACTATTTTAAAAGAGTATCCATGGAGTTACTTGCCGGCTCTTCTCCATGAGATCAACTATTTGGAACCGTGCAACTTAAATTCTGACGTTTCATAAGTGCCAATATTTGGTTTATCTATACTCTATACATACAAATAAATAAAATTGAAGTGTCTGTTTGTAATGTCAAAATAACAGTTTTTTACTAAATACATATGAAAGTATATACGGGACATATAACAAAAAACCAATTTTTAAATTTTTTGTCTGTCTGTCTGTCTGTCTGTTTGTTCCGGGTAATCTCCGAAACGGCTGGACCGATTTTGACGGGACTTTCACTGGCAGATAGCTGATGTTATAAGGAATAACTTAGGCTACTTTAATTTAAGAAAAATAATTAGGGTTCCGCACAAAAAAATAAAATCCCTTGAAATCCAATATATATATATATATTCTATGTCAAGGGTCTATGTTGAAGTACTCTAAATTCCTTTTAAATTAAACGCGGGTGAAACCGCGGGTCCCAGCTAGTTTGAAATAAAAAACTTTGACTTTGACTTTGACTTTGCCTTTCACAGTTGTTTAGGCGACCCTAAACAGTTCTGAAAACGACAGAACCTTTTTTTGTAGACATTGTTGACGAGACTAGCAAGTCATTCGCCTGGTGGTAAGGGTCATGCTTTCCCATATCAATTATAATGTTACTTAGCACTAGTCGTGCGTACGTGGCACAATACTGCACTCAACACCTCGAGACGTGAAGTTATTTAGTCTCTTTTGCCCAGTCATTTCACTAACTACAGAGCCCTTGTAACCAGAGCATTGTCTAGAGTTTAAACACTAGCGGTGAATATCTGGCACTGGGGTGGTACTGTAATACCGATGAAACTCTTTGGTGTGAGATGCTAACCGATTAGAAAATAAATATAAATTTTTAAATTTTCATTTGAAAATGACATTGACAATAGAGTTAGAGTTCGGCTGTTGCAAGCTTGTCAGGACGATTTATATTGTTAATTTAAAATTGAATACGTGAAGTGTAATAAAAATCATTATCAGCAGTATAACGGAGTTTATGTATTCGTATCCTGGTACTTAGTCTCCCGCTAGTGGCCCACAGTATCTATCTTTTTTATCCCGGTGGAAAAACGTCATGCAATCCCTCCATCTCGAAGGAGCATATCATCATCGGCTAAAATCACCGGCGTAGTCATCTTTGGTACCGAAAGGGAGCTCCAGAGCCACCCATTGTTACCACGCCTATATGCACATCTCGGAGGAGATGACTGTAAGGTGGTCCTCTAGCGGAGGGGACCGACTATAAAAAGGCCACCCCCAGGCATTTCGCGGGGATGGTACCTATCTAGCCGGCCTCTCGCAATAAAGAGACCTACCAACAACAACACTACAACTATCTTATGAAATTAATTTAGCTTTCGACACCTAATAGCAAACTACAAAATTATATTTATGCTAGCTGAATACTAAGTAAGTAATAATGAGCTTGACTGTGGTCCATAATACGCTTAATTGGTTTCAATTTGAGGAGCACACTTGCATATTTCAGAGGGTTCGCTCATTCGAATAGTTTAAAACATTTCGTAAAAATGCATCCGTTTGAATGAATTACACTTGGGACTGCTTCAAAGTCGTAAGGAACACAAATATTTTTGTGCAGCTGTGTTATAAATTCATGCAACAGAAAATGATGTGACGTTTCTTTTGAGATCCCCCAACATATGGTTTGTTAAACATGGATAACATAAATAATCTCTCCACTATACCAGAAGACGGATATTAAAGTCGGTCTCATAATGTCCCAACATGGAGATGGCAGAATGAAAAAAAAAAAAAGTAAAACGAAAAGTTCCAAAATTGTGGCTTAAATTTGTCAAGATTAAACATGATTTTGAGTTAGTATCTCTATTCGCGCACAGATTAATATCCAAATAATATATTGACTAACCTTGACGTTTCGACAAGTTTTCATTTCGGCCGAATGAAGTCCACTGCTGGACACAGGCCTCCCCCAAAGATGTCCACAACGACCGATACGGATGTGTTGTGGGCTCATAGGGGGGTTTTGTCATAATCGCCACGCTTGGCAGGCGGGTTGGCAATCGCAGTTGAGTTGTTAATGTACTCGAAGGATGCTGCTGCCCATCCTCTGGCTAATCCCTTAGTCGACTTTTACGACACCCATGGGAGGAGATGGGGTGGTGGCATTCTGAACCGGCACCACACGGCATGCACGACAAGTTGCATTGACCGTAATCATAAGACTGGAGTAGCGGGTGTCAGCGTCGAGATGGGCGGGAGTTGTTACCAACTACCTGCACTTGGTCTTGCAGTGCACCGTCACGACACACTACTGACAGTAATAGGTATACAAAGATAAATCGCGACGCGAACACTTCTTTATCACTGGATTCCATGACGCAGATAACCTTAATCCATATAATATTATTTAGAATATTTTTTAATCTCAATCGCTTCTCGAACAACTCTTGTAGAGTAATGCCGATCAGTGGAAATATTTTTTGAGTTCTGAAGCTGAATCTAGTGATTTGGCCCTGAATCAAGCAAGTGCTCAGTAATCACCGATTTGTTTGATTGACGATGTTTAAGATTAACACGAAAATAATACCTATAAGTTATAACTGTCACAGCGGGTTAAGGTACAGCTGGGGTATTCTTACAGCTAAAGACATGGATAAGAGTTTGGAGGATTATTGGGTATAACATTATATTGTCGATGGATCTCGAGATCCTATATGTACTATCTTGTTGTCATGCAACCATGTCATTCTACGAACTCGTCTTATTGCAATCCCGTTAATCTGAAATCTCGAGATTCTGATATCTTGGCATTATGAGATGGGCTGCAATATTGTTGGTTCCCTTAAGAATAATGTTGGCAACACGATTGGCTCAGTATCTAAGGTATTGGCTTTAGGCACTAAAAGTCTGGAGTTGGCCACAGTTTGGTGTACTAGATCTGGACGTATACATGTAAGATTTACATATCTATACAAATATCTATTAATCAATTATTATTATTATTATATTATTAGTAAATTATCTATTAATTCCCTTAGGAATAATGTTGGCAACACGATTGGCTCAATATCTAAGGTATTGGCTTTAGGCACTAAAAGTCTGGAGTTGGCCACAGTTTGATGTACTAGATCTGGACGTATACATGTAAGATTTACATATCTATACAAATATCTATTAATCAATTATTATTATTATATTATTAGTAAATTATCTATTAATTCCCTTAAGAATAATGTTGGCAACACGATTGGCTCAGTATCTAAGGTATTGGCTTTAGGCACTAAAAGTCTGGAGTTGGCCACAGTTTGATGTACTAGATCTGGACGTATACATGTAAGATTTACATATCTATACAAATATCTATTAAAGCTGAAGAGTTGGTTTTTCTTTATTTGAACGCGCTTATGGCTAGAAGATATTTGCTAGCCCATTTCTTGAGAATTAATTTTATAGGCTATTTAAAATCACGCTATAATACTTAAGAGCTGAGCAAAAAGAAAAAGTCATAAAGAACACTAAGTGAAAACGAAGTAAAAGTAGGCGATGCGACCCAGTGGGTCGGGGGCCGAGGGTGACCGCCCGACGAGAACCGAACATTACAGTGAAGAGTCAAACTACGCATGCCTATGTCCACTGTCTATGTCGCGAACTACTCTAAATGGTTTATAAATAAACCGAATACTTTTAAATTAAACAGTGGGCGAAACCACGGGGCACAGCTAGTATATATATAAACTGTAACCACGATACAGGAGCAATCAAAGAGCCACCCTCTTTAGATTCCTCGTATCTTGTTAGAATTATTGATATAAACTTACCCCCTATGTTTGAATAAATAATCAATTTTCTTCTTACCTGCTTAGTCGTTAGCTACCTATATGGTAAGGGGACTGTGGTTGCATTTGAAAGTAATTTCTATTAGCTGCACGCACTGATTCGTGAAGTGGTCTGTCTATCCACTCTTTAAACTGTTCAATCTATTATGTTGAAATCTGCCCGTAAGATCCATAATTTCTTCATAACTTCAGGGGTTATGCTAGCGATAACAATCTTGTCGAAGTCAGCTGTACCTACATTTATCTACAACTGCCGAAGATTCAACACACTGGTACTGTTCAGTCCATTTACTCTTCAGCACCCGTTACCAACATCTCAACTGATTGCTTGACTTTGATTTTGCTTATAACTGTTTCCTTCAGCGTCCACAACTCAAAGCCATAAATGGATTCAGAAGTAGAACCATACCTAATAACACATGATTTTATTGTCTCAAAGAAATCGCCGCATCATGAATGAAGATGTTCCTTCCACCTTAACCATCAGTTGTTTTTATTACCACTAAGCATATGCTTGGGTTACCTATACTCGTTGCCGACACTGCATTGTGTGTGGAATTTGTGTTTGTAAACGCACCCACGACATAGGAGAAATCCTAGTGTGGGGAAATGTCTTTTTTCACGCCCTTTTTGAAGAGTCCCGAGCCTTAGTATCTTAGAAACCTCGGAGCTGATTCCACAACCAAACTGTGTACGAGCGGAAGTTCCTCCGAAATTGTACGGTACGAAACCATTTTTTCTGATCTAGGCTGTGTGGAAGAGATTCCCGCCCACGGTGAGAGGCGCAATGGCAGAAAGTAGCTGTTCGTTATCGTTAATTCTCTCTACACAAAATGAAATGATGTACCAAACAAACAACATCGCTCCAGATGAAAGTAAATTGTACATCTGTATTTATAAATCAGCTTAAGGTATAACAGTCTTTTATGTCTCACCTCTGTAGTTACATTAATATAATAAAGATACCACGCGAGAAACTCGGGCCATCTCACGCATTTTCCCTCACATCACACATAGCAAAACTACAGCTACTCTTTCGTAAATCCTCTTTATCTCGTCACGTTTTGTGAAACACTCAAAGATGTAACTTGGACAAGATTTAAGTAATGTTAGGCTTTGTAAGAAATATTGCTGTTGCTAAAGGTACATATGGAGGGGATTTTGTCAGTACTATTGCGGGAAATATGTGGGTATAAAATGTTTCTTGCTTTAAACTGCGTAACGTCACATTTTGTGGTGTAATATTTATGAAATGTCGTTTCTACATATCTATACATACAAATAAATAAAATTTAAGTGTCTGCTTGTAATGTCAAAATAACAGCTTTTTACTTAATGCATATGAAAGTCTATACACGGTTCCTACAACAAAAAAAAAGTTTTTGATTTTTTGTCTGTCTGTCTGTTTGTTCCCGCTAATAGCCGAAACGGCTGGACCAATTTCTACAGGACTTTCACTGACAAATAGCTGATGTTATAAGGAATAAGGCTACTTTTATTTTAGAAAAATAATTAGTGTTCCGCGCATAAAAATTAAAACCCATGAAATCAAATATATATTTATACTCTATGTCAAGTGTATATGCTAAATTATTTAAGGGTTTAATTTTTTTTGCGCGGAACCCTAAATATTTTTCTATAATCAAAGTAGCCTAAGTTCCATCCCGTCAAAATCGGTCCAGCCGTTTCGGAGATAACCCGGAACAAACAGACAGACAAAAAAAATTAAAATTGATTTTTTGTCATATGTACCGTATATACTTTCATATGCATTTAGTAAAAAGCTGTTATTTTGATATTACAAACAGACACTTCAATTTTACTTATTTGTATAGATGAAACGCGGGTGAAACCGCGGGTCCCAGCTAGTTATATATAAAAACAACAAAACTTATTCCAATGTTACAAAAACCAAAATACATATAATCCCGATGCCAACCGGACAGTACTATAAATAATATCTGTAACACCTCTAGGGACAGAGAGTATACACAGAAAGTCAGTGTTAGTAAAAATTGGTACAGCTCTAATAACAATAAATTTTCTTCAGATGCCCTTGAGGCCAGGTCGTAACAGGACTTACTATAAAGTTGACCCGATGTAGAAGTTACATGATACTTGCACACGTATTTTATAATTAGTAGGAGGATAATATGTTGGTGCAGTGGCTGATAAAGTCGACTGCTGCGCTCCGGGTCGTGGGTTTGATGCCCGCACGGAACAAATATTTGTATGATCTGCAGGTAGTTGTTCCGGGTCTGGGTGTATTGTGTGTGGAATTCATGTCTGTAAACGGACCCACGACACAGGAGAAATTCTAGTGCGGAGCAACATTTAAAAAAAATATAGATAATTTTAGTTCTGGTAGATGTAACATCCAAAGTATATACAATAAAAAAATAAATATAAACCTACAGAATCAATGAATGAATTGTCTTAAATAAACCACATAAACTGACCAAGATATATCTAAATTTAGCTTACTAAGGCTTTTAGAAATATGCAACTTGAATATTGAGTTTTTGAACTTAGAATGCAAAAACTGAACTGAACAAGATATAGGGCATTCGAGTTCAAATTACCTTTTTAACCTAGATTTTTTTTTATTGGAATGATGATGGGGATCATGAACTTCCACCACCCCGGGGAAGGACGAAGGAGCATACCGGACTCCTACCGGCTTAAACCACTGGGGCGGTCATCTTCGGCACCTAAGGGTCTCCAGGTTCTGGAATGATCTCATAAGAGTGTTAACCAAGACCTAGTTATCAGCATCTGTACCGCATATAAATCAACTCAAATCAATTGTAAAATCACGTAGCACTTCGATGCTGCGTCGCACTCTAAAGTTTTTAATACACAGTGGGGACATAAATGTTGGTAACATCGTGTAAATGACTATCTCAACAGGGGACTCGTAAAAGGGACATACTGATTTGCTCAAGAACGGAATATACATGAGTATTATTGTACGAGAGACGATTTTATGGTTAGGTATATGACATCATCATAGTTCTATTATGTCCTTTTCATCATTTCGGCCGAACGAAATCCACTGCTGGACACAGGCCTCCCCAGAGATCACCACAACGACCGATATGGGTGTGTTGTGGGCTCACTGGGGGGTTTGCCATAAGCGCCACGCTTGGCAGACGGGTTGGCGATCGCAGTTGAGTTGTTAATGTACTTGAAGGACGCTGCTGCCCATCCTCCGGCTTATCCCATAGTCGACTTTTACGACACCCACGAGAGGAGATGGGGTGGTGGTATTCTGAGCCGGCACCACACCTTGTCCTTTTCCCAACTAAATGTTTGAAGACAGCTTCTAGTATAAAAGAATGAAAGCAGTGTTTTACACAAATTATGTACCGTCTAAACTCAACTTTCTCTAGTTCTTTCTTGATACTCTTGCTTGTTGCTTGTTTTCTATTTTGGTAAAACAATTCCACTTACTGGGATTTCTCTTATGTTGTGGATAAAGTTTAGAGATATTAATTCCACATCCAAAAATACGCTTTGTAATGTGGCATCCGGATTAAGCACATAGCACCACGTCAACCCTCCCGTGGATGTCGTGTAAGCCAACTAAATTTACTAAGAGACTTTTAATGAGAGGGATGGGTAGCAGCGTCACTTCTGTGGAACAGTAGACACCTAACATTAGTATGCTGCCTCGTTGCGAGCGTGCATGCGTTCATCACACCGAGTGACCCCAGGAAGTTGGTGGTGTGCAGCAGTACAGATTCCCCACAAGAAGCATCGGCTTTGGGGGAAATCTTAGCAATCCCCCAAGATGTGCTTTGGAAGGCGGCCTTTTTACAGTCGCCTCCTCTCCGCTAGAGGGGGTGACCGCCTTCCCATCATCCACTCTGAAATTTACCTAAAGGCGTGTGGCATCAATGGGTGGCTCTAGATAGAGATTTGAACGAGATGTGAAAAGATTTTGCTGAAGATGGCCACTCCAGTGGTGGTCCCGGGATGAAGAAAATACATAAAGGTTTCACCGGATCGATGAAAAATAAAAATATAAGATATACTGCGCTCACCAACTCACCTGCCAAGCATAGTACTAGCAAATGACGACAAAATTGTGGAAGTCTATAGGGGAGGCCCTTCTTCAGTAGTGGACGTCCTTTGACTGATAATACAGATATTTGTTCCGTGCGGGAATCGAACCTGTAGCGAAGAACTTAGTGAACTTAGAACTTTTTTGTCATTGCGCTAACCGTGCCGTCAAGTTTTCTAGCACTCATCACAATCATATGATAATCTGATAAAATACTCTCACTCTTGAATTGAATTATAGTGACATTGGTAAAAACCATTTTTGATATGCAGTTATTCTACCATTTGCATAGTGCGGTGGCCAAAGAATCACTAATCTTAGATGACATGAATCTACGGATGACAGAACCATAGACACTTCAAAAGAAGATGAAATAGCAACACAGATAAAGTAGTTCATACAATCGATGCAAGAAATATGAAACTCGGTTTATAAATCAACAGTTTTTAAATTAAAATTACGATAGTGGATCATCCCAATCTTCTTACTATACCTGATGCTCTTAAAGTACATGTAAAAGTCGGTCAAATCATATATCTTGGATAAATTCTAAATAGTGAAGACACTTGCTCAGAAGAAATTTGCCGCAGACCCGCATTGGCTTAAAGTACATTGTCTAATGTCAACAAGACATGGAGGAACTGGAGCATACGAACTGGGACAAAATTCCACTATTTACATAGTTCTGCTTTTCTCTATATTTATGTACTGCTCCAAAACTTGGATAATGTAGAGATGTGATCGCAATAAAATTGATGCTTTCAAGATGTGGTGTTGGATAAAAATGCAAAAAATTCCGTGTACAACATGCAGAACTAACAAGTCCATCCGTAGCTAATTAGCTAGCTAGCTGAAGCTTAGCTGAAGATTTAAAAGTGGCTCTCTGGAATTTCAAATACCACCAAAGCAATTTCAAATAAAATTTCGGGCACATCATGCTTTCCAAAATAATGTGTGAACAGAAATCTCATACTAGTTCACATAGAGAGCAGGAGAAGGAGAGATCGGGCGCCAGCTCAGATAGAACCAAATGGAAAGGAATTTGTGGTCGTGATCCTCAGAATTGACGTATTGAGGAAGAAAAAAAAGAATTCTCACATGGTCCATGTCGGCTGCGTTTAAAATTGTCCATAAAAAATATCATAACCAATTACTATGAGTGCACAAATGAGGCCAGGCTTACGTCATAACACAGATGATTGAAATTGTAAACGACATGCACCATGCATAACCTTCTGGCAACGCTGGTGATAAATAGAAACCAAATAACCATGCAAGGTTTTTGTTCAATTTGATGTGCGTTTTTAACATCACATCATACACTACAGCAAAGCATTTACTCCAATCGATCTACACTTCGTCTCAAAAATATATTTCTACGAGACTGAAAAAATAAATTGCCAGTAAAGAAAATTGGATTCGAATACAACAGTACGGATAGCAATCACATTGGAATTGGTCCGGTCTGTCCCGATTCTTGAACCGATGTGATTACGTTCTGATTCGGATATGGGACGTAATTGGTACCAAAGTGTTATCATCGTTGAAAACACAAAGGATTTTGAAGACATTTTCGTACTAAGTTGGGTGATATTCCTATTGTGCTAATACCCGATCTAGTTCTTTTCTGTATCTAAAAGATGATTAGGATAATATCATAACCCAAATTACACAAATACACTCGTATTGCTTACGCTCTTCCTTACACACAGTCATGCATTCACACTCGCAATGTTTCTAGGCTAGTAATTAATAGACTTCAAAATCCTCTAGACTGAGACCTGGATTTACGGAGTTCACGTGAAGCCATCGTTACTAGGGCACTTCTCAGGCCATCTGAAACATGTACCGAAAAGTAAGAAGTAACAAGGCGGTAACAATATCGCGCCATTAATGGTTGGGTCATGGCGCTCTTAATGTACTCTTTTGGCATACTCAAGTGGACTCAGAGTGTATGGATGATCTGGATAGAAGAATCCGTTCATTGCTGATCACAAATCGATTGCATCATCCACGATTTTTGGTAATGAGGCTGTACATCCCATGATGAACGAGTGGAGTCCGAAACTTTTATATATTATGTCAATGTCCATTACAATTGTGGGATGCACCCAGATGTAATTGCAGTGAAAAAGGAACTCACCCCGCTCTCCTTAAAGAAATATCGAAGATAAAATCATCGTCATCATATCAGCCGAAGGACGTCCACTGCTGAACAAAAGTTTCCGTATACAAGGCCCTGTTACATGCCGACCGCATCAAACGACTGGTATCTGCCAAGCAAAGCTCTATCGCTAGCTCGCTCCCTAACTCCAGCTTATAGAGTAAACACGATTCCGTAGAGAGATCTCTACGAGATAGAATTAGCAATAAATATGTACGTAAAAATAGCCGACACAGCACAAAGAAAGAAAAGAAAAAATCTCGAGTGTAGACCCGAAAACGTAGCGTGACGTTAATTTTAACGGTAATAATATTTCCTTTCTGAACCTTCCTGAAAGACAAGAAGAAAGAAAATTAGGTATAGGTTCCATAACATCTATAGAGTCTCTAATGAAAATGGGCGTGCCACAGGGATCAATTTTGGGCCCATTTCCGTTCCTAACCTAGTCGGCATTATCTAATGTAATATTATTTGCTGATGACACATATAAAGGCTCTATCCCAATAGGTTTAGTTCTACTGCATTTTCAGTCAGAAAGATTAGGCAAATAACTGACGTAGCTACGGTCAGACTTGCATATTTTGATATTTATAAACATACATTTTTTGTTCCTATATTTAGATTGTCAAAAACCAAAAAATCATTCTTAGGAAACAGTATTCGATTTAACACCAAGAAACCTAAAGCTTTTGCTGATCTAACAGACGGAAAGTTTAAAGCACAAGTGAAAACAATTCTCATAAAAAAGCCTACTATATGATTAGGGACTATGTTGACAATGGGGACATATGGCGTTAGCTCTTTTCTGCACACGTGGCTTCCCTGGTAACCAAATATGTCTGAGGTGCTGTTTGTACTGTACGGCTGCCATATATTTATGTTTCAGCAATGTTCAATACATAAAGTTTTAAATATCTTTATATGTTCTTAATATCTGGTTCAATATTGTAACCTCAAGTATTTTAAATGAGTATCGATGGAGTTTCTTGCCGGTTCTTCTCCATAGAATCAACTAATTGCAACCGTGCATCTTCAGCTCTGACGTTTCATAAGTGACAGTAATTAGTTTATTTGAAATAACAACATTTGAGTTCCGATTCCTCATGCCTACAAGTTACAACCAAACAAGTTATAGAAATCATAATCCTGCGACCACGAACGCAGCAAAGGGTTCGAAATGTTAGGAAAAATTAAAATCAATAATATACGCGATGTAATCCATTTAAAAGTGTTTTACCATTACTTTAAAAAATAACTTAATTCAATAATTAACAATTTTGAGATCAATTAAACTCTCAACTAATTAATTCCTTCAATAAACTTAATTTTGAAACTACCATATGTATCATTTGTTTATCGTTAAAACGATTTCTTTATAAATTTTTGTATGCACAATGCTAGTTTTTAGCGAGATTTATATTTTTTCGGGAGCCTGGATACCTTAATGAGATGTCGTGAGAATCCATACAAATCCTGACCATCTGGCAACCCTAGTTTCTCCGTTGTGTGGTGAATTCACTGTGACTCGTTATCGTTGGTGCTTTCACATTGATACATCCAGGCGTCGAGAAAAAAGACTTTCAAAACCTACGGCGCAATTGATGAGTTACTGTTAATCTGTCAAAATGCTCGCATTTTGCAATTATGTTTAAATGCAAGAGTCCGACTAGATTTTACCGCAGTGCCAGATATTTCGCTACCACGCAGTAGCATATCAGTTTAGTGTTTTAATTTTCCCACATTTGGATCTCTCCTGTGCGAAGGTGCGTTTACAGACACAAATTTCTGTTCCAGTTTTTTCAGTTAATTTAATTTCCTGCAGATTATTCAAATCATTGTTCCGTGCAGGAATCGAACCCGCGACCCGGAGCGCAGCAGTCGACTGTATTAGCCACTGCACCAACAGTATCGTTGACATTAGTGTGTCCGGTACACTTTGAAGGGCACTGTAGCTAGTGAAATCACTGGGCATAAAAGACTATAAATTAGGTCTTGAGGTGACGAACGCGGTGTGATGACGCACAGGAATAGCCCAGGCTAGCATTTTATCATGGGCTGGTCCGCAGCATGATACTTAGCAACAGGCAATTGACTTGCTCGACTTTATACTAGAATTAACAAAAAAAAGTGCGAGTTGAACTTGCGTGGAGAGGGTTCCCGTACGATGAATGTGTTATCTACCATGTGTTTTTTTTATTTGAGGCAAATGTATTTGAGGTAACTAAAAAAAGTGTGTATAGTATCGGATTGTAGATGGAAATTCTCTATTGTTGAATTCCGTCTTGTACCAATGATTTATCCCAAGAACAAACCTAACGTTGTAGTTGAAAAACATGATCTCCCATACTATCCAACTGAAAATGTAATGTGTTGTTTTAAGACCATAGAATTCTTATAGGTTCTAAATGTAATTTATAAGTAAAGAATTATTTTCGATATGTTTTCAACATTTTAGACTGAGTAGTTTCGGAGATAAGTATTGCCAAATGGTCAATTTTCGTCAATTTCTCAAATAACTTTAAAACCTTTTATTTTCACATTATAAAATAAATATATTTGAGAACCTCACAGCAAGCCCTTCCACTTCATATGTTACACGGTACAGTCTGCAAAACTTTATTTTGTAATTTTCTGATTTGTCCCCTAAAGTGACCCCATATTCAAAATGCATTTATTTACGTTACACGTCCGTGTTTGGGTGGCAGAAATTCATTGTGTGCCAAATTCCATGTTTATCGGTGTAGTAGATTCGGAGCATATTGGCTGTGACAGCCAGACAACCGAGTCATTCTATAAGTGTGCCGCCGTTTTTTTTCATTCAGACGTTCGGAACCCTAAAAAGATAAATAGTTATTATCAGAGCACAATACTGATGTTAATACATATATCGTCTCAAAACACTCATCACCTAAATCACTTTCCTATTCAGATTTTCCCAAAACACGAGTATAATATAGATGAGTATTTAAGGGTTCCAAAATAACCACATGTGTAAGTAGGATTGAGTTGTTAAAGCCCCTTTTAAAATACTTCAACACGGAGTTTGGAACTTCAGAGACCGTACTTTATTGTTCCTTGCGGGAGCGGGTAGGAGTATTGAAGTATGCTGCCATCTCTTTTCCACAACAATGACGGGTCTCTAGTTTCGGTTTTATCGAGCTTAACCATAAAAAAGATTGTATACAGAAGGTCCACGGCACAGTCACATACACAATAATATCTGACTATACCGGGCACCACATGGAAGCTTGTCTTGCCCATGGATATCGTACAAGGCGACTAAGGGACTCTAAATCAGTAAGATGGGAAGCTGCATCCCTTGCCCTTGCCCATTTTGCACTCACCAACCTGTCTGCCAAGCGTTATGAGTGGGCAAATTCCCCCCCAAATGACGACGCACGGCATGTCGGTCGTGGTGAAAATGTATCGGGGAGGCCTTTCTTCAGCAGTGGACGTTCATTGGCTGACATGATGATGATAGACAGAACACAAGGTTATACATAAATGATAGTGATGCTGATTGTACAACATTTTATTTAAATAACATATTTTGCGAATCGCATATTTTGAGAATATCAAATTATGAGAACAAAGGCATCAATCTGTGACTATGAGTATACTACTATCCATCTTGTCCACATCCCACGGCCCTACGAGCAAGGATAGTAAGAACAACAGTACTTTAATATCGGCATTTGTCTGTTGTTAAAAATATCATGCAGGTGAAGCTGAAATTTTGGGAAGTTGGATGTTGCTTTTGCATATGCACACTGACTGACGGACTACTAAGGCGCTGATATCCAGTTGAACTCACTGTTTAATAAACAATCAGTAAGGTTAAGCAACGCCCGGTGCGGTCAGTCTATGGATGGCTGACCGAATAGTGTCCGTTGAACTGAACGTCTCCGTGTTGCGGAGGGCACGTAAAATGGTCGGTCCCGGATGTTATTAGACGGCAGTCGTTAAGCCAAGTTGACCCCCCGTCTCTTGCTCGCATCGGCCCGTGCCGAGTCAGATAGTCTTAAATGTTCCCTAAAATATTTAAATCATAGGTCATCATAGATCCAGCTGTCCCCTATATAGCTTGTTTCCCCCAGCAAACGCCCTAAGCCCAGGTTGGAGTCCCACAGGGGGCACCGTTAGCAGCAGTTGCTTAGTTTATAATATTCATTTTAAGCCTAGCTGGAGGCCTCTTTTGGCTTCACCTTAATATTGCCTGGTTAAAGCAGCCACATTTCCAGGAAATGTATGTGAGAAGCCCTAAAAAGAAAAAAAAGCCAAGTTGAAATGCCTTTGCAACTCTGACACAAGGTTCGCGGCTAACCAATTGAAAAATAAATATAATGGGACTACTGTACTTAGAATTTGTGGTATGACCCACAATTGTGTAGAAACAATAGAAGTTTAGAGTACACTCCGCAAGCTGTTTAAATACCACCGGATTTGCATATAGGACCGAAAGGTCTTTAGTTTTACAATTGATAGGTATCTATTGGGATCGTTGGAACCATAGACATAGATTGAACTAGATACCGCAAGTAAGTCTAGTTCTATTAAAACAAAACGACCACGATTTTGTACCTACTATAGTGTCACAATTTAGTGATGGGACGCACACACATCGCGCTTAGTTTATTCAAAGGCACTACCGGTGGATTATTTACATATCGGTTCTGTAATCGATTATAATTCGAGATACCTATTGGGTAGAGGAATGATAAAATAGGCAGCAGAAAGAAATTTATTTTCACGAGAATGTCAACAAAACTATACAGCAACGTTATTTACAAATATTCTAAGAAAATATTACAAAACATCAATGGAAAAATATGGCCAAGCTTAGTTATCAGCTAATTTTCATTCCACTGCTTCTGTTCACGTCGACCACTCTTCTAGTTAGGTAATCGAAATCACATTGGTCAATAGTAATGTATACAGCACTATTTGCTACATTTGGCAGTAAAATGATAAAATCTTCTGCACCATAATCTAACAACAGTATAATTTGCTTAAATGTTCATTGGGCGTTCACGAAACACACCACGTTTATTGCCTTGTGTAAAAGCCGCAATGGACCTTGAATCAAGCTGAATAACTAAATCTCCGCCGCGCATCTGGCTTTTCGGATTCATGTGCGGATCATAATTTAATTATTTCTCTCGTAAACGGTAAAGAAAAACATAGTGAGGAAATCTGCACATCTGAGAGGGCTCATAATGTTCCAAATGGTGTGTGTTGTCCACCAAACCGCACCGGGCTAGGGTAGTAGACTAAGGCCTAACCTTTCTCATCGTGAAAAAGTCCGTGCCCAGCAGTGGGACAATCATGGGCTGATTATGTATTCTAATTCCCATTTCTGTAACGTGGACAAAAACTGTTTCTTCTATACATTATAAGAAACTTCCTTAGTGCCGCAATGAGAAAGAGATTGAAAATGAATTATCGGTACGCTGTACACGAACTATGTCTGCTATCTCGTACAGAATGTTTAATCCAAATTCCAACGTATGCAGACTGCGTTTACCGATATTGCTTTAGCATACTTGGAGAAATTATTTTTTTATAAATAGATATATAAAAATTGCACTGTGTCTTCATAAGATCGATTTTCGGTATTTGATTTTGACTTAGAAATCAAGATTGAGAATATAGATTTTTCTTGGATGATATTGATTTGAGATCGTTAACTTCTCATAAAGATGCTATTTTAAAACTTACTACTTTTAACTATTTAAAAGGACTTTGAAAAAAAGTACGAATGGGGAAATATTTTCAAATGTACGTTTCTAGACTCTCGTTTGAGTGTGCACGATACAGCTTCGGCAGGATAACTGTTTCTTGAATTTTTGACGTTTTACACAGTGGTTGCATCCGTTATAATTGGGGTTTATATATAGGTAAAAAACGTTGGATGAGAGCGGCATGTGACCGCTCGTTGTGGAAATCTAAGGGGGAGGCCTTTGTTCAGCAGTGGACGTCCTGTGGCTGATATGATGATGATATAGGTAATATATATATATTAATGTTGCCGTGTGGTGCCGGCTCAGAATACCACCCCATGTCCTCCCGTGGGTGTCGTAAAAGTCAACTAAGGGATTAGCCGGAGGATGGGCAGCAGCGTCCTTCGAGTACATTAACAACTCATCTGCGATCGCCAACCCATCTGCCAAGCGTGGCGATTATGGCAAAACCCCCCAATGAGCCCACAACACACCCATATCGATCGTTGTGGTGATCTTTGGGGGAGGCCTGTGTCCAGCAGTGGACTTAATTCGACCGAAATGGTTAATTTCATAATAAATAAATCACAATGGTTCACTTCACCGCTGCCGAGACCCATTACAATCTACCCCTGATCTTTGCTCGAGCCGGCCCGTGCCGAGGTTTAAATATCTTATATGGATCGGTATTATTCAAATATATTTTAGGGGATATGATATCGATCCAGTTGTCCTTTAGTTTGGTGCCCCAACAACGCCGTAAGCCGAACTTCGAGTCCCGTAGGGGTGTGCGCTTAGCCGCAGTTACTTACTTATTTAAGTTTTATGCCTGGCTAGAGGCTTGTTGGATCACCAGATTGCCCGGTTAAGTATCTTCATCTTCCTGAGACCCATGCGAAAAGCCTTAATAAAAAATAAAACTTACATTAAGTTAATGCTGTTGTTGTTGATGAATTATGTTATCCTAATATTCTAAAATGAAATTAAGAAGTTTGGTTGATGTTCTTACATATAGGTTTGTGATGTTGAAGCAGTATGGCGAACAGAATATCTACCAAGTATTGCTAGACGCTATTGTATGGATAACTAACATGAGTTTTAATCTTACCGATGGAAAATTGACGCATTGGCGGAATTTTGTCGAAGTGATAAGAAGATGGGAAAATAACACTAAAGCCAAACAGCAACAACATTTCCATATACAAAAGCAAAACTGGGGCTTAAAGTTGATTACCCAGCTTATGTTATTGTAGTAACTTAAGGCGAGCGCGTTTTATGTAACCAAGGAGTAATTAATAAGCTACAACAACTCTACATCTGTAGCAACACTGACCCTAATTATTTTCTCATGTAAACCCTTTGTAAATTTGGCTGTAAAGCAGATAAAGCGGATTTCAGAAAATAAATAGACAAGCGATGAATTCTTCCACGGTATAGTAGCTAAACAATATAAAACGAAATATCCTGAAGATAGTAAAAAAATCATAACGTATTAAATAGCGAGAGAACAATCCATGTTCTTTTACATCCGACGTTTGGCTTATTGCTGTCACGTAAGTTGTTGAAGTGGCAATACATTACGTTGGGAGAAACATTTAACAGCTAGGACGTATCAGACTTATATCTGTTATATTATAAAGTTCAACAAGCGAAGCACAAGTATTATCCTCCACAAGTGGACTTTACTGTAGATACAATCGCAAATGTGAAGCTACAAGGTTTTCTTGATGACAGTGGACCGTTTATTACAAGCATACCATAACAAGCAACTCGTAAATTTATTGTGGTCTGGCGTACTCAATACTTGGTCATCCTTTGTTTATATAATCTAAATTAATGATAACAACAAAATTTGCACCGACTCTCTGACTATTACCAAAAACAAAATTACAACTTTGTTTACCCAAATGCAGATTCGTGATAAGATAGATAGATAAGATGAGAAGAGAAGACAGATAAGTGGATAGACTACCTGGTGAGCTGCTGGGAGCTGGGAGTCGTTGGATGCGGGCGGCATGTGACCGCTCGTTGTGAAAATCTATGGAGGGGGCCTTTGTTCAGTAGAGAGTGAGTCCTTTGGCTGATCTGATGATTACACATTGTTTTATGCTCCCACTAAAATACACTTAATTCGTGGTCTTGGCATTATACTTGGTTCCAGGTTGTGCTTATATGCATGTGCAAATCGAACATAAATCTTTTGTATATCTATCACGCAATACGTGATGATATACAACAGATTTATGTTCGATGGAATGTGACCGAAAAATACATGAACACAATAAGGTATTGTTTGCGCAATTTGTTGCAAGAATTACGTTTAAGGTATACGTGACGTCTAGCCGCGACACTGGTCGGAGCGTGACTAAATGAACTTCGGGCAATTACCTTGCTTTCATGTGACCATTATAGAACAAGGCAACGCATCTACACTTATCAAAACATCTTAGAGTACAGCATGTTCTTTTTTTCTGAACGGTACTAGATTATAAGTTAATAATAGACTTTAATTCCTCTAAGATGTACTTTTTTAAAATTTAGATCTTATATTGAAAAAGAGTATGCCGCAATACCAGACACAACTATAATTCCATTATATCTCGTGTGGATCTACTTTTACGCATACAAGGGTTGAGAAGTTTCCAAAGTATATTTACTTATATACATAGGTACGTTTTGTGTACGCTCTCAACTGGAGTACGCCGTGTCAGTCTCGAATTTTTACAACGAAAATATATTGAAAATGAAAATGTGGTGTGTGCCGCACAGATTTTATTATTATTTACCACTATTATGATCAATTGTTCAGTAAAAGCCCACGCTAGTTGCTAAGCGATTGACTTACGGCCGAAATAAATAATGAATCGAATCCAAAATCTTTAGATTTAAGATTTTGAACTTCATCCGTTCTTGTATTACGATCACATTTAACACAAAAGAAAGACAAATCAAATTGAATTCAAATTTCATCTGATGATGTGATACGTATCGCGAGTTTGAACCCCGCTCGGAACAAGACGGACAGATGGTTATTGTTTCGGGTCTGGGAGGTGAAGGTCGCTGGGAGTCATTGGATGAAGGCGGCACGTGACCGCTTATTATGGAAATCTATGAGGGGGGCCTTTGTTCAGCAGTGGACGTCCTTTGGCTGATATGATGATGATGAAATGTTAGGACTGTAAATGTTAAACGATTTTTTTATGAACCAAACTATCTGATACGATTATTTTGCCGTATGGTCCGACGGGCCCCGTCTCTGTGTGACCTGTCTAGCCGCACATTCCTTCAGAGAGGTAGGCGCAGATCTCAGCGTCCCGCTTTTCCGGACCTTATCCGTTCAGGAGACAGAATGTTCAAGTCAGTCCCCTGCAGGCACAATTCATGGAGGCCGGCGATTCAGCGTCTTTCAACGACGCCCGGCATGTTTTTTGCGAAGGGAGGAGAGAGAGAGAGAGGAGGTCTCTACTCGTCCCCACTCCACGCATTCACGTTCCGAATGATGGACTGAACCATGGACGGATTTGTGTTGTATCCCAGAAATATTTATTATTGCGTATCATAATGTCTTTAGATTTTCGTGATTATTTTTCATTATAATAAAACACTTTTAAATACTTCTTTCTATAATATACGCGATGTAATAAATCCGTTTAAAAGTGGTTTATTATAATGATTGTGTATGATTAGCTTGCCATGTGGTGCCGGCTACGAATAGCACCAACCCATCTCATCGCATGGGTGTCATAAAAGGTGACTACGGGATTAACTGGAGGATGAGCAGCAGCGTCCATCGAGTACATTAACAACTCAATTTCGATCGCCAACCCGTCAGCCAAGTGGCAATTATGGCAAAACCCCAGTAAGTAGGAAACACACCCAGGCCGGTCGTTGTGACGATCTTTGGGGAAAGGTTGTGTCCAGCAGAGGATTTTATTCGGCTGAAACGATGACGATAATGACAATTATTTTGATGATTTTCATTACTTTTGTACGATTTAATTCGACATCATTTTATTTATTTGTGGAGGGGGTGACAACCGCAAACATATTTATGTATAACGTCGCGTTCTGTGTTGTGTGTGTCGTATGTGCAACTTCCACATGATATAATATTTTGTCCATGCCAAGCCTGCTGGATAGGAGACCCTCTGAAGTCAGGAGCAGGTTTTTGCATGTGAAATTGACATTTGAAGTACTTCTGCACTTCTCCTATATACCGCAGAAAAACGAAGTACAAAACCGTATCCTTTAATTTGCAATTTGCATTAGAGGAACCAGTGTTTCTTTTCAATTCCCGGATCACAATGTAAAGTAAAACTAAATAGAATAGAATCGTTTGAAACTGAATTACACACTGGCTGAAAAAAGTTAGACGATTCTTTCTCACTAGCACAAAATTGAATCTAAATACTGTTCCAGCTCAGGATCTGTATTTTAAATAAAAGAAGTTTAGTTAGAGCCCGTTTACACTGTACCTGTGATATGCTTTACCATCAGGTACTGTATTTAGAACAACAACGTCTTTTTATTATTCACATTTTCTATTACAACTCGCTTTCTTGTCTGTCTGTTTGTTTTTCTGTTCAGTACATACAGTTGTAAAGAATAAATCTTCCTAAGGAAATCCATGCCATGCCATGTCAGAACAATTTTCTAGACTTGGAATAGTTACACTTTTTTCAATACTGATCGATCTTAATGGATCCTTTTGTATAATAAAGAACAAAAAAAAGAAAACATGATATAATACTTGGTACAACCAAATATTTGTTTTAAATATTTTATTATTATGTGTATGATATACATGGTCTTACTTTAATAGTCCACGATATTTTGCATGGAGCCTTTTTTTTATTTTTTTTATTGGTGCCCAGTGGAAATTCATCATGAACTTCCTTCGCCCCGGGGAAGGACGAAGGGGTATGCCGGACTCCTACCGGCTAAAACCACTGGAGCGGTCATCTTCGGCACCTAAGGGAGGCTCCAGGTCCTCGTATGATCACACTAGAGCTTGCATGGAGCCTATGTGAATGTTGACGATTATGTAGGTATCTCTAAAAAATAAATCAGTTGTATTTTTGTCAGCATTTTTTATAAATCACTCATTTCATTACTTACTGGTTTTTCTAGTAAGTTATAATAATATGGACTTGCATCTAGTAAGAAAATGGTGGACGTGGCCAGCCGACCTACACGAAACCTACACCTAAACGAAACAGGCGAGAGGTGGCGCGCGTCGACGTCGCACAAAAGAAAGAAACTAATTTTTCACCATCAAATTAATTTTGTGTGGTAGGTCATCATCATCTTTAGCATTAAATACGGTGTCATGCAAAATATCGTGGATTATTAAAATAAGACCTTATATATCCTGGAACCATATTAATGAATTGTTGTAATTTTGTTTTTAAATATACTGAAATGCAGTTGCCCCATACTAGGATTTTTCCTGTATCGTTGGTACAGTTTATGAACATGAGTCCAATAATAATCATAAAAAGTCATTCGGTCTGTCACGATCGCATGTTGAATTCAACTGTCCGATGGTAACGCACTGATTGCGGCAAGTAGGCTTCCTCCTTTTATTTTCCACCTTTACAAAATCCTGCATGTTAGCCTGGCATTCGCTAGGGGCTTAAGTCACCTTGCTATAAACGGCTTAATACGGCTCATTGGTACCTTCTCGGTTAGCGTGCGTTGTTCTTGCCAATGTTGTTATAATGGAGGCAATGGAAGCTGCGTAATCACGGCGAAGTGTCAACGTTTTTACTCCTGATGGTATATCTACAACAGGAGGTGCGGTTCGTGCGGGGCGAGGCAGTTTTAGGCAGCATTACCTATAGTGACAACGCGGCGGCCCGTGACGAAACCGATTTCCCCGTCTCATAACTATGCAATGAATTACGCACCTTGATGATCTTGACTACGCGTCTAATACGTGAACTGAAGTGACCTACATATTGCGATAGTGTTACGTAACTCAACTATTTCCGCACGTAGGGCAGCGATACCGCTATGCAACGCTTCTATCTTGAACTGCAGCTCAGCCAGGTTCACCTACAGAGTAGTAATATCCTTTAGCCTTTCTTCAACATCTACGTGGCGAATGCGACGGGGGAATGCTTCAACAGCTCCTTTGCTCCTTTCCTTCTTCAAAACTCGAATGATTATCTGAAGACCCTTCTTTCCTTTTTCATTCCTTCTGCGAGATGACATTCGGTTGGTTATATCGATTGATTGACTTGAACAAAAATAGTATATTAGATCTGCGAATGCCATCTTCATTAAAATTCGACTTGCTGAAAAACGCTAACTTCATCCATGACATCCAGCACAAATTGAAGAACTGCCAGGAGCTCGTTCGCCATGATTGATTCAGAACCCATGAGATAACAGTAAGGCATTGTACCCCATGCACACTCTGCTAATTATAAATGCGTATGTGCAGTAGGGCGTTATGGTAAGCCATTGTTGTCTAATCACCAGAGATTAGAATAGGTAGAGTATATTTACCTACACTTCGAGGAAGTATATAACATAGAGTGGTTAATACCTTGAAAATCCTGGATGATAATCATGACGTTATCATCCCGGGATTTAAGAATATAGTCATTTATTAGTGCCCTTTGAATACGTTCTTAACATATTATTATTTCGAATAATTTATATTAATCAATTTGTTTGTTTGTTTGTTAATAATTGGCTGATTATAAAGTGTAGGTGTCTTTTGTGATCATACGAGGACCTGGAGCCTCCCTTAGGTGCCGAAGATGACCGCCCCAGTGGTTTTAGCCGGTAGGAGACCGGCATACCCCTTCGCCCTTCCCCGGGGCGAAGGAAGTTCAAGAAGAATTTCCACTGGGCACCAATAAAAAAAAAAGATTCCGGCATACCCCTTCGCCCGTCCCCGGGGCGAAGGAAGTTCATGAAGAATTTCCACTAAATAAAAAAGGCACAATTAAATAATTAAAACGAGGTATTTACTGGATTCAAATGCAAACGATTTATAAAAAAAGCTAGTTTCTTATCTTATCTTTCATAATTTGTTACCAGACTTCAAACAAGCCTGATTGTAATATGTTTAAAAGTTTATGATTAAATTGTCATGGCTGCGTTATTTTTCTGAGCCCGCACTTCGATACACTGCTGTCACTCCCAGTCCAATAATACCGAGTTTCAATTTCGCACTTGCCTGACGTATTGACGTTAATTCAATTTGCAATACTTCCTCTTGTCTTGGATTCTCTGAGGCAGCGACAAACGCTGATTCTGCCTTTTGTTTTTTGTTTTGATAGAAATTCTTTGTTTTTCTGATGACTAGCTTTTCCCACACGGTTCCGCTTGCATTATACTCTCAATAGAGTAAAACATGTAAATTTGCAATGATGGTAAACATTAGTTAAATTAGTGCAATTTGACGTACAAAATACATAAAAATCTAATTAAATTTAAAGAATATACAAATCTTTAATAGTAGAACATCCGACGTAAAAAACTTCTGCGCGTTGGACCCTTATCACCCGTAAGTCTGTTAAATAGTCGGTGACCATCTTCATCATATCAGCCAAAGGAAATGCACTGCTGAATAAAGAACTCCCCCATAGATTTCCGCAATTGTGTCCCGATTTTGGAGGGGATTTGCCAGTACCTACCACGCATGTTAGGTGGGTTGGTGAGCGCAATATGGCCACTCTCCTAAAGAAGGGACGCTGCTGCTTATTCACGCTTATTCATTTAGAGCCTTTATTCACCTTTTACAACAACCATGGAAGCAGACAGAGTTGTGCTATGTTTTTAATCCGGCCTTCATACGGAACATTCCTTCTTGCAGAGGATAGTAACCCGTGAAGGGAAAATATGGAATTGATGATATCAAAGGTATGCGATACCTAAAATTAACTTACGATTTGAGTTTTCTCACCTCAGCGGCTGTGTCTGCTGTTTGGATTAACAACTTACGATTTTTTTTGTCGTGTTAATAACGATGTCCTCACCTATTCTACATACATGCAGTAAGCGCATTATGAACACAACATGCTTTCATGTAACAAATATTGTTATTCTGCTATGTGCATATAGTATGTACACACGATTACATATCAAGCTATATAATCAATCAATCAAAAGCGACGACACTGCCATCCAGCTGGTTTTAATTTCCCTTAGTCGCCTTTTCCGATATCCACGAGAGCAGATGGAGTGGTGTTATATTCTTAATCTGGACATCAAAGGTTTACATGATAAAAATGGTAAAATCAGCATTGTCTATCATCACCATCATCAATACCCCATAGCAGTCCAATACTGGACATAGGCCACTCCAATGTCACGCCACTGAGCGATCATCCTCGGCTTTCCTCCTTCAGTTCATGCTGGCCACCCTGCGAAGATCGTCACTCCACCGAGCCTGAGGGCGTCCTACACTTACACATTTGCCAAGCGGCGATCTTCACTCAAGAACACGTTTGCCCCAACGACCATCATTTCTACGGCCAATATGGTCAGCCTCTTGCCACTTCAGCTTGCTAATCTGATAGGCTATGTCGGTGACTTTGGTTCTCTGTCAAATCACCTCGTTTCGGATTCGATCCTTTAGAGGAACGTCAAGCATAGCTATAACTCGCTGAGCAACTTTAAATTTGTGGACTAGCCGTACCGTGAGTGTCTACGTTTCTGCATCGTAAGTCATTACAGGTAGGACGCATGATTAAAGACTTTTGCTTTGAGGCTTTGTAGTATTGAGGACAGAAACACTCGACGCAATTTCTCAAATGCCACCCAGCCTTACATCCATAATAATTATCATCATCAATATATGTCGCTATGTAGATATTATAATAGAAATATTTACATAATGTGATCGAGACGAAAAATAAGAATGATATTACCTACTCGCAAAATTAACCAATTTGATTTTTCGTGATGCAACTACATACTACCAGGCAGCAAGCTTTATGTTATTTATACATATATTCCCATCATCATTTTGAATGTACAATAAATAATTAAATCATTCTTTTCTAATTTCGTTGTACCAAGCGCTACTGTGATGACGCTCCACCCAGACGTCTTATTCAGTGAATCAAAATATACTGAAGATGCAAATCAGACAAAATATAAACAAAACTAAAGAGAGAGGAACAATTTAAATTCTATTAGACAGAGTGTCTTGCTGGTCTTTTTTCGAAGCTTTTCCTATAACAGCGAATTTTAGACATCGCGTGGCTCTGATATGCGTGAGGTTAGCAAGGATACGCCTTTATTTTTATAGTAGTGCCCCGCTTATTGCCACTTCAGTTTACTAATCCTTTTAGCTATGTCAGCAACTTTAGTTTTTCTACGGATCTCCTAATTTCTGATTCGATCTCGTAGAGAAATACCAAGCATAGCTCTCCCCATAGCTCGCTGAGTGACCTTAAGCTTTCTTATGAGGCCCATTGTGAGTGACCACGTCTCTATTCTATATGTCATTACTGGTAACCCACACTGGTTACAGAATTTCATTTTGAGATAACATCCATAATATACAATTATTAATTTCAGTGAAATTAAAGCTAAAAGCTAGCTAAAGCTATAATTAATAGTTTGTATTTTATAGTAGATATGATATTATTAGCAATATCACTCAACCGAATACACTCAGATGATTAAGTTATTGTAGTGATTATTGGGAAGCCCATGTCCAGCAGTGCTCCAGCCGGCTCTTCTCCATAGGACCCACTTTTCCAAACCGTGCACTTAACTTGACTTTTCGTAAGAGCCTATTAGGACCTATATGAAATAAAAAAATTGAGTTTGAGTTTGTTTGAATATTTGTTGAATAACAAATATTCTCCTCCCTTCTGATGGGTGTCGATCGTCTACTAATATCTATAGAAATTTACCTTTCGTCCTACTTATACTGATAATATTGTGTCGTAACTGCCCATGGCATCAACTAAAGGCCCTATCAGAATACCAGCACTGCAGCATACATAAGATAGGGACAATTTTTAGCCTTGTACAGCACTACTGTAGTCATATACATTTTATTTTGTTAAGTTTGCACTATAATTTTGTACGAGTTCACAATAAAACAGTTTCTTTCTTTCAACATGCAGGGCTGTATCGTTTTATGTGCTAATAACAAGACTAAGATCACCAATCCATTTGTCAAACATTTTCGTTCATTGACACTATTAGGAGTCGCATCACTGTAGTGGGATTAATAGGCAGATATGCCCCATCATCACTGAGCCTTTTATCGGCTAAATCCATAGCTCTGATTGCGGCCCGTAACTGGTATTAATAGGAAACTCATCGATGCTATGCTTTACTCGAGAACCAATCTAGGCCTCTAGGGCCTCGTGTTAAGAAGCAGCACTGGACTACTTTTTAACCACGGTGGATTTCATCAGCCATCATCCAACGAACGGGAGACTCTCCTGGGCTGGTTCTTGAAACGGGGCTACGTAGAGAAATCTATCATAAGTACAAAGTAGATCGTGATTAAAGACACACACCAAGGAACCATCGATTTGCAGGTAGTTGTTCCGGGTCTGGGTGTATTGTGTTTGTAAACACACACACGACACAGGAGAAATCCTACTAATCCACAGGAGAAGTGAATGGGGCTTTTACCGGCTAAAGCTACTGTGTGGTCAACTACATATTTGTAGGCACATTTCAAAGAGGGTGATTATAAACAAGTTACTAAGCAGCACTGTACCAACTTGATGCGCAGCAGCGTCCTTCGAGTACATTAACAACTCAACTGCCTGCTAAGCGTGGCGATTATGGCAAAACCCCCCAATGAGCACACAACACACCCATATCGGTCGTTGAAGTGATCTTTGGGGGAGGCCTGTGTCCAGCAGTGGATTTATTTGGCCGAAATGACTGTACTAGCTTCGTTTGATTTTACCATCACAGTTTGTGGTCCACTAAGTGGGGAAATCATTAACTAACTGTAGTTAGTGAATCCTACGCCTTCGTCGTTGAAATCTTGGCGCTTAATATTAGATTTGCTTACGTGAAGTAAAAGCAATAACCTCTATACTATTTCAATAGAATTTACTTGGGTTCGGTTTGGTTTAGCGTGATATCTAGAAGATGGGCAGCAGCATCCTCCCGTTTGCTAACACTTAACAATATACTGCAATCACCAATGCGTCTCCTAAGCGTGGTCATTATGACAATATACTCTATGACTGCTCATTGGGAGGCATGTGTTCAGACCTTAACGGGTTAATGTGTGTGTGTTTTATCCACGTCTACTCACTGCTGAAACCTTCTTTTTATTGCTTTGCCTTGCTAGATGCACTTGCTGTTGCTCCTGCTTGCTTTCTTCACAATGCCATCTGACCATTGTTTTTTGGTCTTCTTACTGGTAGTCATCGTTGTGGTGGTACCACTTTCAACAAACTGCCACATCACCTGCATGCGTCGCGCCCATCTTTTCTTTATCATTCTTAGCGATTTTGGTATCCATGTTTTCGACTCCTTTGAATCTTAACATTAGGTAATAATTACAAGGGAGAGGCTTAGCATGGCATGCCTTACGTTTACATTGATATAAAATTTACACACTATGTGGGGATCAGACGGTCGCGGGCAAGCATACAATTTATTCCACAAAAACATCAGTAATACAAGTCTTATCCACACTAAAACAGTCACGACCCCTACTTCCGCGCTTGTTTCGCGTTGCCCCAGACTAGAGACAGTTTGAAATTGAAAAAGAAAACTCCAACAGAATTCTCTTGGAAGAGAAATAGCTGGAAATATTGTTACAGAGCACTGTTGGAAAACGCTATGAATATATTGATAGTGGCCCTGATTGGTGGGATCAACCATTTTTAAGGGGTTTAGATTCTTGGAAGTGGGTAGAAAACCATGTAAGATAGCAACCTAAGCATGTAAGACGGCACGGTTGGTGCAGTGGGTGACACAGTCGGCTGCTGCGCTCCGGGTCGTGGGTTCGATTCCCGAACGGAACCAATATTTTTATGATCTGCAGGTAGTTGTTCCGGGTCTGGGTGTATTGTATGTGGAATTCATGTCCGTAAACGCACCCACGACACAGGAGAAATCCTAGTGTGGGGCAACGATGGCATTCATTAGAATGCGGAAAACAGTACTGGGGACACTTATCAAATGAAGAAAGCCGCACACATCTAGGGTCTGAAATTGAGAGTAGTTTTCAATGGAGTCTCCGATTGGGGAAGACTAAACTTAGTCCACTTTAATTCCACCAAGAGACAAGCTGAAGCAAGAATGTTTCCAATCTGACTTTTAATTCCAGAGATTAGCGCGTTCAAACATAAAAACAAACAATCTCTTCAGCTTTATTATAATATAATAATGTAGATTATGATTAAGTCCGCCTCTGTACATATTTGTTCATAAAGAATAAATAAATAAATTAAATAAATATATGTAGATTAACTTCCTTGTATTTTTTACAACCTAAGCAAAGTATCTTTTAAATAGTTTAAATTTAGAACCAGCAAAACATTTGTTTGCATGGAATTTTTCTGAAGGGACTATATTTGATATTTTGTAATCTAATTTCACTAAATTATTTCTTGATTTAGCTTCCTAGCGCGGATCTCGTTAGAAGAACAGCGTGAAAATTAATATCTAAGTATGCAATTTCCTTTTCATGACGTAAATTGTACAGAGGACGTGCAAAAAGCTTCCGGTGCCAGCTTTGCAGAATTTTATCGCCGTCCGTATTATGAGTTGTGTTTGGGTATGACTTTGGCATTTATAATGTTAAGTGGCTTTTAGAAGTAAAGTGTTTATATTTTAGAAGACGCTAACAAAATAATATTGTGATGGTTTTATCTCTTTTTATATAGAACTAGCTTTTGCCCGCGGCTTCGCCCGCGTGGAATTTGAAAATCTACATCATGGATATTGTACATACTAAAATACTAAAATCGCGACAAAAAATGGGGGGTGGGGTAGGAGGGTAAAAATGCTTTAAAACCTATTCTCATACCTAACAACAACAAAAAAAAACCTTAAATTAAGTCAAGCCGTTTCGGAGGAGTGTGACCGCAAACACCGTGACGCGAGATATTTATATTTCAGATAATATTTCTCAAGTCTCGGCACTTATATATAGTGGGCGTGTTTTAGAATTGAACTAGCTGGGACCCGCGGTTTCACCCACGTTTAATTTAAAATAAATTTAGAGTACTTCGATATAGACACTTGCCATAGAATATATATATTGGATTTCAAGGGTTTTATTTTTTTGTGCGGAACCCTAATTATTTTTATAAAATAAAAGTAGCCTAAGTTTTTCCATATAACATCAGCTATCTGCCAGTGAAAGTCCCGTCAAAATCCGTCCAGCCATTTCGGAGATTACCCGGAACAAACAGACAGATAGACAGACACAAAATATTTAAAAATTGCTTTTTTGTTATAGGTAACGTATATACTTTCATATGCATTTAGTAAAAAGCTGTTATTTTGACATTACAAACAGACACTTCAATTTTATTTATTTGTATAGATGATATGATGATAATGTTATATAAGTACTAATAAATATTAAGTATATGGCAAAAACACGTTGTACTGGGAATGACGTGCTGCTTTCAAGCGTGGTGTTGCACAGCCTTCTGCAAAAACACCACAACCTTTGAGCGAAACTCTTGCATCATGACGGTCTCAAAATGTTGTGTTCCGCACCATAAAAGACTTATGGCGCCCTTTCGATTCCAATTTACTCCATACCATAAACAGGAAATGTAGTTGAAGGAGTTCGTATATTATAAGGACAATGCTGATTCTAACTCCACTACAACTTAAACGCCTCTTGAATCTTTCTGTGAAATTTAACTAGGGAGCTACGTACATAAACGTCCCAAGAGCCTGTTTCATTTTGGATAGTTTTAATCACCGTATCTGATGTGGGATGTGGACAATCATTCTTAAAGGCTTTTATTATTTTCAGGCGACTAAGGCCCATAGTAAAAGATACACTTTTAACTTACAAACGAATCATCAACATATCAGCCATAGGACGTCCACTGCTGAACAAAGGCCTGCCCCATAGATCTTCACAATTGTGTCGTCATTTTGGGGACAATTTGCCAATACTCACGACGTTTGGCAGGTGGGTTACTGAGCGCAGTATGGTTACTATTCCACAGAGGGAAGCTGCTGCCCATCCCTCTGATTTAGAGGTGCTTAATCGGATTTTATGATATTCACGGAAAGGGATAGAGTGTTGCTATATTATTAGTCCGGACACACACACGGAACAAACGAATACATAATAAAACAATAAATAAAATAATTTCCCGTCCCTTCTGTGAAACGCCATACTGCGCTCACCAACCCGTCTGCCAAGCGTGGTGAGTATTAGCAAATACCCCCCAAAAAGATGTCACAGTTGTGGAAATCTATGGGGGAGGCATATGAAATAAAATAATTAATAATATATATTAAAGAAACTCGTTGTATCGATTTTAGCTAGTAGTGTAACGTAAACGATTAAGTTAATTGTTATTAGACAATTATTTAAGCGTATCGATAGTATTATATAAGTAACTGGTGACGATTACAATAATAAAAAATTAACATTATAAATATCGCCATTGCGTATCCGGACGAAGTTTAAATTTTTCTTTTTCTTTTAAAAGTTGCCCCGCACTTGGATTTCTCCTGTGTCGTGGGTGCGTTTACAGACATGAATTCCACATACAATACACCCAGACCCGGAACAACTACCTGCAGATCATACAAATATTTGTTCCGTGCGGGAATCGAACCCACGACCCGGAGCGCAGCAGCCGACTGTATCAGCCACTGCACCAACCATGCCGTCAAAGTCATGTTTCTTTTGGAATTCCTTCTCAGAGGTTGTTTTGTAATTAAATGCCTTCTGCCATTTCAGTATGACGTGCAAAAGTGTTTCTTAGGACCTAATTACTAAATAAACGACTCTATGCTATTCTATTTCGCCTAGCCTTCCGGCTAGGCGAAATAGAACACTGAATGGACATGAAATATAGTTTATATAAGCTTTATAACCATCGCGAAAAATGTTTTCATTAACACGCTTTTATTTTAGCTTCACCTGTATGTATGTATGTTTGTTTGTAACCGACTCCTTTGAGCTCGATTTTGCCCTACTTTGAACGATCAGATTTGATTCAAACTTTGCACACCTGTCAAAGGTCGATGACAATGCAATCATCTTCATTTCGGCCGAATGAAATCCACTGCTGGATACAGGCCTCCCCCAAAGATCACCACAACGACCGATATGGTGTGTTGTGTGCTCAGTGGGGGGTCTTGCCATAATCGCCACGGTCTTGCAATAATCCGATCAAAATATCCGATTATCCTAATTAGATTCGTCAGGATTAATTAATTTCTTTCCGCATCCTTTGCATGCGAGTAAGAGAGACAGAGCTAGTGCGCGAACTACGTATGCGTGCAGTTCCAGACTTGCTCTTTCGTGCACTCAGTTGTTTTTTTTGTGTCAGCGTGTTTTTTTAGTTTTTTTAAACTATTATTTTATTTTAAATCACACATGTACATGTACATTGCAATGTTTTTAAATTTTAGGTTCTCTCCATCTCAGTTTTATGGCACAATGTGTCTTCTCTTGCAACAGAATGAAGCGTTAACGGTTTTGAAGTATGATTACAATGTACTTGAGTCTCTTTGTTCTTTAATCTGTAGGGCCGGGAGGTATCCGATTAAGATAAGCCATCTCTATTGTCATTTTCAAAAAAAAAATCTCTAAGTTTTGGAGCAATATCCACTTTAATCCTGATAACATCACACTGATAAAACCACTTTTCGTGTAAGGCAAAGGATAGACTATATCACACACTTACCACATTTATGAGTCGCAACTCAATAGTTAAATAAGCATTACAAAACGGAGCCACTACTATAACATTTTTTATAACCAACTAACTTTGTTTAGCGGTCTATGTTTAACCGAAATGTAAGCAACTTAACAGTTTTATAATCCGTAACTCTCATAATGATTTGATATACAGTACTTCATGTGCTAAGGCTCAATCTTGTTGCCAAGTGTGGTAAATATGGCTATAGTTCCTTTTTTATATGCTGAATATTGTTCGTAGAACTGATGGCTGTTAGAGCAAAAGGGTACTCGACTGGAGACCGTAGACCGGAAAACGCAGCGTGAGGCGACCTCCAATGAGATGGACGGACGGCCTGGCGAAGGTCGCTGGGAGTCTGAATATGGGTGGCATGTAGCCAGCCATTATGGAAATTTATGGGCAAGGCCTTTGTTCAGCAGTGGAAATCATTAGGCTGATTTAATTATGATGATGATGACACCAAATGAGTGATGAGTGATTACCTAATGGTGAGTAGCAACCGCGTCGATATCAGCAATCTAGTGAGTAGTGATACGTTGCTGACCTAGGCCTTAAGTTAGAATACTTTCGTTTTGCTAAGTTCACTGGCTGTTCGTACACTACGGAACTGAACTACGCTATAACATTTTGTCATGGCGGTAGTAGGTAAGATTAGTGAAGACAGTGGTGTGCTCGTGGTCAAGTGCCGCCATATGCACAGCACAGCGAGGCTTCGAGGAAATCCTTTAAAATCTCCTCGGTATGTGCCTAGGGGGCGGCCTTTTTACAGTCACCTCTCTTCCGTTTGAGGGGGTGACTGCTTTACAGCCATCCCTTCCGAGCTGTGCCTAAGGGCATGGTATGAATGGGAGGCTCTAGATGGAGATTATTCGATTGCCTGGAGCCCCTTTGGTGCCGAAGATGACCACTTCGGTGGTTTTTGCCGGTAAGAGTTCAGCATATCCCTTCGCCATTCCCAGGGGCGGAGAAAGTAGATGAGGTAAAGAGATGAGGGCCAAAAAAACAGATTGGACTGTAGTACCCCTCTCGTCTTTCAGTCCCAGACATTAAATTGAGATCGTGTATCCACTTATTTTGTCCTACAGTGTACTAGAGCTCACGTTATTAACTGACAAAAAAATATGTTTATGTCTAATAACACTATGCACACGTTAATTGTTCACAATATATAGTTTTATTATTATTAATATATAGTTTTCAAAATAGAGGGAAAACAGCCATTTAAAATATTGGAGAAGCTTTCAATTTAAATTTGGAACGATGCTAAAGAATCGAATTCATTTATTTATTGTAGGTCTGGCATTTGATAAAGGAGAATATAGGACATAAGAGATTTTGTTTAAAGATTGATTTATTTGGTTAAAATTGACGGCATGGTTGGTGCAGTGGCTGATACAGTCGGCTGCTGCGCACCGGGTCGTGGGTTCGATTCCCACACGTAATTCCCAAACGTATGATCTGCAGGTAGTTGTTCCGGGTCTGGGTGTATTGTATGTGGAATTCATGTCTGTAAAACGCACCCATGAGGAGGAGACAGGAGACTTCCTAGTGTGGGGCAACGTTTTATTTTAAATAAACAAATGAAAATTGTACAGATAAAGCCAGGAGAGTAGAGTATACTAAAAAAAGAGAAAAACGCATTAACCAATTTATGATGCAATACTTCATACCTTCATATATTATGTAGTGTAGTATGGCTGCCGTAGTGGTTATAAGCGATTGGCTTCTTGCGCTACGGGTTGTGGGTTTGATTGCCGCACGGAACAAATATTTGTATGAATTAAAGATAGTTGTTCCAGATCTGGGTGTTTGTGCATGTGAGATATAGGTACATAACATATCTAACAACTTTATCTACCATACAAGAGAAAACTTTTTACGACGTCCATTGATAAGATGGAGTGATGCTATATTCTTTATTTGGACACCACAGGGAACTACATAGTTAATTCGGAAATAGAACTTTTCGTTTTTGCTTAACTTGTTATCAAAAAGTTCTCCAATATATTCCAACACACACAAGGGAACATCTATCTATGTCAATGAATATTCCACTAAGGATATTTTAGGAGAGATTCTTTAAAATAATATCAGTAAGTAATTCGACTGTCTCAACGCTCATTAATTTTTCATCTTCTTACAAAGATTATGACAAAATTCATTTCCCCTAATTTCCGTAAACATGGCATTAAGGTGTGGCCATTAAATTAGCGTATGAATTTTGACTATGAGTTTTAAATCTGATATATTCATAACGGAGGCGGTCATCTTCGGTACCTAAGGGGGGCCCAAGGTAGTGTATGATCACACTAGAGCCACCTACTTGTGCCACGCCTATAGGCACATCTCTTAGAGGCTGACTGTAAAGCGGTCACCCCCCCGAAGGGATTGTAAAGGATCTCCCGAAGCGTCCCTGTGCGCTGTGCTGTGCTGCGCACACGACGACGCGTGAACACCTGTGCGCCATTGTTTTCTCGTGAGTCGCTCGGTGTGGGCACGCAGATTCCCCAATCTACGCACCCGCGAACCCAGATGCCCCGCGCCTTATAATGACGGCAGGAGGTCGGCCTTCTTCCGATCCCGCTCTGAGGTTTCCTTCTGTTGCATGACGCTCAAACAGAAGGAGACCACTACATTTAGGCCTATAATAAAAATAGATAAGCTATTTATCTCGGACATAATAGGTGACAGTTTTTGTCATTTTTAGGGTTCCGAACGTTCGAAGGAAAGAACGGCGGCACTCTTATAGGATCACTCGTGTGTCTGTCTGTCCGTCTGTCACAGACAATTTGATCGGAATCTACTATACCGATTAAGTTGAAATTTTGGTACACATAATATATCCATATGCGACCTTTCTGCGACCCAATGAAAGTCAATGAGTTTTGAATATGGGGGTACTTTTGGGGCGCAATATATAAATTAAAAAATAAAGATTTTCAAACTGTACCGTGTAACACATGAAATGGAAGAGCTCGTTGTGAGGGTCATAAATGTATTTATTTTATCATTTTAAAATATTTAGTTTTTAAGTTATTGAAGATAGTAGACAAACATTAACCATTCCCCCACTAAGAAGTCTATGGTGTTAAAGTAACATGGTTAATCTTTCCATATTGTGCTTACAAACTTACGTTTGCTTAAAAACGTATTTTTCAACTTCGATACTAACTTTGTTCTTGGTATAAGTTATTGGTACAAGACCGTATTCAACAATAGACAATATATTCAGCAATTTCAGAACCGTCTCCACGCGATTTCAACTCGCACTTGTCCGGTGTTTTCAAAGCAAGCAACGTATCATAAACAACGCAATCACAACGCTACGTGATTGCTGCGATGACCTCTTCCGTGAACTGAGCAAAACAACAGCCGTTAAATTTTTATTTACATTGCAGTTTATGTGATAATAAGTTTATCGTGTTTTTATTCAAAGTAGCGTTAGAAGAGATGGAAATAATTACTTTTTACTGAAAACAGTTAAATCAAATTCTAACACTGAGGTTTCTAGAATTATATACTGAAATCATGGTATCAGTTTTCGTTACGATGTCACTTACACTCCTTATATATACCTATACCTTATATATTGATGTGTAATGCCATAGTGAAGTAATTTTTGATCAATATTTCGTGATGAACACAATCAAATGCCTTAGCTAAACCATTGAATGCTTGGTCATCCATCATAGATGTGACTGCTGTAGGCACACCTTAATGACACTGATATATCTAAAATGTTTCAATCCATTCAAATGGTTTGCTGGAACAGATATAGTTAGGACCGCCGATTATTTTTAACAATGTTCATATTTTATTGTAAAGCGTTTTTATATAAATTGTTGAAATTAAATGAACAAAGTGGATTACATTCTTTTCGTCGCGATGGTCACTGAGCTAGTTTGATTTACTGAAAGCATGATGACAGATCTTCTGATACTGATAGAAAGGGGCCATCTGCCAACTTTTGCTAGACTTTCATAAACTGCACTAGAAATTGTTCCAAATATTTGGAAAAAAAATTGGATTGTTTGTTTAAAAAAAAAGTACACATAGCAGTCATCACGTTTATCTATTAAGGCTGTTGCAAAATGTAGCTGTAGGGAAGCTTCTTCTCCACGTTAGTAGAATGCTAAGCGATAGCTATTTTATAGATACAAATTATTTTTAATATAAATGGTTCAAATATATATATGTATATTTGTTATAGTTATGTGTCTATTAACTGCAAATAAAATGTTTTTCTTCTATCTTGTTCAGATAATAATTATTACAAAAGAAATCATAAAAATGTTACAGAGTTCATGGCTCCACACTAAATGGATTCCTCTTCATACATAACAGAAATTACATTTAAATCCATATTATAATGGGAAATAGTAGGTGTTCTCCTACAAACATAAATTCATTTACATGTTGCTGCGAAAGTGAAGTGGATAAAAGTGCTATTATAAAGAGAGTCAGGCGCACGACACCTGAAGAGCTAAACGAGTGATATCGAGACCCATTCATTAACTACTTAAATTAATCTGTAACCGTCTACTGCAGAACACGGATCTAGCAATTGTTACATTATATGTAATTGTTACCAGCACATATAGGCTCCCTTATCGTAATTCCTTTGTCACATTTTATGACACCTACTGGGGAAATGACGGCGTAGTCTGCCACTAAGGAAGAACACACGACCATTGCTAGGATCCGCGTAATTCTAAGCAAGAAAGAAATGTTATTCTTGGGATAATTTATTGGCACAAGACTGATTTCAACAAAAGACAATATGTTTTAGATACGACAAAATTTGTCAGATTAAAAAAAAACATGGTGAGTATCATACGGAACCCTCTCCACGAGAGTTCAACTCGAACATGTCCGATTATTTATTTTTCTTTTATTGGTAGCCCATTGAAAATTCTTCACTTCTTTATTTCACCACCACCACAAAACCACTGCAGCGGTCATCTTCGGCACCGGGCTCCAGGTCCTCATACGACCACACTAGAGCCACCCAGTGCTGCTACGCCTAAAGGCTCATCTCGGAGGGAGTGACTGTCAAGTAGTCACCCCTCAAGGGGGATTGTGGATAATTCCCCGAAGCCACGCTGTGCTCACATGCGCGCCACCGTCTTTTCGGGCGTCATCCAGTGTGAGCACGCAGAAAGTTAATCGGCCCCAAGATCCAAAAGCTTTAATTAGACGTATATACGAGACAACACTCAATATTACTCAAAATATAATTTTATGAACACACCGTAAATTTATTTCATTATGTAAATATAAGTACCTACTTTTAATCCAGGTATACTCAAAGAGTGTTCATCTTCCAGTTCATTATATAACAGTGCATCGAACACAGGGGCTTTGCACGTTGTAGTTAGTGAATAAAATACGGTATATTAAAGTGTCCAGCTCGTAGATAATCTATTGTCAATGAAGAGGGGAGACAGGCAGATGAATTGGGTGAGGATTTAGTGATGGTCGAAGAGCGAATTTCATCAGTTCCTTTAGGTTGTAAACGTACACTACAGAACACAAACCTGTTTATAACCCACCACACTAAACGATGAGGAGGTGTAGGCAAGCACGTGTGTTCTGCACGCGCCTCTCTGAAGATAACTACGGCCAGCCAGGTCTCACAAAAATGGGGCCTGTTAAACAGTGACGGGCCGATATCTGCCCGAGGACGTGCTCTAATGCAGACAAAGCTTGTACCTAACCCCCAAGTTTTTGCCGGTAAGAGACCGGCATACCCCTCCACCCTTCACAAGGCGGCGGAAGTTCATGAGGATTTCTACAAGACAAAAAAGCAAAGGAGTTATTGGCATAATCATCACGTTTCATCATATCAGCCACAGGACGTCCACTGCTGAACAAAGGCCTCCCCCTTAGATTTCCACAACGAGCGGTTACATGCCGCCCTCATCCAACGACTCCCAGCGACCTTCACCAGGTCGTCTGTCCACCTCGTTGGAGGTCGTCCCACGCTGCGTTTTCCGGTGCGCGGTCTACATTCTAGAACCTTTGTGCCCCAGCGGCTATCAGTTCTACGAGCGATGTGCCCTGCCCACAACTACAACTTTAGTTCTTCTACTCTATCTCCTCATTTCTGATTCGATCTCGTAGAGAAATAACAAGCATAGCTCTCTCCATAGCTCGCTGAGTGACCTTGAGCTTTCTTATGAGGCCTATTGTGAGTGACCACGTCTCTGTTCCATACGTCATCACTGGTAACACACACTGGTTAAAGACTTGCGTCTTGAGGCATTGCGGTATTGTTGACGAAAAGATGTTGCGAAGTTTCCCAAACGCTACCCATCTCAATCTGCCCATAATCATCACGTTTGGCACACGGATTGGTGATCGCAGGTTCTTGTTAAAGCCTGAGGCTTAAAGGCCTAAATGTAGCTGAAGGTCATGTCAAGACACGACATGAGCTTTACCTACATTTACGAAATCCACAGGTGTAGGTTTTCCCATTCTTGGTCGGGAACCACATGGCACCGAGCTTAATTATACCTTTTTTATTTTGTTATTGGTCTCAAGTGGAAATTCTATATGAACTTTCTTCGCCCCGGGGAAGAGCGCTGGGGTATGCCGGTCTCCTGCTGGCTAAAACCACTGGAGCGATGGATGGATGCCGAAGATGCGCAGAAGGGGGGCTCCAGGTTCTCGCAAGATCACACTAGAGAGCGATATTATACCTATTAGAAAGAGTAGTGTTACGCCATCTAGTATTTTATAGTACGTGGCGCTATTTGGTACCTATACGCAGTGCTACTGGAAGCCCAAAAACTGCTAGAAATATCTGGATATTTTTACGTAACTTTGATACGACAAAAGATACTAGATGCGAAATACAGTGTAATAATGTTCGTGGTTGGTTTTGGTAAGTAAAATTGTGTTAATTGGCCCGCAACCTTTTTTTATTGGTGCCCAGTGGAAATTCTTCATGAACTTGCTTCGCCTCGGGGAAGGGCGAAGGGGTATGGGGAAGGGGGCCGGACTCCTACCGACTAAAACCACTGGAGCAGTCATCTTTGGTACCTAAGGGGGGCTCCAGGTCCTCGTATGATCACACTAGAGCCGCCCACTGGTGCCACGCCTATAGGCACATCTCGGAGAGGGTGACTGGTCGACTGCTCTGATGGAGGGAGCGTGTTCGATCGTAGACCCATGCATCCATCTCTGCCAGGATGTCAAAAGGCGGAAAACGCGCCAGGAGAGCTGCCGCCTCGTAGGATACTATTCGGTATCCTCGGACTAGCCAGCAACCTATCTGTCGAAAAATAGTTATACTGCGCTCACCAACCCGCTTGCCAAGCGTGAGTACTGGCTAATTTACCCCAAAATGCCCACTACTTTTGTGGAAACCTACGAAGGCTTTTGTTCAGAAGTTGACGTGATTTGGCTGGAATGATGGTGATAGTAATAGAAACTTAAAACTAAACTGATGTTTTAGAAGTATAAACCACACGACGGCATGGTTGGTGCAGTGGCTGATACAGACGGCTGCTGCACTCTGGGTCGTGGGTTCGATTCCCGCACGGAATTTTTGTATGATCTGCAGGTAGTTGTTCCGGATCTGGGTGTATTGTGTGTGGAATTTATCTTTGTAAACGCACCCCCGACACAGGAGAAATCCTAGTGTGGGGCAATGGCTTTATAAAACAAAACATGCAGACAACATCCAGGGACTTTAATATGAACTCTAATGTCAGTCATTCTGTTCGACGTTCTGCTGCACACTACTTGTGTGAACCCCGCATCGCTGCCCGCACTCCTGTAACGTCACAGGCGAGGTTGTTGCACCTAAATGGTTAGATAATATTACAAACAAGGTTACCATCAATGACATTTTACATATAGACGCGCCATACATGAACATTATTACACTACAGAACGGCGCGCCGGCCTCCATTAGACCGCGTAATAAAAAATAAAACACAATACTATTTTTTATTTTCAATATCGATTTACGTTACGTATTTATTTATTTATGAAATAAATCGTCTTTATCGCTCACAATAGCAGTATACTTCGTGCATAGTCTATAAATAAAGGATGGCATTATTTTTTCGCAATTTGTTACTGAATTACGCTTAAGATTGACGTCGAGCCACCGCACTGGTCAGTGCGTGACTAAGTGAACTCCGGGCAATGACTTAGCTTTCATGTGACCATCGTAGAGCGCGGGCAACCCATCTACAATTATAAAAACATCTTTGGTTACCATACAGAAAAATCGCTATTCCTCATTCACTAAATCCTCTACCTTCACGTTCAGCGACCGGTGAAACAAGAGGCCCTATTGTAAAGACTACTATCTACAGATACGGAATGAACCACACTAAAAACTACATCCCACCCGTTATAAACTTAACCTTAAGAATCATACCATAACGTCTTCACAACCGCACAAGTAAAATTGTCCTTTAGTATCGCGATACAATATTATTGTACACGCTAAAGAACTTAGAAATATATCTTAATGCTAATGTTATAAGGTGCACAGGGAGTGTAGGTATAACTTTGCTTTTACCAGACACGATGGTTAAGCACTCAATGTACCCTTTATCTTAGATTAAAAATGGGGGACGGGGAAGGCAGATAGGTAGGTGTCGATATTTATCGAAAATCGACGTTTCTGTCCTTTATACAATGGTGTACGAAGGTATTCTTTTAGCGTTAGCACTTAAATCTGAGTATACCATACTTTACGTCTATTTGATTGAAAAAGCTTTGACATTTATTTAATGGAAAGTCATATCGTCAGCTACAGCGGCTCATGTTCAAATACTGTGGCGAATAATGGTTTCGTCAGCCATACACTGAGAGACAAACAGACACACATGCACGCAGTCATACACACACATTTGAGACTAATTTCGTTATTAAATTCTTCTTTTTCTTTGTAATCTTGGCTTGATATCCAATTTTATTCCAAGTTATTTATTTACAACGGGAAGGCACTAGCGCTGATTCAGTGAATTCACATTAATTGTCACAAAATATGTCGATAAAGATCAAAGAAAGACATCTAGCTACATAGGTGAACACCATATTTTGCTGTTTAAATTATATATGTTACAGACAGTTTAATGTAATATATACAATACGTCTTCGCTGGAATTCTCTATACTTTCCTTGCTTTACAGTATTTACCTTAAAGAACGTTTTAAGTTCCTTAATGACCCACATCGAGGTCTCAGAAAAACAATTGAAAACCGTACGACGTTGCCCACATATTTTATAGTATTTTTCATTTTTGAGAACTTTTTTATGAATACGTAAAGATTCATTAGTCTAAACACCGTACGACGTTGCCTTATACTTAACATTGGCGAAATTGTGGAAGATACTCTGCAGAAGCCATAATCTAAGAGAAGAAGGAGAAGAAGACTCACATCGATCAAATATGCAAACTAGTAAAAGAACATTACTTGCCTGTTTAAATATTTGTTCTATTTACCAATGTACTACTTTCTTCTTTTTGTGTATTTTCCATGTGTTTAATATATTTATTTACGATATCCTATATTCATATGGATTATTTATCTTGTATTGTATAAAGTATAGTATATGGTTGTATATGTGGATTATTTATATTGTATTGTATAAAGTATTATATATGGTTGTATATATGTGCATATTATTTAAGTAATTTATGGAATATATACCTCTTCATATCATATCTTGCCGTGTGGTGCCGGCTCAGAATACCACCACTCCATCTCCTCCGGTGGGTGTCGTAAAAGTCGACTAAGGGATTAGCCGGAGGATGGGCAGCAGCGTCCTTCGAGTACCTTAACAGTTCAACTGCGATCGCCAACCCGTCTGCCAAGCTTGGCGATTATGGCAAAACCCCCCAATGAGCCCACAACACATGATCTACCACAACGACCGATATGGGTGGCGGTTGCGGGAGGCCTGTGTCCAGCAGTGGACTTAATTCGGCCGAAATGATTGATACCTCTTCATATTATATTTATTGTTTAGATACGCTATTTGATTATATTAATAAATAAGTACACCACGTCCCCTTTTGTCTTTTTCTATCTTTTTTTTATCCATCCAAAGGTTGTCTGTAAGAAATCGCTAATAGCGATAAGACCGCCCATTGTACAATTACTGTTCTAGTGAAAATGGTGTGCAAAAATGAATATTCTATTCTAATATACACTGAGCAAATACATCCCATATGAGTAGCTTAACTTAACCAGCGTTAGGTGGCCAGTGCTCTGTACTGACACCTAACATAATGCTGAGCTGTTCGCCCCTTTGGCACTGAGGTATAAAATGTAAGACATTAAAGTTGTAATAGTGTTTTGTATGAGCCAATAAACGATTTTTCTTTCTTACTTTCTAATTACTGGGAGATACCACCAATATTCTAAGGACAGAAGTACGAGTTACTAACCAAACTACTAACTAAAAAGACGGGCTTATAAACAAAGTGCGGAACTAAGGACCACTACTGAATTGTATTCGAAGCGTAGAGCAGAGCAAGCAAGAGAGGGGGCCTAAAAGCACTAACCGGTAACCGGGTACTGCGTTATGAAATGAAACCGCACTTATTCATGCCTTTAAACTCCAGCAACAGAAAACGAGGCCAAAACAAATATCATTAGGTTGTTAAGTCTAAGTAACTCAAGTTAAGTCTAAGCAAAATCCTCGTTTCAACTGGAGGTCAACAACTTTACACGAACTTACTATTGACTTTACGAAGCATCTCTGTTGATTTTGTACGTTAGTAACGACTGGGAATTAATTTATTTAGAACGCGGAGAGGGTTCAAGTTTGACTGCGTGATTGACTTTATACTTACTACTGGATATAGCTATTTTGTTATCGTTTCATCATTTCGAACGAATGAAGTCCACTGCTGGACACCGGCCTTCCCCAAAGATCACCACAACGACCGATCTGGGTGTGTTGTGAACTCATTGGGGGGTTTTGCCATAATCGCCACGCTTGGCAGACGGGTTGGCAATCGCAGATGAGTTTTTAATGTACTCGAAGGACGCTTGCTGCCTATACTCCGGCCAATCCCTTAGTCGACTTTTACGCCACCCACGGGAGGAGATGGGGTGGTGGCATTCTGAGCCGGCACCACATGGCATGTTTATGAACTATGTAAATAAAGATAATAAAATAACATCAATGACTTTTCAAAATAAATTTATTATTGGACCATGAGCCTTCGTTGAATATTGCCAAATCCGAAGGCTTTTTCTAACGGGAAGAAATACTCTTGACGTCCTCCAACCTTGGAAAGGCTAAATCGTGTGCACGACTCTTTCCGGCTAAACTTACCACTGTGTTCCATCGGATTTTTTTTATTGATCCAGTGGAAGTACATGATGTACTTCCTCCCTCCCGGGAAAGGACGGAGGGATATGTATGGACTCCTACCAGCTATAACCACTGGAGTGGTCATCTTCGGCTACAAAGGGAGGGTCCAGGCTACAAAGGGAGGCTCCAGGAACTCGAATAATCTCCATCTAGAGCCACCCTTTGATGCCACGCCTTTAGGCACATCTCGGAGGGGATGACTGTAAAGCGGTCGCCCCCTCTAACGGAGGGAACACAACTGTAAAGAGGCCACCTCCCCAGGCACTTCTCGAGGTGATTGCAAAGGCGCTATGCACTGTGCTGTACACACGGCATCCATCCGCCAAGGGAGGTAATACTTGCTCGCACATTCGACGCAGCTGCGGTACGTCGAGATTTGCCAATTGCTCTGGCGGACCTCGTCCTCCTGTCCGGCCTGGTCAAACCTATTCAATTTGATGAACTACAGACATCACCGGTCACCAGTTAATACGCTATATGTTGTTATATTTCGGGTACATACGTAGTGGATGTTACATAATACTCGTATTGCTTAGAATTCTACTCAATATCCAAGCATAATTGTGCGTAAAGACAAACTAGCAGATCAAACAACGTTTACAAAGTACAACAGTAAATAAAGACATATGTAATTCATACTCTAAGCCCCTTACAATTATTACGCTTTGTAAACAGACCAAGGGTCTTGAGTGCCAAACAATAGCGAGGTAGAATAAATGTTGGTCCTTTGTACCGCAAAATACGGCCAATATTGACACTATTGACACTAGAATAGTACGATTTGTTTAGAATGTTGTAAAAATTCCTGGCCGAAATTATTATAAAATTTTCATAACCAGTAAAATCTAAAACATTAATATGTAAATCTTGGTGTTGGACGACAATATTTAATGTCACGTAATGTGACAGAGGAACAAGAATTTGCTTTTCATCAGGGCCAATTCCAACAACGAATGCCTCAGAAGTTTCCAATGATAAAATACGAAACCTATTCTCAGTCGCAAAGTCAAATTTTTTTATTTCAAATAAACCAAATATTGGCAGATATAAAACGGCAGACTTTAAGTTACACGGTTCCAAATAGTTGAATAGTTGGTCTGGTAATCAAAACAACGTACAAAACGGTTAGCGCAGCGAGTAAGCGATTGGCATATTGCAGTATGGGTCGGGTGTTCAAGGCTCTCACGAAACAAATACTTCATCATTCATCATCATTTCGGGCGAATAAAGTCCACTGCTGAACACAGGCCTCCCCCAAATATTGCCACACCGAGCCTCTGGGTGTGTGTACTTATTGGGGCTTTTGCCATAACCGCTACGCTTGGCAGGTGGGTTGGCGATCGCAGTTGAGTTGTTAATACACTCAAAGGACGCTACCGACTATACTCCAGCTAATCCCATAGTCGCATTTCACGACTCCCACGGGATGAGATGAGTTGGTGCTATTCGGAGCCGGCACCAAACGGAACAAACAATTACTCAAATGGCCTATTTCTATTCGTTTATGGTCCTCAAATAGTCCCAAGATATATTTTTTTTAAATATTTGAACGTAAATTACGTTACGTTTGTAAGGTAAAGAAAAAGTGGAACAAAAAGAAGCCAAGCCAGTGTAAGAAACAATACAATGCTGGTCTTTTTATCGCGAAATTATATCAATAGATGACGGCACGGTTGGTGCAATGGCTGATACGGTCAGCTGCATAGCACGGCATGCCAATATTAACGACATTATTCGTCGTGCTTTTGTCGCTGCCGGCGTGCCAGCTGTTTTGGAACCCAATGACTTGGCACGTAACGATGGTAAAAGACCGGACGGTATGTCGTTACTGCCATGGAAGATGGGTAGGCCTCTGGTGTGGGATGCAACTTGTGTCGACACCCTTGCTCCATCCCATCTTCCAAGCACGGCATGCTGTGCTGGCGCTGCCGCTTCTGCAACAGAAGCCCTCAAACGGCGCAAATGCAATAACCTTATTGGCAATTTTTGTTTTGAGCCATTTGGGGTCGAAACGCTTGGGTCATGGGGTCCGAGTGCACGTCAGCTTTTCAAAGATCTAGCTAGACGGCTAGCCTTTTATTTGGCCAAAGAATAAGCATTGCCATTCAACGTGGCAATGCTGCCAGCCTTCTAGGAACATTATCAGCTGACAGCGATGAGGAGGTATACTTTGACGCCTAAGTACATGTTATACTTTTCTATATTTATTATACACATAGTAGTCACGAAAAGAAACGGGCATTTTTAATATAAAAGGACAGCTAAACTAACGTAACGTAACCTAACGTAAGTAGGACATTATATCTTATTCGGTCCTACCCGGGAAATAAAATTACTTTCCCTCATAAACTTCATAACGACATATCCTCCAAAAATATACCTCTGAAACATCGTTAGGGCGGATCTGAACCGAAAATCGTATAAAATCAGGGTTCCCAATCAACGAAAACAATCCAAAGCAGCAATTTTATTCTGTTCATAGTTCATACATATTTCACCTGGTGTAGTATTCGCGGTAATGATGTTGGAATCGAGCCAATTGTATGAAAAATTGCAATTGAGATCCGTGTCGCCGCGTCGGTTTCATTATTACGATGTCCCATTTAGTTTACATTCCGTGGTGTCCGGATTAAAAATAGTATCACTCTATCTCCTCCCATGAATGTCGTAAAAGGTGACTAAGGAACTCGAAGCCAAAGGAATCGGCAGCAGCGTCCAGTCTGTGGAACAGTAGCCATACTGCGCTCACCAGCCCGCCTGCCCAGCGTTGGCTGCCAATACCCCGCGAAATGACGATACAATTGAGGAAATCTTTGGGGTATCTGTTCAGTATTGGACGTTCTTCAGCTAATATGATGACGAAAATTACTCGTTTTAAAACGATTTTGCAGTGGACCTCCATGGGCCACACGTTAACAACATCAATTTTCCAAATGGAAAATTGATGTAGCGAAAGAATGAAACAAATTGTGCGATTGTATTGACATTATCGCGAAAACGGCACACGGAGCAGAAGTGAAAACAAAAAGTGGGAAATAAAAGAAAACAAGGTAAACAACGATTCGTATTTTATATCGGATTTATTGGAGTGCCGATTCATACTTGATTTGTGTTGCCATACCTAAAATACTACGTTTATTAAGGGAAAATCTGTAGTAGTCTGGTGTTAAACAGTTGAAATTTTACGGTGCAAATTCCATACTTCATATTTTTTTAAGTGAAAAGTTCTTTTAGCGCGGTACGCATATTTTTAGATGAGATAAAATCTCTGGACTCACGACACCGTTACGAGACGCAGTTATAGTGTGTGCATATATGCATGTACATATAGCAGACCGCGAACGCGTCTAGATAAATAAAAAGAAATAAGTTTCAACTTTGTCGGCACTCCCGGCGTGCAAACCGATTGTTTTTTTCTCTATTGTTCTCTCTGTGTACGGATTTGTAATTAATACCTCATTTAAACCACATATTATACGTTAGCAATATAAACAAATAATTAGTTATTATCTCGATTCGACTCACTAAATCTAAGTTACTACCATCTCTATCCCGACTAAAGACGGGACACGTTTAAATGGATATATAGTGTGATAAGAGATTATGCAAGGTAGATCATTCATGACGCCATTTAATGTGCAATATCCATCAAATGTGATCTACGCTATATCCACAAATACGATTGCAGAAAACAGTATAATATCTAACGCTAGTACTTAGTAGTATTTAATAGAAATTAGATTAAGAAGAAAAATAATGCAAAGTTTTTAGACAAAGCTTTCCCAACAAAATAGACCCTGAGTCAAATCGAGATATATCACTTACTCCCCTTGCGGTAAAAATCTCAAGTGGTAGTAAGGAGCTCTCAGGATGGCTTAGGGCTGTTCTATGTACTAAGGTTACGTAGGGTGATATTTTATTACCAGATGTCCTTGATATTTTCTGAAGTTTACGCGAATAGCATCCATCGAATTGAAAATAGTTTACGGAAATATATCGCGTTTAATTAATTCATTCTATATACTTACGTACAGCATCTATACGTGCAACGTGCAGCCCTAGCACATACAATACATACTAATGTTAATATGCTCGACGTGTTCGAAACGACGTGAACAAAGTATTCGAAACGTCGAGCATATTAACATTAGTATTTTATTATATATATTTATCGTGCATGCATTTATGTTCCACTATACAAAGTGTTGCTTAATTATGTAGAATGTAGGGTAGAACAATATAATATTGTTTTATTTTATATTTCATATATTTGTATATTAATGACGTAATAATTGTATGTGCTAGGGCTGCACGTTGCACGTATAGATGCTGTACGTAAGTATATAGAATGAATTAATTAAACGCGATATATTTCCGTAAACTATTTTCAATTCGATAGATGTCCTTGAGTTTGGTTAACCATAGTGAAAGATAAAGCATTATAAATGTTAGATCAAGTTTCGCAATTCTTTGTTGTCTAGTGGCAAGTAAGTATATGGTCCTAGGATCCAGGTTTGGTTTTGAAACTCGTGTAATTATATTATAAAAATCCTTGTTTAATCCTGATCGTTATGGATAATTTAAACAATCTGATTGCATTTACTTACCACATACGTCGGCTTGCGTATTTGTAAATGAATGAATGAATGAAATTAATAAATAAAGTAGTGTTTATTGAAAATGTACACATAAATTATTCTTTTTTAACGTCAACATAAGACAGCACACATTTAAGCCCACGCTTTGTAGTCTAGTGGCAAGTAAGTATATGGTCCTAGGATCCAGGTTTGGTTTTGAAACTCGTCTAATATACATTATAAAAATCCTTGTTCACTCCTGATCGTTATGGATAATTTAAACAATCTGATTGTATTTACTTACTACATACATCGGCTCACGTATTTGTAAATGATTAAATTTAATTATATCAATGAAATAGCATTTATTTTAAATAGACATAAAGTTGCCCTTTCCGAACGTCAACATAAAACAGCATACATTTAAGCCTACCTTTCACATCTATCTACAGATGCTAGACAAATCCCCCACTAGATAGATAGGTCTTTTTTTTATTGGTGTCCCGTAAAAATTCTACATGGAACTTCCATCGCCCCAGGGAAGGGCAAAGGGACTCCTACCGGATAAAACCACTGGAGCGGTCATCTTCGGCACCGAAGGGGAGCTCCAGGTCCTCGTAAGATCACACTAGGGCAGATAGATAGACCTGCACTAGATGCACAAATCCTCAAATCCTGCAATCCCCCCACCTGATTGAGAGATGGCTGGTTCTTTTTATCGTGTAGTTAATAGATATCTTGGTGTTAGAGATTTTTAGGCAACCACGTAGGTCTCTGACTTGGAGATCTGGAGGCTGGTTGATCGCAAATTAATTGGATTTTCTATTATTGTAAAATATAGGTAATCATTGATGTGCGCCTTTGTAGACACGCAGTTTTCTTATCAATACTTGTAGATTATATAATTATTGATGATAAAATACACAATTCCTACTAAAATCTGGTAACACCATTACGCGTAGGAAAAATCGAGAATGAATAAAAGATGAGCTTGAGAGGCGACCTGAGACGTCCGATAGCACCCGCGGCTAGGGATTTGATACTATACGACTGGAATTGATTGTTTTATATAAGTAAGGTATTTTCTAGTTTTCTTGAGAAGGGAGAATGAAAATAGTTCATATACTTACATAGATAAAAAGTACAACGTAGAAAGATACAGCAAAATTGGCAGCCTTATCGTCGTATGGCTATTTATCTCTACCAGACATTATTTGGAGGGACAAGACTCGTTAATGAAATAGGATATCACTTTAGAAGTAGCGCAGTTTGCGGATAGACAAAATAATAAATTTTATATTTTTGCTACAAACGATATGTAAATCATGTAATAAATTTTATCATGTGGTGCCAGATACGAAGAGCACCAACCCAGCCTCATTCCGTAAAAGGCGACTATAGGATTAACTGGAGGATGGGCAGCAGCATCCTTCGAGTACATTAACAACTCAACTGCGATTACCAACGCGCATGCCTAGCGTGGCGATTATGGAAAAACCCTCAATAAGCATATAACACACCCAGACTACTACAGTACTAGTCAAATTAAGACTACGTTGACTAAACAGCATCACCCAATAACAGTATAAATTTTTCAGTCCGTGTGGTGTCCGGATTACGAATATAGCACCACTCTATCTCCTCCAGTCGTAAAAGGCGACTAAGGGAATCTAAACCAGAGGGATGGGCAGCAGCGTCCCTTCTATGAAACGGTAACCATACTGCACTCACCAACCAACCCGCCTGCCAAGCGTGGTGAGTATTGCCAAGTTCCCCCCAAAGTGATACAGTTGTGGAAATCTGTGGGGGAGGCTTTTGTTCAGCAGTGGACATATAAACGGCCGATATGATGGTGATATGAATATCAGTATAATTATCATCATCATTTCAGCGTTCAACAGCCTGTTGCTGAAGCCTCTTCTTCAAAGTCAAAGTCAAATATATCAAAGTCAAAGATTTTTATTTCAAATAAACCAATTACTGGCACTTAAGAAACGTTAGAATTTCACGGAGAAGAGCCGACAAGGATACTCGTATAAAATACTTGAGATTACAATATTGAACAAGATATTAAGAACATATACAAAGTGTTTATAACTTTCTCAATACATTGATGAAGAATAAATATAGCAGCTATACAGTAAAAATAGCACTTTAGATGTTTGGTTACCAGGGAAGCCACATGTGCGGAAAAGAGCTAACGCCAAATTTCCCTATCGTCAACAAAGTTTTTAATCATATCTTAGGGTTTATTACGGTATTTTCTTTTAACGTGTGCTTTAAACTTCCCGTATATGAGATCAGTATTTGATTTAGATATCTTGTTGTAAAATCGAATACATTTGTTGGTTTTTGACAATCTAAATGTAGGTACCACAATTTTATATTTAATTCTAGTATTTATACAATGAATCTCGTTCTTTACATTAAATAATTCAGAAATAAATCAAATCCACTGTCGTTTTCACAAATCAATTTAATTTACTGTGTTCAAAATGTATTAACAATGTTCTATTTATTAATTATCATAATTGATATTAATTATATATGCTACATACTAGGCATAATTCACAGTCACACAATATTTCAATGATTATATTTTTATAATATAATTCGATCATATTTGCAAATGTTGTGTACATCTATAATAGGTATACATATAGGAATTTGTTATTGTAATAAGCTATATAAACTTTACATATGTAAACTGTTGATGTGCCTGATGAAATAAATAAATAAATAAAAACATTAGCAGGTTTTTACGGACAAACAATATTTTGAAAATTTTAACGGGCACTATTAGTATATTTTTTTTAAAGATATATTAACTTGCTTCTTATTCTCCTCCCTGCTATGCCATTGTAAACCGCTGTCTTATGCAATTTTCAAGACAACTTCATAGTGGCTTCTGACCATATCGGACGTCTAGTCTACCCACAGTATAATAATACCCATCCATTTTATAATCCATAGTACATGCTGTGAACTTGTAAATCAAGTTTGAGTCTTATATAAACTGCTGTAGGTAAGAAACTGCTTTGCCTTACGCGGGTACCAAGTTGTAAGAACCTTCATCTCACAATAATGTTCGCCTTTATTACGTAGTGATCTTTACGACGATACTACATTGGCAGTTACAGAAAAGAATCCTATTTTATGTGTGAGTAATAATGTGAATTATTATATTTAAAATTTACTAAGAGATATTTTAAGCTAAATTACCTTCATTATATCAGCCAAAGTGCGTCCATTGCTGAACTATGGTCTATAAATTTCCACAAATATATCGTCATTTTGGGGGGAAATCGCCAGTACTTATCTCGCTTGACAGGCAAGTTGGCAAGCGCAGTAGGACTAATCTTCCGCAAAAGCGCGTCGTCGAGGCTGTCTTGCCACTCTTCGGAGCCTGGCTCCAAAGGAGCGAGCGCGTCACATTCCGCCTGACGCAGGTATTCACCGGAAACGGTTGTTTCGGTGCGTACTTGCACAGGATAGGACGCGAGGTCATGGCACAGTGCCATCACTGTGGAGACGATCAGGATACCGCACAGCACACGCTCGGAGAGTGCCCTGCGTGGACTGCCGAGCGGCGGATTGTGTTGTGTGCACATTGGGGGTTATTGCCATAATCGCCACGCTTGGCAGACGGATTGGCGATCGCAGTTGAATTATAAATGTACTCAAAGGACGCTGCTGCCCATCCTTCGGCTAATCCCATAGTCGCCTTTTACGACACCCACGGGATGAGATGGGGTGGTGGTATTCTTAGCCGGCACCTCACGGCAATTTACCTATATACCTATGGGTATATAAATATAATCTTCTCGTAAATAAAAAGATGTTTCAATCAAGTAGAGCAGAACGGAGAACCCATGGTAGTCCTATGGATTCTCCGCCCATCCTAAAATAACTACAATTTCACAGTTTGCTGACGTTAAAAGCTTTAAACCATCAAACCACTTACATTTGTAAATTGATATACTACCGCATATTTTTCTAGAGGTAGGCGTAGTAGACCTTCCAATCTACTCAAAATAACAAGGACCATTCAAAAACAGCCGAATCGCTAAATCCTTTTAGTGATATTGAAATTTCAGACGCTTGAAAAGTTTTCATCGTTTCAGACTCGGCATGATGCTCTCAAAAGCTTGAAACTTCAGATTATAGTAATAACTTTGCGGGTAGTTGGAAATTCGGAACGTACTCACGAGTTTGAATATAGGTAAGTGGAGTTTAAATTAGGAATAAAATAGAATGATAGAACCGCTATTGAATTTAAATTTGGAATACTAGAAACGTTGTAACTATTCAGTTTCGTTATGGCTGCGAAAAACTGAGCTCTGTGGAACTCTGTGGTTCCGGCAAAGATTGACCAAATGATTATGAAGAGGATGGGTAGCATCGTTTTTAACGTCGAATACATATGTAAGACGATTTGTAAATAGAGATACGGTTTAACAGTTCCTTAAATCTGGTGGAAGTGAATTCCAGAATCTAACCGCATGTACAGAAAAGGAGTAGGGATGGGAATTTGAGGGTGGTTCTAAGACGAGACCTGCATCGCATTGCATCAGTTTGATGAGCGTATAGGTACTGCAATCAACAATCTATTTACCTAGCGTGTTTGTTATGGCAACGAGCCTTTAACCGATCATTGTAGCAGTTGTAGGGAGCCCAGAGTTAACAGTGAACGTTTACGGATTGAAGAAGCACTCTCATCCATGACCAATATAAATGTGTCGTGGAGTACGATAATTGACCGATGTAAGTTTCTAATGTTTTAGTAGTAGGGGTAAACGCCTTGTCGTCATTGTGATATGGCAGCACGTGGGGCAGAGTCGTGTTGGGGGAAGTTTGTGTAAGCGGGCTCATTCTTGTGCGAGCAGGCATCCAATACACTTCTCCGACATGAAACTATCGGTTTGACCTGAATAAGAAAATAAGCGATTTGAACAAAGTGAATTATTGTAAAAGTGAAATACGAACTGATTTTCTGTGGAACTGAGTTTTATTGAAATCCTGCGATATGATCCCTATAGCCCACCGACTCAAGACGATGACGGCTCTATCACTCAGCCATCGGTGACGCCAACATATGTATAATAGAAGCATACAAGATCAGCCCATTACTGTCCCACTGCTGGACACGGGCCTTTTCTCGCTATGAGAAATAGGCTTTAGTCCAACACAGAACATTTTGGAGCCCTCTCAGGTATGCAGGCATTCTCACGATGTTTCCCGTGACCGTCGCCGCAAGTCATAATCAAATTCTGATCCAGCATGAAACTAAAATGTCAGAGATGCGGGCTGTTTTCGAACTCAGACCCTCCTGTATGGAAGCCAAGCGTTCAACGACTACGCTATAAATGCTTTAAAAATCATATGTGGGGTGTGGTGCCGGCTTAGACCACCACTACCCCATATCATCCCGTGGGTGGATTACCCGGAGGATGGGCAGCAGCATCCTTCGAGTACATTTATAACTCAACTGCGATCGCCAACCCGCCTGCCAAGCGTGGCGATTATGGCAAAACCCCCCAATAGGTCCACAATACAAAATCATACCGGTCGTTGTGGCAATCTTTGGGGGAGGCTTCTGTCTATCAGTGGACGTGTTTCGCCTGAAATGATATACGGAATAAACCTTGGAAAGCGATCTATCCACGATCAATATGATTGTTGTAAACGCGCTGTAAGCACACCGACACACGTACACACCAGCCCGTAAATTAATTGCGTAAGTATGACCACATTTCTTCCTACCGATCTAAGCTTAAATGGCTACCTGTCCGTCAGAGGAGAGCCGTTAGATCACTCTGTTTACTTTTCACTATTATAAACGATCCTTGTGCTCTTAATTATCTTAAAATTTTCTTTCAAGTTTTAGGTGGATCTCACAGTCATGACCTTCGGGCTTCTGAAAATTTAATTCTTAACATTCCATCCCACCATACAGGGTTTATGTCCAAATCCTTCGCTGTTTCAACAATAAAACTCTGGAATGCGCTCCCTCTTGATATAAAGAAAGCTCCAAATAAATTCGCGTTTAAACGTAAAGTGCGTCAATACTTCCTGAAATTGTTACAATCCTAATCAGTTTTGTCTTCGTCATTAGAGTTAATATTTATATTAGATATTTATATGTATTCTATTTAACTATTTATAATTATGTAATATAATATAGTATCTATTTTTATATTAGTATATGTATGTATTCCTATTTTTAATTCAGTCTTTTTTAACATTCAATATAGCTTTGCTTTTATACTTCTTTCGCAGTGTTTGTTTAACCCAAAGGTTGACTGGTAGAGAATGCCTCATGGCATTAAGTCCGCCTTATGTATACTCAATGTACATAAAAGTTTAAATAAATAAATAAATAAATGCCCCATAATAAAACATGGAGTTCCAAACGATCACTACAATGAGCAGTCAGAGGGGAAATATTGCCGTAATCACCATGATTGGCAGGCGGGTTGGTAATTGCAGTACAGTTTTAATTAACAAAGTCGAGGATGCTGTCAATCCTCTTCATATCCACCCTTAGTCGTCTTTTACGACACCCATGGGGGAAGAGATTGCCAAGAATCGGCAATGTCGAGAACTACACGCAAAGCTGATAAACGTTTACCTCAAATTATATAAATCTAGTTCAGAGACTAGGCACCCGTGTACCCCAATTAAATTAAACCTTTTTAACCAGAATCGCGCCACGAATGTTAACTATCTTAATAATTGAATAATCACGAGCTTAACTTCGTCTGGATTCGAAATTCCTTCGGCTATGGTATATGTTGTAAAAAAATCGCTTTTTTGATTTATTTATTTATTTATTTATTATATTCTTTATTGTACACCAGTTATTCAAAATACAATAAAAGTATCACTAGATTATAGAGTACAATGGGCGGCCTTATCGCACACGGCAATTTCTTCCAGGCAACCTTAGGATGGAGAAACAAAATTACTACACAAGATGCGGGGTAGTCTCTGGTGCACACAAATACATATCTATATACTTGAATAATACTATATAAAATATATAAATAATGAAAATCATATATACATAACATACATAATTATATACATACATGGTAATATATATACATAATATATTAACAAAAAAAGTTAATCCGACTTAGGACAACTGATAACACAGATGTAATGTGACATATAAGCAAGGTAAATGTGAAAAATAACAAAAATATATAATTACGGTGACATGTAATGTTCCCTCACCAGTCGCTTGAACACTGGTAGCGACTGAGCCCGTCTAATTGAAATTGGCAATGCATTCCACAAACGAGCGGCCTGAACCGTGAAGGATTTGTCAATAAAATTTGTAGAATGCATGGGTATTTTAAGCCTTAGGTTTTCTGATGATCTTAGGGTACGCGAATGAGTATCACCAAGGAACTCGAAACGTTTTTTAAGATAGGAGGGAGTAGCAGGAATGAATAGTACACTGTAAAGTAGCGAAAGAATGTGTGTATTCCGACGAAGACGAATAGGTAACCACTTGAGCATAGTGCGGAATTCTGAAACGTGATCATATTTTCTTAAACCAAATATGAATCTAATACAAAAGTTTTGAAGTCGCTCAAGCTTATCAAGTTGTTCCTCTGTAAGATCAAGATAGCTGGCATCAGCATAATCGAGGATCGGAAGGAGAAGGGATTAATGAATTTGATAATAAAAATCCATATTGAATTATGAGTTTTTCGTATAACTATTCGTATTCCAAATGGCTGATTTATCAGCGAAGAATGGGCTTTCCCCGTAAGTTTCGTTAGAGCTGACTAAGGTTTTGATATCCATACAGATCAACAACATTTGTATGATCTAAAAGTAATTGTTTCATTTTCGAAAATTCTCCAATTAGAGCCGTCCGTTAATGCCACGCGCTTAGGTGCATCTTGCAGGAGATAACTGTAAAGCGATCACTCTCTTTAGCGGAAGGAAGCCCACTGTAAAAGGCCGAAGGAAGGACGTAAAGGATCCCTTCGCAGCCTGCCTGTGCGCTGTATTGCGCACACGGTGGCATGTGACCACGTGCACACCACTGTCTTATCGGAGGTTACTGGTATGAGCACGCCTGCAACCCGTGAAGCCTCCCATCGTATAACGACGACCGGGGCTCCGGAATATTGAACATGGGTGCCGAGGCGGTTGTTACCCCAGCGCTGTGTTCTCTTTCTCGGGGCAGGCTTGACCCTCTCCCGATCCGGCTCTGTGGTCTCCTTCTGAAGCAGGACGCTCTCACAGAAGGAGACCACAGCACCCTAATTCTCTCTCAATTTCTACTCTAAGATATGAGGCACGCGCCTTTTGAAGCCAGGCACCGAAGAGCAGCATGACGCCCTTGATGACATGCTTTTTCACTTACTGCGGCAGCATGAGCCCCTCACACCTCGGCTCGAGTGCACACTGCCAAACCTGGCGTCTTAAATTTCCGAGCCCCTTTGAAAGCGGTTTCCCCATCGCTCTGGTGGATCCCGATAGTATATTGGGTGATACACCGATGCTTTCATCTCCATCAGAATATCGAAATGCGGAAAGCACACCAACAGAATTGGTTGTTCAAAGGATACAGTTCAGTATCCTCGTGTGAGCCCTATAGCTATTCTTCACTGCAGACCAAACTTCTTCGTTCTGCAGCGCTGGACGTCCGAAAATCAAGATGACCAAACAGGCACCCCATAGAGAACCACGGGCATTGGGCAGCAGCCGGAGCAAGGCAACCACTACCTCTCGACCATCGTGAGACAAGGAGATCCTCGATGTGCTCCTCGAAACCTCATTGGCTGCCCAGGTTGAACCCTATATACTTCAGGTGTATCAGCCAGATGGCCAGATCGTTTTTTCATTGGCCAACCTTAGTCGATTGAGGGACTTCCGTCGTTCCATCTGGCCTCATCATCATTGCCTTAGCCAGTGGCCTGCAATGATACGAGAGGAGGAATAGTTCACATTTGTTAGAAGGCAAACAATCATGTAATAGTCTCTCTCGCTTACTAATTGTGTCATACACTGCCGTCTTGTTAAAACAATCTGCAAGGACTCAGATTTATACATCTTATAAAATATACGTCAAAACTAAGGAGGACCTGAAACTTGGCATGTAACTTATTATTCCTGAGAACTTTACTGTTTATTTTGTCTTTGGCTAGTTGGAAGCAATGACAGGTACCACGTCTTTGTTATAAAACTTGAGTTATGTTTATCAGAATTTTGTCTTATTCAAAATTCAGACATGAAAAATTCAAGTTTGTTTCTTGGAAAAGAGATCACTCTATTGTAAAAGGAAACTAAGGAATAATGGGCAGCAGAATACACTTCCAACAATATTAGATTAAAATTATCTACAAGGCCATTTTACTTCAAGGGCAAGTAAAATGACCTTGTCCTTGAAGCTGGGAAAAGACCGAGTTCGACGTCGCTAAGGTTATCTAACCCGTAAAGAGAGTAACATATTATTAGAAAAGGTTTTAAAAAAGGCTATGTTCATTGCATTTCTCTCCGATCACGAGTTGATCCTCTGCAAGGAGGAATCTGGTCTTTTGATAGGCGTACGTGGAAATATGGGTCTAACACTCAGACGTTCTGTAATAAATGTTAATCTAAAATGTGACACTAATCAAAAATTGTCCCTGGTGTGACAGTCTATTCGATGAGATGGAAGCTACGGTATGTTGCAATTGATGTTATATGGACTGAAATTAATAGAATAAATGGAAATAACGGCGTCTGCCTTTCAACATTTTATTAAAATTATTTGACAGATTGTGATTGGCCACTCACAAGATATGCCCACTAAATGCCCACCAATATAGGTGACATGGAGCAACACTAGCGTGAGTGGCTCGGGGTGTCGAGAAGTATGGCACCCTTTTCACCATCACGTGTCTCTCAGACTCGGAGCGGGTTTCCCTGTTATTACACCATTAGACACTTCCACACCTGAGCATATATATTTGACGGCCCCCCTCTGATCTACCAACTCTAAGGCAAACCAGAGTCACGAGTCCTGCGGGCAATTAGGATATCCACTCCAGCCAGCCAATAAAGGCAAACCGGAAACGAGGCCCTGACCGACTTACTGGGGCATTTGGGTAAGTAGTGTCGCCACTCACATATAGCTCGCCATAAGCTGCCATGTGATTGGTAAGCTTTGTAATAGATCTCCATTAGATATACTTACTGTTGCATGAAAATAGTGAGAAAGCTGGTCCCTATGTGATTTCGTTTTACCCATGGCAAGACAACGACGTTTTATTACATTACAAACAGACACATCAATTTTATTGATTTGTATAGATCACATTTTTGGATAGTGTACTTACATTTTATAATAATTACATAATAAGAGTAACTGTAAAGACTTCGTCTGGATGTTCATCATCATATTAGCCAAACTGTGTCGTAATTTTGGAGGAATTTGCAAGTACTCACTACGCTCGGCAAATGGGTTACTGAGAGCAGAATGGCTGCTATTCCACACAGGGGACGCTGCTGTGTATGCTTCTGGTTTAGAATCTTAGATGTTTGTACACAAAAAAAAAACTAACTAGTGTTAACATAGTATCCATCTATCCAACACGCATTGAATGCATTTACCGATCGCTGATCGATCTTGAACCCACAACTATTAACAGTCTTTCATAGATGGCGCTATTAGTAGGTAGTTACTGCTTTCACGAACAACTATTTCGACATGCGTTGTATTTATTATTTCTTTTAGACTATATCGGGCTATATATATATATATCGTATATCGGGCTTGCCCTGTTATTGAACCCTAGCACGCCACTGAACGCTGTGAGTTGTTAGTGAAATAGAGCATAAATTAGTTAGTCTCTGGCTCAAAGGAAGCAACAATCGTTACCTCTTTGTTATAGAGTAAGTTTTTAAAAGTTGTAAATGAGTGAAACTATTAGTGAGTTCAAACTTTTATGTTTGTTGGAAAGTTGGAGATATTGGTAGTAGTATATTTTGTTAGAGAGCAGTTTGTGAGGAAACTGATTGCAAAAAGATATTAACTATAAAACTGTAGCTAGAAATTGGTGCTCTTATTTATTTATTTATTTTTGTTGTTTCGACTAATTCCGTGTAATATGGAAAACTAAACCAAAGAACAAGTGAGAATCGACTTATAAAATTCGTTCATTTTTCAGGCTAAATTACAGTTTTTTTTATTTTATTTTAATAATTATGGTAAATCATCAGCGTCATCATTTCGGCCGAATGAAGTCCACTGCTGGACACAGGCTTCCCCGAAAGATCACCACAACCACCAATATGGATGTGTTGTGGGTTTTGCCATAATCGCCACGCTTGGCAGGCGGGTTGGCGATCGCAGTTGACTTGTTAATGTACTCGAAGGACGCTGCTGCCCATCCTCCGGCTAATCCCTTAGTCGACTTTTACGACACCCATGGGAGGAGATGGGGTGGTGGCATTCTGAGCCGGTACCACACGGCAATGTATGTATGGTAAATATCATAACATAATTATACATAAATTTAACATGCATAAATACTCAGATGCGGATAAACTACCTTCCTGTAGGTCTTACAAATGGCTCTTTTGTAATCATACGAGTGACTGGAGCCCCCCTTAGGTGCCGAAGATGACCACCCCGGTGGTTTTAGCCGGTAGGAGTCCGGCATGCCCCTTCGTCTTTTCTCAGGACGGAGGAAATTCATGGAGAATTTCCACTGGGTCCAATAAAAAAATGGCAGTGGTCGTGGACCGTGACAACTCCCATAACGAGCGATCCCCAGGAAGACGGCGGTGCACATGTGGTCACATGCTGTCGTACGCATAGCACAGTGCACAGCGAGGCTTCAAGGGGATGCTTTACGATCACCCCGAAATATGCCACAGTCATAGTTGCTTTCCCTTTGCTAGAGGCCCCCTCTAGCCTCTAGCCTCTAGCCCGCTATACAGTCATCACCTCCAAGATTTTCCTAAACCACTAATGGAGATTTTTCGAGTTCCTAGCCCCCTGCGCTACCCAATGACCGCTGCGGTGGCTCTAGCCAGTAAGATTTCGGCTTCCTCCACCCTCCTCCAGAGTGCAGGAAGTAGGTGATGTATTTCAAACTGGCAGCTAATAAAAAAATAAAGCCTTACAAACGTGCGTTCCGTGCGGGAATCGAGACTGCGACACAAAGCGCAGGTGTCTGCCACACAAAGCAAGGCCTAATGGTGCAAAAAGTAACTTTCGGACCCCATCTCTGTCTTACACTGGCTTTCATGATATGAAGGATACAAACAACTTTTGTAATTTGTTTTTAAATCATTGCATCATCTCATCTTATCATCATCATTTCATCCAAATAGAGTCCTCTTCTGGACTCAGGCCTCCCCAAAGATCACCACAATGACACTTCTGGGTGTGTTGTGAACTCATTGAGAAGTTTTGAGGCAGGTGGGTTGGCGATCGTAGTTGAGTTGTTAATGCGCTCGAAGGATGCTACAGCCCATCCTCCGACTAATCTCATAGTCGACTTTTACGACACCCACGGGATGAGATGGGTTGGTGCTATTGGTAGCCGGCACCACACGGCAAAATTGCATCATCTGTATATAGTATATACAGTATCATCATCATCATCAAATTAACTGGTAGACGTTCACTCCTATACAAGTATACATAAGCCTCCTAATGACCGCTACGTTGATCACTCAAATTATTTCAATGGTTTTTTTAAATAAGAAAAGTACCTCATTTCTAACTAAACATGATTTCAAACTTCTTTTGACAAAATCATTCCAGCTTAGTATGTTCTATAACTATGCCAAATTGTAAGTTGATAACTTCAGCTGTTTCCGAAATATTTTACTGTAAAAGACAGACATACATCAAAGACCCAATAACGTTTAAATTTTTTGGTACCGAGCCCAAAACCTTCAAAAGGAAAACTTAGCATTTCTTCGGCAAATTAAATAGGTTGAAAAAACCAAGACGATTTATTTAATCATTCTACCTTCAAGTTAATGGATAGTCGTTCCTAAATTCCGGATTTTTAAGGAAAACCTTGGTATTCGAACCGGGTAATTGTCTGAACTCGTCACTATACGTCGACTACCCGACTTAATGCTTGTACGTAATCTCTCGTAAGGAAATGACAGACACAGGTGGCTCCGTCGCCAACTGCTAATAGCTTTTAGACAGCTAGCTGTCCTATAGGGATGGACAAAGTCGATAGAAATTTTCTATGCGGAAAATAAAATAAAAATTGTTCCGTGATATGGCAATAAAAATAAAAGCATGTTGGGTAAAATAAAATCAGTGCTGATTGCCGGTATCATAACTGCTATTGAGCAATAATATATTTTTATTTATACACTGCATATATATTATTATTTTATTTTCACGGTGAACCTAGAGCTGCTACGATTGCACAGCAACCGTAGTCGTAGCCCGAATGTCGATGTTATTGTAGACACTGCGTAGTAATTCTATATGCTACGGCTACACGGCACACTCAATGGCTTGAGAATATTTCTTTTGTGTAGTATAAAATTTTGTAATAAAAAAATATTAAAATCTTTAAATCATTCACTATGGCCGTGTCGTTCTTGGTGAAAAACTTAAGTGTTTTATAAATATGTCTAACGGAATAAGTAAAAAATAGGCAGCAGTGACTGCTTTGTTGGTTTAGGTGGTTCTTGCTCCGCTTGACCAGGTGTCCATTCAGATGAATATAATTCTGATTTACTAGATATTGAATAGAGCTGTTGTGTGCAGTGTTTGCAGCTAACCGAAGCCGATCTGTCAGTAACAAACGACGTGGATAATCAGTGAATATGTTTGAATTGAATGGGTATATTACAGTTACTTTAAAACCCATCTTTATATTTGAAGTGGTCATAGCTTCTGGAAGAGCTTTTGCTACAAGGACACTGCCTTTGGGCAGATAGTAACAACTTCAATAGCCAAATGTGGTGATTAAGGAAATATTCCTTAAAAATATTATACGATTTACATTTCAAAATATCAGCATAAAATATAATAATGTTCTTTGTCACACTTATAAGTTACTTATCTCCTCTATGCATTACAAGAGTTAAGTTTTGTAAATTAAGCTGCAACAAGCAGTAATTGATGGCTTATTATTAGTGCTTCATTGTGAACTTTAACTTGATATGTTAGCTTAATTTATTACAGAGTAAAGACTATGTTGACATATCATATTAAAGATTGCATCCAGTCCTAAATAAGAATAAGTTATCAGAATATATTTGATTGAATTAGAAAATAAAAACTGAAATTGAGGAAGATCGACATGTGACATACCGCGAAATTGAGGCAACTTTAGACATTGGCATGAGTCAAATACAAATAATCTTGCATGAACAATTAGGTGTAAAAAAGTTGTTTTCCCGATGGATACCGCATTTGCTATGTGAAGAGCAAAAAGCGGCTCGCGTTACTTGGTGCGTCAGAACTCTCGAAAGATTCCACGCAGGATCCTCAAATGCTGTATACAACATCGTATCAGGTGACGAATCCTGGATATATGCGTACGAACCCGAAACAAAAACCAGTCACGAGTTTGGGTGTTCGAAAATGAGTTACAGCCAACAAAAATTGTTCGTTCACGGAGTGTTGCAAAAAAAATGGTGGCCACGTTTGTCTCCAAAACCGGCCATGTTACGACTATTCCTCTTGAGGGACAAAGAACGGTTAATGCAGAATGGTATGCTAGCATTTGTTCGCCACAGGTCATTTCTGAACTCCGTAGAGAGAACTGCAACCGCCGCATCATCCTCCATCACGACAATGCGAGTTCTCACACCGCGCACAGAACAAAAGAGTTTTTAGAGCAAGAAAACAGAATTATTAGACCATCCGCCGTACAGCCCCGACCTAAGCCCTAATGATTTCTATACTTTCCCTAAAATAAAGAATAAATTGCGTGGACAGAGATTTTCATCACCTAAAGAAGCTGTGGACGCCTACAAAACGGCCATTTTGGAGACCCCAACTTCCGAATGGAATGGTTGCTTCAATGATTGGTTCCATCGTATGGAAAAATGTGTCAAATTTCGCGGAGAATACTTCGAAAAGCAATAAATACATTTTTAAATAGTAATGTTGTGTCACTTCCTTGATTCCCGAAATTTTCAATGCCGCCCTCGTATTAGTGATGACGTGTGCGATCTAATGCTAAAAGGAGAACACCTGGCCCCCAGCCAGAGGTAAGTAGAAGGACACCGTGGGGTTGTAGCCGGAAAGAGTTTGTTTTTGAGTGAAAACTTCTTTTAGCGCGGTACGCATATTTTTAGATGAGATAACATTTCTGGACTCGCGACACCGTTACGAGACGCAGCTATAGTGTGTGCATATATGCATGTACATACAGCAGACCGCGAACGCGTCTAGATAAATAAAAATAAATAAGTTTTCACTTCTGTCGGCACTCCCGGAGTGCAACCCGTACTTTTTTGTTGTTTTTTTTTGTTGCTGCTCATCCTCTTGATATCATCTCCTAACCACCTTTTACGACACTCATATATGGAAAGGGGTGGTCTATACTCTATTGGCAACCACACGGAACTAAAGTGACAAAATAAACCAAAACGACTTAATAATGTTGTAACTAATACGTGGAACGAATAACGTATTTATAAACAGTTCACATTTTTTTTTTTTTTTTGGGAAAGTGCGAATGGGCGTGGCCCCACCATCTCCTCGTGGGTCGCTCTGTGTGGGCATTTAGATTCCCCACTCTGCACGCCCTAAACAGTACACCTAGTACGAGTTTCTTTGCACAATTGAAACGTAATAATAAGCTTCACGTTTACGGCGTTTGGCGCTATAATTGAGCCCGCTCCAAACTCTTCACCCAATTGGAGCACCGAACGCGGTAAACGTGTAGTTTACTGTTATGTACGTTGCAGTTGTGAAAAGAATCTCGTACTAGGGATACAGAATATATTATCTGTTCGGTTGGCGCATCAGCTAAGCTGTATGTAATGACTTAATAGACTACGGATTGCGGTTTCGATTCCCGTGAGAAAAATATTTGTACGGCCTACCGCTAGTTCTTTTGGGTCTGGACGTTTGTACATGTGAAATTATGTCCGTAAACTGCAACCACGACATAGGAGAAATACTAGTGTCTTCATATTGCGATACCTCAATCGTGGTAAAAAAAAAACATTTTAGACGCAATCCTTCTCATTTCGATAAAATATCCGCCTACCATCTTCCTTAAATAACTATCGACATGTCCCTTCTCTAAGTGAGATGACATACAGTAATGGCCGCTTGCACCATCTGCTACCAACATTACAACGTGGTTGTCTTTATAGCGGAATTGGTACATGTGATATTTTAATTAGATCACGCGATTATGACCCTTATTTTTTGGTGCATAAGACAGGGGTTGGGGTAAAATTAATGATCTCAAGTGTTGAACTTAAGTGGTGCAGGTGTACTGAAGTTTTTATAGTTTGTTGTAGTACAGATCCATTAGGTTTCAGAAAATGGGTTAGTAAGTGCTGTATAGCCGTACAGCTCTTAGAGTTTTACATTTTTATATAGTTTTTAGGGTTTCATAGCATCATCATCTCGGCCGAATAAAGTCCACTGCTGGAAACAGACCGCTACTAAAGATTGCCACAGCGACCCGATCAGGGTGTGTTGTGTGCGTATAGGGGTGTTTTGCCATGCTCTAGTGTGATCTTACGAAAACCTGGAGCCCAACTTTGGTGCCAAAGATATCCCCTATGCGAAGGTAGGAGTCCAGCATATCCCTTCACCCTTCCCCGAGGCGGAGGAAGTTCACGGAGAATTTCCACTGGAGACCAATAAAAAAGCAGCTTTTTGCCATAAACCTATTTTACAGGTACCTATCTGCTTTCAATTCTAAGGCTCGTGTCTTGATCATAAATCAAAACAACAACATTGCCGTCAACATCGCATCAATTTAATGTTAATTCTGAAATATTACGTAGGGTTCATATTTGATAAATGCAATCTAGACTTGGTTTTTAATTGTGTTTTGAAACTCGTCCTGCAATACGAACCTCATTCTATCCGATAAAAATATTTCCTTACCAAAATGTCTTCGCTATAGCATGAATTGCAATAAAATATGGTAATACCCACATAGCGGCAATCAGAGTTAAGCAAGACAATTGTTATAGAATAGATATCGACATAAAACAAACAAGTACAGAAGGTCCATATCGACGATGCACTACTAAATGCAAAAATATGGTTTTAAAGGAGGTGTAAGGATTAAGAATATAGCACTCTCCTCCCGTGGATGTCATAAAAGGCGACTAAGAGACTCTAGACTAGAGTGATGGGCAGCAGTGATACAGTCGGCTGCTGCGCCCCGGGTCGTGTGTTCGATTCCCGCACGGAACAAATATTTGTATAATCTGCTGGTAGTTGTTCCGGGTCTGGGTGTATTGTATGTGGAATTCATGTCTGTAAACGCACTCACGACACAGGAGAAACCAAAGTATGGAGCAACGTTAAAAAAAAATGGAACAGCATCCATACTGCGCTCACCGACCTGTCTGCCAAGCGTGGTGAGTACTGGCAAATCCCCCCGAAATAACGACATATATATGGAAATTTATGGATGACGCCTTTGTTCAGCAGTGGACGTCCTTTGGGTGATACGATGAAATAAACAGTTATTTACTTTAGATTACCTGTACTGAACAATAAACAGTAAAGTTTGATCATGCATTTGATAGTTTCAGTAATTTCATCTTTTCAAGTGTATTCTGTACTGTATTTGGTAGTCAAAGTAAGAAGTTACAGACTGGAAAAACCATTTATCATAGATAATTTCAGCCAAATGACGTCCACTGCTGGACATAGGCGTCTCCCAATAAATAAACGTGTGTCGTTTACTCTCATTAAGTGGTTTTGCCATAATCGCCACGCTTGGTGGGCTAGTGATCGTAGTTGAGCTGTAAATGTACTTGAAACGACGCTGCTTCCCATCTTCCAGCTCATCTCGTAGTCACCTTTAACAACACCCATGGGATGAGATGGGTTGGTGCTATTCACAGCCGGCAGTGGCACTAATGTAATGTCAATTGCACCGAGCTTTTTTGTCGTCATATTTTATTGAGGATATGAAGATCATCGCGACAGTATGTTTCATCGCTGCACGTAATCGTACTCCAAAGTTATTTTTTATACGATTGATAATTGACGACCACGAACAAATCGCCAATCGAATAAACAATTGTCGATTTATTCGATTGAATTTTTCCGTTACAATTGTCCATCGCTACTTTACAACATTGATTTTTTTAACGATGCAAAACATAGTAATGTTTTCACGATCATTACACATTTTAGCTTGTCAACTTAGTCATCCTGCGATCACGAACCCTGCAAAGTGTTCTAAACATCAGGAAAAACAAAAATCTATAATATACGCGATGTAGTCCGCTTAAGTGTTTTATAATGATGCAAAACATACATAGTAAGGCACATAATTTCTCCTGTCTCCGTACGATTTCAGAGAAACTTCCTCCCGCGCACGCTCAAGTTGTGGAATCAGCTCCCTACCGAGGTTTTTTTTACCCAAAGAGCATGGGGCTCTTAAAAAAGGACGTGAAAACATTTATACTGGGTTGGCAACGTGCGAGTGAGACCTTTGGTGTTGCAAGCTATCATAGGTTGTCGCGGAGTGCCTCCCTCCGTGTTTGCTTCCCAGTTAGCTCAACTAGGAGGCCCATCTCCACGGCAGCAAGTAACGGAGTTCAGTTGATGTGATCAATGAAACCTATCACAATATATAAGCTAGTTAAAAGTGAGAAATTGTTATATTGCAGGCAGACTGTTTGCGTTCAGAATCGAATGTAATGTGTTAATGATCAAAATATGAAGAGCTCTACTTGACATACTCAATTAGAATTTTGATTTGAATAAAGAATGAATCATGAGGTGGACAGTGATGGAGATAAAAGGTATGAAGTCATGAAAGAGGTTGATTGAAATGAAGATGAAGGATGACTTCGTCACAAGGTTACGGTGACCATCAGGCGCGCCGTACGCTTGATTGCTACATTAGTTGCATAAAAACCTTTAAAAGTGACGTCCGTAAACATCCGGGCATTCACGACCTTTTTTGATGGTAGTGCTAACAGTTAGCCTTCTGCACACTTTTTCGTGGTTTGAAGCGGGAGTTATAAAGATGATCTCTCGAGTACCCAGGAGGGTGTATATATAGCGTCTTTGGATGTACCCTAATACGAGTTGTCGATGTTCAACCGAGTGGAAAGTGATGTGATTTGGAAGCGAAATACCTGTGTTTGGGTTAATTTCTATTATTGATGTTCATCTATATATCTATCTCACCATTTCAGCCGAAAAGGGTCCACAGAAGCCATAGTGCGACCAATTTATCGAGATTTTATAATGTTGTCTTTGTTGCTACCTGTTGTATAAAAATATTTAAAAGTTGTGCCGTGTGGTGCCAGCTAAGAATACCACCACTACATCTCATCCCGTGGGTGTCCAAAAGAATTGGCCGGAGGATGGGCAGTAGTGTCCTTTGAGTACATTTAAACACAATTTTAATCGCCAACCCGTCTGCCAAGCGTGATGTTTATGGCAAAACACACAACACAAACCTATACCGGTCGTTGTGGCAATTTTTGAAGGAGGGTTCTGTCCAGCAGTGTACATTTTTCGGTTGAAATGATGATGATGATTTTAAAGTTAACTAAGGGTTAGGGTAAGGGTTAGGGTTAGGGTAGGTAGCCTGCTTCTTAATTGAGTTCCCCAAAGATTGTCACAGCGACCGGTCTCTATATATGTATGTAGTGTGCCCGTCGGGGAGTTTTCGCTACGCTTGGCAGGCGATTTACCGATCGCAGTTGGGTTGTAAATTTTATCGAAGTTTGTTTGGCTTCTCGCATACATTTCTGGGAAATGTGGTTGCTTAACCGGTCATTTCTGGCGAAGCAAACAGAGGCCTCCAGCCAGACAATAGCTATGTATGGCGTCAAATTTATATAGGCTATACTTTTGTGCACTATTTCGGAGACTCGTTCACACAAAGCTATATATATCTAGCTGAGTTTTACACATTGCTCGATACAATGCGAGATCAGGTTATACCTGAAATGTATAGTTTGATATATAGCCGTGCTTACGTACCATAGACGCAGTAGTAGATTTCGCTGATAAAACCATAATCACTACGCTTGGTAGGCAGATGGGTGACCGCAGTATGCTGTAGCACACGGGAGCATGTTGCTGCCGAAGATTTAAATGGTTAGATAGTATAGAATGTAGATATAAACCAACTAAAATATGGGATTTGATAAATAGTTTAGCTGATAATAAATTTAGAGAAACATGTGCTCCATCAAAACTTATAACACTTAATGAAACAATAACAGATCCAAAAATGATATGCGACTGCTTCAATAACTTCTTCTCCACTATCGGCTCAGTTCTAGCAAACAAAATTCCATCAAAATATCATCATAATTTAACTTACACGCTGCCAAAGCAACAAATACAAGCGAGCCCAAGTAGTTTAGCACTGCTCACTGCTGTTACAAAGGATGAAATTTCTAAACTCATCGACAATCTAAACCCACATACAGCTGTAGGTATCGATGGCATTAATACTAAATCTATTAAATGTATAAAAGACTTGATAGTCGAAAATGTAACTCAATGCATTAACCACTGTTTCGATGAGGGTAGTTTTCCCGATAGCCTGAAGATAGCAAAAGTAAGTCCAATCTTTAAATCAGGCAGTAGAACAGATCCAGGTAACTATCGACCCATCTCAGTTCTGCCAGTGATACCAAAGATATTTGAAAAAGCCTTATATAATCGTATTGCCGGCTACCTTAATTTAATAGGTTTTCTCTATGCAAAACAGTATGGCTTTAGGCCCAAGTCTAACACACTTTCAGCGGCAGTCGATCTTGTAACTAAAATTAAACTTCAAATTGACAAAAAGCAAATAGCTTTAGCCGTATTTATTGATCTTAAAAAGGCCTTCGATACCGTAAGTCACGAACTACTCTTACAAAAGTTACATAGTATAGGTATTACTGGTAACGCTTATAATATTCTAAAATCATACCTTGCAAACCGCTACCAAGTCGTAAAAATTGGAAAACACACTAGCAGTCCTGCATTAAATACTTACGGAGTCCCACAGGGCTCAATTTTGGGGCCCCTCTTATTCCTTATATATATTAACAATATACATGAAAATGATCTTAAGGGAGAAGTAATGTTGTACGCTGATGGTACGTGTCTAGTTTACTTCGGAAGTTCTATTAATGACATTATTGAAGATGCACAAGGTGATCTACATAAACTTAATATCTGGTTCCAATGCAATCTACTTACCATAAATGTCACCAAAACAAATTATATAATATTTTCTGCAAAGAATAAAAAAATCTGCAGCTATTCACCATTAACTATTAATAATGAACAAGTCTCACAGCGCAAAATATCTTGGCTTAAGACTAGACAGTCATCTAACCTGGAGACCACATTTGGAAAAGTTACGAAGTAAACTATCGTCTCTAATGGGAGCAATACGTGGCACTGTCCGCTGTCTTCCAACGAAAGTCCGGTACACAATATATAACTCTCTAGTCAAACCTCATATTGATTACTTAATTGAAATATGGGCAACATCAGCTAAGAAAAATCTTAATATTATTCAAACAGGACAAAATAAATTGGTAAAAGTATTATTTAATTACAATTTTCTAACACCTACTAGAACGATATATAATGAGACAAAAATAATGGATGTCAAACAAACATATATCTATAATACTTGTATATTGATACGTAAAATATTAAACAAAGACATGCACTCACAACTTACTTTTACAAAAAAGATAAACATACACAAACGGATGTTAAGACGAGCAGATCACATACATTTATATCACCCTAGAACCAACTATGGCAAAAAGAACCTTATGTTTGAAGGAGCACAGATATACAATAAATTGCCTTCAGATATCAAAGAAGCGAAATCACTACTCATATTTAAAAAAGCTCTTCGTAATTATTTGAAAATATGTACATAACAGAATAACAGATGTTTTCCGTTGTCACATCCAGTAATCACCTATTCTTTGTAGAATCTAATGTCAGTGAAGTGTTTGTACCAATTACCCACTGTGTCTTTTATAAAATCTTATAATTAATTTTGTTTAGAGCCAGGTACGAACGCTCGATTTTAATATCTACCTACATATTATATTATCTAGTTTTTTAAGTTTTCTCATATAAGCGAATTGTATTCTTTTGAGAAAATAAAGTATTCTTAAACCTCAGATAGTTATATAAGCACATGCATACTCAAACGAGTACATGGGTGCAATTCACTTGAGCCACAAATGAGTACCCGTCTAAGAACGTTATCTTACATTAACATTAAATAATATAAAGTACAACGTCATGCGCATTCAAGAAATGTACATATGTGTACTTCCATCACTTGAAATACGTGCAAGGGTAAAGGCATTGCATTTCACTTGTAATTTTATTAAACAGAAATGTTTTTAATATTTAGATAAATGTCACAATCTGTCACAATTCATAACGCCATTTTTGCTTCTTCTTCTCTTGGATTATGGCTTCTGTAGATTATCTTCCACAATTTCGCCAATGTCAAGTTTAAGGCAACGTCGTACGGTATTTAGATTAATAAATCTTTACGGGATATATGGGAAGTTTAAAGCACACGTTAAAACAATTCTCATAAAAAATGCCTACTATAAGGTTAGGGACTATGTTGACGATAGGGACATATGGCGGTAGCTACTTTCTGCACATGTGGCTTCCCTGGTAACCAATTATATGTGAGGTGCTCTTTGTACTGTATAGCTGCTATATGTATATTTCAGCAATGTGTTGATAAAGCCTTAAAAACATTTATGTGATATCTAATAATTTGTGTAATAACTACATAATTCAATATTGTAACCTCAATTATTTTAAAAGAGTATCCATGGAGTTTCTTGCCGGTTCTTCTCCATAGGATCAACTAATTGGAACCGAGCAATTTAAATTCTGACGTTTCATAAGTGCCAGTAATTGGTTTATTTGAAATAAAAAATATTTGACTTTGACTTGACATATTCATAAAATATTTTTCATAAATGAAAAAAAACAAAAAATATGTCGGCAACGTCGTACGGTTCAATTGTTTTTTTTCTCCCGTTTTTGCTTATTGTCGTTATGAACGCTGTCAATAGCAGTAGAGAACGAACTATTTGAAATACTCATGAGAAGGACAGTGACAAAGTTAGATTCATACTTAGTGAAGAATGGAACGATAATCCATTGTCCGAACAACGTGTTTTCCATTTATCGACACAGTGCGGAAATTGTTACGCGTGACATCGCAAGTCATCGACACAATGTCTTGAGTGTTTATGCTATTGAATATAGTTTTACTACAAACGTGTAATGTACGCACACATCTAAATAAAATGCCACGGATTTTGTTCATGAGGACCTAACGATATAATCTTTGGCTGCTGCCCAGCCTCTTTATATCAATTCAAGATTCAAGATGACAAACCAAAAATCGCCATTTACGACAGTCATTGGCGGAGAGAGCGTGTCGCTCACTGCCGAGAACTATCCGGAATATAAATGATAAAAGCGTTAAAATTCAAACATATTAGAGCTGTTTATTTACGTACAATGCACAATAATTTACAACTGACCATTGAATCTGTTATATTTACGTTTATCCCTTACACATAATTACTTAAACCAACAACATTTGTTACCCTTCTAAATTTTCTACCACACGATATTCCCGAACATTCTAAATTCAACCCTATAGAAACTATCACTTCATCAAACACTAGTACACACTATAACCGGGGTTCGGGATCTACACTCGTAGTAAACGTCCACCCGCCCTCAGTTTGCTACAAGCCTCGCTCGAGGGTAGATGTACACCCTCTGAACGGCGAGAGCCCGCGAAGTTAACTACGCGACTTGGAAAAAAGAATAACTTTTTCTTTCATTATGTGGAACTGTGTGTTCAAAAGATTTTTTAATCGTGGAACTTTTTAATTCTTTGGTACTAAGTAATTTGATTCTCGTATTATTCTTTTAGAATAGTGATTTCGAAATGGATTTGAATTTTTGGAAGCGTTTTCTTTTATTGTTTTTTATTGGTGAGTACATAATATGAATTATTAACAATTATTTTTATAAAAATGAACGCTAACGGCTTTTCGTAGAGCGCATCATATTCAAGCTTTATTTGCTCATATTATGTTATCTTCTACGGGTTAAGTTACCAGAGTAAAGAGTTAAAATCATATAATACTTCTTTGACGGTAAACGCTCGCCATTTTGGTATATGTTGTTACATTTTACTTATGAAACTAAGTTGCATAAAGATTAGTTAGAGACAATAAAATATGTATATTGTATGTAAAACATTAACCACATTAGCTTTATAAATCAGTACATACTCCTACCTCACGCCAGGTTCACATCTATACGAAATCCCGCCATACAAGCTCAGAAAATTAAAATACAAAATTTAAATTTTGATATAATTATAGCATACATATATTGTGACATCAATTTATTCAGACTAACTTTTCTGACATATTAATCACTTGTTTTTTTTTTGACATGACATTATTATTATTAATTATTTACACCTGAACTTATTATTATAGATCTGAGATGTTCAACTGGTTTATGATTTGATATTGACACTTCACTATGTTTAATGTAGGAACATTGTCTTTATATAACCTGAATTTTCGAGAACATTGTACTCGTAAGTATTGTATTTTAATTTTAAAAGAGTAACCATGGAGTTTCTTGCCCGTTCTTCTCCATAGGAAATCTACATCTTGGAACGTGGCAACTAAAGTCTTGACGATTCATAAGTGCTAATAATGGTTTAAATGAATAAAAATCTTTTTATCTTTTATCTTATCTAATTACTTGTATTTTTTATATTTAATTTGTTTAGTTATGATGTACCTATGAAATTTTAAGTCATTGGTTTTTATTTTAAAGGGTTAATAAAACCTATTGCAAACACGATACTCTTAGTTCTATCCTTGCAACAATTTTTATGTCATTCTTGCATATCATATCTTAAAATCGGCTTCACGGTCCTTTTTCTCGACATAACATTCAACAAAAACAAAATATATTTTAGACTGCTATAATACTCTTGAACAATCTTCACTTTTTCATAATTTTGAAATCGATAATCTTTTTTATTATAATTTAAAAAAGTAAAATTAAATTGCATATCTAAAATGCGTAGGCGGGGTCTACTCCGCGTGGTTTCCGGCAAAGAAGAGATCACCCTTCTTCACCATTAGGTGTCAGAATAAGCGACTTTGAGTTGATATCAAGACGATGGGCAGCGGCATTCTCCCGTGTAGAAATAACAACATACTGCGGTCACCTATACACCTGCCAAGCGGTGACTATGGCAATATCGACTGAGACCGTCCATTGTAGTGATCATTGGGAGGCATGTTCAGCAGTGGAGACTTACGGACTGATATTCGTGCTTGTGTCTGGCTCAGCTTCCATAATTTAAATTATATTTTAGATAAATTATATTTTTAATAATTTTAATTGAAAACTAATATTATGCTTATATATATATAATTTAATTGTTTAAATTCATGGACCAAAAAAGAGATTCGGCCGAACGTTACCTAAAATTTATAAAGTAGCGGATCTAAACCTTGCTTTGTACGAAAAAACGTATTTCAATATTTGCCTTACCGTTTTGTTATACGAACAAATGTACCCAAGATTATTGTTTCGTATAATTTTGTAACGAACCAGGTTTTTTTGATTATGGTAAAGGAAATAAGGAGAAAAGGAAAAAAAGGAGATTTTCTTTTCATTGTTTAAAAAATTTGACCACAAATTTTAGGGTTGCGATGGAATATAAGGTGACCTTATAATTTAATCGTGTTCGTCTGTCACAAAATTTGTCGGCCTCGTAACTTTCAAACATTATTTAGTGTTAAGCAAAAAATTTCAGATTCCGCACAAATATCAATCAAATAATTATTATGCCTAACCTCGACGTTTTGACCAAGTTACATTGGTCAGGGTCACGAGAAGACTGAAGTATATGGGTGTCATCGTCTTGAGCGGCCGGTGTTTTTTATATCTACCCACAATTTATCTTCCGTTAACGTAACTGTCCAAAACACAATATTCTGAACATGACACACATTGCTGACCGTTTCCTGTGTTGATTTATCTGAGCGCGAAAAGTCCCGAAATCTATTTGTAATATAATAAAACTAGAGAGCACTTTGTCTGTACACTGAAATTATTCTCCAAATTTCTGCTTGGGGTTACTATGCTATCAACATATAAATCTAACTTTCGATTTTTTCGAATAATTGTCTATCTGTCTGTCCGGGCATCACTTGAAAACCGTTAAGTGGATTTTAATTAAATTTTCATTAATGTATTGTGTAAAATATGTGCTTAAACTGGTATCTATATATCATCAGGCTATCACTCATAAGAGACGAGCAGTGGAACATAATGTCTACATACTGCCACGTTAAGGTTAATACATCAGGTAGGTACATATTACCCATGGATAAGCTAAATACCTGAGGTAGATAGTATCGCGCTACATATAAAAGAGACTGAGCATGCGTTCCATAGGATTAAGATAAATTTTTAGATCTTTGATAAAATCACCATGACAGAGTGTCAAGGGAATGGTCTGTGAACCCAGAGTCTAGAGTTTGAATCTTAGATTACGAGAAGTATTTTTGTACTTTGTTTGTATTAGAAATATATTTTTGTACATTCACAAATTGTGCTATCCTAATTTTTGTTCAAAAAATTATTAATACAGTCTTTATTATAAAAAGTCTATCGCTGACTTCTGAACTAAAACGATACAGGCATTGCTATATTTTAGTTCGATAATTGTAACTAGACGGCGGCTATTCCTGAAACGCGACATGGTTTCATTAATCTATGTATTTTTATAATTTAGTGCTACTTACGACCTTATTGACCGTACACATATATTATTTAGCATTATCATATTATTGTTTAATTGTGTTATAGGACTTTAAATTCTGCTTGACTTGAACTATTGTAGATTTGGCAATACTTTATGGACTATCGATTCTGTTTGGGTTTGAACTACTGTAGATTTGGCATTACTTTACGGACTACTGCGTGTGCTTAATACGTTCATATGGCATCATATAACGCATGTGCACCCGTCTATCAAGATACGAGTACAGATAGGCAGAAACCCTTACGGTCAGGAGTTCTCAGATTTACTATTAAAAATCGGTAAAGGCCGCTTGAGGAACCAGAATTCCGTTAGGAACAAATAAGAATTCCGTTAGGAACAAATAAGACTTCCCGATAATTTGTGACAAAAACTTTCTTCTATGATCTCATTGCTTCTTCTGCAAGAACTCCTGGCTCTGTAAACGAACTATTTTAACTTCTAGAAATGACCAGGTTACCCACACCTAAACTCTGTGACTGACTTAGTATTCTGACTGTTGATGATGGACAATGTACAGAATATAGTACAATAAATAGAGTGGTCGATTAAATCGAAGCCAGTAATTACCCCATAAAATTATGTGTGCGTTGACTGCACCTGGGCTTCCTACACTTAAATTAGTTATCAATGTCGGTGTGTTAATAACTTTACTACGAAATTTATATCCACCCAATTGTGCAACGGCACCCGAGTGACGCATTTATAGCAGAATGTTATAGAGCCAGACGTACTGACGGGATGTTGTATAAGTGAACAGGTTTTTTTCCCCGGATTCTGAACAATTATCCATTCAAATTCAAACGCCTGCAATTTACAGTCAGCGTCTGTTTTGCTAAGAGTATAAATAAAGTGCAAGGACAAACGCTACACACTGCTGGCTTGGTCTGTCTTCTTGGCTGGTTAGTCTTTGCTTCTCCCACGGTCAACTTTACGTGGCCCTTTCTCTGCTGAGCGGCTCAAATGACCTGTTTGTTTACGTTCTAGATACCATAACACTAATGTTGTCTATCTGTACACAGGCTTTAGAATAAACTTAATGTTGGAGTAGATATATAACGTAACTTTCTCGAAGTTGAGAGCTGCGGGCTGGTGACCAGATTATAACTGACAGGATGTGCCTGCTCTACACAACACATCAGTGATCAGTCCAATTTAAATCCGTTTACGGGTTTTTAAGTGATGCCCGGACAAATAGTCAGACAGACAGTAGTTCAAAATAAATGTGGATGGTCGATTGTGCAGACATTAGAAGGATGTAATACTTCTATTGTCTGCACAATCGGTGGCTCTTATTGGATGATTGGTATGGATACGGTTAGTGGAGCAGCTGGAGTGAGACGGTGTAGAGCAGTGAGTGGAATGAGACGGAACGGAGTAAGTAGAACTAAGCGATCTAGAGCTAAGTGAAGCGGAATGAAATGGAGCAAACCAGATTGGGGCATGGCAAAGCGGAGCAGGATGGAAATGAAGTAGAACAATGTAAAGCGGTTTAGAGTAGAGCGAGCCGGAGTGGGGCAGAGTCGAATAATGTGGGGTGGAGTGGAATGGGGTGAAGAGGAGTAGAGTTTACAGCCTTCGCCCTATAATAGCCGAATTTCTATTTTATTAAAAAAAAACTACTTGGAAACACAGTTTATTCCAGGAGAACCGTGTACCGTAAAGAAATAGGCGCCGGCAGAGCCACGGGTAAAAGCTAGTAATCTAATATAAGTGAAATTCGCAAACGTTTAAAAATGTTATTTAATGGTTTGAAAAATCAACAAAATAAAAAGTTTATTTTGAAAGACATGTTTCAATAACAAACATATGTGTGTCTGCTGAACGTAATACATGGCCCGCCCATATCTACTTCAGCCTTTAAGAGTGTTGTAGTGCATCTATCACTCTTGTCTATTTTAGGATTGTAGTGTTTGAAGATATAGCGTATAGTAATTATTCACAGCATGCACACATACACCCACACACACATTAATTCAAACACACGCGCACAAATAGCCCTGAGTCCGTAAATGTCCACAGCTGAACATGGGCCCCCCATTGATCAGTACAATGAGTGATCATAATTATTATATATTGCCATTATGAACACGCTTGGCAGACGGATTAGTGATCTCGCAGTATGTTGTTATTAGCATGCGGAAATATACTACTGCCCATCCTATTGATATCAATACTTGGTTTTACGACGCCCATGGGTGAAGAAGTGTTGCGTGGTTCTCGGTTAAGAATAGGGCACCCCCTATTCTTAACCGAGAACCACGCAAGACATCATGTTGTCACCATATTTGCTTGTTTTTTTAATCTTTTTATGACCCCGGAGTTCTACTTTAAAATAGTTCACTGTGCACTTTACAGGCTAACTTTTACTCATCACGAGCTTATATCCCCCAAACGTTTTACTCTTATCCCGAAATCGGCTCCATTCCATTCTCTTTCCTTAGCAAACATTAAACAAAACAAAACATTTCCCATTTTAGTCCCATAAAACTCTTGAACAATCTTGACACTTTCCTTTTTTCACAGACATTCGAAATATATTTAAAGGAAAAAACTTATCTAAGGCTATCAAAAAACGCAAAAAAAAATAACGATAAATGTTTAGTGTTATTGTGCGCAATTCTTTGGTCGGTTCAGAGCTTCCAAATGATATTCATGGCCCAAGGGAGCGATTTGGCTAAACGTCGACTAAACGTCTGTGGGGCTGTAAAATCGTCGTCGGATTTCAGCGTTGTATGAACCGAGTGTACCGTCGGATATGTCCTGGTAGCTTTAGATTATATAAAGAAGTTGTTTTGAATAATGCACTTCGTGACGTCAATGCAAAAGGAAGTTTCAAACATCTATTTCCACTGCACAGTTGTTTAACTGGATGAATCATTTCTTTGCATATTTTATGATTTCTCAGTCTCATCATCATTAACTTAGTCATGTTATAGATATAAAATGAGTAAGTTACTCAATACTCTATTTTCTCTTAGTTTATTCTACGTTCCATCTATATCCGAGTCAATCTTCAGGCATTATTTTAACCTACTTCAAAAAGGAAGAGGTTCGATGCGTATTCTTTTTATGTATTTACACCGATTACTCCGAGATTTGTAGACCAATTTGAGCAATTCTTTTGTTACTTGTGCAGAATACTTTCGAGCTGGTTCCATATAAATTACATTACATGTGATTGAGTAGATTTTTAACCAGATTCAATAAACTGGTTTATTTTACTGCACTTATCTAGATGATGTCTTAATAGTTTCGATTCCTCTCACATCAGAGAACCGATTTGAATCATTCTTATTATTAGTGTTAAATACTTATACCAAATTGGAAAAAGTTCTTACATTTATTTACACTAAAAAGAAACAAATAAAGCTTTTTAACAAAAAATACCGACTTCAAAAACCCTACACGATATAAAAATATTAAAACCACTGAAAAGGAAAAAAAACTTTATTTATGAAGTCGGGTGGAGCCAGGTATGCCCCAGCCATGGTTCATGCAAACCAACGAGATGTTGTATTTTATACCTGACCCCGCTAGACTTGTGTTTATGTTCAAAAGTTTTATTACAATGATTGTCCTCACTTTTGATTTTTTATATTTTATCATTAACCCAGGTTACAGACATAAATCTGACACGTGCATACACTTAGACCCGGAAACACAATTTGTTGGTCATACAAACATATTTTTCATGCGGAGATTGAATCCGTGTCCTATAGCGCACAAAGCCAATCGCTTAGTCACTCTGACAACCTTCTTATCTTCTTCAGTATCTTACTACTATTATAAATGTATATTTTTGTATGTTTGAGGCTCCATCATGCTCAAACGGCAATAAAATTGCTTTGGAAAACCATGTGGTGGGTGGGTTACGAATAGCACCAACCCATCTCATCTCTTGGGTCTCGTAAAGGGCACCTTTCTAATTTTTTTATTGGTGTCCAGTGGAAATTCTACAAAGAACTTCATTCACCCCAGGGAAGGGCGAAGGGGTATGCCGGACTCCTACGGGCTAAAACCACTGGGGCGGTCATCTTCGGCACCGAAGGGGGGCTCCAGGTCCTCGTAAGATCACACTAGAGCGGCCCATTGGTGCTACGCCTTTATGCACATCACGGAGAGGATGACTGTAAAGCGGTCACCCCTTCTAGCGGAGGGCAGGCAGCTGTAAAAAGGCCGCCCCCAGGCACTTCTCGGGGAGGATTGTAAAGGATCCCCCCAAGCTTCGCTTTGCGCTGTCGTAAAGGGCGCGTATGGGATTAACCGGAGGATGGGCAGTAGCATCCTTCGAGTAAACCCCCCAATGAGCACACAACACACCCAGACCGGTCGTTATTGCGATCTTTGCATCCCCGGCTTGTGCTCAAAATTCGAAAATTATTTGTATACTAAACAATTTCTAGTAGTGTCCGTTACTTTAATTTAATTTCAGTCAAATGTAGTTATCATTTAGAACACAGAAAGTAGTTTTACGTGTCTGTTGGTTCTTAGGCTGTAATGCAATGTATTGCTGCAGAACAATGTCATTTCTATATTACCCCTCAAAAGTGACCCTCATATTCAAAAATTGTTTAATGTACATTACACGTCCGTGTTCGGGTCGCAGAAATCCATATGTGTACCAAATTACAACATAATCGGTCGAATAGATGCAGAGCAAATTGGCTGTGACAGATAGACAGACACAAGTGATTCTATAAGAGTTCCGCCGTTTTTTCCTTCGGACGTTCGGAACCCTAAAAATGACGATATATGAGAACGATTAAAAATATGCCGAATCGGTAGCATTCCAACGTGGTGATTTTTATTTTAGGTAAAATCGAATTCCTAGCGAGCAAACCTTCGATTAAAAGCAAATAACACGATAAAGGAAGACAACACCGTTACTCACAATACTATTTTTATTCAATACCTTTACCAAGAAAGCTCGTTTTCGGGAATCCAACTACAATCTTTCAAGAGGTTTATTTGGCTTCAAACGTTGGAGGCTTTTAAGGCTAGTGCTTTTGAGAGCACTTTTCATTGAGGAACGGAGAGATGTAACCTAGATAACGGCATTCATAGAGGCCTTTGAGAAGCGCGGCTCCGTCTTAAGTTTGGATACAAAGGAGTTTATAAGTAGGCTAGTTTAGTTAAGGAGTTGTATTATACCTATTCTATCCTATTCCAAGTACCGGTTTAATCTGATATAACTAACGCGGAACCTGCGGGGTGCTGAAAACTTGATTCATACTTCTTCTTTTTAGGGTTCCGTACGACATCATTTGAGCTGAAAATGTCCACTAGACATATGCCTTCCCAAAAATGACCGCATTAGCCGGTCTGGGTTTGTTTTGTGGACTCATTTGGGGATTATAATCGCTTGGCAAGCTGTTTGGCCATCGTATTTGAGCTGTAAATATACTCGGAATCTGCTGCCTATCCCCCGGGTAATCCCATAGTCACCTTTTACGACACCCACGGGATCAGATGGAGTGGATGACACGGTGCACGGGGCATTCTTTCTTCCTATTCAACAGTACCACCATCAGATTTATTCAGTAGTATACTACACATATAGGATATTTTATAAATATTACATATTAGACTAATTACTCGGTATGTCTTTTTATTAACTTATATATTGGCTTATGTCGTAACCGCCCGTGGTATCACAACTGTCTTGGTCCTATTTGAAAACCAGCGCTGCGGCATTTTTTTATTTAAATGTCACAGCATTATGCTGAGATAGGGCCTTTTTTAGCCTCGTCCAGGTTGCCTCAATTTTATTTTAATATTATTTTACTTTATGTTATTTGTAACTTCCTGTGCGAGACCTTACTGAAACTTTTTTCTTTCTTTCTTTCATCAGCCAATAAACGTCTTTTGTTGCGACTGGGGTTCAAATCACGGCTAAGATCAACGATACCACGCTTGGCACGCGGATTGAAAATCGTGAAAGTTGTTAAGCACACAGAAGGACGCTGTTGCCTATTCAAGCAAGGCAAGCAGCCAATACTGGCCATAGAGTGGTAAGAAATACTTCATCGTTATGGCAGAACTTGGGAGAGGTCATTATCCAACAGGGTTGCGCCTAAATGGCATTTTCAGATAAACCTACCACTATGGATAAAAGAACCAAACGACTATTCATGTGGTTGTCAATTAAGATATGAGAATTTGTAGTGCTTAGCAATTTATCGCAGTTTTAAACCTCAATTTTTGTGCCTATGTTGTGTAGTTATTTTCTGTCTCCTGCTAGCTATGGACACTTCACACTGGGACTTACACGAGTCGCAATGATCAGAAGTATTTGGTGCTTGCCTACTAAGACAATATTATTTCTTTCCAAAATGAGCCAGTACACTTTGGTTGAAGACAGGTAGGAAATAAATCAAGAAAATCATGTCTGAATAAAATTATAATCTCTGAAATCCAACTGACATTCAAGATTCTAACATTATCTTAAACCAATTAGTCGCCCTAATTACTGAATTATCTTCAAGCCGGTATAACGAAGTCTTCAAAATAATATTTAAATGGCTTCTTTGCTTAAAATTAGAGAATGATTTCCATTTTAGAAAATACAAACCAGAGAGAAAGATTTGATTTTCAACCAAAATAAATAAATAAGGATAAGGTCTATAAAGAAAAATCTATATAAGGCAAAAATCAAGATAAGACAATAGATAGAATAATTCCTAGTAGATGTTTTTAAAATGGTGTACAATAAAGAGTATGCTATTCTATACTAACGTATCAGTATTGATTTATTTAGTAGTAATATTGCAATAATAATATTGACTTGGATTTATGCGCTGTTTTGTACGCAAACAGTTGTATAAACTGCATTTATAGTCTTACTCGAGGGCATAAAACCGGAGGAAGCATGGAAAAGAGCATGCAGATCGTATGATTCGCCTTATTTGTATCGAGTCCTAGTGTCGCCGAGTCCGCTATCGGTAACGTAGAAAGTCAATTACACAGCCATTTCGCTATTATTATTATTATATATTATTATTATTAAATAATAAGGTAAATAAATAAATAGTAGGGTAGTGATGACATATGGAACAGAGACGTGGTTACTTACAATGGGCCTATTCCCAACTAAAGGATTTTGCCGAATCCAATAAACTCCCGACGAACAGTTCCGTTTTAGAACCAAACACTCGTGTTTGCAACAAGTCTAGTTGAATACATCACGTTCGGATTCTCACGCGGCATGATGACGGGAGTCCTCTTTTTCGATGTTGCGAAGGCATTTGACGAAGTCTGGCACAATGGCTTATTATATAAGTTGTATCAACTCGGAGTGCCCGATCGTCTCGTTCTCATCATACGAGACTTCTTGTCAAATCTCAGTTTCCGATATCGAATCACGGGCGCTCTCTCGTCCCCCACCCCATTAGAGCTGAAGTCCCACAAGGATCCGTGCTAGCCTCATTATTGTTTACACTATTCACCAGTGACATCCCCAAACGACCTGCTAATACGACCCAATTAGCACTCTTCGCCGATGCCACAGCCATTTTCTACTCCGATTACGTTCCCGATAGCATAACTAAGATTCTCCAAGCCACAGCCAACGCCTACGCGAAATGGTTTAGAAAATGGCGGATCGAAGTTAACCCCATCAAAAGTAAAGCCGTCCTCTTTTGCAAATTAGATAACAACCACCCACGTTTCAGGGAGATCTCGATGCTAGGTCAATCGGTTCCTTGGGAACCGCACGACAAGTATCTTGGAGTCACCCTAGATAAAAAACTGACCTTCATTCTCCAAACAAAGACGGCGCGTGCACGCGCCTCCTTTGTGCTCGGTCGCCTTCACTATAACCAGAACGCTCGTAATAGTTTATCCCTTAGAAATAAGGTGAGAATTTACACCAGATGCATTCGACCTATCATGACCTATACCAGCCCAGCATTCGCACACGCTGAATCCAGCTCACTCTGTAAATTTCAAACCCTCCAAACCCGTTTCATGCGCAAGGCCACCGGAGCGCCTTGCTACACACGAAATGATCATCTCCATTTCGATCTTAACTTGCCGACCATCAGGCAATTTGTGAAACAAGCGTCCAAACGCTTTCTCGATTCTGCCCTGTCCCATCCTAAACCCCTTGTGGTATCAGCCGCCGATTACCAACCCTCCCGTATCAGTAGAGTACACCGCCCGAGGCGCGTTCTGGTCGATGCAGACGATAAAATTACATTAAATCACATAAAGAGACTCGCGCTGTCTTATTCACTAAACACCCGACCGTTTTACCGCCCTCGCAGTCGAGGATGTCCGCCTCACTGACGTCGCGGAGGCCTATCAACGCGTCACCTTCCCGTTCAAGTTAGCACTTCTCCCTCCCGTCTCTTGCTCGCGCTGGCCTGTGCCGAGTAAAGATGCGCGAAGTATATCAGTGACAAGAAAAGAGTGATATATATTTTAGTCCTAAAGATATATATCACTCTTTTATATCTAGATCCCAACTCGCTCAGTAAATCAGAGCCGCTCAGTCACTCTGTCACTTCGCGGAGAACGAAGAGCGGGTGACGAAGATATGATCTATTGAGTGAGTAAAATTCGAATCAATCGCTCTCTCGTTCAGAGGCGAATTAAGCGAAGAAATGAATTGAAAAAAATATGTGCTCCGTGTCACAGTATGCAGTATGCACAATTACCTAATTCAAGATTTTCAAACGTGGCTGGATTAAAGCGATATTAGTACGACTAATTGTATGTAGATAGCAATAACCTTTCCACCCAGTCGCTCTTTCTAATAATTAACCCAGACACAGATACAAAAGATTCAAAGATATAATTGCAATGAAAGTGAGCGAGTGAGAGATTCGCTCTTTGAGAGATATATATGTCTGTTATATATCTCGCTCGCGAGTGACTCATCTCTAGTGCCGAGCCTGTAGTTTTAAATGTAAATAATATCAATCCAGCTGTCCCCAAAACAATAGCTTGTTATGGCTTCACCAGAAATGACCGGTTAAGCAACCACATTTCCCAGAAATGTATACGAGAAACCCAACAAAAAAATGGTCACGGGCGCGCCGATTGGCGAATCTGTGTACTCTTACCGAGCTACCCCCGGGAAGATGTTGGAGCGCACGTGGTCACGTGCCGCCACGTGCGCAGCACAGCGCACAGCTAGGCTCCGGGGGGATCCTCTACACCCCAAGAGATGTGCCTGGGGGTGGCTTCTGTACAATCAGGTGACTGTAAGCTGAAGATCCCAATCCCTAGAAAGGGTGTACATGTAAATTAATAAAAAAAAAACATGATATTTGACGGTATTTTAATGACGATACCCACGGCGTCATACACAAGTGTTACAACAACAAATTGATACTCCATTGCTTCCTACTCTATAGTCGCTGTTATATTATTAAATGACACTCATAACTTTATCAAGTTAGTCAAAGTTACAGCCTTAGTTTAAAGTCTAGATTTGTTTCAGCGAAACAGAACGCTTTGAATCAGGTCTCTTGATTAAACGAGGTTTCTACTCCAGACAACTTAATAATTTCTAGAAATAATTTAATTCGAAATGGTAATGTAGTTTAGCATTTTGTATGGCTTGTGGGTATACTGGTGATGTGGGGCAAAGTTTTCAACAGTGTGTAAAGCTTAATCAGTGAGAGAAGGATGGAAAAATTCAAAACATTGCGACAATATCTGTCTACACTTGACCAGAGTGAAACGGCTTAAAGTTCGAGAAAAAATTGTATCATACCGAAAAGAAAAATGAAATAAAATTGTTGCATTTTGTGTTTCATTCCGTGTAGTGTCCGGATTAAGAATATAGCACCACTCCATCGCCTTCCGTGGATGTCGTAAAAGGCGACTAAGGGAATCTAAACCAGAGGGATGGACAGCAGCGTCACTTCTGTGAAACGGTAGCCATATTGCGCTCACCAACCCGCCTGCCAAGCGTAGTGAGTATTGGCAAATTCCCCCTAAAATGATGATACAGTTGTGCCTTTGTTCAGTGCCGGCTATGTTGGCAGAACACGAAAACTGAAATGCAGTCGTCTCCTTCTGTGGGAGCATCATGCTCCAAAAAAAACCACAGAGCGGGATCGGGAGAGGGCCGACCCCACTCGAAGAAGCAGGAGACGGCGCCGGGGCCATCAGGGCGATAACAACCACCCTGGCGCCTAATTCCTATACGCCTGAAACCCCCTGCCGTTACTATAAGGCGGGAGACCTCTGGGTTCGCGGAGAAGATGGTAGCACGCATGTGGTCACGCGCTGCCGTGGGAAGCTTTGGGGGATCCTTTACAATCCCCCAGGGGGGTGACCTCTTTACAGTCACCCTCTCAGAGATGTGCCTATAGGCGTGGCACCAGTGGGCGGCTCTAGTGTGATCATACGAGAACCTCCCTCAGGTACCGAAGATGACCGCTCCAATGGTTTTAGCCGGTAGGAGTCCAGTCCTAAGGGGTATACCCTTCGCCCTTCCCCGGTAGAAGGAAGTTCACGAAGAATTTCCACTGGGCACCAATAAAAAATAAAAAATTTAAAAAAAGGCCAAGTTCAGCAGTGGACATACGAGTATAAATGGCCGATATGATACGTACATATATTCCGTATATTATGTATGTGTGTATGTTTAAATATATCGTATATCCTCTACACACCATGTCTAGATTTCTGGTCTCCGAACCCTCCTGTCGCAGGTCTGCTGGAAGAGATTCCTAGAAATAAGCAGTGCCTTTGTACTTGTCTCTCCTATCCTTTTAAATATCTGTGTGCATAATACATAAATAATGTGACTCAAATAGACGGCACTCAAACAGACACTTCAAATAATTTATTATATCGCTTTAGCAGTCAAATAATCTACGTTGAAACTTCACCCTTGCTTCAAAACGCGGTTAAGTCTAAACGTCATAACCTAATCCAAAGCTTGAAGCTCCCAGAAACAAATATAGAAGTTGAAGAGTAGGAACAGCTGACTTGAGACGTAACTGCGGACTTAATTGAGTAAGTTTTAACGACGCTCCAGTTGGGATGTCGTCTTTGAGAGGAGCCAGACGTATGACTGTGACGCCGTGTAAAACACTGATATTATTATATCATATCTGTATTTTACTGTACTTAAAGTATGAAGTCCGCGTGGTGTCCGGATTAAGAATATAGCACCACTCCATCTCCTCCCGTGGATGTCGTAAAAGGCGACTAAGGGAATCTAAACCAGAGGGATGGGTAGCAGCGTCCCTTTTGTGAACCGTTAGCCATACTGCACTCACCAACCCGCCTGCCAAGCGTGGTGAGTATTGGCAAATACCCCCTCTGCTGCGATTGTATCGAGAACCTAGAGCCCCATCGGTGCCGAAGATGACCGCTTCAGCCAGTAGGAGTCTAACATGCCCCTCTGCATTTCCCCGGAGCGGCGCTACCTCCAGAACAAGATGTATTTTCGGTGTGTGAAATCTATACAAATAAATAAAATTGAAGTGTCTGTTTGTAATGCCAAAATAACAGCTCTTTACTGAATGCACATGAAAGTATATAACGGTACCTACAAAAAAAAACTATTTTAATTTTTTTTGTCTGTCTGTCTATTTGTTCCCGCTAATCTCCGAAACGGCTGGACCAATTACTACGGGACTTTCACTGGCAGATAGCAGATATTATAAAGAATAACTTAGGCTACTTCATATGAATTTAGTAAAAAGCTGTTATTACAATTTTATTTATTTGTATAGATAATCCAATTTCCTTTAAATTAAACGGCGGCCCCGCTAGTAAAAAAAATCAAAAGAAGTTAAATAGATTTTAAGTTAGTTACATCGGCCATTTATACGTCCATTGCTGAACAAAGGCCTCTCCCATAGATTCCACAACTGTGTCATAATTTCGGGGGGTTTTTACAATACTCACCACTCTTGGCAGGCGGGCTGGTAAGCGCAGTATGGCTACCGTTTCACAGAAGGGACGCTGCTGCCCATTCCTCTGGTTTAGGTTCCCTTAGTTGCCTTTTACGTCATCCACGGGAGGAGATAGAGTGTTGCTTTATTCTTAACCCGGACTCCACACGGATGGACGTAGATTTTAACTATTTAGTTATTATTGTTTCGTGTGGTTAGTGGCCAATCTTGCGTCAGAGTGTTTCAAGCTTCCCGAAGGGATCCGACTTAGCTTAAAGACGGGCGTCTAAGAACAACGACCGGGACCGAAGATTTTGCGTGCCCTCCGAAACACGGAGACGCTCAGTTCAAATACCACAATGCGGTCACCCATAGACAATGACAGACTAACGTGTTGCTGGGGAGTTTGTTGCGCCGTTTCTTCTCCCCAGCTTAAACACTAGGAAGCGGTGAAGGGTGGGCTTAATGGGTGCTGTCTAATATTGACGTTCAAAAGAACTAATAAATTAGTCTATTTGAATAAATGATTATTTCGTTTCATTTCAGGGTTACCACGCCAAGCGTTACTTCATCTAGCCGATCGTTTACCGATCCGACCAAACTATGTATCCAGTTAAGTTACTCCTATTTTGTGAAATAGGTAATTATAATAAAACACTTTTAAACTGACAGTTTAGTTTTACCAGTGCTGACATATGGAACAGAGACGTGGTTACTCACAATGGGCTTCATAAGAAAGCTCAAGGTACCTCAGCGAGCTATGGAGAGAGCTATGCTTGGTATTTCTCTACGAGATCGAATCAGAAATGAGATCCGTAGAAGAACTAAAGTTGTCGACATAGCTGAAAGGATTAGTAAACTGAAGTGGCAATGGGCGAGGCACATTGCTCGTAGAACTGACGGCCGTTGGGGCACAAAGGTTCTCGAAAGGAGACCGCGCACCAGAAAACGCAGCGTGGGACGACCTCCATGGGAGTCATTGGATGAGGCGGAATGTAACCACTCGTTGTGGAAATTTAAGGGGGAGGCCTTCGTTCAGCAGTGGACATCCTGTGGCTGATATGATGATTTTTAAACTGATTACATTGCGTATACATATACGCTTTTGATTTTTCTAACGTTTCGAACACTTTGCAGTCGTGGTCGAAGTATGACTAAGGTGACTGACATCCTTACAGATTTTAAAAGTAATTTTATCTATAGTAAAAACCCGTTCGTAATCCGTTTTAAAAATGTTTTATTATAATGAGTAATAATCGCAAAAACCTAAGACAGGAGTATTCTATAGTGTTCCGAGTATTGTCCGAATTAGGAATATAGCATCACTCCAAATGGAGATCATCTCGTGGAAGTCGTAAAAGGCGACTAAGGGAATCTAAACAGAGGGACGGGCAGCGTCCCTTTTGGAACAGTAGCCATGCTGCGCTCATCAACCCACCTGTCAGCGTAATGAGTATTGGCAAATTTCCCCCTAAAATGTTGACACATTTGAAAACATATATAGGGGAGGCCTTTGTTCAGCAGTGGACGTCATTTGGATGATATGATGAAGACTGAACTAAATGTTCTTTTGTGAATTTTTTTTTTAAATCGGGGCACAGGTAAAAACATACAAACAATTACGCTAGAAACCCGACCAAAATATAATGTAACTTGCGTTATAACATAAAAGTTCGAAGAGCACTCACAGATGACTTGTGAAGTGAGTGCAGACTTAATTGAATAACTTTTAACGATGTTTACTCTGACGTCATCGTTTCTGCTATTGCTGGCTTCTTTAAGGAGATCCGCATGAGTTTTTTTTTTCGATTTGTTTTTGTTAACTGACATATATATATATAAGAAAGTTGCTGCAAGTATCCATCCTGTTGTGTGCCTTTTATAAATCATAAAGTCGATGTAAAAAACCTTTGTCCTTATACATTTAATGACAAGCGTCAAAGTAAAACAAAGACATGATTTTTTTAAATGCATTTTGATAAATCATCGATATTGGATGTATCAAAGCCATAATATACACATTTTATTAACAAAGATATGATTTTTTTAAATGCATTTTGATAAATCTTCGATATTGGATGTATCAAAGCCATAATATACACATTTTATTAGAACAGCGAGTTTATTGTTGTTATATCAAGATGTCTGACGCGAAAGTGCGCATTCATGGGATGCAACTTGATAACTGAGTTATAAAGGATAAAATCAACCAGTATCCGGGCCGGATAAAGTTATAATTATCAAAGAATTGGAGAGTATTCATCATGAGAAATTTAACGACAGATTTCCTCTTGAGAGAATCTGATACACGAAGAAGAAGAAAATGGAAACATTTCGCTTGGCACTGTTTATGAAAGAGCAAAGTTGGACTTCTGGGGTGGACGTCTGGTGACTTAAAACACAGGCTTTAGCCTAGCTTAGGCACCAGTCTCCCACAGTAAATTTGAATAATACTAAATCTAATATTGTATTTTTTGGAAAATTTTCATTATTTTAGTGAGAAAATAAACACAAAATATAACTTACTTAAAAAAAGTCCTCTATATAAAGTAATTATGTAAAAAGGGATTCTATACAGTAACAGATTACATGGATGACAAAAGTGCTTCGAATTGAGCGGCTCTAATCCAATATAAAATAACTGTGAAGTAGGTATTATCTAGGCTCCATGTGGTATCCGGATTAAGAATATAGCATCCTCCATCTCCTCCTCTGGATGTCGTAAAAGGCGACTAAGAGACTCTAGACCAGAATGATGGGCAGCGGCATCCCTTCTGTGAAACAAGGGCCATACTGCGCTCATCAACCCGCCTGCCGAGGGTTTAAGTATTAGCAAATTCCCCCCAAAATGATGACACAATTTTGGAAATTTATGGGGGAGGCCTTTGTTCAGCAACAGCAGTTCTATTGCTGCCTATGTGGAATCGTTATACACACTTAGACTTAATGTCGTTCTGGTGGTTTCGGGTATTCATGTGGCCTACATAAATGTCATGTTGATGGTATTTTCGGGTCGTTGAGCTCCCTAAAGTAGCTACACCATAACTGATTCATGCTTGCCGTCTGTCAGGACAAGTTATCCCAAAGCGGCGATGGGTCGTTCTTCAAAAGGTCATTCCAGACGTTGCAGACATTGAGTACATTCGCCCCTTAGCATAAGAGGATGTAGAGTCAGTTATTAACTGCCACGGCAAATAAATTATTATTATATTATTATGGTATGTCCCATCTTTAGACATTAACCAAATTTTTTCTCGGTATATGTTTAACAATCATTTTTGTATCAATCAGCATTGTAATCACAATTATTTTAAAAAGAGTATCCATGGAGTTTCTTGCCGGCTCTTCTCCATGAGATCGACTATTTGAAACCGTGCAACTTAGATTCTGACGTTTCATAAGTGCCAATATTTGGTTTATTTTAAATAGAAAACTTTGACTTTGAGAGTAGACATTATGGAGGTGTACAATCGTATATGTGTGCGTGTGTGAAAGTGTGTTCGTGGTTGTATGTAAGTGTAAGATTGTGTGTGTGAAATATTAAAAGAGTAACCATGAAGTTTCTTGCCTGTTTCTCCATAGGAAATCTACACCTTGGAACGTGGTAACTAAAGTTTTGACAGTTCAAAAGTGTCTGTATATGGTTTAATTGAATAAAACATTTTTTATCTTTATCTTTAGTGTTCGGTATTAATTCGAACTTTAAACTTTAAGCCGTTTCCGAGGCCTGGACACAGGAACAAAAACTGATCCTAAAATGGTTCCGGTTTGTAATTATGAACACAAAACATTTTTATTATAAAACATCATTTAGTAAATTGCTGAGGTTATGCAACGCTTGGCGTGGTCAGTTTCTGGATGGGTGACCGCATAGTTATATTTGCATTGAACATCTGCGTGCTTGGGTGGGCACGATAATCATCGGTCCCAGTTGTTGCCATTAGACGACAGTCGTTAAGCAAAGTCGGAGGCCTTTGAACGGCTTGAACAACTCAAACAAATCGACTACTAACCACATGAAAAAGAAAGAGTAAGAAGAATTCAGTTGAAAAGAAATTAAATTCAAAATAATATGTTTTTTTCGTCCAAAATAATTGAGTTAGAAGGGCCTGGTAGTTCATCTTCGAAATTCCATTCAACAGAATCCTTTTTACTTACCCAGAAATCGTTCTAACTCACTCAATTTCCTTGTTTCAGCCATTCTTCGAACAACGGATGCTCATCGATTTCCTGCAGCTGAAAGGAATCGATCTAATGAACGGTAAGAAACAATTTTTGGTTACAAATAGACTGAAATTTTAGCGAGATTCGTAAGCCTTTCGACGATTTATTTGACTCCGTTTTACGTGCTGAGCTTAATTAAACAGTGAGATGTTTAATTATCTTTGTAGGTATCAAACAAAATGTTATTATTATATCATTTTATTACTAGTCTTTTATTCATGGCTGTCAGGCATGAGGGCCGAGGTTCACTATGGTTCGGGCAAAGTTTTATTTGGTTTTTCAGTTGGGCAATTCTCATTAGAAGTTCATAGCCAGTTGCACTCACTAAAACGAATCTGATAAACGATAGGCGAAGTTAAGCGAGTATGGCGCGGTCAATCTTTGGGTGGGTGACCGCATAGTGCTATTTCAACTGAGCATCTGCGTCTGGTGGTGTGGTTCCAGCTCTGCATACCACCGCCCCATCTCATCCCTGAATACCACCACCCCATCTCATCCCGTGGGTGTCGTAAAGGCGACGATGGGATTAGTCGGAGGATGGGCAGCAGTGTCCTTCGAGTACATTTATAACTCAACTGCGATCGACAACCCGTCTGCCAAGCGTGAAGATTATGGCAAAACCCCCCAGTAAGTACCTCAAAGCCATACCGGTCATGGTGGTAATCTTTGGGGGAAGCTTCTGTCCAGCAGTGGATGTTTTTAGGGTGAAATGACGATGAACTGAGTGTCTATCTGCTTGGAAGGTACGTTACAATTGTCGGTCCTGCTTATTACCACTAGACAGCAGTCATTAACCCAAGGTCTTTGGGTGGCAACTCTGACAAAAGGTTGGTTACTAAGCACACGAAAAAGAAGAGGAAGCCCTAACATTTTTTTAAACGATACCCCAGTATTTCGTTTCTCTTGTGTTGTGGTTTCACAGACAAATCCCAAATGCAGAAACACTCAGTCTAGGAACATTATACAGGTTGTCCAGTGTCCACCCTGTCTAAGTAAGTCATAAAAATATTTGTTCCGTGCGGTTATCGAACCCGTGGCACGCACCGCAAAACGCCAAAATATTGGCCACAGCGCCAAACGTGCCGTGAAGTAACTTTAGAATTGAAAGTGATAATAAGCTCGCCCTTGTACCTAATTGTGGCCACCCGAGCCGAACGCCGTCACTATGGGTATAGTAGAAACTCGAAGCTCATGTGTGATTTTAATGGCGGGATACGCAGGGTTGTCATCTCCAGTTTTACAGATATCTTCATATACTTTAAACTAGCTGGGACAAGCGGTTTCACCCGCATTTAATTTAAAAGAAATTTAGAGTACTTCGACATAGACACTTCACATAGAATATATATAAGGGATTTCAAGGGTTTTATTTTTTTACGCGGAACCCTAATTATTTATCTAAAATAAAAGTTGGACTTTCACTGGTAGATAGCTGATGTTATAAGGAATAACTTAGGCTACTTTAATTTTAGAAAAAGAATTAGGGTTCCGCGCAAAAATAATAAAACCCTTGAAATCCAATATATATATTCTATGTCATGTCTAGATAAGATAAGATAAGATAAAAATATTTTTATTCATGTAAAACCATTTATAGGCACTTATGAATAGTCAAGACTTTAGTTGCCTATGTCGAAGTACTGTAAATTTCTTTTAAGTTAAACGCGGGTGAAACCGCGGGTCCCAGCTAGTACTTAAATAAATCAATGTCCAAAACGGGTCCATCCATCTACGACCCGATCATCGTCATATCAGCCAAAGAACGTCCACTGGACAAAGGCCTCCCCCATAGATTTAAACAATTGTGTTGTCATTTTGGGGGGAATTTGCAACAATCACCACGCTTGGCAGGCGAGTTGGTCGCAGTATATCCACTGTTTCACAAAAGGGACGCTGCTGCCCATCCCTCTGGTTTAGAGCACCTTAGTCGCCTTTTACGACATCCACTGAACGAGATGGAGTGGTGCTATATTCTTAATCCGTACACCACACGGAATAGTTGATAAGCTATTGATATATAATACGTAGCGGCAGCACTCCTTGTCAAATACGGATCTGAGACGCTCAATCTTGACGGCACGGTTGGTGCAGTGGCTGATACAGTCGGCTGCTGCGCTCTGAGTCGTGGATTCGGTTCCCGCACGGAACAAATATTTGTATGATCTGCAGGTAGTTGTTCCGGGTCTGGGTGTATTGTGTGTGGAATATATGTTTGTAAACGCACCCACGACACAGGAGAAATCCTAGTGTGGAGAAACGTTATTTTTTTAAAGAAAAAAAAAGAGAAAAAAAAACTGCAAACAATGTTGGGTACTGTGTGAGACTGGAGTCACCAATATTGAAATTCTGATACGCCTCAATGCGAAATCACTGGGTACAAGCATTTATTTAGACACTTAAAAGCTTGTTTGCCTCCTTCTAAGCAATTTCAAGCAACAATCGCTTCAGGGGGTTGCTCCCTAAAACATAAATACACTCAAGAAAAAAATCTCACCATTCCATTACGTCACACATCAGAGAGGCAATAAAGAGGATTCCTACATAACGGTATACGAACATTATAACAAGTGGTAGGTGAGAGTGGGAGCACTCTAAACATCAGCGCGGAGGGACGCCCGTACTACGAGATTCGAGAAATTTCGGTCCATATCGAATTTGATACTTTCCTTGACGAAAACGTTTCGCGATATAAAGCGGCAATAGAGAAATAAATCATATAGTAGGTGGATTCGTGGTAATGTTTTTTGTAACCACACTAGGTTTTCTCCTATCGGGGGGATAACCACTTTATCACCTCCTCTGAGATGCGCCTATAGGCGTGGCACTGGTAGGCGGCTCTAGTGTGATCGTACGAGGACTTGAAGCCCCATCGGTGCCGAAGATGACCACTCCAGTGGTTTTAGCCGTTACGAGTTCAGCATAACCCTTCGCTCTTCCCCGGGACGGAGGAAGTTCATGATGAGTTTCCAATAATAATATTAATTCTTTATTTCAGATAAATGAGTCCACATAATACTATCACATAATTGTAAGAAATTAAAGATTAAATAAATCAATAGATTAATAAAAATTATTCTGTCTAGGCCGTGTGGTGCCGGCTCAGAATACCACCACCTCCTCGTGTGGGTGTCGTAAAAGTCGACTAAGGGATTAGCCGGAGGATGGGCAGCCTCCTTCCTTCGAGTACATTAACAACTCAACTGCGATCGCCAACCCGTCTGACAAGCGTGGCGATTATGGCAAAACCCCCCAATGAGCCCACAACACACCCATATCGGTCATTGTGGTGAACTTTGGGGGAGGCCTGTATCCAGCAGTGGACTTCAGTCGGCCGAAATGATGATGATGATGATGATGAATTTTCAGAGGTTTATTTTGACATTCTTGGCTGTGATGTGTCAAGTACCATTATTACCTTGATAGTTAATTATTTACGTCGTCATTTTTCACACTGGATTGGAAATTACATTATTCTCATCATCATCATCATGTCAGCCAAAAATCTCAGCTGCTGCACAAAACCCTCCCCCATAGGACGAGCTCACACTACAATTTCTCCTGTGTCGTGGGTGCGTTTACAGACATGAATTCCACATACAATACACCCAGACCCGGAACAACTACCTGCAGATCATACAAATATTTGTTCCGTGCAAGAATCGAACCCACGACCCGGAGTGCAGCAGCCGACTGTATCAGCCACTGCACCAACTGTGTGTGTTTATTTAACTAAACTTAACTAAACTAAACTATTTATTAATTATTTATTATGTCATGTTAGTTAAAGTGCCCTATTGATGGTGTCGTGTATCGGGTCGCTGAGTTGCCCTAAAATATGGTTGAGCTGAGCGACGCTGAAGCATGCGTCACGCTCATGAAGCTGTCTGTTGATATTGGTCAGCTTAATGTTGTCATAACAATTTGATCACAAACTGTAATAAAACATCAACATCAGGCTTGTTTATTGCAGACTTTATGAAGTTTAGACTCTTTTGTCCTACGTTTTGCTTACATATCCGTTCATTTCGAGAAATTTATTTGGATAGGAAATCTACAGCTTGGAACGCTGCAACTAAAGTCTGACTATTCATAGGTACAATATATTGAAAATAATAATGAATACAAAATATTTTTATCTCTATCCTTAAGCGCGAAAGTCTTCTTCTATTTCTTCCTGTCTGGAAATTTAACCCGCAACTTAAAAAGCCAATTGCTTAGTCATTGCGCCAACCACCCCAATTAGCACGGGTATTACTACGAGCTGAGAGAAAAAAAAGCGAAACAACAAAACTATCCGCGTTGTGTCCGGTATCTGCGTGGTGTTCCGTTTAAGAATATAGTCCAAGTCCATCTCCTTCCACTGACGTCGTAAAATGTGACAAAGGGATTCTAAACACGGATGGATGGGCAGTAGCGTCTAAGAAACAGTAGCCATTCTGAGCTCTCCAGTCCGCCTGCCAAGCGTGGTGATTACTGACAAATTCCCCCGCAAATTAACGTCACACGGCTTTTAACCGGTCGTCTTATGGGGGCGGCTTCAGTTCCACAGTGGACTCTTTTTTTGACTAATATAATGGAAGGTGGCCGGCCACTCGGTCGAAAACCAGTCGTAGGGCCGGAAGAAACCCCCCCAGAGTTTTACAACAACAATAAAACAAGTGACGTACATATGCCCGCTTACATTCATGAGATAAAACTTACGTTCACACTCAGTTGTTTCTGTGACAGACGCTTGAGAAAGTAACAGGTTTTATACTATGGTCTTTAAAGCTATGATCTGAGCTTTTAAGATGACAGTGTATTCTTCTTTCGAAAGCGCGCACCTGTGTGTTTAGATTTCGTACCAGTAACATAATTTTATGGTCGAATTGATTTCTTAGAGATGAATAGTTGATAATTTTCTTATATTATTTTGGAAGTAAATAAGGCGGTTATTCTTAAATATTATTAAAATGTTAATAATTAATTAGCTTCCGTTGTAATCTCTTCTTTTTAAGAAATATTACAACAAACTCGGATTTCAAAGCGTTACGTATCTCTTTGCCTAGCAGATTTTCAAATTTTATAACAAAGCTACCCAATCCCATACATTTATTATCTTGACTTTATCTGTTTTAATATACTGTATCGTATTTTAATTTGATAAATCCATTGTAGATGTTGCGGTATAATATTTTCGCAAGCTACGTTTCCTGTTTTCTTCTCTGAGGGACTCAACTGTCTGTAACGGTCTTTGATATTTTGACTAGCCCACCGCCGTTCTATCTGGAATCTGCCATCGAAGCCGATTTGAGTTATTATGTCATAATTATATAACTCGAACAGTTCTCGAGTGGCAACCGCGTACCAGATGACGAAACGTGGGCAGAACCCCCACGAGATGGACCGACGACCTGGTGAATGTTGCCGGAATCCGCTGGGTGCGAGTAGCGCAGAACCAGTCGTAGTGGCAATCTTTGGGGGAGGCCTTTTGACTGAGATGATAATTTATATAACTTCTGACCTGCGATCGCTTACAGTAACAAAAAAAGTTAGTAGTTCCCATTTAGTTGTTTCTGTGACAGATACTTGAGAAAGCGTTGTTTTGTGTGACCTGAAGCTACGGAGTAGAAACATAGAAATATTGCTAGACAAAATAATGTATGAACATTCTTCATTCTATGCCTGGGGCTTAAAATCCGTTCGTTCTGTAGTACTTGCATGATGTAGAGGTATTCACTTATCAAGGTCTAATTTTAACGTCATGGCAGTCCAGCACTTGCTTCTTTAGCTCTAGGTTCAAAACCCGTGAGGTTCAAAATCTCGCATGTACTGGTGTGACTTTTTGATGTCATTAGTAACTTCTAAGTTAATCTAAGACAACAGTGAGTTTTTTAAATGTTTTATTAGTTATTACTACCACAGATTATTTCGTCCGTGCATTTTTGCTTGTTCTCTTTATTGATGTTATTTATTCTTAAAAAATTGTGTCTCCGGTTACAGAAACTTAATTTAATTCTACTTAGAAGTAACTATTCACAACATAACATAACATCACTGTTGAATACTATATGCATATGTTTTTCATACTATTGTTGATAAATTACACTATTGGATTACATTTACGTTTTAAATTATACACACTATTGTTGGAAAATTACACTATTGGATTACATTTTAAAATTATACACACTATTGTTTATAAAATTACACTGTTGGATTACTTTTGCATTTTAAATTATACACACTATTAATGTTACTTTTCACACGTGGATAATAATTACAATTTTGAAATTTACACACCCTATTGTTGTTACACTAGATGTAAATGGCAGCTTTGAGGCGACCTGTCCCGCATGGCGGCACCCGTTTACGAGTATGACGCATGCATCAGCGTCACTCGACTCAACCGTATTGTGGGGAACCGAGCGACCCGATAAACGACGACACCACCAGCTGGACATTTCTGTGAGCTTGACGCCCTCAAAACTGCCTTTTACTGCTTTTCTAGACATTTTAAACAGATGCGGGTTCCATTACGATTACTTTTGGTGTTTTATTAAAGCCTCCACGATTGCTGAGTCTCGATGGTGCATGGCCAACCTGAGATTATAGTCGGTGACCATTTTGGCGCCCCGTGGTGTCATCGTCATCGTCAGTGTAGTAAACGCAACTTGCAGTACGCGTTGACACTGCCACTACCGCATGTGGGACGCTGTCGTGGATTTGGAGGTTTTTGCCTGGTGTTTTAATGACTATGACTGACTCGTAGGTCAATCCCTGAGCTTCGTGTATAGTTAAGGTGTGCGACGACGTACCTGGCCCATATCCCTGGCAGGATATGAGAATAGGAACCAGGAATAGGGTGTTAGGCTGGGTTGCAGGTATTTGCGCACTTGTATACTTTTCCACCTTCAGGGAGTGTACCTGCGACTTGGATGAGTAAATTCCATTGTAAATTTCGCGCAGAGCGTAAGCGACGTCCATGGGATTTCGTCGCGTGCAGAGCAGCTCCTGGGTTATGGATGCTACCATATTTGGACGGAAGTACCTAAGTTCAGATAGGCAGTCCAAATATAACAGTTGGTTTACGCCTCCGATGAGGACAATTTCGTGCGCCCCTGACAGCGATCAGCCATTACTATGGCCCCAAAGTGGTTCATGAGAGCCTCATCTACCGTAAGACGGTGAAATCTTTATGATTCTCTGAATCCGTTGGCTAAGATTGTGGCCATAGTGCGCACTTTGGTCTTTGCCTTGGCTGCCTCAGTTGTAGTGGTGGTGATCACTTCCTTCTCCTCATCAAAGTTTTTAACCACCCACGTCGTCTTGCCGCATCCCGGACCCCATTTACTTATCTTATCTTCGATAGTGCCCAGCACTCTTGTCTGGCTGTGGTGTCAAAAGTCCCCTGAATGGTTTAAGCCATTCCGAGGGTTTAGTCCTCCAGCATGATCTTCGTGGATATATTGACTAAATAATCTTCTTAATGCTCCAGTTGCCTTAAGCACTTTGTAACGTTGACCATCACAACCATATTTCATGTGTCATTTCTGAGTCATCGTCAACCAAAGGATGTCCATTGCTGAACAAAGACCTCCTCGATAGATTTCCACAACGACCAGTTACATGAAACCCGCATCCAATTACTCCGAACGACCTTCACCACGTCATCTGTCCATTTCGTTGTCGCGGTCCCACGCTGCTATTTCCTGTGCGTGGTCTCCACTCGAGAACTCTTCTTCCCTAACGGCCATCAGTTCTACAAGCTATGTGCCCACCCCATTACAACTTCAGATTATTAATTCATACAGATATATCGGTAGCTTTAGCACTTCTAAGTACATTTTTGCAAAAAAATCTTGGGCTTCACAGTTCGCAGGCTTTCAAAGGAATGGTAGAAGTCTTGTGTGCATGAAATCCTACACTAAACTTATTGAAATACGTGGAGATGTATTCGGCAGAGCTACTGGCATTTTCAAACGATAAATGCTCGCCATATACTACAAGAACATCATTGTGCATGCTTTACTCGATTTGAATTCGCTGATTTCAAAGGAATCGATCCTACCGAAACCATATAGTTCAAATATGATTGGCAAATAGATTTGCACTAAAAAAACTGGAATTGAGAGTTACTATTCGTTTATCTGAAGTAGACCATAGCTAGTTATTGTTTAGTATAAAAATAAGTTTAAAAAACTAATATTCGACTACGGAACAGCACAAAACAAGATTGACCATGAGACATCTTGTTTTATGCTTTTCCGTATTCGGTTTTGAAATAAGATGTGAAAAAAAATGTTTTTATCCAATAAACCATTTACAGGCACACACTGAGAGTTTTTTAAACATAGTTGTATTTAAACTATCACGGGGTTAGGCGTGGGTTAGGGATAGTTGTTGGCAAGGCGTCTAGCCGGATTCATTAGAATTACAATTAATAAAATAATCTTTTTTTTTTAATGTTAGGCCGTTGGGCATAAAGTTTCTCGAATGGAGACCGCGCACCGGAAATCTCGTTATGGAAATCTCAGAGGAAGCCTTTGTTCTCCCACTGCAGTGGACGTCCTTTGGTTGATATGATGATGATCATGAACAGGACAGTGTATTAAGAACATATGGTACATTAATGTAGTATAATTAATGTAATATAAAAAAAAATATAAAAAAGAAGCCACCAACAAAATAGCTAGTACCCTCTTCCAAAGTAACACGATTAGGGTACACACCTCTAATATTGCATTCCATATCCGTCATGTGATCCCAATTTAGCAGGGTTTCATCGACACTAGAAGCCAACAATTTCATTATATCGTCAAATATTTATCAAAATTCTAAGCTTTTCAGCGTATATTACCTTTTATGTATAAGCGATGCTTTTAGTAAATCAAAGCACGGAGAGCACCAACAGGTAAATCTCATAAATTTTTAGATGAGAGACATTTTTGCTCCTACGTTTAGTGAGTTTTATTTTGAAACCTTATTCGAATACTTTACGGTATCATTTACATATGTTTTTTTTATGTAGGGCTTCTCGCAGGCATTTCTGACAAATGCAGTTGCTTAACCGGTCGTTTCTGGCTAAGCCAAAAGGCGTCCAGACAGGCTTAAAATTTAATATTGTATGCTAAGCAACTTGCGCTAAGGGCGCCCCCCTGCAGAACACGAACCTCGGCTTAGGGCGTTGCTGGGGACAACAAGCTATTATTTTGGGACAGATGGATCGGTATTATTTAAAATGTATTAAGGGACATTTAAAACTACATGCTAAGGTGATTTTATCGTCTGAGTCGATCAGAACGTGCCTCAGGCGGCGTACTTTACTAATATGGGTATACAAGGGGATTTGGGTGGGACAGGGCAGCATCGAAGAAGTGTTTGGACGCTTGTTTCATAAAACGCATGTTTAGATCAAAGTGGAGTTGATCTTTGCGAATGTTCCAAGGCGTTCCAGTGGCCATACGCATGAAATGGTTCTGGAAGGTTTGGAATCTACGGAATGGGGCGGATTCAGCATGTGCGAACGCTGTGCTGGCAAAGGTCATGATGGGCCGAATGCACGTGGTATAAATTCTCACTTTATTCGTAAGGCGAGTGTTTAGTAGGTAATTAAGGTACGTGCGTGACCCCCGGGAAGCCAGCATGCGGACACGTAACACTGTGTGCGCAGTACATCGCATAGTGAGGCTCCGGGGAATCCTTTACAATCCCCCCGAGAAGAGCCTGGGGAGGTGGCCTCTTAGCGGCGCGGCCACGCACCGTCTTTGTGTGGTACATATGAAATTGTGGTATTAAATATTAATATAGTAAATGGAAATCCCAACAAAAACAATATCATATTAAAATGTTTTAAGTTTCATTGGAGTCACGTGCCACTGACTTTGAACATTTGCAAGATTGGAACCCCCACAAGAGTCCAAAAAACAATGGACCGTGATACAAGAGACGCTAGGCAACATCAAAGGGATTTTTGAAATAGCACGACCAAAAACGCACTCTAAGCATTTTGAAAACCTTCCGGAGTTGCTGACCTGCAAAGCACACCTGCAAAGGACACGAGATGGTTGAATCTTCCGGATCCGGTACAGCACATGAAATGTAACAACGCAATGTTGCTTCCTTACCTCGGGATTCTCTTACAGCATCTTCACCGAAATTTTCACGGTGGAGCCAGCTTATTTCATCTAAGCATTCTTCATTTAAGCTCAAGTTTGCTTTACCACGAAATAACGTACCCGACTTTGGTCTTTGTAGCCGAAAAAGTAGTGACATTTTTTATTGATCCATTGGTTCTCTCTTGACCTCGATTTCGCCTGATGGAAAGCGATGGATAAGGTCAACGTTGGGACGAGCGCTTTCACAAGAAGAACATTAAAGATTAACGGGTAGTATGAAACAGACGCTAGCAGGAAATTCCGTGCTATACTTTGCATGTGTGCATAATGAAGCTTCCAGACAAGCGTGAGTATTACTTATCGCTTAGAACTTATATAATTCTACTAACTAATGTATCCATACATAATATCTTCATTTAATTCAGAAACACAATAGCACAATTACTTATTTAACAAAAGGATAGCGTTATCCCAAGTCACTTCAAGTACTGTTATTAAGAAGTTTTAAAGCCAACCTCAACGTAGTTGGAGAAAGGCTAAGCTGATAGCTATGTCTAGCTAACTAACAAACTATCGTTACGCTGAGCGTGCATATAATACTTGAGATCCCGAAGCCTTTGACCAACGAGGCTCGAAGGACCACTACTATGTTTAAGAATAAACAAAAGTTATTCACTAATGAAATCAAATATAAATGATGTATTATGCAGTTCGCTCAACTGACACAACCCTGAGAGAGAAAAAAAACGCAATCAAAACACGTAAAATTCCATGAAATGAAATGTTAGCGGGGTTTGTTTCCGTGCGGGATCGGCCCTTTCTCGAAGAAAGACGAGCTACCTACCACCAAGCGTACCAACCACCCCGGCGCCCAGGTCCAACATGCCTCAGCCCCTGCCTTCGTTATATGTTGCGGGGCCTCGGGGGTCGCAGGCGTACAGATTGTGGAGTCAGCGTGCTCACACCAAGCGGCCGGTAGGTCGGTGGCGTGCACGTGGTCACGTCCCTCCTTGTACGTAGCACAGCGCACAGAGAGGCTTGGGGATCCCTGTACAATCCTCCCCGAGAAATGCCTGGGGAGAGGCCTTTTTACAGCCGCCTGCCCTCCACTAGAGGGGGCGACCGCTTTACTGTCATCCCATCCGAGATGTTCCTAAAAGCGTGGCACCAATGGGCACCTATAGTGTGATCTTACGAGGACCTGAAGCTCCTCTTCTGTGCCGAAGATGACCATTCCAGTGAATTTAGCCGGTAGGAGTCCAGCATACCCCTTCGCCCTTCCCCGGGGCGAAGAAAGTACATGCAGAATTTCCACTGCACACCAAAAAAAGGCATGAAACGTTGCCAGTCTAAAACTGACAACGTAATCATTTGATGTACGTTTTGTGACGAACAATAGTCTACCAAGCGATACCAACCAAAGCGGTCAGGCCAATTTAATTGGGAAACCGCGTCTGTCTACGAACTTTATCATGATTACCTCTTTGTAATAATGGCTTACTAGTATTACATATTGTCAATCAAGCCGTATTCTGTGTGGTGTCCGGATTAAGAATATAGCACCACTCCATCTCCTCCCGTGGATGTCGTAAAAGGCGACTAAGGGAATCTAAACCAGAGGGATGCGCAGTAGCGTCCCTTCTGTGAAACGGTAGCCATACTGCACTCACCAACCCGCCTGCCAAGCGTAATGAGTACTGGCAAATACCCCCCAAAATGATGACACTGTTGTGAAAATCTATGGGGGAGGCCTTTGCTCAACAGTGGAAGTATAAATGGCCGATATGAATCAAGCCATGAGGAGTAGCCTCATGGCTGATGTAATGAATTACCATGGATTGTTGTAGAAGATGAAACAGAAGAGATTTTCCAAGAATATAATCAGCAAAATCAAAATGTGCTAAAGTCAACATACTGCTATCGCTTACCCATCTACATATATGTCAGCGCTCTTTAAACTAAAAAAACTTAAAAACTTGACCGGAATACTAATATAGTCCTCTTGTGTCATACATTAACTTAAATAATCAGACGAGTATCACATTTATTTATTGTTATCAATTTATATCGATTTCGTCGAGAAAAAAATCGGTATTATCGGTAATTGTAACTTCATTAGCTCTGATTTATTATTTTAAAATTATAACCTAGTAAACCTCTCCACCCGGTCACCCATGAAAAGGTTGACTGACCCACCATGCTTTTACCGAATATTGTAGGCATAGTAGGTAGTATCTTTAGAGATTAATAACAAAATACGGCTTATTGTGCAACTTATTGCAGAAAATGAGCAAGTTCTTGTATGAATGTAGTCTCTTTGAATTGTTCTTTTGAATCTGTACAAATAAATTAAATTGAAGTGTCTGTTTGTAATGTCAAAATAACAGATTTTTACTAAATGCATATGAAAGTATGTACGTTACATATAACAAAAAAACTATATTTTTTTTATCTGTCTGTCTGTCTGTCTGTCCGTCTGTCTGTCTGTCTGTTTGTTCCGGGTAATCTCCGAAACGGCTGAACCGATTTTGACGGTACCTTTACTGGCAGATAGCTGATATTATAAGGAATAACTTAGGCTACTTTTATTTTAGAAAAAGATTTAGGGTTCCGCGTAAAAAAAATAAAACCCTTGAAATCCAATATATTTATTTTATGTTAAGTGTCTATGTCGAAGTATTCTAAATTTCTTTTAAATCAAACGCGCGTGAAACCGCGGGTCCCAGCTAGTTGAATATATAAATCAAGATATCTCATAAACCCCAATAGTTATCAAAGTCAAATAAAGACTGCATATACACTACAAAAATAAAGTTTTCAATGACATGTTTTGTTACTGTACAAGTTCTTTGTACTAAATCGATATCGGTACCAAAGCCCTATAAAGTGGTTGATGACCGTTAAGATAAATTTATTTTTTATTTTTGATACGTAACGTGACATCCCTTATGTCACGTTACGTATCAAATCAGTTTTATTCCTCAGTATAAAAAGCTATGAACTACTTTTAGAAGTAAGTTGCGTTGTGATATTATAATATGCATGTTGTATTGTAATTTCGGGCAAAATCGCGGTCATGGCGTTCTATTATTGTCTTCAAAGACCCACGAGTCAGTTCAAAGACAAAGTGTACTGGAGAGTAATAAGCTTTTTCGATTCAGTGAATTTCCAAGTTATTTGGTAATCTTCAAAGTAGGTCTTGGTCCTATCGACGATATCTATAGATGCTTCGTAATCTATTACTTGTAGTTGGTATGTTACCATCGTGGTTTCTAGGTTATCTCTATCAAGTAGGCGTTATTTATATTAAGCGCCCTCGTAGATTGTCAAAATAAACAGTTTGCTTTGAATTAATTCCTTGTCTAAAGAGGCCTCATGGTTACTAGGGAGTGTCAAATTCATGGCTCCAGTTTGCAAAGACTCATTCTTCTCCGTCAAGACCTATATGGAAAGAGAGGGTGCTATTGTTCTTGTGACATTATATTATAATATTCATACAAAGCCGTAAATGTGTGAGTATCGTGAAGCCACATTAATTATATGTTTAGTACTTATATTGATCGTGTCTTTTTCCTGGCTGTATGGGTCTGTCGTGCTCACTAAAATGTCTTGCTGGCACCACACGACATAGGAACGATTTGGTCTTAACAGCGAATAGCAGCACTGGGGTGGTACCTACCTAGTCAGCCTCTCGGTGCGTATAAGCGTGGCACCAGTGGGCGGCTCTAGTGTGATTATACGAGGACCTGGAGCCTCTCTTATGTGCCGAAGATGACCGCTCCAGTGGTTTTAGCCGGTAGGAGGCATACCCTTCCCCGGAGCGAAGGAAGTTCATGTAGAATTACTACACCAATAAAAAAAAGCATAAGAAATAACTTGTCTAAAGGTGACGAGCGCAGTGTATTGCCACGCAGGGCTAGTCTTGGGTAACATTACAATCTCTTCTACTCTCGATCCTTGACTATGCTGATGCCAGCTATCTCGATCTCACGCAAGACCAATTTGACAAGCTTGAGCGACTTCAAAATCTTTGTATCAGATTTATATTTGGCCTACGCAAGTATGATCACGTTTCTGAATTTCGAACTAAGCTCAAATGGCTTCCCATCCGCTTTCGCCGGAACGCTCATATTCTTTCTTTGCTTTATAATGTGCTCTTTAAACCGTCTACCCCTTTTTATCTTAAAGAACGCTTTCAGTTTATTTGTGAGACACATTCTAGTTTCATGAGATCATCAGAAAATCTAAAATTAAGTATACGTATGCATTCCACTTTCTTCTTCGATAATTCATTTACTATTCAAGCGGCTCGCTTGTGGAATGCATTACCTATTGAAGTAAGACGTGCTCAAACACTACCTATTTTTAAGAAAATGGTGAAGGAGCATTACCTTTCTCTCTATTTTTTCTTCTCCTTTCCCAGTTATATTTAATGTTTATTAGTATATTTTATCATTGTTTTATATATATAATATTTATTGTTATGTATTTTATATTTTTATGTCTAAGTAATATTGTGTATGATATATTGTACACTTGACAGCCCAATATCTCTCTCCTTTCTTCCTGTCCATCCAAAGGTTGTCTGGAAGAGATCGCCCTGTGCGATAAGACCGCTCATTGTACATGTATCTTTTTAAATATTTATCTCTATGTATTATGTGGTGTACAATAAAGAGTATATAAATAAATAAAATAAATAAATAAAATTACAATTGTTATTGGCAGTACCCCCAAGAGAATGACCAGTTCGTCTCGTAACCATGTTACAAGAAAAACTGGGTTCGTCCAACCCGTCTGGCGATTATGGCAAAACCTCCAACAAGCCCACAAAATATAATCAGACCAGTCGTTGTGGTGATTTTTGGGTAGTTGTGTCCAACAGTGGACGTTATTCGTCTGTAGTGATTACCGTTGAATAAATCGTTCGCCGTGTGGTGCCGGCTCAGAATACCCAATACACAAACATGAATAAAGAAAACCATTATTCTCGTACTTTTGTATTCATTAAAGCAAAAGTTTTGGTTTACTGTTCATTAAAAATAATTGGTATCGTATATCAACATGTATTTTTTGTTGCAGATCAAATTACAACGTCGAAGATTATACACTTGGAAGTAAAGGGCGTTATATATTGTGGAATTTCATTAGCAATGGTGAGTTTGCAAAAGTAGATAGGTAATTTATAAGTACCGAATGTTTTATTGCTGCTCATACTTTTATTTTATTGGGAGGAATTCCTTATGGACATCCTACGCCCTGAGTCAAGCGTTGGGAAGTAAGACCCCCCTATATATCTTGATCTGCCATTCAGTATGCTGGACCCCACTTCCCTGTGTGGCTTGGTGTACCACACTATACTCTAGAGGCGTCAAGTACGGAAAACGATGTGGCGCGATCTCAGGCCTTTTTCTGATCTACCGTATGACCATAGCTCATGAAGACCGGAGCTCAATCGCCCTCTCAGGCCTGGTACATTATCTGCAAGAGTAGAGAGACGTGCTCCTCCCTCCAGTTCCACGTTCTCCCATTCACAAGATACAACATGTTTTATCACACTCACACCACTACACAATACTACCACTCCATCTCCTCCGGTGGGTGTCGTAAAAGTCGACTAAGGGATTAGCCGGAGGGCAGCAGCGTCCTTCGAGTACATTAACAACTCAACTGCGATCGCCAACCCGTCTGCCAAGCGTGGCGATTATGGCAAAACCCCCCAATGAGCCCACAATATATCCATATCAGTCGTTGTGGTGATCTTTGTGGGAGGCCTGTGTCCAGCAGTAGGCTTCATTCGGCCGAAATGATGATGATGATGCTACTTGCCTTCTTTATATTTAATGATAACCCCGGTAGATAAAGGATGGCAGAATCTTTAGTATAACGAAATAGATATAAAAATAATACATTAGAATTTTAAAACGAGATCTATGATGGTTGTTTTCATTGGAACTTATTTTGCAAGCTTTTATTTAACTTGCCTTGTTATTGTGGGTCAAATCTTGCAACCGAATTTTAAAACTGTTATCCCCAATCACTGAAGTTAAGCACATCGCACATCGGGCGCGGTCAGTACTTGGATGGGTGACCGCCTGGGAACACCGCGTGACGTTGGCTTTTTGCTTTATTTTGTATTTTCTATGCATGATTGAGCTGAAATTTTGCATATACGTTTAGTTTGAATGACAATGCATGGTTATCTAGGTGACGTCACTCTAAACCTAATATGGCGGATTCCCAAAGATGGCAGACCAGTTATTTTGTATGCACCCCAATGATATGGGTATCAAATGAAAGGGTTTGCAGAGAAAAATACGAAAATAATGAATAAAAGCTTATTTTTAAAAATGTTTTTTAATGAAGATGATGCAGTTTTGGTCAGCATAGTGACACTAATCTAATTAAGCCATTAAGGCTTAATTAGATTAGTGTCTTATCTATTAAACCCAATCAGTGGAACTAAACCAAGAGGCTTGTTTGATATATCTTTATGAATGTACAATTTCTTTGCTATTCTTTTTTTATTTGTTTCAACCACGTTTTCCTATTATGGAAGCTTTTCGAAATGGATTCGATTTCCATTTAAGTTATAAAATCATTTTAAATTTATTGGTTTGAACTTACTGAACTAATTTTAAATCATCTTAACTGGTTTCTAAACTTACGGGTTCAAAGGCTAAACTTACCTCAAATCTAATTTTTGAGGCTTCAGTACACTCTAGGTGACTATGCCAGCCTCATGGGATCATTCACGATACAATATGATGTGTGACACGCAAGTCGCAGTAACAACACACATGGCACACACCACACTATACCAGCACTTACTCGCTTATAATGTAATTCCGTCTACCCTATCCTTTCCTGCCTCACCTTTTACCTTACCTTACCTCAATAGTTAAGAACTCGATTAATGCTGTAATAATGTGCAGTCCACGAGGTCTGCACATAATTTATCAAATCATTATGGATTTATCAAATTAAAACAAAGAAACATCATAATGTTTTACTATTCCTTGTAGTCCACATTTATATACAACAGAGTCACGAGAAAAGAAAGGCATTCGCTTGGCGGAAAGCGTCATGCCTGCCCATAAAACGTGCTATCCAGGACAAGGTCCTACGTGGCACCACACTGCGCTTATCACCTCGATACACTAAGTCATTTAGCCTCATATACCCAGAAATTTTATTAGCTACATTTCCCTTATAACTCAAACACAGTAACCATGAGATAGGTTAGTGCTATTCCTAGCCAGCACGACACGACCTTTAAGGTTAATGACTACAACTATTCAAAGTTTGTAATGTCTATTCGCTATATGAATTTTCAGATTATTATTCTTTATTACAGATCCGTATGACGTCACGTATCGTTACAGAAGGAGTTTACAAATGACCATATCACAGCACTTTAGTGAGACCACAGTAATGCCTGGAGTTGACGTAAGTTTATTTCATATATTTCTTTCATTGGAATACCAATAGCAATAACAACTGGTTAACAAAGTTAAGGCTTGGTTACACAGTACGAGCTGCTGACCAGTAGACACGAGTACGAGTTGTAGACAGCTACTGCCACTGTGTACACGCATAACAGTAGCTCCACTCGTCCCGATGGGTTACACAATGAGAGTAGCTGCCGTGACACAAGCAAGTAGTTACTACCCGAGAGACTGCAGTCCACGTGGATTTCGTTGTACACAAATGACGTAGGTTGGACGTTCAAGTGTCGTGTGCAATGACTAAAACATACGCTCACGTAACCGACGTACGGCGCGGGCCCGATCAAACGAGCTAATGACCCTTCACTAAATCGTGCGAGTTGACATCTCAGTCGCGTGTGAGTAGCTGCCTTGGCGTAGGGAGGAAAAACGAAGGGCGATTAAAAAAAACTGTAGTAACTGGGATACTAGCTACTGACTATAAGCACATGAAAGTAACTCGTATTATGCAGTCATACAATGCAAGTAGCTACACAGCAGAAACTGACTAGACCAGCCTGTGTAACCAGGCCTTTAGCTGTAGACAACCAATTTTAAAGGTCTGCACTATTAAATTTAGTATATAAAGTATGTGGAAAATACGTAAAAGTATAATTGAAATGAAAACAGATCAAGCTAGGTATACTACTCTGTCAAAAAAGCAACCGGAAAAAATCAATAATACACAAAATGTATGTTATTCATCCAAATTTATTTTATCACCTTCAAAGTATGCTCGTTCGGAAACGATACACTTGCGCCAACGAATAATCCAATGGAGCCATATCTGGTGAATATGGTGGTTGCTCGATGGTATTTGTTGAGTGTTTGGTCAAAAATTCATTCACAATGATGGGCGTGTGTGAAGGCGCATTATCGTGGTGCAAAATTCAAGATTTTTCTTTCCACGAATCTGGCCTTTTTCTTCTAATTTGTTTTCTTAAATGCCGCATAACGCTCAAATAAGATTCTTTATTTACCGTTTGACCTTCCGGCAAGAATTCCGAGTGCACAGCACCGCGATAGTCAAAGAAAACAGTCAACATGACTTTGACTTTTGATCGACTTTGGCGTGGTTTTTTCGGTTTCGGTTCAGTTGGAAGGCGCCACTCCGAAGCTTGTTGACTAGTTTACATGTCAAACTCGTAAACCCACGTCTCGTCACCAGTAACGATGCGTTTCATGAATGTTGGGTCGGAATTGACTCGTTCTAGCATGTCCTCAGCGACTCTCATGCGATTGAGTTTTTTGAAGAAATTTCAGGTCTTTTGGGACTAGCCGAGCGGTAACATGTTTCATATCCAAATGATTAGTTAAAATGGTACGGATCGACTCGTGAGATACAGAAAGTTCGGCGGCTATCACTCTCAAAGTTGAACGAGGATTTTCAGTCACTATTTTCTTCACTTTTGCGATGCTAACTTCAGTTGCAGACGTTGATAGCCTACCAGAGCGAGGCAAATCTTCCATCACATCTCGATCGCTTTTGAACGCTTTGTACTACTCATAAGTACGTGTTTTTGATAAATTCGATTCACCGTAAGCCTTCTGTAACATTTTCAGTGACTCCGAACAAGGAATTCCATTGGCAATGCAAAATTTAAGACAAACTCTTTGTTCGGTGTTTTTGTCCATAATGAAATTCGCTATACACACTGGATATGATATAACTAATAACAGTACTGTATTTAATATAAATAACAACAGATGCAACTCAAACTCCGCGCCAAAATGGAAAACAGCTGTGCCAATCTAACAACAACAATAAAAACAAACATTTGAATTTGGAACCATAAACCAATCATCCATTCCCGATACTTTTTGACTGAATGTATTCTTCGAAAAAGTCTTGGCTTATCAACCGTCCCATCATTTCAGCCGAATTACTCCAGTCCACTACTGGACACAACCTCTCCCAAAGTACGCCACAATGACCGGTCTGGGTGTCTTGTGTGCTTATTGGGTTATTGGGGGTTAGTAACCGTTTCACCGTCACCGTGCAAAGCCGCCGCCCATGGATTTCCACAACGACCAGTTACATACCACCTGCATCCAATGGCACCCAGCTTCCTTCACCGGGGCATCGGCCCATCTCGTTGCAGGCCGTCCATCACTGTGACAGGTCCATTTAAGTAAATTGTATTTTGTTACGTTACGTTTTATCAGGAGCTCCGCTAGTGACGTCAAATTAGAATCATCCCAAAGGACCTGTGAACTTTTCTGAATATAAAATAGCAAAGCGTTCTCCTTGACCTAATTTCCCTTCATGAAAAATATAATTTTCTATGTCGAAAATTCTTATTAATGATGTAAATCATTTTCAGGCATTTGTAAATCATTTCCGTTTGGTGTCCAGGGGGCCTAAAAAGGTAGCTTTAGGTGAATCATAATACGATTCTCAATAGAAATCACAAAACGGTCCAGGGGGCCTAAAAAGCCGTTTTCGTGAACTTAATATGATCTCAATACGATTCACATTAAAAATTACAAAATGGTATTTTCTTTTCCTTATAAAACGTTTCCCCACACTAGGATTTCTCCTGTGTCGTGGGTGCGTTTACAAGCACAAATTCCACACACAATAACACCCAGACCCGGAACAACTACATGCAGATCCTACAAATATTTGTTCCGTGCGGGAGTCGAACCCACGACCCGGTGCGCAGCAGCCGACTGTATCAGCCACTGCACCAACCGTATTAATCATAACTGACTATTAACTGGTCATGCCATTTTGTGGTTTCTAATTTGCATCGTATTTAACCTAAAGCGTCATTTATAGGCCCACAGATTAAGAATAAAGCACTTCTCCATCTCCTCCCGTGGATATTGTAAAAGGCGACTCAGGGATTCTAAACCCAGATAAAGAATAAAGCACCTCTCCATCGCCCGTGGATGGAGTAAAAGGCGACTAAGGGACTCTAAACCTGGTGGGTGGATAGCAGCATTCCTTCTGTGGAACAGTAACCAGCTGCACTCATCAACCCGCCTGCCAAGCGTGGTGAGAACTGGCAAATTCATCTAAAATCTATGGGCGATGCGATTTAGCAGTGGACGTCCTTTGGCTGACGAGGATGACGATGGTTTACAGGCACTTATGAATAATCAGTTTAAATAGTTGCACGATTACAAGTTTTTGGTCCTATGAAGAAGAGCCGGCAAGAAAATACATGGTTACCTCTTTTTTAATATTTGAAAATATGTTCTTATTCCCACAATAGATCCCGTGTAGTTCTCGGCATTAGACTACCCGTCTTCACCCTTCCATGGGTGATGTAAATGGTGACTGAGGATGTCAAGAGAATGGGAATGGAATAATGTACTGCGATCACAAATCGGCCTGCCAAGTGGGGTCATTATGGCCCCTTTACCCTTAGAACCGCTCATTGTAGCGTTCATTGGGAGGCCCATGTTCAGTAGTGAACGCTTACGGGCTGATCTGTATGTGGGAGTGTGTGTGTGTTCCTAAATAAAGTTGTGAAAACAGTTATGTGAAGTGTAGGCCAATATGTGAAAATATACATCAATGTTTTTTTTAAACGTTGCCCCACTTGTGTTTCTCCTGTGTCCACAAGTTCCACACACAATACACCCAGACCCAGAACAACTACCTGCAGGTCATACAAATATATGTTCCGTTCGGGATTTGTACCCGCGACCCGGAGCGCAGCAGCGCACTGTATCAGCCACTGCGCAAACCGTGCCGTCAAAAAAGCTATATATTAATACGTGAAGAAAAAACCTTGTTTAAACCCTAAACCCTAAAGGGGGTTAGTACATTTTGCGCAAGGAGGAGTCAGAAATATTTGAAATTGACATAATTAAAGTACATATGCAGGAGGAGTGCAGAAAAAATAATGTTATTCATATTTCAAAATCTATTTGTTTATTAATCTATGTCTTACAGATACATTAAATCCAAAAAAGAATTACAGGAGAATTTCTAGCTCTAAGCGATCACTAGTACATAATTATAAGTAAAATGATAATTAATTTGACTAAGTTAAGTTTATAAAAGCTGGGCAAAAATGGAGACTGCACACAAGACAAAATTATTACAGAACGAATGATATTCTTCTTCTTCTCTTAGATTATGGCTTCTGTAGAGTATTTTCCACAATTTCGCCAATATCAAGTATAAGGCAACTTTGTACGGTGCTTAGATAAATTAATCATTACATATTCAATAAAATATTTCACTAAAATGAACAAATTCTAAAAAATGTCGGCATCGTCGTATTTTTCTATTCGAATGATATTAATACCAGGATAGCCAGCATGAAGTAGCAACCACAGTAGCCACTGATAATTATTGACAGCTCACCCGTTATGTAATTTGTTAATAGATAATCATACCACAGTCTAAAAATACTGTAAGGTATTACTCAACTAACGAATCGATGTATCGATTTATAAACGTGTATCGATTTAAAGATTTAAAAAAATACATATATATATATTATTTTGTAAGCTGTTCAATATGTTAATCCATAATGAAATATCTTACTCTATTTCATTTTTAATTGTTGAATATGATCACATTAATCGATTATGTATGGTTTTCGAGAAATTAAATCATTATGTGATGCAATGTGGCCCAGAAATCCTCGTCTCCGTTGTTTTAATAAAATACATATTATTCCCGATAAGATTAATTCTGATGATTATTTTAATTTGTGGAAATATTATGCTAAGTGGAATGGGAAGGGCCGGCCTCCACGAGATGGACAAATGATCGGGTAAAGGTAGCTGGGACTCATTGGATGAAGGTAGCATGTGACTGGTCGTTGTAGACATATATGCTTTTGTTCAGCAGTGGACGTCCTTTGGGTAATAGGATGATGATGATAATGCTATGTTTGAAGTAAATATTCAGTGTTATAACTAAAACATTATTCAATGTAGGGGTCATGAATATTTTCTATAGCTATTTATTTCCATCTCCGAAAACAACCTATCATAACAATAAAGAGAAATTATTCTAACTCAGGCAAACAATTTAAGCCCACATCTTACAATTCAAGTGGCATTTTAAATTCAACATTGTATTATATTCAATGGGTCTTTGTTTCCCGATTTCAATTTTATGCTATACATGTCTTGAATAAAGTTAAAGCTCCCTTAATACTCTCTGCTTACAGTTGATATTTGCTTGCACAGGTCAGTCTACAATGTACGCTGAATGGACCACATCCAGGGAGATTTGTTTGGGAAAGAGACGGGATTGTTATATCGTCTAATACAGATTCAAGGTAAGTTCAATTCGATATAAATTATAACAATAATAAAATCCCTAGTCGTTATTTCACCGTGGGATAAATGTAATCCTGGATGGGCAGATTAGACCAGCGTTCTCTCCCTTTTGATACAAATAAAAGTAAATCATAACGCGATCTATTAAGAAGCATACGTACTTGAATTATTATCTGTGTGGTGTCCGGATTAAGAACATAGCATCACTCCATCTTTAATCTATGGGGGAGGCCTTTGGTCAGTAGTGGACGTTGTATAGCCAATATGATGATGATGATGATGAATGCCTCAGAGAGTAAGAGCCTCGTCTCCGATTTGCCTTTATTGGTTGGCTGATCATAGGGTTCATCCCAGATTTTCATTAAAAGGTGGAAAGGTAAATGCCGTTGTTTCTATTAAGTCCATTTTTATCCATTGCAATACACCTTATCATTGAAGAATGTATTTCTATAGTGGAATCATTCGCCTGCATGATTCCACTATAGAAATACCCCCCTGGGTTAGAGTAACAGACTATTTATTGAAATTATATAAATAGCCTCTTCGAGTTGGACCCCTAAACCCGCATAAGCCTATGAAGAAACCAGTTCCAATTATTCGCTATGAATAATCTTCTTAATCTATATAAATTACGTGTCATGTTGTTTGTCCGCTATGGACTCCTAAACTATTGAACCGATTTTATTAAAATTTTGCACACTGTGTGCAGTTTTATCCAACTTAAAAGATAGGAGTGTTTATATCTTAATTTATTTTATTGCCAATTATTTATTTATTATCTGACAAAGAGTCATAATTATCTGTTAGTTCGATAAGATTCTAACAGATGGCGGTATAAGGTAATTAGTTGACTGGATTGATTGGACCCGATAGGTGTCACTGCAATCGGGTTTGCATGTACTGTCCTGCCCGTGCGAAGCCGGGGCGGGCAGCTAGTAATAATATTAAGTTTAATTTTCAGATAAGACTACATTCATAATACACTACTAAAATACAATACTATATATTTTACATACTTACATTTATTTTACACATTTGAAGGACGACCGATAAGTCGTCGACTCATTAAATGAGATATGGTATTCCATATGGGGCTATCAACCTTGCTTGCCACGTTGGCCACAACGCTGTTAGAGCTATCACGCACTCGCCGCAACATCCCTGTTCAAGCGTCCTTTGTTTGTTTGTTTGAGGACTGGATCGGTATTATTTAATATGTTTTAGGTGATATTTAATACTCCAGGCTCGGCACGGGCTGCCGCAAGCAAAAGACGGGGGGGAGAAGTACTAACTTGAACGGCATGATGTAGGCCTCCTCGGTCGGACGTCCGTGAGTTGTCGATGAGGTGGGCATTCTTTTCGGCTAGGGCGGAAAAGCGGTCGGGTGTTGAGTGAGTGAGACAGCGCGAGTCTCTTCATGTGATCTATCGTGATTTTGTCGTCCGGGTCAACCAGAGCGTGCCTCGGGCAGCATTTTCTGCTAAAACGGGAGGGTTGGCGGTAGCCCCCACCCCTGAAGGGTTTATTATATTGCATACGCAGGTCATTGTACGATCTATGTATATCATTAAAAACGACTCTATTTTTTAAAGCAGAAATTTCAAGAAACTTTGAACATTTCGTCTGTATCATAACTCAGTCCATAGCCTAACCAACTACTTTGTTAAAATTTTCTCGACCATATTTTATGATGAATGTTTTTTATCTAGACGACGTTTTCGTTTTTATTTTATTTTTCTAACACGAGCTAGCAGTAGACTAAAGCGGCAAATAATAGAGCATCTTTTACACTCGGGTGTCGTATTTTAGCAACTATGGGTATATATAAAAACAAACATCATTCTGCGACCATCCATCCATCTGCCAAGCGTGGTAAATCTGTTAATCTATACATATATAATTACTTGTCCTGACTGACTGATTCAGAGCCTAAATACACCACTGGGGCCACATACTGTAAATTTTGGCTGTAAATTCACTAAGAAAGGACTTTTATAAATTCCACCCCTAAGGTGGTAAAATACGGGGTTGAAGTTTGTATGGAAGTCCGGCATGCCCCTCCGTTCTTCCCCGTGGCGGAGGAAACTCATGGAGAATTTCCACTGAGCTCAAAAAAGAAAGAAAAAGTGGAACCACATGCGCTGAAAAGACGAACGCCATATGTCCCTATCATCAACATATGTAGTCATTACTCCTGTAATTTGCTTTTTTTATGAGAAATGATTCATTTCTGTGAAATGGTAGCCATACTGCGCTCACCAACCCGCCTGCCAAGCGTGGCGAGTACTACAATTTGCCCCAAAATGACGACACATGGCCATTAATGTAAATAGTACTTTTTATTATTTTGGTGTACAATAAAGTTATATTCTATTCTGTAATCTTAAAGATATATAATCTATATATTTATGTCATCATATCAGCCAAAGGACATCCACTGCTGAACAAAGACTTCCTCCATAGATTACCATAATTGTGTCATCATTTTGGGGGGAATTTGCCGTAACTCACCATGCTTGGCAGGCAGGTTAGTAAGCGCAGAATGACTGTTCCACAGACGTGACGCTACTGCCCATCACTTTGGTTTAAAGTCCCATAATCGGCTTTTACGGTATCCAAGCCAGGAGTGAGTGGTGCTGTATTCTTAAACCGCGCGAAATATATGTGTAGAAACTTAAATCTGTTTTCTTGCAGGTACATTATCGGTCAAACAATGGCCCCAGATGGGGGTGTGATCTCTCAGTTGAACATATCACATTTACGGGTAGACGATGGGGGCCTATTCGCGTGTGTGGCCCATCATGGAGACAATGTAGTGACGCACCATGATCGGCTGAATGTGTATGGTAAGTCTAAAGAGGTTTTATTTGTGTAATTATACATATTTAATATGTGTGTGGTGCCGGCTCAGAATGCCACCACCCCATCTCCTCCCATGGGTGTCGTAAAAGTCGACTAAGGGATTAGCCGGAGGATGGGCAGCAGCGTCCTTCGAGTACATTAACAACTCAACTGCGATCGCCAACCCGTCTGCCAAGCGTGGCGATTATGGCAAAACCCCCAATGAGCCCACAACACAACCATATCGGTCATTGTGGACGTCTTTGTGGGAGGCCTGTGTCCAGCAGTGGACTTCATTCGGCCGAAATGATATATTTAATAATTAATATCGACATGTAACTGTCCTAGTGCAGGAGAAAGGTTCTTCCATGCTCTCATGAATGCTCTTTCTTTCTCATCCAGAGAAAGGAATATAATTGATCACCATGCTTGCTCATTGTATGTTAACGATTTTATGCCATTAGATCTAAGTATACTCACGTTGGTTTCTTTCTTCTAGATTCAGTTGTGTCTTAGAATAATGCTGGGGCCACAATAAGGTTTAACACCGTTGATTACTTAATAATTCATACAAAGAATATTATTTGTCTGATTCGTTCATAGCACGGTCATAGCTCAGTCATAGCACGGTCATAGCAATTGTGGAAATCTATGGGGAGGCCTTTGTTTAGCAGTGGACGTCCTTTGGCTGATATGATGACGATGATGATTTCGTTTACAAGGTACACAAAACCAACTTCTGATAGCCAGGATCCGTAAAATGTTTGATAAGAATTAAATTTAATAATTAAAGTAAAAACGCACATATTAACTATATATCTAGAGAACTTGCTGACACTTCAAACTATTATTCCACTTCATTAAAATTTGTAAAGAAGCTTGAATGGAATCTGTATGTTTCTCTCTTAATCACGGTCTTGAAAGCAGTTGAACGGTATCGAGTGAAACTTTCACTTATATCTTTAGTAAGATAAAATTCTGATTAATATATAAATAATAACAAGAAATAAAATATACCATTTAGAAATTATCAACAGGTTACATCATTGAAAGTAATCAAAACAACAGATCGACAAATGAATACTTATGTTACATATTTTACAAATAATTTCAAACTATACTGATCTCTCTTGACGGTAAGCCAAAGAAACTCTACCAAACTCAAAGTTCAACTTAAACATTGTAAATAAACCAAAATAAAAGGCAGCTTCGGCATAAAATCAATCCAGTTCGGAAAATTTGTTTAACTAATAATATTCTCTGACGCTTCACATTAAATATATAGAAAGAAAAGAAGAAAGAAAGAAAGAAAAAGTATTTATTTCTGAATGTCATAGAGACGCGCATAACATTAACAACAAAGTATAAAACATTTATTTCTTTCTTTTTCCTTGCAACAATCACGCAATTTAATTAAGTACCTCGCCAAAGGACTATCTACTAGGCTATCATTATTTACAAACTAAAAATGTAATGTTAGTACTTTTTATCTGTTGAGATGAGTTGCAATCCATTCTGAACTCTCTTAATGATAAAATAATCCAAGCAAACTTAAAGCAAGGGTAACTTCGTTAATTAAACAAGTTCAAATGCAGCTTGGGCATCAAACCAACTTCGTCCCGAACATTTGCTGTAAGAGAGAAATATAAAACATCGGCTCAAACAAAAATGCATGAGCACATGGCGATAGTACAGCCGCATTCAATTCCTATATGTCATTAAACCAGTGATTCCATAAGAATTATGCAAACATCTGAAAAGAAATGAAACGATCTTTATTTAGTAAGTCATCATATCAGCCACAGGACGTCCACTGCTGAACAAAGGCCTCCCCCTTAGATTTCCACAACGAGCGGTTACATGCCGCCCTCATCCAACGACTCCCAGCGACCTTCACCAGGTCGTCTGTCCACCTCGTTGGAGGTCGTCTCACGCTGCGTTTTCCGGTGCGCGGTCTCCATTCTAGAACTTTTGTGCCCCAGCGGCCATCAGTTCTACGAGCAATGTGCCCTGCCCATTGCCACTTCAGTAACTAATCCTTTTAGCTATGTCGACAACTTTAGTTCTTAAACTGACATGGTCACTGACACTATTATTAGAACTGAAAACGGGATATTTACCATGTTTTTTATTTGCTTTGAGTTCCCGATATTTCGGCGCTGTTGCAAGCGCCATGTTCACGGATAAACCGAACTGAACTGAACGAAATATCGGGAACTCAAAGCAAATAAAAAACATGGTAAATATCCCGTTTTCAGTTCTAATAATAACTTTAGTTCTTCTACGGATCTCCTCATTTCTGATTCGATCTCGTAGAGAAATACCAAGCATAGCTCTCTCCATAGCTCGCTGAGTGACCTTGAGCTTTCTTATGAGGCCTATTGTGAGTGACCACGTCTCTGTTCCATATGTCATCACTGGTAACACACACTGGTTAAAGACTTGCGTCTTGAGGCATTGCGGTATTGTTGACGAAAAGATGTTGCGAAATTTCCCAAACGCTGCCCAGCCGAGTATTTAGTAAGTAGGTCTCAAGAAACACTTTCACTCGTCAATAAATTTTCTGTTTTAAAATCCAGCCATATTTAGATACAATATTATGGGGAAAATATATAGGTCAAAGGCTGGAATGTCCTTTTGAAGCCGTAGCTATTTTGGGATGACCTGTCCTGACAGACAGCAAGCATGAATCAGTCATCATATAGCTCAACCCTATTTTAGGGAGCTCAATGATAAAGAGTATGACATTTGTGTAGGCCACATGAATACCCAAAACTACCACAAAGATATTAAGTTTACGGATGTAAAACTAGCCTACATAGTACACGCAATCACAAATATTTTATCATCAGAACAATATCAAAAATATTATAATGTCACAAATTATTTAACAAATGTCATAAAAAGCAATTAAACATTCAAATGTCATAAAAATAATGTCCGCATCTTTGACATCCATATTATGTGTAACTGTATAGAAACCCTTTATAAATTGTTTCTTTTTGTATAACGGTTTAAAATTCATTAAGACTAAGATTTTTAATTCTGCTTGTGATCTTATTGTAGAAACGTATACGTGCCAACGCACCTAAATGAATTACAATTTTTTGGCCCTCCATTTTTGAGGGGGATAAGAAAGAATAAAGAAAACAATTAATATAACTTCTCACAAAAATGGCGCATAATGCAATAAACAAATAACTAAGAACTAAATACAAAGGCACAGACTTAATCCCAGCTTACAACAGGAAATGTTCTGCTCGATAAACCCGTTTCCTTTTGAAGGACCTAAGGATCAAATAAAAGGATCTAACTAACCAAGGATAAAACAAAAACACATATAAAGATGATCCCTCTACTGCAAATGTATAAAAGTTTATACATTCGCCGTATATACTGTTTGTACATAAAGCTGAGTCTCAATTCTATTAAAATGAACATAGAAAAGTAAACAAGTTAAGCGTTGTTTTTAAATTTTATCTACTTCATAAACTTTCTGCACTGAGAATAAAAATGTTCTTGCTTAGAGATTTTAGCACTTATTCACATTTAGATCATATCAACCGCTTTTCACAAAACTCTTTCACATTTATGTCTCCGTATATTTATGTATGCATTCCGTCGATGCTCATAAATGTTATCTAAATAACTTTCCAATCAGGATTTGCATGTTTGTATGTTATTTCGGAATGACTAAATTGGATTTTGCTTTACATTTATTTTCTTTTTAAAAAATCGTTGCTCCACACTAGGATTTCTCCTGTGTCGTGGGTGCGTTTACAAACCCAAATTCCACACGCTGTACACCCAGACCCGGAACAACTACCTGCAGATCGTACAAATATGTGTTCAGCGCGGGAATGGAACCCACAACCCGGTGCGCAGCAGCTGACTGTATCAGCCACTGCACCAACCGTGCCGTTGAATCGTGCATTGCAACGAATTGCAATCTATATCTATTGAAAAAACAAAAGAAGAACAAAGGTTTTGTAAGCTTTACTGAAAAGTTTACCCTTTATTCAAGCTCTTACTTAAATATGGGATTAAAACAAATTATACTAAAGAGCGCGCTGTTTATTTCAGTTACTTAATGAGAGAGTGGAGTGAAACAGCTACGATGCTGGAGAGTTAACGATCCTTTGTTAATTTGGTGAAATCTGCCATAAATAGAAAACACTGGCTAACTTACCAAAACTAAATTGAATTGAAGAGATTTGAATTTAGTTATATGAAAATTCTACAATCATTCTTTTTGTATCCTGTTTTTTTACAATATTACGATCAGAGACTACGGTGTTTCCAGCTCAAAATTTGGTTTTATCCTATTCCAATAAAAATATCTTGAAATGTTTACTAGTTTTAATCTTACTTCTGTCTTATCTTTAAATCTTAGATTTGTCCTTCATCATTTCGGCTGAATGAAGTCCACTGCTGGACACAGGCCTCCCCCAAAGATGTCCACAACGACCGATATGGATGTGTTGTGGGCTCATTGGGGAGTTTTGCCATAATCGCCACGCTTGGCAGACGGGTTGGCGATCGCAGTTGAGTTGTTAATGTACTCGAAGGACGCTGCTGCCCATCCTCCAGCTAATCCCTTAGTCGACTTTTACGACACCCACGGGAGGAGATGGGGTGGTGGTATTCTGAGCCGGCACCACGCGGCACTTAATTAACTATCCTGTAATAAATTAAGTAAAATGAAATGAAATCATGTTTACTGAAAATAAACTAAAAATAGTAGTTTTTGAAAGTCAACGCTATACAATACAGCCCCCAAAAATGCCCCCCGTTCACTTCACAACTTCACAGTGTGTAAGCTGGGATGAAAAAGCAGCGCAACGATCTCCCCAGCAACACGTCTCTGTCATGTCATCACATTATAATTATTGCTTTATAAAATTTAGTTAAAACAAAAACGTCCGTGTGGTGCCGGCTCACAATACCACCACCCCATCCCCATGCCCGTGCCCGTGCCTAGCCAGTAGCTTTAATTATTAAAATAGATTTTTTCTAATAATACTGACCCAGCTATTCCTCAGTTTGGTCCTCAGCAACGCCCTAAGACGAGGACCGAGTCCCGTAGGTAGCACTCTTAGCTGCAGTTGCTTAGTTTATAAGTATATATGCCTGGCTAGAGGAATTTTCCACATCGCCAGATTGCCAGGTTAAGCAGCGATATCTCCATGAGATACAAGCGAGAAGGCATACAAAAAATTGGCTTCTTTGAACAGGTTTACACGCCACGCACGGTGCCGCGTGAGTGACATGACGCCGCTTGGTCGTCGGTTTGGTCGTGGTAAATTACAAATTTAAGCACGTTTCATTAGGATTTCTACTTTTTATGGTCTTCATTACAGAAAATAACAAATATAGAAAAGTATAACATGTACTTAGGCGTCAAAGTATACCTCCTCATCGCTGTCAGCTGATAATGTTCCTAGAATTGAATGGCACAATAGCACGTTGAATGGCAATGCTTATTCTTTGGCCAAAGAAAAGGCCAGCCCTCTGAAGACAGCGACACGCGAAGAAAATAATTATAATAACATGATGACACATCTATACCGAATATCACATTCACGGATCAGACAGGGTTTTTAGTAGACTATTAATTAAGTATAATAAATAACCAAATCGATTAAAACTTAAAAAAGGTTACATAAACTTCATACTTCTAAAATAGTTCATCCTTATTTTTACGGCGGAACTATCAACAGTTTATTTTTGGTTGTTGTTTTATTTTTTCATTGTAGTGAATGTATACCTACGTTGAGCTTGTGATGCTTGAATTTCACAACATGGCGTCACTGAAGTTCAGCGCTCTTTCATGTCGCTAGTTACATACTCAGTAGTGTTTTGTTTATAGGTACTGTGGCGTAAACTGTTATAATGTGTACCTATATTGAAACGTTTATTTTTGAATTTCTTTATTTTTGGTGCACGTAATTTTTCTTGTATTTTTTATCCTTCCATATGCGTTTTGGTGATAAAATAATTGGTCTGGAAGACATTTGGACCAACTTGAACTTAAAATGTTGTTGTAGTTTAACAATGTTACAATGTTTCTTCAAAATGTATACACATTTTATCGGATGTATATAGTAGGTACTTTAACTTTACGTGAGCATTGGTCAAAGGTACCAAAAGAAATATGTCATCGTCAAGACGTTCAAGAAGAGTTGATGGCTACAACGCAATTCGATTTGATTGATTATTATTGAAGTAACACTGGACTTGCAGCGATTATGGGTATTCATTTCCTACATATCAGAGCCTGCTGTCTCTGCTTTTGCGTTAAGCCATCAATATATATTTTCATATGAATACATATGGCAGCCATTGTTGCTGATGACGTTCTGATGTCGTTACTTTTACCAGAACAAACAAGCCAATCGTAAAGTGAGATCAGTGGGCAGAAGTTTGGGTGTTTTTCTCTTTTTAAAGATTGTGTTATATATTTGTATGGCAACCAGGACGCGTGGCTTTACGTGCTTCCAAAGGACGGAGTGGTCTCAATGTGAATAAAATGTTCACTTACCCAAGGCCTGACCGCGGCAAATACTGTCTGTCCTCGCAGAGCAACTATCCACGTCAACAATTTTATGTCGGTTTATGACATTATTTCTCAAAGAATATAGATACATTTCTCAGAGAAATACAGGAAAGCAAGATCTATTTATTAATAAGGACGTACCTATGGAGTAAAATTTATAGTAAAAGTATTGTATCTCTTAAAAATTTAAAATAATGTGGGTTTCAACAAAACGAATTCATCATCAGCATTTCGGCCGAACACAGGCCTCCCCCAAAGATCACCACAACGAACGGGTGTGTTGTGAGCTCATTGGGGGGTTTCGCCATAATCGCCACGCTTGGCAGACGGGTTGGCGATCGCAGTTGAGTTGTTAATGTACTCGAAGGATGCTGTTGCACATCCTCCGGCTAATCCCTTAGGCGACTTTTACGACACTCATAGGATGAGATGGGGTGGTGGTATTCTGAGCCGACACCTGCCAAGCGTGGTGATTATGGAAAACCCTCAATGAGCACACCACACACCCAGACCGGTCGTTGTGAAAATCTTTGGGGGAGGCCTGTGTCCAGCAGTGGACTTTGTTCGGCCGAAATGATGATGACATAGATTCAGTCTTATATGTTTTCAATAAAGCAGAATCTAAAACCAATTTTCTTAATATGTCTAAAATAACTCAAACAAGATTTATTGTTCTAGGACCGCCCTATATCCGGACGTTACCACCTTTCAAAGTTCAAAGCGGGCAAAGTGTCACTTTAAAATGCCCATACTATGGATATCCAGTAAGGTGAGAAACTATTTTCATATTTTAAAGATAGCCGGCAATATATTAAATATGAACTAAAATACGAGCGATCAGGATCCCTTTTGCGTCGTTTCATTCAACTCATCAAACCGTAAAGGACAACTGCTCACCAATCATGCGGAACCGTATGGTGCCGGCTACGAATAGCACCAACCAATCTCATCTCGTGGGTATCGTAAAAGGCGACTTTGGGATTAACCAGAGGATGAGAGGAGAAGGAGGAGGCAGCAGCATCCTTCGAGTAAATTAACAACTCAACTGCGATCGCCAACCCGCCTGCGAAGCGTGGCGATTATGGCAAAATCCCCCCCATGAGCACACAACACGCCCAGACACGTCGTTGTCGCGATCTTTGGGGGAGGCTTGTGTCCAACAGTGGACTTTTTTATTTGGATTTGGCTGAAACGAACGAATCAAGAGGACATTCTCGCATCATCACATCTGACCTAATTACTGTTAGCTATTAAAATCGAGGTAGGAAGATGCTGGATCAACCTCTCAACCCTCGCAACATCTTCTTCCCACCCTTGTCCCCTAATTACTTGGGATCAGCACAATATAATAAAGGGCAAAAAGTATTTACAGTCAACCGCCTGCCTATAACCCACCCTCCTTGGGTGTTCTAGTGTTTTACCCGCCACCTGCAGGTAACTGAAAATGCTTAATGATATGCACTGGGATCCAAACTCCCTTAGTCGCCTTCTACGACACCCATGGAATGAGATGGGTTAGCCCTATTCCTGACTGGAGCGATACAACTACACTCGTAACATAATAGGTAAAAAAGACAAACTATCAAAATAGAAATTTGTTGAATAAATAATTTTTATCATCAGTACTCCGCCTTTTTTTAAATTTTTTATTGGTGCCCAGTGAAAATTCTTCCTGAACTTCCTTCCGGGAAGGGCGAAGGGATAACCAACTAAGGGAGGCTCCAGGTCCTCGTATGATCACACCTAGAGTCGCCCACTGGTGCCACGCCTATAGGCACATCCCTGAGAGGGTGACTGTAAAGCGGTCACCCCCCCGGGGGGATTGTAAAGGATCCCCAAAGGGTCCCACGGCAGCACGTGACCACATGCGTGCTACCATCTTCTCTTGGGTCGCTCGGTGTGGGCACGCAGATTCCCCAATCTGCGCACCCGCGAACCCAGAGGTCCCCCGCCTTATAGCTACGGCAGGGGGTTTTAGGCGTTTTATTGTTACCCCGGCGCCGTCTCCTTCTTCTTCGAGCGGGATCGGCCCTCTGCCGGTGCCACTCTGCAGTCTCCTTCTGGAGCATGACGTTCTCACAGAAGGAGATCAGTACTCCGCCTAGGGTAACACTTTTCAGGAATCAACCAATATGAGTATATAGTGAATGCTGCAACATTAAGCTGTATTGTCAAACATCACACGATTTTGAAGGACTTAGGGCCGATTTTTCAATCATCAGATAAGACTTCTAATAACTACCTAACGAATAACTGTAAATCTGTCTGATATCTGGTTGATAATTTTTCAATTGCCGGTGCCAATAGATAAATACTAACAACGAATAACTATTCGGCCGATTATTTCGCCTCGAACGACGCTAACTTCAGGGTGATGAAACAAACATAGTGCATATACAGATGTTAGAGCAGGACAGACTATTCCATCACAAAATATTTCACTGTTATACGTAGATGGAGTATTGTTTATATTAAATTCGAGGTTATGATTGTTGTTTGTGAATGTTTACTTTTAGTTTGTTTAAGGCTCCCGTTATTGTGTACGTAAAGTAATTATATTTTATTTCCAATGGAATCAAAGAAAAGAGAGCGTTCGGCGAATTTTCATATGGCTGAGATTTAGTTAGTTGTGAGTCTAATCGACAAGTATAAACAAAATGGACTGACGCGGTAACGTATAAATACAATAAAATACTGTCAAAAAAGGTAAAGTATACCACATAGTAAAGTGATCGGGTCTGGACCTGACAGTTCTTATATTTCTTCCCGTTGGATTAATGAATTCATTTATTGAGTCTCTTTGTCAATTGTTAGGTCATCAATGCTATCAAAAATATCCATAGTAATAACAATTTTACTTGGTATGAAACGCAAAACCAAGAAATAACTAACCTAATACTCGTAGTAAATGCATTGTTTACACCTAGTCCATTTCATTATCTGTCTAGCATCTGTCGGATGGTACTATCTCTCGGATATCATTCTATCTGGCCGACAAAGGGACAGCAAAATTTATTCTTTAGGTAGTCGCCTTATTCGTCAAATAAACACTATCTGACAATAGATTTTGTTATCTGCCGAATACATGCTATCTGTCTGTTTATCTGATGATTCAAAAATCGGCTCATAATAGAATACTATAAGAAAGTCACAATATTAAAGCCATCAAGTCTAGGTACATCGTGGACGCGCATTGCGTAAGACATGTAACCTAATCAACAACAATTACTATAAAAACCCTAGTAATTTATGTCTTCAATTTCCTTTCATAAAAATAGCATTTCAATTCTACTTTTGAAAATATTACAATTAAAACCAAATAAAGAAATCCTTCAATGCCAAGGTATTTGGCAATGGGAATAAATTACGTTTGACGTATACAATATTTCTTTGCCTATTGTCAAAATTTCTTTTGTACCTCAAAACATAATGTATAAACAATAATATTCAGTACATTTACGAAGAATACTTTTGGGTCTTGATGTCATTTTTATGATCTTATTCCTGGAACTCCATCAAAATATTTTTATAGCTAATAAAGAAAGGACGTGAAATTTTTGTCGAAATTTTTCTATTTAGATTGCATTGTTTTTCGGTAAGGTAGCGTTATATACGTACTAAATGAAGAAAAAATAAACTTAAATCTATACAAATAAATAAAATTGAAGTGTCTGTTTGTAATGTCAAAATAACAGCTTTTTATATGAATACATATGAAAGCATATACGGTACCTATAAAAAAAATAGTATTGTTAATTTTTTTGTCTGTCTGTCTGTTTGTTCCGGTTCATCTCCAAAACGGCTGGAGCTATTTTGACGGGACTTTAACTGGCAGATAACTGATGTTATAAGGAATAACTTAGGCTACTTTTATTTTAGAAAAATAATTAGGGTTCCGCGCAAAAAAAAAACCCTTGAAATCCAATATATATATATTCCATCTCAAGTGTCTATGTCGAAGTACTCTAAATTTCTTTTAAATTACACGCGGGTGAAACCGCGGGTCCCAGCTAATATAAAATAAATTGCCTTTAATCATTTAATTTCTAACTTATCCATAGTTTCGGATAACCGGCTGAAATATGTGCATTTAAATATTATGAAAGAAGAAAGAAAGAAAAGAAAGAAACATTTATTTCTACGCACCAGACAACACACTTCACCCATCATAAAACAATCAATACAGACGAGACATATTTAGAATTAAATAAAAGCAAAATGTTACTACTCCACAAACAAAAGAATAATGTAAAAGTAAAACAGTAATAGGCAGGTAACCCTTTTTAGAATGATTGTGCTTTATAGACTTTGTATGAGATGAGCATAATTTATATTACCTATGACCGATATTATCATTTCCATCACGGCAACACTTTATCGAGTTACCCACGTCATTTATATATGACGATTATTATATTCAATCAAGATATGCTTGAAGCAATATGTAACCAGTAAACATTTTAGAAAGTGAAGAACTAAAGCACTTAATGTGTCATTTGCTTAGTACATCAAAGGACTACCAATTTACACTAGATATACTAACATTGATCGTGTGATGTCCGGACTAAGTATATAGCACCACTCTATCTCCTTCCGTGGACATCGTAAAAGGTGATTAAGGGACTTTAAACCAAACAGATGGGCAGCAGCGTCCCTTCTGTGGAACAGCATCATTCTGCGATCACCAACCCGCCTACCAAACCCGGTGAAAATCCCCCCAAAATGATGAAAAAACTGTGAAAGTCTATGAGGGAGGCCTTTGTGCAGCATTGGATGTCCTATAGCTGATATGATGATGATGATGATTCTAAGAATGTTCCTTATTTTTTTTTTTTTTTTTTTTTTTTTTTTTTTTTTTTTTTTTTTTTTTATAAAACGTTGCCCCACACTAGTATTTCTCCTGTGTCGTGGGTGCGTTTACAGACATACATTCCACATACACTCCACATACTTATGGTTCCCGGCAAAGAATAAACCAGGCATTGTAAGAGGCGACTGAGGGTTGATATCAAGAGGATAGACAGCAACATCCTTCCATTGCTAATAACTACATACTACGATCACCCATCCACCTGTCAAACGCAATTATTATGGCAATATCCCCTATGGCCGTTCATTGTAATGGTCACTGAGACGCCCATGTACAGCAGTGAACAACTAAGGGCTGTTGTGTGTTTACTTAAAAAAATATGATCTTTGGACGCCACTTGAATTTCTGTTAACTGTTTTCGAAAAAGCCACGTTAACTATTTTAGTCTATACTTATTGCTGTGTGGTGCTGGCTACGAATAGCACCAACCCATCTCATCCCTTGGGTGTTGTAAAATGCCGGAGGATGGGCAGCAGCGTCCTTCGAGTACATTAACAACTCAACTCCGATCGCCAACCCGCCTGTGCTTGGCAGGCGGGTTGGCAATTGGTGGCGATTATGGCAAAACCTCCCCATCAGCATACAACACACGTATATCAGTCGTTGTAGTGATCTTTGGGGGAGGCCTGTGTCCAGCAGTGGACTTTATCCGGCCGAAATGAATGAATGATACTTATGTCTATTCTATCGCTTATACATGAATATTGTATTAAAGGAAAACATACTTATAAATATGTACGTACTCATTCCTTTTCCGTGATTTTCATTATGTATCTTTATTCCCACTTTGTTGAATTACACACAATAGCTTCTTGTCTTTCAACTGCTAAGTGCTATTTCTTTTATCATTGAGCTTAATCTTTACCAAGATAGCGGACTGTGTTTCTAAAACAGAAACTTTTAATACCTCTATTTACAGAGAAATCACATGGGAGTACAAAGGCAAAGAAATAAACACGGATATAACGACACAGAGCAATCGGTACAAACGATCTGGGAACAAAACGGCGAGTATAGAAATATTTGGGAGAAAACCCAAGTTAAGAGAAAAGAGGGAGTTGCCTTTAGTCGCAAACGATGGAATATTGAATATAGCTAAAGTCTCTAAGACTGATAATGGAGCTTCGTACTCTTGTATAGTCAGGAGTCCTTCAGGTGAAATGGCGAAAAGATCCTTTGAATTACTTGTGGTGGAAGCACCACAACTGGAGGAAATACTTCTGCCGATAGATTTACAAGAGGGACAGATTGTACAAATACATTGTAATCTTAAAAGCGGAGACTCGCCTGTATATTATTCTTGGTTGAAGGACGGGAAAAAGATTCCCACGTATTTGAAGGTAAGATTTGTTTCGGGGATATATTTTATGATGAAAACAACGCAGGTTGACCCGCTAGTGTAAATACTTTATAGTGTTCTTTCATAATAGCTATATTATAAACGGATTATTACAATAAAAAATGTTAAATTCTTTAATAGAAAATATTATAACCAAATTTCATCGAAGTCCAAAGTTTTATTTTTGACTTACCTAAACTAATAATTTTCTCGTAACCTTGGAATGTGTAGAATAATCTGACGATCCCAAATATTTTCACTTTTAATTCACTACCTAAACTTAATGATATACCTACGTAACTGCCAACATTCCAACTCTGCCTCAAATTCTCATTAATTTTCAGATTGTGGAGAGGAGTTTAGAAGTATTCAGCGTTCTCATAATAAAGAATGTATCTTTAGATCATTGTGGTACTTACACTTGCGTTGCTGCGAACCACGTCGCCAAAGTGAACCGAACTGTGAACCTTTACATAAAAGGTAATGTAAGGGACCAAACTTGTTTGTATGAAATAAAAGACGCGAACAAAGATTACAATAGAAAATATGACGTATGACATATCACTTTAGTTCGTATTTTATTATATTTCGTTGCGATGCCGGATGGTCAAGGCCAGAGATATAGCTGTTCTTAAAAATCTATTTTAATAAAAGTCATGTTGTTGTTCAATACAACTACTGAAATAACAGGGTAGAGGTATTGAGTACAGTGGTTTAGTGTTGTACGATATATGTACTATATATATATGTACTATATTAGTATTTCCTTTATTTAAACTGAATACATATAAATTACATTTTTAAATATACATCATACAAAAATATACATTTAAAAATATAAAAAATAGTAGCCCACCGGCATCGGGAACAAGGTCCAAGCTGCCGGTGGTCAGGGCTCCAGAGAGAGGAACCTCCTAACAATACGACCCGTGTCTAGGAGTACCGCTTTCTGCATCAAGCCCTTGACCCAGCCGCCTAACGAGAGCCTCTTCAGGTGTTGGTCGAGGCTCTTGGCCATTAGGCCATTGGCCGAAACGAGAAATATTAGTATTATTATTATCAGTTGATCTTTAATTCTTGGATAAAACGGAACTATGAATTATTCGGTAGGATCTGATAAGTACACAATACTTGCGCAACTTTGTAAAACCCGATTTCAGTGCAATGGATATTATATTCACGTAAAAGTCTGTTGATCTTTAATTCTTGGATAAAACGGAACTATGAATTATTCGGTAGGATCTGATAAGTACACAATACTTGAGCAACTTTGTAAAACTCGATTTCAGTGCAATGGATATTATATTCACGTAAAAGTCATAAATCATTAACTTTGTAAAAATACATCGCTCTAACATTAATAAACTTCATATTCAAAAAGTCCTAAAACAAGTAAAACATTTTCCGATTCCTAATTTTAAGAAGCTGTCAGTATACTGAATTTTTATTTTATTATGAATACTTAATGCCACATTCAAGTAGCTTACCAAAATTATAATGTTACTTTAATACTTTTTCTTGCTTCTTGTTATGATGCTTTTTACCATCATTTTGCTCTAATAAATTCAAAAGGATTTGTAATATCTGTTTTGCTTGATGCTAAATTGTATCAAAGATTTTGGTATGCATAAATTCATATTTGATTTTACTTGTAAGTCTATATATATATATATATATATATACTATAAGGCTAGCTTAATCCCTATAAAAACATTTAAAAAAATGTCATGTGATTATGTTGTCATCCTTTTGCCTTAATAAATTCAAATGGTTTCTAATATTTGTTTGCTTGATGCTAAATTGTATTAAAGATGTCTGGCTTGTCTAGATTCATATTCACTAATTTAATTACGATTAAGGCGTGAAGTAAATCCTACATCAAACATAACAAAAATCTTATATACCTACGAATAGTAAACTTCTTAGCTGTACCAAGATAAATCGATACTTGCAAAGTTCATAGAAATCAACTTAAATGTAGTCTTAAAGATAAAATGCATTGCTTAGTACGCTGTAAATATTACCGAATTGATATTAATATTATATTCAATAGAAATGCAATATAAAGAACATGTCTTAATTGGAAATGGAACTGTCATGAAAGCATTTTTAAAATACCTTTTACTCACATCCATTCACCAATATGCATATCAGTAACGAATTTATCAAAGTAAACAAAAGGGAGCATACAATTGAAAAAAATAAGGCCAGTTATTATTATTAAATAAATAAATAAATCTTTATTTCAGACATTCATATAGTCCATAACAGTCATAGATAAGTTAATTATAGTAAAATAATCACTAATAAGCTTAATCATCGTACCAAATTAATAAGTAGTCAATAATAATTACGAATTACATTAGATATAAAAGATTTAGAAACAATGAGATCATTTATTTATTAATTAAGTGACGGAGCTTATAGCTCTAGTGATTTCTTATTCCCCGGCCGAATCCTGGACTTAGGCCATAAACGTGCAGCTCAGTGAACCGGCTGATTATCGCGCTATCAAGTCGTGCTGCAAATACTTTCATTAAACTGTTGGAGCCTCTCCACAGCCTGTGTAGGACTGAGGCCACTTTCTTTCTTATTATGGCGTAGAAATCATCAGTTGTTGCCTGGGCAAACATATCAGAAGCACTACAGTACCGGGGAAGCCCCAACAACGCCCTGAATGCGTTAGTATATTGAATACGCAGCTTGTTGTACGCTCTCTGAGTAAAGTTGACCCACAAGCTGCTAGTGTAAAAAGTTTGACAAAACGCCTTAAATAGTGTAACTTTTACATCCACTGAGCACTTTGCGAACCTGCGTGCCAACATATTACCCCTTACAGCTAGCGCCCTGCGTTCTCTTTCAATATCCATATCATCTTTCAAATCTTCTGTGACAATATGCCCTAAATATTTAAAATGTTTCACTCTTGTCAAGACTGAACCACCAATTGTCACCGGGGGAACATGGTGTGGGCTCTTGTTGTTACCAATAAAAACTAGCATTTCGCTCTTAACAGAGTTATAACGCAAGCCATGTTTTTCAGCATACTTTTCACATATAGCCACCATCTTTCTAAGACCACTGATCGACGGGCTAAGCAACACCATGTCATCTGCATAACTGATTTTATTAACACTTGTATCATCAATACGACACCCAACATAAGTGTTGCTCAGCTCCTCGATCAGCTCATTCACATAAATGTTAAATAACCTTGGTGAGGTCAGACCTCCCTTTATTACCTTGAGCAAAAAAATTGAGTCTCCACAGCAAAAAACGAACACATTGTGTTTTTAAATTCTCTTTATTCCTCCAACAATATTAAATTTCATTAATTATTCGTCGAACTAATTGAATTGCTCGCTAGGTGTTTTAATAATTACCGTAATATGTTTTTATTCGGTAACGTTTAAAGCTACATAGACTTAATGGCTTCTCTCATATGTAGACCTGAAATGTATATTTCGTTTTGATTCTCATATTTCACTTAACAAGAAAATAATTCTCGTAAACAAACAAAAATACATTTTTGTTTTCAAATTTTTAACGGACATATTTTATGCGAAGATACGGATACAATACGGAAACTATTCAATTCAAAAATGTAAACACCCAGGCAATAATAACTAAGTGTTACAACTACGCCACCAAGTCGCAATAGTATTTTTTTCTAATATAGATTATTTTGATACAGTTGCTCCAAAATGGAGTGAAGAACCACAGAACTCATCACTACTCCTCGGCCGTGGAGGTCACATATCATGCAGTGCTAATGGTTATCCACAACCACAGACGCACTGGCTGAAAAAAGACAGTAAGTGAAATCGGATACAAAATATTTTGAATCTTTGCCAATATTTTAGATGCCATCGTGTATTTCAGTGTTATCGCATGCTAATTGTTTTTGAATACTTACCTATTAGTATTTTTTTATTCATACCATTCCTTTAATCTTATGATTGTCCTAATTAGCATCGTCTTTTCCCAACTATGTTGAAGTCGGCTTTCAGTGAAAGTAGATTATCATCATCATCATCTACAGCTTGTACCAACCTACTGCTGGGTACAATTCCTCTTCCTTGCGTAATTTTTCTCTGATTTGTGCTGATGATATCCTGATCTTTCACGCGACCGCTTCTATATCAACGACCCATCGGAGAGCTGCGCTACCATTGTCTCACTTTTTTTCTCCGACATGTATCTAAAGGTGCGGCACCAACGGGTAGCTCTGGATGAAGATTTTCCAGTTCCTGGAGCTCCCCGGAGCTGAAAAATCTCCTGGAGCCCCTAAGATGCTGAAAATGACTACTCTGGTGATTTTAGCCGATATGACCGTTGCCCGTATTGAAAAAAGTACATGATGTATATGCACCAGGCTAAATAAGTTAAACAAAAAAGGTATCCACTCTGTCAAAGCAGACTCAGCTCAGAAGCTATGTGTATTCGGATCGACTTGCACCTGATTTTATTGTTGTTGATAACAGATGTTCTATCTGAGGCTAGGAAGTATCTCAATCTGTAAATATAATATTTACCTATCTATTACTGCGGCAAGAATTTGGTCTATGCGGTAGTTACTAGCTTCTCAGTTCTTAAACCAATTTACGTTTTTTTCTATGTAGTCTCCCCATAAGTTGCATAAACGTACGATCCATATGAGACAACATATTTGAGTTCATTTTATCGCCTAGTGCGGTTTTTGTCAGACAGACTGAGGAGAATATGGTAGTGTTAAATAAAAGTACTAAAGCAAGCACATATTTGAAGACATGTAAGATAACTGGTAAGCTTTTCTTTAGCCAGAAAGTATAGAACATACACAATGAATCAGTTTTTTGAAATCCTATAAATGTTGCATAATTTTCCATTTAATATTGTTGTAGTTGTATCTGAAACCTGGAGGCCAGTTCTAGAAGTTGCTGGAGGAGGAGTATTGAGTCTATCTAATGGCTCACTTATTTTTGACTCAGTAGCACTTTCTGACGCGGGGTTGTATACGTGTCATGTAGAAAATGGAGTCGGAGAAGCACTCAGTAAGACTGTGTGGATCTCTGTTAATAGTAAGTGTGTACCGCTCTAGTTTTTATACTAGGTTTTTATATTAATTTTGTTTTCATTGTTATTTATTTTCGTCATTCGTTTCGATGTATTATCTACTAAATTTTAAGGATTTATAGGTATTTAAGTACTCCTGTATTACGTAAGTGATATTCAAAGAAATGGACCGAGTTTAAAAAATTACGAGCTTTGAAACTGGGGTTTACCTTTTGAACACTAATCTGTGGAAATCTGAACTGCTAATCTTACTAATTGAAGAAATATGCATACAAACATTTAAGTTCATGCACTTCTCCGTGTGGTGTCCGGATTAAGAATATAGCACAACTCTAACTTCCCCGTGGAGGTCGTAAAAGCCGACTAAGGGACTCTAACCCAGAGGGATGGGCAGCAGCGTCCTTTCTGTGGCACAGTAGCCATTCTGCGCTCACCAACCCGCCTGCCAAGCGTGGTGAGTAAATTCCCCCCAATATGATGACACAGTTGTGGAAATCTATAGGGGAGGCCTTTGTTCAGTAGTGGACTTTGTATGGCCGATATGATGATGACTTGGTACCAGTTTGGGGAGATCATCATTATAATATCAACCAAAGCACGTCCACTGCTGAGCAAAGGCCTCCCCCATAGATTTCCACAATTGTGTCGTCTTTCTGGCGGGACCTTATCAGTACTCACCATGCTTGGTAGGCAGGTTGTTAATCTCAGAGTCGCTCTGCTTATACGCCACTGCCTATCCTTCTGGCTTAGAGTCCCTTAGTCGCCATTTTCGACATGGGAGTAGATGGACTAGTGCTATATATTTAATCCGGACATCACCCGGATAGGAGAAGAGAAGAGAAGAGAAGGAGAGGAGAACATTAGCATTCATGATTAAACATTCAGCAATTCCACAGCAACGGATTGTACTTATTTTTCGAATATATCAATGAGTTACTCTTATACCGAAGAACGAGTATAAAAACTAAACGACGCTAGAAAAATAACCGACTTAATCCCGAATCAATTTAAAATCTTTCATCAATTTAACTTTGTACAGGAGGAAAACACTGATGCCTGTAGCAATAGTTATGAACTAGTTCAAGCATCAGCGTATTTATCTTCTAGAATCTATTTAGTTTTAATATTGGTTTTTCACCTTACTCTCAATCACCGGCACTCTGTTCACCTATCCATTAACAACTTAAAATCACTTTGCAACTAAACTGATCTGTATTCAAAAGATAAAGTTCAATACAGAACCCATTGCTTACGTCATTCAAACGCCACACGCCTCTCAATTAATTCTAACAACTTGTTAAAAGTTATATCTTTTCCAAGTTTGTTTTTCCTCCATTATTACATAAAAGGAAGTCTTCGGAAGATATTCTGAAAGAAGTTAAGACAAATATTCGAAGTATGAAATAGATATAAATTTAAGCCATTTTTGATGGTTGTGGGCAGAAAACAAACTGGTGTGCTACGTAACTCATATATATTTCCTCGTAATTCTCTAGTGCGTAAATTGTCTAAGACTGTGTGACACCCGCCTTCTTACCGAAACCGGGCGTCTCAAACAGCTAAGTGGGATTCAAATATTAAATGGCGTTTCAGTATTCGGCCGTTAGTCACCAACCGTCCCCTCATCATTTCGGCCGAATAAAGTCCACTGCTGGATACAGGCTTTCCTCAAAGATCACCACAACGACCGATATCGGTGTATTGTGTGCTTGGCAGGCGGGTTGGCGATCGCAGTTAGTTGTTAATGTATTCGAAGGATGCTGCTGTGCCCATCCTCTGACTAATCCCTTAGTCGGCTTTTACGACACCCACGGGATGAGATGGGTGTTGGAATAAACAGGTTGAAATAATACCATTTGAGATAGATTAACTTCGATTTATCACAGAACAATCAGACAGTGAGTTACGGCCAGTCAGAGAGTACAGAATCTTCATATATGTCTAATTAGCAAATACATTACCATAAACTAGAAGTCTGGTTGCGTTTAGAAACATTATATAATTCTAACACTGGCCCTTAAACGCAAACTGTAAGATCACATATTTCATATACTAAGAAATAAATACACGAAGTATAAATAACTAATAATAACTATATAGCTAACATCAAACTAACAAATTTACAATGTTTTTCTCTACAAAGGGCTTTAGTTAATACATCAGCCAACATATCATGAGTTGATAAGTATTTGATTTCAACTACACCACTACTGACAATTTCTTTAATGAAGTGATGACGCATATCTATGTGTTTTGTCCTAGAATGAAACATGAAACTTTTACACAATTTTATAGCAGACTGATTATCATTATAAATAGTAATTTTAGGTAAGATACAAAGTATTTCAAATAGAAATTTCCTAATAAATAAAGCTTCTTTACAAGTATCAGACAACGCCATGTACTCTGCCTCTGTACTAGATAAGGCAACAGTGCGTTGTTTACGACTCTCCCAAGCTACGATGGATTTACCTATAGAAAACACATAACCCGTATATGACCTACGATCTACATTGTTAGATGCCCAGTCTGCATCAGCGTAGGCGGCAATATTCATGCCACTTTTAGAAAACGTAAGGCCTATATTAATTGTACCTTTCAAATATCGTAAGATTCTCTTGGCTGTCTTCCAATGAATTTCACCAAAGCAACTGTTAAACTGACTGAGGTAACTCACCGCATGACTAATGTCTGGCCTTCTACAAACTGCTATATACATAAGGGAACCAACCAACCCTCTGTAATCATAAGTATTGTCCATTTGAGTTTCCTTGGTCAACTTCAATCCAGTCTCCATTGGTGTCATAGCAGGCTTACAGTCTTCCATGCGAAACTTATTTATCAGCTTTTGTATATAGTTAGACTGATTAAGATAAATTTGATTACCTTTTCTGGACAGCTCCATACCAAGTATATGTTGGGCTGGCCCGAGATCTGTGATATCAAATTCATCTTGCAATTTACCTTTTATTTCGTCTTTTCCTTGAAATTCGGGAGAGGTTAATAAAATCAAATCGTCCACATACAATGCTATGATAATTATTGACTGATTCTTGGACTTATGGTAAACACATGGTTCGGAAGTTAAACGACTGAAGTTCAACTTGTCACATAAGACCTTAGTAATTTTATCATACCACGATTTTGATGCCTGTTTAAGGCCATAAACAGCTTTGTTGAGCTTGTATACTTTATTTTCACTCCCCTTGACTTGGAAACATTCCGGTTGCTCCATATAAACTGTCTCCTCAAGGTCACCATTAAGAAATGCTGTTTTAACATCCAAATGTTCAATGCTCATGTTATACTCTGCTGCTAGTGCAAGCAGCATTCTAATTGTGGAGTACCTTACCACTGGAGAAAAAGTTTCCTGGTAATCAATACCATATTTTTGGGTATAACCCTTGGCTACTAAGCGGGCTTTAAATTTCAACAACTCACCATCAACACCATATTTTTTCTTGAAAATCCATTTACATTTTACAGGCTTATGGCCAGGTTCTCGTTTTGTTAGAGTCCAACACTTGTTTTTAATATATGAATTATATTCATCAATCATGGCCTTATGCCAGCCATTAGATTCTGGTCCATTCAATGCCTCAAGTGCAGTCTGAGGTTCATCAGGAATACAGTCAATCAGTCTGACAAAGTTGGCCTTTATAGGAGAATCAGGTGCATCGCTATAGCAGTCTTCCGTTGAATCTGCTGCAGCTAGTGACTCTTCTCCTGGAAGGTAAGTAACATCCAAGCGATTATCTGGTTCACCACTTGATGTTTCACTGTCGGAATCATCTAATGTGATGGTACTGATCCTTTGTTGATTGTTCTGTGATAATGTTAAGTCATCAGATACATCAGAATTCACAGTGGATGATTCAGATTGTTGAATATTATTTTTATTCAAACTGAGGTCAACATAAAGATGCTGGTCTCTATTTTCATCATGTGACTTTTCTTTTACATAAAATTTATCTTCTAAGAAAATAACATCACGGGAATTTATACAACTTCTAGGATTATATGGATCAATGAGCCGATATCCTTTGGACTCTTCATTATAACCCACAAATATATATGGTTTACTCTTTGGATTAAGTTTCTTTCTGTTCTTTACCATAACATATGCTATACAACCAAAAATCTTTAAATGGTTCAGATTTACCTTTCTCTTACTCCACTTTTCTTCCGGTGTTGCACCAGTGACAGCCTTGGTCGGACTTCTGTTTTTCAGATAAACAGCGGTGTTAACTGCTTCCGCCCAAAATTTCATTCCCAGTCCAGCATCTTGCAGCATGCACCGGATTTTGTCCATTACAGTTCTATTTGCTCGTTCAGCAACACCATTCTGTTGTGGACAGTCCGGTATAGTCTTTTGGTGCTTGATGCCTTTTGTACTGAGAAACTCCTGAAATTCAGAACTCATATATTCTCCTCCTCTATCACTTCTAAGTACCTTTAATGACTTTCCTGTTTCATTTTCCACAAGGGCCTTAAATTGCTTAAAATACTTAAACGTCTCATATTTTGTTTTCAAAAAATATACAAATTGTTTCCTTGTGTAGTCATCAATAAAACTCAAGATATACTTGGCTCCACTTAGAGATGGAATTTGTATAGGTCCACACAAGTCTGTATGAACTAACCCTAATATCTGTGTAGCTCTACTATAGGATTTTTTAGGAAAAGGCAATCTACTTTGTTTCCCTTGAATACAAGGTATACACTGTTTATATTCAGACACATTATAATTAATACCAGTTGCCATACCCTTTTGTAAAAGCTGCATGCTTCTTGAGTTGAGATGTCCAAGACGTCTGTGCCACACCTCTTGGGATATTGAGTTTGCTACTGTTGCGGCCATAAATGAACACTCCTTTATCTTGGTATCTCCGCCGCTATCTGACACAGTATCGAGTTGATAAACACCATTGACCTGTGTGCCAGTAGCTAAAATCTCTTTACCATCATAAACAATACATGAATTACTGTCAAAAGAAACAATATATCCCTTTTTGGTCATCGCACTAACAGATAATAGATTAGTACTTAAGTTAGGCACATAATATGTATCACTTATTGTCCTTACACAACTTTTCAAATGTATTTCCACTTGTCCTAATCCAGCAGACAATAACTTTTCACCATTAGCAATACTCACATCCGCAGTTTTATTCGGATTGTAATTAACCATCAGTTTTTCATTATTACACATATGGTTTGTTGCCCCAGAGTCTATATACCATACATCACTGTTTACTTTCACAGAGAGTGCTGTTACAAGAGCTTTGTCTTTAGGTGAATATTTATTCTTATTGTAATCCTGGGCATAGCTTTGTTTGTTATTATTCATAAGTTGTCCTGTACCTCTTTTTTCTGGGCAATTTCGTGATAAGTGACCCGTATGCTTACATTTAAAGCACTTTGGTTGTTTCCAGGTGACTAAGGCCTTTATGCCTTCATGCTTGTCGCCCCGTCTCTGAGTCTCTTCTAATAGCTTGGCTGAGACATGTTCGGTAGTTAATTTACTGCCTGAATTTTCTATGGCCATAATTAAGGGATCGTAATCCTCAGTAAGGCCACTCAACATAATGACGGCGACGAACTCATCGTCTAATGCAGATTCTATTTCGCTCAATTGATGCGAGGCTTCCTTAATTTTATTCAGGTAGTTCTCCATTGAGCCGCTGTCACACAGTTTTGTTCCAAACAAACTTCTGAGTAGACCTAGCCTTCTACATAATCCACGTCCTTCATATGCCTTCTTGAGGCCATTCCAGGCTTCATAAGCACTTTTGGCTGTACGAATATAAGGAATTACCGCTGGTTGTACAGAAAGGGCTATTCGCGCCAACGCCTTTTCACCTTTTTTTTTGTCATCATTTCCTTCTTTTTCCACATATTCCCATAACTCTTCGTGTATCAGTAACATTCTCATTGTGAACTTCCATGTGGAATAATTATCTGTTCCTTTTAATTTCTCAATTGAATTTAAAACGTTCGAAGTTGAAGATGCCATGCTTGGTGTGGTAATTTGGAATTCGAATTGAAATGAAAAGATTTTAGGTTAATCCTCGCAAATATACACGTTTTCTTATTTCAACAACCACGCTCTGCTACCATGTTGGAATAAACAGGTTGAAATAATACCATTTGAGATAGATTAACTTCGATTTATCACAGAACAATCAGACAGTGAGTTACGGCCAGTCAGAGAGTACAGAATCTTCATATATGTCTAATTAGCAAATACATTACCATAAACTAGAAGTCTGGTTGCGTTTAGAAACATTATATAATTCTAACAATGGGTTGGTACTATTCGTAGTACGCGTAGCACGGTAACCGTCCCCTCAGTATTGATATGAATTAATTTAAGCACTGTACAACCAATTTGTCAATATTGTATTTATACTTACATTTACGCACTCGGTTCAATTTAAAAATCGCCTTTTACCCTAATTTATCACATCACTGTCATCACCAGCCTGTAAATTAAACATGCACTCCTAATCATAAATATTTACTTCATTTACTTAGTGTTGCATTTATTACAGAACCAGTGACGTTTGATATAGTATCGAGGAATATGACAGCAAAACTAGGACAGCATGTCACCATAGAATGTCAAGCTAAAGGCGATGATCCAATTAGAATAATGTGGACAAGAAATGCAAAACCAATAAATCCGTTGACACAAAGGTAAACAAAAATTCAAAAGATATTTTTTTTTATTTAGTACGCTACAAATAAGAAACAAAAGTGAGAAAAACATTTATTTGACTAATACATGTAACACAATTATGTTAAATCATAATAGATCTAAATAAAAATGTAACTTGCCATATATTTTTATTGCCTACATCTTGAAACTACATATTATCATGACTTGTCCCATGTTCCCATGTCCGTGTCAGATTGGTATCGAGCTCGACATAATGCCGGGTAGTGACGTTGGGCGCTGATTTTCAGCTGGAGCCCATTGTGACACATGGATGCCAACCAGTAAAAAAGAATAAAGCTAAACAAATTGATATGTTTATTTTTACATTAATATTGAGCGATTAAATATAAAAGTTATATTGGTTCACGTTTTTATAAGATTGTAAGTATAAAATGTATATTATAGTTGTTTACTGTTGTTATTTTATATAAGAAAAAACCATGTCTGCGTGTGTGTTCACTCGATCAAGAGTTCGTCGTGTATTGGCATAAGTAAATAATTTAACTACTGTACGAGCTATCCATGTCAGCTCACTGCTGAATATGTACCTCCAAATGACTGCAACTATAATCGATCCTACAAGAAAAATAGTTGTTGTTAACACCACACTTGGAGATTGCAGTATGCTATTTAAATGTACAAAAGGATGTCACTATAATAGAAGAGACTAGAAAACATTTTATTCCGCACTGGACGTAGATGACGGAACATAATTAAGAAAATACCGTCATACAGTTTACAACTAGTACGGAGGGTAGTTGACTAATATGTTTGTCATAAAACTAGCCAACAAATTACAAATGTCTACAATAGTTTGATTACAGAATTGTTATTTTTAACGCATCATAATAAATGTACTTGTTATCAAATTGTAAACCTAGGCTAAGTGAAAAAAAAAAAATATTATCTATCTATTATCTTATCTAAAATAGTAAATATAACAAATATTTAAAAAACTGTACTGACGAACATATTCATACCGAAAGGGTTACCTTCTCCGCATGTGCTGTGTGTGTGTTCACCTCGCAATAACGCGGCGAAGGTAAACAATAAGTATTCATCCTATAATTGGAATAATAGTTTTACGTTTAAGTGCAAATGAATATTGTACATTTCATAAAAAAATCAAACATGTAGTCTCGTGAAAGAGATAAGGGTAGACAATTTATAGTCTCATTCATAGACAAAAAATATTCTTTACAAAAATAACAGGTTTCACAATATATTTCAGTCCCATTTGATGGATATCCTTCGCAAGAATAATGCCTTACGTGGGGACATAGGTTCAACTACAGAGACCTTTTAGAAATTTCAAATAATTACTATAACTGATCACTAAGTTGATGGTTGTTTAGAACTATAACAAGTTGTAACTAGTGTTATGAACACACACAAACACACGGTCGCGCGCCCACGAGCCCCCGCGCCCATGCACGCATCAGCATATATGTGTATTAGTACGTATTAACGTAAATTTCACTTCCAGAGTAAAAATATCTGAAGCGAAATCAGAGGATGGTATGACCAGTATACTAGAGTTGTTACAAACAGAGACCAGTGACGGTGCCTTATACCAATGCAGAGCTGGTAATCCTTTTGGAGCTGATGTGTTTAGTGTCCACCTTACAATACTGGGTAAGTTAATTAGAACAGCTATGGCCATAAGTAGGCATCGTCTAAATTATTTAACATCGAAGTTAACCTTGTAGGGAGTGGAATTGAAATTAGAGATGCATTATGAATCTAAATATGTTTTCTTAATAGCTAAGTTTTTTTTTGTACATCTTGGTGACCAATCAAAGCAAGTTATTCACCTGATAGTAAGCGATATGCATGCCTGTAAGGTTTCGAATGCTCACAGGAATAGTCCTTCGAGGCACCATACTGCGCTCGTCACCTCGAGATGGAAAGTTATTTAGTATCTTATACTCAGTAACTTCACTAGCTACAGTGCCCTTCGTACCGGAGCAAATTAATGTCTTAAGTTTAAACACTACTGCTTAGCGGCGAATATCTGGCACTGCGGTATTATCTATCTGTTTTTGGCGTCAGTGGAAATTTATCATGTACTTCCTCCGCCTCGGGAAAGGACGAAGGGGTACCTGACAGTACTATCCATAGATATGTTAGTGTTAGTGGCTTACCCGCCATCTGTAGGTAACCCAAAATGCTTAATGGTACGCACCAAGTTCCAAACTTTCTTACTCACCTTCTACGATACCCACGGGATGAGATGGGGTAGTCCTATTTGTGACCGAACGGCACGGACTATGAAACAATATTACTGTTTAGAATAATAAATTACTGTGTGTGAGTTTCATCTTATGAATATGTTATAGATCTATCTATCTACGAGTAGTACACAATTAAATTCTTAGGTATATTTTAATATCTTTATCAGAATATTATAATCAATATTTAGTAGTCTCAATTTCAATAGTTCAATGTTTACGCAAACATCATCATCATATAAGCTAATTGATGTCCACTGCTGAAGAACGGCCTCCTCCATAGATTTCCACAACGGCTGGTTACATGCCGCCCGCATCCAACGACTGCTTCACCAGATCGTTCTTCCATTTCGTTGGAGACAGTCCCACGCTGCGTTTTTCGGTGCGCGGTCTTCACTCAAGAACCAACTTTTATCCAACGGCCATCAGTTCTGCGAGCAATGTGCCATAATTAACATTATAATCAGTTAATCACTGGAGGCCAATGAACTCCACTTCTGGAATCGGTTTTGCCCGCCAACCAATTAACGTCCCAAACCGCAATTATCGGGCCCTCTATAGTGGTATTTCTAGCTTAAAATTACAAACAGAAAACTTATGAGCTAGATACCACAAAAGTTCACATTTAACCTTATATCCGGTATGTTAATGTGGTTTTTATCGGCTGTGACATAATTTATTTACAATAATTGCGTATTTGTTTAGGATGATCAAATAAATACAATGAAGAAACGGAATCTAATAATAAGACTCATGATAAAGGAGTGCCGTGTGGTGTTGGCAATAAAACCACCAAGTACTACCCCGTCTCTTCCCTTGTATGTCGTAAAAGGTGACTATGGGATTAGCCTGAGGATGGGCAGCAGCATCCTTCAAGTACTTACATTAATTACAACTGAACTGCGATCCCCAACCCGCCAGCCAAGCATGGCTATTTTGGCTAAACCTAAAGGAGCACACAAAATAAACCCAGACAGATCATTGTGGAATTTTTTGGGGCAGGTCCGTGTCCAGTAGTGGATGTTTTTCTATTGGAATGATGACCAAGCCTAATTTTGGCAGACCTATAATTTTTGGATAGTATTGCAGTAGTTCAATAATTTGTGTTCATTTGTTTCACATTTTTATCCATCCATCCATTTTTACCATGAAATTTTTCATCGTAAATCAAATTTAAATCATTCAAATCCGTTATTTGCCTGAATATGGGTAAACATGAGGTAATACATACGACAAATGTTCTTAAACCATACCCTACCATAATAGTTGTACAAATATTTAGATGTGACAATTCACATACAAATTAAAATTAACAAAATATTATATTAGGCCGCACTTATCTGTTACAAATATTAAATAAGAATAACCGTTATTATGATAATTATTATTCATTTTATATAATTTTATTATGTATTAACTAATTAATTTAATTACATTCATCATTTAAATAATCGTTGATTAATTAATATGCTTTACTAATCAAGTAGATTTTTAAAGGCGCTAAAATTCTTGGCATCTTTTACATTATTAGGTAGTTTATTATATATTCTGGGGCCCATACAGAATGCATTCTTGTCAAATATAACCTATTTTAAAGTATTGTATACGTTAACTCTTTTAGAACCACCAGCACCACCAACAGATTTATCAGTAGACTCAGTAAAGAGTAGATCAGTGAAGTTGTCTTGGAGAGACGTGACCAAATCCCTCGCACAGTTCTACAGTCTCCAGCTCAGCAGCAGTCAGAGACTGTCGTGGATCAACGCTAGAGCTATTAATATCACCAGGTGAATGAATTATATGAATTATAAATTATCTGAATGACTAATAATCAATTACTTTCACTATCACCCTACACAAATCACTTATTATGTATTACAGCGGAACACTCATGTATACAGACATTAAAAGCTTTTCGTTCCGTGGAACCTAAATATGTTCTTGAATATTCCTATAATTCTACAAAATCACTCGTACGAAAATATAACATAAAAATGGTTTTTGAATAAAACGAGTATAATGACTTAGCTAGTAACAGTCCTAAGTTCTTTAATTCTGAAAATGTTCATAAATGTTATGGGGTCCTACAAGGTACAACTTTGGGTTTCTTTTAAATGTCATAAAGTATTTCAATCTTCTATATTTACTACATGCAGGTTGGAAGAACTACGACACACTATTGAAGTAGAAGATCTATTGCCTGCAACTAGTTATACTGCAAGGGTCGCTGGAGGCAATCAAGCAGATCTCAGTCATTATTCTACTCCAGTCAGATTCACTACTACTGAAGAAGGTAAATAATATTTATGATTGATTGCGGAATAAAAAAACTGTGTATCACATTTTTAGAATGCTAAGCTTATACGTAAGTTAATTATGCATATTATAATAAAACACTTTTAAACGAATTCTATCGCGTATTTTTTTATTTTAGATTTTCCTGACGATTCGAATACTTTGCAGCATTCCTGCGACCACGAATACTATACGCGATAGAATCCGTTTAAAAGTGTTTTATTATAATGTATAATAATCGCGAAAATCTAAGACATTAATTATGCATTCTTATAAAAAAATTATTAAATAATTTAAAACGCTAAATTAGTATGCAAAAACTGATGTTATATTAACATTTATTAATTGCAACTTAGAGCATCTTTAACTAACCAAATATTTCTCCATTAGCACCCTCATCCCCACCTCTTGGTGTACAACTAGAACAGACAGATTCACCAGGGGAGCTTCGAGTAAGATGGCTACCTCCACCAGCTGATACACATAACGGATTAATTATAGGGTATCGATTGAAAGCAGTTCCTCAATTAACAGGAATAAAAGGTAGGTTGAAATTACTATAAATCTAATGTCCTAAACAAACGGCTAGTTTTTATTATTTTCATCTTAAGTACTTCATTCTTTTCTCAGCCTACATTCAGCCACTCACAATTTAGTTAATCTGTAACTGTTTCAATCAATTGATAGATATATCATTACTGATAATTATGATAGAAAAAGTATGTTTTGATATAATTAGAATTTCTTTATATACGTTGATTATAATGGTAAAGAAAATTAATAGGCAGTTTGTACATTGTTTTAGAAACAGAAGAAGTTAGCGATAAGACCATAAAAACTGCATCACTATATGCTAAGCAAGAGACTATTGTGACAGGATTACTTAAAGGAGTAAGGTAAACTTAAAAAAAGTAATATTTGTAACAATATATTCTCTTAAGCTCATAACACAATGTCTTATAAAATATTGAAGACGACTATATATTAAATTTAGTGTTTCTTTCAACTCAAAGGTTGACTGATAGAGAATGCCTTACGGTGCATTATGTACTACAATTGTACATAGAAGTTAAAATTAATACCTGCGTGCCAAAATACAAACATACAATATAAACCTGCATAGATGTATGTAAAATTCTAAGTCTCATTCTTTATCTAGAATAGAAGTTCTTTTCATTGATTAGGTATGCAATATCAGTAGCTGCATTCAACAGCGCTGGATCAGGACCGTTTTCAGTTCCACTATTTCAAGACACAAGAGAAGGAGGTAAGTGATATTGATGACCCGACCCTCTCATGTTATCTCCGTATAGGTATATAATGCACATATTCTTGTGACGGGAACAACAAACAAGACCACATCGCTGATTTTGTGTTGATATTCTGATATGTAACGTAACTTGTTCCGACAAATTATTCAAGCCTCAATGTATTTCTTTGTAAAATGGAGGACACTAAATCTCCAATTTGCCCCAGCCATCTGATAAGCTAATGTCTTTTGCGAACATTATCACACCGTTCATTGCGAGTTACGCGAAAATGTTATATAACATCAACTATGTAAATTGCCGAAACTTTGGCAGAACAAACTTCCTCTCGTAAACCTTTATCGTCTTCATTAACATTCTGGAAACTTTTATGTTGTTATTATAATTACTCTTTACCTTAAACACCTTTTGTTTAAGATATTCGTTTTATTATGAAGTATTTTTCCTAGTATTCTTATTAAATATTTATAAATGAGTAGCAAGGCCCCGTCCACATCCACGACTCTTTTCGACGAAGTAACATCGTTCTTTGGACATACACTAAAATATAGCATATTTTAAGTCAATATTCTTTTAAAAGTTGTTCAGACATTTCATTGGAACAGACTATAATATCATTATGTCATCTATAGCACTTGACATGTTGACACTAACATCCTATAATAACTTCAGATTTTACTTTGTTCATTTATTCAGACTCTTATTTTCTTATGGAGAAAAGTTGAGAACAATTTTATCCTACGCCTCCTTACTCAAACTCAAGGTCTTTGTGTTTAACTTTAGTAGTTATATTTCAGCCAATTTCGACTTAATCTAGGGCTTTTTTCTTACTGTCTAACTTTTGTGTCTCCCCTTTCAACGTAGAATTTGAGGACCAAAAGAAAAATGGAAAGCTTGTCATATTTGTGCGCACATGGATTTGAATTCGACATATCATAGTATATGAATTTATTAAATTTATTAGTGTATTTATGTATGAATCAGCAATATTTTCGATACAATATTTAAACTAGATGCTATTCTAGCAAACAACGCATGTGTTTTCAGCCTCGCAAAGTTTATTAAAGTTTGCATACATTTAGACTATGTGCCATAAACTGTGAACTGTTACTTGGAAGTACTTGCTTAAATGGAAACCTTTTGGCTAATTATCATTACTGTATTATGTTTAGCTGTGAACTTAACGACTGGTTTTCATATGTATGAGTTGAATAAAATGGAAATTTACCCAAGTTCTTTTGAAATGTTCGTGGTCGTGGAAACTAACGGAAAATTTATCTTCATAATTGATTTTTGTTTTATATATTATTCCAAAACACGTTTTTAATTGGCTTCAGCAAACAGTTTTTGTCTCATTAACGTAGATAGTAAATATTTTGTCTGTTATGAGATACTGCTATAGTCTACCATAAATCTACCAAATCGTATTTAGATGCCTTATGGAGAAAATTGTTTTCCACTCTTTGATTTATAGATATTCAATCAAATTATTAATTACTTTTTATTATTATCTCCATAGCTCCCGAAGAAGGTCCATCATCAGTCGAATGCGGTGGTGTAACATCAACCGCACTTCGCGTTAGCTGGCAACCAATACCTCCACACAAACAAGCCGGAGCTCTGATAGGATATACTGTATTATATGCAGCTCAGGGTAAGCTTAGAATTCATAGATTTGATGTCTAATGTGCAACAAGTATGTTGCTTGAAACGTTACGAGAAAATGTATAGCTCGGGGTAAGACCAAAGATATTGGAAGAAAGGAGATATGCCATGTAGTTCGAAATGTATGCGAGTCTAGAAATCCATTTTCCCCTACCATTCTTCATAAAAGCACACTAATGCACACAGTTACAAGTTCTCATCCAATGAACTGAATAAATACAACATTATAATTGGCTACTCATGCTAAAACATACCCACGACTTTGTCGGCAGCCGTACCACGCAACGCATAAGTTTATTAGGAGTACCATTCCCTATTATATTCACTTCGTTTGTTATTCATAGATTGCTAGTTAAAAGTGGTAGATAGGAAGCATCATATTTTGTACAAAAATAATAATGTCGTTCTGCTCCATCAATCCAAGTGTAACATAATAAAGAAGACAATCTTTTCTATTTATTGTTTTTATATACAAATATAAGAAAATTCCTTCACTTGCATATGGTATATGATTCCTTCCTTGATAAAGTTATTATTTTCGTTTCGGTCTTTGCACATTATCCCCGAACAACACGACACTTTAACAAAGTTTCACTTACGCGATGGAATCTCAACTGATGTTATAAAACGGCCATTTTTTCTGAATGGCCCGTACTGTGCATATTGCGGTGGCACGGTTACGCCGCCGTACCACTAATCTTTATTTCCTGTTTCTGTGGAAAAGACTGTAGCGCAAATGAATTGATTAGCAAGGTTTTTGCGCTCTCTTGAATAAGTGACCATTCTTTACACATTAACATATCAAGACCCCTCTGAGCCTCGATGAGCCGTTTAGCCGTTTGCTTTAATTATCATGAATACCTATGATAATTCTTAAAAGCAGTCATGAGCTTAATAATTATAAAACCATAAGATATTGTGTATTCTACAAATAATTAAGTTACATTCTGCAACATAAGATCAGATCGGAAGCCGAACATGTCATATTTTATCGTTGGGGTTAGCTTCGAGTTCTTTTTGACCTTATTTTTACTCAAGTTATATTTGTTAACTAGCTGGAGCAGCGGTTTAACTCACTGTTAATTGAAAAAAACTTGGATTATTTATAAATAATTCAGAGTACAGTAGAAAGTTTAGTTTTTGCGCACACTCATTATTTTTCTTTTTTAAAATAAATTATTTTATTTACTATTTTACTACTTATACCATCAGCATCTGCCAATGAAAGTCCCGTCAATCGAACAAACAGACATACAGACAGAACTTGTATTTTTTTTTGTTATTGGTAGCGTATATACTTTCATATGTATTTAGTAAAAAGCTGTTATTTTGACACTACAAACAGACACTTCAATTTTATTTATTTGTATATATTAATGAATCGGACCTCCTACCTAGCTACAGCAAAAGGTTAATCGATTGATAAAAACATCAACATTATCACTGAACTGCTAATTGTCATTATATAAGAATAATCTATACTAAAAACTTACTTTTATAAACTTCACACTCACATCAAAATGTAGATCGAAAACACAACAAACTAACATATTATTACGATTACTTCTAGCCCGCTGACCACAAACAAAAACAGGTCTCTACCAAACTCTACACAAAGCAATCACTAGTGAACCATGCAGCCACTATAATTATGTAAATCTGTCCAACAGGTCGACAATGGATGAACTCTACGTCGCTTGTGACAGAACTTCGGCTACAGGGACTCTACAAATTCACTAACTATACGGTCAAAGTGGCAGGCTTCTCAAGTTATGGGTTGGGACCTTTCTCATTTCCTATTATCTGTTCTACGTTGCAAGATGGTGAGTTTTGACGTCTCTACATAGCGTTCCTATTATAGACTATTAAGATTTCGAAATTTTATTTTTATCATCTGCTGCGACTTCATTTTCTATTTACTTTGTATTTTTACTTTATCTAAGCTTACAGCAGATTTCTTACTTAAAACAATTAATTATCCGTGATACAAGGGTCTTCACGTAAGGGTATCGTATATTTTGTAATAATTATTCATTTGACTTAATTAATGAACATACATACTGAAAAGGACTACCAATCGTACTATTTTTTGACACTTATTACTATTTTATCGTTTTGGTGTGAAAAAAAAAGGATTATAATTATTTATACAATAGTACCCGAAGCACCAGCCGAAATAAAGCTCCTGTCACAATCATCAACAACGCTACTAGTAAGTTGGAAGAGACCACGACAGCCGAATGGGAAGTTACTACATTATACCGTGTATTGCAAGCCTACATCAAGGTATGTGCAACCAGTTGTCACTCTGTATTCCGGGAAGCTATAAGAGGTGCATTAAGCCTAATTGACTTACTAGCGGCCGACCGCCCTTTATATAAATCTGGTTAGATCCCTCTATATCTGTATAAATATTTACATACCTGTGCCGACGACCACGGGGTTTATTTTACAGATCGAAAATTCTAGAACGCAAGCGGGCAAACCAATAACGGGTTGTGCGTTCGTTTGTACTGTTCGCTCCGTAAACGTCGTTGATGTTGCATGCCGCTTGTGCCGCGTTGCTGCCACGACCGTACTCACATTCCATAGTTACTCGAATTTTCAAAGTATCCATGACGACAAAAATGAAATTAATTTGAAATTAGAATTCATAGCCAAACAAAAAATAAATCGAAATGGCCAGTACTGCAGAACGGCTGACAATGTGAGCCAATCACGTCTATACGTCTGTTGTATACCTACTTATTATGCGCATATATAATTGCACGCATGCAACCATGAGCTGTAACTGATGATATATTATTATTCTATCAGAACCACTAAGTTACACCATATAACCGGGGCAACAATCTTACGCTCGCGGTACAATGAGCTGCTGATTTTGCAACTAATATTCTAATAAACTGATATCCTAAGTCACAAAACTATTCTCCTACCAGCAATGATGGCCCTCAAGCCATAAGAGTTGACGTCGAAAGCATCACAGAAGCTTACGAGAAGTCCCAGACCTTGGAACTCAAAGGATTAAATGAAGGACGCCAGTATGATGTGTGGGTGACTGCTAGCACTGCAGTTGGTGAAGGACCTGAGAGCAGAAGGGTTACTAATACTCCTTCGCAAAGAGGTATGTGTTTTTTACTACAAGGGTCTTTTGGTACGCAACGATGTATTGTAAAGCTATCAACTATATTTTATCGGTATTGCGATTTTAAAACGTAATACAAGATTATTGGATTGGATTTTCATGTTATGTTTTAAAATTATTCTTAATTACTTAAACATCAATATTAACAATCTCAGCTAAGAAACATTGTATTTTGTCTGTTGATCAAGCTGTAAATTTTACCGAACTTACTTTTTATAGCCACTAATTTATACAAATCTAAAACATTTTCTCCCACAGTTGTAGCTGGTGTAGCGTCTCTTAGTGGAGAAATAACAGTGGCAGTTAGAAACTCCCTGCTGTTAGAATGCAGGAGCGTTGGGTCTCCGCCACCAAGGACCGTTTGGTATCACAACCAAAATATTATAACTCATCATCCAAGGTTTACCAGAAATAGAGACGATAGCTTGCTGATAAAGAGTAAGTTCTAATATTATACTCTCGTAACATTACAATATGTCTTTTATAACATTTTTAATTACAGTAAAAATCATTTGTGTGGAATTTAGAAACAAACAGGAAATAATGTAAAAAATTAAATACAAGCATAATATAAAGCATTTTTTTTTTTAATAACGGACTTTCTCAAAATTACTTATATATAACCTCTGTGAGCATAAACAGTTTATGTATGTATTGCACAACTTAGCGAATTAATCAATGTTGTTTCTATCATAATATTCAACATTCCCATCGCAGTGTGCTAATCTAAAAAAAAAATTTTAAATATGGAATTAATGTTCGCAAATATTTTTTCTACCAAACAATAGTTCGTGTGAATACAGCGTATACCTGTTGTAATTGAATACAATCATCAATTTAAATTAAGTATTAAGCAAATGGTGGCGCTAATTTAGAGATTATATTCACTTAAAGAAGTAGAATTAGTAAAATAATTAAGGATGACTGACGTCCTGCGACCACGAAGCTTGCAAAGTGTTCGAAACGTCAGGAAATCAAAAATCAATAATACACGCGATTTAATCCGTTTAAAATTGTTTTATTATAATGTATAATAATCGCGAATACCTAAGACATTACTAAGTAAAATAATTATTCATTGATTCACCAAAATACTAAAACATACAACATTTTCTTCGTTTCCTTATTTGAACTAAGACAATTTTATTTTAGGTATAGACCAGTCACTTAGCGGAAACTATACATGTTTAGCTAAAAACCTGTATGGCTCTGACTCTGTGATTTTCACAGTCAAAGTTTTGCCATTGCCCGATCCACCTACATTAAGAGCTACTCCTTACAAGGATTATATAGTAGTGGAATGGGATGAAATCCGATCTTATGGCAATGACTCTATAGGATTTGGAATCAGTAAGTACTTACCTTTATTAAAGCTGGTAGATTTTCTAATGCACAGTTTTTGCCTGCATTTAATTTGGTTTCAACGTAATCGTAATATTTTTATTTAAATTGAAATACCTTATATTTATTACATAACATAGTAAAACTACTGAAAATAAAAATCTACCAACTATACAACGTTGTTTATATGAAATTTAAAACATGAAAGTCCTCTTATTCTACTATGAAAATATTCTCTTGTGATAAAGTCAAGTTTGGTCTTTTGATACAGTATGTATATTCTACCCCTCTATTCTTTTCCCGCACCCATAAGATCCGGAGTCCCTCAGGGCTCGGTTCTCGCCCCACTCTTGTTCACGCTGTACACCAGCGACATCCCCAATCCACTCATAAACAAGCCAAAACTGGCCTTATTCGCCGACGATACGGCAATATTCTACTCAGGTACCAGCCCTGATAGTATATCCCGCAAACTCCAAGCCTCAGCCGATTCACTGGCCAACTGGTTCAGTAAATGGCGCATAGAGGTTAATCCCTTAAAAAGCGCAGCCGTACTTTTTTCCCGTCACGGCGACCAACATATGCGCTTCAAACAAATCACGATGTTTGATAAGCCCATTCCCTGGCAACCCCACGCCAAATACTTAGGTGTTACACTAGACCGTAACTTGTCGTTCCGTGAGCACATAAAGACGGTGCGAGCCCGCGCCGCTTTTGCACTCGGACGACTTCACCCTATGTTAAATGCACGTAGTAAATTACCCCTTAACTATAACGTGCGTATTTACACAACGTGCATAAGGCCCATTTTCACCTACGCAAGTGTTGTGTTCTCACACGCTGCCCACACCCATATCAAGAAACTCCAAGTCCTCCAAAACCGATTCATGCGCAAAGCCACAGGTAGTCCCTGGTATGTGCGCAATATCCAACTTCACACCGACTTGAACTTGCCCACTATAAAGCAGTTCATGAAATTAGCGAGTAAACGCTTTTTCGACTCTGCCCTTCATCACCCGAATCCCCTAGTAGTAGCGGCCGCTAACTATAGGCCCTCTAAAATAAGTAAATGCCGTCGACCAAGGCACGCACTAGAAGATCCCGATGATCTTATCACTATCCATCACGTAGCTCACATGAAGAGACTCGCGCAGTCTCAATCAACAAACAAACCGACATATCGACCCCGCCGCCGGGGCCCGCTTCTACGCCGTCGCGGAAGCCTAAATCCGCGACCACCCGATTAACGTTAAAGTCGCCCCCCCCGACCCTTGCTCGCGCCGGCCCGTGCCGAGAAATCGAGTAGTAACAAAATATCCCTATAAACCCCAATTAACCATTGATCCAGCAGTCCCTTATGATTATTACTATCCCAGTAACTCCCTGAGCCGAGGTCCGTGTCCCGCAGGGGACGCCCTCAGGCGCAGTTACTTAAATATAAAGAAAGCTAGGCTGGAGGCTACTTAATGCTTCGCCAATTTGCCCGGTTAAGCAGATATATCCCCCTTGGGATTACTGCGAGAAGCCCTACATAAAAAAAAAAACAAAAAAAAAATAATCTTTTCCCGCAGACCTAGCACGATAAATCAATGTTTTCTTTTTTCATGCATATTATTTGATTTCATTTTGCCTCATTGCTAGCATATCGTTATTTCTCTTTTTCATGAGAGAATCACACATCGACACATTTAATAATAACACACTGAAAATAAACATTTACCAACTATACTTACCTTATCGTGACTAAACAAAGTTGTTTAAATGATAACACAAATTTATTGTTTCCAAAGTATAGTCTTTTTTATATCAGAATATTGGATACTGCTTAAACTTTCACGAATTCAATATTTATTTTAAGAAACTACATTGGATACATTATTGAAACCAACCTTTAATAATAATCAGTACCTAAATCAATATTCTGTCTAGGTTACAACCTTACTTGGCGAGAGACTGATGGGCTTTGGCAAGAAGCCTGGCCAGTAACCAGGGAGAATCGCCTTCTAGGAATCCAGTCGCATACTCTGGCTGGCCTAAAATGTGGTACAAAGTATTCTATTAGAGTAACTGCGACTGACAGTGTGGGGACTTCCCCACCTGCTCATATTGATGTTACTACTTTAGGAGGAGGTAAGTTTGTTTAATTGATTGATGACATAATATTTACTGTATTTTATGTAGGATAATCATTGACGGTTTTAGGGCTGCAGCGATTTAGTTCTAAGTATACAAGTGTTACCTTTTACCGATTATCGTAGCACTTGGTTTATAATTATGTGGAAATCAATAAATTATAACTCGGATAATTATAACATTTGCCTCATTTGCCGTGTGGTGCCGGCTCAGAATGCCACCACCCCATCTCCTCCCATGGGTGTCGTAAAAGTCGACTAAGGGATTAGCCGGAGGATGGGCAGCAGCGTCCTTCGAGTACATTAACAACTTAACTGCGATCGCCAACCCGCCTGCCAAGCGTGGCGATTATGGCAAAACCCCCCAATGAGCCCACAACACATCCATATCGGTGGTTGTGGTGATCTTTGGGGGAGGCCTGTGTCCAGCAGTGGACTTGATTCGGCCGAAATGATGAATTATAACATATGTTTAGTAAGCATTCCCCATGAGCGTGGGACGACCTCCAACGAGGTAAACAGACGACCTGGTGAAGGTCACTGGGAGTCGTTGTATGAGAGCTGCATGTAACCGCTCATTGTGGAAATCTAATGGGGAGCCTTTGTTCAGCAGTGGACGTCCTTTAGCTGGTATGATGATATGATGAGCCCCATGTGTTGCTGTAGATGTTTCTGGGCTAAAATTATCATGAGATCTGTCGATGGCATCCGTAAAGTGAGGCTTTGGTCCGAGCAAGTAAAGCAAAAAGAGGAAAAATATCCAGTAATTACATACTGCTGAACTTGGATTTTCTCCATAAAGCTTGCAACTAACAACACAAGACCAGCAAAGATAATGTCAAGGATCCTAAGTTTGCATACATATTTGAAGAAGTTTTAGAAAGAGCCTTTCTTTGTCACAACTCAAGCAATTTACCTATAGAAAGATACGCATATCAAATACTCGAATACTAAAATTAAACGACGCAGAAAATTTACTTACATAAATTGCTGTATTGGAGTATCTTCTATGAGTAGTATCTGTACGTGTTAATCGCCGGGTCCGTTTAATTAGTCAGTTGCCATTTATATAGGATGCTACATCAACAGTCTTATGTATACACTTCGGCGTAAATAAGGACCAGTATTAGTCTATGCTGGACTGAGAAAATGCTTTACTGTAATGTCACATATGTTTTCCACTACATGCTTGTGAAACCCTCTTCAAAACAGTTATCTAATTCTACTATGATAATCTTCTGTTACGATATAGTCTACTTTAGATACATTATGTATATCTCTCTCCCTATATTATTTTCTCGCCGACCTAGTACAACCAATCCATTTTTCAGACTGAATTTTTTATCTATTTATACCTCGTTGCTGTCATATTTATCGTTATTTCTCTTTGTCATGTCAGCCCAAACATACTAGAAAATCGGGCTTATTCATTTATCATGTCACACAAGATTAGGTAAAGTAGGCGACGCCCTGCACGAGCAGCAAATACTTGACCACTGATGCCTGACAAGCGTGATATTTAAATTTGTTTTTGTAGGGAGCAGGTACGTCATTTACAGTTATGTAATATGCAGAAGTCTGATTTTCCATACAGCCCCAGTATCGCCACCTTCAACTGACTGGCTTTGGAGTAATGCGACACACATCTACATTCAGCTCAGTGGATGGGATGATAATGGCTGTGACGTCACGAGATGGGAAGTGGATTATAGACTCCTGGGATCCAGTATTTGGCATCGGGCGGAGAATAAAGCGGTGAGTTTGATATTCCGCTCAAAACTCATAAATATTTCTAAAGCTTATTATAGACTCGCTTTCCATTAAACTACACACAACTTACTGCTAAATTCCTGACTGGCCGGTGAAGTTTGTTTTAATTTGGAATGATTGCAGCAAGTTATGCATAAGCCGCCGTGTCGTGCCGGCTACGAATAGCACCAACCCATATCATCCCGTGGGTGTCGTAAGGGATTAGCCGTCTTTTTTCTTTCCTTAATATAGCACACGGTCGAATGAAGTCCACTGCTGGACACAGGCCTCCCCAAAGATCACCACAACGACCGATATGAGTGTGGTTGTGGGCTCATTGGGGGGATTTGCCATAATCGCTACGCTTGGCAGATGAGTTGGCAATCGGCAGCCGGCACCACACGGCGAATATAGCACTAATAACAGTAAATTTATGTTTGGCTCTGTTTTACTTGTGGGTCTATATGTCAAAAACTGCCGCAAGGTTGGGCACGGTTTTCGTCACCGCATAATGATAAAATCGCGTATGGACTTATGATAAATATTAAATATGGTCTCATACTTATATACAAATGAGAAAAAGGAAACACGTTCACACAAAATGTTACGCGTGCTATCTATAACTTCATATTCTGGAACTCGGGTCTTCTAGTTATTAATATTTCTTGTTCTCCTAGCCCATGGATTTAAACTTAGGCTGGAACTATATTGAAGGCCACTATCAGGCGCCACCTCTTCGATCCATACCCACGTCTTACGCGGTCGGATCTCTCGCTCCCGCAAACTGGTATCAGCTTAGAGTGACCGCGATAAATGATGCTGGAACAGCTTCAACTGTTTATACTTACGCTACCAAGAATTTAGATGGAGGTGAGTTTTTAAATATCATATCAATTTTGTAGCAAATATAGCTTACTTATTTGCCATGTACACAAACAAACTTCCCCGTGGATACTGTGAAATACCCTAAAGTCATACCATTAAAACTTGGTGAAATTGAACCGATATCGTATACAATTAAAAACCATTTGAACTGTCGTTTATTTGAAGCAGTATTACTTTTGATCTCTTGATAGTTAGTTTTTGTAATATAACCTTAATAAACTGCAGATTGGTGCAGCAAGCGTCTTGGAATACAGAATTGAAATAACGGAGATAACCCAATTTGGTATTCGCTAAGACTGGTCCTCATGGTTTAGTTTCTGCAATGTGTCCTTGAATAGCTTTAATCATGTCTTAGGGAATCATCATATCAGCCACAGGACGTCCACTGCTGAACAAAGGCCTCCCCCTTAGATTTCCACAACGAGCGGTCACATGCCGCTCTCATCCAACGACTCCCAGCGACCCTCACCAGGTCGTCTGTCCACCTCGTTGGAGGTCGTCCCACGCTGCGTTTTCCGGTGCGCGGTCTCCATTCGAGAACCTTTGTGCCCCAACGGCCATCAGTTCTACGAGCAATGTGCCCTGCCCATTGCCACTTCAGTTTACTAATCCTTTCAGCTATGTCGACAACTTTAGTTCTTCTACGGATCTCCTCATTTCTGATTCGATCTCGTAGAGAAATACCAAGCATAGCTCTCTCCATAGCTCGCTGAGTGACCTTGAGCTTTCTTATGAGGCCCATTGTGAGTGACCACGTCTCTGTTCCATATGTAATCACTGGTAACACACACTGGTTAAAGACTTGCGTCTTGAGGCATTGCGGTATTGTTGACGAAAAGACGTTGCGAAGTTTCCCGAACGCTGCCCAGCCGAGTCGGATTCGACGATTGACCTCTTTCTCGAAGTTGGACCTACCTAACTGGACAGTTTGTCCTAGGTAGACATACTCGTCAACAACTTCGAGAACAGAGCTCCCGACGGATATTGGGATGGGCACGACATGGGCATTTGACATGACTTTTGTCTTGCCCATGTTCATCTTAAGGCCCACCTGTTGGGAAACTCTGTTGAGATCATCGAGCATTGTGCTGAGCTCTTGCAGCGATTCTGCCATGACTACGATGTCATCGGCAAATCGAAGGTGAGTGATATACTCGCCATTGATGTTAATGCCGAATCCTTTCCACTCCAGTAGCTTGAAGGCATCCTCCATTGCAGCGGTGAACAGTTTCGGGGAAATGACGTCCCCCTGTCTCACACCTCTCTGCAATGGAATTTCCCCCGTGTTCTGTTCATGTACTCGGACCGACATGGTGGTCTTAGGGAATACCAAATTGGTTTTACACCGTTATTTCGATTCTGTATTTAAGGATGTATGAACGTTTAAGCTTAAGGAATTGCACTATTAATTGGCTTAGAAAAGGAAGCTCGGTTTAGGAAGCCCAATATGGACTAATAGTTAATTAATGAGCATGCAGGCTAGGATCATATGTATTTCTGTAAATTAATGCATGACTTTAGACCTTCTCTCAAGTAGGAATGCAGCAAAGAGAAAAATATTGTCTGGAAATATAGATTTATCTTTCGGTTTAGACGCATTATCAATTCAGTTAGTTATAACTTCTATATTTTGCGTTTATTGCGGTGGTCCTTTTGTACTAATTAAAATGTGTCGATAAGGTTAATCGGAGACGAGAATTAATTGAGAAGGAAATTGAGAACATTTCAAAAGCACCTCGTACTCAGGGTGCTAAATTTAATTCAAACCAATATATAACTTGGAATACATAATATATATATATCACTGAATTATAAGTCTCAAAGGACCAACGTAAATTATGACAAGATTTTGCATTATTTTCAGTACATGACTTAGTAGTAGTTTAATCTTTTTTTACTGGACAAGAACTTAATGTTGACTAAAAAAAAATAAAGAAGAAAGATGAAACGAGTTCAGAACTCAGTGATAATCCTAGTATTAGAAGAGAAAAGCAGCATCCATTCATCTTTAAACTGATAACATTACTCTGTAGGTATTTATTTTTAGAGTCCCGTAGCATAAACAAGGAACCAATAATTGTCAAGTCCATCTGTTCGTAACTTCCTAATCGTAAATTTTTCAAACTGACGTCATGGTTTGTGCAATTGTTAAACGATTGGCTTTTAACGCTACGGGTCGCGGTTTCGGTTCCGGTCCTAAACAAGCATTTGAATGGCTTGCAAGTAGTTGTTTTGGTTTGAGTAATTATGAGTATGAGATTTGGTTGTAAACTGTTTCCAAGATACAAAAGAAATCATAGTATAGGATATTGTTTAAAAAACATCTGTAAAATATAATTTGATTACAACTTTCAGTCATTATTTCGTCAGACTTCTACGAATAATTTTATAAGCCCGTAACATCTGATCTTAGGCAGCTATACAAATAACTTTGCATCAAGTAATTTTTCAACGGAACCCTACTTTATGTCTGCTTGTATACGCAGTATACTAAACTCAGACAGCTTCAGACTGTCAGCTTCGTCGATAGTCAGAACTTCGTTGCAACACTGATCATAAGTCTGTTAAGCCCAAAAAGGCTGGGTTGTAGAGAAAAACAGATTTAAAAAGCGTAATGTGCCATTGCATAAAATAAAAGCGTTGTGTAAAGGCCAACAATCTCGTCAATAAAATCGAAAATCTTACTATTAGTACCCGAGCTAATAACTTAGATAACATCAATAGAAGTACTCCGTAACTTCAGGTACTAAACTACCGGCCGAGTGATATTCCACCTGTGACCAAGACTTAAACAAAGTTTGGTCTAGCAAGACATATTAAGATACACAAAGTTCCTCACCGCAGAAAGTGACTGAAAGTTCATTAATATTAATTTTCAGGGAAAGTTCTGAAACATAAACTAGACTCTAAGTGACTTTAGTTCGTGCCTACTGATCATCTGGAAACTATAAAATCGTGTTTATTGCGCCTAAAATAAGCATCATAGATGTTGAGGACAGCTAGAGATTTTTTTTTTGGTCAAGTTAGCATCAACATCGACGATCATTCTTTGGTGACATCACACTGCAAAAGCTTGTTTTTTTACTACTGTACAATCTAGCGACGAGATAAGCGAATTATTCGCCTAGCAGTAATTGTCATGCCTGCCCATAACAATTGTACTGCTACCCAGGACTAGACCTGGATGACACCACACTCCACTCGTCACCTCGAGACATTACTTTGTATCTGATGTCCAGTAGTATCTCTAGGTACACTGCTCTAGTAGATTGGATAATCTGCGTGCCCACATCGAGCGACCCACGAGAATACGGGGGCGCGCATGTGGCCACGCCCTGCCGTGTGCGTGGCACAGTGTACAGCAAGGCTTAGGGGGATTCTTGACAATCCTCCCCGAGAACTGCCTGGGGAGCGGCCTTTTTACAGCCCCTCGAGGGAAGGCCCCTCCGCTAGAGGGGGTGACCGCTTTACAGTAATCCCCTCCGAGATGTGCTCAAAGACGTGGCATTTTGGATGGCTCTAGTGTGATCTTACCTAGCCCTGCTTCGGTGCTGAAGATGACCACTCCAATGGTTTTAGTCGGTAAGAGTCCATCATGCATCTTTGCTCTTACCCGGGATGAAGGAAGTTCCACTGGGAACCAATAACAAAAAGGTACATTGCCCTTCAAACTGAAACACAGTAATGTTTAAAGCTTCAGCACTGCTGCTTCGTTGAAGAATATCTGGCACTGGGAAGGTACATACCGGATTCTGGTAATAAGAGCTTTAAAGTCATTTAAGAAAATATATGAAGATTGCCCATTGCCCCTTAACTCCAAAACTACTGAGCATAACATTTTGAAAAGAAATATTGAAGATAGTCCATGGCAATTAGTTAGATTACAGGAAAACCTATAAGAAGTCTATGGTCTTAAAATAAAATGGCAAATCTTTTGATATTGTGCGTACAAATTTACATTTGCGGTTGGAATGTATGGGAGATATGTTTTTTAACTATAATGTTAAGATTGTTTTTGGGATAAATTACTGGTACAAGACATAATCTAACAATAGACAATATATTTAGCTATTTCCCTGTAAATAGACCACAAACAAATTTGTGTCAGATTAAAAACATGGTTGATATCATATTCAGTGCACGCAACCCTCTTTTTGCGTTTTCAACTTGGACTTGACCGATTTTTTATTTACTTTTAGGAGATTTTCTTACTACCCAAATCATATTAATTACTTTTGTTTTAATCTCTCATAAACAAATCCTATAGTATGATTAAAATAAGTACAACGTTCGAATAAATTAGATTAAAACTTATCTTCCACGAGCCTTGCCTTTGCCTTAATGTAAATAGTTTCTAGGCAATGATCGATCACAAAGGAAAATAGAAACTGATTATAGGGCCACTACAGACTGCGACTTTTTGCAGGAATACGGCCGGAATGCGCTGTGACAATCGTCAAAGGTATCGAGAAGCCTGATAAGAGTCTGAAATATTGTTTACCATAGCGTAATATCTGCCTTTTCATACGTAGAATAACACAGTGCATTTTTGTATCACTATAACCACACCTAAGTTCTATCAGCAATCTGGACAGCTGATTAGCGATGACAATCAGCTTTCAGCGCTAGAACCAAAAAGTTTATGCAAGTACCCACAAACTGCATATATATTGTGATGAAGCTAACATAGGATCGTGAAACGACTGATCTGATTAGCTGTGACCGGAGATCCATAGACAGCGACTGCAGCCTCCACCTCTGTTTTTCACCGTGAGGAAATCCTCATAGATCTCCTCCACTCCGGGGAAGGCTGGATGGGTATACCGGACTCTTACCGGTCAAAACCACCCGAGCAGTCATCTTCGGAATGAGGAGGGGTCATCCATTGGTGTTTCGCTATTAGACCATCTCAAAGGAGGTGACTGTAAATTGGTCATTAACTCTGGTGGAACGGAGTTGACTGTAAAGAGGCCTGCCCAGGCACATCTTGGAAGGGGATTGTAAAGGATCTCTTGAATGAATACATGCGTGTTGCCATCATCCCGGGGATGCTCGATATGAGCAAGTAGAATCCCCACTCTACAGTCTCGTGACCCCTGAAGACTCTAAAATGTGGGAAATTGTGTAGAATTTTGTGTCAACTAAAAAAAATCCAGTTAGTATCGATACTAAAACGCTGCAAAAGTCACCACCTGTATTAGCCCTTATAGTTTGATACAGCCATAATTGTTAACAAATGACGGAACTTTGATCGAAACTACAATGTCGGGTATCAAAAGTTTTGTTATCAACGATGACAGGCTTGAGATGAAATTGTCTTATTGAAGCGAAGTTAAAGGGTGAAGTTTCAATGTATTGAGCTAGCTTGGAGCGAAAACGGAGCAAAGTGGAGTGAGGCTTATTACGACAACTAATATTGCTGTAGTATATATATTTCATATGGTTATGAGCCACCCTTGTGTCAGAGTTGTTCAAGCCACCCAAAGCCTTCCGACTTGGCTTAACGACTGCTGTCTAATGACAACAACCGGGACCGACGATTTAACGTGCCCTGCGAAGCACGGAGACGCTCAGTTGAAGTACCACTATGCGGTCACCCATCCAGAGACTGACCCCGCCAAGCATTGCTTAACCTCGCCAATCGTTTACCGATTAGTAAGTGCAACTGGCTATAAGATAGCTCTGGTTAAGAAATAAGCTCTGTCTCTTTAGCCATAGATGTCTTAAATGCTACTACTTCTTACTGTTAGTAGGTCTCTTATTACAAGAGCCCGGATAGGTAAGTAACACCATGAGCGAGGCTTAGGGGCGAGGCGAGGCTTACAATCCTCCCCGAGAAGCGCGTGGGGGGGGCGACCTTTTTACAGTCGCCTTCAATCCGCTAGAGGGGCTGACTGCTTGACAGTTACCCTCTCCGAGATGTGCCTATAGGCGTGGCACCAGTGGGCGGATCTAGTGTAATCATACGAGGACCTGGAGCCTCCCTTAGGTGCCGAAGATGACCGCTCCAGGGGTTTTAGCCGGTAGGAGTTTGGCATACCCCTTCGCCCTTCCCCGGGGCGAACGCAGTTCATGAAAAATTTCCACTGGGCACCAATAAAAAAAAGGCAAAGAGGGCTCTATTATTTTCCGGGAACAAAATAATAAAACAAGTATGTTTCATTTTTTGTATCACCACATATTTACCTGTTTATATATATGCTGGACAAAAATAGCCTTCTTATAAGCTTATTGCTTTGTTACTTGGCTGATCCAATATCGAATGAGAAATGGAACAAATATGTATGTGCTTCCTGGAATTTCTTAGTAATGTTTCCCTTTGATATTGATCTGAGAAAATGTTACCGACTACTCCAAAAAAAACTGAACATGTGAGAGTTGAACTCGTGTGGAGAGGGTTCCGTACGATGAATATATTTTCAACCATGTTTTTAAATCCGACACAAATTTGTTTGTGGTAACTAATAAAAGTATGTATGGTACCGGATTGTAGAGGGAAATTGCTGAATATATTGTCTATTGTTGAATTTTGTCTTGTAATAGTAATTTATTCTAAGAACAAACTTAACATTGTAGTTGGAAAAATTGTTCTCTCGTACATTCTAACTACAAATGTAAATTAATATTGAAAGATTTACTGTTATGTTAAGACCATAGACTTCTTATAGGTTTTCCTGTGATCTATAAGTAAATAATTAGTTTATTTATTTTCATACATTTTTGTCTCGGTTGTTTCGGAGATAATGGTTAATTTTCATATATTTTCTTAAATAGCTTCAAAACTATTAATTCTAAAATAATTAAAGAAAAATATTTGAGACTCACACAAAAATCCCTTCCATTTGATATTGTTTGCAAAAACTATTTTTTTTATTTTTTTTATTTGTCCACCAAAAATTACTCCCAAATCCAAAATTCATTTGTTTACGTTACACGTCCGTATTCGGGTCATAAAAATTCAAGTGTGCCTAATTTCAAATTAATCATCATTCATCATCATTTTGGCCGAATAAAGTCCACTGCTGGACACAGGCCTCCTCCAAAGATCACCACAAACACCGATATGGATGTGTTGTGGGCTCATTGGGGGGTTTTTGCCATAATCGCCACGCTTGGCAGGCAGGTTGGCGATCGCAGTTGAGTTGTTAATGTACTCGAAGGACGCTGCTGCCCATCCTAATTTCAATTTGCCCATTCAAATTAATCAGTCCACTAGATTCGTAGCAAATTAACTGTGACAGACGACAGACAGACAGACACGAGTGATTATAAGGGTGCCGCCGTTATTTCATTCAGATGTACGGAACCCTAAAATAACTTGAGAAATCTGTCCCTGTTAATAATTTATGATGAAGATGTCCCTAAAACTTATATTAATAGTAGCCGTTAACCGCCCGCTTTGCTGGGCGTAAATTATATTTATTCATATCTTAATTATAACCATATATTATTATCTTCTGAAACCTAAAATATATCGAAATTGAACATACACGAAAAGTTTATGGCAGTGGACTACGACTATATATACTAATATATTGCTTAAGTTGATATTACTGTTTTAATTCCTTACATTTTCATTGAAATCCGTTCAGCCGTTTTATTAGAGCGAATTCGAGACAAACTTTCAGACAGACAGACAAACATTTTAAAACGGTAATTTATGATTAGGCATTGTTTAGATAGCAGGTTTCACTTAAATTGTGTACATTGACTGTGAAATCGCAAACAGACACTTCAATTGTTATGTTGTATGTATGCAAAATGTTAAAATGCCATTCCAAACATATTCATTTTACGAAGCAATTCGTTTGTCAAATTTCGATTTTACAAAATGACGGGACAGAACATTTATAGGCAAGAACTAATTTCGTACAAATATTGCTACCATCAGATTGATTGTCAAATAAAAAAATACACGCTGCCTTAACCAAGTAAAATAGGTAGAATTTGGTGATTGAATGATGGACGATATGATAGATTATTTAGGTTTGTGCACGTAACATGGAAATATAAATAATCGTACGTTATCCTATGTTGTGCACGGACCATGGCCAATATCGACAGTGACCATGGCCAAGTTTTGATAAGCCAGCCATTTCACTGGTGATAGGTCTCTTAATGCAAGAGATCGTCTAGATAGATACCAGGGATATTATGGAGCTCCGTATCCGTATCCAAAAGTTTCGGATAATCATCAACATCATATCATCCACAGGTCCTCCACTGCTGAACTTTCACCTTAGATTTCCACAACGAGCGTTCACGTGCTACTCTCGTCCAACGAAGTTTCGGATATCTAAAATTATTTAATAGGTATATAGCTAATACTTTTTGTTTAAAAAAAAAATAGTTTCTTTTTTGTGTGAATAAATGCAAGAACTTTGTCCCAGTTAGGCATCAAGTTTAAATCGTAACAAACCCGAGATACCATCTTATCTAAGTTAGTAGATACAGAGCTTATGTGATAACATTGAACCAAATTATTATAGGTATCTACATGAAACCAGGAATTCACTAAATTAAATAAGAATGACTCAAATCGGCTCGCTAATCTCGGAGTAACCGGTAACTGTTAAGACATCATCGAGATAAGCGGGATAAGATAAAATTAAACGTGAAAAAATTAAACTTTAAAATTGAATCTGGTTACAAAACTACTCAATCAAATATAATTAAATTAACATGGAACCAATTCGAAAGCATTCTGCACCTTCTGAGGAAAGGATTTCTCAAATCGATCTACAAATCTGGGAGTAATCAGTGTATAAACCTCCTCCTTTTTGAAGTTGGCTAAAAATATCCTTATCCATATCGATATTCGAAATTCCATATCCGTAACATCCCTGGTAGATACCATTGCAGTGCCAGATATTCATCACCATGCAGTAGTGTTACATTTTAGACATTACTGTGTTCTGATTTATAGGGCGCTCCTGCTAGTAAGACTAAATTACTCACAGATCTCTGGATGCACTACAAGTTCAGTAATGGTTTCGGGATGCTTGGGGCAGTCTCGATATTGTAGCGCATCAGGTATGTTTACTGTGGCGAATATAGAGAGCTTTCAAGCAGTGTTCAGAATGCGATTTGCCACGATTGACAGTGGACAGTGCCAGCAGCCTCCTAAACCATACGGTGCAGAGCATATGGCGTCTAGGACACATATATTTATTAAATAGGTTACTATAGGTTACCAACATAGTTGAAATTTTAATAACCAATTATGGATTTATTATATCTGAAATAGGTAAAATAAATATTATTATATTATAAGAGTTTAAAATAACTAATGTCTAAAGGTATCATTTATTTCAGGCTTCCATGGCCCATGGTTATATATACCTTACAACCTGGTACACGTATATTTAAAGTCAATACTAAATTTGTGTTAATGAATGAGGCTTAAAAATATGTTAGTAGCACTTCACTTTGCCCTATAATATTGTCTTTGTGCTGTCCTGTGCCACTAGTCCATGGAAGCGGCGGAACACCCTGCCTTGAGGCCAAAAGTCTTCTTCCATAACGAGGGACAGGTAACAATTCTGCACTCGCACCACGAACGCTTTAAAGTTGACGGCGCGAATCCAGCAACTGCACCCTCGGTGTGTACCCCGTCTTGTCTCGCGTGCTCTACAATGCCCTTCGCCTTAGTGGTGTAGTGTAGACGGGAGATGTACACCGGTGTGTTTAGCTTTGCAGCACGCAGACCCATGTTGGGCTCCATAGGAGCTTTGCCGCAGAGTTTCTTTTAATTTCGCATTCGGCGCTGCCTCCTTTGTACCGTCATCATTATCAGCCTTTTATAAAATGTTTCGGACAGGCACTTACCATCAGGCGAATGACTTACAAATTTCGTCACAGAGTTGTTAAAATTCTAATTGCCTTATACTAATCCTACTCCAAGCTATTCTTCATGTAGAGGATAAACATTGAACGGTACACATACTGACAGTTCAGTGAAAGCCTACACTCAGTATACTTAGACCTTTAGAAGTAAATTTGTGTCATTCTCGTTCCCAAAGTTTGCAGAATGTTTTAACGCGCTAAACATAAATTATTTCATCAAAATTTGGTTGTAAAGCTGATTATATTGCCCATGTGTTGTGTTCGTGACGTCAATTCTTATTGGAGTGTATTTTAAGACGGTACCATGAGAGTACATTTTGTTTTAATGTAATAGCGTTGTTGGAAAAACTGTGTTGTGGTTTCGAAAATAGGTTTTGATATCTGAGAAGGTTAGAATGTTTCATTTTTTTATTAATGGTTTCTATTGATGCTTCCATGTTTATGCGTGTGTTTTTTTATTTATTTATTGGCAGTAAAGCGAAACATAAACAGTACATAAACAAAATACAAAACTAAAATAAAAAAAGTAATTGGCAACACACCTGTCAAGCAGACATATTTTCTGAAATTTTTGTTCTAAGCATTAAAATAAATTTATTAAATTACTGAATCAATTTACAGGAAAATAAAAATGTATAAATTAAGACCGTCAATGAAATAAAGCAATATAAGTATAACCGAATAATGAAAGAAATGTATTAACTAAGAAGAGTTTGACATTCGCAAAAAATGACAGAACAAGAAAAATAAATTTGGTTTTCTTTTTTTTTTTTTTTTTCTTTTTTTTTTCTTTTAAAAACGTTGCCCCACACTAGGATTTCTCCTGTGTCGTGGGTGCATTTACAGACATGAATTCCACACACAATACACCCAGACCCGGAACAACTACCTGCAGATCGTACAAATATTTGTTCCGTGCGGGAATCGAACCCACGACCCGGAGCGCAGCAATCGACTGTATCAACCACTGCACCAACCGTGCCGTCAAATGATTATGAAAATTGTTTGCACATAAGGCCAAAGCATTGTAACAATACTAGCTGCGGAAGGGCCCTGGTGATCTCTGGTACAGGTTTAAATAAAAAACCTACTTCAGGCACCAGTCTCTTACAAAGTTACGTTTTTATATTTGTGGCATGATAGCTTAAACTAGCAGTGTAAGACCTATTCTGAAGTGAAATTTTGGTATTATTATAATTATAATATAATAAGTTAACCCATGGACTAAAATGAAAGAACAAGGATTATAAAACCAGTAGAGTGGTTATATTCGGCACCGAATCGATCGAATCGGATTCGGGGGCTCCAGGAACTTAAGAACAAATAATGGAGCCGCCTATTGGTGCCACACCTCTAGGCACTTCTTGGAGAGTATAACTGTAAAGTCGTTACACACTCCAGCGGAGAGCTGGCGAATGGAAAAAGTTTACCCCCAGTCAAACCTATTGGGGGTCCCCCGATAATTACGAACTTAAAATATTTAGGGTCTTACAAAATTAGCGGACTTTATTTTATGGGGGCAACAAATAGGTTACATGTATCACATTATTTAAAAATTAAGTTGTATTTTTTTTATAATTAATAAATAATGTTGCTATTTGAGCACATTTCTTTTCCACTATTTTATTACAGCGTCGCGTGTTCTTTATTCGTGTACGTATTCGTACTAAATAGGTAAAAAATAAAAGTACTCCAACAGTAATTTTATTCATTAATCATTTAAAGTAATTCCAAACATAAAAATACTGAAACCATTTTTTTTAATAATCCTATCCTATATAACTTCTTCTTTCGTATGGTTAGTGACCAACCTGGTGTCAGGGTTGTTCAAGCCGCCCAAGGGACTCCGACTTGGCTTAACGACTATCGTCTAATGACAACAACTGGGACCGATGATTTTACGTGCCATCCGAAGCACGGAGCCACTCAATTCAAATACCACTATGCGGTCACTCATCTATACACTGACCGCGCCAAGCGTTGCTTATCCTCGCTGATCGTTCACCGATCAGTGAGTGCAACTTGCTGAATGCCACTACATTACAGTACCTACTGATTGACCCCTTAAAATTAAGTTCACTATTTCTACAGGACCCTATATTATGGCTTGGGGGCCTTTATAATCCCCACGAGAAATGCCTGGGGGGTGGCCTTTTTACAGTCGCTTCCGTCCACTAGAGGGGGTGACCGTGCCTTATAGTCATCTACTCAAAGATGAGCCTACAGGCGTGGCACCAATTGGTGGCTCAGGTGTGATCGTACGAGGATCTGGAGCCCCCCTTAGGTGCCGAAGATGACCACCCCAGTGGTATCAACCGGCATGCCCCTTCGTCCTTCCCCAGGGCGGAGGAAGTTCATGTAGAATTTCCACTGGGTCTAGTAAAAAAAAAGGCACACAATATTCCCGTAAGACGAGAAGCAACTGATATAGAGGGGTACTCAATGGTATATATTTGGATCGTTACCAGGAACAATTTTGGGAGAATATATTTTTGTTTAATTCATTTCTCTGTTTTTGGAGTTCCATATATTATTTTGTAGCAAATATTAGGTACCGTATTGCTTCCAGGCATGCAATATTCTCGTAAAATGAGAAGCAACTGATATATCGGCGTACTCAATGGTATGTAACTAGATCGTTACTACGAACAATCTTGGGAGAATACAAATATCGTAACTCTGTTCTTAGACGGATTGATGTCTGTAATATATTGCTTCATATTGTGTCCGTATAGTACAGACAAGTCAGAGGCATAGAATGTGAAAGTTCTCATCTTGAACTAGTCTGGCTATGGATCAGCCTTAGCTTCTGTTAGCCGGCCGGGACGCACTTTAGGCTTCGCCATTTTGGTCCAGCTTAGCAGTCTCCTTTGACGCATTGCGTGAAACTACATAAAAAGGGATGCAGAATAAGGAAGAGGATACTAAAAAGATTATGGCGCATAGTGTGGTAGTTCTCCATCTAAAAAGGTGTGATGTTATATGTACCAGTAAGTGTGGCCTCTTTGGAAATAATACATCACAGAAAACGAATGAAACCAAACTAAATATTAAACGACTAGAATTTCCTTGACGGCATTACATGGGGGGGCGCCAGGGAGTCGCAAGTACTACTAATTTTCATATTTTTTTAAAAACGTTGCCCCACTCTAGGATTTCTCCTGTGTCGTGGGTGCGTTTACAAACATGAATTCCACATACAACTCGCTTGGCAGGTGGATTGGTAAGTGCAGTTAACTACTCCACAGAACAGACGCTTCGGTCCATTTCTCGGGCTTAGAATCCCTTAGTCGCCTTTTACGACATCTCTCAATCTCAATCTCTGGACTCTCGACACCGTTACGAGACGCTAGACGTTTCGCCGTCGGGATCGCATTAATACTAGGTAGGTAGGTAGGTAGGTAGGTAGGGTACTAGGGTAGTACCCATCTAAAAAATGTCTAACGCGCCAAAATAAGTTTTCACTTCTGTCGGCACTCCCGGAGTGCAAACGGTTTTTTTTTTTTTTTAAATGACGTTGCCCCACACATGTATTTCTCATGTGTCGTGGGTGCGTGTACAGACATATATTCCACACACAATATACCCAGACCCGGAACAACTACTTGCAAATCATACAAATATTTGTTCCGTGCGGGAATCGAACCCACGACCTAGAGCGCAGTAGCCGACTGTATCAGCCACTGCATCAACCGAGCCGTCGTCGTTGAGTTGCCCTTAAGATGTGTATTTAACACAACATTGTTTGTTCCAGAGGAGATCGGTCCTCCATCAGAACTGTTCGACCTCAACATGCTGGTGATTGTCTGCAGTTCCGTTCTTTTAGTGATATGCCTTATGGCTTTCTTCTGTATACTCTTTAGAAGACATAGGTAAGTGGTTCTTCATTGTCTTGTTGTATTTTTACAAGTATTGCCGTGGTTCTTATTTCGATAGTTCTAGATTAAAAGAACATAAAATATTTGTTGACCAGTTAACGTTATCGTAAACAGGTTAATGCTGAATTTGAAATGATTTAACTTAAACTACGTTTATTCTATGTTCTTAATCTGAATACCACACAACACTGTTGACGTTATGATCGATTAAGAGAATACACTGTGGTGTGAATTATAAATATAACCACTATTAAAATCATTATTATTTACTCACTCAATACTTACCTTTCAAGCATACCTACTTATGGCCTAAAAAGATTTAGCTGGGCGTGTAGTTTGGAAATAGCAGAAAAAAATAAAAGACCTAAATGTGTTACCTATAAACCCAGGTTATACACGAAAAGCAGATGAAAAATCCTTATCAGTTGCTAAAAACTGTCAGATGAGTGCAGCTATTATATGTATGTAATCAAAAACAGTACAATTTGTCTACACTATATTAACATTACATCTGATATCTCATCATCATTTCGGCCGAATGAAGTCCACTGCTGGACACAGGCCTCCCCCAAAGATCACCACAATGACCGATATGGGTGTGTTGTGCTCATTGGGGGGTTTTGCCATAATCGCCACGCTTGGCAGACGGGTTTGCGATCGCAGTTGAGTTGTTAATGTACTCGAAGAACGCTGCTGCCCATCCTCCGGCTAATTCCTTAGTCGACTTTTACGGGAGGAGATGAGCCGGCCACTGATATCTAAACTGACATAAATACTCATTGTTTACTTTAAGTCGATTACCGATAAAATATTAATACTTGATAAAAACAATATGGAAATTTGGTTATGCAATAATTATTCTACCAGATGGGTCATCATAATCATCATTTCAGCCGAAAACGTCCACAGCTGGACATAGACTTCCCAAAGATCACCACCGGTCTGGGTTTATGTTATGCGCTCATTAGAGGGTTTTGCAATAATCGCTACGCTTGGCAGGCGGATTGGCGATGATACTTGAGTTGTAAATATACTCTAAGGGACGCTGCTTCCCATTTTCCGGCTAGTCCAATAGTCGCCTTTGCGAAATAAAATGAGGTGATGCTATTCTTAGCCGGCACCAAAAGGCATCGGTTTCCAAAGGTATAAAATAGGGTTTCTGGTTTCTCGACCTTTTTTATTTCTCGCGGCATGAGAATTCTCGACCAGGATTTCTCGAGTATCTCGAAAAATGTTGAATTTTTAAATAAATGATGATGTTATTTTCGATTCTATATAAAAAGTTAAAAGTAGGGTAGTATTAAACTTTTTTATTATTATTAGGTCCCAGTGACCAAATTTACAAAAGGCTTTAATTATTTTTTTTAAATAGTAAAATTTAATAAATAATATTACTAGACCATATTTCGATAACTATAAAAACTTGTTTAACAAAACAAACATTTTGCTACCAACTTAAACTAAAAATAACTTTAATACATCAGTTTTTTGATTAAACGAATCATAATTAACTTGACTGTCACGTGCTATAGGCATGTTTTGTTTTAGTTACCTAGCGCGCGGAATCGATTTCTCGAGTTCTCGAGGCATTGAGTTTTCTTTTCCCGTCTCGACTGAAGACTAATTTCTCGAGAATTCTCGAGCAGAAACTCTAGTATAAAATAATTATTATGTAAAGTTGTTGTTTGTTTAGTATATACTGATCCTTCTCTTTCTGAGTGAGAAGTAAAAGAGAACTAAGACTAAGGTTTCTTAAATATCTTGATTTGTCTTTTTCTCAATCTTTCCGACAGACAAAACTATTCATCCCAATACCGCCACTCCATAGCTGATGAAGTGAAGTCCCGCAACGAGAGCGTAGCGTCTCAATCGGAACATAAAGAGCGGTACGCACATGCACCAAGAATATACACCTCACCTGTACACAACAGAAAAAGCAGCAAAAACGGTAAGTTTCACGTATTCATACTTCCATGTAGGTTGATAATTCAGTCAAGATCTATGAGGGACCAAATATGCTATACCTGCTATATATATATTATATACCCTAGGACACGCTGGGATTAAAACTAGTATGGTTTCAGGCAGCCATCAAACTACTTGTACTAAGGTTTCACTCGCAATTTTTGGTCACAGAAATGTTCGAGATTAGCCCCTACGCAGAATTTGCGTTGGGCTTTAGAACGTTCGATCACGTGGAGAACCAAGACCTACCAAGCCGACTGCCCAGTAGACCGAGGTTTGATACCGGTAAGTATAATTAATTAGTTAACAGCAAATAGACCATCAGAAACATCTGCTGCTTTAAAACTAGAAACGATTATGGTATCGAATGAAATAATCATGTTACTAAACAGTAATACTGTGCGCACCGAATTTTGAACTCTAATTTGCCTGGATTGGCCGATCAGAGGGTGCCGCCAGAGCAACATGCTTGGCTGAGATGTAGTGGTGTGGTATCTTCGAGATGACAAACCGATGCCCCACCGCTCGTCATCACGCGCTACTTATGCCTGAAAAGTTTTCTGTCACGTAAGGTGGCATATAAATCTAGTAGTGGGTTACCATCTGCGGCAGATTTTTATTTGGATATTGAAATTAATGAATTATATATTTGAGGCAACGTTTAAGTTGGGATGGAAGATCCCATACAATAGTCCTATACCCCTAGGGCAATCTGTGACTGTATTTCTATAACGTAGACATGAAGAAACCAGGCTAGTGTCCCACTACATTATAGATTAAAATTAAAAAAGGTCTTCTGTGTGTTCGGCCCATGTATCGCGTTCTGGTATCAAAAGACCAGAATAAACCACACCGCCACACCACACATACCACGAATGGAGACACAAAATCAACTATAACAATGCCTACATATCAAAACTATATGTACAAAGTATCATAGACTGTATGGAAATAATAATAGGTTTCCAATTCTGTACTCACAAAACTCAATAAACTAACCAAAACATGAACGCAAACTATTTACTCATTACTAATTCATATCTGTGCATAATTAGGCTTTTCAAATAGTATAATTTTCCATCCGACCCGCAAAATGAGTTCCTATGAAACGCTCTTCTATGTTTACCAAATATGGGCAAGCGACATGAAACTGAAAACGAAGTTTCAACTGATGAATGAAATTGTATTTCAAAGCGATGAATTTGTTAGCTTTTAAATTTATTATATTATATCACTGGAACTCATAATAATATGATTTAACTGCGTAAATATAAAATAGTCAGATCAGAAATCATGTGATTTTGGCTAAGCCTATTACAAATATATTTACAATGAATGCCAAGTAAGTTTACCTTTATTTCCTGTTCCCAAATGACCAATTATACTGTTGCATAAATGCTCATTATATCAGCCACAGGACGTCCACTGCTGAACAAAGGCCTCCTCCTTATATGTCCACAACGAGTGGTCACATCCCGCTATCATCCAATGACTCCCAGCTACTTTGACCAGGTCATCTGTCCACCTCGTTGGAGGTCGTCCCACGTTGCGTTTTCCCGTGCGCGGTCTCCATTTGAGAACCTTTTGCTTGAATGGCCATCAGTTCTACGAGCAATGCGACCCACCCATTGCCGAAACTGGCTTGTTCGGGAGGCCGGAAGTCATTAGGTTTGATATCTTCATATATCTTTAATTTGAGAACATACATAATGTAGTCTACTCATAAGTATTTAACATTATTATGATTTAAAAAAGTAAGCATGGAGTTTCTTGCCCGTTCTATTTCATAGAAAATCTACATATTAGAACGCAGCAACTAAAGTCTCTACTATTCATAAGTGCCTGTAAATTATTTAAATGAAAAAATATTTTTATCTTTATCTTATCTTTAAAGATGTTTAGAGAAGCGTTTAATCTGGCAGAGTATTTTTGTGTTTAGTAAATTAATTTTGCTTTTAAAGTAATTGTTTATGATATAATTAGAAATGACTGCAGGATTTAATGACTTCAATAAACTGTCAGGATTGATTATGATAATCACAATGTGAAATTCAGTTCCACGTCTCAAAGAACCAAAGGCGGACGTTCTATATGAGACTTATTTCTGATTAGATGTTTGTTATAAGAAACATCATAATGAGGTTTGTAATTATAAGTATACCAAGGCTATGATTTAGACTTAAGCTTTCATATCTAAGGCGATAAAAATTATTTCGTTTGCCTACAATGTCAATTTTATCAAAACCAGGAGACGTGCCCAGTGAATGGCTATGCCGTTATCGGTTAACCGTTTACCGATAGCACTGTTCTACTTAACCCTTTGGGTTTATAAGCATCACGGCTACAATAATGTCACTTTCATGACATATCCAGCATCTCTACAAACCGCCTCTAGTTATCACGTTTCGTTTGAATTATGAGACAGTCCCCTCTCGTATATTTCAGTCTGACATCTCAAATGAACGCTATTCAAATTCTAGACGTTGTTATCATTAATTGAATTCTCTTCAAAGCTTCGGTAAATTATTATTTAGTTGTAAATTGATGCTGAAGTTGATTTTAAGATTCTTTTGCTTTGAGAATGATATCGGAGTAATATAAATGTCTATTGGTATAAAAGATTAAAGTTACTGTGCAATTGCGTGGAAATGTATGCAGCAATATTTCAAGCCCTACTATCTTCACACATATATCTTGTTTAAATAAGGATGCATCCAAAAAGGTTTCCTCTTTTTTGTATCACGATCTGTCCGTATCACAATTCTTAAGAACACCAGATTTTAGTATGCTTATATTATCTTTGTGTTAAAAGATAATGTCTATACTTCCTATGAAATCGTTTAGTCCCACACTTAGGGATGGGGTTATCAATTTAGAGCAGGTATGAATTGATCAATACGAGTACCAGATTTTCTTGTTGTCTTTCTGCGACCTTCGTATCAATCGCAAAACAATTTGCTGTCGTATTTTACTCTTTCTTCTTTAATTAAGTCGACTTCTTAAAACGTCTAAAATTTTACAGTCCTTTTCCAATTATTAAGATCATTTTTGACGTTATGCTAATCAATTTTCATTGTTCAACTTTTGCGAATCTTTTTTAATTACACCGCTACCAAAAGTTAGATTGCTTTCTAAAATTATTAATCAAAGTTTTGTCAAGTATTTTCTTTCGTTTCATTTTTGTGTGTCTATGCAAAAAATTTGATCTCTTCAAGTGCAGGCCAAGATCAAGTACGTTTTGCAGACGAGACGTTGAATTTACTTCTTTACTTAATTACTTCTGTGTTCACTTGTTAAGCATCACGGGCTACGTATATTGGTAAACATGAGCCTCTAAATGAACCTTTATGATGTACGGCTGCGAAGTGATATTGTCATGATCACCAGATTTAGCAAACCCATGGATAATCGCAGTATGTTGTTATTGACGTTAGCAGAGCAGGAGGAGTTCGACTGCAAACTTGTTTACATTTTTTGAATTTACCTCTTAATCACCTTCTACTACTCACGGAAAAAATCGAACCGGAGATCTTTTACAAAAAAAAAATACTGTATAATATTATAATTGTGACAGTTTGCATGTTTGAATATTTAAGACTCCATTATCATCAAATGGGTGAACAGATACTATTTATATTTGGCACAGATGTAGATTAAGTCGTGGAATAGGACGTGAGACACTTTTTATTACGTCATCAAGGTCCTATATGAGATGTTTTACAGTTACTGACGAAGCACGGATAACAGCTAGTAAGTATATAAAACCCTCACCCAAAAAAATAATAGAAATACGAATGAATTTATTTAAATTTGACTAAATAAGTAGTTTTTTTTAATTTAAAGACACATAAAGTTTTACGCAATTAAGCTCTTACAACAGGCTTCATGACTTTCAAAAATAAATTGAGTAAGGATTGTTTCTTTTTAGCATTATGAGGTTAGATTATCCGGAACGCATTTCATTTATTAACATATTGTACTACCTGACCTTATTGAATGACGATGTTGCCAATTAGGTCAGCGAATGTCCTTCTAAAGCGCTATTAAGGCTAACGAAGATTGCTGGAAACACGGACGACGATATTTAATTCTCGAGACAAGTTAATTTATGTCTTCCAAGAGTAAAAAGCTTATCAGAACTAGAGTTAGAATCATATAAGCGTAAAACATTATGATATTTTATGTATATCTTAAGTAATTACAATTTATGTTCTAAATATTTTGGTTGAGATGTAAAAGTTCAATAATAGTAGAAAAATATTACATCCCTAATACTGAAAAACTCCAACAACTGCAATTGTATATACACGTAGCCTGTAATTATTTACTTATTCTTTTATGCACAATGGTGATACACAAGTTCAGCAGTGAGTGTTTACGAGCTGAACATCTAATGGCGCGCCTACACGGGACAAGAACGGCTCCTATGAAATGACGTTCGGCCAAGTTCGTTACGCGTCGGCTCTCTCCGCCTTTACTTGTATGTATCGGTGTATTGGCGTTGTATTTTCTTATCTTATCTTTGAAATATATTACGTTTGTACGTATTTTATAAAATCATTATTTTATTAGCAAATATCTAAGTATAGATGCTACACATCTAGATTTATATTTATTTTTGCCTAGGTGTAAAATATAACCGTACAATTCCTTCAATTACAAAATTGTGCTCGCTTCACAGGAAACGTACTCCTCGCAGTATTTTTTACTGATTGCTGTGTAAACAATACGATGGATTCATCGCAAACATTTATTAGTTCCAATTTAATTAGTATATATATTACTCTTCCTAACTGTACAGTGTATGGCTATGAAACAGGCGATTTGTATATATATGCCTTTGCCCCATAATAGAATTCCATAGGACATGATATTGTGAAAATATACTAACCGAGCTATATCCACGTCGGTAAGTTGTCTAATTTTTTGGACAGCATAAGCAGCAGAACTGACCTTTCCTGCGAGACATGATATTTGTGCCCCCCACTCGAGTCTTTTATCTATGACTGTGTGAGTATATAAGTATGTGACTTGATAGTGTTGTTAGCTATAATTCAAGAAAATATTTTTCTGACGTTTGAAGATCATCAGCTCTTCTCTAGTTGATGAAAGAATGTGAACATCTTCCACAGGAACATGGTAATCTATATTTACTTTTTAGAGATATTTTTTTTGTGTGGGAGTTTTTTTAATATTATACAAAACAATACAATACTCTTTATTGTACACCTCACAAAACAAAAAAAAGTAAGATCAAATACATAAAATGCCATGTACAAAGGGCGGGTCTTATCGCACTCGGCGATTACTGCCAGACAACCGTACCTTACCTTAATATATGTTTTGTATTTCATTAATTTCCTTTACACAGTGTCAAAAAAAATTCTGTAATTTCAGTTCTCACAGGTCTACAGAAAGAAATTTCTTAAGAAATAAGCAGTACCGTTGTATCCTTTAGTCCGATTTCATAACAATAAAAAACGTTGTGTTGGGTGCGTTTACAGACATGAATTCCACATACAATACACCCAGATCCGGAACAACTACCTGCAAATATTTGTTCCGTGCGGGAATAGAACCCACGACCCTGAGCGCAGCAGCCGACTGTATCAGCCACTACACTAACTGTGAAAATAAATAAGTAAATAGTTTAATATAAAATAAATAAATAGAAATCACTAGAATACTAGAAAACCGTGTGGTGCCGGCTCAGAATGCCACCACCCCATCTCTTCCCATGGGTGTCGTAAAAGTCGACTAAGGGATTAGCCGGAGGATGGGCAGCAGCGTCCTTCGAGTACATTAACAACTCAACTGCGATCGCCAACCCGCCTGCCAAGCGTGGCGATTATGGCAAAACCCCCCAATGAGCCCACAACACATCCATATCGGTGGTTGTGGTGATCCTTGAGGGAGGCCTGTGTCCAGCAGTGGACTTCATTCGGCCGAAATGATGACTAGAATACTCATGTCCTTGGGTTCGATTGCATTTTACCATCAGGTAAGCTGTTGCTCGTTTGCAGTATATGTCATGTAAAAATCAGCAATCCCTACTTTAAATGCATAATATAATATCACTAAAACAGCTATATTTCATTGAAAGGAAATGAGCACACCAACGAACTTTTACAGGTCAGTACTTTGTACCATCAATGTAGCCTACTTCCATAGCCGGCCGAGCAACTTTAAACTTGTGGACCACCCCAGCTGTTAGTATACGCAAGTTTGATCCCCACACGGAACAAATATTTGTAACAGATAGTCATTTGGGTGTTCGTATATGAGAGATTTGTCTGTAAACTGAACCCACGATATATGAGAAATCAATGAAAAACAAAAAATTGTCATAGTAAAAAAACAGTACATAGTACGAAAGTCTTCAATGCATTGATCAGTGTGTATCAATCACATGTAATAATTGTAGTACGTCGATTACAACAATGTATTCGGTTCATTGAATATCAATTGGGTACTTTAATACAAAAGCAAAGTAACTGGTTACTTATTATGACCATACGATAATTAGTCAAATCGAGGTCCTCAAACTATGCGTTCTGTATCTTGGGGACTTATGAAAAACCTTAAAATACTGTTTTGCTTCTACAGTCAGTACTTGGCTAATGTATCACTGTAATGTAATGCTCGCAACCGAATTCCGAACTGAAGAAGAAGAAGAAGAACGAGTATTTATTTTTATTTATATATTGTCTAATTACAGTATTATTCAAGTTTATTGTGGGAGACTGGTGCCTAAGCTAGGCCGAAGCCTGTGTTTCAGGTCACCACCTCCACTACAGAAGTAATTTTTTGCTCTTTCATAAACTGCCAAGTGAAATGTGTCCATTTTCTTCTTCTTCGTGAATTTGATCCTATAAGTTGTATTTTCTTGTTAAAGTTCTCTTGATGAATACTCTCTAATACTTTGATATAACTGTTGCATTACACCTAAACACTCACAGTCAAGTTTTATATTACGTAAAATTTTTACGTTGCGATATTCTGTGAAGGCTTTATTGTCAAGAGCTTTTCGCCAATAAAGTCCTTATCGCTTATTTCGCAGCCCCAGAGCATCGTTTCGTTTCACCATTAATCTTGATCTAATTTGACAAAATTGATGACTCTTGTCTTCCATTCAGTTTCAACATTTCGGTTGGAACTTTGATCATGGAAAGAAGGGAGATATGCTGATTCATATGAATGAAAATACATAAACGACACAAAAAGACGTCGTCGTGTGGTGCTGGCTAAGAATAACACCACCCTTCTCATCCCGTGGGTATCGTAAAAGGTGACTATGGGATGGGCTGGAGAACCCGTCTGCCAAGCGTAGCGATTATGGCAAAACCCCCCAATGAGCCCACAACACAGCCATATCGGTCGTTGTGGTGATCTTTGGGGGAGGCCTATGTCCAGCAGTAGACTTCATTCGGCCGAAATGATGATACAAGTATATATTTCAGCGAAAACAGCTTGAGGCTCTTCAAAAAGGGCGTCAATAGATTTTTACAGAGTCAGCAACGTGCAAATGAGACTTCTGGTGTAGCAAGCGGCGAACCGTATGCTTGTTTGCCACCTCAGTGGTTTACAAAAACATATGCAGCCAACCTTACCCACTATGACAATCTAATCGTCAAGAATTATTGTTAATTTTATTAAAACTGTTAACCAAAAAAAAATACCGACTTCAAAATTCAATACCATATTAAAACCACTAAAATGAAAAGAATAACTTTATTTATGAAGTCGGGCGGGGCCAGGTATGCCCCAACCATGGTCCATGCAGACCAACGAGTTATATTTATGGGCCCCGCCCGACTTCATAATTAAAGTTATCTTTTTCTTTTTAGTGGTTTTAATATCGTATTGAATTTTGAAGTCGGTATTTTTTTTTTTGTTAAAAAGTTTTATTTGTTTCTTTTTAGTTTAAATAAATGTAAGAATTTGCCGTGTGGTGCCGGCTCAGAATGCCACCACCCCATCTCCTCCCATGGGTGTCGTAAAAGTCGACTAAGGGATTAGCCGGAGGATGGGCAGCAGCATCCTTCGAGTACATTAACAACTCAACTGCGATCGCCAACCCGTCTGCCAAGCGTGGCGATTATGGCAAAACCCCCCAATGAGGCCACAACGCACCCATATCGGTCGTTGTGGTGATCTTTGGGGGAGGCCTGTGTCCAGCAGTGGACTTCATTCGGCCGAAATGATGAAATGTAAGAACTTTTCCCAATTTGGTATCCGTATCTCACACTAAAAATAATTCTAAGAATCGAAACTACTAAGACATCATCTAGGTAAGCGCAATCAAATTAGACCTGTTTATTGAAGCTGGTTAAAAGACAACTCAATCAACTGTAGTAAAATTTACATGGGACCAATTCGGAAGCATTCTGCACCTATTAAATAAAGAATCGCTCAAATCGGTCCACAAAAAAAATACGCATCGAATTGAGAACCTCCACCTTTTTGAAGTCGGTAAAAATTAAATGATCTAAATTGCAGTAAAAATAAAAACTCATCTATCTTACTTCTTTGGCTCGAAAATTTAGCATCCAAGTCTAGCGCGATACTCGTACAATTCGAGATTCCTTCTTGCCTTTAATTGATCTGTCACGAGGTTGTAAATGTTAGAAAATGTCCCTTTATCTTGTCTTACGATGGTTAAACGCTTTTATGGGAAGGCTGAGTGACTTTATCTGTACTTAAACTGGTACTTATTGTAATTCCTTTGTCTTCTATTTTTTTGTGTCTTGGCATACAGTTGTTAAGTACTTATTAGCTTTTTATGTTGTATTTTGTAGCTTTTACCCAACTTAGTCCATGAAGAAGAAAATTTTAAATCTTAAAGTAAATTAATAATGCAATAAAACGTACGCTATATATATTCTATGACATAACCTACCATTATATCAGCCAAAAGCCGTTCACTGCTGAAAAAGCTCTCCCACGTCATCATCATCATTTCAGCCAGCAAAAAAGTCCACTGCTGGACAAAAGCCTTCCCCAAACATTTTCACGCCGGTATGGGTTTGTGCTGTGTGCTGATACGCCGGCAGACGGTTTGGCGATCGCAGTTGAATTATACATGTACTCGAAGGATGTTTCTGTCCACCTTCCGGCTAATACCATAGTCACCGTTTACTACACTCACGGTATGAAATGGGGGGTGTTATTCTCAGCCGTCATCACACGGTAAGATTCCTCTCCAGTAGATTTCTACAAAGGTAGGTTCCGTGCCACCCGCTTTCAATGATTCCCAGTGATCTTCACGAGGTGGTCTGTCCATCTCGTTGTCACCATCCCACGCTGCGTTTTTGAGAACTTTTTTGGTCTGACGGCCGTAAGTTATAACATAATCTATCTCTCTGCCAAAGTTCACTTGAATCCGTTCAGAAGCTTCATCTTGATTGGGAGACAAACATACAACCTTTCACATTTATAATATAATACAAATATATTGTTCTTTTCACAGAAACCAGTTTCCAGACCCGTTCAGAGTCTGATGACAGTGACAGCACATCAAAAGCAACAGTATCTGTGATGCCAAGACGTAAGTATCAAAATGCGTACATCACCCTCATCAACACTTTCCACATCTTACTCATTTTAGGTAGACTAGAGTCGCTTTAAAAGAGATACCTCTCTACAAACATCAACCTCTACCTAATTGGTAGAGATTGATCTATTGATCTAATGTCATCACGTCCACCTTGCAAAGCGGCTATCCTACCTACCGGTTGGTAGGTAGATTAGCCACTAAATACATCTGACTTTTATAACTCAGCATTGTGTATCCGTTTTAATATTATTTTCTATTCATGAATGGGTCCGCTTTTGATTTCGGTTTCACCTGATGTAAAGCGATGTACGAGGTCTACGATGGAACGAGCATACCCAAGACATGCCTTTCTTTACAGTTTAACAACGGGTTTAACAATAGGTAGAAGGGAAAACAGACACCGGCAAGGAATTAGTTCGAATTCGAGGTGGCACTTCTGGACTATGCGCATAAGGTTGAGGAGAAGCGCTGAGTACGATATATTGAGATATTAACCAAGTACGGATGGTAACCTGCAGTACATTTTCAAGTTTGATGGTAGAAGGGAAATGGTGGGATCAGTTTGCGTAGCTCCCGCGCACACTTCCCGAAGTCACAATCTGTAGAACACTGAAAATGAAACAACCGTGATAAATAACTGCGTCAGGTGATAGGTGACGTGCTCAGCTCTTTTAAGCCAGGCTCCGAAGAGTAGCAGAACGGCCTCGATGCCGCAATCATAAAGCACTCTCGCCACTTCTCGAGTACGCGCAGCTTATCAAATGCCCCTGGAGGCGCACTTTAGCCGATCTGACGGAAGGAGCGTGTCCAGTCATAGACCCTCGCATCTGTCTCCGCTAGTATATCTAAAGGCGGAAAGTGTTCCAAAAGAGTTTTCACCTCGTAGCATACCGTTCAATGCCCTCTTGCGATCCGTATAGTCACTCTGCGCTGCAAACCGTACAGTTTGGCTCTGCAATACTGGAGGCCTGACAGTCAAGATGTCCACACAGTTACGTAGAGGGCCACAGACCGCACGAATCCCCCGTACAGGTGGCAAACTTCTTCTCTTGGTGCCCCGAGATTCAAGACACGCACTACCCTCATTTTAAAACACAGCAAAGCGCTTGAAGTGCTCTTCGAATACCGAACAAGCTCTAGCTAGTGAGCTCTAGGTATTTAATTTACCGGCGCACCCTGATTTGCACATCACCAACGGGTATGGGTGGTTCTCTGCTCCGTAGACAGTGTGTAGAACCATAGCGTATCAGTTTTGGGAGGAGATTTTAGCCACGACAACTGCCACCGCTGAATCGGCATGCCGGTTGGTTTCCTCGAAAGACTCCTTACTTACTGACATAAGAGAGTCGTTAGTGGAACAGACTAAGCTGACGTCAGTGGCCAGAACCATATGCAGGATCGTGTCGTAGGCGAAAATCGATAAAAGGGGCCGAGAACTGATCCCCCTAATCCCGCAAATTATCTCATTCCGATTTACTCTACTGTCCCTGCCCACGTATCAAACGTATCACGCAGATAGACCATTCTAATAGATAGGGCACCGATGATAGGTTAGGGCACCGATGATAGGTTAGGGCACCGATGATAGGTTAGGGCACCGATGATAGGTTAGGGCACCGATGATAGGTTAGGGCACCGATGATAGGTTAGTACCCCCCTAATTTCACCCAACGGGATAGTAGGCGGTGGTACCTACCTAGCCGGACTCACCACTTTTCATACAGTTGCAGTATGTATCCAAATATATGTGGAATATATAGACGTTCATTACGTTATAACACGCATTTGTCGTGTATAAAATTTAATACAAATTACACGCATCCATGCAGACAGTAAGCAATCATATTAATTGATAAATGTTCGGCATAATTTAAAGGAATAACGAAAATTAGCTTATTATTCGCTATAATTATATCTGATGAATGTTTTAATCACCATTTTGAAGACTATTCCGCCAACATTGCTTATTTCGTTCATTAACATAAAATTTCTCATTTTTGTATATATATTTTAATCTATTAACATAATGATTTGAAAATGAGAAGATAGAATGGTTACTGGGCTGGCAAAATGAATGCCTTTCTGCGCTATGAGTCACGGATTCTCATCCTGCATAGAATAACAGCAACAGGAAAACTGATGAGAGGCGAGAAAAAATTTGTGGCAGATATGAAGAACAACTGTTCGGGGTCTGGGTGATTCATAATCAGAATATCAGCTAATGGATGTCCACTGCTGAACAAAGGCCTATGTTCAACACGCCTGAGCCCCCTGCTGTAGCTGTCGCTACACGGTGGGGGCCTCGGAGGTCGGGGGCACGTAGATTGGGGAGTCTGCGTGCTCACACCAAGAGTCTCCCGGGAAGACGGCGTCGCACACGCGGTTACGTGCCACCATATGCACAGCACAGCGCACAGCGAGTCTTGGGGGAATCTTTTACAATCCTCCCTGAGAAGTACCTGGGGGGCGACGTTTTTACAGTTACATTCCCTCCGCTCTTCCTCTTGGCCACTTCACAGTCGTCCCCTCCGTGATTTGTCTAAAAGCTTAGCAGCTATGGGCGGCTCTAGTATGATCTTACAAGGACCTGGAGCCACGCTGCGGAGCCAAAGATGAACGCTCCAGTAGTTTTTGCTGGTAGGAGTCTGGCATGCCCCTTTGCCCTACCCCGGGGCGGAGGAAGTTCATGATGAATTTCCATTAAAGGGTTGATGAGTGCAGAATAGCTTCTGATCCACAGAAGGAACGCTGCTTTCCATCCGTCTGGAGTCCCTTAATAAACTTTTACGCTATCCACGGGAGGAGACGGAGAGGTGCTATATTCTCAATCTGGACACCACACGGATTGTTATGAGTGGTTGGCATGAGAAATTTATATCTGTAAAATGTACCCAAAATAATAAAAAATAGTTTAAATAATATTTAGAATTGAAGTTATACAGCTGACCGCGCACAATGCTTGCTACTCAAATTTCGATCATCGCACGCAGACATACAACTGTATATAATAAAACGAGGAAGAGAGGGAAAGATCGCCTACCATATATAATAGAAAGAGAGAGAGAAAGAGAAATACCAACGAAAAAGAGAAAGAGAGTGAAAGATCGCCTAGAGGGGGTATAACCCTTTTTACTTACGTCACGATTTCTACCAGTTCACTCTACTATAAAAGAACTTCGTGCCAAAAAACCTGGTGTGTGGTAAAATAATATAAATTGTTTTGTATTTAAAACCTGCCTTTTCCGTTTTAAAGCTCTATAATCATGCAGCATCTATTTTAAACAAAGCAATCATTACAGCTGAGGGTATTATCTAATTACGCACAACATCCTAATTACTACGCAAAACAAACATAATAACCTGCCAAACCAACCAATAAACAATTTTACGGTTAATTGCAGATTGGTTGAACTACATATAATTAAATTAATTGGAACCAACTGTGACTGTCAACTACACATCATTATTATCTGTTGTTAGGGTGCATAGGATTCCATTCTACTGCATTTTCACATACGTGTGGCTCCTGGCAAGGAGTAGGCCACCCGTCTCCAGCCATAGGTGTCGTAAAAGGTGACTAAGAGTTGATATCAAGAGAATGGGCAGTAACATCCTCTCATACTGTTGGGCTAGCCCAATTCAGTTTCATTTTCAGTCCGAGTTAAGAACATAGCATCACTCCATCTCTTCCTGTGGATGTCGTTAAAGGCGTCTGACGGACTCTAAACCAGATGAATGGGCAGCAGCGTCCCTCCTGTGGAACAGCAGCCATACTGCGCTCACCAACCCGCCTGCCAAGCCCGGTGAGTACTAGCAAATTCCCCCCAAAACGGCGACACGCTTATGGAAACCCAAGGCTCCCCCTTTGTTCAGCAGTGGACTACCATTAGCTGATATAATGACTAATTGAGTACACATTATGTACCATCGCGTTATGAATTTATAAATGGCAAAACAGATGCTGGTCTCCGGGGAGCATAACGTATTAATTCAACATTTCCCAGGGGTGAAGGATATTTGTATTAGGGACTTGTCTTATATTATACTGACCGTAAAAATTTTGCATTACCAGAAAAATTCAAAAGGTAAAGTTTATTTTTGTTTTGTCTAAGGTTTTTGTATTTTACCAAGTTTAAATTTGTTTCAGGTCACTGCCGGACCCCGCACCACAGATAACAACAAAAATATGCACAATATCACAAATATTTAGATATCTAATTATAACTTTTACTGTTGAGTTATACTTTAAGCATATCAATTGTAACCGTTAGCAAAAAGAAAATAACACAATCATTTGTAATAAAATTTAGAATTATAATATCAGTTCTATTTAACTTGAGGAATGTGTTTGCGATGAGAAACTTCATTAATCAGTCGGTTCTGATCTACTAGACAATATCAAAGTAACAATGCATGATTAAAAAGGGCGTCAGTGACATCGAAACGAAAACTGACACCGTGGAATCAGTACATGATTCTAGGACCTTCAGCAATAGACTTTTGAGTCGATCTTTACATGAATTTTTTGAGCTTTTGCCAGTTAGTTAACTGATTTCAGTCGTATCTTAGCGCTATGTTTGAATCAAAACACAATAAACTATTTCTTTTCATATAAAACTGCAACTTTCGCGATGGATCACGGATGAGTTCATCACTCCCAGTAGCATAATAATATCATATCGCATTATACAATATACATTGCGCGCTCAAAAACGATAATAACTGTAACCTATTATTATAGTATACTGAAGTAATTCTGACCTTTATATGAATCTGAAGCAACCTTTTAAAAGAATAAAAATAGACCTGGCAGCAAGTAAAATGGAGTACGGTTCTTAGTCTATACTTTAGTCTTGCAAGTTGTCACTACTTGCGAACTTTACCATCACAACTTTGCTGTATATAGCTTTCTGTAGAGTCATAATGGATGTCGTTTAGCGGATGATGAAATGGATGTTGGGAAATTCCTTTTTGAGTACGCGTATATGGAAATGGACTTTGTTCAGAAAAATATTTTATTATTTGATGTAACATTTAGAATTACAAAAAAAGAAACTTATAAATTAGGTTCTATTTTTATATGTTAATGCCAAAAGTCTTGAAACGGCTCCTCGCATCCGACCCCACGGATCGTTCTAAAATCAAGTTGTAGATGCGATTTTTTCTCGTATAACATATTTATGGGGATGCTTCGCAGTTGCGGATGCGGGAAGCAGTTCCTAGCTTCCAGTGGCACCGAAGTATTGGTAGTTTTGAGTTCAATACAAATTATCTGTAAAATCTACATTAACACTGGAGAAATCCCAGTAGAGGCTTCATTTTGCTTTAAATTCAATAATAATCTTCATTGATTAGTTATCGTTTACCGACATGCCTAATTAGTCAATAAAATAATGTACCAACAAAGTCACATGATAATCAAATCGTACGGGTTAATCACGGGCGGGCTCGCTCGACGATTGGAACGCTGTACACACGACCACATATCAAGCCATACATTTCCAGTATAGGCTCCCCCCATCTCTTGCTCGCGCCGGCCCGTGCCGAGGCTGTAGTTTTAAATGTCCCTTAATACATTTTAAATAATACCGATCCGAATGATGGCACGGTTGGTGCAGTGGCTGATACAGTCGGCTGCTGCGCACCGGGTCGCGGGTTCGATTCCCGCACGGAACAAATATTTGTATGATCTGCAGGTAGTTGTTTCGGGTCTGGGTGTATTATGTGTGGAATTTGCGTCTGTAAACGCACCCACGACACAGGAGAAATCCTAGTGTGGCGCAACGTTTATTTTTAAAAAAACAGCTGTCCCTAAAACAATAGCTTGTTATTCCTAAGCCGAGGTCCGCAAGGTAGAGGCCTTAGCGCAAGTTTTAGCATATAATATTAATTTTAAGCCTGGCTGGAGGCCTCTTTTGGCTTTTTGGCTTCGCCAGAAACGACCGGTTAAGCAACCACATTTCTCTGAAAAAGTATCCCCAAAAAAAGCACCAGTTTAGGCAGATCTCGCACTGTGTAGGTTTTCCGTACAATAAGAGATCAGCTTATACAGGAAATATATAAATTGATATGTAGTCGTGTATATTATTCTGGCACTCAAACAAAATTTTCTCTAGAATATCGACGCACTACCAATAATTACTTATATGGTACTTGTACAATTCGAGTTACCTACGTTTTAGCAATAGACACGTACCTCTAGCAAAGACTACAATAAAAGTGGAGCGTTGACGTTAAAGTCTAAAAGACTTGAAAATAAGAAGTCTTCCAGACTATTACAAAAAAAATGCGTTTCATTTTAAGTAGCACAATATTTTATTTGTTTTTATCAATATTTTTGCTGGTTTTGTAGTTCCAGTTAAGAAGAAGAAAATAATTTAGATCTTTTAATTTTATATTTTAATACTTCTTTCGCAAAATACCAGCGATACTACCCGTTCTGTGTTGCCATTCTCCAAAAAACTCTACACATTTTTATAATTAATATCTCACTCAATTAACATGCAGAAGAAATTATATTTCATACCGTATAAATATAATTCTAACAGTAACATCAAAGTCCAATTTAAATCTTAGTATAAAAGTGTGAACTACAGGAAAAAATCTGCCGACCGATACTGACTGAAAAATGAAGTATCATAATATTAACATCTTGTTTAGGTAACATACGGTTCTAAGTAGTTAAAACTGTGCGTTACATGTAATGTGTACAATGTAGAACACGTATTGAACTTACTTTAAACTTCCGAGAAGTTAAAGTGATTAGTGTTCCCTTTAGGCTTGTATTTAAATGCATAATCAGAAATGTACCGTATGTGCGGACAGCTACATATCAAGCTATTATCTCCAGTATTAGCTGATCTCTCATCTTTCCGTAAAATGAGAGGTCAGACTGTACTGGATTTGTATAGCTTGAAATGTAGCCGTGTGTACTAACAAAACACAAATACTAAACTGAGAAATGCTCATCAAATTGCCGTGTAGTGCCGGCTCAGAATACCACCACCCCATCTCATCCTATGGGTGTCGTAAAAGTCGACTAAGGGATTATCCACAGGATGGGCAGCAGCGTCCTTCGAATACATTAACAACTCAACTGCGATCGCCAACCCGCCTGCCAAGCGTGGCGATTATGGCAAAACCCCCCAATGAGCACACAACACACCGATATCGGTCGTTGTGGTGATCTTTGGGAAGGCCTGTGTCCAGCAGTGGACTTCATTCGGCCGAAATGATGAAATTGCGTTAGTAAGTATCTAATAACAGTAAATATTCTCATTTTTGTATTGAGTTATAATAATAATTACCTAATCACAAGGATTCATGTTTAGGCGCACATAGCCCGCACTCACTGATGGTAAATGATCGGCGAGGTTATGCAACGCTCGCCACGGTCTGTCTATAGATGGGTAACCGCATAGTGGTTTTTGAGCTAAGCGTATGTGTGCTTTGGAGGGTACTTAAATTGTCGGTGTGGTTGTTGTCATTAGACGGCAGTCGTTGACCCAAGGAGGAGGTCTTTGGGTGGCTTGAACATCTCTGACACAAGGTTGGCCACCAACAACAAGAAAAAAAATGATGAATGTTTGCGGCATTGCCGCACCGCCAGCTACACCTTAACCTACTGTGACAATATTTCATCATCATCATTTATTTCGGCCGAATGAAGTCCACTGCTGGACACAGGCCTCCCCCAAAAATCACCACAACGCCCAATATGGATGTGTTGTGGGCTCATTGGGGGGTTTTGCCATAATCGCCACGCATGGCAGGCGGGTTGGCGATCGCAGTTAAGTTGTTAATGTACTCGAAGGACGCTGCTGCCCATCCTCCGGCTAATCCCTTAGTCGACTTTTACGACACCCACGGGAGGAGATGGGGTGGTGGCATTCTGAGCTGGTACCACACGGACAATTTGACAAATTGACAATATTTGGTCCAACTTAATTTAAATGCAGTCAGTATTTTTGATTTGCAATCTGTATTTTAGTAAAATAATATTTTGTGATCATATTACATTAATTTTGAGACGCAAACGGCCGAATATTGAAACACCAGTTAATATTAATTTCCGCTATTTGAGCTGTCGGGTTTCGTGTCGAAAACAAGTTTTTCGATTGGTTAAAGCAGGATTTCAGTATTATGCCGAGAAAAAGTTGTAAAATTTATTCGAGTTGCAAAAATGTCTCTAGAACGCACAATTATACCAATTCAAGCATATTTATTTTGGGACTTAATGCTTTATGCTACGGGGACCTTATTTAAGTTTCAATTTAATTTATCTGGGTGACTGTTTAACCCCTCCCCACCCTTCGTTTTAATTCTCTTCTATACATGAATATTAACGCAAGTAATTCTACTACTTCTAGTATTCTTCCACTGCCACATCTTTGAGCTCATAACTGATTTGTAATACATTATGATATGCAATAAGAACAAAAACATTTATCTCAAAGTATCTTTATTAAAAGACTGATGTTTTAAAGTAGATGTAAGTTCTAAATGTTCGTGTCAAAACATGGGTAAAACAACTTTTTAACTATTTATATCCTCGTAAAATAAAGGCGTAACATTTTTCTTTTTTATTGCCGTCTGTTCATTTGATACCTCTGCTTAATATAACAGATAGTTAAAAAGAAAATTAGAGCCCGTGCAGATCAGTACACGTGACAGAAGTGTGAAACTTCTTTGTGTTAGGATACCAAGTATGCCATGGAAACAATCGTTTATGACCGAGTATACGCCCACACTTTTTATGACCGCGCATGTATCACACCTTTTATGCGCGCGCATGCGCCTCGCACAATTAAGTTTCACGGCACCCATAGAAATTTCACTTAAAAAATCGAATATTATCTACTTTTTTGGTAATAGACCATAGCATATCAAAACCAGTATTAAAGAACAAGTAAACATTTAATTTTTTCTCCTGCGTTACCTGCTGATAATGTTTAATGGTTTAAAGTATATTTTAGTTTAATGAATCCGTAAATGGTCGGAATAAATCTGAAGTATTTATACTAAACTTATTTGACGTAAATGTACGGGGCTAAAATAAGGTACAAAAAAGTTGATTGACCCCAAAATGGCGACGTGTTACGGTAATGTTGCGTTCGGTTTTAGTTGTACGTGCAATTTTAATGCAACTCTAATTAGACTAAACATGAATTTATGATAAGGAGTTAATGTTCTCATTTTAGTGGAATATTCACTGCGGGTTTTTGCTGACAAACAGAATAGGCATAAAAGTATCTAAAGTAAATAAAATTGTGCTACACCAATTTCAGATTTTTTTTTATAAGTAGTTTTTGGCGGTGAATGCTTTCATTATCATCATCATATCAGCTGACGGACGGCCACTGATGAACAAAGGCTTCGATTTGTAAAGATAGGGTAGCCCATTTATTTTTACTACGATCGACCTTCACCAGCTACTAATTATTGCTACATAAAATCGAAGTGATTTGACCGGGGAAGTATCATGCTCTCAAAGAGTGCGCGTATAAATTACCTTCTCCCCGCCTCCCACTCCCCTCTAATAGGTCAATACGCATCAGTGACTCTGGTATTGCTTATGTTGATGGGAGCCATTGCTAGCTTACCTTAAAACTGCATGCTCTTTTGCATTTCGCCGTATGAAATGTTTTTAAAACTTGAATAACTTTTCATTACATAGCTAAGTTTGTTAGTAATCAAAACTTATACACGCATAATTACCAAAGCATGTCACCATTAGTAGTACGTAACTGCCAAATTAATTTTAATAGAGTTGTAGACAACTATCTTCGGCTTGTACGAATTGTTGGTTAACTGTTCGTAGTTCGTACCTTTGACGAGGGATAATGTGACTTTAGCGTAAGTTTTTTGTTAATTCTAGTCATTGAATTGTGAAATAAATGTTTGAAGTATCTGTTTTGGTGTTTTGTTTGTATATTCTACTTCTTCTTTGTATATTCTTCTTTCTAGTAGCTCTGGTCATGAACAGGGCCGCCCCATCCCATACCGCTGTTTTGATCCGGCTAAGAATACCACAACCCCATCTCATCTCATGGGTGTCGTAAAAGGCGACTATGAGATGAGCCGGACGATGGGCAGCAGTATCCTTCGAGAACATTTATGACCTAACTGCGATCGCCAGCCGTCTGCCAAGCGTAGCAATTATGGCAAATCCCCCCAATGAGCACACAGCACAAACCCATACCGATCGTTGTGGCAATCTTTGGGGGGAGGCTTGCGTCCAGCAGTGGATTTTTTTCGGCCGCGAGTGTCGTAGAAGGTAACTAACAGCTAAAATTAATAATGAATCCAACCCAAAATCTGTGGATTTCAGATTGGGGATATGTCGTTTTTTATGTTAAATGCGATCTGGGTTTTTTACGTTAAGGGAGTTTGGAACCCGGTACGTACCGTTAAGCACTTTGGGTAACACTACACAGTACTATCGCAAACCGACACGGGTCGTATATTGAAGGTCTACGGTCAATGCGACTTGATCGAAACATAAGAGGTTAATCAAAATATTTTAATGTTATTCTGTGCGCAGAAACATGGCTTTAAAGAAACTCCAAATACTACCGCTTCCTTGTATATTTCTTTATGAATATACCGTTTTCGCAAAATTCAAGTTGAGTTAGAGTTGTGTAACCTACAAAATCACATTGACACGGTTGGTGCAGTGGCTGATACAGTCGGCTGCTGCGCACCGGGTCGTGGGTTCGATTCCCGCACGGGACAAATATTTGTATGATCTGCAGGTAGTTGTTCCAGATCTGGGTGCATTGTGTGTGGAATATGTGGATGTAAACCCACGACACAGGAGAAATCCTTGTGTGGGGCAACGGTTTTTTTAAAAGAAAATAAATCAAAAGAAAGATCATTATTTCACAAAAGTGGATATAATCTAGTTCCTGGCATACATATTAAATTACGTAAGCTAATTAAAGATGTAAAGGTTAATTATAACTATTAAACACCATCGTGTGGTGTTATAAATGTTTTGTTTTCTAATACAGCGAATATTTTAACGAACAAATTAAATAAATACAAATAAATGAAAATGTAATTAATTATTTAAAATTGCGTTGTGAAATGGACGCAATATCTAATTTTTCCATATATAGCCACTGAATTATTAATTATTATATGACTGTTTTAATAATGTTATACAGCTATGCTAACATTATTATGTTGTAATACCGCAATTTTTACCTTTTTTTTTTATTGGTGCCCAGTGGAAATTCTTCATGAACTTCCTTCGCCCCGGGGAAGGGCGAAGGGGTATGCCGGACTCCTACCGGCTAAAACCACTGGGGCGGTCATCTTCGGCACCTAAGGGAGGCTCCAGGTCCTCGTATGATCACACTAGAGCCGCCCGCTGGTGCCACGCCTATAGGCACATCTCGGAGAGGGTGACTGTAAAGTGGTCACCCTCCCGGGGAACGCAATTTTTACCTATGTACCTCAATCAAATGTATATGTATTTATACCGATAAAATACACATTCGATGCAAAACAAGGTTCCAAGAATAATGAGTTGACTCGAGGCATAATTGATTTGTTATCCGCTACGACAGCGTAGCTAGCGTAGAAGTGACACTGAGTCGACTTCGTCGTAACCGCAGCCAATTACACTATTGCTACGACGTAGCTAACTAATACTCGTATTGTTCGTAACAAAACTGATAATCATACCTAATCAATTAATTTACGTAGCACAGTGTTTTATTTACTAGCGCACTCGAGGATATTTTATCTTCTTGATATAATCCCTAAATTACTTTGTACGGAACCCACGGAAAACGGTGCTAACGCACATATTTTCCAAAAATACACTGGTCAATGCATGTTTATTGCCACTCCTCGGGGACTGCTAACATAGGGCTATGAACATTAATCACCGTTATAAATTATTCTGGGTAAAGCTGAATCCGATTATAATAAATCTCATGTAATAACAAGCGTGAAATATGCCAACAATTATGTTGCAGGCGAGCATCAATTATTTACAATCACAAATTACTTTCGAAGATCAGCATCGGAAATCGATTAATTGAAATGCTCTGTCTATGCAATAATAACTCTTTGCTCCAAAACTACGGAACAGAGGTTTTTATATAATAAAACTTGCTGTTGTCCGCGGTTTCACCCTTGCGTAATTTCATCTATATTGATATAAATGTAGCCAATATCAGTTGGGGATAGTGTAGCTTTCTAAGTGAAAGAAAGTTTTAGTAAATTTTAGTTCAGTAGTTCCAGAGATTACGCCCTACATACAAGCAAACAATCTCATTTTAATAACAGTAAAGATGAGCAAATCCAGTAATACAGCTCAATTGCTCAACGTGAGATCCGGGGTTCCATTTCCTGGTCGGACAGCCATAAGTTGATTTTCTGTAAGAATAACAGATATTCCATACGAAATTTTATCGGCTTTTTAGGGTTCCAAACGACCAAAAAAAAACGGCGCAACCCTTATAGGATCACTCGTGTGTCTGTCTGTCTGTCTGTCACCGCCAATTTGCTTCGAATCTACTGGACCGATTAAGTTGAAATTTGTTACACTTATGGATTTTTGCAACCCAAATACGGACATGTAGTTTAAATAAATTAATGTTGAATATGAGGGTCACTTTTGGGGGGTGATATAGAAAATATAAGAATAAAGTTTTATAACCTGTACCGTGTAACATATTAAATGACAGGGCTTGTTGTAAGGGTCTTAAATACATTTTATAATTTTAAAATGAACAGTTTTAAAGTTATTTAAGAAAGTCAGCGAAAATTGACCATTTACACACCCCACTCGGAAAGTACTGGAGCCTATAATTTAAAAAAAAAATAGTTCTTCACTTATAGATTACTATTAGAAGTCTATGGTCTTGAAATGACATGGTAAATCTTTCAATATTGTGCGTACAAACTTACATTTGCGGTTGGAACGTATGGGAGAACACGTTTTTCAACTATAATGTTAAGTTTGTTATTCAGAAAAAAAATTGGTACTACTCGTTCACCATAACTAGGCCAGGCACCTGTCACTTCTCGTACCTAAATGTAACATATTCATCGTTCGGAATCCTTGCCACGCGAGTTCAACTCGCATTTATCCGGTTTTTTTACCCTTAAGGGTTGAATTTACAAAACACTCATATCAGCCACAGGACGTCCACTGCTGAACAAAGGCCTCCCCCTTTCGTCCCACGCTGCGTTTTCCGGTGCGCGGTCTCCATTCGAGAACCTTTGTACTCCAACGGCCATCAGTTCTATGAGAAATGTGCCCTGCCCATTGCCACTTCAGTTTACTAATCCTTTCAGCTATGTCGACAACTTTAGTTCTTCTACGGATCTCCTCATTTTTTATTCGATCTCGTAGAGAAATACCAAGCATAGCTCTCTCCATAGCTCGCTGAGTGACCTTGAGCTTTCTTATGAGGCCCATTGTGAGTGACCACGTCTCTGTTCCATATGTCATCTCTTGTAACACACACTGGTGGACTTGCGTCTTGAGGCATTGCGGTATTGTTGACGAAAAGACGTGGCGAAGTTTCCCAAACGCTTCCCAGCCGAGTCGGATTCGACGATTGACCTCTTTCTCGAAGTTGGACCTACCCAACTGGACAGTTTGTCCTAGGTAGACATACTCGTCAACAACTTCGAGAACAGAGCTCCCAACGGATATTGGGATGGGCACGACATGGGCATTTGACATGACATACAAAAACACTGAAACATATATTTCTTTATTTTGAACCAAAAAGCGAAATACCAATTTTCATAGATCTAACTTATAAAAGGACGGAGTTTCATACAAACTTTCAACCCCTATTTTACCACCCGAGGAGTGGAATTTCTAAAATTTCTTCCTTAGTGGATGTCTACGTCACTAAAGGCATCGAATGACAAAATTTCGAGATTTTAGCCCCAGCGGTTTAGGCTGTACGTTGATAAATCAGACAGGCAGGACAAGTAATTATCATATATATATAATTATTTTGTACATGTGTGTATGTCACTGAACTCCTCCTAAATGGCTGGACCGATATTGATGATTTTTTTTGTGTATATTTGAGTGAGCCCTGGATGGTTTAGATTTACAATTGGGCCAGTAGGTGACTCTACCATCGGGCTTGCATGTACCTGCCTCTGCGAAGCTAGGGCGGGCAGCTAGTATATTTATAGATAGATGAATATTTTCGTAACTCCACGAATTTTTTTGTGTTAACTACTATACCTACCCATAATGATCAAACAACACAATATACATTCATGTACACTTCATATTAGCCCGTAAACATCTAATGCTAGATAAAGTACACTCTCAAAGACCACAAACATTCGTGTGGGTATATTGCGTCTCTCACCAAACTTTTTAAAAGAATGCATAATAGCGCAGTAAGTTGCTATTAGAGACTAAGGCAGCGATAGCCTAGTGGTTGAATGCATGCTTTTCACTCAGGAGCGCCTGAATTCGATTCCCGCCCACATATCTGACTTTTAGGATTCATGTGCGGTTCAGGTTTTGGTTTGGTATTTGGTTATCACTTGCATTAACGGTGAAGGGAAACATCTTGACGCAAGCTGCATACCTAAGAGGGCCCCAAAAATGTTCTCAATGGGGTATGTAGTCTGCCAACTCGCACTAGACTAGCGTGAAGGACTTATTAAGGCCTAACGTTTCTCATCCTGAGAAAAGGCCCGTATCAACCAGTGGGACAGTAATGGGCTTATAAATACTTATTATATTTATGCCGTGTGGTGCCGGCTTAGAATACCACCACCCTAACTCCTCCCATGGATGTCGTAAAAGTCAACTAAGGGATTAGCCGGAGGATGGGCAGCAGCGACCTTCGAGTACATTAACACCTCAACTGTGATCGTCAACCCGTCTGCCAAGCGTAGCGATTATGGCTAAACCCCCCAATGAGCCTACAACACACCCATATCGGCCATCACGATCTCTGGGGGAGGCATGTGTCCAGCAGTGGACTTCATTCAGCTGAAATGATGAAATACTTATTATTCATACATATGTTTTGTAAGAGGCTAATGAGAATGCTTCTGTCCGTCATTTTGAAACAACACAAGACTACCAGGAAAATATATGAGAATTCAATGCCGTAAATTATATACCGAATGGATCATCATATCAGACAAAATACCTCCACTGCCTCCCCCATAGATTTCCATAACGACTGGTCATTTTGGGGGAAATTTGCCAGTACTCACCGCGCGTGACAGGTGGGTTGATGAGCGCAGTATGGCTAATGTTCTACAGAAGGGACGCTGCTGCCCACCCCTCTGTTCTAGAGTCCCTAAGTCGCCTTAATGACATCCACAGGACGAGATAGAGCGGTGCTATACTCTTAAGCATCATAAATCATCATTTCAGCCGAATAAAATCCACTGCTGGATACAGGCCCCCTAAAGATCATCACAACAAATTATCTGGATATGCTGTGTGCTCATTGGGGAGTTAGCCATAATTGCCACGCTTGGATGACCTGCACGTTTATATTCATGTGACCCAGTCTACATTTCACACGCAATTTGGACATCCAAAATGAATTATTGCAAAACAGCAACAAACTCCCGTTTTTTACAACGAAAACTTCCAGTAGGTGTAAAACGTATTTCGACTGAAGTATGGCCGTACCCTTGGAACTTAGTAAATAAATAAATTAAGGTGCGGGAGAATTTATGTTTGCAGTTTTATTCCCTAAAGACGCTGAACGTACGTTTTCAATTTTAACTACTGTATCCAGTTCAGTTTTCCTTTGGGAGTGGATACTCAGCTATCTATACTCACTAATTGAGTTAACACTATGTTTACTATAGTAAAATATTTATTTTTTGTGAAAGAGGATTAAATCTGTACCTGTCTAGGTCCAAATAATGCTCCCCGGGAAGACAGCGGCGCGCACGTAGTGGACACGTGCCGCGTAGCACAGCGCACAGCAAGGCTTTGGAGGATCTTTTACAATTATTTCACTGGTATAAGGTGTTTTATTGCAAGGAGCCGGCTAGGTGGGTACTACCTCTCCTTCTGCGAGAGCGTCATGCTCCAGAAGGAAACTGCAGAGCGGGATCGGGAGAGGGCCGAAAGCGAGGTTTGGGGGGATCCTTTACAATCCTCCCCGAGAAGTGCCTGGGGGGCGACCTATTTACAGTCGCCTTCCCTCCGCTAGATGGGGTGACCGCTTTACAGTCATCCCCTCCGTGATGTGCCTAAAGGCGTGGCACCAATGGGCGACTCTAGTGTGATCTTACGAGGATCTGGAGCCCCCCTTCGGTGCCGATGATGACCGCTCCAGTGATTTTAGCTGGTAGGAGTCGGGCATACCCCTTTGCCCTTCCCTGGGACGAAGGAAGTTCCATGTAGACTTTCCACTGGACACCAATAAAAATAAAAGATAGGTACTACCTCATTGCCGCTCATATTTGCCGCTAAGCAGTAGTGTTTAAACTTTTAGAAGGGTGCTTGTAGCTAGTGAAATTTCTGGGCTTAAGAGAAAATCACTTCAAATTACTGGACTTAAGAGACAAAATAATTTCTCGTCTCGACAAGCATAGTTTGATGCCACGCAGGACTACTTCTGGGTAGCATGACAATTATTATGGGCAAGCATGACGCTGGCCTCCAGGAGAATGACTTGCTTGTCTCTTCACAAATCATTATAAAAAAGAAAACTACGGGCGTGTGCCTGGGAGGCCGACATCTATACAGTCGCCTTCTCTCTAATGGGATCACTTTATAATTCACCGTTCGAGAAGTGCCTAATGGCATACCACGAACGGACGGAACCACTGCGATTGCTCTCAAGATCCTGGAGCTCTCGGTGCCGGTACTCTGGTGGTATTAGCAGGTAAAAGCCGCCGCAAACCCTTCCGCATTCCCTGGGGCCAATGTAGTCCATGATGGGTTTCTACCAGGTGAAAAAAAAACCCTGTCATGCATCTATGAAACCTAGTTCTTTATATTGTAGTTATAGTTTCAAGGGCATATAGGTTATATAAGCTTTTGAAACTTTGCAGCTAGACTAATTCTGTATGCAACGGAGTAAGAACTAAAAATCAACAATCACTAATACCTCAAGCAACGTGTAGACAGTGTATATGACTGACCATTAGATTTTTGTTTTTGAATATGTCAAGTTAATAATACCACAATGAATATTCGGCTCGTTCCAATATCATCATATAGGTGAACCGTGTAGTTCCGCGTAATAATTGCACCACCTCTCTCTTCCCGTGGGTGTGGCTATAGGATTAGCCGGAGGATGCACTGAAATTAGGACGGCCGCGAGTAGGACGCATTTAAGCGGAAAATTTGGAGTTGTGTGGAGTGGTGACAAAACCTTAATAGAATCACCATAACATGTTTTCGATGACATATACATAATGACTATATATTCATTTACTTATTGCTAATTATTGTTTTATGTATTTATGTGTAGATTGGTATTTGTACACTTGTGTAGAAATTTGAATGTAAAAAATTATATTTGTCTTAAACATATTGCACCTGCCATGTTTTCCCTTCAGTACCCATGGTTGACTGGTAGAGAATTCTTAAGTCCACCAATGTACCGACACTGTATAAAGTTTAAACAAATAAATGGACAACATTTCAAATTACAACTAAATTTAAATTTCAACCGGACGGCAAACCCGCCTGCCTAGTCTCGTGATTATGGCAGTACCACCCAATGAGCACAAAACGTAAACCCAGACTGGCTTTTGAAGTGTTTTTCGGCTGACATTATGGTTATGATAACCATTGGGTAGGATAATCGTTGCATAATTAAATGACCATGTTATTTTCAATAATTATTAACATTTTACCGGCAATCGAATGACAGTAAACGATGAGTTATTATGTCTGGTTGATTATCAAACAATATTCAACTGTTTCACTAAACAATAATTCACAATAATATTTACAAACATATGACTAAATATATACACTATTTATCACTAAACTAAATAATATATTAAAAAATAATAACAAAAAGAAAATATATAGAAAATTGGCACAAGTACTTAGGCGTCAAAGTACTTCTCCTCATCGCTGTCAGCTGATAATGTCCCCAGTATGAGGTAAAACCCTATACACATTTCCAATCCACCATCTCACTATCCGTACCACATAATTTCCAACTTTTGATTCGCCTCTCAAATCCATACTTTTCCGTATCCGAAGCAAGTTTGCTTTTAATCACATTAAATTTTAAATCCAGCTGGAGTAACATCGGAGGGCTCTCTAATTCTCGTGGATTTCGTTCTGTTTATAGAGCACTGTTGCGCAGAATGGAAATGTTTTGGCTGTATTTGTGTTGCTATCTAAACGTGAAACATGGACTTGTGTGCAATGAAGTGAGATTTTGTGTGGTGTCTGGATTAACCACTCCATCTCCTCCCGTGGATGAAAGGATGGGCAGCAGTGTCCATTTTGGAGTTCTGTGGAACAGAAACTATACTGCACTATTAAATCAGACCCATCATTGTTTTTTTACTCATATTGTATGTATTTATTCATAATTAAATTCATTTAAACGCCATATAGTACCGGCTAAGAATACCACCACCCAATCTCATCCCGTGGGTGTCGTAAAAAGTGACTATGGGATTAGCCGAAGGATGGGCAGCAGCGTCCTTCGAGCACAATTATAACACAACTGCGATCGCCAACCCGTCTGCCAAGCGTGGCGATTATGACAAAACCCCCCAATGAGCACATAATCTTTGGGGGAGGGTTCTGTCCAGCAGTGGACGTTTTTACAATACATCAAGACGAAAGTCTTTAACCAGTGTGTGTTAATGCGTTACCAGTGATGAGATATGGAACAGAGACGGGTTCACCCACAAAGGGGCCTCATAAGAAAACTCAAGGTCACTCAGCGGGCTATGGAGAGAGCTATGCTTGATATTTCTCTACGAGATTGAATCAGAAATGAGGAAATCCGTAGAAGAGCTAAAGTTGCCGACATAGCTGAAAGGATTAGTAAACTGAAATGGCAATGGGCGGGGCACATTGCTCGTAGAACTGATGGCCGTTGGGGCAAAAAGGTTCTCGAGTGGAGACTGCGCACCGGAAAATGCAGCGTGGGACGACCTCCAACGAGGTGGTCAGACGACCTGGTGAAGGTCGCTGGGAGTCGTTGGATGAGGGCGGCATGTAACCGCTCGTTGTGGAAATCTAAGGGGGAGGCCTTTTTCAACGGTGGACGTCCTTTCGCTGATATGATGATGATGAACAATGTAATTAAGTGAGAATCCGCGTAGGGTTCGGATTAAGAATATAGCATCACTCAATTTCCTGCCGTGGAAGTCGTAAAAGGTGGCTAAGAGACTCTAAACCAGACGGATAGGCAACCGGGTCGCTTTTGTGAAACAGTAGTCATATTGAGCCCAAAACCCGCCCGCCAAGCGTGGTGAATACTGGCAAAATTACGACACAATTGTGGAAATCTATGGGTGAGGCCTGTGTTCTTGGGCTGATTTGCCGGCTCAGAATACCACCACCCCGTCTCCTCCCGTGGATGTCGTAAGAGTCGACTAAGGGATTACCCGGAGGATGGGCAGCAGCGCCCTTGGATTACATTAACAACTCAACTGCGATCGCCAACCCGTCTGCCAAGCGTGGCGATTATGGCAAAACCCCCCAATGAGCCCACAACACACCGATATCGGTCGTTGTGATAATCTTTTAGGGGAGGCCTGTGTCCAGCAGTGGACTTTATTCGGCTGAAATGATGAAAACTGTTGTTGGTACAAAACTGCGATAGGACATCCATCTTCGACACCTCCAAAGAATTGACACGATTTCCCGAAAATAACTAAAGTTTTCGAATCTTCAAGTTTTAGCGTCAAACCATAGCTTTAAATGGAACCTCTCATAAATCACCGCAAAGCCTTTGTCCCGTAATTTTCTTACCAACTTCTATCGATTTTCTTTGTACACCTTATTGGAAAATCTTTTACGGTGGCAGGTTACTTTGTTTGGTTTGAAGGGTTTTGGTAGGTTAATCTACACATTAATACGTGAAGAGAAAACTTTGTAACCCTTTGTATGCATAACTAGCTGTAGCACGCGGTTTCAACTGCGTTACAAAAACATGGAAACACGTAATTGTTTATTTTCAACCAAAACGCTAATAAAAAATCTTCAAACATAACGGTTTGTCCATACAAACTTTAACCACTTGTTTTACCCACTTAAAGGTTGAATTTACAAAAACACTGAAATACGTATTTCTTTAATTTAAACCATAAATGCAAATACTAATTTTCATGGATTTAACTCGTAAAATGACGGAGTTCCATACAACCTTTCAGCCTCTATTTTACCATCTGAGGGATGGAATTTCTCAAATTCCTATATTAGTGGATGCCTATGCTATTAAAAGCATCAACTGGCAAAATTTCAAGTTTGCAGCCCCAGCGGTATAAGCTCTGCGTTGATGAATCAATCAGTCAGGACAAGTAATTATATATGTATAGATTGCGCGCACGGATGAGAGTGTGATTTGGCGTAGTTAAAGTTTATATGGAGAAGCAGTTCAGAAAGCTAAAATGAACTGAAATGAATTACGGTCGAATGTCGACCACAGGGCGATCACTAATAAGTTATAAAAGTGTGAAGGTTATCGATAGAAATGAGTCAAAAAAAAGAGAAAGATAGAAAAGGAAAGAAAAATATTTTATATGCACTAAATAGACACCCAAAGAACAAAGTTTTTTTTTTATAAAATACTAATTATTAAAAAAAACAATACAAGTTCTGTTGAGAAGATATGCGCCATATCCGTGCAAAATGGCTGTCGCTCAGCATACTGCTGTGGAGAAGTTTCTCCGCAGCTCTCATATTCTGCGACAGCCTGTGTCGAAACAGTAACATCACTCAGTGCAGTCAGTTTGACGGCACAGTTGGTGCAGTGGCTGATACAGTCAACTGCTGCGCTCCGGGTCGTGGGTTCGATTCTCACACGGAAAAAATATTTGTATGATCTGCAGGTAGTTGTTCCGGGTCTGGGTGTATTATATGTGGAATTCATGTCTATGAACGCACCCGCGACACAGGAGCGAACTTAGTTTGGGGCAAAGTTTAAAAAAATATATATAATAATCATAAATCAAGTACTGATAACCAAAAAATATACATATATTGTGAATTAAATAAATATACTCAATTAATTTAAAATGTAATCTGCAAACAGCAAGCAACAAAAAGATTTTTATAGTATTTCCATTGAATAAGAAACATTTAGAAACGCTTTAATAATATACACACACATCAGCCCTAAATGTCCACTGCTGAACATGAGCTTCCCAATTCTGACTACAATGGGCGGTCAAAAGCACGCTCAAGCTCAATCATCACTATGCGGTCACCTATCCACAGCCTGACCACATCGAGAGTTAACCTCAACGATCGTTTACTAATCCAGAGCAACTGGCTATGGGAATTGTTACTAGATTAATAGAATAAAGTTGCCAGTTGATAAACTACCCCAGCACTAACTTATAAAACGGTCACTTAATCATTATCATCACGGCGGCGACACGAAGGCGGTCCACTGCTAAACAGAAGCCTCCCCAAAAATTTCAACTACGACCAGTTACAAGCCGTCCGCATCCAACAAATGTCAGGGACCATCACTAGGTTGTCAGTCCTTTTCGGTAGAGGCCATCCACACTGGGTTTTCTAGTGCTTGGTTTGCACCAGAGACCGTTTTGCCCCAACGGCCATCCGTTCTAGGAGCAATATGCCCCGCCCATTGCCACTTCAGCTTAATAATCCTTTCAGCTATGTTACCAACTTTCGTCTACGGATATGCTCATTTCTGATTCTATCTCGTACAGAAATACCAAGCAAAGTTCTCTTCATAGCTCTCTGTGGCATGTCTTCGCTATTAACATACCCTAGTCAAAGACTTTCGTCTTGAGGCACTACGGTATTGTTGACGGAAAGACGTAGCGAAGTTTCCGAAACGCTGTCCAGCCGACCGGGGTTCGACGATTACCCTCTTTCTCGGAATTAACTCGATAAAGCAACTTGTTGAAACCCGGGCCATTTCTCGGAATGAGGATAAGATAAATAAGGCGAATTCAGCCTACTCCAAACAATTACATCATAAATATTAATTACATAGTGATGTAATTATATATTATGATAGTGATCTACAAAACTAATCCCAAGCAACTGAACTAATAACGCGATACAGATAATAATATAACCAAAAGGAATCTAATAAAACCTCTTAGATGTAAGAGAGCTCGCGTTATCTCAAAGAGCTCTCACAATCTCGAATAATATTAATTTATCCCTACAAAGTAGCATCTTTATCGGGCAATGAAATGACTTAGCACTGATTACGGTGCGTGCCGTCGCCTTGCTACCTCCCACAACGATACCCTTGAAGAGTTTTAATCACTGAAAAAAATACTACAAAATCTGTTTTGTACGGATTCATTGCCGGTTTTATTGGTTAACAGTGGAAAGATTTCTGTATAAAATAATCAATGAATCTGCAGAGATGTTCATGGGTGATTCTCATGGAGGTTTTGTAGTGCTGGTCTAAGCGGATTAACTTAATAGCTCCTCACAGGTTCTTTCTATTGAATGGTGAAACAAATCGGCCTTCCTCGTGCCAACATTAAGAGTATTTCTTTCAGCATTTAGTTTTTATTGGGATACGGAATCAATTAGAAGGCATTTTCGTTTAGTCGTTAGGGTCGTTCATATATCGTCGACTTTGTTAATTAAAGCGTAATCAGGTACGGGGTGCCGCGATTAGGTAAATTCTTTTACGAGTATTCCTTTATTTTTGTAGTTTGCTTTGTTCTCGTTTTCATGGAATGTTTTTTTGAAGACTGGGCTCTGTTGGATTAATTAATAGCAAGTATCGTCGATTTTCTTTTTTGCTAAACGGTTATTGGAATTATTAGAAGAATTCAATGAAGTAAAACTGCTAGAGAATATACTGCAAATGGAAAATATGGTTTCACATTTCATCATCGTGGACTACAATATGGTTCGTGTGGTGTCCTGATTAAGAAATCTAAGGGATTCCAAACCAAAGGGATAGAAGCAGCGTGCCATCTGTGGAACAGTCATACTGTGCTCATCAACCCGCCTGCCAAGCGTGGTGTGTATTGGCAGATTCACCCCAAAATTACACAATTGTGGAAATTTATGGGGAAGGCCTTTGTTCAAGCAGTAGGTGCTGAAGATTACGGCCTCAGTGGTTTGAGCCAGTAGGAGTCCGGCATGCCCCTTTGCTCTTCCCCGGAGCAGAGGAAGTTCATGAAGAATTTCCACTGGGATAAATAAAATAAAACGTATATATAGATGAACTCTCCACCTATGGCGAGATATGCGATGGTAGAAGTCGCTTTCACATCATATTATTTGTTTCGTTATAATCCATATCTTCAGTCAAGGTAAACGGAGAAAATGTACGACCATAAAATAAGATGGTAGCATTAGCACACCATCCAAATAAATATGAAATCTACTCCTAAAACGCAAATAAAAAACGGCCAATGAATAAATGCTATCCTTCGATTTATTGTCCGCAGTAGCTTGGAGTAATGAAACTGAATAATGCATGTCAGTGAACATTGCGAGGTGATATAGGGTTGCCGCGAAGGTTAGAAAATCTGTATTCGATTCAGATTGTGAAACTGGAAACTAGAAAATCAAACTGAAACATTTATTTGTGTTTCTACTAAGTAATTCATTCTGTGTAGTGTCCGGATAAGAATAAAGCACACTCCATCTGCTAACGTGGATGTCATGCCCCCTTTGGCTGCTGAACAAAGGCCTCCCCTATAGATTTCCACAACTGTGTCATCATTTTGGGGGGTATTTGCCAATATTCACCACGCTTGGCAGGCGGATTGGTGAGCGCAGTATGGATACCTTTCACAGAAGGGATGCTACTACCCATCCCTCTGGTTTAGAGGTTAAAGGTTTAGAAATTGAGTATTTAACAAGTTATATTTTTTTATAATTTAAGTAAATGATTGCCGTGTGGTGCCAGCTCAGAATACGACCACCCCATCTCCTCCCGTGGGTGTCCTAAAAGTCGACTAAGGGATTAGCCGGATGATGGGCAACAGCGTCCTTCGAGTACATTAACAACTCAACTGCGATCGCCAACCCGTCTGCCAAGCGTGGGGATTATGGCAAAATCCCCCAATAAGCCCATTATATACCCATATTGGTCGTTGTGGTGATCTTTGGGGGAGCCCTGTGTCCAGCAGTGGACTTCATTCGGCTGAAATGATGATAAAGATGTGTCAATATTACTAGTATCAAATTCAATTGAATGGTAAGATATAATATTTTAATCTTGATTCTAAATGTGTACTAGACGCACTAACCAGAATAAACTTTGGGTTCATAAAAAATATGTATGAACAAGTTAAGGATCATTCGAAATTTGAAAGCAGTGGTGGTGCCTTTCATTAGCTTGAATTAGAACTTATAGGCTCAGATCTGTGTCCTTACTGCCAAAACAGCATTTTGGGTTTTAAAGGGAACTCAGACAAAGTGTAAGACTAGAAAATAAAAATGAAATAGGAAACCAAACAAAATCCACTTACATTTTATTTATTTGTGGATTCATGTTAATCAACCTTTTTTGCGTGGGGAATTCTTTATAGACTTCCTAAGCTGGAAGGGTGCGCCCGACCTCGTAGGCTTCGTACGCACTGCAGGTGCTTCCTTATTACCCAGGTGTCTAGTGACTTCCAAAATTATAATATTTATATATTTATTAATAAATATAAATTATATTTATTATCTTACCAGGGAAAGTACCTAGGTATATACTTAGACTGGGCTGGCTAACAAATAAATCCGAATACCATGTTCTGTGATTTCCTAGTCTTGTTCGGTAAATATGGTAAGTAATGAATAAATTACTTTCCCTACCCCAATGATATTGTATATTAAAAGTAGATATGTTACATGCGCGCCAAAAGTAAGAACCAAAACTCCCCCAATTGTAGCACCTCGCAATCAGTTCGCCCAAGACAGGACAACGAGCACACACTATCACAATCTGTATTGTTTTATTAATTAAGTAATAAAATGCCGTCATGCGTATAGAAAATGCACAAACTATCAAGCAAAAATAAATAAAGAACAAGGGATCTTATACCACATGTGAATAACGAACCATATAAAATGTTTTAATAAAAATACTATTCAAATTATCTATAGAATAATATTCTCGAACAAAACACAGGCCAAGCAAAGAAAAGAGCTAAAATCACAGGTACAACAAAGACATCGAGTACACGTGTTGTCATTTTAGATAGCTATCTCTTTTACTTTCGTAGTTTTTGTATCTTCTTTCTTACAGTATAGGTGTGTTTTTTGTGCGCCATTTAATATGGACGTAACATATCTATGGTATAATATTATTGCCCTACCCTTATTTTTCTTAAAAAAATTACGATTTTGGCGTCTTGCTAGGCTCTAGGCCCTACTAAGACTCCTGTCGATGCGTACGTACCCTTACCGACCAAAGCCGCCACGATTTTTCCTCGACCTAGTTTTCACCATGGGATTCACACGCTATTCACTGTACCCCTATTCCGGCAGAACGTTGACCAACCCTATCATCATTTCGGCCGAATGAAGTCCACTGCTGGACACAGGCCACCCCCAAAGATCACCATAACCACCGATATGGATGTGTTGTGGGCTCATTGGGGGGTTTTGCCATAATCGGCACGCTTGGCAGGCGGGTTGGCGATCGCAGTTGAGTTGTTAATGTACTCAAAGGACGCTGCTGCCCATCCTCCGGCTAATCCCTTAGTCGACTTTTACGACACCCATGGGAGGAGATGGGGTGGTGGCATTCTGAGCCGGCACCACACGGCAAAGCCGGCACTACACGGCAACCAACCCTAACCAAAGTATAATTACTGCAAAACATCTGTCTGAACTAGAGCTATAGATACGGTTCGATCCCTGGATCATAATACATCACGAAAATGGACAGGTAAACTACTGGTATATCGATGACATTGTAATTTTACTGCGGTTACCAAAATGTCATTATTTTGTATACACTTGTTTTTGGGTTTTTGATCAGCAATGAGCGTCTTTTGGCTGATATGATGATTATACATACATTTATTTAACATACGTTATACCTCTCAGAATAGCACCTTTATTGTTAATTGAAATCTACATCCGAACACACCCGAATCACAAACAATAGATCATACGACATAGCAGGAGACATTACGACATTCTGGCCAGTCTCAGTCTCTTGTTTGCCAGTGACAAAAAATGTCATAAATACATTTGAAAGGAAAATCTGTGTTAGGATTTGTAGAACCCGCAACTGTCTAACGGATTAGAAAACGTGTGTCGTATGTGATGTTAGGTACACAGGGAATTAGTTTAGTGCCGTAGACGTAGACCGTATCAGCCACTGCACCAACCGTGCCGTCAATTTTATACTGAAGTCAGTTAAATAAAATAGAAAAAATAATTCCGAATCATGTACTAAATACATGGTACCAGTTTTAGTTACGATACCTGGTATACTGCTGAATAGATTCTTGTTTACCTCGTTTACAGCTTTTTGCGAGGAACCATCGTATTAGTCTTCCTGCGGTGAATGTACCACTCTGGGTTACTTCACATATACTGCCTTGGTGCAACTGCTATCGTATTACTTTGCTCAATGTCAAGGCAATGTACCAGATATATTGGCGATGACAAAGGGTCGACTCGAGCATGAAAAACAAAAATACCATAGTGGGACTCCCACCTCGGATCAGGGATTGGCCCTCTCCAAATCCCGCTAATGTACGACCTACTATTAGTAGGACAATTACCATTTCTCAACTTAACCTCGTGCCAACCCTAGAACCATGATAGATTCGTGATCACACAACGATTAGATTTTCATGAAGCTTCGACTGCGTAGACGCGCTTGAATCGATCAAAAGCCATAGAGACCTCTTTCAAATCGGCTTAAAACGGATCCTCTTAGCAAGCCTCAGTGATTTCAGGCTTATGTTGACGTATAAAGAATGTTATGATTGGAAACTGAGAGCCTTCATATTTATTTTATATTTATTAAAAGTGTCGGTCTCACTTGGTGCGGCAGTATAATATAATCTAAATAATTTTGTAACTTACAGTACACACTAGAATTAAAACAACATAATGAATTATCATTAAGATTATGTTGTTTTAATTCTAGTGTGTACTGTAAGTAATTGATGAATTATTAAGATTATGTTGTTTTAATTCTAGTGTGTACTGTAAGTTACAAAATTATTTAGATTATATTATACTGCCGCACCGAGTGACAACGTGTGTTAACGCAGGTTGTTGCTGAAGCTCTAGTGTGATCATACGAGGACCTGAAGCCTCCCTTAGGTGCCGACGATGACCACTCTAGTGGTTTTAGCCGGTAGTAATACCCCTTCGCCCTTTCCCGGGGCTAAGGAAGTTCATGGAGAATTTCTACTATGCACCAATAAATAAAAAATTGCACTCCGGGATGTGCCGACAGAATTGATAACTTATTTTGGCGCATTAGGAGATTTTATTTCATCTAAAAATATGCGTACCGCGCTAAAAGAAGTTTTCACTTCAAAAAATGTTGTTGCTGAAAAGCGGCACTATGGCACTACGAACTACACACTACTTCGAACATGTACCACAACAGCAAGCTGCGCTATTTTACTATACCTGAAGCCCTTGGCTGGCTCCTTTGTTCCTGTGGGTGTTGTCAAAGCTGAATATGGCATTATGCCTTATGTGGAACAGTAGCTCACCTGCCAAGCGTAGTGAGTACTGGCTAATTCCCTCAAAAATATCGACGCATGGAGTGTTACCGGTTGTCTAAGGGAAGACTTTGTTCAGCAGTGGACGTTTTTGGCGATATGATGATGATGAAGGGTCACGAAGCTAGCCGAATGGCACGTCCCGACATTTTATAAGAGCCGTTTTTACTCCCGCATAGGAGCACGTTTACATGTATCACATCAAAAAGATATGTAGGTAGACGACTTCACTTTTAAGGCCAATCCCATATTTCAGATATTCAATCCATTAGTTTCATCCAACTCAGATTGGGAGACCATAATACACTTTCTTAACTTCAGACATTTTCAGTTCAATTTCTTACAAAAGCTATAGTATTTTGATCACACATATCAAATAGTAGGATTGGAATTTCTTATCAGACTAGCAACTCTGAAATTAGTCCCAGATCTTATTATTTCATCCTACTTAGTTAGTTCAACTCCGGATTGCGCAAAATGTGGCCTTTATGCTGTTGAAATAAAATTCAAATTAAAATGATTAACGACCTCTCGGGAAATAAAAGTAAGTTTCATATCATGGACCCATCATAAATGCAAAGTAATTTAACAAATTTTTTTGCTCTTACCTCGTTAATTACGCATCATTTTATAGTCCGTTGCTCTCAAAGAGAGTTAATTTAAAACCCATCTAATTTCCTTGAGAAATAATAAATTGTTTTCTTTCTCAGAATTTCAGTTTTCAATGTACAGAAATGTTTTATGATCTACTAAATGAAGCAGTTAACAACGATTTTGTGAATCATATTTTGTAGCTTGTATGTTTCTTTTTTTTTAAACGTTGCCCAACACTAGCATTTCTCCTGTGTCGTGGATGCGTTTACAGACATGAATTCCACATACATACAATACATCCAGACCCGGAACAACTACCTGCAGATCATACAAATATTTGTTACGTGTGGGAATCGAACCCACCACCCGGAGCGCAGCAGCCGACTGTATCAGCCACTGCACCAACCGTGCCATTATATAGGTAGTAAATTGTTAAATATCGTTGTGGACTCCATCTCCTCCCATGGATATTGTAAAAGGCAACTAAGGGACTCTAAACCAGAGGGCTGAGCAGAAGTGTCCCTTCTGTAGAAGAGCGGCCGTTGTGCGCTCACCGAACCGGCCGCTGGCGAGTAGTGGATTTTGTTCCCAAAACTTGCGAAAGTCTATGGAGGAAGCCTTTCATCAGTGGACGTCCTTTGGCTGGTATGATGATGATGATGAAATTGCTAAATAATCCGTTAATGATACAGCATAGTGAATATTATTGTGACTAACAGTCTGACTTGTTATGTGTGTATGTTATGTATGACTGTAGTAAAGATGTAGGCAGACTTCCCGTGTGGTCCCCGACAAAAATCAAACCACCCCTGTTGGCGTCGCATACGGTGATTAAGGGTTGATTTCAAGAGGTTGGGCAGCAGTATCTTCTCATTTGCTAAAACCAACACACTACGATCACCAAACTGCCTGCCAAATGTGGTGATTATGGAAATATATGGCAGTGCCGTGCGGAGCCGGCTACGAATATCACCAACCACTCACCCGCGGGTGTCTTAAATGGCGACTATCGGATTAACCGGAGGACAGGCAGTAGCGTCCTTCGAGTGTATTAACAATTCAACTGCGATCACCAACCCAGAGAGACTTGTGTCCAGCCATGGATTTTATTTGGCTGAAACAATGGCAGCTCATTGTAGTGATCATTGGGAAGCCCATGTTCAGCGGTGGTGTTTTACGAGCTGATGACTGAAGACTTTGTACTGTTTAACGACCTCATTTCAGCGACCGTGATAAGCTGCATGTAATAGGAGGTGAGCAGTATTTACTGGGTATAATTACAACTTTACAATAAATGTAGTTCGTAATGACGGCACGGTTAGCTCAGTGGCTAAGCAATTGGTTTTCTGCGCTACGTGTAACGGGTTCGATCCCCGCAAGGAACAAATATTTGTTTCATCTACATATAGTTGTTTCGGTCTGGGTTTTTGTGTATGTGAAATTTATTTCTTTAAACTGTACCCACGACACAGGAGAAATCCTAGTGTAACGTTCATCATAAAAAAAATTAAAATACCGTATTCTTTCTCAAAATTAAAAATAATATATACCTTATATTGCTCAATATTAAATTTGGGTTTGGGGTTAAAACGTGCAATTAGTTTTATGATACGCTGAAGGAATACGAAATGCACGCGATATGAGCAGCAAATGAACGCCAGTAATTATTCATGAAACAGCTTACAGTTTCATAAAGAAACACTATATATTGCACATATTGTTAATCTACTAAAAAACAAATGGAATAGACTTGAATCACCTTAAAAACAAATGTTAAATTTCTTATCTAAAAATCTAAATTTGAAGATAGATAGAGAGGATCAGGAACAATCGAAATTAAAGTAATATTAAATTATACACATTCCATTGGAAACAGTAGCAAAGAGCAGTCAGACTTCTTAGAAAAATATAAAGTTCGAAGACAGATAGAGAGGATCAGGAACAATCGAAAGAAATAACATATTTAATTTGGAACGGAATATTTTTCCGGGGTATACATTGATATATCCTGGTAAATTGTTCCTGTTCCATTGGGAACATTAGCAAAGAATAGTCAGATTAAAGAATCGTATTTAAATCAAGAGGGATCTGCGTAAAAGCTGTACTAGTGCAGTCATCGGCATTAAGCCGTGTGACAACCCTTTCGGCAGGAATATGACACTTACTCGTAATCTGACTCTATAACTAATAATTTTCAGTTTTTTGTTTATGGAGCAATTAAGTGTTACCAGTTATTTTTTTAAGGTATTAATTACCAACCTATATTAAATTATTAATATGTAAGGGTATGATATAAAATATCCGTGTGGTGTCCGAATTAAGAATATAGCACCACTCCACCTCCTCCCGTGGAGGTCGTAAAAGGTGACTAAGGGACTCTAAGCCGGAGGGATGGGCAGCAGCGTCCTTTCTGTGGAACAGTAGCCATTCTGCGCTCACCAACCCGCCTGCCAAGCGTGGTGAGCGATGGCGAATTCCCCCCAATATGATGACACAGTTGTGGACATTTATGGGGAAGGCCTTTGTTCAGTAGTGGACGTTGTATGGCCGATATTGATGAAGGGTATAATTATGTGAAACGACCTTCAGTGAGATGGACAGGTAAGGTAAAGCTAGCTGGGAGTCGCTGGATACATAGTGGCATATAACTATGGTGGAAGGCTTTATTCAACAGTGGACATCTTTTGACTAATATGATAATAAAGAGTATAATTTATGCCAAATTTTAGTAGGTTGCGTTAGTATTGGTTAAAAAATAGATTGATCTGAGTCTACGATTGGGTCGATATATAAAAAATGTGACACACACAGTTGTGGTATTACAGACTCTTCACTTGTGTGCGCGAATTTATGCCCATTCAACCTAAAAATAACTTTATGTTACCATATCTGAGAAAATGTAAGGCAATATCTGGACTGCCTTTTTGCAAAGTTATCCATTGCCATTTTGTAGTGACCTATCCTGACAGACAGCAAACATGAACCCGTCATGGTGTTAATCAATCCTGGGATCTCAATGACTTGATGCACAACAATGTCTTCAGCAGGATTTGCGAGGCTGTATGGACAATGATTCCACTAGCATTAAGTAAGTGCTCTAAATGTAAACGCCGGTAGGTAACAGTGACATTCCAATAGACAAGAGGGTTGGTTAACAACATTTTCCTGTATCCTTGATAACACCATAGAAAATCTCTAAAAGTAGCGCCCGAACCATCGTAGTTTCTAGCCCCGCGTTGGGCGCCACTAGCTTTGTTAATTTCTTCTATCGGCCAAGTTCATGTTAGCTACCTGATTATTTTAATAAAGTTAGGTAAATGTACAAACTCATATATGTACCGTTGATTTCCATATCTGAAAACCATGTGGTTCAACACTGCCAATTAACATGACTTAAATTAAAACAGGTAGGTAGCTCAGCTCTCCCCAAAACATATTTTTAGCCCTAAAACAGAAACTTTTGCTTATCGTTTTTCTAAAAAATAAACTTAGTAAAAGAAAGGATATTAGCATAATCAATACATTGGACAAGCTAATTGGAAATCGCAATTTGCTTTTTCACTATAATAATAGTAAACTGCTGCAAAGAAGGGATACAGCAATATAAGACTGAAGAATACTGCTGCTTTGTTGTTGCTTGTTCTTTACTTCTTGTCTTGTGGAAGCATTGTATTATGGAAATCCCATAAAATAAGTTCCAGCTATCGTTGTAACAGCCCCCCGTTGGGCGCCACTAGGATTATGTTTTATTTTCTCATATGGGCTTTGAGCTCCTTAAAATAGGGTGAGCCTTATGATGACTGATTTATGCTTGCCGGCTGTCAAGATGAGTCCACTCAAAACGTCTTTGACACTTTCTTCAGAGGCTATTCCAAACACTGCACTACGTTTTTCTCACTTATTATAATGTCTGGACGTTAAAACCGAAACCTTTGGGTTTGTCTCGGTATTTCTTCTCAGAAACAGTCAGTAGAAAATTCATAATAAGTTCTTGCCGAGTGAAAATGTTTCTAGAAACCTCTTTGCTAAATAAAGATCATTTATCATTTATCTCACCTCAGTTATTTCAAGCCTTGCGTTTGGCACCGTGGTGGGCGCCAATAGTATTGTGGATGTTTAAAAGGCCGTTTTGTTTATTAAAAAAAACTATGAATGATTGCTTGAGTGATTATCTAAAAGACCTCTGTCGTGTCCATGTTCTTTCTGCTAAAGTTAATATATCACAGCTGAAAATAGGCCTACACTAAAATAAACAGTCATGAGAAAATTTTGCGTGAGCCTCGTGCTTGCGTCTACTTCAGCGTGTGCCAGACAGAGATCTGGCGCTGGTTTTCAACTACACTGTGACTCACTGTGACACTCTTGTGACTCACGGATTTGATACCAGTTACTACAAAAATCATTTACCCAAATATTTATTAAATAAAATTGGTTCAGTAATATTAGAGAAAATATTGTAAGCCACTACAAATTCTAAATATATATTAAGTTATATTTACCTAATACTACGATATGATAATATTATGCTACTGCGAGTGATGATCTGTGAACTGTAATGAAACAACAGCCGTTTAGTTCTTATTTAAATTGCAGTTTTATATGAAAATACATAGTTTGTTTTGTTTTTATTCAAAATAGAAAATAACAAATAAACCTGAAAAACAACAGATAATTCATGAAAACACCGATGCAAAATTCTAACGCTGAGGATACCAGTATTGTGTACTGAATCCATGGGATCAGTTTTCGTTACGATCTTACTTTAACCAGTTATATTTATATAGTAATATATGTATTTACTCTCAATAAGTATACTAAGGGAAAAACCTGTTCATCATTACGGATAAAGCGGACGGAGCATGAAACTCGATGAAAATACATTTTACTAATGAATTTAAATTTGCAAACAATATCGAATGGAATACCTTTGTAAGCTGAGTTTAGACAAGTTTTAACGAACCTCAAATGTTTTCAATAAAAATTGGACCGTAATTTTGTTGCAGTAGGGCTGACATTTGATTGGAAGGTAGTTAGCAAAAATTTAAGGAAGGAATCCAATAAAATGTTGGGGGAATTTGATCATGAGAGGCGGACATAACAAAAATGTATGACTGAGTACTTGTTGTTTTTTTTTAAATTTTTATTAAAGGAAGGCAAATGTTTTGTAATCCGATGCGATTAACGTCGCTCCTGATCGTCTGCAACACCAGAGATGTGTGAGATGTTTGTTTTTCCACAGCAATTATATTACACCGTAGATATGTTACGGCCATACAAAATGGCGTGCAAAACTCAGTCTCGCTATGTGTGGGTATAAAGCTATAAAACTATACACCTATGCTGTAAGAAAGAAGATACAAACACTACAAGAGTAAAAGAGATAGCTATCTAAAATGACAACACGTGTACTCGATGTCTTTGTCTCACCTGTGATAGAATATATTATGTGTTGTCTCTTTTCTTTGCTTGGCCTGTGTTTTGTTCGAGAACATTATTCTATAGATAATTTGAGTAGTTTTTTAATTAGTTTGTTACTTACGTGTGGTATGAGATCCCTTATTCATTATTTATTTTTGCTTGATAGTTTGTGCATTTTCTATACACACGGCGGCATTGTTATTAATTAATTAATAAAACAATACATATTGTGACAGTGTGTGCTCGTTGTCCTGTCTTGGGCGAACTGATTGCGAGGTGTTACAATTGGGGGAGTTTTGGTTCTTACTTTTGGCGCGCATGTAACTTAGCTACTTCTTTTAATATATAATATCATTGTTCCGCACGCTTAATTTTAGCTTGAATTTTACATACGTATGTATGTAACTATGTACCTATGTATAAATGTAATGGAATCAGGCCATTATATTTTCACCCACTTCCAAAATTTTGCAGACGTGTCAAGAATCGATGTCACAACAATAATTTGACCTGGTGTCCGTGTGTTGTCTCAAACAAAATACCACACTAAAAAAGATCAAGACACTGTAAGTGCACAATCCCTCGGTTAGTCCATAAAATTGTGACTTCTGTAGAAGACTACGATGCTAGACCCGATCGAACGTCTTCACTACATCTAGGCTAACAGCCAATGCCTCACCTTGACTCTCAATGGTAAGAGCCCAACGGTGAGTAAGATACACTAGGAGATCATCAGCTGAACGACTATGATATGTCGCGGGTTCGATCCCCACACGGAACATATATCTGTACACTTAGCTGCCGTCTAATGACAACAACCGGCACCGAAGCACGGAGACATTCAGCTCAAGTGCTACTATATACTATACTGTCAACCATTCACAGACTAACCGGGCCGAGCGTTGCTTAACCTTACCGATGGTTTACCGATCAGTGAAAGAACCTGATTATGCGCGCTTTCGTTGCATCCGTTTAAACTAAACTCCCAATAACTGTGTGGTAGAGAAGTCTGTGAAAAAATCATAGAAAGAAAGAAAGAAAAGCGATTTATTACCACAACAAAACGCACATCGGTACATTCACATTAATTAAACTAAACTTGCAATAAAAAACCACATAACAAAATGATATACAAAAGAAAATAATCATAAAAAATATAACAGTTTGCTAATGCACGTCTTAAAAAGTGGCAAACAGGTCAACACTCAGCATAATACTGTGTTGTGACGTTAGCCGCAACACAGAGCTGTTGCTGTGCTGAGTGTTTCAGTGCTAACCCTTCATCATAAAATTATATTTATAAATAAAATGTATATTTATCATAAAAATATATTTATATTTATATGAAGTATAATCCGATTTGCGCTGAACTATTTAATTCCTATTAAGTACAGAAACCCAGTCAAAACAATAGAAAACACGTATCAAGATTTCAATGCAACAAACAACACAAACATAGAGCTAGGAAGAAAGTTTTCCATTGAAACAAAGGTCATTTTAGAGCAATTAACCAAGGTTTTCACAAAAAAGACGGTAAATTTGCTCCCAGAGGCGTCCGGCAAGCAAAGCACTTTAGAATTATTCGCGTTACTGACGTTGAAATAAACACTATTTTGTTTTTTATGTAGCTTTTTAATGGCGTGTGATCGGTGTGATCGCCTCAGCTTGACTTGTCATACTATGTGGTTCTGGCTAAGAATGTTTATGGCGTTTATGTTCAACAGTAGGACCACAGTAAAATTTATTATCTTATACTTTAAGCAAGGAATTCTTGTATGTATATACATATCAGGCTCCCGCTGATATTGATTTTTTGGATCACATATCTTATGTCAATAAGGCGTCAACGCATTGTGGTTGATTTGTCATTGAGCGTTTTAGACTTTAAACCGATAAGATATACAGGTTGTCCATCAAATAGCATGACATACTGCAGGGGGTGAGAGCTTGGGTCAATACCTACCAAAAAAACAATATATGTTCAGCAAAATGTAACGGATTTACAGTAGTACAAAATTTTCCGAAATATCGGAAAATCTCTATCTTGACACAGATTATTAAGCATCTCGTAATGAAAAATTCCTTTTCTAGTTTTTTTTTACCTCAAATTATTTGTGAATAGTTACTTTACTCATTGATAAGTCTTTATTCTATTAAAAAATAAAATGTATTCAAGAAAAACAATTTTTATCCACCCTGCAGTATGTCGTGCTATTTACTGGACACTCTGTATATTATTAGCATTTCCTGAAACAATTTCTTAAAGAAAAAGAGATTACAGACGAATCTCATTAATTAATAATATTTAAAGGACAATCGACTTATTAACTTCAAAATTCATAATAGCAAAATATGAACAATTTATCTCAAATGACATCAATTAGACTCTAAAATGTTATTGGTACGAAGTTAATGACCGAGTTCACAAGTGTCGTTTCCATATTCATGTGACCTGCATGACCGGTGGTAATTGATAGCGAAGGAGATGCCATCTGGTTTCCTGTGGGTAAGCAAAGTTTTAAAAAGACAGTGGAAGGGAACGGTCATTTTATATTTCTCCTGGAGTGAATATTTAGGGCTTAACTTATAAATTGATCGAATAGCTTGTTTCTGCAGCACTAAAATAGTTAGAATATCGGCAGCATTAGCCCTCAACAGAATACCATACGATATTATACTACAAAAATAACCAAAATATACTAGTCGCGCTGTTTCTACGTACATCTGATAAATAACGAATTTTCATTACTGCGTGTGCTGCAGAGCTAAGCCTTTTCGTCAATTTAAGTATGTGTGGTTCCCATTGCAACTTAGAATCTAAAGTAATAAGTAAAGACGAGCGAAGATCGGTCCCCCAGGTACTTATCTAAATTTAACAACATCAAAGTCAACGTCCGTAACGCGAATAGTCTTCAACGCAGACTAATGACCGAATTCACAGAGTGTCGTTTCCATATTCATGTGGCCTGCATGACTGACGGTAATTGATACCGAGGGAGACGCCATCTGGTTTCCTATGGATAAGCAAAGTTTTAGAAAGACTATGATAGTTTTATCTATTTATTTATTGGACCTCCAACAAAGGATACACACGAAATCACATAATACAATTACAGGGTTTTAGACATAGCTAACCCACTTAATTTAAAAAGGCCACAACATGCACAAGTAAATTAGCTTTATGCTAATATAAAAATATCAACACAGCGTTAAATTTAAATTAAGTTGAAACATAGACTAGGAAATGAAACATTGATTAGGGAATGTATCTATCGATCGATATAGCTATATCTATAGATTTATTGAGAATCACACAAATGAATTTACCTATTTACAGTCTTTTCTATTTATGTGGTTTGCATGATCTGCATTAATTGACAGAGATAGTGGGAGATACGCCATCTAATTAGGATTTCTTCTCCGTCGTAGGTACAATACACCGAAAAAAAGACGCCAACAGGGAGATCCGGTGGTTTTCAAGATTCTGCTGCCCTGCTTCGATACCGATACCGCTTTCCTTTAGAATGAAAATTAAACAAACGGGCAGCAGAGATAGGCCTGTGGCGGTGACATACCGTGTATAGCGCGTGCGTAGGAAGACTTTAAGGAAGGAAAGGAGGAAAGGAAGTCCAGAGGTGAACAGGTCTCCCCCCCCCCCGAAATTTCCACAAGGACCGTTTACATGTCACCCGCATCTAACGACTCCCAGCTACCTTCACCAGATCGTATGTCCAACCCGTTGGAGGCCGTCCTACGCTGTGTTTTTCCGGTGCACAGTTTCCACTCGAGAACCTTTCTGCCCAACGGCCATCAGTTCTACGAACAATGTGCCCTGCCTATTGCCACTTCAGCTTATTTATACTGTCAGCTATGTTGGCAACTTTAGTTCTTCTACGGAACTCCTTATTCCTGATTCGATCTCGTATAGAAATACCAAGCATAGCTCTCCCCATATCTCGCTGAGTGATCTTGAGCTTTCTCACGAGGCCCATTGTTACCAGCGATGTTATATGGCACGGAGACGTGGTCACTTGCACAATACGAAATGGAAAATAAAATAGAGCGATCAGCTTCTAAAAAGTTATATTAGGATTTTAATTAACCAACGATTGAACAACAGCTCCATTTTAGCCTTAATTAAGAACAAAACAAACAAAAACTACGCTCCGGTTTCACCTTTTGTTTTGCCAAGAAGGCAATGAATAGCGACCATTCAAAAGTACGCCTTAGGCGGCGACCCAGCAATTATTACTGTAGCAAGCTTAACAATGAAGAATCGTGAATTAAGAGCTTTAGAATTAGCAAACTTGAAGCTAAATTCGAGCTGAATATGAGTTAATGCTTTGAAAATGGATGATAAAGATGGGAATTGCTTTACGCGTATTTTCAATAGAATAAACCGAATTGAAGTGGCGAATATTATTCATGAAGATCGTTGGCAATTCCCGTCGATAACACTGTTTTAGTGACCGTCAGGTGATTTTTCTGGATAAGCACACTAGTTTAGTAAGAAGCTTGGCAAGCCTGTATAATTATGTTGGGTTTAAGAATACTAATAATATAATTAATACTTGCTTCTTGTTGCCCATCTTGTGAGTGGAGTCACCGTCTGCCACAGAATTTCACTTTAAAGGTTGAAATGCAGATGCCGTTTTTTCCGTTTTTAGAAGTATATCATCCATTTAGCACCCATTGCAATAGACCTTATAGTTGTAGTTTCCATCTTATACAATAGTTTTACACCTCCGGGTACAATCCGAGACTGCATTTTATAGTGTAGCCATAGAGAGTGCTCGGTTAGTGTCCCATTACATTATAGATTAAAATTCTCTAAAGGGGAACCATGTCCCCGCGTAAGCCTATCAAAAGACCGGGTTCCCCTTACAGTGGATATAAACCCGTGACAAGTATATTAATACTAATCAATTATAAGATTTTATAAAAAGACACAGTGGGTAATTGGTACAAATGTTTCACTGACATTATGTTATATATAAATTATTTGAGCCTTTGGGTTTGTATTGTATGTTGGATGGGAGGGTGTGACATAATCGCCACTCTTGGTAGGCGGGTTGGCGATCGCAGTTCAGTTGTAAATGTACTTGAAGGACGCCTACGACCCATTCTTTGGGAATTCCATAGTCATCTTTTACGACACCCGCGGGATCAGATGAGTCGGTGCTACTCTTAGCTTACCACAAAGCTTTTTATCAGGAAACCTGTAATCTAATAATGTCGCAGTACCCTAGTTGCATATTTAGGTAATTCTTAGGGTTCCGAACGTCCGAATTCGTCACGAATTACATTCGTGATAAAGAATTGAATTGAATAAGACATTAACATCGTGACATTTTCCTAAATACGTTAAAGGAAGTTTCCAGATTAACCAAATACGGCTAAATATTAATAATTTTCAACAAAATATGTCACAAATTTATGCGCTATATTTGCTCTTTATAAGCACTGCATAATGTAGCAAACCGTCCATCCATAACTCGTTGTGGTACGTTCTCATTGCCAAAACACATTCAGGACAGTTAGCAAAAGAACCGCAACCGATACAGCGTCCGCTTTGAATTTAACAAAACGCGAACAAATAAGCAGTCTCGAATATTCTACGCTGTAGTTATAATAACAATGCCAGTTTTAGCCTAGGACATGTATCTAGCCAACTTGCATGGACTATGCCCAGCAGTAAACACGAATCATTTAACAGAGGATATATCTTTATTTTTATAGGCCATTTTTTCATCATGCCACAAAACCCTAAACGACGCGTTACGGCGTCGTTTTGTTGCTTCAACGAAATCCTTACGGGAGTCCACCTCCACGGGAATAGATAATTGTGTTATATTCTCAATCCGCACACCGCACGATTCTTAATCCGGACACCACACCGGGGTACTGGCAGTAAGAACTCAAATTACAGCGTGATTAATTAAAAAAAAGTATGAATATTCATCGAATTATTTAATTAATCTATACATCTATACAAATAAATAAAATTGAAGTGTCTGTTTGTAATGTCAAAATAACAGTTTTTTACTAAATACATATGAAAGTATATACGGTATCTACAACATAAAAGCTATTTGCAATTGTTTTGTCTGTCTGTTTGTCTATCTGTATGTCTGTCTGTCTGTTTGTTCCGGGTAATCTCCGAAACGGCTGGACCGATTTTGACGGGACTTTCACTGGCAGATAGCTGATGTTATAAGGAATAACTTAGGCTACTTTTATTTTAGGAAAATAAATAGAGTTCCGCCCAAAAAAAACCTTGAAATCCAATATATATTCTATGTCAAGTGTCTATGGGGAAGTACTCTAAATGTCTTTTAAATTAAACGTGGGTGAAACCGCGGGTCCCAGCTAGCAGACAATATTAGTTAGTTAGGTTATCCATTTCTTAAAATAATGCGTAAAATAAATTCTACCCTTCTTAACCTTAAACAGAATTCAAATTGAGTAACTTCGAAAGCTTTTGATTCAGAAAATAATAAGCAAGATTATGAATCCCACGGTTTTACTTGCAAAACTCGTAATAACGATGAATGGAAATTTGCTATGGGTACTTATTAATTTTAATGAATTTCTTAAGTCTGCGGTGTAAAAGTTATATTAATATTAACGAGGCAAGAATTTACTTTTATGAGATTCTATGAGATTGGTAATTAATATAAATCTTGATGTCGGGTAGGCGAGTTTATGTTCCCCCGGGAAGACAGCGGTGTGCATGTGGTCACGTATCGCTGTGTGCGTAGCACAGCGCATAGTGAGGCCTCGGGGGAATCTTTTACAATCCCCTCGAGAAATGCCTGGGGGGGTGGCCTCTTTACAGTCGCCTTCCCTCCACTAGAGGGGATGACCACTTTACAGTCATCCCCTCCGAGATGTTCCTGAAGGCGTGGCACCAACGGGTGGCTCTAGATGGAGATTATTCGAGTTCCTGGAGCCTCTCTTCGGTGCCGACGATGATCACTCCGGTAGTTTAGCCGGTAGGAGTCCGGCATGCCCCTTCGCCCTTTCGGGGGGCGAAGGAAGTACATGAGGTATATCCACCGGACCCATAAAAAAAAGGCTAGTTTATGATACTCAACGGTCATAAGTTTTCGATTAACTACAATATAGTATTTTATTTTCCATCATATTTTTTACCGACTTCAAAAAAGAGGTTCTCAATTTGATGCGTATGTTGCTTTATTTTCTTTTCATTACATTTGATGGAGTAGTTTTTAACCAGCTTCAGTAAACGGGTTTGATTTACTGCGCTTATCTAGATGATGTCTTAACAGTTTCGATCCTCCGAGATTAGAGCACCGATTTGAGTCATTCTTATTTTTAGTGTTAAACACTGATACCAAATTGTTAAAAGTTCTTCATTTATTTACACTAAAAAGAAGAAATAAAACTTCATAAATAAAGTATATGTTTTTTTTTACTGGTTTTAATATTTTTACATTTTATTTTTATTTTTGTAGGGTTTTGAAGTCGGTATTATTTTGTTAAAAAGTTTTATATTATTATGAGGGTTCATAATCATCATCATCATCATATCAGCCAAAGGACGTCCACCGCTAAACAAAGACCTCTCCCATAGATTTCTACAATGGCCGGCGACATGCTGCCCGCATTCAACGACTCCACTACTACTTAAACTAATAAGAGGGTTATTCTACTTATTTTTTTACATGCTAATACATTAAAATATTAAAAGTACTTCTAGACAGAGGTTAATAAAAACGAAGATCCCTTCGTTATGATATGTTTCGGGAAGTATATGCGTCACATAGGCCGAGAAGAGACGCCCGGTTGTCATCACTGCGGAGACTGCCCGGATGACATGGCGTAGCACACGTTGAAGGAGTCCTCAGCTTGGGCAACGCAGCACCATGATCTCGTCGCGGCGGGTGAAGTGGGTGACCTCTCGCTTCCAGCCGTGGCTCAGTCCATTGTCCGAAGCGAGGGCGCGTGGAATCCCTTCGTTTCCTATTGCAACGACGTGATGCAAGCAAAGGAGGTGGTAGAGTGGGGACGGGAGGAGATCATCTCTGATCCCCGCCACAGAAATCGCACTGGGTACGGGCACCGGTGGAGGGAACGATCTCCGGCCGCCATGAGTAGCGACCTGCGGGCGGCCTGCGGCAGTCCGTCGCCCGAACAGAAACAGGCCCGAGACGGCGGTGCGAGTGTTCTGCGCGCGCAGCATGGCAGACCAAGTGACAGGCAGATATCTGCCCGGGGTGCTGTCTAATACTGCCAAGGCGAACGGCTCACCTCCATTAAACATTTATATACTACCTTATGAAATATTAAAATTTAAGTTGCATGGCTCCGAATAGTTGATCCTGAGAGATATCTCGATATCTCTGCCGGCTCTCGGCAAGAAACTTTTAAAATAATTAAGAAGAATTTAAGATTAAAAAAATATATATTTTACTTTGCCCCACAATAGTATTACTCCTGTGTCGTGGGTGCGTTTACAGACATACATTCAACACACAATACACCCAGACCCGACACAACTACCTGTAGGTCATACAAATATTTGTTCCGTGCGGGAATCAAACCCACGACCCGGAGCGCAGCAGCTGACTGTATCAGCCACTGCACCAACCGTGCCGTCAATTGAATTAAATTGAGATTACAATTTTTGATTGGGATACAAATGATGGCAAAACATATACCGAGATTTTTTAATGTGTTAAGCTAAGGGTAAGATGCAGCAACATACTATAATAATATAATAATTATTTATTTGCCGTGGCAGTTAACGGCTGACCAGTCCCTACAGACGGCACCCATTCATGAGCTTGACACATGCATGAACATCGCTTAGATCAACCATATTATAGGAAACCCAATGACCCGATAAACTAAGCCACAATACACAACAACTTCACAATATTAACAATACTTAGTAAATCAATGTCGTAATATTAAATACTAGTAAATAACATAAAAAATATACAATTTTAAATAATTCAAGCTGAAAGCCCTTCGGCATTGTATTGTTTATTCTTTCTTTTCTTTCTTTCTTTCTTTTAATTTAAACTTTACCCCATACTAGGATTCCTCCTGTGTCGTGGGTGAGACATAAATTCTACACACAATATACAAGAAATCAATCGACATAAGCTTTTTTTATAGTTTAGAGAATAAAAATAGTAAAGTAATAGAAATACATCTAAAGTCAATAGATTAAAAGGGAGCCAAAACACCGACTAATTAATGTGAAACATTCGTGTGATATACTATGAGAAATCACTGCAATATCACTTTGAATTAGCATTCCAGATAAGGAAGGTAAGTAGGCACAAATATAAGTTTTTTTATGCCAGGAGGATATTGCTACCCGCATTGTGGTATTCAAGACTTGTTTAAATCAGAGACCTGTAACGCAAAAAATATGCCCAAATTGCGTAACACTTTATTGCTCGATTAGCAAAGAATAATTGATCCTGACACACTTTACTTATGATGTGGATTCTCACATGCATCTCAGTGAGATGTCACCGCTTAACTGGCCAATCTGGCGAAGCTGAAAGGTCTCCAGCCAGGCATAAAACTTAAAACTAAGCTATTGTAGCTTAGGGCCCCGCCTGCGAGACTCAGACCTCGGCTTAGGGCGTTGCCGGAGGACCAAACTAAGGGACAGCTGGATTTGATTATTTAATATAAGCTAGGTGATATTTAAAGCTATCGGCTTGGCACGGGCCGGCTCAAGCAAGGGTTAGGGGGAGAGCAACACATATAGTAGTGCAATTAATTTTTATACTGACTTAGCGGTGACTGTCACTTGACATTGAAGCTAGTGGTGATAGGATTCCCTTCCCCCCGGATCTCGATCGCGAGCTGACGTGTTTTAGACGCCGTACAGTTTTAATTTTTAATTATTGTATTATGTTTTACTTCCATTTAATTCTACAATAAATAATAGGAGTGCATAACTTAAAGAAGCTTCACATACTCTCCGCGGCTCAGGAAACCATCTTGTCTGACGAGCAAGCTCCTCCTTCGCACGCACGACCATCTTGTTGCGGCTTCCTGCTATCTCCTTCGCCCAGCACTCCGCCCACCATCGCCGACATAGAAGGTACGCGCTTCCATCTTTGCTGCCTACAAAAGCTCCGCCCACGCAGTGACGTCGCCACGGTCATACTACGGCTGCTCGTATGCGCCCCTGGTACTCAACGATTTTTATTTTACTGAAGACGAAGCAAGGGGTTGCCATAGTCGTATTGCTGTTTATAAGAAATGGGGAGAAGTTGCTCGGTTTTGTTGTTTCTATCATTTTAGTATTTTTAGGAACTTCTTACCTACTACATATTTCTACACTCCTGGTACTTGCGCTACATTTAAGTTGAAAATTGCCTCTGAAACCTGGAAGGTCTGGCTAAATTGGACAGACAACGAATATATTATACGATACCGTCCATATCGGATAGAGTAGTGTGACCCCGAGATAAATACGAGATTTTGCATACATACTGCTACTAATCATTTCTGTCGCCCTGGTACTTGGTAAGTCACTTGGTGAAGATGCCTATTAACCGCACGCCCCCTGCCTCTCCATTGCCGACGTCATCCGTTGTTGTATCTTTGAATGAAGCGCCCGTACGTCCCGCTGCAAATGACTCACCATTACATCAGTGCGTCTCGGCACCTGATCTGTCAGTAATCGCGGGAAATGTCACGGAGCGAAAGAAACGGAAGTTTGAAGGTGTCGATGTGAACGCAGGCACAATAACAATGAATGTCTTCTCTGATTTTTCGAAACAACAAGAGAGTCGTTTTGAAGACTTACTGCATAAAGTAAATAGTATTCTGGAGCAAAATATTGAACTGAAGAAAAGCGTAGAAGTCATGTCAAGCAAGTATGATGACTTTTTGTTACGTATCTCCTGCCTTGAGACGGAGCAGAAAGAAGATAAAAAACTTATATATCAGTTGGAGGAGAAAATTGAGTATTTGGAACGAAAATCCCGCGCCTCGGGCCTAGAGGTTCGGAATATCCCTAAATTAAATGGAGAGACTAAGGACCATCTCAGTAATCTTATCATAAGTTTGGGGAGAACTCTTGATGTCAAAATCGAAAACTCGGATATAAGAGACATCTACAGAGTTAATTCAAAAGAGATGTCTAGTCCAATAATAGTGGACCTTAATACAGTAATTCTGAAGGATAAAATCGTCAAAGGAGTGAAGAGTTTCAACAAGTTAAAAGACAAGAAGGAGAAGCTGAATACCGCCCATATAGGCCTACAGTCTCCAGTACAGTCAGTTTATGTTTCGGAAACATTGACATACAAAGCACAACGGTTATATTATATGGCAAGACAATTTAAAAAAGGACATGGCTATAATTTTTGTTGGACTTCTCATGGCATAGTGTATCTACGGAAAAGTGTAGATGATCCGCAAATTCGTATAAACTCTGAATCTGATTTAGATAAACTCAGGATTACAATATGACTGTTTTATCCTGATATTGCTAGTAATCTCTTTGGCGTTATGTTAAACGTTCATGCTACTTTTTTGTTGCTAAAATTATTTTACTTTTTTATAATTATTTTAATTCACATCAAACAAATATTCACTACATTTCAGAACCACATTGAAACTAACTGTTTATATTGTTTACATACATACACACAAACACAAACGTACACCCTAAACAACAAAATTACACGAAAGAAACAGTTAAACGCACCGAAAAACATACAACAAATGTTCCATTTTGGTTTATTGGCTATTTTCATAATTAAAACTAGATTCTTTGTCCCATTTCTATCTCAAACAAAAATTCGATAACTTTAATGTCTTTACAAAAAGTATAGATAATGTAACTGCCTCCAAATCTCTCTCTTGTGACTTAGATAATTGCCACAATATAATATCTACACCAAATAATAAGTTTACAGTTCTAACACAGAATATTCGTAGCATAAATTGCAATATGGCGGGACTAGAAACAATGTTACATAGACTGAAAGTTGAATGTGACGTAATAGTGCTCACTGAGTGCTGGCTACAAAATGCAAATTTTATACCTGCTCTAACGGGCTACCGTTCATATGCAACCAATAAACACTGCAAGCAAAATGATGGTGTCGTGGTTTATTACAGAGAGCAACTAACCTTTAGTGCAAAAGAACCAGACTTCCAAGAAGGAAACTGCCTGGTACTTACTAATGATGCCACAGCAATTGTTTCGTTGTACAGATCTCCATCTTATAAAAATATAGATACGTTTCTGAGCTCTCTTAGTGATACTCTGTCGGGATTATCCCGTTTTGATAACATAGTTGTGATTGGGGACATTAATATTGCAATAAATGATAACAGCATTGAGTTTCCTGGAGAAAAATATCTCACTTTAGCTGCTTCTCATGGACTCTTACCGGCACATACAGAGATTACCCGTGAAGCAAGCGGTACATGCATTGATCACGTCCTACTCAAAACAAAAAAGTCGTGTACAACCATTGTACCACAAACAACTCTTACCGACCACTATCCTGTTCTCTTATGCATGGACCTTAACCAAATACGCCACTACGCAGAGACATATATAACAAAAATAGACTCAAAGAGCCTAGAGAGAGATTTTCTTCGCATTGACCTGGATCCCGTTTTCCAAGCACAACACCCTTGCGTTGCTTTAGACTATCTTATAAGTAACATACAGCTTACATTACAAAGAAATACAAAAACAATAACACTATCAAGGCGCAAAAAAATTATTAAGCCTTGGATCACGCCGGGATTGTTGCGATGCATGAGAAATCGAGACAAGTTACATGAAAAGCATAAAAAGTACTCCGATAATTTAATTCTAAAATCAACATATACACGTTACAGAAATTGTTGTAACCTAATTTTAAAGAAAGTCAAGTTATCATACGATAAATCTCAAGTAGAAATGGCTAGACATAATCCAAAAAAATTATGGAATATTATTAAAAACATTACTAACACGAAAAGGGAAAATAGCTACCCAACAGAGCTACTCAAAATGGGAGCCTCACCTCAGGTAACAGTTGATGGAATAAATAACTACTTCATAAATGTAGGAAAGTCGTTAGCTGAAAATAGTATGCAAGCACATAAAGTGTACATAGAGAGTCACTCACCTGTAGATACTACGAATGATTCACCACAAAACTCCTTCTTTCTGAAACCTGCTACTGAGGAAGAGGTCGCACGTCACATAAATGGACTCAAATCAGAATGTTCGGTAGGCTGGGATAACATTTCTAATAAATTGTTGAAACAGTTTAAAAGCTTTCTTGTCCCGCCTCTTACATACATTTTCAACTTGTGTTTTGAAACTAGCACCTTCCCTCAGGCATTAAAGAAATCTATAGTGCGGCCAATAGACAAGGGTGGAGACAGAGACCGCTATAGTAACTTTAGGCCAATTTCAATTTTGCCTTCTCTATCTAAAATTCTCGAAAAAATTATAAACATCAGACTGGTCAACTATCTTCAGCAAAATAAACTTTTTTCAGAGAACCAATTTGGTTTCCGTGCGGGAAAATCGACTGATGAAGCAGTACTTAAACTAACTACGTACGTTGCTACTAATATGGATAAACGTAAGAAATGTTTATCGATCTTTCTTGACATTGCTAAGGCCTTCGATACCATATCTATCCCAGTTCTGTTACAAAAACTTGAAAAATTTGGCATCAGGGGTTCACAGCTTAAGCTTTTTGAGAGTTACCTATCTGGACGTTACCAGTGTGTAAGAGTAGGCCACTACACCAGCAGTGAACTTCCTGTATCATATGGAGTGCCACAGGGGAGCATCCTGGGACCCACCTTATTTCTTACGTATATCAATGACCTAACTAATTTAAGTATCCCAAGAGGTGAAATAATCTCCTATGCAGATGATACTGCCCTTCTTTTCTCTGCCGATAATTGGGATGATGTCTTTGATGCTGCCCAGGCTGGTTTCGATATGATTCAAAAGTGGTTACATAAAAATATTTTAACACTCAACTTTTTAAAAACCAAGTACTTAACCTTCTCAATCGGTAAAAGGTCCGGCATCACTGACAAGCATCGCATTATTCCACATAAATGTGCCTCAGGAACAAATTGCAGGTGTATACCATTGGAGTGCGTGGATGATATAAAATACCTGGGTATTACATTAGACAGTCATCTTAGCTTTAAAAAACATATAAAGCTGTTGTCTAGTAGGGTACGTAAACTTATATACGTCTTTAAAAATCTTAGACAAGTCACTGATTCGGCTCTTCTAAAACAAATCTACCTTGCTTTATGTCAGTCCATCATCGCATACTGCATATCGTCCTGGGGTGGAGCTCCTAAAACCACTATCAAGAGCTTAGAAATTGCCCAACGTGCCATACTGAAAGTAAGCACCTACAAACCGATACTGTTCCCAACAAGAACACTCTATCAAAATTGTCAAGTCTCTACCGTAAGACAACTTTTCATAGAAAGAATTATATTGAAGCAACACTGTGAACTCTCTTATAACCCAAGCATAAGAAACAAACGCAGAAAGCACGAGGTATGTGCTCGCCTATTTAAGCCTCAAACGTCGTTCATAAGAAGATTCTTTACATTTACTGCCCCTGTGCTATACAATAAAATAAATAAAGACCTGCATATATACCCTCTTAATAAAGCGTTATGTAAGAAAAAGATACATAATTACCTACTCAGCCTTTCTTATGATGAAACTGAGAACTTATTAACATGAGGATAGTATATCATAAACTAATTGCAGTTTTTCTACTTGAGATGACGTATATTCACATCGCATACACCCTGATACACACACGCAAACACACAGCAGTTGCACGCACGTACGCGCGAACACCCACGCGCGTACGCGCGTGCAATCACACACACACACACACAAATACACACACACGCACACATACACACACAACATTCACACTTAACATTTGTATTAGTATATTAGTTTAGAATCACTTTGTTTTATTGATGAATTATATTATTATCATTTTATTTTCAATATGGGCTAATATTCTCTATATTTATTGTTTCCGAGGGGTCTGGCGCTGTACGCCGAGATACAGGACTCGTCCTAGTTCGGCTACAGATGCTCCTATGTGGTGCACGACAATACTAGCCTATAAATCTTTGCAATAAATTTTTGTATAATTTTTTGGTGAAATAAACGTTATATTATATGTTATATGTTATAGGATGTAACGTCACGGCATGACCGGCTGGTTGCCTTTCCAATAGCAATATTTATGTAGACCACAACCGATGTCGTAAACTGCGACTAAATGGTTCTGAAGAAAAACAAATCCTCATAGGATTGGGTGTCTATACGACCCAAGCTCGGGTCCAGATCCCATAAAATTTCCATGTCGTATACTTCCCACCGAATTGCTACTGTTGCACTGATTTATTGATCAGTATGGAGAATCGTCTTTTTTTCTACGTAGGTACATCCTCGTTAACTTCCTCTGCCCTGGAGAAGGTCGTGCTGGACTATTACTAGCTGATACTCCACGGTGACCCTTCGACCAGTCGCCGGGGCACGGGATTTACTCGAGCTACCATAGCACCCCAGGCAAATCACAGGCAAATCAGCGGCACGCACGGATGGCTTTCATTCCATCATGAGAAAGAGAACTGCATCTATACTGCACCGAATCCGCACAAGCACCAACAGCATTCTAAGGGTGTTGGCAGATAAAAGGGACTGTCCAATTATGAGACATTGGGTTGCTCTCCATGTCTTCAAATAAATTTCAATAAAATGTATTTTTACTAAAATAGACCGTAAGTATTTACTAACATTTATGGATCTTGGAATCTGAAATAAATTTATTATTATTAAATCTTGTACCGCCCAGAGGCCAATGATATGCCGGGGATTCTTTATAGTCGCATTCCCTACACTAGAGCGGTAACCGCTTCACAGTTACTCATAGTCTCAATACATGGGAGTCCGGATACCCCGCGCCCTGCCCCATGGTGCAGGAAGCCGATGATACATTTTTACCAAGTAAAATAAAAGTCTTGTAACGCCACTCGATTTGAACGATCGCACAATCCTCTAAGAATTCTAATGACAGCTGAACTATGAAACTTTTTTCGAGTAAATATTCGCAAAATTCAAATAGTAGTGGTTACGACTCTCATTCAATTTATTAAGGCGAAAGGTTTCGAGGATGCTTACTTTGCAATTCGTTCTTATCCTAATGGAGTTTTAAGAAAATGAACTTACCATAAAGGTAAGGATGAGCTAGGCTTTCAGCTTAATTACGAAAACCCAATTAATATTGTCTCTAAAAAGAATTCCAAGTTGACAGTCAGCTACCCGGCAAAAAACAGCAACCAGTTTTAGCAACACTCTGGGGTGCAAATCTCTAAGCTCAAGCATCCATACATCCTTAAAAACAGAATTGAAATAACGGTAATAACCCAATTTGGTATTCGCTAAGACTGGTCCTCATGGCTTATCTTCGGCAACGTGGGCTTGAATAGCTTCAATCATGTTAATACCAAATTGGTTATACACCATTATTTCGATTCTATATTCAAGGATGTATGGACGTTTGAGCTTAAGTAATTGCACCCCTGTTGTTGTGTAGTTGCGGCAGTTCGTGGAAAATAATTCAAATATTAACTATCTAGCTGCGGCAAGTTATATCGAAGACCGACGAGTACAATCTGCCACTATGCCACTAACCTTGGCGGTGCTACAATCTTAGCATCGGTACCATGTCAACACTACACACAGTGCCTCAAGTCGAAAATCTGTAACCAGTATAAGTTCCTAGTGATAATATATGGTACCTAAAGTGACCCAGAAAGCTCAAAGTCACTCAACGAGCAATGGAAAGAGCTATGCATGGGCTTGGTATTTCTCTACGAATGTCTTAGGTTTTCGCGATTATTACTCATTATAATAAAACAATTTTAAACGAATTTCATCGCTTATATAGATTTTTGTTTTTTTCTGACATATCGAAACAATTATAATAAAACACTTTTAAACGGCTTGCCGTGTGGTGCCAGCTCAGAATGCCACCACCCCATTTCATCCCGTGGGTGTCGTAAAAGTCGACTAAGGGATTAACCGGAGGATGGGCAGCAGCATCCTTCGAGCACACAACAACTCAACTGCGATCGCCAACCCGTTTGCCAAGCGTGGCGATTATGGCAAGACCCCCCACTGAGCACACTACACACCCATATGGGTTATTGTGGTGATCTTTGGGGGAGGCCCGTCCAGCAGTGGATTTTATTCGGGCGAAATGATGACTTTTAAACGGATTCTATCGCGTATACTAATTTTTGATTAAAATTGAACGGTAGATAAAATTAATATATTTTTTTAATCTGTTAAGACGCCTGTCATCGTGCGACCACGTCAGGACAAACAAAAAACTTTTTAACAATATTATTCAAATTAATAATATAAAAAATATATATTTCAAAAAGGAAAAAACTTTATGAAGTCGGGCGGGGCCAGGTATACCCCAACCATAGTTCATGCAGACCAACGAGAAGTTATATTTTATACCTGGCCCCGCCCAACTTCCTAAAGATTTTATTTTCCTTTTTGAAGTCGGTATTTATTTTGTTAAAAAGATTTTTGTTTCTTTTTAGTGTAATTATGTGTAAGAACTTTTTCCAATTTGGTATCAGTTACTAACTACTACTATCACTAAAATTAAAAATGACTCAAATCGGTTCTCTGATCTGAGAGTAATCGAAACTATTAAGACACCATCTAGATACGCGCAGTCAAATTAACCTGTTTATTGAAGCTATTTAAAAAACTACTCCATCGAATGTAATGAAATTTATATGGGACTAACTTGAAAGTATTTTGCACCAGTTAAAAAAGAATTGCTCAAATAGGTCGACAAATCTCGGAGTAATCGGTGTAAATACATAAAAAAGAATTAAAAAAAAGAATACGCATCCAATTGAGAACCTCCTCCTCCTTTTCGAAGTCGGTAAAAATGTATATAGTATACGCGATGTAATCCACTTAAAAGTGTTTTATTATTCCTCTACGAGATAATCGAATGACTAGATCCCTAGAAGAACTAAAGTTGCCGACATAGCTTAAAGGAGTAGTAAAGTGAAGTGGGAATAGGCCGGGACATGGCTCGTAGAACAGGCCGTTGGGGCAGAAATGTTCTCGAGTGGATCCCACGTGGGATGACCTCCAACGAGATTTTATTGGTGTCCAGTGGCAATTCTACATCGAACTTCCTTCGCCCCGGGGAAGAGCGAAGAGGTATGCCAGACTCCTACCGGCTAAAACCACTGGAGCGGTCATCTTCGGCACCGAAGGGGGCTCCAGGTCTTCGTAAGATCACACTAGAGCCGCCCATTGGTGCCACGCCTTTAGGCACATGTCGGAGAGAATGATTGTAAAGCGGTCATCCCCTTTAGCGGAGGGCAGGTGGCTGTAAAACGGTCGCCCCCCAGGCACTTCTCAGGGAGGATTGTGCGGCATGTAACCTGGTCGTTGTGGAAATCTATGGGGCCTTTGCTCAGTAGCGGACGTCCTTTGGCTGATAAGATGATCAATAACTATCTTCGGACTGTAACAAAACTCAATAACCAATTCTAATTACACCATTTGATGGATCAGAAACTCCCGGTAACAAAACTGCAACGTTCGGGAAGCTTCAGTTCCAAACTGTCTGACCCAGATCACAGGGTTAGGGGGCAAGCCGTTTTATAAGCCTTCCTATTCACAAAGCTGATTGCTATGTACGTTTGTATTTGAGTATCTTTGCGCCATGTCCGTTAGGAGTGTAGTGATTGGATTACGTTTAAACCTGTGCAGAATTCTAGGGCATGAAAGTTTTTGACGTTGATTTTATATTTAGACTAGCTGGCCCGTTAGACTTTGTTCTGCCCTTTCCGGGAGGTCGCGTGATGAGATTGGTTTGTTACATTAAATAATTTGAACAAAATGTATTCATATCTCGCAGCGCCACCTATCGGGTAGATTTTGTGATTCTCTTTTTGACACTAAACTAACATATCTAACGGCACGGTTAGTGCAGTGGCTAATACAGTCGGCTGCTACGCTCCGGGTCGCGGGTTCAATTTGCACGCGGAACAATTATTTGTATCTAGATGATGTCTTATTGGTAGTTGCTCCGAGTCTGGGTGTATTGTGTGTGGAATTTGTGTTTGTAAACGTACTCACGACACGGGAGAAATGCTAGTGTGGGGCACGTTTTAAAAAACTGAAACTGAACTGATTTGATCGAATGAGGTAATTTTCACTCTATTATAATTTACTAGTGGCCGCCCAGTGATAGAAATGAGACCGTAGTTCATATAAATAAAAAATATGTATGCGAGTATGTAGCGCATACTATACATACATTTTTACTTTCTGCAGTCCTACTCCATTTGAACTTTAACTATACCAAATCTCACACTCCTTCATGCGAGCAATTTGCATAAAAAGTTTTAAATTTTTGTTTTTCTTAAAAAAAACTTTTAGTGATGCAACGGAAGTTATTACAGAAGTAGAAACGGAAACTAAATCGATAAAAAATATGTTTGCATGATCCAACCTTGAACCTCTGGACTTAAGCAGGGCGCTAGCGCCCCGTAAGTTAGTGGTTTGGTGTCCCAGAGCTGACGCAAACACGTAGATGTCACGAACTACATTGAACAAGGCAAAGTCAAGGCGCCTTTAGTCCGATTGCTGTCATATATGATATTAAGTTGAAACGAATACTGCTGCATATCCTTATGCCAAACTTGCCTTCAGATGCTAAATAAGGATGGAAGGGATCAAGAAAACTACGCCATTAGTTACGTGTAAACTATGCAAGCCAAATTCTGTACCGATGAGACGAGATGAGAGGAAATAAGGTGAGATGAGATGAATTGACATATTCTTTATTTGTATAAACAATCGTATACTATCGTAATCGTAACATTTTTTTACATACAAAGCATGCAAAAAAATGTTCTATCATGTTCAGCCGCATATTGTAGTGTATAAATCCATTATGAGAGATGGTGCTAAGCTAGCAGCATAACAGTAATTAAAATAAACTGATAATAATTTACGGGTTTTCATTTTTTGTCGCGGAAAAAATGTTGTTTATCTTACACCTTATAACATCACCTATCTGCCAGTGAAAGCCCCGTCAAAATCGGTCCAGCCGTTTCCGAGATAAGCAAGAGCAAACAGACAGACAGACAGCGAAATAAATTTAAAATTGTTATTTTGTTATAAGTACCCTATATACTTATATATGCATTTAGTAAAAACCAGTTATTTTGACATTACAAACAGACACTTAAATTTTATTTATTTGTATATACTATAGATAATTAATTGAGTAACTTTTATAAACTCAATATTGATGATTTGACATTATATTGTATTTTATTTATTACATTATGAAATTATTAGAATTAAAGAATTCAATACAAATAAATTACAATATAATGTTAAAATAGTACTGATTATTTTATTGATTAATACATAAATCTCTGTATCTATGATATAAAATTTAGTTCCTTCAAAATATTCTGAGTATAATACAGTTTTTCTGCTAACAAACCATCAACTTCTTTTTTAACACAGAAGTATTAAATATTTTCCATGAATTGGGTAATGTGTTGAAAACGGTCAGTAAGATATAGGAACCCGGCAAAATTAGCGATAAGCACTCTACGTCCTACCGTCGTGTAATTAAACAAACCGAGTACTCGCATCGACGAGAGAACGTACGTTTGTTCTACCCACGAGCAGCATGTTTACGCTGAACGTAGTCTGAACTAGGTTTTACTTGTATGTAAATAGCTCCTACCACCAGCGGGTTTGCATGATTTCGTAGTATTTGTGTTTCTGGTAGAGTAGAAACGTAATTAAAAATGTTCCTTGTTATCAAGTTTTGTGTTTATTGCAATCGTGGGTGTTCGCAAATACACCAACACCTTTCTTCCTGTGGATATCCTAAAAAAAGACTGCATTGTCTGGGGTAAGTCCAAGGGTCATCATCATCATATCAGCCCAAATAACGTCCACTGCTGAACAACGGCCTCCGGTCGATATTTTAGGGGGAATTTGCCAGTACTCACCACGCTTGGCAGGCGGGTTGGTGAGCGCAGAATGGCTGTTATTCCACAAAAGATACGCTGCTTCCATTCTTTCTGTTTAAGTCCCTTAGTCACCTTTTGCGATATCCACGAAAGGAGATAGAGTGGTGCTATATATTTTATCCGGACACCACACGAATAGAAAAAGATGGACAATTACGACATACCGTACACTTTAAACACTTTACACAGCGTGATTCGTACAACACTAACACGACGATGAAACGCTTCGGTATTATTTACAGAGAAGTTGTAACTACTTGCAGCGTGTTTGCACTTGCTGTTTCTCCACATTGCAAATATCGGGTTTGTTTAGTTACACGGCGTTGATGGGTGGACGTGTTAAGCTATTAACGCTAGATTTAGAACATTTTCATCCTCTAAACGCGTAAGTTTCGGAAAACTTGCGTGGAGATTAGTGAATCTGCGTGCTCTTACCGAGTGACCCCGGCGCAGCACACACGTGCTCAAGTGCCACCGTGTGACCATCATAATGCGCAGACTCCAAAAATGGCTTGGAAGAGACAATCCCCACCAAGATGTGCCAGAGTTGTGACCGCACTACAATCACCCCCTCAGAGATATTCCTACAGGCGTGTCACTAATGAGTGGGTCCAGTGCGTTTTTTCTCGAGAACCTGGAACCTTCCGTGGTTAAAATGATCGCCCTGGTGGTTTTGGCTGATTAAAGTTCGGCAGTACCCCTCCGCCTTCCCCGGGAAGGAAGTCCACGTTGGTTTTCTAACGGTGTTAAAAAATAAGGTTGGTCCCCTTGACTGTTGAGCAGGATGTCAATCCATACTGTAGTAATAAAGGAAGATCTATCCAAGCCTGCGAGGCCGTGTAGTTGCTCTACCTACCTGAGCGCCCGTGCGTCCCGACAGTCCTAAAATCCGCACCAAGCAAGTAGCGCGCGTGCGTGGTGGGTGCGCTGATTAGGTCGCGATCGTACACGCTCGTTGTTAAATTAACGTAAAAATAATAATTAATTGCGTAATAGTAAAGTGACTATATATCGAATATACGCATTTTTGTGACATCGTGGTTTTCCTCGATAATCCTACATTTACATTACTGTCTTTTTTATATTTTTCTTCTCTCTCCCAAAGTTATTTGAGATAAGTCACTATTAGCGATAAAAGCATCCACTGATTTTCTACATTTGTATCGTATTAGTTGTTATTGTAATTATGTATAATAAGGAATATTTTTTACCGACTTCAAAAAAGGAAGGTTCTTAGTTTCCTAGCATGATTGTATGTATGTTTGTGCGTGCCTAATATTTTCACAAACTACAGAACCGATTTCTTCAATTCTTTCACTGGGGTAATCTACTCCTTGGAAGGTTCTAGTACATAAAATATTAACGTACCATTTAATATTTGTGTTCGTTTGAAGTTGGTATAATTTTCTTTTATTTTATTACAATTATACTTTTCTCTTCTCTCATCTATGTCTTACCACACACTATCACTATCACAATATGGAAAACGGTTTTCATAAATTGTCCTGTATCAAGACTACACCTTTATATTTTCTGAATCTCAGTTCATTTCGGCCGAATAAATTCCACGGTTGCACAAAGGCCTCCCCAAAGATTACCACCATGACCGATATGGGTGTGTTGTGTAATCACGGGGAGGTTTTGCCATAATCGCCACGCTTGGCAGGCGGGTTGGCGATTGCAGTTGAGTTGTTAATGCACTCGAAGGACGCTGCTGCCCATCCTCTGGCTAATCCCACTGTCGCCTTTTACGACACCCACGAGGTGAGATGTGTTGGTGCTAGTCGTAACACTACACGGCATATTTCGGAATCTCAGTTACCTAATCAATATTATCACGTGACACATTCTATTTTTATTTTATTATTATATTTATTTATATTTTATTCTATATTTTCTGTATTCCGAATCAAGTACATGACAACTACGAACTGTCTCGTAAATAAAATTAATTGGACACGGACTTCATACATAAACATCTATATCAAATTATTCATTGGCGGTCAGGTGGACTGGCGTCTCATGTTTTATCCTCGCATCTTGTTATTCCAACCACAAGTATTGGGTCGAGCGATAAATCCGATGTACTGGCTCTAATGCTTTAGGGCGTGGTGTACACCGTATTATAAATTTTTAAGACGAAACTCTTTTACGCAGCTTACAGTAGGATGAACTGGCAGGGGCTTCGAAGAGCACTTCGCACGCCTCGTCCCCCGAGTCGAGAGGGTTGCGGGTGCATTGCACCGGGTGCTGCCCAATCTCGGGGGACCGAGCGAGGAAGTTCGCCGTCTCTACGGGGGCGTCGTTCGGTCTGTGGCCCTCTACGGGGCGCCTGTATGGTCATCCCGGCTGTCAGGCATCCAGCGCTGCAGAACCAAACTTCACGGTCTGCAGCGCAGAGTGGCTATACGGATCGCACGGGGATACAGGACAGTGTCCTACGAGGCGGCAACTCTCCTGGCACGCTTTCCGCCTTTCGACATCCAGGCGGACATGGATGCGTGGGTCTATGACCAGACACGCTCCCTCCGCCAAAGTGGGGAAAGCGTGCCTTCAGGGGCGTTTGACAGAATGAGGCGGCTGGCTCGACGGCGCGCACTCGAGATATGGCGACAACGCCTACGGTTGCAGTTCGCGACCAAGCGTGTCGTCTAGGCCATCCTGCCACTCTTCGGAGCCTGGCTCAGAAGGAGCGAGCGCGTCACCTACCGTCTGACGCAGGTATCCACCGGTCACGGTTGTTTCGGTGCGTACCTGCACAGAATAGGACGCGAGGTTACGGCACAGTGCCACCATTGTAGAAGCGACCATGATACCGCACAGCACACGCTCGAGGAGTGCCCTGCGTGGGCGGCCGAGCGGCGGATCCTGGTCGATCGGATCGGGCAAGATCTCTCTCTGCCTGCACTAGTGTCGGCTATGTTGGCAGGGCATGAAAATTGGAGTGCAGTGGTCTCCTTCTGCGAGAGCGTCATGCTCCAGAAGGAGACTGCAGAGCGGGATCGGGAGAGGGCTGATCCCGCACGGAGAAGGACGAGACGGCGCCGGGGTACGAGTAACAACCGTCCCGGCTCCCAAGTCCAACACGCCTGAGCCCTCTGCCGTCACTACATGGTGGGGGGCCTCGAAGGTCACGGGCGCGCAGATTGGGGAGTCTGCGTTTTCACACCGAGTGACCCCCGGGAAGACGGTGGCGCGCACGTGGTCACGTGCCGCCGTGGCGCAGCACAGCGCGAATTCTCTTTCTATTAAATACGGAAGGCGAACTTTCTCTCTCCTTATCACTATCTCTTTCTATTATAATGCGGTAGACCGTTCCCTCTCTTTCTCTTTCTCTCTGTCTCTTTCCATTTTATACGGTTGTATGCGTGTTTGCGATTAACGAGATTCGAGCAACCAGATCTACAAGTTGTAAGGCTGGTTAGTTCTTCTACGATATATAACGGTCTTATACCGGATTAAACCATCTGAATGGTCATCTTCGGCATCGAGGGTGGCACCGGCAATCCAGGGTCTCGCGAACAATCGCCACTAAACCCGACCGTTGGTTGGGGGATTGTAAAAAAGACGCCTCGCTGTGCGCGCCGTCGTCTTCCTGGGTCGCTCGGTATATGCACAAAGATTCACCAATCTGCGTGCCCTATACCTGCATTTGCCGTGTGGTGCCGGCTCAGAATACTACCACCCCATCTCCTCCCGTGGGTGTCGTAAATAAAATTCGACTAAGGGATTAGCCGGAGGATGGGCAGCAGCATCCTTCGAGTACATGATACCTACATGGCCCCCATGTAGTGACGGCAGTGAGCTCAGGTGCGTTGGACATGTAACCTAGATAAAAAAGGTCTAAAAGATTTGTCCTTTTTATTGCAGGAAACATTTCAGCTTCCAAACAGGCTCAAAAACTTGTATATAATGAAGGCAATACGGTGTGATAGTTTCTCCATTTGACTTGTAGAAAAATCTCCACTGAGATCCCCCAGTTCCGAGGGCCGTCGATCAGGGAATTGAACCAATCTCACAATTAATTAGATTGTGCGTACATTGAATACAATTTTGTGTTGAAACAATAATTTATCTCTCTCCGTTTGTATTCAGTAATTATATTCTGTTGGTGAAATACGGATAGATTATATTTTGTAATTGATTTCGGATGTTCCTGTACTATGTAATTATTTCAGAATTTCATCTGCTACCCAAACACTTTTGAAATACCGTTATGTAGAGGTTATGTGTAGGCAAGTAGAGTAGATAGATCCCTGACGGAATGATGGTCGAGAGCATCGGAAAACCAACAGCATGAAGCGTACAGCAATGAAAGTGCTCTTGCATTCAACCGTCTTGTCCCAGACCAGGGTTCGAATATCGGGTTCTGTGTGGTGTCCGGATTAAATTCTTTGTGGTGTCCGGATTAAGAATATAGCACCACTCCATCTCCTCCCGTGGATGTCGTAAAAGGCGACTAAGGGAATCTAAACCAGAGGGATGGGCAGCAGCGCCCCTTCTGTGAAACGGTAGCCATACTGCGCTCTGCAACCCGCCTGCCAAGCGTGGTGAGTATTGGCAAATACCCCCCAAAATGATGACACAGTTGTGAAAATCTATGGGGGAGGCCTTTGTTCAGCAGTGGACGTATAAATGGCCGATATGATATGATGATATGAAATAATTATCCGATAATTATCAAATAATTATCCGATAATTATCAAATAATTATCATACTTTGGGTCAAGTTATTTATGTTTGTTTTTGAACTTGAAGCCTTATTTTTATCTGGATTCCCTTTATTTTGACTGTAATGCCACAAAAATACAAGCAAAAGTCACAGGCCGATATCGATGTATAATAGCCTGACCAATACCGCTGTACCGCGCCTTAGGTATGCGAGCAGCGAGGCGGGGGGCCGAGCAGCCGCTATATTTTGTCATTTTGCTCTTTCCTTCCCACTCCCCACCTCCCCTCGCTTACCTGAGGCGCGGTACAGCAGTATTGGTCAAGCTATATAATACGCGAAGAAAAACGTTGTACCCCGGGTGTCTCACCCGGTAGGGCCCGACCGCACGATTTGTGTGAAAAACTTCGGGCGCCCCTGCTATGAAACATTAACAATAATTCACAACACCGAGACGGCCTAGTAAACCGTCCGGTGTTATAGAGATCATACAATCTCGCCGTTTACTACCACCTAAACATAGTGGACAGCCAACAACCGACCTATACTTTTATAGGCCGCGACCCACACATTCTTCGGGGAAGTATTAAGGTTCAGGTCCCGATTCCTCGCACCCCTTGCGGGGTGCGCAGAAGATCTAAAACGTGTTGTACCCCTTTTCAAGCACATTGCGCGCACGGAGAAGTGTCAGATTTGGTATAGTTAAAGATTATATTGATATGGAGGAAGGAGTGCAGAAAGTTAAAATTTATGATTAGCTTTGGGCGACCACTACCTACTACTAGTTATTATTATAGTTACAACTAGCTGGGACCCGCGGTTTCACCCGCGTTTAACTTTTTTTTTAAATTAGAGTACTTCGACATATACGCTTGACATAGAATATGTATATTGGATTTCAAGTGATTTTTTTTTGCTCGGAACCCTAATTATTTTTCTAAAATAAAAGTAGCCTAAGTTATTCCTTATAACATGAGCTATCTGCCCGTGAAAGTCCCGTCAAAATCGGTCCAGCCGTTTAGGAGATTACCCGGAACAAACAGACAGACAGACAGACTAAAAATTTAATAATTGTTTTTTTGTTATAGGTACCGTATATACTTTCATATGCATTTAGTAAAAAGCTGTTATTTTGAAATTACAAACAGACACTTCAATTTTATTTATTTGTATAGATGTAAGTCTTTTAGACAAAAGCCAATTAAATCACAATCTATACACATGAACAAAATGCTTTTCTAGAATTTTCCCCTAAAATAATAACTGCATTCTATCTTCCTCCATCCGCCTCTAAATACAACGGCTAGTGTATATTAACTACAATGTACTGTGAAACAGAGCGTGTAAGATTTATAGCAGCCCAGAATAGTCCATTTGGAGCTGTCCAGTAGTTTGGTGCTATATGCTGTTAGCTGTTACTAATGTGGAGAGAATTCTGCTTCATTTTTAATTAATGATGCTAAAAGATGCTAAATGCATTTTGGCGTTAATGCTTTCGTCGAATTAATGCGGACTTTTTTAAAGTTCTTTTTTGTATACGTAAGTAATTGAATTTGGAGTCGTTAGATGCGGATGGCATGTAACTGCTCGTTGTGGATATCTATGGGGGAGGCCTTTGTTCAGCAGTGGACATCCTTTGGCTGATATTTAGAAAAATCTCCACTGAGATCCGCTATATATCATCATATGATGGTAATGATGATGAAGTAATTGAAGTATTAGTTGGGTGTTACTCATAATAGTGCATTTCGAGATTACAGGGGTTAATTGGGAATGCTCTTCCTCCATACAAACAAAATCCTAAGATGAACAAAACTGAATTATACAGCAAATTGCACTTTAAATCAAAAGGAACCCATTATAATTTCATTAATTATCTAAAAACTTGGGAGAACTAGTTAAAAACTTTTCGCCAAAAATTGGTTATATCAAGGCACAGAATACATATATGTAATAGTACTAACGTAATTAGGGATAAACAAGCAATATTAATTATACAACAAAAAAGTTTCAGCAAAGGCAATCCGTAATTCAAGTCACAAATCCAAAACAATGCCATAAACGCCAATGTCAGTAAGGCAAAGGCCGTGTGATTCATACAGCCTAAGGCATGATTTTACATTAGAGTTTTTAAAAATAATTTGTTTTTATTAATATTGGCATGCTTAGAAGATCAGCTTTACAAAAGCCAGACCAGGAAGTCATATCAAATATGAACGATTTATTATAAATCAATCATTGGAGACCCTTGTTGATAATCTCATTTCATCATTTCGGCCGAATGTAGTCCACTGCTGGACTATCTCATTTGATCACAATGTAATTAAATACTAAAATAATATTTATACTTATACCATTTTTTTTATTGGTGTCCAGTGGAAATTCTACATGGAAATTCCTTCGCCCCGGGGAAGGGCGAAGGGGTATAAAAAGGGGAAGTGGACTCCTACCGGCTAAAACCACTGGAACGGTCATCTTCGGCACCGAAGGGGGGCTCCAGGTCCTCGTAAGATCACACTAGAGCCGCCCATTGGTGTCACGCCTTTAGGCACATCTCGGAGGGGATGACTGTAAAGCGGTCACGTCCTCTAGCGGAGGGAAGGCGACTGTATAAAGGTCGCCCCCCCCAGGCACTCGTGGAGGATTATCAAGGATCCCCCAAGTCTAGCTGTGCGCTGTGCGCTGTGTTGCGCATACGGCGGCATGTGACCACGTGCGCGCCACCGTCTTCCCGGGGGTCACTCGGTATGAGCACGCAGATTCCCCAATCGGCGCGCCCGTAACCCCCGAGGCCCTATACTTATACCCTAGGTGAACGGAGAATAATTTAAGTATTCACATTTTATTCTAAATATAATTTATCACTATTAGTAGTTTCTGTTAATTTCAGGCATTAAATGGATTTTTGATGTATTACAAATCTCATGCACTTTATTATTTATTTGTTCCATGATTCAGTTAGGGTAGGTATTGTTATTATTTTATATTAGAAAGAAACTTATAAATGACATTTTTTCCTGTACATATTATCCACTTTATTACACCTAACCGGTAAATTAATTGAGAGTTCATACTTCGGGTTTTAAGGGATAAATAATAGCTTAAGATATTTATGTGAATCAGTTTCATTTAAACGTAAATCGGAACAATCATTTGTTTTGTTTTAAAGTTTAAACACGATGTTTTAGTTCTTCTCCAATTCACTCGATCGGAACGAATCTTCAAAGTCGTCATCGGCAGGTGTCCATACAGAGAGGCCTCCTAGTTGGGCGAGATCCCTCTTGGGGTCGCTCTTAGAAGGTCAAAACCTCAGTAAGCCATTCAGCATTATCTGGTTTCATGTAACGCGTCAATGATAAACAACCGCTATGGGTTTGTGTTGTGTGCTCACTGTGTGTTTTACCATAATCGCCCCGCTTTGCAGACGCGTTGGCGATCGCAGTTGGGTTATATATGTCCTCATAGGACGCTGCTGCCCATTCTCCAGCTAATCCCATTGTCGTCTTTTCGTCCACACCCACGGGATGAGATGGGATGGTGGTATTCTTAGCTGGCACCACACGGTAATCCGAAAATATATAAAAACTTATTAAAAACTTATTACTCCTCCAAGACTTTTTAGGTACTCCTTTACCTTGAGCTGATGTGTTCTTTTCACTCAAACATATTACCTTACCAACATTTTTTTTAACCGGCGTCAAAAAGCAGGAGGTTCTTAATTCGATGCGTATTTTTTTTTAATGTATGTACACCGATAACCCCGTGATTTGTAGACCGATTTGTCGAATTCTTTTTTACTAGTGCAGAATGCTTTCGAGTTGGTCCCTAAATGTCATTACATTTGAGTGAGTGGTTTTTTAACCAGCTTCGATAAACAGGTTAATTTGACTGCACTTATCGATGATGTCTTAACTGTTTTGATTCCTCTCAGATCAGAGAACCGATTTGAGTCATTCTTATTTTTAGTGTTAAATACTGATACGAAATTGGCAAAAAATCTCACATTTATTGACACTAAAAAGAAACAAATTAAACTTTTTAACAAACAATATACGGACTTCAAAAACCCTACACAATATAAAAATATTAAAACCACTGAAAAGGGAAATAAAACTTTATTATTAAGTCGGGTTTGGTTAATAGGATAAAATTGAATCCCTTGAATTTTTTTATTAAATGTAAATGGAAGAATAATTAAAATTAAAATTGATATAATTAAAGCAATTACTCCTCCTAATTTATTAGGAATAGATCGTAGAATAGCATAAGCAAATAAAAAATATCATTCTGGGCCCGGGAAGTTTTATCCGAAAGTTTATTCTTCAGCTTCTTGTTTGCTCTCTTTTTTGGAGAACATAATCATCATGGTCATCATCTGCATACATTTTTTTATAAGCTTTCGCAAGTCCAGTCCTTAAAGTGTCTGAAATTCAAACGATCCACGCGACAAGGGCGTAACGAAATCATCTCAATAAATACCTCTCACGCCATCTACAGGCTATAGATTGGAATCAGTTTTTGACCAAAGAAATTAGATGATGCTTGTTTTAATGCACTTTAACGTCAAAACGGGCCTTGGGTTCCCAACGCCCTTGTTGCTCAGAGTGCTTCAATTGCAATCTTCTATATCCTGCATTTTGTTATAGGCGACCAATGTATTGACTTTTTACTTTAGAATTCAGACAATTGGTTGTAAATAATACCTTTCCCTATATTTGCTCAATTATCTATGTTTTGCTGAATGTATCATTTTTATTTCTTGGCATTTGCTACTGCTAGGCATGTGAAGACGAGAACGATCAACAGGACATTTGTCTAAAGATGTGTGAAAAACCCATCCACCAGACAGAAAATTAAAAGAAAAAAAACTTTGTAAATTAAATGTAAAAAGTTTCTCTCCGGCGGGGAATCGAACCCCGGTCTCCCGCGTGACAGGCGGGGATACTTACCACTATACTACCGAAGACTTGTGCAGTCAATTAAAATTACCGTTCATTAAGCAATGTACGCAATAAAAAATGACGTAAAGTATAAAGAGGTAATTAGGTATAATAACAAAATAATGTAGCAGGTGATTTGTAAAAAATTACAAAAGATTCTCTCCGGCGGGGAATCGAACCCCGGTCTCGCGCGTGACAGGCGGGGATACTTACCACTATACTACCGAAGACTTGTTCATGTTAACTGAAATTACCCTACGTATCCAATGTGTGCAATAAAGAATGACGTAAAATAGATAAAATAATCATTTAATATTAGTAGTTATTACGTATTACCTGATTACTGTAGTGGGGCTATTCTCACCCGTGTGGTGCCAGCTAAGATTAGCACCACACCATCAGTTATCCCATGGGTGTCGTTACAGGCGACTATAGGATTTATCCTTTTTTTTCATTTTTTTTTGTTGGGCTTCTCGCATACATTTCAGGGAAATGTGGTTGCTTAACCGGTCATTTCCGGCGAAGCCAAAAGAGGCCTCCAGCCAGAGGATTTATCCGGAGAACGGGCAGCGGTTAGAGTTACCAGCTCGCCCGGAATTAACCTCCCGGCGCCAAGAACGTAGCCAATATCTCCGGGATCTCACCCTATCCGCCTTCGCATCATAAACTACTCTACAATTTCCCATATATTCAATGTACTCTGTGTCTGCAATCAAGCACGGCAAGCGCCGTCGTCGCCGCACGGGACTCCCAATTGCTCGGCTTTGCTCGGTGACGTTCGGCAATCTCCGCCCTATCCCGCCACCACTACACCCTCCAGCTGCCACGCATTAGTTGCGCCTTTGCTTGTGTTGCACGCACATACTTAAAAAAATGAAGTAGACTTACGTTGAGTTAATTTATTTAATAAATGTGTAGATTAATCAGGTAGAGCAATAAAACTGCCTTGCACTGCAAGCTAATCTCGGTGAAAAAAAACACCTTAAAAGAAAAAAAAATGGCCGAATATAATTGATTGTGAAATTATATTTTAATGAATTATCTTTCTTGAATGCAATTTGATACTTCATATTAGTAAACTATTTGAAGTGAAACTTCTTTTGGGACGGTGTGAAATGGATTTTATTAAACGAAATAGACACCTATAAATGTATTCATAGGGTTTAGGCTGAGAGAATGAGATAAAACATGTTTCTATATAATTTCCCTATTCCCTGTTGTCGATCAATCGGGCTCTCTCTCTCTCTCTCTCTCTCTTTACCACCTCCATAGTGTATTTCATCTCATTCTGTTACAAATTAACCAAAATACAAAGTATCACTTCTACCGCTTGTGAACTCACACTCGACATTTATTTTTTATGCACGAATTGGAGGGCCACTGAGTAGGCAACCCTAGCAGCAGCGTCTGTGGGGTACCTATTTTTACGACTCAACTGCGATCGACAACACGCCAACCAAGAGTGGCATATGGAAAACCATAAAAAGAATTATGGAATGAGCACACACATAACACAAACTCAGACGGTTGTTGTGGCGATCTGAGGGAGCCCTATGGCCAGCAGTGGGCTGTCAGCGTCTTTGATAATGATGAATAAGCTACATTTTCATTAAAAAAAAATACACAGGCTATCTTCCTTTGTAGAAAAGTAATTTCTACAAAGGAAGATGGCCTGTGTCAATTTTATTATATAAATATTATATATAGTTTTAACTACTAATACCGGCACCGTGACAATTATATAATTATGGTTAAAACCCTTCATACACAGTAAAAATACAAATTTATCAAATAAAACAACTTTACTCCGTTTACTCTACAAACGGTTTAAGAGAAGTTATGAAGCATTTCGAAAATAAATTCCTTAGAAAATACAAAAAGATTCTCTCCGGCGGGGAATCGAACCCCGGTCTCCCGCGTGACAGGCGGGGATACTTACCACTATACTACCGAAGACTTGTTTTACACGTTCGAAATTACTGTTCAATAACCACGCTATAATATCATACTATAACATTGCCTTGCGTCGTTAATGTGCTGTTTGCGATTAAATATTTACACGTGATAAAAAAGTATTAAACGACCTCTAAGGTTACATCAGTCTACATTGAATTCATACAACGTCGTAATGTACTTAAAGCAGTTTGACGCCAGCTCGTTCAGTTTATCAAAGGTGATATTGAATGGTATTTGACCTTGTAAACATTTTATATCTACTCCACGTGGTTTTAAATAGGTATGCAAAATTGTATACCTTGTGTCTATGGTATTAAAGTCGATATTGTAGATACTTCAACGCTCGACAATAGATTTGTTATTCTTATAGATTATACTGTGTGGTGTCCTGATTAAGAATACAGCACCATTCCAACTCCTCCCGCGAATGTCTTAATATGCGACTAAGGGACTCTAAACCAGTGGGATGGGCAGCATTGTCCCTTCTGTGGAACAGCAGCGATACTGCGCTCACTAACCCGCCTGCCAAGCACCTTGAGTACCTACTGGCAAACTCCCCCCAAAATGATGACACAATCATATAATCTATAGAGGAGGTCTTTGTTCAACGGCCGAAAGCGAAAGATGGCCCTCTACCTGATGGATCTAAGCAACAAATTCAAATTCAATCGTTAATTCAGTAATTAGCTCCTGACAGACACTTTTACACGTCATATTAAAACAACGGAGGGCAATTTCACTACATAACAACCTCTGAGAACAACATTGTGTATGGTCTGTGAAAACCTACTTCGCCGTCCAGCGTACCTGTTCAAGCGGCAGTCAATAACTAGCTAGAAAACTTATTGCAGTGTTTCCTTATTAATAAAAACTTGGTTATTGCAGTGTTTCCCTTATTAATAAAAACTTGGTTATTGCAGTGTTTCTCTTATTAATAAAAACTTGGTTATTGCAGTGTTTCTCTTATTAATAAAAACTTGGTTGGTGCAGTGTTTCTCTTATTAATAAAAACTTGGTTATTGCAGTGTTTCTCTTATTAATAGCGAGGTTGATGTTTAGATGACTTTTACGACGGAGGGAAGAAACTACGCATTGTAAACGTTCGTCCAGCATGGGCCAGTTTGGCCAAAAAGTCACGGCTAAATTTTGCTCACAAACAACTCTGAGACAAGAAATTCCTTGCAGAGTTTACAAAGTTCCTTCCTAACTATGTCTCGTCATTATAACTTAAAGCATCGGTCATTATGCTACAAACGAAGTTGGAAGTCTTTGTTCGAAAGTTTTTTAGTTCGAGAAGTTTTCATAATGCGCTAACGAAGTCCATGGCATTGCGATTTGTTTTTCAAGGAGTATTTTACGTAACCACAATCTTTATTTCCCACTAAAATTAAAATATACCAATAACAGCAACAATTTTGTTCTTTTAGGCATACCTACTCACATTATTTTGAATAGCAGATGTCACGCCATACTTTTTTCTTAACTATTTTCGGGGAAGATTTCAACTTATTTTTTTTTTAAAGATTAGTCAAGTAAAATAATAAGGAATAAGTGTTATAAGTATTTATAAGTACCTGTATTGTGAACTGCAAACATTGTTGATATTTACATTATAAAATAAATTGTTAAATCAATAGTTTCCACGTACAAACCAATAGATGGCGTTGTATTAACTTAAAATTCTCATCAACGGCCGGGCCGCAGTAAATATTTTCTAATTACCTACGGTGTATTATGTACCCAGCTGCTGCAATTGTTAGCAAGGGAGCAATAAAAGTAAACGGCGTAAGTAATATAGATAAATCAAAAACACGTTATGTACCCAAGAAGGTATTTCAGAAACATTAACATTTAAATATCGCAATAACATTATTGATTGCTATTAGTTGCTATTGGATTTCTTACAGGCGCTGTATTATTCATTCTAGTATGTCTGCTGATAAAAAAATACATCGTTTTTGTGTTGATAAAGCATGATAATTTGATTTAATTATAGCATTTGTTATCTCGGTCTAATCTCAAAGGTAATAAATAATAGTTTAAATAACTAAAAAGACACGCTTTTGTAGATAGCAGAACTAAAAATAAGAAAATAATTTTCGATATGTTTACTAATAATTTATTAATAATATAATTTATTAACAACAATAGTGTGATTAACAAAAATAAAATGTTATTGTAAAAAAGCGTGGGGTGCTTGATGTCAAATGTTGTAAATATTTTTGTGTAAAATTTCATGAAAACATCTGGTAAAGCACCCCCACGCTTTTTTGCAATTTATATTTTTGTTAGTCACTGTTGTTGTTTTAACTTGAAAATTCTTTTCTTATATTTAGTTCTGTTATCTACAAAAGCCTGTCTTTTTTAGTTTTTCATCTATTATTTATTTTCTATTTTGAAGTGCGGCTAACTTAAAAAAAAAAGATTTTGTAGTCAGCCGCACAAAAAAAATTGATGTAAACAAAATCTCCCTCCATCTATACAAATAAATAAAATTGAAGTGTCTGTTTGTAATGTCAAAATAACAGCTTTTTACTAAATGCATATGAAAGTATATACGGTACCTATAACAAAAAAAGTATTTTTAATTTTTTTGTCTGTCTGTTTGTTCCGGGTAATCTCCGAAACGGTTGGACCTCATGAAAATGGAGTTCATAAATTCCGTTACGTAGATACATACCAAGTTAATAAAAGTGTGTTAAAAATTGAAGCGTGAAACTCGTTTCGTTCGTTTTTATTTATAAACCAATCGGAACTACATTATTTATAATGATTTTACATTATTTATTATGCGTTTAGATACTTTTTCGGAAACAATAAAACAATTATTTGTATTTTCCGTACGCTGTGAGTGTTCAATTACGATAAAATAACAATATTGCACACACATGGGTATTATTTCGGCCGAATGAAGTCCACTCCACAGGCCTCTGTGATGTGTTGTGGGCTCATTGGGGGGTTTTGCCATAATCACCACCCTTGGCAGGCGGGTTGGCGATCGCAGTTGAGTTTTTAATGTACTCGAAGGACGCTGCTGCCCATCCTCCAGCTAATCCCTTACTCGACTTTTACGACACCCATGGGAGGAGATGGGGTGGTGGCATTCTGAGCCGGCACCACACGGCACACATGGGTAGGTACTAATAAACTATAGAAGTGTGAAATATTGTACAAATGGCGGTCGCTTATAGCGATTTCTATCAGACATCCATTTGATGAACAAAATGGATTTCAAAAATAGAATAATGGGCAGTTAGCGGACTGTTCGAAACATAAAAGGATTACTCTATTTACTTCGACTTATTCTCTTATCCATCTTGATTTAGCTACCTATCTAATGATGATTGAACACAGACGGCTCTAGTTCTACTTAACGCCCCATCGTTAGCGCTCTGTATCATTTTTATAGTGTCTACTAGACGTTAAAAGGGTGGCATTTGATGGACGACCCTACAGCAAAATTCACAAATAATAAACACAAGATCTGTGCAGAAATAAACCTTATTTCTAGCCTCGTAAAGACCACGTGAAGTGTAAATATACTTATGTAACAAAGGGAAAGCAGACACGAAACGATAACCGATTGGTTGTCAATGTCACTCATTGTACTTTCTTTGCCGCTTGGTTGGTTCCAATTTGGGTCAAATCTCAATTTGTAGTAACAAGGTCACACTTAATATGACAGGTTCGGCCAACTTTGTGTCCAATATGTGGCAATGACGTAAACTGCTCCATAGTATCTGGATGGCAACATAAAAGAAAATGAAACCAATATTATCTGATAAAATAGTGTCAGCTTTTCCGTTTATTTCGGATTTGGTGGGAAATAATAACTAAGTCACTTTGCGATATTGTCAAGGTTGAAGTTATACACAGTCTCCTTTTATATTATAACAATCTATGTACGATTGCCAAGGTTAAGGCCAGAGAATTGTGAAGTGAAAACTTCTTTTAGCGCGGTACGCATATTTTAAGATGAGATAAAATCTCTGGACTCGCGACACCGTTACGAGACGCTAGACGTTTAGTTTGGCGTGTCGCCGTCGGGATCACATTAACCCTAGTACCCATCTAAAAATGTCTAACGCGCCAAAATAAATTTTCACTTCTGTCGGCACTCCCGGAGTGCAACCGTTTTTTCTTTTTTTGCTTATTATGTTTCCGTACGTTCGAATGAAAAAACGGCGGATACGTTATTGGATCACTCGTCTATCGGTCCGTCTGTTACAGCCAGTTTGCTAGGAATATACTGGATCGAATACGCAATCTCGACTCTAGTTCTACGTGAGTTTTGATTCTCATTCTGTAATACGGGCCTTAGCGATCACATGACGATAATTAATGTAGTTATGCATACTGACGCAGAAAGGAATAAGGAGAGCAGTAGGTACCTAATTATCGCATCACGTGGTAGTCTGGAAATTATGTCTACGTCCCTGGGAAAGAAGCCAAATAGTCATAGTCAAGTCAGTCAACAGTTATTCAATTTGAAGTTAGCCAATTAGCGACCCCCGGGAAGACGGTGGCGCCCACGTGGTCACGTGCCGCCGTGTGCGTAGCACAGCGAGGCTTGGGGGGATCCTTTACAATCCTCCCCGAGAAGTGCCTGGGGGGCGACCTTTTACAGCCGCCTGCTCTTCACTAGAGGGGGTGATTGCTTTACAGTCATCCACTCCGAGATGTGCCTAAAGGCGTGGCACCAATGAGCGGCTCTAGCGTGATCTTATGAGGACCTGGAGCTCCTCTTCGGTGCCGAAGATGACTCTTCTAGTGGTTTAGCCTATAGGAGTCCAGCATGCCCCTTCGCCCTTTCCCGGGGCGAAGGAAGTTCGTGTAGGATTTCCACTGGACATCAATAAAAAAAAGAAAAATAGGTACACACGGCTACACGTCAAGCTATATAAAACCAGTTTACGCTGATCTCTCATCATACGGAAAGCATATTAAATGCGAGATCAGCTTATACTGGAAATTATAGCTTGATATGTAGCCGTGTGTACTAATCCGCGTGGTGCCTTTTACGACATCCACGGGAGGAAATGGAGTGTTGCTATATTCTTAATCCGGACACAATAGGCTAGCGCTATTGCATAAGTCACTATCAGACAACTACGAATATATGATTATCTTATCTTATGAACTCCTAAATGGCGGTACCGATTCTGATGAAATATTGGATTTTGCAAAAATTGCTTCCAACAAGTTAAAGTAGATGTGTATTTTAGCAATGAGGAAATTGTGACCTACGGGCTGCCCCAAGGAAGCGTATTTGGCCCAACATTGTTCCAAATTTATATTGACGATCTTTGCCGGATGACGCTCCCAAATTGTAAGATCTACGCATATGCTGATGACACTGCCATGAAAGAAGAACGAAAGAAAGAAAGAAGAAAGTGCACTAACAAAAATTATGAACTCGTTTAGCCTAAATCTGCTTACACTAAACTTGGATAAATCTTGTAACATTTCTTTCGCAATCCAACGATACGCTAAGCCGTCGCAGAGCTTTGTTATAACTGCTCACCCCTGCTTGAACTCATTAACATCGTGTTTATGCCGCTATATACGCTAGCCAGAACTGATAGTGTAAAAGGTCTGCAAACAGATGACGCTCTAAGATGGGCAGACATCTGGAAACGCTAACAAGCAGAACAATGCGTCTAATTTATGTTTTTAAATCCCTTAGAGAATCCATATAGCATATTAAAAATGGTTTAATCTGCATTCTGCAAGTCAGTTGTCGGATATTGCATTACTGCGTAGGGTGGTAGGGTGGTACTACCAAAACAAAATTTCCTGAGAGTAGAGCGAGCTACATATATCCAACGAAACAACTTAATGATGAATGTAAGGTATTAACAGACAGACAACTGTTTATCCTGCAGTCTGTCCTCAGAACTCATAGCACCATGCATAAATCCAACGCACAGGAGTTAAACATAAAACGACGTTTGCTAAACACCACCATTACGTCAATATCCTGGGTTTTCTTGTTTTTGCGCGGCACCCTAATTATTTCTCTAAAATAAAAGTAATCTATGTTACTTCTTATAACATCAGCTATCTGCCAGTTAAAGTCTCGTCAAAATTGGTCCAGCCGTTTCGGAGATGAACTGGAACAAACGAACAGACAGACAAAAACATCAAAAAATGTAGTTGTTATAAGTAACGTATATACTTTAATATACATACATACATACATACATATAATCACGCCTCTCTCCCGTAGGGGTAGGCAGAGACCACTTCTTTCCACTTGCTACTACTTTAATATGCATTTAGTAAAACGCTGTTATTTTGACATTACAAACATACACTTCAAATTTATTTATTTGTATAGTATAGGCTTAATCGTGACTGATTGGAAATATTGAAATGTCAAATTTTTTATTCAAATAAAAACAAAATCAAATGACGGCATCCAATCTGTTTGATCAAATGTACATTGGACAAAGAAATGTGATCAATTGCACGGCACCGTAATCCACGCATACCTACAAACCTTTAGTTGGCAAACACGAGGGTATTGGAAACGTAAATTATCAGCAATTGCGAACAGATGTATCGAATGGGTTCGGGTTCGTTTTTACGATTTCAATTGAGTTTTAAGATTGAAACGCTCGCATTTGCGAATCGTATGTGGTTATAATAAAGTTTTATGGTGGAAATATCGTTATTGGTCGTTTAAATCGACTTCAAAAATGGTTAGCTATTCGACTTTAATTTTGTCATCATCATCATCATATCAGCCAAAGGACGTCCACTGCTGAACAAAGGCCTTCCCAATAGCTTACCACGCTTGGCAGGTGGGTTGATGAACGCAATATGGCTGCTGTTCCACAAAGAGAAGCTGCTCCCAATTAATTCTCTGGTTTAGATCCCCTCATTCACCTTTTACGACATCTACGGAGGAAATGGAGCGGTACTATATTCTTAAACCGGGTACCACGCGGAATTTATTTATGTATCGACTTTAAAAAAGAAGAGCTTACAGCTAAATCCATCCGTAATAATAATAAGTTATAATAAGTTAGTTACAAAATGTATCAATTAAAACCATATTTTTTTAATTTAAATAATAATATAATATTTATATTATAATATTTTTTTAATTCTCTAAGCTCAAACATCCACACATCCTAGAATACAGTAGTGCAATTATCTAAGCTCAAACATCCATACATCCTTAAAAACAGAATTGGAATAACTGTAAAAAACCAATTTTGTATTCGCTAAGACTCGTCCTTATAGCTCACCGACTGCAACATGTCCTTGAATAGCTTCAATCATATCTTAGCGAATACCAAATTGGTTTTACACCATTATTTCGATTCTGTATTCAAGGATGTTTGAGCTTAAGGAATTGCACCCCTGGTGCCAATAGTCAACGTCTCAGTATACCGCCCTTCTTAAGTTATAAACTTGTTTTCGATGCATGAAAATAAATATATCAATCATACGCCGTGATTTTGTAATTACAACGATACACGCGGGGCAGAGCCGAACCGAGCCAGTGCGCGCGTAAGGCACCGCCATCAGATGTTGTCGCCGCTCACGGACTGCATATATCCATCCCCCAACGTGGTATGTGGAAGTTTACTAGTGCTGGCAGTGACGAGTTATGTGTAAAGTCACGTATGCGGAATACGTAACTAGGTAAACACTACGACGTACTGCGAGCATTCGGTAGTCCACCATGCCCACAATATACAGTGTTGGGTATAAGTATGGATAATGGAAATATAATCTTTAATATAAATATCGAACAAATGGTTTTGTATTTTCTGCTTTATAGCCATGCATTATGTTCGAGAGTACTACGAACAAATTAATTATATCAAACACACATTGTTAATTGGTTATAAAAACACGTTCACTGTCTTATTACCAATCCGAGGGTTTTCCACGATTTGTCACATATTTTGCTTATATGGTTATCAAATGTAAGTCGGCTATCGAACCATGTGCCTAAATCTTTGATGCTAGTAACGCGTCGTAAAGTGGTATCGGTTATTGAATAATCCTCACAGGCGCTCATTGATGTAAAATTTTAGACCATTATCTGGATCCCAGTTGGAGACTTTATAATGTCAACTTGCACTAGCGCGCAGTCAGATGGTGTGTTATGGCAAGTGCTAATTTTACATCATCTGCAAACATTAAACAGGTGCTGTGTTGAATTTTAGATGATGGATCGTTTATACTAATAAAATTACTATTAAAAATAATAATGGCCCGAGACAACTACCTTGACCTATACCAGAGTTGACGGAATAGTCCCTGGATTTAAGATGTTCGTACAAGACGTATTGTTTTCATTCCACCAATAATTACAGAAGAGCTGAATTAGTTTATTGGAGAAGTCTACTTTTGCCATCTTGTAAAGTAGCACATCATTATCCACTTGATCAAAAGCCTTCTGGAAGCTGAAATATGCTACATCTACTTGTCTTTTGCAGTCAATTTCATGGGTCTAATGTGTTCGGCATTTGTAAAAAGAATAGCATGTTTTTGTTTTAGAATTTGGGAACCTTATATCGGTTTTAGATTCGATGAGATGCTTCGGAGTCAATAAAACTCTTCGACGCGCGGCAGTTGCGAGTACAGGAGATATTAATAATCTAAATAACTTTCTCCTGGGTTCGGATCGATTAAAATGCTCAACGTACCACTACTGGGATCTCATGCATAGCAGCAAGAAGGGGAAGCTGCCCAGACTTCTTCTGGCCCGCCGGAGAATTATTATGAATCACTTATTAAAAACAACCCCAATATCGATTTGCAGCACTGGCTTCAATATGAACCCTCCCAGGAAAAAAGCATTACGACGCTCTTATTTCATGCTTGAAGATTATGTAGTGTGTCTCAGCGTGACACATTGGAATGTGAGCTATTAATCCACTCAAGGCCTGCGCTTGACTAATTCATCAGCTAACCAATCCGGTGAGTGACGGAGCCAAAGAAACATTCCACTAGAAACGGCAGCATAAGAACTTTTACATTGGACGCGATTGTGAGTCGTCTCTGAATCGCGCACGCCCCCAGCCCGGGAATCTACGGCCTATGTCAGTATATTATGTACTAATTTTCGGCCGTGGTTTCACCCGCGTTAAGAACACGGAAACACATATTTTACGGAAACAGTTATTTAAAACACATATATAAAAGCTAAATATAATTTTTGATAGAACTAAATTCAAAGCTAACGGATTTTAATACAAACTTTCACCCCTTGTTTAACCCCCTTAACGGTTGAATTTACAGAAACACTGAAACACATTTTTCTTTATTTTAAACCAAAAAGCTACATATCAATGTTCATAGAATTGACTTATAAAATGACGGAATTTCGTACAAACTTTCAACCACTATTGGGTTGAATTTCCAAAATTCTTTCCATAGTGGATGCCTACGTTATAAAGGCATTAACCGCAAAATTTCAAAATTCTACAATGTATATATTTATGGGTTCTATTCTAGTATATAAAATATTATTAACCATTGTTATGTACAGATTTATAGATACTAGTGGTCACCGACTAGTCGAAACTGGCCCGTAATTCTTTCTTTTACGATTTAGTTCAGGTATTTTAGCTTTCTGCACTCGTTCACCATATAAACTTCAAGCATGAATCTTATACTCCTCCATACGCGCGATGTACTGAAAAAGGGGTATACACTTTTCTCTTCACGTATTAATATATAATAATCGTGTATATTTAAACACGGTTATTTTTTTTTCTCGATAGTGTCGTTTCCAGTTATTCAATTCGCAGGGTAACATCAAAGTGTAATGTGGGAGAGTAATTTATAGGCTCTCAAAGAAATCAAGGTTGCATTTCGATATTCATTAGGGTCTTTCACTTACGATATTAGTTTCTAACTACGATGTGGCCTACATGTAGTTCGGAATTAGGTGTCAATGTTACAAATATGTCAATGGTAAAATTAAAGAATAAAGTTTGAAATGGAAATAATAAAATTTGAATGGCTTGGTGTGTGGGTCTCAAATGATTCATCATGTATTTAAGAAAATAGACGAAAATTTACCATCCCACTCCCGTTATCTCCGAAACTACTGAGCCTAAAATTTTGAAAAGCATGTAGGTAATAGCTATTACAAAAACAAACAAAATTTTACAAAAATAAAACATTGCACACCTATATTCACCAGATACAGTGTTTTTCAGCTTAGAAAAAAACACTTACAAAGCTGGCCGGAAATTCGGGAAATCGAAAAGATGAAAAGAATTTCATAGCTTTGTACTTGGATCGACGAAAGTAAGTACCTACACTTCTGTCTATACCGTCAGGGATTTCATGCTGACGCTTTAATACAAACTGAAGATAGTACAAGCACCGATCGATGTACCGAAAACAAACGGGCATCATTGGAAATCGGGTAATCCATTAATTTCGACTCCAAATTTCCTTTATAGCCCACCCGGGAGTACTCTAGTGATGAATCGCGACAAATTCGCTTCGGAAAGCAATTTGGAAGAGTGAAAAGGTTTGCAGAGTATTAGGTACTTATATTTTCTCGGGGGTTGCGAACCCGCAGATTGGGGAGTCTGCGAGCTTATGAGCCTGGGGATCACTCGGTATGCCCCCTATTATAAACCTATTAGTGACCCCCAGGAAGACGGCGGCGCGCCCGTGGTCACGTGCCTTTGTGTGCGCAGAAAAGTGCATCGCGAGGCATCGGTGGGCTTCTTTAAATACCCCTAAGATGTGCCTGCGGGCTCAGAATGCCGCCGCACCTTAACCTACTGGCACAGTGTAATTAATATGCCTTATAACTTTATACGACTCAAAAATTAACCGAAAAGATATAACTCAAATGATGCCTATCTAAATAGTATGGCAAAAAATATTATTTCAAAGTTTACTACACTGTTATAATGTATAACAGTCTTTCCCAACGTGGGCGATAACGCCCCCTTGTGGGCGCTGCAGGCCTAAAGGGGGGCGGTAAGAGACTCAGAAAAAAAAGGGGGCATTGTATAGGGCTTTGGGGTCGATTTATAATTTCATCTACCTAGCTAGGAAGACTCTTAGACACCGACTGAGCTCTCGACTCTCGACTACATCTTGTGAACATCAATTAATATTAATTAAGATATAGCTCAAACTCGGTTCGATATAAAAGACCGCGGGCAATCATGTTTTAACAAGTTTTTGTTAAATATTCCGAATTGTACATTCCTATACCAATCGGCTGGTTCTATAATACTTGTTCTTGCTTGTCGAGTACGATTGGGCGTCGAATGAGATAAACGAGTTTATGCACGTTTGTCTTATTCCTGTTGGTGCGTGCTGCTTATGCAATCCTATATAAACGACGTAAATTTATTTTATTTTCTAGAAAAGCTAGGCTGGAGGCTACTTAATGCTTCGCCAATTTGCCCGGTTAAGCAGATATATCCCCCTTGGGATTACTGCGAGAAGCCCTACATATAAAAAAAAAAAAGTAAATTATTTTCTTTTGCGGTTTCGCGCATAATAGATAAGCAATACTTGATTTCAACACTTACGTATTTCTTAAAACAAAACAATGTCGGAAGTAAAAAAGAAGAGACAGCAATACTCTGCGGAATATATTAAATTCGGATTTATTGAAAATCCCACAAACCCGTTGTCGCCTTTGTGTCTTCTATGTCTAAAAACATTTTCGAACGAAGCAATGAAGCCTTCAAGACTGCAAGATCATTTGAATAAAATGCATCCAGATAAGACAGAAAAGAACGTAGCATATTTTCAAGACCTAGAGAAGAAGCATAATACTCAGCCAAGTGTATCAAAACTATTTTCGGCGGCTGCTAAGCAAGATGACGACGGACTTCGAGCTTCGTACAATATCTCTTTGTTAATTGCTCAAAAAGGCAAACCACACAACATCGGAGAAGAGTTAATTTTGCCAGCAATAAAGGAAGTAATAACTACTGTGCTTCATATACCGGCCGCAGATATTATCCGAAAAATTCCTTTGAGTAATAATTCTGTGCAAAGACGAATTGATGAAATGGCTGAAAACATTGAAGAATCGTTGTGCAATCATCTGAGGACTAGTCAATTCTCAATTCAGCTCGATGAGTCCACTTTACCAACTAATGAAGCATTGTTGCTATCTTACGTGAGGTTTATTAAAGATGAGAAAATACGTGAAGAACTATTGTTTGCCAGAAATTTGGAGACAGATACAAAAGGCGAAACCATATTCAATACATTGGAAAAGTTTTGTGAAGAGAAAGAGATTCCTTTGAAAAATATTATATCAGTTGCTACGGATGGCGCTCCGGCTATGACAGGGCGCCATAAAGGCTTCATAGCATACTTAAAGAATAAAATTCCAGATGTCCTTGCTATACATTGCGTTATTCATAGACAACATTTGGTTGCTAGAAACTTAAGTGAACGACTATTTCAATCACTGCAATATGTCATCAAAGCAGTCAATAAAATCCGTAGCAGCTCTTTGAATGATAGATTATTTCATCAGCTTTGTGTTACTAATGACGAAGATTTCAACCGTTTGTTGCTTCATACTGAAGTTCGTTGGCTGTCAAGAGGCAATTGTCTGATTCGATTTTACAACCTGTTTGACTCTATGATAGAGTTCTTGGAAACTAAAGATACAGAACTGCGCAACAAGCTCAATAATCAAATAATGATATAGCTTACATGACAGACCTGTATAAAATGTTCAACGACATGAACCTCCAACTGCAAGGCGATGAACTAAATTTAATTAAAACAAAAAATGTCGTAGCTGCTTTCGCAGCCAAACTGCTTCTGCACAAAAAGAATAGGGGCAGACGTGAGTTTCACAATTTTCCGAATTTATCAGTATACTGCAGTAACGACGACTTGTTTGCCTACTGCCAACATTTGGAAAACCTCCACATTGACTTCACCGAACGATACCAGGACATTTTAAACTTGGAAATACCAGACTGGTGTTGGATCCGTTTTCAAATGTCAACACAGCAATGTCACCTCAGCTGGAAGAAGAACTTATAGAATTGACAACAAACGAAGAAATAAAAATCAAGTTCAAAAATGGATATCAAGAATTTTGGCTACAAAAACCGATCCCGCAATTGTACCCTGGATTGTGGTCAATTGTTCAACGATTTTTGATAGCATTCCCATCGTCATATTTGTGTGAACGTGGATTTAGTGCTGTGGCAACGCTGCTTACTAAAAAGAGAAATCGTTTGCGTGTTACCGAACGTGGCGACTTGCGGCTGTTTTTGAGTAAATTGGAACCTGATATCAACAAACTTATTGAACATCATCAGATTCAACCTTCACATTAGTTTTTATATAAGAATTGATTATGTTTGTTTTATTTTCAATAAAAGATACTCTGTCCGAATACTATAAATTTGCGTTTTAATAATCAGTTATAAGTACTTAGCGGTTTTTAAGTATGTTTAAAAAGGGGGGCGTTAAAAAATAATTTATTCTTAAAGTGGGCAGTAAACACAAAAAGGTTGGGAACCCCTGATGTATAATCATATCAGCCAAAGGACGTCCACGCTACTACAGCTTACTAATCCATCCAGCTATGTCAGCAACTTTAGTTCTTCTACGGATCTCCTCATTTATGATTCGACCTCGTAGAGAAATACCAAGCGTAGCTCTCTCCATAACACGCTGAGTAACCTTGAGTTTTCTTATGAGGCCCATTGTGAGTGACCACGTCTCTGTTCCATATGTCATCACTGGTAACACAGACTGGTTAAAGACTTTCATCTTGAGGCTTTACGATATTGTTGACGAAAAGACGTTGCGAAGTTTCCCAAACTCTGCCCAGCCGAGTAGGATCGACAGTTAATATGTATGCCTAACTCGTTATACCAAAGTATATTAGGAATAAAAAAATATGTGAATCAAAGGGATCCCGTTAGCAGATTTCTCTGTGACTTTTTATAGAATTCATAAGTAACATAGCTTTGTGGACCTCACTCATTCAAGTTCTAGTTGAGATATTATGCGTTTGGAAGCCAACTCGTTTTAAAAGAGGTTACTCAACATTAAAGATAAATCAATTTTCACGGTAGTTCTCCAGCAACTTCAATCAAAGGTCAAGTGGCCACAAAATCGATAACTTATCTAAGCCTAGAGTAATCAAACAGAAAAGTGCCCGAGGTAACCTCCAAACCTGACTTCTGATTAATATCAATCATTAAAAATGTCCCCTCTTCGCTTTTACAAACTTTGACGGATATGGCAGAATAAATATTCTTTAGAATTTTTATACTTTTTAGATAATTTTTAAATCATGTTTTTTTTTGCAAAGGACGCTCAAACGATGAAACAACATTCTATTTTGAAGCTTTTTTTAGTTCTGTGGAAAAATATGGTTTTTGTCAGTTTCGATTCAGCAATTCTTTTGACAATTGTTTGTCAAACACAAACAACAATTCTCTTGTTGTAAAAGAGTACTATTTCATATGGATATGCAGTATGTTACCCGTTGCTTAGTAGTAAGTAGTTTGTGGTATAAGCCGTTTTGTGGCTCTAAATACACACACTATATAATTAAACACGCACACACGTACACAAGCAAACTTGCACACACGCTCACACATCAGGCTGTAAACATCCACTGCTGAACATGAGCTTCCCAATGATCACTACAATGGGCTATAATTGGGGATGTTGCCATAATTATGACGGTTGGCATGCAGATTAATGATCACAGCATAGTGTTATTAGTGGGAGAAATATACCAACCCTTAGTCAAATTCAAATTCAATAATTTATTCAGTAATTAGGTCTTAACAAACACTTTTGCACGTCATATTGAAACAACGGAGGGCATTTCGCTAGATGACAACCTCTGAGAAGAAACGCCAAAAGAAACTCAGGGCTAGGTCTTTTTTGATTAGTTTTCTTTTTTTTGTACTTTGTTTTACAAATGTGTTTACAAATTATTTAAAACAGCTGTTATACATTGAAAAACATTTGCAGCTATACAAAAAGAGAGCTTTAGAAAAATAAAGCTCTTTAAGCTAAAGTTATGTAAGTTCCTGGCTAATTGGCTACTGCTAAAAACGATCCATCTGCGAGGTTCAGCTGCGCTTGATCCACCATACTTAAGATGGGTGAATATTCCTCATCAAGACCTCTCCGTGCCTTGGAGGCCGCATTAAGTTGTTGTTCTCAGCTATCATGAGAATACCTGTGTAAAATTTAGGTTATATATTTACTCTTGCAGCGATTCTGCCATGGCTACGATGTCATCGGAAAATTGAAGGTGAGTGATATACTCACCATTGGTGTTAATACTGAATCCTTTCCACTTTAGTAGCTTGAAGGCATCCTCCATTGCAGCGGTGAACAGTTTCGGAGAAATGACGTCCCCCCTGTCTCACATCTCTCTGCAATGGAATTGCCCCCATACTCTGTTCATGTACTTGGACTGACATGGTGGCGTTTCTGTATAAGCATCGAATCAGAAATGAGGAGATCCGTAGAACAACTAAAGTTGCTGACATAGCTGAATGTATTAGAAAAATGAGGTGGCGATGGGCGGGGAGACACATTGCTCGTAGAACTGATGGGGCAGAAAGGTTCTCGAATAGAGACCGCACACCGGAAAACGCATCGTGGGACAACCTCCAACGAGGTGAACAGACGACCTGGTGAAGGTCACTGAGAGTCGTTGGATGAGAGCGGCATGTAACCGCTAGTTTTGGAAATCTAAGGGGGAGGCCTTTGTTCAGCAGTGGACGTCTTGTGGCCGATATGATGATGATGATAATTAAATACATTTTATGATATATACCCTTAGTCATATAAGTTTTTAAACTGACATGGTCACTGACACTATTATTAGAACTGAAAACGGGATATTTACCATGTTTTTTATTTGCTTTGAAAATTACTACATCATTGTTTATCTACAAGTTATTTCATCTACCAAGGTCAATATTACCTGCCGATTGATGGTGTAGCTATAGGCAGTCCAGTAGCTCCAGTAGTAGGTAATATTTGGATGGAGCATTTTGAAGAGTTAGCTATCTCCACTGCATCTACACCTATAAAGCTGTGGAAAAGGTACGTTGATGACGTCTATTGCATCATTGAAGGAGATGAACAACAAGTCAAAGTATGTTTAACACACCTAAACAGCATACATGGCAAAATTAAGTTTACCTGTGAAATGGAAAATGAGAGGACTATTCCATTCTTGGACGTGAAGATACGAGTTCGTACTGATGGATCCCTAGGCCACTCAGTCTACAGGAAATTGACTCACACTGACCGTTATCTACACGCGAATTCGCATCACCATCCCAGACAACTGAACTCTGTAGTGACATCACTCACCAACCGCGCGTATGATTTATGCGACGAGGAACATTTACGTACAGAACTAGCGCATGTGCAAAGGGTCCTACAGAGGAATGGATATACATCGAAGGCCATACACCGTAGACAAAAAACTATGTGTAAGCATCGGAAGTGCGAGGTTGAGCGGCAACCGGCATTTTTGCCGTACGTGAGGGGAGTGACAGATAAGGTTGCAAACATTCTTCGGAAATACTCCGTAAAGACTATCTTCACTCCATTCAAGAAAGTGTCTCAAATGCTGCGTTCGCCGAAGGACAACTTTCCCCTCGAAAAGCCCGGAGTTTACAAGGTTGACTGTAGTTGTGGCAAATCGTATATCGGTCAGACGAAACGCACTGTAGCTTGTAGAATCTCAGAACACATCAGAGCGGTAAAAAACAACGACATCCAAAAATCGGCCATAGCTGAACACCTGTTGGATTCGGGATCGAACCACTGGATCGAGTTACATAACCCTCAGGTAATCTCAACAGAACGCCACTATATACCCAGACTGGTAAGAGAAGCCATTGAGATTACCAAATATAATAACTTTAACCGGGAGGACAGGTTTCAACTGTCGAAGGCCTGGAATCCAGTGATTCGATTGTGTAAAGACCGAAAAAGTGCCGTAAAAAGTTCGCGAGCGGACACAGTGAGTTTCGTGTGTCGGGAACAAAGTCGAGTTGTGAGTGACTTAAGTGATAGTGGTAGCGGCACCCAGCGCACAAAACGTTTAAGGAAGAGGGTAGATCGTTTTGTCTGCTCTTAAACATCCACCCGCAAAAACTTTAGTTTATCCGTGAACATGGCGCTTGCAACAGCGCCGAAATATCGGGAACTCAAAGCAAATAAAAAACATGGTAAATATCCCGTTTTCAGTTCTAATAATAATACCATTAGTCGTCTTTTGCGACACCTACGGTTGATGAGGAGGTGGCCTTATTTGCCGGGTACATCATTTCGGCCGAATGAAGTCCACTGCTGGACACAGGCCTCCCCCAAAGTACACCACAACGACCGATATGGGTTAGTTGTGGGATCATTGGGGGGTTTTGCCATAATCGCCACGCTTGGCAGACGGGTTAGCGATCGCAGTTGAGTTGTTAATGTACTCGGAGGACGCTGCTGCCCATCCTCCGGCTAATCCCTTCGTCGACTTTTACGACACCCACGGGAGGAGATGTGGTGGTGGTATTCTGAGCCGGCACCACACGGCATGCCGGGTACAACAGGGCCAAGAACAAGCCACCTATTTGTACATCCGCAAAGATAGTTCCGCACAGTACACTGGGTCCCTATAAATAACGCATGAGAACCTTTTAAGGGCTCAACAGTACTAAATATTTAAACGGAATTGACGGAAATCCAAAGTCCTTGGACCGTGGTAGTAGTGCTAGTGGTTTTCAAAGAGACGTATATTTCTTTTACCATATGTACCATACAAATTAAATATAAGATGTAGGTTTATTCACACTTGAAAATTTTAATCGTGCGCGGTCTAATGCAGACACTGCATGCACCTCACCCCGGCTAGAGGTAAATGGAAGGACACCGTGGGGTTTTAATCAGTATAATTCCGGTGCCCCTCCGCCCTTCCCAAGGCGGAGGAAGTCTATGAGGATTCATCATCATTTCGGCCAAATGAAGTCCACTGTTTGACACAGGCCTCTCCGAAATATCACCACAATGACCGATATGGGTGTGTTGTGGGCTCATTGGGGGGTTTTGCAATAATCGCCACGCTTGGCAGACGGGTTGGCGATCGCAGTTGAGTTGTTAATGTACTCGAAGGACGCTGCTGCCCATCCTCCTGCTAATCCCTCAGTCGACTTGTACGACACCCACGGGAGGAGATGGGGTGGTGGTATTCTGAGCCAGCACCACACGGCTAATGAGGATTTCCCCAATATAAAAAAGGCAAATATATATCTTTGTATTTGACGGCACGATTGGCGCTGTGGTTAAGTAATTGGATTCTACTTTACTTTACTTTCGACTTAGTTCATCATCATAATCATATCAGCCATAAGACATCCACTGCTGAACAGAAGCCTCCCCCATAGATTTCAACAATTATGTCATCATATTGGGGAGAATTTGCCAGTACTCACCGAGCTTGGCAGGCGGGTTGGTGAGCGCAGTATGGCTGATGTTTCAAAGAAGGGACGCTGCGACCCATCCCTCTGGTTTAGAATCCCTAGTCGCCTTTTACGACATCCACGGGAGGAGATAGAGTGGTGCTATATTCTTAATCCTGACACGTCACGGATAATCTGCTAGTTACTACTTTTTAATTACAAAAAATATTACATAAATATGATCACATATTGATACTGATATCACCTTCATGGATCAGACAGGGTTTATATTACAGATAGCTGGGACCCGCGGTTTCAACCGCCGTTTAATTTAAGTTAAGAAATTGAATTGTTTATAAATAATTTAGAGTAATTCGGCGTAGACACTTGACATAGAGTATTTATGTATATTGGATTTCATGGGCTTTAATTTTTACGTGGAACCCTATTTTATTTTCTAAAATAAAAGTAGCCTAAGTCATTCCTTATAACATTTGCCAGTGAAAGTCCCGTAGAAATCCGTCTAGCTGTTTCGGAGATTAGCGGGAACAAACAGACAGACAGACTGACAAACAGATAAAAAATTATAAATCGTTTTTTTGTTGTAGGTACCGTATACAGTTACATACGCATTTAGTAAAAAGCTGTTATTTTACATTACAAAACAGAAACTTAAATTAATTTATTGGTATAGATTGTTTAGGTAGATAACTAAAAACGAACAATACGTTTAACGTGTAATAAAATAAATATAGGTACTATGTACAGATCCTAAATGATTATAGACTATACAGATTTATGAACGCCCTTACACCGATAGTAAAAGCATGAATTAAAAATGTACGCCTAAGAAACACGTTAAAGAAGAGTTTTCTACGAATGACATCTGCGCGTAGCATTATGTACCAAAAAAATATTTACAGAAGTTTTACTTCATACACTGAGCGATAAGAAGCTCGCGTATACAGAAACCAACACTGCACACGATACGGGTCTACTAAAGATGCTGTTCAAATAGGTTTTCTGCTAATATATTATTTATATTCTACAAAGCACCTTTAAACGGATTCTATCGCGTATATTTTAGATTTTTGTTTTTTTTGACGTTTCGGACACTTTGAAGGGTTCGTCGTCGGAGGATGACTAAGGTGACAGGCGTCGTTACAGATTTTAAAAAGTTATTTTATTTTATCTGCCGTACAATTTTAATCAAAAATTATTTCAATGCACGCAGTAATCACTCACAGTGTCTTGATGTTTTTTAGTGTGGTATTTGGTTTGGGACTTTATTATTTTAATAACAGGATTCCAAACTGGTGGAACCTGCCAGCCATCTTCTCTATTAAAATTAGGATGTTTTTTTAATTTCAATCGCCTCACGAAACATTCTTGGTACATATCGGTTCTCTTTCGCGAGGACTTGAGGTTGATCGAAACGAAGAAAAATCGTTTACGGTAGATAAAATAAAATAACTTTTTAAAATCTGTAACGACGCCTGTCACCTTAGTCATCCTGCGACCACGAACCCTGCAAAGTGTTCGAAACGTCAGGAAAAACAAAAATCTAAAATATACGCGATAGAATCCGTTTAAAAGTGCTTTATCATAATGTGTAATACTCGCGAAAACCTAAGACATTATTATTTATATTCTATTTCATATGTTACAAGGTACAGTTCGCAAAACTTTATTCTTAAATTTTCTATACTGCCCCCCAAAAAGGACCCCTATATTCAAAATTAATTTACGTGTACCAGTCGCAGAAATCCATATGTGTACCAAATTTTAACTTAATCGGTGTGGTAGATTCGGAGCAAATTAGCTGTGACAGACGGACATACTGACAACCGATCCTATAAGGGTTCCGTCGTTTTTCCTTTGGACGTTCGGATCCTAAAAACAACATCTATGTTGCCCAGCATTACCCTGAGCCCAGTGACTGTACAGGAATAGATGACACGGAGATGCCTATTTCTAACAGTGAACAACAAACGATTTTAAGAGCTGTCCTTCTGTATTTTTTTGTGTATACATTGAGCCGCCGTTATCTCGTTGGAAAAAGAGGTAAATTGCCCAATTTGTCAGCGTGAGTAACAACGAATCTTGTCACCGTTGTGACGAAAACGTACAATTGATTACATCGTCTTATAGTTGGGATGGGATATAAATGGGACACTCTGTTTTTGTCAATTTCTACCTCGGTACGGATAAGGATTGAGGAGAAACAGTGACTGCGGTCGGCTTATATTCCTCTAAGGTCCGTATTACAGAACGATCCTCAAGTCCAGTTTGATCTTTAATCACCTGATCACTGTTTATGTATAGAATCTGTACTTGAGTATCGGTCATATTCCAGAACGATAATCAATCTAAACTCAGTTGAGACGAGATTCAAATCACGCCTCAAGCACATATTACTTATTGTCTATGCATCAGCCGGTTTTCGATTACGATTTATTTCCATTACCAACTTTGTTCCGATATGCGCAGAATTAGAAGTAATTAAATGTACCTCGATAACCCTATTAATTATGAATTATAGATATTCACAAAGTAGTTCCTCTTTACATACATATACAAGGTTCATTTTAAAAGAGTTATTTTACATACTAGTTACCTACGTAGTGTTTTTATATAATTTAACGAGATGAATGTTGTTGAAGTATAGACTAAAAGGAACGTGTATTGGTGTTGGCGCCTATTGTCTATTATTAAGTTGATAAATAAATATCGTTTTATTAATTTGATGTACATATTAACATAATAACCTGTAGCGAAATCGTGTTGCCACCTCCAGAAAGTTAAAGAAAATAAAGTATGACGTTTTTCACCACATATTACGGAAATATGAAAAAATATTTAAAAATAATACAATTACATAAGTCCTGTACATCTCATATACATCTGAGAGGAACACTAAAGACCAAACTTCTTTTCAAATGATTGTTAAATAAATTATTGTAATAGTCAACTTCTCCAAAAATATCCATTTTGTGATAAATATATACTTCCATTCAATGACATTTTATAGATACATTAATATTTAATATCATTGCAGAGACACTTATAAAAACATCTTAGCTTGTATTCAATCAAAACCAAATAACCAAAAATCAATGCGCAAGAAACAACCTACATTAAAAACTGTGCTCAAGCGCTATCCGGACCACACTCACGTGTCACAGTTCAAATCTCTGTTCAAGTACAGACCTATAACTGAGTGACGATTTAGAATAAAGCCACGACTCAGTTGAACTACGTTCAATAAATCTATGCATGAGGGACGTTTTAAAATTAATGCTCAACTCAAAACTAGTTTTAAACTGAGATTAATGCTTGAGTTTCGTTCTGTAATACGGACCTAAGACTCTTAGATTGGTCACAGTAAGCTGTTTTTTTTTTTTAATACAATCAATGATATTATATATTTTAAAAAAAGTAGATATGTTACATGCGTGCCAAAAGTAAGAACCAAAACTTCCCCAATTGTAGCATCTCGCAATCGGTTCGCCTAGATAGTTACGAGGGCGGCACTGAAAATTTCGGGAATCAAGGAAGTGACACAACATTACTATTTAAAAATGTATTTATTGCTTTTCGAAGTATTCGATGGATATATATATATATATATACGATGGAACCAATCATTGAAGCAACCATTCCATTGGGAAGTTGGGGTCTCCAAAATGGCCGTTTTGTAGGCGTCCACAGCTTCTTTAGGTGATGAAAATCTCTGTCCACGCAATTTATTCTTTATTTTAGGGAAAGTATAGAAATTATTAGGGCTTAGGTCGGGGCTGTACGGCGGATGGTCTAATAATTCTATGTTTTCTTGCTCTAAAAACTCTTTTGTTCTGTGCGCGGTGTGAGAACTCGCATTGTCGTGATGGAGGATGATGCGGCGGTTGCAGTTCTCTCTACGGAGTTCAGAAACGACCTGTGGCAAACAAATGCTAGCATACCATTCTGCATTAACCGTTCTTTGTCCCTCAAGAGGAATAGTTGTAACATGGCCGGTTTTGGAGACAAACGTGGCCACCATTTTTTTTGCAACACTCCGTGAACGAACAATTTTTGTTGGCTTTAACTCATTTTCGAACACCCAAACTCGTGACTGGTTTTTTGTTTCGGGTTCGTACGCATATATCCAGGATTCGTCACCTGATACGATGTTGTATACAGCATTTGAGGATCCTGCGTGGAATCTTTCGAGAGTTCTGACGCACCATACTACATACATACAAGCGGAGCCGCTTTTTGCTCTTCACATAGCAAATGCGGTATCCATCGGGAAAACAACTTTTTTACACCTAATTGTTCATACAAGATTATTTTTATTTGACTCATGCTAATGTCTAAAGTTGCCTGAATTTCGCGGTATGTCACATGTCGATCTTCCTCAATCAGCTTACGCACAGCATCAACGTTTTCTTGGGTGACTGCAGTTTTTGGACGACCTTGACGAGGATCATCACTGAGCTTGACACGTCCACGTTGAAATTCAGCAAACCAGCGATAAATTGTGGTTTTGGATGGGGCTTCATCACCAAATGCAGAAATCATCCGGTCAACACACTGTTTTTGTGTTAAACCACTTCGAAAGTCATAATAAATCATCGCTCTTGAATTTTCTCGAGTCAATTCCATTTTCTCAACGACTAAACAAGTTTGACAAAACCTTGTGACAAGACCGTGAATCTTTTTTTAAATAAATAAATGGTATTCGATTTGTAAAACCAAGGAGTTTTCAATTAAAAAGATTTTAATATGACAGGAACAGTGGAAATATTCCATTCCCGATACTTTTAGTGCAGCCTATGTATCTCTTTTACTCTTGTTGTTTTTGTATCTACTTTCTCACGACATGGTTGTGCAAGCGAGACTGTATTTTGCGCGCCATTTAATATGGACGTAACATATCTATGGTATAATATCATTGTATACATTATATTTCACTATATTAAACTGAAAAGACGCTTTTGTATTTGTTTTTTTTATTATTATTTCATATTATGTGTACGTGCAATATCCAGACGTGCAATCTACAATACATACAATTCATGAAGAGCTAGTACTTATAAAGGCTGAAAATGTCAGTTGGTCAGCGTGAGGACAATTAACGATACCGTGAATATAGCGCTTGCGTACATACACTATAAAATTTACAAGGTTGCTAGTATAAAACCTGCAAACTCAAGAAACAAAACACTTTTAGCTGTATTCTAAAACAAGTGATCTACAGGAGCAAATACTTATTATAATCAGGTTCCGTATGGTGCCCGGATTATTTATTGCTTTATAACTATTAAAATCAGTAGCCTGTGTGGTGCCAGCTACGAATAGCACCAACCAATCTCATGCCGTGGGTGTCATAAAAGGCAACTATGAGATTAGCCAAAGGATGGGCAGCAGCGTCCTTCGAGTACATAAACAACTCAATTGCGATAGCCAACCCGCCTGCCAAGCGTGATGATTACGGCAACACCCCCCACCGCGTACACAACACAAACCCGGACCGGTCCTTGTAGCCATCTTTGGGGAAGGTCTATGTTGGCTGAAATTATGATGATGATGATTAAAATCAGACCAACGATAAGTCAGTCATTACTTAAACAATTAGGACTCTTTCACTCAGTCTTCTCACAATACCACAAATATTCCAACAGTATCCACTCCACCACCTTCCACTCATCAGCAGTTTCCAGGTTGCGTTATGCACCTTCTAGACACGCGGTATGGGTGACATTGCTCGCGCAACCGTGAGACAACGCGGTAAAGCCAAATTGATTGGACTTAAAAATTAACAAGAAAATAGGTTAATGTATGTAAAATTATAGGTTATCTATGTATTTTTGGAACATACTCGTTAAGATTTTCATTGGATATCAAACACGATATTTTATACTTTTTTGGTAGCAGTTTACGTCCGCTATTTACCGCCATATTGGATTTTATGTGACGTAATATAGTCTTTTACCTGCGGAATAGCAAGACGATTCCAATGACACCTCATTCTTCAAAATTCGACGAGCCGTTTAGACGATCTGAAGGAACAGATGAATATACAGGGTATCCAGTAAATAGCACGACATACTGCAGGGGGTGAAAGCTTGGGTCAATACCTACCAAAAAAACACAATATATGTTCAGCAAAATCTTACGGATTTACAGTAATACAAAATTTTCGATAAGAAAATTGTACTGTGAAAATTTAAATAAAAATTGAATTTCTTGAAAACATTTTAGTTTTTAATAGAATAAAGACTTATAAATGAGTAAAGTAACTATTCACGAATAATTGAGGTGAAAAAAACTAGAAAAGGAATTTTCATTACGAGATGCTTAAAAATCTGTGTCAAGGTATTTCGATATTTCGGAAAATTTTGTACTACTGTAAATCCGTAAGATTTTGCTGAACATATATTGTGTTTTTTTGGTAGGTATTGACCCAAGCTCTCACCCCCTGCAGTATGTCGTGCTATTTACTGGACACCCTGTACATACATACATACCCACATACATACATACCGGTTAAAATCATAATCCTCATTTTTGCTTCGTTTGCATAATTCTTCTACAAAAGAATAACCTTTTTCCATAATCCATAAAATAAAAGGATTCATTTTATCATATCAGAAGAGCCATTTAATTAATTTGAGTACAATGTTGTTCCGTATTCCATGGTATTTGGTACCATGAATAAGTTATGAGGCTACCTTCCAAGCTATCAAATTGAAACAAGGGTTCAACTATTGCATGCAGTATTCATTTTCTACTTACAGATGACGAGAATAGGGATAAACATGTATCATATCTTTTTTCTTTATCATAATATTTAGAAAGGTAACATACAGTATAAGTAGTAATGTCTTAGGTTTTCGCGATTATTACACATGATAATAAAAAAATTAAACAGATTAAATCGCGTGTATTATTGATTTGTGTTTTTCCTGATGTTTCGAACACTTTGCAGGGTTCGTGGTCACAGGATGACTAGGGTGACAATGACGTCGTTACAGATTTAAAAAGTTATTTTATCTACCGTACAAAACAAATAAAAAATTGTTTCGATGCACGCACTAAAATCAATAATACACGCGATTTAATCCGTTTAAAATTGTTTTATTGTAACAGAGTATATGTTTTTACAGAAGACATTTTCGGTAAGTATTATTGTATAGGATACCCGTCCGCTTTATCATCATTATATCAGCCGAAGGGCGTCCACTGTGGAACAAAGGCCTCTTCCATAGATTTCAACAACCGGTTACATGCCACCCGCATCCAGAGACTCCCAGCTACATTTACCAGGTCGTCTGTCCATTTCGTTGCAGCCGTTTATCGGTGCATGGTCTTCACTCGAGAAGCTTTCTGCCCACGGCTGTCGGCAGCTTACTTTCTTCTACGGATCTCCTCACTGCTGATTCGATTTCATAAAGATATACCAAGCATAGCTCTCTTCATAGCTCACTGAGTGACTTTAATCTTGAGCTAACATATTTATTCTTATTGTGCCCCTTTTGAAATTCATCTTAAACTTCCTCCGCCCCGGGAAATGGCGAAGGGGCATACCGGACTCCTACCGGCTAAAACCACTGGGTGGTCATCTGCGGCACCTATGGCTTCAGGTCCTGGTATGAGCACTTTTGGAATATGTGAACATATTTCAAGAGATAACCCACCTCTATGCCAAATTTCATTAGAATCTATTCAGCAGTTTGCGCTCAAATATACAAACTCACATTTATATTAGCAGTAAGATTAAAAAAGGATGAGCCAGTATGCATGTCACCTGGGGCGTTAGGATAAGGGGGAGGGATCTACACAGAATAGGACTTTTAGAATAGAATTTCCGTGTGGTGCCGGCTCAGAATGCCACCACCCCATCTCCTCCCATGGGTGTCGTAAAAGTCGACTAAGGGATTAGTCGGAGGATGGGCAGCAGCGTCCTTCGAGTACATTAACAACTCAACTGCGATCGCCAACCCGCCTGCCAAGTGTGGCGATTATGGCAAAACCCCCCAATGAGCTCAAAACACATCCATATCGGTGGTTGTGATGATCTTTGGGGGAGGCCTGTGTCCAACAGTGGACTTCATTAGGCCGAAATGATGATCTACACAGAATAGGACGTGAGGTTATGGCACAGTGTCACCATTGTGGAAGCGACCAGGCCACAGCACAGCACACGTTCGAGAAGTGCCCTGCATGGGCTGCCGAGCGGCGGATCCTGGTCGATCAGATCGGGCAAGATATCTCTCTGCCGGCAGTAGTGTCGGCTATTGAAAATTGGAGTGCATTGGTCTCCTTCTGCGAGAGCGGCATGCTCCCGAAGGAGACTGCAGAAGGGGATCGGGAGAGGGCTGCTCCCGCACGGAGAAGGACGCGACGGTACCGGGATAACAACCATCCCGGCGCCCAAGTCCAACACGCCTGAGCCCCCTACCATCACTACATTGCGGGGGGCCTCGGGGGTCGTGGGCGCGATTTATATAGTGGGTGCGAATTATAAAATATAACTTCTCGTTGGTCTGCATGAACCACGGTTGTATACCTGGCCCCGTCCGACTTCATAAAGTTTTTTGTTTCTTTTTCAGTGGTTTTAAAATTTTTATATCGTGTAGGGTTTTTGAAGTCGGTATTTTTTTTTGTTAAATAGTTTTATTACTATGTTAAGTTTGTTTTTGGAATAAGTTATTGGTACAAGACCGAATTCAACAATAAACAGTATATTTTAGTTACGACAAACAAATTTGGGTCAGATAAAAAAAATATGGTGTATAACATATTCATTGCACTGAACCCTCTCAACGCGAGCACAACTCGGGCGTGTCCGTCGTTTTTTAGAAAACATTGTCTCTCGCTACGATTTCTCTTACGCTCTACTCCCCCTCGCTACGGTTTCGTGGGTATGTACAGGTTACAGACATACATTTCACATATGCAGACGCACAAATACTCAGACCAGGAACAACTATCTGTAGATCATTCAAATATTTGTTCCGTGGGGGGATCAAACCCGGGATACTGCGCAGAAGCATCACCTCACATCACTTAGCCGCTACGTTAACCGTTCCGTCATATTTCGACTTTACGACAGTATTTAGAGAACGTGGTACTAACCCAGTCAAGCTTACCCGTTTTTATGCTGTAGTTAGCCACTATGTTCTCTAATAAAACTTTTTTTTTAAATACCGACTTCAAATTTTCGTATAGAATTTTGAAGTCGGTGTTTTTTGTAAAAAAAAATTAATTTGTTTCTTTTTAGTGTAAATAAATGTAAGAACTTTTCCCAATTTGGCATCCGTATCTAACACTAAAAATAATTCTAAGAATCGAAACTATTAAGATTTCATCTAGGTAAGCGCAGTCAAATTATACCAGTTTATCGAAGCTGGTTAAAAAACTACTCAATCAATGTAATGAAATTTATATGGGACCAATTCGAAAGCATTCTGCATCTATTAAAGAAAGAATCGCTCAAATCGCTCAAGATATCGAAGAAGACGGTGTACATAAATAAAATAAAAAATTTACTCATCGAATTGAGAACCTTTTTGAAGTCGGTAAAAACGGTAAGCTTGTTATTTTTGCACACATTATGACGATGCTGATTCGTACATGTGGGAATCTTCATAGACTTACTCAGCTTCAGGGGAGGCTAAACCGCCATGATGGCCACCTGCAGCACACATGGAGGAGCACCGGTATCTCCAGTAAAATGCACCGTTACATTCTCTGTGCTACGCCTGCAGCGGGTCTCGGGGTGAGTTATTCTCGCGTGATACCGACACAGAAGACCAGGGGTGCAATTCCTTAAGGTCAAACATCCATACATCCTTCAATACAGAATTAAAATGACCGTGAATAATCAATTTGGTATAGGCTAAGACATGATTGAAGCTATTCAAGGACCGGTTGCAGACAGTAAGCCATGGGACGAATCGTAGGGAATACCAAATTGAGTTGTCACCGTTATTTCAATTCTGTATTCAAAGATGTATGGATGTTTGAGATTAAGGGATTGCACCCCTGGTGTTTGTGGCGGTACGCAACCACCAAATATTACCGCCATCTCTGAAATAATGCCTCCTAGCATTGACTGAACCTTTAATTGCCTTTTACGACACTCAAGGCTTTAAGAATATATATGCTTTTCTTACTTACTATTCTTCTACCTTATCCTTTAGAAATTATCTTAAAGTTTCAGTTTGGGAAAATCTCATAATGAACAAGGCTCTCTAACGAAGTTTTTCTCACCAAAACATTTAACTGTATTGCCAAGTTTTTGTTGTGGAAGAGCCGGGAAAGTTTCCCTTCAATCTATCTTGTAAGCCCTCAGCAAACCTCTTTAGGGCGCTTCGATCCGGTAAATCAATAAGCGGAACCCACTTTGAAAGTTGGTAAACTCTTCTACGCAGTATAGTGAGACTGCGGATATTGGGGACTTAAGACAGTTTGTATTTCTAAGCAGATGATACTATCGTAATGGCCCGATAGTTTAAGAAGTGGCTTCTTGAGCACCAGGGGTACACGCTCCCCACCGAGATTCCCACGTTGTCCTGGTCGATCGGATCGGGCAAGATCTCTCTTTGCCAGCAGTAGTGTCGGCTATGCTGGCAGAGCATGAAAATTGGAGTGCTGTGGTCTCCTTCTGTGAGAGCGTAATGCTCCAGAAGGAGGTCGCAGAGCGGGATCGGTAGAGGGCCGATCCCGCTCGGAGGAGGAGGACACGGGGCCGGGGTAACAACCGCCGCGGCGCCCGTGTCCAACACGCCTGAGCCCCCTGTCGACTTTATATGGCGGGGGGCCTTGGGGGTCGCGAGCGTGCTTATTGGGAAATATGCGTGCTCATACCGAGCGATCCCCGGGAAGACAGCGGTGCGCATGTGGTCACGTACTGCTGTGTGCGCAGCTCAGCGCATAGTGAGGCCTCGGGGGAATTTTTTTCCAATCCCCTCGAGAGATGCCTGGGGGGTGGCCTGTTTACAGTCGCCTTCCCTCCGTTAGGAGGGGATAACCGCCCTACAGTCATCCCCTCCGAGACGTGCCTAAAGGCGTGGCACCAATGGGTGGCTCTAGATGGAGATCTTTCGAGTTCCTGGAGCCTCCCTTCGGTGCCGACGATGATCACTCCGGTGGTTTTAGCCGGAAGGAGTCCGGCATGCCCCTTCGCCTTTTCCCGGGGCGAAGGAAGTACATGAGGTATATCCACCGGCTCAATAAAAAAAAAAAGGGGTACACGCTACGCTAGCATGTGCCAAATACCCCTATGAATTCATGTCTTAGATTCACCAAGAAAGTATACCTTTTGGTATATGTGAAGTAAAACATAACTAGGAAACCAGGATCTGAATGGTCTGAAATCACCAATCTGCCAATCTGTCCGTCGGTCACAGTAAATTTTCACCGAATCTACAGCACCGATTAAGCTGAAATTTGGTACACATGTATTTCTGCGACCCAAACACGAGAGGATAAAATTAGAAAAATAGTTTTACAAACTAGAAATTGACCACGTCCCATATTCTACATTTTTTTCATGAAATTCGGAATATCGTTCTTTACTTATAGATTACAGGAAAACCTATATAAGAAGTCTATGATCCTAAAATAATCTTAACAGTACTATCCGCCAGTACTGTCTTCCAGTACTCTCCACCAGTACTCCCCGTCAGTACTGTCTTCCAGTACACTACGGATACGTACATACGGATTAAGAATGTAGAACCACTGGCATCTACTTTTCTAATTTAAAGTTACCTTTTTTAATTGTGCAGAGCTTCACAGTCTCAGTAGTTCTAACGTCACTAAATGAAGTCGTCCGGCGTCACGTAGACACACAAACTCTGCAGATCGCGACTCACAATAATCAAGTTCTGAGCGCACAGGATTTGATTTGATGTCTTCAGACTACGACGAGTAATTTCCTGTGTCAATGTTTTGGTTATGGTTAAATTTGTTAAATGGAGTACAGTGACTGACGTAGGAACAAGTTGAGAACTTGCTAGTAAGCAAGCAAGTGAAGTTTAATAATTCATTAGGATAACGCTAGAGGGAATAATGAATTTATCGACGCCTGTAGCTGTGGTAAAGCATTTCGAGAGATTTAGTTGTACATTGAATATTGTAAGCCCTGAAATAAACTTAAAATTAAAACTGAAATTTCGCTTTGTAAATTATGTAGATACCAAAACATGCACTCATGTGGAGTTGAGCTTTCATGCAATACCTTTATAAAATACTTAAGTAGCAAAACCAACAATGCAAAAATCTACAAGGTGCGTCTCGTCCGTACAAACAGAAATATACAAGAGTAGAGTAAGTTCCCTAAATATGAAGCGACAGGTCACAATCTGCGATCATTACATCACGGCGGGCGCTACGATGCCTAAGCTGGGCACTCCACCAGCGTATGCTGCACTTTATCCAGCGGACAGTCTTCATTCCTCCTCCTGTCCCTTCCCACCACATATACTTATCTGGTTCTCATAGATCGAAAATCCCTTGTTCTGAGAGTATCTGCGTCATCTGGAAGGTGAGGGCGTTATGCCGCTTTTCCAACCACTCCTCCATGTCGGGTCTTGCCACAACTATCTCAGCATGATCTATACTGGGTTGCACAAATCGTTCCTTTCATTCCACCACCAGGATCCGCCGAAGCTCCGAGGCGCCGGCTCACCCCAACATAGCGCCTTCCGTGCCATTAATTTAGCGACAGCTCTCTCTTCCAGATCCCAGAGCAGTGATCAAGTAAAGAGGCATCCCACCTCGTAGGAGAACATATGGTATCCTATCCTCATATAACTCTTAGGTCCATCGATCTCTGGGGTGCTAGGTCAGGAAACCTCCACGTGCGCTCGGTGGCTGCTGGTCCCTCTTGATACGTCCGGGGGGAAGAGCAGTTGTCGGGCCGGTGCACCCTGGGCACCGGGCAATAACTTCTCCACTTTTTGGAGGACCTTGTTGTCCGGTGGCTAATATTCTGACAGGGACGGGCCCAATTTTGGGCTGTAGGTAGGCCGTAGGGTGCTTCTCCGTTTCCGGGGGAGCATGAGCGGGCTAACGGCGGGCTCGGTGTGCACTCACCCTGCCCCGAGCAGGTAGTGGGAGGACTCTCCTTCCCTGCCACCGTCGATATCGTAACCTCGGTTGGAGTGTCGTGGTCACGTCTCGCGGCTCCGACCGGGACCGAGGATCTTGGCTTAACCGCCCGGATCGCGAGGAAGAAGGCCTCTATAAAAATTCCCCGAACCCAAGCTTTGCGTGCGGCGAGGGGTGCATGGCTGATGGGAAGTTCAGTCGCGAGCACGCCATCCCCAGGACCAGCGGCACCTGAACAAGGGATACGCTTGCCCGGGTACAGGGGGCACTGCCCGGGTCGACCGATTATTTCCCCCATACTCGTGGGACTTACTATGATAAAAACCTCAAAACAAAACAAAACAAAGAAGGTGGAGAAAGAGAAGATGGGAGAGACTGTGGGTTCGCTGTCGGAGTCCGACAGCGTCCAGATGGATATGGGGTCGGATGCCGGCTCCGTGTCCGGTTCGGGTGTCAGGACCCGTAGTGCGCGTAACTTGCGCGCCAATGCGCGTGCGCTCGCGGCGCTGTCGCGTCCAGGCACGCCGTTGCCGTTGGGTGGGGTGAGTGACTCCGAGGAATCCTTGGACCCTCGGAGTTCGCACGCCTCACTCAACATGTGGTTGGGTGTTGAGGGCCGCAAACGGACCCTCCCAAAGGCGTCTACGGGGTCGTCCCCTGATGTCAAAAAGTCGGCCCGAAAAGAGTCGGACGTCGAGAGGCTGGAAAGGGAGAACGCGGCCTTGCGCTCCCAGCTCGCCAGCCTCTCAGCACAGATAGAGAAACTGACGACGGAGGTGGGTTGCCTTCGTCGTCAGAGGGACGCGAATACGGGCTCCAGTAGAGGTGTCACTCCGGCGTTTTTGCCGCCTGATGCAGAGGCCGAGTTTCGGCGATCCATTGTCCTTGAAGTCGGGGGGATGATGGACGCCAAACTGGCGGCCCTAGCAGAGCGGCTCCCATCGGAGAAGCGCCTGCGCCCGCCATTGGCAGCGGATACACGAAGGCAGCAGTCGACGCCGCAGACAGCCACGTATGCGGCCGCTGCTAAGGGAACAACGGGCGCGGTGACGGCTGCAGCCTCAGCCAAGACACAAATGCGCGCACCAACGACTCAACCGCAACAAAAAGGGAAGAGCGGGGGTCGCGGTGCGGCGAAGGGTGCCGGTAAGGGAGACCGACAGGCGACAGCTGCCGGAGCTGCGGCGATCAACACATCCGCGCCAATCCAGGTAGCAGCCACCGAGCCCGAGTCCTCACAGTCCGCAATGGAGACCACTGAGGGGTGGTCCATTGTGGGCAGGAAGAAGAGACAGCCCCGGCCTTCTCAGGCCCAGCAGCAATCTGCAGCTGAGCAGCCAGCACAGTCTTCCCCCCAGAGCGGGGGAAGGCGACGTGGCAAACGGGGCGGAAAGAAAGGAAGAAAGGGGAAGGTCAACCTCCCCAAAGTTCCCGCATCAGCCGCCATAACGGTCACGGTGCCCGAGGGCTCACCCGACACAAGGTTGGGTGAAATCATGACCGCGGCTCGGCGAAGTATTAGGCTCGCCGACCACGGTATCGGTCCGGATACCGTGACCATCAAGAGGTCAGTCAGCGGCGGAATGGTGCTTTCCGTCGCTGGCGAGGATGGCGGCGCGAAGGCCGAAAGCCTGGCTCGCAAAATGCGGGAGGTGCTCACCCCCATATTTGACGTGCATATTGCACGTCCAATTAAAATGGCGGAGTTGAGGGTATTGGACCTGGACGACGCCGTCACCAAAGTGGAGATCGCAGATGCCATAGTGGCGGCGACGGCGTGTTTACCCGAGGATGTCAGGGTGGGCGAAATTCGTCGCTCACCGATGTCTTTGGGTACGGTCTGGGTCCGGATCCCACTGGAGGCGGCCAAGAAGCTGGCGTCTACCTGCCGTCTTTGCTTCGGTTGGACGTCGGCCAGGGTCGAGGTGTTGGCGGCACGGCCATTACAGTGCTTCCGATGCCTCGAACTTGGGCATGTGCGCCTCCGGTGCACCACACACGGGGGGGTTGACCGGAGCGACCGGTGCTTCGGATGTGGCGGCCAGGGCCACAAAATTCGGGAATGCCAGGCGCAGACAAAAAACTGCCCTCTATGTGCGGACTTTGGCCTTCCGGCCGAGCACAGATTGGGCTGCAAATCTTGTGCAGCCCAGAAGAGCAGGAGGGGAAAACCAAGCCCCCCTGCCTCGGCCGAGGGGCTGAAGAAGTCTGCGCCGGCGGCACCGGTCGAACGCTCCGGCTCACTGGAGGCGATGGAGGCCAATTAAGGGTCCTCCAGGGCAACCTAAACCACTGCCGCAACGCACAGAATCTGTTGCTGCAGACTGTTGCGGAGTGGTCGGTTGCCTTGGCGATTGTGGCGGAGCCCTACGGCGTCCAGGAACACCCTCGCTGGTTCGGGGGCGCCGGGGACTCCGTCGCTATATATTGGTCTGGAGCCGAAGGTGAGCCGCCCTGCTCCCTGTTAGACAGGGGGCAGGGCTTTGTAGTAGTAGAGTGGGGACCTCTGGCAGTAGTGGGCTGCTATGTCTCCCCCAACGTGTCTCTCGCCGACTTCGAGGGATACCTGGACGGGGTGGCACGCAGCATTCGCTGTAAGTGCTCGCCCCGTCCAGTGCTCGTCCTGGGGGACTTCAACGCTCACTCTAAAGCTTGGGGCAACCGTCGGGACGGGCCGAGGGGGAGGATAGTGGAAGCCTGGGCGGCGTCACTTGACCTCCGATTGCTGAATCGGGGGTCCGTTAGCACCTGCGTTCGGTGGCAGGGGGAGTCAGTCGTGGACCTGACATGGGCGGCTCCTTCTGTGGCCCGCATGGTGTCGGGTTGGCGAGTAGCGGAGGAAGTGGTCACACTTTCGGACCACCGCCACATAATGTTCGACGTGGCCCTCCGCACGCCTTGCCCGAGCCGTTCTAGTCCCAGCCCGCGGCCGCGGCGTTGGGCCCTCACACAGCTGGATCGAGAGATGCTCATCGCAGCTGCCAACGTCGCAGCCTGGCCGGAGGTCGATCAAGGGATCTTGCCCGATCCGGAGGAGGAAGCGTCCTGGTTCCGGGAGACGATGACGTCAATATGCGACGCATCCATGCCCCGGGCCAGGCGCTCCCGGCGTACGGCAGTGTACTGGTGGTCGGATGAGATCGCGCAGTTGCGCGCGGTCTGCCTGGCATCCCGCCGCCGGTACCAACGAAGCCGACGCCGGCACAGCGCTACAGCCGGAGAGACTGACGAGGCCTATAGGGCCTACCGGGCGGCCACACTGGCGTTTCAGACTGCCATCGGTGAGGCGAAGGCTCGGTCCTGGAGCGAGCTCCTAGAGGGACTAGACATGGATCCGTGGGGGAGACCCTACCGTATGGTAGTGGGCAAGTTGCGCCCGTATGTCCCCCCGGTGACCATGGCCCCGGATTTGCTGGAGAGAGTACTTTCAACGCTCTTTCCGGCGGTTCGGGACCATCCTGGTCCCTCTTCACCCCCAAATGTCTCGGACTGGGCCGAGGATTTGGGGGTTTCGGATGGGGAGCTGGGCCGAGCCATTGGCCGCCTGAAGAGTCGCAACACCGCACCGGGTCCGGACGGAATTCCGGGCCGTGCGTGGGTGTATGCGCTACAGTCTCTTGGGGACCGCTTGAGGCGGCTGTTCACCAGTTGCCTCCGTAGTGGCGTGTTCCCGTCCGGCTGGAAGGAAGCCGGATTGGTTCTCTTGAAGAAGGAAGGAAGGGCTGCAGAGTCTCCCTCTGCATACCGTCCCATTTGCCTGCTCGACGAGGCTTCGAAGCTATTCGAAAGAATAGTTACCCGAAGACTCATTGAGCACCTGTCGCGTGTTGGCCCCGACCTGGCCGAAAGTCAGTATGGCTTCCGGCAGCGGCGGTCCACCATCGACGCGATTCTTCGCGTCCGCTCGCTGTCGGAACAGGCAGTGTCCCGGCGGGGTGGGGTGGCGTTGGCGGTCAGTCTAGACATCGTCAACGCCTTCAATTCCATCCCGTGGGGCGCTATTAGGGCGGCACTAGTCTATCATCGGTGTCCGCCCTACCTGCAGGGCATCATTGGGGCCTATCTGCGCGATAGGCACATTCGCTACGTGGGCAGGGACGGTAGCGTAAAGCGGAGGGAGATTACGTGCGGGGTTCCGCAGGGGTCAGTTCTCGGCCCTCTCTTATGGAACCTCGCCTACGATGCGGTCCTGCGTGTCGTTCTCCCTGCTGGCGTCAGCTTAGTCTGTTACGCTGATGACACTCTGGTGTTGACCAGCGGGGAGTCCTTCGAGGGAACCATCCGGCTTGCGGAGCAAGCGGTGGCAATTGTCGTGGCCAAAATCCACGCCCTGGGTCTGCGGATAGCGCCTCAGAAAACTGAGGCGCTATGGTTCCACAAACTGCCGAGAAGCAGAGAACCACCCAGTTCGTGGATACGCGTTGGTGACGCGCAAATCGGGGTGGGCCGGTACATGAAATACCTGGGGCTCACCCTGGATAGTCGTTGGGGCTTCGAAGAGCACTTCCAGCGCCTCGTCTCCCGAGTCGAGAGGGTAGTGGGTGCTCTACACCGGCTGCTGCCCAATCTCGGGGGACCATGTGAGGAAGTTCGCCGTCTCTACGGAGGAGTCGTGCGGTCCGTGGTCCTATACGGGGCGCCTGTATGGTCAGCTCGACTATCAGGCGCCCAGCGCTGCAGAACCAAAATTCACGGTCTGCAGCGCAGAGTGGCTATCCGGATCGCACGAGGATACCGAACGGTGTCCTACGAGGCGGCAACTCTCCTGGCGCGTTTTCCGCCTTTTGACATCCTGGCGGAGATGGATGCGTGGGTCTACGATCAGACACGCTCCCTCCGCCAGAGCGGCGAAGGCGCGCCTCCAGGGGCGTTGGACAAGCTGCGGCGGCTAGCTCGGAGGCGCGCACTTGTAAAGTGGCGTCATCGCCTGCGGATGCAGTTTGCAACCAAGCGCGTCGTCGAGGCCGTCCTGCCGCTCTTTGGAGCCTGGCTCAAAAGGAGCGAGCGCGTCACCTACCGCCTGACGCAGGTGCTCACCGGGCACGGTTGTTTCGGTGCGTACCTGCACAGGATAGGACGTGAGGCCACGGCACAATGCCACCATTGTGATAGCGACCAGGACACCGCACAGCACACGGATCCTGGTCGATCGGATCGGGCAAGATCTCTCTCTGCCAGCAGTAGTGTCGGCTATGTTGGCAGAGCACGAAAACTGGAATGCAGTGGTCTCCTTCTGTGAGAGCGTCATGCTCCAGAAGGAGACCGCAGAGCGGGATCGGGAGAGGGCCGATCCCGCTCGAAGAAGAAGGAGACGGCGCCGGGGTAACAACCGCCCTGGCGCCTAATTCCGATACGCCTGAAAACCCCTGCCATTGCTATAAGGTGGGGGACCTCTGGGTTCGCGGGTGCGTAGATTGGGGAATCTGCGTGCCCACACCAAGCGACCCAAGAGAAGACGGTAGCACGCATGTGGTCACGCGCTGCCGTGGGACGCTTTGGGGGATCCTTTACAATCCCCCTGGGGGGGTGACCGCTTTACAGTCACCCTCTCCGAGATGTGCCAATAGGCGTGGCACCAGTGGGTGGCTCTAGTGTGATCATACGAGGACCTGGAGCCTCCCTTAGGTGCCGAAGATGACCGCTCCAGTGGTTTTAGCCGGTAGGAGTCCGGCATACCCCTTCGTCCTTCCCCGGGGCGACGGAAGTTCATGATGAATTTCCACTGGGCACCAATAAAAAAAAATAAAAAAAAAAAAAAAGGTCCATCGATCTCTGTGGCCTTCGCAGTATAGCGTCGCTGCGGCCCTTCAATGTGTCCGCCCAACGGAGACCCGTAAAGGACCATGGACAGCACGATCCCTATGTAGAAACTCCAGATCGAGGTGTTGCACTACTAATTTAATTACTAGGCTGCAGCCACGCAAGTTTAGCTGCGGCACCTGCTACTTTACATTATCCGTCACTCACACAAGCACAAAAATAATGTTATAGTTAGTCACCGTCACATCACAAATAATCATTATTAATTATTAACCGGGAGCAGGGTCCATAAGATAATAACACAACATTAACGCCAACGGTGTCATATCGATCACCGTTCGGTTTCGCATTGCGTGTGCCAAGTATCCTTTAAGGTGGTATTTTTCTAAGTGCTGCCCGTCCTCTTTGCCGTTAGTCTACTTTTACGACACCCACAGGAAGAGACAACGTAACTATTAACGTTTTAAAACCAGTAGCAGTAATATTAAAGTTTTACAGGAAATAGTCATAAATCATCATACCCAACCCCAACGGCCATCAGTTTTACGAGCAATGTGCCCCGCCCATTACCACTTCAGTTTACTAATCCTTTCAGCTATGTCGGCAACTTTAGTTCTACGGATCTCCTCATTTCTGATTCGATCTCGTAGAGAAATGCCAAGCATGGCTCTCTCCATAGCGCGCTGAGTGACCTTGAGCTTTCTTATGAGGCGCATAATGAGTGACCACGTCTCTGTTCCATATGTCATCACTGATAAGACACACTAGTTAAAGACTTTCGTCTTGAGGAAATAGTAATAGTAATTGGTACCCCAATAAATTTAACCTCTTGATGAATTGCGTGAGAATAAGCAGCTGTCGCCACTAACAAAGAAAACTGTTTGTAGGACGTAGCGTACAAAGTTTCCCTGTAGTGTCTAGATTAAGAATATAGCCGCACTCCATCTCATCCCGTGGATGTCATAAAAGGCGACTAAGGGAAAGAAAGAACCAGAGAATGCAGCAGAGAGAGGCAGCAGCGTCCAATATGAGGAATAGCAACCATACTGCGCTCACCAACCGGCCTGCCAAGCGTGGTGAATACTGGCAAATTCCCCCGAAAATTATGACACAATTGAGGAAATTTATGGGGGAGGCCTTTGTTCAGCAGTGGACGTCCTTTGGCTGTTATGATGATATGATGTGCACAGTGGTAAAAAGTTGTGTATTTTTGCCGAATAAACGAGAATAAGTCCCGTATTCACTGCGCGACAAATAATCGTAAGTCAAAGTTTTTTATCTTCAATAAATACAAATAAATAAAATTGGAGTGTCTGTTTGTAATGTCAAAATAGCAGCTTTTTACTAAATGCATATGAAAGTATATACGGTACCTATACAAAAAAACAATTTTACATTTTTTGTCTGTCTGTCTGTCTATTCCGTGTAATTTCCGAAACGGCTGGAGCGATTTTGACGGGACTTTCACTGGCAGATATCTGATCGAGCCGGCAAGAAACTACCTGGATACTCTTTTAAAATAATTGAGATTACAATGCTGATTGATACAAAAATTATTGTAAAACATAATAGTGAAAAATGTAGGTTGATGTCTAAAGATAGAACATACCACAATAATGTAATAATAATTTATTAGCCGTGGCAGTTAATGACTGACCATGTAAGTTTTTTAACTGATATGGTCACTGACACTATTATTAAAACTGGAAACGGGATAATTACCATGTTTTATATTTGATATGAGTTCCCGATATTTCAGCGCTGTTATGTGCAAGAAAGTGTCTCAAATGCTGCGTTCGCCGAAGGACAAATTTCCCCTCGAAAAGCCCGGAAAGGTTGACTGTAGTTGTGGCAAGTCGTATATCGGTCAGACGAAACGCACTGTAGCTTATAGAATCTCAGAATAAATCAGAGCGGTCAAAAACAACAACATCCAAAAATCAGCCATAGCTGTACACCTGTTGGATTCGGGATCGAACCACTAGATTGAGTTACATAACCCTCAAGTAATCTCGACAGAACGCCACTATATACCCAGACTGGTAAGAGAAGCCATTGAGATTACCAAATATAATAACTTTAACCGGGAGGACGGGTTTCAACTGTCGAAGGCCTGGAATCCAGTGATTCGATTGTGTAAATACCGATAAAGTGCCGTAAAAAGTTCGCGAGCGGACACAGTGAGTTTCGTGTGTCGGGAACAAAGTCGAGTTGTGAGTGACTTAAGTGATAGTGGTAGCGGCACCCAGCGCACAAAACGTTTAAGGACCTCTTCCTGAAGATCGTTTTGTCTGCTTGTAAACATCCACCCGCAAAAACTTTAGTTTATCCGTGAATATGGCGCTTGCAACAGCGCCGAAATATCGGGAACTCATATCAAATATAAAACATGGTAAATATCCCGTTTCCAGTTCTAATAATAATGAGTGACCAGTCCCAACCGACGGCACCCGTTCACGAGCATAATACATGCATCAGCATCGCTTAGCTCAACCATATTGAAGGGAATCGAACGACCATATATATACCAATACACAACGCCACCGTGAGCAAGATGTTTTAGTGAGCATGACAGAATATTTTTCCACAGGTTGCTGCAGATTGGCTGCGATGCAATGTCAGTTGGACAAACAAAGCCCTGCATAGGACGGAAAAAATAGTATGGGCGCTGAGGTCGTCTTGAAAAATATTTTCATAAGTCGCAGCGTTGTGGGTGGATTTACGTAATACTGTTTCGTTTTTTTATCGCAACGATAACAACCGAACGCTGGCTTTGGTTCTGTAATCCATTACAATTACTACTACTACGACTCTAAACCAGAGGGACGGGCAGCAGCGTCCTTCCTGTGGAACAGCAGCGATACTTCGCTCACCAACTCGCCTGCTAATCGTGGTGAGTACTGGCGAATTCCCCCCAAATGTCGACACATGGCACCTTACTTCGTTGTGGAATTCTATGGGGGTAGGCCTTAGTTCAGCAGTGGACGTTCTTTGACTAATATGCTAAGGTTGAGTAAATATTTTTAACTAAAATTATAATATGTTCAACCCCTCCGGGGCAGAAGTTATCTCAAATCTCTTTTTTTTTTTTCACATATACATGTATAACTATAGATTATACTAATCTGCTGTACAGTTAACGTAATCCTGGAGGGCAGTTTAAAGCAGTTTCTACACTTATTCCTCCATTTTATACCAAAAAAAAAAAAGTATGTATATAAAGATGTATTTAGACGCTTACAGAGGTAGTAGGGTTACAGGGCAGACTGTGGTGATACTGCGTACTCAAATACTCCAGAGAGTCGATCAGGGCTTCGTCTGCGGCTTACCTTTATTGAACTCCACGAATGCCCGCAGAACCTTCAACTGTAGCTTGTTGCATTAGTTGGCCGATCAGAAGGCGGCTGCCAGAGCTATATGCTCGGGGGCGGAAGTATCTAATTGCGGAATTATGGGGACACCCACTCCTAGTCTCCGAGAAGTATCGCACATCTCGACACACCGAGCATCTCACGCCTGTGTTGCTCTCTGTCGCCTGTAGTGGTAGCCATTTAGGCGGCCCATCTTGTTACTGGTGAGTCACTAAATAGGCTGAAAGGCAAACGCTGTTATTCCAGTTTTTCCTTAAGTCTTCAATCAATTTAACACCCATTGTAATAGACCTTATAATGGTAGTTTCCATCTCATGCCATAGTTTTACACCTCCGGGGACAATCCGATACTGCACTTTTATAGTGCAGCCATTGAGAGTCCCCGGTTAGTGTGCCATTACATTTTAGATTCTGATTCTGATTAGATCTGCGTGTTGGACCCATGTCCCCGCGTAAGCAATCAAAACACCGGGTTCCCTCTTACAGGGAATACATACCCGTGAATAGCGAGATAATAATTCTGATAATATACAACTTAATGAATATGCTTTTAACACACAAGCACATAAATCGTCGCCCTCTCAGAAAACAAAACATTGCTACAGCCCTTGTTATTACATTTTATAAACAAAAAACACTGTGGATGATTTAAAATAAAGATAACCTTTTATATATACAGAAAGGTCCATAAACAAATAGACAATCCTTTCCATATACAGGCTGGTAATGATCGAAGCTAAGCGGCAGTAAAAACAGTCAGTTTGACGCTTCCCCCGCCGCCGCCCAGTGAGCTGTAAAACACACAAACTGAACACGCCTAGTTAGTGAAAGGGGAAGCGCGTGAAATAATGTTGGAAAGGGTTCTCGATACGGCAAAGTTTTGTGTGGTTCCCGGTAAAAAGACCACCCTCTCTAGCTGTGAGTGTCATAAAAGGCAACTAAGGGTTAATATTAAGAGGATGGGCAGCATCATCTTCCCGTGTGATAATAACAACATACTGCGATCATGAATCCGCCTGCCAAGAGCGGTGAATATGGCAATATTGCCTATGACCGATCATTGTAGTGAATATGGGAGGTCCAGTTCTGCACTGGACGCTTACGGGCTGATATGTGTCAAAAAATAGTTATTTTAATTTCTGTATGTTTATCATCCGTGTGGTGTCCGGATTAAGAATATAGCACCACTCCATCTCCTCCCGTGGATGACGTAAACGCCGACTAAGGGACTATAAACCGGACGAATGAGCAGTTGCGTCACCTCTTTGGAACAGCAGCTATTCTACGCTCACCAACACCTCTGCCATGAATGGTGAGTACTGGCAAAATTCCCTTCAAACTGCCGACCACATTTGTGGAATCTATGGGAGACAATCTATACAAATAAATAAAATTGAAGTGTCTGTTTGTAATGTCAAAATAACAGTGAAACGTTTTTACTAAATGCATATGAAAGTATGTACGTTACATATAACAAAAAAACTAAATTTTTTTTGTCTGTCTGTCTGTCCGTCTGTCTGTCTGTTTGTTCCGGGTAATCTCCAAAACGACTGAACCGATTTTGACGGGACCTTCACTGGCAGATAGCTGATGTTATAAGGAATAACTTAGGCTACTTTTATTTTAGAAAAATAATTAGGGTTCCGCGTAAAAAAATAAAACCCTTGAAATCCAATACATTTATTCTATGTCAATAAGATAGTCAAGAATACCACCACCCCATCTCCTCCCGTGGGTGTCGTAAAGGTCGACTAAGGAATTAGCCGGAGGATGGGCAGCAGCGTCCTTCGAGTATATTAACAACTCAACTGCGATCGCCAACCCGTCTGCCAAGCGTGGCGATTATGGCAAAACCCCCCAATGAGGCCACAACAGACCCATATCGGTCGTTGTGGTGTATGATCCTTGGGGGAGGCCTGTGTCCAGCAGTGGACTTCATTCGGCCGAAATGATGAATAATAAACAATAACAAATGTACTTAATACTAAGCTACATTGATATCAGGGATAAAAACACTTTATTAGGCTAACAATGCACCTTTAAAAGTTTGTAAAATATTACACATAGACTTATTGCAACGTAAACTCGAAACATGTTTAGATGCAAACAAGGTAGCAAAATGCAAATTATTTAGACAAGTACTATTTAAGTAGTACTAGATAATTTTGCTTATTTAATAATAATTAGTCGGTAAGTTTACAAAAACTCATTAGCTGCTTGCATGGTAGATAGCGCAATTAGCAGAGAGTACCTACTTTATCTACGCGGTGGCAAGTGTTTGTTATCGGCCACCACCCGACCAGTCAATGATCATCGGACGGAGCCCACCACAGTCAGTTAGTAGTGTTTTACAGTAGCGTCGAAATAATCCCCTAGTCGCCTTTTGTTATATCTACAAAGAAAGTTGGCGCTGGCCTATTCCACAGTGAATTCCGAAACCTGCAGACCTACATGTTCCCTTTATCAGAAAAATTCAGCCAAACTTGTTCACAGTATAATTTTATACAGGGATACATGCTTGTCTTTTCATCTAATATAAGGTCCCGTCAAACTGACGTGAATCCCACTAGAGCACGATTCTTATTTTCTGATTGTGCCGGTTACCCTGTATTCTTACCTCAGTTGATGAAGTATATTATAGTGAATACTGAAACCCCACTCAATATTTTAACCTCGCTCGCAGCCGTTTCAAACAGCTATTTGAGATAACTGCGAGTTAATGATAAGAACGAAAAACAAAAAAAACATTCAATTCAGCCTATCGTCATCCACTGCTAGACATAGGCCTCTTCAAAGTTGTGCTATAACCCCATTCATCCACTTTCTCCATCCTATCTACCCATGCTAGTCAGGTCGTGATCTTTTTGCCTCTATTTGACTCGGTACGTCCAACACTATGTTTGCCGATCCGCGGTCTCCACACAAAGGCACGTCTGCTCCAGCAACCACCCGTCCTTTGACAGACATGGCCAGCCCTCTGTCACTTTAGCTTGCTAAAACTACACATAAACCAAACTCTCCCGTGTCTCGCGCGGGATTCACCTCAGTTTGACCAATCCCTTATACCTAAGTCGCATTTAACGATATGTGGAAAGAAAAGGGTTCTTTATCCACCGCTAAGACCATATAAAATAATCTATTTATTACGGGACCCCAAAAAGTTCTGCCTTTACCCTACCTCAGTTTATTTGCTTTTATAATTGAAGAACGCTCCAGTCCGGAAAATTGTGTTCTCCGTTTGCTAAACGAACGTATTAAATATTTCTTTTATATTGCTGAAATATACCTAGAAACTGTATGAACCGACGGGTATTGGTATTCATACTTCAAGGGTATTTATAAGAAGGCCATATATTATCTATACAAATAAATAAAATTGAAGTGTCTGTTTGTAATGTCAAAATAACAGCTTTTTACTTAATGCATATGAAAGTATATACGGAACATATAACAAAAAAACAATTTTTAAACTTTTTGTCTGTCTGTCTGTCTGTTTGTTCCGGGTAATCTCCGAAACGGCTGGACCGATTTTGACGGGACTTTCACTGGCAGATAGCTGATGTTGTAAGGAATAACTTAGGCTACTTTTATTTTAGAAAAATAATTAGGGTTCCGCGCAAAAAAAATAAAACCCTTGAAATCCAATATGTGTATTCTATGTCAAGTGTCTATGTCGAAGTACTCTAAATATCTTTTTAAATTACACGCGCGTGAAACCGCGGGTCCCAGCTAGTTGTTAAAAAGACTCCAGCTTGTTTAGCTACTCCGGTAAGTGCAAGGCACGGCTGTTAGGCTGCATTTTAGAAAGAAGGAAAGATAATAAATAAGCTATTAATTTTTGCATCACATCGACGCAAAACAAACAATAAAAAAACAAGGAAAGTTCGACATAAGGATAATTAATGCGTACATTACATTACATTTTCTGCTGTTAAGTCTTCAATCGATGTTTTTTTTATCACATAGCAAGACGCCCTTGGTGCAACAGACATCATTAGGCCTATAACAGACGTTAGGAACAGTCGGAAGACTGCAATTTTTTTTAAACTAGTTCGATCATTGATATTTAATTGCCAGTAATTGTGTTGTGGAGGTCATATGGCAGTTTATCATCATCATTTTAGCCGGAAGAAGTCCACTGCTGAGCACATGCCTCTCCCAAAGATCGCCACAATGATTCCCTCAATCTTCACCAGGTCGTCAGCCCACCGTCTTGGGGTTGGCTCACCCCTTACACGGCCGCCACTCGGGAACTTTTCTGTCCCATCGGCCATTAGTCCCAACTAATGTGCCCACCAACTAGTTGCTACTTAAACTATTATTAATAATTCACACAAGTGAACATGTTCGATATCAGTAATAATTAATACTTTAAAAAAAATATCAACTCGCTATACATAAAGGGAGCTAAATGACCGATTGTAAGAATAAGAACGTTTATTTCGTATTTGGTTACGTAGCCTGCTAAACTAACACACGGGTTGTGATGTTTTGTTCTCGGGTTCGAATCCGCCCTTAATCTTACTTTTTGGACTATGTTTTGCATTAATTTTATTCTCTTGAAAAGCAATTTGTATATTAAACATTCTGTTTGGTCTGTAGTTGATATTTTATTAATTATTTAATATTGAAAAAAAGAAAGAAAGAAAGATTTGTTTTTTTTTTGGTCTCTTACACAATGATAATAACACTTATTATTAACAATAAAATAGTTAATGTAATGTTATTGTGTACCATGAGACGGGTGTAAACAATAAGTTACAGCGTCACGGGTTTAGGCAATTATAATACCTAATAAAAGTAGCAGCAGATGTTGCTAGCAGTTATTTCCTTTGGACTAAGTCATAAGTTTTCATTTGTAATTTGCATAAATTGTCATCATGAAACAGACTTAGTTTAATAAAGTACTTGTTTCCTGACTTCGGTACCAAGAGTTCTTTTGAATGACTTATTGTTCATTTTCGTAACTGATGTGTTCCCTAAGCCAAAAAGCGTGATAAATTATTTGTGTTGTTATCTTTAAATAATGGATAATTTACTATATTTATTGTGTTTCTGGGTTAATTAGTTTTTAATGATAACATTTATAATTTTTTAATATTTATTTCTTTCTTCTCAACAAGATGTTACTGTCGAATTAGATCACGCTATGGTTTCGTTGGCGAAAAGTGATGTTTAAGGGTTAGCTCAGATTAAATGTAGCATTTTTCCCAATTTCTTTGCGGTCGAGAACATGTGCAAATAGCTCCCCGCCTTTTAACCTTTGGGAAGGATATGTTCGCCAAATCGTGAATGTATGGAATGGCGAGATGTACGAGAAGCAAAGAGGTGTGTTTGATCAAATCAAAGTGGGCGTAAAGTATATAGTTTCTCGGGAGTTATGAAAGACCAGATTGGGTGAGGTCTACACTGTGTATCCAAAAATGGCGAGTGCTATTTCTATCGCCTTTTACTGCCCGCAGTGCGACATAGTTTGTGTTCCTGAGAACAGTTGATACCATTGAGTTTCTAAAATATCGCCTAGCCTACGGAGCGTTTCATCTGCTTGACGATGATAAACACTGGGACGATACTCCCGAGGAGGTCAGCGAGAGGCCCAGGCATCTGCAACATTTATTCGCCTTCATATTGGTTTTTTACGCGCCGACCCTAACTGTTCGACTTATTGCTGTCTAGTCAGTGCATGTTATAGTGAGTGATCTCAAACGCGTGTTTGTATCATGGGCGGCACTAGTGGCGTCGCCAAGTAGACCGTTCGCAATCAGCACGCTGTATGCTCGCTTGAAGCGCGTGGTCTACTTCCTTGAAGTATGCTGTCTGTGGTATGGGAGGATGGCAGTTTATTTTGATATTATTAAAGTACTAGCTGGGACCCCGGTTTCACCCGCGTTTAATTTAAAAGAAATTTAGAGTACTTCGACATAGACACTTGACATAGAATATATATGTTGGATTTCAAGGGTTTTATTGTTTTCGCGCGGAACCCTAATTATTTTTCTAAAATCAAAGTAGCCTAAGTTATTCCTTATAACGTCAGCTATCTGCCAGTGAAAGTCCCGTCAAAATCGGTCCAGCCGTTTCGGAGATTAACCGGAACAAACAGACAGACAGACAGACAGGCCGACAGACAGACAGACAGACAAAAAAATTAAAAATTATGTTTTTGTTATAGGTACCGTATATACTTTCATATGCATTTAGTAAAAAGATGTTATTTTGATATTACAAACAGACACTTCAATTTTATTTATTTGTATAGATTGTACAATACACGACTTAAACTCTAATTTAAATGACAAAATGAGCGGTGTGGTTATAGTGAGTGATTGGATTGTTAATACTGGGCGGAAAAGGGCAAGCTACATTTTATGAAAGTTATTGATGACGACAACCAGGGCCATGCGGGAAGCGTTTCCAAACAAAAGACAATAACGCACGGTCTGGCACTCGGCTGGCTAGGGGGACCTCTGGGTTCGCGGGTGCGTAGATTGGGGAATCTGCGTGCTCACACCAAGCGACCCAAGAGAAGACGGTAGCACGCATGTGGTCACGCGCCGCCGTGGGACGCTTTGGGGGATCCTTTACAATCCCCCCGAGGGGGTGACCGCTTTACAGTCACCCTCTCCGAGATGTACCTCTAGGCGCGGCACCAGTGGGCGGCTCTATTGTGATCATACGAGGACCTGGAGCCTCCCTTAGGTGCCGAAGATGATCGCCCCAGTGGTTTTAGCCGGTAGGAGTCCGGCATACCTTTTCGCCCTTCCCCAGGGTGAAGGAAGTTCATGAAGAATTTCCACTGGGCACCAATAATTTTTTTTTTTTAAAAACGGCTGGATGCAATATGTGTTAGGCCTATGGGTCGTGTCATTCGGAGATATATAATGATTCCTCTATACTTATAACACGTTCCTAATAAAAGCGCAGGTCATTATCATTATAACATGATGTAGATTTTCAAATTCCCCACGTGCGAAGCCGCGAGCAAAAGCTAGTATTTATATAAAACCAGTTCGAGAGTATTTAACACTAAATAAAATTAAAATGACACAAATCTCGAAGGAACCGGTACCTATTAAAAGAAGAATTGATCAAAGCGGTCCACAAATCTCGGAGTAATCGGTGAACATACGTAACAAAGAATCTCCCCCGAACCGTACACGCGTTGACACGTATTATTTTGTGCTTGCATATTTAAATCGCAAACTGGTGTTGAAAGTTAATATCTAACCGAAAAATAAATACTGTTGTGTAACTAAGACAATAAGCTACGTAGTGTACAAAATAGTTTATAAGTCTACTCAGTGGTTAAGAAGTGAACACAAGTTATATCAAAAGCGGTTGCAATAATACTGTTTAAACACCTGTGAAGCTCATGAGTCATTGTGCTAACGTACTCGCAGAGCGGCGCGACCGGCGACAACGACCGATCTTCATTCGTAATACATATCGTCGCTTCAAGGAGATACGATCGGCTCGCTCGGCTGCACTCGGCTGTCGCCCGGAGTAACGAACATACATAGACGACATCAACACTAATCGCTGCTCCTATGCATGGGCGTTAAAGTTAGTAACAACAAATAACTTCTTATCATTATGCCACTAAACCGAACACCTCCCACCTCACCGCACCACTCGACGTCATCGTTAACAGCCCCCGAATGTAAACAACAAGCATCTATAAATTTAACGAACACCTTAAATGAGTCATTGTTGCAACACTGCGAGTCGGCTCCTGATCTTCATTCGCTAACGGCCAACATTACGGAGCGTAAAAAAAGGAAGCTGACTGATGATGATTGCAGTGTTTCTGTAATGATTAAGGAACTGTTCACAAATTTTTCTAAAGAACAGGAAAGGCGCTTTCAGGATTTACAAACCACAATTAGTAAACTAAACGAACAAAATGTTGAATTACGAAAAAGCGTTAACTTAATGTCCGAAAAATATGATGAGTTTCTACTTCGCATTTCTTGTCTCGAGTCAGAAAAACAAGAAGATAAAAAGACAATCCGTCAGCTTGAAGAAAAACTCGAACTATTAGAGCGCAAATCTCGTGTTTCTGGAATCGAAATACGTAATATTCCTAAAACGAGCGGAGAAACAAAAGACAACTTATGCGACGTAATGGTGAACCTAGGGAGAACCATAAATGTTGAAATCGACCGATCTTGCATCAGGGACACTTACAGACTTAATGCTAAAGATGGATCAAATCCTGTGATTATAGATTTTACTTCAGTATTAACTAAAGAAAAAATTATTAAGGGGGTTAAGAGTTTTAATAAAACCAGAATTAAAGGTGAAAAGTTAAATACAACTCATTTGAACCCACAGCATCAATTTAAGCCTTTGTACGTGTCTGAAACCTTAACACATAAAACGCACAGAATGTATTACCTGGCCCGTTCATTCAAGAAGAATTATGGATATGCATTCTGCTGGACTTCAAATGGGATAGTATATCTCAAGAAAAATGTAGACTCATCCCAGATTCGCATTGCCACTGATCTGGATCTGGACAAGCTAAGAAATTCAGAATGACTATGTTTAGATAAAACTAACCATTTAATGGGAAAACCTCTAATGCACGCTTTTTGTTATTTAACTAGCTCAGATTTCTATGTCGTTTTCTTGAATGATAAAATAGTCCATTTAAAACATACATATTATTTACTCATATACTCACATACTTATTTATTTACTATTTATAATAAGATTAACTCACATATCAAATCAAACGCCACACACATACCTAATTTATCAATGAAACATACATTACAAAACTATATTAACATCACATACACAAACCTACTAAGCACAAGCATACTACGGCACAAAACCCATGTTCTCGTTCATACTCTTTTTTTGATATACCTGAAATACGAATATTTCGATTATTTAATAAATAACAACTTTATATTTCTGCAGCTGTCGTCTATTTTAGTTTTTTGGCGTTTGTACAACTCAGTACTTATTGCGTTACTCAATAGTTATTCGATGGTTACCATTTACTTAGTTCCTTATCTTTCACATAATAATATGATACCAATTTTTACTAAATGTATATTTGACAATCATATTTCACCTAACAAACATTCGGTAACTTAGATGAATTAATAGAGAACATTGATAAGGTAACTGTATCTGAATCATTGCATGCCGAAGTTGAAGAGTGCCATAGAATTATCTTACCGACTTCTGAGAGCCTTATAGTTCTTACCCAAAACATCCGCAGTATAAATTGCAATATGACAGGATTCGAAATATTATTACGAAGGCTTAAGCTTGAGTGTGACGTACTTGTTCTTACAGAATGCTGGCTGTCGTGCACAAATAGAATACCTAATTTAATAGGATACAGATCGAGTGCGACTAAAAGAAATATCAAACAAAATGATGGGGTAGTCATTTATTATAAAGAACACCTGCGTTTTACCCTTGAGGAACCAAATTTTAACGAGGGAAACTGTTTGATTGCAACACTCAAAAATCAAATAGCAATTATTGCGATATATCGATCTCCATCTTTTTCCAACATAGACTCATTTCTTCGATCTTTAAATGATATCTTAACAAGCTACTCTCATTTTAATAACATAATAATCGTAGGGGATATAAACATTGCGATAAACTTCAATAAAATTGATCTACACGGTGAACGTTACCTTAATTTGGCTGCTAGTCATGGCATTTTGCCGGCACATACATTAATTACACGGCGAGAAAGTGAAACATGTATTGATCATATTCTCCTTAAAACTAATAGTCCGTCCATTACTATTGTTCCCGAGGCAACTTTGACTGATCATTACCCTGTCTTATTATGTATGAACTTTAATAAAATCTACCAATTCTCGAAAACAACAATTAGGAAAGTTAACAAAAATAGCCTTAAACAAGACATCGCAAAAATTGATCTCGCTCCAGTTTATGAATCGCAAAATCCAAATTTTTCGCTTACTTATATTACCCATTGCCTACAAAATGTAATTGAAAAAAACACCAACGTTATTACCTTATCGAGACGAAACAAGATCATAAAACCGTGGATAACACAAGGATTGCTGCGTTGCATGAGACACAGGGACAAATTACATAAAAAATCTAAGCTTTCCCCGGATAATGTAACATTAAAGTTAACTTATACGCGATATAGAAACTTTTGTAACACCATACTCAAAAGAGTAAAAAGAGCCTATGAAAAAAATCTAATACAAACAGCACAAAACGATAACAAGAAGCTGTGGAAAGTAATAAAAGATATCACTAACACTAATAAGATTTTAAATAGTCCAAATGAGCTTCTTTCTCTATCAGTTTCTCCCCAACAATCCCTTAACAACGTTAATAGTTTCTTTGTGAATGTAGGCAGATCATTGGCAGATAAAATCAAACAAAAAAACTCAAATCCAGCCAGCGATACTGGGAGTAACTCTCGTTGCCCTTCTGAGCTTAACTCTTTTGTTCTACACGATACGGATGAAGATGAAGTCGATCGTATTATTACTAATTTAAAAACAGATAGTGCAACTGGTTTTGATGGTATTAGTAGCAAATTCTTAAAAGAATATAAAGAAGTTCTGATTCCCCCACTTACTTACATCTTTAACACCTGTCTTCACAGCGGAATATTCCCTGTAAACTTGAAGAAGTCTGAAGTTTGCCCGATATATAAGAGCGATGACAGAAATCGTATCACTAATTATAGGCCTATATCTATACTTCCTTCGATATCAAAGATTTTGGAGCGAATAATCAACTCAAGACTCACAAGGTATCTTGAAAATAGAAATTTACTTTCAGCAAATCAGTACGGATTCCGAAATGGAAAATCTACTGAACAAGCTGTAAATAGACTTGTCAGTTATCTCAGTGACAACTTAGACAAAAAAAGAAGATGCCTTACTATCTTCCTAGATCTAGCTAAGGCTTTTGATACGATATCTGTCACCGTACTCTTGGCTAAGCTGGAAAGACTGGGAATTAGAGGTACGCAATTAAAACTTTTTGAAAGTTACCTTACTGATCGACGACAATGCGTACGGGTAGGCAGCTTTACCAGCTCTGACCTCCAAATTTCTCATGGGGTCCCACAGGGCAGCATATTGGGACCAACCTTATTTCTCGTATATATCAACGACCTCACAAATATCAAACTTCACCAGGGCGAGATCATTTCTTTTGCAGATGACACTGCCCTACTTTTTTCCGCCGATACCTGGAATGAGGTCTTTGATGTTGCCCAGTGTGGATTCAGTACCGTCAGAGACTGGCTTAGTAAGAATATTTTAACATTAAATATTAATAAAACTAAGTATATATGTTTTGGTATTCGTCCGGACATGGAACTTAATAACACCAATTGCATCATACCACATGAATGTACTTCTTATAATACTTGCACATGCACTAAATTAGAACAGGTGAATTCTATTAAATACCTAGGCGTTACCATTGACGGAAGTCTTAATTTTAAAGACCACATAAAAATATTAAGCGGACGCGTCCGAAAACTAATCTACATCTTTAAAAACCTAAGACATGTCGCTGATCCTCTCCTACTGAAACGAATATATTTTGCCCTCTGTCAGTCTCTTATAACATACTGTATATCCGCATGGGGAGGAGCCCCAAAAACCACGTTGAAGCCGATTGAGGTGGCGCAACGTGCAATCCTAAAGGTTAGCACATTCAAATCAATACTTTTCCCTACCACGCTACTCTACCAATCCTGCGCAGTGCTAACCGTGAGACAACTATTCCTTCTGAAAATAACTATGTTACAACACACAAATCTTCATTATGATCCCCAGATCTTAAATAAACGAATAAACCATGCGGTTTGCACGCGAATAAATTCTTACAAAACTAAATTTATAACCAAATTTTTTAACTTTCTTGGACCATACATCTACAATAAACTAAATAAAAATCTAAATATATACTCACTAAATGGAGAGAGTTGTAAAAGAAGGGTATCTGAATACTTGCAGTGTCTCACCTATGATGAGACTGAGGAACTACTAAACATACCAAGATAGGCAGAACCTACTAAGTCTATGGTACCAAATCCAATATTGGACTGGATATTCATTACCAACTCAGTATTTATTTTCACACACATTACTCACTATAGTACATGAACACACCACACTACACATCTACTCATCCTCTCACAGTCACTCCTGCACACTATCATGCCACACAAAGAGAGGAACACTTACACACTTAGCATACTCACAGTCAAACTCAAACAATTACTCCAATGTCCAATTACTATGATATATAGGATATATAGGATATAACTAACTGAATAAATCTGTTTAGAAATCATATAAACCTTTATAACAGTACCAATACCATGTACCTAGAAATAAAATCTATAATGCTAGCGCTTAAGAATTTATGTTTAACGTAACTCGAGGGGATTGGCGCTGAAGGTCGAAATACAGGTTCCTCCTAGTTCGGCTTCAGATGCTAAGACTTTTGTGTACATATAATCTATTTCTAAAGCATTCATTTTGTAAACCATGTGTACTAGTTTTGTGAAATAAATATAAAATATAAAAATATAAAAAAAATATACAGAACAAACGAACATAGAAACTCCTCCTTTTTTGAACTCGGTTAAATATAAGATTATAGCATTTACGCATTTGTCCCGTTGGGTTGCAACGCTCATTCATTATTCCGATAACAGCCAAGACCTCTGGTCACGCGAAACCAACTTTTTACAACCTTGAGACCTTAGCCACTTTTAAGGTCAACAAACATTGCCGAATCTCTCTTTACCAAATATAAGGTTCGGTCAAACTGACGCAAATCCTTCACGCCGCATTTCTTTCGCGTGTACTAACTAGTGGTGTTAAAAAAAGCTATATGGCAATAGCGCGCTACAGACTATTTGCTAATAACTTGCGCACTATTTTACACACTGTATTATTAAAGACCTGACTGGACGCGATAAAAGCGCGGTCTTGCATCACACTAAATGTCGTTGGACTGATAGCGCCCTGTGTTTAAACAGCGCGCTTTATATGTTTAACGCGCTGTTTCAGTTATATTCTTGAATACGTTATAGTATCTTCGATACGTAAAATAATACCTATTAAAATAAAATGGAGCTGTGTAAAGTTAATTAACTTTTATTCATACTTTCCAGACTTGAAATAATAGATTTTTGTGAACTAATGAATATAGGATAGGGTTATATTATTTTATTATTAATTTCTTCTATATAGCAGTTGTCACAGAATGGAATTGTTGATGTTGTTTATGCCTATTATTGACGTAATAGAAATGTAATACAAATCTTATATATTTTTATTTTACGAAATGTTGATGTAGGTATTATATTAAACTAACTGTTGACGTAAAATAAATAAATATTATAGTCAACGTGTTGAATTTACGCGACGGCTGCCACCCGGTTCGCCACGCGCTATGCCTTTGTTCTCGCTAAACATTATTTTATAGTGGCGCTATATTTATATCGTCATGTTAGAGCCGCCATAGCGTGCGCTAAACGTTGCGTGCATTTAGCGCACCATTTAATCGCGCTACACGCTATATTAACCGCTATATTTCGAACGCAAATACATATATTATATATCCTCCCTTGCATGCGATGTAACTGTATTATTATTTATCTTTTACCTTATACTGGTTCCCAAAATACAGGCATGCCTACTTTGGGAATCTTGTAATTAAGTTACTTAATTACTACTATTAATACCTTAATGATGACTGATGTGACTAAGTAAGTTGCACGTGCGATGGTCGAGCAATATCCTAGTACCCATAACACAGGTTAATTCCTAGCATGGGATTGGGGTCGGGTTCTTTGCACCACTGTAATCTGTTATGGTCAAATGTATCCATCATACATGATGTAGTATTTAAGTTGTATCCAAGTCTTAGCAAATAAGGAGATTAAAGAGAAAAATATTTAAAATTATTAATAAATGTAAATATCTTTTTTCAGCTAAATATATTAATTTATCACAACGATAACATGACAAAGTACCTCGAACACCAATAAATAAAAATGAGATATTAGTTAGTAGAGTAGAGAGTATGTATGAGGACGTAAGTAGGGTCATACATACCTCCAAGACAAACTTCACTGTTGCAGTGGGGGACTTCAACGCAAAGATGGGCATGCGATGCGATGGTGAGTTGAGAGTGGGGCAATTTAGATATGGGCCACGGAACCCCAGAGGACAGAGGCTGGCCGACATTGGCTCTGACAAAGAATCGCGAACCAAATTGGCCCGACATTATACTGAAGATATCCCGGACATCAGCCTGTACAAGATTAGGATGCCCTTGAAACACCTTTAATTAAACAAGGCGAGGTAAGGTGAGAGCAAGAGCTTAGCACAATGCTCGATTATCTCAAAAGAGTTTACCAACAGGTCCTTACAATGAACCTGGGTAAGACGAAAGTCATGTCAAACACCATGTAGTACCCATCCCAATATCCGTTGGGAGATCTGTTCTCGAAGTTATTGACGAGTATGTCTACCTAGGACAGACTGTCCAGCTAAGTAGGTCCAACTTCGAGAAAGAGGTCAATCGTCGAATCCGACTCGGCTGGACAGCGTTTGGGAAACTTCACAACGTCTTTTCGTCCACAATACCGCAATGCCTCAAGACGAAAATCCAAACCAGTGTGTGTTACCAGTAATGACATATGGAACAGAGACGTGGTCACTCATAATGAGTCTCATAAGAAAGCTCTAGGTATGAACAGCTATGGAGAGAACCATGCTTAGTATTTCTCTACAAGACCGAATCAGAAATGAAGATCCTTAGAACAACTAAAGTTGCCGACATAGCTGAAAGGATTAGTAAACTGAAGTGGCAATGGGCGGGGCACATTGCTCGTAGAACTGATGGCCGTTGGGGTAAAAAGGTTCTCGAGTGGAGACTGCGCACTGAAAAATGCAGCGTGGGACGACCTCCAACGAGGTGGACAGATGACCTGGTAAAGGTCGCTGGGAGCCATTGCATGCGGGTAACATTTAACCGCACGTTGTAGAAGTCTTTGGGGGAGGCCTTTGTACAGCAGTGGACGTCCTTTGGCTGATATGATGATAATGACTATCCTATAAGTAGGTATATAGATAGTCAAATAATCACAAAAATAGGTCCTTAAGTTTCTGAAAAAACCATGAAAACAGAAAACCTTCCTTTTTCTGAAGTTAGTTAAAAACCATGCAGTAGCGTTTTCTATTACATCCGTACCTTGTTGTTTCCAAACAAACATATTACAAAACTCATCCAACCTCATTACCAAACTGTAGTTTAAATTTGAACCCGACCATGCAATCAATACGTTAATACACACAATGGAGGCCCAATATTGTGCTATCTAGAAAATGATTATGTTGTTTTATGTAAATTATCGAACGATAGCAATCCTGTTCGTGCGATGGAAAACCATTGCGATATTGCGATGATGAAATTCGCCGACCCCTACTATAGTTTCAGTTGCATATTAATTCTCCACCTTCACGGGTTTATCCGTGTGGTGTCCGGTTTAAGAATATAGTACTACTCCATCTCCTCCCATGGATGTCGTAAAAGGTGACTTACACTATGCAATCACTAAACACTCTGAACCAGAGGAATGGGCAGCAGCGTCCCTTCTGTGGAACAGTAGCCATGTTGCGCTCACCAACTTGCCTGCCAAGCGTAGTGAGCATTGGCAAATTCCTCCCAAATGATGAATTTTTTTGGAAATCTTTGTTGAAATGCGGGAGGTCTTTGTTCAGTAGTGGACGTCTTTTGGCTATTATGATGATGATGAATTGAGGAGTGCCAGTGTTTTCTTTCCAGCTTTATCAACAGACGCTCGTCACTTAGTGTAATGTATGGGACTCAGTGAAGTGGGAGTTTCTTTCCATATCTGGAAAGAAACTCCCACTTCACTTTTTTTTGTTAGCTGTTCGCTTACATTTCTAGGAAATGTGGTTGCTTAACCGGTCATTTCTGGCAAAGCCAAAAGAGGCCTCCAGCCAGGCTTAAAAATGTATACTAACAACTTTCGCTAAGGGCGCCCCCTGCGGGACACGGACCTCAGCTTAGGGCGTTGCTGGGGATAACAAGCTATTGTTTTGGGGACAGCTGGATCGGTATTATTTATAATGTATTAGGGGACATTTAAAACTACAGGCTCGGCATGGGCCGGCGCGAGCAAGAGACGGGAGGGAGAAGTGCTAACTTGAACGGGAAGGTAACGCGGCGATAGGCCTCCGCGACGTCGGTGAGGTGGCTTCTTCGGCTGCGAGGGCGGTAAAACGGTCGGGTGTTAAGTGAATGAGACAACGCGATTCTCTTTATGTGATCTAACGTGATTTCGTCGTCTGGATCGACCAGAACGTGCCTCGCGAGGCGTACTCTACTGATACCCACTTCACAGGCATGCGAACATCTTTTCATGCGCAACAAGCAACGTTCGAACTGTTTGAGAATGATACATCTACTGAATCGCATCGGCCGTCAGCTGCCGTTGCGCGACACGACTCCGCTCACCGTTTTACAGCAAAGGCGTCGTGCCAATTTAGCGATTGTTTTTGTTATGTGGCCAAACCCTAAAGTTCGTTAATATGAAGCTAATAAAAGGTATCTCACGCAAATCTCACTTTTACCGAATCAAGTTACAATAATAATTATAAACCAAAACGAGTTTTCAAGAGTTCAGTGGGTAAAATAATCGACTTACGCCAAGTACCAGGAAATTTCATTTATTTAATTAAGACCCTCCAGAAACTTCCATAACAGTTTCTAAGGCGTGAGCTAATGAATATAACATTTTATTTTAATTGAACCCTATAATTATTTGGAAGCTTATTCAGATTAGTATTGTGAATAGGTATATAGGAATAATTCTTCCTTTCTCAGGTATTTATACAAGCGTGTGTTCAGATATTACCCATATATGTACCCTACTAAGTTTCTTTTAGGATGTTTGAATTTTAATTCGCTTCAAGTTAGGCGAGTTGACCAAATGACAACTGCCTGTAAAATTATCCACGGATATACTGATGCGTCAGATTTGCATGAGGAGCTGTGTCAATTATTTGTACGTAATAATTACCATCGCTCCCGGAAGCATAAATTATTTAATGTCCCATTTTGTCGTACTGTATCCCGATCCACCTCCCCCATACCGTACATGTTGACCATGCTCAGTGCGCTCGTGGAGACCAGCCCAGGTTTGGATTTGTTCGCTGATGAATGGAAGTAGATAATGCTGGAATGTTTGCGGTTTTGTGAGCGGACATGATGAATGATTAGTTTAATTTAGTGTCAATCTCAGAATACCACCACCCCGTTTCCTCCCGTGGGTGTCATAAAAGTCGACTAAGGGGAGTAAGCATTAGCCGGGGGATGGGTAGCCGCGTCCTTCGACTACATTAACAACTCAACTGCGATCGCCAACCCGTCTGCCAAGCGTGGTGATTATGGCAAGACCCCCAATGAGCACAAACAAAACCAGAAAGGTTGTTATGGCGATCTTTGTAGGAGGCCTGAGGCAATTTTGGGTGGAGTGTTAACGATAATCATATATCAAGAACGGGACCAGGAATTTGGTCCAATTACTGCAATATCAGTCAATCCATGGGTTCTACTATACATCGGTTTTTTCAGTCAGAGACATGCAATAATTGCTAGTATTAGGGAAATGCTAAGGAGGAATATAAAGGGTAAAACAGTAGATATATTCAGTGACAGTTTGATGGCTCGGTTGGTGCAGTGGCTACGAGGCAAATGGCTTCCAGCGCTACATATCGTGGGTTCAATCCCCGCACGGAACAAATATTTGTATCTTCATATAGTTGTTACGGGTCTGGGTATTTTTGTGTGTGAGATTGATGTCTGTAAACTGTACCCACAACACAGGAGAAATCCTAGAGTGGGACAAAGTTAGAAAAGATTAATAAAAAAGGAAAATGAATCATATGTAAAAATAAGATAAAGATAAAAATATTTATTATTCGTGTAAAACCATATACAGGCACTTATGTTTTTAGTCAAGGCTTTAGTTCCCGCGTTCCGAGATGTTGATTTCCTATGGAGAAAAACGGGCAAGAAACTCCATGGTTACTCTTTTTAAATCATAATAATTGTTACAATATTTTTCACTACACTTTTCTCAAATTATAGATAATGTAAGGACAATGCAGGAGAAAAGAGTTAAAAAGTCTGCACTAAACAAGCCTTATTTTAAAATTTACAAAAGTTTATGATTAAATTGTCATGGCAGCATTAAGCTGACCAATCTCAACAGACAACAGTCGTTCACGAGCAAGACGCATGCATCAGCGTCGCTCAGCTCAACCATATTGTAGGGCAACTAAGTGACCCGATACACGACGCCAACATCAGCAGGACACTTGAGTGAGCATGACATACCTAAACTGCCAGACAACTATCACGTCAATTAAACAAAAATGTAATTAAATTTCATCACCTGGCATGTACCAATATACCAGGTTTCGAATCCAGAACTCGAGTGTTTACGAAGCGAATTGGTAAACCTCTGTGCCACCACGACTAAAGAATTGCTTAACCAAAAACACCAGCCCACCTTTCCTACGACCAAATCATCGTAAATACGCTACCGAAACGTAAACATCTGCCTACCATCATTATTTCAGAGGACAAACATTTTATGTACAAAGAGATATCAAAACTCACCCTTTTTGCACTATTCGGCGGAGGCCGCAGCAATAAAGTTATTACCCTGCCGTATGTGAATATTTTCGACCACTATGCTGATGTTTGATATATAGTGTGTTGAAAAAGCAGAGTTGAATATGGGTAGAATAAAATGTTGTAAATGGATTATTTATTGTTTCATTTAATAGCCAAAGGGACTGAAGAAAGGCATTGTGACGGTACCCAGGTATAGTTCGCGTAGCACGATAGCACTCTCGTCACCTTTTTTTTGTTTTGTCATAGGGAAATCCTCATGGACTTCCTCCGCCTTAGGAAGGGCGGAGGGGCATGCTGGAGTGTCACGGTGTCTTTCCACTAACCTCTAGCCGAGGGTGCGGCTTCCGCTTTCTCAGCATAAGACCGCAACCTTGGCAGGTATCAGGCCGGCAATGTTTGACGGGCCCCGTCTCTGTGAGACCTGGCTGGCCGCTGCCATCTCAAGACATAAGTTATTTAGTCCGTTATGCCCAGTAATTCCAATAGCTAAAGGGCACTGGCCGTAACCAGAACACAGTAATGTAAGTTTAAACACCTAGGTACTGCTTGGCGGCAGAATATCCGACACGGTGGTGGTATCTAACTTTTTTCTTCGTGGAAATTTATGATGAACTTCCTCCGCCCCGGGGAAGGGCGCCCTTCGCCCTATGCCGGGCTCCTACCGGCTGAAACCACGGGGACGGTCATCTTTGGCATCGAAGGGGGGCTTCAGGTCCTCGCAATATCATACTAATACCACCCATTGGTGCCACTGGTGGAGGGGATGACTGTTGAGCGGTCACCACTCTAGCGAAGGGACAGCGACTGTAAAAAGGCAGCCCCCCAGGCAATTCTCGGGGGGGATTCCTCCAAGACTCACTGTGCGCTGTGCTGCGCACACGCTTCACGCGTCTACTTCCCGGGGGCCGCACGTGACCTCCGAGGCCCCCACCATAGAGCGACCCCCGAGGGCCCCCACCATAGAGCGACGGAGCGACGGCAGGGGCTCAAACGTTTTGGACCTGGGCGTCGGGTTGTTTGTTACCTCGGTGCCGTCTCGTCCTTCTCCGTGCGGGATTGGCTCTCTGCAGTCTCCTTCTGGGACATGACGCTCTCGCAGAAGGAGACGAGTTCACGCCAGTCTTCATGCTCTGCCAACATAGCCACTGCTGGCAGAGAGAGATCTTGCTTGATACGACCGACCTGGATCAGCCGCTCGGCAGCCCACGCAGGTCATTCCTCGCGCGTATACTGTGCGGTATTCTGGTCGCTACCACAACGGTGGTACTGCGCCATGACCTCGCGTCTAATTCTGTGCTGTACGCACCGAAACAACCGTGACCGGTGAACACCTGCGTCAAGCGGTAGATGGCGCACTCGCTCCTTCTAAGCCAGGCTCCGAAGAGCAGCAGGATAGCCTCAACGACGCGCTTGGTTACGAACTGCAACCTTAGGCGATGTCACCACATCTCGAGTGCGCACCGTCAAGCCAGCCGCGGAGGGAGCATGTCTGATCATAGATCCACGCATCCGTCTACGCCAGACTGTTCTGCAAACCGTGAAGTTTGTTTCTGCAGCGTTGGACGCCTGAAGGCCGGGATGACCATACAGGCACCCCCTAGAGGGCCACGGACCACACAACGATTGACGGAAACCCAAAGCTTAAGAGCTCGTGAACTCGAAGGCCCTCGGCCACATGGAATGAGGGGTGCAGGGTGAAGTTACAGACTTACAGCTTGGTTAGACGCCAAGACAGATGTCACAACGGGATTCTTAGTCTGAAATTTATCTTCTATATCTGTTAATTGAATAGAAAAGGCCACAAAATATTACAGCCTTATCATTTTCAATTGCACATTTAACAAACAACGTCCTGTAGTTAACAGAACAACCTGTATAACGCCCGTTAAATGTACGTATGTGGTCTCATGAATATTCCGTATCCGCTATGAGATTTATTACAGGCTGGTTTCCCGTCTTGCTACAGATTTATGCGACGGACGAACCGTACGAACTGGACCGGTTGTCGTCCGGGACCCGCCGAATTAGATTTGTGACAGCGAATGTAAGTTAGTTAATAATTTATAGTTTTGTGTTAATATTCAGGTGTGTAAGGTCGGAGGTAGGCAAGATGACCCACTGTACAAATGTATGATGCGGTAGGGTTAGACAGTCACTCCACCTCCTCTGTGGATGTCGGGAAAAGCGACTAGGGACTTTAAACCAGAGGGATGGGCAGCAGCGTCCTTCTGTAGAACAGCAGCCATGCTGCGCTTACCAACTCGCCTCCCACGTGTGTGAGTACCTACTGGCAACTACTCATAAATTTACGACATAATTGTGGAAATCCATGGGAGAGGTCTTTGCTCAGCTGTGGACATCCTTTAGCTGATATGATGAAAAAGTTGTTGTTACAAAAGCAAAGCAGTTCTCAATCTGCGTTCTGTCACGGGTCGGATTTCCTTACGAAATATAGGTTATATTAGTATCATCATATCAGCCACAGGATGTCCACTGCTCAACAAAGGCCTCCCCCTTAGATTTCCACAACGAACGGACGGTCACATGCCAATCTCATCCAACGACTCCCAGCGACCTTCTCCAGGTCGTCTGTCCACCTCGTTGGAGGTCGTCCCACGCTGCGTTTTCCGGTGCGCGGTCTCCATTCGAAAACCTTTGTGCCCCAACGGCCATCAGTTCTACGAGCATACGAGCAATATTAGTATGGTCTAGAGATAATTGATCCATGTCTTAGTGCGTGTGCATTTAAGATTTATTACCCACGACTAGGGTTGCCATCCGTACTCATACAATAAATTTTATATTGCACTCTATACTTTATGATAACCATAAAATACGCGAGAATACTTTATTTCACGTAGTTTATTTTTCTAGGATTTATTTAAATTGAGTCATCAAAAGAGCAATAAAATGGATCTTGCGACGCATCTCCAAGCATTAAGCCCAATCGTTTTTGAACGCAACCTAACCTCAAATGTCAACATTGTTATATTTAGTCAATGTCACAATTTTGAGTGTTTGTTATGTATGGGACAGCAAAATTAGAAGTTAAGTGACTACAATAAAATAGAAACTGAAATATTATTTTGCTGAAATTGGTACTAGGTAATGAAATCCACGTGAGTAAAAAAAACAAAGTACTCTTTTTTATACAATCCTACTTTAGCTTTTATTGTTCCACGAAAAGGTGGCAACCCTACGCATGACACCAGAAATAACCTAATGTAAGGCATCATTACTTCATCACTTCAAATAAAGCCCTCTTCTAAGTCAGTCGCTTCCAAAGACTACAATAGTATACTGGATAGTCGCTTCTCTTGTAGCGCAGCATACTGCGCTACATTGAATTATTAAAAAACTGCGACGTACCATTTCACATGCACTCAGATGGAACATTTATTACAGCTCCGTCATCCGAAATTCACAGTCGCAGTCGCTCAGTACTGCGACAGTCAAACCTTGCTTTTAGAAAGAAAGAAGAAAGAAAATAAATTTATTTGACACAGACAATGTGATACACATAAATTGAAAAAGAAAAAAAAATACAATAAAAACACAAGGAGAACATTGTTGTGTGCCCCACAGCTGCGCCAAACAGGCCCAGTTCAGCAAACATGCCAGACCACTAGTGCCTGGCGCTGGTTTTCAACTGGACCTTAAGTAGTGACGTGTTACGGATGTAAATCAGTTTGTAGAACATGGATAAATAAAAATACCTACGTGTAGCAAATAACAATAGTGAAAGTAGTATGTAGGTAAGAAGTAATAAATAAAACTAATGTTTGTGTTGTTACGTACAGAAGAACTAAATATACTAGAAATACAACCATCATAAACTAAAGCTATAATAAATTAATAAAAATACGGGTCGTCAACTGTTTCGAGCGGTGGCTGTGCATTGATCCGTGCACAAAATTCACAATACGCTGCAGGCGGTCGAGCGCGTCGGACAGTAAAGCGGCAATTCATAATTTAAATTTTAACGTGAGCGAAGAGATATAGTTAAGTACGAGCTTGATATAAGAAAGTAAGTGCGTATTAAATATCTCGTTATAGCATTTGGTTATCCATATTTAGTTTATATACAACCTATTTCTATTTTTACCCTCAGGTTAGTTTGCGTCATATTGAGACTGCCAAAATACAAAACTATTAGTTAGTTTTAATTAATTAGTTCGGCACAGGCGCTCTGACACTCTCAATTAGCAACGCATGTTGATGTTTGAGTGCATTGCGAGATGCGACTGGTTTAGAGTAGGTACCGTGATGTATTGCGTATACCTAACTAATACGAAGGTAAGTGAGTCAAATACGTACATATTACATTATAAAGGGTGTCAAGTAAATAGCACGACATACTGCAGGGGGTGAGAGCTTGGGTCAATACCTACCAAAAAAACACAATGTATGTTCAGCAAAATCTTACGGATTTACAGTGGTACAAAATTTTCCGAAATATCGAAAAATCTCTACCTTGACTCAGATTTTTAAGCATCTCGTAATGAAAAATTCCTTTTCTAGTTTCTTTTTACCTCAAATTATTTGTGAATAGGGACTTTACACCTACAGTGGTGAAAAAAAATTCCGTAAGATTTTGCTGAATATATATTGTGTTTTTTTTGGTAGGTATTGACCCAAGCTCTCACCCCCTGCAGTATGTCGTGCTATTTACTGGACAACCTGTATGTACATTTTCGTATTTTCCTAATTAGATACAGATAAAATTATAGAAAGCATGCCCAAATAAACAGATAAACACTTTTTATCAATTATACGTCAACACATGGTTCACATGGCTATATAATATTGCTTTAAAAATAATCGTATTGAAAATGGTAATAAAAATAGTGATTGAAATATTCCAGTAAGGAAAATACATAATTAAAAATAAATATAAAATAAAATAGGTAGTCTAAATAAAAATAATAGAAACAAAATAAACATCTTTGAAAAAAATACGAAAATGATATGAAAATTAACATCTATACAAATATATAAAAAGGAAGTGTCAGTTTGAAATGTCAAAATAACAGCTTTTTACTTAATGCATATCTTATATCTTTAAATGAGCAATTCTTGTATATATATAATTGGAATCTCGGAATCGGCTCCAACGATTTTCATAAAATTTAGTATATAGGGGGTTTCGGGGGCGATAAATCGATCTAGCTAGGAATCATTTTTAGAAAATGTCATTTTATAGGCGTTTGAGTAGTCTCAACTGAAAAATATGACTCTTCCTGACATCTATTGGCGAATAATAATACTATTTTTTGTGAGCAACTAATTGCTTTAACGACACAACAGCAGATGGCGTTGTTAAGTAACACGAAAATACCGAGCAAAGCTCGGTCATCCAGGTACTGAAAGTATGGGCAACCGTCGGGACGGGCCGAGGGGGAGGATAATGCAAGACTGGGCGGCGTCACTTGACCTCCGATTGCTGAATCGGGGGTCCGTTAGCACCTGCGTTCGGTGGCAGGGGGAGTCGGTCGTGGACCTGACATGGGCGGCTCCTTCTGTGGCCCGCATGGTGTCGGGTTGGCGAGTAGCGGAGGAGGTGGTCACACTTTCAGACCACCGCCACATAATGTTCGACGTGGCCCTCCGCACGCCTTGCCCGAGCCGTTCTAGTCCCAGCCCACGGTCGCGGCGTTGGGCCCTCACACAGCTGGATAGCGAGTTGCTCGTCGCAGCTGCCAACGTCGCGGCCTGGCCAGAGGTTGATCAAGGGATCTTGCCCGATCCGGAGGAGGAAGCGTCCTGGTTCCGGGAGACGATGACGTCAATATGCGATGCATCCATGCCCCGGGCCAGGCGCTCCCGGCGTACGGCAGTGTACTGGTGGTCGGATGAGATCGCGCAGTTGCGCGCGGTCTGCCTGGCCTCCCGCCGCCGGTACCAACGAAGCCGACGCCGACACAGCGCCACAGCCGGAGAGACTGACGAGGCCTATGCGGCCTACCGGGCGGCCACGCTGGCGTTTCAGACCGCCATCAGCGAGGCGAAGGCTCGGTCCTGGAGCGAGCTCCTGGAGGGACTGGACAGGTGTCCGTGGGGGAGACCCTACCGAATGGTAGTGGGCAAGTTACGCCCCTATGTCCCCCCCGTGACCGAAACCATGGCCCCGGATTTGCTGGAGGGAGTACTTTCAACGCTCTTTCCGGCGGTCCGGGACCATCCTGGTCCCTCTCCACCCCCGATTGCCTCGGACTGGGCCGAGGAGTTGGGGGTTTCGGAAGAGGAGCTGGGCCGAGCCATTGGCCGCCTAAAGAGTCGCAACACTGCACCGGGTCCGGACGGCATTCCGGGCCGTGCGTGGGTGTATGCACTGCAGTCTCTTGGGGACCGCTTGAGGCGGCTGTTCACCAGTTGCCTCCGTAGTAGCGTGTTCCCGTCCGGCTGGAAGGAAGCCGGATTGGTTCTCTTGAGGAAGGAAGGAAGGGCTGCGGAGTCTCCCTCTGCATACCGTCCCATTTGCCTGCTTGACGAGGCTTCGAAGCTATTCGAAAGAATAATTACCCGAAGACTCGTTGAGCACCTGTCGCGAGTTGGCCCCGACCTGGCCGAAAGTCAGTATGGCTTCCGGCAGCGGCGGTCCACCATTGACGCGATTCTTCGCGTCCGCTCGCTGTCGGAACAGGCAGTGTCTCGGCGGGGTGGGGTGGCGTTGGCAGTCAGTCTAGACATCGTCAACGCCTTCAACTCCATCCCGTGGGGCGCTATTAGGGCGGCACTAGTCCATCATCGGTGTCCGCCTTACCTGCAGGGCATCATAGGGGCCTATCTGCGCGATAGGCACATTCGCTTCGTGGGTAGGGACGGTAACGTAAAGCGGAGGGAGATTACGTGCGGGGTTCCGCAGGGGTCAGTTCTCGGCCCCCTTTTATGGAACCTTGCCTACGACGCGGTCCTGCGTGTCGTTCTCCCTGCTGGCGTCAGCTTAGTTTGTTACGCTGACGACACTCTGGTGTTGGCCAGCGGGGAGTCCTTCGAGGGAACCATCCGGCTTGCAGAGCAAGCGGTGGCAATTGTCGTGGCCAAAATCCACGCCCTGGGTCTGCGGATAGCGCCTCAAAAAACCGAGGCGCTATGGTTCCACAAACTGCCAAGAAGCAGAGAACCACCCAGTTCGTGGATACGCGTTGGTGACACGCGAATCGGGGTGGGCCGGTACATGAAATACCTGGGGCTCACCCTGGACAGTCGTTGGGGCTTCGAAGAGCACTTTCAGCGCCTCGTTCCCCGAGTCGAGAGGATAGTGGGTGCACTACACCGGCTGCTTCCCAATCTCGGGGGACCATGTGAGGAAGTTCGCCGTCTCTACGGAGGGGTTGTGCGGTCCGTGGCCCTCTACGGGGCGCCTGTATGGTCAGCTCGACTGTCAGGTGCCCAGCGCTGCAGAACCAAAATTCACGGTCTGCAGCGCAGAGTGGCTATCCGGATCGCACGAGGATACCGAACGGTGTCCTACGAGGCGGCAACTCTCCTGGCGCGATTTCCGCCTTTCGACATCCTGGCGGAGATGGATGCGTGGGTCTACGATCAGACACGCTCCCTCCGCCAGAGCGGCGAAAACGCGCCTCCAGGGGCGTTGGAGAGGCTGCGGCGGCTAGCTCGCCGACGCGCACTTGTAAAGTGGCGTCACCGCCTGCGGATGCAATTTGCGACCAAGCGCGTCGTCGAGGCCGTCCTGCCGCTCTTCGGAGCCTGGCTCAGAAGGAGCGAGCGCGTCACCTATCGCCTGACGCAGGTGCTCACCGGGCACGGTTGTTTCGGTGCGTACCTGCACAGGATAGGACGCGAGGCCACGGCACAATGCCACCATTGTGATAGCGACCAGGACACCGCACAGCACACGCTTGAGGCGTGCCCTGCGTGGGCCGCCGAGCGGCGGATCCTGGTCGATCGGATCGGGCAAGATCTCTCTCTGCCAGCAGTAGTGTCGGCTATGTTGGCAGAGCACGAAAACTGGAATGCAGTGGTCTCCTTCTGTGAGAGCGTCATGCTCCAGAAGGAGACCGCAGAGCGGGATCGGGAGAGGGCCGATCCCGCTCGAAGAAGAAGGAGACGGCGCCGGGGTAACAACCGCCCTGGCGCCTAATTCCGATACGCCTGAAAACCCCTGCCGTTGCTATAAGGTGGGGGACCTCTGGGTTCGCGGGTGCGTAGATTGGGGAATCTGCGTGCCCACACCAAGCGACCCAAGAGAAGACGGTAGCACGCATGTGGTCACGCGCTGCCGTGGGACGCTTTGGGGGATCCTTTACAATCTCCCTGGGGGGGTGACCGCTTTACAGTCACCCTCTCCGAGATGTGCCAATAGGCGTGGCACTAGTGGGCGGCTCTAGTGTGATCATACGAGGACCTGGAGCCTCCCTTACGTGCCGAAGATGACCGCTCCAGTGGTTTTAGCCGGTAGGAGTCCGGCATACCCCTTCGCCCTTCCCCGGGGCGAAGGAAGTTCATGATGAATTTCCACTGGGCACCAATAAAAAAAAAAAAAAAAAGGTACTGAAAGTATATACGGTACCTATAACAAAAAAAAACATTTGATTTTTGTCTGTCTGTCTGGTTGTTTGTTCCAGTTAATCTCCTACCAATATTGACGGGGCTTTCACTGGTAGATAGCTGATGGTATAAGGAGTAACATAGGCTACGTTTATGGTAGAAAGAAAACATGAGATCCGCGCAAAAAATATGAAGCCCCACGAAATCCAATATGCTCCAATAATCGAAACCAATCCAAGATATGCGGGCGTCGTAAGATCGTCGAGCCACTCATTGGTGTTACGCCTTTAGGCACATCTCGGAGGGGATGGCTGTAAAGTGGCCACCCTCTCTAACGCAGGAAAGGCGGCTGTAAAAAGGACCATTGATTGAATGCCAATGATTGTCTCGAATAACTCCTCAAGCAGGCAAATAGGGTGGTATGCAGAGGGAGACTCCGCTGCCCTTCCTTCCTCCTTTAGGAGAAACAAATCCGGCATCCTTCCAACCAAACTGGACACGCTGTGACGGAGGCAGCTGGTGAAGAGCTGCCTCAATCGGTCCCCAAGAGACTACATTGCATATATCTACGTGCGGCCAGGAATGTCGTCCTGACCGTGCGACCCAAGGTCACAGACGGATAAAATACAGGATTTCCAGGTTCGTGAATGACAAACTCACTGCCAGTCACTTAGACTCACGAGACTGATCAGAGATGGCTAAGGGGTCTTGGCCACATTGAGGGGTAATGGAACTAGAATATAAAATTCACAAAATATTACAGTTTAAATATAATTTTTTTCTAACACACTACTATACAGGATCCAAAGCGGATCTTCGCCTCCAACTCTAGAATATTTCACTACCCTCTGTCCTTCGCGATTTGATACTTTGGAAACCAATAATTATTTTCCAGCTTTTAATATACCATCTATAGTAAAAAAACTTTTAACAAAAAAAATACCGACTTCATAACCCCTACACGATATAAAAAATTTAAAACTACTGAAAAGGAAAAAAAAATTATGAAGTCGGGCGGGCCAGGTATTAAATATAACTTCTCGTTGGTCTGCATGAACCATGGTTGCTGAAGTTGGTTACAAAACAACTTAATCAAATGTAATGAAATTTATATGGGACCAACTTAAAAGCATTTTGCACCAGTTAAAAAAAGAATTGCTCAAATCGGTCCACTAATCTCGGAGTAGTCGGTGTACATACATAAAAAAAATACGTATCGAATTGAGAACCTCCTCTTTTTCGAAGTCGGTAATAAATGGATTTGTTTTCTTCTTCAAGTACTTTCAAATCGCAGCACGTTATGCATTGACAAACTAAAATAATGTAGAGTCGTACAATTTCAAAAACATTATCACAATCATTAAGTAACATACAAGTCGAACGTATACTCCAACCCCTTTACCAAAGCGATTCAATCTCTCACAAGATGTTCCCTCAGATTTTAGGGCGGGAAATGAACTGTGATCTTGTTGCCCGATTACGTGCAAAAAAGTGGGGTAACACGTATGTACAGTTTGTGAAAATTTATGGGAGGTGTGCAGAGATTGCTCAGGCGGAAAGTTTATCAGTGAGACGTTTTTCTAAAGTTATTTTTGTTGATCATTTAAGGAGATCTTACGTAATTGGCTAGAGCTGTCGTCTTGTGAGTTTTACCTTTATTTTTTTATTGGTGCCCAGTGGAAATTCTTCATGAACTTACTTCGGCCCGGGAAGGGCGAAGGGGTATCATCATATCGGCCATACAAAGTCCACTACTGAACAAAGGCCTCCCCCAAAAATTCCACAACTGAGTCATCATATTGGGGGGAATTTGCCAGTACTATGCTGGGCTCCTATCGGCTAAAACCACTGGAGTGGCCATCTTCGGCACCTAAGGGAGGCTCCAGGTCCTCGTATGATCACACTCGAGCCGCCCAGTGGGACGCCTATAGGCACATCTCAGAGAGGGTGACTATAAAGCGGTCACACACCCAAAGGGATTGTACAGGATCCCCCTCAGCGTCCTATGGCAGCACGTGACCACATGCGCACTACAGTTTCTCTTGGGCCGCTCGGTGTGGGCACGCAGATTTCCTAATCTACGCACCCGCGAACCCAGACGTCCCCCGCCTTATAGCAATGACAGAGGGTTTCCATGGTATGAGAATTAGGCGCTAGGGTGGTTGCTACCACGGCGCCGTCTCCTTCTTCGAGCAGGATCAGCCCTCTCGCAATCCCGCTCTGCGGTTTACTTCTGGAGCATGACGCTCTCAAAGAAGGAGACCACTGCATTCCAGTTTTCTCAGCCATTGTGAGTTTTACCTGCCTTGGTTTTTTCGGTATGGTGTCCGGATTAAGAATATAAGACTACTTCGTTTCCTCCCGTGAATGTCGTAAAAAGCGACTAAGGGACTCTATACTAGAGGGGTGGGCAGCAGTGTCTCTTCTGTGGAACAGCAGCCTTACTGCGTTCACCAACCCGCCTGCAAATTCCCCCAAAATAAAATAATGGGGAGGCCTTTGTTCAGCAGTGGACGTCTTTTGGCTAATATGACGATTACCATGTTCAGAGGTAAAATAATTTTGAAAATATGAAAGTAAAGGCGCCCTCTTCCAGTCAACCACTGCATTGGACGGACTTGAATGTTATGGAATATACAAGGGTACGTAATATGTATGTTTCAAAGTGTTGGAATCGCGCGTAAATCTATTAAAATACCGTGTTCACCGTATACGTAAAGAGAATGTGTACCCGAGAAGAGAGACACACCCTTATTACAAAAGTACATAAAGTGCTAAATTGAAATATTCAGCCTACTTATAGTTGTCAGAGTATATTGTGCGTGGTGTATCGTTATGATTACGGTGACATGTGCGATACCACGATACGTCGATTGTGACGTCACGTGCTGAATATATCGCTCGAATTACATGTCGAGCTAAGACTTAGTGTATTGATACTGGAAGCGCTAAAAACCCGATTTACACGTGTCCAGTATTTAGTATAGTATGAGTATTTAGTTACAATACAATAAATTTGTGACTTCTACTCCTTGACTACTAATGATTAAAATGCTTGTTTAGACGATTCAAGTACCAACATATTTTCAACCACAGACACAAGCGCTAAAGCCCGATTTACACGTGTGTAGCATTTAGTATAGTGTTAGAATTTAACAAAATACCCGATAAGTGCGAGTTGAACTCGAGTGGAGAGGGCTCCGTACGATGAATATGTTACCATTGTGGTTGAAAAACATGTTTTCTAATACATTCCATCTGCAAACTGCATAGTCAGTACGCACAATATTGGAAAATTTACCATGTTATTTTATGACCATAGACTTGTTATAGGTTTTTCTATAATTAAAGAACCATTGTCTGATTTTTTTCAATATTAACCTCAGTATTTTAGGAGATAATTTGGTCATTTTTCATCTATTTTCTTAAAAAAATTATAAAAATATCTATATGAAAAATTAAAAGAAATATATTTGAGGCCCTTACAACAAGTCCTTCCATTTGATATACCTACTACACGGTACAGTTTGCAAAACTTATTTCTAATTTTCTAATTTGCCCCCAGAAGTTACCTCCATCTTCAGAATTCATTTATTTACCCTACAAGTCCGTGTTTAGGTCGCAGAAATTCATATGTGCATAAATTTTTTTGAAGTCGGTATTTACTTTTGATACAAAGTTTTATTCATTCGGGCGTATAAAACCCAAAAAGACTGAGACTCCACTAATACCCGACTAGCTACTACTGACTAAAATGCTTATTAAGACGTTTTGAGTGCAAACACATTGCTAATGGTTAATTTATTGACGCCTCTTTTTTTTTCTTTTTTTTATTGGTGTCCGGCGAAGGGGTATGCCAGACTCCTACCGGCTAAAACCACTGGAGCGGTCATCTTCGGCACCGAAGGGGGGCTCCAAGTCCTCGTAAGATCACACTGGAGCCACGCCTCCTAGCCTCCTTGTATTCGGAAACACTTCCATTAAACCATATAAAATCACCAAAGCGGGTTCCATCCTATATCGAGGCTATATTTTTTATTCACAATCACGCGTGTGAACTCAGCATGTTAGCGATTGCCATACTTTTATACTAAATTTTTGGGTGATTTTGTAGAATACTGGTGTTTGGTCGTCGAGTTTTATGTTTTTTTTTTGTTCCCAGTGGAAATTCATCATGAACTTCCTCCACCCCGAGGAAGTACGAAGGGGTATGCCGGACTCCTACCGGCTAAAACCAGTGGGGCGATCATCTTCGATACCAAATGGGGGCTCCAGTTCCTCGTAAGATCATACTAGAGCCGCCCATTGGTGCCACGCCTTTAGGTACATCTAAAAGAGGGCCCCTCGAGCTGAGGGAAAGTGATTGTAAAAAGACCGCCCCTCAGACATTTCTCGAGGAGGATGGTAAAGGACCCCCACACCTCGCTGTGCGCTGTGCTGCGCACGCAGCGGCACGTGACAGCGTGCGCGCCGTCTTCCCGGGGCTACTCGATACGAGCACGCAGACTCCCCATTGAGCACGCCCGCGTCTCCCGAGGCGTCCCGCCATATAATGACGGCAGGGGCTTCAGGCGTGTTGGCCCTGCGTGCCGCGCGGAGCGGTTTTTACCCCAGCGCCGTCTCGTCCTCCTTCGTGCGGGATCGGCCCTTTCCCGATCCCCCTCTGCGGTCTCTTCCTGGAACATGACGCTCTCGCAGAAGGAGACCACTGCACTCCAACTGAGTGTTTTGTAACCTACGGAGCCAAAACGTGGACACTCACAGTCGGACTAGTCCACAAGTTTAAAATCGCTCAGCGGGCTATGGAACGTGCTTTGCTTAGTGTCTCTCGAAGGATAAAATCCGAAACGAAGATTTATAACCGAATTACCAAGCTGAAGTGGCAGTGGGCTGGTCACGGTTGTCGAAGGACCGATGACTGATGGAGCAGACAAGTTCTAGAATGGAGACCACGAATGGGCAAACGTAGTGTAGTGTGGGACCACACCAGCCAGACGGACGGACGACCTGAAGGTTGCTGGGTCCGGCTGGATGCGGAATGCTGATGACCGGTGGGCTGATTACCCAAGTCGCAGAAGCTTTGCAACAGGCATAAATTGTTCCAACGCCGCTGTCAAACGTCAATTTGGTACTACCTATTTGCCGATAGCGACTAAACAGGCGAAGATCTCTGCCGGGCCTCTGTCGGACAATCAATGAATTAAAAACGTTCATTATTTTTAGTTCCACTGGTGGCTACTGGCGCTAGTAACTATGCATCTTCCAAAATAGCGACAGGCGGGCGATGCCTTACGTAGGTAATACCAATTTTTTTGTCGCTTTGCCACCGCTTTTTTTAGCTAATCAGCCCGCCGGTGTTGTGGCTTACGGTGGAAGAGGCCTGAGTCCAACAGTGGACCGATGTAGACTGATGAGTTTTTTATCTTAATATATTTATTTTTAGGATTCCGTACGTCCGAGTGAAAAAACGGCGGTACCCTCATAGGATCACTCGTGTGTCTGTCTGTCCGTCTGTCACCGCCAATTTGCTCCGAATCTACTGGACCGATTAGGTTCCAATTTGGCACACACATGAACTTCTGCAACCCAAACACGTACTTGTAACGTAATAAATGAATTTTCAATTTGGCGGACACTTTTAGTGGGTAAATTAGAAAAAATCAAAAAAGTATTTTGCTAACTATATCGTGTATCGGTACAAATAGAAGATCTTATTGTGGGGGTCTTAAATATATTTCTATGATAATTTTAAAATTCCTTTAATTAAGTAGATGAAAATTGACCACTTATGTCACATTCTTACGTCTGTAGAGACATAAGAGGGTGGTCAATTTTATACCTACGTAAGTAGCCTATAACTTTGAAAAAAGTATAGAAAGTGGCTTTTTACTCATAGATGACAGGCAAACCTATGAAGTATATGGTGTTAAAATAACATGGCAAATATTTCAACATTTGCAGTTGGAATGTATGGAAGAACATGTTTTTAACTACAATGTCAAGTTTATTCTTGGAATAAATTATTGGTACAAGACAAAATTAAACAATAGACACTAGATTCAGCTATTTCCCCCAACAATCCGGTACCATACATGATATAAATTTGCAGTTGGATTGTATGCGAGAACATGTTTATTAATAACATACAATTTATTAATGCACAAGTACGTAAATTATAATATAGGACAATGTTTTATATTCTACCCTATATACTTACATTTGTTCATAATAAATGCCTGAAACTTCATACGTGCAATATATAATCAAGCACACATATGTATAGCGGAGCCTGCACGATAAATAGATAAAATAAAATACAGCGTCTGTGGTCACGAGCAGTCTCCTTGTGACCATCTGTGGACCAGCTGCAAGGTGATTGTTCTGAAATCGAGCGAATTTAGAGTAGTATTTTATTTGATATATGTATCGTGCATGCGTGTGGTGCCGGCTCAGAATACCACCACCCCATTTCCTCCCCTGGGTGTCGTAAGACTAAGGGATTAGCCGGAGGATGGGCAGCAGCGTCCTTCGAGTACATTAACAACTCAACTGCGATCGCCAACCCGTCTGCCAAGCGTGGCGATTATGGCAAAACCCCCCAATGAGCCCACAACACACCCATATCAGTCGTTGTGGTGATCTTTGGGGGAGGCTTGTGTCCAGCAGTGTACTTTATTCGGCCGAAATGATGATGTTCTAATATTTCCGTAATATATTTTCGTAAGCTAAAAGCGATAACATTAAAATGTAGATTGTCGATTTCTTAAAAAAAACCGCGCCAAGCGTTGCTTAACATCTCCGATCAAAGAGTGCAAATTACTGGCCGTGAAACGCCTTCTTTTGTCAAATAACCTCAAGTTATTACAGAAAAATAACCTAAAACACCCCTAATCATTCATCTATAATTTGGTGAGTTGAAGAACCATATTCCTGGCCTTAGCAGAAACTGGTCCTTTTCCCATAAAATCTGAAAATATGAGCACAAAAGAAGGGCTTACTTGAGCAGAAACGCCGCAAACATCTCCAGCGTAAAGTAATAATCTTCAAGAGACCCTTTGGCATTAAAATTTTATTGTTTCAAACGGCTCAAGTTATATTGGCTGGTAATAAAAGTTACGATCTTTAAATTAAGACGTTACTTAGCTGTCATTAAGGGGGTTGATATCTATGACGTATGTTTGTGTCTTATCTTCCGTGGCCTGCAGTCTATATTTACGTACGTAGCCGTTTGAAGGGTTTGTATCAGAAGGGATACGCAACATGAGGTTATGTCGGTATTTGGTGGCAAATATATATTCATAACATAAGTCGTATCAGCCCATATACAATACAATACAATATAATACTCTTTATTGTACACCAAAAATAACAAAAATAAGATCCAATACAGAAAAAGACATGTACACGGCGATTTCTGCCAGGCAACCTTGGGATGGGCAAAATTTGATTTGTAAGCGAAAAAGAAAAGGGTAGTTCGCGGTGTGACAATAATTTTAACTTAATACATAACATTGCCGTGTGGTGCCGGCTCAAAATACCACCACCCCATCTCCTCCCGTGGGTGTCGTAAAAGTCGACTAAGGGATTAGCCGAAGGATGGGCAGCAGCGTCCTTCAAGTATATTAACAGCTCAACTGCGATCGCCAACCCGTCTGCCAAGAGTGGCGATTATGGCAAAACCCCCCAGTGAGCCCACAACGCACCCATATCGGTCATTGTGGTGATATTTGAAGCAGGCCTGTGTCCAGCAGTGGACTTCATTCGGCCGAGAAACATGCTACATATACAATAATAATTATTGTACCTAGCTACCTGTAACTGTTTGAAGGGTTTGTTTCAGAAGAGATACGGAACATTAGATTATGACTGTATTTGTTCGTAGGAGGCGAATATTACATATTTATAGATTTTGGGCAATTACATGATATCAGCCCATAACCAATGACCGCTACATCGATCGGTCATACGGATATACACTAGCAACACGCTATTGAAATGTAACTACTTAATTTTGACGTGAGTTATGTATGGTAATGTGTGAAATGAATGAAAAATCAGTAATCGTGACTAATGTAATTGTAATGTATATATAATAATAGTAATAGTAGTAATGTATGTGAAGTAAATTTCTGTGACTCAATGTAGTTCGCATGCCTGTAAAGGTGGAATATGGTGTAATTATTTACTTATTTGAACATCTTATTGTACCCATATTTTCACGAATAAATTATTTGTATTTGTATTTAGGCAGGCAGAGTTGAGATCGCATCGTGTTTGGGTTTAGAACACAAAGAATGCTGCCGAAAACGCCTGGATAGATCTGTGGCGACAAATCAGCGTAGGGAGGCAACGAGGCGTGGTGTCCCTCCGTGAGAAAGGGAGGACCCTCCGACCAGGCCGGTAGCCCAATATCTGTATATATGCACTATTGTTCTAAACGTTTCACTTGTGAGATTCAGGAGTGCTTGACGTCATCGGAGAGTTGTCGTTAATGTCATTGTACTTTATTTTAGTTGCATAGTGGTGATGTATGTATCGTGTAGAAATAGGGTGGCATATTCTTCGCCGGGAAACCACTAGACTACGTATAGTATTCTTCAATTTCGTTACATAATCTCCAATGTTATACTTCATTATCCAAACCAATTAATACTGATTCGACCACCTCCGGTTCGGTTGCAGTATGAAAAAGTTCAAACTAAAACATTTCAAGAGAGTTCTAGAAGTTGTTCTTAATGGCATTGTACTTTATTTTAGTTGCATAGTGGTGATGTATGTATCGTGTAGAAATAGGGTGGCATATTCTTCGCCGGGAAACCACTAGACTACGTATATTATTCTTCAATTTCGTAACATAATCTCCAATGTTCTACTTCACTATCTAAACCAATTAATACTGATTCGACCACCTCCGGTTCGGTTGCAGTGTGAACAAAAAGTTCAAACTAAAACATTTCAAGAGCACCTGCTCTAGAGTTTTCCTTCATTAAGTTAAAAACTCAGTCGCGCTGTTACACGGAGGTCACCAAGATAGTGAAGGAAAAGAGATTGTCCGGATTTATGAGGTTTAACCTTGTATTTCATAGATGTAACGACAAAGCTCTTTTTTAAATCGAGGGCAATGTGTGTGTGTTTATGTTTTCTCTTGTCTCTTGAGGAATCCGCTATTTTGGTAGGCTTTCATATAAAGGACGTTTCTAAAGGACGTCCACTGCTGACCAAACGCCTCCCCCATAGATTTACACAATTGTGTCATCATTTTGCCAGTACTCACCACGCTTGGCAGGCGGGTTAGTGAGCACAGTATGCCAATGTGGTGCCGGCTCAGAATGCCACCACCCCATCTCCTCCCATGGGTGTCGTAAAAGTCGATTAAGGGATTAGCCGGAGGATGGGCAGCAGCGTCCTTCGAGTACATTAACAACTCAACTGCGATCGCCAACCCGTCTGCCAAGCGTGGCGATTATGGCAAAACCCCCCAATGAGCCCACAACACATCCATATCGGTCTTTGTGGACATCTTTGGGGGAGGCCTGTGTCCAGCAGTGGACTTTATTCGGCCGAAATGATGTATTGTATTCTAAACTAAAATGAAATGTTAAATTAATTTTTTTATTACCATATTAGTATTCATAATTTCAATTAAAATGAGTGTGCGAATGTATGCATGTTGATACTGAAGTAAAAAAAAATGGCAAGAGTACTTGATATGAACTTTCGATTGCAATTGTTTTGACAGACAATTTGCCTGATAATTTGGGGGCTAAAGTAACTAATGGGTAGTTACTTTAGCCCCCAAATTATCAGACAGTTCGCTCCCAACAAAATGTTGTTAGATGAAAAATAAATTTGTCGTGTCGTTTTTACATTATTGTATTTACTTGCCTTGTTTGTATAGATAGGGCAAGTGAATTTTAAAACAGTCATCCCCGACCCATTAAGCTGAAATTTTACATACGCGTTTAATTTGGATGACAATGCATGGTTGTGCAAATGACGTCATTTTAAATCTAATGTGGTGGATTCCCAAAGATGGGGGACCAGTTATTTTTTATGCACCTCCATGATATGGGTATCAAATGAAAGGTTTGCTGAGAAGAATATTAAAATAAAGAATAATAGAATTTTCTAAACAAAATGGTAGTCCGACAAAGACTGTAGGCGTAGCTTTAGAGCTAGTCTGCTAATGCTATTCTATGACCTTTTTTTCAGAAAATATAATTTCTGGTTTACGGAACGACGTCATCCCGAGTTTGATTATATGTTTTGTTTCTACATATTTCTACTTGAACAAAGTGGTAAAAGTGTTCTTCAAGGAAATATTTACACAAATAAAAATGATATTACATTTATTGGCTACTTTTAAAAACTTTTGTTTACACCCTCCATTATATAGATCCCAGTCACATCGTCGCAAAAGTTATATACAACACTTACCAAAAAAGTCCTAGAAAACTCCCATAATTTGTGGACCCCAACAGGAATGGAACTCTATAAAAAATCTCGCAGAATCCTGTGGAAGTCGCCGCTTCAATTAAGTTTCCACCGCTCTGCACCATTGTACTAGCGCTTAAAGTTGAGACTTGCGTTCGCGAGTGTACTTCACTGTTGCTTATACAGTAAAACTTTTTGCAGCTTTATTTTTTTATTAATTTTATTTCATGATGAGGAGAGATAAGCATAGAGAAATGCGAAAACTTTTATTTAGTTTTTAATAAAGCTTTTAGGTTGTTTTTATTTTTGTAGAAAGCGGAGTATTTGTGGAAAAAGTGTACGAGGTGGTTTTCTATCATTCTTATTTACCTACAAGTCACGATAATCCGTTTTTATAATAATCATAAAATTCCGCTATTTTTATGTCAGTTCATTTGCTGATAGGTATTAGTTTCAATTACTCCACAATGGAAAGGATAAGTAAGCTGAAGTGGCAATGGGCAAAGCACATTGCTCGTAGAACTGATGGCCATTGGGGCAAAAAGGTTCTCGAGTGGAGACCGCGAAAATACAGCGTAGGGCGACCACCAACGAGATGGACGAATGATTTGGTGGAGGTCGCTGGGAGCCGTTGGATGCATGTGGCATGTAACCGGACTTTTTGGAAATCTGTTGGGGAGGCCTTTGTTCAGCAGTGAACGTCCTTTGGCTGATATGATGACATTAAAATGATATCGGATATTTCGCCTAGTTGCTCTTAAAACTTGTAAAGTAAAAAGCAGAGGTCTAATGGCGGAATACTGAAACGCCACTTAATATTAGGTCCCGCTTCAACTACTTGAGCCGGGTTTCCTACCGAAAACGGGTTTCTCTAATATTTAAAGCGAGACTTAATATGTATCATCATCATGATGGTGATCATACTCTCCAGCCCCCAGCGTGTCATAGTCAGTTCGTGAAGCAATTATTACTGAATTCAGAAGATTAGTTATCTTCTATGAGGTCCGAAAAAGCACAAGAATTATCCTAAAATAGGACTCAACTGAACACCAAAAAGTTTAAAACCTGAACCCACAGAACGAGGCCGCAGCAACAGACTCGACTCGAGCTAAGCTGTAAGCAAGTACATTAATTAAAAATTATACTGAATTTTTATGCTACTATCCCACAGAGTTGTTAATTGATGGAATATTAATTTGCGAGCGATCAATTTCCGTATGGTGTCCAGATTAAGAATACAGCACCACTCCATCTCCTGCCGTGGAAGTCGTAAAAGGCGACTAAGGGACTCTAAATCACAAAGATGGGCAGCAGCATGCCTTCTATAGAACAGCTGCTATTCAGCGCTCCCCAACCTGTCTGCCAAGCGTGGCTCAAAATGACACACGGTAAGTAATTGATCGTTTGGAAATTTAGGCTGGAGGCCTCTGTTCGGTAGTAGACGTTCTTTGGCTAATATGATGAACGAAAATCTGAAATATTGCAAATATTATGCCCAAGGTCGCCAAGTCTTCACTTCTTCATTCTCTTTTATAAATGATATCGAAGATATAGATTACAGATATAAGTATCACATACACAAACACTAATAATTTGGAATAAATGTTTGTATGGTTTACAGATAGTTGCGCCATACAAATATTCGTTTTGTATCGTAAAAAGCGAAGCGAGCCGTCCAATGATAGATGGATCTATCTCCCTCCTCTTATTAAGAGTAATTCATTGTATAATTCCGCGCTAAAACGCGTCCGACATTTAAATTTAATTTAAAATTGTATGAAGTAATTAGTAATATATACATAAAAAATCGGCGAAAGTACTTATTATTTAAACAGCTTGGGCTGTTTTACACATTCAAGATATGAATACCGTAAAATCGTGGCTCGTGTGGGCGTTAACCATAAAGTTGAGAAACCCTTACCTCCGTACTCCATTTACATAATAATCTGTTTTAGAAACTACAGCCATACATTTAGCATGGGGACATAAGTTTCTAGATCCTTGTTTTTCTGCTCCAATCTGTTTAATGGCAGTGGGAATGAAATGCGGGCGCGGTGCACTATTCTCAGAACTAGGACGCGTTTTATTTTGGCGCGTGATATATTTGCGTGGGCTTTCCCATCTCTACTCCTCTTCCTCCTCTCTCCTACCTTTTTGATCGTTTGACTAGAGTGTGTAAATGGGCTGGGAAGTACTACGCCGTCACACAATAACGGAGTGAAGCAGCAACATTGCTGTGTTTCGTACGGTGAGTGACGATAACCGGAAACCCAACCCCCAAAAATACACGTACAATAAATACACATCTATTCATACTCTATACCAATAACTAAAATTGAAGTGTCTGTTTGTAATGTCAAAATAACAGCTTTTTACTAAATGCATATGAAAGTATGTACGTTACATATAACAAAAAAACTATTATGATTTTATTGTCTGTTTGTTCCGGGTAATCTCCGTAACGGCTTGACCGATTTTGACGGGACCTTCACTGGCAGATAGCTGATGTTATAAGGAATAACTAAGGTTACTTGTATATATCCTATGTCAAGTGTCTATGTCGAAGTACTCTAAATTTCTTTTAAATTAAACGCGGGTGAAACCGGTCCCGGCTAGTTAATAACTATGTTCCAATAAAAATGACGTTGACGGCACGGTTGGTGCAGTGGCTGATACAGTCGGCTGCTGCGCGCTGGGTCGTGGGTTCGATTCGCGCACTGAACAAATATTTGTATTATCTGCAGGTAGTTGTTACAGGTCTGGGTGTATTGTATGTGGAATTCATGTCTGTAAAACGCACCCACGACACAGAAGAAATCCAAGTTTGGGACATAGTTAAAAAGAAACTCATACAAACTCAACTCATACGTACAGTATAGCAAAAAAATAGTTATCACGGTAAATAGTTGCAATATTTTTACCAAAACGTGATGCATATTAATACGAGTAGTGTGTGCTGTGTGTCAGTGCGTAGAATGTGTTGAGTGACGGGTGTGTAGTATGTGTCTGTGGTGAGATGTGTGGCGTGTGTAACGTATGTCTGTGGTGCTTGTGTGGCGTGGGTTGTCGGTGCTGCATGTGGTATATTAGGTATAGTAGTAGACTGCTCTATGTATCTGATAAAATGATGGAATAATAACATCTCACAAGGTTTAGCAGACATTCCGAATCGTCATAATTAAGGCTATGTAGCCAACAAAAGAGAGTACTTTTAAATTTATAGGAATTTAGGTTTTGAAAAATACATTCTTTATTGATTTTATTGAAAAGAAAGCCATCCAGGAAACATGCAAACTTGTTTGCAAAGAAGAGTCGGGCCAAGTATACTTCCCTGTGGAACACCGTAATTAATATTTCGAGGGCTACTAATAAAGTCCCTGATTCGCGCACGTTGATTCCTACCCATTACAGTCTTCAAATAATTTTAACTGCAGGCCTCTTATACCTAGCTATTCAAGTTTAAGTACCAAGCGTGAAATTGACACCGTGTTAAACGCCTTAGCTAGTTATAATAAAACACTTTTAAACGGATTCTATCGCGTATATTTTTGATTTTTGATTTTCCTGACGTTTCGAATACTTTGCAGCATTCGTGGTCGCAGGATGACTAAGGTGACAGGGGTCGTTACAGATTTTTAAAAGTTATTTTATTTTATCTACCGTACAATTTTAATCAAAAAATTTGTTTCGATGCACGCAGTAATCACTCACAGTGTCTTGATGTTTCTTAGTGCGGTATCTTGTTTGGGACTTTATTATTTTAATAACTGGATTCCAAACACCTTGTGTGGTACCTGCCAACCATCAAAAATATACGCGATAGAATCCGTTTAAAAGTGTTTTATTATAATGTGTAATAATCGCGAAAATCTAAGACGCCTTAGCTAAGTTAAAGAAAGATTGATACATGTTTTTGACCCGAGTCCAGTTTCCTAACCATAGTATTTGTGAATAAATCACGGCATCGGCTATCGATCTTGTTCTTCTAAAACCAATTTGCTTAGTGGAGATAAGATTATTGCTTTCCAAATAATCAGTAAATCTGATTCGCTCTAGGACTTTAGATAACGTAGGTAGAATCGAGATAGGACGATAGTTACTGTAAACTGTTTTATCACTATTTTTATAAATATATGTTATGATGGATTCCTTAAAGATGGCGGGAATTTTCTTTTGAAGATAGACAGGTTACATTATATGGACACTAGCATCGACAAGAAATTTTGTCCCATCCAAAAGAACCAGTACTTTTTAGGGAGTTTATAATTTTGAGATTATGCATAACGATCGGTTTCCAATAAAACAAAAGACGTCAAGTATTAGAAATATTAGCTTTCGCAACACTACAGATAGAATTACCAAAAAGAGGGAATTCTGACGTAATCTATCGACTGATCACAAGAATAGTTCAACAACTTTTTTTCCATTTCGCAGCGCTAAATCGGGCCGTGCTTACTTTAATGTAGTATCGACAGTAATAATGTTTGTAACACAGTCATATTTCCCACCGCTCGGCGAAAATGTTGTTTTAAAATTTGTGAGTCGCCTCGACCAAAGCGTTACGTTTCGATGGGGTTGGCTTTAATTTTTTGGTGCACTAGCGTCATTATTTTTACAACGCGCTTATTGCAGGCTAAACATAAATGTTATTAGGAAAAAGCATTAGTAACTGTGTGGTCCCTGGCCTTGCTTATTTCTTCCCGTGGGTGTCATAAAAGGCGAGTAAGGGATTAGCTGGAGGATGGGCAGAGGACTCTGCAAATTTACACTCAACAACGATCGCCGACCCGCCTGCCAAACGTGGTGATTATGGCAAAATCCCCCAACGAGAGCACACAATATAAACACAAACCGGTTCGGTGATTTTGTAAACGTTTTTCAGAAAAAACGATGACGATTACTAATTACTTAAAATCGTGTTTAGAATAAATTTTAAATTTGAATTTAGAAAAAGTAAAGTTCTTTTTATGCGACCTGAGAACTGAAGAAGAGAATCGAGATTCAAGGTCTCACGTGGCAGTTGTACTTGCGACTAATGAGGCAATTATTTTTAAGCACCACATTCTTTGGTCTTCAGTGGAGATTCATCATGAACTTCCTTCTTCGGGAAAGGGTGAACGAGCATGCTGGTTACCGACTAAAACCACTGGAGTGGTCATCTTCGGCACCGAAGGGGGGCAGGTCCTCGTAAGATCAGACAGCACATTTTACCTCAATTCAAGCCATAAAACAGCTCGTCGAAGATATGCGTAAATATTTTTTTCAAAACTTAAATAACGATACACCCTGACTTTTGTTAATTACTTTTTCTAATTAAGTTGCTTGAGTCGTAGCTTGCTATTACTTAATCTTAGTAGACTTTGTCTTTGTTTGACTTTGTTAATCCACTAAGATTATGTACTGGTGATGACCAGTCAAGCCAACTGTTACCGCTGACTAGGATACAGGGACAGACACATTGCCAATCTTTATAAGCCTCTCTATATCTGATTCTCGTTATTAATTGACACTATGACTAAAACTTGACCGAACTGAGATTAAATTATGAATTGACCGAAAAAATAGTATTCTGCATATAGTTCAGTCGGACTTCAGTATAATCTCGATCTAGTCTCATTTCGATCTGAATTTTGACGCTAAATAAATGAAATTTTTGTACATGTGACATTTCGAAATGTTAGCAGAATACCGTTTTGACTTCGATCAACTTTCGATCCATTTCCGATCTCATCACAGTGTAAGTTCACGTTTGAAGTTGTTAGTGTTAGTTTAGAGTGTTAGTTTAGAACACCATTTGTGACATTTTTGACACTGAGACTAGATCGGAACCTATATTTTGATCATTTTTAAATTACGAGAATTGGCCTTCTGGTTGTTAGCGATATGCTCGCTAACTTGGCTGGCTTCTTCTAATGACTTCGGATTCAGAAGTAAATTTTTCAGTTAATTCTTACAGAATAGCACTGCAGATATACGGCTCAAAGCCAACTCATGAGTGTCACTGCACTCTTGAAATGTGGAAACAATTTGACCTAGTTGTGTATGTTGGTCGAGTAACTCGCATGATGAATGTAAAGCTCTTCTAGCTTAATTATTGAGTGAGCTGTTTTGTTTATGAAAACGAAATGAAATAATAAAAGTTTGTAAGTGGAACATTACCAGCTGAGAGCGATGCGGAGGAGTACGCCGACTCCGAAGAGCACCTTCCTTGTAGTTTTATTTGTACACATGTTTTTTATAATTATAAATTAAGTTTATAGGCAAAATTGGAAATTTGAAGATACCTTATGGTGAAATGGCAAATTACTATAAAAATGTGACATTTAGACGTGTAATCGTAGGTACTTGTCTTATGGAGCAAAAACCATACGATTTGTCTTTATGGCAATATAATGAAACGACAAAGGGGGATAGAAAGCCCAATAATAACTCTTTATTTCGCCTTCACTGTGATAAAATATAATATATCTTTGGTATATAACAAGAGTTATCATTTCCATCAATATTGCTCCAAACTGAAGGAATACTCGCAACAATTTTGCGACGCTGAAAGCTCTTGATAATGTCGCGAAAACTTCACTCGTTTCTGCTGTCAAAGATCTACATAACTAGAAACGTCTTAAGGTACTTACTTTTCAATGGGTGCCAAATTGCAGCGAAGCGACTGCGATAACTGAGCGATAGCAGCGCGATTGTGTCATTTATATTTCAGAGGTACCATTTTTACAGCGCGTTTGTGGCACTTTGTGTGCAGTATGAAAGAACATTTAAGAATGATAAGGTCATGGATTCTAATCTAGAAAAGCGAAATTGTTAAATTGAGGTTGAATTCGTACCGATGAAGTGCAGTGAGCGGGTCAGTATTACCTACCTACTAGGAACTTATGATTTTATTTAGAACCTGAAAGTATAGTATATAAATATATAACAGCGAGTGTTAGATAATAAAATTCAGTAAGTTACAACATTATGCTTATAATGGAAATATGTGTAAAATAAACTGTGTATAATTCGTCGTTTCGGCCGAATGAAGTCCACTGCTGGACACAGGCCTTCCCCAAAAATCACCACAACGACCGATATGGGTGTGTTGTGGGCTCATTGAGCGGTTTTGCCGTAATTGCCACGCTTGGCAGACGGGTTGGCGATCGCAGTTGAGTTGTTAATTTACTCGAAGGACGCTGCTGCCCATCCTCCGGCTAATCTCTTAGTTGACTTTTACGACACCCACGAGAGGAGATGGGGTGGTGGTATTCTGAGCCGGCACCACACGGCAAATGTGTATAATTGTGTGTGTATAATGTGTATAATAAAAACGGTGTATAATTTACGCTAATATTATTTTAATTAAGTTATCGTATAGTTATTAAGTCCAAACTGAGTTTTAAGCTCAGATTTGTATGTCAGTCCATGGCGAAACATATAGATCTTACCTAAGTATTTACTTGCTACTCGTTATGTTATGTTACCATTTTTCGAATAACTTAATATTATTCTTCTATTCTATTCAGTCCGAAAACATCAACAGATAAATCTATCCTGTAAACACTTGACAGACATAGTTATTGGCCTAAGAGTAACATTAAAGTGAAGCATTTAATTCACTAAACAAACTGAGTAACTATAACTGTAGAACAGAAAATTCCCCTCAAAATTGATCATGTGTAACTTCTACTCTCGAGGACTGTTTAGGTTTGGTCCTAAGATTCGTATGTAGTTCAGCTCTTCATAATAAAAAGCTTTTTAGTTCCCTTAAATAATTGTGGCCCTCCTGAGATTCCCTGCAAAAGTGAAGTGAAGAACTATTAATAACTAGACAACTAGAGTCTTTTCGAAAGTACTTTTAAATGTTCTAATGCTCAAACTCACCAACGAAGTTTTAAAAGCATTCTTAGAAGTTTTATCAAATGTTGATATGATGACTTCTTATTTTATAAATTCCCCGAGTGTTTAAATGCAGCGGTGCTAAGTTGGATAATAGGATAGAACAAACAACTGAACACGCGTTAATGCGATACGAGCGTAGTAAAAACGTGAAATGAGAATTTGACTGCACTACAAAAGAACATCAAATATTAAGCATACAAAATCTGTTTAAAAGATATTATCAACCACTTTCAGTTTCAATGTATCTATGGAAATCGTGGCCCGTCTGTTTTGATTGCAAGTTGCGGCCCATTGAGTTCGAAACAAAAGATTTGCTCAACAAATATTGTTGGCGAAACAATGTTTAGTTTAACAGATATTTAAAGAAAGACAAAATCTAATTTATTTTAATGGTACAAAACGAAAGTTCCTCGAGAGCGTCTGTTGATAAATAGGGTAATTTCAAAAACTACTTCAGTTTCGGTCTTATTTTCACCAACAGATAGTTACTCTTGAGGATGTTTTGTGTATTGTTCGTTAATTTGCCATAAAATTACCACCACTTACTTGCAGCTTAGTATTTAAGCCCCGCTTCATTATTTGAGACGCCCGCCTTCTTAACATAAATGGGCGTCGCAAATATGTTAACTACATCGGGTTTCAGTACCGACCGGTAACACTATATTTCTCGGCTAGAAGCGAAATGATCGGGGGTAGTAACAACATACTACGATGCAATTTATAGTGATCATCGGGAAGCTTAGCAGTCCAGCAGTGCTCTTAGCTGTTGGGTTTTTCTGTAAGGTAATTTCAAATAGAAACCTGGAGTTTGGAATTGTGTTCGAACGATGACAACAGGGTTGTCCCTTTATCCATAGAATAAACACTAATATTGAAACTTTATCACTTAATACAGTACGGTAGATAAAATAAAATAACTTTTTAAAAATCTGTAACGACGCCTGTCACCTTAGTCATCCTGCGACCACGAATGCTATGCAATGCAAAGTATTCGAAACGTCAGGAAAAACAAAAATCTAAAATTTACGCGATAGAATCCGTTTAAAAGTGTTTTATCACTTAAGACATTCTTTAGCGAAATGTGAATGCACATACAAATATTATTAAGTCTTTATTTTCCGAATGAGGCAGAGGCGTAGAAAGTAAGATTAAACCTCTTTTATTTGTTTGCCAACACCACACTTTTAACTAGTGGGAGGGTCACACTGAATGTTTTTCGAATTGGGCCGTAAGAAAATCTATTTAAATTTCGAATACAGCTCTTTGGGATGCTGTAGATTTAGATTCAATTCATATGTCATTTGATTATACAAATTGGCGACAGTTTAAAAAAGTGGGTGTTGTGCGTCAAAATTAATTTAACTAAGGACATTTTCGCTGTACAATATATTAGGACTTTCGTTGCGGTCTTAATCAACAACTATGTTATGACTTTGATTGACATTTTTTTTCTTGATGAGTTTACAAGTGGTCGAAGCAATGTCACTAATTATTTACGTGAATTACGTCCTTCTACGGGAACCACTGAAAATAACGTGTGCTGTACAGCTAATAAAAACTGATAAAATAGTGACATGTACGGGCAAAGGAGAATGGCGAAATTGGACCCACTAATAATGAAGCAATGTTGCGGTATGAATTTACGTTCATATATTGGTTTTTAGAAGCCCGGGTGCAGAAGTTGAATGTTATAAAATAATGTTTATACTAAAACGAATATAAAAATAACTCTTAGTGCCGTTTACCCCTACGTCTTCTCGCATAGGCATTATTAAGCTGTATTAATGGGACAGCAGTGCATGAATTATGCAGCAGGGGTTGCATATTACAGAAAATATGCAAGCCAGTACACCCCAATCTATACAAAAGCCACGCTGCCTGCGCTGCTGACTCGTAAAGTCATTCTTACAACGTTGTGCAGGATTATCAGTCTAGGGAGATGCAGCGTATATACAGATTAAATGTAATCAAAACCATTTCGATATTCAAATACATCACAAATGAAACAAAATACATTTATCGTGTTTATTTTTTACAAGTTTTATCTTCTAGCTTTCATATCTTTTTCTCCCGGGTCTTTCAAATCACTTTTGATAAGCTTTTTGCTTAGTTTAATATAGTTCTACAAGTATTAATAAAACTTTCTAACATAAAAAATACCGACTTCAAAGTCGGTATTTATTTTTTGTCCAAAAAAATTGGCTACATCTCATTCTGGCACAGGAGTTTTCACAACAATACTAAGTGCCATAGTCACTTGGGCATTCTCCTTTAAGTGCAACGTGGGTGCGTGGGTATTAACGATGTGGGCGCATGCGCGAGCAAGATTCTCTTTTGTCACATGTACTGAGTTGCACGCATTCTATTTTATTCTTTCTGCAACGATGAACTTTCTACAACGTCCCGTACTGGGATTTATTTTGTATTGTACGTGCTGTTGCCAGATCTAAATGTCACATGCACAAATCACACAGACCTGGACCAGCTAACAGCTGGCGGCGAACGTACCGGCCAATCAAATGAAAGTGGCGAAGACAATACAAATACTAATATCAATAACTGATTTAACTCTTTTTTATTACTGTAGCAGTAATTTAAGTATAACGTGTCTTTATATATTGTAATAATTTATGTATGTATTTGTATCTGTTTGGCATCCGTGCTTCATTGTATATCGGTCCAGCTGAAAACCAGCGTCGGGCATTATTCGTCCGGCTTATGCTGAGTTGGTTACCCTTTTGGCACAAACTCGAGACACGATGTGTAGCTCTGTGTATACCTATGTTTTATTAGTTTTACACTTTTTTTTATTTAATTTAAAGTTTTCAGTATTATTGTATGTTTCTCTGTTTGTGGCAATAAATATATTTCTTTCTTTCTTGCTTTCTATAAGTAGGCCATTAAAATAGTTCCGTGTCAAGATCGAAGCCGCGACACATAGCGCATAATCCCAGTCGCTTAGCCACTGCACTGATCCAACGACTAACAAAACTAGAAGAATGAGTACACATACATTATAAAATTTAAATATTTATTTATACCGTTATTAGCACAATACAATTATAAATGCAATACAATACAACAGTTTAGCAATACACGTGTTAGCAAATTCTTAGCTCATAACTTCATCAAAATTCTTCAAAGCCTTTCAAAACATCTGGTACATTCATAATCATAAAATAATTTCTACGTAGCGATCAAGAAATATTACGAACAAAAGAATACCTAATTACTTACATTATTAACTTATCTAATACTTTAGTATCAGAATACTTATCTCTAATAGAGTTATCCCGGCTTCTTGACTTGTATCCTTCTCCTGGAATTCTAACAGTTAAATATGTATTTGCGAGGTTAAGCTGCGTCCGACGTCTCAGATGCGTGACCACTGCGTCTTTTGGAGTGCACGTTAGCTGTCGCTCCTGTATATTTTGTTATACGAACGTATGTAGGGTAAGATAAGGCATCAGCCTCATCTTGTCTTATCTTAGAGAGAGATCCGAGAGATCTTTAAAAGAATTTTGTAAAAGTAAAGCCAGTAGAAGGTTCCCAAGAGCTCTTCATGAAAGGCGACACAGACTTCCTGAAACCAGCGTTGAAGTCCAGAGAAGTGGATCTGTCTCTGAAGAGATTCAAGTTGCCGGTGGCAGAGTAATCGGTGCGCTGGAGAAACGGCGTGTGAGAGGCTCCTAAAGAAGCTCCTACTTTGTTCCTGAAACATAAATATAACAATAATTGTTATTTTATGTTTGAATACTACTGTAGGTATTAAACAGAAACCAATTACCTAGAATTGTGTATTAATTATATATATCATTATATACACACACTCCAGCATGCCTACGCCCACACACACACAATTCATCACTATTTGCAATACTTAAAACAAGTACCATTACCCTTATCGCTAGTCCGTTATACATAGCTCTAACCCACACCAATAATGTTTACGAGTTCGAAACCGAGATTCTTGACTGCAGCAAGTCTTTATCTGGAGACTATTTCCACTCCTAGTACAATATGTGAGTGAAATAGTTACTTTTGGTATGTAAATGGCTGTTATTACTGTTACCTCCCCAAATACAACGCAATGTTATAATATGTGATGTAACCTATAACTTATACGTGTAGATTTACTGTAAGTATAAATTGGTTAAAGAAATAAATAAACAAACACACGCTATCGCAGAGGCACACGCACGCGCACACAATAAGTTTTTTTTTTTGGTATATGGCTTCTCGCATACATCTCGAGGAAGATATGGACGCTGAACCGGACAGTTGGCAAAGCCTAAATAGCCTCCGACCTGACTTCGTTACCGCTATTTAATATGCGCCGACAGATTCTTTGTAGAAATTTTCAGAAAGTTCGCTTTCTAGAAATTTCCAGGTTACGTGGTACCGCTACTAGACTCCAGATGGCGCTACATAGAACGATCCCAAACATTCTTAAAGTTAATATACGCCATAGTATAGCTACTAGATAGCAGATGGCGCCACGTGTTCTTTTTAACCCAGAGCTATTTAGAATACTCTAGAATAAGTTTCTACATGCTGTAATACAGCCACTAAACACCAGATGGCACCACGTTTCCCTATTATTTGGATGGCTTAACAATATCAATCCTTAGTCGCCTTTCACGACACGCATTGGTGGAGAAGGATGGTATATTCCTAGCCAGAACCCGAAGATCCTTATTCTGATATAACAAGCCAAAAATATTATCAAAAATACTCACTTGAACATATAATCCACGCTGCCTCCCATTGTGTTAAAATTGGGAATTTGCGGGATAGACGGCATGTTTCTGGTGAGGAAGGCGTTAGCGGTGACGTCGTGATCATTGTTGTGGAAGAGTTTCGCATGGCCTGCTGCAGTCAGTTGGTTGCCGAAGTCAGGAATGCGTGTGTTGGTCAGGGACAGTCCATGGCCGTTGCTGAAAAAAGTCGTAAACACCCTTTAGAAACTTCATGCCGTTTTCAGGAAACAAAAAAAACTAAATAGCTATACCACATGTCATTTAATAATAATAATAACTTTATTTGATTCAAAAAACCTTTGTTACAATGGTGTCATAAAAGGTACAAGGTTAAAGTTCAGGTACGTCAAGTACAAAGGTAACATAATTAGGGTATACCCTGACTCCTAAACTAGGGGATCCTGTGACTCAGCAGTCAGTGTTCTGCTATTTCTTCGTTCTCCAAATACCTTATTATTTAATGGGATGTGTACTGTACCTATATACTATACTTATATAATTAAGATTTGACAATTCGGTTGAGTGTAAGAGGTGACATCGAAGAAAATTGAGTATGAACAAGCTAATGAGTGTATATATTTACTTATTTGTGTAAATAACCTAATCTCAAAAACACCGATAGAATTTATTGACCCGACTGCCCCAGAAGGAGGGTAATATCTTTCGAGTGTATGTATGTTTATTTCTTAAGCACGCTCTGTAGCCTAAACGGGTTGCGTTAAATGCAGGCGAGCGCTCTGATTTTACAAACTAGCGGTGGCGTAGTTTATGAATGCCAACTTTATCCTATTTATGCTTAACATAATATGATATTTATAACTATATAAATAAATAAAATTGGAGTGTCTGTAAAGTCAAAATAGCTGCTTTTTACTAAATACCTATGAAAGTATGTACGGAAAAAAAAAACTTTCTGTCTGTCTCTCTGTCTATTTGTTCCGGCTAATCTCCGAAACGGCTAGACTGATTTTGACAGGACTTTCACTGGCTGATAGCTGATGTTATATGGAGCAACTTAGGCTACTTTTATTTTGGAAAATAAAGAAGAAGAAAATAAAATAAGAAATTAGGGTTCCGCGCAGCAAAATTAAAACCCATGAAGTCCAATCCAATATGTATACATACATATTATTAAAAATAAACGCGCGGGTCAAACCGCGGGCACCAGCAAGTGTAAAATATAAAAACCTCCGTATAGAAGTCGGTTAAAATGCAGAAGGTTACAAAGTTTGGTTTTTTAAATTCTTTATAATTACCACAAGTGTTTAAATCATCATCATATCAGGCCAAAGGACGTCCACTGCTGAACAAAAGCCTCCCCCATAGATTTCCACAAAAACCGGTTAAATGTCGCCCGCATCCAACGACTCCCAGCGACCTTCATCAGGTCGTCTGTCCATATCGTTGGAGATCGTCCCCCGCTGCGTTTCGGTTGCGCGGTCTCCACTCCAGAAAAATTTAGTCTCAACGGCCATCAGTTCTACGATCAAGTGTTTAAATAACCCTGAGAAAATGAATGCAAGATTCTCAGTGTACTTACACATTATCAAGTGCCAAACCAGCCGTCGCGGACTGCAGTTTCCGCTTGTCATCAAACCCAACTGCTCCGATAGCACTCAGAACATTCTTATCATTGCCAGCGATAGGCATCTTAGCGTTGAATCCCGAAGTCTTGTCCGAATTCACGTAAGTGCTCCCATGAACTTGGCGGGTTTCTCTTCCATGTTCCAGTGTCGACAAATAAGAATCTAAACTGTCGTCGTTAATTAGGTCTCGAGTAAAAAGTCCTAGTTTATTTTCAGGGACTGTTTCCCCAGCAGTGGAGCTAACTACTAACAAACTTGCAAGGAATAATGAGTACATGTTTGTTTCGTTTGGGATAATCAAATGATGCATCCAGAGGATTCCGCTCTTTATATAGGAGGGGCCGTGTGAGATAAATTGTGTTCTTCCCCGAGATTTTATTGCAATTACACTATATTTGTTGAGTTTGTGGTCTCATTTTATCAGTAACTGCTATTTATGACATGCCTACGTTTATTATCGTATGGTGCTGACTCAGAATACCACCACCCCATCTCCTGCCGCGGGTGTCGTAAAAGTCGACTAAAGGATTAGCTGGAGGATGGGCAGCAGCGTCCTTCGAGTACAATAACAACTCCACTGCGAACGCCAATCTGTCTGCCAAGCGTGGCGATTATGGCAAAACCCCCCAATGAGCCCACAACATATGATATGGGTGATACCGGTCGTTTGGGTGATCTGTGGGGGAGGCCTGTGTCCAGCAGTTGACTTCACTCGGCCGAAATGATGATGATGACTTTTATTGTACGTTTTTATTACTAGTCTCGCATATACCGCTGGTAGGTCTCTTATTGGGCTCGGGGATCGCGAGCGCACAGATTGGGGAGTCTGCGGGCTCACACCGAGTGACCCCCGGGAAGACGGTGGCGCACCCGTGGTCACGTGCCGTGGATCCTTTACAATCCTCCCCGAGAAGCGCCTGGGGGGCGGCCTTTTACAGCCCTCCGCTAGAGGGGGTGACCGCTTTACTGTCATCCCCCGAGTTGTCCCTAAAGGCGTGGCTCTAATGCGATCTTACGAGGACCTGGAGCCCCCCTTCGGTGCCGAAGATGACCGCTCCAGTGGTTTTAGTCGGTAGGAGTCCAGCATACCCCTTCGCCGTTCCCCGGGGCGAAGGAAGTTCATGTGGAATTTCCACTGGACACCAATAAAACAAATGAGTCCGGCGTGCTCCTTCGCCCTTCCCCGAGGTGGAGGAAGTACATGATGAATTTCCACCGGATCAGTAAAAAAAGGTCTCCTATAAGAAGAGGCCAGCTAGGTAGGTACACACGGCTGGCTCTAGTGTGATCATACAAGGACCTGGAGCCCCCCTTCAGTGTCGAAGATGACCGCTCCAGTGGTTTTAGCCGGTAGGAGTCCGGCATACCCCTTCGCCCTTCCCTGGGGCGAAGGAAGTTCAAGAATAATTTACACTGGGCACCAATAAAAAAAAAGGTAGATACACTCGGCTATACATATATACACATCAAGCTATACAAAACCAGTTTACCCTGATCTCTCATCATACCGAAAGCCTATACAATGCGAGATCAGCTTATAACTGGATGTGTAGCTGTGTGCACCACCCCAGTGCCAGATATGCGCCACTAACCAGTAGTGTATAAACTCTAGACATGTCTTTGCTGCGGTTACAAGGACACTAGCTAGTGAAATTACTGAGAATAAGAGACTAAATAACTACACATCTTAAATTGACGAGTCCAGTGGGATGCCACGCAAGACTAGACCTTTTTTTTTTTCTTTTTTTTTTATTGGTGCTCAGTGGAACTTCTTCATGAACTTCCTTCGCCCCGGGGAAGGGCGAAGGGGTATGCCGGACTCCACTGGCTAAAACCACTGGAGCGGTCATCTTCGGCACCTAAGGGAGGCTCCAGGTCCTCGTATGATCACACTAGAGCCGCCCACTGGTGCCACGTCTATAGGCACATCCCTGAGAGGGTGACTGTAAAGCGGTCACCCCCCCCCCCCCCCCCCCCCCGGGGGATTGTAAAGGATCCCCCAAAGCGTCCCACGGCAGCGCCTGACCACATGCGTGCTACCGTCTTCTCTTGGGTCGCTCGGTATGAGCACGCAGATTCCCCAATCTACGCACCCGCGAACCCAGAGGTCCCCCGCCTCACAGCAACGGCAGGGGGACCCAGGATTAGTCCTGGGCAGCATTACAACTGTAGTGTAATTAACCGCCAAGAGGGATGAATATGTTAATATCCCGAATAGCCAATCTATACATACAAATAAATAAAATTGAAGTGTCTGTTTGTAACATCAAAATAACAGATTTTTACTAAATGCATATGAAAGTTTATACGGTACATAAAACAAAAAATCTATTTTTTTTTTTTTGTCTTTCTGTCTGTCGGTCTGTCTGTCTGTCTGTTTGTTCCCGCTAATCTCAGAAACGGCTGCACCGATTTCTACGGGGCTTTCACTGGCAGATAGCTGATGTTATAAGGAATAACTTAGGCTACTTTTATTTTAGAAAACCAAATAGGGTACCGCGCAAAAAAAAATTACCCCATAAAATCCATTATATACTCTACGTCAAGTGTCTATGCCGAAGTACTCTAAATTATTTATAAATAATCCAATTTATTTTAAATTAAACCGCGGGTTCCTGCTAGTAAAAAATGTTTTGGTTGGACACATTTTATACATTACACGGCTCCATTATTAAGCATTAGACATAGCATAATCATTTTGGGGGGAATTTGCCGATACTCACCACGCTTGGCAAGCGGGTTGGTGAGCGCAAAATTGCTACTGCTCAGCAAAAGGGGACGCTGCTGCCCATCCCTCTGGTCAAGAGTCCCTTAGTCGACTTTACGACCTCCACGGGAGGAGAACTGATGGCCGCTGGGGCAAAGAGGTTCTCGAATGGAGACCGCGCACCGGAAAACGCAGTGTGGGACGACCTCCAACGAGGTGGACAGACGACGTGGTGAAGGTCGCTGGGAGTCGTTAGATGAGAGTGGCATGTGACCGCTCGTTGTGGAAATCTAAGGGGGAGGCCTTTGTTCAGCAGTGGACGTCCTGTGGCTGATATGATGATGATAGCATAATAAGCCCATTACTGTCCCACTGCTGGGCACGGGTCATTTCTTACGATAAGAAAGGTTAGGCCTTATTCCACTACGCTGGCTTAGTGCGGGTTGGCGGACTACACACACCATTGAAAACATTTTGGTGCCCTCCCAGGTGTGCCGTTTTCCTCACCATTTTTCCTTCGTTTCGGTCGTCTGTTTCGGTCCAGGTTCGAACTCAGACCCACCTGTATGAAAGGCAAGCGTTCAACCACTAGGCTGTCACTGCGTATAGATTAGTCATAATATAACAATAGTAATTAATTGCCTGCTAGGGAAAATAAACAAAACATTGTAATGGTTTTCTTGTGGTTTCATTTGCGGTTAGCTTATATAATAATTATGTCAACAACAGAAGAAATGCAAATATGTATTATCCAAAAAATTGTTTATAGTTTCACATAAATATTAAATTTTCTTTTGTTCCCGGCAACTAAGTAGGCCACCGCCTTTCTTCATGCCGGTATCGTTACAGGTTACGGGCACACACATCATATAGACGTGATATTTCGGACTTACTGATCCATGGTAAAATCTATACAAATAATATATAAAAAAATAAGTGTCTGTTTATAATGTCAAAATAACATAAATATTTTTGTGTGTCTGTCTGTTTGTTCCAGCTAATCTCCGAAATGGCTGGACGGATTTTGACAGGACTTTAACTAGCAGATAGATGTTATGGGGAGTACAACATCAAGAGGATGTGCAGCAGCATCCTCCCATATGCTAATAACATACTGTGATCAGAAATCCGTCTGCTAAGTGTCCCTTCTTCCTTCATATTCTTCATATGGGCCGACCGGTATTTTGTAGAAAGATCCAGAATGTTCACATTATAGAATTTTCCAGGCAATGTGGTACCGCTACTAGCCACATAGAACAATCCCGAATATTCTGGAAGTTACTACACGCCATAGTGCAGCTACTGGACAACAGATGGCGTCACATGCATTAGTTACGAAAAACTATCCCGATCACTATAAGTTACAACACGCTGTAGTATCTCTACTAAACATCAGATGGCGTAACAATATCGACCCTTAGTCACCTTTTACACCACCCATGGTCAAGTTATACATTTCCAGTATGAGCTGACTTCTCATTACACGGATTTATACAATGCGAGATCAACTTATACTAGAAATGTAAAGCTTAATGTGTGGTCATGCGTACAAAGTGTAAGCTCACAATGTATGAATATAGGAAAGCCGGGAAGAACCTACGGGTTCTCCCCAATTCAGTGTGAAAGGTTATGAATCACAATCATTTAATATGATTACTTTAAATCTTAAAATGATGACAATACATGCACTAAATATAATAAATATTCCTGAGCTTCCGTGCGGGGATCGAACCCTCGACACGTAGCGCTGAAAACCAATCGCTCAGCCACTGCGCTAACCGTCAGTCAATTATGTGTTCATAGCCAATTGCACTCATAATTTCCGTCCACTGCTGGACATAAACCTCCCCCAAAGAACGAACAAAGACCGGTCTGAGTTTGTGTTGTGTACTAGTTGGGTGGTTTTCCCATAATCGCCACGCTTGTCAGGCGGGTTGGCAATTGCAGTTGTGTTATATATGTACTCAAAGGACACTGCTGCCCATCCTTCAGTTAATCGCATAGTCGCCTTTTATGACTCCCACGGGATGAGATGGGTAGGTGCTATACTTAGCCGGCACCATACGGCAAAGTTTGCGGTTACACTCACTGATCGATAAATGATCAGCGAGGTTAAGCAACGCGAGGCGCGGTCGGTCGTGTCTGGGTGTCCAGTAAACAGTACGACATACTGCAGAGGGTGAGAGCTTGGGTCAATTCCTACCAAAAAACACAACATATGTTCAGTAAAATCTTACGGATTTACAGTAGTACAAAATTTTTGTAGTAGAAAATTGTACTGTGAAAATTTAAATAAGAATTGTATTTCTTGAAAACATTTTAGTTTTTAATAGAATAAAGACTTATCAATGAGTAAAGTAACTACTTACAAATACTTCGAGGTAAAAAGAAATTAGAAAAGGAATTTTTCATTACGAGATGCTTAAAAATCTGTGTCAATGTAGAGGTTTTTCGATATTTCGGAAAATTTTGTACTACTGTAAATCCGTAAGATTTTGCTGAACATATATTGTGTTTTTTGGTAGGTATTGACCCAAGCTCTCACCCTCTGCAGTATGTCGTGTTATTTACTGGACACCCTGTAGATATGATGCACCCGTGCGAAGCCGGGCGGGTCAGCTAGTGGCTGGCAAACATCAGGAAAAACAAAAATCTTTAAAGTACGCGATCTAATCCGTTTTAAAACGAAAACAGCTTTTTTGGAAGACAGTACGATAAAACCGTCTCTAACTTGACCTGTTTCTGATAACGGGAGAGAACCGGGTGTCGCGATAATATATAAGGGTAATGTGTTGCTATTATTGTAAGAGGTCAACTGCGGTTAGCTGGCGATATCGCGCGGGACAGGGGAATCCTTTGCAACTCAGAATAAATTTGACTGGAAGAGCTTGGAATAAACGCCGCTTAAATTACAAAATGACTTCTTCTCGCGCCTCCATCTTCCTGGGACAACCACATAACAACTATTTGCTTTGTATACTCATTTCGGTCGAATACAGTCCACTGCTGGACACAGGCGTCCCCTAAAGATCACCACAACGATCGATATGGGTGTGATTTGGGGTCATTGGGGGGTTTTGCCATAATCGCCACGCTTGGCAGACGGGTTGGCGATCGCAGTTAAGTTGTTAATCTACTTGAAGGACACTGCTACCCATCCTCCGGCTAATCCCTTAGTCGACTTTTACGACACCCACGGTAGGAAATGGGGTGGTGGTATTCTGATCCGGCACCACACAGCAATTGCTTTGTATAGAACTCACTTTAATGTCACTGTGCTCCGAGACTAAATTGCTGTTTCGTATTTCTAGAAGTTATCAGCGCAGTGTGGTGGATGATATGGATCATAAACCATATTTTCATCTGAATAAAGTCCATTGCTGGACTTAGGCCTCCCCCAAAGATTGTATTATAGACCGGTCAGGATGTGATGTGTGGTCGTAGGGGGTTTTGCCATAATCGTCCAGCTTGGCAGGCGGGAGTTTTTAATGTACTCGAAGGACGCTGCTGCCCATCCTCCGGCTTTCCACATTTGCCTTATACGACACCCACGGGATGAGATGGATTGGTGCTATTCGTAGCAGGCACCACACGGCAATATATATTATAATATTTAGTTAAGGTTAAACAAATCTGGTTATCATACCGTGGAATAGTCACATTTCAAATTAACGAACTGTGCAGACGCTTCACTTCTTCGCTGAACTTCATTTTGTACTAGCTGGGATCCGCGGTTTCACCCGCGTTTAATTAAAAGAAATTTAGAGTACTTCGAAATATGCACTTGACATAGAATATAGTTGCCTTACCGCGTACCCTCGTGCAGTAGTGACGTCAAAAAATGTCATCATCATATCAGCCACAGGACGTCCACTGTTGAACAAAGGCCTCCCCCTTAGATTTCCACAACGAGCCAATACATGCCGCCCTCATCCAACTCCCAGCGACCGTCACCAGGTCGTCTGTCCACCTCGTTGGAGGTCGTCCCACGCTGCGTTTTCCGGTGCGGTGAGAACCTTTGTGCCCATTGTTTTTATGAGGCCCATTGTGAGTGACCACGTCTCTGTTCCATATGTCATTACTGGTAACCACATTGGTTAAAGACTTCTTGAGGCATTGCGGTATTGTTGACGAAAAGACGTTGCGAAGTTTCCCAAACGTTAGTTTCCCTCTTTCTCGAAGTTGGACCTACGTAACTGGACAGTTTGTCCCAGGTAGACATATTCATCAACAACTTCGAGAGCAGAGCTCCCAACGGATATTGCGATGGGCACGACATGTGAATATGACATGACTTTTGTCTTGCCCATGTTCATTTTAAGGTCCACCTGTTGGGAAACTCTGTTGAGTTCACCAAGCATTGTGCTGAGGTCTTGCAGCGATTCTGCCATGACTACAATGTCATCGGCAAATCGAAGGTGTGTGATATACTCGCCATCAATGTTAATGCCGAATCTTTTCCACTCCAGTAGCTTGAAGGCATCCTCCATTGCAGCGGTGAACAGTTTCGGTGAAATTACGTCCCCCTGCCTCACACCTCTCTGCAATGGAATTGCCCCCGTGCTCTATTCATGTACCCGGACCGACATGCTAGCGTTTCTGTATAAGCACTTCAACACTTCAATGTACCGATAGTCAATCTGGCACCGCTGCAGAGATTGCAGCACTGTCCAGGTTTCGATCGAATCGAAGGCTTTCTCATAATCCACAAACGCCAAGCATAGTGGCAGATTATACTCCTCAGTCTTCTGTATAATCTGCCGCAGCGTATGGATGTGGTCTATGGTACTGAAACCTTTTCGGAAACTGGCTTGTTCGGTAGGCTGGAAGTCATCAAACCTGCGCTCCAAACGATTCGTGATGACCCTTGAAAACAGCTTATAAACATAGCTCAGAAGTGAGATGGGTCTATAATTCTTCAATAGGGTGTAATCACCCTTTTTGAAGAAGAGCACCACCTCACCTCTGGACCACGTGTGCCCCGGCCACTACCACTTGTGCTTACTTATCCTTTCCACTATGTTGGCAACTTTAGTTCTTCTACTGATCTCCTCATTTCTGATTCGATCTCGTAGAGAAATACTAAGCATAGCTCTCTCCATAGCTCTCTGAGCGTCTCCGTGCTATATATCACCGCTGAATAAACAGACAGACAGTCACAGACAGTCATTCTTTTAAACTGTTGCAACTGCTTAAAATATAATTTCAAAAATAACTTTTTTAACTAGTTTAATAATATTGGCTATGGAGTTTCTTGACCGTTCTTCTCCATAAGAAATCTACATCTTTGAACGCAGCAACTAGAGTCCCGACTATTCAGAAGTGCCTCTAAATGGTTACAATGAATAAAAATATTTTTATCTTTACAAATAACTCTTAAACTTATACTCTCAAATAGCTCTTAATATTGGAATCGGGTTCACGGCACATTTAGCATTAGGTTAGTCACTTGGCTTTCTTAATTACATGTCGCTGGTTCGATCCACGCACGCAACAAACATTACAGTCCCGTATTACAGATCGAGAATCAAAACTTATGTAGAAATCAAATTTAGATTGCGTTAATCAACTATGAACCCTATTAAAATGCTTAAATTCTCATTCTGTAAAGGCATTATAAGTGTGGGGCATCGATTTTAAAATTAAAAAATAAGCACTGTGTGCTGTGAAATGATTAGGGTTTTGTTCGGCCAATGTGCTATTGGGTTGCTTGGTAGGGAATTCTCAGTAGCCTAGAGTTTGTAATTGCGCCCGGCAGAAGTCTAGCCAAATCCAAATGTTCCCGTTATTACAAGGGTATAGCCCTGGCGACCCCCTCTGATCGGCGAACTAAGGCAAACCAGAGTTGATAATAGGTAATGCGGGAATTCATAAAGAGAGCTCGTGGGAGAACATTATTTTATTGCGATAGACATGCCCTTTTATCTTTCATCGCCCCTGATGAGAGGGGCGGAGAGTATGCTGGACTCTTACCAGCTAAACCACCTGGATAGTCAACTTCTGGGAGCTCCAGCATCTCGAAATGGAATGGTGGCCCGCCTATAGGCACATCTCGAAAGAGGTTATTGTAAACAGATCACCTCCTCTAGAGGAGGGTAGGCGACTCTAAAGAGGCCGGTTTCCAGGTTAATCTCCGAGGAAATTTAAAGGATTTTCTCGGGGCTTACTCCAATTAAGCGCGCAGCGTCTTCTCACCCGCGACTTCCATAGCCACGTAAGAGCGGCTGCGTAAAAGAGCCTCGATGTAGTTCAGTTGACTACAGCTCGTAAATGGACTAGTCCGACTTTATGTTGGTATATTTCGAACGGTGAGTGACGAATACCGGTAGCCCCAGCCACAAGAATATGTCAGGCCTAAAGTTTGGCAACACATCAGCGATTCCTCTAGTGTGGTACATTTTTAGGAGCCTGGTGATTGCCTAACATCGGGCGAGGCACATAATCGTTTGCGCTCCTATACCAAAAAAAAGCTTGATTGGCAAAAAAGTCCGAATACAGAAACTATAGTGTCATATCTAGCAACAATAATATCTTTGGCGATGCAGCTGAGCTTCTCTCATTGATAAACATGCCTGGAGTATAAAAGGGAGCACTTAGCTCTAAGTCAACATTCGAATTCTTCTTCCAAAGATTTCACAGTATCCAAACTAATTATAACCTTGTCTAGTATATTAACTTTGAAGAAATGTTAGCTTTGAAGTTTTTGCTTGTAATAGTCCTTGTGGCTACCGCAAGCTCGCGGTACGTTCAATTTGAGGACCAAGGATACCCTTTAACATTCGACGATGGAAGACATCTGGCTTTTGACGAAGAAGACCCGATCCTAGACCATGAGTATGAGTCTTACCATCCGAGGTATCTGGTTGGTGGTAGGGTCCGCAGACAAGCGGAAGGAAGCGTCAGTCTTAATTCTAATGGTGGTGTGGGTTTGAGCGGCAAAATACCGATAGCTGGCGGTGAGAAGAATCAGTTTAGTGCTGTTGGGTCTTATGGCCTTAACGACAAGATGCAGCCAGCCTCCCATGGTATAGGAATACAACTTGACAATGTGTAAGTACTTATAACTTTGTAATCGATCTATTATTTAATACTTAAACACCGAAAATTTAATGATCTTTGCATTAATTATAAATGGAAAGGAATGAGATATTTATGACGCATAACCATCAGAAAAAAAAATCTCTCATTTATGTCAGCTGCTACAGATTTTTGTGTGCGTTTAAATAAGAAAATGAAAAAAACAATTGAAACCGTACGACGTTGCCCACATATTTTATAGAATTGTTTCATTTTTGAGAAATGTTTTATGAATACGTAAAGATTCATTAGTCTAAACACCGTACGACGTTGCCTTATACTTGACATTGGCGAAATTGTGGAAGATGGAAGCCATAATTTAAGAGAAGAAGAAGTAAATAAGAAAATGGTAAAAAGAAATTCGTACTCAATTAGCAACTTTAGTACTAGTAGTCAAATAAATAATTATAAGGCACACAATTCACATGATATCTAATTAATTTTTTACAATAATAATGTTAGCTAAAGTTTTTCACGAACTATTTTTGTTTTGTTTTTGTCATAGACAAATTAAGTAGAGGCCACCTATCTAGTGAAGTACTAAATCGATAAGGTAATCGATTGGCAGTCGATTACATTGATAATTTTATATGTAATCAAATTTGATGTTCCTTCTTCCGTTACGTTTGTATTTGATTTCTATATAATTACTTAAAATATAATATGCTGTATTAATCTACATTACTAATATAAATAATATATTGGTAACTGTGCGTGATATGACTTCTTTTATGTAAGGTCCTATCGGAAGACCAGCGCAATGCTGAGATAGGAGCCTATTCTGATGTCTCACACAAAAATCTGTTTGCATGCTTTTTATTTTTAATATGATATTTTGCAATTTATGTGTTGTTGTTTACAATTATTTTCTTGTTGTGTGCGATCAGAATAAAATTATTTCTTTCTTTCTTTCTTTCTTTACTAATAGTTCAAACATACTGGTAAAAAACCTATATAAACAATAAGTTGAATTATTACTTAAAAAACACAATTGGTCGAAATTAGGCGATACTAATGACAATTATTTCTCTAACTACGGTTATGAAACATAAAATGAAATGGTTTTAGAAATGGTATTTCAAGAAGATTAATTTTGATTTCCACCCATGGGTGTAGTAAAAGGCGTAGGAGTTGATATCCAGAGGACGGTCAGTAGCATTCTAAGAGGGAGCTAACAACAATAGACCGTGATCACTATTCCGTCTGCCAAGCGGCTCATTGTTGTGATCACTAAGAGGCCCATGTTCAGATATGTAGTAAAGCCACATCAAACTCAATCTGCAGTCCACTGTCTAGGCGTACAAGCCGGACAAGCAGATCTATGACAACAGAGCCAACACTGTTGTATTAAAGGACAGCTGCTCGTAATAAACCCGCTCGATTGAAGACTGTATCATATGCGCATTGGTGTCATCGGGGGATTTATATTACATCGCAATAAAACCACTGGTGCAAAACAGTTTAAAAAAGGAGTAGTAACCAAATCAGGGGTGCAATTCTCTAAGCTCAAACATCCATACATCCTTGAATACAGAATTGAAGTAACGATGATAACCCAATTTGGTAATCGCTAAGATTGGTCTTCATGGCTTACCTTCTGCAACGTATCCTTGAGTAACTTCAATCATGTCTTAGCCAATACCGAATTGGTTTTACGGCGTTATTTCGATTCTGTATTCAAGGATGTATGGATGTATGAGTTTAAGGAATTGCACCCCTGATGTACTATTGACGTGAACCCACTAATTTGTTAGTTAACTAAGTTAGTGAGGTTAGCAGGAACGGTTCTAATTTGCACACATTTTATCAAAAAATCAGCCAGTTCTCTCTGAGGATCCATTGATTTAACTGTCTATTGGTGATTCTGCTGTCGAAATTTTAATTATTCAAATGAACAAAAATTTTATTCCAGCAATGGCCACAGCTTATCAGTAATGAAGGACACAATGCCCGGTTTCGGCGACTCGCTGACGGCAGCCGGCAAGCTCAAAGTCTTTCACAACGATAACCATGACGTCAGCGCACGCGGTTTCGTCAGCAAGAATATGCCTGACTTCCCTAATGCTCCTAACTTCCACACTGTTGGCGGTGGAGTCGACTATATGTACAAGTTAGTAAAAATTTTATCAAACTTATGAAATAAATGTTTACTTTTGTGATCCTTATGTACGGTAATTTTAAGACTAGAAGTATTGAAGGACCAAAAATACTGAGAATCTTTGGTCTTTTAATATACCAGAGATAGCCTTTTTTTTCAAAGCATTTCACGATTCCTCATCATGTGGTTGAGACAAGCAATTAAGGGTTTGTGATTTATAATTATAGTTTGACAATTAATATTGATAATTGGTAATTTTCGCGATAATAAGACAACATCTTGCATTTCAGGAACAAAGTCGGCGCCTCACTTGGCATGGCGAGCACTCCGTTCTTAGACCGCAAAGAATACTCCGCGATGGGTAACCTGAATCTCTTCCGTAACCCCACCTCCTCTGTAGACTTAAGCGCTGGATTCAGGAAGTTCGACGCTCCTATGATGCGAAGCAACTGGGAACCGAACTTTGGACTCACTTATAGCAGAACGTTCCCCACCCGTTTTTAGTTAGGCCGTAAAACACCATTTATATTCTTTATATTACTTTTTCTTTAGCTTTATTTTATCAGTAATTTAAGGAGCCATTGTTGGATAATTATTCTGGAAGATATGCTGTATTGGTCGATCATCTCTAGTTCGTGCACGTGTTGAATCTTTCATAATTAGTGAAATTACTAGGCATAATATACTAACGAACGCCTCACGGTGACGAGCGCCGTGTAATACCGCGCAGGAGTAGTTTGGGTAGCATGACAATTATGAGCAGGCATAACGCTTACCACCAGGCGGATGATTTGTTCGTCTCGTCACTAGATAGTGTAAATAAATATATCCGTCCATTATTTAAAATTATGACGTAGTTTCATAATTGTATACTATTCTATATGAAGCCTATTATAAAGTGCCACAAATTTGTCAGACCCGCTAATCAAAAGTGAGAACATATGACGCCAAAGTACAACATACATTGCAAAAGCTTGATTTAAATTTAGAGGATTTAAAGATTAACATAAATAAGCATGGACTGTATGGATTGAAAATGCTGGTCCGTTGTTAATAACGTAAAGGATGTAATGTGGAAAGTATGGCGGTATGATCCAATAGTTATTAACAATCATTTATTTTATCACATAGACAATACCTACATGTAATTAAGGAATTGTGGCAATATTCCAGACAAATCAATATCTAAGAAAACTTTTGTACACATTTGCCACAAGGCCATAGACAATTGTATGCGTTTCATTGAAATGTCACTGGTTTATTCATGTTGTCTTTTTATTTTTATGCATCTTTTACTTTAATTGTAAATCTCAATGATAAATAGCGAAACATAATATTAAAATATACACTTAATTTTAAGCTTTCATTTCTGTAAACAGATCGGGCCCAAAACCACCCATGTCTTTTATTACGCATTGCGAACACTCGAACATAGAGTGTGAGAATCTGTTACGAAAATAAACTGAGGTAGGTGAGCAGTGTCTGTGAGTCTAAAACACAACACAAAAACAAAACGAATGATTATTTTATACTAGCTGGGTCCCGCGGTTTCACCCGCGTTTAATTTAAAATAAATTTAGGGTATTTCGACATAGACACTTGACATGGAATATATATATTGGATTTCAAGGGTTTAATTTTTTTGCGCGGAACCCTAATTATTTTTCTAAAATAAAAGTAGCCTAAGTTATTCCTTATAACATCAGCTATCTGCCAGTGAAAGTCCCGTCAAAATCCGTCTAGCCGTTTCGGAGATTACCCGGAACAAACAGACAGACAGACAGACAGACAGACAAAAAATTTAAAAATTGCTTTTTTGTTATAGGTAACGTATATACTTTCATATGCATTTAGTAAAAAGCAGTTATTTTGACATTACAAACAGACACTTCAATTTTATTTATTTGTATAGATTCTTATATTTATGTATTGCAAACTCTTAGTACTTCGTTTATATAAATTATTACTTAAATTAAAATTGTATAGTATACAACATTGGCTACTGTGGACTAGTTTGGGAACATTGGACTCACCATTATAGTTTTGGTATTGGTTTGATAATACGATGATGACCAAATCGTAATTTTATGGTGCAGATTGTTGTGTTTATTTTATCGTAAATTACTTTATGTTTTAATATGTAAACATAGTCCTTATTTTTATGTAATAAAGCTAAACATATTTTTATTAAAAACTGAAAAGTGTACATTTCATTTTTATATCATTATTTTAAGTAGAGGAATTACATTGACATAGTCTATGATATTTTTTTTTTAAACGTCGCCCCATACTCTGGTTTATCCTATATCGTGGGTACAGTTAACAGATATACTTCTCAGAGAGTTCGATTCCCAGGTCGGGATTTCTGTAGTTCGTCGATTCAGCCAAATAAAATCCACTGCTGTACCCGAGCCTCCCCCAAAGATTGCCGCAACGACCGGTCTGGGCGTGTTGTGTGCTCATTGGGAGGTTTTGGCATAATCACCACGCTTGGCAGGCGGGTTGGTGATTGCAGCCGTTGGTGCCCATCCTCTGTTCTGAAGTTCATTTTTTTGTAATCCAATGCTGGATCCACATCCTTGAATTATTTACTTTTAATAATAAAGAATGCTCCCTGTGGCTACCCCCTCAGCCCCAAACTTTTCCTTCCTGATTGTAACAATTCATGTAAATTTTTACGGAAAAGCTATTATAACGAACTTTCAATAGCGTCAAAGTCCATTATGCAACAAATTGATGCCAGGGTGCCTCCATCATGCCATCTCCTCACATTATCACAAAAGGAAACATCTAAGCCTTTTTCTTTGACTAAAAGGTCGTATAAAAATATCGCTGCAACAATCCAACATAGCCTGACCTTCTATATAATTCAATATCTCAAACCTTCCAAACAAATAAAGTTCATTTTCGTATAAATTCTCAAACAAGATAGTCGTATTTGGACTGGACGAAACCATATCGCACTAAATAAAAAAACCTTTAACGTCACGATAAAAATCCGCAACAAAGCCAAAAAGGGACCGCGATTTTTGAAACGTTTACACTGCGAATGTGACCCCTATTACTGAGATATAGGGTACACATAAAAATGTTACGTAAGCCTAAATAAGTGAATAGTGCAGGAGATGGATCAGATTTTTTAAACTAACCAACTAGGTTTATATTATAATATTTCGGCCGAATGAAGCCCACTGCTGGACACAGGGCTCCCCCAAAGATCACCAAAACGACCGATATGAGTGTGTTGTGGGCTCATTGGGGGGTTTTGTGTAATCTATGTATTGGATTTCAAGGTTTTTTTTTTGCGCGGAACACTAATTATTTTTCTAAAATAAAAATAGCCTAAGTCATTCCTTAGAACATCAGCTATCTGCGAATGAAAGTCTCGTCAAAATCGGTCCAGCCGTTTCGGAGATTACCCCGAATAAACAGACACACAGACAGACAGACAAAAAATTTAAAAATTGCTTTTTGTTATATGTAGCGTATATACTTTCATATGCATTTAGTAAAAAGCTGTTATTTTGACATTACAAACAGTCGCTTCAATTTTATTTATTTGTATAGATTTGCCGATAGGTAGCGATTAAACAGGCGAAGATCTTTGATGCGCACTCTGTAGGCCGATCAATTAACATAAATTGCATCCTCGCCTTTCAATTTCAGGCGATTAGCCACCGGTGGATCCTTGGCTCCGCGATAGCTGCTGTAGCATTTCCTGTCACTTTTTTATTTTTCTTCTGAGAAATGTGGTTGCTTAACCCGTCATTTGTGGCGAAGCTAAAAGAGGCCTCCAGCCAGGCTTTTAGCTAATCAGGGTGCCAATAATATGCAACTTAAATTGGTCGAAATATGCATGCGAATATGCATTATAAATGCTCGAAATATGCAACAAAATCGCCAAAATGTGTCAAAATATACACGTTAATATAAAATTTTAATGAATACTACTTTTTTATCAGTATACATGATTGTATGTAAACAGAATTAACTTTTTACTACATTTACGACGAGATATTATAATTTTTGTTTAACCAAGTACTGTTTCAAATTTTCAGTAGTAAGATTTTTTTTTTTTTTTTTATTTATTATTTCATAAACAATTTTTACATTGTGTCGAAATTTACACTTAGAACTTAATATTAAATAAAATAATATTACACAGCACATTATATAGCATAATTCGGAAAATTTTATATATTTGAAATTATTTATCATTCTTATACCATATATACCGATCCTAATCTACATGTCACCAATGAAATAATCAAAGTAGTACCAGTACATACTGAAAATAAAATAAATAATGTGAGTAGAAATAATGTCAAACAATTTTTGTTATTATAATAAATTATTCTGATATGGCAGTCACACTTGGGTCAGTCGAATAATTTCAGAGTTTAAAAGTATAATGCCAGATAATTAATTATTCTAGTTTTACAAATCATCACAGAGAAACTCGTCAATAGTGTAATAACATTTATCTATCAAAAACGATTTTAACTTGTACTTAAAGTGATTCACATTATATACGGACTTTAATTCTACAGGTAATTTATTAAATAGTTTTATAGACTGAAACACTGCAGAATGTTTTACTACTTCCAGATGTGGTTTTATCCTATATTGCAAGTCCTTACGTCTTGAAATTTCTCGCTTATTTCTTTCCTCAAGGCTTTCAAACCTGTTTAGTTTTTTCATAAGATCTGTAAGTAGTACCAGAATATACAGGCTAGGCACAGTTAATATTTCTAGTTCTTTAAAATACTTCTTACACGATACCCACTGTGGAATTCTCACTATGGTTCTTATTGCTCTCTTTTGTACGATAAAAGCAGTATTTACGTTGTACGCATAACTACCTCCCCATAAAGCTATACTATACCTAAGCTTGGACTCAATAAGTGAATAATATACTACTTTTAGTTGATCGATATTGATTTCATCTCTAAGGCTTCTAAGGGCACAACAGGCTGAACTGATTGAACATTCTATGGCTGCTATTTCACTCTTCCAGTTTAAACTTTCGTCAATGTGTATACCTAAAAATTTTACTTTGTTCACTAAGACTATTTTATTACCGTTCAAAGTTATATCTATTGTATCCTTGTTTCTTGACGTTGTTCTGAATAAAATAACATTCGTTTTACTAGTGTTTAAGATGAGATTATTCATGGTAAACCACGAGTGAAAGAGAGACAAAGCCATATTTACTTTACTGTCAAGAGTTTCTATATCATCAGCAGCTATGATAGCATTAGTATCATCAGCAAAGAGAACAAGTTCAGCATCAATTTTCTTTTGCATATAATTAAGTAAATCATTTATGAACACGATGAAGAAAATTGGCCCTAATACTGAGCCTTGCGGTACTCCTTTTCTCATTAGTTTAAGTCCTGACTTGTAGACTTTTTCACAATTTTCTTCAACAGCTTTAATTTCAACATATTGCTTCCGATTTTGTAAGTAGGATTCGAATAATTTTAGAACCGGTCCTCGTACTCCATAATGTTCCATTTTCACCAATAGTAATTTATGATTTACTGTGTCGAAAGCAGAACTTAGATCGAGAAACAACCCTACAACTTTTTGTTTGTCATTAATTTTGTTTACTACTTCCCCCATTAAAGTATTAATTGCATCATTTGTCCCTACATAATTTTGGTAACCGAATTGCCTCTGATTAATTATGTCATTACGATTTAGATGTCTTAGTAACCTAACTTTGAGTATTTTCTCTAAAACTTTGGAGAGTATGGGTAATAAAGAAATCGGTCTGTAATTTTTGTGATCTAATTTGCAACCATTTTTATGGATTGGTAAGACTCTGGCTATTTTGAGTTGCTCTGGGAATATACTCAAATCTATGCACATGTTGTAAAAGTGTGTTAGAGGTTCTGCAAATGAGTCGATATTATCTTTTATTACTTTCAATGGTATTTCATCGTGGCCGAAGGATTTCTTGTTAGACATGGCATTAACAATTTTTCTAATTTCATATGCACTAACTCGGTCGCAGGTCATTTCTACGTTAACTCTCTTGACACTGTCTTGCATGGTTTTTATGGCTAGTTCAAAAGAATCAAATTCGCAAGGAGTGTCGGCTTTGTCAAAAGTTTCCGAGAAAATGTCAACTATCTCCTGCGGATGTGATATAAACTTATTATTAATTTTAAGTCTTATGTCTTTACGGTCATTTTTGGATTTTGTGTTCCTATGCTTATTTATAACTCGCCATATAGCTTTTGAAGATTCATTTGCCTTTTTCAGTTCTCTTCTGACCGCAATGTGTCTGGCTTTTTTTAGAACTTGTCTATATATTCTAATGTATGTTTTCATATATGTCCTTATGCGTTCTGTGTAAGTAATCTTAGTTAGGTTTTGAAGTAAAAATCGTTTCATTTTACTGGATATTTTTATTCCTTTTGTTATCCATGGTATTTTAATACATTTTCCTAGCTTCACATGTCTTTCTTTTTTTTTGAAGCTACTTCGAAAAAGCTTGCCTAATTTCTTTAAAAACCCATTTATACCTTCTGCCATCCAACTACTATCCAATATACCTTGTCTAAACGTGTTTGAATTTTTGTCACTAAACTAGTAGTTGATTTTTAAACAGCCTTGGCTATATTTAGACGTTATTTTTTCAGATTTAATTGTACAAAACAAGCCTGCGTGTCCGTCAGCTAAATAATTATGGTCAACAAATTTGTCACTAAAATAGTTATCATGTAAATTCGTCAAAAAGTTATCTAAACATGATTCTGAGTTATTGCGTCTGTACGTAAATTCATTAATTATTGGTCTAAAATTATAGGATGTCAGTAGGGATAAAAAAGTAATGGCTTTTTTGTCATTTCTAAGTATATTGATGTTAAAATCTCCACAGATAATACATTTTTTGCTGAAGAAGTGTTCCAGCAATTGTTCCAACTTAGATAGAAAGGTTTCGTAATTCTGATCGACAGGATTTCTATAACAGCAGAAGATGTAAATATTGGTTTTGGCATCTCTAACACCGCATATCTCAAAGCTTTCAACTTTGTATAGCTTTTTACAGAAATTCACTTCCTCACAAACAATACCATTACTTGTCATTATGAGGCTACCTCCCCTTTTTTTATTTTGCCGGGCATTAAACGACTTTATTTTATAATTGTTCATATTAAATAGAGAAGCTGACTCCATGGTCAAGAAATGTTCCGTGATACACACATATAAATTGTTTATATTGGTTTCTTGTAAGTATACCTCTAATTCATCTTTTTTGTTATTTATCCCACATAGATTCTGAAGATAAATATGCAGGGAGTTAAACGTTTTTGGTATAATATGAGAGCTATTAAATAATTTAGGTTCGAAAAAAAACTTCAGTAGTTTCCAAGATATCAGTCTGAGTACCAAAGTTTTTTGTAATTGCTATTAAACGCTTTGACGGAGTTTCATTTTCTGTCTGTGTGTATACAGTATTATAACATATTTGTTCATGGTTACCACACGAGTTAACACTCTTTGACACATAGTTTAGATAATCATATCTGTACTTTATGTGAAGTATTTCCTTATGAATTAACCTACTTGCTTGCACTGTATTTATATGTTTTGTAATTATTTTTGTATCGAAATGCAAGTCCAGTGACAGTAAAACTGAATTTCCAAAATTACTGCATACCAAATTCAACGAGTTATTGAGCATATTAACATTAAGATTGTTATTTTTATAGATTTTACCAACTAAGATGTTTGTATGTTTAACTTGACTCAAAGTATAATACAGGCTTGATTGGAAATTCAAAGGATTTGCATCGTTAGAGCCCCCCAATATTAATACATAATCTGATTTGGTAAAATCTGCGCATGCAGCAACACAAGAGCGTATAACTTCAGCTATAGATGCACCTGGCTTTACAACCGATGTCACTTTAAAGGCGTTTCCTAGTAGTTCCTGTAGCAATCGTCTCATGCCAAGTCCTGTTTGGTCAGCAAAGATTTTTACTTTATGCGTTTTCATCATTGGATCTTTGTTTTTTACGTCCGATGATACAATATCATTATTATTTACACTCAGTTGTTTATTGATATGATCACCCAATGACATATTAATGGTATCAGTTTCCTTTACAGCACTGTTATCCACTATTGTACCCATATCAGTATTATTTCTGTCTACGACACGACGATAACAAGGTTGGTGACCTAATACTGTGTTCCGTAAATCACAATCTACTGAAAAAGACTGCTCGAAGAAGTCACTTAGATTGTTGCTTTTGTCATATTTTGGGCTATTTCTGACTGCGTTTATTGTTAATTCTGCCGAAGATGTTCTTGACAGGCCTATTCTCGTAATACTGGACCTATGTCGTCTTTGATATTGTGGTGAATAGAATTTAAGCGGTGTTGTACCAGTCGAATACTTATTTACGTCGCCAACTCCCACTGATTTCAACAGATTAATTTTATGCTGGTATATCGATAATTCTTTTTTTAAAGCGACGTTCTCAAGATTTAAGTTGTCTATCTCAGTATTAGCTATTTGCAATTCAACATTTAATTTTTTAACTGTTTCTTTGATTGCTGTTATTTCATCTCTGTTGCTAACGCTATTTGGCAAACTTTGATATGAAATGTCTAACTCGTACTCGCTGTCGTTGAAATCTAAACTCTGGCGGCGACCTCTTCTTTGCGTGTTTACATTTTGCATTGTTTCCATATCGGTTTATTATTTTAATAATGCACGAGAAACATACAAAAAGTACTTCGTTCCTTACGGTCGGTGTCGAACCCACTGTCATAGATTACTATACGACGACGCTGTGATGTCGCAAGTCAAACCGTTGTACCACGGTAACTGATTATTAGCAAGCGAAAAATGGCACCATATTAATGTATATCAGAAGCAACCGTTTTACCGACTCTAAGATATTGTCATCGGTAAAACTAGATGTCACTATTTACATATTTTTTTGTAGATGTTTGAATAAAAAACGGTATTATAATAGCCACTCTTTTGGATTTTAAAACAATTCCACTTCACTTCACAAAATATTTACTACTTTGTGTGTAATCTGACCTTAGAGAAATACAGTTGCATTAGCTCACACTGAGAAATAGTTTTAGATCCACTTTTGTAGCTTTTGGCATTATACACAACAGTTGCAGATACTATGTGTTCTTCTTGATTTTTGTCCGTATAACACTATCACTTATTAAATATGAACTATATTTTAGTTTTTTACTAAAAGCAAGACGAAAAAAACACTTTTTATAATTATCAGCTAATATTGAAACACGGAGCTAAAGTTTACTTCATAACAGCGCCATCTATTTTATTTTTTTACTATATATATGTCCAGTAGACTTATATTACACTACAAAAATAAGCATGTACTTCATTATATTAGCCAAAGGACGTCCACTGCGGAACAAAGGCCTCCCCCATAGATTTCCACAATAGTGTCGTAATTTTGGGAAGAATTTGTCAGTACCCACCACGCATGGCATGCGGGTCGGATAGCGCAGAATAGCTACTGTTCCATCAGTTCCACAGAAGGGAGCTACCCATCCCTCTAGTTTAGAGTCTCTTAGTCGCCTTTTAAGGCATCCATGGGAGGAGATGGAGTGGTTCCTGGCTGGAGGCCTCTTTTGGCTTCGCCAGAAATGACCGGTTGAGCAACCACATTTCCCAGAAGTGGCTTTGGCCATATACCTAAAACTAATTTTATGTTGCCAGTTTATGGAACTTAGGTCGCTTTTGTGAATTTTAAAAATATTGTGCTAATTTAAGTTGTGTGTGTCGTTAATGGTGCAAAAATAATTGATTTTTCTTTCTCTTTCTTTCTTATACGCTTACTCAACGCCGCGGAGGCCTGTCGCCGCGACACCATCACATTCAATCATCATCATTCATCATCATTGATCACAGGGTCACAATATCCCCTAAAATAATTAAATAATACCGATCCAGCTGTTCCTGCATAACTTGTATCCCCAGCAACACCCTAAGGCGAGATTCGAGTCCCGCAGCGGGAGGCCTTAGCAGCAGTAGCTTAGTTCATAAAATTAATTTTAAGTCTTGCGTTCGCCAGAAATCGTCCAGTTATACAGCCACATATCTCGTAAATGTAGGCGAGAAGCCGTACTCAAAAAAACGCTAACTCAACGACATTACTTTACGTTAGAAACAAAAGTTTTTAAGTGGCTTCGTTGGAGGATTTGAAGGATTTAAACTTTCGAGACTTCAAGTTTTATAATTTTACGTACTTACTGAAGAGTAAAAATCGGTCATTAATTATCTTATTAATTAAAAACTTAAGATAACACACTGCTTAGCACCTTCGTACTATTATCATTTCGCACGATTGGTGCAGTGGCTGATACAGTCGGCTGCTACGCACTGGGTCTCGGGTTCGATTCCCGCACGGAACAAATATTTGTATGATCTGCAGGTAGTTATTTCGGGTCTGGGTGTATTGTGTGTGGAATTTGTGTCTGTAAACGCACCCACGACACAGGACAAATCCTAGTGTGGGGCAACGTTTTTGATGAAAATAAAAGTAGTAGTTATAGCCCGAATAATTGCTAACCTTAAGTGGCATAGAGCGGGGCACATTGCTCGTAGAACGGTAGCCGATGGGGCCGAAAAATTCTCGAGTGGCGACCGCGTAACGAAAGACGCAGCGTGGGCAGACCCCCCACGAGATGGACCGACGACCTGGTGAAGGTTGCGGGAATCCGCTGGATGCGAGTAGCGCAGAATCGGTCGTTGTGGCGATCTTCGGACGAGGTTCAACAGTGGATGTTTTTCGGCTGAAATGGTGATGATGATGAATATTATGACAGATATTTATTTATTTTTTAGGCACTAACGCACTACGCAGAAATGCCTAGTCCGCTTCTGTACATGTAGTAGCGGTCTAGGCATTTCTTACCATTCTACCTTAGGTGTGCAAAGACGAAAACTGGTACTGTGACTCGAGTTCATCTTTTTTTTTCATCATTTCGGACGAATGACGTCTACTGCTAGACACAGACCTCCCACAAAGAGCACCACAACGACCGATATTGGGGGTTTTGCCATAATCGCCACGCTTGGTAGACGGGTTGGCGATCGCAGTTGAGTTATTAATGTACTCGAAGGACGCTGCTGCCCATCCTCCGGCTAATCCCTTAGTCGACTTTTACGACACCCACGGAAGGAGATGGGGTGGTGGTATTCTGAGCCGGCACCACACGGCACTCGAGTTAATATTGCATAATTATTATAACTAGATTAGCAATATCTTCTCTTTTCTTCTTCTTCTTCTTTTCGGCCGAATGAAATCCACTGCTGGACACAGGCCTCCCCCAGATTACCACAACGACCGATATGGTGTGCTGTGTGCTCATTGGGGGGCTTTGCCATAACCGCCACGCTCGGCAGATGGGTTGGCGATCGCAGTTGTGTTATACAGAAGGAACGCTGCTGCCCATTAACATCTCAACTGCGATCGCCAACCCACCTGCCAAGCGTGGCAATTATAGCAAAACCCCCCAATGTGTACACAACCCACCCATATCGGTGATCTATGGGGGTGGCCTGTGTCCAACAGTGGACTTCATTCGACGGAAATGATGAGAGCCGCCCATTGATGCCACCCACGTCTTTAGGCACATCTCGGAGGAGATGACTGTAAAGCGGCCACCCCCTCTAGCAGAGCGACTGTAAATAGATCACTCCCCAGGCACTTCACCGGGATGATTGTAAAGGATCCCCGCAAGCCTTGCTGTGCGCTGTGCTACGCGCACGGCAGCTCATGACCGCGTGCGCGCCGCCGTTTTCCCGGAAATCACTCGGCAGACTCCGCAATCTGCGCGCCCGTGACCCCGAGCACATCTCCCGACCGTTTTTTTTATTTTTATTGATGCCCAGTGGAAATTCTACATGGAACTTCCTTCACCCCGGGGAAGGGTGAAGGGGTATGCCGGACTCCTACGGGCTAAAACCACTGGAGCGGTCATCTTCGGCACCGAAGGGGGGCTCCAGGTCCTCGTAAGATCACACTAGAGCGCACATCTCCCGACCTAGGAAAAATCAAAACACAATGCGATTTTATGACAGCAAATAACCCCGTCTCCCTTCCTACAAACATGTACACTGCCTCTATTGAAATCGGGCAAAGGCCCTCAAGGTTCTGAAGTATAGGGCTATTTATTTTGATCTCAAGTGACATTCCCTAAATCGTTCGTTGAATGTGAAAATTTTTAGGCCTTTGCTGTTGAGGATATAAATTGTTCCCAAGAACGGATAAGGGTTTTCTGATTTGAAACAATTTGGGATCGCGACACCTTTTTGGTGTTAAATTTATTAATTTTGTAAAGTATATAAGGTTCAAATGGTGGTATCATTTTCACAGAGGATGTCAATGAGGGTATATTTCACATATGAGCCCTGCAGCGAGCTGATCTGGAGCCTTATATGAACTCTATTTGCTATTCGCGATCTAACATATTTTTTAAATTAATATTGTTACACACCGTGTATATAATCTATACAAATAAATAAAATGTAAGTGTCTGTTTGTAATGTCAAACTAACAGTTTTTTACTAAATGCATATGAAAGTACATACGGTACAACAAAAAAGCTATTTTTAATATTTTTGCCTGTCTGTCGGTCTGTATTTATGTTTGTTCCCGCCTATCTCCGAAACGACTGAATCGATTTTGACGGGACTTGCACTGGCAGATAGCTGATATTATAAGGAATAACTAAGGCTACTTTTATTTTAGAAAAATAATTAGGGCTCCGCGCAAAAAATAAATTTACCCCCGGACATCCAATATATATACTCTGTCAAGTGTCTATGCCGAAGTACCCTAAATTATTTATAAATAATCCAATTTCTTTTAAATTAAACGGTGGGTGAAACCCCGGGTCCGTATGTCAGCTTAACATACTATATATATGATGAGATTTCAATTTATGACTCATAGATAACTATGCTTTTAAACGACCAAAGCTAGCCCTTAGTAGTAAATTCATTCGCGTCGTAGCTAAAATTTAAAAATTATGCAGAAGCTATGATGGAATTTCTATCAGTCCCAAAAATATGCGCTCTTAAAACAAAATAAGGCCTATAAGTCATTGCTTACTTTTAAAAAACCAGTAAAAGAATACTACTTGTCTGTTTAATTGTTTGTTGTATCTCGTAGTACTTTATTCTGATTGTGTACTTACCATATACTTATTATGTTTATGTATGTATACAATATTCTTATGGATTATTTATATTGTATTGGATAAAGTATAGTATATGGTTGTATATATGTATAAATGGATTATTTATAATATATTGTATAAAATATTATATATTGTTGTATATGTGTGCATATTATTTAAGTAATTTATGGAATAAATACCTATTTATGTAATGCTAATAGCGATAAGACTGCCCATTGTACAATTACTGTTCATAAAATTATTCCTAGTAGTTGTTTATAAAATGGTGTACAATAAAGAATATTCTATTCTATTCTATTCTATAAAACCTCAAGAGTGGTCCAATGGTCCGAATACCCCTAAAGAAAAAAACATGCGTAACAAAGCACAACAACACGTCTAAACAGCAAAAGTTTAGCAAACGTTTCAAATAAACCCGTCCGGAGAGTTTTATTGAGGGAAACAATTCAAATTGAAACGTAAATTACCAGACGCTTTCAATTTAAATGACCTTTTAGACGATTAACCGGGGCCTGTTAGGGATGTGCGTTAAAAGTAACGCCATCCGATTTTACATTCTTATGTGTGGCATAAATTATGTGGATGATATGAAATTATCATCATCATCATATCAGCCACAGGACCTCCACTGCTGAACAAAGACCTCCCCGTTAGATTTCCACAACCGACCCTCACCAGGTCGTCTGTCCCCCTCGTTGGAGGTCGTCCCACGCTGCGTTTTCCGGTACGCGGTCTCCATTCGAGAGCCTTTTGCCCAACGACCATCAGTTCTACCAGCAATGGGCACATTGCTCGGTATGAAATGGTTCCTTACTAACAAAACGGGCTACTTAGCCCTCTCCAACCGTGGGTATCGAATTGGCGAAAGTTTGATTATGTGAAGAATTTTGAATAGCTAATGTCGTTTTTGAAGAAGGTATCAACACTGTCCACCCCGTATGCTTATAACAACATACTACAGCAATACACCTATCAAGGTTGATAATTATTGGCAAGGCAATGCTGAAATGGAGTGAAAAGCAGTCATTCTGTGCAAGTAACACACACTCGTATTACTCACACTTCTTCGGAGATCTCATAACTTATGTAATATACGAATATCAGTGACCAAGCGTCCGAAAGCCCTACATATACACAGCTACCCCTACAGGATTAGTAAAAACATTCACTCCGCGTAATGGACCGGCGTTTAAAAAGCTTTGCCGTCACTTTCGGACTAAGGAATAATGGGAAGCTGCGTTGCTTGAGATTTGCTAAAGTGGTTTATGAAAAACCTATTTTTATTGGACGTCTATTCTAAAGGAATGTTGGGTAAAAGAATTTTTTTATTAAACTTTGCCCCACGCTAGGAGTTCTCCTGTCGTGGGTGCGTTTACAAACACAATACACCCAGATCCGGAACAACTACCTGCAGATCATACAAATAAAATGATATCAAAGTTCCTATAACTTTAGAGGAATGAAATGTTTTTTTTTAACCCGGCTAAAGGTAAGAAGAAGGACACCGTGGGGTTGTAGCCGGTTTGAGCCCGACATGCCTCTCCGCCCTTCCCAAGGCGGAGGAAGTCCAAGAGGATTTCGCCACGTTAAAAAAAAAACTTCATAAACAAAAAACATACCGACTTCAAAAAACCTACACGTAAAAAAAAGGTGGGGTGCTTTACCAGAAACTATTATTTATTTTATTATTGAAACTTGAAATTATATTATTGTTTGATTTGACCTTATCTATCTTAGATCCCGTGTGGCGCCGGCAAAGAATACTACCACCCCATTCATCCTGTGGGTACCGTAAAAGGCGACTATGGGATTAGACGGAGGATGAACAGCAGCGTCTATCGATTTTTGGGCAAAACCCCGCAATGCATTGTTTGTAGGTATTGTATAGCTGCAATTTTTTTTTCAATGTATTATAGATGTTCTAAATGATTATACACATGTTAATTGTAAAACGAAACAATAATTATCATTTTGAATTTTGAGCATTCGCGGAGTTTGATAAAAAAGTTGCGTGTAAAATAGCGCACTTTTTTAGTAAACATTCTACAGACCGTTGATTAAATAAGCGCGCTATTTTAAGCGTTCAAAAACGGTACAATATGGCAATAGCAGGCTACAGCGTGCTCTTACCATATTGTAGATCACCTATACCAAAGTACTTGCATAACGGAATAATAATTTTAATTTAGAATTTTGAGCGTTCGCGTCCGCCCAGTTTGTTAAAAAAGTTGCATGTAAAATAGCGCGCTTTTTTATTTAACATTCTACAGGCTGTTAATTAAATAAGCGCGCTATTTTACGCGTTCAAAAAAGCTACAATACTACAATATGGTAATAGTAGGCTACAGCGTGCTCTTACCATATTGTAGCTCACCTATACCAAAGTACTTGCATAACGGAAAAATACATTCTACAGGCTGTTAATTAAATAAGCGCGCTATTTTACGCGTTCAAAAAAGCTACAATATGGTAATAGTAGGCTACAGCGTGTTATCACCATATTTTGTAGCTCACCCATACTAAAGTACTTGCAAAATGGAATTATAATTTAGAATATTGAGTCTTCGCGTCCGCCCAGTTTGTTAAAAAGTTGCGTGTAAAATAGCGCACTTTTTTAGTTAACATTCTACAGACCGGTGCCCGTAGGCCATACAAATATTTATTCCGTGTGGGAATCGAAGCCACGAAGCGCGGAAACCGAATCGCTTAGCCGTGCCGATACGTATGGTAAAAGAGCTGACTTATTATTAATATGTAGCAAAAGGGCGTAACGAATAGGAAAGTATATGGCTTGGATATACAAAAAATTAAAACCAGACAAGTGCGAGTTGCTCGCACGGAGAGGGTTCCGTACGATGAATATGCGACCTACCATATTTTTCTTAATCTGGCCCGAATTTGTTTGTGGTAACAAAAAAAAGTGTGTATGGTACCGGATTACAGAGGGAAATTATGTATTGTACCAATAATTTATCCCAAGAACAAACTTAACATTGTAGTTGAAAAACATATTCTCCCATACATTCCAGTTGCAAATGTCAGCTTGCTCGCACGATATTGAAAGATTTACCTTGTCATTTTAAGATCATAGACTTCTTATAGGTTTTCCTTTAATTGTATTTTTTTCAAAAATGTTGGCTCAGTATTTTCAGTATTTAAACTACTGAACCAAAAATTTGCCAAATGTCATTTATTTTGTTAAATAATTTTATAACTCTTTCTTTTAAAATTATATAATAAACATACTTGAGACCCTCACAACGAGCCCTTCGAATTTATATATTACACGGTACAGTTTGCAAAACTTTTATTCTTTTATTTTCAAATATGGCCCCCAAAAGTGACCTCCACATAAAATTCATTTATTTACGCTACACGTGTTAGATTCCGTATTAACTTCATATTACCAAATTCCAACGTAATCGGTACAGTAGATTCTGAGCAAATTGGCTGTGACAGACCGTCAGACAGACACATGAGTGTGTGTGAGTGGTCCGCCGTTTTGTCATTCGGACGTTCGTTCGGAACTCGGTTGGTTCGGAAAACCAAGCCAAAAATTCATATTATACTTAATTCTCAATGAAATGAAAACATTTGCAAGATGAAACCTATTTAATAATTCGTTTGTATTACAGCTTGGACCCAACACAAATATGAGTAAGCGAAGTTCTTGTTCCAGATATTGATTTTGTGTTTATTTATAAGATCACAACTTTGAGGATTAAACGAGTAAACTGGGACAGGAATATTTGCTGTGTGGTTACTAGTAGAGCGTAAGAAGTCCTGCGGGTGACGTAAAGGATTTTAGTCAATTATCATTTACCTAGTAGTAGGTAGGGTCACCTCCAGCGCTGCAGAACCAAAATACACGGTCTGCAGCGCAGAGTGGCTATCCGGATCGCACGAGGATACCGAACGGTGTCCTACGAGGCGGCAACTCTCCTGGCGCGTTTTCCGCCTTTTGACATCCTGGCGGAGATGGATGCGTGGGTCTACGATCAGACACGCTCCCTCCGCCAGAGCGGCGAAGGCGCGCCTCCAGGGCCGTTGGACAAGCTGCGGCGGCTAGCTCGGCGGCGCGCACTTGTAAAGTGGCGTCATCGCCTGCGGATGCAGTTTGCAACCAAGCGCGTCGTCGAGGCCGTCCTGCCGCTCTTTGGAGCCTGGCTCCAAAGGAGCGAGCGCGTCACCTACCGCCTGACGCAGGTGCTCACCGGGCACGGTTGTTTCGGCGCGTACCTGCACAGGATAGGACGCGAGGCCACGGCTCAATGCCACCATTGTGATAGCGACCAGGACACCGCACAGCACACACTCGAGGCGTGCCCTGCGTGGGCCGCCGAGCGGCGGATCCTGGTCGATCGGATCGGGCAAGATCTCTCTCTGCCAGCAGTAGTGTCGGCTATGTTGGCAGAGCACGAAAATTGGAATGCAGTGGTCTCCTTCTGTGAGAGCGTCATGCTCCAGAAGGAGACCGCAGAGCGGGATCGGGAGAGGGCCGATCCCGCTCGAAGAAGAAGGAGACGGCGCCGGGGTAACAACCGCCCTGGCGCCTAATTCCGATACGCCTGAAAACCCCTGCCGTTGCTATAAGGTGGGGGACCTCTGGGTTCGCGGGTGCGTAGATTGGGGAATCTGCGTGCCCACACCAAGCGACCCAAGAGAAGACGGTAGCACGCATGTGGTCACGCGCTGCCGTGGGACGCTTTGGGGATCCTTTACAATCCCCCTGGGGGGGTGACCACTTTACAGTCACCCTCTCCGAGATGTGCCAATAGGCGTGGCACCAGTGGGTGGCTCTAGTGTGATCATACGAGGACCTGGAGCCTCCCTTAGGTGCCGAAGATGATCGCTCCAGTGGTTTTAGCCGGTAGGAGTCCGGCATACCCCTTCGTCCTTCCCCGGGGCGAAGGAAGTTCATGATGAATTTCCACTGGGCATATCTAAAAAAAAGGTAGGGTCACCTATTGCGTGCGCAGCAGGCGGGGAAGCCCTTTACTAAGTTTATATAATTTAGTGACACCTATATTTTTTAAATGTAAGAACTTCTGTTGACTTGATTACTGTGCTTTATTAATTCTCAATTTCTGATTATGTATAGCATAGTCTTTGCCGTGTGGTGCCGGCTCAGAATGCCACCACCCCATTTCATCCCGTGGGTGTCGTAAAAGTCGACTAAGGGACTAACCGGAGGATGGGCAGCAGCGTCCTTCGAGTACATTAACAACTCAACTGCGATTGCCAACCCGTCTGCCAAGCGTGGCGATTATGGCAAGACCCCCCAATGAGCACACAACACACCATATCGGTCTTTATGGTGATCTTTGGGGGAGGCCTGTGTCTAGCAGTGGATTTCATTCGGCCGAAATGAAAAAACAAAAATGATGATGATAGCATAGTGTGAGGGCCAATTCTCGTAATTTAAAAATGTTCAAAATATAATTCCGATCTAGTCTCAATGCCATAAATGTCACAAATGGTATTCTCGTAAACTAACAAGCAACGTCAAACGTGAACTTACACTGTGATGAGATCGAAAATGGATCGAAAGTTTATCGAAGTCAAAACGGTATTCTGCTAACATTTTGAACTGTCACATGTACAGAATTGTCATTATGTAAACGTCAAAATTGAGACTGAAATGAGATTAGTTCGAGATTAAGTATACTGAAATCCGACTGAACTTTAAGACTAGCAGAATACCATTTTTTCGGTCAATTCATAATTTTATCTCAGTTCGGTCAAGTTTCGTAAGTAAGTTTTAAAAACATACGCTGTTAGAGATTTCACTACACTATTCAGAAGTGAATTTGCTAGTGAGTTCTTACAAAATAGTACTGTTGCGTGGCTATCCGCAGTCAAAGGTCAAAATCAATACGAAATTAATGATTTTACTGCTAATTCAGAAATGTGTTTACTAGTGAAGCAGACTCACTAATGAAGCCGCAGTAAAAAGTAGTAAAAACAATACGATATTAGAGATTTCACTGCCGATTCAGAAGTGAGTTTGCTAGATAGTTCTTACAGAATAGCCGTACTGCGCTCACCAACCCGCATGCAAAGTGTGGTGAATATTGGCAATTTCCCCCTAAAAATACATAACACATTTGTGAACCTCTATGGGGAAGGCCTCTGTTATCTTCTGGCTGATATGATATATAAATGTATGCAACAATAATTAACCCTTCCCACGGTATTCATGAGAATATGCTAGAATTTCTAAAGCATAAACTCATAAAGAATAAAAGATAAAGCTCATAATGAAACAACAGGATTGCAGGTGTAAAATATTTATTCGTAAAGTTTATAATGAAATAGTCGGTCCAACGACTCTGAGACTTCGTTATAGACAGAGATAGCCAAGTTTATGAAAATAAGTGGAAACAGACGAGAGACACACTGGGTTCTTCATTTCTTATTAGTCGTTGTATTTATAAATAAAATTCTGTGTTGTCAATGAAAACGGGATGAGTCAATTATAATATGTTTACGTCTTGCCTATGTTAATTTATTTAACCCGTTGACGGACAGTAATATACTAATATCTCACCGATTGAATCTGATGAAACAGTACTAGTTTTCATACATTGCCTAAAGGACACACGCATGGTTAAGAAAATATATTACGAGTATATGACACAGAACGGGTCCAGGCGTAAACGTCTCGTGGATTAGTCGTCAGTTAATTGATACATTACATCAGATCCATACCCTCCATCATCAGAAAATGGTCTTGTCTCAATTCAGAAACAGAAGCCGTTTCAAAAAGGTCCTGAATACGTTTTCTTTTTCATACGACTTACGAGAGAACAAAATCATGTTCAAAACATATAAGCAACGTAAATACGTTGTTAAGATACACGACTATATTTAAATTAGTATTTTGTACACATAAAAGAATATTAATATGATAAAAACAAACAATACCTACATTCTAAATATAACAATTACGCGTGAAAGCATGTAGCGAACTGCTGGCGCATCGCAGCGTGCTAGTCCAGGGGAGCAATTCCTTAAGCTCAAACATCCAAATCCGAAATAACGGTATAAAACCAATTTGGTACTCGCTAAGACATGATTAAAGCTATTCGAGGACACGATGTAGAAGTCCAGCCATGAGGACCAGACTTAGCGATTCCCAAATTGGGTTATCACCGTTATTTCAATTCTGTATTCAAGGATGTATGGACATCCAGCTGAGCTTAGGGAATTGTACCCCTAGACTGATCATACCTATGTTACGCTCACGGGCGTAGTGTCCGTGCGGGAAGGACCATAAAAATATGTGAATGAGTGCGTGGAGGTAGGAAGAAGGAAGGTCGATTTTATTAGTTTTTAAACATTACTTATACTTTATACTTTTATTTATTTCGTTTATCACATAAATATTGGTATATTGTTATTGTACAAATTTATTGTGGGAGACTGGTGCCTAAACTAGGTTCAAGTCTGTATTTCAGGTCACCAGGTCTTCCACCCCAGAAGTCCAATTTCATAGTCCTTTCATAAATTGTACAAACACAATACACCCAGATCCGGAACAACTACCTGCAGATCATACAAATAAAATGATATCAAAGTTCCTATAACTTTAGAGGAATGAAATGTTTTTTTTTAACCCGGCTAAAGGTAAGAAGAAGGACACCGTGGGGTTGTAGCCGGTTTGAGCCCGACATGCCTCTCCGCCCTTCCCAAGGCGGAGGAAGTCCAAGAGGATTTCGCCACGTTAAAAAAAAAACTTCATAAACAAAAAACATACCGACTTCAAAAAACCTACACGTAAAAAAAAGGTGGGGTGCTTTACCAGAAACTATTATTTATTTTATTATTGAAACTTGAAATTATATTATTGTTTGATTTGACCTTATCTATCTTAGATCCCGTGTGGCGCCGGCAAAGAATACTACCACCCCATTCATCCTGTGGGTACCGTAAAAGGCGACTATGGGATTAGACGGAGGATGAACAGCAGCGTCTATCGATTTTTGGGCAAAACCCCGCAATGCATTGTTTGTAGGTATTGTATAGCTGCAATTTTTTTTTCAATGTATTATAGATGTTCTAAATGATTATACACATGTTAATTGTAAAACGAAACAATAATTATCATTTTGAATTTTGAGCATTCGCGGAGTTTGATAAAAAAGTTGCGTGTAAAATAGCGCACTTTTTTAGTAAACATTCTACAGACCGTTGATTAAATAAGCGCGCTATTTTAAGCGTTCAAAAACGGTACAATATGGCAATAGCAGGCTACAGCGTGCTCTTACCATATTGTAGATCACCTATACCAAAGTACTTGCATAACGGAATAATAATTTTAATTTAGAATTTTGAGCGTTCGCGTCCGCCCAGTTTGTTAAAAAAGTTGCATGTAAAATAGCGCGCTTTTTTATTTAACATTCTACAGGCTGTTAATTAAATAAGCGCGCTATTTTACGCGTTCAAAAAAGCTACAATACTACAATATGGTAATAGTAGGCTACAGCGTGCTCTTACCATATTGTAGCTCACCTATACCAAAGTACTTGCATAACGGAAAAATACATTCTACAGGCTGTTAATTAAATAAGCGCGCTATTTTACGCGTTCAAAAAAGCTACAATATGGTAATAGTAGGCTACAGCGTGTTATCACCATATTTTGTAGCTCACCCATACTAAAGTACTTGCAAAATGGAATTATAATTTAGAATATTGAGTCTTCGCGTCCGCCCAGTTTGTTAAAAAGTTGCGTGTAAAATAGCGCACTTTTTTAGTTAACATTCTACAGACCGGTGCCCGTAGGCCATACAAATATTTATTCCGTGTGGGAATCGAAGCCACGAAGCGCGGAAACCGAATCGCTTAGCCGTGCCGATACGTATGGTAAAAGAGCTGACTTATTATTAATATGTAGCAAAAGGGCGTAACGAATAGGAAAGTATATGGCTTGGATATACAAAAAATTAAAACCAGACAAGTGCGAGTTGCTCGCACGGAGAGGGTTCCGTACGATGAATATGCGACCTACCATATTTTTCTTAATCTGGCCCGAATTTGTTTGTGGTAACAAAAAAAAGTGTGTATGGTACCGGATTACAGAGGGAAATTATGTATTGTACCAATAATTTATCCCAAGAACAAACTTAACATTGTAGTTGAAAAACATATTCTCCCATACATTCCAGTTGCAAATGTCAGCTTGCTCGCACGATATTGAAAGATTTACCTTGTCATTTTAAGATCATAGACTTCTTATAGGTTTTCCTTTAATTGTATTTTTTTCAAAAATGTTGGCTCAGTATTTTCAGTATTTAAACTACTGAACCAAAAATTTGCCAAATGTCATTTATTTTGTTAAATAATTTTATAACTCTTTCTTTTAAAATTATATAATAAACATACTTGAGACCCTCACAACGAGCCCTTCGAATTTATATATTACACGGTACAGTTTGCAAAACTTTTATTCTTTTATTTTCAAATATGGCCCCCAAAAGTGACCTCCACATAAAATTCATTTATTTACGCTACACGTGTTAGATTCCGTATTAACTTCATATTACCAAATTCCAACGTAATCGGTACAGTAGATTCTGAGCAAATTGGCTGTGACAGACCGTCAGACAGACACATGAGTGTGTGTGAGTGGTCCGCCGTTTTGTCATTCGGACGTTCGTTCGGAACTCGGTTGGTTCGGAAAACCAAGCCAAAAATTCATATTATACTTAATTCTCAATGAAATGAAAACATTTGCAAGATGAAACCTATTTAATAATTCGTTTGTATTACAGCTTGGACCCAACACAAATATGAGTAAGCGAAGTTCTTGTTCCAGATATTGATTTTGTGTTTATTTATAAGATCACAACTTTGAGGATTAAACGAGTAAACTGGGACAGGAATATTTGCTGTGTGGTTACTAGTAGAGCGTAAGAAGTCCTGCGGGTGACGTAAAGGATTTTAGTCAATTATCATTTACCTAGTAGTAGGTAGGGTCACCTCCAGCGCTGCAGAACCAAAATACACGGTCTGCAGCGCAGAGTGGCTATCCGGATCGCACGAGGATACCGAACGGTGTCCTACGAGGCGGCAACTCTCCTGGCGCGTTTTCCGCCTTTTGACATCCTGGCGGAGATGGATGCGTGGGTCTACGATCAGACACGCTCCCTCCGCCAGAGCGGCGAAGGCGCGCCTCCAGGGCCGTTGGACAAGCTGCGGCGGCTAGCTCGGCGGCGCGCACTTGTAAAGTGGCGTCATCGCCTGCGGATGCAGTTTGCAACCAAGCGCGTCGTCGAGGCCGTCCTGCCGCTCTTTGGAGCCTGGCTCCAAAGGAGCGAGCGCGTCACCTACCGCCTGACGCAGGTGCTCACCGGGCACGGTTGTTTCGGCGCGTACCTGCACAGGATAGGACGCGAGGCCACGGCTCAATGCCACCATTGTGATAGCGACCAGGACACCGCACAGCACACACTCGAGGCGTGCCCTGCGTGGGCCGCCGAGCGGCGGATCCTGGTCGATCGGATCGGGCAAGATCTCTCTCTGCCAGCAGTAGTGTCGGCTATGTTGGCAGAGCACGAAAATTGGAATGCAGTGGTCTCCTTCTGTGAGAGCGTCATGCTCCAGAAGGAGACCGCAGAGCGGGATCGGGAGAGGGCCGATCCCGCTCGAAGAAGAAGGAGACGGCGCCGGGGTAACAACCGCCCTGGCGCCTAATTCCGATACGCCTGAAAACCCCTGCCGTTGCTATAAGGTGGGGGACCTCTGGGTTCGCGGGTGCGTAGATTGGGGAATCTGCGTGCCCACACCAAGCGACCCAAGAGAAGACGGTAGCACGCATGTGGTCACGCGCTGCCGTGGGACGCTTTGGGGATCCTTTACAATCCCCCTGGGGGGGTGACCACTTTACAGTCACCCTCTCCGAGATGTGCCAATAGGCGTGGCACCAGTGGGTGGCTCTAGTGTGATCATACGAGGACCTGGAGCCTCCCTTAGGTGCCGAAGATGATCGCTCCAGTGGTTTTAGCCGGTAGGAGTCCGGCATACCCCTTCGTCCTTCCCCGGGGCGAAGGAAGTTCATGATGAATTTCCACTGGGCATATCTAAAAAAAAGGTAGGGTCACCTATTGCGTGCGCAGCAGGCGGGGAAGCCCTTTACTAAGTTTATATAATTTAGTGACACCTATATTTTTTAAATGTAAGAACTTCTGTTGACTTGATTACTGTGCTTTATTAATTCTCAATTTCTGATTATGTATAGCATAGTCTTTGCCGTGTGGTGCCGGCTCAGAATGCCACCACCCCATTTCATCCCGTGGGTGTCGTAAAAGTCGACTAAGGGACTAACCGGAGGATGGGCAGCAGCGTCCTTCGAGTACATTAACAACTCAACTGCGATTGCCAACCCGTCTGCCAAGCGTGGCGATTATGGCAAGACCCCCCAATGAGCACACAACACACCATATCGGTCTTTATGGTGATCTTTGGGGGAGGCCTGTGTCTAGCAGTGGATTTCATTCGGCCGAAATGAAAAAACAAAAATGATGATGATAGCATAGTGTGAGGGCCAATTCTCGTAATTTAAAAATGTTCAAAATATAATTCCGATCTAGTCTCAATGCCATAAATGTCACAAATGGTATTCTCGTAAACTAACAAGCAACGTCAAACGTGAACTTACACTGTGATGAGATCGAAAATGGATCGAAAGTTTATCGAAGTCAAAACGGTATTCTGCTAACATTTTGAACTGTCACATGTACAGAATTGTCATTATGTAAACGTCAAAATTGAGACTGAAATGAGATTAGATCGAGATTAAGTATACTGAAATCCGACTGAACTTTAAGACTAGCAGAATACCATTTTTTCGGTCAATTCATAATTTTATCTCAGTTCGGTCAAGTTTCGTAAGTAAGTTTTAAAAACATACGCTGTTAGAGATTTCACTACACTATTCAGAAGTGAATTTGCTAGTGAGTTCTTACAAAATAGTACTGTTGCGTGGCTATCCGCAGTCAAAGGTCAAAATCAATACGAAATTAATGATTTTACTGCTAATTCAGAAATGTGTTTACTAGTGAAGCAGACTCACTAATGAAGCCGCAGTAAAAAGTAGTAAAAACAATACGATATTAGAGATTTCACTGCCGATTCAGAAGTGAGTTTGCTAGATAGTTCTTACAGAATAGCCGTACTGCGCTCACCAACCCGCATGCAAAGTGTGGTGAATATTGGCAATTTCCCCCTAAAAATACATAACACATTTGTGAACCTCTATGGGGAAGGCCTCTGTTATCTTCTGGCTGATATGATATATAAATGTATGCAACAATAATTAACCCTTCCCACGGTATTCATGAGAATATGCTAGAATTTCTAAAGCATAAACTCATAAAGAATAAAAGATAAAGCTCATAATGAAACAACAGGATTGCAGGTGTAAAATATTTATTCGTAAAGTTTATAATGAAATAGTCGGTCCAACGACTCTGAGACTTCGTTATAGACAGAGATAGCCAAGTTTATGAAAATAAGTGGAAACAGACGAGAGACACACTGGGTTCTTCATTTCTTATTAGTCGTTGTATTTATAAATAAAATTCTGTGTTGTCAATGAAAACGGGATGAGTCAATTATAATATGTTTACGTCTTGCCTATGTTAATTTATTTAACCCGTTGACGGACAGTAATATACTAATATCTCACCGATTGAATCTGATGAAACAGTACTAGTTTTCATACATTGCCTAAAGGACACACGCATGGTTAAGAAAATATATTACGAGTATATGACACAGAACGGGTCCAGGCGTAAACGTCTCGTGGATTAGTCGTCAGTTAATTGATACATTACATCAGATCCATACCCTCCATCATCAGAAAATGGTCTTGTCTCAATTCAGAAACAGAAGCCGTTTCAAAAAGGTCCTGAATACGTTTTCTTTTTCATACGACTTACGAGAGAACAAAATCATGTTCAAAACATATAAGCAACGTAAATACGTTGTTAAGATACACGACTATATTTAAATTAGTATTTTGTACACATAAAAGAATATTAATATGATAAAAACAAACAATACCTACATTCTAAATATAACAATTACGCGTGAAAGCATGTAGCGAACTGCTGGCGCATCGCAGCGTGCTAGTCCAGGGGAGCAATTCCTTAAGCTCAAACATCCAAATCCGAAATAACGGTATAAAACCAATTTGGTACTCGCTAAGACATGATTAAAGCTATTCGAGGACACGATGTAGAAGTCCAGCCATGAGGACCAGACTTAGCGATTCCCAAATTGGGTTATCACCGTTATTTCAATTCTGTATTCAAGGATGTATGGACATCCAGCTGAGCTTAGGGAATTGTACCCCTAGACTGATCATACCTATGTTACGCTCACGGGCGTAGTGTCCGTGCGGGAAGGACCATAAAAATATGTGAATGAGTGCGTGGAGGTAGGAAGAAGGAAGGTCGATTTTATTAGTTTTTAAACATTACTTATACTTTATACTTTTATTTATTTCGTTTATCACATAAATATTGGTATATTGTTATTGTACAAATTTATTGTGGGAGACTGGTGCCTAAACTAGGTTCAAGTCTGTATTTCAGGTCACCAGGTCTTCCACCCCAGAAGTCCAATTTCATAGTCCTTTCATAAATTGTACCAAGCGAAAATTTTCCATTTTCTTGTTCTTCGTATATCTGATTCTATCAAGTTGTTTTATCTTGTTAGAGTTCGCTTGATGAATACTCTCCAATACGTTGCTGTAACTTTATCAGACACCGATACTGGTTGATTTTGTCCTTGATACCCAGTTATCATCTTGCACCCCATGAATGCGCACTTTCACGGCAGACAACATCTTGATATAAAAATAAACTCGCTGTTTTAATAAAATGTATATATTATGGCTTTGATACACCCATTATTGACGATTTATCAAAATTACAATAGCATTCGTAATTAGTACAGTATTAAATTTGCCAAATATTAATTATATGATCTACTAAAAAAGTATATAATTATGTATGTATATTACTGTCATATGTGTATTTAATTACTTATGGTCGAAACTAATAATCAATCTAATCTAAAATCTTTGGATTTGGGATTAAGCATTTGTCTGTTTTTGTGTTGAATGTGCTCCTAACACAGAACGGATCGGACGAAAGAATTTCGGCCGTTATCGGTGGATACCAAGAGATTCGATCGGGGGCCTCAAACTACTTAAGGGCCGCGGGGACCAGCCGCGCTCCGGCTCGCGGTAGTGAGTGAAACATGCCTATTACAATTTACAATGTAAATAAACCATGCAAATAATATGCAGATGTTTATAGTAAACGACCCATTAAGAAACAATAATTTAAGATTTATTCAAGAAATGTACAATAAGTGACATACAGTTATGTACATCACTCGCCGATTAGTCCTGAAACGAAAATTTGCGGTAACGGTAATTCATAACTACTGTATGTTGTTATGATAACCTAGTTAGGTCTAGGCCTTTTTTTTAAACTTTGCCCCACATTAGTGTTTATCCTGTGTCGTGGGTGCGTTTACAGACATGAATTCCACATACAATACACCCAGACCCGGAACAACTACCTGCCGATCATACAAATATTTGTTCCGTGTGGGAATCGAAACCACGGCCCGGAGCGCAGCAGTCTACTGTAGCAGCCACTGCACCAACCGTGCCGTGCCTTTGTGACTTAGTTGAGGATTCAGTGTGGGCCTTATGCTGAATTAGATGGACAAATATTTGAAAGGGAACTTAAAATCGTTTAATCAATAATTTAATTAATAACCCGCTTAAGAATTTTAATAAAATAAAAAAATACTACATTTACTGTAATTTAAGTATTCATATTTTATTATAATACGATTATGTATCTATTGGCATTTAACGACGTCCTAAAAAGACCATTTTTATTTCTTTTTTTATTGGGCCCAGTGGAAATTCTACATGAACTTCCTCCGGCCCGGGGAAGAGGCATGCCGGTCTCCTACCGGCTAAAACTAGAGTGGTCATATTCGGTACCGAGGGGGGGCTCCAGGTCCTCGTATGAAGACACTAGAGCTTTAAACGGCGGGTAAAACCGCGGGGCACGGCTAGTCTCTAATATAAAAGTAACCAGTCCAGCTAACAGATTTCAGGAACGCATTTTCTCGGCGGCCGCACTTTGAAGTGCAAACCAATCCAAAAAGCGTATAAAATAAAACTGATCCTTCAAACATTTTTACAGAGCGTATTTTTTTTTACTCGGTGGATATACACTATTTTTGACTTCCTCTTCCCCGGGAAAGGGTGGCGGGGTATGTTTCTTATCGGCTATAACCACCTGAACGGTCATCGTCATCATCGAAGCCTGCTCCAGGTTCTCAAGAACAAGCGCACCAGAGCCTCCCGGTTCTTCGCCTTTTGGCACATCTCGGATGTGGTGATTGTATAGCGACCACCTCGTTTAATGGCGGGGAGGCCACTTTAAGGAGGCCGTCCACTCTGAGACATCTCGAGGGAGATTGTTAAGGATCCTCTTGAGGCCTCGCAGTGCGCTGTGCTACCGTCACGGTGACCGGCGACCTCGTGTGTGCTACCGTCACCCCTTGGTCGCTCGGTACGAGCACGCAAATTCACTAATTTGCGCGCCCATGACTCCCGAGAAGCAACGTAACCAAATCCTCTTAATAATCTAAAGTCAGCCCAAAAACGTTATTACTCCACTTTAAATAAAAAATCTAAACAAATTAACAGTCCTTTAAACCACAAATCCCCATTGCGTCATCGTCTTAACTCAGCAGAGCGTCGCGTTTCGTTGAAGCGCGAAATGGGACGAACAAGTTGTTAGCAGTCTGTCTTCTAACAAAAAGAGTACGTCTCGCAACTCTGCAAACTACGCTCGCTTGCTTAAAGTATAAAATTGTTTTTCATATTACTTCCCATCGCATTTTAGTTTGGAATTTCAACAAGTTTGTTATGAAGTTGTGAAGATGTAATGGGTTTCGTACTGAAGGATTAGCCTAGATAGGTTTTAAAATTCGTCTTTTCCTTTCTTATTTCTGCTGAGGATACCTCTTCTCAACACAATACAGGTTAGGCAGGTACATGTATACCTATACCACTTGGAAACAGGTTTCACCACCTGCGGATGCAGTTTGCGACCAAGTGCGTCGTGCTGCAGCTCTTTGGAGCGTGACTCAGAAGGAGTGTCCTTCCCAGCGGCGGGCGAAGTTCACGATGAATTTAGGTACCGAAAAGTTTGGGGAAAGGTTACACTTAGGCCTATATTAAAAATAGGGAAGCTATTTATCTCGGAAATAAAAGCTTACAGTTTTCGTCATCATTGTGCAATGTATCGTATACAACGCGATCCCTACGCGTAAACTATGTTTATATTGATATTTTCTGAACACTGCAAATTATCGAAATGCTTGTGGCGTCATTAGGGGGAGTTTGCCCTGCAGGTTTAGAGTTCCATAGTCGCCTTTTACGACATCCACGGTAGGAGATGGAGTGGTGCTATATTCTTAATCCGGACATCACACACAGAGAGTTAAATATGTAGCTCGTGTGGTGTTTGGATTTAATGAGTAAGAAAGCGACCTGTGATATATATAATCTATACAAATAAATAAAAGGTCTGTTTATAATGTTTGTTTGTTTTGTCAAAATAACAGCTTATTACTAAATGCATATGATAGTTAACGGTACTTATAACAAAAAAACATTTTCTGTCTGTCTTCTGTCTATTTGTTCCAGCTAATCTCCGAAACGGCGAGACCGATTTAGACAGGTCTTTCACTGGCGGCTCCAGTGTGATTTGGCCCCAGTGTGATCTTACGGGGACCTGGAGCCCCCCTTCGGTGCCGAAGATGACCGCTCCAGTGGTTTTAGCCGGTAGGAGCCCGGCATACCCCTTCGCCCTTCCCCGGGGCAAAGGAAGTTCCATGTAGAATTTCCACTGGACACCAATAAAAAAAGTACTTTCACTGGCAGATAGCTGATGTTATTAGGAGTAACTGAAGTTACCTTTATTTCAGAAAAAAAATGGGTTCCGCGCAATACATTAAAACACTTAAAATTAAATACTAAAAAATATAAATAATCCGATTATTTTAAATTAGGCGGCGTATGAAGCTGCGATGTATCTGTGCTATCATTGCTGTCACCACTGCTGGATATAGGCCTCTCCCAGCATGCGCCATGACACCCGGTCATCAGCATTCCGCATCCAGCCGGATCTAGCAACCTTCTTGAGCTCGGCCGTCCGTCTGGCCGATGGACGTCCCACACTACGTTTACCCATACGCGGTCTCCACTCTAGGAATCATCTGTTCCATCAGCCATCGGTCCTTCCACAGTCGAGACCAGCCCACTGCTTGCTAATTCGGTGTGCTATGACAATCATTTTGGTTCTCTTTCGGATATCCTCGTTTCGGATTCTATGCTTTAGAGCAGGGATTCCCAAACTATTTTGATGATATTATGATAGCCAAATTACTTTAAAAATCCCATTTCTAGTTTTTTTCCTATTGATACAAAATACTAACCAGTTCGTTATTCTCCTAAAATATTAGACATTCTTATAACAAGTTGGTACACGTAACACAACTTATACAGTATCTTGAAAGTTTCAAATAAGAACTTGTGCTAATTAATAGGAGTCGATTTTTAGACCTCGTCGATTTCCAAAATATTTTTTTGTTTATGTGGATATCGACCACTTTGGGTATCCGTGCTTTAGATATATCCGAGCATAGCACGTTCCATAGCTCGTTGAGTGACTTTAAACTTGAGGATTAGTCTGGCTGTTGTGTCCACGTTTCGGCTCCGTAGGTCATAACATGTACGACGCACTGGCTGAAACTGTCGTTTTCAAATATTGCGGAATACAAGACAAGTATTAAATTAATAAAGTCGCGGTGGCCAGGCTTCTTAAGTACAAAGTTGTCGGTTTGAAATCTGGTACAATAAATTGCTATTATACAATACACTGAGATTATAAAAGTACCTACAATAATGCATTTAGAATTAAATATGGGACTTGTCAAGCATTACATCTAGGCCGAAGATAATGCGACGAGTGACATGACGCAGTCGACAAAGAAATTCGATCAAATCTTGGATAAAGACATTAGATGAGTGGCGTACGAGTACGACCCTTAGTGGTACGTGTACAAACATTTGACATTTGCTATGCGAACGAACGTCTATAGTTTGTCAAACATGCCCAATGCCGATCCGACACGGGTCGGACTTTGACACACATCAAAGGATTTGGCTTGGCCAACGTTTGCGTTGTCCTTCACTTGGCTTACGACAGACATTTCGTAATCGCTGACTAGTGCGGACGTCTTCAACTGCAATTTTGTATGAGCTAAAAGCAATCGTGGTAGCTTTTTTTTCCATCTTTATCTCGGTATCTGAGGTGCATTTCCTTAAGGTCAAACATCCATACATCCTTCAATACAGAATTAAAATGACGGTGAAAAACCGATTTGGTATACGCTAAGACACGATTGAAGCTATTTAAGGACATTGCAGACGGTGAGCCATGGGGACGAGCCTTAGGGAATACCAAATTTGGTTGTCACCGTTATTTCAATTTTGTATTCAAGGATGTATTCTTATATATATGGACGGCACGGTTGGTGCAGTGGCAGATACAGTCGACTGCTGCACACCGGGTCCTGGGTTCGATTCCCACACGGAACAAATATTTGTACGATCTGCAGGTAGTTGTTCCGGGTCTGGGTGTGTATTGTGTGTGGAATTTGTGTTTGTAAACGCACCCACGACACAGGAGAAATCCTAGTGTGGGGCAACGTTTTTAAAAAAAAGATGTCATCCACTTATTATAGGAGTGTCTAGATTTCAGTCTGCCAGAGAGGATTTATTCATAGAGTTACACATAAACCTGCATGACGTGGGTATGTTTCATTATACCTATATTGTCGACTCCTAATTTTGGGGCTGCTTACAATGTATTGAGGCTTGCAACATTGCGTTTAAGTTAATTTATACTTTTTTATAAGATACGCCATATTCGTTTTTATAAAAGTCTTATAGTAAATATTATTCTTTATTTAAAGAAGAAAAAGAAATTCAAGGAACATATGGATGGATCACCATTCTTTCCATATGGAGACCCCTCCGTGCTTTGGAGAGCACTTTAATCTATTGGTCCCGGTTCTTATAACAATACCTGTACTAGAGGTTACGGTAAGTCAGAAGCCAGAAATACTGATAACCGGTTTAAGCCTAAAAATATCGGTATACCTACTCCAGTAATTAAGGTCCTATCAGAAAATCAGCGCTGTACTACGTTGCAGCTTGTGCTGAGATCCATTATTGGTTTTGCAGTGGGAAATGTAGCGTTAATTATTTATGTTGATTTATTTAATGAATAATAATTTCTTGTAATAATGTTAATGTATTATTTTTAATTTATAATTAGTACTTATTATGTTTATTATTGTTTTTTGAATATTTTTTTTGAAAAAAGTCAAATGGCTGTCGCTTCATGTAAAATACTGATAATCAACTGTAGGTGCTCATAGCCAGTTTCACTCACTGATCGGTAAACGATCGACGCAACATGTTATAATGATTGTTACACCACGAACTACCCCTTTTTTATTTGAAAATCTGTCCATCCCAGGGTTGAATGGCAGAAATCGCCGAGTGCGATAACCGCGCTTTGTACATGTCATTTTACGTATTTGATGTTTTTTTTATTTATGTCTGGTGTACAATAGTATTGTATTGTATACATCCTTCTCACATAAACTCAAACACTATTAACAACAAGTAATGAAACCACTAATACACAAAAACAATATAACATTCAACAAACATACATATCAAAACAAACACACAATCATACAACCTTTTCACAGAAACGCAAACACTCTAACAATATTTTCGGCCATTCACACGCAAACAAGTCACAGTCAGGTGTGGCACACAGGAGAGCGTTGAGTGCAGAGAGGCTGCGCGGTATGGGTGACTTAGCGCGCGCCACCTTCGGATGCGACGATAGTTGTTAGGAGTAAAAGATCTCAAAAACACTGAAGTGACGTAGCCCACTATGATGGTTTAGTCTTTTGACCTTTCCACTAACGATCTGAATTATTTATATCTATATTTATTACTAGCAACATCAACAACAAAAACGATGGCAATACCGAATTACAATTTTCGCCGATACATATTTGTCCCCAAGCGGTATTCGTACCAGTCTACCAGTACACAAGGCGGACCGTCCTGATGCTAACGCTATTATAACAAGAGCAGATGCAGAAAGATCTCATGCTAGTTAGCTAAATTAAAATATCACTTAAGACAGCTTGGTGGCATAGAATCTCGGTAAATTAGTATTCGCTATACTAAGTATCCGTTTCATGTACTTTCTGTCGTCTTTAGATTGTAGAGTCTAGAAATCGTGAGATATTTTTATCTTTTCCTTATTAATAAGAAAACTTTGTCCCTAGGTTTTCCCCTGTCGGGGGTCGCGGGCTTGCAGATTCGGAAGTCTGCGTACTCATACCGAGTGAACCCCGGGAAGGTGGCGGTGCATAAGATTTAAGATCAGTAGATTTTAGTCAAAATTTATAATCCCTCGATTATTCTAAATGATATCCTAGCAAAGAAACAGTGTAAAAGTTATTTCACTTTCGTGGAAAAGTTCGGTTTTAAACTGCATTCAAACTAGCTATCGGTCATACCGAAGGGCACAGCTTCCAATGCCTCAGTTCCTCATAAACATAAAAGGAAACTGCGCGGCGCGTAAGTGGTCAGGTGCCGCAGGTTGCGTGTGAGCAACGGGGTGGCCACTTTACAGTCATCCCCTCCGAGATGTGCCTAAAGGAGTAGCACCTATGGGCGGCTCCAGTGTGATCGTCGATCGTCGAGGACCTGGAGCCCCCCATTTGGTGCCGAAGACGATCGTTCCAGTGGTTTCAGCCGGTGGGAGTCCAGCATGCCCTTCGCTCTTCCCCGGGGCGGGGAAAGTTCATGAAGAATTTCCAATGGCAGTGGTGTCAGCCGGTGGGAGTTCGACATGCCCCTTCGGTCTTCCCCGGGGCGGGGAAAGTTCATGAAGAATTTCCAATGGGACCAAAAAAAAACTATCCTGTATCGTCGCTACAGTTTATAGATATACATCTGACACGCACATACCACAGACCCGAAAGAACTGTCTGTAGATCATACAAATATTTGTTCCGGGAATCGAACCCGCGACACAAAAACACAGAAAGTTAATGCTAAATTTACAGTCGCTTTCACCCTCAATTTGGATACCTATATAATAGCTTCCCAATCGTAGATGTTCTCACAGATTTAGAGTAGTTGTAGTTCTATAACATAGTCTCCCGGGAACTACATAATTGACGTCACCATGTGGGAACAAGACAAACGGATATTGCAGTCTCAATCACACTCGACTACTGTTTATTGAGATTTCAATATTATTACAAGGAGGTTTATGTGGAGGCTGCGTGCTGCGCGGATTAATTAGGTATCGCATGTGTTTAATCTTGAGTAATTAAGTGCTTGAATATTTGCGAATAATTATATACGTAGTAACTAATAAGCAAACGAGAATACCGTACCTAAAGCTAATATAGCAGGAACGAAGGCGTCTAGTTACGGTAGTTAAACAAATGTGCCTTATCATCATCATCATATCAGCCACAGGACGTCCACTGCTGAACAAAGGTATTATACCTCAATGATATTATATACTAGCTGGGACCAGCGGTTACACCCGCTTTTAATTTAAAAGAAATTTAGATTACTTCGACACAGACACTTGACATAGAATATATATCCTATTGGATTTCAAGGGTTTTTTTTTTGCGCGTAACCCTAATTATTTTTCCAAAATAAAAGTAGCCTAAGTTATTCCTTATAACATCAGCTATCTGCCAGTGAAAGTCCCGTCGAAATCGGTCCAGCCGTTTCGGAGTTTACCCGGAACAGGACAGACAGACAGACACACAAAAAAGAATTAAAATTATTTTTTATTATATGTATATACTTTCGTATGCATTTAGTAAAAAGCTGTTATTTTGACATTACAAACAGACACTTCAATTTTATTTATTTGTATAGATTACCTGAATTAATAAAGAAAGAAAACATGATTAATGTATTTATCAAAAATCCTATCCTGCGCAGGTACGCACTGAAACTGCCATGTCCGGTTGATACCTGCGGTAGGCGGAAGGAATTGCGAGGGAGTGGTTTTAACGCTCTTTCCAGCGGTCTGGAACTCTCCACCCCCGATTATCTCGGACTGTTTACCTTCTTAGCCTTCGTCGTAGCGTGTTCCCGTGGGGTTCTGTTGAGGGCGGAAGGAAGGCCGCGAAGTCTCCTTCTGCATATCATCCTATTTGCCTATTCGACGAGGTATCGAAGCTATTCGAGAGAATAATTACCCGAAGACTCTTTGAGCACCTGTCGCAAAGTAAAGTCATTCTGGCTTCCGGCAGCGTCAGTCCACAATCGACGCAATTCTTAGCGTCCGCTCGCTGTCGAAACAGGTAGTGTCCCGGCGGGGTGGAGTGGCGTTGGCTGTCAGTCTAGACATAGTCAATGCCTTCAACTTTCCAGGGGGAGCAATTAGGGGCACACTAGTCCAACATCGATGCCCCTCTACCTACAGGGCATCATAGGGGCCTATCTGCGCGATAGGCACATTCGCTATGTGGGCAGGGACGGTAGCGTAAAGCGGAGGGAAATTACGTGTGGGTTTCCGCAGGGATCCGTTCTCGGCCCAATCTTATAGAACCTCAACTACGACGAGATCCTGAGTGTCGTTCTCCTTGCTGGGGTGCAATTCCTTAAGGTCAAACATCATACATCCTTCAATACAGAATTAAAATGACGGTGAAAAACCAATTTGGTATTCGCTAAGACTGGTCCTCAAGGCTTACCTTCTGCAACGTGTCCTTGATTAGCTTCAATCATGTCTTAGCGCATACCAAATTGGTTTTACACAGTTATTTAGATTCTGTATTCAAGGATGTATGGATGTTTGAGCGTAAGGAATTGCACCCCTGGTGTCAGCTTGGTCTGTTACGTTGATGCAGGGTGGGCCAGTACATAAAGTACCTGGGGCTCACCCTGTACAATCCATGAAGCTTTGAAGAGCACTTAGCACACCTCGTCCCCCGAGTCGAGAGGGTAGTGGGTGCACAACACCGGGTGCTGCCTGTATGGTCATCCCGGCTGTCAGCGCTGCAGAAACAAAGTTCACGGTCTGCAGCGTAGAGTGGCTATACGGATCGCACGGAAATACGGTTGCCGTTCTCAAATATTGAGTGGCACTTCATTCTGTAACATGCAACGGGCCTTTCAGTAGGAAGAACGGACACCAATTAAGTACTTAACTAAAAAATGTATCATTGTTTCGGCCAAATGAAGTCCACTGCTGGACACAGGCCTCCTCATCCAAAGGCCACCACAACGACCGATATGGGTGTGTTGTGGGCTCATTAGGGGGTTTTGCCATAATCGCCACGCTTGGCAGACGGGTTGGCGATCGCAGTTGAGCTATTAATGTACTCGAAGGACGCTGCTGCCCATCCTTCGGCTAATCCCTTAGTCGACTTTCACGACACCCATGGGAGGAGATGGGGTGGTGCTATTCTGAGCTGGCACCACACAAAAAAATTATGTGGTGTCGTGGGACACCAGGTAGGAACGAAGTTCCTTCGGCTAATGTAGAATCGACACTTATACACTACTCGCTTGTGTATGCGACTGTCGCGCCTGCGCATGTCTCATTTAACGGTTTTATTCCACGCACTTTTTTCCACGGATTTTTTCCACGGATTTTTTCTTACGGTTTTACTATCACATTTTTTTCAGTTCGGTCGCGCAGCAAAATCCCTATCCCCTCCAAGCCTGCCTTAAGGAACTTCGTTCCAAAAAAATGTATGACTACTAGAATAGACGTACTGAACTACTCAATACGTTTGTAATTGCCGTCAGTATTTACCATGTACTTACTGGAGTAGAGACTTGGTCTAGCCATCAATTAACATCATATTACAATATATTTCGAGTACTTATAAGATAGATAACCATGACACAAGCGTACCAATAAATTTAGAGAATTTCAACTAAATTTAGACCAGTGACATGCAATCTTAATTGCTTCAACGATGTTACTCCAATTTACAACCGTTCGACTGAGGTTTGGGTTCGGGTCAAAGCAATTAAGACCTTAATAGGAGTTCCAAAAGTTGGTTTTCACTTAGTGGTAGTGAAGTCGTAGGACGTAAGGTAGAGACTTGGTAATGGAGTCTATTTTAATTATTTGTTTATGAAATGGATCTTCGTTTACAACCTGTCGAATAGTCAGAAAACACTTATGCAATAACAATACGTGTCATCGTCATTTCGGCCAAATGAAGTCCACTGCTGGACACAGGCCTCCTCCAAATATCACCACAATGACCGATATGGGTGTGTTGTGGGCTCATTAGGGGGTTTTGCCATAATCGCCACGCTTGGCAGACGGGTTGGCGATCGCAGTTGAGTTGTTAAATTACTCGAAGGATGCTACTGCTCATCCTCCGGCTAATCCCTTAGTCGACTTTTACGATACCCTTGGGAGGAGATGGGGTGGTGGTATTCTTAGCCGACACCACCACACACAAACAATACGTGTGGTGGTGGTTAATGGTGCGACTTTAAATATAATTAAAAAAAACAGGTTATGAAACGTGAGATAAACAAATTTTATAAACAGTATATTATTACCAGCGCAATGCCAAATATTCGTCGCGAAGGAGTTGAGCTTAAACATTACTGTGTCCTAGCTAGAAAGGCACTGTAGCTAGTGAAATTACTGGGCATAAGACTATGTCTCGAGGCAACAAGTATTTTTACTCCTGTGTCCTGGGTGCGTTTACAGACATGAATTCCACATACAATACACCCAGACCCGGAACAACTACTAGGTTATACAAATATTTGTTCCATGCGGGAATCGAACCCACGGCCCGGAGCGCAGCAGCCGACTGTATCAGCCAATGCACCAACCGTGCCGTCTTAGAGTATGGATCAATCTCACACTACGTATGCTCATTGGCAGCAACTTTACGCTTGCTGCACATTTTTACGCACGACCACAACATGGAGCCGTTGTTCGCTGCTTGAACCGCTCCCGCTACTCTTGTCGCGCCTCTCACTATCTCATGCTACCTTCCTCGACAATTTAATTCCTTCTCATGCTAATAGGTCCCCGTCTCCAGCCAGAAGGCAATTTCGCAAGACGTTTCAGTTACTGATGATATTACGAAGCTGTATCACGACACTAGTGTTTAAGGTCTCAAGTAATATACACAGATACATTTATGTAGGAAAGTTCGAAGTAATAAGGCAAGGATATAATAGTTATAAAGTATGATAGTTAAATACAAAACTAGCTGGACCCGCGGTCTTACTCACATGAATATTTTAAATCGAACGGTTTAAAATAGTCATGTGAGTGAATATTGGTTGGTGCAGTGGCTGATACAGTCGACTGCTGCGCTCCGGGTCGTGGGTTCGATTCCCACACGGAACAAATATTTGTATGATCTGCAGATAGTTGTTCCGGGTCTGGGTGTATTGTATGTGGAATTCATGTCTGTAAACGCACCCACGACACAGGAGAAATCCTAGTGTGGGGCAACGTTTTTCAAAAAAGAAAAAGAAAATAAAAGAAAAAAAAAATTATATTTTCATAAGACATTATACACAATTAAAACTAAAAATATACATTTTAAACCACATACTATGTAACTAAACTAACACAGAAGGCGAAACGGCGTACTTTTAGACGGCAAAGTACTTCTCCTCATGGCTGGCAACTGGTAACAGTTCCAGAAGACTGGCAGCATTGCCACGTTAAATGGCAATGCTAATTCTTTGCCCAAAAATAGGCCAGCCCTCTGGTCACGCGAAGAGTCAACCAAACGACTGGCAATATCTTAAAAAGCAGACGTGCACTTGGCCCCCATGACCCGAGCGTTTAGACCCCAAACGGCTCAAATCTCAAATACATAGCTTCCAACGAAGTTATTATATTTGCGCCGTATGAGTGGCTGCAGTGACATCGGCAGCGCCAGCGCAACCCGCTGAGCGTAAGAGATGGCATGCAACAAGGGTGTCGACACAGTTGCATCCCACACCATTCCAACTTTCATGGCAATAACGACATACCGTCGCATCATAACGTGTCAAGCCTGGCGTTACTTGGTTCTAATATAGACCTAATATACGAGTAGTCCCTTAGTCTTATTATATAAAGATTAAATATATAGTATTTGGCAGCAGCTAGTAAGACAACCGATAACATTTAATTTGGAACTTATGGGCGAACCCTTTGACTGAATTTATAGTTGCAAGATATTAAGCGCGCAACCTTGGTCTTATTATGGACAACGAACTTTGATATGATAAACAACACTCGAAAAACGGCCGATTCGGTACGAAACAGTTTTTACCGCCTAAAATGTCTGTACAGGATAAGGCATTTCCTATCCGAAACACTAGGAGAGCAGCTTGTCGAATCCCTTGTTTTATCTAGATTAAACGACGCAGACACAATATACGGCCCACATATTAACTCGTACAAATCGGCTCATTCAGAGTTCAAAACGCTAGTGCCTATTTTAGTTCAAAATACCCCCCAGAAGCCATGTAACACTACTACTAAACAAACATTTTTCGCTTAAAATGAAGTCAAGACGCAAATTACACCTGGCTTGTCATCTATTCGGTGTTGTCAAATATCAGAAACTTAACTACCTATACAACAAGCTTAGTTGGATAACTACTAGACGAGAATGCGAGAGAAGGCAATGTTCGCAGCAACTGTCATTAATGTATAATCTATGCAACTGTCAACTAAGTCCCACCGTACAGCAGCTTTTAGAGGTAGCGGCATCAAAAGTGTGAAATAACCTGCCCCCACCTATTAGAGAAAAAAAACACGATCGACATATTTAGAAGACGCTTACGGCAGTTTCTAATAAATGCTCAGCAGAAACTAGATACGGTCAAAATAAATGTTTCAATAATATAATAACAAACACTACTAACTACAATATTTAACGATTTTGGTTCAGTTTAATAAATAGTTTGTGATGGTTGAGTTTCTACACTTAGCTTTTCTACACATAACAAAATTAATATACATTCCACATTTACTATAATTGTTTTGATCCCAAAATTTACATATATCCTCCGATCTTCGTATTTATGGGAACACCAACAACGTTTGGGGAAACTAGACAAAATTATACGTAGCACTTTGTCAGTTATTTTAAACGTGGCACTGGACGACCGAGCTTGGCGGCAAGCCACACTTCCTATCCGGTTCGGTGGGCTCGGGGTCCGCAAAATTTCTAGTATGAGTTTACTGGCATTTCTATCCTCGGTCCATAGCACTGCAAAATTAACCAGGAAAATCCTAGAAACCGCACTGGTTGATTTTGAGGTACCGTGTTTGACTGATGCTATGAACGCTTGGAAAAAGGCTTGCCCAAATACGAATTTTCCCGTCAATACATCTTCCCAGAGACAGGGCGACGAGCCGCTTTGCAGTTTTATACGGAATGAGCTTTTAAATACGTTAGTCAATACTGCTGAGCGTGCTCGTCTGCTTGCTGGGGATGGATGGGAGTCGGATCTCAGGCTCCAGGCAATCCCTTCGCCCAACATAGGCACTATATTGGACGACACTATTTTTCTGCTCGCTAAATGCCCTACGTTTAGGTGCTCCTTGCAGTGCGTCTCATCTGTGTCATTGTGGTAAAATGTCGACTGCCTCGGACACCATGGCCTGTCTTATAGTAGGAGCGCGGGCCGCATAGCTAGACACGCAAATATTAATGACATTATTCGTCGAACTCTTGTCAGCTCCGACATGCAACTGATACATCAAACCCCCATAGCCAAATTACTTTAAACATCATATCGCTAGTTTTTTTCCTATTGATACAAAATACTTATCAATTTAAAAACTTTGCGGTTGGTTAAGTGAGTAAACTTGACATCATTTTCTCATCAAAATTTAAGAAAATAAATAGACATAATATTCAGTAAATCATCAAATATCAAGTGTAATTAATAATTATTAATACAAATTCCCAAAAAAACAGATTAATGAAAATCACAAAGACCAAAAACATAAGAAAATCTGTGAACCTGGTGACTTTCTACCAATCTAGCTAAATCCGGTTCAATATTGGCGAGTTTCAGCCTTAAATCTCCGCGTTCGTTGATTTTCGAACGGTTTCTTTGTTTTGTCAAAATGTTTGTAACGCTCTAGCCTTTTTTGACTAAAAGTACAACAATGATACTTCCTACTAAAATATTAGTCATTCTTATGACAAGTTGGTACACGTAACACAACTTGTACAGTATCTTGAACGTTTCAAATAAGAACTTGAGTTAGGTAATTAACACGTGTCGACATTCAGAACTTGTCGACTCCCAAAATGAAACAAAACAGTTTTCGTTTATGTCAACCCCTGGGAAACCGATATCGGCCCAAAGGACCACTGGGAATCCGTGGTCTAAAGCCTAAATGTATTTAGATTTATGTGAACATAATTATCAATGTTAAATTGTATAACAGTAACTAGCTACTTTTTGTAAAGCACTTTCTGCACATTAATCTTTCGTACTACACCGAATTTATTGTTTTATGTACATTAAAATTTTGCTGACATTCAATTAATGTAATACCTACGGATCAAGTGGTAATTTTTGCCAGAAATGATAGCAGAAGATATAGCCCAATTAACGTGAAATGTTGCCAGTTTGATAAGAACAGCGCGCTCAGTGTGTGCGTGTACGACACGATTACGATTAGTTATACCTAATAACTACGGACGGCACGGTTGGTGCAGTGGCTGATACAGTCGGCTGCTGCGCACCGGGTCGTGGGTTCGATTCCCGCACGGAACAAATATTTGTACGATCTGCAGGTAGTTGTTCCGGATCTGGGTGTATTGTGGGTGGGATTTGTGTCTGTAAACGCACCCACGACACAGGAGAAATCCTAGTGTGGGCAACGTATATAAAAAAAAAAAAAAAGTTCTCACTAAATGTTCAATGTTTGCCCTGGATTCTCATAACAATTACTACTATTATTAAAACTTAGTTGAATAAAAAAAAAAAGTTTTCGCCAAATTTAGGAAATTTTATCATTACACCCACGAAATAACAATTTTTGTTTTAAGCGATGCCCTACTATGCATTCTCCCGTTTTGTGGGTACAGTTTACAGACATAAATCTCACATGCACGGACACCCAGACCCGAAACAACTATCTGTAGATTATACAACAAAGATTTGTTACTTGCGGGGATCGAACCCACAACACGTAGCGCAGAAAGCGAATCGCTTAGTCACTGCATCAAACGTGCCGTCAAATATAGAATGATTATTAATTAAAAGGTCCAATAGTTATTATTTATATTTCATTATTTAATCTAATGGACTCCACTAAAGCTGATATTCTTCTTTTTATTTATTAATTTTGACATTTTTTTCCCATGAATGACATGGGAAAAAAATTGCCTTTGAAAATGTTTTAAGTCTACATCGTTAAAGGTTTTAATAGATCAACGTTATTTAATTAATTAATATTTGGATTGATCGATAGATAATGTAAACTTCTTTAGGATTTTGAACTGAGGCTATTATGAGGTTTTATAATACTCTATTGTACAATATACGACAGTATAATTGCAATGCAATTAGTGTGGTGTCCGGATTAAGTATATGTATATTTTTTTTTTAAACGTTACACCACATTAGTAATTCTCCTGTCGTGGGTGCGTTTACAGACATTAATTCCACACACAATACACCCAGACCCGGAACAATTGCAGGTCATACAAATATTTGTTCCGTGCGGGAATCGAACCCACGACACGGAGCGCAACAGCCGACTATATCAGCCACCGCATCAACCGTGCCGTCTAGCACCACTTCATCTCCTCCCGCGGATATCGTAAAACGCGACTAAGGGACTCTCAAACCAGACGGATGGGCAGCAGCGTCCTTTCTCTAGAACAGAAGCCATACTGCGCTCACCAACCCGCCTGCCAAACGTGGTGAGTATTGGCAAATTCCCCCCAAAATCTCGACACAATTGTGGAAATTTTCGGGGATGCCTCTGTTTAGCAGTGGACGTATAAATGATGATGATGATAATTGCAAACTTATTTTTTTATTAGTGTGAAATCAAAACGCGAGTATTCTATAAAACCATTTATTTTCTTACTTAGACATCCATAAACCTACTTAAATTTGTTACTATGTACAAACTAGAACATTATAATCGTTGTCACAAAATAAAAACACATAGTCTTTGTATAAAATAAAAACATGGCAATTGCTTATAACTACAGACTGTTCGAAATTAAACACAAATATCTGGACATCCATTAGCTATTGTTTTTAGAATAATTGTAGGTCATAGATGGGAATTACCCATTTTATACACAGTTATAGACGGAAATTACCCCATCTATTATTATGTGGGGTATCTATATATAAACGAGTAACGTTAGATAGAAATTACCCCAAATATCACCTATTGCATAAAGAAAATTTGCTTAAATCTAGTCATTGCACGCGGCTGCCGAGCCTGGCCAGGCCCTTCCTGGTGTTTTTCAGGTGCAGCGAAGTGTGTTTTTGGTCTTTAACTGGGGTAATTCTGAGATTTTGGATTGTGCCCAGTTAATTAAAAAAAGGCATGGCGATTATGGCAAAACCTCCCAATGAGCCCACAACACACCCATATCGGTCGTTGTGGTGATCTTTGGGGGAGGCCTGTGTCCAGCAGTGGACTTCATTCGGCCGAGATGATGATGCCTCCAATTACGCGAGGCCTGATTAGTGGCGAGATGGAGGTGTGATAGAACATTTCTGGCTTTAGGTATATGTTCAATATTGTAGGCGGATTACTTTATCATCCTTATTCATAGCTTATGATACGATATGATAGATTACAGCGTTTCATCATATCAGACGAAGCACTTCCTCTGCTCCCTATAGATTTCCACAATGATGTATGCGAGCAGCGAGGTGGGGGGGGAACAGCCGCTTTGTTTCCTTCCTTTTTTCCTTTCTCTCCCCACCTCCCCGCGTACACCTAAGTCGAGGTACAGCGGTATTGGTCAGGCTATAAAAGATGTTATTATACCATCCATGTTAATTTTTATTACTCTGATTAAACTAACTATCTGGTTCTGAAACTTTTTTAAATATTCAATCTCATTCGCCGTGTGGTGCTGGCTAAGAATAACACCACCCCATTTCATCCCGTGGGTGTCGTCCGTCCGTCACGACGTACGTGACGTACGTCACACGTAATGTACACGACACCGTCCTTCGTGTACATTAACAACTCAACTGCGATCGCCAACCCGCCTGCCAAGCGTGGCGATTATAATAAAACCCCCCAATGAAACCACAGCACACCCAGATTGGTCGCTGATGCAATCCAAGTCCAGCAGTGGACTTGACTCGGCTGAAACGAACGATGGCATTGATCAAATACCTACTGTGTTCCTGAAATTAGCTTACTTTTTTATTCTCTTTTTCCAGACTAGAAAAAAAAAAACGGATTTAAAAAAAATTGTAGTACAATTATAGATATAACCCTCTTTTAAGTCATATTTGAACTTGTTACAATCTGGCCCAAAAATATGTCTCTTTCAAAGTCTTATGTAAGTGAAACGTTTTATTAAAACGTTGGGCTCAAGCGCAAGCTCAAGTTTGATTTCTGCCACATGTACGCGCTCTATTTATTTATTTATAAAAATTGTATTCAATATCTATTTTTAACGTTCGGGTTGGTTCACAGTCTTTGAGAAAATTTCGAATAAAGTAAATATAAATGAAAAGAATAGACATCACAAGAAAAACGTACAATAAAATATTTTAACATAATTCGCATAAATCCTCTTAAAATAATTACCTCTTAATAATAACCTCTTAAATTTTAAATATTATACAAAACATAAACGTTAATTATATTGTAAAATTGTTACAAACTTGTCGAAACTATACTTTTATACAAATTTTGAACTGAAACTCAATTTTCATAGTTATAAGTATTGTAAACTATTTTTCATGATTATATATATATTTTAGCGCAAAGTTATAAAAGCAGGAAACCACAATTCAAAATATTGAAAAGAATATTTATTTCGATTCGATTTTATGAAACAAATGTCTTCCTTTTTTATGTACTTATAGCTAAACAATTAGTAAACAACCATTACAGTTTGACATAAAAAATTTAATAAAAATTTAATTGTAGATAGATATAAAAAAGATTTTACTGTTCACTTTAATTCACAATTATCATAATATCAAAACAAATACACAAAATGCGACAGTTATTTATAAAAGTGATGACATTGTTTAATAAAGGCTTTAGAGGTCATAGCCTACAAAAACTACCAAGAGGCCTACAGTATAGAAAGCTATCCACATTGCATTTTTTAACTTAACCGTATATTTGTACTCTTTCAAACTACAACATAACAATGAAATGTATTACAGATTATAGTTGATGCACAATTAATTAAATATATGATTAATGCAAAATTAGAAACTGAATTAATTTATTAATAGCTGTTTTCAAAACGTGTGATCCTATTACATTGAATTTATTGTAGAAATAAATATTCTAGGGAAAATCACGTGTATATCTATCAATCCGTTCCTGATAACGGTGTAGTTACGAAAAATTTTGGAGGCTCTCACGGCCGAATACTGAAACGTCACTTAATTCAAAACCGATTCGATCGGAACCCATTTTCGGTAGGAGACCGGGCGGCTCAAATAGGTTAAATCGGGACTTAATATGAATATTCGGCCGTCAGGTAGTTATATTTTGATTAAGTAAACATTATGACACGCTAATTTGATAATTCTCTGGTGACTTACAATTATAAAACTGATATTGTTTTTATTTGTTAAATGTGCCAACCTTTTTGTATCAGACGCTTTTGTGTCTATCAATAAATAAGCTAAAACTGACTATGAACTTATTCCTAAGTCTAAAAAAAATCAAATTAGACAATGAAACAACATGATATCTTCTATCTATAAATAAAATTTACTTACGTTCTAAAACTATTAAGTTCCTTCATATTACATCAATAATTACTACTACAAAATTATATATCGGTACACAATGGTCCTTAAACTAGAATCACACTTGTTCTTATTTACAAGACTACGAAATAAATTATACTAAACTGAAACCCACAATCTTAAATAATAAGCGTACTTACGACTATATTATCGTATTTTACCACCTTTATAAGTTGTGGCCTCACGAGGCCAAACTTATAAAATATCGTTATTTTTATCCTGATCTCAATATAATGAAACGCTACACATTATTAAACATGCTATTACAAAAATGCAGAGCCCATCGAAATAGGTAGAAAAGCGACAATAACACATTAAATCACACACAACACTAAATTCCAGTTAAGACTTTGGAAACACATAGAGTCCATAAACTATACGATTTTTCAAGATCAAACATTATAGGAAGTTTAGTGATCTAGGTTTTAACGCAGATTTTCTCAGGTACTGATGAGCTAATTGAGTAAGGTCCAGTTGGTCTTGAGTCATACCACACGCGAATGTTTGCCATTTGTAGTTGCCCTGTAAAATGTTCGTTGAATTTAATAACTTATCATATATTTTTTATATGTTGTTGCGTAACTTTTTGATGAGAAATTTCAGATGGTACGCCTATATGACTGGGGTAAGAACGGATCTCTCCCCACCTCACCTCAAACATTTGTGATGACGGAATTACGACAGAATAACTGAAAGTGGGTGGAACACCGGTACTTAGTCCTTCAGAAGCTAATCGATCGTCTTACTCGAGGACACATCGCCGCAAACATGGAACAGAAGCGAGGTGGTGCTCTTCTACAAAAAGGGTAATGGCCGCAACACGGGTTGAAGAATTATAGTTCCATCTCGCTTCTGAGCCATATTTATAAGCTGTTTTTGGGTCAACACGAATCATCTCGAGCGTAGGTTTAATGATTTTCCCCCGAGTCGAGAGGGTAGTGGATGCACTACACCGGCTACTGCCCAATCTCGAGGGACCACGTGAGGAAGTTCGCCGTCTCTACGGGGGGGTCGTGCGGTCCGTGGCCCTATATGGGGCGCCTGTATGGTCAGCTAGACTATCAGGCGCCCAGCGCTGCAGAAACAAAATTCACGGTCTGCAGCGCAGGGTGGCTATTCGGATCGCACGAGGATACCGAACAGTGTCCTACGAGGCGGCAACTCTCCTGACGCGTTTTCCGCCTTTCGACATCCTGGCGGAGATGGATGCGTGGGTCTACGATCAGACACGCTCCCTCCGCCGGAACGGCGAAGGCGCGCCTCCAGGGGCGTTGGACAGGCTGAGGCGGCTAGCTCGGCGGCGCGCACTTGGCAAGTGGCGTCACCGCCTGCGGATGCAGTTTGCGACCAAGCGCGTCGTGGAGGCCGTCCTGCCGCTCTTTGGAGCCTGGCTCAAAAGGAGTGAGCGCGTTACCTACCGCCTGACGCAGGTGCTCACCGGGCACGGTTGTTTCGGTGCGTACCTGCACAGGATAGGACGTGAGGCCACGGCACAATGCCACCATTGTAAAAGCGACCAGGACACCGCACAGCACACGCTCGAGGCGTGCCTTGCGTTGCCAACGAGCGGCGGATCCTGGTCGATCGGATCGGGCAAGATCTCTCTCTGCCAGCAGTAGTGTCGGCTATGATGGCAGAGCACGAAAACTGGAATGCAGTGGTCTCCTCCTGTGAGAGAGTCATGCTCGAAGAAGGAGGAGACGGCGCCGGGGTAACAATCGCCCTGGCACCTAATTCCCATACGCCTGAAACCCCCTGCCATTGTTATAAGGCGGGGGACCTCTGGGTTCGCGGATGCGTAGATTGGGGAATCTGCGTACCCACACCGAGCGACCCAAGAGAAGACGGTAGCACGCATATGGTCAGGCGCTGCCGTGGGACGCTTTGGGGGATCCTTTACAGTCCCCCCGGGGGGTGACCGCTTTACAGTTACCCTCTCCGAGATGTGCCTATAGGCGGGGCACCAGTGGGCGGCTCTAGTGTGATCATACGAGGACCTGGAGCCTCCCTTAGGTGCCGAAGATGACCGCTCCAGTGGTTTTAGCCGGTAGGAGGCCGGCATACCCCTTCGCCCTTCCCCGGGGTGAAGGAAGTTCATGAAGAATTTCCACTGGGCACCAATAAAAAAAAAGGTTTAATGACTTCCTTCCTCCAGAACACGCCAGTTTCCGAAAAGGTTTTAGTACCACAGACCACATCCATACGCTGCGGCAGATTATGACGACCGAGTAGCATAAACAGCCACTATGCTTAGCGTTTGTAGACTATGAGAAAGCGTTCGATTCGATCGAAACCTGGGAGGTGCTGCAATCTCTGCAGCGGTGCCAGATACTCACCACGCTTGGCTAGCAGTTGGTGAGCGCAGTATGGCTACTTTTCCACAAAAGGGACGCTGCTGCCTATTTCACTGGTTAAGTCCCTAAATCACCTGTTACAACATTGACGGGACGGGGTAGAATGGTGCTGTATTCTACTTCCAGACACCATACAGACAGCGCTTAATGTCAGGGCAACAATGTAGTATACATTCACGTAAGAACTTACCACACAATTTTATTTATACGTCGTAGGAGTGCAGTCACTAACATTTTACAGCTCAAATAACCAACTACTAACAAAACTATTCGTTTACACGATTAAAGTTAACGTTTAGTTATACCATATACACAACTTATACCTATACATCGTGGGCCGACGTTTACGAACTCGCTTCTAAGTACTAGGTTGCGGGTAGGTACAAAATCTGGTTAGTATGCTAGATGCATGACCGACCCCGCATAGTACAGGCTTTCCGTACGATAAGAGATCAAACTGGATATGTATAGCTTGATATGTAGCCGTGTGTACTAATGCGACTTTTCAATGGCATGTGTACTTTTTTAGTTAGTCTAAGACACCACTGACTAGGCGAAGGAAAACATCATGAGGAAACCTAGCTCTAATGGTCTGAAGTCGCCAAGACGCAGTGAGCAGACGTGGTGATCAATGCTCGTGCCTTCTCTGTATCAGAAGAGGCCTTTGGCCTGCAGTGGGAACAGTTCATCATCATCATCATGTCAGCCAAAGAACTGGGTTGGTGAGCGCAGAACGACTGCTGCTCCTCAAAATAATTTATTTATTAATTTTTTCTTTATTTTGATCCAAAGAGCCAAACACTTTTTCTTAGATATAACTTACAAAATGACGGTGTTTTTATACCTTTCAAACCCTATTTTACCACCCTAGGGGTGGAATTTCTAAAATGTATTTCTAAGTGGAAGCCTACGTTGTTAAAGGCACTGCCAACATTTTAGATTTGTAGCCCCAGCGGTTTATGAATCAGTCAATCAGGACAAGTAATAATGAATATACTGTAATAATAAATGTGCCGTGTGGTGCCGGCTACTATTAGCACCAATCCATCTCATCCCGTGAGTGTCCTAAAAGGCGACTATGTGGTTAACCGGACGATGGGCAGCACCGTCCTCCGAGTACATTAACAACTCAACTGCGATCGCCAACCCGCCTGCCAAGCGTGGTAATTAAGGAAAAACCCCCCCAATGAGCACACCACACCCCCAGATCTTTCTTTTTTCTTTTTTTATAAAACGATGCCCCACACTAGGATTTCTCCTGTGTCGTGGGTGCGTTTACATACATGAATTCCACATACAATACACCCAGACCCGGAACAACTACCTGCAGATCATACAAATATTTGTTCCGTGCGGGAATCGAACCCACGACCCGGAGCGCAGCAGTCGACTGTATCAGCCACTGCACCAACCGTGCCGTCAGATCGGTCGTTGTGTCGATCTTTGAGGGAGGCTTGTGTCAAGCAGTGGACTTTATTCGGCTAAAATGACGAATATATTGTATAAACGCGGCCTAACACGTCTAACTTACCAAAAGTGCTATAAGACAATACTAACCACTATGAAAGGCGATGAATTCTCCTCTTTGACATCAACAGTGGTGTCTTGATCGAACTTGATGGAACGTACAGCCGATTTCTTCACAACGATTGGCTCGTTGCCTCGAGCAATCTATAATGGAAATTGTTTTGTGTGCAATTTACGGAAAGATGACTATCGTGTTTTAAATAATGGTTTTTCTTCTGTTTCGTGTGGTTAGTGGGTTACCTTGTGTCAGAGATGTTCAAGCCGCCCAAAGGCCTCCAACTCGGCTTAACGACTGTCGTCTAATGACAAGAACCGTGATCGACGATTTTACGTGCCTCCGAAGCACGGGACGCTCAGAGGGCCAATTCTCGTAATTAATTTGCACTATTACTGAAACTTGACCGAATAAATGGTATTCTGCTACTCTTAAAGTTCAGTCGGATAGCGGTATAATCTCGTTCTAGTCTCATATCAATCTCAATTTTGACGTTTATTTAATGACATGTGACAGTTCGAAATGTTAACAGAATACCGTTTTGACTTCGATCAACTTTCGATCCATTTTCAATCTCATCAAAGTGTAAGTTCACATTTAACGTTGTTTGTTAGTTTAGGAGAATACCATTTGTGACAATTATGACCATATTTGGATATGGTCCATAGGACGGTCCATGGTCCATGGAACCATATTTTAAACAATTACGAGAATTGGCCTTCTGCTCAAATACATCATCATATCAGCCACAAGACGTCCACTGCTGAACAAAGCCCTCCCTCAGATTTCCACAACGAGCGGTTACATGCTGCCCTCATCCAACGACTCCCAGCGACCTTCACCAGGTCGTCTGTCCACCTCGTTGGAGGTCGACCCACGCTGCGTTTTCCGGTGCGCGGTCTCCATTCGAGAACCTTTTTGCCCCAACGGCCATCAGTTCTACGAGCAGTTCAAATACAACTATGCGGTAAACCATCCATAGTGACCGCGCCGAGCGTTGCTTAACCTCACGGGTCGTTTACCGATCGGTGAGTGCAACTGGCTGGGAGCTCTCATAAAGGTATGGTCATAACAAATTTCAATGAAAATAAATCTGCTATTTTGCTCAGTGCCCCTAGTACGAGTTTCTTTTTACAATCAAAACTTAATAGTTTGCGTTTATCCGCTTCGGCGCTGCGATTGGCCCGCTCTAAGCTCGTTAACCAATCAGAGCGCCGAACGCGGTAAACATGTTGTTTACCATTACGTTACGATTGTAAAAACAAACTCGTACTAAGGGCAATGTGACGGTCTTCAAATTACAAAATTCTGCAATTTTATATGCGTTAGTTCTGTACATCTAATTGAAATTATCGAATTACTATATTAACATCTCTGTTAGCCTATAAAACGATCTATGGTTTCTGTGGTGGATACAGTTTACAGTGTGGTGCCGGCTAAGAATACCACCACCTCAGCTAATCCCGTGGGTGTTGTAAAAGGCGACTATGGAATTAGCCGGAGGAAAGGCAGCAGCGCCCTTTGAGTACATTTATAATTCAACTGCCATCGCCAATCCGTCTGCCAAGCGTGGCGATTATGGCAAAACTCCCCAATGAGCACATAACACAAACCCATAGCGATCGTTGCGGCAATCTTTGGGGGAGACTTCTGTCCAGCAGTGGACGTTTTTCGGCTGAAATGATGACAGTTTACAGACATAAATCTCACATAGACAAACAGCCAGACTAGGAACATGTAGGCCGTACAAATAATTGTTAGGTGCGGGCATCGAACCCGCGGCCAATAGCGCACAAATCCAATCCACCAACGTCAATCGACATTCAAACGTGCTTTTAAGAAAAACTACTGGATGAACATAAACATACTTTTCTATGGCCTAGAATGCAAGGAGACTTAATAGAAAAGTTTAAAAGAGTACCCTATTTTTCCATCATTCAAGACCTGTCTGTAATGGACTGTACATTTGGACCTACATTATGAACCAGTATCGTAAGCTTTAGCGCCACATTTTCAAATAAATGCATATATTTATTTTGGCGAATTTTTACTTCTAGTTCCAAATATATCGCCACAAAGGGTTAAAACAAACAAAACAAAAACTAAATGTAGAAAATACATTTATTGAAATAAAAAATGACGTCGGATCTCTTTTGGATTGGATTGGAATACAAACAATATTGACAGAGACACTAAACTACTCAAAAAAAAAAAGAAAAACACAATGTCAATACAAAAAAATGTTTCCATAATACAAAGAAACTACAGCTACAGAATAAATTAAAACATTTTTTTAAACATAAATAGTAACAAAAAACAATTGCTATAACAAGATATAAATAAATAAGTATTTTTTTAGAAGATTCAACACTGGCCTGTCAATATTGTGGCGGGAGCGGATTTGGCGGGAAATATACAAAATGGGAGGGAATGGGTGCAGGGTAATGTCATTTGTTTATTTCAAATAAAGTACTCTTAAGTAGCTGCCGATATTAAAATTGTTACAAATTTAACAAAAAAAAGACTGTATAAATACAAAATTCCACAACCTACGCGACAGCATTTTAGTTGTTATACGAATGACAGTAATGTTAAGTATAAAAAATGTTAATATTTTTAAGGCAAAATACAAAGCAAATACTATAATTAATAGAATTTCTAAATAAATAAATAAAAGGATAGGTCAGGTCACCTACTAGGGGTTAGTTAGTAGATTACGAAAAGGAAAGCCCTTACATTTAAGAACACCCAATACGTCCGTAAGTTTTCTTATACAAATCCGTATCAAAGAAAAACTCATACATTGCATCATCAATATTCGAACAACTCGAAGCCATTACAGAATACTGCCGAACTCAATAATTATTTTGTACTCATTTGTTTTCTGTTACTACGAACAAGTATTTATTTTAAACCTAAAGAAATTAATACTTCGAATTATTATAACTAGTAACACTTAAACAATTTGGTGCATGGTAAACTTGAGGTATACTTCTGACGATTAAAACTACAACTTTTAACTTAAGAATTAAGAAATATATTAAATGAATAAAAAAAGAACAGTTCATTTGATGAAAACCTCATCTTTGGTACCTTATTTTCTAATACCGTTAAACGTTAACATTAGTTTGGTGCAAAACCTATCTAAACGTTAATTCTATAAAATAAAATTATAAAAATTTACAACCGAGAATCTTAAAACTTAATCACGATAGAGAATGATTTTTAAATGATTATACGTTTGTTTATTTAGTCGATTATTTCCATATCGATATATAGCGAGTCATAATTTTAACGTAATAAAAGGGTTTTAAATGTAGAAATTAAAAAAAACTCTACATCGATTGAGAGCTAGTTGTCACAACCGAATATTTCTTAAAATCGATATATCTATATCCGCAAAATTATTAGCAACGAACTGCGTCAATATTTTTAAGCGTAAAATCACAATTTTATCGCGTACCCTAATTTTTTTCGTTTAATGTTTTACCAAAATGTTTAAAGGTTGTATTCATTTGGACAGGTACCTACTCGAAGATTTTGTATAGAATTAGAATGAATGATGAAATTCCGACGGAAAGTTATCTAAATTCAAATAAAACACGAAAATCAGACATAAAATGTAGGGTTAACGTAGCTTCTTTTTACTGTTTTGGCCCGCACCGAATACTCATTAGCACTATTTAATACGATATGACAAATGAATTCAACTTAACTTTTTAGTAGTTTCATTAATAAACCACATAATTAATTAAATCGTTATTTTATGACTTAGTTAAGCGTGTATTAAATCACTATTTACTCACAGTCAATTACATCGTCTTGTAATATTTCGTTAGCAATAATTATACTTCATTCTTATGTAAGCACAACTACATATCAAGCTATACGTTTCCAGAACATTCTGCTCTCGCATTGTGTATGCTTTCCCTACAATGAGAGGTCAGTTTATACTGGAACCGTGTGTACAGTGGAACCTTAGACTAAACGGACCATTATCCGTTTCAATCGCCGAATTCATACAACATTTAACGAAGTGCATCAATGCACTGAAATTTAATAGGCTCTTCTGTATGTATTTTTGAACATCGCTTAATACTCGACACAATCGGTTACCGTATGGGATCCAGATTGAGAATATAGCACTACTCCTATCTCCTCCCGCGGATGTCGTGAAAAGCCACTAAGCGACTCTAAACCAGAGGGATGGGCAGCAGTGTCCCTTCTGTGTAACAGTAGCCATACTGCGGTCACCAAGCCGCCTGCCTGCCCAGCGTGGTCAGTACTGGCAAATACACCCAAAATGATGATATTATTGTCGAAATCTATGGGTGAGGCCTTTGATCAGCAGTGGACGTCCTTTGGCTGTTATGATAATCTATCGACATTTTGAACACATATGCGAAGAATGATCCGGTAATAATAGTGAGACCGGATAATGACGGTTTCATAACTATTTATAAATATACTTGATTAGAAAATACATTTACATTTAATATAAAGCTAGTTTCGATGATCATTTACGCAATAGGTATGCTTCAACTACCAATCTATCGCCAGTTGCGGTATGAGACAGATTATCAGATAAAATCGTTAATCGGAGATATTGTGCATGGGCCACGCGACCCATAACGTCACATAATCGTCGACTATTACATGCACCGCGACGCCCACGGGAGACTACTATTTTAAGTCAAAACTAAATAATTTTGTAATAAAAAAAATACGGGTTGCACTCCGGGAGTGCCAACAGAAGTGAAAACATTTTTTTTTAAATTTATCTAGACGCGTTCGCGGTCTCCTATATGTACATGCACACACTATAGCTGCGTCTCGTAACGGTGTCGCGAGTCCAGAGATTTGATCTCATCTAAAAATATGCATACCGCGCTAAAAGAAGTTTTCACTTCAAAAATCTGTTGGTTTGAAAGGGACATAAAGTTCCAAATTATTTTCCAAATAAAATGAACAATTTTTCTCAGTCGAGTTTTTCAATAAATAATTTATTGTGAAACCAAGTAGATTCGTTTTGTATTTAACAAACATATACATTTAATCGAAAACTGCATACCTTGCTGCATAAAGAAATATGGATAAAATGACCAATTCATCATCATCATTTCGGCCGAATGAAGTCCACTGCTGGACACAGGCCTCCCCCAAAGATCACCACAACGACCGATATGGATATGTTGTGGGCTCATTGGGGGGTTTTGCCATAATCACCACGCTTGGCAGGCGGGTTGGCGATCGCAGTTAAGTTGTTAATTTACTCGAAGGACGCTGCTGCCCATCCTCCGGCTAATCCCTTGGTCGACTTTTACGACACCCATGGGAGGAGACGGGGTGGTGGCATTCTGGGCCGGCACCACACGGCACATGACCAATTAGTCAATAATAATTGTTAAAAAATTGAATAACACTAATTGTTCTCATATTGCAATTAATTTACATATATATATAATTGAAAGAAAAAAAGAGTCGAGACCCGGAATCGAATACCCAACCTCCAAGGCTGCGGGCAAGTACCACCCCTCTCAGCCATTGAGCCACTGCGATGATCAAGATGAGTAGTAACTTGCAAGTGCTTATCAGGGTCATTTGAGATTTTGATATTTTACTGATTGCCTGATTGGAGTGAACAAATATAGATTGATGATTTCTGTTAATATTTAAGAACAATATAATTTTGTTTGTACAAAGTACTGTAGGCAAAGGTAAAACAGCGAAAGATAATATCAAAGGAAAAGTTGTTTACTAGTGTTTACTAATCGGAATTAGATTTTTTTCCCAAGTCTCTATTGTGGGGGCCCCTCTCTTGTGGAGGCCGGGGGCTGTAGCCCCGGTTGTCCTCCCCTAAATCTGGCCCTGAGTATTCCTGACCTGTATCGGTGGGTCATCATAAGTTGGGTGTTTATAATTTTGACAATCATGCATGTTTATAGTCCGAAATGTCGTATAATAAAATACATATTCGGGATGCTGGATATAGATTTGTGTCACGAACGCGAAGAGCAATAAACTTCTAGATGTTACTTTCAAAAAACCACGTTGATATTTAACCTTACCAACGAAATATCACAAGACCTTACTTATTCAATAAGCGTAATTCCGACCTACATATTAGCGAACATATAATAATCACTACTAAACATTTCATCTGTTTGTCCATTATCTTTATCAACGGTCCACCATTGATTCTCTTTTTGCGTATAATCGTTTCTATTCATAATCTTATTGGTTAAAATTTCATCTATGCGTGATGTAGACGGCTTCTGATTGGTCACTTTATAAATATGATCCGCTAACGCGTTAGCTAAGACCTCTTTGGGAGCGATAAGGGTATCGCAAGCAAGTTCGTTGCCAGAATTAATTGTTCGTAGTCTATCTGCGTTTAACCGCGCGAAGCTTGGAGCGTCCAAGTTAGTGATATCCCTAAATGCAGTGCTTTCGGTGTCGTATTCGGGGTAAATGATTTCGTTGGGGCCTAAGGTGTTAGGTTCAGGATTAGTAGGGGGTAAAGACCTGTGTTGTACCTTTGTTTTCTCAGTGATGACGGCCTCAATGTCTATGTCTTCGTATTTGTTTGTGTCTGGGGTGTTTTCGGCGCTGATAAGGGACTGGAGGCTCGTGGATTCTTCAAGCAAGGAATGTTTCACTATGGACGGCGGCGAGAACATGACCGAGCTGTCGCCAGCTAAGGTTTTACTCTGTAACAATGGAGAACATTATGTTAGTTTTGAATATATTATTTAAAGTAATGAGTCACCTAATTATGTAACCTCTATAATCGTAATCGCATTCATCTTGAAAGTCTAACTTTGACAATGGATCTTTCCAACTGTCTTTAAAACTATTTTTTAAGAGAATAACGGGTGTTACGTCGTAACGAAAACTGATAGATGTTAGATTAGCGTTAGACTTTTGGGTCAGTGTTTTCATAATTTTGGAGTGAAAACTTCTTTTAGCGCGGTACGCATATTTTTAGATGGGATAAAATCTCCTAACGCGCTAAAATAAGGTATTTTTTTATTTAACTTTTTTCAGCATAGTATAATTGTTTGCGTCTATTCTTCCGCTATTTTGAATAAAACTTACACCTTTGTTAACGATACATTGCGTGCTCAAAAATGTCATGAACTGTAACCTATTATTTCCGAGATAATATGATAGATTCTATTTTACAAGCTTTTATGTAACTTGCCTTGTTAGTATGGATCAAATTCTGCGACTGAATTTTAAAACAGTTATCCCCAACCGATTGAGCTGAAATTTTGCATAAACGTTTAGTTTGGATGCCGTCATTCTAAATCCAATATGGCGGAATCGCATAGATGGCGGCACCGGTTTCACCGCGCGTCTCGATGACAGAGGGTTTTCTCGTTATTAAGCCATTGAGCCAAGTGTCTAAACACTTCCACCCCCGAACATATAGCTCTGGCGACCCCTCTAACTGGCCACCTATGGCAAGCCAGAGTTGTAAGTCCAGCGTAGACGAGGCCTTGACTAACTATCTTGGGCATTGACATACATCTCGCTATAAAATGCCCTATGTTTAGAAAGCTTCTTAATAGATCTCCTTACGATAAACATTTTTTGTATCAAAATTGTGAGAAAGCTGGTTTAATCTTACCTCCGGAATTGCGTTATCCCATGGTCAGATAACACCTGCTCCAGATGCATTTATTATTATAAGTTTCAGCAAGCGATATCAGTGAATAGTCTAATGGTTGAACGCTTGCCTTCCATACAGGTCGGAGTTCGATCCCGGCCCACACCTGAGACTTTCCAGATTCATGTGCGGATCAGAATTTAATTATCACTTGCGTTAACGGTGAAGGTGCTAAAACGTGTTCTAAATGGTGTGTGTAGTTCGCACACCGCACTGGGCCAGCATGGTGGACTAAGGCCTACCTTTTCTCATCGCGAGAAAAAGCCCGTGCCCAGCAGTGGGACAGTATTTTTTTTTTTTTTATTTACTATGGAAGACTTACACCTGATCAATCAATATAATTACAGTTAAGAAAATAGATAGCCAATTACAAGTCTTCACGTCTAAGTAATTTACTAAGGCATACATGTGAACACACTTACAGAATACTAATACAAACACTCTCAAGATATCTAATTACTTATTTACCTAAAAAAACTTAAGCTTAAACACCTTCTTGCCTGTGACACACTTGTCGTAAAGGGATCCAGATCATGTTGTTTACACAGTTTATTAAAATTCCTGCTTGCTCGTACTATGTAAGTATTTTGCCTATAGTTAGTAGAACTAAACGGTATACATATTGGCGGATTAAACCGAGTTGATTTATATGGGACATTGAAGGAAAACTTAGCTAAGAGGTCCGAACAATCGATGTCATTATTTAAAATCTATACAAATAAATAAAATTGAAGTGTCTGTTTGTAATGTCAAAATAAATGTTTTTTACTAAATGCATATGAAAGTACATACGTTACCTATAACAAAAAAGGCATTTTTAAATTTTTTGTCTGTCTGTCTGTTTGTTCCGGGTAATCTCCGAAACGGCTGGACGGATTTTGACGGGACTTTCACTGGCAGATAGCTGATGTTATGAGGAATAACTTAGGCTACTTTTATTTTAGAAAAATAATTAGGGTTCCGCGCGCAAAAAAATAAAATCCTTGAAATCCAATATATATATTCTATGTTAAGTGTCTATGTCGAAATACTCTAAATTTCTTTTAAATTAAACGCGGGTGAAACCGCGGGTCCCAGCTAGTTCTTAATAAGAAAATAAAGTCTACTAATGGGTATATTCTATATGTATGTGTACAGTGAGTGCACTGACCGGCGTCTCGATGTAGGACACGTCGGGCACGAGCGGATGCGGTGCTTGCTGCGACCGAGGAGTGCTGGTGGCGGCTCCCCAGCCACTGGCGGCTCCCCAGCTGCTGGCCAGCGCTTTGCGAGCGCGCTTGTGAGCTCCCGGCACGTTCTCCTTGCCGTTCTGCTCTGAACGCCGCTTCAGGCTGCCGATGCCAGAGTCGTTCACCTGAACAACAGATGAATGTTACCAAATTTTACCAACTCTGTACCGTATTTCTGGCAAATAAATATATTACTTCTACTTCTTGGTGTGTCCGTTCTGATGACAAAGCTTAAATATCGAAATAGGACTGTCCTTGCAGTAACCGACCCACCCACTTGCCTTGAGGTAACTACAGACAATACCTTATCCAAATTGCTTATCATATTTACCTGAATGGTGGCAGAGTCTTGGTCAGCAGTCGACGACAACATAGAATCGTTGAGCTGCACTGTACTGTGCGAGTTCTCGCGCTTCATCATAATAGTAATGTCTTCGACTAGCAGGCCGGGGCTCGACGGTTCGTACTTGAGACCGGATTTCTTGCCTATTTCCGCCATCGCGATTTTAAAGGGGGTTGGTGTTCTGTAATGTAGAAACATGATGTGAAAAAAAGAAACAATTACTGGTACTGACGGACGACACTCGTTATATCAGCCAAAGGAACCCAGCTGAAGGTTTCCCCATAGATTTCTCGTACTCACCACGCTTGGTAGGCGGGTTGGTGAGCGCAGTATGGACGATGCTCCTTAGAAGGGACTCTGCTACCTATCTTTAATTTAATTTTTTTTACGACATCCACGGAATGCGATAGAACATACTAATGTTATAATACCATTTCGCTCCCACAATTAAGTCGAATCCAACGAATAAACCTCACATGTTAAAATCCAGTCTTAATAATGTAAATTAAATAATTAAACAGTCACCCAACAAGAAAAAAAATTATAATTAATAAATTAAATTATCATTTTTGTTAAAACTTATCTGCAGTAGGTATACATCCGTTCCATTACGACAAAAACATATTTAAAATCTCATATTACAAAGTCTAATATTATAAAATAGTTTAATAACGTAATATTCCACTGTTCATAAGGGAAAATAATTTATACATCATGTCATAAAGAGTTGTTTTGTTTTTTAATAATATAAAATTATAATCCCCTGTGGTAAGAGGAGATTAGCGGATATCTGCCGATAAATGTTAGTCGGATTGGCACTTTTTGTTATTAGGACGCACATGTTGATCGAGGCCTTTATTAGAATATATCTCGGATACACCCAAATCGATGATGACAAAAATAAAATTTGCTGAAATCATCAATTCCTTTGGCATACCACCTTGCGTATAGGCACATTAAATGAGCCTGTTAACAATACGCTGCTCAGCGTGGCTTTCCAATGCAAGCAAACAATGGTCGACCATTGCCACAATACGTGCTGCCGGCACGGTTGGTGCAGTGGCTGATACAGTCGACTGCTGCGCTCCGGGTCGCGACCCGAAACATCTATCTATAGATCATACGAATATTTGTTCCGTCCGAGAATCGAACCCGCGACTCGTAGCGCACAGAGATCATTCTTAACTACTGCGCCAACCGTGCCAAGATTTTTAATAGTAAGTAAGTAACTGGAAGGTGTGTGGTACAGGCTAAGAATAACACCCACCCATCTCATCTCTCTCTCATCATCTCATCCTGTTGGAGGCGTAAAAGCGACAAAGGGATTAACCGGAGGTTGGCAGCAGCGTCCTTTGAACACATTTACAAATTAACTGCAATCGCCAACTCGCCTGCCAAGCGTGGGGATTATGGCAAAACCCCCCAATGATCACACAACACACCTAAATTAGTCATAGTGATCTTTGGGGGAGGCCTGTGTCCAACAGTCGATTTTAATCGGCTGAAATGATAATGAAAAACATAGGAATTTGACACTTTCGAAAATCTAGATGTGCGGCTAGATCAAGCTGTGTACCGGGACACGTAATGACTCTTGATATCACTCTATGACGTTATGGTCTTAAATATAATTCTTACCTTAGCTGCGTGCCTCAAAGGCGTAGCATCTAGTGCCAAGCGTGGTGATTATGGCAAATCTACCCAATGAGCACACGACACAAACCCAAAACGATAGCTGTGGCGATCTTTGGGAGAGACCTATGTCCAATAACGTTTTTCTCGGTTGAAATAATGATGATGAAGAAGTAAACTCACTTGGGAGTGTTATTCTTCAGCGAACTGACGCCCCCTGGCGTGACGTGGTTAACAGGCGTTGGCGTTTGTAGTAGCGGACTGGCACTCAGCTCCTGGAAGCAAACATAACATTTACTATTCAAGCGGCTCGCTTGTGGAATGCATTACCTATTGAAGTAAGACGTGCTCAAACACTACCTATTTTTAAGAAAATGGTGAAGGAGCATTACCTTTCTCTCTAATTTTTCTTCTCCTATCCTAGTTATATTTGATGTTTATTAGTATATTTTATCATCGTTTTATATATATAATATTTATTGTATATATTGTTATGTATTTTATATTTTTATGTCTAAGTAATATTGTGTATGATATATTGTACACTTGACAGCCCAATATCTCTCTCCTTTCTTCCTGTCCATCCAAAGGTTGTCTCGAAGAGATCGCCCTGTGCGATAAGACCGCCCATTGTACATGTATCTTTTTAAATTTTAGCTCTTTGTATGTATTATGTGGTGTACAATAAAGAGTATATAAATAACAAAAAAATTAAAAAATCATGACAAAAATCTTCGTTCCTCACATAATCGTATCTTGAACTGTCCGTCTCATCGTTCGGACTTTATACACTCTTCTTTCTTTGTCCAATCTATTCTTCTTTGGAATTCACTACCTCTTGAAATCAGGATGGCCACCAGTCGCTACTCTTTTAAAAATAAACTACGCAAATACCTCCTCAATTCTTTGGCAGAAACATCTCTTTGTTAGTAATTCCTACAAAAAAGTATTTATATATGTATATTTTGTTATTGTATGGTTTTATTATTACACGTGTACGCATATTTATATATGTATATATTTATATTAAGTCAACGATAAACGTCTTGCATATATTTTCTTTCGTTATTTAACTACTCACAGTTACACTGTCTGTGCACTTACCATGTATTTTATTTTTCTCTGCATCACCCCAAGGTCGACTGGTAGAAAATGCCTAATGGCATTAAGTCCGCCTTTGTACAGTTTTAGTGCATAAAGTATTAAATAAATAAATAACATGTTTTACACGCGTGGGTTTGCTGGCGAGTTCTTACAGAATATTTTTTTTTTCTTTTTTGAAGTGAATACTTCTTTTAGCGCAGTACGCATATTTTTAGATGAGATAAAATCTCTAGACTCGCGACACCGTAACGAGACGCAGCTATAGTGTGTGCATATATGCATGTACATATAGCAGACCGCGGACGCGTCTAGATAAATAAAAAAAATAAGTTTTCACTTCTGTCGGCACTCCCGGAGTGCAACCCGTTTTTTTATTTTTAAACATTGCCCCACACTAGGGTTTCTCCTGTGTCGTGGGTGCGTTAACAGACATAAATTCCACACAGAATAACACCCAGACCCATAACAACTACCTGCAGATCATACAAATATTTGTTCCGTGCGGGAATCGAACCCGCGACCCGGAGCGCAGCAGCCGACTGTATCAGCCACTGCACCAAGCGTGCCGTCCACAACCGTGACGCACAAAATAACAAACGACTTATTATTTTGTGCGTCGGAGGTTCTAGTATTTTTTTTTAATTTGCGGACATTAAAAACCCTGGTGCTGGCAAAGAATAGCACTAACCCGTCTCATTCCGCGAGTGTCGTAAAAGGCGACTATGGGATTAGCCGGAGGATGGGCAGCAGCGTCTTTTGAGTGCATTAACAAATCAACTGCGATCGCCTACTTGCCTGCCAAGCGTGGCGATTATGGCACAACCCCTCAATGATCACACAACACACCCAAATCAGTCATGGTGATCTTTGGGGGAGGACTGTGTCCAACAGAACAGAACAGAACAAAAGCCTCCCCCATAGTTACCACAATTGTGTCATCATTTTGGGGGGTATTTGCCAATACTCACCACGCTTGGCAGGCGGGTTCGTGAGCGCAGTGTGGCCACCGCTTCACAGAAGGGACGCTGCTACGCATCCCTCTGGTTTAGATTCCCTTTTACGACATCCACGGGAGGAGATGGAGTGGTGCTATATTCTTAATCCGGACACCACACGGACGTTCGCACACCACACGGTTATGACTGTCTTAAATATAATTCTTACCTTAGCTGCGTGCCTCAACGGCGTAGCATCTAGTGCTGCGAAGGATATCGCGGCGGGCGAGTTGAGGAACTGCGATGGACTGAACGGTAAGGCCTTGATTGGCGTGACACCGGCTTCACGGCACTCGAACACCTTTGAAAGGCTGTCCGTCCATGCCTGGAATTGAATATTCATTGATTGAAAGTTACACAAAATCTAAACAAATAAATTAAATTGAAGTGTTTGTATGCAATGTCAAAAGAACAGCTTTTTACTGAATGCATATTATGAAAGCATCATCATTTCGGCCGAATGAAGTCCACTGCTGGACACAGGCCTCCCCCAAAGATCACCCCAACGACCGATATGGGTGTGCTGTGGGCTCATTGGGGGGTGTTGCCATAATCGTCACGCTTGGCAGACGGGTTGGCGATCGCAGTTGAGTTGTTAATGTACTCGAAGGACGCTGCTGCCCATCCTCCGGCTAATCCCTTAGTCGACTTTTACGACACCCATAGGATGAGATGGTAGTATTCTGAGCCGTCACCACACGGCAAATGTAAGCATATACAGTACTTATTACAAAAAAAGGAAATCTTATTTTTTATCTGTCTGTCTGTCTGTTTGTTCCAGCTATCTCCGAAACGGTTAGACCGATTTTGACGGAACTTCTTTTTTAAAACGTTGTTCACACTAGGATTTCTCCTGTGACGTGGATGTAATTTTTAGGGGATTCGCCAGTACTCACCACGCTTGACAGACGGCCATGGCCCTTTGGTTTAGAGTCCTCTAGTCGCCTTTTACGACCTCTACGGGAGGAGATGGGAGTGGTGCTATATTCTTAATCCGGACACCACACAAATTATGTATTCTTATATATTATTAATGTTTATCTTATATACATAATTCTTCTGTACGTGTGTATGTCACAGAAATCCTCCTAAACGGCTGGACCGATTTTGATGAAATTTGTTGTGTATGTTTGAGTGGGTCCCTGAATAGTTTAGATTCACAATTGGACCCGGTGGTGGTGGCGCTACAATCGGGTGCCTGTGCGAAGCTAGTGTGGACAGCTAGTCTTATATGCATAGTTCTTGTGTACGTGTATATATCACTGAACTTCTCCTAAACGGCTGGACCGATTTTGATATTTTTTTTGTGTGTTTGAGTACCAGGTAGGTGGCGCTGCAATCAGGCTTGCCTGTGCGAGCTAGGGTGAGCAGCTAGTTTCTTTGTTACATTATTGTTTGTCCGTATTACGGCAAAGATGGCAATTGAGTCAAGCGGCTACACCGGTTCAAATACAAACTAGGAGCCTTTCCAAATTATTTCATCTATTCCGTGGTTTTTAACCCGCAACTTGGTGTTTAAAGAGCAAGTCCATTAACCTCTGGGCCAATAAAACATGACCGTCCGTAATAAGAAAATAAAAATTACTGATACAATACATTGACTCACATTAGAGTTGGATGCAATCGTTTGTATCTTCTTAGGCTTTCTCCTCAGTATAGGTGGAGGACTGCTCGTCGCTACAAACTTCTTCCTAGGTGACGTGTAGATGGAGGGCACTTCGATCTCTGCGCTCGTTTCAGCTTGTACTGAGTAGGTCACTGTAAAGTGGAATAGGGAATTTTAATTTTTTATGCTTACTGCTGGACAAAAGCCTCTTCCAAAGATGGCCACAACGACCGGTATGGGTTTGTTTTGAGTGCTCAATGGGGGTTTTCCCATAATCGCCACGCTTGGCAGACGGGTTGGCGATCGCAGTTAGGTTATAAATGTACTCGAAGGACGCTGCTGCCCATCTTCCGGCTAATCCCATAGTCTCCTTTTACGACACCCAAGGGATGAGATGGGATGGTGATATTCTTAGCCGGCACCACATGGTGACGCAGCATACGCCTAAGATACGGGGGGGTAGAAATTGTTCCTATTACAAGTGACACGTGCCATTCGGGCAGCCTCGTGACTCGTCGGCTCTCCCCGCCTGGGCGCCTCGACTCAGCGATACACACTCGCTTGTGTGTATCGGGGTATCGGTGTCGTTTCCTGTAACTACACTCTCACCGAGCGACCACGTTCATGTGGTGTCCGGATTAACAATATAGCACCACTCCATCTCTCTCGTGGATGTCGTAAAAGGCGACTAAGGGACACTAAACCAGAGGGATGCGCAGCGTTCCTTCTGTGGAATAGTAGCCACATTGCGCTCATCAACCCGCCTACCAAGCGTGGTGAGTACTGGCAAATTTCCCCCAAAATGACGATACAATTGTGGAAATCTATAGACGCTGCGGTGATGGGTATGGGTAAGGGAGCAACGTTGAGGATGTCGCTCCCTCACCCATACCCATCACCGCAGCGTCCTGACAACGCACCATAAGACTTAATTGATAACAATTTAAAAAACTTTCTATATGAACTCAAGCAAATCATGCTGTTCTTTATTTAAATTAATCGTATCAGTGGGTGTCTTTGGTTACAGCTAAACTCCAGAGAACTGATCAAAGCTAAGACGATTTCTCAGGGGAATAACGTCCACAGAAGTCTTCCCTCAAAGATCGCTACAACGACCTGTCTGGGTTTATGTTGTTTGCTCGTTGGGGGACTTGCTACCCACGGGCTGAGATGGGGTGGTGATATTCCTGGCACGAGCAACGCGCGGTAAGGAGACGACGTAATAAAAATAATACAGAGAAATATACTTACCAGCATCTCGATTGTTGTCAGTCCCTGCCGAAGCTTGGCTCAAGTAGTTCCTGAGTGGCGAGTTGGTTGGTAAAGCTTCTATGTTCACGAACCTGAAAACAAAATATTACAGATGGATGAAAACATGCTGTCGTTGTCTGATAAATATTGTAGTGGCCCTGATACGGACTTTTTTCTCGGCACTAGGTTACGAGATCAACCCCCAGGATGCCGGTGGCGCGCACGTGGTTACGTGCCACCGTGTGCGCAGTACTGCGCACAACGGGGCTTGGATGGATCCTTTACAATACTCCCCGAGAAGTGCCTGGGGGGCGGTCTGCCTAGTCACCTTCGCTCCGCTAGAGGGGAGGGAATCATCTTCCTCATTTATGTTCCACTATACAACTGCATAAAAAATGGAAAAAAAAATGGGCAGGACATATCGCGAGGACCACAATAACAGGTGCAGCGAGCGTCCAACATTGGTACCCACGAGACGGAAAGAGACTCCGTGGTAGACCACTACAACGATGGCAAAACGATATCATAGCAGAGGGTGGGAAAGCTTGGACCAGGACGGCTCAAGACAGAGAGAAATGGCAACAGATGGAGGAGACAAAAGTATTTACAATACAATACAATAGTAGTAGTATTTTGTTGTTTAAAACTGCGCAGGCCTGTTTATACAACAATTCTGAAAATGGTGGCGCTCACGACTGTAGTAACTGAGCGCATAGGCGGTAAAATACAAAGCGGCCGATACACGCACTGCCAGAATTCTACCTTCATTTCATGAAACATTTTAACAGCTATGACTCTGTAACTATTGACTTTTTGGGGAAAGTCGTAGAACAATAGTTGCTCATTACCACCCATAGAGTATTACACCCTTTCCGACTAACCCGGTATACTCACATAGAATAGGGTAGAACATATAATATTGTATTGTTTTGTAATTCATATATTTGGGCATTAATAACAAAATAATTGTATGGCTAGGGTTGCACGCATGTATACGGCACGTAAGTATATAGAATGAATGAAATAAACGTACATATATTTCCGTAAGCTATTTCGATTCAATCGATGCTATTCGCGTCATCGTTTCAGCCGAATAAAGTCCACTGCTGGACACATGTGTCCCCCAAAGATCGCCACAACGACCAGTCTGGGTTGGGGGACTTCGTCATAATCGCCACGGTTGACATGCAGGTTGGCGATCGCAGTTCAGTTGTTAATGTACTCATTGTACTCGAAGGACGCTGCTCCGCTTCCTCTAATTAATCACCTTTTACGACACCCACGGGATGAGATTTTTTTAGACGTTGCTTCACATTAGGATTTCTTCTATTCATTTCGACCGAATAAAGTCCACTGCTGGACACAGGCCTCCCTCAAAGATCACCACAACGACCGATATCGGTGTGTTGCGTGGTCATTGGGGGGTTTTGCCATAATCACCACGCTTGGCAGGCGATTTAGCGATCGCAGTTGAGTTGTTAATGTATTCGAAGGACGCTGCTGCCCATCCTCCGTCTAATCCCTTAGTCGATTTTTACGACACCCACGCGATGAGATGGGTTGGTGCTATTCGTAGCCGGCACCACTCGGAATATTTCTTCTATAGCGTGAGCGTTTACAGACATAAATTCCACACACAATAACACCCATTCCCGGTTATTCGCATAAACTTCAGAAAAAATTATAAAATAAGATTTTAATGCTCACTTGAAGGGAGCCTCCACTATTTCGACATCGGCCGCGACCAACCCTCCTCTGTCAGGCGACTTTGACCTGACCGTCTGTTGCTGTAGATTCGTGAGCTGGTCTTTTAGAAGTTGTCTGAAGTGTAGCACATGTTTCGAAGGAGGCTGGCTTGTGTTCGACGAGTTGCTTTGCGTGGATTCGTTGAAGGGATCCGACCAGTTTTGCTGTGGGTTAAGTAAATTGGTTGGTTAGCAAGAAATTGGCCTCCTTTAAGAAATCGGATGGTTTTGAGTAGGGACTGAATAACCGAAAAATATCAGTAGTTATTAAAGCGGTAATCGTCATGCCCTTTCAACAACGGTACCGAAATATATCATCATCATATCAGCCACAGGACGTCCACTGCTGAACAAAGTCCTCCCCCTTAGATTTCCACAACGAGCGGTTACATGCCGCCCTCATCCAACGACTCCCAGCGACCTTCACCAGGTCGTCTGTCCACCTCGTTGGAGGTCGACCCAAGCTGCGTGCTGCTGCTGCTTGAAAAATACTTTACGACCTATTCTCATACCTACCCAACAAACAAAAATTTTTTTTTAAAATCGCGCCCTTTTGTAGGAATGTGATGACCACAAACACCGTGACACGAGATATTTATATATTAGATTGTTTAACATTATACGTTACACGAAAGAGGTGATGATCTTACGATATTGATGTTGTTACTAAAGTCAAAACTTAGTTCTTAAGTCATAATTTAAGGTGAACGCTTCGGCGGAAACTTAAAAAGTATTTTTGAAGCGTAAAGAGAAAAACAATATTTTTATTCATGTAAACCATATTAAACAGGCATTTATAGATCGTCGAGACTTTATTTGCCTCGTTCCAAGGTGTTGATTTTCTATGGAGAAGAACGGGCAATAAACTCCATGGTTACTCCATGGAGTTTATTGCCCGTTCTTTTAAATCATAATAAATATTACAATAATTTATGAGCACATTGTTGTAGAAATCAATTATTTGTAGAAAGCAAAAGAACAGCAGACTTATTATAATTTTAAGCAGGGAATAGATTGGCTTGCCACTGGATAAGTACTTTATACCCAAGAAGTGAGTTAAGCAACATACTCCACTTTATTTTTATACAGACCATTATTAATTATTATTAAGTAATAAGTGATACAATAAAACATTTACAGTATGTTGGTTGATAGGCGATTGTCACTGAAAACCAATTGAATAAATCAACACTTGTTCAATCGTGTATCCGATTGTCTATTTATTCGCCAAATAACAATCGAATGGACGTAAACAATCGTTTACAATTGCGTGCCAGTCTTCGACATAAACAGGTCGTCAGTTCGTCACAGCCATGTATAAAAATCATCCAACATTATAATAAAACACTTTTATAGTTTACAGTATATTTTAGATTTTTGTTTTTCCTGACGTTTCGAACACTTTGCAGGGTTCGTGGTCGCAGGATGACTAAGGTGACATAGAATCCGTTTAAAAGTGTTTTATTATAATGTGTAATACTCGCGAAAACCTAAGACATAATCATTCAACAATTGAATAACACCGATGGTTATTAGATTATAGTCAAATAAACGGAAATGAATGAAATAAAGTGCCGTGTGGTGCCGGCTACGAATAGCACCAACCCATCTCATCCCGTGGGTGTCGTAAAAGGCGACTAAGGGCTTAGACGGACGATGGGCAGCAGCGTCCTTCGAATACATTAACAACTCAACTGCGATCGCCAACCCGCCTGCCAAGCGTGGCGATTATGGCAAATCCCCCCAGTGAGCACACAACACACCGATATCGGTCGTTGTGGTGATCTTTGAGGGAGGCCTGTGTCCAGCAGTGGACTTTATTCGGCGAAATGATGAAAATGATGAAACGGAAATCTCCAATAATTCAATTGTTTTCAATAACAATGGCCCACCTCTAGCATAAGTTAACACCATAGCATCTATTAAACCTTAAAACACGTTGAAATGATTTTATCATGTTCTGGAATATGAAGAAGCAAATCAACAAGTTGTGTGGTGACCCCAGAGGCCAGATTATGGGGGAGCCACCACGGCACTAAAGTAAATAAGTAAAAATATTGCAAATGAATATGAAAACTGTAGTAAAATGTACAGGCTGAACAAAATTCTGCAACTATTTCCAATCGCTACATGGACATCGTTCTTGCTATAATATAAAATGCAAAAATTCCACAGATAAGAATTTGATGTAGCCAATGCAGAAAAATATATTTTTTCATTTAATTTTGATTCTTACTTCATTGTTTTTAAGAAAATTAATTTTATTCCCATTATTCATCATTATACATGCAGGATATCGTCAAAATGCTTTTGAAAGCGATACGCGACGCAAGCGTTGCGTACACGGACAGCATATACATTTTAAGGGCAAAAATATGGTTTTATGATAATTTGTGTATGTAGTACCATGACGAGCGTTTTACTATGCCCAATAGATGTGTCGATTTGGTTGAGCGGTTTAGTTTAAAATCCAATCTTCAATGTATTTACCGATTACCAATAATAAATTACTTTTCTTTTTGTTAAAAAAACGTTGCCGCATACTAGGATTTCTCCTGTGTCGTGAGTGCGTTTACAGACATGAATTCCACATACAATACACCCAGACCCGGAACAACTACCTGCAGATCATACAAATATTTGTCCCGTGCGGGAATCGAACCCACGACCCGGAGCGCAGCAGTCGACTGTATCAGCCACTGCACCAACCGTGCCGTCAAATTTTCTTTCAGTGAATTTCAATAGGCACAGACACGATTCCATTCAGCCAATATGCACACTTTATAAGTCTGCAGGCTCTGACGTCATTCAGTCAAAGCTTTTCTGCCAACCGAATCGACACTTTGTTAAACATAAAACACAAAAAGCAACTAACATCGTTATAAGCGACTTGCACCTTTTCTCCGCTTTGCATTACACTACTAGGCTCGGTGTATACTTCGCGCGGCTTTACCCGCGTTTGTTTACGACGTAGCGACTCGAAACTGTCCAGTAGATCTGGCTCATACTTCCGTCGCATTGTGGAGTTCCAGTGGTTTTTTATTGCGTTGTCGGTCCTGGAAGCAAAATGAATTTAATCTTTAATCATATCCTCTTTCAACGTGCATTTTAACGATCAGGGACTTTAATATGAAACCTAATGGCTGACCAGAGGGCCAATTCTCGTAATTAATTTACACTATGACTGAAACTTGACCGAACTGAGATTAAATTATGTATTGACCGAAATAATGGTATTCTGCTACTCTTAAAGTTCAGTCAGATTTCAGTATAGTCTCGATGTAGTCTCTTTCAGTCTCAATTTTGACGTTTATTTAATGACAATTTAGTACGTGTGACAGTTCGAAATGTTAGCAAAATACCGTTTTGACTTTGATCAACTTTCGATCCATTTTCGATCTCATCGCAGTGTAAGTTCACGTCTGACTTTGTTTGTTAGTTTAGGAGAATACCATTTGTGACATTTATGACACTGAGACTACATCGGAACTATATTTTGAACATTTTTAAATTACGAGAATTGGCCCTCAGTTATCTTAAAATGTTCACAACTGTGTCATAATTTTGATGCAGACTTCCAGTGCTCACCACGCTGTGGCCTCCGCAGGGTTGGTGGGCGCAATATGGCTACTGTTCCAAAGAAGGGACACTGCTGCCCATCCCTCTCGTTTGGAGTCCCATAGTCGCGTTTTACGACATCCGCGGAAGAAGATGGAGTGGTGCTATATTCTGAATCCGGACACCACACGGAATATGTGGAATAAGTGCTCTTTGTATACATCGAATTGTTTTTATGTATTAGTGTTAAGAAAGGCGTATGCCCAACAGTGAACTGCACAAAGCTGAGTACTTAAGTGGCAAGTTAAACAAATCGCTTACCTGCCGGGCAACAATTTTGCGATCTTGGCCCACTGGTTGCCAAGTTGTTTGTGCGCTTGGTATATTACTCTGTCTTCGTGTTCCGTCCACGCTGTCTTCTTTATAGACGGGTTTAGGTGGTTGTGCCATCGTTCTCTGAAAATAATACAACAATATTTTTATTATTTATACGGACCTAATTGTATGTGGTGTGGTACCGTCTACGAATAGCACCAACCCATCTCATCTAGTGAGTGTCGTAAACTGCGACTATGGGATTAGACAGCAGCGTCTTTAGAGTGCCTGCCAAGCGTGGCGATTATGGCAAAACCCCGCAATGAGCACACAACACACCCAGACCGGTCGTTATGACGATCTTTGGGGGAACCCTGTGTCCAGTAGTGGACTTTATTGGGCTGAAATGATGACCTAATTATAGGAATTAAAGGCTTTCTTATACATCATGTACCAGTACTATGATGTATAAGAAAGCCTAGTCGCCGACATCTGCCAATCGTAGCGTAGTCGCTGACTGTTTGCTTTAATTGAGCATTGCAATTCAATTCCCTAAGCTCAAACATCCATACATCCTTGAATACAGTGGTGCAATTCTCTAAGCTCAAAAATCTATGTATCTCTGAATACAGAATTGAAATAACAGTGATAACCCTATTTGGTATTCGCTAAGACTGGTCCTCATGGCTTACCTTCTGCAACATGTCTTTGAATATCTTAAGTCATGTCTTAGCGAATACCAAATTGGTTTTTCACTATTATTTAAAAGTATGTATGGATGTCTGAGCTTAGGGAATTGCACCCCGGTATTGAAACAACCAAAAAAACGTCCACTGCCGGACAGAAGCCTCCCCCAAAGATTGCCACAACGACCGGTATGGATTTGTGTTGTGTGCTCATTGGGGGGTTTTGCGATAATCGCCACGCTTGGCAGACGGGTTGGCGATCGCAGTTGTGTTATAATTGTACTCGAAAGACGCTACTGCCCATCTTTCGGCTAATCCCATAGTCGCCTTTCACGATACCCACGGGATGAGATGGGGGTGGTGGTATTCTTAGAGCCGGCGACAAAGGGCAAAAAAATTTTTTTTTGTCTGAATTGATGATTGACACAACGTTAACATACCAATTTGGGTCACAGGATATTGCGTAATGTTAAGTTTATTTATTGAAATAATTTACCTGCACTGTTTCCCTATCCTCCCCTTTAGATGGCGCGCTATGAGCGTCCATTTCTTTGGCCCGTATTTGGCGACCAGCTCCACTACCTTCTCATCTTCCTGAAATAGATAAAACAATAATATATTAGTCCTTTTCTTTATTTTCGTGTGAATTTTTTTTAAACGTTGCCCCACACTAGGATTTCTCCTGTGTCGTGGGTGCGTTTACAGACATGAATTCCACATACAATACACCCAGACCCGGAATAACTACCTGGAGATCATACAAATAATTGTTCCGTGCGGGAATCGAACCCACGACTCGGAGCGCAGCAGCCGCCTGCATCAGCCACTGCACCAACCGTGCCGTCAGTATTAGTGATTAGTGGGTTACCTTGTGCCAGAGTTGTTCAAGCCGCTCAAAGGCCTCCAACTTGGCTTAAAGACTGCCGTCTAATGACAAAAACCGGGACAGACTATTTTACGTGCCCTCCGGAGCAAGGAAACGCTCAGTTTAAGTATTAATAAGCGGTCACCCATCTAAAGACTGACCGCGTCGATCGTGTACCGATAAGTGAGTGCAAGTGATTATAATATATTAGTTAATAAACGAGAACCTCCTATACTTTAAGCGATGTGGAGGTACAAAATGAACGGAACTGTAATTTTTGAGAAGGTATCTTACCTATGTATATGTTGGTATATTTCTGTGACAAACGTGAAGAAAGCAGTCTTTCTATTTAAGGGCGGCTACACACACGCCGACTTTATGCAGTGATACAAACGCGCGACTGCATCGTAACAATAGCCTAGCTAGTTTTTTCATTCAACATCGTACCGAGACGAGCAAGTCATTCGTCTGGTGGTAAGCGTTATGCCTGCCTATACCAATTGTACTGCTACCCAGGACTAGTAGCACAACATTGCGCTCGTCATCTCAAAACATGACTTATTTAGTCTCTTATGTCCAGTAATTTCACTAGCTACAGTGCCCTGCTAACCGGAGCACAGTAATGTTTAAAGTTTAAACACTAACGCTTAGCGGTGAGTATCGGGCACTGCGGTGGTACCTACCTAGTTGGCCTCTTGCAATAAGAGGCCTACCACCAGCAGATAAACGGTAAGTGACTATCGCTACTGCATCGTGACTGACTCGCTGCAGAAGCAATAAAAAGTCGGTGACTAACTGACTGACTGTATCGTGGGCACAGTTTACAGGCATAAATATCACTACTCACTGTAGATCATAGTAATATTTGTTCCGTGCGGTGATCGAACACGACACGTAGCACAGAACCACAATCGCTTAGCAACTACGCCACCGTGCCGTGATTTACGGAACCCTAAAAAAATCCATATCATCGCACTAGAATCCCTCGATCACAAATCATTACCAATTGCACTCATCCTTAAAGGAACCTCTCACAAACAAAAGATCACAAAAAACAATACGAGACCATCTGATCGTGGCGTGCGAAAACACGTTACAACGCAAGGTGAACAAGTGCGTGGGCGGAAAAATATGAATTCGACGGTTGATCAGCTGTGCTCCTTACTCGCTATGTGAATGTGTTTTTTTGACGTGCAAGTCATTCGCCTGGCGGTAAGCGTTGTGCTTGCCCATAACAATTATAATGCTACCCAGGACTACACCCTTGCTAGTTGATCTGTTCTTGTATAATAAATAATAATAATACATTTATTTATTTGCATCTATAAAGGACAACCTTACACTTTCTTATTACATCAGGTATACTCGAAAAGTCCCGGGAACCAACTAAAGGCAGCCAAATCCCGACATGTCCTCTCAACCAAGTATGCATTATAAAAGTACACAAATTTACAAGTTCATTATACGGAAACGATATGTGTATAATTCCAGTAACCCTAGAAAAACATCTTAGGTTAATAGGTACCTACTTTGTCCATCATAGTAAAACATTTATATTTATTACAAACGTACCTAGAATAAAAGACACACGAGGACTAGGGACCTCCAGCTAATTGCCAAGAACATCCCGAGCATAAATAATCCAATCCATGCAGGTACTTACAGTTATATCACATATTCCCGTGTCACACACATAACATATTTAATACATACACTGTTCATTTTTTATTGAGGTTGTTGCATTAGATTAGCACTGTCCTCCGTACTAGTCTACTAGTCCTAGAAGAACAGATCAACTAGCAAGGGCGGGCTCGAATGAGCAGTTCATCGGCCCTGAGTCATTTGTAGGAATACCTCATGGTGTTGGTAGGTAACAGGCATTAGATGCATTTGCTGACAAAGAGCAAGTCAGTGAATGGAGGCAAGCGAGAGGCCTAAACCATTCCAAGACTTTCTGCAGCACAAGACTAGACGGGTTTAAGAGATTATTAAATCTTACCAAAACCTTTTAAGGCACTATATAGGCCCAATGACATGACACTGGCACCAAGGAGCACCTCCATAGGATGAAGCTTAGCACAACGGATACATGCAGATTCTGTATGGACAATCAAGATTCAATGCAGCACATTTTGTGCAGCTGTGACGCTCTGGGAAGACGTAGGGCAAAACATATAGGAATGGCTTATCCTTTGCCTGATGATTTGCACTGCTCCAGGCAGGTATGAGTCCCTACAGGGACTTCTTGATTTGCCAGCGGAGTAGTGCAGGGCTTTGGACAGCACAATGGATCCAATAGGGTCGAAGTGCGTTCGGCTGATGCTGAGCTCGTGAGAGCCACACAGTAGAATAGAATAGTCCTAGAAGAACCGGAGGATGGGCAGCAGCGTCCTTCGAGTACATTAACATCTCAAATTCGATGGCCAACCCGCCTGCCAAGCGCGGCGATTATGGCAAAATACCCAATGAGCACACAACACACCCAGACTGGTTGTTGTGGCCATCTTTGGGGGAGGCTTGTGGACTTTATTCGGCTGAAGCGCCCAACACCTCGAGATAGGCCCCGTAATTTATTAATTTAATTAATTATGTTGTTTAATAAACGCGATCCCTGTAACCTACTAGTCGCCTTGAAATAAAGTTCACTAATTCTGTCACGTCCTATTTTTATCATGTATCATACGTGGAATTATTTGACATGGCATAGCGAGTAAAGGCCCAGCATCGCTATTCTGTAAGAACTCACTAGCAAACTCACTTCTAAATCCGCAGTGATATCTCTAATGTCATATTTCTTGCCACTTTCCACTGTGGATTTTAATGTGAGTTTGCTTCACTAGCAAGCTCACTTCTGAATCCGCAGCAAAATCTCTATTTCGTATTCATTTTTGTACTTTCGAGTCCGGATTCAGAAGCCAGTTTGCTAGTGAGTTCGTACAGAATAGCTCTGCTGATATGGAATTCGTCGTCGCGCGCAAGTAAAGATCATGTCAATATCCTACTTGTACGAGGGGAAATCTTCTTTTTCCACTTTTCCACTTTGGAGACGGCGTAGGGGTATGCTTACGGGATTAAACCCCAGGATGTTGCTCCGCAAACCTTATCTTAGAATAACTGCGTATTAAAAAAATATCATGCGTGGAACTATTCCACATGACATATAGCGAAGTACGGGCTACGTGGAATTAGTCCCTTCAGTGTTAAAGTATATATGTACACGAAAAGATCTTTCACGAGTGACGGTAAGTGTCCGGCGCACCCTTTGCAGACAACCCGGTTACCAACCTGCTGACAACTGCCGCAGTGGTTAGCCACTTAGGGTTAGGCCTTTGATTTGACTTTCTGCGACAAGGGTTACAGGTTCAATTCCCGCACCGAAAAATATTTTTGCGGGTAGTTCCAGATCTGGGTGCTTGTGCATGTAAGACCAATGTCTGTAAATTGTGCGATGGACGAGAAATCCTAGCGAAGAGCTTATATTGTTTAAACAAAACAAAACACAACATAACGATATGGGCTATTCCCGAGTAACATAGTTCGTGTCGACACTAATTACGACACCAGAAGAAGTAATAAATCAATACTTCTCCAGTTTCAAATACGTTATGACTGTAGTAAAAACAATGAGTCCACAAAAAATAAGGATTTCTTCAAATCGGATCCTTTACAAGTACATTGAAAATCCTCAAGATATCTCTATCAAATCGCCAGTCACGTCTAAACCAATTTTCACGCCCTTCAATTCAAATCATTACACTTTTTGTTCAATATAATAGGTACTAGATAATTGGTCTCGCTGTGATTGTAACAATATCGATGGGTTACAAAAACATTGATCGGTATTAAAGAGTAATTAATGACCTGGCATGATCAATTATTTTATTGCTTTAAAAACACGATTTCAACTGTATTTTAGTACAATTACAGGCATAATATACCCCACATGTACACTATATATATGTAGGCGATACAAATATTTTTCATCCACGGGAGGAAATGGAGTGGTGCTATATTCTTAATCGGCGGGCTAATTACCTAAGTCGCAGACGCTTTGCAACAGGCGTAAATTGCTACAACACCGCTGTCAAACGTCAATTTGGTATTACCTATTTGCCGATAGCGACTAAACAGGCGAAGATCTCTGACGCGCCTCTGTCGGACAATCAATGAACTAACTTTTAGTTCCACTGGTGGCTACTGGCGCTAGTTACTATGCATCTTCCACAAGTAGTGACAGGCGGGCGATGCCTTATAAGATACCAATTTTTTGACGCTTTGCCACGGTGGATCCTTGGCTGCGCGATGGCTGCTGTCGCGTTTGCTGTTGCTGTTTTTAGCTAATCAGCCCGCCGGACACCACACGATTGCGCAAGCGCAGTATTAGTAATCAAAATCTAAGCTACAGCACTGACGTGACGAGCAGTGACGTTACAATTGCAAAAGTATTGAACACATGCTCAGTTCTAATAGTTTTTGTCTAGACGGTTTACACCAAACGTAACGCTCGCTGACAGTCAGCCGGCGAATATGAGCTGGCATTACGCGGTTTGCTGATTTTTATGTTCACACTGTACACGCTTTAGTCGTAGCTACGTAAGCTTATTAGCGTTGGAAAACGCATTATGGCTACTGTTCCACAGAAGGGAAGATTCATCCCGCATCCCCCTGGTTTAGAGCCTTCTCTAGAGTCGCCTGTTACGACATGAGATGGAGGCCACAGCAGATGGAGAGGTGCTTTTTCCGCCGACACCACACGGAATTAAGCCCGAAAGAAATTTCTACCAGGATGTCTTTCGGGTTTTTCAAATGAAAAAATACCACGTGGTTTTATAAAGCCTAACCGCAGATGTTTACAAAATATTTAACCATGTGCCGAGCTACGGCAGGAAAATAGGAAACGGCATCGTTTCCTCAAGGCAATCCGTCGCAAATGTTATATTACAATTTACTTACATTCTAAATAGGTAGAAACGATAATTATTATTCTAAAGGTGATTGCAGTGTTTTAAGTTAGCACATTTAATTAATTTTGTTGCTTTGAGACAGTCTAAATATATAAATTATTAGTGCCCAAGCAATATACGTACGTGCTAGTAACACAGACCTTTAAACCTTTGTTAGAGCGCGTTATGTGATGTGATGACATATGGGATAGACGTGATCACTCACTTTGAGCCTGATAAGAAAGCTCAAGGTCACTCAGCGAGCTATGGATAGAGCTAAGCTTTGTATTTCTCTCTGAGATCGAATTAGAAATGAGGATATCCGTAGATGAACTAAAGTTGCCGACATAGCTGAAAGGATTAGTAAACTGAAGTGGCAATGGGCGGGGCGTATTGCTCGTAGAACTGATAGCCGTTGGGGTAAAAAGGTTCTAGAATGGAGACCGCGCGCCGGGACATAACTGCCCATAACAATTGTTATACTACCCAGGACTAGTCCTGCGTGGCACCACTGCGCTCGTCACCGCGAGACTTAAAATTATTTAATCTGTTATGCATCACAAGCTTCGGTGCCCTTAAAACCAGGGCCGCCTCGTATTAATTAATGACTATTCATTAACTAATTTAATTAATTCTTTCATAACAAATCTAGCACGTACACATCAAAACTCAAAGAATTGTCACTTCTACGTCCCAATTCCTCCTCCGGTCCCAATTAGAAATGACATCATCAATTATCAACTAAACTCGGTCTCGTTAATAACAAGCACTAAAACATCTCTGTGTTTGAACGAACACAAAAAACCGCGGCTCAAGGGCAAGGATATTGACTCGTGGCCAGCTGTGGATCGTGTGATAAGGCCATAATTCCGGTCCGAGTATTGTATTTTATATTTAGACCGGGTTCCGTGTGGTGTACGGACTAACGCATATAGCAGCACGCCACGGGCTGATCACGTATGTCGCAGACGGTTTGCGACAGGCGCAAATCGTGCAGATGCCGCAGTTACACGTCATTTTGGTATTATATATTTGATTAAACAGGCGAGGAGATCTGAGACACACTGTCGGACGAGCAATGGACTAAAAGTTCCATCCTCGCCTTTCAATTCCAGGCGATTTGCCGGTGGATCCTTGGTTGCGCGATAGCTGCTGTCGCAGTATTTAGCTAATCGGGGTGCCGATTAAGAATATAGCACCACTCCGTCTCCTCCCATGGACTGCGTTAGTCGCAATAGTCGCCACTAAGGGACTGTAAAATAGAGGGAGGTATAGGCATCAGCGTTCTTTCTGGGCCACAGTAGCCATACTGTGTTCACCAACCAGCCTACCAGGCGTGGAGATTGCTGGCAAATTCCTCCCTAAAATTACGACGATTGTGGAAATCTAGGAGAAGGCCTTGGTTCAGCAGTAGACGTCCTTTGGCTTATATGATGATGACAAGACCGAGTTAAGGAGGTACTTTCTGGAGTTCCTAATAGCCTTTTAAGGGGAAATGGGCGGGGCTTGTGCCCCGGGCGGCCATGCTGCAGTTCGGGACAATCGTGATCTTCCGGTAAGCTTGTTATAAATTTAAATCTAGTTTTCTGCTTGTCTTTAAAGATGTGAGATATAATTTTGCATATAAGTATCACATAAGGTCTAAGCTAATAATTGTGCCCATTTTTATATGCATATTTTATCCTTAAATGGTAATATAGTTCCGCATTGTATCGAATTTTATAACTATAGTAAACATCAAACATAAAATATTGATAATTTATATTGGTTATTCCCTATCAAGTTCTGCCTAGATTTCCATATGAGGACAAAATTTAAACATGATCTAATATCTAAAACATGCCTATTCAATATTGGCGTGAGAAAAAACGCGTCCAGTCAAGGTATGTTATAGTAGTTTTTTTTTGGGTTCCGTATGTACCTCTGCAGCCAAACCAAAAAGTATAAAAAATTACTGTCTCCTAAAAACTACTACTTTACCATAAAAAATACGAATACATCTACATAACGATGACTAGACGTGTAGAGAATGTTTTTTTTTTCAACATAGACACTATGTTGGACGACCACACTTTTCGGCTCGCTGCATGCCTACGTTTAGGTGCTCCTTGTGTTGCTCCTCATCGGTGTCAATGCAGTGAAGCTGTTGACCGCCTCGGGCACCATGGCTTGTCTTGCATTAAAAGTGCAGGTCGCATAGCACGGCATGCCAATATTAACGACATTATTCGTCGTGCTTTTGTCATTGCCGGCGTGCCAGCTGTTTTGGAACCCAATGGCTTGGCACGTAACGATGGTAAAAGACCGGACGGTATGTCGTTACAGCCATGGAAGATGGGTAGGCCTCTGGTAAGGGATGCAACTTGTGTCGACACCCTTGCTCCATCCCATCTTCCAAGCACGGCAAGCTGTGCTGGCGCTGCCGCTTCTGCAGCAGAAGCCCTCAAACGGTGCAAATACAATAACCTTATTGGCAATTATTGTTTTGAGCCGTTTGGGATCGAAACGCTTGGGTCATGGGGTCCGAGTGCACGTCAGCTTTTCAAAGTTATAGCTAGACGGTTGGTCGACACTTCGCGTGATCAGGGGGCTGGCCTTTTCTTTGGCCAAAGAATAAGCATTGCTATTCAACGTGGCAATGCTGCCAGCCTTCTAGGAACATTATCAGCTGACAGCGATGAGTAGGTATACTTTGACGCCTAAGTACATGTTATACTTTTCTATATTCATTATATACATAGTTATTATTTAATCATACTTAAAAATAATGTTTTTAATATTGTATTGGTCATTCGATCAACATTTTCACGCTTGATTCAAAACTTCAATGGGGTCCCCATATTACATCTCTAGCAAGACGGTTGAGTTCGGCTGCTTATGCTGTTAGAAAAATCAGACACCTTAAAGATGTAGCTACTGCAAGACTGGTTTACTTTAGCTACTTTCATAGCACAATGTCCTATGGTATTTTACTTTGGGGTCGGGCTGCCGATATAGAATCAATTTTTATATTGCAGAAGAGAGCTATCAAGGCTATTTACAACCTTGGTAGTCGTGATTCCTTGAGAGAACTGTTTAAAAACATTAACATAATGACAGTACCTTGTCAGTATATTCATGAAAATATAATGTACGTCAAGAAAAACATACATCTTTTTACAAAAAAATGTGATCGGCATAACTATAATACAAGATATAAATCTAAACTAGTACAGCCAAAATTTCGCTTAGCTAAAGTCCATACTTCTTTTATGGGTTATAGTATTAAATTTTATAATAAAATACCGGAGACCGTGCTGCAATTACCGCAAAATAAGTTTAAAATATTTGTAAAATATACTCTATGCAAACAAGCATATTTTACATTAGAGAGATTTTACGTTAGAGATATAAATGTTTGGCAGAGTGCTTGTCCAGCTCCGCAACACCACTATAAGAAATGATTAAATTTTTTCATTTTTGACTGATTGACATGCCATCTTGTTTTTGCATGTTTTGTGACATCAATTTATTCAGATTTACTTTTCTGACATTTCAATTATTATTTTTTGACATGACATTATTATTATTAATTATTTACACCTGAATTTATTATTCTATAATTTTTTATATTCAACTGGTTTATGATTTGACATTGACACTTTTAAGAGGTTAGAGGTAAGAGGAGACTTTACTATATTTAATGTAGGAACATTGTCTTTATATAGCCTGAATTTGCGAGAACATTGTACACATAAATATTGTAACATGATTTTAAAAGAGTAACCATGGAGTTTCTTGCCCGTTCTTCTCCATAGGAAATCTACATCTTGGAACGTGGCAACTAAAGTCATGACGATTCGTAAGTGCTATTAATGGTTTAAATGAATAAAAATCTTTTATCTAAATAATATTGATTTCTATTTTAAATCAACAAAATAAAATCTAATTTTTAATCTGTTCTTCATGTCAAACGAAACATCAATCACAGCGCGTGACGTCATACGTGGGTAAACAAACAATAACCAACGCGTCGTCGAGTCTCTGTTGTTTGTTTCCTTTTATTCCTGATCCTCATATTTAATTGGATACTATATCAATAATCAACATTAAATCACCTTGCAGTTTGCACCTTGATTTCGTAAGTTGACAGACGTTTGTTTACCCACGTATGACGTCACGCGCTCTGGGATCACGAGGTGTGACGATTGCGCGGCAATTTAAAAAAATATTATTAAGCATTATTTTATGTACTTAAAAAGCTTTTTAAATGTAAAATTATATTTTTAATGGCTTTATAAATCCACAATGATTAAATTTTAACACTTTCTGAAAAGTTGTCCGATTGCTTATTATTTATGATTACGGAACCCTGTTTTATGTGTAGTCCGACTGACACTTGGCAGGTTATTTATAATATAACGTTTTATTGTTACACAGCTTACTCATTGGGTGTCCCAGCAATAAAAAGTGTGAAATAATTTTAAGAGCATTCTCAGAATTATTTTTATTGAAATCTTTATTATTGCCTATTGTGTGTGCGTAGGTGTGATTGATTATAAATTCGTGTAATGTAGGTGTAAATATAGTAATACATAAGTAAGTCGTGGTTGGTTTTAGGATGCAAGGACAATGACCGTAAATAAATCTCAAACATTTGATGAGTATATCTGAGGGCCAATTCTCGTAATTTAAAAATGTTCAAAATATAGTTTTAAATGTTAGAACTGGTATTCTCTTAAACTAACAAACAATGTCAAACGTGAGCTTATACTGTAATGAGATCGAAAATGGATCGAAAGATGATCGAAATTGAAACTGTATTCTGCTAACATTTCGGACTGTCAAATGTACTAAATTGTCATTAAATAAACGACAAAATTGAGATTGAAATGAGGCTAGATCGAGATTATACTGAAATCCGACTGAAATTTAAGAGGAGCAGAATACTATTATTTCGGTCAATTCATAATTTAATCTCAGTTCGGTCAAGTTTTCAGTCATAGTGTAAATTAATGACGAGAATTGGCCCACTGGTCTTTCTTTCTTTTCGTGTGGTCATTGGCCAATCTTGTGTCAGAGTTGTTCAAGCAGGTCAAGTTTTAGTCATAGTGTAAATTAATTACTAGAAGTGGCCCTATGGTCTTTCTCTCTTTTCGTGTGGTCAGTGACCAACCTTGTGTCAAAGTTGTTCAAGCCGCCCAACGGCCTCTGACTTGGCTTAACGTCTGCCGTCTAATGACAACAACCCAGACCGATTTTACGTGTCCTCCGTAGCATGTAGACGCTCAGTTCAAAGGCACGGTTGGCGCAGTGGCTAAGCAATAGGCTTTCTGCGCTACGTGTCGCGGGTTGGATTCCCGCACGAAACATATAATTTATGATCTACAGATAGTTGCTTCGAGAGAGATTTATATGTCTGTAAACTGTACGCACGACACAGAAGAAATAATACGGTCATCATCATCAGTTCAGACGAAAAACGTCCACTTGACAGAAGTCTCCCCAAATATTGCCAGAACGACCGGTATGGGTTTGTGTTGTGTGCTCATTGAGTTTGCATTGTTTTGCCATAATCATCAAGCTTGGCAGACGGGTTGGCGATCGCAGTTGAGTTATAAATGTACTCGTAGGACGCTGCTCCCATCCTCCGGCTAGTTACACCACATATAAAAACAAGACTCACAGAGCATCGATACAGGGCTCGGAAGGTGCTGTGGCTGATACAGTCGGCATGTATTGTGTGTGGAATTTGTGTCTGTCGTCTGACGAGACAGGAGAAACCCTAGGTTGGGGCAACGTTTAAAAAAAACAGTGTTAACGATTATGATTTTACAGTAAAAATAAAAACACCTCACGAATTTCAACAACATTGTAAATAATTGCCAACTATACTAAGTAAACTATAAAGATTACTATATAGATAAGACATTAGCATGCGTACCGCGTCCACGGAAACAAAAGATTCATTCATAAAATCTAAGAACTATGCCGTAAGCTTAGGATATTTGTAGCGCGTTTTATGGACATTAGTGGCCTTTGCATTGAGAAGAACAGTTGTTGATTTCTGTCTGGTAATAAATATGATTAGTTAGCTGAAATGGCCCGCAGAAATGATGGCCGTTGCGGTAGAAAAATCACGAGTAAAGACCACGCATAGTGGGACGGCCCTAAACAAAATGGACGGACGACCTGAAGGTCACTGGGAGTTGTTGGATGCGGGCGGCATGTAGCTCGACGTTTTTAAAAACTATGTGGAAGACTTTGTTCAGCAGTCATGTCTGACATGATGATGTTGCTATTGTTTTGTTTGATTGTTGCTGAAAACCAGCGCTACTGTCATTAGGTTCGTCCGAAGCTGCAGCATAATGCTGAGCAATGACCTATATTTCTGCGCACAACTTTAATTATATACATTTGTATATACAGTGTAAACTCTATATAGCGACACTGAAGGGACTGTGCATTTTATGGCGTTATAGAGAGTTGTCGTTAAATGGAGAGAAGAAACATCAGAATTAGAAAAAGCAAAAGTTTATTTCCGACTATTGTTAGTAGTTATGTGCATAAAAAAGAATGTTATTTGAACGCTATTGCGTATAGTCTGTTATTTTTGTCTGACGTCTTTTGCTGCACCAGTAATTTTGTTGTAATTTTTTTACTTATTTTATTCATATCTAGCAATATTGAGGCATCTTGGTTATAAAGGAAGTATTTTTCCAATAATATGATAAGGTATAGTAATCCATGACTCCTACTTATGAGTCATGGTCAACAACAGTCTACACGTACAAGCAATCCCAATTTGTAAACAAAAGAACGAATTTCTTAGGTATGCATGATGCCGACAGTCGAGTTTATTGCGGGCTAGGATAATAAAGCGACAATAGATCGTACACAGCTGCGCAGTTTTTACTAATTTTAGCAACTTAAAAGGTACTTTTTATTACTCAATTGTTGTCGTTATTGAGAGTGGGTGTAATGCTATGTAGAGTGAAATATTTGTATGAAAGACAAGCTAAACCAACCAAAGCCAATTGATTTCGACGCTTAAGGGAGTTTGTCGTTAAATAGAGTGACGTTACATGGAGTTTACACTGTATATTATCTATTTGTTGTTGTTTGGTTGCACAGACTATTTACGGCTATTGACTATTTTTGACTATTTAGATATATTATGTGGTTTTGATTTCTTGATCCAATCAAAATACTACGTATTTTGATCAAGCAATCACAACCACATAACACAGATCTTATGATCTGGATAATATTACAGATTAGTTTCTTAAATTCATACAGACAGACAGTTTAAATCAGTGCTACAATTTTTTCTGTTGATGTTTGATTTACGTTGTTATTATTATATTTGATGTAGTCTAGTCTAGTTTTAAGTAGTGGGTGTCAATTGCGCGTAGAAATATAAACTTTTTCTTTCTATGATGAATTAATATGTACAGAACTCAATATCAGATGAGCAGTTTCCCAAAAATGTTAGTTTCGGCTTTCGGTATAAAAGCTGATGCGACTCAATATACCTCCATTTTATGCGAATCTGGTTTCATGGGTGGCACCATCTAGTCTCCTTAACACAATTACTGGGTGATAACAATAACTTATTGGCTAGACCGGTTCAGTGTAGTGTCCGGATTAAGAATATAGCACCACTCTATCTCCTCCCGTGATTGTCGTAAAATGCGACTAAGGGACTTTAAACCTACGTATCTTCTGTGGAACAGTAGCGCTTACCAACGCGCTTGCCAAGCGTGGTGAGTACTGTGGCAAATTCCTTCCAAAAACAGGACACAATTGAGGAAATCTATGGAGGAGGCCTTTGTTCAGTAGTAGAGGTCTTTCGGTCGATACGATGATTATAACGGGACCGGTTCTCACTTTACGGATTCAGACAGCCCGTGACGATCATCATAGGTATTCGTATGAAAGCTGGGACTGAAGAGTAAAGATCTAACATGCTTTCCGAGAAACGTAGGGGACACGAATTGTAGAAAGGACACTCATCATATACTAGACTGCCCGTGGCTTCGCTCGCGTATAATTCGGCTTGTCTCAGAAGTATTTATCGTTCATCCCTCGGGAATTTTCCCGAGATAAAATGTAGCCTATATTTTAGACCGGGTTATGGTTTATCTGTATGTCAAATGTCATTCAAATCCGTTCAGCCGCTTCAACGTGATTGAGTTACGAACATCTAAAACTTTACAAACTTTCACATTTATAATATTAATGGGATTTGACCGCTACCGTGACTTTGCTATCGTGGATCGACTGACAGCGAGTTTGGAATTGTGCGTGAATTTATATTACTAACTAGCCGGGACCCGCGGTTTCACCCGCGTTTAATTTAAAAGAAATTTAGAGTACTTCGACATAGATACTTGACATAGAATATAAATATTGGATTTCAATATTGGTTTTATTTTTTTACGCGGAACCCTAATTATTTTTCTAAAATAAAAGTAGCCTAAGTTATTCCTTATAACATCAGCTATCTGCCAGTGAAGGTCCTGTCAAAATCGGTCCAGCCGTTTCGGAGATTACCCGGAACAAACAGACAGACAGACAGACGGACGGACAGACAGATAAAAAAATTAAAAATAGTGTTTTTGTTATATGTAACGTACATACTTTCATATTAACGTACATACTTTCATATTAACGTACATACTTTCATATGCATTTAGTAAAAAGCTGTTATTTTGACATTACAAACAGACACTTCAATTTTATTTATTTGTATAGATACTAATATAAATCCTCTCTCTATACATAATAATAATTTGTCCTTTTCTATATACTGCCTGTGTCAAAGTCCTTATATGAGTAATCATTTTTATGGTTTTAGGAGTTCTGTACATTCGAATTGTGTATGCTTTCCCTACAATGAGAGGTCATCTTATACTGGAATTGTATAGCTTGATATGTCGCCGTGTGTACAGTGAAACCTTGACAAAACCATTATCCGTCAAAGGGTATAATCAATCCAGATATTCCGTTTCAATCGCCAAATTCATACAACATTTAACGAAGTGCATCAATGCACTGAAATTTAATAGGCTCTTCTGTATGTATTTTTAAACATATAGATTTCTGTGTGGTGTCCGGATTAAGAATATAGCACCACTCCATCTCCTCCCCTGGATGTGGTAAAAGGCGACTAAGGGATTCTAAACCAGAGGAATGTGCAGCAGCGTCCCTTCTGTGGAACAGTAGCCATTCTGCGCTCACCAACCCGCCTGCCAAGCGTGGTGAGTACTGGCAAATTCCCCCCAATATTATGACACAGTTGTGGAAATCTATGGGGGAGGCCTTTGTTCAGCAGTGGACATTGTATGGCCGATTTAATGTACATTCGAAAGAAAAACGGCGATACCCTTATAGGATCAATCGTGGGTCAGTCTGTCTGTCCGTCTGTCACAGACAATTTACTCCGAATCTACCGGACCGATTAAGTTGAAATTTGGTACTCATGAATTCCTGCGACGTTTTACACGTACATGTAAAGTAAATAATTGAATTCTGAATCCGGGGATCACTTTTGGTGGGCAAATTAGAAAACGAACGATAAAACGTTTTGCAAACTGTACCGTGTAACATATCAAGTGGAAGGGCTTGTTCTTGATGTGAGGCTCTCGAAATATATGCCTTTTTATAATTGTAAATTAAATAGTTTTAAAGTTATTAAAGAAAATAGATGAGTATTGACCATTTCACCCATTATCTCTGAAACTACTGATACTAAATATGGGGAAAAAAACGGAATAGTTTTTTTACTTATAGGTTACAGGAAAACCTATAAGAAGTCTTAAAATAACATGGTAAATATTTCAATATTGTGCATTTCAGCAATTTCCCCCGACAATCCGGTACCAAACATACTTTTTTTAGATACCTAAACAAATATGTTATAAATAAAAAAAAAACATGGTCGATAACAGTCATCGTACGGAACCCTCTCGACGCGAGTTCGACTCGCACTTGTCCAGTTTTTTTTAGTTATCTAACACACATCCGACTACTTATTGCAAATCATATCTCACATACATACAAAATATTGACATTTCTATCGCATCGCAATAATTATGCGCATTCTATGCGCACGCGCATCCAGTACCAACGACCCGTGGGCCATGACTCATTGCCGCTTCCTTGCGTTGATAGACTGATTGGCGAGTATATTGTTGAATAAGTGCATGTGTGATTAACTATTTTTATAGCAGCTAATTACGTTGACATGTTCTGCGTTAGAGGATTATGTTGTATGTTGTTACACGTTATCGTATCGTCAGGACGTGGGGTCCCAAGGTACATTACTGGCATCCTTAGGGTGCGTTGCACCAAAAGCTCCGTTATAGTTTCTGTCAAAGTTAATTTTAACAGTAACATTTACAATGGCCATAGAATTAAACTAGTTACTGTTGCACCGTCAAGAAAAATGTAATAGTTAGAGTTAAAAGGGTGACAAGTGAACAGACGTTTTATTTCCCAAAAATGTACATGGGTAATTTTTTTGGGACTGACAACACGCTTGCTTTTATTACTTACGCTAACAAATTCTAACAAAAGTCGTCATTGTAAGTTTTTTAAGATGGTACTTTAGCATGGTATTTAAGTAACATTATTTTACTGCTGTAAAACATGTGGCAAACGAGCTCCCCAGTGAAAAAAAAGATTACGTAGAGTGAAAATATGGGAAGGTAATTGTATAGCAATTGACACACAAAGTGTAATATAACCGTAACTTTAATTACCACCCGAATTTAAGCGGTTATTGTTATCGTTAAATGTGATGTCATTTCGACCATTGTTAAAATGGTGCAACCCGTATTTAGCTTAACCAGTGATTTGACGGCTGGTGAGGCGTTCGTTATCGTTATAGTTACTTGGTGCAACCCCCCAGCCTTAGTGTGGGGAATGCGGCAATGAATGAGTTTTCATTAAAATATACAATTTAGATGGGTTTATTCTGATTTTATGTAGTGATTTGTTTGAATGTTATTTTTTTTTAAATTACAAGCTTTTATTTAACTTGTCTTGTTAGTATGGGTCAAATTTTGCAACTGAATTTTAAAACAGTTATCACCAACCGATTGCGCTGAAATTTTGCATACACGTTTAGTTTGGAGGACAATGAATGGCATTGAGCTAAGTGACGTCTTTCTAAATCCAACAAAGCGTTACCTGCTGAATATGTGTATGTGTGTGTTATTGCCACATAATAAAAGCTCTAACAATACTAGCTCTTTAAATCGCACGTCAAATCAATTCTTATAAAAAAGCATATTATAGGATTAAAGACTATGTTGACGATAGGGACATATGGCGTTAGCCCTTTTCTGCACATGTGGCTTCCCTGGAAACCTAATATATCTGAAGTGATATTTGCATTGTATAGCTGCCATATTTATCTTTTATATATAGATGACTAATTTAAATACTTTGTAACGAACAGATTAGTAAAAGACGTAAAAAAAATGACAAAAAAGACCTAACCCTGAGTTTCTTTCAGCATTTCTTCTCAGAGGTGGTCATGTAGCGAAATGCCCTCCGTTGTTTCAATATGACGTGTAAAAGTGTCTGTTAGGACCTATTTACTGAATAAATTATTCTATTCTATTCTCTAGCACACATCCCTATATATTAGAACACTAAAATGATGAAATAAATAATCAAATGATTTAAAATACTCAAGCACTAGAAATTATATTATAAAATAACTAGCGCCCCGCCCCGGCTTCACAATAATAGCAGGGAGTAGCTCTAATTATGAAAAATATGACACAAAATATCAAAACAAAAAAAAATACAAAAGCCTTTGTTGATCCGATCGCTACCAAACTTAACAGGTGACCTTGTTCGGTGGCCCAGTTGGGCTAATCTGAAGGTAGCCTAAAAATTCGATCAATATCGGTCCAGCCGTTTTGGAGTCCATAGGGAACCTACATACACACATCGATCTTTATACATATTATAGACTAGCTGGGACCCGCGGTTTCACTGGCCGTTTAATTTTATAAGAAATTGGATTATTTATAAATAATTTTGAATACTTACGGCATAGACACTTAGACACTTAGCATAGAGTATACATATTTGTTTTCATGGGTTTTATTTTTGCGCGGACCTCTAATTATTTTTCTAAAATAAATGTAGCCTAAGTTATTCTTTATATCATCAGCTATCTGCCAATGATTAGCGGAAACAAACAGACATACAGACCGACAAAAAATTATTAACAGTTTTTTTGTTGTAGGTACAGTATATATACTTTCATATGCATTTAGTAAAAATCTGTTATTTTGACATTACAATCAGACACTTGAATTTTATTTATTTGTATAGATGTATAGATTGTAGGCCGTAATAAATCCGTAATAAAGACCCGCCGACTTGTGTAACAGTACAACGTCAACTGCCCGAGTTGTTAAGAGGTCATGTAACTAGGACTTAACCGGTAATTTCTGGCGAAACCAAAAGATGCCTCCAGCCAGGCTTAAAATTAATATTAAGAACTAAGCAACTTTCGCTAAGGGCGCCCCCTGCGGGACACGGACCTCAGCTTAGGGCGAAGCTGGGGATAACAAGCTATTGTTTTGGGGACAGCTGGATCGGTATTATTTATAATGTATTAGGGGACATTTAAAGCCACAGGCTCGGCACGGGCCGGCGCGAGCAAGAGACGGGAGGGAGAAGTGCTAACTTGAACGGGAAGGTGACGCGGCGATAGGCCTCCGCGACGGCGGTGTGGCGGGCATCCTCGGCGGCGAAGGCGGTAAAAAGATTGGGGACGACCTGAACACTCATAGTTTTTCTCATCTTATATTAATATTTTATACGTATACTCGTACAGTTGAATTAACAACACATAATCGAAACCAACTAAAATCACGCATATAACGTTAAAGTCCCAAATATTTTGCAGTCACATTTCACACACCAATTTCGAATCAAAAATAGATGGTGACTGAAAGACCCTAACGGTATAGTCATAATTTATGTTTGAGATGAGATGACAATGAGGAAATGTGTATATTTTAACACCAAAATATGTGAATTCTTTAAATCTCACATACCATAGTAACAAAGAGCATAATAGATATTCTATATACACATCTATACAAATTAATCACCATATTAAAACGTAAATAAAACATGACGTAACCTACTTGTATGCGTTCAATCAACTCTGAAACGTGTGTACTAACCGCACTAGTATGCGCCACCTTATGGCATGCATTACCGACTTGAGACCTTCAACACATCCTCGTAGGTCAACGACATTGGTGCACCAGTGTTTGCACTGGATGTCGAAACTATTAATCTCGGTCAGAATGACCCGATAACCAACATAACTTTGACCTCTTTTTCTTTTTCATATAACCTAGTGATGACACGAGCAAGTCATTCGGCTGGTGGCAAGCAACAAGCTTGCCGATTTTGATTTTCTTCAGTACTATTCTTGCGTGGCACCAGACTGCTCTCGTCGCCCCGAGACATTTGTTTTTAGTCACATATACCTTTTTTTTTTTTTTTTATTGGTGCCCAGTGGAAATTCATCATGAACTTCTTCGCCCCGGGGAAAGACGAAGGGGTATGCCGGACTCCTACCGGCTAAAACCACTGGGGCGGTCATATTCGGCACCTAAGGGAGGCTCCAGGTCCTCGTATGATCACACTAGAGCCACCCACTGGTGCCACGCCTATTGGCACATCTCGGAGAGGGTGACTGTAAAGCGGTCATCCCCCCAGGGGGATTGTAAAGGATCCCCCAAAGCGTCCCACGGCAGCGCGTGACCACATGCGTGCTACCGTCTTCTCTTGGGTTGCTTGGTGTGGGCACGCAGATTCCCCAATCTACGCACCCGCGAACCCAGAGGTCCCCCACCTTATAGCAACGGCAGGGATTTTCAGGCGTATCGGAATTAGGCGCCAGGGCGGTTGTTACCCCGGCGCCGTCTCCTTCTTCTTCGAGCGGGATCGGCCCTCTCCCGATCCCGCTCTGCGGTCTCCTTCTGGAGCATGACGCTCTCACAGAAGGAGACCACTGCATTCCAGTTTTCTTGCTCTGCCAACATAGCCGACACTACTGCTGGCAGAGAGAGGATCGACCAGGATCCGCCGCTCGGCGGCCCACGCAGGGCACGCCTCGAGCGTGTGCTGTGCGGTGTCCTGGTCGCTATCACAATGGTGGCATTGTGCCGTGGCCTCGCGTCCTATCCTGTGCAGGTACGCGCCGAAACAACCGTGCCCGGTGAGCACTTGCGTCAGGCGGTAGGTGACGCGCTCGCTCCTTCTGAGCCAGGCTCCAAAGAGCGGCAGGACGGCCTCATCGACGCGCTTGGTCGCAAATTGCATCCGCAGGCGGTGACGCCACTTTACAAGTGCGCGCCGCCGAGCTAGCCGCCGCAGCTTGTCCAACGCCCCTGGAGGCGCGCCTTCGCCGCTCTGGCGGAGGGAGCGTGTCTGATCGTAGACCCACGCATCCATCTCCGCCAGGATGTCAAAAGGCGGAAAACGCGCCAGGAGAGTTGCCGCCTCGTAGGACACTGTTCGGTATCCTCGTGCGATCCGGATAGCCACTCTGCGCTGCAGACCGTGAATTTTGGTTCTGCAGCGCTGGGCGCCTGATAGTCGAGCTGACCATACAGGCGCCCCGTATAGGACCACGGACCGCACGACTCCTCCGTAGAGACGGCGAACCTCAGTCACATATACCTACAAACCGGAAGATAGTAACGTTTAAACACTACTGCTTGGCGGTAGAATATCTGGCACTGCAATGAATTTTTTTTTGTCCAGGGCTGCTATTCCTTAATATCAAACATCCATACATCCTTGAATACAGGGGTGCAACTCCTTAAGCTCAATCATCCATAAATCCTTAAATACAGAATCGAAATAACGGTGTAAAACCAATTTCGGTATTCGCTAAGACATGATTGAAGCTATTCAAGGACACGTTGCAGAAGGTAAGCCATGAAGACCAATCTTAACGATTACCAAATTGGGTTATCATCGTTATTTCAATTCTGTATTCAAGAATGAATGGATGTTTGAGCTTAGAGAATTGCACCCCTGATTTGGTCAAAATTCACAATCAATTGGTTACTACTGATTTTTTAAACTGGTTTGCACCCCTGGTAAGGCGAAGAGTAATGCCATACTTCTACCGGCTAAAACCCCCGGAATGGTCATCTTCGGCACCGAAGGGAGGCTCCAGGAACTCCGGCTACTCTCCATCTAGAGCACCACGGCGGTGAACTAGCCGGACTGTTATAATCTGAGCTAAGTAAAAAAAACTGATACAAGAGCTGTTGCCGAACTTGCAAACCCTCCAAATGAACTTGGTTTGAATGCTCGTGTAAAGAGATAGCATATGTTGTTTACCTCCTTCGTCCATGGGCCCTTGACTAGTTCAGGGTTGACGACTTTGGTCCACCGCTGTTGGCACTGAACGTCGGATCTGTCTGCGAACTCGGCCGAAATTAGGTCCCAGTGCTCGTTGTACATCTTCACACAAGTTTTCAGCTTTTTGTCCTGGAATTATTTATATTAATATTAAAATTAGTATTCCGTGTGTTGACCGGATTAAGAATATAGCACCACTCCATCTCGTCCCACAGATGTCGTAAAAGGCGACTAAGGGAATCCAAAACAGAGGGACGGGCAGCAGCGTCCCTTCTGTGGAACTGTAGCCATACTGCGCTCACCAACCCGCCTGCCAAGCGTGATGCCAAAATGAAGACACAGTTGTGGAAATCTATGAGGAGGCCTTTGTTCAGCAGTGGACGTGATATGGCTGATAAGTACCACCATTTATTTTTAATACTGAAGTGGGAAGAAATATGTATGTTGCCCCACACTAGGATTTCTTTTGTGTCGTGGGTGCGTTTACAGACATGAATTGCACACACAATACACCCAGACCCGTAACAATTACCTGCAGATCATACAAATATTTGTTCCGTGCGGGAATCGAACCCACGACCCGGAGCGCAGCAGCCGACCGTATCAGCCACTGCACCAACCGTGCCGTCGTATTTGTATACATCATAATATATTTTTATCATCTCTTCAGTGGGTTACTTAGATAATTTCTGTTTAATCAAGAACACAAAACAATGAGGCATCCGTGAACCGCAGGAACAGTGTATTCAATCACATTGTATAAACTGGTAGTTACATCTTGATCTAATTGCAACACTGATGTGATCACGATGCGATCCGACATCCTGAGGGCCGAATATTTAGCACGAATATTTTGACGTATAGTATCGTAATCGTAACGTTAATGTGAGTTAATTTAGAATCGAAAATACAACTATCCTATAGCAAATTCATTGAAAATACGACAGCACAATTCGTATCATATACAGGGTGTCCAGTAAATAGCACGACATACTGCAGGGGGTGAGAGCTTGGGTCAACACCTACCAAAAAAACACAATATATGTTCAGCAAAATCTTACGGAATTTTTTTTCACCACTGGTTAAGCGATAAGAAAATTGTATTGTGAAAATTTAAATCAAAATTGTATTTCTTGAAAACATTAAAGTTTTTAATAGAATAAAGACTTATCAATAAGTAAAGTAACTATTCACAAATAATTTGAGGTATAGAAAAACTAGAAAAGGAATCTTCATTACAAGATGCTTAAAAATCTGCGTCAAGAAATTTTAAGATATTTCAGAAAATTTTGTACTACTGTAAATCCGTAAGATTTTGCTGAACATATATTGTGTTTTTTTGGTAGGTATTGACCCAAGTTCTCACCCCCTGCAGTATGTCGTGCTATTTACTGGACAGCCTGTATAGGTATGAATAAAATCTTCAGTTTAAGTACACAATATGTGCGAATCAAGTATTTTGCGAATCGATAGAGCGATAGAATCAATAGATTTTCGATTAGATCGATTATTAATTTCGACCGTAAATCGGTAGCGATAGCGAAGTTCGCGCGGGAACCTATATGTAACATGTGAACACCCGACATGTACCGTTGGGGCCACGCGGTTCGCCAAGTATCCCACCCTTACTAGCTGAAGTGCCCTCCCTTTTTCTACACCAGATCTCGTTATCAAAAGCAAACAGTATTTACCTCCTCCTTCGTCCATCTTCCTCTATTGACATTCTTCCGCGGCCCAAAACTTTTGGTTGCAGTCGGCACATCCTCGTAGGCCGCCGAGTCCTCTGAGTATTCGCTCGTCTCTGAATCATAGCCGCTCCGTCTGTTGACAAGAAAATATGGACTTAAATTTCGGGAAGCTAAGCGTTAAAACCGACTGGCTACATAATAGCACGCCAATGGTAAAGTTTACTCCATATGGGAGTTTATATATTGAAAGATAAAGTACAGGTTTTGAGAAATGCTCACTTGTACCTACAATATTACATTATAACTAATACATGCCCTTTCATTATCTATACAAATAAATAAAATTGAAGTGTCTGTTTGTAATATCAAAATAACAGATTTTTACTTAATGCATATGAAAGTATATACGGTACCTATAACAAAAAAACAATTTTAATTTTTTTTGTCTGTCTGTCTGTCTGTTTGTTCCGGGTAATCTCCGAAACGGCTGGACCGATTTTGACGGGACTTTCACTCGCAGATAGCTGATGTTATAAGGAATAACTTAGGCTACTTTTATTTTAGAAAAAAAAATAAGGGTTCCGCGCAAAAAAAAACCGTTGAAATCTAATATATATATTTTATATCGAAGTACTCTAAATTAAATTAAACGCGGGTGAAACCGCGGGTCCCAGCTAGTTCTTAAATATATATCGAATACCTACTGACGGAAATAAAAACCAAATGCGTTTCAACAACCATGGAATAGGAAACTATTTTTGTCTTTTATAAACTGCTCAGCAGTCGCTAAGCCATTGAAAGCCATTGGCTTTCTGCACAATGATACCTACTGTCACGGAATATTTATAAGTATGTCTCACAGGCAGTGTTCCGGGTCCCGAACCGATTACAACCAGTTATTTCGTGCATGGGGTGGCAGCGTCCTTAGAGTATATTAAAATCTCAACTGCCATTGCAAACCCGCCTGCTAAGGTGGCGATTAGGGCAAAAACCCCCCAGTGAGAACACAACCAGACTGGTCATTGTAGCAATCCTTGAATTGAATCTTGCCTGTGTACGAATAAATCGGCTAAAATGGTGAAACAGGCCCAAAAAATCATATATACGGTGGTGAAGGAGTCAGCGCTTATAACAAGGGCGAATATTGGGGGTGCTTAGTCCCCCCCTCCAACTGTGGGATGCAGTAGCAACCAGTAGCAACAATGATCTCTGAAAATGTTGAAGTGAGACCGAGGGCCCACCAAATTTTTTATCCCGGATCACATCCACTAGCTCATAACCGGTGCCAGCAACCATAATAAACAAATTATTACCCGTTTTGATAAATAGTCTACAAGTATTTATATAAGAGTTCAATGGTCTAGGCAACTTGATCAAGCCACGGGATACTTCATATCTGAAGATCTCAAATGTCGACGCTTATATATTTTCTCAACATTCCTGCGTCTTCCCAATGTTTACAGAAGGATGTCATTGTTTACCTTTAACCGTGTTTGAACACACAACAGTACCGTTTAAAGCTAACCTTACTGTGGATAATGGAGAAGTAATTTAGCTTTAACTGTGAAGAGAAAACTAAGATATAGGGCCACTATGGGCCTCATAAAAAGGCTCAAAGTCATTCAGTGAGCTATGGAGAGTTATGTTTGCTCTGCTTATTTCTTGACTTTTCTTATGAGCCGATTAGAGTCCACATCATTTAAAAAAGGTTGATTTAATAAAATGTAGGGTAGATATCTATTAATGGCAGTCTCGAGTTCTTGTTCGTTATATTGTGTGAATTTTGGCAGTGAAGTGTCGACATATCTTTATGCATAAATTATTTATTTATTTTTTTAAATATATTCAATAAAAATGATGATAACTACAAAAGTATAAACCAGAGGCGCAGCTAACAACGCCCCCACAAAAGATACATTGTTCTTGACACAATTAAACTAGAGCGCATTTTTTTTTGTTTAAATTGTTATCCGTTTATTTATTTATTTTAATTTTTAAAACGTTGCCCCACTCTAGGATTTCTCCTGTGTCGTGGGTTTACAGACGGCGTTTACAGACATGAATTCCACATACAATACACCTGCAGATAATACAAATATTTGTTCCGTGCGGGAATCGAAGCCACGACCCCCGTCGAGTCGGCGCAGCAGTCGACTGCATCAGCCAATGCACCAACCGTGCCGTCAGTTTAGTAGTTTAGTAATGTTGTATTTGAAAATTTATACCATATACGCGATATAAATAAAATAAAAAAATAGTTTTTTTGTCAACCTCGAATGTAATCTTTCAAGTCAACAGTACCCAACCTCAAAATTACAAAAATATATACTCATAACACAAGTCACGTTTAAAATTACCACATAAAGACATTAATCAAATATGTGCACAGATCCTGCTTTTATCCTGTGTCTAAGTATAAATATTAGGCTTACGTAATCTACTAAGTTGTCCCCTTGTTCAGGCAAAACACGTGTTGATATTAGGAATGCGCACATTTGATGGACAGAGTACAACTTAGATAGATTGTTTTGTTATTTAATGTTACTAACGGTTATTTATGTTTAAGTTAGATAATTGGAGTTTTGTTTTACTGAGGAGTTCTGAGTACCCCTAGTACGAGTTTCTTTTCACGATCGAAACATAATAGTAAACATAGATAGATTGTTGCTCAGTTGATTGTTATCAGAGCACGAACCAAAACATTTAATTTTCACTGTTGAAAATAATGTTACACTTACCAAAGTAATTTTGAAGACGGAAATGTAAACATAACAATATAATGTGTATATAGTCTTATTTCGGATTGCATTAAAACAAAGCATTTTTTGGATGTACACACCGCTGTCCGCTACATATCAAGCTATACGTTTCCAGTCTAGGCTGATCTCTCGTTGTATATGCGATATCAGCTTATACTGGGATTTAGAGCTTGAAATGTAGCCGCGCGCACTTACTTATGCCTAGTACCTTGGTATATAGAATGAATGAAATAAACGCGATATATTTACTTAAGCTATTTCGATTCAATGGATACCATCCGCGTAAACTTAAGAAAGTATTATGTATCTACTCATTAAATATTTCTGCAAAACCATTCACATGTTTTTAGCATTTTCATGATAACAAATATTATAATTAATTATCAACAAAACATCACCGGCGTGGTGTCCGGATTAAGAATATAGCACCACTCCAGCTCATCCCGTGGATGTCGTAAAAGGCGACTAAGGGAATCTAAACCAGAGGGATGGGCAGCAGCGTCCCTTCTGTGAAAGTATGCAAAGCAAAGTCTGTGGTAGCCATACTGCGCTCACCAACCCGCCTGCCAAGCGTGCTGAGTATTGGCAAACACCCCCCAAAATGATGATACCGTTGTGGAAATCTATGGGGGAGGCCTTTGTTCAGCAGTGGACGTATAAATGGCCGATATGATCATTACAACAGCATTCCGATGTAAAAACGGTGCCTAACACCGTTACTAGGAATATAAAAGAAAGCCTACTTCCACTCGCAGAGCATATTTAATTGGTAAATGTAATAGAAAATGAACATTTACCGTCTAAATGTGCACAAATTTATTTTAAGTGTCCTTAACTGCTTTCTACACTAGAAAATGCAAGGCGTGCAGGCCAAGCAACAAGCAAATTTGAGTCGACTGACTAAATAAACATTATACCGAGTTTGCGAAAGTAACTTTGTTTGGAAAAACAGGTATCATGTTTTGGGAAAAAATGTAATAAATATTAACGACAATCTAAAAACTCTCCATTGTGAAGATTACACCGTGTCACATACGGGGATGTCAGACAGTACAGTCGGGCAATAAATTATTACAGCAAAAACTTTAGACTTCTCACGTATATCGTTTTAAACAACAGAAACGTATTTGCCACCCAAGAGAGTTAATATAAAATGAGAATTATCATCGCCTTATCCATGATGGATTGCGTACGAAACATGTCATTGGTTTTTGTCGCACACCACAATGTTGCCAGGTCAACAATTACGTCTCACTGTCCACATTATTTGTAGGCGGCTTACTTTTGACAAAAAAACAACGCATTTTGGCAACATAATCTTCCTTAGACATTTTAAAATTCGAAGAAATAACCAGCCCTTAGGTTTCTCCACCACCAAAATTTTACTTTATATTTAGTCGTAAAGTTAGGAAGTGAATGTCTCGCCGTTCAATTTCTTCACAGAACGAGTTTTGTGTTGCTATAGAAAAATAACTATGTTAAAACGACTAATAATTCTCGAATCGACTTGTTTCGTTGGAGTAAAAAACATGCGGACTTATTTATGCATACCATGCTCTAGACATCAGCTGATATGGAAACCAGTTTACGATCTCATTCATTACAAATACATGGGTGGAATAAGGATTCCCGATCGAATCGGGTTTTAAAGTCACTTGTTTTGAATAATTTTATAAAGCGATCGATCTTGTCACTTCGGTAATATATATATTTTTATCGATTACGTGTATAATATCTCGTGCTATTATTGAAAAGAAAAAGTGGAAGCTTGAGACATCGCATTGATCTGGCTTTATTTGTATGTGGAATGCTGCTCAAACACCACGATGAATGTATCTGTATATATACCCACATAACGTGGGTACGAATTACAATGTATTTGGATGAACATTTAGTTTCACAAATATTATTCTTTACTTTAAGCAAAAAATTCTCATTTTATAAAACAAAAACATTAAACTTTTAATATTTAATAAAACAGTAGGCCTTAACTCACTCATTGATCATCACGACGACTTATAAAAATAACCTTTGACATGTAAAACCCCATTATACACTTAAAACATCACCACATAGTTTAACAAACTTTATACACTTACTAATCACCATACATGTTTAAACGTTTATAGGTTATAATTCCGTGTTCCCGCCAAAATTGTATAGGATTCACATTTCGGTATCCCGAATCACGCGCATCGAATGCCACAACAACACTGCCGAACGAAAATTCTATTCGTACAAGTTCCCACACGCATACATGAATATTCACTAACACACCCACATAGGTCGCATACACAGGACGTAATAAGGGTGTGGGGAACAACAAAAACCCTGTAAGGGACGCGGCAATCCCGATGAAAGGGACAGCAAATAGGCGATATTATATGAAAGACAAGTATGGAAAATCAGGTATAGAAATCATTACCCTGCAGGGGAATGTGACGCAACACAGGCAAAGGGAAGCAGGTGTAGGCTGCTATTGAAAGGTACAAAAAAAGTACATAATATTTTTTATTGAATAGGTCAGTGTGGTCTTCCTAAAGAACAACAATCATATGGTATGTAAATATAAACAGACGAATCAAAACTGGCGACAAACTAATTAAAAGCATCCTTGTAAAATTTAACATAAGGTAAGAAAGCACTGTACTTTTTGAAAATTGACTTTGTGCGCTCATACAATTGTTCAATAAACTTAGACTGTCTTGGTTTTTGATAGTCCAAATAGGATGTCACGTTGGTTCTATCGCTGTAGAATCATTTCTAGCCTGCACTATAGAAAGAGTGGGAGGTAATTTCGAGAACTATGGAATCAATTCTGCTATTCATTCACCGTTAGGAAGGTATACTACTCGAAATACAAAGAACATAGGCTATATTTATCACCTAGACGAAGCGAAGGAGAGTCGCTATATAGTAGACACTATAACGCAGAAATAAATATTAGCAACCAGCATACCAATGTTGCACAAATTCGGGACACAGCGAAACCACATGTTTTGGATCAACGGCACTTTCAATTGCAACAAAAAATGTTCAAAAACAAGAGGGTAGGGACGTGTACCGGATGCTAAACTAATTTTGGATAACGGGGATTCGGTTTTTGCAGGGAGTCTTGCTTGTCCAACGCGATGTGTTTGGAACGACCCAACTATTTTACTCAGTCCCAGTCTAAATACAGCAATGATATTCTGTAAGAACTCACTGGAAACTCACGTCTGAATCCGCAGTCAAAAGTAAGAAAGAAAGAAGGAAAGAAATAAATTATATTTTGACTTCGCATTGTACATATCGCACATAAATTAACATCGCAAAAGTGAAGGAAATAGTGACTGAAAATCCTCATTCAACTTTGAGAGAGATAGCCGCCGAGCTTTCTGTATCTCACGGGTCGATCCGTACCATTTTAACTAATCATTTGGGTATGAAACATGTTACCGCTCGGCTAGTCCCAAAATACCTGAATTTTCTTCAAAAACTCAATCACATGAGAGTCGCTGTGGACATGCTAGAACGAGTCAACTCCGACCCAACATTCATGAAACGCATTGTTACTGGTGACGAGACGTGGGTTTACGAGTTTAACATGCAAACTAGTCAACAAGCTTCGGAGTGGCGCCTTCCAACTGAACCGAAACCGAAAAAACCACGCCAAAGTCATGTTGACTGCTTTCTTTGACTATCGCGGTGTTGTGCACTCGCATTCTTGCCGGAAGGTGAAACGGTAAATAAAGAATATTATTTGAGCGTTATGCGGCATATAAGAGAGCAAATTCTAAGAAAAGGCCAGATTTGTGGAAAGAAAATTCTTGGATTTTGCACCACGATACACTTATACTTCACACACGGCCATCATGTGAACGAATTTTTGACCAAACACACAAAAAATACCATCGAACAACCACCATATTCACCAGATATGGCTCCAGCCGACTTCTTTCTTTTTCCTGAACTCAAATTACCACTTCGTTTCACCCGGTTTCAATCGGTAGAAGACATAAAGGAGAAGTCGCGGCGAGAACTGAACTCAATTCCGGAAACAGCGTTTAAAAAATGTTTTGATGATTGGATTATTCGTTGGCGTAAGTGTATCGTTTCTGAAGGAGCATACTTAGGTTTATAGAAACTTTATTCTCATAAGAACATACAGAGTTCACTTACATGAAACTAAATTATAAAAGTAATTTTAACTGTCTTGTGACGAAGCATGCATTCGTACTTTCACATAAAATTACACAATTAAAACAAAAGACACAATTTATGATGATGCAGGTAGGAGAAAATATATATTCACAGAACTAGTTAGATGTCACTAAGATACCCTCACTGATTCACAGCTCTAAGAGTGTTATTTATGTATGCGGTAGTTTGTATGTGTACGTACTTTGAAGGTGATAAAATAAATTTGGATGAATAACAAACATTTTGTGTATTATTGATCTTTTCCCGTTACTTTCTTGACTGATTAGTATACTCTATGTCAAGTGTGTATGCCGAAGTACTCTAAAGTATTAAAAAATAATCGAATTTCTTTTAAATTAAACGGTGAGTAAAACCGCGGGTCCCAGCTAGTATATTATAAAAGTCTAAAGCAATAGTATATTCCTGTAGTATTATAGTGTATGTCTTTTAAAAGATATTCTACTTTCGTACTTGTAATGTATATATGTATTACACACAACAAATAAATTTAAATATAAACGGGTTTTGTGTAATTATCAACAGCCGTGATTTCAAAATATTGGTCATCAGCAGCTTATAGGCATCTCCAATGTCACGCCACTGAGCACGATCTTCGGCTTTCTCATGAACTCGTGCCAAACAAACCTGCTATCGTCACTCCACCGCGCCTGAGGGCGTCCTATACACTACGTTTGAACATATTACACTACACAAGAACATGTATTTTTTTTTTGGGTGCCCTTTACTGGACACGGGCCTCGGCTTAGGGCGTTGATGGGGATAACAAGCTATTGTTTTGGGGACAGCTGGATCGGTATTATTTAAAATGTATTAAGGGACATTTAAAGCTACAGGCTCGACACGGGCCGGCGCGAGCAAGAGATGGGAGGGAGAAGTGCTAACTTGAACGGGAAGGTGAGGTCGTCGTCGGTGAGGCAAGAACATGATTAGTGCAACAAAAATATGTAGTAAAAATTCTTATATATTTGATACCTATGTATGTGGTTAACACGCAAATGCATAATAAACAAGCGAAAGAAAATTGTATTGAAATAATTAAAGATAAGCCTGAAATAGCAATGAAGCGAAGTTCTGGTAATAATGTGCATCACAATAATGATGCTTTTGTTAGTAGGAATGTCATCATATCTGCAGAAGGAAGTCCACTGCTGAACAAAGACTTCCCCATAGATTTCCACAACGGCCAGATGCCATGCAGGACATGCCGCACGCATCCAACGACTCCACGCGACATTTTCTTTTTCTATTTAATGTGTTTTTTTTTAAACTTTTCCCCACACTAGTATTTCTCCTGTGTCGTAGGTGCGTTTACAGACAGAAATTCCACAGACAATACACCCAGACCCGGAACAACTACCTGCAGATCGTACAAATATTTGTTCCGTGCGGAAATCGATCCCGCGTCCCAGAGCGCAGCAGTCGACTGTATCAACCACTGCATCAACCGTGCAGTCCCATCCCAGCCCCTCTCGTTGGAGGCCGTCCTTTTGTCGGTGCGCGGTTCTACGAACAATGTGCCCCGCCCATTGCCGCATCAGCTATCTAATCCTAACAGTTCCATTGCGTCTTACAGTTTCGTACAAGCTTAATCAATTACGGAAATTATTTGTACAGACAGGCGTCTGGCTTTTTGTCCAAACATGAGTTGATATTTATATGCGATATCACACACTACTTCCGCAACCACACAATGATAAGAAGACTGAATGCGCTGTGTGATCATGTTTATTGTAAGGGCAATGTCAGATACCAGTTGATGTAATCAGATATATTTGATATGGAAACTTTTTCACATTGACACTCAGTTCTTCTGAATTGTTGAGTTTTCTTTTCTTTATCCATTCATCTGGAACTTGAATCAAGACTTCATAACTGGAGAAGACGCACTAAAGTTATATTTATTACAATATATTCATTAGTAGTCTTTACTGTCACCTTTCTGTGTACTGCTTAGTAGCCCATCTTTGTTAGTTTTTTTTTATTCTGTCCCTACCGTAACGGTTTACAATCCTTCTTGGATTTGTGATGTAACTGGCCTCCAAGAATTATCGATCTTTTTGGGTTGTTTATCAAATTACAGTAATTTCATCTTAACAGTAAGCTTATATTTCGGCAGAAGTGACGCAAGGCTGGACGAGTTGGTATCGTAGGCTTAGTAGCACTCATTCAATTATGAAATATAATTATATCATATTAAATATTGTTACGGAAGTGATCCAATTAAAGTTCGAACACAACAAAAGTAGCGGTAGTAATTTATTAATAACTTCCTCAATCTTAGATCACATTTTAATCACATTTGGGGCATCACTAATTTAAATAAGGAAGTTACAGCCATTGTGTCGTCATTTCACCTGTCCTGTTGTGACCACCCTCTCATGTACTTTTGATTTCCCGACCGATTATTTGGGGAAATGTTACAAAAGAAACCGGGGCCGGTAGCCTAGTTAAATTAAAATTATTATGTTTAAGATTTCTATCGGAAGGTGTGTAGATATTCCACACCCGTTCTCATCAGCATGTTAACATCCACTGCTGATAATGGGCCACTCTCTTTTTTTATTGGTTGAATTCCTCCGCCCCGGAGAAGGGCGAAGGGGCATGCTTGACTCCTACCGGCTAAAAGCGGTCATCTTCGGCACCGAAGGGGTGCTACGCCTTTAGGCGCATCACGGAGGAGACGACTGTAAAGCGGTCACCCCCGGTAGCGAAGCCTATCATCCCCCGAAGCCCCGCTGTGCTGTGCACACGGCGGCACGTGACCACATGGGCATAAGGGATACCGCCATAATTAGCAGGCAGATGGGTGATCGTAGTAGGTATGATGTTATTAGGACACTATACTACTGTTGAGGTGCTCATAGCCAATTGCACTCACCGGTTGGTAAACGATCGGCGACTTTAAGCAACGCTTCGGGCGGTCAGTCTATAAATGGGTACCGGGACCGTATATCAAATAAGATTATTTGTATGTGAAGTGAGCGTCTTCGTGCTTCAGAGGGCACGTAAAATCTAGGTCCCGGTTGTTGTCATTAGACGGCAGTAGTTAAGCCAAGGCAAGAGGCCGTTGAGCGGCTTGAACAACTCTGACACAAGGTTGGCTACTAACAACACGAAAAAAGAAGTACACTGTAGGATGTTGCTGCCCATCCTCTTGATATCGACCCTTAGTCGCCTTTGACGACACCTATGGATGGAGGGGCGTTCTATTCTTTGCCAGGAACCGCGTTACGGTGATAGTGAACCCAAAAAAAAAAATACGGGTTGCACTCCGGGAGTGCCGACAGAAGTGAAAACTTATTTTGGCGCGTTAGACATTTTTTAGATGGGTACTAGGGTTATTGGGTTATGAATTGCATTTTATTTATGAATTGTATTTTATTATCTACATGTCTCTTTTACTTTTTTTTAATCTTTTTTTTTCTTTTATTTCTTTTATTATAAATTATTAGAAACTTTAAAATACATTTAATATTCTTTTATGAATCATCGTTAACAATTTCGGCAACTCTTGTATCATAATCATTATACACTTTAGCTGCGTCTCGTAACGGTGTAGCGAGTCCAGAGATTTTATCTCATCTAAAAATATGCGTACCGCGCTAAAAGAAGTTTTCACTTCAAAAAACCTTACAAGATAATTTAAACTCACGAGCTTCTCTGCCACATATATTCGCTGAAATACATTTGCAGCAATTGCAATGACGAATACTAGGTGACGATTAATCACCTGTTACCTTATAGGAGGTATCAGTCCATGATTTTCTACCCGTATCAGTTTATTAATTTCTCACCAAAATATTCACTTATTTTCTAACTGAGTAAATGCAATACAGGTGGCGGTCAATGGCCTCATGCGCCTACCATATGATCGGGTGTTAGGTACCAAACAACTCCGCAATGCTCGTCTCGCACTCGGTCATTGTACACACGGCTACACATCAAGCTATGCATATCTAGTTTAAGCTGATCTCTCATCTTAAGGAAAGCCTATACAATGCTAGATCAGCTTATACTGGAAATGTATAGCTGGATATCTAGCCGTGCGTACAATCAACTGGAAAGGTGTTACGCTTAGTAAAATCCAAGTGTCCAAAACTTAACGAAGAAAGATGTACCTAGTACTAGTTTGCAAAAACTATAAGTGCACTATTAATTTATTTTTTACTTTTTTTAAACTTCGTCGCACACTAAGATTCTCCTATGTCGTGGGTACAGTTTGCAGACATAAATCTCACATGCACAAACACCTGCAACAACTATTTGTATATCATACAAATATTTGATCCGAGCTGTGATCGAACGACTAGTAGCGCAGAAAGTCAATTGCTCAGCCACAGCGCCAACCGAAATTACAATGATTAAAAACAACCAACACATAAGAATTCTTTTTTGTAAATTTGACAAAGTGTACACCCCTTTTGAGTAGATACATAATACATATGTATACATATTTCGACTAATTATTTTCTTCGTCTCAATTCACACACTACTATAATTTTGCGCATTCTCTAATCACCTACTTCTTTATCAGGACCACCCACTTCCATTCATACAGACCTAGAATCCTTATTACTTCCAATTATTTATAATGCATTTCCTTTCACTGAGAACAAAAGCCTGGACATCGAATCGCCAATTCCAAAAGGGGAACAAGACATAAAAAAAATTGTCAAGGGTTCCCTAAGGAAGCGTCCTGTTAACTCGCGCATTGCCCGTGCTTCCTGTCCTCAGTCCCCTCGTGTATATATGACCTGGTTATTAGCACTTCGGGTTTACTCAAAACATTCTTAGTGCCCGTTAGAAATTTACAACTTCTTTACGTGGTCAATGACTTGCATTTGGTAATGCTGCTTGCATAAGGCGTTGATTTTAGAACGGTTTCTGAGGGACTACGAATGTCGCAAAACGTACGTATTTTTTTCTTGACCAAGTTTCTGTTAGGGTAGACGATTGCCATTTTAAAGGCCACGAGAACTTAAAATGATAAGGAATATAATTCCGTGAAAGTTAGTAATGCTTGTGATTATATTACAAACTAGATGGGACGCGCAGTTTCACGCGCGTTTAATTTAAAAGAAATTTAGAGTACTTCGACATAGACACTTGACATAGAATATATATAATGGATTTCAAGGGATTATTTTTTTGCGCGGAGCTCTAATTATTTATCTAAAATAAAAGCCTAAGTTATTCTTTATTACATCAGCTATCTGCCAGTGAAAGTCGTATATACTTTTATGTGCATTTAGTAAAAAGCTGTTATTTTGACATTACAAACAGACACTTCAATTTTATTTCTTTGTATAGATAGAAACCAACCCGTGTCGAACTAAAAGCACTTAGCATAGTAGATGCAAGGACCAATAATCGTGTAGTCATTAAAGAGCGAACAGAAATTATTTAACAGTAAATTATTTGACATTATCACATTGCGAAGATATTCTTAAGTAAAGACGACTAACTAAACGTTTTTAAAGAAGAACTGATACTAATTTTAAGTCAACGATTTTTGTTCATATAAACCATTTTGAGGCACTTATGAATAGTCAGAAATTTAATTGCTGCACGGTGCCAAGTTAACATGTTGGTCCTATGGAAAAGTGCCGACAAGAATGTCCTCTGGACTTAAAATATGCGAAAATATTAGCATTATAAGAACAATAAAATTATGAAAAGATAATGCAGGCCAATCCGTAATAAGATATAGATAGATAGCAGTTATAAGCTAACCTGGTTGTAGCTACACCTGTTATCCAGATCGTAAGAGAAAAGTTGCACGTCACACAAATAGAAACGATTGCGAGGCCTCAAATAGAATTGACGAACGTTGCAGCTCATTCATAATTCATTTCGAATTACGAATGAGATTGCATCATTAGCTTTGACTGATACGAAGCCATGGAAAATAGACATTCCATAATAATAGTGTGTGATAGCCAGCCAGATTAAATTATCATTTAGAACAAAAATAAACATCAACACCTTCCTAGTATATCCATTTTTGATTTTTTGATGTCTAGTGAAAATTCTACATGCTGGACTCCTACCGGCTAAAACCACTGAAGCGGTCATCTTCGGCACCGAAGGGGGGCTCCAGGTCCTCGTAAGATCACACTAGAGTCCTAGTATCTCCTACCTACCTATCCTATCTACACCTTCTTAGTATTTCAGTACATTTATGAAAATGTCTTATATGTACATAAATAAATTAAGCATATTGCAAATAAAAAACAGTGATATATATAGTATTAATATCAGGAACAAACACAAACTGGTTGTTCCTGCCACTAGGCTCCAGAAGATAAGCAAATCATTTAAATGCCAATGTGTACATTTTTACAATAAAATCCCAAGTTATATTAAAAAATTAAGTCTTAATAATAAATCATAAAACAGAAGCTGTGTGGGAAAGGTTTCTATAACGTTACAGACTATATGGATGATAAAAATGCTTGGGATTGAGCTGCTTTGATATTCATGGGCTTATAATGATATTCCTGGTTATATGTTTAAAATACCATAACCTTTATTCCTATCTTGACATCAAATAAATTACATCATAATTTCTTACAATGGATTATATTAATTAATGTAATGACATTTTAATATTTCTATATTTGCTATGACATTAATTACTTGTTTTATATTTATTTTTATATTCACTATTTACTTTGATTTGATACTGTTTGTGCGAGTACCATGTGGGTTATTAATTCATTTTGTTTAATTGACGTGATATTTGCCTGGCAGATTACGTGTGTCATGCTCACTCAAGTGTCCTACTTACGGTGGCGTCGTATATCGGGTCGCTGAATTGCCCTACTATATGGTTGAGCTAAGCGACGTTGATGCATGCATCATGCTCGTGAACGAGTGGTGTATGTTGGAACTGGTATACAGCCATGGCAATTTAATCATAAGCTTATAAAATATTATATGTAATTTAGACTCTTTCTCCTACATTGTCCTCACATAACCTTCATTTCAAGAACAATGTATTCAAATATTGTAATAAAACTATTTTGATTTAAAAAGAGTAACCATGGAATTTCTTGCCCGTTCTTCTCCATAGGAAACCTACATCTTGAACGCGGCATTGGTTTTATATGAATAAAAAAGATGCTCTCCGGGAGTGCCGACAGAAGTGAAAACTTATTTTGGCGCATTAGACATATTTTTGACGGGTACTAGGGTTAATGCGATCCCGACGGCGAAACGCCAAACTAAACGTCTAGCTTCTCGTAACGGTGTCGCGCATCCAGAGATTTTATCTCATCTAAAAATATGCGTACCGCGCTAAAAGAAGTTTTCACTTCAATATTTTTATTTTTATCTTTATCTTATCTAGTACAGCGAACGGTTGAGAGAATATAACCAAAACCATTAAGCAATCGATTAGCGATCGTAGTATTACTTAATAATATGTGAAGCTTACGTACTAAGCGTACGTTATTTAAATGTCAAAGTAAATAATCATAATGTAGACGCATTAACTAAATATAAAACAGCACCGCACAGGAAATAACACCGCACACATGCAAATGATTCAATTATGATTAACTTATCGGAAAGTTCTAAACATTTCATAATATCGCTCATATAGGTCACACGATAAACACAAAGTGATATCGAAAACGTAACATTAAATGAAACCTAATCTATTCTGATCAGAGGGTCTAGCACGAATATTTTAATGTATAGTAACGTAATCGCATTATTAATGCGAGCGAATCTGTAATCGCAAATACAACCATCCTATGACATTTTCGTTTAAATTTATACGACAAACACAATTCGTATCATATTATCATCATTTCGGCCGAATAAAGTCCAATGCTGGATACAGGCCTCCCTCAAAGATCACCACAACGACCGATATCGGTGTTTTGTGTACTCATTGGGGGTTTTGCCATAAATGCCACGCTTGGCAGACGGGTTGGCGATCGCAGTTGAGTTGTTAATGTATTCGAAGGACGCTGCTGCCCATCCTCCGTCTAATCCCTTACTCGCCTTTTACGACACCCACGGGATGAGATGGGTTGGTGCTATTCGTAGCGGCACCACACGGCATCATATATAGGTATGAATAAAGTCTTCCATTTAAATAAATGTGCGAATCAAGTATTTCATCATTTCATCAAGTATCACATTAGTGATACGTTTATGTTACTATAGGTACGTAAAAATATTCGTGCTAGGCCGTCTGGATGTGAAATTGAAAATGTATTTACCGTTTTATCTCGTAGGAGATGTGGGTCATAATAAACCTATTACTGTCCCACTGCTAGGCACGGGCCTTTTCTCAGAATGAAGTGCTGGTTGGTGGACTACACACACCATTGAGAACATTTAGGAGCCCTCTCAGATGTGCAGGTTTCCTCACGATGTTTTCCTTCACCGTTAACGCAAGTGATAATCAAATTCTGATCCGCATATGAATCCAAAAAGTTAGAGGTGCGGGTCGGAATAGAACTCAGATCCTCCTGTCAGAAATGCAAGCACTGCTATGGCATGTGATGAGATGTGGGTCGCCAATGTAAAATAGAAATCTATTATAAATACGTACCATTTTCACTTTTAGAGTTAGAGAAAATGGGTTATATCACTGCCCATGCCCAAGCTTAGACTGCGTTTGTGGATAGCCACAAATAGATTTTTTTTATATGACATTGGTCTTTTAGCCGTGAATAAAGCTTAATAAGTGGTCCTTCCATACGTACTTACAACACTGCATCCATGATCCAACCCGTGCCCACTCCGTGAGTAGAAATGCACGACAATGTTTGTAATCCTTAGTGGCGCCAGTGGCGTCTAGACAAGTACTACTGTTTTTCAGGTCATTCATATTTTACAAACAAAGACATGAAGTGTACGACTGTGATGACGTGAAGTATCGGCCGGTTGAAGAACCATAAAATTGCTCAACGAGACAGAATTTAGACAAGGTTGTACCTTGTTGAAGTGCTACCCTCTTATTTATTAAAATACAAAACGTTTAAACACATTTTAGTTAAAATATGTTTGTTTTTATCTTTCATTGCGACGTTTAGTTTTGAAAGATGCGGACAAAGATTATAGTAAAAAAATTGAAATGGGTTTGAACAACTTTTTATCTTATTATGAATAATAGGGCTAAGATTTGACGAGATAGCTTGCTGTATAAGCAAACGGAAGTTAAGCTGATCCTTCATAAGAACCTGTATAATTTAAAAGAAATTAGATTATTTATAAATAATTTAGAGTACTTCAGCATACACACTTGACATAGAGTACATATATTGGATTTCATGGGTTTTAATTTTTTGCGTGGCACCTTTATTATTCTTCTCAAATAAAAGTAGCCTAAGTCAGCTATCTGCCAATGAAAGTCCCGTAGAAATCGGTCCAGCCGTTTCGGAGATTACCGGGAACAAACAGACAGACAGACCGACAGACAGACAATAAGATAAAAATGTTTTTTGTAGTAGGTGTTGTATATACTTTCATATGTATTTAGTAAAAATCTGTTATTTGGACATTATAAACATACAATTCAATTTTATTTATTTGTATAGATATAGCTTCCTTATAACATCAGCTATCTGCCAGTGAAAGTCCCGTAGACATCGGTCCAGCCGTTTCGGAGATTAGCGGGAACAAACAGACAGACAGACGAAAAAGTCAAAAATTGATTTATTTTTTGTAGTAGGTAGGTACCGTATATACCATCATATGCATTTAGTAAAAAGCTGTTATTTTGACATTACAAACAGACACTTCAATTATAATTACTTGTATAGATTGCAATTCGCTAAGCTATCCAGCGTGTGACTGTTTCCAAGGTAAATCTTGTTGTGAGCTTAAAAATAATGAAAATCATACAGATGTGTATTAAGTTAATCATTCATTAGCAGCTGATGAGCTACTAATTAATTATTAACTTAATAACGGTACACGATAATCCGAATAAAAATTAGCAACTCGAATATTCGGCACGTTTGGCGAACAAATATTTGCATGGCCTACAGATAGTTGTTGTTGTGATAGTTGTTTCGGGTTTAGATGTTTGTGCATGTGAGATTGATGTCTGTAAACCGTTGACTGTACCCACGACGAAGGAGAAATAATAGTGGGGGCACCGTTTTATAAATAAAATACTTATATCTTTGACCTTAGCGGTGGACTGCACTAAGATGGTGAACTCATTTGTGCTGCCAATACCATCTTCTAGGACGGGGGAATTCCGCTAAACACTAGTTCACATATGCTTCACTTTCCCATGCATGGTACAGTTAAAACCAGTATTTTTTCCATATCAGATTCATACACTAGTTCAGCATCGTTTCTTCGAAGTCAATAGGTTTGGTTTACAAATGTCGGCTCTCTCGTTATTAAGGCAGTCAAGTTTGCAGTAAAAATAATTAAGATAAACATTGACCGGGTCTTGTTACGAGTTGAATAAGACGCCTTGTTGACATGTGCATTCGACATGGAATGGTGAATGAATGTGTCATGCGCACCAATTTGATACGATAAAGTAAAGAATGTTTATTGAGGGCAGCTACGTTACAACTACTCGTATAATTATACGAGTTAAATGTTCGCGAATGTTTTTTTTTTAGCAGCAAAGAGTAAAAGGTGTTTTCGAAAATATGGCATCAGGCCACGATTTCGGACTTGAATCTTATCATACAATTGAATCGCGTTATTTACGTACTAAAGCACGCAATTTTTTTATGAGTTTTTATAGTCCCCCTGTTTGAAAAGCACTGGAGCCCTTGTGCCCGCTGTATTTGCACCCATATAAAAACACCCACTTGCTTTAACGCACTTTTAGTAAGGTCTAGGCAAACTCGTCCTCGATAGCCGGTGGAACTTCTTGCCGCATTTCAGGCGGATGGCCCCCAAACTAACGGCGGCCGCGGCTGCACTTCCGCGGCTGGTGCCCAATTTGAGGGGCGGCAATGCCTCCTACCGGAGGCTCTACATGGGGGTAGTGCGGTCCCTGGACCTTTACGGGGCCCCAGTGTGGGCGAAATCCCTGAGGATAGTCCACGTCGCCGTGCTGCGAAAGCCGCAGCGAACGATGGCCCTCAGGGTGATAAGGGGATACAGCACGGTCTCCTACGTCTTGCCGGATCACAGCCACCTCACCCCCAGCTAATGGTAAGAAGAAGGACTCCGTGGGGTTTTAGCCGGTTTGAGCCCGGCATGCCTCTCCGCCCTTCCCAAGGCAGAGTAAGTGCAAGAGGTTTCCCCCACGCTAAAAAAAATAAAAAACCTGAGGCCTAGGCAAACTTAGTAATAACAGAACTTATTAAAAAGACCATGGATATAAAACACAAGGACCATAAAAAGTCCGCCATATTGTTTTTGCTAAGTAATATGACACCGGATTCTGTGTCGATGAGAACTGAGAAAGTCGATTCGATGTGGTGGCCCACTGCGAAATTTAATACCAACCAATCAGGAGGAATTAATTTGTTGTCCTTAGATAAAAGACGTCTTGTGAGTATTGAAAAAATAAAAAATAAAATGCTAGAACTCAAGTATTGAAAGTATTCTTTAGAAAATTCGGATTTTAAATTTCAACTATGCAATATTAAAATGTCTGGCAATTTTGCTAATACCTATTATATCCAAAAATAGTGAGTTTTCACGTCAACAATCATAGGGATTGCGTTGATTAAACAACAAGTTATAATTATTATTACAAAATTTTATTATGTAAATTAAATAATTTATTTTACCAATTTATTACATTATTCTTTATTAGTGTGCTTTTTGTAATAAAACGGTGACAAAGAAATGGTTTGAGTGCTCGAATAGAAACCTTTTGAAGTGAAACTTCTTTTGGGACGGTGGCTGATACAGTCGGCGGCTGCGCTCCGGGCCGTGGGTTCGATTACCGCAGGTGGCATCAGGAGGCATCTGCAGGTGGTTGTTTCGGGTCTGGGTATATTATATGTGGAATTGATGTCTGTAAACGCACCCACGACACGAAAGAAATTCTAGTGTGGGGCAACGTTTTTTAAAAAATAAAGAAAAGTTAAAGTTCCCTTCAAAATGACAACACAACTCAAATTTATAGGCGCGGTCTTTGTTCGGCAGTGGCTTCGTGCTACGTCCTTTAGCTGCTATGATATTAATGTATACTTCAAAATTACGCATAATATATTGTTTTCCAGGTAAACCATTGAGTTTTCTTTTAATCTAGCTCATCCCTTCTATATGGTATATTCATACCCTGAAATTCTCACAATAATTCCAATTTATAGCTCACAAAACAACATAAATAAATATCGCTTACTATTAAGCGATATTTACTCAAGTGTATGCCATTCAGTGGCATGATAATCAGAACAAGTAAGATGACCCAAATGAATGATTGCCTATTCATTGGACGCTATTTTCTATTTAGAGTCATAGAAGATAGATGGGACTTCTATTATTTAAACACCCCGTTGCGAAATTAATACTACGTTCTCACAGTTTGGAAATTAAATTGGTATGAAGCTTGTTTGAGACGCAATAAAAAGTGAGATACATCTATACAAATAAATAAAATTGAAGTGTCTGTTTGTAATGTCAAAATAACAGCTTTTTACTAAATGCATATGAAAGTATATACGATACCTTCAACAAAAAAACAATTTTTAAGTTTTTTGTCTGTCTGTCTGTCTGTTTGTTCCGGGTAATCTCCGAGACGGCTGGACCGATTTTGACGGGACTTTCACTGGCAGATAGCTGATGTTATAAGGAATAACTTAGGCTACTTTTATTTTAGAAAAAAATTAGGGTTCCGCGCAAAAAAATAAAACCCTTGAAATCCAATATATATATATATATATTCTATGTCAAGTGTATATGTCGAAGTACTCTAAATTTCTTTTCAATTCAACGCGGGTGAAACCGCGGGTCCCAGCTAGTTGCAAGCATGATATAGAGGACATTTCAGAACGCACTTTCTGTCTAGTTAAATTACAATACTGACTTAAAGAAGTATTAAAATATTAGCTCGAAACCTATATCACACTCTATCTTAGGATTTTCTCAGTCAAATAAAGTATCTAGAGGCATCATTCATCATCATCATTTAAGACCGGATTATATGCATTTTCATATTTGCATATGATTGCATATTCATCTAAAATCAACTGATCGTTCATATTTGGGGATGTTTTCTTTAACAGTATGTAACTAGAAAAATACCAATGTTTGCATACATAATATAATACGTAGGTATTTTTTTTTCTTTCGGCTCTAGTGTGATCATACGAGGACCTGGAGCCTCCCTTAGGTGCCGAAGATGACCGCTCCAGTGGTTTTAGCCGGTAGGAGTCCGGCATACCCCTTCGTCCTTCCCCGGGGCGAAGGAAGTTCATGAAGAATTTCCACTGGGCACCAATAAAAAAAATAAAAAAAAGAAGGTATTTTTTCTTTATATCTATACAAATAAATAAAATTGAAGTGTCTGTTTGTAATGTCAAAACAACAGCTTTTTACTAAATGCATATGAAAGTATATACGGTACATATAACAAAAAAACATATTTTAAATTTATTGTCTGTCTGTCTGTCTGTTCGTTCCGGATAATCTCTGAAACGGCTGGACCGATTTTGACGGGACTTTCACTGTCCGATAGCTGATGTTATAAGGAATAACTTAGGCTACTTTTATTTTAGAAAAATAATTAGGGTTCCGCGCAAAAAATATAAAACCCTTGAAATCCAAAATATATGTCTGTATGTAATATAAATCTATGTCAAGTGTCTATGTCGAAGTACTCTAAATTAAACGCGGGTGAAACCGCGGGTCCCTGCTAGTGTAGTATAATAATAGGAATAATCTTACCACTGAAAATTTGGAACAGTAGTTGAATAATGTTAAGGTTTTCAATTTCGTTAATATCTTGTTAAAAATGTAGTTAATAAAGTAATTGGTGTAAATTTAAAGGACGCTGTTTCAAAACAAACCGCCTCTGTAGTATTTATTTAAATTAGATTTAGCATGTTTTGGCGCTTTTGTTGCATATTTCGGGCTCTAGCGAGTCATTTTTCGACCATTTTAAGTTGCAGATATGCATATATCCGGTCTCTGATCATCATCATTTGAGCCGAAGAACGTCTACTGCTGAACAAAGGCCTCCCCCACACATTTCCTTAACAACCGGTTTCACCAGATCATCTGACCATTTTTGGCCTGCCGCGGCCCACACTGAATTTTCCGGTGGACGGTCTCCACGCGAAATCTTTTTTCAAGAGGCAAAAAGAATTACTTTATACGCCTGGCATTCCCATTCGAGATTTCCTACCTTCACCAACATACTAAATTTGTTTATCAGTCTTGTTTCAAGTTGAACATTGTGAATTTTCATGTAAGTAGGTACCACGCGACATGTAATTTTCCCACAGCTCATTCTCTGATATCACCCTTGAAACTACCTTTTGTTATAATACTCCAAATATTGGCCGTGATTTGCCCACAAGTAACTTTCAGATCTCACCTTTGTTGGAGCACAGTAGTGCCCAAGCCAAGTTCTCAACATCTTGGCCACTCGCAAACCGTGCTCTATTTATACGAACTGTTTAGATCCGCTTTTTATTCCCTGTAGCTCAATACTAATTAACATTTACGTTAAGCGGTACATACATTTAATATATACCCATTCTTTGCACGGATAGCGATAAATCGAAAGTTTAATAAATGTAGCTTGCATAGATCCTGTTATATTAATCTGAGAATAGGGCTTACTTAAGGAATGTGAAATCGTGTATTAGATATTTTTAACTTGAGACATTTTCATGCTTCTTAACATTAATTTAAATTAATTATTCCAGCCTATGAAGACCTAATTGATTTAAATTTAGTAGCAGATATCAATTTTCATGTTTATAGGAAAGAGAAGTATTGATTTCGATTTCAACACTTTTACTAGTCCAAAGAGAAAGAAGCGAGAGTAGAGGAGACTTGGCCGACATTTTAACTTTTATATTTTTCGTGGGATAATCTTTACAACACACAATGTTTAGAACACCTGAACTAAGATAGATTCCCTCCTAATTTTAATAGACAAGGGTTAGAAACAGGTTCTTAGCCTTTACAAAATATGTAGATAGAAAAACATTAGATGAAAGGATGGCTCGCATGGGATTATACAATAGATGATAGACCAAGTTGAAGGGGATGTATGCGAAAACAGAAACCCTCGTCTATTTAAATGTTCTTTCTCACGCAATGTGTAAAGGTCTTGCGTGGTCATGCGCAATTCATCATAGACATTGATAATACGCGTACTATTATCTGACTTATCGGGGACAGCCTATTTTTGTAATTAGTATTTATTGTGAAAAAGAAGATTTTAAAGGTCACTTGAGGTTCTCAATGGCTTTTGTCTAAAGGGAAATATTTGTTTTATTTATGAACTGGACCAGTGGAAAGCTTTTAGTGTTGTTTAAAAAAAACAGTCATTTTAATAGTGGTAAACGACAAACGTAAAACGGTAAACGACGCCTGCTCACATCTATTGTACTGTTACACAGCTCTAGTTCCTGCGTTGCACCACACTGCGCTCGTCACCTCCAGACAAATGTTATTCTTATTCTTTATTGTACAAACATAAAACGATACATAGAATATAAAATAAAATAAATGTACAAAGGCGAGCTTAACTCAACATTGAGTTTTCTACCAGCAAACCTTTGAGTGATAGAAGATAGAAACGAAAAGAGGAGAGTATCAAGTATACAAACAGAGAGAAAACAATATTATGTAGTTAAGAATAATGAAAACAACAGATAGAGGTGCTATTAATAAAATACACAAATATACAGCATGAACACATTATATACTTAAATAAATACATAACAAAACATACTTATAAGTCATACTGAGAGGAAATGTTTTTTGATTCCTTTCTTGAAAACATCCAGAGAAGGGCTGTCGCGTAGTGAGTGTGGAAGAGAATTCCAGAGACGAACTCCGCGTATTGTGAATGATCCATAGTAACGGCTGGAGGTGTGATGGGGAGTACGAAGGAGAAGAGAAGTTGATGTACGACAGGCAGATGTTATGTGAAAAGCGTAAACACCAGTCACTTGTGATTGGGGGCGAATATCTGGCACTGTTGTGGTACCTACTTATCCGAACTATTGCAATAGGAGATCTACCATTGGTAAAGATTAAAGTAAGCCTAAATAAATTCTTCAAACCTCCTATTGAAATTACAAGAAAAACATCATCATAACAAAATCTGGAAGCTACTTCCGAGTTGCTAGTCAAATAGAGGGGACCTTTTTATAAACATATTGACGTGTCAAAGGCAACAGCCGTACAGCCATATGCCGCGGATGACACATTTAAAACATATGTGAACTTTTTGCTCCGCTCGGACACAATTTAGCGTCTGCTTGTCGATGGTCTCAATTTTATCAACAAATTGATAAGAATTAATTGCGTTAGACATTTGAAGACATGGTAATTCTTTATCTGCTTTTTTTCTCGCTAAGATTACGTGTGACGGAGATGTTTTTAAAAGTGATAGTACCTATCTGCTTATAGTTTTTGGGGTCTGCAGACATAAATCTCAAGATAATAATATATAATGTGAAATGAAAGCGCGAGTTTATATTTATGCATTATTTGAATGAGCAATAATTTTACCACATTACTTAGCAACATTTTGAAAGGCACATAATTTAAGTCTCTTTAGTAATAAAGATTACAATATTCAATTACATTGTACCACCGCTGCCATAATCTAAGATAACTTAGTGCCGTAATTAAATTCAGTTGTACATAGACGACATTAGGACGCTTGCGAGGGGTGCGTACAAAAGGACCAGCTGCTCCCTTTAGAAACGATTAGCATCAATACATGTTACAACATGTATGAAATTATTGAGTCTTATATAAATCGAGGAGTCGATACCATCTTTATATTATCTAATGATACCTGAATACTTAGTTTAGAATTTCATTCTCAGTATATCTATCGGTGCTGAAGAAAGATGAGTTTTTGATGGGTATGGATCCGCTTGCAAATGAAGACTACAGCGAGATTGCAAGACCGGAAGTGCAATTTAGTGATATAGGACTACAGGTGTTTTCACAACTATAAAATTTCTGCATGCAAAAAAAAATTGAATCTATATGGTGTCCGAGCCATTACAAAGCTTCTGTTATAACCACCGCATAGCAGTTGACATACCACAGTCAAAGGAATTGAAAAAGTATAATCAACACCAAACGTGTTTCCACTTCTTTCTTTATCCCATGGACAATACAAATGATATATTCCTAAGCCCGAATTCTTAAACATTTCTGCATTAATATGGGAGGAATTGCGGGAAGCACGTAGTTAATTGGTAAATCAAAATAAACTGTATAAATTATTCGAATCTTCAACAGTATTTTTTTATTGTAGGTACCCAATGGAAATTCATCATAAACTTCGTCCGCCCCGGGGAAAAACGAAGGGGCATCCGGACTACTACCGGCTAAAACCACTGGGACGGTCATCTTCGGCACCTAAAGGGTCCAGGTCCTCACACTGATCACACTGGTGCCACGCCTATAGGCAGATCTCGTAGAGGGTGACTGTAAAGCGGTCACCTCCCCCTAAAAGATTGGAAAGGATCCCCCTAAGCGTCCCTGTGCGCTGTGCTATGCTGCGAACACGGCAGCGCGTGACCACATGCGCGCCACCGTCTTCTCGTGGGTCGTTCGGTGTGGCCACGCAGATTCCCTAATCTACGCACCCGCGAACCCAGAGGCCTCCCGCCTTATAGCGACGGCAGGGGGTTCCAGGCGCATAGGGATTATAATATAATAATAATCTTCAAATAGCCTAATGTATAAATCATTCCACGGAAGCCTAGACAGGGGGTTCCAGGCGCATAGGGATTATAATATAATAATAATCTTCAAATAGCCTAATGTATAAATCATTCCACGGAAGTCTAGCCTATTACGATAGGAAAAAAAATGCTGTACAAAACGGTCAAAACTCTTTGGCTTGAACTAAGTATTGTTGCAAGCACAAAGGTCCAGGGTGTTCGTTCACCTGGCTTACCCCTAAGATTAATGTCTTAAGACAGTACAATAGCTCGCCCCCGCGCACATGGCCTGACATTTCTACCCCGAGTTGTTTTTTTCTCAACTTCCTCCCTTATTATATCGTCTTACAATAATTACGCACGCGCCCCGAAAGGTGTTTAGAGAAAGCGTTAATGAACCATTCATTTATTTATTTTATAATAATATCAAACTTTTTGTTGAGGACTTTTTTGTGAAATTTCACGTATCTTTTGTATTTCGAAAGTAAGATTTCACGGCTGCGAGTGCAGTGTTGTATTTTCTTTTTGTAGTACTTTCTGTATCCAAAAGTACATTGTTACACTGATCTGAGATATAGTTGACGACTTACAGCATTAATAACACATTTAGGGATATAAGATATTAGAATTTCGTTCAGTTATAAGTTTCATAGATAAGAAGTAATCGAGAAATAATAAAATGTGTCATTCTTTTAAACCTAAGCAGAGTTCACGGGTTTTTATTACAGAGTGTTCGATGTGTAATATTTTGCGTTAAAAACCAGGAAAAACAATAACATTTTTATTAGATTATTGTACCCTGTTGATCGCTTAATTTTATATCAAAACAAAAGAGTCAAAACTTAAGATACTGCAGATTGAGTCCATGCAGAAAATAATACTAGAGCCGCTCATTGGTGCCACGCCTTTAGTCACATCACGGAGGGGATAACTGAAAAGCCGTAATCCTCTCTAGCGGAGGGAAGGCGACTGTAAAAAGGTCGCACCCCCAGGCACTTCTCGATGAGGATTGTAAAGGATCCCTCCAAGCCTCGCTTTGCGCTGTGCTGCGCACACGACGGATGGTCACGTTCCGTGAGCACCACCGTCTTCCCGGGGTTCGCTCGGTGTGAGCACGCAGACTCCCCAATCGGCGCACCCGCGACCCCCGAGTGCAATAAGAGACCTTTTTTTTTTTTTTTCTTGGTGCCCAGTGGAAATTCATCATGAACTTCCTTCGCCCCGGGGAAGGACGAAGGGGTATGCAAGACTCCTACCGGCTAAAACCACTGGAGCGGTCATCTTCGGCACCTAAGGGAGGCTCCAGGTCCTCGTATGATCACACTAGAGCCACCTACTGGTGCCACGCCTATTGGCACATCTCGGAGAGGGTGACTGTAAGGCGGTCACCCCCCCAGGGGCAATAAGAGACCTACCGCTAGTAATAAATAGTCCATTCAATATTATAATTATTGGAATTGAAAATTCAATAAAATGATTAAAGTTTTGCTCAATAAGGCAGCGTTTCAGTCCAGACTGCACTAAGGAGCATTTCGTGTTATAGAAATGATGAAGGATATATTTAATAAATTGAACATCTGAATAAGAAATTTTTCATAAATACATAAATACTTCTTAAGCTCATCATTGCATAACCGAGCTATTCGCGACGATTTGAATACGTAGATTATTGAAAGCAAACATAACTATGCATGCATATACTCGTACATACGCTGACAATCTCATTGCGTATCATAAACGAGACACAATTAAAAATCTATTGTGTCTACACGGCTGCCGGCAATTGACACGCGAGAGGAATCTCGAAGGAGTATGACTTCGGAGGAACTTCCCATCAAATGTTATGTTACGACTACTACTGCCAAATACCAATATCGATCGCAATTAGATAAAACTTTCGTTTAAAATTTGTCCTTGGAATCGGATAAATACGTGCTTTGCAACTGGCCTCACTGTCCGTCCTCTTTTGTATAGTTTTTTAATTAGCTCAACAATAACGGCACGTAATGCAAATGCAAAATTCATTTATATGTAAAGCATATGTTACCGATCGCAAATGGATACAAATTTCGTTTCGAATTTGTCCTTGCAAGCGGATAAATACAATAGCGGTTCATGCACTCGCACGGATATTATTAAGTCACTTTGGAAATGGCCTCACTGGCCTATCTATACAAATAAATAAAATTGAAGTGTCTGTAATGTCAAAATAACAGTTTTTTACTAAATGCATATTCAAGTATATACGATACATTTAACAAAAAAATTGTTTTAAAATGTTTTGTCTGTCGGTCTGTCTGCCTGTTTGTTTCGGGTAATCTCCGAAACGGCTGCGCCGATTTTGACGGGACTTTCACTGGAAGATAGCTGATGTTATAAGGAATAACGTAGACTACTTTTATTTTAGGAAAATAATTAGAAATCCGATGTCAAGTGTCTATGTCGAAGTACTCCAAATTTGTTTTAAATTAAACGCAGGTGAAACCGCGGGTCCCAGCTAGTTATTAATAGTTTTTTAATTTGCTCAATAACGGCACGTATATCAAATTCAAAAACATGGTGTTCATTTAATATTTAGTATCACTGTTTTGACAGGATAGGCGTACAAACTCATTACATAACTAGCTGGTACCCGCGGTTTCACCCGCGTTAAATATAAAACAAATTTGGAGTACTTTGACATAGACACTTGGCAGAGAATATATATATTGGATTTCAAGGGTTTTATTTCTTTTGGGCGGAACCCTAATTACTTTTCTAAAATAAAAGTAGCCTAAGTTATTCCTTATAAGATCAACTATCTGCCAGTGAAAGTCTCGTCAAAATCGGTCCAGCCGTTTCGGAGATTACCCGGAACAAACAGACAGACAGACAGACCGACAGACAAAAAAATCAAAATTGTTTTTTTGTTACATGTACCGTATATACTTGAATATGCATTTAGTAAAAAGCTGTTATTTTGACATTACAAACAGACACTTCAATTTTATTTATTTGTATAGATAATGAGTAAGTATTTACTAAAAGATCACATTTTAAATAATAAAGGTTTTAACAAAGAAATCGGGCGCCATAAAATTACATTTCCTTGTTACCTTTTTGTGGTATCAGATGTTGTCGAAATCTAAGGGGAGGCCTCAGAAGTGGACTTAAATAATAAACCTATATTAATATTCATATTACGTTTACTTTTATCTAAGTTTTCGTTTACACCAATTATCATGCTCTCGTTCCAACATTAAGTTGATTGCATTAAATTCGAAATGCTAATAGGTCGATTTTGTTTGAACAGCAGTTAGATAATAGTACCGTAAAAATGCTTATCTCTCATTCCTATATTAGTTGCTTGATTTTAGTGAACTTCACACAAATATTGCTTGCCATATCTTGAACTATATACAAACAGTAAGTACGTGACAACATATGAGAAACAGATTGCGACTGGCCCCTGGAAGACCGTATTATAGTATGAGGTCATTGTTCCTAGCACGGCCTCTAAATTGCTTCAGTTTATTACATTATTGCAGAGTTATGGACTACGAAAACGTTGGTTGAATTATTTTTGATCTAGCTTTAGTGACGTGTTTTATATTTACAAGTGTAAAATTTTTGCTCGCGTATTTTTTCTAAACTCCTTAGGCTTTTGATCAATTCAAACTTTGACACCCTTCTTTAACTATTTCGGGATTGATTTTCGCAAAATCTTTTGTTACGAGATGCCTATGTCGCGTAAGCAACCCACCTTTCGAGTTCGCAAACAGGTTCAGTGATTTCGCTTCAATATTATAAGACTGATTGTGCCCTACTTTTTTAATATCAACATCAGCAGCCTTGTTCACGAATCGAAGGATATTAGTCATTTTTACCGACTTCTAAAAGGAGGAGGTTCTTAATTCGATGCGTATTCGTTTTTTATTGTATGTACACCGATTACTCCGAGATTTGCAGACCGATTTGAGCAATTCTTTTTTTAACTGGTGCAGAATGCTTTCGAGTTGGTCCCATACAAATTTCATGACATTTGATTGAGTAGTTGTTTAACCAGCTTCAATAAACAGGTTTATTAACTGCGCTTATCTAGATGATGTCTTAATAGTTTCGATTCCTCTCAGATCAGAGAACCGATTTGAGTCATTCTTATTTTTAGTTTTAAATACTGATATCAAATTGGAAAAAGTATATGGTCGTCGTCATAGATGAAGACTTTTGGCCGCAGGGCGTAGGGTCCCATCGCTTCCACGGACAAGTGCCACAGGACAGCATAGAGACAATTTGTGTAAAGTGAAGTGCTACTAACATAGTCTTAATTATAACATAGCCTTATATTCACTAACACAATGTTTGTACTACCTTATAAAATGGTGCTAGTTTGCAAGGTAACTCTGGGCCATGGCAACCTGAACTAAATAATTATTATTTACACGTATCTCTTTTCACGGGTTTATATCCCCTGTAAAGGGGAACCCCGGTCTTTTGATAGGCTTAACCGGGGACATGGGTCCAACACGCAGAGGCTCTTTAGAGAACTTTAATCTAAAAATGTAATGGGACACTAACCGGGGTCTCTCCATGGCTGCACTATAAAATGCAGTCTCGGATTATCCCCGGGGGTATAAAACTATTGTATGAAATAGAAACTACAAGTATAAGGTCTATGGCAATGGTTGCTAAAGGGATTGAATACTAAGAAAAACGGAAAAAACGGCGTCTGCCTTTCAACCTTTAAAGTGAAATTCTGTGAAAATGGCCACCACTACAGGCGACAAGGAGGAACACCGGTGTGAGCGGTTATTATAATTATTATTTAGGTAATTTTATTTTTCCTACTTATGCTGGGTCCACTGAGCAGCCAATATGAATCGTATAATCAGTGCCTCATTTGGCACGACGAGTGTCTGGAGTGACTACCCTCTCACTTGAAACGTAAAGGAAACCAGATTTTCACAGTATGTTATCTTACTATTGTTATAATTTGTATGCTTGAGGCTCGATTACCCACTAACGGATTTTAATAAAATTTGCCATAGAGGTACTAATTATCTATACAAATAAATAAAATTATTAAATGATCAAAATAAAATTTTTTTTACTAAATTCATATGAAAGTATATACGGTACATACAACAAAAAAAACATTTTTATTTTTTTTGTCTGTCCGTCTGTCAGTTTGTTCCCGCTAATCTCCGAAACGACTGGACCGATTTCTACGGGACTTGCACTGTCAGATAGCTGATGTTATAAGGAATAACTTAGGCTACTTTTATTTTAGAAAAAACATTAGGGTTCCGTAAATTAAAACCCATGAAATCCAATATATCCAAGTGTCTATGCCCAAGAGTGTCCTAAATTATTTACAAATAATGCAATTTCCTTTAAATTATACGGCGGGTGAAACCGCGGGTCCCAACTAGTTTGAAATAAAAAGGGAAAGATATTTTCCATCCACCGGATGGTTTCGTTTTTAGACTTCCATTAGAAAGAAATAAGTTGGCCAAAATTCAAAAGCCTCAATCTTTTTGTGCCCATGTTAGGAAAACAAAACAAGAAAATCGAACTGCAAGTCAACGACCGACTCGTAGTGATGGGAATTCGTTTTACTAAAGAATGCGGTCCCGGACGGTCTTGTTCCGCAAACCCATACAGGACTATACATACATCTTTACCCAAACGGCAGGTGATACGCCATCTGGCTTGCCACGTGTCAATGAACGGCGAATTTATGATAGCGATAGCGATTCGCAGTTATCGGAAAAGTTCCCGTAATCATTCGAAACGGTAGCCTTTTTTTGTTTTAATTTATTTTAGAGTTATTAGTTATCGGTTCGCGCTTTAGTTCACAGCAGCTAATTATAAAGCAGTTTGTAAACATTTGTGTCGGACCTCCTCGAAGGCGAACTTTCAAGAAGATGCAGTGTTGTGACGTGTAGCATAAAGAAATGGATATATTTACATATACTTAACCTTGAGTTCTAAATTGTTATAGTAGCGTTGATCAATTGATTATGACTTTGAAAGACTTTTTTATAAGGTACATCGTAAAGTACAAAAGTGCAAAATTGAGTTATAAGGTAAGGGGGCGTTCATAAAATACGTGAGATGTTTAAGGGGGGGAGGGGGTCGAGTCAAATCTCATCTAATCTTACGTTGGAGAGAGGGGAGTCTCGGCAAATATCAGGCAATTTTTTTTTTCTGATTGAAACAAAAACAAATTATACTATTTTGGTCCATTTAATCCAGATTGTACATGCTTAAGATTTAATCTTAAGCGTAATCGTAATACGATTAAGATCATTCCCTAATTCGTTCGAAAGAAAATAATTTCATTCATACTTCGACGTTATTTATACATCTACTGACTGTCAAACCACCATATTTGTTTTATACCAAATAGCTCAATTTAATCTGAATTTACGGTACAGCCCGGTGTAGCCCGTCCTTTGGTCCCTTTCCAATCATATGGACATGTTGGTTCCAATAGTCTCTCTTGAGACCGCGCATGATTCTCCATGGACTGAATTAGAGTAGATATTTTTTTTTTATCACAGTAGTTACGATTTAAGTATTCTATTGTTAAATTTTTATTACGCTTATAATTAAACTCTCAGCGATATTGATTACTAGTCTTATTAACTAGTCGTAAATAAAAGCACGAAGCAATTTTTTTTTCTCTTTACAATCCAACGCGTTTACGTAAGAAACCCACATTTAGAAAAATCTCACGTGAGAATGGGGGATGGGGTTGAATAAAATCTCACGACATCTTACCAGATGGGGAGGAGGGGGGGGTGCGAGTTACAAAAAATTTAAAAAACACCTCACGTAATTTATGGACGCCCCGCCCCTTAAGGCTTCAAAGTTAAAGTTTTAAAATTTATTTATTTATCTATCGCAACTATCATTACAGGATATTCCCAATATATCCCAGGATAATCCCGGTAGTGTGGTCCTTAATTATGAAAAACGTAACACATAGGTATAATGTAATTTTTGTGAATTCATTCAGAGAGCAGGAAAACAAATCAATTCTCTCAGCGACGTCATTTAGTGTGTGCAAGGCGCGCGTCATAGGCGCTTTGCCGAGTAAATTAGTTCGCCCGCGTGGAACTGCGATTAATCGCGGTCTCCGCCGCCGTACAACGTAATTGTCAGGTACATACAAACACTTCTCCTTCAATACACCCGGATTACAAGATCTGACCTCTGAATACATTATAAATATACGTGATAAGAGTCAGTCTCTTCTTGTTTCCAACTGGTTGTACCCAACCATGGCTAGGACGAACAAGGTTGGATACATCAACAGATAAAAAGGATAGACCCCGTATATTTTGAAATACAAATATCGAGTGAATTTGTTTTGTATGCGCTCCAACATGAGACTATACTTAGTTTCATGTGGAGCCCATACTACAGCATTGAACTCCAACCGACTTCTTATGAGCGCATTGTACAGTGCCAGGTTTTATGCTAGTGTAACCCTCAGCGCGACGAAGTATTAAAACCTTAGCTTCTATAGGGCTTTTTACAGACATTGATAATGTGATTACGAAATGTCCACTCAGTGTTAAGGCGTACCCCAAGATCGCGTACTACTTCAGTTCGATCCATTGGTGCACCGTCCAGTTCGTAATTGAAATGAAAATAGAGGTACATAATCTCTTAGATAACTTTTAAATAGGCAATAACTAAAAAAGTTATAATCATAATAACATTGGTGGTATGAGGTATCTTATTGGTAGTCCCGCTAGGTGGGTGCCATCGCAGTACCAAATAGTCAGCTCCTAAGCAGTAGTTAAGACATTGCCGTGTTCCAGTTTGAAGGGCACTGTAACTAGTCAAATTACTGGGCATAAGAGACTAAACAACTAATGTCTCAAGGTAGACAAGACAGGTAGACTAGTCCTGGGTTGCAGGAGGCTCTACATGAGGCTCGTGCCGTCTATGGCTATTTACGACGCCGTGTAGGTCCACCCACAATTTGTTATGAGGGCCTGCAACGTCGCCGTACTGTGGAGGCCACCGCGAGCGATAAAACCCCAGGGTGCTAAGAGCATACCAAGGTCTCCAATGAGGCTGGGCGACTATTACACGGATCATTGCCCGCATCTGAAAGCGAGGTGGCGCGGGAAGATACCACGTGAGGGCAAACGGCTAGCACCTCGAGACATCGAGGTGTGTCCGAGCTTCGGCGGATCCTGATGGCATACACGAAGGAATGACTTGTGCTCCTTCACCTTCCGGATGACGGAGATACTCTCGGGCCATGGGGGTTTCGGGAAGTATCTCGGTCGCATAAGCCGGAAAGATACTTAGAAAGAAACAGGGAAGATTGTTATCACTGCAGTGGAGCGGGAGCGGGAATAGACCACCTTTCTTCTGCTGCGCAAACAAATTCAGGTCGCACAGAGACAGGGGGGCCGTCAGACGAACTAACCAGCTGATACCTGCCGAGAGTACGGCTCTATGGCCTTGCGAACTCAGCACCCCCAGCGATAGGTAAGTAGACGAAAAACCGGGTTTGAGCCGCTAAGAGTCCGGAACGCCTATATGAAAGTGCACTTTTCCGCTTTTCGTAAAGAGATTTTGCTAATATAACAAAAACTGTGTTAGAGACGTAGTCTAATATTTCATGTAACATTTGCATTGAAGGTTCTTTCTCTCTTTACTACGGAACCTAAATATGCCTTCAGCATGCTTTGAATCCAAAACGTGTACCTCCGAGTAAATTAGTAATTAAAACTGAAATGATACGAGTCTAAACTTGAATTAAAAATGAAAAATAAACTAGTACATAATATCGATTTATAGTACATGTATTCGAAACTCCGGGCGGGAGCGCGCATGCGCCATCTGCGCCCCCCACGCACCGCTTGATTGCTGCGCAGCTGCGCTGGCGAGGGATGCGCGTAGCAGACCAATAACAAAGCTAGAACGTAATACCTTTTGGTAGTGGATCGCTCAATGGAGAGTGATTAAAGTTGGGGTTGCTTTTGTGTATAATGTTTATTTTATGGTGTTATCATTTCCTTTAATAATAATAATAAATGTTTATTTCAGACTAAGTCCATAGATTGTTTTAATAGTAGGTATCAATAAAAATAAATAAAAGAAGTTTATGCTTAGGCAGTGTGCAATCGCATCCAGTGCCGCAACATTGGCGAGTCCCAACGGTCAGCCAACACGCTCAGGATACCGTTCGAGCTGGTTCGCATCCGCTCTAGCAGAGAGGCACAACGCTTTCGTAAGATGGCATGAAAACCATCCACGTGTTGTTCCGCAAACATAGCTGAAGCGCTACAGTGGCGCGGCAGCCCAAACAACATCCTAAACGCGTTGTTATATTGTACTCTCAGGGTGTTATAAGTGCGCTGCGTGTACTTCACCCACAGGCTGCAGGTGTAAAAGGATTGGCAGTAGGCCTTAAACAGGGTCACCTTCACCTGATCAGTACACCATGCAAACCTGCGGCTCAGCATGTTGCAGCGCACACATAGCGCCCTGCGCTCTCGCTCTAAATCTAGGTTATCAACTAAGTCCTCTGAAACCCAGTGACCCAGATACTTAAAGTGATCCACTTTCTTCAAAGTGGTACCGCAGAGGTGCAAAGGAGGAACACTTGAGTAAGTTTTATTACCAGCCTTAAACACCATCACTTCACTCTTCTTCGCATTGTATGTGAGTCCCTGGGCTTGTACATACTCTTCACAAATAAGTAGCAGTCTGCGCATGGCGCTGATCGATGGGCTCAGCAGCACCATATCATGTGCGTAACTGATGACTTTAGCTATAGTTTTTGATGGTATAACAAATTGTTTGACTCATCAGGGCTTACAGAATTAGATATGAATTAAGCTAAGATGTTTTGGTAAGTGTAGATGCGTTGCCCGCGCATGATTGCATACGATGGTCTCATGAAAGCAAGGTAATTGCCCGGAGTTCACTGTCATGCACCGACCAGCGGCTCGACGTGAATCATAAGCGTAATTCAGCAACGTATTGCGAAAAAATAATACCACCTGTGTTTATAGACGATGCACGAAATATATTGCAATTGTAAGAGAAAAGACGTTTTATTTCATAAATAAATAAATACGGATCGTAATATAAAATATTGTAAATAAAAAATAGTATTTTGTGTTTTATTACGGGGTCCAATGGCGGCCGGCGCGCCGTTTTGTAGTGCAATAATGTTTGTGTATGGCGAATCTATATGTAAAATGTCATTGGAATTAGGTACCATTTTCCGCTGAATGTTATGAGGGTAATATAAAAAATAACTTTATGAATTACTAGCTGGGACCCGCGGTTTCACCCGCGTTTAATTTAAAAGAAATTTAGAGTACTTCGACATAGACACTTGACATACATACTTGACAGAGTATATATATATTTTTACGCGGAACCCTAATTATTTTTCTAAAATAAAAGTAGCCTAAGTTATTCCTTATAACATCAGCTATCTACCAGTGAAGGTCTGGTCAAAATCGGTCCAGCCATTTCGGAGATTACCCGGAACAAACAGACAGACAGACGGACAGACAGACAGACAAAAAAAAAAAAAAAGTGTTTTTGTTATATGTAACGTACATACTTTCATATGCATTTAGTAAAAAGCTGTTATTTTGACATTACAAACAGATACTTCAATTTTATTTATTTGTATAGATAATTCAGGGTTCGTGGTCGCAGGATGACTGAAAAGTGTTCGAAACGTCAGGAAAAACATAAATCAATAATACACGCGATTTAATCCATTTAAAATGGTTTATGATAATGTGTAATAATCGCGAAAACCTAAGACAATACTAACTTTATGAAGTCGGGCGGGGCCAGGTTTGCCCCAACCATGGTTCATGCAGACCAACGAGAAGTTATATATTATACCTGGCCCCGCCCAACTTCATATTTTTTTTTCCCGTTTCAGTGGTTTAATATTTTTATATCGTGTAGGGTTTTTGAAGTCGGTATTTTTTTTTTGTAAAAAAGTTTTATTTGTTTAGTGGAAATAAATTAAACAACTTTTTCCAATTTGATACCAGTATTTAACACTAAAAATAAGAATGACTCAAATCGGTTCTCTGATCTGAGAGGAATCGAAACTATTAAGACATCATCTAGATAAGCGCAGTCAATTAACCAGTTTATACAATCTGGTTTAAAAACTACTCAATCAAATGTAATTAAATGTATATGGGACCAATTGGAAAACATTCTGCATCAGTTAAAATATGAATTGCTCAAATCGGTCTACTAATATCATAGTAATCTGTGTACATACATAAAATTGGTGCAGTGGCTGATACAGTCGGCTGCTGCGCACTGCTGCAGGTAGTTGTTCCGTGTCTGGGTGTTTGTGTGTGGAATTTGTGTTTGTAAACGCACCCACGACGCATGAGAAATCCTAGTATGGGCCAACGTTTTTTAAAAAGAATTTAAAAAAAAACCGCTTCTAATTGAGAACTTCCTCCTTTTCGAAGTCGGTCAAAAAGATGGTAATCATCAACACTGACATAAAATATTAGGGTTTACAGTGCAATATGGGTTAGCCGACATAGTGACATAATTTTTAGACAAAATATGCCTGCCTACAAATAAGTAACATTGTCCATAAACTTGGAATTTCCCAATGCAAGTTTACTAAACAAAGGGCCAATTTAAGCTCGCTTGCAAGCTTCCAAATTCCTTTTCCAAAATGACCCATTTAAAGGGCAATGCACTTTTCAATAGACTTACTTTTAAACTAAAGGGGTGTTTATTATAAAATCTTATTCTCGAAGTACCGAAACAGGTATTGGAGCAACATTTTTGTTATGGATAATCTCAGTAAGAGGCGTGAGCCCCTACTAATGAATACAGGCACTTTTGTGTTAAAGGTTGTGCTGTTGGAATAGATAAAAGATTTTGTAATTGTTTCTATGAAGATCTATAACTTTTTAAACTGAATAATGCGGATGGTATTTCGGAATTCAACAAGACATATTTTTAAGTCGAATAATAACCTCTTGATTAGAAATATAATATTCCTGAACTATTAGTCAGTAGCTTGGGATTAATTTATGAAATATACGAAGCAGGCCGCCAGCCTGAAAAGGTAGCGAAATTTACTTTTACTAAATACAATGCACTAATATTTTTGAAGTGAAAACTTCTTTCAGCGCGGTACGCATATTTTTAGATGAGATAAAATCTCTGGACTCGCGACACCGTTACGAGACGCAGGTATAGTGTGTGCATATATGCATGTACATATAGCAGACCGCGAACGCATCTAGATAAATAAATAAAAAACATTTATTGCTATAAAATTTATAACAACTGTTTTGCCTAGTGTTTAAACAACCGATAATACAACAATTGTTAACTCCAGATTAATAAATATTTTTTTCACTTCTGTCGGCACTCCCGAAGTGCAACCCGTATTTTTATATCTTTTATTAAATAACATTGATTGTAAGTGCCATCCCTTTAATTTATTCATGTGATTAGACTAAATACCTCTTAAGAAGACCTGAGATCCGCATTCGCCGAGGTTAACCTCGGAAAACCCGCATCCGCAGATGTATAAAAATCTGCATCCGCATCATACCTACTGCAGACCGTCATTAGGTTATTTAAAATAAGAGATTCAATATAATTCTGGTCTGAGACAAGATTCTTGGCAAAGCCGGCCCCCACCTGCACCCAGCAACGCATATTCTTCTATCAAAAGCGAAGAACATAACATAAAAAACTTGCCAACCTAGAAACGATCTCAATTGAAAATGAGTTACAATTGCTTGTATTTGTAACACTACTAAACAAACCCAATTCCGGGGTCGAAATCCTACATGGGAACCTCGGAAATTTTATAAACATTACCACATCTGCTTGTTCATCGTTTACAAATTTAGATAAAAAGACCAGAAAGGACATGCACCAATACTTTGGCCCCTTGTCCGAACTTATGCAAGCCCCCCGTTTTTTGACTCGTGGGAATGTAGCACGGTTACCTGTTAAAATAGGGGTGTTCGTCTACCCTTACATTAATTATAAGTGCAATAAATTATAATCAGTATTTTGATTCCATTCACGCGTGATTGGGTAATTCGATGCAAGAATTGCATCGTATATATCAAATCTTTTATATCATTAAACAGATGCAGAAGAAAACTTTGTGCGATATCGACTAAGCATACCACCCATCCCGACCCATGAGTGCCGTAAAAGGCGACCATGGGATTATCCGGAGGATCGGCAGCAGCGTTCTTCGAGTCCATTTCTAAACCGCAACTGCCAATCTGCCTGATTATTTCGGCCGAATAAAGTCCACTGCTGGACACAGGCCTCCCCCAAAGAACGCCAATCGCCACGCTTGGCAGGCGGGTTGGCAATCGCAGTTGAGGTGTTAATGTACTCGAAGGACGCTGTTGCCCATCCTCCGGTTAATCCCATAGTCGCCTTTTACGACACCCGAGGGATGAGATGGGTTGGTGCTATTCGTAGCCGGCACCACACTGCCTGGATTGGTGATTATGGTAAAACCTCCCAACGTATACACAACATAAACTCCCAGACCTGATGCGGGGATATTTGGGGAAAGCCTGTGTCTAGCAGGGCACGTCTTTCAGCTGAAATGATGACGAAGATATTGGGATCTTTCTTTTTATATAATTCTGTTTTATTTTGATTCCAGTACGCTTTTTCGCGTTTTAAATCTATACAAATAAATATTGAAGTGTCTGTTTGTAATGTCAAAATAACTAGCATCTTGCCTGCCGTGTGGTGCCGGCTACGAATAGCACCAACCCATCTCATCCCGTGGGTGTCGTAAAAGCCGACTAAGGGATTAGACGGACGATGGGCAGCAGCGTCCTTCGAATACATTAACAACTCAACTGCGATCGCCAACCACCAAGCGTGGCAATTATGGCAAAACCCCCCAATGAGCACACAAGACACCGATATCGGTCGTTGTGGTGATCTTTGAGGGAGGCCTATGTCGAAGTACTCTAAATTAAATATAACTAATCCAATTTCTTTTTAATTAAACGGCGGGTGAAACCGCGGGTCCTGGCTAGCACAAACTATATTAGAAGGTCCCGATCTTTAGTATAAATATTTCGTGTTTATTCTAAAGTACTTAATCCTCCAGTAGTACAATACGAAGATTTCAAAAAAACATTTTAATGATTAATGATCAAAAATGCGATCAATAAACAAATTATGTCCAAAAAACTTGTACAAAACCAGCATTAGTACAAGTCTTAATGTATTCTGGTTCCCACGTGCCCACATCTTCGCAAATCATCAGAGCATAGCGTGACCATGACTCACGGACAATATGGCGTTTACGCTCGTTGATAACTAAACGAAACTATTACTTCTCAATTAGGGCTGAATAAATAAGCAATGAGAACCGATTATATGGTTGTTGAGCTCAGTAATTATTAAAGGGCTTGGAAAATGGACTCGTTACTCTTCGGATTGAAATCCCTAATTAACACTGATAGTCAATTAGTTACGTCCGTGTGGTGTCCGGATATAAAACCACTCTATCTCCTCCCGTAAATGTCGTAAAAGGCGACTAGGGGATTCTAAACCCGAGGGATGGGCACTGCATCTCTTCTGTCGAACAGCAACCAACCCGGCTTCCGAGCCTGGTGAGTATTGGCAATTTCCCCCGAAAGAAGAAACAAATATCGTTGTGGAAATCCATGGCCGTGATTCAGCAGTGTAAGTGAGGAACTTGTTTATAATGTTAACTAAAATCGGAATATGAAGCTTCAAACATATAGGTACCTACAAAAACTTAGCAGATATCTCAAGAGCTTCAATATGGTAGGCGTTTAAAAATTACAATTACTCAGACTCACTTAAGAACAGAGAAGTAATTAAAGCTAAATGGAAACAAATACAAAAAACTTCGTGAGAATTATGCGTAAGGCTTGCCTCGCGATTCGGAACAAGGCAAAGAACCTGTTATGTGATTTCTGAAAACATTTACAAAGTCCTCAAAATTCGTTTACCTACTTGTGTTTTTAAGTTAGATGTTAAACTAACATAATATATTCGTTCCTTAAACGTCAACATGATTCATGCCCATGTAAGGAAAAAATAATGAAGGTGGTAGTACTAAAGAAATATCCAACTAAACCGGTCCAAAAAACTATAATGATATCAGAAATATAAGGATATTGCGTAACAAATGCCAAAGGATTCTTTAAATCGATTCGATCACCATATGGCAGACGGATAATGGAAATGATAACTATTTAAAAAACCCTCATACATGATAATGGGAACTAACAATACTTTCCATAAAACAGTGAAATTATCTAAAACATAGGGGCCCCTTGAGAGTTCTTTCGTTGAAGTTAAAACCCGCATTGGCGAGCAGTTTTTACTGTTCGAGTTTATAGTCGTGGTTTTGACAACTGCGAAATTATTTAGGAGTGGAAGAGAACCTACATAAAAATGTAAGTAACAACTTGTTACTGTTAGACGTAGGTAGAAGGGTGTGCATTCTCGGTATATCGAGATCTCGAAATCCCGAGATATCGCGTAGATTTTGCAATATTAATCTTGCACTCATAATCGCGCGAGATCTTGCAAGATTTGCAAGAATAGAGCGACTCATTTCATGACTATCTACGTGCGCATTTGGATGGATGACTCTACAGACGTCAAGCGCACCTCTAAATCTTGATCAAGAATTAGAGATGGCTTTTAAAGGTCGCCCGCAACAACGTTTTTTGAGAATGCTTAAGGTAAATAGGAAATATGGAAGGAAAGGACAATACCTACAATTTGCTCACCAATGCCTGTCATCGACAGTCGCGACCAGCGTCGAGCCAGAACGGGGTTTTTAGTGGCTGGGCCAAGACGACTTGGCATTCGTGTTTTTTTTATATTACGATCACATAATATATTAGAAAAACAATTATTAGTAAAAAATATATTATAAATTAAATTAGGTTTCCTTTATACTGGGGGTATAAAGGAAACCTAATTTAATCTATACAAATAAATAAAATTGAAGTGTCTGTTTGTAATGTCAAAATAACAGCTTTTTACTAAATGCATATGAAAGTATATATGGTACCTATAACAAAAACACAATTTTTTATTTTTTTGTCTGTCTGTCTGTCTGTCTGTTTGTTCCGGGTAATCTCCGAAACGGCTGGACCGATTTTGACGGGACTTTCACTGGCAGATAGCTGATGTTATAAGGAATAATTTAGGCTACTTTTATTTTAGAAAAATGATTAGGGTTCCGCGCAAAAAAATAAAAACATTGAAATCCAATATATATATTCTATGTCAAGTGTCTATGTCGAAGTACTCTAAATTTCTTTTAAATTAAACGCGGGTGAAACCGCGGGTCCCAGCTAGTTTATTATATATTTTAGACGATACCGAGCTAATATCATCTGTGGAGTAATTTAGGTAGGCTCAAGAGGTTTCAAAAAGTACTCAGTACCTTAGAAAAACAATGGTCTAAATGATTGTTTGGAGACTAGTTGTTAGTAACAACTTGAATGTTGTACAGTCAGCTCAGTTAAACCTAATTTAATTTATTATATGTGTTTAAATTATTACTTAGTAAAATAAAAAAGTGATTGTAATATTTTAAAAAACCCACGAATGCCAAAGCTGCTGCGCTTCGCTCCCGCCTTGACCTTGTAACCTTCTAACCTAAGTTATTCGAGTCGGATCCGCCCTAGGATCTTCGGCAAAGGGACAGCGGTCGAGGCGGTGTAGTAAAGGTCTTATAATTACATACAAAGGATTTTTACTGACTGTACCTTGTTTGTTCTTGCCGTGTGGTGCCGGCTCAGAATGCCACCACCCCATCTCCTCCCATGGGTGTCGTAAAAGTCGACTAAGGGATTAGCCGCAGGATGGGCAGCAGCGTCCTTCGAGTACATTAACAACTCAACTGCGATCGCCAACCCGCCTGCCAAGCGTGGCGATTATGGCAAAACCCCCCCAATGAGCCCACAACACATCCATATCGGTGGTTGTGGTGATCTTTGGGGGAGGCCTGTGTCCAGCAGTGGACTTCATTTGGCCGAATTGAAGTACCTTGTTTTGGTATTCGTTTAAACAATGGTATCCGTTCGGAATAGAAAATAAACATGGGTTGAAACAAATACCAGTGGTATTAGTTGTTGGTATTAGAACGGAATAAGCCGATGAAACGCTTATTTCCAAGATAATGAATAAACGTTTCCTAATTACTTTAATAAATCATTTGATATGAATATTAATTATTTACTTAATTGATTCAGCTTGGATTATGGAAATATTACCCCGATCGATGGAATAGTGCATTTTACTTTCATAATAGTTATTAATAAATAGAATTACTATTTGAGAACTACATAAAACATTTTATTACGAAAACGCACGCAAATGAATAACACACGCCGCTGTAATGAAATCGTGAAAAAAGCTTTTTTGTGTGCTCAGATAGTTTAACTTAACTACCTATTTGAAATAAATAAAAATATTTTGTAATAAACATTATCACAACTACTTATTGGTTGACCACTTAAAATAAAGTTTACGATCGTAGGACATTATCATTAACATTAACTGTATTTTTAAGCTGCGTTGATCAATACTTTGGTTCTGCACTAAACAGTAAAAATATTATAGTTTGAGAAAACTAACTAGGATTTCTCCTGTGTCGTGAGTGCGTTTACAGACATGAATTGCACACACAATACACCCAGACCCGAAACAACTATCTGCAGATCATACAAATATTTGTTCGGTGCAGGAATCGAACCCACGACCCGGAGCGCAGGAGCCGACTGTACCAGCCACTGCACCAACCGTAAATGTAAAATAAAAGCGTGTGGTGCCCTCTGTTTATAGGTATTTTTTTATAATTAATCTGCGATTGATATTTGATATCGAACACCCTACTCTTTTATTTAACACTAGCGGGGACCTGCGGTTTCACCCGCGTTTAATTTAAAAGAAATTTAGAGTACTTCGACATAGATATATATTGGATATCAAGGGTTTTTTTTTACGCGGAACCTTAATTATTTTTCTAAAATAAAAGTAGCCTAAGTTATTCCTTATAACATCAGCTATCTGCCAGTGAAGGTGCCGTCCAAATCGGTCCAGCCGTTTCGGAGATTACCCGGAACAAACAGACAGACAGACAAAAAATTTAAAAATAGTTTTTTTGTTATATGTAACGTACATACTTTCATATGCATTTAATAAAAAGCTGTTATTTTGACATTACAAACAGACACTTCAATTTTATTTATTTGTATAGATAAAAAATATTTTGTTATTTGTAATTCACATATCTTTAACGGCGTGTCTTTATATATATTTCACATTTTTTTATTCGTTTAAACGCAAAATTAAAGCTAAAACCTACATGTACCTATTTCATTACTTATAGATTCAAATTTATGATTTCCACATGTACACTTGTCATGTGTAAATAAATAATTTATATACTATAATAACATGATATTAGTTTCATTTTTACAACATGAGCAGATGATCCTGGTGACAGCACCAGGTCATAGTCATGTAAAAATATTGTGGTGCTATCGATTCTTGATACTTACATCTGCAAAATTGCAAGTCAATCAAACATCTAGAAGTGGGTGAAAATTGAATTGAAAGATTCAATTACATTCATACATATTTACAGAGTGAGGTACATAGTAACATACAAGTCAAAATAATATAAAACGTATAAAAACTTGATAGTCGTTATAAATATGCCATGAAAAATACTAGAAGCATTTCAATACTTGATCCATTAAATAAATGTTTATTTGGATAAGTAATGGGAAACCAAGCACTAAATAAGAGCTCGGCACCAAATGGAGATAAAAAGGATATTGGCAACTCAGCGGCTATCATTTAGTGAAATACCATCCGTCATTTTAATATGACGTTTAAGTGTCTATTAGGACCTTGTTCCCGAATAAACGATTCTATTCTAGTCAATTGGCCGTGTGGTACCCGGCAACGAATAGCACCACCCCATACCGTCCCGTGGGTGTCATAAAATACGACTAAGGGTTGATACTAAAAGAATGGGCAGCAGCGTCCTCCCATCTTCTATACAAATAAATAAAATTGAAGTGTCTGTTTGTAATGTCAAAATAACAGCTTTTTACTAAATGCATATGAAAGTATGTACGTTACATATAACAAAAACACTCTTATTACATTTTTTTGTCTGTCTGTCTGTCCGTCTGTCTGTTTGTTTCGGGTAATCTCCGCAACGGCTGGACCGATTTTGACGGGACCTTCACTGGCAGATAGCTGATGTTATAAGGAATAACTTAGGCTACTTTTATTTTAGAAAAATAATTAGGGTTCCGCGTAAAAAAATAAAACTCTTGAAATCCAATATGTATATTCTATGTCAAGTGTCTATGTCGAAGTACTCTAAATTTCTTTTAAACGCGGGTGAAACCGCGGGACCCAGCTAGTTTAGTAATAATATCTGCGATTGCCAATCCGCATACCATCTGTGATGATTGTGGCAATATTCCGTATGACCGCTCATCGTAGTAATCATTCGTAGGCACATGTTTAGCCGTGCATGTTTACGGGCAGCATGGCTATTCTGTAAGAACTCACTTCTAAATCCGCAGTGAAACCTCTAATGTCGTATTGATTTTACTACTTTTCACTGCGGATTCTTATGTTAGTTTGCTTCACTAGCAAGCTCACTTCTGAATCCGCTGTAAAATCTCTAATATCGTATTGTTTTTACTACTTTCGACTGCGGATTCAGAGGGCCTAGCACGAACATTTTGACGTATCATAATCGTAACATTAATGTGAGTGAATTTTGAATCAAAAATACAACTATCCTACAGCATTTTCGTTTTTATTTATACGACAAACAATTCGTATCATATATATAGGTACGAATAAAGTGTTCAGTTCACATAAAAAAGATGTGCGAATCAAGTATTTTCAATTCAAAATGAACTCACATTAACGTTACGATTACGATTCTATACGTCAAAATATTCTTGTTAGGCCCTCAGAAGTCAGTTTGTAGTGAGTTCTTACAGAATAGCACTGCTGATGTGTATAAAGGGTATGTTAGGACATATTTACTGAATAAACCGTTGTATTTTTTTTTTATAACGTTGCCCCACACTAGGGTTGCTCCGGTGTCGTGGGTGCGTTTACAGACATTCATTTCACACACGATAAACCCAGACCCGGAACAACTACCTGCAGATCATACAAATATTTGATCCGTGCGGGAATCGAACCCGCGACCCGGAGCGCAGCAGTCGACTGTATACTGTCGTCAAATTTCTACATTACAGCGCGACATCTGCTAGGATATAAAACATTTATGAATGACTATCTAATAGCGGCCATGCGTTGCAATGCCTCTTTCAACTATTCGGTTTATTTTCTATGTCCGGAACTTTCACGTAAGTAATAGATATAACAATAATGCAATAGACAATAATAACGTATAACCCTCGTGGTGACCAAATTCAAGAATACAGCACCACTCCATCCCCTTCCGTGCATGTCGTAAAAGGCGACTAAGAGACTATTCTGCGCTCACCAACCAGCCTGCCCAGCGTGGTGAGTGCTGGGAAATGCCCCCATGAAGATACACGGCAGTGACCGGTCGTTTATGAGGGAGGTCTTTGTTCAGCAGTGGTCGAGTTTTGGCTGATATGATGGTGACGAAACATATTGCTATATTAGCACTATTTCCCAAGTCAGTAGCTATTAATATACCAATGAAATGAATATATAAAGTAAATTAATGTGTGTAGCATTTCCTGTAAAGTTCGATAACCATAACACAGGGCTATACATATATCCTGAACATAATTATAACGAAGGCAAAGGGCAATAAGATAGCAGAATATTTTTAGTACACACGCTATTTTTGCTTGTATTAAAATCAAGCAGTAGTCGTCCATACACAGAAGAAAGACATGCTGTATTTTGAATTCGATATTTCAGTTTCAAAACCTGATATCATATCTACCAATTACATTTGAAAGGAACTTGTTTTTCTTTAGCTATTTTTATATTACGGTCAAAGAGTTTGAGACAAAAGCCAATGCTTTGGCCAAAATAGGGGTACTTGATAAACAACATCGCTCTATACAAACGACTACGAAGAAATTGTCTGACGCACCGTGGGGGTAGCAAAAACCTCATTTGAATAAACTCACGACGTCGAACATCTTCGGTGCATGAATAATTTTGAACGCACCCGGCCCGGCACGAAGGCATAGCACGCGCCGACGCGAGCGCAGCTTATCAAAACACCTACGCATCACTGGCATAAAACGATTCATTCATCCGTTGTGCACACATTCGATCTTTTTGCTGAACAAGGCGTTGTAGGAATATTCATATTGTGACGTTCAAAATTATTATTTGATAGTCAGATATTTAGAATCGTTTTCGGTTACAACATAGGATATTATATAATATCGATAATACGGAAGAAAATAATAACGTCTGTTAACCATGTTAAGATTTTGAAACTCGGTAAGATTGGGGAGTGTCAAATAAATTTCGATGTCGTTTCGCAATATTGGAAATTATTCGCTATACTAAAAGAACCTTGATGAACTTTGACATAAATACAAGACCGACCCATGTTAGTTATTCATTGCCGAAAAAACTGTACCCACTCGTCAACCTTTGCGAATCTGTCTCGTCGACAACAAAAGAATGGCTCTTACGAACTTTTGTTAAGACGATACCAAAAATAACAGCTCCCTCAATTTCTTGTGCTCCCCTCTAAACTATATACAATATTTCTCCTGATATCAAACCAGCTGGTCTATTCAATGTTTCAGTAAAAAAAAAAAACCATGGGCTGTCTCCACGTGGTCGGAAATTCGACTGGTTTCTTCAACTTATTAAAACGCTTGAATGGTGAGTCAAAGCTATTTTGTTACGACTATGATAATAAATTATTCATTATAAGTGTTCCTTGTAGCAATTTATTGGTGTGTTATTGCGTAAAAAACGTCTTCGTAAAATGTCAACTGCGCTGGCGTCGGTAAAAAGTTCACTGTCATGTTTAATAAACTCATATACATATACTATATTTACTAGTGCATTAGGTGCAGTTGGAATCGTGTGAAAGTCAAGTCCTACACTCACCCCAATTACTTTGGTATTCATAGAAAAGCCACGTTAGATATGGCTGGGTGTTTTACTTATCGATGTTTTATCGATATTTATTAAACCTATAAAGGAACGTTTTAAATGGATTGCATCAGCCCTACGTTGCGAACGCTGACCATATTTTTTGTTTTGTTAGGTAGAACCTGAAGTTTGGAGATATTATCTTAGGACATGGTTTCAAAATCTTTTTAGACATGGAATATGAGCACCTGTTCAAAGACAGTTCTTGTGACGATAAAATTCGAGCCAGTAGACAACACGACCAGCTCCGATCACCAAGTAATAAAAGTAGAAACATCTCTGAAATGGATGGGTATGACATTTACTAATAAATTAACCATTGGCAGCTTATGCAGCCGAGTACATTAATTCATGGTCGTTGATATTTCTAGGCGATGCCGATAGGAGATTCACGTCGAAGGCGACCGATTCTACTGCTGTCAATAAAATTAAAAAATCTTACTCGAAATACTAGTAATATATATCTCTCTCCAAGTATAAAGCTATCCTTGTTTTATGGACAGTAAAATATTAAACAAAACAAGGAATGAAACAAGAATCCCATAAAATTTTAATTAACCAACAAGCCGCTAAATATATTAATACAGAAGCAATGACCCGTGCGCAAAGATAAAAAGTCGAAAGCACATTTTATCGATAGGCGAGGGACATCACTTACTCGCACCTTGCTTACCATCTGCCTTGATGCACGTGAGGCAATTAAGGCCATCGGGTCTTTGGGGGTGCCACCCTCTGTACAATGGTCGTTTACCTCAGTACAGAGGGGTTGCAACGTGGTCAATGCACCAGGTTTTATTGTTTGGTGTTTAGAATCCCACGAGAGACAAAGAAGACTAAAGCGATGTGAAGTGGATTTCAAAATCTGAGTAAGGTGAACTTGATGCAAGAGGACATTCAATATTGATACAAAAATCAACCTCGCAACGATCCTTCTAAAATACATTTTCCTTTGTCATTGTTGAAAGATTCGATTGATAAGAGGTATTTGAAAATAGTCGGTTTGAGAATCTGATTCTAGAGAACTATTCAGAGATTCACGGTTGATAGAAAATTAGAGTTTACAATGTAACTTTTCTAGTAGGTAAGTCTGACAAATCTTTATCTAGTAGGCTTCGCTTCATTGTATTTATAAGCAAATTATATTCGATGTAAATGCTGATGAAAGATAAACCTAATTTATTATAATAATTTATGATGAAATGCCGTATCGCATTACGAGTTTCTTATAAAATTCCAGCCAAATAACATATTTTTAATAGATTTATGTTTTTTATTCATAAATATTCTGAAAATTTATTCTTTCAACTAGGCGACAAGGACGTTATGTCTCTCAAAATAATACTTGTTATCTGATTCTTTTGGACTATTCAGATGAAGTCATGTAACAAAAAATAGGCTACTAAAGCGGTTACGTCACTATAGGTATATTATAAAAATTGGTTTAATATGCCAATAAATTATTCCAAGAAAAAAAATACTTTAAAAGTTATACTACATACAAAAGTTTACACCACAAAAGGACACCAATATACCACAAATGCATTGCAATAGCTATTGTTTTTATGAGTAAGACAACCCCAGGCCTGATAATGACAAAAATTAAGGACATTACCTCATCGTAGTTTTGAAACCAAGCAAAAGCTATAAACGATCTATCGGAACAAATTTACGCCCGATCTTTAAATCCCTTCCATAAAATGTATTGTACAGGGCCTAACAAAAACCATAATCCAATGGCAAGGCCGAACATTACCGGTGCTAAAACTTTGAACGAGGCCGCCTATGACTTCATTCAATACACCCAACTAGTTACTCTACCCACGCTGAGGCGAAGGCATCTCGCAAAGCTACGTGCGACCTTGGTCAGTCCTCAAGGTCTCCGAAAGCACGCAGGATTATCCGGACAATTTGATAGTCAAGACGTAACCAACTTAAAATATTTAAATGATATTCACATGTAGCTTGCTTTGCAAGTGATTACTTCCTTTACTATTAATATCATTCCTCATGATTTTGAAGCTTCTTATGGATCAGAGGGCTAAATCGTGGTAATTTAGTGAAAGTTGACCGAACAGAGATCAAGTAATGAATTTATGAAAAAAGTATTCTGCTCTTCAAAGTTCAATCCGGTTTCAGTATGACCCCAATCTAGTGTGTCATTAAGTTTGACGTGGACAATTTTATCACCTGTGTCAGTTCAAAATGTTAGCAGAATATCGTTTTGGCTTCGATCAATTTTCGATCTTTTTCCGATCTCATCACAGAATAAGTTCATGTGTGACGTTGTAAGTTAGTTCAGGAGAATACCATTTGTGACATTAACGACATTGGGACTAGATCGGAACTATATTTCGAACATTTTAATTACAAAAATTGGCCCATAAAATTTCTTACTTTCACTGCAGCTTATAATTACTAAACATGTTTTAAAATAACTAAACCTTCCTTGCTTATTTTGTCAGCGTATGATACGAAAACTCAAGTTATTATCACAACTGATAAAATGTTTTTTATTTCCTTCCCGTCACATACAAAAAAACGACCTCGGTCTCTTAAAAGCATAAAGATAGACGAACGAGTTATTTCCATACCACATATCTTTAAGTTCTTTGTCGTACTTTGTATGGATTAATCTAATTCCTTTTATATCCCCCTATTAACTGTGGAAATGGATTTAATTCGTCCAGCGTCTCCACTAAATCGCTGTCTCTACGAGTACTGGACTAATTTCTTTGTCACGTCATTCAATTTAATCTACTTTTTCAATAGCTCCTAATTAAGATGTCTCAAACAAACTTCAGGCGTCGGTATATAATCATTTTCGCGGTCAAAAGTTCAAGGAAATGAGGTTTGAACAAGCTCTCGCTCTTCTTAGTAGCCGCATACAAATATCACCAATTACAGCGAGACTGTAATCAAGGTCTTATTATAACATAAGTACTTGGAAAATGGCTGGTTATACACAGTATGCCATCTGACTCCCCTTTATTGTCCAAGGCATTCAGGGGTCTTGATTAGCAAAGAACCGTCGCATATCCAGGGATTAACGCGGCTCTACGTCGCATATTGACTAATCTGGGCGGTAGTAATTTACTCGCGTGCCTCTCATGGTCACTCCATCACTTAGGTACCTCTAATTTAGCACTTTTTCCTTCTGTCGTTTAAGCGTTTTATTACACTCGGATCAAAGCAAATCAGTCATGAAGCTTCGTAACTATTAAATCATTATTTATATCTTCAATTCTTAGAAATTATATTTGATGCAGTAATAAGTATTTAGAAAGAAATCCTATGTTTAAAATGAATATCGAATCTTTTCCGTGCAAAATTCTCTTAAATTGTCGTTTAATCATTCAGATTCAAAATGCAAGCGCGCTTCCGATCACACTGATTGATTTTATAACTACCCTACAAGTTAATATCAGATGAATCTATTAAAAGAATCATTGTTCCAAGCCGAGTTAAAATGAAATGAATCTATTAAAAGAATTGTTTCAAGCTGTGACAACTCGAATCAGGATTTTCTGGTTTTGCCCAACCTCATCACGCCCTGACGTGTGTAGGTAGGTATGTGTGTTTATGACATTAATAACAACGTGAATTGATAATACATTGTAAAGAACAAATTAAATAAAAAACAAGTTTAGATTTTTTGATCGATTGTGTTTGTTAATGTTAAGTAATCGAATTTTTTTTTTTTTATGTCAGCAGGCTGGGACCATAAAGTCCTAATATAGTCTGCTCCCTCCCAAATATCTGAGGATGTCGAAAACTCAAAATAATATAGGGTTTACGATCGTACCCTACTTCCGATTAGGCTATTCAAGACGGAGACAAGCAATGCAGTTGAACCAAAAAAATCTATCAATAGTGATCAGATGAGGCCATCTATACAAATAAATAAAACTAAAGTGTCTGTTTGTAATGTCAAAATAACAGCTATTACAAAATTCACATATAAGTATATACGGTAAGTACTTATATCCAAATTTTCTTTCTGTCTGTTTGTTCCAGCTACTCTCCGAAACGGCTAAACCGATTTTGACGGGACTTGACTGGCAGATAGCTGATCCTAAAAGGAGTAAGTTAGGCCACTTTTATTTTAGACAAAAAATATTAAGGTTCCGCGAAATTAAATTAAAACCCATGAAATCCAATAGACATACTAATTGTATGATAATTATTAATAAATAATCCGATTTCTTTTAAATTAAACGACGGGTGAAACCTCGGGATACAGCTAGTCCTAAATATGGGCCTGGCCTAAACCTTATCAATATTATAACAAACAAGGACGATGAACATCTTTGCCGAGTGTTTCCTGAAAATGAAATGACCATCCCGTTTAAGTCGTAGAAGGCGACAAGATCAAGAGGATGGGCAGCAGCGACTACTAATCTATACAAATAAATAAAATTGAAGTGTCTGTTTGTAATGTCAAAATAACAGCTTTGTACTAAATGCATATGAAAGTATATAACAAAAAAATAATATTTAATGTTTTAAATTGTTTGTCTGTCTGTTTGTTCCGGGTAATCTTCGAAACGGCTGGACCGATTTTGACGTGAATTTCACTGGCAGATAGCTGATGTTATAACTTATAAGTAGTTATAAGGAATAACTTAGGCTACTTTTATTTTAGAAAAATAAATAGGGTTCCGCGCAAAAAAATAAAGCCCTTGAAATCCAATATAAAATATTCTGTGTCATGTGTCTATGTCGAAATACTGTAAGACAGGTACTACGATCACCAATCGGCCTGCAGCGCGTGGTTATCAGGGCAATGTCTCCTATATAGGCTGGCCAGGCCACACAGGGGTGCGGCGAATCCGGCACCCTCAGCGATAGGTAGACAGTGGGGTTTATGGGGTATGAGTCCAGCACCCCCTCCGCATTTGCCCAGGACAGAGAAAGTTTATGTCAATTTACCCACGTCCAGAAAGAAAGATTGTATCCCTTTTGTACATTGTTACAGTTACTGGGATGGCCATTTGGCTCAAACGTTTACTGATGATGATTACGATACAGCAAAGAAAGGAACTGCTTTTTTGGCCCACCGTACATTATGATTCCACTCAGCGATTTGCTTGTCTATTAATAGTTTTTAATTGACATTATGGTATCAATTGATGAGGTAACATTGAAAACAAATCCATGGTTACAATTTCATTCGATAATAATAGGCCGTAGGTACGTATGAAACTCAATTTGCGTAGTTTTTTTTAATAATTACTATTTTGTAATCTAAATTCAATACAAGTGCCTATGTACAGACCTTTAGCTTCAACAGTGAGGCATGTTGAAAACGCCATTAATATTTCCGTACACAATAATGTTGAAATTTCTAGAAATAGAACATTTTAAACAATGCGACGGTACTCAGCTGCCATTAAGTAAGCGTGTCGAATGACAGGCCGTAGTCCCATAGGTGCATTGCATTTGTGGCCTCGCAAATGGTGTGCTAATATCGTGGATATTTGATACTGTTAATGAAAGTAGGTACTTTCAGGCTAGGATACAAATTACAATGTTTGACAAGCCTGTATTTCAAGCAACGCGGAGAGTACCCTTCTTATCCTGTTATGTGTCTCTACCCTTTTTGTAATAAGAATGTATGGATGGTTATTTATATAAACTAGAGATAAGGCGGAACTCTGTACTGCATAAGCATGTATTTTTGATTTAACTCCGTACTGTGGGGCGCCATTATAGTGGCGCTAGATCACCATCAGTGCCCCCTCTATCTGCAGGGTATCATCAGGGCATATCTGCGCAACAAGCATATCTTCTACGTGGTCAAGGACGTACTGTAGAGCGGAGAGTGATCACGTGCGGGGTTCCACAGGGGTCAGTTCTCGGCCCTTTCTTATTAAACCTCGCTTAAGATGTTCTGTGTGGCCGAAATTCATGTACTGCTGGGTTTGCGGAAAGCGCCTCACAAAAGCGAGGCGCCATGGTTCCACAAACAGCCGCGGTGCCGAGAGTCTCCCAGTTCGTGGATTCACGTTGGTGACGCGTAAATGAGGGTGGAGGTTTGTTGTTGTATTTTCAGACGTATCAAGAAACGCTCGAGACATTATTATTGTAGTGTCTACAATAATTTGACATGTCTATGATCTGGTGCTGTAATCAGGATCATAAGCTCATGATAGAAACCGTACAAGTGCTAGTTGAACTCGCGAGTAGAGGGCGTTTCCATACGATAAATATGTCAACCATCACATTTCTTTTTAAATCTGACCCAAATTTATTTGTGGTTACTAAAAAAAGCATGTATGAAACCAGATTGTAGAGGGAAATTGCTAAACTTATCGTCTATTGTTGAATTGTCTTGAACCAATAATTTATCCCAAAAACAAACTTAGCATTGTAGTTGAAAAACATATTCTTCCATACATTCCAATACAATATTTAAAGATTTACCATGTTGTTTTAAGACCATAGACTTCTTATAGGTTTTCCTGAACATAGACTTCTTATATCTTCTTGAGTTTTCCTGTAATCTATAAGTAAAGAATTATTTTCTATATTTTTCAAAATATTAGGTTGAGTAGTTTCGGAGATAAGGGTCCAGAGGGAATAATATTTATCTGAGATCCTCACAGTGTCTTTTCATTTGATATGTTACACGGTACAGTTTTCAAGACTTTTATTTAAATTTTATAATTTGCCCCCAAAGGTGAGCCCCATATTCAAAACGTTACACGTCCGTATTTGGGTTGCAGAAATTCATATGTGTACCAAATTTCAACTTCATCGGTCCAGTAGATTCGGAGCAAATTTGCTACGGCAGGCGAACAGACACACGAGTGCTGCTAAGTGCAGTTTTTTCATTCGAACGTACGAAACTCTAAAAAACTGTGTAAATAATAAATTTGAACATCAAATCTACTGTATAATAGAAGGTGAATCGTTTCGGTTATCGTTACAAACAAAAAATGCAATTTTGGAGATTAGATACCATAAGTAGGGACGTAAGGACATTACAAGATGGACCGACGGATCGACGTCAGTCCACCTTGTAATGTCTCCAAGGCCTAAACGGCGTAACTGAATTAGATGATAGGCATTTGGCTGAAGTAAACTTGAAACCTTAAAGAGAAGAGTATTCACGCGGGTGGCGCGCCTGCGCCACAAGCAAAGCTGATTCATGTACAATATACTTTTATACTTCTACTAGCCGCACCCGCCCGCTACGCTAGGCGCTAATTACATTTACACCTATTCATATCTTCTGAACCCTGCTGCAAGATATAATATCGGAACACACATGAAAAGTTTAGTTAAAATTCATGTATTCATCCCTAACATTTTCATTGACAACCGTTGAGCCGTTTCGGAGTCTGTTCGCGATAACATTCAGAGAGACATACATACAGACAGTAAAAAATCTAAAAACGGTCGTTTATGATTAGGCATCGTGTTAAATAACAGTTTTCACATTCATTTTGAAATCACAGGCAGGCAATACAATTTTATTATTATATTGGCAAAGATAATGCTGGAGACAAAACAGCTATCCAATATCCGAGCGTGCTGTGTAGGAAATTGCAAATATGCATAGAAAATACAAAAATAAAGCAAAAAGCCAACGTCACGCGGTGTTCCCAGGCGGTCATCCATCCAAGTACTAACCGCGCCCGATGTTGCTTAACTTTGGTGATCGGAGAGACCGGCTTCGTCCTCATCCCTACTACGTAATGTTTGCTGGATAACTGGTGACACCTGGCGGGGATAACTGATCGATTGATAGTTGATCAGTAGTCGAACGGTGAGGGCGGGAGATCAAATTGAATTTAAAAAAAAATCATAATTAAAGGAACTTGAAATTATAATATCTGGATAGGAATTAACAAATAAAAAATAGGGGTTGATCGTAAAGCGGTGAAAAATTGAGAGTATTATGAGATTATTTATTGTAAGGAATCAAAAAATTTAAAAAAAAATTGCCAAAAAATTAAAGTTTATAATTAACAAATAAAAAATAGGAGTTGATCGTAGAGGGGTGAAAATTTAGGGTTGTATGTATTTTTGTATGCTGTGTCATAAAAAAATAAAAACAAAAATTTTTGCCTAAAAAATAAAAAATAAAAATTAGGGGTGGACTACCCTTAACATTTAGGGGGATGAAAAATAGATGTTGGCCGATTCTCCACCCTGGCCGACAATCACGCTAAGGATCACAAAAATCGGTCGCGCCGTTTCGGAGGAGTTCAAGTTCGAACCCCGTGACACGAGAATTTTATATATTAGATATATTTTATATACTATAGAACTTTTCTTGGGCGGCTATGTCTACTTAACCTTAGGTACTTAGGTCTCCACCAAAATATGTAGAAACTGTAGCTCTGATTGGGACGGCGTATTATAGGTACGGGAAAGAACTTGTGTATGAGCTTGGTATTAATAAACACTTATTATTTCTATATAAATTTATGTATATAGAAGATAATACAATTCGCTTTTTCTACAATCGACCACCGTACTGATGGCCGGCCGAAATCATTATCTTCATTTATTTTCTCGTGTCAAAATGTTCTCGTACAATTATTTTAAATAATATCTTTTTATTCTTTGCGGCTAGGATTTTCTCCCAAAGAGTTTGAACTCTATTACATCAGCTACGCCTTCAAATGTGTATGCATTGGGTTAAGAATGCAATTCATACACAAGAATTGAGAACATTTTGACTCATCCTGCCTATCCCCTAAACCTAAAAATATTTCGAAAGAGGAATATATTTATATTTCCGAATTAATCCAGAACAATGAAGAAAAAGTATTCAATTCAATTGTTTCTGAACGAATTAATGAAATGAAACAAATAAACATTAACCCAGACTTGTGTCAAACTGACAAGAATTCTCTTTTAGGAATTCTTTCTTCATTTAAGAAAAGTTTTGCCTTTACTTCAGCAGAGTTAGGAGATTGTAATTTAATTGATATAAATATTAAAACTACGGATGAAGTAGCAGTTCACAGCCCACCATGTCGGGTGTCTCCAAAACAATTAGTAACAATAGAAAATGATGGTATGGAAGTATATAAAGTTGAGATTGTTAAGATAGGTACCTACCTAAGTACCTAAGGTTAAGTAGACATGGCCGCCCAAGAAAAGTTCTTATTTTATAGGTCTAGGCGTTGATTTACTTTTAAAAACATGAATTTCTTTACAAATTTCAAAGATATTATATGTCTACATCTGAACAAACAGACTATCATTGCTTACACTATCACTAAGTAGGCAGGGCCTTCCTCTCTTTATCACATAAAATAATAATAGATACATAGTCATAACTTAATTAGGTAGGTATATGTAATGAATAACATTAAAACTTTAATAATTAAAATTGTAATGTGCGTTTGGAAAAACTGGTGTTGGATTTTTGGTGAAAATGTAACCTTTTATTTAGGCCGAGTGGAAATTCTACATGAACTTCCACCGCCGCGGGGAAGGGCGAAGGGGTATGCCGGACTCCTACCGGCTAAAACCACTGGGGCGGTCATCATCAGCACCTAAGGGGGGCTCCAGGTCCTCGTATGATCACACTAGAGCCGCACACTGATGCCACGCCTATAGGCACATCGCTGAGAGGGTGACTATTTAGCAGTCACCACCTGGGGGGCATTGTAAAGGGTCCCCTGAAGCCTGAGCGCTGTGCTATGCGCACACGGCAGCGCGTGACCACATGCGCGCACCGTCCTCTCGTGGGTCGCTCGGTGTGGGCACACAGATTCCCCAATCTACGCAGCCGCAAACCCAGAGGCCCCCCACCTTATAGCGACGGCAGGGAGTTTCAGGCGTATGAGAATTAGGCGCCAGGGCGCTTGTTACCCCGGCGCCGTCTCCTCCTTCGAGCAGGATCGGCCCTATCCCGATCCCGCTCTGCGGTCTTCTTCTGGAGCATGACGCTCTCACAGAAAACCACTGCATTCCAGTCTCCCTGCTCTGCCAACATAGCCGACACTACAACTGGCAGAAAGAGATCTTGCCCGATCCGATCGAACAGGATGACTCCTCGAGCGTGTGCTTTGCGGTGTCCTGGTCGCTATCACAACGGAGGCATTGTGCCGTGACCTCACGTCCTATCCTGTGCAAGTACGCACCGAAACAACCGTGCCCGGTGAGCACCTGCGTCAGGCCGTAGGTGACGCGCTCGCTCCTTCTGAGCTAGGCTCCAAAGAGCGGCCGGATGGCCTCCGCGACGAGCTTTGTCGCAAACTGCATCCACAGGTGGTGACGCCAATTTCCAAGTGCGCGCCGCCGAGCTAGCTGCCTCAGCCTGTCCACTAGAGGCGCGCCTTCTCCGCTCTGGCGGAGGGTGCGTGTCTGATCCACGACCCACACATCCATCTCCACCTTACCTAGATACCGGTATATGTACATACAATACCTAGTAAAATTGTACGCTGCGGTAAAAGCGTAGGTACCGGCCTCCCAGATATATGAAATTGGCAACATAAGGTAGGTAAACATAATATTCCGCTGAAGCCTGCATCTGACAAGGATGAAAGCCCATACCAATATGTACCTATTTACTTGAAAGAAGGTAGGGAGGTACTAGTTGTTAAAACTTATTTAACATGCAGGTAGGGTCCGATTCCGCTTTGCCCGGGGATAGTTCCAAACAGAAATAAAGAAACAGAATCCGACTTTACTTTTTCGTAGCTGCCTGGTAAGTAGTGTAGATGTAGGGTACACACAACGCAAGATATAAATGTAAAAGTAGAGAGAAGTAGTTAAAATTGTAGCATACAATTCAAATTGAAATGACTTATTACAAGCGACTCACTTTCTACGGCGGCCAGCGATGGTTTTATTTTCGATGGCAAAGTTGAAGGATTCGCCAAAAATCCGATATTGTAGGTCGTCGTCATTGCTTTGATATTGCATCTCTTACACACAAATTACTACGTGTTGTCTTAATAAAACACCCCTAACACTATTTAATCTTAGAATCATCGTTGCAAAACATACTAACACTTATAAGATTAACTTTAACGCGAACATAACGTATGGCCTGCGATACCGCCCAAATTGATACAGATTATAATCGATCGACGGCCAATTATTGTTTTTATTTTGTTTCTATGGCTTAGGTCGCGATGAATCTCGGCTGTTACGCGCGCGGAGCCGGACTGAGGACTGATTGAACGCGTTGTGAACGCGGGAACTCGACGCGTTATCCCTCAACAATGGTGTTGCCAATGCATGGATACTCCACTCATCTACTGGAAGTATGGGTTGTGTTTTTTTTAGCCATCAATTATTATGCTGTGACAAATATATCGGATACATAAAGGAGCATTAGTTTTGCTTTTGTAAATAGAGCAAGTACAATAATAATTAGTCCGGGTAATCCGTGCGGTGTCCAGACTAAGAATATAGAACTATTTCATCTTCCATCACCACCGTGGATGTCGTAAAACGCTACTAAGGGACTCTAAACCAGAGGGATGGGAAGCAGCGTCCCTTCTATGGTACAGTGAACAAATAAATTCCCCCAAACATGATGATACAATTGTGGAAATCTATGGAGGGATCACCCGGTGCCCCCCGCATTTGTTCAGTAGCGGACACGTCCTTAAGCTGATATGGATAATTAGTACCGATTTTCAAGTGATCTACCTTCGTCTCGCGATTCTATTCATACAAGGAAATATTGGTCAAATAATAATATACATATTGCGACGTTTTCGTATAGTGCGACATTATGAGCAAAAGCTAATGTTTAACAAAAAACACTTTATGAGCTATATTGACCAAATTTTCGTTTTATCAATTCTAACAAACAAAAACAATATGCGATAACGAATTAATTTGCAAAAGACGAAAGTCTAAGAAAAAATATTTCAGCAATAATCTGACGAAAAGAAACATCTTTCAAACACAAAGAAAGTTTTACCGGATTCTGACTTATCTTATATATATATCTTAAAAATGATCAGTAGAATCACAATATTTGTCAAGCCTTTTTCTAATATGTTAATATCATATGTTAGGTAATCTTATAGTGTAATCAGGTGCTATATCAATATTTTACATCAAAAGCAACGGTAACTAACCAAGACGATTGATGCAAATTGATAAACCAACCAGGTAGTAGCAGCTTTTAAGCTTTGACCCCATAACAGTTACTAAGCCAACTTGCTGCCCGGAGGTGTTGATGTAATTTATAGGTTTGATAAGATCTAGAGAGGTTAATAATTATATAATGTGTAGATTCCTCAAATTCCCCCTAAATGATGACACAAATAGGGGAGGCCTTGTGTGTGGTGAAAGTTTAAAAAGTACAATTCATTAGATATTAATAGGGAACAGGGATAAGTGGTAGAAGCTTGGCTAAATACGTTTACAATTTATTGCTTTATTCAATAATAAAAAATAAAATTTTTAAATCACAATCCTCCTTGCTTTTGGCAGTCGGGTAAAAATATATGAAATGGTGATGTTAAAGATATAAACATCACAATTAAATATATTCGTTAGGGAGTTTAAAAATCTTTTCTGGCAACACCAAGCTTTCCCTGTATGTGCCGGAGCTATAATGACCATGTATATGGAATTCCAAACATAATAATTCGATTTATTATCGGGATATTGGATCTTGACTCGCTTCGCAAGTGTAACAATATTTGTAGGGAAAATAAGTAAAAGAAGTCTACCTCTAGTCTAGAATATAATTTTCGGCCTTCGTAGAGAACCTGTGTTCACAATTTATAATCAACATTACATTCAAATAGGTACGTAGTAAGTTTATCGTACGCCTCATTTAATTTATTTAGTTAAATTATATAATTTATTTTTTCTTAGTGGATAATTTAAAAACAATTCATTATGAACTTCACATGGTTGTTTTCCCGACACCCGGATGAAATTACTGACTAATAATCTTTGAGTTTGAGAAAAACAAGAACGTACAACTCTCCAAATTGGAAAAAACATATTATAAAAAAATTGCAATCGTAGACAGATAATGAGTTATGTCATACCTAATTATTTCATTGAACATTTTGAATGAACCAACTTGTGTCTGTTCTTACTTGTGACTTAGTGGTTCCCCGTGCCACTAATAAAGTGACGCGAGGATCTCTCGCTTCCAGATCCCAGGGAGCGGATCAGCGGATCCGGCATGGAGGGTCCCCGCCTCATAGGAGACGGTACGGTATCCCCTTATCACCCTGAGGGCCATGGCTCGCTGCGGTTTTCGCAATACGGTGATGCTGAGGGTCCTCAGGAAGTTCGCCCTGGGGCCCCGTAAAGGGCCATGGACCGCACGACAAGTATAACACCTCCTATTTGCGAGAAACCTATTTGTATTTCACCTGGCGGACATATATCATGTACTGTCTCCGCCCCGGGGAAGAACCGAGGGGCATGTTGGACTCCTACCGGCTAGAACTACCGTAGCGGTCATCTTCAGCACCGACGGGGGCTCCAGCAACTCGACAACCACCACACTGGAGCCGTCCATGCCACGCCTTTAGGCACAGCTCGGAGGGGATGACTGTAAAGCGCTCACTCCCTCTAACGGAGGGAACGGCACTGTGAAGAGACTACCCCCCCTAAGCACATCTCGGGGAAGATTGTAAAGAATCTCTCTCTTGTAAAAAGCCTCACTGTGCACTGTGCTGCGCACACTATAACAGGTGGCCGCGTGCGCACCGCCGGCGCCGCCATCTTGCCGGGGGTCGTTCGGTAAGAATACCAACGCAGTTTCCCCAATTTGCGCGCCAGTGACCCCCGAGGTCCCTCACCATATAGTGACTGCAGAGGGCTCAGGCATATTGAACATTGGCGCCGGGGCAGTTGTTACCCCATACATTTATACTGCAACTGCGGCTAGTTGTCCTTTTTACAGTCTTTTACTATAGGTACCAGTCCATAGTAAGGAAAACCGTCAACTATTTCTACTATCTTCGACAAGCTATCATGAGTTTGAAGTGAAATACTTCTTGCTTGACCAAGTTCAAGCAAATGAGTTCGACACGATTCAATAAGCTTGCTGGTTTATAAAAGCTGTTTTAATTCATGTCTCTACAAAGCGGGTCTCGGTTAGATAGTTGTATAGTGTATAATAACGTCTGGCAAGTTTTATTGTATTGTATAGGTACCGGATAGACCACTTCCAGGTCAGATAAAAGGGTATCAACAATATATAGTACCGGCTGTTTTGCCTCACTTTTTCTTCTACTATATTACGTGGTATGCAAATAAAAGTAAATGGTACAACAAGGATATGAAACATATTCATTTTTTGTAATTTAAGTTTGGTAAATTCTGGCAAGTTTTTTATTGCAAGACAGAATTTCTGCTATCAAGCCTAAAGTATTTATGTGCCAAGTATTTAAACTTTAAAGTGTTCCGGTTGCTTCTTCAACCTAGTAGAGGCCGCCACATACAGTCCATCCCGTATTAACACATGTCGCCGACCGAGGCACGTACTCATCGACTGACATGACAATGCAATCACCCTCATTCACGTAGCACACAAGAGACTCGCGCAGTCTCATTCAAACAGACCGACATTCCGTCATCGCCACCGAGGCCCGCCTCATCGCCGTCGCAGAGGCCAAACGTCGCGACCACCCGAATAACATAAATGTCCCCGACCCTTGCTCGCGCCGACCTGTGCCGAGCCAGTAGTAACAAAATATCCTCTATACTCTATCCTCTATACCAGGGGTTCCCAACCTTTTTTGTCTACTGCCCACTTTAAGAATAAATTATTTTTTAACGCCCCCCTTTTTAAACGTACTTAAAAACCGCTAAGTACTTATAACTGATTATTGAAACGCAAATTTATGGTATTCGGACAGAGTATCATTTATTGAAAATAAAACAAACATAATCAATTCTTATATAAAAACTAATGTGAAGGTTGAATCTGATGCTGTTCAATAAGTTTGTTGATATCAGGTTCCAATTTACTCAAAAACAGCCGCAAGTCGCCACGTTCGGTAACACGCAAACGATTTCTCTTTTTAGTAAGCAGTGTTGCCACAGCACTACATCCACGATCCCATCGTCATATTTGTGTGAAATGCTATCAAAAATCGTTGAACAATTGACCACAATCCAGGGTACAATTGCGGGATCGGTTTTTGTAGCCAAAATTCTTGATATCCATTTTTGAACTTGATTTTTATTTCTTCGTTTGTTGTCAATTCTATAAGTTCTTCTTCCAGCTGAGGTGACATTGCTGTGTTGACATTTGAAAACGGATCCAACACCCAGTCTGGTATTTCCAAGTTTAAAATGTCCTGGTATCGTTCGGTGAAGTCAATGTGGAGGTTTTCCAAATGTTGGCAGTAGGCAAACAAGTCGTCGTTACTGCAGTATACTGATAAATTCGGAAAATTGTGCAGAAGCAGTTTGGCTGCGAAATCAGCAACGACATTTTTTGTTTTAATTAAATTTAGTTCATCGCCTTGCAGTTGGAGGTTCATGTCGTTGAACATTTTATACAGGTCTGTCATGTAAGCTATATCATTCTTTGATGTTATGAGCTTGTCGCGCAGTTCTGTATCTTTAGTTTCCCAGAACTCTATCATAGAGTCAAACAGGTTGTAAAATCGAATCAGACAATTGCCTCTTGACAGCCAACGAACTTCAGTATGAAGCAACAAACGGTTGAAATCTTCGTCATTAGTAACACAAAGCTGATGAAATAATCTATTATTCAAAGAGCTGCTACGGATTTTATTGACTGCTTTGATGACATATTGCAGTGATTGAAATAGTCGTTCACTTAAGTTTCTAGCAAACAAATGTTGTCTATGAATAACGCAATGTATAGCAAGGACATCTGGAATTTTATTCTTTAAGTATGCTATGAAGCCTTTATGGCGCCCTGTCATAGCCGGAGCGCCATCCGTAGCAACTGATATAATATTTTTCAAAGGAATCTCTTTCTCTTCACAAAACTTTTCCAATGTATTGAATATGGTTTCGCCTTTTGTATCTGTCTCCAAATTTCTGGCAAACAATAGTTCTTCACGTATTTTCTCATCTTTAATAAACCTCACGTAAGATAGCAACAACGCTTCATTAGTTGGTAAAGTGGACTCATCGAGCTGAATTGAGAATTGACTAGTCCTCAGATGATTGCACAATGATTCTTCAATGTTTTCAGCCATTTCATCAATTCGTCTTTGCACAGAATTATTACTCAAAGGAATTTTTCGGATAATATCTGCGGGCGGTTTATGAAGCACAGTAGTTATTACTTCCTTTATTGCTGGCAAAATTAACTCTTCTCTGATGTTGTGTGGTTTGCCTTTTTGAGCAATTAACAAAGAGATATTGTACGAAGCTCGAAGTCCGTCGTCATCTTGCTTAGCAGCCGCCGAAAATAGTTTTGATACACTTGCCGTGTGGTGCCGGCTCAGAATGCCACCACCCCATCTCCTCCCAAGGGTGTCGTAAAAGTCGACTAAGGGATTAGTCGGAGGATGGGCAGCAGCGTCCTTCGAGTACATTAACAACTCGACTGCGATCGCCAACCCGCCTGCCAAGCGTGGCGATTATGGCAAAACCCCCCAATGAGCTCAAAACACATCCATATCGGTGGTTGTGATGATCTTTGGGGGAGGCCTGTGTCCAACAGTGGACTTCATTAGGCCGAAATGATGAAAAAAAAAATGATGGCTGAGTATTATGCTTCTTCTCTAGGTCTTGAAAATATGCTACATTCTTTTCTGTCTTATCTGGATGCATTTTATTCAAATGATCTTGCAGTCTTGAAGGCTTCATTGCTTCGTTCGAAAATGTTTTTAGACATAGAAGACACAAAGGCGACGACGGGTTTGTGGGACTTTCAATAAATCCGAATTTAATATATTCCGCTGAGTATTGCCGTCTCTTCTTTTTTACTTCCAACATTGTTTTGTTTTAAGAAATACGTAAGTGTTGAAATCAAGTACTGCTTATCTATTATGCGCGAAACCGCAAATGAAAATAAAATAAATTTACGTCGTTTATATAGGATTGCATAAGCAGCACGCACCAACAGGAATAAGACAAACGTGCATAAACTCGTTTATCTCATTCTACGCCCAATCGTACTCGACAAGCAAGAACAAGTATTATAGAACCAGCCGATTGGTATAGGAATGTACAATTCGGATTATTTAACAAAAACTTGTTAAAACATGATTGCCCGCAGTCTTTTATATCGAACCGAGTTTGAGCTATATCTTAATTAATATTAGTTGATGTTCACAAGATGTAGTCGAGAGTCGAGAGCTCAGTCGGTGTCTAAGAGTCTTCCTAGCTAGGTAGATGAAATTATAAATGAACCCCAAAGCCCTACACAATGCCCCCTTTTTTTTCTGGGTCTCTTACCGCCCCCCTTTAGGCCTGCAGCGCCCACAAGGGGGCGTTATCGCCCACGTTGGGAAAGACTGCTCTATACTATACTCAAAATAATACCAATCCTGGAGTCCCTTGTGTACCGAACCGTGTAGTGTCAGGGTTGAGAATATAGCACCACTCCATCTCCTCCCGTGAATGGCTCTTGACCAAAGGGGCAAATCCCCCCTCAAAATGATGACTGAGGAAGTATTTTTTTTTTTTTTTTTTTAAAAACGTTGCCCCCACACTTTCTCCTGTGTCGTGGGTGCGTTTACAAACAAAAATTCCACACACAATACACCCTGACCCGCAACAACTACCTACAGATCGTACAAATATTTTTTATTCTATAGCAGTCTTTCCCAACGTGGGCGATAACGCCCCCTTGTGGGCGCTGCAGGCCTAAAGGGGGGCGGTAAGAGGCCCAGAAAAAAAAGGGGGCATTGTGTAGGGCTTTGGGGTCGATTTATAATTTCATCTACCTAGCTAGGAAGACTCTTAGACACCGACTGAGCTCTCGACTCTCGACTACATCTTGTGAACATCAACTAATATTAATTAAGATATAGCTCAAACTCGGTTCGATATAAAAGACCGCGGGCAATCATGTTTTAACAAGTTTTTGTTAAATAATCCGAATTGTACATTCCTATACCAATCGGCTGGTTCTATAATACTTGTTCTTGCTTGTCGAGTACGATTGGGCGTCGAATGAGATAAACGAGTTTATGCACGTTTCTCTTATTCCTGTTGGTGCGTGCTGCTTATGCAATCCTATATAAACGACGTAAATTTATTTTATTTTCATTTGCGGTTTCGCGCATAATAGATAAGCAGTACTTGATTTCAACACTTACGTATTTCTTAAAACAAAACAATGTCGGAAGTAAAAAAGAAGAGACAGCAATACTCTGCGGAATATATTAAATTCGGATTTATTGAAAATCCCACAAACCCGTCGTCGCCTTTGTCTTCTATGTCTAAAAACATTTTCGAACGAAGCAATGAAGCCTTCAAGACTGCAAGATCATTTGAATAAAATGCATCCAGATAAGACAGAAAAGAATGTAGCATATTTTCAAGACCAAGAAGCATAATACTCAGCCAAGTGTATCAAAACTATTTTCGGCGGCTGCTAAGCAAGATGACGACGGACTTCGAGCTTCGTACAATATCTCTTTGTTAATTGCTCAAAAAGGCAAACCACACAACATCGGAGAAGAGTTAATTTTGCCAGCAATAAAGGAAGTAATAACTACTGTGCTTCATAAACCGGCCGCAGATATTATCCGAAAAATTCCTTTGAGTAATAATTCTGTGCAAAGACGAATTGATGAAATGGCTGAAAACATTGAAGAATCATTGTGCAATCATCTGAAGACTAGTCAATTCTCAATTCAGCTCGATGAGTCCACTTTACCAACTAATGAAGCGTTGTTGCTATCTTACGTGAGGTTTATTAAAGATGAGAAAATACGTGAAGAACTATTGTTTGCCAGAAATTTGGAGACAGATACAAAAGGCGAAACCATATTCAATACATTGAAAAAGTTTTGTGAAGAGAAAGAGATTCCTTTGAAAAATATTATATCAGTTGCTACGGATGGCGCGCCGGCTATGACAGGGCGCCATAAAGGCTTCATAGCATACTTAAAGAATAAAATTCCAGATGTCCTTGCTATACATTGCGTTATTCATAGACAACATTTGGTTGCTAGAAACTTAAGTGAACGACTATTTCAATCACTGCAATATGTCATCAAAGCAGTCAATAAAATCCGTAGCAGCTCTTTGAATGATAGATTATTTCATCAGCTTTGTGTTACTAATGACGAAGATTTCAACTGTTTGTTGCTTCATACTGAAGTTCGTTGGCTGTCAAGAGGCAATTGTCTGATTCGATTTTACAACCTGTTTGACTCTATGATAGAGTTCTTGGAAACTAAAGATACAGAACTGCGCAACAAGCTCATAACATCAAAGAATGATATAGCTTACATGACAGACCTGTATAAAATGTTCAACGACATGAACCTCCAACTGCAAGGCGATGAACTAAATTTAATTAAAACAAAAAATGTCGTTGCTGCTTTCGCAGCCAAACTGCTTCTGCACAAAAAGAATATGGGCAGACGTGAGTTTCACAATTTTCCGAATTTATCAGTATACTGCAGTAACGACGACTTGTTTGCCTACTGCCAACATTTGGAAAACCTCCACATTGACTTCACCGAACGATACCAGGACATTTTAAACTTGGAAATACCAGACTGGGTGTTGGATCCGTTTTCAAATGTCAACACAGCAATGTCACCTCAGCTGGAAGAAGAACTTATAGAATTGACAACAAACGAAGAAATAAAAATCAAGTTCAAAAATGGATATCAAGAATTTTGGCTACAAAAACCGATCCCGCAATTGTACCCTGGATTGTGGTCAATTGTTCAACGATTTTTGACAGCATTCCCATCGTCATATTTGTGTGAACGTGGATTTAGTGCTGTGGCAACGCTGCTTACTAAAAAGAGAAATCGTTTGCGTGTTACCGAACGTGGCGACTTGCGGCTGTTTTTGAGTAAATTGGAACCTGATATCAACAAACTTATTGAACAGCATCAGATTCAACCTTCACATTAGTTTTTATATAAGAATTGATTATGTTTGTTTTATTTTCAATAAAAGATACTCTGTCCGAATACTATAAATTTGCGTTTCAATAATCAGTTATAAGTACTTAGCGGTTTTTAAGTATGTTTAAAAAGGGGGGCGTTAAAAAATAATTTATTCTTAAAGTGGGCAGTAGACAAAAAAAGGTTGGGAACCCCTGTTCTATAGGGAAGGCCTTTGTGCAGCAGTGAACTTACTTTGGCTGATATGATGATGAGCCCCTTGTGTTTTGGTGATATCCCAGCAACGCCCTTAGCTAAGGTCTGTGTCTAGCAGGCTTAATGCCATTTGATATAAACGTCAAGCTACAACAAGTTTCTACTATATACTAAGCAACTGAGCCCTTAGGCTCATTGCTTATTATATATATTATGTTGTTTACCTATAACATATTTCGAACATGAAATAAAAGCTTGTCCGAAAAGTCCGATGGAAACACAAGTTCTTGAAAAAAAATCAAGTCTCGAAGACTCATTAAGAAGCATTCTCATTTCCCTTAACTACTGTACTATTTTAAGAAAGGCTTTAAGGTTACTTAATATAACAGTGTCAAAGTAGGTCAAAAGTATTATAGTTATAAATAAATTGTTTACCCACCACTGCGTTATAGAAGAGGCCTTAGGCTCACAGATTAAATAAAGATTATGCAGTTCAAGAGTATTAAATGCTTAAAAGAAAAATTTCCTCGCGCCGCTACATTATTTAAAACTTAATTTAAGTCTCCTTCATGCCACCATGCTTTGCCCGAGTAAACCAAATATCTCGCTACCACGATACAGACACGCCTTGGTAAGGCACGAACGATTTCATATAAAAGTTCACTGTAATCTACATTCGTCGTATCGTACTTGTCAGCTCGCTAGCCTAGCGTGGATCAGTCTATAAGCACTTATTGGTTGCTTTTTGTTTTCCCACAGTAGTACAGAGTTATTATTTAATACGATTCAGTCCAGAGCCCTTTTAAAGACACCGACTTGTGGAATTCTCAACAGGATAAACCACTTTTGTGTAGATAGATAAAGGAGTGGACTTATGGAGTAGATTGCTTGGATTTAAATGTCAAAGCAATGTTGTTGTTGTTTCGTAATTAGCTTGCATATGTTTAGTATATCTATGATGATATGCCGTGTGGTGCCGGCTCAGAATACCACCACCCCATCTCCTCCCGTGGGTGTCGTAAAAGTCAACTAAGGGATTAGCCGGAGGATGGGCAGCAGCGTCCTTCGAGTATATCAACAAATCAACTGCGATCGCCAACCCGTCTGCCAAGCGTGGCGATTATGGCAAAACCCCCCAATGAGCCCACAACACACCCATATCGGTCGTTCTGGTGATGGGGGAGGCCTGTCTCCAGCAGTGGACTTCATTCGGCCGAAATGATGATGATGATGATCTATGATTATCTGCGATGATGAGTGTCCCTGGCAGAACGCATGTGCACTCAGACAGCGTCCACATGGACTGCTTGCTTTATTAATTTTATTAGAAAGGGTAACACAAAAGGGGTAACGCGAAAGGGCACATTCTTTAATTCTTAGATAAATAGAAAATAAAGTAAAATAAAAATAATGTCCGACACTACCTATCTCTTCTGCATCGTAAGTACAATTTATATGCATAAATCTGTAGGCCATACAAATATTGCGATGGCCATAGAAACCGCAACACTGTAGTGCAGAATGCCAAGCTTCAAACGTGCCACCAAAGACGAACCAAGTCCAAAGCCAAATCTTGTTCCTGTAGTTGGCATAGATGAAAAACGCTTACAGAACGGTTGGTACAGTGGCTGATACAGTCGGCTGCTGCGCTCCGGGTCGTGGGTTCGATTCCCACACGGAACAAATATTTATATGATCTGCAGGTAGTTGTTCCGGGTCTGGGTGTATTGTATGTGGAATTCATGTCTGTAAACGCATCCACGACACAGGAGCAATCGCAGTGAGGGGCAAAGTTAAAAAATACACAGTACCCAATAACTAGACTTAAAGATGAATAACTAAAAGTTTAAGTATATCCACGTATTCTACACGAATTGCATTTATAACAAAAGCAAGGCATATCAGAACGTACAACTACAACTTACTCTTCTTCTTTAATTATGACGTAGTCTTCTTCAGCCTCAGTCGACAGTTTTGCTTGCAGCAGTTTGAGTCTCTCTATCTGGAACTGCAGGTACGATTTTGTTCCTTTCTCTTCATCCACGCTGCGAACAAAATTGAACGTAAATGTTACTGGTAATCACCACTCTCTTTACTTAAATGTCCCGTTCCCGACCCAGAGGTTATAATTTTATTTTCGCTTTGTACCATTACCAATAGTACAAAGCAATAATAAAATTATCTCTGACTTGAATAAGGTAGCTATGACAGGTTAGATGTCTATGTTCTGGAACGTTCGTTCTATAGATATCGGAGCATCCTTTCGATGCCGAAGATGCCCGCACCGGTGGTAAAGATCGATATATCCTTCGCCCTTCTCCCCAAAACCGTGGACGATGCAAGGCATATCGACGGCGATGAAAAAGAAGGAAGTTAGTTGCGGAAAGCCCAGGCGCTTGGCTAAAGTTAGTAACGTAGAGTTGTGTAATGAGGTGATAATCTATTGATTAATACTAAGAACTGCCGGATTAAGCTACAGATACGCATAGAAGCTGCGTAATATGCGTTCTTTCTTGTAACGGGACTAGTTTTTCTAGCAACTTAAACTCAACTTCAGCTATTCCCGTTAAAAGATTAAATAATTGGAAATTGTTTTGAAATTAAAAAGTTACGGTGAGAGTATTGTTCAAAGTAGAAAGTCCAATGCCTATCGTCGATACCTGCATTGATAGTGGTTTGGGAGGCGAAATATTTGAAATTGAAAGTATGCTTTATAGAACCACTTGCATAGTCCGCCCCACGTATCACATCAGTGAATAAAACCCTTTTTTGTCTGGCTTCTGTGATAATATGTCATCAAGATTGCTCACACAATCTCGAAATAGAAAAAGTTGCCAAGTGTCCTGTAATTTTGATGAAGTAAACCTGTTTCTAGCTTGTAATAAAGGGATACTTGACAAGCGGGGCATCTCGGGAGTGAGGCATTGAGGTGTTAGGGCAAAAATATAGTCAAAGTCAAAGTCAAAGTTTTTTATTTCAAATAAACCAAATATTGGCACTTATGAAACGTCAGAATCTAAGTTGCACGGTTCCAAATAGTTGATCTCGTGGAGAACAGCCGGCAAGAAACTCCATGGATACTCTTTTAAAATAATTTAGATTACAATGTTGATTGATACAAATTATTGTAATATATATACCGAGAAAAATGTAGGACAATGTGTAAAGATGAAACATACCACATTAATATTATAATAATAAATTATTTGCCGTGGCAGTTAACGGCTGACTAGTCCCAACAGACGGCACACGTTCACGAGCATGACGCATGCATCAGCATCGCTTAGCTCAACAATATTGTAGGGAACCGAACGACCCAATACACAACGCCACTATAATTAGAAACACCGTTCTGCTCGATGAAAATCGACGTATGTATCTTGTGATTAGAGGTGTATATTAATGAGATTCACTGGATCGATTCCATCGAACAGTTGTAATTTATTTTATTTTATTTTTTTTTTTTTTATTTATTTATTTATTAACATATGTATTATTACAAAGTTAACACTTTGCCCCACAAAACCGTGTTGTCGGTTTGACTGTGGGATCGAGTCTCCGTACATAACTACATAATGTATTATAATATACTTATATCTAACACTTATCCAAGTAATATTTTTTTAGTTTACGTTTAAAAATGCGTTTGTTACTTTCATGCCTTATGACCTCCGGCAAACTGTTCAATAGATAAGGCAAGCGTTTTTTCAATGTTCTATCCCCATAGTAATTGATTATTCTAGGTACAATGAATCTGCCGGTGGCCATCGAGCGGGTGTTATATTTATTATTTACATACATTAGGTCTTGCTCCTGATTGCCATGGTTGTTTACGGCCAGTAAGTATTTGTGTTTCAACCTAATAGGTAGGATATTACATATTTTAAATAATTTTGTGTAGTCATCTTTACATTTTTCTTTACTTTTTTTGCTAACAAGGAGTTTTAAGAATCTTATTTGAATTGATTCTAGTTTATTTATATACGTTTTAAATGTAAGGCCATAGCAATCAAGGGCATAACCGAGGATAGAATCCACTAGTGACATGTATAAACATCTTAATGTGCCTATAGGAATTTTATAACTTAAGTGATAGAATTTTCCCAATAATATTCTAAGTTTACTACAGATGTAATCTATATGATGGAACCAGGAAAAACTTTCATCAATTTTCACACCAAGGTAAGTTACACATTTAACTCTTTCTATGAGTTTACACTTACAGTTTAACAACTTATTATGAAAGCATGAAAAATCATGGGCATACAGTTGTGGTTCTGCAGATGGTCGCAAGTAGGGAGACTGAATTATCAGTAACTTAGTTTTTTCGGAGTTTAGGACAATTCCGTTGTCATGAGACCACTTGACAATTGCGTCTATATCTTGTTGTACTAATCGACAAGTGTCAAACATATCGGTACCAGCTCGCAGTGCACACAGGTCATCCGCGAACATATGCGCTGAGCAGTGCTGCAGTACATTGCACAAGCTGTTAACGTGCATTAGGTAGCTCACAGGTGCACACCCTGAGCCCTGCGGCACCCCGAGGCTCATTTCCATCTTGTCACTGAGCGTGTCACTCACCTTAACGCGGTAGGAGCGCGCCGTGAGATAATCATGGAACCATTGGTTCAATGGTTCTCCCACACCGCACTCCCCCATCGCGCTCAGGAGGGTGTCAGTTTCTAAAGTGTCAAACGCTTTTTTATAATCAAAAAATACTGCAACAACGAATTTTTTCTCCGCTAAATAATTATTGATTTCGTCTGTAAATCTCGACAGTAATGTGTTTGTACTTCTCCCTCTTAAGAAACCATGTTGACAATTGTCTATTATATTGTGTTTTTGCAGGTATGCACTTAATTGATGAACTATACATTTTTCCATTATTTTATCAATGCTTGAAAATATGGCTATTGGTCGGTAATTTGAAACATTTTTACGATCGCCTTTTTTATGAATAGGGCGTACTATCGCTTCTTTTAATTGATTAGGAAATTTACAATGTTTAACGGATAAATTAACAAGTTTAGCTAAAACTGGACTCACCTTGTCAACTATCAATTTTAGGTCTGTCATGCGAATGAGATCGCAGCCCGGGGATTTATTGGTGTCCATGTTTTTAATAATATTTTTTATGTCTATGCTAGCGACCGGCTGCCATCTCATGCACACGTCCGCTATTTTAACATATATTTTTCTATTTAAAAATTTTTCATCACATACATGTTTTATGTCCTTGATTTCTTTTAAAAAGTTATTCGCAAATTTGTTGCATATGTTGTTAGCACTCTCTTGACTATCCATATTAGATAATATTAATGAATCTAAGGACTGTTTAGTACTTCCCAACATTGAATTAATTTTTTCCCATAACTTTTTCATATTCTTATTACATTGTAATATACTTTCCTTGTCATATTTGTTTTTACTTTTGTTTATGGATTTTTGGCATTTATTTCTGTACTTAGTATAAATAAGGCGCTTTAACATATTTTTTGGTTCATTATTCCATACTTCAAATAATCTATCTCTTTCTTTTATCATGTTCTTTAAGCTACTATTAATCCAAATGTTATTGTTTCTTTTACTAGTATTTACTCTTCTGGTTATATAGCATTCTTTATAAATCGAAATGAACATCTGCCTTAAAGCACCATACAGCTGAATTGGGCAGTCCATTGACATCATACTATCAAAATCAATACGTAATAATTTTTCTCGAATCATGTTATTGTCTAACACACATTTAGTGTTTACGGCGGGTGGAGGCGGGTGTACCACACGCGCTGTGCGCGACGTGCCTCGGTCAGTATTTGACGGCATAGTTCGTCTCCATTGCACCATAGCTGATACTAAGTAATGGTCGGAAATCTTATGTTTTATTACAGCCGAGTCAATAGATCCACCACTTGTTCTAACATAAATGTGGTCCAAGCAAGATTTGACTATTTTTCCCATCAAAATTTCTTTTCTTGTTACATCTTTGATGCATTGCATGAAACCATGTTCAGACAGTAAGTTTTTATATGAAATAACATGTTTATCATTACGATTTAACAGATTTATATTCATGTCACCACATAAAACAACTTTTGAATTTAGGGGCAATCTTTCTAGTAAATTACTTAATTCTGTCACGAACTGATTTATTTTGTCTTGTTTATTAATTCTTGGTGGTCTATAGATAGCAATTAAATAAACTAAGTCACTATCATAATTGATGGCAATGGAAACGCACTCTGCCGATTGCATTCCAGTGACTAGCGTCGATTCGCACACACGCGCACACAGCTCCGCACGCGTATACACCAAGACTCCACCACCGCCGCGACCCGTCCGTACATAAGTATTCTGATTATACCCACCAATTTGAAACAATGGTAACAATGCGTAATTTATATTACATTCTGTTAAGACTATTACATCCAAGTATTCTAGACTATCATTTATTGCAACCAATAATTCGTTGAAATGTTTTTTAAGAGAACGAATGTTAACATGCATTACACATAGACCTTCTTTGTTTACAAGTGAATTTAACCAGTGATTTATATCATCAATATAAAAGTAATTAACAGAATTTTCTGATATAAAATCGATACTGTTGAAATTCGCGAATTTTATATTAAGAATAGACAAATACCCATAGATTGCATAACATATCAAGTACACAATATTACATGTTTACCTATTTCGATCTTATTAATTCGTTAAGGTCGCTTTCGTTTCTGATCCATATTGCTTGTTCACCCTCGGATTTTTTTACCAAAACTTTGCCGTCTGTTACCCACACGAATTCATACATTCCATGTAATTGCTTTTTAGCATTCCAAATTAAGCTTTTAGTAGTCTTAGATAGGTCTTCATTTATGTAGATTTTGTTGATCATCGTTCCCCCAGTAAGAATGTTACTTGTCACATTAGTAAGTGTACGACGTTTGGACAACCAAGTGTTCCGCGCTTCTATTGCTGTTGTTTTGAAGCATATTATAATGGTAGGCGGCTTTATGCTCTGCTTTGGTGGTAGGCATCGCCTGGTCCATTCAATGTCATCACTGCTAACACCCATTTTATCTCCAATCTTGGTCACTAGTTCCTTGACATTTTCACCTGGTAAATGTTCTACACCAATAATTTCTAGGTTATGTTTACGTGAGGACTGCTCGAACTCATGTATTTTCTGTTCAAGAGCGAGGTTGCATTTTTCTAAATAGACACACTTATTACTTATGTTCACTACTGACTTCTCAAGCTTCGTGATTTTTTCTTTGGCTTGTTCTTGTTCGGATAAAAGTGAATCATACTTATCAGAAAGAACACTTATACTTTGTTGTATGGTATCTAAGTGCTTTTTCAAGCTGGGTATTGCACTGACCTTTTTTTGTATATCCTTCAGAATTTTTTCAAGACCTTGTACCTCCTCTTCTGTTTCCTCGACGTCCGACCCCTCGTCCTCACAATTGTTACAATAAATCCTATTTCTCCCTGATTTCATATCTGCAGCAAGTCCTCTAACACAGCTCCTGTGAAAAGTTCCTTGGCATGTTCCTTGACACATGAAATGTGAACCCTTTTTTGATAATATTTTTTTACACTTTTGACATTCCATGACGACAAACACTAAGTTTCTAATTGCGCAAATAAACTACGGCGCGTGCGTCGCAGTTAGCGGCCGCTGAACGAAAAAAAGTCAAGATCTCCGTAGTCAAGATATTCTGAAGTGACCATAATCATAATGCTTAGGCTCGTATTACAGAGCGAGAATCAAAACTCGAGTAGAACTTGAGTCGAGATTGTATCAGTTGAATATAAATGCTGGACCTATTACGTAGGATTCATATTAGATTAACGCAATCTGGACTCAAGTTCTACCTGAATTTTGATTCTCGATCTGTGTAATACAGATAGGTTATTTGTTGTTCGCCCCAGATCCCTGTGTAATAATATTGCTGTAGCGATTAGAGTATGCTGTCAGTATATAATGTTTCAGAGCTGCCGTTGGATGAGGTACGGCAGAGACGGCGCGGTTGGTGCAGTGGCCGATACAGTCGGCTGCTGCGCTCCGGGTCGTGGGTTCGATTCCCACACGGAACAAATATTTGTATGACCTGCAGGTAGTTGTTCCGGGTCTGGGTGTATTGTATGTGGAGTTTATGTCTGTAAACGCACCCACGACACAGGAGAAATCCAAGTGTGGGGCTACGTTTTTTTTAAAACAAAACATACAAACAAACGTGTACGACGCATCTATTTGTAAAATATCATTACGTGTAATAGCAACATTGTTGTCTACAATAGAGCTGCTTCGTTTCGTATCATCATCATCATCATCATCATATCAGCCACAGGACGTCCACTGCTGAAAAAGGCCTCCCCCTTAAATTTCCACAACAAACGGTTACATGCCGCTCTCATGCAACGACTCCCAGCGACCTTCACCACCTCACGTTACACTTCCATGTAACGTAAGGTGGTGAAGGTCGGAGCAAATTAGCTGTGACAGATGGACAGACCGACAGACACACGAGTGATCCTATAACGGTTCCGCCGTTTCTTCGTTCAGACGTTCGGAACCCTAATAAATACTTATACGAATGTACTTGTGTAATGTTCTGTAAAATGGAGCTTGAATTATAACAGTGTTGTGGGAATTTTTAAGTAGAGTCATACTAGGAGATGCATATCAGGCAGCAATCACTCGATATTAAGGTTATACGTTCAATGTACCTAAATCCACCCAACGCAACGTGGTGATGCGGCAATTTCTGTTTAAATAGTTATGAAGGTTCTTCAATCAATGCACCTGATTCCACTCAACGGAATGTGGTATTGCGGCAAGTTCCTTTTAGTTATTAAGCTACTACGATCAATGCACCTGAATCCGCCCAACGCAACGTGGTGTTGCGGCAATTTCCGTTTAAATAGTTATGTAGGTTCTACGATCAATGCACCTGATTCCACTCAACGGAATGTGGTATTGCGGCAATTTCCGTTTAAATAGTTATTAAGGTACGACCATCAATGCACCTGAATTCCCCCAACATCATGTCAGCCAAAGGATGTCCACAGCTGAAAAAAAGGCCTTTTCCATAGATTTTCACAACTGTGTCGACATTTTGGGGGGAATACTCACCATGCTTGGCAGGCGGGTTGGCGCGCGCAGTATGGCTACTGTCCCGCAGAAGCGACGCTGCTGCCCATCCCTCCGATTTAGAATTCCTTAGTCAACTTTCCCGACATCCACGGGAGGAGATGGAGTGGTGCTATATTCTTAACCCGGACACCACACTGAATAAGCCCAACGCAATGTGATACGCGGCAATTTCCGTGTAGTACTCCCAAAATCGTTAAATGTGGTGGTCTATTAGGCAAACCTTGGTATCGTAGTTGATATTACAGACGTTGAACAATACATACTCTCCTTATTGCACAGAGGCTGGCTATCCCCACTCCCATGGCTGTCGTAATAAGCTACTAAAGGGTTACGTCGAAAAGATAAGCATCGGCGGCATCTTGAGTGGTAATAAGAACGTACTTTTTTTTTAACGTGGAGAAATCCTCTTGGACTTCCTCCGCCTTGGGACGGTCCCCCCCCCCATCCCCACGGTGTCCTACTTCTTACCTCTAGCCGGGGGTGAGTTGTACGCTTTTCTGCATTAGACCGCTCCCCCGGCAGGAATAATAAGAACGTACTGCGATCAACAATATACCTTAAGGGCTGTTCATTGCAACTATTGGTAGGTAGTTGAGTTCACGCGCCCTCAGCTTCCGGCTGACGCAGATACTCTCGAGACATAGGTTTTTCTTCGGGAAGTGTGTCGCATAGGCCGGGAAGAGGCGCCCAGCTGTCATTTACATCTCATATTTACATTTCAAATAAATCAATTACTGTCACATGAAACATCCGATTTTGGCTGCACGCATCACCGCGGAGACGCGGTAGGAAAGGAAGAACAATTTACGTTCCAAATAATATTTGAAACGTAAATTGTTCTTCCTTTCCTTTCGACCTTTATGTTTTTTACCTACTTTCGCACAAATTAAGTGTTTCGGTTACACGTTTGCGACAGCAAGTGGTCCGGAAGAGACTATCCTTTCAGTTGTTATTATTTCAAGGCTAAGTTTTAAGGTATTTCACATTTCCCTCCGCCGTATTTCACGACACCCATTAGAAAAGAGCGAGTGGCTTATTCTAGGCCAGGAACCGCATAGCATGGCAGCATATCTAAATTCGAAGTTTTTTCTTATTTCATACTCATTCATATTTCAAAAACAAAACTTTTCATACATTGAATGTACCTATGTAACCTAACTATGTAATAAAAAATTATAGGTACAACAATAGTCTTGCTTTTATGAAAGATATGTACCTATCAGATAAGGAATGTAAACACGTAAGCACTATCAACCTATACTCAGTAACTATCGTACTAGGCCCTGATAATATACTCAATTGCATTCGTAGATGAAAACTACCTATATTCGACCTCATTTTACAATAACATGTACCTATCTTAGCAGATAAACGAAAATATTAAAGCTCTACTCCTAACATACGAGTTTAAAAATCGAACAAATAAAATGGCAAAGTTAACGTTGTACAATCAACGCACCTCTAATCACGGCTGACATTGAACCGTATTACGTAGTAAAGCATGAAGTTACATTTACTGTAAGATGACGAAAAGTGCATTTCATCCAAAATTTGTTTACAATGTTGATGAATATTAAAAAGTAACACAAAATAACGAATTTCTTTCAAATTAGAATCCGTTAAATATTCGAAGATCGAATTCGAAGGAAAAACGTTATGGCCAACGGAGCGGTGGCCAGTATTATACCAAAATAAACAGCACCTGTCATCATTTTCCCCACAATACCCACCTATATACGAACAATTAGTTTGTTACCGACAAATAAGTAAGGTAGGAGTGGAAATAAGTGAGCAAGAAAGTGTATTTGTGGTTATAACACATCCGTAATGACGACATTATCGATTGTACACATACCTTGACTGTTCATTTTTCTCCATTTATTCTTCTTGTTAACGGTTATTTTCCAAGTAAAATTGGGTTTTAAAATTATAGACAATAAATAAACTGTAACAGTAAATATATAACATTAGATTGCACAATAATTCAGTGTAATAAATACAAACTTTTTCAAGTCATATAACCACAATTCGTTAGTATTCGTTAGAATCAAAATGGGAGCATTGTCTCTTTCATTCATATCAGTGAGAATCGGTGCATGTGCGAAAGAGACCGAAGAAAAACTGTAAATAGAACTATATCAACACGACAGCGCCACTCCGAGCCATCTTTGTAGGAATAGGAAGCGAGTGGTTTTTTCCGAGTCTATGGTAAGAATGTTGCAAGTTAAAAGTCACCGTAAAATCGACTAAAATACACTATACTTTTTCGTTTTGTTGTTGTAAATGTATGATTATGATGTCATAATTTTGTTACCTAGGTACTAATTTGTTATGCGAACGAGAGTCAAGGGTTTGAGCTGAAAACAAGCACTTGGTAACCCAATGGGGGCCTAAGTAAAATGCTGACGCTTAAACGTTTTGCTTTCAGTATTATAGATATTTCATGTGTTACTTGATGTACTATACTCAAAACAATAGATTAGCGTTCTCTTCATACAGCCGAGCTGTTATAGAATTTATAAATTTATCCAATGAGTTCAAATTCTAAACTAAGAGTGAGGAAGAAGTTCAAATCCGTATTTAAAAATAGAGAGGCAGATCTTTTGGTTTTGCGGCGCGGTGGATATACTCATGCATCATCCAACGCACAAAGGAAATGGTAATCTTCAGCACGGGATGCATTCCAGAATCTCGAGAACGAACGGTCTGGAGCCATTCAATGGTGCAACGCTTATAGCCATTTTGGATAGGTCTGGGTTACCACACTGCGCAGCTGCAATCCTCTAGGCCCTCCACCATCTTAGACTATTAAACCAAAAGACTCTGCACGTATGATCATTCCCTTTTGCCAAGGTACTGGATCAGTCGATCTAACGCGTTTATAAAAATTATTTATGGAATCAATTTTTAACACAGTCAAAATAATTTTCACTATGTAGATGCTCCGTAAAAAATTCTGACCTATGCAGTTAATCTGTGCAAGAACTCTCACACTTTAATCTTGAAAAGATAGAAGGAGATATATTTCATATGTATGTAAGTGTTTTTGATATTATTAATACCTTTTTTCTATTAATATTAAATTTTATCGTAAATAAGGATCGTGAACATTATTACTTGAGTAATCGATCCAATACAATTGGATCGGTGCCGTGACATTTCCATAGAAATTTATTCCATATCTCATCATATTTAAAAAAAAGTTATAGATTACTAACATAGGTTAAATTTTAATAACAAATTATGGATTATTATTATCTGAAATAAATTAGGAGAAAGTTTACATTTTTATTACTTAGTACACGATATAAGAATTGAGATTTCTTTTTAAATGACACGGGATGGTTTCGTTATTTTGAACAGTGTTGTGAGTATTTCATTTTAATATTTTATTATTTTAATTTTCATAGCATATAATTATATACTTTTTATTTATTCAGGTTTCCAAAAAATCCTCATCTATAAACTAAGTTGGCATAATCTTGCAATAGAAAGCGAGGGCACTCCTCCCACAAATACAATTTTTACAAATTGATTTATCCCAATTTCAATCTTTGTATAATAAACGACAAAACTGTCAAAGTCAAAAGTAAGTAGGTAGTGCCGTACCAACATTGTTATTAATAGTTAAGTGCTTTTTGGATGGCTATATTTGTGACAATTTGTCAGAAAAAATTGGAAAAATAGCCTATGTATTTTTTTCAACGGTGTGCAACTGCACAAAATAGTCAAGTACAGATAATTATCTACAATAAGCGATAACAGATGTACGCACAAAAGAATTTCGGAAAATTTAATAGAATAAAGTTAAAAATTAAAATTATATCAGTTGCACGAATATGAACTATTTTGCTAGTAAAATAAAACCAAACCACATAATGTATTTTAAAACTAAAATAATCATTGTCTTGCAGCTCAACTCTTTAGCGAAAGTGGTGCAGACATTCCATGGTTTTGCGATAAACTAACATATGGTTTTAACGTCGGTGATTTATTCAATGTTTTGGACTGAGAAACCTACTACGATGGTAGTTACAAACGAGCCACACGTTTACAAGCCTACCAAAACTTATATATTGTGCTATATATTATGCAGATGAAATAATGTAATTTGGAATTTATAAATGGAAAGGGAAAAATAATTCACGCAATGATATATCACCATGAAGGTATAGACAAAAGTGCAGCAAACACTGTCAATATCTAACTGAAGACGGCCTTGGAATTCCTATCTCACTCATATTCTTATCGCGATAGAACAGTTTTAGTGCTACTATATTTTATACAGCTCTGTATTCACCATAGCCATAATTTTGCGTTCGTTATAGTTATTAACGGTATGCCCTTACATTGTTGGTAGCACGGAAAGATTTACTTTTATAGAAGACCTATACATTCATTTTCTCTTGACCAAACGTTAATTTTTAACACAATTTGATGTCTATAATTCTGAAAATAAACTGTTAGTCGATTTATAACATAAATTAATCAATTTAAATAATATTTCCAACATGGCCACCCTCGTCTTTTTGTCTATTGGCATCTCGCATCACACGGCGTTCTTCACAACCTATTTCTGTGTTCACAACAAATTAAAATAATCAAATACCTAGGTGGTAGGAGTAAGTACTAGGTACTCAATCGCAATCGTTTTAGTAATCGCAATATGTGATTCTGTGCTTCTTTCTCACAGAGTCGCAGTTGTAGTCTTTGGTCGCAGTCAATTTTCGCGTTCAGAACCACAGAATACAGACCTCTACCTAAGTCTACTTTTACTTTATTTATGTCAAAACTAGTGGTGTTCAAAAACGCTATATGGCAATAGCGCGCTACAGACTATTTGCTATAATGAAATAGCGCGCTATTTTACACGCTATAATTATAACGAACTGGGCGTCCGCGAATGACGCTATAAAAGCGCGGTGAATATCCTCGAATCACGCTAAATGTCGTTGGGCAGATAGCGCGCTGTGTTAGGACAGCGCGCTGTTTCGGTTATATTCTTGATATTGAATACGTTATAGTTTATTCGATACGTAAAATAAATTAACATAGGATAGGGTGCTGTTTCTTTTATTAAGAATTACAGCAGTTTTCACGGAATGGAATTGTTTGATGTTATGTATGCCTATTATTGACTTCATCAAATGTCATGGTATGTTTTATATTTTAATTTTACTATTTTGGCGTATCTAAAATAAATATTATAATCGACGCGTTGGGTAATGATCGATAGCACGCGAATTCTTGCGATGACTGCCGTCCGGCTCGCCACGCCCGCGCTAAGTCTTTGCTCGCGCTATTATCCTCGCTACTCGTTATTTTTAATGGCGCTATATTTATAGCGTCACGTTGGAGCCGGCATAGCGTGTGCTATGCGTTGCGTGAAGATAGCGCGCTAGACGCTATATTAACCACCACTAGTCAAAACAAATAATGATGAAGTTTAACAAATGCAGAGTAAACTTTATATAGTTTATATAGATATTAATTCATTGCGAAATTTGAAGCCCGCGAACTTTTATTTGGAAGTAATCCACGATGAAATTCCGTGCTGTAATGATAGATGCTGGGCCGATGCGTGAATTTTCAAGTATTCAATTTCAAAAATATTGTAGACGGTAACAATAAATCGACTATGATTTTTACTTGAGAAATATTTATTTGCAGACATAGTTACTATAATATCAAAGTTATCAAAAGAATGTGTGCTGAGATTGTCTGAAGACAAATTATATTTTATTGTAAGCGAAGAAAATAGCGGGCCGACGCCACCAATATTGTGGTGTGAGATTCCTCAGGCGATGTTTTGCTCTGAATACCAGATGATTGGCTTGGATGAAGAGCATAAAGACATTTATTTGGCTTTGGGTTCAGGTTTGTGTGCATTTTTGTATGGCAAGTAGTAAGCTCTTAAAGAACCTACAAATTCTCAAAATATAAACAATAAGGGTGGTAATATATAAGTACTTTTAGTGTAACTACATATACAAGACGGACAATGATTAACATAAATACCAGTTCTGCCCTTTGTTGATCTGTTCCCTAAGGCTTACTAGTTGATAACAGCACCCATAAAGGCGTCTGCCCGTTACACCATACCATGACTGCTATGAATGTATTATGCATGGAGAATAAATTATTGAGACTACTATACACATCAAACAAATCATACCATGCACTAAGCATATTTATAGGCACCTACTCATGAATTTGCTGTCTGGTCATGGCATGCTAAGGTGTTGGACAGTGCAGAACGGTCTTGTGGGTTTCATGTTCATTATTATTAATTCTTATTTCTGCTGTGTGGTGTTGGCTAAGAATACCACCACCCCATCTCATCCTATGGGTGTCGTAAAAGCCGACTATGGGAATAGCCGAAGCATGGGCAGCAGCATCCATCAAGTACATTTATAACTCAACTCCGATCACCAACCTGTCTGCTAAATGTGATGATTATGGCAAAAGCCCCCAAATGAGCACTCAACACAAACCCATACCGGTCATTATAGCAGTTTTTGGGGGAGGCTTCTGACCAGCAGTGTATGCTTTTATTTACAAATAGTTTTTATTCGCCTGATTTGTTCATAGCATGGTTATGGTATGGTAAGGAATAATGGGCAGAATGGCAGCCTTAAGAGCTGCCATGAAGAAAAAGAGCATACTAAATTCATATTATCTCATTAACCTACTACAAGACAAGGCTCTGCTATGTGGAGGATAAAAACCCATGAACAATACTGCATTCATACAGACTAAAATATGTGTTTTAATAAATTAATTTTAAGGAAATTTAGCAAGATCTTTAGTGACATTGAAGACAGCAAAATCTTTAAAAATGAAATTAACTAAAAAACAGTGCCCATGTCTTACATTAGAGATTGAAATGGTAAGTACTCAACACATTTTCTTCAAAAATATCTAAGTCTTAAGACATAAAAACAGCTAAATTCTTGTGGAAAAGTTAAGATTGGGTAACAGCTGGCTGATTGCACCTGTGACATCATTAAGTTTAAAGTTTTAAAACTAACATTATATTATTAATAATAAAGATTATCATCCTGTAATCTAACCTTATTTATCTTTAACCTGTATAAGAACCTTTTGACTGCCACACTCAGTAGTAAGAACTAAAAGCCCTATTCTTCATACCAAGCAACAAATTGAATGCAAATCTAATTTATTTTAATTTTGAATGGAACAACTACACAACATTTTTGGCTATAGGCTGGCATACATAAGTATCATAAATTCTATATGGATATAAGTGAGGGTGGCATGTAATAACTTCGTATACAAATATTTTTAAATCTATATAAAATGTAGTAGTATATATTTAATAATTATCTTTTATAAATTTTGCAGGCCACACTGGGGCGGCCATAGATTAGTATTAGGCGGCTCATAGGCTGCTGGTTGCCGACTGCTGTGCTATATAACTAATTCACTTTTTAGCCATCAGTGACTTCACAGCAAACAAGAAATGTTACCCATGACATACCAATAACAGTTATACCAAGGAAATTGTGGACAGACTTCCATGAACCAAAGATACCTGATCCAGATGTAAATGTATATTTTTTTACAACATTTTGATCTCATCATCATCATATCAGCCATTTATACATCTACTGCTGAACAAAGGCTTCCTCAGATGATTAATGTAAATATTTCATACTTAGGTACTAAATGGGAAATTGATTTATTAGACTTTTTACTTTACAGATATCAATAGAATTACCACCCCTCAAACAGCTACGCACAACTATAGACAGAATGCGGACAATGGCATCGGAGGTTGTAATGAGAGCATCTGCTGAAGGTAGACTGACTCTGCAGATCAAGACTGACATGGCTAAGGTGTCTACGAGGTTTAAAGGGTTGAGAGTGGAAAAATTTGAAGGTAAAACAATATCGAGTCTTGGGATTTGTTATTTTGTTGTAGCAATTAAACAGATAATTCTTGGTGTTCATGGGTCACATGACAAGTGTAGGCTTAAGTGCTGGTAATCTGTATCTAGTTCGTGTGTAAAATATGTCCTTTAGGCTAACAACAAGTGTTTGCAGCCAATACTTGTAATTAAAAATGTTCAAAACAAAGGTCCGATCTAGTCTCAGTGTCCTAAATGTCACAAATTCCTATTACCCTAAACAAACAATGTCAAACGTGAACTTATACTGTGATAAGACTTAAAATGGGTCGAAAGTTGATTAAAGCGAAAACGGTACCTATTCTGCTAACATTTTGAACTGAGACAGGTAGGTATTAAATTTTCATCTAAAACTCAAAATTGACATTGAAATTAAACTAGGTTGAGAACTTAATTAACCTTTGTATAATTTTGTACTTTTGGGTTACTCAACCCTGATTGGGGGATAACCAAGGACTGTTTTTATATTGATGTCATTTTATTACTGTTGTTTTATCCAACTTTCTTTTTCCAAGGTGCTTTCTGTCAATGTCAATTGACAGAAAGCACCTTGGAATTTGGATTGGAGATATCATACTGAAATTAGAATACATATTTTTTGTCAATTCATAATTTAATCTTATTTCAGGCTACTTTTAGTCACAGTGAAAATTTATTGGTCTATTCCATATCTGTCGTATCTGTATTGGTCTTTTAGGGCAGAAATACAGATACCTGTTAGATGCTGTTGTATGTACAACTCCTGTCAAACGGATTTTGACCTCAGTATATTATTGTTATAAGCGCAATGGAGCACATATTCTACATATGTATTACAAGAGTATGTAATGCTCATTAGAGTGCTGCTATCACTGATGAGCAAGGGTTCTTGAGCTGGCCTTTACCGAGTGAAAGAACCTGATCCAGCTCCCAAGTTTATCCCTTAGCAATGGTCGGAGCCTAGTGGCTCGAAATAAACTTAAGTAGCTAAGGGTTCCCTATAATAGTCTATAGGTAATCCTTAGCTAGTTCGTTTTTTTGGCATCACCAGTTTGGTAAGGTGAAGTTGCCTTGAAGTGTACTGCAATAAATTGGAATTTTCAGGTCCAATAGAGCATTCAGATTCCGAAACAGAAACTCAAATAAACGAAGATATGTCTCGTATATGTTACTGTAGAGTCGACGCTAAGAAGCTGTCAATGTTCCTGAGCGCGGACCAGATATCAACCAACAGGACAGTCTGCAGTATTTTGCATAGAAAACTAGTAATCCTGTGTTTACAGACTGACGAGAATGTAAAACTACAGTGTTTTATTAGTGGGATTGTTTATTAAATTTTGTTTTATATTTACTGTTTTCTGTCATTTTACGAATACATTTTAATAATATGTACTATGTAACTAATATTATTAAAATGTACGTACGTTCGTAAACCCATCATGTTACGCTATATATTAGTTTGCATTATGGAGTAGCGTGGCGATACATACTTTCTAGAAAGGCTTGGCCCTTAAGTAACTATATAGTAACAGTACCTTCAAAATCCGAAGTGATAATTGCGCGAGTGTTTAAAAAAAAAGAGAGGCAATCACGAAACATTTAGTAATTTTACAAAAATAGTTGTTTCTCTTCAATATGGAAGGCATAGTCGAATGCACACCAATATTTTTGTACGAGTTGTATTAGGTAAAATTACCGCTCGAAGTTGAGGGACAGAGTAACACATTAATTAATCATCACATTTATTTCTCAGAAATAAACTTTATACAAATTACAAGAAACAAGATTTTTATACAATGAACAACTTAAAAAAAAAATGTAACATTATTTTGTTGCCTAATGTTTGTGTTAACCAAGGGCGGTAGCAATTTTTTTCTGTGGGTGGTTAGACTGATGCTGGTGCTGCAGACTAGCTATGCAAAGGAGGTGGTTTTATGACATCGGGGGTTCTAATGACCTACGCGGAGTCATTGTGAATCACGAAATCAAATTGAACTTTGTACAAAACATTTACTTCGGAAATAAAAGAGAGAAAGATAGGTAATTAAAAACAATAAGAAACCAGGCATGAATTCCACATACAATACCGGGGGACCCAGAACAGTACCTGCAGATCATACAAATATTTGTTTCGTGCGGGATCGAACCCACGACCCCCGGCGCAGCAGTCGACTGTATCAGCCACTGCACCAACCGTGTCGTCAGTAACTAATGTTAATTTTCTCGCCACGCACCCCGCATACATTGGCCTTTCATACCATCTGTATCGATTTTGAATGGTGCTTAATGTAAAATAAACAATACACAGTCGCAATAGTAACTTGTCGCAACTCGCATGACAATAGACTCCTCGTAGTTTGTTGGCGGACGCTGAACTCCGTTAAGCCTCCGTTTTGATTGTATCGGTACCGGAGTCTGATTCGGAGGTAAGATTTGAACTGGAAGTTCCGACTTATCGGATTCCGAGTCGAAGCTCTGCAGACCGACTTTAGGTTATTTCTAATAAGTGCCTCAATATAATTCTGGGGGCTGGGCCAGAAGGATTCCGGCAGAGGCAGTCCACATGCCCCCTCTGCCACGCCTACGATGTTAACTTAGTGTTTGCTCAAAATATGTAAAATCTATTTGTCTGTATCTTATTTCTACAACTGGAGTTTCATTTAATTTTTCCCGATTATTTACGTCTATCTGTCTGGCGGCAAGTGCAAGCATGGCCTATTCTTACTGGCCAAAATTGAAATCATTTGTGTTTGGAATAGATAGGCCATTCTTGCGCTCACCACTGCATTTATAGTAGTTTAGTTTAGTAGGAATAAAAATACAATAATAGATTATTTATCCATTATTACAATCAATTAAATCACTGTTATAAAGCACTCGCAAGATTCTAACTTAACATTTCACATATTTTGTATCAGTAAAATCTATAAAACTGCATGGCTATTCTGTAACAACTCTTTAGCAAACACTACTGAATTCGCAGTAAAATCTCTGATGTATTGGTTTTTCTGCTTTTCAATGCGGATTCAGAAGTGAGTTTGCTGGTGAATGTGACACACATGAATTGAAAACGGACTCTGGAAGTAGATGTGGTACTTATTATAAGGCCACCATTTTCATTTTCACCATTTTTTTATTGTTCTAGTCTGTTTCTGGGTGCGGCGGAAAAAAGCACAACGACACAGTATTATGTTAGCGTGAAAAGACAGCGATACTCTCTATAGACTTCATTATCGCTAACATATCTTACCGCGTCTCTTCGTACGGGGTGTTATGACGCGGTCGCGCGGTACTATGCGGTTAATTGCCTGCCCTAGAAACAAGACTAGTCTTTATCATATAATTAAGTTTTTTACATTTGCATCTTGAATCTTTAACAACACAGATAAATGTACTGATACTGTTTGACACATTCTATTTTTACAAGTTCAGGCAAGCATCCGCCACTTCATACAAAATAATGTTTCTCAAATCTAAAACTTGCGTTTATTTATTATTTATTAATGAATCGTTGTGGGACGTTGTTATTACAGAAAATACGAATAGCATACCTTAAACCCGTGGGTTTAGAAGCATGACATTTTGCACAGAAGGTCCTCATAGGCTAAGAAACGATTTTTTTATTCATCCCCTAAGGGTATTAAATCGGGTACACTGTTATATGAATAAAATTATATTCACTAATAAAAAGTGTAGGTATTTATAGAGATTTAAGCTATATTAATTTGTGTGGAGATACGCGACGCTTCACCTCAAGTACACATACACACTCCACATTTACGTCTTCATAAATCTAAATAGTAAGTTTCAATTGTAAGTCAACTGGAATGATCTCTCGTTATCCCTTCGCAGCGTGTCGTGAGTCGCCTTCAGCTGGTCCAGTTTGGTGGATATTTGGGCGATGGAGTTGTCTATCCATTGCATTGAGGACATGTGCGCGTTGAGTATGCGGCCGATTTGGACGATCTGAAAGAATATTTGATTGTAGATTGATTAGCAGATAAATTAAGAGATACCTATGGCTGCGACTATCTTTCAATTTGCACGAAAGCGGGACACAAGTGTCGTCAATAACGATCTACGTTCAAATAAATAGTAAGCACGAACGTGTGCTGTTATCCCGGAGAACGGTCTGCCCCTCGCATGAACAATGCCATTAGTACTTTTCTGACCAATTACGAACGGGGGGCAGTAATGAGAGACTGACTTCAATGTTTAATATGACAATGAAGTACATAGAACGCAACACGAATGAAGCAAGACATGTTATGAATGAACAGACTAGTGCCTCTCTATTTGGGTCTAGTCATATGACTGTACAAGAAGTGGCAGGGCAAAAAAATACCGACTTCAAAAACCCTACACAATATAAAAATATTAAGACCACTGAAAAGGAAAAAAAAGTCGGTATATTTTTGTTAAAAAAGTTTTATTTGTTTCTTTTTAGTGTAAATAAATGTAAGAACTTTTTCCAATTTGGTATCAGTATTTAACACTAATAATAAGAATGACTCGAATCGATTCTCAGATCCGAGAGGAATCGAAACAAGACATCATCTAGATAAGCGCAGTCATCAACCTGTTTATTGAAGCTGGTTAAAAAACTACTCAATCAAATGTAATAAAATTTCTATGGGATCAACTCGAAAGCATTCTGCACCAGTTAAAAAAAGAATTGCTCAAATCGGTCTACAAATCTCGGAGTAATCGGTTAACATACATTAAAAAAAAATACGCTTCGAATTGAGAACCTCTTGCGTTTTTACAAGTCTGTAAAAAGGGTTTCCTTCGGGTAGTAATAAAACTAGTGGACTGTATATGATTTGGTGTACTGAACTAATAATACAAGAGGCAGCCCGACAACCTACTACGGTAGGTAAATAGAAATATAATAAAATAAAGAGTAGAGTGTTGTCGCTAGGTCATTAAATTTGATAGTAAAAAAAAAAGTTTAACTAAATTCTATAATTTTAAAAAGCCGTTTTAACGGTTCCGCTCATACGCCCGGCGCGGGTGCGGTCCAGTTCGTAGTAAGATAATGTCAGCTGGTATCATCTGACACTATCTGTCAAATATTATTTTATTAGGCGGACCGCACCGGGCAGCGAAACATGGTAGTGCCAGGTCTCTATGGATACTATAAGATGCCTGTTGAGACCAAGCCAGCATTATTACCCTCTGAGATGCTACCTATGTGTATGTTCAGAGTATTAGCATTTAGTTGTTCCAGAATCAAACATATGCATAAATATGCAATCCTAGTAAAACTATTCATCACATTTTAGATTGCTTACTTCCATATAAAGCTACATCGGACAATGCCACAATAATAAGCAACGAGTTTAACAGGTCAGACCGGGTTGTGCTATATTAATGTGGAGATGTTTATGGTGTGTATTAGACTAGGTCTGCCATATGTCCGGGTCAGTAAGTCAGTTGTACGGGTCAACTGACTTTGTAATGAATTATAGTTAGGATAGGTAGGTAGGCATGCAATGGCATGCATAGGACTTTCAGATTATGTAAAAGGTGAAAAGTAGTCTTAAAAAGCAGTATCTTAAAAAATATGAATAAGCAAACAATAGTAGTTGCCGTGTGGTGCTGGCTAAGAATACCACCACCTCATTTCATCCCATGGGTGTCGTGAAAGGCGACTATGGGATTAGCCGGAGGATGAGTGTCCTTCGAGTATATTTATAGCTCAATTGAGATCGCCAACCCGTCTGCCAACCGTAGCGATTATGGCAATATTTGGAGGAGGCTTCTGTCCAGCAGTTTGAGGACAAAGAAAACGGCTAAGGATGTTGATTTCTCGATAGAACGTTTCGCATTTTATTATTATAGTTCAGACAAAAATACAATTCTATATTTCTTGATATATTAGTATAACTTTAAATAAAAATAAATATGAATGCTGTTTGCGCTTCTGTGAGCCACTAGGGGGTCTAGTTGAAAACCAGCGCCAGGCGCCTGCCTGGCACATGCTGAAGTAGATACCCATTTAGCGCAACTGTGGGGCATACACTTCAATCAAAATGTTGCTTCTTATTTCTCTGTTTAGTATGTTATGATGTCTCATTTTGTCGCTGAATAAATGCTTTCTTTCTTTTCTTTCTAGATAGGTTATAAGGCATGTTCAGTTTTAACTCCCATAACTCCAGATCACGTCCTTTAACAAAGGTAACAGTATGGGGATACTGTTACCTTTGTTAAAGGACCGCACGCACTTTGATGATACCGCACGCACTTTTATGATAAAGTCAAGCTGGCACCCAAAAAACTGGGTGTGCTCTACAGGGCAAGGCGGTACTCCTCATCGGGGCGAAGACTGCTACTTTATAAGTCGCAAGTCCAGCCCCATACGAAATATTGCTGCCGTTTATCAGCGGGAGCACCTGTATACTAGCTTGAATCTTTTGACTCAGTACAGTAGTAAACGTAACTGCACGTATTCAAAGTCAAAGTCGAATATTTTTTATTTCAAATAAACCAATTACTGGCACTTATGAAAGAATAAATGAATAAACTTATGACTGTAAGTCTGAGGAAATACTTTGTCTACTTGTGTGTGTTCTATCGCTTGTACAATGAACAGTTTTCTAAGGAATGGTTCGATATGATGCCAACGGCTACTTTCTACCGTCGCACCTCTCGCCATCGGCGGGGACTTCACCCGCATACCCTAGAGCAGTCTTTCCCAACGTGGGCGATAACGCCCCCTTGTGGGCGCTGCAGGCCTAAAGGGGGGCGGTAAGAGACCCAGAAAAAAAGGGGGCATTGTGTAGGGCTTTGGGGTCGATTTATAATTTCATCTACCTAGCTAGGAAGACTCTTAGACACCGACTGAGCTGTATGCTGATGTAGTCGAGAGTCGAGCTCTCGACTACATCTTGTGAACATCAACTAATATTAATTAAGATATAGCTCAAACTCGGTTCGATATAAAAGACCGCGGGCAATCATGTTTTAACAAGTTTTTGTTAAATAATCCGAATTGTACATTCCTATACCAATCGGCTGGTTCTATAATACTTGTTCTTGCTTGTCGAGTACGATTGGGCGTCGAATGAGATAAACGAGTTTATGCACATTTGTCTTATTCCTGTTGGTGCGTGCTGCTTATGCAATCCTATATATACGACGTAAATTTATTTCATTTTCATTTGCGGTTTCGCGCATAATAGATAAGCAGTACTTGATTTCAACACTTACGTATTTCTTAAAACAAAACAATGTCGGAAGTAAAAAAGAAGAGACGGCAATACTCTGCGGAATATATTAAATTCGGATTTATTGAAAATCCCACAAACCCGTCGTCGCCTTTGTGTCTTCTATGTCTAAAAACATTTTCGAATGAAGCAATGAAGCCTTCAAGACTGCAAGATCATTTGAATAAAATGCATCCAGATAAGACAGAAAAGAATGTAGCATATTTTCAAGACCTAGAGAAGAAAACTTAACAAACAAACTTATTGAACAGCATCAGATTCAACCTTCACAGTAGTTTTTATATAAGAATTGATTATGTTTGTTTTATTTTCAATTAAAGATACTCTGTCCGAATACTATAAATTTGCGTTTCAATAATCAGTTATAAGTACTTTACGTACTTTAAGTATGTTTAAAAAGGGGGGCGTTAAAAAAAAATTTATTCTTAAAGTGGGCAGTAGACAAAAAAAGGTTGGGAACCCCTGCCCTAGAGCCAAAATTGTCTCGTACCGTACCTTCCACGCACGTTGTGGGAATCAGTCACCGAGGTTTTCCCAGGAGACTACAGAACGGAGCTCTTCAACAAGGGCAAGAAAATATTTTTACGGGTTCGGCAACGGCGCGATAGAGACCTCTGGTGTTGCAAGCATTCATAGCTCAGCTTAGTTATAAAAGGAAGGGTTATGAATCACAATATATGTGGCCTCAATATGAGTTTTAGTTGCTAGCCGGCTGCGGAAATGAGTTCATAATATGAGGTCCCTATAGTACTTACTGGGTCATTACTGTCCTGACTTCTATTCGTTTCGTTGAGATGTTCTATAACTTCTTTCAAGTCCTCAGACATTTGTCTGAGCTGCGTGTCTAAGTTTTCAGCCAGCGTGTACCTAAAATTAGAAATAAACATTGCATTGTAAAAAGTGAAATGGAATGCTGCCTTATTAGAAAGAACCTGCCAAGTACACATGTTTCCGCTGTAATCATAACATGTTGCGAGAATAGAACATTCTATGTAATTCATAGTATATGTAACATTTTAATTCTTGTTACTCATAGTTTTAGGATCATCGTGCACTGCTAGTTCATGTAACTGTTCATTTCTTCTTACTCATAATTTTAGATCATCCTACACTGCCAGTTTGTGTAACTTTAAATTCTTGTTAGTCTGATTTGCTCATACTACACAGCTCATAGTACACTATTATCTATTTCTAAGTTACATTGTGGGTCACTCAGTCCGTCAATAGTTTGTCCAATCGCGCACGAAATGTCAGGTTTATATATTATCACCTACTGATTGTCCCCTTAAAATAAAGTTCACGGTAATTGTCTGGGGCAGTAAGTAGCTATAATATATATGAATATGAATCCGTATCCGATGTATTTCGATATATTTTGTATAGTAAAAATTGAATGACTGCACCACACGCAGCTATAGTATATATTTTTATATTAGGACAAGTTACAATACTAACCTATGTTGAAATATGGGAAATACATAGCAAGTTATATAATGGTATCTTTTGACATAACTTGACATTTACAAATTGTATTATGTAATTACATTATTAACGTAAAAATAACTATACATATAGTTGTTGTTTTTATCCAGACATGGCAACACGCATGTCTAATTCAGCATCGGAAACAGTATCTTAGTACTATCAATTAAATCCCATAATAATATGCTTCATCATCATCAGTTCAGCTGAATATTGTCCACTGCTGGACACAGGCCTCTCCAAAGAGAATTGTGTGCTCATTGGAGTGTTTTGCCATAGTCGCCACGGTTGGCAGACGGGTTGGCGATCGCAGTTGAGTTGTTAATGTAATGTATTTTTGCATCTTTACTGTGTGTGGTATGTTTCTACATTATGGTATACTAGCTGGGACCCGCGGTTTCACCCGCGTGTAATTTAAAAGAAATTTAGAGTACTTCGACATAGACACTTGACATAGAATATAAATGTTGGATTTCAAGGGTTTTATTTTTTTAGCGCGGAACCCTAATTATTTTTCTAAAATAAAAGTAGCCTAAGTTATTCCTTATAACATCAGCTATCTGCCAGTGAAAATCCCGTCAAAATCGGTCCAGCCGTTTCGGAGATTACCCGGAACAAACAGACAGACAGACAGACAGACAAAAAATTTAAAAATAGTTTTTTTGTTATAGGTACCGTATATACTTTCATATGCATTTAGTAAAAACCTGTTATTTTGACATTACAAACAGACACTTCAATTTTATTTATTTGTATAGATTATAGCGTAACATAGTAATTATAGCTACGTGTGTAATTGTCTTTATTGACCACCTCCCTTTTCTAAGTATACCTAATATTACATCTAATACTATGGTACTCACATGTGTTCTCTCTCTGGGTCTCTCAGTCTGTCAACAGTTTCATCCAGAAGTTGTTTCTCCATTGGCGCAAGTAAATCTTCTAGTTCATTCTGTTGTGCTAGAACAAAGTCTAGTTCGTGTTCTAGACTTTGCTGTTCATTCTTCACAGATTGGACTGCGTCGTTAAGTTCTACTATCTGAAAGTGAAAACAGATTTTATGTAGTGCGGTTTCTTTTGAAGGGCTAATGGATAAGTATCCGCGTAATACGACATATCCATAATAATAATGTCGGAGGCGTTGGGCATTAACGAGGCTGAGATGAAGCAATTGTTTATATTTATAAATATATATCATTATCATCGTATCAGTTAAAGGATGTTCACTGGTGTTCAAAGGCCTCCTCCATAGATTTCTACAACTGTGTCAACATTTTGGAGGGGAATTCGCCAATACTCACCACCCTTGGCGCCTACCAATTTTTATTTTAAAGTGTTTATAATTATTTGCGTAATTTTGCCATTATTTTGATTGTTATTATCGCTCTTGTCCGTCGACATGTCGAAGTGGGCCAGACTTACTTTGGGCGATGGCCGGTGTCCTTTAAACATTAATGAATCACGGTCCAATTTCGACCCCCGGGCGACCACTAGTAATTATAATTTCTTGACGACTGTGTGCGTTTAGGAATAAACGTTTATCTTTCTTTCTTTTCTAACCGGTCCTTGTGGAAATTTATGGGGGACGCCCTTGTCCAGCAGTGGACGTCTTTCGGCTAATATGACCAAATGCATACCTTTTCTCCATTGGCTATCAGCAGCCGGTCCCAGGCGTTAATCTGCGTCGCCTGGTTGATGAACGTTTTCTCTTGTTCCTCCAGTTCTAACGTCCATTTATTAATGCTTTCTTCGAGTTGCGCGAAACTAATTGTTGATATAATTTGAGGTGGAGCTGAGGGTGTTGTACTGAAATGTGTATATGATACTGAATTCACTGAATTATGAAATGTAGTTCACTAATATAAAGCTACACTACTATATAATTATTTGTATCTAAATTGATAAAAATAAACACGCGGGTGAAACCGCGGGCAACAGCCTCCTGGTGGCAGGTCTCATATTGCAATTATCCTCTCAGAGATGTGCCTATAGGCGTGGCACTTGTGGGCGGTTCTAGTGTGGTCAAACGAGGACCTGGACCCCCCCTTAGTTGCCGAAGATGACATCCCCAGTGATTTCAGCTGGTAGGAGTCCGGCATGCTCCTTCGTCCTTCCCTGGTGCGGAGTAAGTTCATGCAGAATTTCCAATGTGTCCAATTTTTTTTTTAATAAAACGTTCTACCCCATTGCCTGATATTCGCCGCTAAGCAGTAGTGTTTGCACTTTAGACAGGTTTAGTTTGAAGGGCACTGTAGCTAGTGAAATTACTAAGAGTAAGAGATTAAATAACTTTACATCCGAGGTGACGAGCCGTAGTCCTGTGTAGCATTCTAATTGCTAGTACAGCATAATAAAAAATAGCAATCCAAATAAGTAAAAAGACATTTATTATGTTGCCGATGTATTTATGGCCAGGATTAGATTCTCTGATAAAAAAAAAATGTCTACACTTACGTTGTGGCAGTAGTCAAAGTCGCCATAGTTGTAGCCGCAGTCGTTTTAGCCAGAGCTGTAATACCTGACGGTGCAGTCGTAGATGCTGTAATATGAGATAACTAAATGAACCAAGAATACACATTATAAGATTTCTTCACGAAAATTATTTATCTGTACTTAATTTTCATAATATATAGGTTGATTTGGATTGTTCTGGAATTTATGTTCATAATATCCTCTGGGATAAAGTGACATATGAAACTCGGACATAATAATATTTAGTGTTCCATACGGAAACTCATTCTTGGTTATTTGTAAATAAGGTATTGTTTGATACTAAAATGCACATTGGTGACCATCGTAAATACTACAAAGACATTTATTTGATTACATTTTATGCAAGGATATATTTTTGTTGCTGTAATCTACTTAATGGAAAATGAGAGACATTTAATTATTTTAGAATTATCGCAGTCACTTGACAGGCAAAAACATTGATCATACACTGTTTTTTTTATCTGCAATAACAGATGACTATGCAACAACAAAATATACTGTAGCATATTGTATGAATGATTTAATCATTCATAAATAGCTTTCATAAAGTAGAATAGGTATTGAAATTATAATAATGTGAAGAGATCAAGGCCATCTAACCTTGAACTTTGAAGTGCTTTATAATTATGTTATTTGATTACTAGTAATTTTGTTTTATTAAATAACTATAAGATTTTGAAATAAATATATAATATAAATTTTATCTGAAAAATGTCAACATGACAACATCCTGAAATTTTAAATTTGTTTTTGGAATCCATTTGTGAATCATTTATTTTTAAACAGTACACTGATATCGTGATCTAATAGGCAATGTTTGAAGGTAGATATCATTCATCATTTCGGCCGAATGAAGTCCACTGCTGGACACAGGCCTCCCCCAAAGATCACCACAACCACCGATATGGATGTGTTGTGGGCTCATTGGGGGGGTTTTGCCATAATCGCCACGCTTGGCAGGCGGGTTGGCGATCGCAGTTGAGTTGTTAATGTACTCGAAGGACGCTGCTGCCCATCCTCCGGCTAATCCCTTAGTCGACTTTTACGACACCCATGGGAGGACATGGGGTGGTGGCATTCTGAGCCGGCACCACACGGCAAGCGCGGCAGCACGGCGAAGGTAGATAATAAAATCCAAATTTTGTAACTACCTGCAGAAGAAGCAGCAACAGAGGTAATCGGTTTTCCAAAACCAAGACCAGTTGAAGTGCTAGTTCCAGTAAAACCAAAACCAGGTTGAGTAGTCGAGGCAGCAGTGGACACAGCCCCGAAACTAATCCCCGTAGGTTGAGTCGTAGCTGTGCTGGTCCCAAAAGTAAGCCCAACTTTAGGAGCCGATGTTGTTCCAAAACTTGACCCAGTTGAAGAGGTAGCTAATGTCGTGGAGCCGGCAACGGCTGTAGGTTTCGTTATTTGAGCTGATGATGCTGGAGCACCAAAGCTAAGCCCAGTTGGAGCAGATGATGCTGGGGCACCGAAGCTAAGCACAGACGGTGCAGATGATGCTGGGGCACCGAAACTAAGCCCGGATGGAGCAGATGATGCTGGGGCACCGAAGCTAGGGCCGGTTGGAGCAGACGTTGCTGTCCCAAAACTAAGCCCAGTCGGGGCGGCTGATGTTACCCCAAAATTAAGCCCGCTTGTCGGTTGGCTTGCGGTTGAAGAGACGAGATGCATTCCTGTGGTAGCTGGACCGGAATGGACAAGACCAGCTGAACCATAACTAGGCGCCGGAGGCTGGCTTGTCGTGGCGGCTGCTGTGCCGATACTAAGTCCGGTTGTTGGTTGGGCTGTTGACGCTGGAGCAGAGCCAAAACTCATCCCAGTTTGAGGTTGACTCGCTGGTGGGGTCGTGCCGAAACCGAGACCAGCTGCTGGAGCTAGAATTATAAAATTATCTTTAAAAAAAAGAAAGATCTGTTGCAAGAATGCATCTAAATAAATACTGTTAACTGCCAAATAATGAATGCACTATTTAAAACTGAGCTCAAATTAAAATTCAATTACTAAACGATATTATTATTCATTGTTACTAGCTTCGAGTTTTTTACGAAGGCATAAGCAAAGTTCCATACATTTGTTTCATCTTCTCAATCTGGTAAAAGGATCAAACCTCATGAATTTAAGAAATACAACAGGTATTTTATGAACGCATGTCCCCTTATTTTACATTTACTGTACATATATAGAATATAGGTTTGTACATCATTAATAATGCGTGAGTTTACTTTGATTAGGCAAAAAACTAGTCTACCTTACTTGTATTGACTAACTTTACCTCCAGGCGTGCCAGAAGCAGGACTTCCAAAACTAAGCCCACTTGGTGCTTGGAAGCTTGACGTCATTGTACCAAATGCAGGAGTCGTGGAAGCCGCTGCAGGTTGAGCACCACCGAAGCTTAGTCCCGTACTAAGCCCGGTAACTTGTCCGGTGTTCAGTCCCGTGGGTTGTGCGGTGGTACCGAAACTTAGACCGGTTTGTGGAGTTGGTTGTTTTTGGCCAGGCACGCCGAAGCCGGAGGTTGGGCTGGGCGCTAAAAATAATAATATTAATATTCAATATTGTTAGGTACACGTGTAATGATAGTCATTATGCTCTTGGCTGTATGCAATACGTCAAAATACTAAACACGTAATATGTGACGTAAGCAGTGTGGTGCTGGCACCAGCTCATCTCATCCCGTGGGTGTCTATATGTCTTATAGTACATTAACAACTCTACTGCTATCGCGAGCCCGCTTACGAAGCTTGGCGATTGGTGCAAAAACTCCCTTATGAACACACAAGGCACCCTGACCAGTCGTGGTGGCGATCTTTCGGAGAGGCCTGTGTCCAACAGTGGACTTCATTCCGTTGAAGTGATGGATCTGTGACTGCATCTAGCATGATTTATTGTTAAATCATAAGCTAATCAAATACCTATTAATTTAGTACTTTCAACTAATATTATACAAGGGTTTAAATAAACCAGAAGTATTTATAAGAAAGGTCAAGGTCACTCAGTGATATTTAAGGAGAGAGCTATGCTTGATATTTCTCTACAAGATCGAATCAGAAAGAATAAATCCGTAGAATTGCCGATATAGCTGAAAGGGCACTGATGGCCTTTGGGGCAGAGCTTTTCGAGTGTAGACCAAGCATCAATTACTATCACTGGTGATAAAATAAATAATAAACGAATTGTCACATAAAAGTGATATTAATAAAATTTTATAATATAGGAGGTATTTGTCAGTTGCACATTTGTGATCAATGTTGTTATAATATACAATGTTTTACTTATTTTGCATAAGTAGCAACCCATTATTTATTTTGGTAACGTTCCATTCAGACGTTGTCGGCATTTCGCGCAACTTCAAAGGAGTCGAATCACTGTTATACATTATTTCCACTGTGATATAGATGTCGCCTTCATATGCCTTGTCATAATTTTTTTGTACTAGTCGAACTGGGGCTGATTGTTTCTACAGACAGGAGTGTACCGACATTTTACCGCCGTGTGCGGACCATCCCCCAGAAGTCAGGTAGGGCTTAAAGGTAAGTTCTCAAAACCCATTTTGGACAGAGTAAAGTGACCAAAACTATCATATCATATCGGCCATAGAACGTCCACTACTGAACAAAGGCCTCCCTCATAGATTTCCACAAGTATGTCATCATATAGGGGCGAATTTGCCAGTACTCACCACGCTTGGCAGGCGGGTTAGTGAGCGCAGAATGGCTACTGTTCCACAGAAAGGACGCTGCTGCCCATTCCTCTGGTTTAGAGTCCCTTAGTCGCCTTTTACGACCTCCTAGGATATGGAGTGGTGCTATATTCTTAATCCGGACACCACACGGATTAAAACTATGACAAAGAGCAAAATTCATCAGTCATTGCTAAATGACTGATGAATTTTTCATATTATTACTTAGAAATATATTTCATTATTTCGGCCGAATAAAGTCCACTGCTGGATACAGGCCTCCCTCAAAGATCACCACAACGACCGGTATCGGTGGGGTATGTGCTCATTGGGAGGTTTTGCCATAATCGCCACGCTTGGCAGACGGGTTGGCGATCGCAGTTGAGTTGTTAATGTACTCGAAGGACGCTGCTGCCCATCCTCCGGCTAATCCCTTAGTCGCCTTTTAGGACACCCACGGGATGAAATGGGTTGGTACTATTCGTAGCCGGCACCACACGGAAATATATACTGATGTTAATGTATTGTATTATGTTTTAATGTTAAGTTTACAGATTAGTTTTTATCCAACTGGAAGATTTCACTACGTCCCCATGGACTGACACTGAAAACTTCTCGTTTGGCGTTGTTTATTTCAACGCCAATCAAGATTGGCGTGCTGAGTTAAGTGTCACGGGTTCAATCCCAACAGAACATAGATTTGCATGATCTACAGATAGTTGCTCCCGGTCTGGGTGTTTGTGCATGTGGGATTTAGTATGTAAATTGTTCCTATGACACAGGAGAAATCATAGTTATGGACAAAGTACAAATAAAATGCTGTGTCAAACAATTTCTACACAGTTGCGACGCCCAATTATCGAAGACAGGTTTAAATGATTACTTTTGAGAGGGTTTTATTGTCTCTTGCCATTTTTTGCAAAGAAAAACTCATGTGTTGTTGCCTGCACCTGTTCTGTGGGCTGAAATACAAAAACAAACTAACTTTTCTTTCATAAGGTGTACTATCTGCAACGGTGACTCCATTTCCTCTTTCAGCCTGTTAGGTTGAGTTTCTTATAATCGGCCAATGGCCAAAGGGCAATCGCTCGGGCACAGCACCAAAGTACATTACTACTGAAAAAATCTTACCCGCTCCAGCACTGGTGGTAGGAGAACCGAAGGCAGGCGCCTGCGCAGCACCGCCTCCGCCAAAACTGAACGCAGAGCCAGGCTTAGCACCGAACGCGCTCTGGCCGAAACCGAGCGCTGTTGGCGCCTGGGCCGATCCCAAGAACGATTGTGTCGTTTGGGGCACAGTTGATTGTGTTGTTTGAGGAGCATTCGCCTGTTGAGTTCAGAAGAGCTCAATGAGGCAAAAATTATACATAGTTATTTGTATGAAATTAGTTATAGATGATCTGTGATGTCATATTGCAACAGAGATTTTTATTTTTACTCTGCAATATTATGCAAATTCGTATGTGTTCCAAATTTCAACTTAATCGCTCCAGTAGATTCGGAGCAAATTGGCTGTAACAGAAGGGCAGACAGACATGTTGAGGCATGGTGTTTGGGTTGATTCCATAAATAAAATTCACTCTTGTTAACTACAGTTATAATTAATTATCAATTATACTATAAAAAACAGACAAGCGACTCTCTTGCAGCCCGCCAACACCGTGACTGGCGAGGCGATGGGCGATGCAAATCTACAGTGTTGCAGTATACATTCTTGCTTAATCTTACTACTATCTTTACAAATAAATAAATAAAATTGAAGTGTCTGTTTGTAATGTCAAAATAACAGCTATTTACTAAATGCATATGACAGTATATAAGATCTATATAAAAAAAAATTGTCTGTCTGTTTGTTTGTACCGGGTAATCTCCAAAACGGCTGGGCCGATTTTGACGGGACTTTCACTGGCAGATAGCTGATGTTATAAGGAATAACTTAGGCTACTTTTATTTTAGAAAAATAATTAGGGTTCCGCGCAAAAAAATAAACCCTTGAAATCCAATATATATATTCTATGTCGAAGTACTCCAAATTTATTTTAAATTAAACGCGGGTTCCAGCTTGTTATTATAGATATATTTGTTTGTATATTTGAATGTCTTAGGCTCGACCACACTGAAACGGCTGAATGGAATCTAATGAAATTTTGATATAAGTGATTATGTCGTAAAATAGAATAAAGACCATCAAGTTCCTTTAAGGGCAAGGACGAAATTTCGGATACCAGCTTACTAGCTGTTACCCTGCTTTATATTATATTGAGAATAAACAATTTCACCATCCCATCGCATCCCGTGGGTGTCGTAAAAAAGGCGACTATGGGAATAGCTGGAGGATGGGCAGCAGCGTCCTTCGAGTACATTTATAACTTAACTGCGATCGCCAACCCAGCTGCCAAGCGTAGCGATCATGGCAAAACTGCCGAATGAACGCACCACACAAACCCAATTTTTTTTAATGGAAGCTTTTGTCAAGCATGGGATGTTTTTCAGCTGAAATGAATGATGTTGATGATATTATATTGCCAATATTTACGTGTTTGTAACCTTTTTATTATTGGACTCTGGAAATTCATCATGAACTTCCTCCACGCCGGGGAAGCGTGAAGGCGCATGCCGCCGGACTCCTACCGGCTAAAACCACTGAGGCGGTCATCTTCGGCACCTAAAGAGGGCTCCAGGTCCTCGAATGATCACACTAGAGACGACTCTGTAACCTACCTAACACAACAAATAATACTCACAGTGCTTCCTGGAGCTGCAGAGAACCCAGACGCAGGTGTCGCGAAACCGAAGCCTGTAGTGCTCGCTGGTGGTTTGCCGAACCCGAAGCCGGAGCCGGGCGATGCACCGAAACCGGTAGAAGCTGAAAACAATATTTTTACACAGTGAAGGTGGACCGCGTATGGGCAAACGTAGTGTGGGACGCCCACCGGCCAGATGGACGGACGACCTAAAATGGGTTCCTGGGTCCGGCTGGATGCGGAAAGCAGATCTCTTTTTTTTGGAACGAAGTTCCTTACGGCAGGCTTGGAGGGGATAGGGACTTTGCTGCGCGACCGAACTGAAAAAAATGTGATAGTAAAACCGTAAGAAAAAATCCGTGGAAAAAAGTGCGTGGAATAAAACCGTTAAATGAGACGTGCGCAGGCGCGACAGTCGCATACACAAGCGAGTAGTGTATAAGCGTCGATTCTACATTAGCCGAAGGAACTTCGTTCCTACCTGGTGTCCCACGACACATTTTTTTTTTTAAAAAACGTTGCCCCACACTAGGATTTCTCCTGTGTCGCGGGTGCGTTTACAGACACAATACACCCAGACCCGGAACGACTAACTGCAGATTGTACAAATATTTGTTACGTGCGGGAATCGAACCCGCGACCCGGTGCGCAGCAGCCGACTGTATCAGCCACTGCACCAACCGTGCCGTCAACACCGTGACGACCGGGTGTTGTAGCGTACCCTGGGAGAGGTCTATGTCCAGCAGTTGACCGGTATAGGCTGATGATGATGAAGGTGGACGAGTCGCTCGACAGTAACATCTGCGAATATAAGCTTCTTAGCTAGGGACTGCAACACGAAAATTACTATAATAATCCAACGACACGGTTGGAGCAGTGGTTGATACAGTCGACTGCTGCGCTCTGGGTCGCGGCTTCGATTCCCGCACAGAACAAATATTTGTATGATCTGCAGGTAGTTGTTCCGGGTCTGGGTGTATTGTGTGTGAAATGTATGTCTGTAAACGCACCCACGACACAGGAGAAATCCTAGTGTGGGGCAACGTCAATAAAAAAAACCCTGACATTTCCCTTACCTTGGTATCGGGAATGACAATCAAATTTCCCGGTATTTGGTACTTCTAATGCGCACGCTTCTAAAACGCAGTGTGGGTCGACCTCCAACGAAGTACACAGACGACCTGTTGAAGGTCACTGGGAGGTGTTAGATGCGGGCGGCATGGAAGCTTTTGTTCAGCAGTGGACGTCCTTTGGCTGATATGATGATGATGGGCCAATCCAGTGTTACTAACCTTGTGTGGGGGGCGACCCAAATGCTGATGCAGGCTGCTGTTGCTGTTGTTGTTGATTTATTCCACCAAACGATAAGTTCTGTGCGGCATTCTGTAGAAAGCATATTGCCATTACTACATTTTGAAAGCTTACATTTTGCGCTTAATTATTTTAGTCAATAATAACATATAATAACTTCAACTAGTATCGCGCTAAATTTAACCTATACAAATAAATAAAAGTGTTTGTAATGTCACAATAACAACTTTTTTCTAAATGCATATAAACGTATATAAGGTAAGTATAACAAAGAAACAATTTTTTTTTATGTCTTTATGTTTGTTCCAGCTAATCTCCGAAACGGCTGGACCGATTTTGACGGCAGATAGCTGTTATTATAAGGAGTAACTTCGGCTGCTTTTATTTTAGAAATAGAATTAGGGTTCCGCGAAAAATAATTAAATCCAATATTATCCTCTATATGTCAACTGTCTATGCCGAAGTAAAACGATTTCGAAATTAAACGGCAGGTGAAACCGCGGGGCACAGCTAGTCTTTAATATATAAGAAACCAGACAGGAGTAAGGAATGCGTTCTCTCAGCGGCCGCGCTTTAACTACATCCTGAGGATGGATGGATGGAATCCCTTTATGGGCACCGCCGCTCCTTGCACGAGTACAAGCTAGCGCGCGCCATAGCAGGCTGGAAATGGAATGGACTTAATCACGCACCGTGGGAAGCTACCATTAGATGTTCGTAGCGCACCATCATGAAGTTTTGTATACGTTTTTCTTTCCTGTTCTGGTTCAATCATAATTGTCGTCATCTATCCATATAGACATCTGCATAACATTGTGCAAATTTGTTGGTTTCAAAGCATACCTCCGAGGCTTAACTTACACCAGTCTATAGTCGACTGGTCTATAGTGGCTGGCTGGCGCCATTACCCTCAAACCTGTACCCTGCCGTCACTATATTGTGGGTGGCCTTGAGGATCGCGGGCGTGCAGATTGTTGACACGGTGAGACTTCGGGGTCCTTTGAAATCCAACGAGATGTGCCTGGGAAGGTGGCTTCTTTACAGTCACTTCCCCTTTGCTAAAGAGCCTGATCGGTTTACATAAAAAATACAATCATACTCTTCGAGACCTGATCCCAATGGCGTGACACCAACGGACGGCTCCGGTGCTACTATTCTGTAGATCCTGGACCGAGTGCCTAAGAAGACCACTCAGGTGGTTTCAGCCGGTAAGCATCCTCCGCCCCTCCCGGGGTGAAGATCATGATAGATTTCCACCAAAAGGAGTGGCGGTCTGCCGGATTAGAGTGAATGCGCTAGCACATTTCATGCTCCCGGCACAAGGTTGGTTCCTTCGACCACCTACTACCAAGGTGCAGCTGCAGTGTTAGCAGGTGTAGACCAGCACACCCTTCCACCTTCCCAGAGCAAAAGATGTCCATGAAGACTTCCCCATGATATAATATTAGATAATAGATTGGGGAATCTGCGTGCCCACACCGAGCGACCCAAGAGAAGACGGTAGCACGCATGTGGTCACGCGCTGCCGTGGGACGCTTTGGGGGATCCTTTACAATTCACCCGGGGGGGTGACCGCTTTAGTCACCCTCTCCGAGATGTGCCCATAGGCGTGGTACCAGTGGGCGGCTCTAGTGTGATCATACGAGGACCTGGAGCCTCCCTTAGGTGCCGAAGATGACCGCTCCAGTGGTTTAGCTGGTAGGAGTCCGGCATACCCCTTCGCCTTTTCCCGGGGCGAAGGAAGTTCAGGAAGAATTTCCACTGGGCACGAATAAAAAAAAAGGTCCAAAGAGCCACAAGTAATAATAATCATAGTTCCGTGTTCCAATGCGCGACAAATATTCAGCCGCGGCGGCTTGACGCGTGCTGGCCTAAACAAACAATATTGCAACCAATGCCAATCAGCGAGATATGTATGTCTGTATGACTTGAAGCAGTATAATTTACTGCTGCAAGTCATACAGACCTGTTAGACATAACTGTCTAACAGGTCTGTATGACTTTTGCGGATTTGCAAAGGCAGTCCGTTCACTGCACTAATCAATGAACCCACCTGGTTAACCTGTTATGGTTAGCTTGTGAATGTTGTTGAGCTATGTGTTTGCGTAAGTAAGAAATAAAGAAAACTCATTTGTTCAGCAAACAAACTGATAGCACGAAATGAAAGCTAATAGACATGTTTTTAGATGAATAAAAACTAACGTACCATCAATCTGATCATGCCGAAAGGGTTACCAACTCAGCATTTTCTGGGCGTTAGGTACCCAGTGCTGATTTTCAGTTGGCACCCTTGCGGTGACAAAGGACGGAGGAAACATAATATTAAAATGAACAGCTATAATAAAACCCTGCAAAGTGTTCGAAACATAAGGAAAATCAAAAATCAAAAATATATGCAATATAATCCGTTTAAGTGTTTTATTATAATGTGTAATACTCGCGAAAACCTAAGACATTACTTAATAAATAATAATAATAATAACTTATAATTAAGTGGCAAATAATAATAAATATATTAAAAAGTAGAACAGAATATTTAGAGTATAAAAATATGTAAAATGAAAAAAAGTTTTATTGATTTTATGGTCAGAGAAATGACAATTGCAGGTAGGTAGTGTTACTCATTTCACTTTCGCTCAGCTTGACGGCAGGTGACAGTGGCAGCTGGTATATAATATTTCATAAGTGCAATGCAATATTTTAAGTACCCATTTTAATTAGGCATATACACCTCTGGTGACCAGCAGTGTTGCATGTCGTATGATAATTGCCTCTGCAGTTCCAACCTCCTTGGTCAGCATTATGACTAAAGTACCACCTTTTTTGAGTAGCCTTTTGAAGCAGAGGAAACCATATACTATTAATGATAAAAAGTCTGTTGAGCTTCTAAGCGAAATTTTCATTCTGACTAAGTGACAAAACCCATGTAAACATACCTGAGCTGCCGGTTGTCCAAATCCAGGACTCCCGACGGTTTGGTTAGGTGGTGATGCGAAACCTCCAAAGCTCAATGGTTTGCTAGCTCCAAAAGCAGAGACCGCACCGGTTGTCGCTGGCGTTGAAACTGAAATAAAATGTTAATCTACATATTCATATGTAAAGAAAAAACTGTACTGTAAAGGAGTACCCTTTTAAAGCTCACTGCGCGCATGGAGGAACGAGAATGTGATTTGGCATAGTTATAATTAAATAGAGTACAAGTGCAAAAAGTAAAAAAATTGGAATAAAACCAAAAAAACAGTCGCATTTTGACCAATGGGCGACCCAATATACATAAATAAAAAGGTTTGTTTCTAGAAACTGTACTGATCCATTGTGCGAAAGCCAAATGGTGCAGGCCTCAAAGATGCACGTCATGGATAAATTTTCTATAAAGTAAGTTATAGGAATAATGGCCGAACACTGAAACACCACTTAATGCCACCCAGTTTCCAATGAAAATGGGTTTTTCTAATAGTTAAAGTGGAACTTAATATTAACTGGGGTTTTAGTATTAGCACTTATTATAATTTTTTGTCACAGGAAATGAGAAGGCTCTGCCGGTCACTCAATTGTATGGCAACACTCAGTTCAAGTTTGTTACATCTATGGTCTAGAAAAAGTCATAGATGTACTTTCACTTCAGCCATAGTGTAATGAATGTATGAATACTTACACAGTGAAGATGTGGGTGCTGTAGTTTTAGCAGCACCAAATGCGAAACCTCCACCAGAAGGACTCGAGAAATTGAATGCTGGTTTGGTTTCTGAAAAGTATAAAGGACCGGTCAAACTGATACGACTCCCCTACAGGTTACGCTTGCTTGATTTGCTTATGCTGGTCTAGCTAGCCATTTTAAAATAGATACGGGAGAATTGTTTCAGTTTAACGAGTCTTTTAATACTCTAAGACTGGGACAGGAAATATATCGGTAGGGATGGATAACCTATTGCATTGGAATCTAAGACAATGTAACCCCAACAACTTGAATAAATAACCACTCAACACCATTAGAATATTTATTTTAATACTACTAATACTAACAGAATAGTAATGCCAGTGAGACCATGATGAGGAACAGCTTGCCTGACAGTTCTTTTAAATATATTTTTTTCTTTTGGCTAGCTTTTAGTTATGAAGGCCAAGGCAGGAACTAGGTTCGGCTTCACTCCCGCCTGAGCCTTCTAACCTAAATTATCAAGTTGAATCCACCTTAATTACTATAAAGCTATTCCATGACTGAGTTGTTGTGATACCATTGCAGTGCTAAATGTTAAAGCAGTTAATCTGTTAACTCACAAGTAACTACAAGGATGGCCCTCATTTTTTACTGGAATATGTATTAGTGTAAAGTCATAAGTCAACTCTAGTTTTTAAGTTTGCTGTGCTCCTAAATACAAAACGCTAACTTAGCTTAAAAATCTCCAAGCTTAAAGTTAAATTGAGCTGATGAGCTGTGGGCCATAATTACCACTAATTGGAGCCCTGATCCAGTGAGACAGCTATATGGTAGAGAACAAAGATGATTGCAGGGCAAGCCAGACAAAACATGTAGGATTAAAAGAAAATTTTTAAACTTTTACCTGCAGTATTGGTTCCAAATAGCCCTTGTTTTGCAGTATCGCCACTGCCAAATGCAAAACCTGAAAATAGATACTTTATAAATCAAATATAGTTGATATAAAAATTAGAACAACTAAAAGATGTAGCACGCGAATATGAAAAGGGCAGGTTAAAGGCTAGTTATTTACACAAATTTGCAGCAATACACTTTGTCCTTCGTGTCCTGGATCCAGCCGTCAACAGAGAACTGAAATAGGCTTAGTTGATTGATATATCAATATTATCGTTGTATTATTTTGGAAATTACTATAATGAAGGTTAGGTTAAGTTTGGAAAATAATAAATACAGGTTAAGCACTATTGTAAAATTCATGTGGGATGTACTTCTGATGAAGATATCGCAAAATATTGGCTGTTATATATGTAATCTAAGAAAATATTCAAAAATATTTACCAGTTGAAGGGGTAGCTGTGCCGAATGTACTTCCCGACGTCGTAGTTGGGGAACCGAAGCTGAAACTCATTTTTCAATCCTTTTCAACGTAGTAGAAACTAGGTAGGTATAAGTATTAAATTATATATCGTTATTCTTAATACTATTTTAAATGAAATTTATGTATTCCGTTACAACAACATAAAAAGTCAACAAACGCTGCCTGCCGCCATTAAATATTTTAGATGCGTTCATCATAAACGTCATACGTATTTATTTATGCTACGGGTGCGGTCAGCATAAAAAGAAGAAAGACTTTTATCATTAAATTTTTTCATGACCCAGGAGGTCAGGTATCAGGTAGAGTCAGTCTGTTGAGTGAGTGATAAATGATAATCAAGAAATAGTAATCTAAAATCTTAATTTAAAAACGGATGGGTAGATAATGAATTCCAAAGATTTGAGCAAGGGTGTCAATTTTACTTGATTAAATGATTAAATTCTGATATAATCTAAAAATCTATTTATTTAATGAAGAACATTCTTCAATAAATAAATCGTATTTTATATTATACTAGCTGCCCGCCCCAGCTTCGAACACTGAACAGGCAGGTATACTGTACTCGTATATGCATTGCCGTTTGCAGCGTCACCTACCGAGTTTTTGGACCCCTTTTTTACACATTGTGCGCACAGGGAATGTAAGATTTCGCACTGTACAGTTCAAATGGAGATGAAGTGCAGAAAGTTAAACGTATTGTGAAAATAGAAAAATACGTTTGAATTTCGGCCACTAGTTTATTTTATTATCTTCAAAGATATAGTATTACCTACGTACATAGATAGAGCCTATTAAGTTGAACAAATTTCCAGTTATAAAGACCTGTCATCCTAATGCGAACATTACGTGTGATAAAAAGAGAAAGCATTAACCGTTCGCGCACGTCTTGAAGTGTTGCGCACCTACAGTTATATTCACCTGAAACCATCTGGTTACCACACCACGCTAACAGTTTTAACATAAAGTGGATTGTTACTTTAGTACGAAACGGTGCCATTCGATAATTTGCTATAAACAATTCTCTATAGATATCTCTGTCTTTAATATGACGTTGCACATGCGCTCCTAAGAGGTAGTAATAGATTTTTTGTTTATGCTTAATACTATCCGTCTATCTCTATAGATATTTAGTCTTAGGGTGATATTCAGAAACGAGTCTAAGCGTGAACTTACGCTTCCATATGTCAAAATGCACTACTTTCGCCCCTAATTTTGACAGATGGAAGCGTGAACTTAACTTAGACTCGTTTCTGAATCTCACCCTTAGAATATCTTAAAAGTGTTGTAAATGCATTATGGATTCAATTTCCTATTAATATTCAAAAAAGGGATAAACATACAGTCTACTTTGTTTTTACATAGGCAGTTACGTAACTTGTCACAATGTTAAATTGTTATAGGCCTACCTAACTCTTTTTTGCTCCTTTTCATGGGACGGACTTTTAGAATCATCATCATCATACTGACCACAGGACGTCCACTACTGAACAAAGGCCACCCCCTTAGATTTCTACAACGAGCGGTCACATGCCACCCTCATCCAACGACTCCCCACGACCTTCACTAGGTCGTCTGTCCACCTCGTTGGAGGTCGTCCCACACTGCATTTTTCCGGTGCGCAATTTGCACTCGAGAACCTTTTTGCCCCAACAGCCATCAGTTCTACGAGCAATGTGCCCCGCCCATTGCCACTTCAGTTTACTAATCCTTTCAGCTTCGGCAACTTTAGTTCTTCTACGGATCTCCTTATTTCTGATTTGATCTCATAGGGAAATACCAAGCATAGCTCTCTCCATAGCTCGCTGAGTGACACTGAGCTTTCTTATGAGGCCCACAGTGAGTGACCACGTCTGTGTTCTGCATATTATCACTGGTAATACACACTGGTTCAAGACTTTCGTCTTGAGGCATTGCTGTATTGTTGACGAAATGACGTTGCGAAGTTTCCCGAACATTGCCCAGCTGAGGCGGATTCAACGATTGATCTCTTTCTCGAAGTTGAACCTACCTAACTGAACAGTTTGTCCCAGGTAGACATACTCGTTAACAACTTCGACAACAGAGCTCCCATCCGAAATTGGGATAGGCACGACGTGGGCATTCAACATAAATTTCGTCTTGCCCATGTTCAATTTAAGTTGCCTTGTTGGTAAAGTCTGTTGAGATCATTGGGCATTGTGCTGAGCTCTTGCAGCGATTTTGCCATGACTAAGATGTCGTCGGCAAATATCCAAGGTGAGTGATATAACTGATATACTCGCCCCCTGATGTTAATGCTGAATCCTTTCCACTCTAGTAGCTTAAAGGCATCCTCCGTTGCAGCGGTGAACAGTTTCGGGGAAATGACGTCCCCCTGTCTCACACCTCTCCGCAATTGAATTGCCCTCGAGCTCTGTTCATGTACTCCGACCGACATGGTGGCGTTTCTGTATAAGTACTACAACGCTTAAATGTACCGATAGTCAATGTGGCACCGCTGCAAATACTGCAGCACTGCCCAGGTTTCGATCGAATCAAAGGCTTTCCCATAGTCTACAAACGCCAAGCATAGTGGCAGATTATACTCCTCGGTCTTCTGTATAACCTACCTAACCTAACTTTAGGTGGCGCCCTCTCTATCGTACAATTTTTTCCCACTACTCACGGTTTTGTTCAGAGCTAGCCAAACGCACCCCAAGTATTTGGACGTAGGTTGTGTGTATGGGGCAACTTGTACTGTGCGTAACATCGCCGGTGCGTTTTGTTTGGGCTTCTCGCATGCCCTTCTGGGAAGTGTGGTTGTTTAACCGGTCGTTTCTGGTGAAGCCAAAAGACGCCTCCAGCCAGGCAATTAAAATTAATCTTAAAAACTCACAGGTGCGTACGCTGAATGTGTGTCTGTATTTGTTGCGCCCATATAACTGGACGCAACGTATGCAGTAAATGCATTATAGTGAGTGTCGAGTTTCATTGGTTGGGTATGCCGCGCGGATTATGAGTTACCACTTACTAGTATATATAATGTACTCTGTGCTATCAGTATATATATTGTACTCTGTGCCATCAGTATATATTATGTACTCTGTGCTATCAGTATATATTATGTACTCTGTGCTATCAGTATATATATATGTACTCTGTGGACTGCGCTCTCGCGCGAATATGTGGCCGGTTACTCGTGTCCATACTGCCGGCCCTTTGACTCGGACACTGAAAAAAGACAAAAAGAGGGAGCGATAGGCATGACGAGTAGCATGACGAGCGGCATGACGAGTAACGTAGCCAAACTACGTTTATACCTCCTTCCCTCTCTACTTTCCACGCCAATCGTCGACTGTGTGGCTGTGATATTAGAAAAATTGTTTTATATTGCTCATATTGCACTCAAATTACATAGAATTCGTAGGAACAAAAATATTAAACATTTTAAAGTTACATGAAAACAGGCTATTTTTGTGCTGCAAGTGATCTTTTGCGTGCTAATTCTCTATGGCAGTCCGCCAATTTGCTAACATACCTGATTTTGCATAAATTTCTCTATCTAATCTTTTCATTGGACGATTTACAAAGCCACTCAACACCCACCTTTTAAGAGGGTTATCTGGGTCTGGCATCGTGCCAACCGGCACTGGTTGCAAATCATAGGCGCTTGGTATGGTCTCTGTAAACTACTTGTAAACGAGCTGCTGTAGCAAAATGTAGCCTTGTATTAGTTTTGGAGAGGTGTGTTATCATATTTCTGACTTCGTATATCTACCATATATACAAACAAAGAGCTAATTTTCTTGTGCATTGACATCAATTGTAAATGTTTCTTTTTATCATTGGGAAATGAAATGATGATAGTTGACATAACTCATTTAAAATTGCATTTTTTTATGTTATTTACTTATAATTAATAACTTGACATGACTCAGTTGAATTTACATTTTTTATGTTAATTAATAACTTGACATTTGAGTTAATTAATAAAAAAATCATATTTTTTATGTTATTTACTTATATTTAATATTATAGCATTGATTGAATATTAGTTATTGTTAATATTGTTCATTGGACATTAAATTATAATATTCATACAAAACTGTAAATGTGTGAGCATCATGTAACCACCAAAGTTATTTTTATGACATATATTGATTGTCTTTTGCCTGGCTGTATTGGTCTGTCATGCTCACTCAAATGTCTTGCTGGTGGTGGCGTCGTGTATCGGGTCGTTCGGTTCCCTACAATATGGTTGAGCTAAGCGATGCTGATGCATGCGTCATGCTCGTGAACGGGTGCCGTCTGTTGGGATTGGTCAGCCGTTAACTGCCACGGCAAATAAACTATTATTATTATATTATTGTTTTAACACATTGGCCTACATTTTTCTCGGTATATGTTTTACAATATTTTGTATTAATCAACATTGTATTTTCAATTATTTTAAAAGAGTATCCATGGAGTTTCTTGCCGGCTCTTCTCCACAAGATCAACTATTTGGAACCGTGCAACTTAGATTCTGACGTTTCATAAGTGCCATTATTTGGTTTAATTGAAATAAAATATTTTGACTTTGACTTTGACGTAACATGACGAAATATGTAATCCTGTTTTTTTGGATTTCGTACGTCCTAATGAAAAAAACGGCGGATCACTTACAGGATCACTCGTGTGTCCTGTGTCTGCCTGTCCGACCGACCGTACCTGATTGCTTTATGTTCAAATTTGATATAAACATGAATTTCTGCAAACCAAACAAGGACGTTAAAACGTAAATAAATGATTTTTTAATATGGGAACACTTTTGGAGGGCAAATTAGAACATTAAAGAATAAAGTTTTGCAAACTGTACCGTGGTTCAGGGTCTCAAATATATCAATTTTATAATTTTAAAATGACAGTTTTTACATTTTTTTAAGACAATATATGAAAAATTCCCCACTAATTACATCCGTTACTACAAGGCCTAAAATTTTGAAAAAATTACCTAATATTGTTCTTTACATAAGTAATACATTATAAACGTACATAAGTAAAAAACTATTTTGTATAAAGATCTAGAAAGATTACGGAAAAACCTACAAGAAGTCTGTGTCTTAAAATAACATGGTAAATCTTACAATATTGTGCGTACAAACTTACATTTGTAGTTGGAATGCATGGGAGAACATGTTTTTCAACTACAATGTTAAGGTTGTTCTTGGGATAAATTATTGATACAAGACCCAATTCAACAACCGACAACATATTCAGCCATTTTCCTCTACAATCCGGTGCCATAAATACTTTTTTTAGTAACCACAAACAAATTAGGGTGAGATTTAAAAATCATGTCAGTCATGGTCGATAACATATTCATCGTACGGAACCCTTTCTTCGCGAGTTCAACTCATTTGTCTGGTTTTTTTGGTGGTGCCCAATGATATTATATATTAAAAAGAAATAGATATGTTACATGCGTGCCAAAAGTAAGAACCAAAACTCCCCCAATTGTAGCACCTCGCAATCGGTTCGCCTAGATAGCTATCTCTTTTACTTTTGTTGTTTTTGTATCTTCCTTCTCACGACATGGTTGTGCAAGCGAGACTGTATTTTGCGTGCCGTTTAATATCGACGTAACATATCTATGGTATAATATCATTGGTGGTGCCCCAATACTTTTGATGTTCAGATTAAGAAGATATAAGTAGCACCTCTCCATCTCCTCCCGTGGATGTCGCAAAAGGCGACTGAGGATCTTAACCAGGGGTATGGGTAGTAGCGTCCTTTCTGTGAAACAATCTGCGCTCATTAACCCGCTGGCCAAGCGTTGTGAATACTGAAATATCCTCCGAAAATGACGACACATTTATTAAAGTCTATGGGGAGGCCTCTGTGTAAGAATGAAAGCTGTAAGTAAGTTTATAGTATTTCTATTTATTTTACATTCGGTTTACCACCGTCACCTAAAACGTGCAAATTACTTTTCTCACCCGTGAGTACGCCACGTACACACGGCTATATATCAAGCTATCCATTTCCACTATACGCTGACCTCAAATTGTAGAGAAAGTTCCCTACTATTCGAGATCAGCTTATACTGTAATTGTAGCATACCATGCGGAAAGCAACTCGTACTTAGGTCTATTCTCCGAGATGTGCCAATAGGCGTGGCACCAGTGGGCGGCTCTAGTGTGATCATATGAGGACCTGGAGCCTCCCTTAGGTGCCGAAGATGACCGCTCCAGTGGTTTTAGCCGGTAGGAGTCCGGCATACCCCTTCGTCCTTCCCCGGGGCGAAGGAAGTTCATGAAGAATTTCCACTGAGCACCAATAAAAAAAAAATAAAAAAAATGGTCTATTCCAGCAGTCCCCTTCCCTTCCCTTCAGGTCTATCCTTGCGATTTAACTGTGATGGTGAAACAAAGAATCACTGGACACGACACGGAAATTAAGTTCGCTTAAATTAAAACGGAAAGTCGTTGGGTATGATATACTTAGAAACTGTTCCTTTAGTTGTGAACAGTTTCAATTATATTACTAATTCGTCTTCTTCTGTCATGCAATTTGAAAGATCTCCTCTTTTTATGGTGGATTGTAATGCAATTATATTTCAACTTAAAGTTATTTAAAATTTTGGAATTGAAAAGAGTTAAAAGTTGTTAAAAAATACTATGGAAGTACTTAACCCATTATCTCTTATAAACCCTGGTTTTTAAAATATAAATCATTTGAAAAATCTGTATTATTCGTTTGCATTTAGTACATGTTTGCTCTCCTGTATTTTTGACCAAACTTCGCATCCGTAATAACTCTCTCTGTGAATGTGGCTTGGCTTAGAATACCTTCTAGGGCACTTATTTTCCTGTCCCACTCTCGTCGTTCCCTTGTGTGATATTCTTCCTTCCAATTTCCCCAGACCCATTAATATTCCGTTCTCACCCTTGGCGAATCATCTTGAATTAAATTATTAGTTAAATTTATTATAAAAAACAATATTTAGCTGTAATTTACTTGTTTTGATTTTACTTTATTTTTCGGTTTATTTTTATCTTTATTACTTATTTTCTTTATAGATCCGGAGAAATGTTTAACTTCTCCAAGTACTGATTACAAACTTGGTTAGACTACTGGACTACCAGCATAGGAATTTTATTTTTGTATATATTGTATATTGACTTACTTTTACATTTTGGGTTACTCAACTTGGATCAGTAGTTATTCTACAGGTCTAATAAAATTATTGTTATTTTAATACATGTTGTTTTATCCAACCTCGTCATTGGCAAAATCATCGACTCTTCGATGGAGCCATTAAATTGAAATTGGAATTGGATTGGAATTTGTAAGTGAAGTTCGGTCAAACGAAATGTCCCGAAAAGAATTAAATTATGATATTTTTTCAATTTTGAGAAGTATTTTATGAATATGTAAAGATTGATTTATCTAAACACCGTACAACGTTGCCTTATACTTGACATTGGCGAAATTGTGGAAGATGCTCTACAGAAGCCATAATCTAAGAGAAGATGAGTAAGAAGAAGAAGAAGACTTAAGATTTGTTGTCTTGACAGCCTCCTGTCCTGGTGACGGATATGGTGATGCTTATTATTAGAGACCGGATAATATGCAACTTAAAGTAGTGAACAATGGATGCAAATATGTATTATAAATGCTCGAAATATGCGACAAAATCGCCAGTAGGTACCAAAATATGCAACATCATGCTAAAATAAATACAAAATAATAATATGTTCTTACTTTTTTTAAAAAGCGCTTTTTTTAATTTACTGCCTTTTCAAAGATTATTATATCATTGTTGTTATTGAAAACGTTAACAATCAAGTACTGTTTTAGCAGTAAGATCATGCGGGCTTGCCTATTATTTATTATACTAGAAAAAAATTGAAAATGTCCTTCATTACATTATGTGTGAACATTTTCGTATTTTTCTAGTTAGATACAGATAAATTGATACAAACATAATATATCGGGTCTTACTTTAATAATGGAAAATATTTTAGGAGGCAAATCTATAGGTAGCAATGATGCGTTTTAGCAAAATAAATAAACGTAACATCAACCTTTATTTTATCAAATAGTACAGAGTAAGTAAATCTTCCGCTAGTCGAATGTTTGAATTTTGATTTATTTATCATCAGTAAAACCGATGCTTGATATTTGAAATGAATTCTATACCATTCATAGAACCTAGCCTTAAAATAATTTCCATTATTAATGTAAGTCCCTATATATACATGCCCAAATATACACGATCAGTAGATTTTGGATAAAATATGCAATAACCTGAAAAAATTGACAAAATATGCATATGCATATAATCCGCTCTTTATTATACTCGTACTACCTCAGTACTTAACTTTGTTTCAGAGTTATTCAAGCCACCCAACGGCCTCTGACTTGCTTAACGACTGCCATCTAATGATAATAACCAAGACCGACGCTTTTACGTGCCCTCAGTTCAAATACCACTATGCAGTCACCCATCCATAGACTGACCGTGCCAAGCGTTGCTTAACCTCGCCGATCGTTTACCGATCACTGAGTACAACTGGCTATGTGCGTCTCGAACCTCGGTGGAAAATAAAGACACATTCAAACTAAGAAACATCCCATATAATTAATACTGATCACACAAAGTTGCTAAATAACACGACGTTAAAGAAAAAAAAATCAAACCACATTGTACCTAGATCTTGGTACGAATGGTACTGGATTCGCGTCAGGCGATAACAGTAGTCTGACGTTGACGTTGGCCCTTCGCCACCGGTTCCACATGACGTAGTGGTCCTTCCATAGAAGATATACGGTGACGGTATACCCGCACAGGACGATAGCCATGAAGAAGTCCATGGCGGTTTCTGTGATGCGATGAGATATTCCTGTAAAGAAAGCGCCTGATTTATACGTAACGCAACTGTCTGTATCAAGTCTTATTTCTTAACTAGCTGGGACCCGCGGTTTCACCCGCGTTTAATTTAGAGTACTTCGACATAGACACTTGACATAGAATATATATATATATATATATATATATATATATTGGATTTTAAGAGTATTTTTTTATGAAAAAAGCTTGGGAACCCTAATTATTTTTCTAAAATAAAAGTAGCCTTAGTTATTCCTTATAACATCAGCTATCTGCCATTGAAAGTCCCATCAAAATCGGTCCAGCCGTTTCGGAGATTACCCGGAACAAACAGACAGACCGACAGACAGAAAGGCAGACAAAAAAAAGATTTTTTGTTGTATATGTACCGAATATACTTTCATATGCATGTAGTAAAAAGTTGTTATTTTGACATTACACACATACATTTCAATTTTATTTATTTGTATAGATTGGGTAGGCAGATGTATAAATTATTGTATACTAGCTGTGCCCCACAGTTTCTCCCGCCATTACATTTAAAAGAAATCGGATGTATTATAAAAAATTTAAGAAATTCCAACATAGACAGTTAACATACATATAATGGATTTCATAGGTTTTAAGATTTCTGCGCAGAACCCTAAATATTTTTCTAGTATTCTAGGTTACTCCTTATAATATCAGCTATCTGCCAGTGAAAGTCGCGTCAAAATCGGTCCAGCGGTTTCGGTGATTAGCTGGAACAAACCGACAGACAGAAAGAAAGACAATAAAATAAAAAAGTTATTTTGTTATTTATAAGTACCGTACATACTTTCATATGCATTTAGTAAAAAGCTGTAATTTTGATATTACAAATATACACTTTAATTTTATTTATTTGTATAATATAATACACCCTCAGTTTTATGTTTACTTTCGAAGACATTACGGTTTCTCTTATATCTGGGGTACAGTTCCCTGATATAAATAATACGTGCACAAACATCCAGACCCTACATCCAGAACTACATAAATGATAAATATATTTTTTATTCATGTAAAACCATTTACAGGCACTTATAAATAGTCAAGACTTTAGTTGCCGCATTCTAAGATGTAGATTTCCTATGGAGAAGAACGGGCAAGAAACTCCATGTTACACTTTTTAAATCATATTGGAACAATGTTTTTTTTTACTACAATGTTCTTGAAATGATGGTAATGTGGGGACAATGCAGGAGAAAAGAGTGTAAACTTCTTAAAAAGTCTACACTAAACAAGCCTACAAGCTATTTACCAGAGTTTTTGATTCAATTGACATATGTGGACCGTATATATATTTGTTTCCAGCGGGAATCAAACCCGCGACTCGTTGTGCAGAAAACCAGTCGCTGCGTCACTGCACCAACCATGTCCTCAAAACCTACTAGTTACCAAGTTCAATGAAAGGACTACCAGAAACTAAAGTGGGGGGTAAGACCACTTTATTTTGTATTTGTTTAATACTTTATGCACCAAAATTGTACAGAGGTTGACGTTTTAAATAACCCCCCTTATTTACTTATTACTTACATTTTTTTTTCATTCCGTGTGGTGTCCGGATTAAGAATATAGCACCACTCCATCTCCTCTCGTGGATGGCGTAAAAGGCGACTAAGGGAATCTAAACCAGAGGAATGGGCAGCAGCGTCCCTTATGTGAAACGGTAGCCATACTGCGCTCACCAACCCGCCTGCCAAGCGTGGTGAGCATTGGCAAATACCCCCCAAAATCAATGGGGGAGGCCTTTGTTCAGTAGTGGACGTATAAATGGCCGATATGATACTTTCACTTTGTTTGTATAATATTGATCTATATATTCATCATAAATGGTCAGTTTTGCTAACGAAAAAAAAAAACAATCAGCATCGCATATAGCGAATGCCCTAACTTCGTGCCGCTAGCTATTTGCAAACCCCCCAAACTTACTGAAACAAATTTTTTGTCTTAAACTTAATTAAAAACGAAAAAAGGCAATTTTGCTTTTGCATTACATAAAAATAAAACGATGGAGTAAGAAAAAGTGCGCTTCTAAAAAAATTAAGGGGCGCTTTACAGTCACCCTCTCCGAGATGTCTATAGGCATGGCACCAATGGGCGGCTCTAGTGTGATTAGAGTTGCCAGATAGTCGGATTCGTCGGGATTGTCCCGACATTTCATATGATACGACAAAATACAAAATGTCCCGATAAACAGCTTCTCGTAAAGGTCTTACAAACAGAAATTTATAATTATAATATATAATTATATAATATAACTTTCACATTCAGTTCACTCCGACTGAACGAAACGCCACCACTTTAGTGTATTTGTTAGAATTGTCACCAAAAAAAAGTAAGCACGGCACAGAGTCACATCAGTTTATTCATAAGAAGAAAGTTCACAACAGAGTTCACAAATCACAATACAGTAGCAGAAGTAGTTTTTTAAAATTAAAGAATAAGAAAGATAATGGACGTGGTAGGGTTTGAGGAAGCATACGATAGCGGAGCGAACGACATGCACTGTGCATCGAGGTAAACATACGACTTTCTATTATGTCTCAAATTATTATTATTAACCTATATCATTATATTCATAATGTGACAAAAATGTTAAGGGTGTTTTGTCATGATGTCAATTTTAATAATAAAAAGTATGATTTTGATTTATAATAAATATTATTTGTCCCGACAACGATCCCAAAATCTCGACATATTGAAATTTTGCCCAGTTATTGTAGTTTTCCCATCTGGTAACCCTAAGTGTGATCATTCGAGGTCCCGGAGCCTTAGGTGCCGAAGATGACCGCCACAGTGGTTTTAGCCAGTAGGAGACCCGCATGCCAGTTCGCCCTTCCCTAGAGCGGAGGAATTCATGAAGAATTTCCAAAGGAACAATAAAAAAGGTCGGCTTCACCGCAGCGCCATATATTCTGTGCCAAGCAGTAGACGTTAAGCCAGTTTTAACATTACTTGTTCCGGTTTGAAGGGCACTGTAGCTAGTTAGGTTCCTAGCGATAACAGACAAGAAATGTCTCGAGGTGACGGGCAGTACCATTACAATTGGTCAGCCTAATACAGCCATGGCAACTTAATGATAAGCTTTAATAGATATTAAAATCTGGCTTGTTTAGTTGTAGACTTGATGTCATTTAGACTATTTTCGCCTACATTGTGCTCACATAACCTTCATTTCAAGAACAATGTAGTCAAATATTGTAACAAAACTACTTTGATTTAAAAAGAGTAACCGAGAGTTTATTGTCCGTTCTTCTGCATAGGAAACCTACGTCTTGGAACGCAGCAACTAAGTTCTGACTAATCATGAGGTTTTCGTTGTTACAATTAAATGGTTTTATATGCATTAAAATATTTTTATCTTTATCTTATTGTTATGGGCAAGGGTGACGCTTATCGTCAGGTGAATGATCTGCTTATCATAGTTACTAGTTAGTATATAAAATTGGTATCATCATTCGTTTGGATTGAAATTTATTTATTTATTTATTTAATACTTTATGCACAAATTTTGTACAGAGGCGGACTTAATTGCCATTAGGCATTTTCTACCAGTCGACCTTAGGGTGATGCAGAGACAAAACATGGTAGGGCATAAACTGTGACTGTAATCAGTTATTAACTAAAAGTATAATTACATGAGTAATCGCAAAGCTTTTTAAACTATAACATAATAAAATTTCGATTCGTCAAGGATATTAAAACGCACCCGTTAGAGCAACCTAAGTGGTTGCCGTAAACGTTTTTGTAATGCGGTGCTAACGTGTTGCCCCATTAACTTATACCATGACCTTATATTACTAGAAGAAGAGAAAATAATAAAAGAAAAGTACAACCACAAAAAAGAATTTAAATATTAATAGTAGGGTCCAGGACCCGTGATATTCAAAGAACAAAAATTCCTTTTCCACTAAAAAAACATAAAAAAGCAAAAACAAAACACACCTTCCTCTTTTCGAGTGCCTGGGTCGAGCTTACCAAAATTGCTTCCCTCAATCACGAAGTATTGAGTTCCGACGATGCATACTGCGAGCAGGCCAGCCGTTACGGTTGATAGCAGCCAGAATATTAAACAGTCCGACTGCAAAATGAAACAATACTATGAGTACATACTTACATGCGTAAATAATACACAACCTTAAGGTAGCCGGTATCAATAGCCCGAGCATTAATCCTTTTCAGACTTTTTTTCTTCATACAGAACATTTACTTCATGCCTGGTATAATAATCGGTCCTAGGGAATCAAATACAACCGTCAATCAAGCAGTCAACTATCATCATTTCAGCCGAAAGACGTCCACTGCTGAACATAGGCCTCCCCGAAAGATTGCCACAACGACCGGCTCTGCACTACTCGTATCCAGCGGATTTCCGCAACCTTCACCAGGTCGTCGGTCCATCTCGAGGGGAGTCTGCCCACGCTGCGTCTTCCGGTACGTGGTCGCCACTCGCGAACTTTTCGGCCCCACCGGCGATCCGTTCTACGAGCAATGTGTCCCGCTCACTGCCACTTAAGGTTAGCAATTCTTCGGGCTATGTTGGTTATCTTTTGCGGATCTCCTCATTTTTTATTCGATCTCGCAGGGAAGTCTACTTGGCACCACTGGAGGGACTGTAGTACAGCCCAGGTCTCGATCGAATCAAAGGCTTTCTCGTAGTCCACAAACGCTAAGCAAAGAGGCAGGTTATACTCTTCGGCCTTTTGTATAACCTCCCGTAGCAAACATACATACGTACGTATGTGGTCTACGGTACTGAAGCCTTTTTAGAAACCGGCTTGTTCGGGAGGCTGGAAATTGTCAAACCTGCGCGCGAGGCGATTCATAATGACTCCCGAAAACAGCTTGTAAACATGACTCAGAAGTGAGATGGGCCTATAGTTCTTCAGCAGGGCCTTATCACCCTTTTTGAAGAAGAGCACCACCACAATTCTGTTCCATGCCTGCGGTGTTTTTCATCATGTACGACGGAATTGAATAACCTCAGAAGGACCTTAACGACCGGTTTTCAACCTGCCTTCAGAAGTTCGGCTGTAACTCCATCATCACCTATTGATTTCTTGTTTTTAAGCTGTTTGAGAGCCATACTAATTTCGTATAGCTGACGTCCGGAATGTCTTCGGTATAGTATCGGGGCAATCTAGCTCTCGGGTCGTTCGCCCGATTTGTAACCGTTGACATATACATATAGAACATCGAACAACATAGAACCTCTCAGCCTTCCTCAAAAAGCTCCGGTTTTGATGACACGCTCCTGCCATCTTCGGTCTTCAGATTTGCAAGCTGGCTCTGCCCAATAGACAGATTTCTTGCGAACACTTTGGAGCCTTTATTTCGCTCTATCGCCTTTTTAATACGATTTGTATTAAATAGGCGTAAATCAGATTTCAAGAACTTTGAGATCTGCTTATTGAGCTGCCGGTAAACAGAGGCATCGTCTGAAGACTGCAGAATCATTGTACGTCATTTTACCATGAGTGTAAGAGTAGGTTCAGATAGTTTTATGTAGTTTTTTTATTGCGTGTGGAAATTGTGTCTGTAAACGCACCCACGACACAGGAGAAATCCTAGTGTGGGGCAACGTTTTTTATAACAAGATAGTTTTTTTGGTTCTGTATGTACGACGGGTCTTAAAGAACTTAACCGTATGGACAGTTTCCACGAATCAGTCATTATAATAGTCCACGTTGCTCCCTAGGCAATCGAAATCGTTTTGGAGTTCTAGCTGGAAGCTCTCGGGGTTTTCTACCATCAGTATAAACTTAGATGCTTTAAAACTTAGTACTCAGTGTTGGAATCTCTTAGCTTGTAGCAATAATTTGTTCAGGTTACAATCTGTGGTATGTTACAAGATTTTGGGACATCGCCAACAAACACCTAATAATCAGATGCCATTATTTTTTGAGGTTTTGGCTCAAGTGTTCCACAGAATTTTGAAGCATCTGGGTCTTTCAATTACTGATAAATGTTCGATGCTGACGTCATGTTTTACTAGTAGCAGGGATTGGGTGTGGATTGATACAAGGCATAGATTCTCATATGATGGTTAAAAATTCACAGTTGAACTTATATGGGATAGATTTTGTTGTTTGTGTATTTTGTTGTTTCTAATCTATTATCGGCTATATGTCGGGCTCAGCTGTCGCCTAAAGCACCTCGACCCTTGTCGATATTTTGTGCTGACCCTAGCCCTCTACTTCGTTGCTGGCACATTGAACAGTTCTTGTAGGTACCTGCGATTGTGCCAGCATGAAACTGCGCGTAATCATCTGGTATAGGATAAGCTGCTTCCAGATTATTCGCCCTACGCCTAGCAAGAGCGTCGCAGTCATACAATATGTGTAACATTGACTCTTTCCCCCCTGCTGAATCTGCATGTATGCACCGTTCTCAGTTTTATTCCGTAGAGGTGCTCTTTGTATCGATGTGTCCTGTGACTGCACCAAAAGGGGTCTCAGTTGTGATCTGTTTAAATTTAATAATTTCACTCCACAGCTTTTCTTCACCGCTTTTCTTAGGTCTTAAGGTTAGCTAAAAATTTCATTCTTATAAAGATACATTACAGTTACAAATGCACACAGCTGATCATCATCATCTTCATCATCAGCCAAAGGACGTCCACTGCTGAAAAAAGGCCTCCCCATAGATTTTCATAACGAGCGGTTAAATGCCGCCTGCATCCAATAACTCCTAGCGACTTTCACCAGGTCGTCTGTCCACCTCGTTGAAGGTCGTCCCACGCTGCGCTTTCTGGTACGTGGTCACCACTCGAGAACCTATTTACCCCGACGGCGATCAGTTCTACGACTATTATCACACAGCTAATATGTCATCATAAAATATTGAAAGCGTATGGGCACTGCAATGCTTAACTTATTTTAAGCTTATTACGTTTCTCTTATCTTCATCTTCATCTTTTCTTAACTTTAAGTATAATTGAAAAAAATGTCGATTGTGAGTTCACACGCGGTAGAAGTGAAACTTTATATTTTGGTTAATTTATTAAAGAACGAGATGAATACTCTATGGAGGTGGTTAACAGAGAGAGAGAGAGAGAGGAAAACTATATAGAAACGTGTTTTATCCTATTCTCTATTGTCGATCAATCGCTCTCTCTCGAATCGAATTGAGAACCTAGAACTGAGAACCCAGAAAAAGGAGGTTTTTGAGGTTGGTTAAAAACTGTATAGAAACGTGTTTTATCTCATTCTCTCACAGCCTAAACCCTATAAATATATTTATAGTTGTCTCTCTTTCGTTACACATTTTCGTTTCATAAAATCCAATTCACACCGTCCCAAAATAAGTTTCATTTCAAAATGCTTTATGCTCTAAAGATGTCATCAAACTGCCCTAAAATATATTGTTCGGTATTCTAACTTATGGTGAAATGTTCTAGAAATATCTGTTACAACGGATATCTACCGAAGAAACTGTTTCAGCATAGCTCTTACATAAAATATAGCTGTAACTAACGAAGGGGGAAGTCTACGTCAGAAGGGTATTTGTCAAAAGTGGTAAGTAATGCCGGAATTCTGGGCCGAACCCGAAGATTTGAAACGACAGTGTTATATAGCTCAAATATTTCATCATCTATTTCGCAACTGTGAGGTTTCCAAAATACTGGGATTGTAAATCGAACTTAAGGTAGATTTTGTAACCTTTAAGAGTAAGTTGCTGGAATCTTGATTTAATTTGATGATATCAGGTTTTGTGTCTGGATGTTTTGAATGTGGTTTGTATGAATTATTCTATTTTTAATATTAAATAATGTAATTTTATTTGTTTGAACTGGTAACACGACCATGATTGCATGACATTTGATTGGTGGGAAGCAGGTGGATGGGTGGTGGAAGTTAGCAATCCGTCAGTGTTCAGGCAGTCAGGTGACACATTCGGTTGAAGACGTTCTGAACTTCACATTCTTGTATTAATTAATTTAATAAAGTTCGTTTAACTAAGTAATGACCAGATTTTCTTCATACATAGAATATACATAGAATCCTATATTAGGGTTGTGAAATGCATAATTACAATCGTAATTTGAACACAACAGCAAGAATTTGCAAGCATTTTGATGAAAGTTTTAAGAGTACCTTACGACTACTAACAAATACGTTACATTTTCTTTTAGAAACTCCTTCTACTTATTATGTAGACATGAGTGTCTAAGGTAGCAAGAGAGTATGAAAAAATATACACTGAAGCCACCATATTCAAACAAATTCAACGTACTCTTCTCTAATATACTTATTCTTCGAACACAACAAAGCAAAACCGAAGCGGCGCTCAACTCAACGTAATTCAATAAATGACAGTCTGACGACATAAATCCAATATATGCGTGTCGTGTCACGTCAAGTTGCGTCAGCCATCTTTGTCACCGTCTTGCGGTCAACGGCAGCGGCAGCAGCTCGTGAAATATCGTCGACGTTTGAGAAACACTTACGACGGTTAATTTTGAAAGATGGTGACGTTGTGTGTTCCAAAATTTAATTTGAAGATGTCAGGATACTGGCTTGTTTATTTCATGGAATAAAGCCAGTGTGTGGGCTTACCATGCACACCAGCATTTCACACAAATATCGCTGGACTGGAGATAAACTCTAGCCGGCACTCGAACATTCCGGTTGGTGTTGGCACGTTGTTAATGAGTAAATGTTCGGGCGTCCAATGAGCATAATCTCGGCATCTCCGCAGAGTAATCGAGGCTATACCTACGTTTCGATATATCTTGGCATTGATACCTAATCCATCGTACCCACAGAAATAGGAAATAAGGAGAAGTGGTACGGGGGCGTAACCGCGCCACCGCGACATGCCCAGTTTGGGCCATCCGGAAAAAATGACCGTTTTATAACATCAGTTGAGATTCGATCGCGTAAGTGAAACTTTGTTAAATTGTTATTACTTAGTTAAACGATGTCACCTCACAAGATGTGCTGCTGGTCATCTCTTTCTTTTTCGATACCCGGGGGAAGATTGATACATTGATATTCTAGTGCTAATTTAATTTAGCACAACATATGATATAAGAGGTAATCCGTGTGGTGTCCGGACTAAGAATATAGCACCACTCCATTTCTTCCCGTGGATGTCGTATAAGGCGACTAAGGGACTCTAAACCAGATGGACGGGCAGCAGCGTCTCTTCTCTGGAGTAGCCATACTGCGCTCACCAACCCGCCTGCCAAGCGTGGTGGGTACTAGCAAATTCCGCCTGAAATGACGACACACGGTATGTAACCGGTCGTTTATGGGGGAGGTCTTTGTTCAGCAGTGGACATCTTTTGGCTGATATGATAATGATGATGAAATTAATTTAAATAGAGCCCACTTTTCCGCGTTCAAGGAAATCAGATGGAATAAGATGCTGTACTTTTTATATCTCATGCAATCCGCATGACTTACTAAGCAATGTGCTGTAAATCCAATCTAAATTTCCACTATCAAAGAATCCAACTTAAATCTTTATAGAAAGACTCGATATTAAATAACCGAGACGATAGTACAACTGATTCATTAAGAGCTTCAATCCAGAGCCTAATCAAATAACTTTAATGTTAATCGACGTAGGTTTCGCCAAACGTTTCGAGTGTCAATTGAAACTCCTCGAAATTTCCATTCAAGTTACAAGATTAGGTTGAGACCGAAATATTGAAATGTGAAGTGCGGTACAAGGGCAAATAATAATAAACTGGTGATTAAATGTAAAATCTAGAAGATTTATTGTACAAGGCGGAAAGTTAAACGGTTCGTAATTTCAACAATTAACCGGATCAAATAAATCCGTCAACTGAAGGACGATTAGTTGAGTAAAGGGTTTAGTCCAATCTCTCAATATATGAAGTCTCCATCTGCTAGCCAATTGATATCACGATTTGCATATATACTATTAGTTAATATTCGCCTAAAAACTATGACTTATTTATTTATATTTACTTATTTACTATTTTATTATACACAAAAAAATAGTCAAAGAAGTTTTGAATTAAGCAAAAGTACAATATAGTATATCGCCTTGTCGCTAACTGCGGTTTCTTCCAGGCAACCACGATCATGAATTTACTGAAAAAATCTTTCAACAGAAACTTAAATTACCTAATTGTTAATTATACTAATTGAACAGAATGCTGTGTGGTGTACGGATTAAGAATATATCACCACTCCATCTCCTCCCGTGGATGTCGTAAAAGGCGACTAAGGGAATCTAAACCAGGGGGATGGGCAGCAGCGTCCCTTCTGAGAAACGGTAGCCATACTGCGCTCGTCAACCCGCCTGCCAAGCGTGGTGAGTATTGGCAAATACCCTCCAAAATTACGACACAGTTATGAAAATCCATGGGGGAGGCCTTTGTTCAGCAGTGGACGTATAAATGGCCGATATGATGATGAAGTTTCTACAAGGCTCATGAACTCTCTAGAATTTAGGTCGTTCGTATCGGTCGTTGTGGATTCTTTTGTAAGTAAAGGCTGACTGCCGGACAAAGGCCTCCCTTTGTTCGGCAGTCAGCCTTTTGCTTATATGATGATGGTACAGAATGCGGAAGTTAGTAGTCTCGAGTTTTATTGGTCCCACTCATTTTTGTTTTTAAGTCAAACCGCAGGCGCTCCACGTTAATGGGAAACCTAATTAGTATCCTAGACAGCAATGTATATTCAATGTAGTTATGACTAGTCAAGATCCTGACCAGAAGCCAGAAAATTCTAGAAACTAAACACACAAAATAAATTTCTCCAAACCAAGGGAAAGTGGTCCTTTATACTCAGCTTCATTGCAAAGTTAAAATGTGGAAATATTCAACGACTTCCGAGGGGCCTCTTTCATTGGCGGCGAAGTACCCAAATCTACGCACAGACGCGACTCAATATGCTTGTCACGTCAAAGCCTGTCAGCGAGGACGTGAGATTATAATCGATCGCAGGCAAAGTCAATTCAGTGTGACGTTTTTGAAAATATTATGTTAAGAATCATTTGTTTGAATAAGATGTTGAAGGATTTTAAAAAGTATACTAGGTAACTAAAAAAGATCTGTTTAAATCCCAAGCGAGAAGCGATAAGTTCAGGCCGACTCTCCTCATAAACATTGCGTGAAAGTGATTCATTCGAGTGGTTCGCCTCACTTTCATCTTACCTTTAATGTCTTAAAGCCGGTATTGAGACTTAATTGGTAGGTACGACAAAAATAAACTTATGATTAAATTGTAAAAAGTTTGCTCATGTGTAATAAATGAAATATAATTCATCTTCTTTATATCAGCCGGTAAACGTTAGCTCCTGAAGACGATTCTCCCAATGACCACTACATTTAACGTTTATAGAAGATAATACCACAACCACTAAGTTTGGAAGATGCATTGTTTCAATGTTTTACCAAAACACCTTTAACATTTTTTTTTGTTTACAACCAACGTTTCATGCACTATTTATTTATTTCACATACAACATATTCCGTAAATGTTTTATTTTATAAACATTCACTCTACCAACATTAATTTGGCAAATGCTGTTTTCTCTTTACGAATGTTTTATATGATTCTTAATCAGTTATACATTTTTCATTTAATATTTGGATTAGATTGGCAAAATCACGATTATCCTTTATACGATTCACGATTATATTTTGATATGATATTTATATTATAGTCGTTTTTGGCGTTTTCCTCGCAGTTCTAAACTAATCTAACCTTTCGTAATAGGGTACATAAATAAAAAAATAATGGTTTGTCAAATAATAGGTTATGATTTTTTTTATCGGATAATTGTTTTCTTAAGTGAATTATTTGCCAACTTGTTGTTGTATAACGATGCCTTATCAAGTGAAAATTTTTGCCATAATCGCCACGCTTGGCAGGCGGGATGGCGATCGCAGTTGAGTTGTTAATGTTAGTCGCCTTTTACGCCACCCACGGGATGAAATGGGTTGGTGCTGTTGTTGTAGCGGTTTCTAAAATGCCTGATGTTATTATATACTGTAAGAATCCAGTACTAATTAATTGCCTTTGAAATTACGACACTTAACATAAAACTAATCTCTCTCTTCGCGTGGGTGCTGTAAAAGTAGATTAAGGATTTCTGTAGATATGGTGAGCAGCTGCTTCATTTCAGTTCACTGCTGGACACAGGCCTCTCCCAAAGGTGTACAAGAATAATTATACGCATTAAGAATTGCAAGTATTATTTTGACAGTCATGTTTATCATCAGTTATCAACTTTAATCTTCCGTCTCCGATTGGTCCTTTTGTACGGTTTACGAAAAACCAATCAGTTTTTCAACGTAGGTCGGTTTGAATGCATAAACCGTCTCACCTGCAAATGGCTGCGGTTTCTAGGGTTCCCGAACCACAACCGAATCGCTTGTAGTACGGTGTAACGGGGCGTCCGAATTGCAGGATAGCTGTAAAAAAATGCGGGATTTTAGCGGAGTGTAGGGGCGGTGAAACTAGTTTTTTGGAGGAAATAGGGTCACTTGAAATGTCGGCAGACTAGACCTACATAAATCACAAATATATACTGCCCAAATTCCAAGCTTTAAACGCTTTTTGTTGATGCGTACGCTGTAATATTTCAAGAAAGTAATCTACATATACCAAGGCCTTCTGAATGATTGATATGTATGTATTTTCAAGACAAATTCATAAATTAGTAAACATCAAGGTATGGTATGATTATATATTCTTTAAGCTTAGTAAAGTAGGCATCGTAAAGTACGACTGTTAGACCCTTACGCGTTTCGGCAGTGTATTCCTAGGACACACTCCTTGAAAAAGCGTTGACCTCAAAACTCTTTGTTCATTAACAACGCCTCTGCGATCGCCAGGTGCCAAGCGTAGCGATTATGGCAATACCCCCCAATGAGTGCTTGCGAGGCTTGGGGGGATCCTTTACAATCCTCCCCGAGAAGTGCCTGGGGGGCGACCTTTTTACAGTCATCTTCCCTCCGCTAGAGGGGGTGATCGCTTTACAGTCATCCCCTCCGTGATGTGCCTAAAGGCGTGGCACCAATGGGCGGCTCTAGTGTGATCTTACGAGGACCTGGAGTCCCCCTTCGGTGCCGAAGATGACCGCTCCAGTGGTTTTAGCCGGTAGGAATCATACCCCTTGGCCCTTCCCCGGGGTGAAGGAAGTTCCATGTAGAATTTCTACTGTCCATCAATAAAAAAAAAGAAAAAAAAGGACAGCACAGGCCAAAACAGTAGTAGTGGCTCAATTAGTTATGATTTAAATACTCGGAAAGGCCTCGATGTAAGACCCGTCTCCACGTAGCTGCATTTAAAAATATTTTAAATCTATGCTTGATTGATTGTTAAATATTTAATGACAGCTGATTGCCTGCGATAACGGCAAAATCTCAGCTGCATTTAATTTAAGATTCGAAACGAATTCGAGATCGGTATTTAATTCTTTGACAAATTCGTTAAACACGAATGGGGTCGCCGATGAATGGGATTCTTTATCTTGGATAGCCATAATCCGAGCCATTATTGGAATAATTTTTTTGTTTTTGTCCTTTTTGCTCTATCCAACGAATAATGTAAAATAGATTCGGATTAATTTATTATTCGCCTTTTAAGAGGATGTGTTCGAAGTATCTCGGAAGCGGAACGTGCAATTTTATTAATTTTTAGCTATTACTTTGGAATCTTTAAACGTGGGGTCTGAGTTTTGCTACCGGTTTTATTAGATTTTGGGTCGGAGAATTTTATGACTAATATTCATCATATCAGCCAAAGGACGTCCACTGCTGAACAAAGGCCTCCTCCTTAGATTTCCACAACGAGCGGTCACATGCCACCCTCATCCAATGACTCCCAGCGACCCTAACCAGGTCGTTTGTCCACCTCGTCGGATATCGTCCCACGCTGCGTTGTCCGGTGCGCGGTCTCCACTCAAGAACCTTTTTGCCCCAACGGCCATCAGTTCTACGAGCAATGTGCCCCCGCCCATTGCCACTTCAGTTTACTAATTCTTTCAGCTATGTCGGCAGCTTTGGTTCTTCTACGGATATCCTAATTTCTGATTTGATCTCGTAGATAAATGCCAAGCGTAGCTCTCTCCATAGCTCGCCATGTGATCTCGAGCTTTCTTATGAGGCCCATTGTGAGTGACCACGTCTCTGTCCCATATGTCATCACTGGTGACTAATATTATATTACTGGTAAATCATCTCAAAATAATAAAATATTAAGTGCTTCTGCCAACGGATTATTCTGGTCTGCAATCTGGTCTTTGGGTACAAGGTCATAAACATCACACATAGAGGAACATTTTTTTTAAATGCGTTGTCCCACACTAGGGTTTCTCCCGTGTCATGGATGCGTTTATAGGCATGAATTCCACATACAATACACCCAGACCCGGAACAACTACCTGCAAATCATACAAATATTTGTTCCGCGTGGGAATCGAACCCACGACCCGAAGCGCAGCAGCCGACTGTATTAGCCACTGCACCAACCGTGCTGTCAATTGAAATGACATAATGGATCACGTTAATTTTGGATTGTGCATGTCAATTCTGTTGTGGAGGACTACTCTAGTAGTAATTGGGCAGTGGGCTTATATAAATTGAATGCTTAATGAATATGTATATATTACAATAAAATAAAGAGGTCATATTGCAATATTTACAATTATAAATAACTATTACCCCCGTATATATTGGTGTGTCCCATTTCAAATAGGTACAGGTAGGTTGAAAATAAGTTGCCGTTCGCAATGGTTCTGATACGTACAAATGAAGCCGAAGGCATAATCTAGTCCTACAATATTGCACCTGATGGAATTAAATTCAAATTGATACTAGAATATAATACCTGAGCGCAGGGTTGGCGAAGCGGGTTTATTAATAACATTAATTTATGAAGTCTTACTGGGTGGTACGTCTTTGATATATTGTCTTAAAGGACTAATGGAGGTATAAAATGGAGGAGAGATCACAACTTGCCACAGCGGTTACAGCGTAGAACAAACGTTATATTCTAGTTATAGTTAAAGCTCCTAAGACAGCTTCGTCACCTTAGTTGCCTTCTTATACAACCTCGTGTGGAAAGGGAGTGGTTTAACCTTTGCCGAGAACACTGCAATACGGCATTTCAACCCTATTGATAGAGTGAAACGAGGCTATATGACAACGCAGCGCTAAAATAATGTAAACGTCACACTGTCATTTTGTCGAATTCCGCCGTCACTCAGTGGCGGGTATACCACCCAAATCACCAAAATTTTCATCTGTTTGACAACCCTACCTGATGATCACGGAGCGAACAAGCCCGAGGCAAGTTGGCCAATCGTTCCACTCCATTTGAAACTGTTAAATAAGTTTTAACAATCGAATATTGGAAACTTCGCGTTCAACTTTTTGTTGTTATGCGGTTTTATTGAAGATTTAACTTGTATTTTGTAAATAATTGCTGGATTTTACGAAATGGATGCAAAAAAATAAAGGCCGTGATAGGCACTCTAAATGAGAACATGCTTGTATACTTTAAAAACAAAATTAAGCATCATCATGTCAGCCAAAAGAGCTCCACATCTCATCACTCCATAGTCATCTTGCAGAAGCAGGCTACTGAAAGAGAGCGGGAGGCGACGACCGCCCAATCCCAATCCGCAATGGCCGATTTCCAGTCCGAAGATTGGCAATCAACGACCATTTCAGGACCTCGTAATCACGGCCCGTGAGCTGACTTGGAGATGTTCATCGCGCTATGTTGCCGGGGTTCATGTGTTCCACGCGCACCCCTCAAAGATAGACTGTCACTGTCGGGGGCACGGACAAATGCAAGAGCGCTTCCCGTGACACCGTTGCAATGTGCGCGGAGAAACACCTTGAGGTTTAAGCCGGTAAGCATCCGCATGCTCTCCACCCTCCCTAGCGCGGAGGAAGTCCACGAGGGTTTCACTAGGTATAGAATATCTTTCTTATGAATCATTTTTCTAACGCTCTCGACGCTATGTATGTTACGTAAGTTGCATTCATATTGTGTACAAGCTTTCAACCCATATTTTACCCCTTTAGGGGTGGGATTTCTCAAAATTCTTCCTTAGTGAATGCCTGCGTTATAAAAGGTACCTACTCTCAAAATTTCAAGTTTCTAGCCCCAGTGGTTTAGGCTGCGCGTTGGTATGTCAGTCAGTTCTCGACGGCACGGTTGGTGCAGTGGCTGACACAGTCGGCTGCTGCACTCCGGGTCGCGGGTTCGATTCCCGCACGGAACAAATATTTGTATGATCTGCAGGTATTTGTGCCGGGTCTGGGTGTATTGTGTGTGGAATTTATGTCCGTAAACGCAACCACGACACAGGAGAAATCCTAGTGTGGGGCAATGTTAAAAAAAAAAAAAAAAGATTTGTCAGTTTCTCCTATTATATAACAGTGTATCACAATATATGTGTATTATCCAATTACACACCGACTTGAACTTGCCCACTATAAAACAGTTCATGAAATTAGCGAGTAAACGCTTTTTCGACTCTGCCCTTCATCACCCGAATCCCCTAGTAGTAGCGGCCGCTAACTATAGGCCCTCTAAAATCAGTAAATGCCGTCGACCAAGGCACGCACTAGAAGATCCCGATGATCTTATCACCATCCATCACGTAGCTCACATGAAGAGACTCGCGCAGTCTCAATCAACAAACAAACCGACATATCGACCCCGCCGCCGGGGCCCGCTTCTACGCTGTCGCGGAAGCCTAAATTCGCGACCACCCGATTAACGTTAAAGTCGCCCCCCCCCGACCCTTGCTCGCGCCGGCCCGTGCCGAGAAATCGAGTAGTAATAAAAGATCCCTTTAAACCCCAATTAATCATTGATCCAGCAGTCCCTTATGATCATTACTGTCCCAGTAACTCCCTGAGCCAAGGTCCGTGTCCCGCAGGGGACGCCCTCAGGCGCAGTTACTTAAATGTAAACAAAAGCTAGGCTGGAGGCTACTTAATGCTTCGCCAATTTGCCCGGTTAAGCAGATATATCCTCCTTGGGATGACTGCGAGAAGCCCATAACTAAAAAAAAAAAAAATTCAGATGTAAACTATATCTATACTTTACGTTTGAATAAGCTTTAGACAGAAATAATCTTTCTATATATAAATCTCTTAATTCTTTTTTTTATCGAGTGGTACGGGCTACCAATAGCACTAGCCTACCTTATACCGTGGGTGTCGTAAGACGCGACTATGGGATTACCTGGAGGATGGGCAGCAGCATCCTTCGAGTACATTTACAACTCAACTGGTATCGCCAACCCGCCTGCCAAGCGTGGCGATTATGGCAAAACCCCCTAATAAGCACACAACCTACCCAGACCGGTCCTTGTGGCGATCTTTGGGGGAGGCCTGTGTCCAGCTGTGGACTTTATTCGGCTGCAATGATGATGAATTTAATCTTTGCTCGTAGAACTCATGGCCGTTGCCAAAGAGCAAAAGGGTTCTCGAGTGGAGACCGCGCTCGTGGTAACGCAGTGTGGGACGACCTCCAACGAGACGGATGGACGACCTGGTCGCTGGGAGTCGTTGGATGCGGGCGGCATGTGTCCGGGTGTTGTGGAAATCTATGGTCTTTGGCTGATATGACGATGCTTTAGACTCGACTAAAGTCTTTACTTCTTTCTTGCAGTTAGTGGCCAACCTTGTGTCAGTTGTTCAAGTCACCCAAAGGCCTCTGACTTGGCTTAACGACTGCCGTCTAATGACAACACCCGGCGGGCTGATTACGTAAGTCGCAGACGCTTTGCAACAGGCGTAAATCCCGCAGACGCCATTCTTAAACGTCATTTTTGACGGCACGGTTGGTGCAGTGGCTGATACAGTCGACTGCTGCGCTCCGGGTCTTGGGTTCGATTCCCGCACGGAACAAACATTTGTATGATCTGCAGGTAGTTGTTCCGGGTCTGTGTGTGTTGTATGTGGAATTCATGTCTGTAAACGCACCCACGACACAGGAGAAATCCTAGTGTGGAGCAACGTATTTAAAAAGAAGAAAAAGAAATTGTTATTACGTATTTGCCTATAGCGATTATGCAGGCGAAGATCGCTGACGCTCAGTCTGTTGGACGATCAATGAACAAAAAATTGCATCCTCGGCTTTCATTTTCAGGCTCTTTTCCACTGGGAATCCTTAGATGAGCGATAGCTGCTGTCGCGTCTGCTGTCGCTGTTTTAATACGGGTCCGATGATTTTACGTGCCCTCCGATGCACGGCTCAGTTTAAACTCCACTATCCTGTCACCCATCCATTGAATGACCGCGCCAAGCGGTGCTTAACCTCGCCGATCGTTTTATCGATCAGTGAGTGCAACTGGCTATGAGCACCATTGTTGAAACTACGAAAGCCTGAGTTACGAATCTATCTTTACAAGCTTGTAAGGCAGGCGCTCCACTGAGACGAGAAAGATAGCCAAATAGAATACTAACATGATCATGTCGCTTCGATGAGCGAAAAAATTAAGTACCCAGTAGTACAGACCAATTTCGCGCATTGTCAGCCTAATGGGCGCGAAATTGTGCCACAAACTTGGCGCAAAAACTAACCTCATTTCCTCATTCACGCTTGTTCGCATATCGCACCGTAAATGCGACAAAAAGCCGGCAATGGAGACCGGTGCGATACTTTAGCTCAACGATGGCTAAGTACTTAATCTATACAAATAAATAAAATTGAAGGGTCTGTTTGACAGTTGTTTGTCTGACAGACAGACAGACAGACAAAAAATTTAAAAATTGTTTTTTTGTTATGTGTACCGTATATACTTGAATATGCATTTAGTAAAAAGCTGTTATTTTGACATTACAAACAGACACTTCAATTTTATTTATTTGTATAGATATACTTTAATATGTATTTAGTAACAAGCTATTATTTAGACATTACAAACAGACACTTCAATTTTATTTATTTGTATAGATTAAACGGCGGGTGAAACGGCAGTGCACAGCTAGTCCGTAACTAATATTATTAAAAATAAGTGAGTTATTTCATCGAATGCCACGTCTTGAGTGACTACTGTCGAATGGTCTGTCTTTTGCAACCAGGGATACTGGTATCTTAAGGTTGTCATACTTGCTGTCTCTTTACTTGATTGTGCAGCGAAGGCTAATCGCTTGGCTTTCTGTACTACGTGTCGAGGGTTCGATCCACGAATGGCACGGAACAACATTTGTATGGTTCTGGGTCTGGGTGTTTGTGCATGTGATATTTGTCTGTAAACCGATCCCATTACATGGAAGTAATACAAAGTGGGCTATTGTTTAAAGAAGAAGAAGAAAGCAGTGATAGCCTAGTGGTGAAACGCTTGCCTCCCATATAGGAGGGTCTGAGTTCGATCCCAGCCCACACCTCCGAAATTTTGGATTCATGTGCGGATCAGATTTTGATTGTCACTAGCGTTAGCGGCGAGGTAAAATATCGTGAGGAAATCTGCACACCGGAGAGATCTCCAAAATGTTCTCAATGGTCTGTGTAGTCCGCCAACCCACACTAGGCTAGCGTAGTGGACTAAGGCCTAACCTTTCTCATCGTGAGAAAAGGCCCGTGCCAAACAGTGGAACAGTAAATTGGCTGATTATATCGTTTAAACGATTGCCATAGAGATTTGTATGATAACATTTTAATAAATACACTTACCTGAACCCGCACAGCTCGCAGTGATTCCTTCCTACTTGGTTTAGCCATCTCTCCAGGCAAGTGAGATGGACGTTTGCTAGGGAACCTTTACAGTTGCATGGCGAAATCAATCTGTTGGCGACCACGTATGGTTAGTTTATATTAGAATCATAGGGACATCTGCCTGTATGTTATCCATGAAGGTGACTCAAACAATTTTGACGTGTTGTGTGTCCTTGAAAGTTTGTAAATATTGCAGGTATGTTGCTCTGTGAATAAAAAACCGCAAGTAGCGCAATCAAGAACGAACTCGCATATTCACAATAATATTCCAAAAAGAAAGATCTAATTTAGACGTATGATTTGAGAATTTCGACAATACATAGTGTCCAAACTCTGCCCATAAAATATATATGTATTCGGCGACCACACATTTGGCAAATAAAATCATCTTGTAACACCAAACAACTTTGTAACACCAATACGAATATTTCTTACGAGTAAATAAACATTTGGGAATTTACAAACCTTTCCCTTCCACGTGTCATACATATTCTGCAAACATTTGATCCGATACTTGAAAGCGAATCTCTTTGGGTGATAACCAAATCAGACTTCTCCGAAATGTTTCCCGAGGTCTTCTTTTTCTCAGTTTTTGATAGTTTAGGTTCGATAGAATTGGTTACTATCACTTCATTTGTATTGATTGGAGCACTTTCAGTTTGTATATTACCGAAACTAGAATTTGCAATTTCCTGCGTTTCAGTTACTGGACTGATAACTGGGTGCACGGTTTGCACGTTTGGAATTTCTCCCATAACTATTGAATTTGCAGTTTCTTTGGTAAATTTAAAACATGATGCCATGAACTTTTTTAAATCAATCAGTGTTGTGGAATCAACTGTTTCGGCTGTTTCATCTTTATCCAGTATCGGTATTTGGAGTTCTTTTAGGTTTAGATTTTTTGCGGTTTGTGCCGGTGTACCAAAACTTAGAGATTTCAATGCGTTCGTGACGTCTTTGCTTGTTATTATGTGTCGTATGTTATGTTCAGATTTTGATATACCAGGCGTGGCTTGGATGTTACATTTTGCTTGATGGACAGCTCCTGGTAAGTTTAACGCCCCGGACGGTCCTGCATCATCGCTTGTATGAGCTGCTCCTTGACTATTAGCATTACTTGCTTTCACTTCCTCCGACGTAGTTTTATCTTCATCTGTTCTTTTATTTTTTTCGTTGTCGTCCATTAATACTTGTGTACCATTTGCATTATTTTAAAGAAAATATAATTAAAATAAATCTTGTATGAATGATGCAGAGTTTGACATATCAATTTGATGTTTTGTGTTGTATTATTTCATTTTGTAATCAAACTTTTTACGTCGTATACACTACTCCTTAGTGTGTGTGAGGACAGTTAAAGAAAATTATTCAATACCTAATCGAGCTTTTTGGTTAGGATTATCTCTAGATTTTTATAAATACTATATTTGTGTGTGCCACATACGATATTAATGAGCATATAACACACCCAGACCAGTCGTTGTGGCGATCTTTGGGGGAGGCTTGTGTCCAGAATGGACTTTACTCGGCTGAAACGAGGAAACATAAATATGAATACATACATAAACAATTAAGTGGATAGAGAGAGATGGTGCTCCTTAACTCGTTTTTACAACTATAAATGTTTTACAATTCTGTCAGGCGGTAACTAATTTCACAACCTAACCGCGTAGACAGATAAGCAATAGCAGTAGAAATCAGTTTAGTGGGACGGGAATTGCAAGGCGCATTAGGCAGATGGTAGTAAGAAAAGCGTTCCCGCAGGTAGGATGGAGCCTTCGGGTTATATAGGATATAACAAGGAGATACAATGTCCGAGTGTTCCTCCGACTCGTATTTACTGCGAAGACGAATTGGGAGCCACTGGAGAATCTTGCAAAAATAGGAAACATGATAAAACACTTTTAAACGGATTCTATCGCGTATATTTTTGTTTTTCCTGACGTTTCGAATGATTTGCAGCATTCGTGATCGCAGGATGACTCGAAAGAAGTATACTCGAAAATATACGCGATAGAATCCGTTTAAGTTTTTTTATTATAATGTGTAATTATCTCGAAAACCTCAGACATTACTATACCATGTCTCCACATGGTCATCTATACAAATAAATAAAATTAAAGTGTATGTTTGTAACGTCAAAATAATAGCTTTTTATTAAATGCTTAAGCAAGTATACACGGTACATATCACAAAAAAACAATTTTTTGTCTGTTTGTCTGTTTGTTCCGGGTAATCTCGGAAACGGCTGGACCGATTTTGACGGGACTTTCACTATCAGATAGCTGATATTATAAGGAATAACTTAGGCTACTTTTATTTTAGAAAAATATTTAGGGTTCCGCGCAAAAATATAAAACCCTTGAAATCCAATATATACAGGGTGGCCCATAAGTCCTTTGATATGAAAAAAAACTATTAAAATAAAACTAATTACATTATGAATTATATTTTTATTTACAAAAAAAGCTTAAAAAACGGGAATTATTTTTTGAAAATAACATCTTCTAAATGTAATCCGTTGCGATCACGGCACTCTTGCAAACGACGTCTAAAATTGTCGATGACTGCGCGGCACGTCACTGCTGAAATGCTTGTCATTTCTCTGCGGATGTTTTCTTTTAGGGCCTTAATTGACCGCGGGTTTGTGTCGTATACTTTAGCCTTAAGGTAGCCCCACAAAAAAAAATCCATCGGGGTCAGATCCGGACTACGTGGAGGCCAGGAAATGTCTCCTCTCTTAGAGATCACTTTGCCAGGAAAAAGTTGACGGATAACGGGCATAGCAGTGTTAGAGGTGTGAGAAGTGGCCCCATCCTGTTGAAACCACGTCCTGGCATTAAAGCCTGAAAAGTTTTGCAATTCTGGTATGAAAAACTCTTCGATCATAGCCACATATCGCTCCGACGTAACAGTAACTGCGCGCCCTCTGCCATCCTCAAAGAAGTAAGGCCCTAGGATACCATGGGCTGACATAGCGGCCCAAACAGTCACTTTCGGACTATGTAAGGGCTTCTGATGCTTAAGTTTTGGATTGATGGGGCTCCAATAGCGGCAATTTTGTTTACTAACATGCCCGTTAAGATGGAAATGAGCCTCGTCAGAGAACATTATGTTATTGAAGGAAGTAAACCGATTCAACATTTCATTCGCATAATTTTGTCTTTGAATACCGTCAGTTTCCTTTAATTCTTGAACCAACTGAATTTTGTAAGGGTGCATATGTAAATCTTTCTTCAAAATCCGTTGTAACGAAGGCCTGGATACGTTTAATGCTCTGGCGCGCTTACGAGTTGACTGTGTCGGATTTTCGCGAATAGACTGTGTCACTGTGTCTATGTTTTGTTCCGTACGTGACGTCCTTGGGCGACCCAACCGCGGTTTATCTAACGTCGATCCGGTCTCCTCGAACTTAGCAACCCAGTTCTTAATCGTTTGAAGAGTTGGAGTGTCGTCAAAGTTGTGTAAACCTTTGTGTTCTCGAAATTTACGCCGCGCAACGGTTGCCGAATTGTCGTTTTTATAAAACTCGCGCACACAAAACGCACGGTCCGCTCCGGTAAAACCCTCCATCGCGACTAAATTCCCAGAAACCGAAGTTACTCCCCCCGCTTCCCCTGCACCGCTCACGCGCGCTCTGTTCGTTTTATTCAAATTTTACTTTTCAAAGGACTTATGGGCCACCCTGTATATTCTATGTCAAGTGTCTATGTCGAAGTACTCTAAATTTCTTTTAAATTAAACGCGGGTGAAACCGTGGGTCCCAGCTAGTATTTTATAAGATTGAAAATGAATCTATATAAATTCTGTAATATCTCAAGTTTATTTAATAGCTCCGCTGGCATCCAAATAACAGTCGTCAGCGTAGTCTATAATAGGCTGAATGAGTGCTTTGGTTTTCATGGGCAAGAAGTTCTGGACACATTTCAGTGAATGAAAGGTAGAATGTACCTTCTCACTTACGTCAGCAAGCAACATGAGCATTGACAAATTACATTCAACAATGACTCCTAGGTTTTGGCGTTATCCGCATATGCAATCTGAACACCATCGAGACTGAGTGGAGTTAGAGATGCTACATTAAGTCTGTAACGCATGTTTCTGCTACCTATGATCATGGCCTAATGACCTATATAATCCTACCTATGAGTCTTTGTGGTGCCTGGGTTAAAAATATAACACCACTCCATCTCCTCCCGTGGATGTCGTAAAAGACGACTAAGGGACTTTATATCAAATGGATGGGCAGCAGCGTCATTTCTGTGGAACAGTAGGCATACTGCGCTCACCAACCCGCCTGCCAAGCGTGGTGAGTACTGGCAAATTCCCCCCAAAATGATGACACAATTGTGGAAATCTATAGGGGAGGCCTTATTCAACAGTGAACCTCCTTCGGCTGATATGATGATGATCATGGCCAGAGACTTACTAGAGTTGATGTGTACGCCATAAGACCTAGCCCATAAACTGATAATAATACTAAATAGTGTAAAAAAAACTATCTAATCTAATCGCAATATGGGCGTTGTGTATTTTTAACTCACTGGCATGTTTATTTTTTAATTTTTCGTTTCTTATGTCGCAAACCGTAATTATTTATATAAGTATCGGTGCCAAGGTCAGCGCCCGCGCCAGTGGCCCCGCCTGACGTGCCACGCCATCCTACGGAATATTACTAATAATAGATTACGTGTCACGCCGATAGATGACACTGTTCGGTTTAAATGCGAGCTATGGTTTCATTACCGCGCACAGTATAATCGCGTTGCGCGCACATTGCCAAATTGCCATCAGGAGGGTCTTAACTGACTCGACTGAACAGCGAGTGATGTCTCTGGATATGAATCTCTGTGATTCCGCTCCGCTCGCTCGCAAGTCAACTATCGCAGACTTGCGGGATGAATTTCTGACGCTGTTTTTGGCCACTCTATAAAACTCTAATAATTTCAAAGCGTTTTCAACTACACTATGTAATTTGTGAGTTGTATCAGTGTAGGTTTTGTAATGCTAGGCTAGGGCCTCATGCATCGCGATGATATTAATGCAAGAAAACTTCGTCTTCGGAGTTCGGCCAACGGGAGTACAGGGAATGTGCGTGGCCACATAGACATACATGGTCGTGATTTTCTATCATAAGTAACAAACGCAAGAAAACAAAATGGCCGAAGCGGTCGCTCTACATTTCATGGCGGTAAATAATTAATTGTTACATACCGGCTCCACCTCGTAATATTTATTGCGAATAAACTAAAAGAACATTTCAATACTCCAATATAAATCTTAATTTTACGTAGCACCACCTAATTTACGCTCTATAATGTATGAAATTAAATTAACAATTAACATAATGTCATTGATTCCAATGATTCCTAATTTCATTACATAAAGGTTTATTTTTATCAACCTGGTCAAGTCTCTCGAGACGTGGAAAGTGTCGCGCCTGTCCAGTACCCATAATAATTGTAATGATATCCAGGACACGAGCCCTGCGCGTGTCACCACACTGCTCTTGTCACCTCGAGATAATAATAATAATAAATCCTCTTTATTGCACACCATAATAAAGTAAAAGTACGATAATTACTTACAATATTACTTATTTAGTTTTATGACCAGTAATTTCACTAGTCACAGTGCCCTTTAAACGGGAACGCAGTATTGTTTAAAGTTGTACTGTTTGAACACTACTGCAGTACTGCTTGGCGGCAAAATATCTGGTCTGTACCTGCCTGATAGCTGTCTCTAGCAAATAAAGGAAACAAAAATATTGGGCATTTACAGACATTTCTGGGAAATGCAGCTGCTTAACCGGTCATTAAAAACAATTATTTTATTGTCTCTTATCACCGATTTGTATCCTCTACAAAGAGGATCCCCGTTTTTTATACGCTTACGCAGGGTGATGGATCCAACACGCGGAGGCCCTTTAGAGAATTTTAATCCTAAATGTAATCGACATATTGTCCGCTTAAGCAACCACTTCTCCCTTGAGACGTATGTGTGAAGCCACACAAAAATAAAACTACACTCACTCGGGATGGATATGGCTGTGCTATAAAAATACAATCAACGATTTTCCTCAGGGGCACAGATGTTACAATACACTCAGGTCGCTTACATGTCAGAGACCTCCTTCTGGAGCATGTTGCTCTCACAGAAGGAGACCACCTCACTCCAATTTTCATGCTTTGCCAGCATAGCCGACACTACTACTAGCAGAGAGAGATCTTGCCCGATCCGATCGACCAGGATCCGCCGCCCGGCAACTCACGTAGGGCACTCTCCGAGCGTGTGCTGTGTGGTATCCAGATCTGTTTCCACAGTGGTGGCGCGCCGTGACCTCGCGTCCTATTCTGATTTACCTAATATGTTAAGTTTTTCTACCTTCAATATATTCATTCAGTAATATGATGCGTGTTCTTTTTTTTTATAACTTTTCTTAGTTCTGTAAAGTAATTTGATATTTTAAATTTTGTCTCGAGACCGAATGATCGTCATAATTTCGTAGCATGAGACGAAACATTCTATCAATTTGATGAAAACAAACAATAATTTATAGACTTACTCGCCGTGTGGTGCCGGCTCAGAATGCCACCACCCCATTTCATCCCGTGGGTGTCGTAAAAGTCGACTAAGGGATTAACCGGAGGATGGGCAGCAGCGTCCTTCGAGTACATTAAAAACTCAACTGCGATCGCCAACCCGTCACACAACACACCGATATCGGTCGTTGTGGTTATCTTCGAGGGAGGCCTGTGTCCAGCATTGGACTTTATTCGGCCGAAATGAAGACTCAAACTTTACTACTCTCGTCAAATCACAAATTTTATTGTCATTATTTTAACTAATACTGGATTAGACCAGCTAAACCAAAATATATCTAAACTGAGTCTTTCATCTTTGGATAATGCAGGAAGCGCTGGGTTTCTCTGGTTTGCCTCCGTACTTTTTACTTCACACACACTACTACACACAGGTCTGTGGGGACCCTAATCCTAGTGCAAAGGTTATGTATTCCGTTTCAGAATATTTGTTTAGGAGTGAATTTCGCCTTCAATTTGCAGAAGTTTGTTCATTGTTCGCGATGTAGTTGTTGCCTATATAGCTTGGCGCTAATGTATATTGTTGGTAATAACATTATGTATTTTTAAGCGACTTCAAAAAGGAGGAGGTTCTTAATTCGATACGTTTTCTAAAAATATATGTGCACCTATTACTCCGAGATTTGTAGACAGAGCTGACTGAGCAATTCCTTTTTTAATAGGTGCAATATGCTTTCGAATTGGTCTCATATAAATTGCATTACATTTGATTGAATACTTTTTAACCAGATTTAATAAACATGTTTAATTTGACTGCGCTTATCTAGATTATGTCTTAATAGTTTCGATTCCTCCGAGATTAGATAACCCGATTTGTCATTTTTATTTAATTTTGTGTTAAATACTCTTGAATTGGTTAATATGTTATGTGTTTATGTTTCAGTGTTTGTTTTGACATCGGGTCTGTCATCCGTTGTGACATTTAAAATTAAATTTTAATTAATATATAATTTCGCTAATAATAATTGAATATTTACACAAATAAAAAAATTACATATAATTGCATTTAAAAATAAGTAATACGCGCATATCAACAAAATAGGGCACCATCCAATAACAGACATTTATATTAATATACTGTGCCATAAAGTTCGTTTGCTCCGTGAAGTGTTGGTTGCAAGTACATCCTACGACCGACACTCCTGTCCCTGGCACCGCGGGGTCAACTGGTGGTGGTTAAACAACCAGCTTTGGTCACCAGGAGCCTAACTCAATAAGTAAACAAAGAGCATCGTGGTCCTTTTAAATTTAACTAAAAGCGGGCAGGAAAAATAATCTGTTTGTTCTTATTTCATGTAAGCTTCAGTGTGGTGTCCGGATTAAGAATATAGCACCATTCCGTCTCCTCCCGTGGATATCGTAAAAGGCGACTAAGGGAATCTAAACCAGAGGGATGGCCAGCAGCGTCCCTTCTGAGAAACGGTTGCCATACTGCGCTTACCAACCCGCCTGCCAAGCGTGGTGAGTATTGGCAAATACCCCCCAAAATGACGACACAGTTGTGAAAATCTATGCGGGAGGCCTTTGTGCAGCAGTGGAAGTATAAATGGCCGGTATGATGATGAAGCTTCTACAAGGCTCATGAACTGTCTAGAATTTAGGTTCGCTATTGCCGATGCTATGAAGACGAATAGGCGAGAAACGTTATGGATGACATCCTTTTTAACAAGTTACTTTATTATTTGTACCTACTTAGACCGTGATTTATAATTTTTAATAAGAATCCAAATAGATTTCTTTTGCTCAGTCCACGTCCAAAATTGTATTAACACCCTTGAAACAAGTAACAACTCCGTTCAACACGAGTTGTTAGCCATTCTCAATTTGTGCATAACGATTACATCGCAAAAGTACAGTTAAAATCTGTTACAGAGTAAATTACGACAAACAGTAAAACCTTTTTCAACTTTTATGCTTTAATTTTTATTATTAAAGCAACAATTTTACGATTGCAACACTATCAAAATAGAACTGTACAAAAACAAAAATGCAGTTCAAAAAATTTACAATATAATAACTTATTCGAATACCGACCTTGTGGTTTTAGAATTAGGGCATGCGTGCAAGTGCAAGTGGTATTTGAATGGCAAATTTAACTTGGTCTTACAATAGATTTTATCAAAGCAACACTGTTTTCAGAACTAACGTTGAATAGTAGACGATTAATTGGACTCAATTTGATCACTAATGAGTTTTACAGGTCTACAAGTCTAATTATGAACGTTCAGTGAATGTTTCAGACTTTAAAATATTAACCGTCTTTATAGTTTTTTTTATTATGTACGTACAATTTGAACATCTATGAAATATAACTTTGTTATTCCAAATATTGCATAGAATTTATTTTGGTATTTCGCCACTTAAACGAATCACATGATGAATCGTTAGAAACATCGTCAGTCAAACAGCAGTATTTTTACAAAAATAAATATTACTCAATGCGCTAGTAACAATGTCTACTATAACTGTTCCGTAACTATCTCATTTGTTGATGCAGTCCATAACAAAACCCAAGTTTTGGAATGAATGTATGACATTTTATGTGATAGAAAGAAACAAAAAAAGAAAAATATTTATTTATGTTTCGCAAAACAAAATAAGGTACCAATCAAATAAGAAAATCAACAGGTGTACAGAAAGGTAAACATTGCTGTACGAATCCAATAAAAATAATAATAAAAACTAAAACCCGACTATGGAAAAGCACAAAATAATGTTAACTTATAAATAAATTTCTCGTAGTCGAAGGCCCAACCGCGATGCATAAAGTATAACTAACGGTTCTCGGCCTTCGACTACGAGAAATGTATTTATTAGTTTAATATTATATTGTGAAATTCACTTTAAACTTGTTTTGTATTTTTCCATAGTCGGGTTTTATATCTCATTTTTATTTAAATTATTTTGGGGTTAGAGATCGTTGTTGGAAAAGTGATTTAGCCAAACTAACTAGACTTAAAAATAACAAATTAAAATTAAAATTAAAATGCGTTAATGTACATATTTTAGCAACAAGCCTAGTGATTGAAAGCTTGCCTTCCATACAGGAGGGTCTGAGTTCGATTCGGTGAAGGAGTACATCTTGAGGGAACCTGTAAACCTGAGAGGGTTCCAAAGTGTTCTCAATGGTGGGTGTAGTCCGCCAACCCGCACTAGGCCAGCGTGGTGGACTATGGCCTAACCTTTCTTATCGTAAGATAAGGCTGGTGCCCAGCACGGCGACAGTAATGAGCTGATTATGACTACTCTACCGGGGGTCTACACGACTACTACACTATTGGCCAATTACATTTTATTCTTAATTCTTCATTGCACACCATAGTTACAGATTAAAACAATACAAAAGAATAAGCTGATGTACTTAAGCGAGCTTAACTCAAAATTGAGTTCTCTTACAGCAAACCTTTGAGTGATAATGTTATGTGAGGATCTAATTTAGTGTAAAAGAAGAATGAAGCAAGACCAGATATTTATATTTATACATTGATGGGTTGAGACCCTCAGTCTCAGCAATATCAAAATCGGTTGCTTAATAGAAGGCACCATGATTAATAACATTAGTTATGCCGATGCTCCGCAATAAGTGGTATTAGAATAATGCTGGAGAGATGTTAGGAATACGCCGAGGTCCATGGGCTTAAGTATAATGCAAAAAAGTCAACTTCTGGTTTTTCAGCCACGAGAGCATACGGTAGCCACAGTGCCCCCTGTTTGGCTTTACGGTGTACCATTAGAAACAGTTTCACAATCCAAATACTTGGGTCACTGGGTCACGGAAGACCTCAAGGATGACGGTGGGTGGTATTGAGAGAGAACGGAGGGCGTTGTCAGTACGTGGGAATATGTTGGCTCGTAGGTTCGCACGCTGTACGAAAGAGGTAATACTAACTCTCCTTAGGGCATATTACCAATCATTTTATACGTGTAGCCTATGGGTTGAGTGTACCCAGGTCACAGTCAATGGTGTCTGAGTGCAATATAATGGGTTTGCGGCGGTACTTTAGTGCGTCTAGCATGTTTGCAGAGGCACGCACGAACGGCTTTCATGCTATCATGAGAAAGAGAGCTGCATTTATACTGCACCGTGTCCGCTCAAGCACCAACAGCATTCTAAGGGTGTTGGCAGATAAACTGGACTGTCCAATTATGAGACATTGGATTGCACTTTTACTAGCATAGACCGTAAATACTTACTAAAATTTATGGATCTTGGAATCTGAATTAAATTTATTATAATTATAAATATAAAAGTAACATTAAAATACATATCATATTAAGTATTTAATCTAAACATACAAATTAAATTAATACATACATAATAATTATTCAAATATATACAACAATAATAATACATACAACAATAATAAAGCATATATACTATTAAGGCATGTCGAGAGAAAATGCTCCTTAATTATTTTCTTGAAAACATCTGAGAAAAGCTGTCACGCAAAGAATGAGGAATCGAATTACAAAGGCGCACTGCATGTACAGTGATTGACTCATCATAGCAACTTGAAGTGTGAGGAGAAGAACGATGGAGAAGAGAAGAGGCAAACTGTGCGCTCTGGGGATAAGGTACTCAAATTAGGATTATGAAGAACAGAAAAGAGAAAAAAAAAAGCGAGTATCTCGACTTCACCGAATGGGTAGCCACTTCAATCGCGTTCAGAATTCAGATACGTGGGCGTACTTTTGAAGGCCGAAAATGAAACGGATACACAAATTCTTCAGACGTCGGAGTTTATTTGGAAGATCCTCCGTTGCGTTAAGAAAGTACACATCGATATAGTCTAGAAATGGGAGAAGAGATTGGGCAAGAGTAATTTTAGGTTGAAATGGCAGGAGCTTCTGGAGACGTTTGAGTGACTGTAACAAGCAATACACCCTCCTGCCTGCTCCTGCTCTGCAATGTGGATATTCCAAAACAGGTGAGAGTCTATGTAGATACCCAAATTTATTGCACTTCTCGCCTACGCTATGGGGACAGAGTCATACAACACTGGTTGGAAAGACTGGTGATCCACTGTTGAAGTATCTGCCCCCAATAATAATTGCTTGTGATTTTATTGGATTGATTAAGAGGCGAAACATTTTGCCCACTGGTGGATATTCTGTAATACATTATTAATAGCATCAGTGGCTTCTGGAAACTCTTCAATTTTAAAATGCCGATAAGGTTGCAAATCGTCCTCATAGAGATGATAATGTGAAGCTTCAACTGTAGTGATGGCGTTTATAAAAACACAGAAGAGAAAGGATACCACCTTGAGGAACACCCGCAGCAAGACTCAAAAGATGCCTCGCCCGACCAAACTGACTGCGAGTGTCCCCGAACATAAGACTTAAAACAAGCTTTAGATTAGAAATTATCCTGTGTCGTGGCTGCGTTTACAGACATAAATTCCACCCACAATACACCCAGCCCATTAACAACTACCTGCATATCATACAAATATTTGTTCTGTGTGGGAATGTAGTAGCCGACTGTATCAGCCATTGCACTAAGGAGTAACATTCATTGTCGACAGGATTCCCAAGAGTACGTCAAAAACAGCTGAATTAAATGCACTACTAAAGTCCAATAGTACCAAACTGTAAGTAGTTTATTCTCCATGGCCAGTCGGATGTCATCAGTGATTTTAATTTTATGTTAAAATTCAATGAAGTAATTGCGAGTGGGACCCATGTCCGAAATAATGGCTATCAATTCTTGCAGAAGATACCAAAGCGTGAAGAGAGACACCAACATTATCGATTACATTGAAACCTCATGCCCGGTTCTTGAGTGAACCAATTAAGTTCTACCAAATTGACGAATTTACCCAAACATTATGATTTAGCACACATAAACTAGGGCAACATAACACCACAAATTGACAGTATCATTACGGCTCAGCAACCCCAACCACGGCTTAATTATAACGACTATTAATATTCATAGATTTATAATTATAACTTAGAAGAACGGCTAATAGGATAACGTATAATGCTTATATTGAGTTAATTGAAAGCTGTACGCTGGAGTGAAACTGGGACATCGTCGTCTACTAATGAGGACATCCGATCGTAATAATTATATTTAAAATATTATTTTTATACATTTCGGTTGGTGCAGTGGCTAATCAATTGGCTTTCTGCGTTATGTGACGCGGTTCGATGCCCCCACGGAATAAACATCTATGTGATCTACAAATAGTTGTTTCGGGTCTGGATATTCATGCATGTGAGGTTTGACCTATAAACTGTACCCACGATAAAAATCACACATAGATTAAAACAAAACCAAACAAGTGCGTGTTCAACTCGCGTGGAGAGGGTCCCGTACGATATGTTATATATACCATGTTAATTAAAGGCACATTGCTCGTAGAACTGGTGGCCGTTGGGGCACAAAGGTTCTTGAATGGAGACCAGGCACCGGATAACGCAGCGTGGGACGACCTCCAACGAGGTGGACAGACGACCTGGTGAGTGTCGCTGGGCCTGGGAGTCGTTGGATGACAGCGGCATGTGATCGCTCGTTGTGGAAATTTAAGGGGGAGGCCTTTGTTCAGCAGTGGACGTCTTGTGGCTGATATGACGATGAACTAAACTTGGCCCTCATTTGTTTGTGTTAACTAAAATAATTTATCCCAACAACATTGTAGTTGAAAAACATGTTCTCCCATACATTCCAACTGCAAATTTAAGATTGTACGCGTAATATTGAAAGATTTACCATGTTATTTTAAGACCATATACTTCTTATAGATTTTCCTGTAATATATAAGTAAAGAACTAAACGTGGTATTTTTTCAAAATTTTAGGCTAATAGTTTCGGAGATAAGAGGAGGGGGAACTGTCAATGTTCATATATTTAATAACTAACTTTAATAAAATAAATATATTTGAGACCATAACAATAAGCCCTTTCATTTCATAGCTTACATGGTACAGTTTGAAAAAAAATTGTCTTTCAATTTCAAAGAAATATTCAAAATATTCAAATTCCCTATATTCAAAACTCATTTATGTACGTTACACGTCCGTTTTTGGGTCGCAGAAATTCATATGTGTACCAAATTTCAGCTTAATCGGCCAATCGGCCCAGCAGATTCGAAGAAAATTGGCTGTGACAGACGGACAGACAGACAGGATACACGAGTGATCCTATAAGGGTTCCGCTGTTTTATCATACGGCCGTAGGGAACCCTAAAATATATAATAAGGAGGTTAAATGGTTGTCGCTAGTGGTGCAACGAATACAAATATATTAACCGAACAACAGTAAATTACCAAATTTTTTTCGTATTTGCCGAATATCATATAAAATATTCGAGTAAAACAGTACGCATCCGTAAATAGTTGAGCTACGATTATTTGTGTATCCGAACATATTTTGGTGACGTTTCATTTGATTATTCGCGGATTACTCTGAAACCAATTAACAAACCTTTCACTGTGGCCTCAGAAAGGTTATTTTCAACAGCTGGCAATATAAAAATAGAGAAAAGAAATCGTCTTTCACTAAAACACTGCAAATATTATGCTTTGCAACCAAGTTCTCTGTTCTCGAAATTGTTCATTGCAAATAGCTTAGATCCCAATGGAAATTCATCATGAGCTACCCGGGGAAGGGCGAAGAGGCCCAAGGCGGCTTGAAAAACTCCGACCCAAAGTCAGCCACTAACCAAACAAAAAAATACTGCCCTGCTGCTTGTGTATTTACCTCACTCTATGAGCTAAAATGAATGATATAATTAGTTCTTTAGTTCGACAGTAAGTTGGCGCAGTTGCTTATCGCTTGGCTTTCTGTGTTCGTCTACCGCTGATCTGATTCCGACACGGACCAAATATTTGAGTCGTTTAGCGTATAGGTGTCGGGTACGGCATGGCGCCCTCACCTTCCAGCTAGCGCGGATACTCTCGGATCATGGATGTTTCGTTAAGTATCTGTCGCGTAGGGCGAGAGGAGACTCCCAGTTGTCATCACTGCGGTAATCTGACCTGAACCTGCCCTGAGGACATACGCAGCACATCACAGCGGTTGAAGACGGTGACCTCTCGTTTCGAGTGCTTGAGCGTGTGGATTGCCTTCGGCTCCTTTTGAATGGACATGATACCCATAAAGGAGGTACCATAACGGGGACAGGAGGAGAGCCGCTCTGATCTCCACTGCAGAAAACGCACCAAGCGCTGGTCGGTGGCCGGTTGCCGACCTCCATGAGTTGCGACCTGCGGGCGACGAACTAGGTGCAGTCCGTCGCCTATACAGAAGCAGGTACGAGACGGTGGCGCGTTGTGTTCCGCGCGCGCCTCTTTGGATGAATATGCAGCTGGCCAGGTCGCACAGAGACGGGGCCCGTCGGACCAAGTGACGAGCCGAAACCTGCCAAAGAAGTGGACAAATGCCTACCCGGTGAGTACCGAACTCTCAGCCATGGGTAAATGGAAGTAAAGCCGTGAGGGTTTAGCTGGTAAAAGTCCGGCATTCCCCTCCGCTCCTCCCAAGGCGGAGGAAGTCCATAAGGATTTCTCCACAGCAAAAAAATATGAGATTTCTATAAGTAAACTGTACCCACGTTATATAAAAAAATCATAGAGCAAAGATTTAAACAGAAACAAAATCGAGTGCGGGAAAGGACTCATCATTTCGGCCGAATGAAGTCCACTGCTGGACACAGGCCTCCCCCAAAGATCACCACAACCACCGATATGGATGTGTTGTGAGCACATTGGGGGGTTTTGCCATAATCGCCACGCTTGGCAGGCGGGTTGGCGATCGCAGTTGAGTTGTTAATGTACTCGAAGGACGCTGCTGCCCATCCTCCAGCTAATCCCTTAGTCGACTTTTACGACACCCATGGGAGGAAATGGGGTGGTGGCATTCTGAGCCGGCACCACACGGCAAGGGCACGGGAAAGGACTACGTGCGATTGAAAAACAAATTTAATTTTGTAAAAAAAAAAAAATGTGAGACTTTATAATATTGAATATCCGCCATTTGGTCGTTTTTCTACGTTGGTAATACCATAAAAATTAATTTTATCACAGTTAAATTTATTTATTTATGAATAAAAAAATTATCTCATAATGTAATATCCCTCTTATAATAATCATTTCAGCCAAAAATCGTCGACTGCTGGACAGAAGCCTCCCCAAAGATTGCCACAACGACTGCTATGGGTTTTTATTGTGTGCTCAATGCCATAATCACCACGCATGGAAGGCGGGTTTGCAACCGCATTTGAGTAGTAATGCCTACTCGACAGACGCTGCTGCCTATCCTCTGGTTAATCCCATAGTCGCCTTTTACGACACCCAGGGGATGAGATGAGTTGCTATTCGTAGCCAGCACCACACGCCACAGGTACATAAATATAAATATTAATAAATAAATAATGATATACATAAAATAACAAATGAAATAATTAACTTCGCCAAAACTTATCTGTAGTAGGTATATACGTTCCATTACTACAAAAACATATTTAATTTAAAATAATTGCAGTTCTAATATTATAAAATAGTTTAATTACGTAATATTCCACTATTTTATCGGAAAACAATTTATACATCATGTCTTACAAGTAGATTTGTTTTTAATATAAAAATATATCATATATATATGGCAGTCTTTCCCAACGTGGGCGATAACGCCCCCTTGTGGGCGCTGCAAGCCTAAAGGGGGGCGGTAAGAGACCCAGAAAAAAAAGGGGGCATTGTGTAGGGCTTTGGGGTCGATTTATAATTTCATCTACCTAGCTAGGAAGACTCTTAGACACCGACTGAGCTCTCGACTACATCTTGTGAACATCAACTAATATTAATTAAGATATAGCTCAAACTCGGTTCGATATAAAAGACCGCGGGCAATCATGTTTTAACAAGTTTTTGTTAAATAATCCGAATTGTACATTCCTATACAAATCGGCTGGTTCTATAATACTTGTTCTTGCTTGTCGAGTACGATTGGGCGTCGAATGAGATAAACGAGTTTATGCACGTTTGTCTTATTCCTGTTGGTGCGTGCTGCTTATGCAATCCTATATAAACGACGTAAATTTATTTTATTTTCATTTGCGGTTTCGCGCATAATAGATAAGCAGTACTTGATTTCAACACTTACGTATTTCTTAAAACAAAACAATGTCGGAAGTAAAAAAGAAGAGACGGCAATACTCTGCGGAATATATTAAATTCGGATTTATTGAAAATCCCACAAACCCGTCGTCGCCTTTGTGTCTTCTATGTCTAAAACATTTTCGAACGAAGCAATGAAGCCTTCAAGACTGCAAGATCATTTGAATAAAATGCATCCAGATAAGACAGAAAAGAATGTAGCATATTTTCAAGACCTAGAGAAGAAGCATAATACTCAGCCAAGTGTATCAAAACTATTTTCGGCGGCTGCTAAGCAAGATGACGACGGACTTCGAGCTTCGTACAATATCTCTTTGTTAATTGCTCAAGAAGGCAAACCACACAACATCGGAGAAGAGTTAATTTTGCCAGCAATAAAGGAAGTAATAACTACTGTGCTTCATAAACCGGCCGCAGATATTATCCGAAAAATTCCTTTGAGTAATAATTCTGTGCAAAGACGAATTGATGAAATGGCTGAAAACATTGAAGAATCATTGTGCAATCATCTGAGGACTAGTCAATTCAATTCACTACTCAATTCAGCTCGATGAGTCCACTTTACCAACTAATGAAGCGTTGTTGCTATCTTACGTGAGGTTTATTAAAGATGAGAAAATACGTGAAGAACTATTGTTTGCCAGAAATTTGGAGACAGATACAAAAGGCGAAACCATATTCAATACATTGGAAAAGTTTTGTGAAGAGAAAGAGATTCCTTTGAAAAATATTATATCAGTTGCTACGGATGGCGCTCCGGCTATGACAGGGCGCCATAAAGGCTTCATAGCATACTTAAAGAATAAAATTCCAGATGTCCTTGCTATACATTGCGTTATTCATAGATAACATTTGGTTGCTAGAAACTTAAGTGAATGACTATTTCAATCACTGCAATATGTCATCAAAGCAGTCAATAAAATCCGTAGCAGCTCTTTGAATGATAGATTATTTCATCAGCTTTGTGTTACTAATGACGAAGATTTCAACCGTTTGTTGCTTCATACTGAAGTTCGTTGGCTGTCAAGAAGCAACTGTCTGATTCGATTTTACAACCTGTTTGACTCTATGATAGAGTTCTTGGAAACTAACGATACAGAACTGCGCAACAAGCTCATAACATCAAAGAATGATATAGCTTACATGACAGACCTGTATAAAATGTTCAACGACATGAACCTCCAACTGCAAGGCGATGAACTAATTTTAATTAAAACAAAAAATGTCGTTGCTGTTTTCGCAGCCAAACTGCTTCTGCACAAAAAGAATATGGGCAGACGTGAGTTTCACAATTTTCCGAATTTATCAGTATACTGCAGTAACGACGACTTGTTTGCCTACTGCCAACATTTGGAAAACCTCCACATTGACTTCACCGAACGATACCAGGACATTTTAAACTTAGAAATACCAGACTGGTTGTTGGATCCGTTTTCAAATGTCAACACAGCAATGTCACCTCAGCTGGAAGAAGAACTTATAGAATTGACAACAAACGAAGAAATAAAAATCAAGTTTAAAAATGGATATCAAGAATTTTGGCTACAAAAACCGATCCCGCAATTGTACCCTGGATTGTGGTCAATTGTTCAACGATTTTTGATAGCATTCCCATCGTCATATTTGTGTGAACGTGGATTTAGTGCTGTGGCAACGCTGCTTACTAAAAAGAGAAATCGTTTGCGTGTTACCGAACGTGGCAACTTGCGGCTGTTTTTGAGTAAATTGGAACCTGATATCAACAAACTTATTGAACAGCATCAGATTCAACCTTCACATTAGTTTTTATATAAGAATTGATTGTTTGTTTTATTTTCAATAAAAGATACTCTGTCCGAATACTATAAATTTGCGTTTCAATAATCAGTTATAAGTACTTAGCGGTTTTTAAGTATGTTTAAAAAGGGGGGCGTTAAAAAATAATTTATTCTTAAAGTGGGCAGTAGACAAAAAAAGGTTGGGAACCCCTGATTTATGGTAAGAGGGACACGATTAACGGATATCTGCTGATATTTGTAAGTCGGATTGTCGATTTTTGTTATAAGGTACATAGGCTGCACTAAAAGTATCGGGAATGGAATATTTCCACTGTTCCTGTCATATTAAAATCTTTTTAATTGAAAACTCCTTGGTTTTACAAATCGAATACCATTTATTTATTTTAAAAAAGATTCACGTACTTGTCACAAGGTTTTGTCAAACTTGTTTAGTCGTTGAGAAAATGGAATTGACTCGAGAAAATTCAAGAGCGATGATTTATTATGACTTTCGAAGTGGTTTAACACAAAAACAGTGTGTTGACCGGATGATTTCTGCATTTGGTGATGAAGCCCCATCCAAAACCACAATTTATCGCTGGTTTGCTGAATTTCAACGTGGACGTGTCAAGCTCGGTGATGATCCTCGTCAAGGTCGTCCAAAAACTGCAGTCACCCAAGAAAACGTTGATGCTGTGCGTAAGCTGATTGAGGAAGATCGACATGTGACATACCGCGAAATTCAGGCAACTTTAGACATTGGCATGAGTCAAATACAAATAATCTTGCATGAACAATTAGGTGTAAAAAAGCTGTTTTCCCGATGGATACCGCATTTGCTATGTAAAGAGCAAAAAGCGGCTCGCGTTACTTGGTGCTTCATAACTCTCGAAAGATTCCACGCAGGATACTCAAATGCTGTATACAACATCGTATCAGGTGACGAATCCTGGATATATGCGTACGAACCCGAAACAAAAAACCAGTCACGAGTTTGGGTGTTCGAAAATGAGTTAAAGCCAACAAAAATTGTTCGTTCACGGAGTGTTGCAAAAAAAATGGTGGCCACGTTTGTCTCCAAAACCGGCCATGTTACGACTATTCCTCTTGAGGGACAAAGAACGGTTAATGCAAAATGGTATGCTAGCATTTGTTTGCCACAGGTCGTTTCTGAACTCCGTAGAGAGAACTGCAACCGCCGCATCATCCTCCATCACGACAATGCGAGTTCTCACACCGCGCACAGAACAAAAGAGTTTTTAGAGCAAGAAAACATAGCATTATTAGACCATCCGCCGTACAGCCCCGACCTAAGCCCTAATGATTTCTATACTTTCCCTAAAATAAAGAATAAATTGCGTGGACACAGATTTTCATCACCTAAAGAAGCTGTGGACGCCTACAAAACGGCCATTTTGGAGACCCCAACTTCCGAATGGAATGGTTGCTTCAATGATTGGTTCCATCGTATGGAAAAATGTTTCAAATTTCGCGGAGAATACTTCGAAAAGCAATAAATACATTTTTAAATAGTAATGTTGTGTCACTTCCTTGATTCCCGAAATTTTCAGTGCCGCCCTCGTAGAGGTACGCACACGTAGATCGAGATCTCGATTTGAATATATTTCGGATACACTCAAATCTTAGATATTAGATCGATTTTTAATTTCGGCTGGCAATATCCTTTATTTCTCGGATATCTATGTTTGTAATCGTATTTTAGGCTTATGATCAGCAATGCACGTTTAAATGCTGCAGTGAGTCAGTGGGGGCCATACACCATTTAACCTAAGAACGACTAATAAAAACGTCGCAATATAAACACACCTGGAATAAATCAAATTTAAATGAAAGTTAATATAATAGTAACGAAAATTCATTCTCAAAACGAATAATTGTGCTTTAATTAATGTTAGCACTTTATTTAATAAACCTATTAATTATTTTCTTCCAGTCACTGCGTTTTGAATGACATCGGCCGCTGGATTTTCATGATTATTTTATGCCGAAAAATTATTATTTTGCGTGAATTTCGGGCAATAATTAAGGGCATTTTCTTCTATGAAGTAAGCGAAATATTTTAATTAGGTTGTCCGAAGGCATGTGGGGTTTGGTTGCGGTCATGCGAGAGGGAAGAAGTATAAAAATATATGAGGAATATAAATCGTGATTAATACGATTTATATTCCTCATATATTTTATATCTCATAAAATCTAGTTGCATCCTCATCGTTTCAGCCGTAGAAACGTCCACTACTGGACAGAAGCTTCCCCAATAGATTGCCACAATGACCGCTATGGGTTTGTGTTGCTCATTGGGGATATTGCCATAATCGCCACGCTTGGCAGACGGGTTGGTTGGGCGATCGCAGTTGAGTTATAAATATACTCGAAGCACGCTGCTGCTCACCCTCCGGTTAATCCCATTATATTTATTCATAATGGAATTAAATCAATCCGATCAACATCGACAAACAGCAAAAGCACTAAAAAAAGTCAGCATTAAATTTCAGCTCATACCAAGCGACCCCCGGGAAGATGGTGGCGCACACGGCAGCACGTGACCATGAATCTGTTGGCGCAAGGTCCGGGGAGTAAGGTGGGTGCCGGGGACATTCCAATTGCAACTCTAATGTAGCTTTCGTCTGTCGTGCAACGTGCGGTCTAGCGTTGTCCTGTAGCAGCAATGGGCTAGAGATTTTTTTTTTTAAATACCACCCAGGCCGGTCGTTGTGGTGAACTTTGGGAGGCTTGTGTCCAGCAGTGGACTTTATGTGGTTTCAACATATACATAAATACATATTTCTATGCTTTCGTCACTATTTTTGTTGCTGACTGATGTTAAAGGCAGTTTCGAACCTAATCCTATGCGGGCAAAAGTCAGTAAGTAATTTACCTAGGTCACAACTGGTTCGTAAGGTTCCCGACAAAGAATATACCTCTCTTCTTCATCCATGAGTGATGGATGGATGGGAAGCAAGATCACTCATGGATGAAGCCATGTCCTAATAACAACATACTGTGATTAGCAATCAGACTGCCAAGCATGGAGATTACGACAATACTTAGAGCTCATGGTATAAATGCCTATTCTTATTCAATCTTGTAAAGGCCTGTGTCAGAACCTGAGAACCCTACTTCACTAGAAGCTTCGAAATATCTACTTTTTGCGTCTGTGTTTTATCCAGATTCTAACCCTTTTCTTAGCAATACAAGAGTTAAAAAATGGATCTGTTTAGATAGGAGGCAACCAAAGATATTAGAAGAAAGGAGATATGCTATGTAGTTCAAAATGTATGCGAGCCTAGAAATCCACACTGTTACAAGTTCTCATCCAATGAACTGAATAAACGCAACATTATAATTGGCTACTCATTCTAAAACATACCCACGACTTTGTAGTTAGCCAGTCATGCCGAGCGTACGAACTGCACACGGTGGCCATACCACGCAACGCGTAAGTTTATTAGGAGTACAATTCGCTGTTCTATTCACTGTTTGTTATTCACCGATTGCTAGTTAAAAGTGGTAGATAAGAAGCATTGTATTTTGTACAATAATAATAATGTCGTTTTGCCCCATAAATCAAAATGTAACATAATAAAGAAAACAATATTTTTAATTCATTAGACATTTATTATATTTCATTAATTATAGACAACTACAAGACTTGCATATTGTATATGATTCCTTCATTGATAGTTATTATCTTCGCTTCATCAACACAACGCATTAATAAAGTTTCACTTACGCGATCGAATCTCAACTGATGTTATAAAACCGGCATTTTTTCCGAATGGCCCGGATTGTGCATGTCGCGGTGGCGCGGTTACGCCCCCGTACCACTTGACCTTATTTCCTCTTTCTGTGGCGGCAACCAATGTTTATGTGCACATTATTTGTGTCAATGTCTTATTTTGGGTTCAGAATAGTCTGCTTTGGCATATATTTTAATGCCTGATATAAACTAACAAATTCCTGAAATCTGTTTGAATAGAGTTGTGATTAGTAAACATTTGCAGTATATTGATGAAGTTATTCATCATCATCATCATCATGTCATCCAGAGGACGTCCTCTGCTGACAAAGGCCGCCCCCTTAGATTTCCACAACGAGCCGTTATATGCCGCTCTTATCCAACGACTCCCAGCGACCTTCACCAGGTCGTCTGTCCACCTCGTTGGAGGTCGTCCCAGGCGGCGTTTTCCGGTGCAGTTGCCATTCAAAAACCTTTTTGCCCCAACGGCCATCAGTTCTACGAGTTATGAGCCCCACCCATTGCCATTTCAGTTACTAATCCTTTCAGCTATGTCAACAACTTTAGTTCTTCTAGGGATCTCCTCATTTCTGATTGATTCGATCTCGTAGAGAAATGAAGTTGCGATGAATATCACACTGTCTGTCACACTGAATCATTGAGTTTGGCAAATCAAAGTAAAATCCAATCGGGTATCGCATCCGCATTTATTTTTCAGTATTAATATTATCGAAATATTGGTCTGTTATTTTTCTTGCTCGAGTGGCATAACGCCGTCCCCGCGTCACACTCAGCTGCACTTTTCACAGCACACGAAGCGGTGTGCACTAATTTGTAATTACAGCCGACGGGAGACGCAAGAGCGAGTGAGTTTTAGCAAGTATGCGGTTTTGTTTAGGCCTGTTGGAAACTCCCAATTAATTACCTAAAGGCGAAAGGCAATGTTAAGTCAGCTGTTTATAAACCCGTCCGAATGTATGACTATAGCATTAGCTGGGGGCTTAGGTATGGGGTTGATAAATATATAAAACAGGACCATTATAGTATGACTGAGAAAACATGCTCAATTTTGTAATGTTTTCTTACTGTAACTGTCGATTTTTATATGTAGATATACAATATTATACCTTAATATCTGTCCGACCCAAAAGGAGCGTGCCTATATTTCGATAAAAAATGAGAAAGATGTGTCTTATCGTGTCTTATGTACACCCGGTTGGAACGGAGTTCCTTTCGCTATATATTTTTTGTGTTTGTATTAAGTAATGATTAAATAAAAAACAAAGAGTCAGTGTAAAATAATTAAACGAATCATAAAGTGTGAATAAATGAGAGTAAAGAAAATAATTATTTATAATAAACATATATTATTCGTAAAAAAGAGTATTTAAACGTTAAAATTATAAATGTATTTATATATTCTCTAAATTGACTGCAAGCTGAATCGATTGAAAAACGTTTTAGTTCCCCAGGTGATCGGGAAGTGCCTCAAAAATCACTGCAAATAGATGTCGGTTTTTGGTGTCGTTTTAAATTGTTACACTTTTTTCGGTCTAGCCCCTCAGCCCGCAAACAAATCAGAACTATAACGTGCGATAAGGAACTCCGCTTCAAAAATCTAAAATGAAAAATAAGAATTTTGCAAATATTATACTATTTACAACAAGTAGCAAAATGTACAGTTTATCGTTTAAAATGGTCTAAATTCAATCAGCTTGTTTGAACACGTTTGTACCGGCGCAGTACAACGACGGTTGCGTGAAGCGATCGGTCAAGACGTGGTAAAATTCATGCTATAAAAATAAAAACATTTTAATCGTCTTGTTTTCAGAAAAGGATTACATGAATATGGGTTTTTCGTACATCTTACCTTATATACAGGGTGTCCAGTAAATAGCACGACATACTGCAGGGGATGAGAGCTTGGGTCAATACCTACCAAAAAAACACAATATATGTCCAGCAAAATCTTACGGATTTACAGTAGTACAAAATTTTCCGAAATATCAAAAAATCTCTACCTTGGCACAGATTTTTAAGCATGTCGTAATGAAAAATTCCTTTACTAGTTTTTTCACCTCAAATTATTTGTGAATAGTTATTTTACTCATTGATAAGTCTTTATCCTATTAAAAACTAAAATGTTTTCAAGAAATACATTTATTTAAATTTTCAAGGTACAATTTTCTTATCGAAAATGTTGTACTACTATAAATCCGTAAGATTTTGCTCAACATATATTGTGTTTTTTTGGTAGGTATTGACCCAAGCTCTCACCCCCTGCAGTATGTCGTGCTATTTACTGGACACCCTGTATATAATTCTTCTGTACTTTACAGTTGTTTGTTCAATTTGCAATGCCCAATGTATAACGTACATAATGATAATTACCTAAGCTTACGTAACTACATATAACGGTTTACACTAATTTGCAATTATGGACGACGGTGATGCGTAAGAACGCGGCTAGCGTATAGAGCGCAGAGCTTCCGCTCATATTATAAAAAGGTACTCTGTGGCGGAAGCGGCGTACGGCGGTGCGGCGAGCGGCATAGTTGCTGTCAATGTGTGTATGGAATAAGCATGCGTAGAGATACGGATGTCATATGTATTTACTAGATAAGGGCGGTACGCCATTCGTCCAATTAGTTTGTCCAAGATTTGATCAAATTTCTTCGACGTCTGCGTCATGCCACTCATCCAATATCTTTCTCCAAGATTGTTTAGCGTCTTTTAGCTTAAAATCTCGACCTAATCTGTTATACTAGCTGAGTGCTAGCATATTTGGCATAGGTCACTGTTCAGCTGTTGTTCCTATAAAGCTTACTCTAGCCTAGAAGAATTGCGAAAGGAATCCTGCGGTTTTCCGCGGCGCTTTCACCACTGGAAATCCTAAACATTTCACGTTAAATTAAATATAAATGCACAATATAATCATTAATTTACATAACCTGCCCAACAAAAGCATTCTCTAAACTCACAAAGTAATACCACGCATCTAAATACAAATTAGCATATAAAATGGAAATATAAAGTCACTAGGCGACGTCTGAATTCTTTACAACATTTTTACGACTAATCTCGAGGTTGTGGCGACCTAATTTCCCTTTTCATATATAATTTACTTCATTTAGTTTGCAAAGGTGGGATTCATTTATTAAATGTTGGAGTTTTTTTTGTCTAGGATTTGAAAAGTGTATGTTTATTAATGAAGTCTTGTACGTCTAATGTAATTGACTGGTACCCAATAAATCTGTGTTAGGTTAAGCAGATTGGGTATTTTACACCTTCAATTTACTAATGTTGATATTAAATGTTTGTAGTATAATATTCTGTCTGGCAGTTTGTTTTGTGGCAATTCACGGGTAAGACTCGAATATTTCTTTCAAGGTGAATATAATTATTACGTGCTTATCGATCCGAGGTATGGATCGAAAGACCAAAAAGACCACCGCCTTTTTGAACCCATCACAAAACGTTATTAGATGTAATATAACGACAATTTTTACGGCGTGATTGTCAGTATTTAATAATGGATCACGATAGGTCCTATATATAATACCGATCCCGCTGTCCCCAAAACAAGAGCTTGTTATCCCCAGCAACGCCCTACCGAGGTCCGTGTCCCGCAGGGGACGCCCTTAGCGCAAGTTGCTTAGTTTTTAATATTAGTTTTAAGCCTGGCTGGAGGCCTCTTTTGGCTTCGCCGCAAACGACCGGTTAAACAACCACATTTCCCAGAAATTTATGCGAGAAGTCCAACAAAAAAAACCCACAAAAAAGGTCCTGTATAAAATCCATTACATCTATCATTTCATCCACAATCCATTGATGAATGTCTAAGGGCTTCTATTGGTGACAGACAACATGCTTACTTACTTACGTTATATCTCATTCTCATTATACCAATAACGATAAAAACCAACGTGGAAATACCAGCAACATAGAATAAAACCATCATTTCAAATGATCTTCGTTGCTCCGTACCAATATTTATAGAAACACAAACGACATTCAGGCGTCGTACACACGGAATATCATGGGCTATTACTAAAAGTGCGTGCACAATAAAATTTTACGAATCTGCGAGCAGTGTTCAATATTATTAAGTGGAGTAACTTCGGACCTATATAATACAGGTCCGAAGTTACTCCGTACTTACTAATTTTGGGAAGTTTTGTTTGTTGTCTCAATATTTTTAAGTATCATAATTTCGGCCAAATTAATTCCACTGCTGGCTGCCTCCCACAAAGATCACTACAACGACCGATATGGGTGTGTTGTGATATGGGGTTTTGCCATAATCACCACGGTTGGCAGACGGGTTGGCGATCGCAGTTGAGTTGTTAATGTACTCGAAGGATGCTGCTGCTCATCCTCAGGCTAATCCCTTAGTCGACTTTTACGACACCCACGGGAGGAGGTGGGGTGGTGGTATTCTGAGCTGGCACCACACGGAAAGTTTTTAAGTATGTAATACGGAAATAATGTTTATTATATATAAACTAAATACTCAAATCTAAGCAAAGTGAGGAAGATACAGTCAGTATGCGGAATCTAGCAACAGTTTTGGAAGGTATTAAGAAGACGTGAAATAAACTTTTGATATGGTCTCCGGCTAAGTGTGTGGGTGAAAGGCTAGGGCCGTCTTAAGGGAGGGGGGGATTGGGTACATCGCATGGACAAAGTATAGAAAGAAGAAGAAAGAAAGAAAAAAGTATTTATTGGCACAAACAATTATATAGCAAACAAAAACATAATATTAAAACAAAAGTGCCAAAAGGGTCAACAGCTCAGCATGATGTCATACCAAGGTAATACCAAGTACCACTACCTAACGCTGATTTTCAGCTGCAACCCACGAGTGCCATACGCTCGAAACTAGTAGAATAAATTTTAATAATTCTGTATGTATATAATGTAGGTAAAAATATGTGATATAATAATTAGGTACATAATGTAATGATATTTATCTAGTATAAAGTAAAAATAAATAAATGTAACGATGTATTAAATAGGCGTAGAAAAGATAGAATAATAAAAGGATAGAATATAATAAAGAAAGATAGTTATTTTTCTCAATAATTACTGGTTCACCATCAACTATTGTGTATGTAGCGAATTAATGTAATTATGTTGTATGAAGGTATTAGAAACAATATCGAGCATTGAAATTATTAATCAAGTATGATAAATAAAAATAATAATAATTTAAAAATATGAAACAGAATTATAAGGGAATAATTAAATTATAATTAATTCAAATCAAAAGTCTTTATTTCAATTAATATAATATTTTGAAATGAATAACATAAATTGTATGTAAAGTTCAGCGTTGATATTGGCCGCCGTTCAGGTGGAACCACTCTAAGAGTCTCATCAGGTGAATGTCCAGCATTAGGCGCCAAAAAGCTGATATGATGTTGACCAGTTAGCAGCAGAAGCTGTAGTTACTTGTAACATGAATCTTGATTACTGTGAGGCGATTAACATTATTTTACCAATCTTTCCTTGTGTTGCAGTTATTCAGTAATGTACGTTGTACGGTAGATGTCGTAATAATAACACAGATAGACAGATCAATACGTTCGGGATTGGGCTGTTTTACTCAAGTGGATGGCCTTGTTATTAACGATGAAGGTTTGAAGTACGTATTTGAAAAATACTTTTCTTGTTTGTGATCAGGGATCAAAAGAACCTATCTTATTTGTACACTGCAGCGAATGAACAGAGTTTATTGGCCGTGGTGTCCATACTGAGCATGCCTGTAGTGTAAGGTCTCGAGGAGAGGTGGCAGACATTAGCTATAGGGTGACCAGATGATGGCCCGCGTGTTACAGGGGTGTCAGGTGTGGTGACATGGGTTGAGCAAGGAGAGCATTGGAGGATGGGTAACAAGCGCATGCCTGTTATGCAGCTCTGCCACTCGCCGTAAGTCAGAGGCGACGATTCACTAATCTGATCAACTTATAACATCTTTAAATGTTCAGTTCATTTGGTAGTGGTTCATTCCGTGTGGTGTCCAGATTAAGAATATAGCACCACTCCATCTCCTCCCATGGATGTCGTAAAAGGCGACTAACGGAATCTAAACCAGAAGGATGGGCAGCAGCGTCCCTCCAGTGAAACGGTAGCCGTACTGCGCTCACCAACCCGCCTGCCAAGCGTGGTGAGTAGTGGCAAATACCCTCCAGAATGATAACAGTTGCGAAAATCTATGGGGGAGGCCTTTGTACAGCAGTGGACGTATAAATGGCCGATATGATTTGGTAGTGATGGAACCAGCCACATTACTACGAGTCTCAGATAACCGTCAAAACGTAGACCGGTCATCAGCTAGCCCAGTGTCAGTAAAAGGTATGTCTGCTTGGCAAACGGTGGTGATTACTTGCCTTTTCAGGAGATTATTTGGAGTTAACTGGGATAACGAAATCGCAATCGTCCACGACCTCGACATTATTTTTATCAAGCCCACCTAACTTTCAAACTAACTCTATACAATTCATAGTAACTACTGCATAGTAAATGTGGAAGTGGAATCAGTAGTTCCTTCCTGCCATTTCCACCCGTTGTTTGTTTACACGTGACTGCTGTCCGCCAAGAGAATGGGATACAGTCGTTCTGTATAAAACAAAATACTGCGATAGCCAATTCGTTAACCAACTGGTTGTCGCAGTAAAGGCGATATTCCTTACGGCTCGTTCATTGCAGCGGATATTCAAATAATCATGTTCAGCTTTGGATGTTTACGGGCTGATAAAACTAAGAATTATCATCTTATTTTGTTTTTTACTAGTGGTATTATCCTCATGACGAAAAATATTTTTGCAAGAGATTTCAAACGTTTTACAAAAATGTTTTGTTACTGGCAGTTTTGAGATAACCAGATCCAGCTTGACTGGAACTGAGCAACCTTACGCAAGACGATACCGTCAGTAGTTTAAGAGAACTTGTCAGGCTCCTGCCTCAGTGTCGCTCAGCTCAACCATTTTCTGGAGAATTGATCGACCGGCGGGCTGATTACCGAAGTCGCAGACAGGCGTAAATTGCTCCATCGTCGCTGTCAAACGTCAATTTGGTATTACCTATTTGCCGATAGCAACTACACAGGCGAAGATCTCTGTCGGACAATCAATAAACTAAAAACGTTCATTCTTTTTAGTTCCACTGATGGCCACTGGCGCTAGTAACCATGAATCTTCCACAATAGCGACTGGCGGACGACGCCTTACGTAATACCAATTTTTTTGACGCTTTGCCACCGGTGGATCCTTGGCTGCGCAATAGCTGCTATCGCGTCTGCTGTTGCTGTTTTTAGCTAATCAGCCCGCGGATGCACGACGGCGCCGTCAGGACTTTTTAGTGAGCTGGACAGGTTCATAACCGCCATTATCCTACTTGCTAAGTATACTACTTAATTTTATATATATTTACTTATTGTAGACACTTCGGAAGCAGCCGTGCCTGGAGAACACTTGCGTCACCCAGCAATGCTGTCTCTATACCAAGCCAACCCAACATTCATACTCTATAAAACATACTCTATAAAAATAATATTATACTAAAATTATTCTTTATACACGATATTTTTCTATTCTTACCGATATGTTTTACATTGAAATTCAAATAGGCACGCAATAAGATGCGGTGAAGCGTATAAAGTATGTCTAGCAATATTACCACTAGAATTTTGGTATCTGAGAGATACAAAAGTCTATGAACTTCATGTTGAATTTTAAATATTGTGCAGAAGAGCAGATTACTATGTTTTTCAATGTTTGCATTACAACGTTATTCTCTATCGTAAGTAGGCTCCTTGTCTCTCTCCGTAAGTGTATTACTGTCAGTTTAGAATGGCTGCTTCACTAATCCTGGTATCTGTACCTGATATAAATTTAAGTAATGTAGGTGCTTTCCATAGCATTCTAGCGGAATCAAATTCTGAAGCAGCCATAGTGTTATTCTCTTTCAAAATTTAAGGCGTTATCTCTGGTTAATGTAGTTTTTATTTTAATAAGGTTCGATGGTATCGGCATAGTCATTTTTATGTACAAAAACCCTTATAATAAATATAGATTATAAAAAAAAACTGTTCCTGAAGAAAGTTGTTACAAGATTTAATAAAAAGTGCTTTGCTTGCTTGCTTTTTTAAAAACGTTGCCCCACACTAGGATTTCTCCTGTGTCGTGGGTGCGTTTACAAACACAAATTTCAATTCTTAAAAGCGTTTGGTCTATAAGTCGAACAGTATAAATGATAAAGACTTTACTACTAAGTATAGTCCTTTGTCTTTATCCAATCCACTTCTAAACTAGAATTCATCGTCTCCAACCGCCATCGGCCACTTAAGTATTTTTTTCATCATTTGTATCCTATTATTTTCAATATAAAACGCACCTTAAAATATTAATTTCAGGTTACATAACGCTTCGCTGGAGATATATAAATAACTTGCTAAAGAATTTTAACTTGGACATCTCAATTTAATATCTCAGTAAAACCGCTATAACTTAGTTCTTTAAGAGTTGCAGCTTCTTAATGATTTTCAAATGTAAAGTTTCACACTTTCGAAATGAAATAGTTTGAATTTCAACCTGGTAACAAAGTGCTCAGCTATTAAATTGTTTGCGATTTGCCTTTGTTTGGCGCTACGGATGAAAGGACCAAAATACACTTTCTGAGGATATATTTAAAGATTGCACATATTATTGTGTATGTTTTGATTAAACACCACCTTGGTCACGTGATAGCATGCTGAAATGCGAAGCAATATGATGTCTTGACGGTACGGTTGGTGTAGTGGCTGATACAGTCGACTGCTGCGCTCCGGGTCGTGGGTTCAATTCCCGCACGGAACAAATATTTTTATGATCTGCGGGTAGTTGTTCCGGGTCTGGGTGTATTGTATGTGGAATTCATGTCTGTAAACGCACCCACGACACAGGAGAAATCCTAGTGTGGGGCAATGTTTAAACAAAATAAAAATAAACTTGAATTGAATTCTCAGTTCAGATGTGGCTGGTGTAAATTTATGTTTTTCTGGAAAGGAAATTTTCAGAGTATTTTTAGGCTCGCTATGGATCATAGATATAAGATACCTGTAGACATCGCAGATAACTTATGTTATAAATTGAATAGTCGAGCACCGGTTTTGTTAGTTAACTTTCTAAGTCTTTCAGTGTTCGTGCATGCAGACGAAGCAGCGGACCGAAATGTCAAAGAATTGTTTAAGAACTCACATTTGTTTTATGTAAGTGTCATTTGCTTCAGATCTGACCCTGGCGATAAAAGACTCATTTAAAGATGGCGAAGTTTCAAGAGCTATTAAACATTAATTAAAGTCAATGAAAGAATTATCTAACAAGGATGTGAAATCTATTTTAAACAAAGCACTTGTTGGCTCTATAGAATATGTATGAATATCATTCAGACATATTGGTTATGAACGCTGGGTAAGACCGTGCTCTGCCAAGCCAAGATAAAAACGCGGTCGGTTCAGACACCACTACATGCATTGGATCCTATTTATTGGATACTGTCCGGAAAATGGACGCGGAAATAGCACTTTCCGTGAGTTTTGCTGTCGCAAAATGTATTGTACCTACTGAATATAATATATTAATTGTTCGGTTTTCAAATATAATAGTGTTGATTATACAGCCGTGCAGTGCCGGCTCAGAAGCCGTGCGGTGCCGGCTCAGAAGCCGTGTAGTGTCGGCTCAGAATACCACCACCCCATTTCATCCCGTGGGTATCGTAAAAGTCGACTAAAGGATTAACCGGAGGATGGTGCTGCCAGCTCCTTCGAGTACATTAAACAACTCAACTGCGATCGCCAACCCGTCTGCCAAGCGTGGCGATTATGACAAGACCCCCCAATGAGCACACAACACACCTATATCGGTCGTTGTGGTGATCTTTGGGGGAGGCCTGTGTCCAGCAGTGGACTTCATTCGGCCGAAATGATACAGTAACATATATATAAACGCATTTTATTGGGCATTTTAATGCAGATTTTATGCAAATGTATCCAATAGGCCACTTTCCCTCTCTTCGTGGGTGTTGAAATATGCGAGTAAGGGTTAATGTTTCTTGTACTCATGACAGTATCCCCTTGTGTGATAATATCAACTAGCTCCGAACACTGATCTAATTGCCAGTGATGATAACAGGAACATGCTTCCACGCCTACGTGACGTATAGAGCTGAAATGTTGAGTAGGATGGTGATCTTTGGTTACTCAGCGACTTGTCTGTCAGCAGCAACTTGATCCACGTCCGTATGTTGTCGTTTGTGGAATGTTGATATTTTACGCTTGTCCTCATTTTTGTTTGGGATCACACGATGCTGATATATCGTGGTTTAAATAAACTATGTTTGTATATTTTCCAAGTACTTGACAGACTACGCATAAAGAGGGGTTCGGTAGTCATAGGAATCTAATAAATAGAACAATTACATACGAAATTGTTAGTTGTGCAGTCAATTATAAGAATATTTTGAGCACTTGGTACGCGCCGCCTATTAGATCAGATACTAGATTAGGCTTAAGTAAAGTAAACGTGATTGTACACCAAAATAAATGCAAAGTAATAAAATAAAAACTGACAAATCTCTCTCTTCATTCGTCTTATCGCTAAAAACCTTAACTTCCAGACAAAATAGACCATTAGGCTAAAGTAGTTATTTTATTTCTAGATTTAGCTTTCAACTGTCAATTCAACTATATTATCTAACGGTAAATTCCCTCCAACTTTAAAGACGACGTGAGCTAATACTACAGATTGTCCAGCCAAGTAAGCTAGTATTTCGAGCATGGGGCAATTTACGTAGCAAATTGGAAGGTGGCCAACTTAACAAGGGCTGTAACGTTTCATTCTAATACGACCAATTGTCTTCGTGTTCTGGTAATTTGCTCTGATAGTTGCTATATGAGATAAAATAAATTGTTCGTGAATTGGGCTTGAACATGCTTTTAAAACTTCGGTCTTAAATTAGATTATCTTAACGGGTAAATCAAATAAGGTGGGCCGTTTGGTGTCGGCTCAGAATACCACCACCCCATCTCCTCCCGTGGGTGTGGTAAAAGTCGACTAAGGGATTAGCCGGAGGATGGGCAGCAGCGTCCTTCGTTAACCACTCAACTGCAATTTCCAACCCGTCTGCCAAACGTGGCGATTATGGCCCCCCAATGAACCCAACACACACCGATATCGGCCGTTGTGGTGATCTTTGGGGCATGCTCGTGTCCAGCAGTGGACTTCATTCGGCCGAAATGATGATGATGATAAAAAATTATAAGGTCTGTAGGTAATAGAGTAACTAAAAAAACAAGACAGACGACCTGGTGGAGGTCGCTGGGAGTCGTTGGATGAGGGCAGCAAGTAACCGCTCGTTGTGGAAATCTAAGGGAGAGGCCATTGTTCAGCAGTGGACGTCCTATGGCTGATATAATGAAAAAGACAAATAGGAAGGTAACGGTATTTAGTGGTGAACTTTATTTGCGTATTTTTTATTCATCGAGAGAATCAAAACACCAGACGAATAAAAAAATTCCGCGCTTACAAAAACACAATGAGACTTCCAATCATAGCTGGGCTAGTAAATTTTGTATTACAATACAAAATGTCGGTTTATTGACGATGTAGTGTGCTATCTACATCAATTTACGATCCAAATTTAGATATTTTTGCTAACAGAATAATATTATGAGAAATTTGTACGTCTAGACGTTCATTGGCTAACTGAGAGTATATAACAATACACCTGTACCCACGCCTTCAAAGAATTTACTCGTTAATATTCACACACAGATGATTGGATAGAGATAGGATCATCCCAGTAACAACATCTTTAATCTCAAAGAGTATTAATAAAACTGAAGTGTATGCAGAATAAGATATAGACATATTCGTATATATGAAGGCAGACGACATTGTGAATGTTCTTCCATAAATATTTATTGAGGTCTTTTAACATAGTGGCCACCGACAGTGTGGACAAGGGAGAGCATAATTTTTGAGGTGTATAAGAACTGTTTATTTTTAAGAAAGTCTGCACTATTCTCATTGCTATACTGCTCTCAATCGTTTGATACCTATTTTCCAGTTTCACGTGGGAAAAGAAGTAGATACGCAGTAGTCTCTTAGATTCACAGTAGTACATACTGTTAAACGGTTTTTAAACATGTACAAGACAGGTGGCACGCAGTACCAAAACCAATACTTTTATGCACAGTGGAACCTAGCAACAGATGAGAAAAATGCTTCAGTTTCAGTATCTCATTCTTGACCTCTATGGTGATGTGGTGACACCTTCATCGCCACCATATAAATACAACTTAACAACATCTACTTGAACATTGAGTGCAATTCTCAGATGAAGTCAAAGAATCCTGAATGTATTACATGTACAATGCTGCTTAGATACAGACACCCACGTCTGGCAGGCCGAAGCTCAACATCAATCGTTGGGCTTCGGCCAGCCAGGCATACCACCTGCCTGGTTGTAGGATCCTCCCTTTTTCTATGGAGGAACACCACACCTTGTTTCACCATACTAGTTGTGCGAATACTTTACATGCGTGATTCAGGACTCTTTGAGGTAAAAAATGTACGAAAGACGTAAAAAGTTGCACTCAATGTTCAAATAGATGTCGTTGTAAGTTGTAGTTATACGGTAGCGATGTAGGTGTCGCCACAGTGATATACTATACTGTTTGACCTTCGCAATCCTTATCATTAAACGATTAGTGTATTATTAAGTATTTGCATTTTTTTTTATAGAATCCATTTGATTAAGTTTCTTGCAGTAGCTGCTTTTAACTGTAGCCTAAAGATCATTTTAAAACGATTTACTGTCGACCGACAACAATTTTAAAGGCTTGTCTCACTAACAGTAACCACACACAATTAGAGCGCAATAAAATCGAAATACGCATTCGGAAATGTCCCGCGATCCTATTTGAACGCACAGATACCCCAGCTTTTGCCTATATCGCAAGGGGAGCATAAAACTGAATCGCCTCAATTGGCTGTGTGTATAACCCTGTAGTTTCCAGATCACATACTACCTACCAATATTCTTTTGTTCAATGTATATAGTTAAATTTGATGTACAACGCGGGCGTGAGTTCGTGGTTAAAAATTTTTAAGCTAGTATTAGGCTGTCTTCCTTATAGATTGAAGCGAATAAAATTGTATTTTAGCTGCTCGCTATACGTGTGTCGAGAAATTTTGTAGTGATTGTATCAAAACTGTGTTAATGTTGCCAAGTGTATTTAACGTTTACGTATCTAAGACATTATGTTTTAGGTTTTCGCGAGTATTACACATTATAATAAAACACTTTAAAACGGATTCTATCGCGTTTATTTTAGTATTTTGTTTTTCCTGACGTTTCGAACACTTTGCAGGCCTGCGACCACGAACCCTGTATAGAATCCGATTAAAAGTGTTTTTATTATAATGTTTACGTATCTGTTAAAGTAATGCAATATGGCTCGCCGTCATTTATTATAAGCACCTGAGATCGTTATAAAACCAATTCACATGCAGTTACCTACTCCTCTTCGATATGGAAAATCCCCCGTGGCTTGAATTCTTAGGCTTATGATTTGACTTCTAGGTGAAAAAAAAAAGGTATGTAACAATTTACATAAAAGTTTATTCCTTTGTTAAAACAAATTCATCACACCCCAACCCAACATTTAACAGTCATAATAAAGTAGGGGTAAAGTGAAAATATTACTGTAATATATTCAGTATACTATATACGAGGCCAAGTAAATGTATTAAAACGGGTAGGTGAGTAAAGAATATCTGAACATTCTTGTTACTGGACTGACCGCACTTTATAAATATAAGGTACGCTAAGAGCTGTTTCACATTGCGACTTTTTTCAGCGCTTCTGCAGCCATCGTCTATACCTAACTAAGCTAGTGTCGCGATGCAGTTTGATAAACGCGTGTGTATCACTGCAAAGCGTCACGGTGTGTCACCGCCCTAATTACACACGCACCTCTTACACAGGCAATAAAAAATTACGAATAGTACCAATGACATTTTACAAAAGTAACACCTGGATATTTTCATACGTAAAATTTTATGACGTCACTACCGCACGAGGGTATGCGGTAAGGCAACTATCATTATGGGTCAATACGCGACAGTCGCTGAAATCGTATCGAGTGAAATTGCTTCAGACTGCCCATCGATTTCTCACAGTAAGTGAATCGTTAGGAACTTTGGAGCAATTCTCATTGTCACTGGGCATTAATTGCTCAAAAAAATTGCATCTAAGTGCACTTTACTTTGCCTCGATTGAGTTTCGTAAAAGGAGATTAGGAATTAAGAGTATCAAGCAGGACTTTGGAGTGTTCATGATAATACAAATGTTTGCACAACGTGCTGATCATGGCAATGTTTTCCTTACGATTGTTAATTGTAGCGCCTAATAAGTAGGCCCAATATGTTCATCAGTGGACGGTTCTAGCCTGGTATGATGAATTCTCTTGGGAATCCACTGAACTGAAGCGACTGAAGGCTGTCGACTGTCGCTCGTCATTGGCTGGGCATTACATAGGGATGTGACCGACCCGATCTCCGGCCTCTATAAGTTGCGGCTTACGTTATAGGTGGTGGACTCGGGACAGAATTTATGCGGGTAGCCATGCCACACAGAGGGCGGGACTAATTAGAATGGGTGACGAAACCTGTTGGAAGTGCGGTGAATGCACGGGTGAACTCCAATGCACGCTAACAGACAGGTAGGTCACAGGATGGTTTTGCGCTTGTGGTCACGCGCTGCCGTGAGACGCTTTGGGGATCCTTTACAATCCCCCGGGGGTTACAGTTACCCTCTCCGAGATGGTGGGTGGCTCTAGTGTGATCATACGGGGATCTGGAGCCACCACTGCAGTGGCTTTAGCTGGTAGGGGTCCGGCATACCCCTTCGCCCTTCCCCGGGGCGAAGGAAATTAATGTAGAATTTTCACTGGGCACCAATAAAAAGAAAAAAGGTAGGATGAAGGAACACTGTAGCGAGTTCCACCGGTAAGAGACTGGTACCCCTGTCTCCCGTTGATCTGTGTACCGTGGGATGGAGAAGCGGAAGGCCAATGCTCACATACCTAAGGCGTGGCTAAACGAATGGTCCGGTCAGTAAAAACGCTAAGCATGCATCGCGCCCGATTCCGACGAGAAGATTAATTCTTAGGGCGGATACACACGGTTGCAGCGATACAAACGCGCGTTTGTGGTTCTACAAATAACTACAACTTACAACGACGTCTACTTGAACATTGAGTGCAACTCTCTGATGACGTCAAACAAAACAATCCTGAATCACGCATGTAGAGTATTCGCACAATGCTCCATATATACAGACACCCAACATCATTTGTTGGGCTTCGGCCCGCCAGGCATACCACCCGCCGTAGTTGGAGGATCCTCCCTATTCTATGGAGGAACACCACACCTGGTTCCACCATACTCCTTGTGCGAATACTTTACATGCGTGATTTCGGATTCTTTGACCTCATCGGAGAGTTGCACTCAATGTTCAACTAGATGTTGTTGTAAGCTGTAGTTATATGGTGGAGATGTAGGTCTCGCCACAGTGTATACTGTTTGATCTCTGCAATCTTGAGCAGGTATTGCCTAGCCTAGCTATGTAGATGGTTACTGACTGTATTGCTATTGCATCGTGACTGAATGGCTGCAGAAGCGCTGCAATAAGTTGTTAACTCTAATCATCAAGTATCTCTATAGACGACGGTAAATATTAAGAATGTCTGAAGGTTCTTTGTACTTGACTGACAGCAATATACGAACATTAGATAAGTTACAGTGTATACTTGTGGTGATAAAATGACTAATACATGTCTGCTTTTAGGTGCATATGGCATATCCAGTAAAAGTTAAATCAGCTTTCCACTTTAGCTGCTCATTGTTGAGAAAGAAAATGCGAGGTTAGCTTATACTGGAAATGTATAACTTGATATATAGCCGTGCGTACTAGCTTTTTGTTGGCTAGGACCACCCGCCCCCTCGGTGGTCACGGGTGCGCAGATAGGGGAGTCTGCGTGATCATACCGAGCGACCCCCGGGTGGCGTGCACGTGGTCACGTTAGTATTTTTTAAACGATCGTGTTATACAAAGTTACCTATATTATGTATGCAAATATTTCGCAAATATAAACCAAGCATAAAGTGTCGATTTAAACTTTCAAAAGTGTAGACAGCTTTTTGCGTAGGCGATGAGCCAAGAATTTAAGATAATTTAATTCTGGATGAATAGGTAAAAACTTTAGGTACAGTCTAGTCTAGTCAAAATATTTTAAATGCCACTTCTCTCACAGCGTGTGATTTTTACTATAGTCTAGACATTATTTCGTAAAGTGTGTATATGTATAAGTGGCCATGATGAGACGCAATTTAACTACTTCCACGTCAGTTAAAATAAGATCTCAATGAAATGATAGAAATTGGAGACACGATTGATCGAAGCGTGAATGAATGTTGGAGTGAGATCGCGGAGCGTATCGGGAGTTCAGTAAAATATATTTTGGGAGAGTCGAAAGGGAAGGACACGATCAATAGGGATACATGGTGGTGGTGGATAGAAGTAAAAAGGTATTGAAGGAAAAGACGACGAAGTTCATAGAATGGCAGTGTGTTGAAGAAGCGAGTGTTACAAGCAGCAAAGATGATGGGGTGATAAGTGGAAGAAAACAGTCAAGAAAGCCGTTGGTACAGCGAGAGCAAAGGTCCAGGAAAAAATTATATGACCTACTAGACACTACAATAGGCCCAAAACACCTATACCGGATCGCTAAGGCTAGAGAGAGAGAGAAATGTGAAGGATGTATGCCAGATAAAGCTTGTAAGAGATGAAGTGGGAACAGTTACTACGCATATTGAAAAAAAAAGGAAAGATCGAAGAATAATTTTGGAAAACTAGTAAATAAAGAGAATGACTGGAGTGGTGCGCTTGAGAACAAACCTGTAAACGAGGAACTAGTAAGAAACGTTAGTGTGGATGAAGTGAGAATAGCAGTAAACGGAATGAAGAGTGGAAAAGCAACAAGACCGGATGGAATACCAGTTGAAGTGTGTGCGGGTAGATCGATGGAAGTGGTTAGCTTTATTCTTCAAAAAGTTGCTGCCGTAACAAGCAACGAACGAACGAATGGTGTAACAGTTCACTGCTACCAATTTTTTTTAAACAGAAGCAATTTGTTGTTGAGTTCAACAACTATATCAGTTGTATACTAAAAAGTTGAAAGGAGTTTGTTTATCTTGGTATGGGCACATGTTCATATTCTCATGCAAGGGATGATGAGGAGGGATGAAATGCATGTGACTAAGGGAGTGGTGAATGTGAGTGTTGATGGATGCAGGAGAGGCAGACTAATAGATTGTGTGAGGCATATACTATATTACTAGTGTATTATAATATCTGTGCCCATATGAAGGAGAATATGAGGTGACGGCTAACAGAAGAGAGTGGAAGAGAAAAACATACTGTGCCGACCCAAATTAACTTGGGACCAGGGCAGGAAGATGATAATGTATGTGATGAGTGTATATTTACATTTATTTTTGTAATTTACTTTTCTTAGATAATGGACATAGGTTATATGTAAATGTATATAACAGGCAGGACAGGCACTTCAAACCTTTTTTTATATTTTTTATTGGTGCCCTGTGGAAATTCTTCATGAACTTCGGGGGAAAGGGGTATGCTGGACTCCTACCGGCTAAAACCACTGGAGCGGTCATCTTCGGCACCGAAGGGAGGCTCCAGGTCCTCGTATGATCACACTAGAGCCGCCCACTGGTGCCACGCCTATAGGCACATCCCTGAGAAGGTGACTGTAAAGCGGTCACCCCCTCGGGAGGCACTTCAAATCTATTCAGCCTCAGTTCACTTTCTTCTAGGAGTTTTGTGATTTACGAACGAAGTACGAAGTCATAACCATTATATTTTGTATATGGTTTATTCATGATTCACTGATGAAAATTCCAAGAACTTTTTGATCGTCAAAGTCTAAAATTAATATTTTATTCGTATACATAAGCTTCTTGGAACTTGTACGATACGTAAATTGAGTGCTTTCAATATTAATGTAAAAATCTGATGAAACAACAATTACCCGGCTTCGAAAATCTGTTTTCTTGAAAAGTAATTGTTATGACTTCCACATCATATCACCAATACCAGGCCAGGTATAAAATATAACTCCTCGTTGGTCTGCATGAACCATGGTTGGGGCATACCTGGCCCCGCCCGACTTCATAAATATTTTTTTTCCTTTACAGTGGTTTTATATCGTGTAGGGGTTTTGAAGTCGGTATTTTTTTTGCAAGGCCATATCACAAAAGGGACTTTGCTGGACGTCCCACTGGCTTAAAGTTCTTAGTCGTCTCTTACGACATCCACGGCAGGAGATGGAATGGTGCTATATTCCGGACACCAGACGTAATTTACTGATATGTAAACATGTTTATTTACTTGAACTATTTTGGTTTTTTATACTCCCAATTCCCAATCCCAATTTATTTCTCGAATCATTGAAACAATGTTAATTTCGTACAAGTACAAATGGTCTCAAATGTATTTATTTTATTATTTTAAAATATATCGTTTCAAAGTTATTCAAGAAAAATGACCATTGTCTTCGAAACGAATGAGCCTAAAATTCTGAAATAAACATAGACAATAGCTCTTTACCTATAAATTATAGGAAAACCTATAAGACGTCTATTGTCTTAAAATAACACGGTAAATCTTTCAATATTGTACGTACAGACTTACGTTTGCGGCTGGAATGTATGGGAAAACATGTTTTCTAACCACAATGTTAAGTTTGTTCTTGGAATAAGATATTGGTACAAGACCGAATCCAATAATAGACAATATATTCAGCAATTCCGGAACCCTCTGCACGCGAGTTCAACTCGCTCTTGACCGGCTTTTTTCGGTAAATTCAATGAAATTTTTACTATTTCTGCTTGAAAATAATGGTCTCTTTACTGACCGATCGGGTCAAAAAGTTTCCATTTCGATCCAAATATGAAAGAATTTAAGACATTTTATTTACACTTGTTTTCTCATGCAATGTAGGATGACTCTACACCAAGTGAAAATTTATCAGAAAAGAGAGAGAGAACCAAGCCGTCATCTTCGACTAGTCAGTCAGTCAGTGATATTAATGAGGAGAAAACTAATCCAGTATCACGTCTAGAACGTATATCGGCAGTGTTTGAAGCCTCTCACATCGTATGTTCCAATCAATACGCCCTAATACTCGTAGAGTTTGAAAAGAGTAGTCGCAACCAGGTATCTAAAGCGGCTTGGTGCCATGCAGGACCAGTCGTTGGTAGCATACGATCTGCAATGATAGGGCCAAAGAAAGGGCAGTGCGAAAAAAAAGGTTTTTTAATGGTTGAGAAGAACAAAATAAATCCCACTTCTCAAAACCAGTGCGGTACAAATTTTGGCCGAGAGGTGTAGTGCTGTAGCGATTTAAAAGTAGAATACCAGAGAATGCGCAATACACGACGCTGACTCATTCCGTAAATTATTAGTATTTATATTGTAATGTTACTTGTAAGTCTTAAATTGTATTTTCCTATTATCAAGAGATCACGGGGGCAATTCATTGCGGAGACGTGTGAGACAGGGGGACGTCATTTCCCCGAAACTGTTCACCGCTGCAATGGAGTATACCTTCAAGCTACTAGAGTGGAAATGATTGGCATTAACATTAATGGCGGGTATATCACTAACCTCCGATTTGCCGACGACAATCGTATTCGTGGCAGAATCGCTACAAGAGCTCAGCATAATGATCGATGATTTCAACAAAGTTTTCCAACAGGTGGGCCTTAAAATGAACATGGGAAACCCGAAAGTCATGTTGAATGCCCATGTCGTGCCTATCCCAATGTCCGTTGGGATTTCTGTTCTCGAAGTTGTTGACGAACATGTCTACCTGGAAAAAACTGTCCAGTTAGGTAGGTCCAACTTCGAGAAAGAGGTCAATCGTCTGACTCGGCTGCGCAGCGTTCGGAAAACTTCACAACGTCTTTTCTTCAACAATACCGCAATGCTTCAAGACGAAAGTCATTTTTTCATTGGCCGTATAATCCAACTTTCTTGAAACGCTTGTAATATGCTGCACATTACTGCCCTGGGTATTTCGTCCGGCAAGTTCGATGATTATATATGGCTAGTGTGTGTTACCAGTGAAGATATATGGAACAGAGACGTGGTCACTCGCTGTGGGCCTCATAAGAAAGCTCAAGGTCACTCAGAGAGCTATGGAGAGAGCTAGATCGAATTAGAAATGGGGCGATCAGTAGAAGAACTAAATTTGCCGACATAGCTGAAAGGATCTGGCAATGGGTTGTGCACATAGCTCGAAGAACTGATGGCCGTTTTGGCAAAAAGGTTCTAGAGTAGAGACCGCATACTGAAAAACGCAGCGTGGGACGATCTCCAACGAGGTGGACATACGACTTCGTGAAGAGCAGATTGTTGGATGAGGGCGGCATGTAGCCACTCATTGTGGAAATCTAAGGGGCCTTTGTTCAACAGTGGACGTCCTGTGGCTGATATAATGATGATGACGATGACCGTCATGCATTAATTAAATAAATAAAATAAAATTACAATGATTAGGCGTGACGTTACCACCAGGCGAATGACCATGTCTGGTCATTAGGTAATATTAAAATTAATATTTTAAATAAAACAATGCGCGTGCAGGCTGCAATTGTAGATTGAGGTGAATCTTCCAACACCGCTGTATAACTTCACGATATGGCGGCCTAAGGAATTACAATAGCAGTTTGGTGCCCGAAAATGTTGATCTTGTAACCATCACTGTTCTTTGTAACCAATATGAGTTTTAGATTCACATGCACAGCTGATTATTTCGCAAACGAACCATGCGTGTCTCTATGTAAATTATCTGAGCCCAGCTTACATACATCAGCCATATTAATATTAATGTACTCAATTCACCAATGACATTGCTATTAACATAACATAGGTATTTGTATGACAAAACTTATGATGCAAGTAATACTGAAAGAAAAATGTAAACAGAGGTAAACACTAACCTAAAACAACAAGAGGCCAACAAGAGTACTAAATTCAAATGAAATTGTTCGTTTTAATATGATGAATATTTCTCATTTCCTGGGAATGTTTTTCATTGGTCGTATAATCCAACTTTCTTGAAACGCTTGTAATATGCTGCACATTACTGCCCTGGGTATTTCGTCCGGCAAGTTCGATGATTATATATGGCTAGTGAGTGGCAGGAGGTTTCTTGTGCAGTTGATGTTGATGGGGTATCTGGTAGCTGGCTGGCTCTTTATCCAAATTTATACCGCTTCACAAAATAATCTTTTGGTATTTGTGGGGATTGTGCCTTTAACTACAAATTATGCAGCTCTGGACATTGCCCTGTCACGATCTGATTTTGCCTGCAGGTGAATGTTTAACATTTATCTAAAATGTCAAAACCTTGTCAATAATGAAGTAGATAAGCAGGTACTAAATTACACTGTATTTTTAAACACCTGGGACATCATCGGAGCTTATTGTGCAGCTCTCAAAAGGTAACTGGGCACTATGAGGCGTGCGGTTCAATACGAAACTTGTAAATTAGATGCATTAATATATTGACACTGGTAAACGGCCTTTGTTAGATTTCCTGCCGTTTTCAGACAATACGCGTGATATATGTGTGGATATAGGACTAGTAGCTACAGCTACTCTCGGATTATGCGATAAACTTTGGACTTTCAATTACGAATAGTGTTACGTTAAACGAACTGATAAAATTTAAATCATCTGACGTGCTACTGCAATCACTCTATTGATTAATGGAAACATCATACGTTGAGAAACCCTATACCATTTTTAATTAAGTCTCTAGTAATTAAAATGATCACAGTTGAAAGTATCGGTTAAAACTGTCCAAGAGATAGTGTCGGTAATTAGAATACGTGTAAAGGATATTGCGCAGACTTAAGTGCCGATCACAGTTAGCATCCCAAGAAGGACCAATATGTATAACGCGGTAGACCGAAAATTGAAATGGACAAAGGGGAGCGACAGCCTCCTCATATCATCCAAAGGACTGCTAAACAATGGTTTTTAGGGAGAATGCCTTGGCAGATTCACACGATAAATTAATAAATTTGAATATTGAAATGGATATTGAAAACATTTAGTACCCAAGGCTACAGGTAATTCTGATACTAGCAAATTAGTAGATGAAAGTACTAGTGGGGTGGTTGTAGAGGATCAGTAGATCAATGTACGATGAAAGCATGTAAACTGGGAACCGAAAGGGTTCGTTAAAAGACAAAGATTCGGTTGGTATTACAGGAAATTTTATGGTTTATGGTACAGTTGTTCCTGGCGTGTGTGTTTTTAATAATAATAATACTACTCTGGGCAGTCGTTATCTCATCATGGGATAACGCAATACCGAAGGTCAAATTAAGGCAGCTTCCTCACCATTTTACCTCACCTCTCATACGTATGTAGATCTATTATGGATCTTACAAAACGCAGCGCAGCTTATGGCGAGCTGTATGAGAATGGTGACACTGCGTACCCGAATGTCCCAGAGAGTCGGTCCAGACCTCGTCTCCAGTTTGCTTTTATCAGCTGGCTGTAGTGGACCCCATAAGTGCCCGCAGGACCCTCAATTATGGCTTCCGGGGGTGAAAGTGGCTAATGGAGTAATAACGGGGAAACCTGCTCCAGGTCTTCGAGACGCGCGAAGGTGAAACCGGTGCCGCACCTTATGTTGCTCCATGTCGCCTGTAGTAGAGGCCATTCAGCTGTAATCTAAAATAAAATCTTAACACTTGCCAAGTTTCAAATCGATACGATAATATTAGAAGTAGGCTAAGATCGACTTCCAAGATTTTTTAAATTAGTTACAAGTGAAGCTACTAAAAGCATATTAAAAATTAAACCACCACAGCACCAATCGGGCCTTCAGGAATGCTTCTATACGGTATCCACATCAAGAAATCGACGCTTGCAGTTCTAATTAGAAAGAGCGAATACATCCGTCCCCGTCAGAGCGTCATTATTAATTGCAGTTCTCAAACGTACCTAATGCAAATAGCCCGAGGGAGTTTGAAATTAATACCTACATATGTATACGTGAGTAGTGTGTATTTAAGAGCTAAGCTCTTGTCTGTGCAGTAATTGCCACTATTTTCACGAAACGACGATAAATTGTTTCTTCAATTGACCAAGGTATTTTTTATGCTTCCTGTTGACTAGACGTAGCATGACTGTTGCAATAAGAAACCTACCAGTGTTGGGAAGTGCAGTGCAACTGTACCCAGGTTTTATTGATTTATTTATTTATTTATTTAAAGTATATGCAACAAATGTACATAGGCGGACTTAATGCCTTAGGCATTCTCTACCAGTCAACCTTAGTGTGATGCAGAGATGACATGGCAGGTGCAATAAGGTTTATGAAAAGAAAATGAGAACAGAATAAACAAATTTTATAAATACAATAATTTAAAAATACAATAATTAGAAAAAAAAATACATGCATATCTAATAAGAATATATAAATACATACATATTACTATAATATATAATTAAATATATAAAATAGATATATTATTACTGAGATGATTTTGCCAAATTATTGTGAAAATACTTACGGATATTTCGTTTAAATACGTCTTTACTGGTAGCCATTCTGATCTCGACAGGAAGCGCATTCCAAAGCATTATAGACTGAATGTGGAAGGAAGAATGAACGAATTCAGTACTGTGAGAAGGACAGTATAAGAGAAGATTGTTGGAAGAACGTAAATTCCTACCGTGGGTAGAGGATAAATATTGAAAGTGGGGAATGAGATAAGACGGGGGAGTGGGTGAGTTAAGTAGGGAGAAAAGTGTAGTCAAAGCCCGTGAACTCCTTCGCTGCCGAATGGAATGAATGAATGCCGTTTTACTTAGCCTCTTTCCTCTCAATTATGTTCTTCTATAAACTATTGTGACTCATAAGTGTCCTATCACCATTCCTCTTCTGTTCTCCGTTGTTAATAAGCTTCTCAACTATTTCAAGATCGGCAAGGCGACTTTGTCAGTTATTCTCTCTGTCCAGCTGATGTCCTCCGTCCTTGTCTAGCAACAATATTTCAAAATCTTCTAAACTAAGTCGCTTTGGTCAATAACAAATCTTGCTACAAGATAAAGCAGTGGTTCCGACGTAGGTTTAAAGCGGCTTACTCAAAGCACTGCCTGTAGGGCCCTGCATACAGTGTCTCTGCCGGATTGTACAGTGTGAATGTTTGCAGAGCCGATACATAGCGGCTCTGCGGTGGCCCCTTTAATGAGATGCTTGGATATTATCTTCTACAGAACTCGTGACTGCTGTGTGAAGTTTTTTCTCTTTTTGGCACTTCAACGTATTAGACGAAGTATCAACAAAAGATTTGACTAAATCTGCAATGTGTGCCATGTGTACCCTAATTCTTCTCTACTAAAGTCTATAATATAATGACCCTCTATCTTACGACAGACATCGAGACTGCGATACTGGGTAACTATGTTGTGGCCACATATAAGAGAGCAAAAAAACTACATAATATCTTATTTATAATTTAGACTTTTAGCTTTATTTATATCTACTATCGGACTTGCCTAGAACTACACGAAATAATTTATAATGGGGAATAACACCCATTAAACCTCAGGTAGAATAGGCCAGTCCTCTCCGCTATGGGTCTTGTAAAAGGTGACTTAGAGTTGATATCAAGAGCATGGGCAGCAGCATCCTCCAGTGTGCTTACAAAATACTGCGCAATACGCTTACCACATGACCACAAACTGTAGTGATCATTGGGAGGCCCATGTTCAGTAATGGCAAAAATGGTGTGTGTGCGTGTGTGGTCCATGTGTGTGTGGGTGCGTACGTAAATAAAAATTCTTATTGTAACAAGTTATTTTTTAAAGCATACTTTTATTATAATAATGCGTGATTTAGAATGACTTTCACTCATCAAACCCTTTCATTTAATACCCATATCATAGGGGTTACTAAAGAAATAATAAATCACCATTTTGTGGCATCCGCCATATTGGATTTAAAATGGCGGCATTTAAGTAATAGTGCATTGTCACGAACAAACTAGTGTGCAAAATTTTAGCTTCATTGGACACTGGGAAGTGGTTCAAATTAAACGGGCAATATTTGATTACAAACACTAGGACACGTGAAACTCTCGGGGGTCGCGGGTGCGCAGATTGGGGAGTCTGCGTGCTCACACCGAGTGACCCCCGGGAAGACGGTGGCGCGCACGTGGTCACGTGCCGCCGTGTGCGCAACATAGCGCAAAGCCAGGCTTGGGGGGATCCTTTAGTATCCTCCCCGAGAAGTGCCTGGGGGGGCGACCTTTTTATAGTCGCCTTCCCTCCGCTAGAGGGGGTGACCGCTTTACAGTCATCCCTTCTGAGATGTGCCTAAAGGCGTGGCACCAATGGGCGGCTCTAGTGTGATCTTACGAGGACCTGGAGCCCCCCTTCGGTGCCGAAGATGACCGCTCCAGTGGTTTTAGCCGGTAGGAGTCCGGCATACCCCTTCACCCTTCCCCGGGGTGAAGGAAGTTCCATGTAGAATTTCCACTGGATATCAATAAAAAAAAAAAAAGGACACGTGAAACTAAATAAAAACTTGTAAAAATTATTCAGTTTTTTGCCCGCCAATGAAAGTTGCTAAAACGCGGCGTTGTTACTCGGTATTTGAAACTGTTGGTTACGCGATACCGCGATATTATCTACGGCATATTATTTATTTCTGAATTCCGTGATCTGGAGCACTGTAATCTATGACACTAAATCTCAAAGCTTTGAATGATTAAACCGTAAGGGATTACTTATTCAAAGTAACACTCCACACCAAACTTAGGCCTGACAAAGCGAAGTGCGAAGATACATTGTCGTGATAATTACTGCAATTCACTTGATGGCTCTGTTAATGGCCCCGCTACGTTCACGATAGTTAACCAGCGATGGATTGCCAAAAACTTTGCTCGTGTTCTTGCAAATGTTTGGACCAACTTTGGAATATATTGTATGAAAACAGGGTCTGGATGGTGAAGGTGGAGGTTCGTGTGTAAGGTATGGCAGGACTCCGATATGCTGAATGGTTGAGAAGGCTTAATTGATAGGTCCCCGTCCTGAGTCAGTCTACGGGTGGGTGACCCCATAGTGGTATTAGAACTGAGCGTCTCCGTGCTTCGAAGGGAACTTAAAATCGTGGGTCCCGGTTGTTGTCATTAGACGGCAGTCGTTAAGCTAAGTTGGAAGCCTTTGGGCGGCTTGAAAACCTCTGACCCAAGACCACTAACTAAATAATAAAACATTTTAACAAAAAAAATATAGACTTCAAAAACCCTATGCGATATAAAAATATTAAAACCACTGAAAAGGAAAAAAAAACTTTATTTATGAAGTTGGGCGGGGCCACATTCCACACACAATACACCCAGACCCAGAAAAACCACCTGCAGATCGTACAAATATTTGTTTCGTGCAGGAAACGAGCCCACGACACGGTGCGCAGCAGCCGACTGTATCAGCCACTGCACCAACCATGGCAGATATTGAGATAAAATACTGGTTTTTTTTACATAGGACTGCTCGGTTCGGCTCTTTTCAGTAATGCTTGGTTCGCGTCGGAGCCGAGGCCCCCAACCCACCGCGGCGTATAGCCCGCCCACGGTATTACTTAGTTTTCACTTAGTGTTGAATAGTTGACGGCACGGTTGGTGCAGTGGTTGATACAGTCGACAGCTGTGCTCCGGATCGTGGGTAAAAAAAAAAAAAAAAAACTTTTAACGGATTCTATCCCATATATTTTAGATTTTCCTGACGTTTTCTTAGTCGTCCTGCGACCACGAATGGTGCAAAGTATTCGAAACGTCAGGAAAATCAAAAATCAAAAATATACGCGATAGAATCCGTTTAAAAGTGTTTTATTATAATCTCTTCAGCTATAATATAGTAGTACTAGTATAGATAAGCAGTACCTTTGTACCCTTTTATCCTATTTAATCTTTCTTTATATCTCTGTGTCTATGCGTGAAATTGTACAATTACTTGTATTATGATTTATTTTCCTACAAATTATTATTCTAATGGTGTACAATAAAGAATATTCTATTCTATTCTAAATAAATAAATACATATCTAAAGTCAATTAATATCAAAAGTGAGTGATGACTGTTCCCGTTCTCCTTGAAACTGGTTTGGTACCATTTTGATCGCGGGGAACTCCTCAGTGTCCTCCTCCGCCCTAAAGAAGGCAGAAATCTCTAGAGACATCCGATATCTCAGGCCTGTGGCTAATTGGCGATGGATTACCCCAAGTCTGCTGCCCACAGGCGACAACTCATGGAGGTCGGAGATAAGCGAGCGACGTTGGCGCCCATTGCGACTTCTGCGAAAGAGGAGAAATGTAGCCATCTCCCTCTCCCGTTTGCATACATCACCTTATCGCAAATGGCGACAGCTTCCCACGAACTGGTCAGTACCTAAAAGGTCCACTTTCTGTAATAACAATACTGTTACAATGCTACTCCAAACAATACGTACGTATCTCTGCGACAGACATTAATTATTGGATCCAATATATCTATTACGGAAGTCGAAGGACAGTCCTCCATTAATCTATTTGCTAGCAATCCTTGTAGTAGATACATTATACATTTATAGGTCTCTTATTGCAAGAGATGGGGAGATGGGATGCTTTGGGGGATCCTTTACAATTCCACTGGGCATCAATAAAGGCTAGATACTCACGGCTAGCTATACAATTCCAGTATAAGCTGATCTCGCATTGTATAGGCTTTCCTTATGGCGAGAGATCAGCTTATTTATTATGTAGTATATGTGCCGTGTGGTGCCGGCTCAGAATACCACCACCCCATCTCACGAAAAACAAACAAACTATTCATCGTTTCGGCCGAATGAAGTCCACTGCTGGACACAGGCCTCCCCCAAAGATCACCACAACGACCGATATGGGTGTGTTGTGGGCTCATTGAGGGGTTTTGCCATAATCGCCACGCTTGGCAGACGGGTTGGCGATCGCAGTTGAGTTGTTAATGTACTCGAAGGACGCTGCTGCCCATCCTCCGGCCAATCCCTTAGTCGACTTTTACGACACCCACGGGAGGAGATGGGGTGGTGGCATTCTGAGCCGGCACCACACGGCACAAACAAACTATTCAGCTTTAATATATTAGTATAGATGGGATCAGCGCATTGGAGTGTTGAATGTGACTAGATCAGCGCCTAGCATGTAAAATATAAATAGTAAGATTATTTCTACTTTCTTAAACGGTACATATGGACATTTAAGTTTTCCTAAATATTCTGTATTTTGCTATTATTGTGTGTACATAAATAATAAATAAATAAAATTCACGAGCAAACGTTAAAACAAATAGCTTTACATCTTCAGACGCCGCATAAACCTAGTAAGATAGAAAACTTTAACAAAATACAAGACATCACCTACACATTTTATTCTGTCTGTATGACCTAACTATCGATTTTCAGCGTCGTTACCCTTTTGCTACGGATAGTTGTAATAAATGAGGTTTTGAACAAATATCTAGATAACATGAACAGGTACCATAAAAGTGGTAGAGTGTAAGAACAGCAGTTGCATTACTTAACGATTTTGTATAGTATTAAACCTTCTAAGCGGCATTGACGTCATATGGCGCACATTGATTATTTCATGATTTTAAAAAGGGTTTTTGAGGTCCCTACTTACTAATCTGCACACAAAATGCTCCTCCCGTGGATGGCGTAAAAGGCGACTAATGAACTATAACCATAGGGATGGGAGGCAGCGTCCCTTCTGTAGAGCAGTTGACATTCTGTGTTCACTAACCCGCCTGCCAAGCATGGTTAGTACGGGCAAATTCCCGTAAAATATTGACACACGGCGTGTAACCGGTGGTCTTGGAGGAGGCCTTTGTTCAGCAGTGGACGTTATTTGGGCTGTAGGATGACGATTCATATCGGCCATTTATACGTACACTGCTGAACAAAGGCCTCCCCCATGGGTTTTCACAATATTGTGTCATCATTCTGGGGGGTATTTGCTAATACTCACCACGCTTGGCAGGCGGGTTGGTGAGCGCAGTATGGTTACCGTTTCACAGAATGGACGCTGCTGCCCATCCCTCTGGTTTAGATTCCCTTAGTCGCCTTTTACGACATCCACGGGAGGAGATGGAGTGGTGCTATATTCTTAATCCGGACACCACACGGTGACGATGATGACACAAAATGCAGAAATTAAAATTTGAATTGGCTGAAACTTGGTACTAGGGGTTAACCATATTAGATTCGTTGATTGATTTTTGAAAACGCATTCATTATCAACGAGCTCGAACACTCCGCGGTACCAAATTTCGTGTTAAAATACTTTACATTCTACAGATAGTTGTTTCTGGTCTGAGAGTGTTTGACTGGGCATGTGAGATGTTTGACCCACGACACAGAAAAAACCCTAGAGCCAAACTATACCATACGGTTTCAGAGGAACTTCCTTCCGCGCACGCTCAGGGTGTGGAATCATCTCCCCACCGTGGTTTTCCCAAGAGACCACAGAATGGGGCTCTTCAAAAAGGGCGTGAAAATATTTTTAAAAGGTCGGCCACGCGCGATATAGACCTCTGGTGTTGCAAGCGTTCAAAGGTTACGGTAACCACGTACCATCAGGCGGGCCGCACTCTTGTTTGCCACCTTAGTAGTATAAAAAAACGGACTCTTTAGTTAGGTACTAATTCATTTGTGGTCAATAGTGCCAAAATCACTAGACTTCAGCGTATGTTTTTTTTACATAGAATCACTAAACGACTCGGCCCAACTGGCTCCAGCTAGATCTCTAAATGAATAAACATTGCAATTAACATAAAACAAATAACTTACGTGTGGTTCCCGGTAAAGAATAGACCGCCTATCTCCACCCCTGGGTGTCGTAAAAGGCGACTAAGGCGGCAGAAGTACCTATTCTTGTTCTAATAAAAGTAAACTGCCGTTAACCATCCGCCTGTCAGGCGTGGTAATTATGGCAATATGTTATGAATAATTATTATAAAAAATAAAATAATAACAATTATGATGGGCCTCCCATATTCAGCATTCGTTTATAGGCTGTATGATGTAGATTGTGTATGGATGATTAAATTTAATGGACTTTAAGGCTGCAATCATGTCAACAGTCTCGTCTCCGTCGACGTATGTGGGTACGAAAAAAGCGGTCTACTCTGAGCTGGAGGTCAGGAAGCCTTCTATTAACTTTACTATAAATTTCACACACACGTACCCAACTCACAAAGGAACGTGGTAACAGAACACGACGGCGTTGTATGGAGCGTCTGCTAGCTCAATACTAAGCCCCGTATCTGTAATACAGATCGAGAATCAAAACTCAAGTAGAACTTGAGTCGATATTGCGTTAATCAAATGTTAACCCTATGTAATAAGTCCAGCTTTTATATTCAATTGATGTAATCTCAACTCAAGAATTCTCGATCTGTAACACGGGCCTAAGTGTTCGCACGACCCGCGCTCACATTTTAATTCAACAACATATTTTGCACAAAGTCTAATCGTTAAATACCTGACGTTAATCTACAACATTTAATTAATATGAAACAATTACAAACACAATAACCGCTTACGTATCCTAGTCATTAATCGAAACGTCATAAATCACACACTGTCAGCAACACATGCATGGCACATAAAATTTCAAAGCACGTTGGAATCAAGAGCTGTTACGCAATGTAATCGTACCATTTGAGTCTACGGGTGAGTGTAGGGTGGCCATCAATTACTATTTGAAATTTTAATCAAAAACAGAATTTATTTTGTTCTCGGAGGAAGGAATGTGACGAAGGAAAGTGTAGTAATGCTTTATGCATTTGGGAACTTTTTGGTAAAACAAAATAAGATTTTTTTTATCCATTTCTGAGTGCCATATTGACTTGATGCTCATGTAGATCTTGTTACAGTAAAGTATCATGAAATTCTCAAACACTTCAAACCTTGATGTAGAATGCTAATTCATTTCAGATATTAATATTTTAGATGAGTACAAAGTGGCTGCTTGAACTAAAATTTGATACGATTTCTGAGTACTTTCTTAGAAATGGGAATAAAACTATTGTAATATTGGATGTGGAATCTTATTGATCCAGCTAAACCGCTTAAGATATCGTAGCTTCAGAGACAAAATATGTTCATAACTTTGAGCAGTTGATAGTATTGAGAAAACAAAAATTGTCTGAAGATCTTGATGTAGAACAAGGATTATCTGGACCACTATCCAGATAAACCGTAAACTAAGAAATTTTCCGTTCTGAAAAAGGTTATTCGGAAACCTGGGAACATAGGTAGGAAAACATTTAAACGCTTTTATCGTATTCATAAAAAGTAAACAATAAATTAAAATCAGTTCTATTCGGTTGGTATTTCTCATGCAATCAGCTTATAAAGTTGTTAGTTAAACTTATACCTGATATGGAACCTATTGATCCTGCTAAGCTCTTTTATCTCCAAAGCAACGATGTCGTTAGATATTCATAACTTTGAGCAGTATCTAGTATTAAGAAAAAAAAAATGGTTGAAGATCTTGATGTGGAAAGTTAGCGGTCTGTATCTACTTTGATTCATTGTTTACTGTTTAATATGATGATAAAAGCCTTTTTAGGGTTCCGTACGTCCGAATAAAAAACGGCGGTACTCTTGCAGGATTACTCATGTATCTGTCTGTCAGTCTATCACAGCAAATTTGCTTCGAATCTACTGTACCGGTAAAGTTGAAATTTGGTACACATATGAATTTCTGCGACCCAAACAAGGACGTATAAATGGATTTTGAGTATGGGGGTTTACTAGTGGGGTAAATTAGAAAAAAATATGTACCAAACTGTACCGTGTGACTTATAAAATGGAATGGCTTGTTGTGAGGTTATGTGACAGCTGTACAGTCGCCCTCTCCGAGATGTGCCGAATAGGCGTGACATCAGTGGGCGAGTCTAGTGTGATCATATGAGGACCTGGAGCCTCCCTTAGGTGCCGAAGGTCCAGTGGTTTTAGCCGGTAGGCCGAAGGAAGTTCACGAAGAATTCTCACTGGGAATTTACACTTTAAAAAAGAAAGTTATCCAGGCCAAAACAATATTAATATCTAGACAATTGACATACATTTTAATGACCTATATTAAATTAATAGTTTTTGTGACATTTAGAAGATAAATGACACCTTATATCGTATCTCTAAAATCAATTTTATACATGACATAATGTAGTTGTAATGATATAATAGGAATAATAATTAATTAGTGAATTATGATTGTACAATAATTTTAATTTAATTCTTCTAGATTTTTTTTACATTGTGTTACAATAATTATGTTTTATTATAGTTATTTTATATTAAATTGTGTAAATAATATGATGTTTAGGTGCATACTTAAATCAAACACAATAAAAATTGTTATGAATAAATAAATGATAACAATATTGTGCCATTCAACATAAGTCCAAAATCCATCATACAGCACATGGTGTCCCTAACGGAAAGTGGACCCATTTCACTCGGATCAGGAGCCCCTCGGAGATGGTATGAAGGATTTATTTGAGTAATGGTTCTGATCACAGCATTATACAGGACGGTATTCAGATCTTTAGGACATTTCACACACTGAATGGACGCATGGCGCTTGCTAACATATCTACATATTAATATTGTGAGAAGGATGTATGAAATATGCGGAAATTTGTGCAAGCTGAATTCACAATATAGTAACTTTTTAATACTTTTGTATGTTTCTACTACAAGTTACTTAAATGTGTCATCTTATTATTATTATTATTTATGATGTGCAATCATATCATATCGGCCATTTATACGTCTACTGCTGAACAAAGGCCTCCCCAATAGATTTCCACAACTGAATCATCATTTTGGGGGGAATTTGCCAATACTCACCACGCTTGGCAGGCGGGTTGGTAAGCGCAGTATGGCCACCGTTCGACAGAAGGGACGCTGCTGCCCATCCCTCTGGTTTAGATTCCCTTAGTCGCCTTTTAGGACATCCACGGGAGGAGATGGAGTGGTGCTATATTCTTAATCCGGACACTACACGGATTCCGGACACTGTATACTAATACATAGAGTTTATTATATATGGTTGTATATATGTGCATATTATTTAAGTAATTTATGGAATATATATCTATTTGTATTATATTTAATATATACACTATTTGACTATATTAATATGATAAGTACACCATGGAATACCCCTTGTCTTTTTCCATATTTTCCTTGTCCATCCAAAGGTTGTCTGTAAGAAATCGCTAATAGCGATAAGATCGCCCATTGTACAACTACTGTTCATAAAATTATTCTTAGTAGTTGTTTTTAAAATAGTGTACATTAAAGAATATTCAATTCTATTCTATTATATTCATATTACCGATAGGAAATTCAAAACAATTATAATTTAGTAAAAAAATTCAGATTAAATTGATGATAATGACATACGTACGTTGAGCGTACGCAGCGGACGTGTCGCAAGTTATTACTTTAAATTGTGAATTTTGTACTGTAACATAAAATCAACCAAAATAGTTTAGTTTTAACATATTGTATGCATCTTTGGGCATTCTGATTATTGAAGATTTGTAGAAGATTCGCGGGAACTGCTCCTTACCCTCTTGAGTAAGAAAGACGGGCTGCTATTAGACAGGTACCTATACGTTTTGAAGGCTGGGTTACACAATATTGTTTAACCGTAGTTAACTATTTACTATCATGAGTGTTCAACGATCTCCACCCGTAACCCCGAGTGGAAGCGGAGTGCCTCAATTAGATCTATCAGTGAATAACTTTATTGAAAGTGATATACAGCAAGTTACTTTCCGACAAAAAAGGAAACAACCGGAAGAAGATCAATCAATTAAATCCGATCTTGCGGAGTTCCGGTTGGAAGTAATGACTATTCTTAAAGACTTCACTAAAACTCAGAATGAAAATATTAACAAAATTTCTGAAGATATATCAACTATAAAAGAACAAATTAACGACATAAGACATAAAACAGATCATTTGATTATGGAACAAACTACCATAAAGGCCGAACTAGAAGATCTTAAAAAATCTGATCATAATGCATTGCAAAGGATTGATTTATTGGAAAAAGAACTAGAAGATCTCAAATCTGCTTCTATCTCAGCGGTGACTACACAAACATGGCCACCAGTGCATAAAGAAAGTGATGTCGAAATCACGCTTATCGCTTCGGAGATCCAGGAACGCTGTAAAAGAGAGAAGAATGTCATAATAGTAGGCATACCTGAATCACAGTTAATTGATCAAAGAGAAAGATTAAGTCACGAAGCTCGAGAGGTGATGATTAACCTAAGAATGGCGTTTTCAGAGTGTCCTGAACCAACAAAAATAATACGTCTTGGAAAATATAATCCTGAAAAAGAACGACCTTTAAAAGTTTGTTTTGAATCATCAGATTATACGAAAACTATCCTACGTAACAGATCTAACATTAAAAGTGAATCCATAAAAATATATTCTGACCAAACACCCTATCAACAAAACCATATGAGAAAATTAAAAGAGGAATTGAAAACTAGAATAAGTAATGGAGAAAAAGATCTTATCATAAAGTATGTTAATGGTGTTCCAAAGATAATAAAAACCCAGTCAAAAAACGGATTATAAGACAGAATTCGCATAAACAGAGCAATAAAATTATAACATATCAAATTATAGACAATTATACAGAATTGAATACTTGCAAAACATCCCTCAGATTCTTTTATGCCAATGTTAGAAGCCTTGTTAAACCTGGTAAACTGGACGAATTAATGTGTATACTGCAAACTATTCAAAAAGTGCATGTTATCACACTGACAGAAACATGGATAAAAAATGAAGCTGAAGCTCAGAACTTAAGAATCCTAAACTATACTCATTACTATAGCTATAGAACATATGGAAGAGGTGGAGGAGTGTCTATATACATACATCACGATTTAAAACATAACCTGATTTCTTCTAAATGTGAAGATGATAACCACTATCTATGGATACATCTTGAAAAATTTTCTTTGGACATTGGTACTATATACAAGCCGGAACGCACAAACACAAATAATTTCCTGGAAGTTTTCTCAGAACAATTGCGATGGAAAAGGCGAGCTGTTTTGTTTGGTGATTTTAACTACAATTTGTTGTGTACTACAAACCCTGTCAAAGCTTATAAAGTCATGTTACAAGAATATGGATACAGTATTCTAAACAAAATAGATGAAAAGTATTGCACTCGAGAAACATCTGATACCAAAACCATACTGGATCATGTCTGCTCCAACTTAAAAGGTCATGACTTTCATTTCGCTCTAATAGAATCGGCGATGTCAGACCACAAACAAATTTACTTCGAAGTTAAAACGTATGAAACAGACCCCATTAGGAAAATTGAATACGAATCTCTAGATTATAAAAATCTTTTTAAATCATTAGAGACAACCAAAACTGAAAATCCATATTATGAGTACTCAACATTAGAAGAGTCTCTGATATTCCATATTAGAAAAAATAAAATTAAGAAAATTAAGAGACTTAACCCTCCCAAACAAGACTGGATAAATAAAGATATTATTTCATCCATCAATGATAGGAATACTAAGTGGGGTAAAACCAAGAAATATCCCAACAATTATGCTTATAAGGAAGACTTTAAAATTTGCAGAAATGAAGTTTTTACTAAAATCCAGGATGCCAAAAACCAATACTACATGAATGCTTTTAAACAATATAGAGGAAAACCCAAGAAGATGTGGAAATTTATTAATGAATTATCAAATAATAAAGTCAGGGAACCTTGTGTTACCTTTAAACTGGAAACCCAAGAAGGTATTATCACAGGGGAACAACAAATATGTGAATGTTTTAATGACTTCTTTGCAAATATAGGTTCTATCTTAGCCAGTCAAATATCAAAAACATATTACAATAATCAAATTAACATAGTCAAACCTAGTAACAAAATATTAACAAAAAAAATGACTGAATTTAAATTGGTATCCTTAGATGAAGTTAACAAAATAATTGTAAACCTTAATTCAAATTCTAGTGCTGGAATTGATGGTGTAAGTGTTAAAACTGTTAAATGTGTAAAAAATCTAATTTGTGGTGATTTAACAGAATGTATTAATAGGTGCCTAAAAGAGTGTTATTTCCCAGATAGCCTTAAGGTGGCCAGAGTAAGTCCCGTTTATAAAGCTGGTAGCAAGTCTAACCCAGGCAACTACCGACCTATATCCGTACTTCCAACACTGTCAAAAATATTTGAAAGAATACTTCATAGACGTCTAACTGAACACCTTGATAAAATAAATTTCCTTTCTGATAAACAATACGGTTTTCGTGTAAAATCAAACACATTATCAGCAACTCTGGATATAATAACAGATATTAAACTTAATATTGATAAGAAGCAAATAGGTTTAGGCCTATTTATTGACCTAAAAAAGGCGTTTGATACTGTTAGCCACAAATTACTACTTGGAAAGTTAGAAGATATTGGTATCACTGACAATGCCCTGGAAATGTTAAAATCGTATCTAATGAATAGACACCAGATCGTGAAAATCGGCCAGCACGTGAGTAGTACTAAACTGATAACATATGGTGTTCCACAAGGATCAATATTAGGACCATTGTTGTTCCTAATATATATAAACAGCATACATGAGCTGGGTCTTCAGGGTTCTGTGTCATTATATGCCGATGATACGTGTATATTTTACTTTGGTCAGTCAATAAAAACTATGATAGAACAAGCTCAGAGTGACTTGAATATACTACAAGCTTGGTTTTCCGGTAACCTGTTAACCATTAATACATCCAAAACCAACTATATGATATTCTCAGCTAAAAATAAAATAATTGAAGATCACGTGCCTCTGTCTATCAATGGTGTTAGCCTGCACCGTAAAGAGACGGAAAAGTATCTTGGTCTTACTCTGGACAGTTCTCTATCATGGAAGCCCCACATTGAAAAGGTACGTTCCAAAATTATCTCGTTAACAGGAGCGCTACGCGGTATAGTTCGATGTATACCAGTAAACGTACGGTACACTATCTACAACTCTTTAGTTAAACCACACATTGACTATTTAATAGAAATATGGGGCACGGCTGCACAATCAAATTTGAAAATATTACAGACTGCACAAAATAAATTAATTAAACTGCTATTTCACATTAACTACTGGACCCCGACGATAAGAGTATATGAACAGACTGGATTAATGGACATAACACAAACCTACGTATATAATACATGTATTTTAATAAGGAAAATATTATGTAAAGACTTACACAGTCAGATTACTTTTACTAAGAAAATACAAATACAAAAACGAATTACAAGACAAGTAAACAACATAATACTAATAAGGCCAAGAACAAACTATGGGAAAAGGAATATAATGTATGAGGGGGCACAGCTTTACAACAAACTACCCAAAGATGTTAAAGAATCTAAATCAATATATACGTTTAAAAAGGCTTTAAGGCACCACATCTTAAAGTGTTTTCGTAAATAAAAATTAAAAATGATCTTTAAGTAACAATGTTCATAAGAAGTGCAGGGAGAAATAAATATGTGTACCGAACAATAATGTTGGAATGGTTCTACAGTGATTTTAAGATGAAATCACAATAATTTTTACAATAATCTGACATACATTTAATAATCATTATACAATAATTTAACACACATTTTACAATAATTGAATAATCATTTTATAATCCTTTTATATTGATATTACAACCACTTTACAATCATTGTAATAGTTTACAATTATTCTACCAATTATTATAATAAATGTACCACAAAGATTTACAATAGCTTTACAATAATTTTAAGTTAATTTAAACATACGTATTCAATATATGTAATGTAATTAATGCACAAAAACCCAATCATTTGTTGCTATCTAACTATATTGTTGTGTAAGTTTACTGTATATTGAATGTTCTTAATATAGCATGTTGTGATGCATAAATTGTTAAAAACATGCATTACCAAAATTGCGAATTGTTAAAAAAGTAAGTCACCAAGCATTACTTTAAACTTCATAAGTGTTAAGTGTTGTTTAACAGTCGGTTATGGTATAAGCCATCCGTTTGCCCTGCGCTTGGTGAATAAAATATTTGTGAACTACCGACATTGATCTAATGTTTTTGTTAATACTAGCGCTCAACTGTATTTTTTACGTTTAGTTTTTAAGTTTCTCGTGTGAAGTGATTGTATAATCTTATGAGAAATAAAAGTTCTTAAACCAATAATGACATATGCCGCTAATTATTTGTGTATAAAGTTGCTTCCCTGGATATGTAGGTAATTAATTGTAATGGTATTGTAAAGCTGCTTTGAAATTTTATCAAAGTATAAAGAACTGTTTTATCGCTTTGTATACTGATTTGTAAAAAAGGAATGTAGAAAAATAATTTTAAAGACCTAGGTCTTTAAAATTATTTTTTCTATATTTCCGAGTTTCTTTCTATATTTCTTCTCAGTGCATCGAAATACCTTTCGTTGTCTCATTAAGACATGTAAGAGTATCTGTTAGGACCTAATTATTGAATAAATGAATCTCGTATATTCTGTTCGAGCCTAACCATCAAGTTGTTGATGTGTAACATCTTTCGTCTCGCTTTCCTAGGGTGCAATTCTTTAAGCTCAAACATCCATACATCTTTGAATACAGAGGGCCAATTCTCGTAATTAATTTACACTATGACTGAAACTTGACCGAACTGAGATTAAATTATGAATTGACAGCTACTCTTAAAATTCAGTCAGATTTCAGTTTAATCTTGATCTAGTCTCATTTCGATCTCAATTTTGACGTTTATTTAATGAAAATTTAGTACATGTGACAGTTCGAAAAGTTAGCAGAATACCGTTTTGACTTCGATCAACTTTCGATCCATTTTCGATCTCATCACAGTGTAAGTTCACGTTTGACGTTGTTTGTTAGTTTAGGAGAATACCACTTGTGACATTTATGACACTGAAACTAGATCGGAACTATATTTTGAACATTTTTAAATTACGAGAATTGGCCTTCTGAATTGAAATAACGGTGATAACCCAATTTGGTATTCGCGAAGACCGGTCCTCATGGCTTACCTTCTGCAACGTGTCTTTGAATAGCTTCAATCATGTCTTCGCAAATACGGATTTGGTTTTAGACCGTTATTTCGATTCTGTATTCAAGGATGTATGGATGTTTGAGCTTAAGGAATTGCACGAGTGATTTCGTGAAAAGAGACGGAAGTGTGTCACAGGAAGCCGGGGAAGCGCGCGCTATTTGATTCGACCAATGAGCGTGCGCGGAGCTAGAGTTAGCCGTCAGACGGTGCCAAACCATTTTCCGAGAGGTTGGTACTGTCAGCCATCAGCTGTGCGCTTAACCTGCATAGTTGTGTATAAAGTGTGCTGTTAAATAAACTAATTTATATGTGTAAACTATATTAATAAATATATATACTGTTTGTTACAAGTGTCTGAAAAGTGCAGATCATTAATAAAAACTACAAGCGAGTAAGAATCAATAATTATTCAAATAAATATTTCTGATTATAATAAAACACTTTTAAACGGATTCTTTCGCGTATATTTTGATTTTTGATTTTCCTGACGTTTCGAATAGAATCCGTTTAAAAGTGTTTTATTATAATGTGTAATAATCGCGAAAATCTAAGACAAATATTTCTGAACTTAGCATTTTTAAATTTTAAAGTTAGTTGTTGTCGATGTTCAATTGTATTATTTTTTTATTTAAAAAAAACTGATGTAACGCATCATATGAGACTTCTGTAAGGCACGCTCGCTTTTTTAGGTTTTGTTTACTTGAAAGAATTGGTCCTTTGCTCATTTTTTATCTATAGAACGAATATTTGGTACTGCGTGGACTCATACTCAAACAAATCTGGTTAGTAGTATTATTTTATTAATGTATAGGGGTGCGCTGTTTCTGCGTGCATTTTCAGTGAGGGTACATTCTCCTGGTTCCTGGACGAGTTCGGTAGAGGTTGTTGAATTCACAGACGCCCGTCGTGTCGTGCCGGCAAAAAATAGCACTACCCCATCTCTTTCTGTGGCTGTCGTACAAGACGACTGTGGGATTTCCGGAGAATGGGCAGCAGAGTCCCTCGAGTACATTAACAACTCAACTGCGATCACCAATCTGCCTGCCAAGCATGGCGATTATGCCAAACCCCCAATAATAAAACGACACACCAAGACCGGTCGCTGTGGCAATCTTTGGGGAGGCCTGTGTCCAGCAGTGGGCTTTATTTAGCTGGTACAATTAAAAAACAACCTGTACTAACCCTGTAAGCATTTGTCTAGCCAAGGAAAATGAAAAATTCCTTTTTTATCAGTAAAACCCAACAAAAATTGATAACTACTTGGAAACGGATCCTAGGACCTTATATTTGGCAGCTGTACTTATCTTACTTAAACGGTTCATCTCCCAAATAATTAACATCATGATAATTTATATTTATTTTATAATAAAACACTTTTAAACGGATTCTATCGCGTATATTTTAGATTTTTGTTTTTCCTGACGTTTCGAACACTTTGCAGATGAAAAAACATCCTAATTTTAATAGAGAAGATGGCTGGCAGGTACCACCAGTTTGGAATCCTGTTATTAAAATAATAAAGTCCCAAACCAAATACCACACTAAAAAACATCAAGACACTGTGAGTGATTACTGCGTGCATCGAAATAATTTTTGATTATAATTGTACGGTAGATAAAATAAAATAACTTTTTAAAATCTGTAACGACGCCTGTCACCTTAGTCATCCTGCGACCACGAACCCTGCAAAGTGTTCGAAACGTCAGGAAAAACAAAAATCTAAAATATATGCGATAGAATCCGTTTAAAAGTGTTTTATTATAATGTGTAATACTCGCGAAAACCTACGACATTATTATATATTTGTTTTATTAAATGTTTCCTAGATCGTAAGAAATTTTCTTTGTAGTATTTGCCATTTTGTTTTGCAAACGCCATTTGCAAGGTACGGAAGTTCTAAAAACATACGCGACTAAACTTGAAAACTCCAGCGATTACGTCATAATCCAACTGACTCTTTACTTTGTTCGGAATCAATTCGTAACTAATCCCGGATTCGGTTCACGGATTTCCCGCTAACTTATCCGAACATGTTTCGGAGTTACTCTGTTCCGCTTTAGTTTGACTGTGTTTTGTATATTACGTGAGTTTTTCTTGACCTCTGATAGATAAAGTACACAATATAATTTTGTATTTATATAGTGTATGTGTTAAGTTTAGTCGAGGTGGCAAAAAGCTGTACAGATTTTCTTCTATCTTTATAATTTGCTTTAACCAAAGTAATCACCCATGCAATCGATGTATCTTTGCAAACAAACTGCCACTGAGTTTTTCGATGCCCTTCTCGAAGAAACCAGATGGACGGAAGGCGAAAAACTCTTCAAAGGCATTTTGTACTGCCACTAAGGTATTGAATTATTTCCCGCCAATTTTTTTTCTAAATTCTTTTCTGTACATGTTGAGAAGAGTAAGGCAGGCCTCGACGCGCATGTTGCGCTGATGATCGTTACGTTCGTGGCACACCCATTTGTCAAGCTTTTTTACCTTGCCAATTTGACACAAATGGACCAATATTGTTTTGATGCTTACGTCGAAAGCTGCTGCTAATTCAGCCATAGATTGAGTATCATCAGCTTCCACAATCGTCTTTTATTCGTCGTTTTTGACGACCACGGGGTTCATTTTTCAGATCGAAATTTCCAGAACGGAAGCGGGCGCGGGCAAACCAATAACGGGTTGCGCGTTCGTTTGTAGTTTTCACTCCGGAAACGTTGTTGACGTTGCATGTCGCTTGTGCCGCGTTGCTGCCACGACGGTACTCATATTCCATAATTACTCGAATTTTCAACGTACCCACGACGACGAAAAAGACTGAATTTGAATCAGGAAAACCTTCTTTTTCGGACACCACAAGAAGATTTTCGAAGATTTTCTCGTATAAAACCAAAATTGCAAATTCTCAGGTCTCTTTACGTAGTCAATAGACAAAAAAATAATATTGTTCCAACAACTTATCTGTGAATTGAAGGGGAGCGCTACTGGATATGTGGCATATATATACTTAATACTACTCGTACTACTACTTAATTCATTAAATACTTGCCGTGCCCGATAGGGTCCATAATGATCGTATAAGTATTACTTACCACCTACAAGTCTACATTGTGGAATGAAACTATATGATTGAATACTGAGTATCTGTACAAATAAATAAAATTGAAGTGTCTGTTTGTAATGTCAAAATAACACCTTTTTAGTAAATGCATATGAAAGTAAATACGGTACATATAACAAAAAAACTGTTATTTTATTTTTTTGTCTGTCTGTTTGTTCCAGGTAATCTCCGAAACGGCTGAACCAATTTTGACGGGACTTTCACTGACAGATAGCTGATATTATAAGGAATACTACTTCTTTTATTTTTAGAAAAATAAATAGGGTGCCGCGCAAAAAAAATAAAACCGTTGAATTCCAATATATGTATTCTATCTCAAATATCCATGTCGAAGTACTCTAAATTTATGTTAAACTAGCTGGGACCCGGGGTTTCACCCGCCTTTAATTTAAAAGAAATTTAGAGTACTTCGACATAGACACTTGACATAGAATATACATATTGGATTTCAAGGGTTTCATTTTTCCTAGTTTTGTTGAATACTAATTATTAAAAAAAAAAGTTGCCTAAGTTATTCCTTATAACATCATAGCTATCTGTCAGTGACCGTGTAGGTACCGTATATACTTTCGTATGCGTTTAGTAAAAAGCTGTTATCGTGACATTACAAACAGACACTTCAATTTTATTTATTTGTATAGATTAAACGCGGGTGAAACCGCGGGTCTCAGCTAGTGTATAATATATAAGGCAATGCGTGTTATATGGTCGTAGTTTAAATGTTTGTCAGTTCACAGCTAAGTTGGTGTGAATTTAAATCAATTACTGGTACTTATGAAAGTCAGAATTAAGTTGCACGGTTTCATTTGGTTTGTGGAATGGAATGGAGCCGGCAAGAAACTGCATAGGTACTCTTTAAAAAAATAGAGATTTCAATGTAGATTTGTATAAATTATTATGTTAAAAAATAAAACTAATAATCAGAAAAAATGAGGTTTGAGGCGTAAGGAAGGAACATGCTATAGTAATAACTTATTTGCGTTGACAGTATCGGCTGACTAGTCCCGGCAGGCAGCACCCGTTCACGAGCAAGACGCATGCATCAGCATCACTTAGCTCAACCATATTATATTGTAGGGAATCCAACCCGATACACAACGCGGCCGCCAGCAAGACATAGTTATCATGACTGATCTATACTGCCAGGTAGACAGAGACGACTTTTACAGTATTGTACGAATATGTCTCAGGAAACTATAATAGAGACAGTAGGGACAGTCGAAATAACAAATAAGTCTTATGCATGCAAGTGCTTACTCTTGCAAAGCCGGGACGGATAACTACTACAATAATATTCCGATAATTCGAACTGATAACATAACATAAGAGGTAGCTTCTATTTATTTTGACTACATCTAGAATACCTACGTCATAAATCTCCGACCCGTGACGTCAAAACTACAAATCAACTATTGGTGACGTAACACTTGGGGCCGATTGAATTTATGATGTGTTTCCGTAACAATATGTGTTTGTTTGAATATAAATAGTCCAGAGTCGCGGAGACGTGCGACGTGTTTTTGAAAGGTCCAGGGGTGCAATTCCTTAAGGTCAAACATCCATACATCCTTAAATACAAAATTAAAATAGCGGTGACAACCCAATTCCGGCCCAGCCCCAGTTCCGGACCGTGTCATCAATACGCCCAAGATGTTTTGCCATTCAAAAACTCCAGGTACCAATTTCGAAAAAACTCATGACCACGTCTATTTGTAGTTCTCAAAATCTAGCTATCAGTTTTCAGTCTCTTACCAGACTACTTACAGACTACAGACCAGACTTTTACCAGAATACAGGCTAGCTAGAAACTCCCGGCCTTTTGTTGTACTTGCCTTTACGTGACAAGACGTTATGTTTTGTGATTTTCTTCAAGGATTTCCATCTAATTTCCTTTCATTCAATCGACGCGCGACGTCTAGATTAATCAAGGCACCTCGATTCAATCAAATAAATTAAATTTACCTACATTCATGGACTTAGGTTATACAAAAAGACTCGTAATTGAACAAGACTGATTTTCACGAAATGTCCTTGTACTCCGAGAAGCGCAAAAGGACCAAATTATTCGAAGGCTTTTTTGTTACATTATTATAAAGATAGATTTTTTGTAAACTGTAGCTGGCATGATATAAAATGGCTTTTATCATAAACTTACTGCTGGTCGTTCTCTTTTTGCAAAACTAGAATCCACCGGATAACCAGATATTCGCCGCCATGCAGTACTGTTTAAACTTTATACATTACTAGCTGCGAACCGCGGTTTCATTTAAAAGAAATTTAGATTACTTCGACATAGGCACTTCACATAGAATATAAATAATGGATTTCGAGGGATTTTTTGCGCAGAATCTTCTTTTTATTATTTTGCTAGAATGAAAGTAGCCTACGTTATTCCTCATAACATCAGCTATCTGCCAGTGAAAGTCCCGTCAAAATCGGTCCAGCCGTTTCGGAGATTCATCATCATCATCATCATATCAGCCACAGGACGTCCACTGCTGAACAAAGGCCTCCCCCTTAGATTTCCACAACGAGCGGTCACATGCCGCTCTCATCCAACGACTCCCAGCGACCTTCACCAGATCGTCTGTCCACCTCGTTGGAGGTCGTCCCACGCTGCGTTTTCCGGTGCGCGGTCTCCATTTGAGAACTCCATTCGGAGATTACCCGGAACAAATAGGCAGACAGACAAAAAATTTATTTTTTGTTATATGTATGGTATATACTTTCATATGCATTTAGTAAAAAGCTGTTATTTTGACATTACAAACAGACACTTCAATTTTATTTATGGGGCCGGGCCTGGGCCTAGGAAAATAAAAAACTAGTGTCCCGAGATGACAAAAGTCGCGTAGTTGTACGCGGGACTGGGCTTGGGTGGCATTACAATTGTTATTTATAGGCATGCGCGAAGCCACCAGGCGAATGACAAACTGATTTCATCACTAGATTTTGTAAAGAAATAAAACACCGAAAACACGTTTAAGTGAAAAGGTATGCCTTCAAGAGTGGTATGCGTGCAAGTAGATAATGCTCCAGTCTCAGTCAGTTGAGTTATTAGTTTCGAACCGACGTTGTTGCCTAAAACGCTGCTAAAACTGGCCTCTCTCGCTGTCTATCGCAATTAGCATATGAATAGATATGATGACATATGGAACAGAGACGTGGTCACTCACAATGGGCCTCATAAGAAAGCTCAAGGTCACTCAGCGAGCTATGGAGAGAGCTATATTTGGTATTTCTCTACGAGATCGAATCAGAAATGAGGAGATCCGTAGAAGGACTAAAGTTGTCGACATAGCTGAAAGGATTAGTAAACTGAAGTGGCAATGGGCAGGGCACATTGCTCGTAGAACTGATGGCCATTGGGGCACAAAAGTTCTCGAATGGAGACCGCGCACCGGAAAAGGCAGCGTGGGATGACCTCCAACGAGGTGGACAGACGACCTGGTGCAGGTCGCTGGGAGTCGTTGGATGAGAGCGGCATGTGACCGCTTGTTGTGGAAATCTAAGGGGGAGGCCTATGTTCAGCAGTGGACGTCCTGTGGCTGATATGATGAGTTAAGATAATTTATAAGCAGGGACCATACATAAATACACTCCCGCTTAGAGTAGCTACTAGTATGCCTGTGGACGCATTGCACTGCCTTGCTAAACTAGTCTCACATTGCATGCAACAAAAAGAAATTTCACATATATTACTTTCTTATTTTCTATCGGTAATACTTTTAATGTATGCACGTGCTAGAAGCCACTGCTTGTTCATTATCAACATTATGCACATGGCAAGATGCACAATGCTCGGATCAAGCCTCTTTTTGTTTGTGTCATCCATTCTTATGTTGTGCTAATCTGACCCATGTACATCCATCTACAGATTATTTACTATTTTGCAAGATAGCAAAGCATGTGTTCCACCCTTACCTGGGTTCCCGTTTATATTCGGTACACCCCACTCACTGATTTATCTCGGGGAAAGCTCAAAATATGTTTATTAAAATAAGCTATTTTTAGACGAAAAAGGTTTTGTTAGATAAAATCGGGACAGATTGGTAGAACGTAAGCTCGCAGGAGCAAAACACGTGTCGAATATTGATCACGAAGCCGGTCTTTAAAGTTTAAAGGCATCGAGACTTATAATAGTTTCAGAGTTAAAAGTTTGAGGGAAAAAATGACCAAAGAATATTTTTCAATAGAAAACTTGCATCATAAATAATAACGTAATCGAATTGACTTTTTTGTTTTCTTTTACTATGCTTATAAAAGTAGAATTATGTTTTAGGATCAAGTAGGTTACTATTATTTTTTTCTTTTTTTTCTTAAACCGTTTCTATTGCTAATTGTGTTTGAATTATCAAGAAAAACAATGCATTTTCCATAATTTACTATTTTAATCATATCGCCAGCAACATAAATTAATCGCAGTCGGTGATTGATGTGATTATTTTCTGCTAATGCCTACAGGAAAACGTCTAAAAGTCAAGTCAAAAGTCGGAAAACTAAACCAAAGGTCGCAGGACAGAAAATGTCTATGGCATTAAGCCCGCCTGCGTACACTATTGTACATTTTACACAAATAAAGAAACCCGAAACTTTCAGAAGCAAACCATTGGAAGCATGTATTGCGTGTTTGTGGTCTTTCGATCCGGTCTTACAGTAATCTCTAGGGTGAACTGTAGGCAGTTCGGACTACGATTCAAACCATTATTTTGTAAAATTTTAATTAATAACATTTTTGTAAATAAGATCAGATCAGATTTTGTAAATCAAAATTACCGGTGATGACATATGGAACAGAGACATGGTCACTCACAACGGGCCTCATAAGAAGGCTCCAGGTCATTCAGCGAGCTATGGAGAGTGCTATGCATGGTATTTCTCTACGAGATCGAATCAGAAATGAGGAGATCTGTGGAAGAACTAAAGTTGTCGACATAGCTGAAAGGATTAGTAAACTGAAGTGGCAATGGGCGGGGCACATAAACGCAGAGTGAGACGACCTCCAACGAGGTGGACAGACGACCTGGTGAAGGTCGCTGGGAGTCGTTGGATGAGAGCGGCACGTGACCGCTCGTTGTGGAAATCTGAGTGGGGAGGCCTTTGTTCAGCAGTGGACGTCCTGTGGCTGATATGATTGTAAATCCAGTTATTTTACGGGTGAGTAATAAATAACTTATTTTAAAATAAACAGTGTTTTGTTTCTGGCACTTTCGAAAGTTTCTACGGATTAACTTCGCTGCGGATTTCAAGCCAGTCCAGTATCTCTAGAGACATTCAAGTTTAATTGCCTCGAGTCGCTACTAGCCTCTGTGCCTTTTGGCTGCACAATAATTACGGTAATGGGAGAAGTGGACCTCTCCCATTATATAACTCTTAGCGTTCTCGTTGCGTTAGTAATGCGTACTTGACCTTTTACATCATTGCCTTAAGTATGATTTGGGAGCTGTCTTTAGAAAAGCTATAAACGACTTTTTATGTAAACCCCTCAACATAGCGTGCTGCGGAATTAAGTTCATGTAAAGATTACAAAACAAGTATAAGTTTTATTTTTATATGTTCAGTAACGTAATTTTTTTCCCATAACTACAGGGTAAGATCTTAGCTCTTTGTTATTTTTTTAGTTAATGAGCCTTTGACCACTATCTCAAGTAAAGCAATGATGTGGTAGCCGTTGGTGTACACTTGCCTAAAAACATGTTCACTTGTGAATTGAAGTACTGTAAGATACCCAAAAACCTGAGGTAATGGCGGTATTAAAACAACGTTGCCCTAGAGCGAGCACAATACATTATTCCTCTAATAAAGACGATGTAACGTAACCATATCGTCATCTAATTAGACACCAACTCCATCTACTCGTAGTTAGATTTAAATTTGGGTCAAGCCCGCCACACATTCCCAACCACTGCAACTCCAGTAAGCCAGGATCTACAATGGCGACCACCGAAAAGAACACCGACCAATGAAGCTCGGTGTGTCCCAGAGAAACGAATATCAATCAGCCAATCATAGTCCACTGCTGGACATAGGCCTCTCCCAATTTACGCCACAACACCCGGTCCTCCGCCTTCCGCATCCAGTCCCCTCCAGCGACCTTTCTCAGGTCATCGGTCCACCTGGCGGGCGGGCGTCCTACCTTACGGTTGCCGAGCCGCGGTCTCCATTCTAGGACTCGTCTGCTCCAACGGCTATCGGTCCTTCGACAGACATGGCCAGCCCATTGCCACTTCAGCAAGCTAATTCTACGAGCTATGTCGGTTACCTTGGTTCTTTGTCGGATGAGCTCATTTCGAATTTTATCCTTCAAAGAGACTCCGAGCATAGCTCGCTCCATAGCCCGCTGTGCAACTTTAAATTTGTGGACTAGTCCAACCGGTAATGTCCACGTTTCGGCACCGTAAGTCATAACAGGTAGGACGCACTGGTTGTATGCTTTCGTCTTCAGGCATTGCGGTATAGGCGAAGAAAAGACTCGACGAAGTTTGCTAAACGCTGCCCAGCCCAACTGAATTCTCCGATCGATTTCCCGCTCGAAGTTGTTTCTACCAAGCTTAATGACCTGCCCTAGGTAGATATACTTAAAGTTTACCAACATTTGGCCCCTGTGATTTCGGCGCCCCACGCCGTTAGGTCCGATTTTTGTTTCGCCGCGTTCTTGTACTCCCACCTTGGCATTAAAATCTCCCATAACAACGTTGTAGTGAGCCTTCCTGGTACCATGTAGTGCCTTCGCTATGTCTTCGTACATGGTTTCGGCTATCTCATCAGAGTATGTCGAGGTCGGCGCATATACCTGCACCACCTTCAGGAACTTCCTGTCGGTGATTTTCAATAAGAGGTACGCTACCCTTGTCGACACACTACTGATTTCCACAACGCTGCTTGTGAGACACTTGTTGACCAAGAAACCGACACCACCCTGGGAGGGCCTATCACCTTCCCGGTAGTAGAACAGGTCACCTGAATCAAGGGTTATCGTGTCCTCCCCCTGTCTTCGGACTTCAGATAACCCCAAAATGTGCCAGTTTATGCGACCTAATTCTACTTCGAGTTCGGTGAGGTGTTGGTCCAGCCGTAGACTTCGTCCGTTATACGTCGCCAGGGTCAGTTTTTTGAGGTGGTGGTAGCCTCCCGTAGCCCGGAGATTCTTAGCACCCCCTGTCCCGCCGTTACCGCGGCCGCTACCTTGGCCGGGAATAGCGGGACTACCGGGAACTGGGGGCCGTTCTGTGAGGTGTGGCTCCATAAGAGGTTTCGGCCTACTAAGAAACGAATAACTGTCTTGGAACCCGCACCGAAATTAATCAGAAAAGAAAAAGGAGGAGTAGGAAAGAATATACGTTCCACTCTAGTTAGATTATTGGAAACTTGTAATAAATGAAAGATAATATCTATTTTCTTGTGATGGTGTTGGAGTCGAAGCAGATCTTGTACACGAAGATTCCTAGGTTGTAACTTTCGAAGAGTTCCACTTTTTTGCGGCATGCATAATAAATGAGTTAGCAAACCGCTTCGAACCTATCCGGTAGGACTACTTAGGCTCACTATAATTGCAGTATGAATGTCAGACTGTATATCTGCCTCGTCTGCAATGTTAAATAGCAGCATTCAGTTTGTCAAAAATCTTGCAACGTTGAGGAAGTATATGACGTATTTCCAGCGAATGAAATAAAAAAAAAAGATAAAATAGTTTAGGTCTATAAAACTATTTTCGTTTTTATAAGCTTGTATTTCTCTTGCCTTGTTAGCGCAGGTCAAATCTTGCAACTGAATTTTAAAACAATTATCCCCATCCGATGGAGCTGAAATTTGCGTACACATTTATTTCGAATGACAATGCATGTTTACCCAAATTACGTCATTCTAAATCCAATATGGCGGACTCCTAAAGATGGTGGATCAGTAATTTTTTATGCACCCCCATGATATAGGTATCAAATGAACGGGTTTGCTGAGAAGAATACGAATATTATGAATAAAAGCTTGTTTTAAAAAAAAAAACTTTTAATTTTATTCCTTAATCGAGAATTAAAAATGTACCAAACGTGTTGCTTTAGTAGCGGTCATGTAGCGGTAGTTGATTCACAGATTTATGATTACTTGAATAAATATTAGAAACGTGGAAAATATTTTTTACATGTATTATGGTTAAATGGCCTGAGAGTAGCTTTGTGGTATAAAAATATTCAGATTTAAAAATACAAAGGATTCGGTGTGTTTGTAGAATTATGTCTTGCCGTACTTTGTTGGTATTATCTACGGTTTAAATTACGGAACACGAGAGACTACGAGAAATTACTCTATTGTGTGCTGTTGTTAGTACCAGTGGGACAGAGGTTCCCATCAAACTGTAACAACTAATCAGGACACCAATATTAATACTGATCCTGTCAAAACCAAATCGATCATAAAACAGATTACATAATAATCGATTCTAACTATCGTGACTAGTGTACCACAGCCAAAATCAATTAGCTAACAGCGATTAATCACTAGTGCAGTGTACAGCGAATCGATTTATCACATTTCTCGATTGTCGATCAATCTGATCGACGCGTACGAAGATTTATTCGATTGTGATCGTTGACGTGTTTTGACATTTTGAATTTGGATTAGGCCTAGCTGTTATATGTTTCGTTTTGGTTGGTTGGAAAATAATGGTTGCTTTTAATCCTGATGGATTATGAATTGACTTCTCCCGGATTTCTGGCACGTAGTGTAATAAATGTACAAGTGATGTGATGAATCGGAGAGATTTTAGTTCAGAGATTAATTAATAAATAATTTTCCATATTGTAGGGCACACACACGTAGAACTGATGGCTGGTGATGCGCACCGGAAAATGCAGCGTGGGACGGCCTACAACGAGGTGGGCAGACGACCTGGTGAAGGTAACTGGATGCAACTGGCATGTAACAGTCGTTGAGAAAATTTATAGGGTATACCTTTGTTCCGCATGGACGGCCCTTGGCTGATATAATGATGATGATTATATTTGGGAAAAGGGTATTACAGTCGGCCACCTGCCTGACCCCAACCATGGGTATGCTAGTGTTGGTGGTTTACCCGTTACCTGCTGGTGAACCAAAGTGCTTAATGTTACGTACCGGGTTCGAAACTCCCTTAGTCGCCTTCTATGACAATCACAGGATGAGATGGGGTAGCCCTGTTCATGACTGGAGCTACACAGCATCTAATGAATTGCGTGTTCATCATCATCATCATTTCGGCCCAATGAAGTAATTTTTTGTTTGGTTAGTGGCTGACATGGGGTCGGAGTTTTTCAAGCCGCTTTGGGCCTCTTCGCCCCGGGTAGCTCATAATGAATTTCCATTTGGATCAAAGCTATTTGCAGTGAACAATTTCGAGAACAGATAACTTGGTCCTATTTGCAAAGCATTATATTTGCAGTTTTTTTTTATTATTTCGGCCTAATAAAGTCCACTGCTGGACACAGGCCTCCCCCAAAGGTTACCACAACGATCGATATGGGTCTGTTGTGTGCTTACTGGGGGGTTTTGCCATAATCGCCACGCTTGGCAGGCGGGTTGGCGATCGCATTTGAGTTGTTAATGTACTCCAAGGACGCTACTGCCCATCCTCCGATTAATCCCATAGTCGCCATTTACGACACCCACGGGATGAGATCCACACCGGACAGACACCAGCCCGGTGCTATTCGTTGGTCGGTGTAGTTGCGTGTTATAATGACAAAAATAGATAAATAGCATAACAGCACATCAAGCAAATGATTATTTATTCATGTGTAGTTCGAATTAAAAATATCTTCTCGTACCGATGGCGTAGCTTTCCTTGAACAGAGACCATATTGCACACACCAACCCGCCTACAAGCGTGGTGAGTATTGGTTAATTCAACCCAAAATTACGACACTATTGTTGTGGAAATCTATGGGGAATGCCTTGGTTCATAGATAATTATAATCCTGAAACGTGAAATCCCTGTTCACAACCGTTTATTACTAACCCTATAATCAATCTTCAGTTTTGCTTTTTCATCAGTCCTTCGTGACAGTGACCTTTTTGGTGACAACCAAACGATGGTACCACCGCACCTTGAGACCATCTGCAGTATTTACCATCAAATTGTACATTATTATACTTTGTTTCTTTTGTAAGTTCGCGGTGCTGGTATCAAATTATATTGAATCACGTATATCGATTTGAGCTTTGAACGGAATCAGGGTTCTGTGGGACCTAAAAAATAGGACAGACAATATTTCGTCTTTTTTATTTATTTTTGGCATGTTATTTTGTATAAACTGTTTAAGTTGAACACTTATTTTTTCCTATAACAACATAATCATCAGGGACGCTGCTGCCCATCCCTGTGGTTATGAGTCCCTTAGTCGCTTTTTACTCTATCCGCGGGAGGAGATGAAGTGAAGCTACATTATTAGTCCAGACACCACTCTCAAATAGTTGTTTAATTAATATTTATTAGTCAATTATACGATATCGTTGATAGCGTATTTTCCCCACATGTCGGCTATTGGCGTCAAATTTTATTACTCAAATTGCACCCTCTATCTTTGTCGGCTATAGCCCGATGAGGCGGTAAAAAGGCTAACGATGTTTGCAAACTGTAATTACGGTTTCGTAGAACATACATGTAGTACATACGTGATCAATAAAATCTAAAGCTAGGCTGTATATATATAAATATAGGCTTTTCACTAATTATCGTGTGAAATATTTAGGTACTCTACGTCGTAACTTTTTTTTTGGGTGGAGGGGCTGTCGGGTTTTTCCTGCTGAAACCTCACGGTGTTCTTCCACTTACCTCTGCCTTGGGGTGAGATGTTCGCCTTTCAGCATTAGGCCGCACCCGCGGCAGGCATCGGCCTGAGTATTTGACTGGTCCCGTCTCTTTGCGACCTGGCCGGCCGCACATACTTTCAGACAAGCGCGTTCAGAACAGACGAGCCGCCGTCTCATCCCTGTTTCTGTTCGGACGACAGACTGTTCTTGGTTCATCGTCCGCAGGCCACTGCCCAAGGAGGTATACCATGTGGTACCTGGAAATTTCTTTATAGAAACCCCCAATATGACATACGGTTTTTTCGGATTTTTATTATTCAGGGCCTCTGGCCATACTATGAAAACTAAAAAGAGATTTACAAAGCTTGAAATGTTCTGGAAAATAAAGGGCTGTTTCCCGTTAAATCTGTTGGTTGAGTTTTAAAATATCATAAAGCGACTTTTTCTGATTTTTCTGAGCCGCTTAACCCAGTTGCGCTCACTGATCGGTATAAAGTCGATGAGATAAGCAACGCTCAGCACGGTCAGTCTATGAATGGGTGACCGTGCTCCGTGCTTCGGAAGGCACATAAAATAGTCGGTCATGGTTGTTGTTATTAGACGGTAGTCGTTAAGTCAAGTCGGTCTTTGGGCGGCTTGAGCGACTCTGACACAAGGTTGGCCACTGACCAAACGAAAAAAGGTGATTTTTATTTTCCCTGTAGAAAAGTTAACCGTAGGGGCTATATATTTAAGTATTTAGATTTCGTTTTAGACCTGATTGTGTGTTGGATAGCTTTTCGTGTAACTACCTACATATCTAGCTGAATAACACATAGGGGACTTATTCAGTCATCGGAGATACGTCTTCGATCGAAATCACTTCTGTTTACCTCGTGCTGCTCATCAAATACATTTTTCCAATGTATATTTAATCTAATAAATTGGATGATTTCATAAAAACATATATTTTTATAAATCAAATTAAAGATTTTGACATTTCAATACTTTCAAATTCAAAATGTTTTTATTCATATAAACCATTTACAGGCAATAATTATGAATAGTCAGAATGTAGTTGAGCCGTTTCAAGAAGTTGCTCTTATGGAGAAGACCCGGCAAGAAACTACATAGACTTTCAATGTAATTAACTCACTTTTAATAAATAGTAAATAATAAATATTACATAGAATTAGAAGGAAATAAAGAAAGAAAGATTTTATTAATGGCACACAATATACTTACACTCTTATACTAGTAACAAAAAACGTAGTGTTGGAATGCTGTTGCCTCGTCAACCCATTGATGCCTAAAATATGAACCCTACAATATGGTTGAGCTAAGCTATGCTGATGCATGCGTCATGCTCGTGAACGGGTGCCGTCTGTTGGGACTGGTCAGCCGTTAACTACCACGGCAATTAAATTATTAATATATTATTGTGATATGCTCCATGTTTACACATTGACCTACATTTTTCTCGGTATATGTTTTACAATAATTTGTATCAATCAACATTGTAATCTTAATTATTTTAAAAGAGTATCCATGGAGTTTCTTGCCGGCTCTTCTCTATATTATGAATTAAGTTATGTGAAATAATGTCAATAAATAATCTCAACTAAATGGGTACGAAAGCAATATTTAATGAGTGTTAAAACAACCAATGTCTAATACAATAACACGGCACCGAGATTATAAAAATAAAATAATGCGTTTAGAATTGAATAAGGCATTTGTCACACATTACCTCGGAAAAAGATAGTGGATGAGTGGTATATCCTTACGGCCGAAATTAATAATCAAATTAATTTAATATTTTTGGATTTGGGATTGAGGACTTGTTTGTCGTTTTTATGTATCTTAACACAAAAGCAAGTTCAAAATCTTAAATCTGATAGTTTTTGGATTACGAGTAGTATATTTATGAATTTCGGCCTAGTTCCAAAAAGGCTACGGAACCCTTCCACCGACGATAGTAAACTGTTCTTCGTTCCAAGTCATTTTACTTGATGCCGTGCAAACTTTTATGAATGCCTTGCCTTGGAATTGATTTATTTTCTTTTTTTTTTGCTTCCTCTATTGAACGAAGTTCGGCAAGTCAGTGTGGCGTGCCATGCTGTATATCGTGGATCAGTGGGCATTTTATTTTGTTTGGTGAAGACGGAATAAGTAGGTTGGTAGTTCTACTGTCTTTTTGTGCAGAATTGTTGCAGGTAAGGTTGATTTGGATAGGCTTATGTTTAACTGACCACCAGTCTTTTTTTTATTGCTTAAAATATTAAATGACCACCTAAATTTAAACTCTATTTTAATTTAAAAAAATGTTTCAATATTTGTTTCCAATCAAGGATTAATGTTTGCGGCATTGGGCCTTAACCTACTGTGACAATATTTGGTCCAACTTATTTTGATGCGCAAGGAGTAGTTTTGATTTAGGTAGTACGAGTAATAGAGTGTAAACTTGCTCTCTACGATTTGGTGGTCATTTAATTTTTGGCGTGACTCAACTTCATTACATCAACATTTATTCATCCTTCATCTTTTTCTTCGTAGATGTTGTTTTCTCTTACGATATGTGGCTTTATTATTTTACTTCTCATATCTGTCAGCTGATTTCAGCTATCCACAGGAAAATCTCGCTACCCCTCTAAGATTTTATCATTATACCAGCCAAAATATCTCCACTGCTGAACTGCCTTTACTATACATTTCAACAATTGTGTCACCATTTTGGGGAGAATTCACACTAATAATTGGCAAACGCCCTACCAAGCGTGGTGAAAACAACGTTGCGTTGGTGACGAGTTGGCTCTCATCAAGTCGAAAGACCTGTATTCATGGGCCCTGGTGCTCGCCACCGTAAAACCGCAGCGTTCAATGGCCCTCAGGGTGATAACGGTATACCGTACGGTCTCCTATGAGGCAGGGAGATTCCGTGCCGGATCACTACCCTGGAAGCTGAAACCGAGACCCTCGTGTCGCTATATAGGTGGCGTAGGGAGGCGCTAAGTCGGGGCGAACGGCCAGTATGTCATGAGATCGAGGTACAGACAGACCGAGCTTCGTAAAATCCTGGTGGTGGAGTGGGAGGAACGACTGGTGCAGCCCAGTGCAGGGCACACTGCGATAGTGGTGGTAAGACCCGTCATGGAGGAATGGTGGAGAGGCGGCATGGGACGCAGATGGTCTCGAACAATGAGTGTACCTGTGTCAAATAGGCCGAGAAGAGACGGTGGCCACAGCGCTGCATAAATTGCAGTAGTGCCCAGCTTGGGTAACGCAACAACGCGATCTCATCGCAGTGATCAAAGAGGGTGACCTTTCGCTTCCCACCGTGGTTCAGTCCATCCTATGGAGTGAGAGCGCGTCAAATTCCGTCGCCTTCTTTTACGGGGACGTAATGCAAGTAAAAGAGGCCCCCGCCACAGAAAACACAAGGGGCGTGGGCACCGGTGGAGGGCACTGAACGACCTCCAGCCTCCATGAATTGCGGCCTGCGGGCGACGAACTAAGGGCAGTCCTTCACCTGAACAGAAACAGGTCCGAGACGGCATCGCGTGTATTCTGCTCACGCCTCTCTGAAGATATATGCGACCGGCCAGGTCACACAGAGACGGGGCCCGTCAAACAGTAATGGGCCGATACCTGCCGGAGGTGTGGTCTAATACTGACAAAGCGAACACCTCACCCCCAGCGAAGGACACCGTGGGGTTTTAGCCGGTAAGAGTCGGGCAAGCTCCTTCGCCTTTCCCATGGCGGAAGAAGTACATGAGGATTTCCCCACAAAAAATAAGGCGGCTTGATGAGCACAAAATGGCTGCTGTTTCACAGAATGGACGCTGCTCCCATCCCTCTGTATACAAGTTCCCTTAGTCGGTTTTTACAACATTCATGGAAGGAGATAGAATGGTGCTACATTCTTAGTCCATTACATTCGCAGTTAAAAAATGGTTGAATATAAATCATGTCGTGTCATAGAATCTTGAGAGAAAACTAACATTAGCACCTCGTTTGAGAAATTGACGTTAAATCGTAAAATTAAAAAGAACATATTAGGTCGTAATTACTCATTAAATAATAAATTCTATTTGAGAAAAAACAATTGAACCGTACGACGATGCCGACATGTTTTCGTAGATTTTATTTCATTTTTGAGTAATATTTTATGAATATGTAAAGATTGATTAATCTGAACACCGTACGGCGTTTCTTTACACTTGACATTGGTGAAATTGTGGAAGATACTATACAGAAGCCATAATCTAAGAGAAGGAGAAGATGAAGTATTCTATTTGATAGCATGGGTGGCGCAGTGGGGGTTCGATCGTACGGAATAAATATTTATATAGTTGCTTCCGGTTCTGGCTGTTTGTGAATGTGAGAATGATGTCTAAACACTATATCCGCGATTGATACAAGAGACACATTAGTGTGGGACATCGAAAATTTGAAAAGCACGTTTTATTTGCCATGCCACATAGAGGGATGCTGCTGCTTATCTTCTTGATATCATGCCTTCCCTTTTACGACACCCACGTAGAGAGGGGTTACCTATTCTTGGGCAGGAACCACGAGGGATTCATATTATTGCATGTTTTCTAAGTCGCAGATCTCACTACTACTGTATATACATATCAATAAAGTGCTATTTTGCTTCCAATGAGACTGTGCTTGGCCCTTGCCATGAGCTCATGCTGCTAATTATTATTCATCAATTTTCTTTATGCCTTAAGAACAATAAATACTTTCGACCTAAGTAAACATACGGGATTTTGGGCACGGCCACTAAGTAGTCTTTTGAACAGTGATGTCCAATTATTGGTTTATCGATAAGTTAAAGTATCGATTTTATCAAGACCCTTCGCGGGCGTAAGGTGATTAGGGATCTATTTACGTTTGGAATTTAAAATGCCGTGCTAAATAAATTGTGTGCTAAGTAAGTTTTTTGCCAATTCTTCTCCATAGGAAATCTACATCTTGGAACGCGGCAACGAAAGTCTTGACTATTCACAAGTGCCTGCAACTGGTTTAAATAAATATAACATTTGTAACTTATCTTAATAATATTGTGATGATGAAATCAGACAGTCAAAGTCAAAAGTTTTTATTTCATATAGGCCCTAATAGGCACTTAAGAAAAGTCGAAGGTTAAGGTGCATGGTTCGGAAAAGTTGATCTTATGGAGAAGAAGCCAGCAAGAAACTCCATAACCGGCAAGAAACTCCATAAATAGTGCAAAACTCCATAGTGGTCATAAGCTAGCCAGAAAGTTGCATAATCATATAGGTAGTAAGTATCAGAACAATAACTTTGCGCACTCCATGGAACCATGAAGCGACCGGCAGACTAGAATAGTATCCGAGGTATCGTAAATGGTGATAGAGGAAAATCATAGACGTGCATAAATTCCCACCTTATTACGTGACACCGTTAACCGACCGATGGCGGGATAACAAGCTGGACGTAGTCTAATATGCATGGGTCGGTTACGGGCAGCAGCGTCACCGTTGCGAGTAGCTACACTCTGCCATCGCCAATCCGCATGCCCAGCGTGGCGTAGCGTGAATTATGGGTAAACCCGTTGATGAAAAGCCAGAATGGCCCACGGCCCGATTCCCAGCCACCCCGCTATTCCTGATCACGATGATGGTCACGGTAATAGCAGGGTAGGGGTACGGGTGGGGAATCACCGGGTGACGGATAGCCGCTAAAACGCCTGACCTTGGCGATGCACAACTGATGCATGTTATGGCTAGACGAGTACCTGGCGCAACTCGAGGAAGAACTTGGAAGGATAAGGTGGCACATTCTTGGGCTGTATGAAGTCTGAAGTGAGGGGGAGGACAATGTTCTCCTGGAATCGGGCCGCTTTATGTATTTTCGAGAGGATGACCAGGTTCCAGGGTGTTGTGAGGTTCTTGGTAAACAAAGCTCTCGCTGACAACGTAATAGGAATCTCCAGGGTATCGAATAGGGTAGCTCACCTTATTTTTTGTTTTATTGTTCCCCAGTGGAAATTTGTAATGAACTTCCTCCGCCCCGGGAAGGGCGAAGGGACATGCCGGACTCCTACCGGTTAAAACAACTGGAGCGATCATTTTCGGCATCGAAGGGGAGTTCCAGGTCCTTGTACGGTCACACTGGAGTCACCTACTGTTGTCACGCTTATGGGCACATCCCCCTAGGGGGATTGTAAAGGATCTCCCCAAAAACCTTACTGTGCGCTTTGCTGCGCACACCACAGCGCGTGACCACTCATCGCTTACATTGCACTCAGATTTCCCAATCTCCGCACACGTGACTCCAAAGGTACCCATTATATAGCGACGGCAGTGGATTCAGCTGTATCGAACTAGGCACCAAGGTGGCTGTTACCCCGGCACCATCTCCTCCTTTTTCGAGTGGGATAGGCCCTCTCCCGATCCCTGGAGCATGGCACTTTCATAGAAGGAGACAACTACTGCATTCCAGTTTTCGTGAGCTGCGAACATAGCCGACACTACTGCTACTTAGAAATGTCGAGGATCGTGCTCGGCGAGGCGTGACATTGGGGAGAACTATGTCCAGCAGTGGACTGCTGTGGGCTGATAATGTATGATGTATCTCCATGGAGCACTTGATATTGCAATAAGAAGTTCACATTGCTACAATGCTGTAACTTAAAAAATGATTACACGGCTACGTTAGTTACGTTGACGTAGCAGATGAGTGTCGCCTACGCGTAGAGACTATGCTTGCAGCATTGTTATTTGTTACAATTATATCGATTGTGAGTTTTGCCTTTTGCGACGTGCATGGTAGAAGAAGAGGTGGCCTACCCTGTTAGGGAGTATTTGAGGTGTTCAAATAGACATTCCCATCTGTGTTCCGGCTGAAAGGGCAATTTGGATAGTGTAATTACTAGGCATAAGAGACTCAATAAATAATGTTTTTAGATGACGAGTGCAGTGTAGTGCCATACAGTTCTAGTTCTGGGTAGCATTATTTTTATGGGCAGGTGAATGAATGAGCAGTCTCGTCACCAGATTGTCTTTAGGACAGGACAGGACTTTACCATATTTTAGTCGACCAGCTGTATCATTTATTTACAGTAAACTGCTGCTACTTAGGCAAAAAAGAAACTGAGTATCGATAACCTTGTCCCATTTAATAGCATCACTACCTATTAGCAGAGAAACTTGCGATAGTCTAAGCAAACATCTTGTTTGGAGGGCTCCGAACAATGATACCCTTATTTAATCAGCCGACGCACCTGCTTGCCCTGATTCCGTACTTATTGCCCGGGCATGGGGCTAATTAAATTAAAAGGGCTAAACGTTTATTACCTTTTGATCTAAATTAAAAGAAAATAGAGGCAACGTATGGCAAGATTTCTTGAATACTGATATGGTGGGCCTGAATGTTGGATCAACATTTATTTTGAGATTAAAGGTTTCTTAGTAAGTTCTTATGTCCTATATATTTTCGTAAGCTATTTCAATTCAATGGGTTCTATTCTTTCTTTATGTCTTAGGTTTTCGTGATTATTACACATTATAATAAAACAGTTTTAAACGGATTACATCGCGTATATTATAGATTTTGTTTTTCCTGACGTTTTGAACACTTTGCAGGGATTGTGGTCGCAGGATGACTAAGGTGACAGGAGTCGTTACAGATTTTAAACAGTTATTAAATTTTACCTACCGTACAATTCAAATTAAAAGTTATTTTGTAGCACGCAGTAATCACTCACAGCGTCTTGATGTTTTTAATGTGGTATGTTGTTTGGGACTTTTATCTTAATAACCGGATTCCAAATTTGTGGTACCTGCCAACCATCTTCTCTATTAAAAAAAATATTTTTGATTTCAATATACCTCACCAACCGTTCTTGGTACTTATCGGTTAGGTCTTGAGGTTGATCGAAACGAAGCAAATGGTTGGGTTTGTCTACGGCATGTTCGTACACTACAGACTTAGTGGAGCGTCTATAAAATGAAATGAAATAATCATTTATATTCAAAATAGACTCAAATGATTAGTTCTTTTTGAACGTCAATATTAGACAGTACCCATTTAAGCCCACCCTTCACCGCTTCCTAGTATTTATACGGGGGAGAAGAAACGGCGCAACAAACTCCAGACGTCAGCAATGTGTTTTAATTCTGGTGGCTATACTACGCTTTGTTTGCCCTATATACGACAACCCACCCTCACGGTCAATGTTGTAGACCCCTGCATCTTGTAATGGAATGTGACAGTTTGAGAAGTTGGTTGATCTTATTATGCGGCTTACACGTCAGGAAAAACTATAATCTATATACGCGATGTAATCTGTTTTCGTGAAATGTTTTATTATAAAGGTATCTCACTGTAAATGTGAAAATATGAATGTTTTTGAGGCTCCATTACGTCCGAATAGCTAAACAGATTCTGATGGAACTTGGCACAGAGCTAGATTATATCGTGGAATCGGACAAATTTATTATAATACTCTTGTCACTAACTTTTAATTTACGCCCAGCGAAGCCGGTAACCGCTGGCTAGTGGGAACATAAGCAGACTTTTCGTGTAAGATGTTAGCTATTACCAGATCCTCGTAGGATCTGTGATTTTTGGCAAAGATTTGGTTCCCTTTCCCCCTGCAAATATCGTAAAAAGTTTACGTCGATAGAAGCATACTCTGTGAGTTTTAAACCAAAGATAATCACAATCCATCTGCCAAACGTGATAATTAAGGTTATGTTTCGTTTTAGGGGGGAGGCTGTAAAGCAAACAGACCACCAGTATACTAAAGATTTAAATTGTTGCGCGCACCAGCACGCAGCTTGTTCATTAGACGCGAACTCAAGTGACCTACATAGTGTGGCTGTGTTGCGTAACTCCACTATTTCAGCACGTAGCTCAGCGGGGAGATTATGCGACGTTCGCTTTCTTTTTGAAATGCATCTCACCTTGGCTCGCTTTCAGGGTAGTAATATCCTTCAGGAGCCTGGTAACATCGTCGTGGTCGAATGTGACGGGGGACAGCTGCGACAGTGCCTTCACCACGAAAGTCGGCACGTCGTCTGGGTCAGTCTCCTTCAACACCTGTAAGATATCATGAAGACTATAAGTTTTTGTCCCTTCTGTGAAGCGGCATTCGATCGGTCAAATCGAGGAACTGGAACAATAGCGTCTTAGAATTTGTGAATTTCATCTACATTGAAACTCGACATGCAGATCTGCACCAACTTCTCCCATAATGTCCAGTTGATATTGATAGAACGAGCTCCTGGTCACCACGAGTTCTTCAGAACTCACTTGTGTCAACAATCAGACAGTGGTATGCGCCGCGCACTCTGCTTATGATATTTATGTAGTATCTATCTATGTACAGTAGGGCACATCCGCTTCCGCGCGCGCATCGTACCATTGTGTAATCATCATCATCATATCAGCCACAGGACGTCCACTGCTGAACAAAGGCCTCCCCCCAGATTTCCACAACGAGCGGTCACATGCCGCCCTCATCCAACGACTCCCAGCGACCTTCACCAGGTCGTCTGTCCACCTCGTTGGAGGTCGTCCCACGCTGCGTTTACTGGTACGTTGTGTAATAATGAGCGAGTAAAACAATTTTAGTTTATTGGTTTATTGACACTCTATGAGGTGTTAAGATTTGACAGTTTTATCATGAAAAAATTATGTTTTTTTTTTTATTGCTATTAGGAAGGCTTACAGACTAATAACATTTAGGTTTGTATAATATGTATTAAAGATTGCTAATAACAAGCCTCCACAGATAAATAACAGTCGATTTGCTATCGCAAAACACGTAGTAAAGTAATATTAACTAGCAGTAATTCAGTTATCACACCGACATCTACAGCTTGAGTGCAACTTGCAAGTGCTTCCTGTCAAAAAAAATGGTTCAGCTAAAAGCCGCCTTACTGTGCTTGCATTAGTGCAGAACAAATCAATATCCACTTCACGGGAAATTTTATTATAACCACGCGCACCCCTAAGGAAAAATGCATTACGTCTATAATTGGTGGTTGCAAAAGGTATATTTAAAAGCGGTCGCTGTCGGAATCCAACTAGATTAGTGCATATTGATAGTTTCGAGACAAGTTCGGGACAATCAATTGTACCATTCGCAATGTTTAGTAAATAACTTATATCATTAATGGGACGTCTAAGGTCTAATGGTAGAAAATGATACCTTCTACAACGATGGTAGTAATCGTCTGAAACCAGCCGCGCCTGGTAATCAAGATATCTGAGGAATTTCGTCTGAATGCCCTCAATACATATAAATATATATTATATATTATAAACACTGCAATGCTATTTGATCTTCTAAAGTAAATCTTAGAAACATCTGTTACTGTTGAATAGTACAAATAATTAAAAGAGGTTGTAAGACGTTAATTAAAATCTTTTTGAAACATTGTAGGCTTATCTATTCTCATAAAACGTAGTAGTTTTATACTCTTTAGTATTTATTGTACGTATCTGACAGATTGACAACAATGACAGATGCGTTGTGTATTCATGTAAACTATAAAATAATGTGTTGAACCACAGTCAGTTATTTACTAATAACTAGTTATTACTATTTTAATTTTCTTTAAAACCTATCACAGATATCGGTAATTTTGAATTTACTTTGTTGTATTCCTTTCGATCTGATTATGTATACACACAATACACCCAGACCTAGAACAACTACCTGCAGATCATACAAATTTTTGTTCCGTGCGGGAATCGAACCCGCGACCCGAAGCGCAGCAGTCGACTGTATCAGCCACTGCACCAACCGTGTGGTTTGACTGGAATCCGGTTTCAATACAGTTTGGAAAAGCCTAGGCTTTTTACGTTGCCGTGAATATTTTATCTGCAGAGCGGGATCGGCCCTCTCCCGATCGATAGCATAGACACTACTGCTGGCAGAGAGAGATCTTACCCGATCTGATCGGTCAGGATTCGCTGCTCGGCAGCCCACGCACTGCACGCTTCGAGCGTGTGCTGTGCGGTATCCTGGTCGCTATCACAGTGGTGGCACTGCGCCGTGACGTCGCGTCCTATCCTGTGCAAGTGCGCACCGAAACAACCATGCCCGGTGAAATCTGCGTTAGGCAGTAGGTGACGCGCTTGGTCCTTCTGAGCCAGGCTCCGAAGAGTGGCACGACAGCCATGCTGGACTCCTACCGGCTAAAACCACTGAAGTGGTCATTTTCGGCAGTGAAGGGGGGCCTCCAGGTCCCTCTAAGATCACACTAGAGCCGCCCATTGATGCCACGCCTTTAGGTACATCTCGGAGGTGATGACTGTAAAGCGGTCACCCCCTCTAGCGGACGGGAGGCAACTGTAAATGGCCGCTTCCCTAGGCAGTTCTCGGGGAGGATTATAAAGGATCCCCCCGAAGCTCTTGGTACACTGTGCTGCGCACGTCGTCTTCGTGGTTCTATCATTATGCGTTACTTAACATTAAGCAATATTTGCCAGGAGAGGTTTTTGAGGGCTGTTTTGATTTTAATCAAGGGAAGAATCTAGACGGAGTCCAACCATCTGGAAACACTGAAGGTATATAGTCTGATTAAGGCTTATAAACTGCGATGATAGTGGCAACATCATATAGCCCCTCAATTGAAGACCTGATCTGCACTATAGCTAAGAATTCTTTTTTTTAAAACGATACCCCACTCTAGGATTTCTCCTGTATCGTGGGTGCGTTTACAGACATGAATTCCACATACAATAACACCCAGACCCACAACAACTACCTGCAGATCATACAAATATTTGTTCTATGCGAGAATCGAACCTATGACCCGGAGCGCAGCAGCCAACGGTATCAGCCACTGCACCAACCATGCCGTCCAAGAATGGCTGTTAACATTTTTATTGATACTTCGTGGAGAAACAATTGAACCTCGTACGGTTGCCGTTGCCGACATATTTTTTAGAATTTTTTCATTTTTGTGAAATATTTTATTGAACATGTAAAGATTCATTAATCTTAGCACCGTATAACGTTGCCTTATACTTGACATTGGCGAAATTGTGGAGGTGCTCTACAGAAGCCACAATCTAAGAGAAGAAGAAGAAGAACATTTTTATTTGTTCTAAGTCTTAAACAAACGTTTGTGTAAATGTGTCTGTTACAGGAGTGGGTAGGAAGGAGGGTGTTGTGCTCACCTCACCTGACTTAGTGAAAAGCAGCAACAGCCATCTTTGGTTTCAAGACTGGTGTACTGACGTAGAGAGACAAGTATCACTGGTCACTGCCGTGGTGCCAGGAAGTCTACCTACCTTTTCACTTTATCAGGTATCATCATAGGAAACCACTTAGTTTGAAAATGAATTAGTCGTAGAGCCAACCTAATCAACCCACTGACCCTTGACCCAATGGTGCTGCTCATCAGCAGCGCGAGAATATTTAAGCTGCCTCCCACACCACACTCTAACATGCACTTCATGTAAACCGGGACCTACCATGGCGACAGCTAAAAAAATCCAAGCAATGAAGCTCGGTGTGTCCCAAATTAATAACTGTCTTGGAACCTGCAAAGAAATTATTCAGAAAATAAAAAGAGGGAGCAGGAAAGAAGATATGTTCCACTTCTTGTTACTGTTATACAGGCTGTTTAATTTATATATTTTTTCTAGCTGATCCACCCGGCTTCACACGAGTGCATCATATTTATGTATATATTGTTATGTATTTGGCAAACATGTTCAAAATTAAATATACTTAATATAATAACCATATTATTTAGATACACATTCCGTGAGGTGTTCGCATTAAGAATATCGCACCACTCCATCTCCTCCCGTTGAATGTCGTAAAAGACGACTAAAGGGAGAGTACACCAGAGGGATGGGCACCAAGATCCCTTCTGTGGAACGGTAACCATATTGCGCTCACCAACCCGCCTGCCAAGCGTGGTGAGTATTGGCAAATACCACCCAAAACGACGACATAACTATAGAAATTTATGCGAGAGGCTTTTATTCAGCAGTGGACGTATAAATGGCTGATATGATGAGATGTACATATATATGTAGATTAATACCATTTCGGTTAAAACAGCTTCGCAAATAGTTTATTATCTTTGATCGAAATTTTAAAGAGATAAATGTTTACTGTGAGTTATCCTCAGAAGATAGGTATATGCTTTCGAGGACTTTTTTTTTACTTTTCAAGACATTCAACCTAACATTATTTTTACTTTTCGTGTGACTTTGCCTATTGAAGCAGCACACGCCGTGGAAGCTCTCAAGAGGCACGATTATTTTTGACTAAGTTGACGAATATCATTATAACTTTGTTTATGTCCATGTGAAATGCTGTACCCTAAAAATGGTCAAAGAATTTTAAATTTTTGCAGTGATTCTGGAGCTTACCCTCCACAAACATACAAACATGGCACAGTTTGTACAGTGGCTGATACAGTCGGCTGCTGCGCACCGGGTCGCGGGTTCTATTCCTGCATGGAAAAAATATTTGTATGATCTGCAGGTAGTTGTTTCGGGTCTGGGTGTACTGTGTGGAATTGGTGTCTGTAAATGTACCCACGACACAGGAGAAATCCTAGTGCGGGGCAACGTCTAAAAAAAAAACTGCCAACGTTCGCACTCTCTATTTATAATATTATAGCTAGATAACGATGCTCCGCTCTATTATGTCTTCTGCATTGTGGGTGTGAATCCTTGTGGTTTCCAGATTAAGAATATAGCACTACTCCATCTCCGTGGATATCGTAAAAGGCGAATAAGGGCCAAACCAAAAGGATGAGAGGCAGCGTCCATTCTGTTGAACAGCATCTATTCTGTGCTGACCTACCCGTCTGCCAGTTCCCCTCAAAATGATGACACACGCCACTGGACGTTGATGGAAGAAGCCTTTGTTCACCAGTGGACGTCTTTCAGTTAATAATTATGATGATGATTGTGGGTAGGTACAATTAACGGCCACGAAAACCCACACACATCAGAACTGTTCTTAGGGCATTTAAATACGTATTCTCTGCAAACAATCGGATTTAAGACTCGGTGAATCGGGAATCGCCATTATGTCTTCTCTTAAGCTTTTGACTTTTCAGCTAAAAAATCATGGCAAAGAGCGACGCAGAAACATTGGAGAAGATGAAAGAGCTGGAAGAGAGGATTAAGGCTCCTTCTATTTGGGGCCGAGTGCCTTGCGGTATCAGATTCGAAGACCTTCAAGATAGGAGATATGATGACGCTGTGAGATTTCTGAAGAAACACTATTTGCCTGAAGAGGTGAGACAGATCCTTTAAGTTTTAGGAGTATTATAATTTATTTAACACACTCAAATGAAAAAAAAACAATAGAAAATGGCATATTCTATTCTATTCTATGAGTGCCGTACCCAGAATAAAGTAGTAAAGTAAAATAGTCTTCTTTTTTTATTGTTCAGTGGACAACCTTCTGTCAGAGTTATTCAAGTATTCCAAAGGCCTTGGCTTTACGACGGCCGTCTGATGACAACAATCCGGACAGACGATTTTACGTGCCCTCCGAAGCACGGAGAGGCTAAGTTCAAATTCCACTATGTGGTTACCCATCCACAGACTGATCGCACCGACCATTGCCTAACCTCACCGATCGTTTACCTATCACTAAATGCGTCTGGATATGAACGCCGTTCGTATTATGCTCTGCCCTTTATCATCATCATATCATATCAGCCAAAGGATGTCCACTGCTGAACAATGGCCTCCCCCTTAGATTTCCACAAGGAACGGTTACATGCCGCCCTCATCCAACGACTCCCAGCGACCCTCACCAGGTTGTTTGTCCACGTCATTGGAGGTGCGCGGTCTCCACTCAAGTAATCCTTTCAGCTATGTCGACAACTTTAGTTCTTCTACGGATCTCCTCATTTCTGACTCGATCTCGTAGAAAAATACCAAGCATAGCTCTCTCCATAGCTCGCTGAGCTGAGCTGTCCTTTATATATTTTGTTAAAAACGTATATGCGCCGATTGACAAGCCGTAATACTTGAGGCTGGGCTATTAGAAAGTTTGTATTCAAACAGGTCCTATTTCGTGTGGTGTCCGAATTAAGAATATAGCTCCACTCTATCTTCTCCCGTGAGTGTCGTAAAAGGCGCCTAAGCAACTGTGCGCACACCAATCTGACTACCAAGCGTGGTGAGTTCTGGCAAATTCCCCCTAAAATTAAGACCAACGGTATGTAACAGGTCGTTGTTAAGGTCTATGGAGGAGGCCTTTGTTCAGCAGTGGACTTTATTTGGCTATAAGGACGACGACGACATTTATTTGCGTTAATTTGAGAAATGATTAACGAATATATTTGTTAATTGTTTTAACGAACTTAGATACCACTATATGAAACAGTTGACATAATTATCTCCGCATTCGGAAACGGCCATTTGAGGTGAACTTAAAATCTCCACAAAAATAATCTCACCAAGAACGCGGCAATCGGTCCAAAACCCGACTATTTAATTAAGAGGCCAAAAACAAAAAGATGAATCGCCCGTTCGGAAATCTTAATTTATTTAATTAAGATGTTTTGTGCCGAGAAAAAGTGGGTGTAAAACAAACGGGCTAGATTTTAATGTGGGGTCCAGTGAGAGCGAGGCTTTGCTTTGTTCCTAAAGAATATTGCTCATATTGTTTACATAGTACAAGCGTTTATGTTAACCGCTGTCACTAAGATACAAGCAATGCTTGTGCTAGTTTCCTAGTCGATGTAAATAGAATCCATTCGCTAGAACCTCGTTAGCCTACGGCTATTGCTGCTTCAATAGACTGATAGAAACATAGAGACGCTGTTCTAAACAAAAAGATTGTCCGATTTGTTATGGATAAGACACTGATTAGTTCTGCATGATAAATTTATTTGATTACACAAACATGTTCTCTCAAATCTATATGATGGCGCGTCGAGAGAATCAGCTCGATGGCGTTAGTATCAATTAACCAATTTGGGGATACTTTTGATAATAATGACGTAATGACATATCGGAAATAATAGATAACAGTTTTTGTCATTTTTGTGGAAGCAATGTATAGTAAACAAAGTGATCAAAATGCTAAATGATTATTGTGCTATACAGGTTGTCCAGTAAATAGCACGACATACTGCAGGGGGTGAGAGCTTGGGTCAATACCTACCAAAAAACACAATATATGTTCAGCAAAATCTTACGGATTTACAGTAGTACAAAGTTAAGCGATAAGAAAATTGTACTGTGAAAATTTAAATAAAAATTGTATTTCTTGAAAACATTTTAGTTTTTAATAGAATAAAGACTTATCAATGAGTAAAGTAAATATTCACAAATAATTTGAGGTAAAAAGAAAAGGAATTTTTCATTAATTTAGTATTTTTATTTAAAATAACGTTAGTATAGACGAAAACAATTATGTTATCCTGAAACCAGGTAAACAAACTTGTTTTTTTTGTTGTTGTATATTCATGAAAAGTAGACGCAAAATCATCAGGTTCCATAACCATTTACTGAATTGAACTTTGGTTCATCATATCAGCCAAAGGACGTCCCAAAGGCTCTTCCATAGACTTCCATAATTGTGTCAACATTTAGGAGGGAATTTGCCAGTACTTACCAGGCCTGTTTGTGAGCGTAGTTCCACTAGCGCAGGCTACTGTTCCACAGAAGAGACGATGCTGCCCATTCTTCTGGTTTAGAGTCCCTTGGTCACCATACACGACAGCCACGAGAGCAGATGGAGTAGTGCTAAATTTTTAATCTGGTTATTACATGGAAAACTTACTTTGGTTACGTTCTATTAATTGCGGATCATACTGTGTAGCTTAGTTTAACTCTGTTGAGCGGGATCTACAGAGCTGTCTGTGCACTATCTCATGCTAACATAATACCAGTCATACTTTATCCCTATTGTAGTCCTACTAGCTATGTCAGGGAAGTGGCAATGTGTTGATTGAACAAAACATGTTTGCCATTGAAATTAAAATGTTATCCTAAATGTTTTAATGGTGGTATAGTTTTTTTTTTCTAGAAAAACTTTGCCTGTTCGATTTCTCCTGTGTCGTGGGCTTGTTTACAGACATGAATTCCACATACAATACACCCAGACCCGGAACAACTACCTGCAGGTCATACAAATATTTGTTCCGTGCGGGAATCGAACTCGTGACCCGGAGTGCAGCAGCCGACTGTATAAGCCACTGCACCAACCGTGCCGTCAAATTAGAGTATTGCAGTAGTATTTTAACTTTAAACATTACTGTGCTCCGATTAGAAGGGCACTTACGTCTTAAGGTGACGAGCGCAGTGAGATGCCTCGAAGGACTAGTCCCGGATAGCATTCTAATTGTTATGGGCAGGCATGTCGCATACCACCAGGCGAATGGCTTGCTTGTCTCATCACCAAGATGAAAAAAGTTTTTGTAGATCTACAAATCACACTGAGTAACTGGATTTACTGGATCAAAGTATTAGTCCAAGTTTCGAGTAGATAGTTCATCGCCAGTGGCACCGCACATTTCACTTTATCGCAAACAATTTAAGAGTACTTTTAAGAGATTTTTTCTTTAATAAACTACCTTTGTCCGTGTGGTGTCCGGATTAAGAATATAGCACCACTCCATCTCCTCCTGTGGGTGTCGTAAAAGTCGACTAAGGGATTAGCCGGAGGATGGGCGGCAGCGTCCTTCGAATACATTAACAACTTCCGAATACATTAACAACTCAACTGCGATCGCCAACCCATGTGCCAAGTGGCGATTATGGCATAACCCAATGAGCCCACAACACACCCATATCGGTCGTTGTGGTGATCTTTGGGGGAGGCCTGTGTCCAGCAGTGGACTTCATTCGGCCGAAATGATGATGATGATGAAACCACCTTAAAATTTTATTAAAAGAAGAAAACTGCAATCCAGTTTGTGTCCAATTTATTTGAAAAATACTTCGAGCCTACTGCTGATTTTATTAAAATTCTTTATTAATTCAAGTTTCGAGTAAATAGTTCATCGCTAACACTGGCACCACACATTTCACTCCTTCGTAAACAATTTAAGAATACTTTTAAGAGATTTTTTCTTTAATAAACCGCCTTAAAAGTTTATTAAAAGAACAAAATTGCAATCCAGTTTGTGTCCAATTTGTTTGAAAAATACTTTGAGCCTTCTGTTGATTTGATTAAAATTCTTTAGGCTTACTATGTTGGGATTAAACATCTTCAAGAAAATCAAATTAATTCTACAGGTTCACAATCAGTCGGGTCAGACAATTCTGTAGGTACCTTTAACTTTCTGTGAGAAAGCCAGTTATTCTGTAAAAAAGCAGTGGATATCTACGGGCCGGTATACTATAGCTGTTGACACTAAGCTGTGCATAAAGGGAGAGGGCCGATCCCGCTCGAAGAAGGAGGAGACGGCGCCGGGGTAACAACCGCCCTGGCGCCTAATTCCCATACGCCTGAAACCCCCTGCCGTAGCTTCAAGGCGGGGGACCTCTGGGTTCGCGGGTGCGTAGATTGGGGAATCTGTGTGCTCACACCAAGCGACCCAAGAGAAGACGGTAACACGCATTTGGTCACGCGCTGCCGTGGGACGCTTTGGGAGATCCTTTACAATCCCCCCGGGGGGGTGACCGCTTTACAGTCACCCTCTCCGAGATGTGCCTATAGGCGTGGCACCAGTGGGCGGCTCCAGTGTGATCATACGAGGACCTTCCTTAGGTGCCGAAGATGACCGCCCCAGTGGTTTTAGCCGGTAGAAGTCCGGCATACCCCTTCGCCCTTCCCCGGGGCGAAGGAAGTTCATGAAGAATTTCCACTGGGCACCAATAAAAAATAAAATAAAAAGGCTGTGCATAAAAATGTCCGTGTATTTTAAAATTGGGACCATTTTCTGTCATTCTAGTCACAGTCACCTACTTCAAGTCTGCCCAGATGCTGTAGGATATAGAAGTCTTTGCTGAAACTGGCTGCCAGTGATAATACCAACCCGTAACTATCAAAGGCCTGTTCGCATACAGAGTAGGAAAGAGGATTGATCACCACGCTTGCTTACTGCTCGTTGACAATTTCAGAACATAGTCAGTGGTGTTTAAGACCAGCTTAAAAAAGTACATATGTCGTTGAAACACAAACCCCATTATAAAAAAAACACATTATTACATGCCACGTTTTGAATCCGCAACCCGTTATCAATATAACCAACTCATCGCATACTACTTTAGTTTAATCCCCACACTCTCCGCCTTACGTATCCAGTCTCCAATTCTTCATATACAGGTGTATCTAGATAGCGTGCTACGCTGGGTTAGCCGTTTTGTGATCTCCACTTAAAGACTTTGCTTCAACAACAGTCCATCCTTCGACAGACATGACCAGTGTATTGCCACTTCAGGCTACTTTTATTTTGTTTGGTTTATGGTCACCCTTGCGTGAGAGTTGTTCAAGCCTTCCAAAGATCTCTGACTCACCTTAACGACTGACGTCTAATGACAAAAACAGGGACCGATAATTTTGCGTGCCCTCCGCAGCCCGAAGACTGTTGAAATACTGCTATGCATTTATCATATGAGATACAGGCTTCAGCCTAGTTTAGGCACCAGTCTCCCACAGTAAATTTGAATAATACTGTAACTTTTATTGTGGTGAGAAATAAACAAATCAATAAATAAATAAATAATCCATCATGACAGCACGGCACGGTTGGTGCAGTGGTTGATACAGTCGACTGCTGCGCTTCGGGTCGTGGGTTCGATTCCCGCACGGAACAAACATTTGTACGATCTGCAGGTAGTTGTTCCGGGTCTGGGTGTATTGTATGTGGAATTCATGTCTGTAAACGCACTCACGACACAGGAGAAATAGAAGTGCGGGGCAACGTTTAAAAAAAAAAACAAACATCCGTAGACTGACCGCGCCGAGCACTGTTTAATCTAATCGATCGTTTACCGATCAGTGGGTGCACTGGCTATAAGCGCTTCACTTCAAGTTTCTGATACTGTGGCCTCGGTTTTTATTATATTTTTTATTCCAGGTGACATATAGATCAGTTAATATAGCAGACGACAAAGAAGCCACAGATGAGTTTATCCACAATGTTCGAATTTGGATGAAGGACAAGATGTCCATAGCTGCAGTCAAAGAAGGGACTGACAAGCTGGTTGGAGTTCTTATTATGAGGATCCAAGAGAAAAGTTTGTTTTATTTCTGATGAACTTACCACTAAAATCTGTAAAAGGTGACTAAAGGAGTAGCCGGTAGATGACCGGCGGCATTTTTCGTGTTCATTTAAAAATCAACTGCGACCACTAACCAGACGGATTGGCCAATTGTGGAGTTTATGGCAAAATATTTCAATGAACACATAACATCAACCCAGTCAGATCATTGTGGCGGTCTTTAGGCCTGCATATGTGCAGCAGTGGATATTTTACAGCTAAAATGAAGGTGCGATTATGAAAAAAAACCGACTGTGCAATAAATTGCATTCGTCAATCTTGGCCGAATGAAGTCCACTGCTGGACACAGGCCTTCCTCAAAGATCACCACAACGACCGACAGCGGTGTGTTGTGTGCTCATTGGGGGGTTTTGCCATAATCGCCCGCTTGTCAGGCGGGTTGGCGATCGCAGTTGAGTTGTTAATGTATTCAAAGGACGCTACTGCTCGCACTCGCTTTCTTCCGGCTAATCCCAGAGTCGCCTTTTACGACACCCACGGGATGAGATGGGTAGGAGCTATTCGTAGCCGGTACCACACGGCAACAATTGCATTCGCCATATTTAAATATACCCTAAGTCACTCCCTAAATTAAGACGAATCTAACGATAACTGATATGTTAAAATCTATCAAGCGGTTTAGGCTGCAGAGCGTGCCAATGCAAAAGATATACATACATATGCTCGAAAGACATTATCTGTCCTTCTGGGACAGGCTGGTAAAAATAGAAATCGGGCTGGCATGACCAGATAAGTACCACGTTCTATCTCTCACACGGGTGATAGATAACACAGGTAAAGAAGCAACAATGAGTTGCTGCGATTCTTTCGGTCATTGACGGGTGCCAAAAACTCTTCTCCTTCTCCACTTCTGGAGAACAGGAAAAGATGGAGAGATCTTATTCTTAATCCTCTTAGATCTAATATGTAGTTCTGGGTTCACGGGTGTGTAGATTGGGGAATCTGCGTACCCACACCGACCGACCCAAGAGAAGACGGTAGCATGCCTGTGGTCACGCGCTGCCGTGGGACGCTTTGGGGGATCCTTTACAACCCCCCCGGGGGTGTGACCGCTTTACAGTCACCCTCTCCGAGATGTGCCTATATGCGTGGCACCAATGGGCAGCTCTAGTGTGATCTTACGAGGACCTGGAGCCCCCCCCTTCGGTGCTGAAGATGACCGCTCCAGTGGTTTTAGCCGGTAGGAGTCCGGCACACCCCTTCGCCCTTCCCCGGGGTGAAGGAAGTTCCATGTAGAATTTCCACTGGACATCATTAAAAAAAAAAAGGAGTCTGGATTACCCCTTTGCCCTTCCCCGGGGTGAAGGAAGTTCATGAAGAATTTGCAGTGGGAACCAATAAAAAAAAAGGTCTCATAGTTAGTAACGCGGTCTAGTGTAATCATACGAGGTCCTAGAGCCCCTCTTAGGTGCCGAAGATGACAACCCCAGTGGTTTTAGCCGGTAGAAGTCTGGCATGCCTCTTCGCCCTTCCCCATGGCGGAGGAAGTTTATAAAGAATTTCCACTGAGACAAATTTTTTTTTTAAAGTTGCCCCACACTAGGTTTGCTCCTGTGTCGTGGGTGCGTTTACAGACTTGAATTCCACATACAATACACCCAGACCCGGAACAACTACATGCAGAACTGAGCACTATACCAACCGTGCAAAACCAAATAAAAGAAGTCGTCACGCGGCAACGTCGCTTCTGATGTTGCTGATGTTTAGAGAGCAGTGATCCGTTACCATCAGGCAACCGACCGCAAAACGCAATGATAGCTTAGTTGTTATATGCTTGCCTTCCATACAAGAGGGTCTGAGTACGATCCTGGCCCCCACCTTTGAATTTCGGAACTTGATTATCACTTGCGCTAACGGTGAAGAAAAACATCGTGAGGAAACCTGCACACCTGAGAGGGCTCCAAAATGTTCTCTATGGTGTGAGTGTGTCGGTCAACCCGCATTAAACCTACGTAGTGAACTGAGGCATAACCCTTCTTATCGTGAGAAAAGAAAGCATTAAGAGCATACCCCATGCCCGAAATACTCGCGCTCAGGAGACATTGGTGACGACAGAGGTAGCAGTTAAAAAAAGGCCAAAGTGTTGTCACAATGTTACGTACAGAACATGCACAGAAAATCAGCTCTACACAGGCTTTAATCACAGAGAAGCGAGAAAAGCCGGGTCCACACTAAGCAAGCCATATCGCGTTGCAGGCAATAAAAGATAGCGTAGTATGACCGCGTCTCTGCTATGGTGAGCGTCCGTGTTGCCTCGGAAGCAACCTCGACGCTACCGCAACTGGGTTAGTCTGGATCCGGCTATTATCGACAAAACGTTTACCATTGCGTACAACTGCAGTGGTTCAAATTAGACCCTATGTTCTTCTAGGATTTGAGAAGTTATTATGTTGGGGTTTCAGCAAGTTTCAAAGATCATCTGTCTTTCTACACTGACCCTACTTACGTACCACTCTTTCTATCGTCATCAATTTCATTTTGAGTTCAAGAAGTGACGGCTCGAGCCAATGTCACAAACATAAAGAATCGATTTACGATCGACGTTTTAATTGCGTGGTCAATTCAGAGCCATGTGCACGCTTCCAATCTTTAGTTGGGAAAGTAAAAATCGTTCAGTTAGTGTTGTGGCCACTTGCGGTTGTCTCATCGATATATCGTCTCTCGACTACACGCTAGAAACATAAATGGCTCTTATAAGAAGCTAGCTGTAATGAAGTATATTTGTGTTATTGTACAGAAACTCTACTCTCCTTTTCTTTTTTTTTGTTGCTCCACACTAGGATTTCTCCTGTGTCGTGGGTGCATTTACAGACATAAATTCCACATACAATACACCCAGACCCGGAACAACTACCTGCAGATCGTACAAATATTTGTTCCATGCGGGAATCGAACCTACGACCCGGAGCGCAGCAGCCGACTGTATCAGCCACTCCACCAACCGTGCTATTATTATCAACGTGTGTTTCTATTTGAATGTTTTTGAGGCTCCGATACGCACAAACGGCTGAATAGATTCTAAATATATTTGGCATAGAGTTAGACTATGTCATGAAATAGGATATACAATAATTTTTATTCGAATTATGATTGTAATTTATCATAAAATTTTAAGATAGTAGTGCTGTAGAGTCAGTGAAAGTTAAACTTGCAGCTTATTATCTACCTATGTAACTACCTTATATTCGGATTGGGTATTCTGTGCCCTCTCGTTTGCGGTATAACCACTTAGTGATACGTTTTCGGCGAATTCACAGTCCACTGCAAAGCACTGTGGTTTCTTGGGAACCTGTTAGAAGATTCTAGTGCATTTTTCATGCATTTCAATTTGAACCTTGGATTAGTTATTAATGATCAAAAGGTTGAACATTTATTATACCGTGAAAGTTTTTCCTATGATAGTTTTTATAGCGGTATTTTATTCTGTAAAAAAAATATTTACTTTTTAATTATTTATTTTTCATGACATATTCCGGGTTACTTAGATGGTGAAACCCGGACTCTTGAGATAGCTATGGAAGACCTGTGTTTTAGAAGTCTCCTTGCAACTTACCATCGTGCTTATTTTTATTAAACAAATAAATAACTTTGAAATTATAGTAAAATAATACATTGTAACCGCAAATGTAAGTTTGTACACACATTATTAAAAGTTGTTATTTTATGACTATAAGCTTCTTACAGGCTTTCCTGTAATCTTTAAGTAGTTCTTTACTTATAGATTGGTTTACTTTATTAATTTTATTTTAGGTTCAGTAGTTTCGGAGTGAAGAACCAAATGGTCAATTATCATCTGTTTATTTAAATAACTTTAAAACTCTTAATTTTAAAATTATATAAAATATATTTGACGGCACGGTTGGTGCAGTGGCTGATATAGTCGGCTGCTGCGCAAAGGGTCGTGGGTTCGATTCCCGCACGGAACAAATATTTGTACGATCTGCAGGTAGTTGTTCCGGGTCTGGGTGTATTGTGTGTGGAATTTGTGTTTGTAAACGCACCCACGACACAGGAGAAATCCTAGTGTGGGGCAATCGTTAAGATCTACTCCTCGCAACAAACCATTTTATTTGATATGTTACATGGTACAGTTTGCAAAACTTTGTTTTTAATTTTTATGACCCTCAAAATTCAAAATTAATTAGGTATCATAATAATATTATTTGTGTATGAGTGTGTATGTACGTGCACGTGTACGTGGGATGTATGCGTATAGGTTTTATGATCCTAATTGTTTGTTTATATGGGTGTGAATGGTGTATGAAACCAAATGTACGGTTTTATGTTAAAATTGATTGCAGTAGGGTTTCGGTTGCCTTGTAGTCCTGTGCACTGGCACACTGGATACTGACCCAGGTCTTAATTTTCTTTTTAGTTTCGAGAGGTGTAGGTAATTAGGTGGTCCATTTAAGCATAATTGCGCGTTCGGAATGGTGTGAGATTTAGCACAGTTAAAGTTCACATGGAGCAGGAGTGCAAAGGCTAAAAAAACCTTTAAAAAATTATGAATTACGATCGAATTTCGAGTATTTATAATTTGGTCATGCAGTGATTGCATCTGTAGCTCAGAAAGCCAATCAGCCTCCGGGCCAGTTCGGGGTCCTTTTTCATTATACAAATCACATGACATTATTCCATTTAATTCACATAAATAGAAACATCCACAAAAGCCTAGTCACGTCTATGCTAAATCTATTTGCGTATCAATCGAAACGAATGGAACTCGATTCGTTCTAAACCAATGGCAGTAACATTAGGGGGCAGATTCCTTGAATGCTTTGAGCCTAAATTTTTACTGCATCCGTAAAAAGAATTCCGATTCAGCTATAGGGTTTTTCGTTTGGTACAATTTATACGAAAGACCGGCGGGCTGATTACCTAAGTCGCAGACGCTTTGCAACAGGCGTAAATTGCTCCAACGCCGCTGTCAAACGTCAATTTGGTATTACCTATTTGCCGATAGCGACTAAACAGGCGAATATCTCTGACGCGCCTCTGTCGGACAATCAATGAATTTAAAACGTTCATTCTTTTTAGTTCCACCGGTGGCTACTGGCGCTAGTAACTATGCCTCTTCCACAGTAGCGACAGGCGGGCGATGCCTTACGTAACACCATTTTTTTGACGCTTTGCCACCGATGGATCTTTCGCTGCACGATAGCTGCTATCGCGTCTGCTGTTGCTGTTTTTAGCTAGTCAGCCCGCGGGTTCTTTTAAAGTTTGAGACCTTTAGACAGTAAACGGCCAGTGGTATGCACGTATCTCTGTGTAGAACTGTTGGAATTAATGGTCGTCTGGAAATAATCATACATAAGAAAACACAATAAAACTTGTTTGGTTGGAAACCCATGCATTCGCACATACACATGCTAACCCACACGTACACGCACACTTACACGCTCGGGTACGCGTACATGCACATCCAAATGAACACGTACTCTCAAACGCGCATGCGAAAATGCACACCTAAACGCACTGGTTTCAAGTATTGGGAGGCCAATGATTAACAGCAGTAATTCACAGTAGCTAATGCAACTTCTAATTGTTTTTTAAACATTGCCCGCTCCGAGTCTTCGAGACGCGCGATGGTGAAACCGGTGCCGCACCTCTCTACACCCCTAGCCGCTCACACCGGTGTTGCTCAAAAATATTATGCATATCATGTAAATATGATTTCCTAAGTACACATCCTTTAAACAAATTGCAAGATTCGATATTTGCCGTGAACTTCACCTTTACCCAACTCTCGCTAAAACCCCACTGATTCACACCAGTCCTTTGTATTTTTGAAGTGAAATTTCCCCGGAGCGCAGCAGTCGACTGTTTCAGCCACTGCACCAACCGTGCCATCGTGTAATCGCTATCTCTTGTGAATGAAACCGCATATCTTGTACGTAAATTGGATTCCAAGTAGTAGATAGGGGTAGGTCTATATTAGGGGCGGTGATGCTATCGTAGCGTATACAGAACACTACCGTCTCAATGGAGGTGAGTTCATTTTGTGATTCTCTATCGATAGAGCTGAAAGAAACAGAACATGACTATTTGAATTCAGAACGGGCTAATGTTAACATAGGTTGACTTTTAGCGGGTTTAGTATAGTGATGTGCTTAGGTTTTACGAGTAGGTATCGATACGTGGAGTCATAATAATATATGTTTATTAGTTATGTAACTTAATTTAAATTCTGTAATTAATTATTAATTCAGATTTCACGGTTGGTGCAGTGATTGATACAGTCGACTGTTGCGCTCCGGGTCGTGGGTTCGATTCCCGCACGGAGCAAATATTTGTACGATCTGCAGGTAGTTGTTCCGGGTCTGGGTGTATTGTTTGTGGAATTCATGTCTGTAAACGCACCCACGACACAGGAGAAATACTAGTGCGGGCCAACGTTTTTACAAAAAAAAAAAAAAATGCCGAATGCTATTCATCCAATAATAAGTCGAGGATTATTTTTTAATTACAGAATCAACTAGCTTCTTCTTTTAGTATTATTAGCGGCCAACCTTGTGCCACAGTTGTTCAAGTCGCCCAAAGGCCTCCGACTTGACTTAACGACTGCCGTCTAATGACAACAACTGGGACAGACGATTTTACTTATCTTCCGAAGCACGGAGACGAGACGAGGTCTTCAATTGACTCGTATTAAGAGTTTATGGTAAGCCTCCTGATCAATGAGTGCTACTAGCTATGAGTGTCTTAACGTCACGTCATACAAAACTTTTTAGTAATGCTATAAAAATGGCGCGCTCCGCATATGCGTTCCATTAGAAAATAATAATTGATGGAATCTCCTTGGTGATATTAACTTCTTGGATATGCCTTGTATTGCAATGAAAAAAAATATTATTAGAATAATTTAATTCTATTTTTAAATTTCGGTATTGTGCTTACTTCGTTTCGTTTTGGCAGTATGTCAGTATAAACTCGTTTTGAAGTTTATAATTTGAATATTACGATATGAGAGTAGATACAATATGATTTATTTTATTTTTCATGTATTTGTGCATTCATACTATAATAATTGTAGTATCTACTAAGGTTGCACGATGCACGTATGGATGCTGCACGTACGTATATAGAATAAAAATAGACGCGATATATTTCTGTAAGCTATTTCGATTGACTAAAAAAAATTTCATCTGTATGCATTTTTAATTTTTTTTAAAACGTTGCCCCGCACTAACTTATCCCCTGTATCAGGGTACAGTTTACAGACACTTTTTACATGCACAAACACCCAGACCCGAAACAACTATCTGTACAAATCTGTACAAATATTTATTCCGTGCGGGGATCGAAACCACGACACGTTGTGCAGAAAGTGAATCACTTAGCCACTGCGCCAACCGTGCCGTCGAATTATCACTTACCTTTACTAAAGTTTAACTTAATCAAGTTATAATACAACTGCTATGACTTATACTAAAACCCATAAAAGTCTTACCAATTGATTTATTAATAATAAGCACGAAATTGATTGCCTGTCTCCGGCAACAATTAATTTAAATGGAGTTAGATTTGACATGACAAGTAAATGTCGAGCAAAACCTACAGATAATTGAGTATTATTGATATCTCTTGATTTAAGAATTAAATGATCATTTGGAAATGTATCTCTCTGTGTATTGTGCGGCCAATGCGCGATCGAATTCCGCACTCGTAAGAGTTACGTCTACCCAGGAAGTCCATGAGGATTTCCATAAGTACAAGTGTAGAGTTTATGCTGAAGGTTAAGAACTGGATTGTTTGGAGGTTGTGATGTGTTTTTGACGGGACGCCTTTGTCTAGATGTGGACTCCGCCTGAACTGATTGATTGATTCAAATGAAAAGGGTAGGAACCACCAGGTGCCAAATATTTTGCCGCCAAGCATTTTAATTTAAACATTACTGTATCATTTTTTATTGTACCCTGTGGAAATTCTTCATGTACTTCCTCCGCCTCGGGGAAGGATGAAGGGGCATGCTGGATTCCTACCGGCTATAACCACTGAGGTCTTCGGATCACACTAGAGTCGCCCGCTAGTGCCACGCCTATAGGTACATCGTGGAGAGTACGGCATAACGCTTTTTATTACGTGACGATTTCTGCCAGTTCACTCTAATGTAAGCTGCGTGAAAGAACTTCGTTCCAAAAATGATACTGTCCAATTCTAAATGTGGGTGTGCAATATAACCATATCTGCTTCATCAGTGCTTTATTTTAATTTCAGATGCCTTCTCCAGAACATTTAGTCGCGTCAAGATCACCCACAATCCGATATACACATCTGTAATGACTTTCTACAACTTGATCGAGAAGCCAGTTGATATATATGATGCTTTGGGTGTCAGGCGCTACTTCAAAGTATATATTCTCGCTCTGAAGAACAGGTACAGGCATAGAGGTTCGTAGACATATTATTAGCCCATGATCGGCCCCTATAGATGAGAATGAGAGAAATAATGTAGTCAACGGCATAAAGAAAAATCTTGAAATTCTATTCATTTGCCCTTGCCCGATCTTGTTTCAGGGATAGCAAAAGAAATGATGAAAGCGGCAATGTTACTCAGCGCCAGCGCCAGTGTGCCTGGTTTAGCTGGTATATTCACCACCGCTAGATCGCAGACTATCGCTAAAGAGCTAGGTTTCAAGAAACTGAACGAGATTTACTATGTCCGGTACCAAATTGATGGCGAGGTTAGATTTTTGATGGAGTTAATATTTTAAACCTGCCAGTTGTGGGTTGGAATGCGACCAAATGGGTTTTATCTTTAGATTATGGGTAATTAGAGCTGTGAACTGGGCACACGTCACACATTAGCCAGTAAACTTCTAATGCGTAACATGGGCCCCAATGAGCGATTAAAGGGGTGCATTTTGACTTATATATGAATGTAATGGAAGCTCCCAGTTGAATTTTCACCTACTTCTAGATGCCCGATTGACTTGAATTTGGCCAAGGGCGGATCCAGGATTTTAATCTGGGGGGAGGCCCTCGGTGTTAAGAATTTCAGAGGTCATTGTTAATGTTAGGTCTAGACACTAGAATAGAATAGAATATTCTTTATTGTACACCATTTTAAAAACAACTACTAGGAATAATTTAATGAACAGTAATTGTACAATGGGCGGTCTTATCGCTATTAGCGGTTTCTTACAGACAACCTTTTGAATGGACAAGAAAAAGATGAACAAAGACAAAGGGGTATTCCGTGGTGTACTTATTATATTAATAGACACTAGTGTCAACTATATCCCACAGTTGGGGTTTAGCACCCTTCCCCCCGCCCCCCGGATGCGCCCTTGACTTTGTCATATGATTGGTTTCGTTTAGTATATATAATACAGAGTAAAACAAGATAAACGATCAAACATTTTTTTTCGTCAGGTAGTCTTTCATGACACCGGTCTTGGCAACTACGGCTCGGCCCTCATGGCCTACCGTATACCAGATGTGTCGGAGCCTCTAGAATTGCAGCAGGCACAATCATCCAGGTATATCATGCAACCACTGGAAGACGTAGAACTCGAACAGGTTAAAACAAAGGACAATGATAAGGAGATTGCTAAAAGCGATTGAAATATTGAAAATGTAAATAAATATATATTGTGATTATGATGAAGACAAATATATATAGATTTAATTTGGTTGATAGTTCTATTCAATTCAATTAAATTCTTTATTGCATTCCATAAGTAAATTATTTAAAAAACAGGTGGTGGGTTTATGTCTATAGACCAATTATGGACCCTGTTGGGCACAGCATAGTTAATTAGAAGAGAGGACGAGTATTAATAATAAAATGGAATTAAAATGTATCGTCGATAAATTATTTTATGCTATAGTAGCTTTGGCTAAGCAAATATTTTTTAATTTGAATACAAAATATTAAATTTGTTTTCAGTGCTTATGACAGTTGGTAGTAGTAATTCTATATAATAAAATGTTAATAACGAAGAGGATTTCCTCTGAGATGAAAATTCTACTGCAGCAAACTATTGTGTTCGTGGGGATTTTCTCTTGGAAATTCTCAGCCCCCGGGCCGGCTATCGACAAAAACTACCACGATGTTTCATCGAATCTTGTGCTGGGGGCGTCGGATTTGCTTTCGCTTTTAATGGACCCCAGGCATTATAATCATGCCCCACTGCTCATTTTGGCGGACCCTACTCCCCTGTGCGGCCTGCTTAACTGCACAATCCTCTAAAGAGGCGCGCGTGGACACTCAGTCAGTCTAAGGCCTGTCTCTGACCCGGTGACGGACTGGGACTGGCCCAAATGCGCCACCCGCAGGTTGCATTACAAGCACCCCATGGCAGCCACTTGGACTACTAATTAAGTCTGTTAAAAATGAATAAAACTGGTTTCAATTTGTAACTTACCACGCTTATCTCGTCACGCGCCCGGCGCGGTGCGAACGCGTTCAAACAAGCTGATTCATTTAATTTAGGAAATGATATAGAAATAAGTACATTTATTCATAATACACACACATACCGACGGCACTGTTGGTGCAGTGGATGATACAGTCCGCTGCTGCGCTCTGGGTCGTGGGTTCGATTCTCGCACGGACCAAATATTTGTATGATCTGCAGGCAGTTGTTCCGGTTGTGTTTGTAAACGCACCCATGACTCAGGAGAAATCCTAGTGTGGGGCAAAGTTTAAGAAAAAACATCATCATCATATCGGCCATACAACGTCCACAACTCGACAAAGGCCTCCCCCATAGATTTCCATAACTGTGTTATCATATTGGGGGGAATATGCCAGTACTCACCACGCTTGGCAGGCGGGTTGGTGAGCGCAGAATGGCTACTGTTCCACAGAAAGGACGCTGCTACCCATCCCTCTGGTTTAGAGTCCCTTAGTCGGCTTTTACGACATCCACGGGAGGAGATGGAGTGGTGCTATATTCTTAATCCGGTCACCACACGGATAAAAAAAATATAATTAGATACTATATTTTTTCAGAATTTGGAAGTTCTTGTCATTTTAAATAGTAATTAATTATTATCGAAATATACAAATATGCGATCCTTTTTGCTAGACAGGGTTTAACATACATATTGTACACCAGACAGGGGCAAGGCAGTATTACAAAAAACTCGCTTTGTGTTGACATCTTCAGACACGAGAATAACAGCTCTACGGGCCATATATGTAAGTGTCTCGGCGTAGAGAGCATGGTTTTTTGTCTCGTTTTCTCATATCGATGGCGGCCACTCAAATCCAGGGCTTAACCGCGATAACGATACTCATTCTTGCTCCCAAAATTATGGAAAACCCACCCTTATGTTGTCCATATAGAAAATGTTTAGTAGTGGACATTAAACTTTTCGGGGACGTTAGGTTCCGTTCCGTTAGGTTAGGTTACACAATTAATTTTATCGCTGTCTGAGTCCACCCATAACTGTGAAATATCTGATATACAAAAATATATTTAACATCAAATTACACACAATTTTATTACACGTTACGAGACGTTTACGAGACGACTGGACTGCTTTGTAAAGGCTTGGTTACACAAAAGGTGTAGCGACGCGAAATATTCTTGATTTACTATGTAAGACTTCTGTTCTTTTTAGCTGTGCCAATCGTATGTTCAACTGACCGTAAAAAGTACAAGGCACATCGCGGAGGGAAGGCGACTGCAAAAAGGTCGCCCCCAGACACTTTTCGGGGAGGATAGTAAAGGATCCCTCCAAGCCTCGCCATGCGTTGTGCTGCACACACGTGGTCACGTGCGCGCAACCGTCTTCCCGGGGGTCACTTGGTGTGAACACGCAGACTCTCCAATCTGCGCACCCGTGACCCCCGAGGCCCCCCACCATGTAGTGATGGTAGGAGGCTCAGGCGTGTTGGACCTGGATGCCGCGATGGTTGTTACCCCGGCGCCGTCTTGTCCTTCTCCGTGCGGCCCTCTCCCGATCCCGCTCTGCAGTCTCCTTCTGGAGCATGACACTCTCGCAGGAGACCACTACACTCCAATTTTAATGTTCTGCCAACATAGCCGACGCTACTGCCGGCAGAGAGAGATCTTGCCCGATAGAAGTTGCCCTACACTGTTCTCACATAATATTGTATCTGATGATGTCTGGACTTTAAAACGAAAACCTTTGGGTTTGTTTCAGCATGTCTTCTTAGAGGCAGTCAGTAGAAAATGCAGGCTTCATCTTAATTATTGATGAGTGAAAGTGTTTCTTGAAACCTACCAGCTTAGCACGCTTTTAATAGCTTTCGATTTTAACCTACTTCTGAATGTCGTATCGATTTGCAAGTATATGTAATCCAGTAGATAATACAATAATTTGATACCATAGAATTGATCTGATGATGAAGCCAGGAGGTGGGTAGTGAAACTCTCAATGGCTGCTAGTCAACCCCTCGAGTTTGGGCTTATTTGATTTGTTGTACACCACCAAGTGTGACGAGGGTCTTATGATGGAGCCACTAGATGGATAGAAGAACAAAGCGTGTTTTTTACCACATCTCTCTCCTCACGGGTCTACATCCCCTGTAAGTAACTCGGTATTTTGATAGGCTTACGCGGGGACATGGGTCTAACACTCAGAGGCCCTTGAAGGAATTTTAATCTAAAATGTAATGGGACATTAACCATGACTGCACTATAAACATGCAGTCTCAGATTGTCCCCGGAGGTGTAAAACTATTGTTTGAAATGGAATGGGAATAACAATTATAAGGGCTATTGCAATGGGTGCTAAATGAATTAAATACTTCTATAAATGGAAAAAACCACGTCTGCCTTTCAACCTTGATAGTGAAATATTACTAATATTATTTTATTTCATTTTGTTTATGCATTGATTTAGTTGTTATACTATAAATTACACGTTTTGAGTGTTATATTGAGACATTAAACTCCGAACAAACGTGTTGCGGTTAGTTCCTCTCGCTAGTTAATTTTGCCACCACATATCAAATAAGATTTACACCAACCACATGCAGTTCCAGTGAGTCTAGTCATGGGTACCGCTGCCCGAAATCATTTTGTGATTTTGATGATTTTCTAAACTCGATTGGCTAAAGATGTCCTACGATTATGATTATTACCTTTTTTTTATTGATCCGGTGGAAATATCTCATGTACTTCCCCGGGAACGGGCGAAGGGGCATGCCGGACAGGAGGAGGAGCCGGTAGGAACCGGCTGAAACCACCAGAGTAATCGTCGTCGGCACCGAAGGGAGGCTCCAGGAACTCGAATAATCTAAAAAGCGGGATCGGCCCTCTCCCGATTCCGCTCTGCAACCTCCTTCTGGAGCATTACACTCTCCAATTTTCATGCCTTGCCAGCATAGCCGACACTTCTGCTGGCAAAAAGAGATCTTACCCGATCCGATCGACCAGGATTCGCCGCTCGGCAGTCCACGCAGGGCACTCTCTAAGAGGTGTGCTGTGCGGTATCCTGATCGTCTCCACAGTGGTGGTACAGTGCCGTGACCTCGCGTCCTATCCTGTGCAAGTACGCACTGAAACAACCGTGTTGAAATAAAACGTGCTCAAACACAACCTCTTTTGAAGAAAATGTTGTAGGAGCTAAACCTTTCTCTCGTCGAGTTAGTTAAGAGTATACCGGCTCCCAGGTCCAACACGCCTTAGCCGTTGTTACATGGTGGGGAGCCTCGATGGTCACGGGCGCGCGATTTGTGGAGTCTACGTGCTCATACTGAGCGACCACCGGGTAGACTGTGGCACGCACGTGGTCACGTGCCACTGTGTGCGTAACACAGCGCACAGCGATGCTTGGGGGGATCCGTTACAATCCTCCTAGAGTCGCCTTCCCTCCGCTAGAGGGAGGCTTTACAGTCATCCCCTCCAAGATGTGTCTAAAGGCGACATCAATGGGGGGCTCTAGTGGGATCTTACGAGGACCTGGAGCCACCTTCGGTGCCGAAGCTCGCCGCTTTAGTGGTTTTAGTTGGTAGGAGTCCGGCATGCCTCTTCGCCCTTCCCCGGGGCGGAGAAAGTTCATAGTGAATATCAACCGTGAACCAATAAGTTTGTAAGTTATGTATGTCAACATCTCCTTCGAAATCTTCGCGCTGGCTGTGTGACAAATGTTAAGGATTTTACGACGCGAACATAAAACTGGTAATCGCTGGGAACCAACGAATGGGCGCTGTTGGCAACGGTCATTTTGTGAAAAATGCTACAGGTGATGGGTACTATATGAAGCCCTTTCGAGTTGTGCTTGAAAGAAAGCAAAGAGGCTTGTATAAAAAAGGTTATATGTTTTTAAAGTATAATTTCAAGTCGTGTGTAGTGTAGGTTACAACTAGGGATGTTATTTTATAGGAGGCGTATGCGGAGTCAGAGGTGGGTCGGAGACGGCTTCGGAGTTTACAAAAATGAATTGAATATTGTAGAAAACTACATTTACAATACAATGAAATACTCTTTTTGTAGACCAGATATAACAAAAATAAGATCCAATATATAAAAAGATATGTACAAAGGGCGGTCTTATCGCATTCGGTCGGTCAAATCAGTTCATCCGTTTGGGAGCTACGATGCTACAGACAGATACACAGATACACACGTTAAAATTATAACACCCCTCTGATTTGTCGGGGGCTAACAAACAAAACAACTGCAATCGTAACTTGTCATAGCTCCCATGACACCTGACACTTTGTCGTTTATCAGCGGACCGCTAATCTTCGTTTTGGTAGTTTTGGAACCGGAGTCGCATTCGGAGGTGAGATTTGAACCGGTGGTCCCGAATCGTGCTCGGAGGCTAAGCTCCTTAGAACATCCCTAGTTACAGGGCAATATCTGGAGACCTTAAATAATTTTGACTGAAATGTATCACGTACCGATGTTTTCGTGGAAGGATATGCGGCCCTAAGCATGAAACACGACAGCTGTCGCGATTATATGTGCCATAGTTTATTTAACGATTATGTACTAGTTTATATGTTTGTATTCATAGTTATCGTGTCCTCGCCGTCTCTTCGGACTGATAATCCCACCACATCCCAGTGCAACCTATCTATTTCTTCTTCCAACTCAACTATCGTTTGGTCTGCCTCTGTGTGTGTGCGTAGTAAGTTGCCAGGGCCAGTTGTCTTTTAGGGTGGTAACTGCGTTTTTGATGTGTGGCTTCCCGCGGACATTTCAAGAGAGATAAATGGATGGTTGATTGGAAAATACCCCCCAAATATTGGCAAATACCCCCCAAATTGATGACGCAGTTGTGAAAATCTATGGGGGAGGCCCTTGTTCAGCAGTGGACGTATAAATGGCCGATATGAAATGGATGCTCAACCGGACAATTGGCGAGGCGAAATAGCCTCCAGCCTGACGGTGGTAGCTGGCTCTTGGCCGGAGATCCTCCCCTGCCCTGCCGTTACCGTGGCCGCTACCATAACCAGCAATAGCACGGCTGCCACGGACGCATGCAACGTGTCGTAATCAATTCAATCAAAATGCTACGTAATTATTGTATTATGATATTGTTATACAACTGCAATGATGATCTGATCCGTAAACTGCAGCGGAACAATCGCAGTTTAGTTGTTGTTTGCATTGCATTTTTTTTTTTTTTTACTATTTATTTATACTGAAAATAAATAGTTTGTGTTTTTTATCAAATTAACGTTAGGATAATTATGAAATTGTTTATTTTATACGGAATCAATAAACTATAAAAACATAATAATGTCTAAGGTTTTCGCGAGTATTACACATTATAATAAAACACTTTTAAACGGATTCTATCGCGTATATTTTAGATCTTTGTTTTTCGTGACGTTTCGAACACTTTGCAGGATAAACAAAAATCTAAAATATACGCGATAGAATCCGTTTAAAAGTGTTGTATTATAATCTATAAAAACATCTGAAAATGAATGAAAAGACCGACGCAAAATTCTAACGCTGAGGGTTTCATCGGCATCCGCCCCGGGGCTTGCCGGATTCCTACCGGCCAAAACTACTGGAGCGGTCATTTTCGGCATCGAAGGCCGGCTCCAGGTCCTCGTAACTACACACTAGAGTCGACCATTGGTGCTATGCCTGTAGGCATATCTCGGAGGGGATGACTGTAGAGCGGTCACCCCCTAGCAGAGGCAAGGCGACTGTAAAAAAGCCCCCCCAGGCACTTATCGGGGAGGATTGTAAAGGATCCCCCAAGCTTCGTAGTGCGCTGTGCTCGTGACCTCCGCAGCCCCTCACCGTGTAGCGACGGCGGGAGGCTCAGGCGTGTTGGACCTGGGTGTGGGGGCAGTTGTTACCCTGGTGCCGTCTCGTCCGTCCCCGTACGGGATGTACTAAAAAAAACCCTGTCCGACTTATGAAGGTGATATTCAATTTCAATATATGATAATTTGTAATCCTTTACTTCTCTCTTTTTAGTTTTGTGAGAGGCCAACCTTGTAGAGTTGTTTAACCCGCCAAAGGCTTTACTTGGCTTAACGTCTGCCGTCTAATAACAACAACCGGTACCGACAATTTTACGTACTCTCCCAAACACTGAAACGCTCAGTTCAAATACACTATGCAGTCACCCATCCATAGACTGACCGCACCGGGGGTTGCTTAACCTCTCCGATTCTTTATTGATCAATGCGCGCAACTGGCTATAAAAGGAAAAGGGACAGAATAAAACGGGATGCTGACGAATTCGATGATCAATTTTAAACAGTAGATAATTGTCCCTTCTCAGTCCACCTTCAAAATATATTTTAATGAGTTAGAGATGTATATCGCAGATTTCGCACGCAAAACTTCGATTACTTAAATAAGTTATTTTTCTTCGACCCAATTTCGTTGAAACATCATTAGGTGAGATTGACAAACATCGGATTTTTTATGTTTTTCTTGATAATTCTCAAAGGCATTCGAGGAGAAAGGTGTTTTAGTGAAGTGATAAAATAATGAATTATGAATTTTTAAGTATACGTTAAAACTTAGGCCATTAAAACACAGCCTAAGTGCGTGTCAGACTCCGAAGTTGGTTTCATAGTTTGATAAATTATATCCCGGAAAAGTATTGTTCTTTTTCAATTTTGAAGGCATAGTTGATGTAGTGGCTGGTACAGTCAACTGCTGCGCTACGGGTCACGGATTCGATTACCGCACGGAACAAATATTTGTATGATCTAGTAGGTAGTTGTTCCGGGACTGGGTGTATTGTGTGTGGAATGTGTCTTTAAACGCATTCACCACACAGGAGAGGCGGTTTTACCCGCCGTTTAATTTAAAGGAAATTGGATTTCCTTGAATTGAATGTCTTCTTGATTGAAATCCCGTAGTAATCGCCGTGTGGTGCCGGCTCAGAATACCACCACCCCATCTCCTCCCGTGGATGTCGTAAAAGTCGACAAAGGGAATAGCCGGAGGATGGGCAGCAACGTCCTTCGAGTAGGTACATTAACAACTCAACTGCGATCGCCAATCCGTCTACCAAGCGTGGCGATTATGGCAAAACCCCCCAATGAGCCCAGAACACACCCATATCGGTCTTTTTGGTGATCTTTGGGGAGGCCTTTGTCCAGCAGTGGACTTAATTCGACCGTGTGCTATATTAAGGAATGAAAAAAGACGTGAGATGGTGCTTAATCATTTGGCTTATGCACCATCATCATCATCATCATCACTGGACACAGGCCTCCCCCAAAGATCACTACAACGACCGATATGGGTATGTTGTGTGCTCATAGGGGGGTTTTGCCAGAATCGCCACGCTTGGCAGGCGGGTTGGCGATCGCAGTTGAGGTGTTAATGTACTCGAAGGACGCTGCTGCCCATCCTCCGGTTAATCCCATAGTCGCCTTTTACGACACCCGAGGGATGAGATGGGTTGGTGTTATTCGTAGCCGGCACCACACAGCCAAGCCGGCACCACACTAACCTTCAGAAACCCCAAATTTGTGTAGACCCATTCTTATGCGCACCACATTTTCTTTTAACGTTGGTGTGTAACTACTAATGAGTATTTCTTCAGTGTCGTGGGTGCGTTTACAGACACAAATTCCACCCACAATACACCCAGACACGGAATAACTACCTGCAGATCATACAAATATATGTTTCCTGCGGGAATTGAACCGACGATCCGGAACGTAGCAGCTGAATCTATCAGCCACTTTCTTTGGGAATATTAACAACAGTAAGTACGTTTCGAAACTTCACAATTTAAGAAAACATTTCGCAACCCTGTTTTCCTAAAGATGTTTGGAAAATAACAAAATCAATGAACTAAGTCAGTAACAACAACGGAAATTGGAAAGTACCTTTTGAAATCAAAAGGACCAAAACACGAACAGTTGGCCAAGTAAATATACAGTTTAAGAAGTCTGGTGTCAATCAAAGTGATCTTTTGCCCACCGAAAGGGATAGAAATAGTTGATTAAGGAGTGTAAAAGAGGGATAGAAGATTGAAAGTTTAATCAAAAACAATCCATTTCAATATTATTAATTAGCCTCGCGAAGGAGGTTTTGAAACTAAGAGGATTGTGTTCTAGAGGTGGTATATCGGGGGATAATCGGATGCTTTTTTTATTTTTGAAACTTGTATAATGAGCCGTAGGCGAGGTGTTTAATAGTATCACATGCGTGTTTTAATACCTAGTTATGTGCAGTTCATAGACTACTTTATCTAATCTGATACAGTTGCATGCAGCCTACTAAATAAAACATAAAAGTTAAAAGAGTAAGAAATTGTTTATTTAATAAAGATTCAAATTTTGTATGTTGCAATTATGCAATTGTATATCTATTGCTGGGCAGGCGTTGGCATTAGAGGTGCTCGTACTTGCTGTTGGGGCCATTGAAAAATTTATAGAATCTCGTAATGTAATGAAAAAAAATTATGATCATTATCATTTTTCTGTTAGAGATAAAGTGTTATAATTTGATTCTACTTTTACATTTCGGTATTGCGTTTATAAAGTATGTCAATATAAATGCGTTTTGAAGTTTACAATTCGAATTTCACGATATGAGAGTAAATAAAGATAATTTATTTGGGCTTAACCTAATATCACCGAACGTCATGTTTGTTCCATTATTATTATTATTAATGGATGAAGCACACTTTGGGGAGTCTGCGTGCTCATACCGAGCGACCCCCGGTAAGACGGTGGCGCGCACGTGGTCACGTGCCGCCGTATGCGGAGCACAGCGCACAGTGAGACTTGGGGGGATCCTTTATCCTCTATAATCTATAATCCTCCCCGAAAAGTGGGCCGCCTGGGGGGCGGCCTTTATACAGCCGCCTGCCCTCCGCTAGAGGGGGTGACCGCTTTACAGTCATCGCCTCCGAGATGTGCCTAAAGGCGTGGCACCAATGGGTGGCTCTAGTGTGATCTTACGAGGACCTGGAGCTCCCCTTCATTGCTGAAGATGACCGCTCCAGTGGTTTTAATCGGTAGGAGTCCCTTTCACCCTTCCCCGGGGCGAAGGAAGTTCCACGTAGAATTTCCACTGGATACTAATAAAATAAATAATAGTAAAACAAAAAGGTTAAGGGTTAAGGACTGACTAAAGAAAAAAGGTCGGTACATTCATAATTATTATCATATCAGCCACCTGCAGTTTCACAGTTTACTGCTGAATGAAGGCCTTCCTCATAAACTTCCACAATTGTGTCAACATTTAGGGGGAATATACCAGCACTCTCAACCCTCAGCCATTAGGTTGGTGAGCGCAGTAAGGCTAAATGTTCCACAGACTATAATGCAGTAGGTGCGCAAGGCAGGTTCGCAGAAAAACATAACGCATTTTAGTTAACTCTCAACAAAAGTTCACTCACAAATTTTTAATGCCGGGGGCCTTATATATAAATTGATTCTTAAGGAGTAAACTGCAACAAACTCCAAAACTACTTTCGATACTGAGAGGTTAGAAGTCTCGGTTGTCTAACCGAGTGACTCCGAATAACCTTGATTGTCTGTTTGCCGCATCCACGCTCTCAGTAACAATCCTAAACAATGAGAATAAATTTCTCAATTTATGTAAATTAATCGAGTTTCGTTTGCTCATAAATGTCTGTCATTATTACGGAAACGATTCAATACGACCCTTCTAAATATATTGTATGGCGCAAATCTTGAGAGACTTGTTTATTATGGAAGTTTTGAGTTTGTATTAGATGCAAATAAAATGAAATATAATTCATTTAAATTAACTTAAAATAGTCCTTTTTGAACGTCGGCATAATATAAGTCGGCCCTCAAAACCGCTCACCCCCGCCGTAAAACATATGAAGAGACTCTCGCAGGCTTGCCGTTGTACTGCCCTCGCTGCCGAGGCAGTCCGCCTCACCTACGCATCAACGCTGCGGAGGCCTGTCGCGCCGACACAAACCAGCAGTGCAATTTCCTCAGCTCAAACGTCAATATATCCTTGAATACAGAATTGAAACAGCGGTGAAGAACCAATTTGGTATTTGCTAAGACATGATTGAAGCTATTCAATGACACGTTCATACGGTGTTACCAAATTGGATTGTCACCGGTATTTCAATTCTGTATTCAAAGATGTATGGATGTTTGATGATTGCACAGCAGTCTGTTTGGTCATCTACTGAAGTCTGAAGACTTTTGCTTACGCCGACCCTGAGTCTTAAAAATTCCCTTAAATATTTAAATAATACTGATCCAGCTGTCACTCCCCAGTAACGCCCTAAGCTAAAGTTCGAGACTCGCAATGGACGAAATAAGAAACAGTAGCACAGTTTAAAAAAAAGTCTGGCTGGAGGCCTCTTTTGGCTTTGTCAGATTTACTCGCATTTCTCGAAAATGTCTGCGTCGCTTCCTATTATCTAAGCTGGTAATGTGAAACTGTTTAACATCGCGTCTTGTTGCAACTAGGACGAATTTCCGTGCGTTCAGGCGTTTTTCCCATACCTACTATTTAAATCAGTCGTATTGCTTACAACATAGGACCCGTAATTAAATATTTATAAACTTTTTTGTACCCGTGGTGCTTGGCAACAAGGCTTATCCTAGTTGTACACTCCCAATTATTGTGCCTATGTCTTATTGTATTTTCTCTGTCTACTGCTTGTTATGGAGGGAAGTGGAACGTATATTCTTTCTTACTCCTCCTTTTTCTTTTCTGATTAATTTCGGTGCGGGTTCCAAGACAGGTATTCATTACTCTGGGACACACTGAGCTTCATTGGTCGGTGTTCTTTTCGGTGATTGCCATTTTAGATCCTGGCTTACAGGAGTTGCAGTGGTTGGGAAAGTGTGGAGGGCTTGTTCCAAATAAAATAAAACACGTCTCTGCTGTAATTTTTTTGAAGTGAAAACTTCTTTTAGCGCGGTACGCATATTTTTAGATAAGCTAAAATCTCTGGAATCGCGACACCGTTATGAGACGCAGCTATAGTGTGTGCATATATGCATGTACATATAGTAGACCGCGAACGCGTCTGGATAAATAAAAAAATAAGTTTTCACTTCTGTCAGCACTCCCGGAGTGCAACCCGTATTTTTTTTTTACACTAAGAGTAGTTGGTTGTAAGGAGCAAAAGCCTCCGTTATACCAAACACTTTAATGTAATATACACATATTATACATTTTTCTTACAGGGTTACAGAATCAGTGAGTCAGAAGTGAGCGTCAATATATTTATTTTAATATACTTTAAATAAAATAAAATCGAAATCGTTGCTTGCTATGGCCATGTATGTACTCAACACTTCTAAAACTCAGAGGCTACGTGATTTGCTGTCGCTTTACATGTCACTAGATTATATACCTATTTATTATAGTTTCTACTTTTTCAAATGCAACACCAATTTTTATTATTGGTTTTTGGAGGATGTATGTGGGTATCTTCTGTGATCGCATTAATGTTTTACAGTAATAGGCACTGATAAGTATCAATAAATTATCGGTAATAATTTTATAAAATCTATTTGTTGGACTTTTCTTATTGGGAAGGGTACTTTAAGTGGATTAGTAGATAAATATTGTAAGTTTTTCTGAATTACCAAATTAAAAGTTTTGTATTTTTCATTTTTTTTTTCATTACTCATATATACGCACTTCAATAATACGCAAATTGTGTGTAAACATTGAAGAACAAAAACAGATTTTGTGCATTTATATTTATTTATTTAGTTTCGAGCGTATGACACAATTGGGTTACAGCTGAAAACCAGCGTTAGGTGGTCAGTTTACTGCCGCCTAACATTATGCTGAGCTGTAAGCCCTTTGGCACTATAATTATACTACTGCACGATTTGTACTTATCTGATGTTAGTTTATAGTTATGTTTAGTAGTTGTAAGTTTTTTATTGTGTGTACTGTTTGTGCTAATAAAAACATTTTTCTTTCTTTCTTTCTTTCTTTCTAGATAAATTCCCGCACGGAACCTTTTTTTACGGCAAGTAGTTTTCCGAGTCTGGTTGTTTGTACATGTGAGATTTGTCTGTAAACTGTGCCCACGACACACGAGAAATACAAGTATAGAATAGAATAGAATATTCTACATTGTACACCATTTTAATAACTACTAGGAATCATTCTATGAACATTAATTGTACTATGGGCAGTCTTATCGCTATTAGCGATTTGTTACAGATAACCTTTACTAAGAATCAACGTTTACTAATAGAAAGACATACACTATCATATCAGTCAAAGAACTTTCACTGCTGAATAAAGGCCTCTCCATAGATTTAAACAATTGTGTCGTCATTTTGGTGGGAATTTGCCAATACTCACCACGCTTGGCAGACGGGTTGGTGAGCGCAGTATAGCAGCTGTTTAAGAGAAGGGGCGCTATCCATCCCTCTGGTTTAGAGTCCCTTAGTCGTGTTTTACAACATCCACGGGAGGAGATGGAGTGTTGGTATATTCTTAATCTGGATAGCACACGTAATCTTGAATTACAATAATAAATTATTAACTAATATTTTTAAAACATTGCCCCACACTCGGATTTCTCCTGTGTAGTGAGTGCGTTTACAAACATGAATTCCACATATAATACACACAGACCCAGAACAACTACCTGCAGATCATACAAATATTTGTTCCGTGCGGGAATCGAACCCAAGACCCGGAGCGTAGCAGCCGACTATATCAGCCACTGCACCAACCGTGCCGTCAATTCGTTATATAATAATAATAATATATACAATAGTGTTAAGTCAAAATATCTTATTTCATTGATATATACCTTACATGCAGCATTCTTACGTGCGGTACAAGATGTGCAACGTGCAACCACGGACGCTGCAAAGTGTTCGAAACGTCGTCGAGCAAATCAGGAGTACTATTTTATTTTATACGTTGAACGTGCATACCTTTACAAATGTGTGCTTAATTGTATATAAGCATGTATGATGTTTCAGGTATTTATTAAGAACGAATGTAAGAATAAGGGGTAGAACATATTTTATATATTTGTGCATCTATAGAAATATATAATTATTATGCATATATATTAAATAAAATTGAAGTGTCTGTTTGTAATGTCAAAATAACAGCTTTTTATCAAATGCATATGAAAGTATATACGGTACATATAACAAAAAAACAATTTAATTTTTTTGTCTGTCTGTCAGTTTGTTCCGGGTAATCTCCGAAACGGCTGGACTGCTTTTGACGGGACTTTCACTGGCAGATAGCTGATGTTATAAGGAATAACTAAGGCTATTTTTATTTTAGAAAAATAATTAGGGTTCCGTGCAAGAAAATAAAACCCTTGAAATCCAATTTATATATTCTATGTCAAGTGTCTATGTCGAACTTACTTTTAAATTAAACGCGGGTGAAGCCGCGGGTCCCAGCTAGTTAATAATATAATAATTTTATATGCTTGGGCGGCACGTTGCACGTATGTATTCCTCTGCCAGAGCGGCACGTGTGGATGGTGCACGTAGGTTTATAGAACGAATGCAATAAACTCAACATATCCCCGTAAGCTATTTTGATTCGATTGATGCCATTCGTGTAAAATGCAATAAATATGATATGATAATATGAATATATGAAATGATAAATATGATGTAATAATGTTCTCTGTCCGGAACCCATCTCATCCCGTGGGTGTCGTAAAAGCCGACTAAGGGATTAGACGGAGGATGGGCAGCAGCGTCCTTCGAATACATTAACAACTCAACTGCGATCGCAATCCCGCCTGTCAAGCGTGGCGATAATGGCAAAACCCCCCAATGAGCACACAACACACCAATATCAGTCGTTGTGGTGATCTTTGAGGGAGGCCTCTGTCCAGCAGTGGACTTCATTCGGCCGAAATGATGAATGTTCTCTGTTAGTTTTCCTGCAGTTGTTTGAGACCGTCGAATGATTTGATCAGAGATTAGGACTTGCAGGTAAAATTGAAAATATTCTTAACTTACTGCCTCTTAAGGCAATCACACAAAATATCGTTTATTGTCGTCATCATCAAAGCACGCATCATGTCAAAGGACGTCTACTGCTGAACAAAGGACTCCTCAATAGATTTTCACAATTGTGTCGTCATTTTGTGCAGAATGCCTACAATTCTACAGAAGAGACGCAACTGGTCCCTCTGGTTTAGAGTCCCTTAGTCGTCTTCTACGGCATCCACAGGAGGAGATGAGAGGGGTTTGTGTTGTGTGCTCATTGGGGGATTTTGCCATAATCGCCACGCAGCAGATGCAGAGGCAAGTTGGCGATCGCAGTTCAGTTTTAAATGTACTCGAAGCACGAAAGAGATAATGGTGCTATATTCATAATTTTTTTTTTTTTTTTTTTTTTTTTTATATATTTATATATTTTTTTACGTCTGGATACCACACGGAAAACATGAGGGAATGAAGACTTCCCCCATATATTTCCATAACAATTACTGACCAACGACGGTTGCATGCCGCCCGCATCCGACTCCCAGCTTTCATCACCGTCTGTCTTTCTCGGTGGAGGCTGTCCCATGCTGTGTTTGGGTGAAATGGCTTCACTCGAGCACCTTTCTGCCCCAACGTCCATCAGTTCTATGCCCGAGCTACTTAAATACATTACTTTTGTATCTGTATTTATTGAATGTTATAAAAATATAAACCTCAAAGAATCTAATACTTTGATAGTTCTAACAGTTAACGACCCGGGTCAGAAATACAATAAATAAATAAAAGTATCTGTAATGACACAAAGGCGACATCTAAAAGAATTCGTTACAAACTCTTTCAAAACATCAACGCGACTAGTAAGGGCGAATGATATTTTATCGGAATCGTTTTCAATAAAAATATTGCGTTTCGGAACTGCACACATACTGATGTTCATGCTTTCATTACAATATCGCAAGGTGCAATATGCGGTATCAAGCATACCGATAGCTTTCAAGTAAAGCATTCAGTTTTTTTTCGTCCTTCCTTGGAATTGTCTAACGCCCCTGGAGAGATGGTCATCTTTGGTACCGAAGTGGACTTCGGGATTTTTGAAACGAACGCTCCGGAGCTGCCTATTGATGCTATACCTATTGGTACATCTCTGAGGAGGCGATTCTAAAGGGGACGCTCCTGAAGCCTTGCTGTGCGCTGTGTGCACAGAGCGGTGAAAGTGCCCGAGAGCTTTCCATAGGCTGAATTGGCAGGCCGAGCCGCATGGCGGCATGCACTTGAGAAGTGGCGCGTGTGCCACCCACGGTTTCAGTTCGCAACCAAGCGTATTGTATATGTCGGCGTTTATGGCTTGATGAGTGTGTATGCTTGAGTGCGTACGTGCGAGTACATATGTGTTTGTGTAGTGTTGAAACATTGAAACTATCGACATAAATACGAAGACAATTTAAATTCTTCGCCAACCGATAATGTGTACAACGCCCTTAAACTGGACAGTCGCAATTTATATATGCCAGGACCGGAAGTTGGAGCCTTGTATGTTTTCTTCCAATCAAGTGAAACCGATTCAATGCTAGTTTTGATAAAAACCCTCGGGACAAAGAATTTGATGATGCAAAGCAGTATTTTGGATTGATCCGTTTGTGATTGATTTGAAATAGTTTTGATTATTTACGATTTGGAATTGTTTATATATATCATGATCTCCATTGTCTGTATTTGGTACGTTTATGATTATAAGCAAAAGTTTGGCGATGATTATCGGGAGAAGAGAATGAGAATACCACTTTTATAGATCTGTAGTGGTAGAACTTGATATTGATCGAAGCTGACTATTCTTCATAGCGCCGTATTTATCTTGGGCCAGAAAAGTACAAATTGTCCATAATACACTGAAGATCGGAGGCTTGAAATTATTGTAACGCATATAGACATTTTTGACTATCTGAGTTTTTCAGTGCATCTACGACGGCTCAAACTGTTTGTAACATAATGTCTTAGGGTTTCACAATTCTTACTCGTTATAATATATATATATATATATATATATATATATATATATATATATATAATTTGAGAGCTCCAAATCCCCGTCGCAGAAGCCGCCCGAAACCCACCACGGTTGATAGACGACCTGCAGTATTACCATTCATTAAGGGAGTCACCGACAGAATTGGTCATATCTTGAAGCGTGCTTCCATAAAAACCTACTTCAAGCCGCATAAGAAGATCATCCAACTTCTCAAACCGGTGAAGTACCACATTCCTTTACAAGATGCAGGGGTCTATAAGATTGACTGTGAGTGTGGGTTGTCATACATAGGGCAAACAAAGCGTAGTATAGCCACTAGGTTAAAAGAACACATAGCTGACGTCAAGCATAGACGCTCCACAAAGTCTGCAGTGTGCGAACATGCCTTAGACAAACCCAACCATTTCTTCGTTTCGATCAACCTCAAGTCCTCGCGAAAGAGAACCAATATGTACCAAGAATGTTTCGTGAGGCGATTGAAATAAAAAACATCCTTATTTTAATAGAGAAGATGGCTGGCAGGTACCACCAGTTTGGAATCCTGTTATTAAAATAATAAAGTCCCAAACCAAATACCACACTAAAAAACATCAAGACATTGTGAGTGATTACTGCGTGCATCGAAATAATTTTTGATTATAATTGTACGGTAGATAAAATAAAATAACATTTTAAAATCTGTAACGACGCATGTCACCTTAGTCATCCTGCGACCACGAACCCTGCAAAGTGTTCGAAACGTCAGGAAACACAAAAATCTAAAATATACGCGATAGAATCCGTTTAAAAGTGTTTTTTTATAATGTGTAATACTCGCGAAAACCTAAGACATTACAATGTGATGATGTTGATATATATTTAAATTGTTTTTGTAATAAATGATTGAGAATAAAAATATACGTGATAAGTGGTAACAAAATAAACATGTTGAAATGTTGTTGTTGATGTTGAAAGATTGAAACTAAACCTCAAATTTTAATACTTACAACGATATAGCGCAATATATTTATAATATTACAAAATTACTAAAATAATATAAACAATTGATACGTTGTATAACCCCCATTATTCTCGATACAGTCAAGAAGAGGTTGACGCATGGAGCTTACGAGATTCAAACATATTTCGGTGCCTATATTTTTCCATATCTGCATCTGCAATGGGACTTCAACTGCTCGATATACCTTTCATCCCATGCTTACCACCTTTGCACCATCAAACCCCCTCAGGATGGATTCTCAGTATTTCTCTAGGACAGAAAAAGAAATAATGTGATCTGTAAGCAAAATACTAAGTGTTTTAATATAATGTGTAATAATCGCGAAAACCTAAGAGATCACTAAAATACTAAGATTTATTTTCAAAGGTATTCATAATTTAGGAACAAGACAACATTAAAATAAAATTATTACTCATTAATCCAAATAAATATTTTTTTTCATTATTTAGCATTTTCTTTTGTTTTATTTAAACCTCATGATGATGGTGCTGGCTCAGAATACCACCACCCCATCTCCTCCCGTGGGTGTCGTAAAAGTCGACTAAGGGATTAGCCGGAGGATGGGCAGCAGCGTCCTTCGAGTACATTAACAACTCAACTGCGATCGCCAACCCGGCTGCCGAGCATGGCGATTATGGCAAATCCCCCCAATGAGCCCACAACACACCCATATCGGTCGTTGTGGTGATCTTTGGGGGAGGCCTGTGTCCAGCAGTGGACTTCATTCGGCCGAAATTATGACGAGTTAAAACTTTATTTTAAAGGATTAAAGGATCAAAAATTATTTTTGAATTAATATTGTTTATTCAGTCAGTATTGATTTTAAACTTTCGACTAAGCCAGAGGTTTTGAGAGAGATTGAGAACTTCTACCGGCAGTTATACACCTCGGTTACTATACCTACCATTGGCTCTGACAAAGACCCGCGAGCCAAACTAACCCGACACTACACCGAGGATATCCCGGACATCAGCCTGTACGAGATTAGGATGGCCTTGAAACAGCTTAAAAATAACAAGGCGCCGGGTGGGGACGGAATTACGACAGAGCTTCTGAAAGCGGGTGGCACACCGGTACTTAAAGTCCTTCAGAAGCTATTCAATTCCGTCTTACTCGAGGGCACAACGCCGGAAGCGTGGAACAGAGGTGAGGTGGTGCTCTTCTTCAAAAAGGGTGATAACACCCTATTGAAGAATTATAGACCCATCTCACTTCTGAGCCATGTTTATAAGCTGTTTTCAAGGATCATCACGAATCGTCTCGAGCGCAGGTTTGATGACTTCCAGCCTCCCGAACAAGCCGGTTTCCGAAAAGGTTTCAGTACCATAGACCACATCCATACGCTGCGGCAGGTTATACAGAAGACCGAGGAGTATAATCTGCCACTATGCTTGGCGTTTGTGGACTATGAGAAAGCCTTCGATTCGATCGAAACCTGGGCAGTGCTGCAATCTCTGCAGCGGTGCCAGATTGACTATCGGTACATTGAAGTGTTGAACTGCTTATACAGAAACGCCACCATGTCGGTCCAAGTACATGAACAGAGCACGGGGGCGATTCCATTGCAGAGAGGTGTGAGACAGGGGGACGTCATTTCCCCGAAACTGTTCACCGCTGCAATGGAGGATGCCTTCAAGCTGCTGGAGTGGAAAGGATTCGGCATTAACATCAATGGCGAGTATATCACTCACCTTCGATTTGCCGACGATATCGTAGTCATGGCAGAATCGCTGCAAGAGCTCAGCACAATGCTCGATGATCTCAACAGGGTTTCCCAACAGGTGGGCCTTAAAATGAACATGGGCAAGACGAAAGTCATGTCAAATGCCCATGTCGTGCCCATCCCAATATCCGTTGGGAGCTCTGTTCTCGAAGTTGTTGACGAGTATGTCTACCTGGGACAAACTGTCCAGTTAGGTAGGTCCAACTTCGAGAAAGAGGTCAATCGTCGAATCCGACTCGGCTGGGCAGCGTTCGGGAAACTTCGCAACGTCTTTTCGTCAACAATACCGCAATGCCTAAAGACGAAAGTCTTTAACCAGTGTGTGTTACCAGTGATGACATATGGAACAGAGACGTGGTCACTCACAATGGGCCTCATAAGAAAGCTCAAAATCACTCAGCGAGCTATGGAGAGAGCTATGCTTGGTATTTCTCTACGAGATCGAATCAGAAATGAGGAGATCCGTAGAAGAACTAAAGTTATCGACATAGCTGCAAGGATTAGTAAGCTGAAGTGGCAATGGGCAGGGCACATTGCTCGTAGAACTGATGGCCGTTGGGGCAAAAAGGTTCTCGAATGGAGACCGCGCACCGGAAAACGCAGCGTGGGACGACCTCCAACGAGGTGGACAGACGACCTGGTGAAGGTCGCTGGGAGTCGTTGGATGAGAGCGGCATGTGACCGCTCGTTGTGGAGATCTAAGGGGGAGGCCTTTGTTCAGCAGTGGACGACCTGTGGCTGATATGATGATGATTGATTTTAATCAGTCCGGTTTCATAAGATATTTGTGCTTAGACTATATAGTCTAAGTGTTTGTGTTATGCAAATCCAATTTTACGCAGCGCAATAATATTTGCCCTTCGCTTCTATATATATATTTGATAGCATTTCAAAATTAATAACCACAATTCAGGTTATAAACATTATTTAACCACACGTCACTAACTAACTAACAACGTTCTATTTGATCTAGCTAGGGAGTTGTAACTGCATCTGTCTACTTCACAGAAATCGAAGTAAATTTACTAGTTTTCTGTGGCTTATCTAAATTTAAAATACATAACATAAACTAGACAACGGCAGATAACTAATTATTATCGATCCATTGTGAATAATTATAAAAAAAAACTGTCACCGTGCCTGAGGTAACCTACCCGCTCGCCATTGAATGCACACTACCAGAATACGTAATCCGCTATGCTAGCATGCTATAACCTAACTGGTTGTAATTATGAACTAGAATCTGTTGCAGACAATAGTGAGTGTGTGTGTCTATAGTATAAAAACTACTGAGTAAAAGAAGGCCGTAAGTCAAACCAAAGCGTCAATCTATTGCTTTGTGAGATTACTACTGGACTTAGGAACGCGACCGTACATATAGGTTTTGTTTCTAGGCCTTGAGGTCGATCAAAACGAAGAAAATGTTAAGGTTTATCCAAGGCATGTTCACGCACTGCAGACTGTGGAACGATTATTCTTAACGTCAGCTATGTGTTCTTTTTTTAGTGGCGCAGGCCATAATTGCTAAAGGGTACATGCTACAACCACAGTCAATCTCATAGCCCCGCATCTTGCAAACGAATGTGACACTTGTCGGTTTGAGAAGTTAACTGATGAAAGCGTTTGAAAATTTAGGGAAAATTTCAATTTCATATGCGATGTAATCCGTTCAAAAGTGTTTTATTATGATGTATAAATCAATATCGTGGAATCTCCCCCCAGAACGGTTATAATCTTGACTGGACCGAAACTGTAGCTAAGTCAAGTTTTGTCTTCATGGTCCTGTTTCCTTCGACTGGGTTCTCTTGCGGCATTTCGATCAATGTAATGTAACTTACACGCTTTCTATAATTATTTTGTAACTCTATTTACAATTACTTTTAACGGCGCGAAATAAGACACTCCACCTATCACGTGGTGCTATGTAGTTCTCTCGTCCTAATTATTCGATGGTAATGACCGTCGCGTCATTCAACACCTCACCATTTGCTCTGTTTACGATTTGCACGCTCGGAGTTGCGTCAGTTTGAATGTGACGTATCTGCTGTTAGGTCGCCAGTCTAAAATGATTAAAGCGCGGGTATATATACTTTTTATATTTCCTTAAAAATAAAAACATAGTCTACAGTAGGATTTCTCTTGTAGCCCCCTAGTGTTGCCTCTTTATAGTCGCCCTCCCTCCGCTAGAGGGGTGACCGCTTTACAGTCATCCTCTCCTAGATGTGTCTAAAGACATGGCACTAATGGGTCGCTCTAAATGGAGATTATTTCAGTGCCTGGAGCCTCCCTTCGGTGCCTAAGATGACCATTCCAGTGGTTTTAGTTGGGAGGAGATACCGGTCCGCCCTTTCCCCGGGCGGAGGAAATACGTCATTATTTCCACTGGCTAAATAAAAAAAAAAGGATTTCTCCTGTGTCGTTACATACATAAATCTTATATGCAGAAACATTAGGTGTTTTTGCATCTGCCATGTCTATCTGTAAGCCAGATATTCATTATATGTATCATGTTTCGAATTTGCTGGTGTCGTAAAGGCAACTAAGGGAATATCTAGAAGATAAACAGTAGCATCATCCTGTGTGTTTAAAAAAAACATATTGTGATCACCAATCCGCTTGCCAAGAGTGTTGATACTGGCTACGCCTCAGATGACCGTCTTTTGTAAAACAGTTTTTTAATGCCACTAGTGGGTCAAACAAGCATACAGCTCGCCTGATGGTAAGCGGCTACCGTAACCTAAGAACGTTTGCAACGGCCTTGCGACCCCGTATTGATATTTTCACAGCTTCCTTGATCTCAATGTGCAGACTTTAGGAAAATCTCGGTGGGGAGCTTATTCCACAACCTGAGTGTATGCGGTAGGAAGTTCGTAACGACTTCATGAATATTCGTATGTTAGCCGGGATCGATAGCTTAACGTGATCTCTGAGGCATCTTGATGAGGAAAGAATGGTCACCTTCCAAAGCCTGACCACAGCAAGTGTTACTCACAAATCGACATTAAGGCACGAGTTTCCTTGTGTTTTCCAGGATACAGTGTAATTGGTTGCTTTCTTATAGGTGGATGTTATTATGATCTCGTGCTTACACTAGAACACAACACAAAACAGGTAGAATCTTATCGATAATCTACACTATTTTATCGTGATAAGGCCTAGTCTTGTCTGTGTGGTGCCCAGATCAGGAATTTAGCACCATTGCATCTCCTCCCACGGAGGATATAAAAGTCGACTAAAGGACTCTAAACCAATGGATGGATGGGCAGCAGCGTTCCTTCTGTTGAAGAGCAGTCATACTGCGCTCACGAACCTGCCTGCCAAGCGTGGTGAGTACTGGCAAATTCAGTCCAAACTGACGACACGTGGCATGTAACTGATCATTTATGGGCTAGATCTTCACTTTACAAAGGTTCTTTGGCCGTTTGTGGCTACAGTTCAGAAACGGGCTAGCCCAATTGGTGAAATACTACGCTTTCACAGAATACAAGCGTAAAGTAGCATCATTGTGATGCTACGATTCGTGCGGTACTGGAAGACTACGTTCCGTCGCGATTGAGCAACAAGCACATATGAATAATATTAGTCATTCTTTTCCTTCTTCGAAACGAAGAATATAATTTAAGTTAGCTATAACGTTTGGTGTGGTATCGTGATTCAGTGGGCAATGCAGAGTTAACACAAGTGAATGGATCCAGTAACTCAATTTTCGGAATCAGTCACTGGGTTCGTGTAAGTGCAATCCACTTTTAAGTCAGTTATGTCGGTTGCTGAGAAAGCTATGTCATTCTTGAAGCCGTGGTAACTATGAGTTCAAAACGCATTGCGGTGTGAACTGTCTTTCTTGGATTGTCCAGATTGAGAATATAGCACCATTCCATCTCCTTCCGTGGATATCGTAAAAGGCGACTAAATGACTCTAAACCGGATGGCTGGGCAGCAGCGTTCCTTCTGTGGAATGGCAGACATTCTGGGCTCACCAACCCACCTGCCAAGCGTGATGAGTACTAGCAATTTCTCCCCAAAATGATACAATTATGGAAATCTTCGGTGGAGATCTTTGTTCAGCAGTTGACGTCTTTTGGCTGATATAATTTCGGCCGAATGAAGTCCACTGCTGGACACAGGCCTCCCCCAAAGATCACCACAACGATCGATATGGGTGTGTGGCTCATTGGGGGGTTATGCCATAATCGCCACGCTTGGCAGACGGGTTGGCGATCGCAGTTGAGTTGTTAATGTACTCGAAGGACGCTGCTGCCCATCCTCCGGCCAATCCCTTAGTCGACTTTTACGACACCCACGGGAGGAGATGGGGTGGTGGCATTCTGAGCCGGCACCACACGGCAAAGCTTATATAATGATGATAATATATTTCGGGATGAGAGATGGAGATAGCTATGCTTGGTATTTATCTACGAGATAGAATCAGAAATGAGGAGATCCGTGAAAAAACTGAAGTGGCAATAGGCGGGGCACATTGCTTGTAGAACTGGTGGCCGTTGGGGTAAAAAGATTCTCGAGTAGAGACCATGCACCGGAAAATACAGCGTGGACAGATGATCTGAAGCTCGCTGTGAGTCGTTGGATGCGGGCGGCATGTAACCGCTCGTTGCAGAGATCTACGGGGGAGGCCTTTGTTCAGCAGTAGACGTCCTTCGGCGGATATGATGAATGAATTTCGATATTTTTTCAAAGGTTAGCAATAATCACGGTTGGTGCAGCGGTTGTTACAGTCGACTGCTGCGCTCCGGGTTGTGGGTTCGATTCCCGCAGTTTAGTTGTTAGTTGTTCCGGGTCTGGGTGTATTGTGTGTGGAATTCATGTCTGTAAATGCACCCACGACACAGGAGAAATCCTAGTGTGGGGCAACGTTTTTTTAAAAAAGAAAAAAACTCATTGGCGATAACATGACATTCGTAAATTATAAAATATTCTGTATGACTTCTGTTGCTATCATCAGAACTTTGCTAATTTTCTATTGAACTGTTGAACAGTTTAAGCCCCCATAACGCCCACATGGTATGAAACGTTATAATTCCGACTCAATTAGTGCAGTTCAGTGGGCATGCGTGACGAGATAGCGCTCCGGAAAATCTAACGGCTCACTGTGTTAGTTTAATGCTACGTAATCGAAATATTGACGGTAACTTTACGTGTGGATAGTTCCATAGTGAGGGGAAACGCAGATAAAATTAGGTCCCTTATGGCCTTAACGGCGCAGGACACAGGAATTTGTTTATTCATTGATAGCATTACGTAACGACGATGTGTCCTATGGTACATTTTTTCACTAGGAGTTACCGAACCCTGCCCCCTGCCGTCACTACATGGTGGGGGGCCTCGGGGGTCACGGGAGCGCAGATTGGGGAGTCTGCGTGTTCACACCGAGCGACTTCCGGGAAGATGGTGGCGCGCACGTGGTCACGTGCCGCCGAGTGTGCAGCACAGCGCAAAGCGAGGCTTGGGGGGATCCTTTATAATCCTCCCCGAGAAGTGCCTGGGGGGGGGGCGACCTTTTTACAGTCGCCTTCCCTCCGCTAGAAGGGGTGACTGCTTTACAGTCATCCCCTCCGTGATGTGCCTAAGAGCGTGGCGCCAATGGGCGGCCTTTAGTGTAATCTTACGAGGACCTGGAGCCCCCCTTCGGTGCCGAAGATGACCGCTCCAGTGTTTTTAGCCGGTAGGAGTCCGGCATACCCCTTCGCCCTTCCCCGGGGTGAAGGAAGTTCCATGTAGAATTTCCACTGGACATCAATAAAAAAAAAAGGAGTTACCGAACCCTAAAAAGTAGTAGTCTTTCTACACGTGCAGTCCATGGGTTAGGTATACGCAAAGGTCATATAAGGCTCTGCTCAGTATAATAATGCGTTTAGGATGCTAGCGGGGCTGCCGCGTTTTTGTAGCGCTTCAGGGATGTTTGCTGAGGCGAGGATTGACGGCTTTCATGCCATCATCCGGAATCGAGGCACATTCGATCCTTCGCAGAATGGGTGCCAGCTCCCATAGCATCCTGAGTACGTTATGCAGTAGGTGGGATTGTCCGACGCTACGTCATTGGATCGGACTTCATACGTCTACGAATACGTGCTACATGCTACGTGGATAGTGTGTGGTTCGAGATTAAATTACTATCATTAGTCTTTATGTTTTTATTTACTAACACTATAGATCTCTGTAATCTGAAATAAACAATTATTATTATTATTACAAAACGGCACAATGAACGGCTTGACGGCACGGTTGGTGCAGTGGCTTATATAGAGTCGCCTGCTGCGCTACGTATCGCGGGTTCGATTGCCGCACGGAACAATTTTTGTATGATCTGCAGGTAGTTGTTCCAGGTCTGGGTGTTTTGTGCGTTGAATTTATGTCTGTAAACGACAAACGAGATGGTAGAAATACTAGTATATGGCAACGTTTAAAAAAATGAAAACGATGTCCTCCCGGTTGATGTGACGCGGCAGCACGCAACTCCACAGAGTTTTAGCTAGGGTTGCTAGATATAAAAATAGTAAACCGGGATATATTTTACTTCCTTTTATTTCCAAAAGCTTGAAGTAGTTCGCAAAGATGTGTGTTGTGACCGGATTATACTGGGCAGAGTCAATTTTTGGTTGTTTGGTTGGTTGTTGTGTGTAGAATTGTTTTATTCATTTGAGATCCTAACCCAAATTCAACTCGACTTTAGTTAACTAAGTCAGCTCTAACTTCGTATATGGTGCAGATTTGACTCGCAAAAAAATACCATCAAGACATATTAGATGGGGGACAGACAGAAACTAAAGAATGAATTGTGTAACCTTTTGCTTACATGCTTTCACTTCTTCCGAATTCTTGGATTTTATTATGCTGCTCACCTTTTTCAAGGACTGATGAGGATTATGTATAATGATAATAATAATAATAAACCCCTCTGGGAAGTCATTATCTCACCATGGAATAAGGTAATCCTGGAGGGCAGATTAAAGCAGCTGCTATTTCTTCCTACCTTTTGATCTAAAAAAAAGTTTATCATAAGTAAAAAAAGAAAGTACATTAAGAATCTTACAGAATGCAGGGCAGTTTGTGGCGAGCTGAATGTGAGTGGCGATACTGCGTACCCGAATGCTCCAGAGAGACGGTCAGGGTTTCGTCATTGGCTTGCCTTTATTGATTTTTTTTCCCGTTTTTCTTAGTATTCAATCCATTTAGCAACCCATTGTAATAAACCTTATACTTGTAGTTTCCATTTCATACAATAGTTTTATACCTCCGGGGACAATCCGAGGCTGCATTTTATAGTGCAGCCATGGAGAGTCCCCGGTTAGTATCCATTACATTTTAGATTAAAATTCTCTAAAGGGCTTCTGCGTATTGGACCCATGTCCCCGCGTATGCCTATCAAAAGACCGGGTTCCCTCTTACAGGGGATATAAGCCCGTGAATAGAGAAACATGTAGATAATAATAATATTTTTTTATAATCAGGCGTCTAAGGCCCACAGTAAAATATACTTTAATATAATAAACTAATATATATATAACTAAACATACAAAAAAACAATAACCAATATAGAAATAATGGTGTCATGGTATGCATAGGACTCAATCCACTAATAACACTTTAAACTTACTGCTGGAAATTCTAAACTGAAAATATTGCAATATTATTAATTTAAAACCAAGTTGCATTGGCCCTTTTAACGGGACGGATTTGCTTCAATTGAAAAGAAGTAACTTGTTCTGCAAAGGCCAGATTATGCTGGCTATTTTCTGGTACATAAAATGGTCGTCCCCTCAAACAAACAATGAAACTTTCCTTGCTGCTTAAATCGCTTACTATCCAACTTTCCCGGGAACTTTATTTTGAAATAAGAACACGAATCATTTTATTTCTTTAGGTATTCCTGATTTAAACTGGTAAATGCACAAAGTTATAAAACGCAGCAGGGATGGGTTATAAGTTAATGTGCCCACCGGACGTCCAGGTCAGAGTTGGATTAAAATCGTTTTGTGGTAAAATCAGGAATTTTAAAGAACTCATTTCGTATTTCCGTCTGTCTCGATTAGCTCCCAAAAAATAGATTGTAGAAAGCTGATAAAAACATATTACCAAGATCAGGATCAATTAGGAATTACCGTTCTGGGCCCTTATACCATCATCATCATATCAGCCACAGGATGTCCACTGCTGAACAAAGGCCTCCCCCTTAGATTTCCGCAACGAGCGGTCACATGCCGCTCTCATCCAACGACTCCCAGCGACTCTCACCAGGTCATCTGTCCATCTCGTTGGAGGTTGTCCCACGCTGTGTTTTCCGGTGTGCTGTCGCCATTCGACAACCTTTGTGCCCTGCCCATTTCCACTTCAGTTTAATAATCCTTTCAGCTGTGTCGACAACTGGACGTCCTATGGCTGACATGATGACGACAACTTTAGTTCTTCTACGGATCTCCTCATTTCTGATTTGATCTCGTAGAGAAATACCAAGCATAGCTCTCTCCATAGCTCGCTGAGTGACCTTGAGCTTTCTTATGAGGCCTATTGTGAGTGACCACGTATCTGTTCCATACGTCATCACTGCTTTACTATTATACCAGCTTTAATCATATCAGCCGAAAGACGTCCACTGCTAAACAAAGACCTCCCTCATAGACAACCGGCTACATGCTGTGCGTCCTCGTTTTGGGGGCAATTTGCCAGTACTCAACACGCTTGGCAGGCGGGTTGGTGAGCACAGAATGCACATACCCGACATCCACGGGAGGAGATCGAGTGGTGTTAATTCTTAATGCGGATACTTAACGTATTTGTTTTTATTTGCGATTTGTCAGTATCCTTTTCTTAGGTGTCTTATAAAGCTCATGGAAGCTGTAGCTGATTAACTGGACAAGATATGCAAAGCCATAAGACTTTCGAGCGGGGTAAAACATAAAAATTTAACAGCTAAGAGCGCCCCCTAGTTGAGGTCGGGTCTCGACTTAGGGCGTTGCTGGAACAAGCTAGGATGTTGGATGAAGAATTAATATGGTTTAGGGACACATATAAGCTACTGGCTCGGCACGGGTTGGCGAGAGCAAGCTGTCATTATTTAGACAAAATGACGATCTTCCACAGCCAATAACATCTCATAGTTACACCCCAAAAAAGTTTATTTAAAATGGTTTCGATAGACTTCTAAAACACTATTTTTAGTCTTCTTTCTTTCTTTTCATGTGGTTAGTGGCCAACTTTGTTGTTTAAGCCACCCGAAGACCTTACTTGGCTTAACAACTGCCGTCTAGTGAAAACAACTGGGACCGATGATTTTACGTGCCATCCGAAGCACGGAGCCGCTCAGATAATATACCACTATGCAATCAATAGACTAACCACGCCGAGCGTTGCCTAACCTCGCTGATTGTTTACTGATGAGTGTGTTTGTGTGTTGGTAAAAGGTTTTCTGTTGCCGCGAAATATTTTGTAGGGAACAAACTGAAAGCTACAACACTAAAAATAACGAAGGAACTGAGAACCAGTACCAGTGATAAGCCCGCTCTAAGCACTTCATCAAATCAGAGCGCCCAACGCGGCAAACATATAGTTTACTACTGCATTTCAATTGTAAAAATAAACTCGTAATAGGGGTACTGGATATGAGTTCCTTCGTTATTTTTAAGTGTTAAAGCTTTCAGTTTGTTCCCTACAGAACATTTCGCGGCAGCAGAAAATCTTTTCTCATTTAACTCGGTGGAAATAGATCATGTATTTCCTCCACACGGGGACTAGGCGGAGGGGCCTGCCGGACTTCTACCGACTAAAACCACCGGAGCGGTAATCTTCGACACCGAAGTGGAGGCCCTAAACATAATCAGACTAGAGCCGCCCATTGGTGCTACGCCATAAGGCACATTTCGGAGAGGATAACTGTAAAGTGGTCACCCCCTCTAGGAGAGGAGAGGCGAATGAAAATGCCTCCACTTCTCGGGATAAAAGATCCCATCGTCCAGAAATGACTGCAAACGAATCGAATTAATTCCGTAACGTGTCCGACGCGTACTTTGCAGGTTCTTTATTTTGAGGACATTTTTCGCTTCACTGGCTAATTAAATTAAAATCGCAGGTCTCGAAAGTTTGTTTCTATATAGACGACAAATGTAATCCACGTCAGCACGCTTTCAACAGAATTCAGACTGCCACCGCCCCATTTCATCCCGTGGGTGATAGTAGGAGTAGTGGACGTTATTCGGCCATAATGAAAAAATGAATGACGACACAATTGGGGAAGTCTATGAAGGAGGCCTTAATTCAGCAGTGGAAGTCCTTTATGTGATATGACGATGATGATGATCACTATGTCTGACAGAAGATTATTAAACACATGTTTATCAGAAATTTGAATATAGAAGCTGGGCGATATCCCAATTGTCTTCTGTGACAAACATGGAAAGAGTTTACTTATTTTTACCGGGTACCATAAGGTATGTGCCGGCTCAGAATGCCACCACCCCATCTCCTCCCATGGGTGTCGTAAAAGTCGACTAAGGGATTAGCCGGAGGATGGGCAGCAGCGCCCTTCGAGTACATTAACAACTCAACTGCGATCGCCAACCCACCTGCCAAGCGTGGCGATTATGGCAAAACCCCCCAATGAGCCCACAGCAAATCCATATCGGTGGTTGTGGTGATCTTTGGGGGAGGCCTGTGTCCAGCAGTGGACTTCATTCGGCCGAAATGAAATGATGATGATGATGATAAGGTAGGAAATATAATTAATTAATTGGAAGGCAATTTAACAGCTTCATAGTAAATGCTCATAACTGGGATAATTAATTAAACATAATGAACGCGCTCTTAATCGCTCAGCAGCTTAGATTGCGTAATCATGGTATATGTTTGAGCCAATATTGTAACCAACAGTTTCAGTTCCAATGTTTGTTCCAACACAGAAGGGCCAAGAAATGCATTATGGAGCTACGCCATAGCTTATGTTATCGGATTCTTGTTTAAGATGTAGCATAGTTGTACCAGTTTCTACTGCAAATGTAGCATTTAATTATTTACGATGACATCGTCAGGTCTATTCGCGCATAGATTTATATCAAAACAACACTTACGGCCGAATACTGAAATACCAGTTAACATTAATTCCCGCTTTACCTATTTGAGCCGATTTTGTACCGAAAACATGTTTCTCGAATGGTTACAGCGGGATTTAATATTAACTGGCGTTTCAGTATTCGGCCGTTAGACAAGCCTTGAGGTTTCGATTAAGTTGCAGTGACCGTGGTCACAGGCAAGCTTTTGAGTCAGATCGTGACGACAACCATCAGAACATCAACATTAGGATATTTTTTTTAGATTCATCTGCGTACGAATAGACCATATAGATCCGTAACAAATATTTAATTCAATTCGCAAAATTTTAAGCAGGGGAAAGTTAATAATTAAAGTTGTGCAAGTTGGCAAAGCCCGATGTACCGACGACTCGAAGGAGGTAAAGTAGAGTATACGGTATTGTACACCAATAGAAAATACAAAGTAATAAATTTACGATTGGTGCTTATCGCTAAAAGCAATTCCAGACAACCATTGGATCGACAAAAATCATAAAAGAAGAGAATAATTAATGGTGAAATAGTTGGCTACTCTTGTAACCAATATTTGACAAAACAAACAGTAATATTTTATGTCATCATTTCGGCCGAATGAAGTCCACTGCTGGACATAGACCTCCCCAAAGATCACCACAAAAACCGATATGGGTGTGGTGTGGGCTCATTTGGGGGTTTTGCCATAATCGCCACGCTTGGCAGACGGCTTAGTTGAGTTGTTAATGTACTCGAAGGACGCTGCTGCCCATCCTCCGGCTAATCCCTTAGTTGACTTTTACTCATACATACATTACATACTTATACCAAACAATGTACTCATTCACGTACATAGCGGGTGTAAGTGACACGGTTACGAAAACTAATACCATGGTTCCGGCACCTGATTCTGGAACCCTCAAAGTTAGAACATTGAGTCGCTTTTTTCATGAAATTTAACTGAAAACTAAATGGCTTTTGTTTCGCTACAGTTCAAGGACGAGGATATCGCTCGCAATAGCATAATAATATCATATCATAGTACAATAATCACTAAGCGTCTTGATCGCGTTGTTTACGGTACATTGCGTGCTCAAGAATGAAAAAAACGAAACCCTATTATTTCCGAGATAAATGGTTTTCCAATTTGTATTATAGGCCTAAGTATATCCTCTTCTCAAAGTATTGGTACGTTGTCATTTATATCCTGTATATATTACTTACATCAATGATATATGTTATATCCATATATACAGTTATATGCACATATACAGGTACACATAATATATAGAACAATAAATGTGTCATGCTTGTGAACGATTGCCACCTGAATCGAAATTATCATTTTTATTTATTCATAATAGTTTTTTTTTTTTAAACGCCAACAATATACAGACCTCTTATAAGCCCACCCTACACCGCTTGATTAAGCTGGGGAGAAAAAACGGCGCAACAAACTCCCCAACAACACGTTAATCTGTCACATACAGTATTTTTAAATACATTTACACAAAAAAATCACAAATTATAACAATACTAAAATGTACTTAAATGCCAAAAATTGTTTGTAAATTTAGTGTCACAAACATTAAAGTGTATAAATAAAACGTAAAAATAATAATATAAATCACATGTCAAAAAATAGTTTAAATTCAATGTCAATAAAAAGTGTATAAAATAAAAGACGTCAGTTTAAGTATAAATACAATGTTGACTGTATGTTCTTTTATTATCAAGACAATCAGAAACTTTATTATATCCTTTATTGCAGAGTTTAGATTAAATAAAAGTTTTAAATTTAATAAGGGATAAATCTCTGACCACGGAATTCTGTTGGGATTGGTCATCTTAATGCTGCCATGACAATTAAATCATAAATTTGAATAAATATAGCAATTAGGCTTGTTTACTGAAGAGTTTTAAGAAGTTAGACTCTTTTCTCCTGCATTGTTCTCACATTACCTTCACTTCGAAAGTTATTCTTTTTAACTTTATAATTTATAAAGATTTATCTTGGAGTTCTTCTCCATAGGAAATTTACATCTTGGAACGCGGCTACGTAAGTCATTGACTTAAGTGCCTGTAATTGGTTTAACGTGATATATTTATTTAAATCTATGGAACAGTAGATAGCAATTAAGGTTTGAGAGATATCTTTATTTCCCATAAGAACTTTAATTCACTTATATGAGAAATTTTAAACTAACAATGTGGTCGACGTATAGTAACAGATTTAACAAAAGAAAAAAAATACAACAAAATAATTTATATAAAATGTAGGGTAAGCGGCAATAACTCAACCCAGCCGAAGCGGTAACGGAGCACGCGCAGCTGTAAGTGGCACATACTAAAGTGCGCTTGTGTTATTCAAAAGATAGGATTTTAGGAGTGTTTTGTATATTGATAACATAGACTAGCATTTTTAATATTATTGGGTAATTAATTTATTGTATAATATAGCCCTTCATACATAAGATTTTTTTTACCGTAGTTGGTCCGTGGTTTGTGAAGTTGTATGTTATTTGTATTTCTGAGCCTAATGTTGTGTATTTGGTGTTATTTTGTAAATTTGATTTGTGTGTGTATGTCTTTATTTAGTATTTTGCGTATTATGCAATTATTATATGTGTATGTTTGTGATATATTCATTCGCTTTGTTTTTTTTATATTATTTTTGTGTTCGTGTACTATAATCGTAGTGAAAAACTGTTTTCACTAACTTATGTTGGGCCATTTGCAGTATTTAAAGATTAGTGTTAGCGGCTGTACCCCAATTACAGATCCAAGTCATATTCCTTTACCATTGTAAAGACTAGAGGTAGTTGAGGTGGCTGAATTTTGGGGAGACATATGTCTTATCGAGGATGAATCAGAAATTATGAGATCCGTAGAAGAACTAAAGTTGTCGACATAGCTGAAAGGATTAGTAAACTGAAGCCGTTGGGGCAAAAATGTTCTCGAATGGAGACCGCGCACCGGAAAACGCAGTGTGGGACGACTGCCAACGAGATGGACAGGCGACCTGGTGAAAGTCGCTGGGAGTCATTGGATGAGAGTGGCATGCTATCTCCGTAATCGGCGGTGCTAGACGTCGTACTGGCCGATCATCGAGCTATTATCTTTACTTGCGTTGATGACCCAACTACCAAGTGTATACAGGTTGTTACCAAAACCAAAATTAATTATGAAATAATGAAGGACGAGTTAAAGATAGATAGAAGGTTAATTGGTTATTAACAAAACACATGGATAATCCAGATGACATTTCTAGTTTCATCCGAAATTCATTTTAAAACGCAACTGATATTGCAAGTTCTGGTACAACCAAGTATACAAAACGTAGGAATGCTAGTCAATTTAAATTACCCTGGATCAATGAATACGGCAATCGTCTTTGCGTGAAACGCGACGCATTATTTAAATCGTGGAAAAAGAGTTCTAACGACCCTTAATTAAGGTTACAATACAATAAAACCCGTAATAAAGTTCGAAAAATTTTAGAAATTAGAAGAAATTATTATTATTTGCACCAAATTAATAACAACTTTAAAAATACCAAGAAAGTATATCGGATTGTCAATCAAATGCTAGGACGTGTAACGTTATCAATTGATACAGCAATTCTTAAAGCGTTTGATGCACAGGGTCTCACCACTTAGAGAATTGCCGATAACTTTGCGACCGAATTTGACCGCGCCGTAAAAGATATAATTCCAGACTGTAGTACTAAAATATTGGACCCCAGTACATATTGTAAATCATTAGATTCTACTTTATACTTTAAAAAAGCTTCAGGCGAAAAAATACATAAAATAATAAGCAATCTAAACTCTGATAAGGCACCCGGACCAGATAATATAAAAATATCTGATATTAAAATGATAGGTCAAGACATATCAAAAGCTATTGCTAACCTGATTAATTGCAGTGTGACATCCGGTTTGTACCCCGACGAATTGAAAATAGGATATGTTAGACCAGTTTATAAAAAAAGAAAAACAGACGAGTACGCTAATTATCGCCCTATTACATTACTTTCTTCTAGTGATAAAATTATAGAAAAATTTGTTTGTCAACAAATACATGCATTTTACAGGAAACACAAAGTAATCTACCCCAACCAATTTGGTTTTCAAACCGGTAAAGGTACATCGGATCTATTATCAAAATTTACTGACGAAGTCAACGAGCACCTTAACCAGAGAAAACCTGTATTTGCATTGTTTATTGATTTTTCACGTGCCTTTGATACATTATCATCATCATCATTTCGGCCTAATGAAGTCCACTGTTGGACACAGGCCTCCCCCAAAGATCATCACAACCACCGATATGGATGTGTTTTGAGCTCATTGGGGGGTTTTGCCATAATCGCCACGCTTGGCAGGCGGGTTGGCGATCGCAGTTGAGTTGTTAATGTACTCGAAGGACGCTGCTGCCCATCCTCCGACTAATCCTTTAGTCGATATTATCTTTGATACATTAGATCACAGGCAATTAATCTATAAGCTGAATCTTTGTGGGATACGTAGTAGTTTGCTTAGTTGGTGCAAAAACTACCTTCAAAACCGTAAGGTTGCTGTGAAAATTGATAATTCATTGAGCGAAGCGATTGAAGTCACAGAGGGCACGGCTCAGGGTTCAGTTTTAGGGCCCCTTCATTTTCTGTCCTATGTAATTGACATGAGCGGCTGTATCAAACACTGCACGTGTTATCAGTTTGCAGATGATACATGCCTAGTAATAGCTGATAAGGACCCCCGAAAAGCTGTTGATCTTTTGCAGTCTGATCTGAACTCTTTATTAAGATGGTGCCATGACGCTGGTTTGGTGCTCAATGCTACTAAAACTAAACTACTTGTAATAAAATCACCATACTTAAAATGCTTTCCTGCTAAAAATATTGTTGCACACAACCATAGCTGCTTACATGACTCATATAATGGGAAATGTAGCTGCCCCCATATAGATGTAGTAAATTCTCAAAAATACCTCGGTTTAGAAATTGATAACAAATTTAACTGGAGCAATCATATCGAATACGTTTGTAATAAGTTGAGACAGTTTCTAGCTAATATTATAATTCTCAAGAACCGCATACCATTTAAAGTAAAACTTATGCTATATAACTCATTGGCTGAATCATATATTCAATACGGACTAAGTAGTTATGGTCGTACATTTAAATCTTATCTCAATCAAATATATAAACTTCAACTAAAGATTCTTAAGAATATAGTATCTAGCAAAATTAAAGACCAATTCCAAAACAACGAACTTCGACTATTTAATCACTGTAAAATATTACCTGTTCATATACAATTTAAACATGCACTCCTAAAAGGACAGTTATTTAACAAGAATTTAAATAAAGAAATTAAACATGCTGTATACACGAGAGCCGTCGCTCTAAACCAGCTTTGCACAACTCGCGCAAACAATGCCTACGGCGAACGCACATCTTTATATCTTGTTCCTAGGTTAATTAATAACTTACCTTCTAATTTGCGTAGTGACTTCACGCCAACTAATATTAAATTTAAACTTAAGTCTTACTTCTTGGAGCACATGAAATGCTAATTGCTTGGAAATGCACTCACCAACTTTCAATTTACTTTAGTTTACTATTTTATTTATTTATTAGATATTAGACTACTTGTAGCATTAATTACAAACCTTTGTGGTTTACGAATGCTATATCATTATGCTATATTTATTCTGTATATTTTTTTGAATGATAAACAATAAAAAAAAAACCGCTCGTTGTGGAAATCTAAGGGGGAGCCCTTTGTTCATCAGTGGACGACCTGTGGCTAATATGATATGTCTTAAAAGTGGCCTGAAATAGGCTGAGTTAATCATTGATACTTTAAGCCAATTACAGGCAAATAAGTTTTTAGAATTCTTAATTTTCGAACACCTTTGGTCATTGTGACTTTTACAAGATTTATCTCCTATAAATCTTACAGAAGTTACAATAGCAGATTGCGCCTTGTCCCAAAAAGTACAATATAAACCTAAGCAAAAAAGGTCATACCTTTATTGAAGATTTCTTTACTGCCAAAGGAAGCTAAACCTTGTAAATTTCGTAAAAGAAATCAATTTGCCATAATTCGGGGCGCCAAGATTGGGTGGATATTTCTGTCATCGTGCCTAATATGACCCAATTCGATAGGAATCTAATTTACTTGAAATACATCGGGATCTGAAAGAGAATACAGTACAAACTCTTCATTAAATTGAACTTTCTGGATACATTCTTAATACGGACACGGATAGTCATCATTTCGGCCGAAAGAAGTCCACTGCTGGACACAGGCCTCCCCCAAAGATCACCACAACGACCCATATGGGTGTGTCGTGTGCTCATTGGAGGGTCTTGCCATAATCGCCACGCTTGGCAGACGGGTTGGCGATCGCAGTTGAGTTGTTAATGTACTCGAAGGACGCTGCTGCCCATCCTCCTGTTAATCCCTTAGTCGACTTTTACGACACCCACGGGAGGAAATGGGGTGGTGTAATAAAATAAAATTAATGGTTTATAAATAGCATATAACGGTAATTCGCAATATGTTCAGTAGATACAGAATCTGTAAAACAATAATACATTTACACCTCCTGACAACAAACGAGATGGACAGACGATCAGGTGAAGGTCACTGGGAGTCGTTGGATGCGGGCGGAATATAAGCACTCGTTGTGGAAATCTAAGGGGGAGGCCTTTGTTTAGGAGTGGACGTCCTGTGGCTGGTCTGACCACATCCTACGACGATATTAACACACAATCGCATCCTATTTTATCACCTTTACTTCGAATTAATATTTTCAAGAATTCCATCACGAAAATATATCCGATACTGCGAGACGGTGTTAAATGGTGTTACATGATATCAATATTATTTACGGTGTAATAACTGTGTCAGCAGTGGTAAATTATGGCTTTATATGGCCGCTGTATTGTGTAAGAAATGCCATGGATTTTTGGGTAAATATAATGTTGGTATAACGCTGGGAGCAGTGGCTAGAGACATCTTTTTTCTGGGTATTGTATGACGTTGTTGCCGTGTGGTGTCCGGATTAAGAATGTAGCACCACTCCATATCCGCCCGTGGAGGTCGTACAAGTACTAACAATGATAATTATGTCAATGAAAATTATATTAAGTTAAAAGCTGAAATATTTCAGATAAAATAAAAACATAATAATTAAATCAGTGAAAGTTATTTTAAGTTAAAAGCTAAAATATGTGAGGTAAAGATACACACATCATAATCATCAACATCATTTCGGCCGAATAAAGTCCACTGCTGGACACAGGCCTTCCCCAAAGATCACTACAACGACCGATATGGTTATGTTGTGCGCTCAATGGGAAGGTTTTGCCATAATTGCCACGCTTGGCAGTCGGTTTGGCGATCGCAGTTGAGTTGTTAATGTACTCGAAGGACGCTGCTGCCCATCCTCCGGCTAATCCCTTAGTCGACTTTTACGACACCCACGGGAGGAGATAGGGTGGTGGTGTTCGTAGCCGGCATCACACAGCTAATAATAATACCAACGAAAATTACTTTATTTAAAGCTGACCAGATTTTCGGTTTGTTGCCAAGTGTGCAATTACTATTATAGAAATATCTCATTTAATCTTACTTAATATTTAATGTAAAAGTTTTTTTGTTTCAGGCTCCATCTCGCTCAAACGGCTGAACGGATTTTAGTGAGATTTGGCATATAGATAGATTACGTTGTGGCATAGGTTATGTAGAAGCAGTTGCTACAAGGTGGGGGACCTCTGGGTTCGCGGGTGCGTAGATTGGGGAATCTGCGTGCCCACACTGAGCGACCCAAGAGAAGACGGTAGCACGCACGTGGTCACGCGCTGCCGTGGGACGCTTTGGGGGATCCTTTACAATCCCCCGGGGGTGACCGCTTTACAGTCACCCTCTCCGAGATGTGCCTATAGGCGTGGCACCAGTGGGCGGCTCTAGTGTGATCATACGAGGACCTGGAGCCTCCCTTAGGTGCCGAAGATGACCGCTCCAGTGGTTTTCCCTTCGCCCTTCCCCGGGGTGAAGGAAGGTCATGAAGCTTTTCCACTGGGCAACAATAAAAAAAAAGGTTATGTAGAAGCAGTGATAGCCTAATTGTTGAACGCTTGCCTTCCATACAGGAGGGTCTGATTTCGATCCTAGCCCGCACTTCTGATTTTTCGGATTCATGTGCGGATCATCAAATCATTTGCGTTAACGGTGAATGAAAACATCGTGAGAAAATCTGCACACCTGAGGGGGCCAAAATGTTCTCAACGGTGTGTGTAGTCCGCCAACCCACACTAGGCCAGCATGGTGCACTACGGCGTGAGAAATGGCCCGTGCCCAGCAGTGGGACAGTAATGGGCTGATATACGGTACCTTTTATTATACTAAAATAAAAATAAACAGTTATAACAAAAAGAAATTACGATATCGAATCGAGCTAGCAACTGCTAATACCTAATATTATAAAAAGACATAGCAGCCTTCTACAAAAATATATAATATTTATAAGCTTATCAGCCACTATGAAATATAAGTAGCCGTTTTAACAGCCTTTGATTACAGCCATCAATATCTATTAAACTCATGGCAACGCTTTGATTGCGTAGAAATGAATAATTTCAATATAAATTGGCCCCGTAAAGTGAATTATAGAGGCCATAAACAATGTAAGGGTAGTATTTTCACGTGTAATTTCTTGCTTAGCCTTGTTCAGCTTAAGTTAAGATGTGCAGTCATTAATTTATTGAATTGAAATTAAATGTCGTTTATTCAAAATAGACTAAAAGTAATACTTTTTTAACGTCAGCTCAATTTAAGACAGCCCCCATATATGCCTCCTACTAAAAAACTTCCCAGCGTTAGACCGGGAAGAAGAAAAGAAACAACAAACTCCCCAGCAACACGTATGTGTCTTTTTATCTTATTTTTTATACATAGAATAGAATAACAAAAAGGTTATTTGCAATATTATTATATATTTAAATAATTAAGCAATAAAAAATCAAAATAAAATACTCAAGCACTACAAATAGTATTTAATAATAATAGTAGGTCTCTACACTCTACGGGGGAGTCGTGTGGTTCGTGGCCCTCTACAGGCGCCTATATGGTCATCCCGGCTGTCAGGCGTCCAGTGCTGCAGAAAAAAAACTTCACGGTCTGCAGCGCAGAGCGGCTATACGGATCGCACGGGGATCAAGGACAGTGTCCTATGAAGCGGCGACTCTCCGGGCGCACTTTCCACCTTTCGACATCCTGGAGGAGACGGATGCGCGGGACTATGATTAGACATGATTCCTCCACCAAATCAGCGGAAGCGTGCCTTCAGGGACGTTCGAAAGACTAAGGCGGCTGACTCAACGGCGCGCACTCGGGATGTGATGGCATCGCCTGCAGCTGCAGTTCGCCATCAAGCGCGTCGTCGAGGCCATCCTGCTGCTCTTTGGGGCCTGGCTCAGAAGGAGCGAGCGCGTCACCTACCGCTTGACACAAGTATTCATGGTTCACCGAATCAACACGGACAGGATCAACCGGTCATGGTTGTTTCAGTGCGTACCTGCACAGAATAGATCACGAGGTTACGCGCCACCTTTGTGGAAGCAACCAGGATAGCGCAAACCACACGCTCGAGGAGTGTCCTGCGTGGGCTGCCGAGCTGCGGATCCTAGTGGATCAGATCGAGCAAGATCTATCTCTGCCGGCAGTAGTGTCAGCTATGTTGACAGAGCATGAAAATTGGAGAGCAGTGGTCTCCTTCTGCGAGAGCATCATGCTTCTGAAGGAGACTACAGACCGGGATCGGGAGAGGGCTGATCCCGCACGGAGAAGGACGAGACGGCGCCGAGGTAACAACCACCCCGGCTCTCAGGTCCAACATGCCTGAGCCTCTTGGCATCGCAATATGGTGGGGGGTCTCGGGGGTTGCGGGTGCGCAGATTGGGAAGTCTGCGTGCTCATACCGAGTAACCCCCAGGAAGACGGTGGCATGTGGTTATATGCCGCCGTGTGCGCAGCACAGTGCACAGCGAGGCTTGGGGGATCCTTTACAATCCTTCCCGAGAAGTACTTGAGGGGTGACCTTCCTACAGTCGCCTCCTTTCCACTAGAGGTGGTGACCGCTTTACAGTCTTTATAGTACACTATTCGTTATTCCTAACTATCCAATTACTAATAACATTTTAAACTTACTGCTGGAATTCTAAACTGAAACTATTGCAATTTTATTTATTTAATCCAAGTTGAATTGGCCCTTTTAACGGGACAGATTTGCTAGCATTCAAAACAAGTAACTCGTTCTGCAAAGACCAAGTTATACTGGCTATTTTCTGTACATAAAATGGTCATCCTCTCAAACAAACAATGAAACTTTCCTTGCTGCTTAAACAGCTTACTATCCAACTTTCCTGGGAACTTCATTTGTGAAATAAGAACACGAATGAATTTATTTCTTTTAGCTATTTCTAATTTAAACTGGTAAATTTATAAAGTTTTAAACGCAGCAGGGACGGGTTGACTTGACGTCCAGGTCACAGTCGTATTAAAGGTTTTGCAGTAAAATCAGGAAAGGACATTTAAAAACGGCCTATGGATCTACACGTATGCGACCTGTACCATAATTTCTAGTTTCAGTCTACGAGTTTTTAATACTTTAAATATCAGTTGCATATTTGGACCAACACAATAGCGCTTTCACCGCTTTATCAATGTTTTGTTACAAACAGATGTACTTCGTGTCAAAGCGATAGATAGCGCTGACTCGTTGAATGGCGAAGGTTACTACCTAACTTAAAGGGTTCTATTATAAACAAGTATTTAGATTTCCCTAAACTAATAATTATTTCCATGAATAATATAATTGCATAAATAACAAGTTATCCACTATTATAATTATTATTTCCGAAGTATTTTTAGCGGTTTAGCGCCTTTACCAATTTCCTCTAGAAATGCTAGATCGTTTGTGGCTCCATATTCTGATTAAGCAGGCAGATATTGCCCGATAGTTATATAGTAGTAAAATGCATAAACTATAGATAGTCACAACTAAAACAAAATAATCTATAACTCTAGCCAATACTCAGCCAAATAGTTGACGGCACAGTTGGTGCAGTGGTTGATACAGTCGGCTGCTGCGCTCCGGGTCGTGGGTTCGATTCCCGCACGGACCAAATATTTGTATGATCTGCAGGTAGTTGTTCCGGGTCTGGGTGTATTGTATGTGGAATTCATGTCTGTAAACGCACCCACGACACAGGAGACATCCTAGTGCGGGGCAACGTTTTTTGAGAAAAAAGAAATATATTATTTTAATTCGTGAAAAGCTATTTGGAATTTTCTAACTACATCTGACTAATATAATGAATCGAAGTGCTTAAAGGTAAAACCTAGGTAATCTTAATCTATCTTGCGTTTTAGTGTTTGTTACAGATATTTTTCTACTGCTGCCCAAATCGTGTTACATGCCTAATATTATAACCTCAAAATGCAAAAGTTATTTGTATACTAAACAATACTCGGTGACTTTAACTTAATTTCAGTCGAATGTAGTCGTCATTTAGACCACAGAAAGTATAATTTTACGTGCCTGTTGGTTCATAGGCGAACAATGTATAGCCGCAGAACAATTTATTTTATTCGGCCGAATGAAGTCCACTGCTGGACACAGGCCTCCCCCAAAGATCACGACAACGACCGATATGGGTGTGTTGTGGGCTCATTGGGGGTCTTGCCATAATCGCCACGCTTGGCAGACGGGTTGGCGATCGCAGTTGAGTTGTTGGTGTACTCGAAGGATGCTGCTGCCCATCCTCCGGCTAATCCCTTAGTCGACTTTTACGACACCCACGGGAGGAGAAGGGGTGGTGGTATTCTGAGCTGGCACCACACGGTTAGCCGGCACAAATTACAATGTCATTCAAAGGACTAATTTCGTCATTCACGGTCATCTTGGGCACCGAAGGGGAGCTCCAGTTCCTCGTAAGATCACACTAGAGCCACTCATTGATTGCAACAAGACATCTACCACCAGTACAAAACTTTTTATTAATAGTTCCCACAAAAGATAGTCCCGCTATCCTTGGATTGCTTGTGAAAAATCCCATATCCCCGGGATTAATCACGGGCCGTCATTGAATTCTCAACATATGGACCTCCCAATGATCTCTTTAATAATCCTCTATCAATTATGATAATGTCATATTCAATACGATTTTTCGGAGACATTAGTGATGGCTTTATGTTGTATTAATTTAGTTAATGGAAACACGTTCCTGCCCATCCTCTTGATAATCTTTTATTTACCTTTTACGACACTAGTAGCTGTTAACGGTCTATTCTTTTAGTAAGAGCAAACGAGCAAAGTGATGTGCTTTCGCAGCTGTTTTGAGTATGTGGCATTACAGATAAGCTAGGAGAGTCGACTTCTCTTTGAATCAAGTCAGATAGTAAGTTATGAACGTATATGTGTCTAAGACTGCTATAACCTGGTTTAAGTCTCAGCGGGAGGTCCAAGCATTGGAGCTGGATTTTACGTTATGACAGTTTTTCTTCTATCTTTTTATTATTGCACATAGTTGGACTCTTGTTAACCTCTCCAGCTCAGAAAAATATGTTTGTGTTAGGGTTTATGTAGTTAATTTCAATAGGACAACGAGTGTGTTTCGAAGATTTAGCGTCTCTAGGACCCTCTCCATCATCACAGCCACACGAATGTAAAAAAAACTTACCCAATTCGACGAAATCCGCTACACGAACTTTATTCTACGTGCTAGAACGTCTTTTGTAAACTATGGTTTTCCTTAGCCATGCATCCTACGTCAAATCTTAATAGAAACCATAAATACCCCAGAACTTTCTAGCTTCCTTCGTTTCACTTCCAATGTGACCTCTTTAACATCATTTTCGGAAAGAGGTGTTAGCCATTCGTAATATTAATAAAAGCTAATGCTTATGTTGCCCATTGTTGTTAAGCACGCGATCTCGTGACTTATCGCATTCGCATTTTGCGTCTGGTCAAGAGTAGAACGTGGTACCTGGACTTAAGTGTGAATTTTTATTTAAATACTTTAAAATTCTAATTGTATCTTGTGTAAGCTATACTACTACGGCCATTCGTGGGTTTGTAGAGACCAATATACATACCATCTTTATAACATAATACTGAAATAAAGTCTTTTAAGATTTGATATTAAAGTAAGAAGACAGCTGACAGGCGCTACTACACTGACAAGGATTACCATTTCGATATTTTTTCTTACTCTCAGCAATCTTGAGCCTTGAGATTGTCTTGATCTTGAGTGAAATGATATTGGAAGTTTAGCTATTTTTTTAAACATCATATATTTTATGGGATACTTACTAGTTTAATTATTAAATTAACATTTATGTTAAATGATTTATAATAATATTAAAATATTTCATGCTACTTTGCACGCTTTTATATGACCGGACACTTGGTATCATGTAGACTCACTTGTTTCAGTTTAATTTCATTAATTTCAAGAAGTGGAGCAAGAATTCTTAACTTTGCCATGTTCGCATGTACACTTTTACCGATTTTTTTCTTTTTAATTAGTAATTAAATATTATATTATATGGGTAGTGAGTCAAATAAAAATACGTATAACAGTTTTCATAAAAAGGCAAATGCTATTAATAAAACTTTTCCATGATAGAGCCTAACTATAGCCAATAGTTGATGAAAAGCAGATCTACAGAATACCGGGATAAAGTAGCAACATTGTTATGCTGCGTTTCGTGTGGTTATGATTATATTATATTTATATTATATTAGCCAGCCAAATGATGTTTTCATTTCGGCCGAATGAAGTCCACTGCTGGACACAGGCCTCCCCCAAAGATCACCACACCCACTGATATGGATGTGTTGTGGGCTCATTGGGGGGTTTTGCCATAATCGCCACGCTTGGCAGGCGGGTTGGCGATCGCAGTTGAGTTGTTAATGTACTCGAAGGACGCTGCTGCCCATCCTCCGGCTAATCCCTTAGTCGACTTTTACGACACCCATGGGAGGAGATGGGGTGGTGGCATTCTGAGCCGGCACCACATTGATTATCGAAAGCCAATTCGTCCTCCCTTTTAACTCTCCCCGTCTCTATCTCCAATTAATTTCTTCCTTTGATAATGTTGATATTTATATAAATTGTCCCATAATTTTCACCAAAATATCCATTTAAAGTCAAAATCAAATATTTTTATATCGAATAAACCAATTACTGGCGCTTTTTTAAAACGTCAGAATTTAAGTTGCACGGTACCAATTAGTTGACAGTTGTCAGAAGAAACTCTATTGATACTCTTTTAAAGTACTGGACGTTACAATGTTGAACAAGATATTAAGAACACAAAAGGTGTTTTAAACTTTATTTGATTTTTTTTTGTTTGATGCAAAATAATTATAGCAGCAATAGCATACAAATAGTACTTCAGTTAAATTTGGTTTCCAGGGAAGCTACATGTACAGAAAAGAGCTAACGCCATATCGTCAACATAGTCTTTAATCCTATAGTAGGCTTTTTTAGAGGATTTTTATAACTGTGATTTAACCTTCCCGACTATGAGATAAGGAATTGCTTGAGGTATCTTGTTGTAAAATCGAATACAGTTACCTAAGAATGGTTACCTAATTGATTTAGACAATCTAACTTTAGGTACTACTATTTTATGTTTATTTCTAGTATATCTACCGCCGTGTGGTGCCGGTTCCCCGTGTGGTGCTGGCTCAGAATACCACCACCGCATCTCCTCCCGTGGGTGTCGTAAGAGTCGACTAAGGCATTAACCGGAGTATGGGCAGCAGCGACCTTCGAGTACAATAACAACTTAAATGCGATCGCCAACCCATCTGCCACGTTTGGCGATTATGGTATACCCCCCAATGAGCTCACAACACACCCATATCGATCGTTGTAGTGATCTTTGGGGGAGGCCTGTGTCCATCAGTGGACTTCATTCGGCCGAAATGATGATTTATACAATGAATGTTCCTCTTTACATGAAACGTTCGTAGATTTTTATGGACAAACATACTATTCATATATCTTAAATGTTGAAGGACTGTTAGTATATTAACGCACGTATTTTTTTTATAGGTATCCGTTTAAAACTTTTTTATGTCTACAATTGCTATGCCCTCGTATGCGCACAACATTCACACATTATATGTGTGAATGTTGAATGTTGTTTTCATGGTCAAATTTATTCGCATCGCGCCCAAAGTAATATTTCAAAAAGAAGGCACATACAGTATTCTGATTTAAGGCAAGAATATCTTAAAGCTAGTAAAAGCTGCATTTGTTCAGCTTTTGTGCGAGTATTTTAGAGAAAGTATTGTTGGTTTAACTTCACTTTTGTATTGAACACGAAAAGCAGAGGAAGATTATTAAAGTGGATACCAACGAAATTGTTGCCTCTGTTTATTATAAGACTAAAGTGTGGCCTTACTAGGAATACTACTTACGTGTTTTAAATCTTTCTAGTACGGCAGGAAGGAGTTTGAATCGAATGATACTGTATGGCCACTTCGAGTGGGGCTGGAAACCTGTAATTTTTTTTCTTTTTTTTTGACGGCATGGTTGGTGCAGTGGCTGATACAGTCGGCTGCTGCGCTCCGGGTCGTGGGTTCGATTCCCGCACGGAATAAATATTTGTATGATCTGCAGGTAGTTGTTCCGGGTCTGGGTGTATTATCTGTGGAATTCATGTCTGTAAACGCACCCACGACACGGGAGAAATCCTAGGGTAGGGCAACGTTTTTAAATAAAAGAAAAAAAAAAGAATTTATGGCCCCTTCGAGAGGAGCTGGAAACTTGTTATTTTAAAGCCCACGCTAAGGACATGCCAACAAAGATGGATTCATCAAAGTTGAGAAGAAGAAGTCATCTAGTGCGACAGTGCACTGACTGGACCGAAAATACTGCTTCATCCTATTATAGCCTCGACGCAGCTGTAACGTCTGCATTATTCCACGAAGGTTGCGGAGGTCGTGGAATACAACCAAAATTAATTAATTATATGTACATTAAAACGAAGTGGATGTCGCACTGTAACATCAACTATAACTGGTTTGTGGTGCGATTTCCAACACAACATTTTGAGACGTTCATGATAGAAGAGTCTTGACCGAAGAAGTTTTTGCCGTAGGCTACAACCTAGTTTCTCATTGTCGGCGCAGCGTGTTCTATAGATTTTTTAAGGTATATCTTACTATTTATTAGTAATGTGATATGTATGTATGTGTGTCTATGTTGCACGCATAAATAAACAGAAGCAAAAAGAGGGTTTTGCCTTATGTTCAGGTTTAAGATGAGTTTATTTCATTTACAGCATCTAAAACATATCTTACTGTATCCTACGAACATTAACAATCAAGAACGAGTAATGAAGCTGCTGTGACTTTGAGACCGGGTACGAACAAACAACAAATATCGGGGCCAATCGAAACTACTCAATAAAAATCCGACCTTGATCTAAAAATCCCTACAAAAACAGAAAGTATTAACGCTATAGCTAATCAAATTAGTAGGCGATGGGTCGATCCATCACAAAAGTTACGATACGAGTGGGAAATGTACAGGGACGACAATAAAACGGCAACACAGTTCCCCAGTCAATAAAAACCTTGAAGAAATAAGAAGCCGATAAGGGCTGCGCTTAAAGAGAGAGATTTTCACGAAGCGAAGTAATTTTGGCGTTTGGATCCCGACAAATACCGCGTCAGAGGAGCTAGGCTGCTGGAAATTTCTTCGTTAGAATTAGAAAAAAGGATCACAAATTGAGTCGCAAGGATAGATAGTACCTCTCCTAAGTTCTAATAATAACCACGAGGTTAATACGAGGAGAAAACGAATTCTTGGTCTTGTATTCCGCAATGTCCAAAATTAATAAGTTTTCAACGAGCGCGTTCTACCCGTTATGACCTACAGCCCTGAAACGTGAACCTTAATAGTCGGACTAGTCTAAAGTTGTACAGTCCCGTAACGGGCTATGAATCGTGCTATGCTCGGGAGTCTTTCTAATGGATAGAATCCGAAACGACTATATCCGGAAGAGAACCAAAGTGATCGACATAGCGCGACGAATTAGCAAGCTGAAGTGGCAGTGAGCTGGTCACGTCTGTCAAAGGAGTGATGGCCGATGGACCAGACGAGTCCTTGAGTATCTCTACTCAAGGACTCATCTATTCCACAGTGTGGGACGCCCGACGGCCAGATAGACGGACGACCTGAAGAATGTTGCTGGATCCGGCCAGATGCGGAATGTTGATGACCGGATGTTGTGGCACAGGCTGGGAGAGGTACAGCACGGCAAGTTTGGTGCAGTGGCTGATACAGTCGTTTCGCGCACGGAATAAATATTTGTATGATCTGCAGGTATTTGTTCCGGGTACAATACACCCAGTATTGTGTGAGGAATTTATGTCTGTAAACGCACCCGCGACACAGTAAAAATCCTAGGCTAGGTAGGCTTATGGTGATGATGATGATCAGCAATTTGTGTTCTTTGTGTAACGAGTCTATGTTCGTCAGTGGACGTGTGTAATCAGATCGCTTTCTACACACATCTACTCTGAATAATCTACCCATAATAAATAAAAACAAAAATGCTATCTTGCCAACCCTATATTGATACGTTTGCGCCAATCTGACGAGATTTAAAGGTATATTGGCTTTATGTAAATACATATTACATTGCAGCATAATAAAAGGTTTTTATTCGATGCAGTATCAAGTGATGATTTTTTTATATTGTTTGGGACCTTTGCAACAAGTGATGGTATCCTGGGTATTTTGGAGAATAAATTTAGTACTTCGGATAGAAGATTTATTTATTTATATATTTAGTACAGCGATTAGCCATTAACACTAAAATAAACTAATCATTCATTCTGTCCGCTCACAAAACCGCAAACATTCAAACATCATCTACTTCCATTCATCAGCAAACAAATCCAAACCTGGGCAGGTCTCCGCGAGCGCATTGAGCATGGTCGAAATGCGCAGCATGGAGGAGGTGGATCGGGATACAGTACGACAAAATGGGACATTAAATAATTTATGCTTCCGGGAGCGATGGTAATATTAGGTACAAATAATTGACACAACTCCTCATGTAAATCTGATGCATCAGTATATCTGTGGATAATTTTACTGGCAGTTGTCATTTGGTCAACTACTCGTCTAACTTGAAGCGAATTAAAATTCAAACATCCTAAAAGAAACTTAGTAGGGTACATGTCTGGGTAATATCCGAACACACGATCTCCAAATTCTCCACCCTTCTAAAACTGCAACGCTTCCACGTTTCTCTGGTGAACCGGATGTTTAAGTCCGGTGATAATCGCTTTCTGTGAGGAGGCCAACAGGCTCATTTACCCTATAGTTTAAAAAAATCAACGCTTTTTTGCGAGAAAGTTATGGAGTTTGTCTAATAAGATCCAGATAAAGAGTTTTTCTTATTAAACGTTGCCCCAGATTAGGATTTCTCCTACATCGTGGGTACACTTTACTGACATACATTTCACATGCACAAACACCCAGACCCGGAACAACTATCAGAAGATCATACAAATATTTGGTCCGTGCGGGGATCAAACCCTCGACACGTTGCGCAGAAAGACAATTGCTTAGCCACTGTGCCAACTGTGCCGTCAATCCGATTAATTAGGATATTATTACATATATCCTATCTTTCATCATCATCATATCGGCCACTGGACGTCCACTGCTGAACAAAGGCCTCCCCCGTAGATTTCCACAACGAGCGGTTACATGCCGCCCTCATCCACTGACTCCCAGCGACATTCACCAGGTCGTCTGTCTACCTCGCCGGAGGTCGTCCCACGCTGCGTTTTCAGGTGCGCGGTCTCCACTCGAGAACCTTTTTGCCTCAATGGCCATCAGTTCTACGAGCTATTTGCCCCGCCCATTGCCACTTCAGTTTACTAATCCTTTCAGCTATGTCGGCAACTTTAGTTCTTCTATGGATCTCCTTATTTCTGATTCGATCTCGTAAAGAAATACTAAGCATAGCTCTCTCCATAGCTCGCTGAGTGACCTTGAGCTTTCTCATGAGGCCCGCAGTGAGTGACCACGTCTCTGTTCCATATATGATTATGGTGATTTCTTTGATCCAGTATAATTATGGTGGTTTGAATTCAAACTGGAAATATTCCTGAGCACTAGTTAAGGTTTGCTTCAACTACACATTAGACATACTTATTAAAGCTCTCCAAGAAAAGCAGAAACTTCCGTTCCTTTATTTCATTTAAAATCTATTTCACAATTAATTCTAAGACAATTTTCCTTGCGGCGCTACTAACCGATGGAGGAGTCTATAATAACTTTGTTCGTTTTACCGAAAGGAATCGTTATCAGTGCTAAAGCGATATTGCTGCTGAAAAGGCCGCAAGCTATCGACTAACACCCTGTTTTTTATATCTTACTTACCATTACTGGATAAAACGACGACGTCTATCTTTAAAAAAATATTTTAAAAAGTGTGTGTGTGTCAGCTCCGACGCACGACTGGAGTTTACTCCATAAGTACAATTGTCTCAGTAATGAATAGACAGTGAGGGTTATAAAATAAAAAGCACGGATGTTTATATCTACGATATATATCATATATAAAAATGAATTATAATTTACCTATCCAAGTGTTCCTCGAATTTTCTTCTACCGTCACTTAAACTAGATTTTTCCATATTTTATATTTATTTATTTAATCACTCCACTGCGTATTAATTATTAATAATAATGATATTAAATATCAATATGTATATATATTATACCAAATCAAATACCCCCAACATGATGACACAGTTGTGGAAATCTATGGGGGAGGCCTTTGTTCAGTAGTGGACGTATAAATGGCCGATATGATATATATTAAATAAAATAATATAAAACTTTGACATCAAACGACATTTGACACATACATGACTTTAATTCTTCATACTCCATAAACTCAGAATTTGATTTAAAAAACATAAAACTGGTGGAATGACTACACTATACTCGTAATAGTTTTAACTATTATATTTCCATAGCTATTATTAATTGTTTAAAAAACGCACAAACTCTTTTCCCTCATTGTTATATTATATTCACCATTTATGTACATACATACATTACATTACGATCTATCTATGTAGTTAAACTCTCAATATATACTGACACACACACCTACTTAACTACTACACACATCCGCATGCAAATATCATATAAAATAACTGGGTGTTTTCACCGTATAAACATACATTCTCTTCACTGCAATATTGCCTACTATACACAAATATTTGAAACACTCAAAACAGTACTACTGATTAATCAGTTCACAGCGCACTTTGTACTAACACCTCATATCTATGGCCAAAATATTATATTCTCAACTCCAATTGTTTGCATCCCCATGTATTATACTACTGCTTAAGTGGACAACTTTAATAAGTTTGCGGATTCTGTAGAATCCCATAAGGTATCTAGTTCGTATATATGTCAACCAGATAATTGTTTACAGCAATTACACACTTCTAAGCAGACCCTTAATACGTTACATGTCAATATCCGAAGTGTCAACAAGAATTTTGACGCCCTGGAGGTATTACTATGTTCGCTGAATGTAAAGTGCGATATTATTCTTCTTTCCGAATGCTGGTTGAGTAAAGTAACGTTTGTCCCTACGATAACTGGATACACATCAACGAAATCAGCTTTCACTAATCAAAATGATGGCGTCATTGTTTATATACGTTCTGAATTGCATTTTAATATAATTGAGCCAGTATTTCAGGACGCAAACTGCCTAATCCTAAAGCTAGATTCGGATGTGGCGATAGTTGCTGTTTATCGGTCGCCTTCCATCAAACATACGGAAAGGTTTTTGACATCCTTAAACGACATTCTTACAACTCTGGCATCAACTAACACGGTGGCTTTGGTTGGTGACATAAATATAAATATCCATCCTAACAATACCGACTCTAACTCTGATGAGTATCTTACGTTAACTGCTTTTCACGGTCTTTTGCCGGCCCACCTCTTTCCAACCCGCGGTGACAACTGCCTAGACCATGTTCTGTTGAAAACAACAAAATGTAGCACAACTTACGTCATTGATTCATATTTAACAGATCATGCACCAATACTGTTGTGCATAGATATATCTCATCTTGCTGAAAAACCAAGGAGCTTAACCCGTCGCATTAATATGCCTGGTATTGTTAATTGCTTAGAAAAAACAGATTTTTCTAAAATCATGTCAAACTCTGATCCCCATGAAAGTGCTGAGCTTTTGATTTCTATCTTAAATAAAACAATAAATAAATACAGTACAATAAAGAAAATACCGCATAGAAAAAGAATAATTAAGCCTTGGATTACTCCCGGCCTTCTGAGGTGTATCCGTAATCGCGATAAGCTACATAAAAAATCTGAACAAGATCCTAATAATATTATTGCTAAAATAACATACTCTAGATACAGAAACTTTTGTAATAACTTGCTCAAAAAGATTAAATGTGAATACGATCAAAATGAGCTCCAAAAGGCTGGAGGTAATCCCAAGGCAATATGGGATGTCATAAAGAAAATAGGGCACCTTGATGCACCTGCGAGTGCGTCGGCTGATTTATTGAAGATATGTAGTGTACAATCTTCTTCAGTAAACTTTGTCAACAACTATTTTGTAAATGTTGGAAATAACTTGGCCTCTGTAATTCGCAAAGGTCAACAATTTACTCACACTCCTCAACCAGATAGTACTACAAACCCGAGGGGTAATTCTATGGTTTTACTCGACACTGACGATGCAGAAATAAGCACTATTATTATGGGATTAAAAAATAACTGTGCTGTGGGTTACGACGGCATTCCTGTGTCGGTCATTAAAGAGGCTCGGTATGTCTTGATTCCATTAATTAGCCATATTAGTAATCTGTGTCTCTCCAAAGGGGCTTTCCCAAGTGCTTTCAAAAAGCACTAGTGCTTCCCGTTTTTAAGGGTGGAGATAGAGATCGTGTCGAAAACTATAGGCCAATATCAGTGCTCACCACGCTATCAAAAATTTTAGAAAAGCTTTTAAACAAAAGGTTACTTAATTATTTAGAACATAACAATGTTATTGCAACAAATCAGTATGGATTTTGTAAAAAGAAATCCACAGAAGATGCCATACTTGAATTAACTGATACTATAGTAAAAAACCTGGATACCAAAATCAAAACTATAGTTATATTTTTAGATCTTGCCAAAGCTTTTGACACGGTTTCTACTTCCATCCTTCTACACAGAATGGAGGCTGTCGGAGTAAGAGATATTGCTCTAAACATCTTTCGAGACTATCTTACGAACCGAAGTCAATGTGTCAAAGTTGAAAACTACCTTAGCGATGATAAAAGCCTCACTTTTGGCATACCACAAGGTAGCGTACTTGGCCCCACTCTATTTCTCTTGTACGTGAATAGCCTCTGCCAGCTATCAATTCCAAATTGCAAAATAATTTCATATGCAGATGACACCGCACTAATTATTAGTGGACAAACGTGGGGCACTACATGCTTGTCTGCTGAAAACGCTCTTCATGTTGTGATGCAGTGGCTCTCCGCTAATTTACTTACGCTTAACGTATCTAAAACTCGCTATATTGCATTTTCAGCAAACTCCAAAACACAGCCGTGTTTACCTAATATAATAGCTCATTGTTGTTCTATTACTAATCACAACATTTGCACTTGTGAAATAATTCAGAGAGCCTATGATATTAAATACCTGGGGCTGTATATAGACTGTACTCTTAGTTGGAACAAGCACATAGACAACACTGTGTGCCGAGTACGAAAGCTAATGTTTCCTTTAAAAAAGCTAAGAGACGTTGTTGCTAAGCCACTCCTTGAAACAATATATCTCGCGTTGGTACAATCGCTTATTACCTATTGTATTCCGGTATGGGGAGGCACATTTAAAACCACCATGCTCAGGCTAGAGCGAGCGCAGAGAGCTGTCCTGAAAGTTATGCTCAATAAACCATACCGTTACCCTACAACCGAATTATACAAGGACGTTTCTGTGCTGACTGTCAGGCAACTCTCGGCGCTTCATATCATTATACGCAAACACTTATCATTACGATATGACCCTCACCTTCTTACAAGCAGACGGCGTAAAGACCGTATATGCCCCGCCGTACCTACCAAGACCGCATTAGCTAGTCGCCATTATCAGTGCCTGAGTGGTCGCTTATACAATAGAGTTAATAAAGTGAGTAACATATATCCCCTGCCGAAACGTAAGTGTAAAGAAAAACTAAAAGAATCCCTACTAGAACTGACATACGCTGAAACTGAAAGTTTATTCATCAGTGAATTATAGTATACAAATATTCAAAACGCAGGCATGCACACCAACACATACACACGCACACGCGCCCACTTACTCACCCACGCGCCCACTTACACACACGCGCCCACTTACACCCTCGCGCCCACTTACGCAAACAAACACACACATACCCACCTACAGACACATACCTATACTCACGATTGATTTTAAGTTATTTTTATTATTATTTCTTACTTATTAATGAAATTCTGTTTAATATTGTAATATATAACAAAACATTAAATTCCTTCTTTAAAAATCACTCAAAAGGAACCTATAACTCTGTCTTCGTTATAATCCGATACACATAAGTTGTTGGAGGTGGGCGTTGGTGTCTGTAACACAGTTTATACTAGCACGGACACCGTCGTTAACTCTATCTGAAAATACTGATGTTAATTATAGTTAATTTATGTGTTATGTTATGATAGATGAACTGTACTTATGTTTTTGTTAATAAATATGTTTATTTATTTATTTATTTATTTATTTTAATTCAGAAGGTGCGCAGGAAAACGTAACGTATTGTAGTTAACGCGCAACAAAATTTCACTACTCATAATTTTTTATGCCGGGGCCTTATGTATAAATCGAATCTTAAGGAGTAGACTCTAATAACTGTCTCTATAGCGGAGCTGATCATTACCTTCTTTTTTAGCAAATAATTTTACTGTTAGCAAGTTTCTTATTGCAAGAGTCCAGCAAGTACCAGTGCCAGATACTGGCTGCCAAGCAGTAGTGTTTAAACTTTAAACGTTACTATGGTCCGGCTCAAAGGGCACTTTCACTATGATATTACTGGCTGAGACTAAATAACTAAACTTTTTTTTTTTTAACTCTCATGTAGAGGGCTCGGTACGATGAATATGTTATCTACCATGTTTTTTTAAGTCTGATTCAAAATATGTGGTAACTAAAATCACGAAAAACATGTTCTCCCATTCATTCCAGCAGCAAATGTAAGTTTGTATGCCCAATATTAATAGATTTACCATGTTATTTTAAGCCCATGGACTTATAAGCTTTCCTGTAATCTGTAAGTACAGCACTATTACAATTTTAGGCTCAATAGTTTAGGAGATTAGGTGGGACGGGAATGGTCATTTATCATATATTTCCTTAAATAATTTGAACATTTATTTAAAAATTTATAACATAAACATTTTTGAGAACCTCACAGCAAGCCCTTCCATTTGATTATATTACATGGTACAGTTTGCGAAAGCTTTATTTTCTAATTTTCACCCAAATGTTACCCATACTCATATTAAAAATGACCGGCTCGGCTAAGTAGCGTTTGGGTAACTTCGCTACGTCTTTTCGTCAGCAATACTGCAATGTCTCAAGACGAAAGTCTTTAACTAGTGTGTGTTACCAGTGACGACACATGGAACAGAGACGTGGTCACTCACTGCGGGCCTCATAAGAAAGCTCAAGGTCACTCAGCGAGCTATGGAGAGAGCTATGCTTAGTATTTCTCTACGAGATCGAATCAGAAATGAGGAGATCCGTAGAAGAACTAAATTAGCCGACATAGCTGAAGGATTAGTAAACTGAACTGGCAATGGGCGGCGCACATTGCTCGTGGAACTGATGGCCGTTGAGGCAAAAAGGTTCTCAAATGGAGACCGCGCATCGGAAAACGCAGCGTGGGACGACCTCCAACAAGGTGGACAGACCACCTGGTGAAGGTCGCTGGGAGTCGTTGAATGAGAGCGGCGTATAGCCGCTCGTTCTGAAAATCTAAGACTTTTGTTCAGCAGTGGACGCCCTTTGGCTGATGTGATGATGATATGTAAAATGTATTTATTCACGCTACACGTTCGTAGTTGGGGTGCAGAAATTCACATGTTTACAAAATTTCAACTTAAACGGTCTTATATTTGCCGTGTGGTGCCGGCTCAGAATGCCACCACCCCATCTCTTCCCCTGGGTGTCGTAAAAGTCGAGAAGGGATTAGCCGGAGGATGAGCAGCAGCACCCTTCGAGTACATTAACAACTCAACTGCGATCGCCAACCCGCCTGCCAAGCGTGGCGATTATGGCAAAACCCCCCAATGAGCACACAACACATCCATATCGGTGGTTGTGGTGATCTTTGGGGGAGGCATGTGTCCAGCAGTGGACTTCATTCGGCCGAAATGATGGTCTCATAGATTCGGAGAAAATTGACTGTGACAGACGGACAGACAGACAGATGCACGAGTGATCCTATAAAGGTTCCGCCGTTTTTTAATCGGACATTCGGAACCCTAAAAAGCGCAAAAAAACTACTTAGAACAGTACGACATTATTAAATACCGTTGGTAAGAATAACGATTCGTTTTTGAATTTTTGAACTAGGCGTAAACAATTTGAACGGTTGTTAAAAGCATTCGTTTTGTTCGTAGCCTGTGCCGTTCACTCGTAATATCCGGAGTACAACAAAAAGATACGGCGCCAATCTGCCTTTGTTTTCCTTTGCTATTGATTGCGGCACAGTCATAACTGTGTGTACTATGTTGATGAGGTCATGACCTTTGGTCACGCTATGCCATGTTATTAATTTGAGTGTATTGTTTTGAAGGTAGAGTGATCCCTGCATGTAATAAAACAGTTATTTGGATGTTTTTGTTGCACCGCAGATATAAGAATACTAGTGTCTTGTAAGGCGTCCGTTGAAAATGTAAAATAATGAATCATCAAAAGGTAGAATCATCTTCCAGTGTGACAGTCAGTCAGTGAGTCAGTCAGTGGGTCAATGATGGGCGTTAGTATATATATTTTTATTTAATATTCTAATTACCAATCCCTTTCAGAAATACGGTAGCAGCTAACTCATCCATAACATCGATACCTTATTGCATAATTCCGTCCCTTTCATTAGCATTTTTTTTCATCATTTCGGCCAAATAAAGTCCACTGCTGGACACAGGCCTCCCTCAAAGATCACCACAACGAACGGCATGGGTGTCTTGTGAGCTCATTGGGGGGTTTTACCATAATCGCCACGCTTGTCAGGTGGGTTGGCGATCGCAGTTGAGTTTTTAATGTATTTGAAGGACGCTACTGTCCATCCTCCGGCTAATCCCTTAGTCGCCTTTTACGATACCCACGGGATGAGATGGGTCTGTGCTATTCGTAGCCGGCACCGTACGGCACTTTTTATACTTTGGCATAACCTTTGTTAACTACACAGTGAGAGTAGGTTAAGGTGCGGCGGGGAAGGCCCTAAAGTCCAGCAGAGATATGCATGCAATAAAACTATGACATAAAATTTTATAGCAATCAAAAGTAAACTGTTTGCGTAGCTAGTGCAAACCAAACCATAAAATATATTTCATACTTACAAATATAAAAATTTCGTTTCCAATGGATTGTCACAATGCCTTATGTGTCACGAATCAACCTCCACTAAAATTGCACTCTAGCGGCAGAAATGAATAAAAAGCAATCTAATCCAAAATCTTCATATTTAAGATTTTTAGTATCATCCGTTTTTGTAAAATTTGTCAAATCTAATACAAGAAAACAGATAATTCCGGCCGTTAGTCAAACGTGTTAATCCAATTAGACTTTATAAATTGCCAAAACTTCCTATTGTATTTTTGTGTTTACTATTAGGTTTCAGGCTGCACTCATTGAATTCGATTTTAATATGTACACAACAGATAAAACATTCAAAGTACTCAGGAGCAGATGAAAGATTACAAAGGTACTAGTTAGTACCTTACCGTACCACCCCCTCAATCCGACAAAAAAAAAAACAAAACCGCAATTGCTACCGTCGAACACTCCATATGGCGTGTTTCCCTAGCTAGTGCAAACAAACCACACAATACATATAGACTTTCTACATTCATTGCTCTTTAAACGTACACACACGCAACGCTACTCTATCCAGACTTCAACGGAGAAATAAGTCGTCTGAATTGTGGAGTTTACTAAAAATTTGATGTAAACGAGTGTTTTGTATGTATGCGTGAATTGAGTAGTAAATACAGGAAGTCAACAAACACCAATCTATGTAATATGAGATATGCAGTGAGAGATGGGTAGCAGCTTGTTTGTGCAATTCTGCTAAATGCTGACTGCGGAGTTGCTGTTTGTTGGAATTTTGGTTCACGTGCTTTCAAACCTCAAATGGAATGTTGTACCGAAAGTACAGTAGTTGTGATTCGGGTTTGTTGGAGAGGAAGACATCGTTGTGGTTATGATGTCATCTAGGTAAACGAAACTTTATAGTCGAAATATTTTCGAGAAATAATTAAACATTGTATTAAAATATAGAATACATGAATTCCAACCCATAGAAAAAACAGAAATAAATTGTAGTGACAACTTATTATCTTACTTTATGATAAAAGCTACTTTGATTTGGCCTAAACCGTAACTGTAAAATAAATTTCTTATTTAGATACTAATATCAAAATGTTTTAATGTCGTCCATTTACGAGAGTATTTTGCAGTACAATACGCATCAATTTAATTATCTTATTTATTATCAATGATCCCAGAATTCATAATAAATAAATAATATAATTTTTCAACAATACCGCAATGCCTCAAGACGCAAGTCTTTAACCAGTGTGTGTTACCAGTGATGACATATGGAACAGAGACGTGGTCACTCACAATGGGCCTCATAAGAAAGCTCAAGGTCACTCAGCGAGCTATGGAGAGAGCTATGCTTGGTATTTCTCTACGAGATCGAATCAGAAATGAGGAGATCCGTAGAAGAACTAAAGTTGTCGACATAGCTGAAAGGATTAGTAAACTGAAGTGGCAATGGGCAGGGCACATTGCTCGTAGAACTGATGGCCGTTGGGGCACAAAGGTTCTCGAATGGAGACCGCGCACCGGAAAACGCAGCGTGGGACGACCTCCAACGAGGTGGACAGACGACCTGGTGAAGGTCGCTGGGAGTCGTTGGATGAGAGCGGCATGTGACCGCTCGTTGTGGAAATCTAAGGGGGAGGCCTTTGTTCAGCAGTGGACGTCCTGTGGCTGATATGATGATGATATGATGATAATTTTTCATAGAGCATAATGAGACATTAAAGTAACATACATATGTTCACGATTTTTTATTTATATCCATTACAATTTAAATAACAGCCGCACTTGGTTCGCTCACGTTATATATATATATATATATTTTTTTTTAACTTTGCACCGCTCTAGGATTTCTCCTGTGTCGTGGGTATGTTTACAGACATGAATTTCACACACAATACACCCAGACCCGGAACAACTACCTGCAGATCATACAAATATTAGTTCCGTGCGGGAATCGAACCCACGACCCGGAGTGCAGCGACTAAGGGACTCTAACCCAGAGGGATGAGCAGCAGCGTCTTTTCTGTGGAACAATAGCCATTCTGCGCTCACCAACCCGCCTGCCAAGTGTGGTGAGTACTGGCAAATTCCCCCCAATATGATGACACAGTTGTGGCAATCTATGGGGGAGGCCTTTGTTCAGTAGTGGACGTTGTATGGCTGATATGATGATGATGATGATGAATCCGACCTGGGCTTGGGTTGTTCCCTTCATTATGATCAATCGGTGCTGATTCCCGTCGGTGTTGGTACTATTTAAAATTCCTCAAAACTTAAACAAGAATTCCATCAAATAATTCCTCTCCCCTTGTAAAAATTGACTAGTTTGAAATGGAAGAATTCGCTTTTCAAAACCGGCTTGTGATTGGGGTTGTTGTCTACAATGCGTCCGGGGATGAACCGGAGGCCGGACATGGTAGTCGGACGTGATCGATGACGGTGTTTTGGAGAAGTAGGGACTGAGTGATGTGCTTTTGAAGTATTATAAAAGTGAATGATTTGTCTTGGGTAGAATTGCGTTTGAATGCAATTTTATTTGGTGATAAGCCAAAAAGAAGTCTAATATTAATTGTAAATGTACTTTTTGATTGTATATTTTTGTGGTGTGCGCATTGCACTGTGGGCATGGTTGTTATTGTGCAGCAAATCTCCTAAGTCAAACGTTGGACTGCGATAGCATGAGTTGACAAATTGATTGGGTCTCCTGGATTTTATTCAGGCATAATGTTAGTTTTTAAACTAAATTTCTTTCATCTGATCTGTGATAGTTATGTGTAATGGATAGGACCACTGATTTTCAACAAGCTTTAATGTCGTCGATCCAATTTATCTTTTCCTTTTTTTTTTTTTTTAACGTGGGGCAATCCTCTTGGACTTCCTCCGCCTTGGGAAGGGCGGAGGGGCATGCCGGGATCAAACCGGCTAAAACCCCACGGTGTCCTTCTTCTTACCTCTAGCCGGGGGTGAGTTGTACGCTTTTCTGCATTGGACCGCTCCCCGTCGATCCTATTTACCTGCGGACCCGTATAGTCTTAGTCTGTACTGTTGACTGTGGTGGATAATCAGATAAAAAATCGGTTAAGTTTCGCTTACTCTAATTCCACTAATACATTTTTATCACACAATTGAATATATTTCAAAAATGAACATATATTTTTTTGTACGACAGGATGACGGACCATTCAAGAATTTCGCCTGGTGGTAAGCGTCATGCCTTTTTTTTCGTGGGGATATCCTCTTGGACTTCCTCCGCCTAGGGAAGGGCGGAGGGGCATGCCGGGCTCAAACCGGCTAAATCCCCACGGTGTCCTTCTTCTTACCTTTAGCCGGGGGAGAGGTGTACGCTTTGTCTGCATTAGACCGCGCCCCCGGCAGGCAATGATTGACGGGCCCCTTCTCTGTGCGATCTTACTGGCCGCATTTATCCTAATTACAATTATTATGGGCAGGCATGCCCATGATAAAGTTATATAAGAAAATATACGAACATTGGCCGTTCCCCCCCCCCCCCCCTCCTCTTATCTCCAAAACTACACAGCCTGAAATTCTGAAAAAAATGTAGGTAATAGCTCTTTACCTAAAGGTTACAGGAAAACCTATAAGAAGTATATGGTCTTAAAACAACATCGTAAATCTTACAATATTGTGTGTACAAATTTACGTTTGCGGTTGGAATGTATGGGAAAACACGTTTTTCAACTACGATGTTAAGCTTATTCTTGGTTTAAGTTATTGGTACAAGACCGAATCCAACAATAGACAATATATTCAGCAATTTCCACGCGAGTTCAATTTGTACTTCACCGATTTTTTTATTTCGATAGCCGTACGAAACTTTTTGTTATATATTGGTACTCTTTCGCGAGGACTTGACGTCGATCAAAGAAAAGCGAAGAAAATGGCCAGGGTTTGTTAATGGCCAATGGTTGTTTGTAGGCATGTTCACACACTGCAGACTTTGTGAAGCGTCTATTCTATAATATACGCGATGTAATCCGTTTAAGAGTGTTAAGTTATTATTAGTATTAATCACGAAACGGTGGCGTTGTGTGTCGGGTCGTTCGGTTCCCTACAATATGGTTGAGCTAAGCGATGCTGATGCGTGCGTCATGCTCGTGAACGGGTGCCGTCTGTTGGGACTGGTCAGCCGTTAACTGCCACAGCAAATTCATTATTATGATATTATTGTGGTATGTTTCATCTTTACACGTTAACCTACATTTTTTTCTGTATATGTTTTACAATCATGTGTACCTACCAATCAACATTGTAATCCCCAACTATTTTAAAAGAGTATCCATGGAGTTTCTTGCCGGCTTTTCTCCATGAGATCAACTATTTGGAACCGTGCAACTTAAATTCTGTCGTTTAAGTATAAGTGCCAATATTTGGTTTATTTGAAATAAAAAACTTTGACTTCGAAAACCAAAGACATTACTACTTACGATTTAATACATTTTACATACATAAAATTAACCTTGCACTGTGATGTGATTATTATCGCAGTAATCACAGTGAAGATCTCAAAATATCAAATTATTATACGAATATTATAATGTTATGAACAAGCTTTACCGACAAGAATAACGTCAACGAACGTCGATAAGGTAACGCCGAGTGCTCAGAAACCAAAAACATTACTTTATTTCTCGGAAAGTTCTCGAAATAAATCTCTCCATATAATATTACAGGCTAAAATTCTTTTGGTTTATTATTATATGGAGAGAGGAACTCGCAAAATAATCGTTATGACGCAATATTGACTTGTTTGCAAATATGTAAGACGTTTCCTTGTATGATTGATGTGTTAGTAGGAGGTGTTTATTTACGTTTGGGATGCCTTTATAGACTCTTTTTCTTTATATAGAATCATTTCTCCAGAGGTCTGTAAGTAAAATAAAACCGGACAAGTGCGAGTTGAACTCGCCTGGAGAGGGTTACGTGCGATGAATATGCTATCCAACATGTTGTATTTTTAAATCTGCCTGGGTTGGTGTGCGCAGTACGGCTTCTGGTCTACTGAAATGATGCTGCTGTCCATCCCTCTGCTTTAGACTTCCTTAGTCGCCTTTTACGACATCCACGGGAGAATATGGACTGGTTCTATATTCTTAATCCGGACACCACACGAAACCTGACGGTTACCAACGTGGGTTTTCAGTGTAATATATACTTTCTCATTGAATCTAATATGCCACTGGCTTAGAGTGATGGAGAACATTGTGAGGAAATCTTGAACTTGAGTTCTGTGATCACTAACACGCAGTGGTGATCAATGCTCGTAAGTTGTAGGGTGTATTATGTATGGAATTTGTCTGTAAATGCACCCACGATACAAGAGAAATTCTAGTGTGGGGCAACTTTTAAAAACTCTATATGAGTAGGGCCTTTGAGCAGTGACAGGCGATATTTTTTTTATAGTGTCGAAAAAAAGTTATTTGTATGAGTAGAGGCCTTTGCCTAAATGGAGCAGTGATATATTTCTTTTAGTGTCATAAAAAGTACTCTATATGAGTAGAGGCCTTTGCCTCAATGGAGCAGTGACAGGTGACGTTATTTTTTTATAGTGTCGAAAAAAGTTATCTGTATGAGTAGAGGCCTTTGCCTAAATGGAGCAGTGATAGTAACCCCACTAAGCCATTATTTTAGGAAGCCATAGAAACATCTGCAAAGTGGGCAGTGCTACTGTCCCACTTCTTACGTACAAAGCCACAGTAATTCTTTTCAGCTCTGGTGTTAAAGATCTTGGGCTAAATCTTGATCCTAATCTCAATTGGCGGTCCCAGGTTTCAAATGTGAGCCAAAAAGTGACGGGAATCCTGCGGTCTCTCTATCGCCTCAAAAACTTTCTCCCGTCTCGTACGAAGAAAATGCTTGTGCAGGCCTTAATTTTACCCATAATCGACTACGCTGATGTGTGCTACTTTGACCTGAATGCAGATCTACTCGACAAACTTGACCGTCTTCTCAATAATTGCATTCGATTCGTCTTTAATCTCCGAAAATATGATCATGTTTCTGCGTATCGATCTCTTTTAAATCGGTTGCCCATTCGTCAGCGCAGAAACATGAGGGCACTGACCGGGTGTTTTCAATACTCTACTGTCCCAATTCTCCTTCTTATTTGTCTTCGCACTTCCAATATCTGTGTTCCAACCACGATAAAAATCTTCGTTCTACCAATAATCGTCTTCTTCAATGTCCCACTCATCACTCTGACTTTATTCATTCTACCTTTTTCATCCAATCTGTTTTATTGTGGAATGCGCTCCCCCTTGAAATCAGGATGGCTGAAAATCGGCTTTGCTTTTAAATAAAAGTGCGAAAATTACTTCTTGACAAGAGTTCGGCAGATTTTGCTCGGCTCTGATTCTCGTATATATACATATTTTTCTCATCTCATTGGTATATATTTATTATATATATGTATGTACGTGTTTATTTAGTTTATATATATATATATATACTCGTATATTTATGTAAATATATATGTAATGTAATGGTTATGTAAGTTTGTATATTATTATTACACTTTTGTTTTTATATTTTCACATCTTACCTGTCATATTTTATTGGTGCATCTACCTTGTTGTTCTTTGCATTACCTAAAGCTTGTCTGGTAGTGTAGAGACCTTTTCCTAAATGGAGCAGTGATAGGCTGATATTATAAATTTATACTGTAAAAAAAGATATATATATGAGTAGAGGCCTTTGCCTCAATGGAGCAGTGACAGGCGATAATATTTTTGATAGAATTAAAAAAAGTTATCTGTATGAGTAGAGGCCTTTGCCTAAATGGAGCAGTGATAGGCTGATATATTTCTTCTAGTATCAAAGAAAGTACTCTATATGAGTAGAGGCCTTTGCCTAAATGGAACAGTGACAGGCTAATATTACATATTTTTACTGTAAAAAAAAGAAGTTATTTATATGCGTAGAGGCCTTTGCCTCAATGAAGCAGTGACAGGCGATATTATGTTTTGAGTGTCAAAAAATAATGCTTATTTTCACGGCATGACTGGCGTAATGGCTAAGCTACTCGCTTTCTGCGCTACGTGTCGCGGGTTCGATCCCCGCACGGAATAATCATTTGTATAATCTACAGAAAATTGTTTGGGGTGTCGTTGGGTGTTTGTGGGATTCATGTCTTTAAAGTATCAGTATCCGCGACAAAGGCGAAATCGTAGTGCAAAAAAATAACATTAAAAAAACAAACAATACATTATAAAATCTGTGACGATGCCTTAGTTATCTTGCGACCACGAACGCTGCAAAGTGTTCGAAAAGTTAAGACGGCAAAACATCTAGAATATACTCGATGAATCAGTTTAAAAGTGTCTTATTACAAATTTTTTTTATCTGTTATCTTTAAGTTTATTGGTATGATCTCTCCCCTCCACAGGTCTTGCCATGATTTAACATAGTGATCTCCGTGTGGTTATTGGTAAAGATCACTTCGGCCACCCGCTTTTTTACTGTGTTATCGATACTTAACAGAGAAATTTTAGAAGAATAACAGAAGCTTTTTTACCGTGGACACCTACGTTATCGATACTTAAGGATACATTTTAGAAAAGTAACAGAAGCATTATTTCCATTTCATGTAAGAATATAAACAGTTTCAGGATATAAACGCTAAACAATATTTCCTAGAATTCAATACTTATCACATACACATTTAAAGCCAAACGATAAAGCTCGAAGTATTTCGTTATCGTTAATAGCTTATCTAGCAATAACTGTTTGGATTTAAACATCGAAACAGCATAAAATGTTAGCTTGTTTGTAAATTCACGTCCATTACTTAAACTATTTAGCTAATTAGAGTTTGGTAAAAAGTATTTGGAATGGTTTCGTGGTCAGATCAAAGAAAGAGAAGGACGAAAATATAGACGGGCGGTTTTTTTTTCCTTTTTTTTAAACCTTGCCCCACACTAGGTTTTCTCCTGTGTCGTGGGTGCGTTTACATATACAAATTTCACACACACAATATACCCAGACCCGGAACAACTACCTGCAGATCATACAAATATTTGTTCCGTGCGGGATTCGAACCCGCGGCCCGGAGCGCAGCAGTTGACGGTGTCAACCACTGCACCAACCGTGTCGTGTGTAATTTTTTTTGTCACCACAAACTGTTAACAAAGTGTAAATACTAGAAATAAAAATAAAATTGTAGTACCCAAATTTAGATTGCCAAAGCCAATTTAGCCTAAGGTGTCCGCCGTTTTTTCATTCGGACCTTCGGAACCCTAAGAAAAGAAAAATATTTTTTTTAAACTTATTTCATGTGTTTAAAACGTACATCGTTCTTACAACTACACAAATGTCGTATATTAGTCCTAAAGACATCCTGCCAGTACTTTGTCAAGTCGACTTGATAGCCTAATGCTGTAACGACAGCACAAATCTAGTTAGATACGTTTACAAATTCAAGTCTATTGTAGTGTTGTCAACATTGTGCTCTGTGCTTCTAATGGCGTGTTCAGATTTAACGTTTGCTAATATTTATTTGTTTACGCAAATATGACTATGTTTCTGAATTTAGTACTAAGCTCAAATGGCTACCTATTCGCCTCTGCTGGAATTTCCATATTCTTTCACTACTATACTTTGTACTCTTCCATTCTTCCAGCCCCTTTTACCAAACCGTTTTGTGTTCCTTACACATATTCTTAGTGCTTGAAGTCATCAGTAAATTTTAAATAAAATATCTGTATGCATTCAACTAATTTCGTTGACAAATCTTTCAACGTTCTAGAAGTTCTACTGTTGAATTGCGTACCGCTTTCTGTGCGAAGCGCACATTTGTGGCCAGTTTATAAAAGCAAGTAACGGAATATTATCGGTCACGTTAATTCGCTATTCCTTACTTCATTTCTCTTCAATGTTCTTATTTACATTTTCATCTTTATTACATTTACATAATATTAAGTATGTATAACGTTATTATTTATATATACAGAAATATTTTTACATAATTAAAAAGAAAGCAGAGTACAAAGGCACAGCTTATTTCTACAAGAAATCTCTTCCAGCAGACCTGCGAGAGGAGAGTTTGAAGAAAAGATGTAGGCATGGTGTGTAGAGGTTATACAATACATATATATATTATAATATATATGGATACATACATAGCTAATTAAGTGGATACAGAGAGATAGTGTTCTTTAAAACGTATTTTGAATATACAAATGCTTTTACATTCACGTATATCAGGCGGTATCGAATTCCATAACCTAATTGCATGCACAGATAAGGAATAGGAGTAGAAGGCGGTCCGTGTGGTGTCCGGATTAAGAATATAGCACCACTCCATCTCCTACCGTGGATGTCGTAAAAGGCGACTAAGGGAATCTAAACCAGAGGGATGGGCAGCAGCGTCCCTTCTGTGAAACGGTAGCCATACTGCGCTCACCAACCCGCCTGCCAAGCGTGGTGAGTATTGGCAAATACCCCCCAAAATGATGTCACAGTTGTGGAAATCTATGGGGGAGGCCTTTGTTCAGCAGTGGACGTATAAATGGCCGATATGATATATGATGAGAAGGCAGTTTTGTGGGATGGGAATTTGAGAAGAGTTTTAAGATGTGATCTGCAGGGTGCATACGGCGGACGGGTGTAAGAAAAGCGTTCCCGCAGGTAGGATGGAGATGTGGATGTATAACGAAAAATTATTAGTTAAGGGACTGTTTCTCTGTATGCCTAGACTGTCGGGTAACTCTTTCCAATCCCGCATATCCATCCAAAGGTTATCTGGAAAAGATTGTTACATAAGATCGCCCATTGTGCATTATTTATTCTGAGCTATTGTTTTTCTTGATTTTGTTACTTGGTGTACAACAAATTTTATAAAATAAATCATCATCATTCCAGCTGAAAATCATTTATTTATTTATTTTATTTTTTTTATTTATTTATTTATGTACACACAGAAACATTTAAAATATAATTACATAGGAAAGAAAAGTACAAAGGCACTGCTTATTTCTTAAAGAAATCTCTTCCAGCAGACCTGCGAAAGGAGAATTTGAAGACAAGAAATGCAGACATGGTGTGACAGAATATACGATACATATAAATATACACACATACATAAAGAGTACATACCTACATACTATACATAGTATATACATCTACTTAGACATAAATATTAATACATACATAAACAATTAAGTGGATAGAGAGAGATAGTGCTCTTTAACTAGTTTTTTGAAACTATAAACTGTTTTGCAATCTCTTATGTCAGGCGGTAACGAATTCCACAACCTAACCGCATGTACAGATAAGGAATAAGAGTAGAAATCAGTTTTGTGGGATGGGAATTTAAGTAGGGTTTTAAGATGCGACCTGCAGGGCGCATCAGGCAGGCGGGTGTAGGAAAAGCGTTCCCGCAGGTAGGATGGGGCCATAGGATTATGTAGGATATTAAAAAGGAGACACAATATCCGAGTATTCCTGCGAAGACGAATCGGGAGCCACTTGAGAATCTTTCGGAAATGGGAGACATGGTCATATTTTTTAAGATTGAAAATGAAACGGATACATAAATTCTGTAATCTCTCAAGTTTATTTAATAGCTCCTCTGTGGCATCCAGATAACAGGCGTCAGCGTAGTCTATAATGGGCTGAATGAGAGATTGAGCAAGGGAAATTTTGGTTTTCAAGGGCAAGAAGTTCTGGAGACATTTCAGTGAATGAAAGGTAAAATGCACCTTTCTATTAACATCAGCAACATGAGCACTCCACGACAAGTTACAGTCAATAATCACTCCCAGGTTTTTAACCGTATCCGTATATGCAATCTGAACACCATTGAGACTGAGTGGTGTTAAAGATGCTAAATTAAGTCTGTTACGCATGATTCTGCTACCTATGATAATGGCCTGAGACTTACTAGGGTTTATGTGTAGGCCATAAGACCTAGCCCATAAGTTGATACATTCTAAGTCACGATTCATGGCAGCAATAGCAAGTTCCACTTCAGAACCAAGGAATGGTCTATACAGCTGCAGGTCGTCTGCGTAGAGATGGAAGTGAGAAGAGATGACCCTGGTGACAGAGTTTATGAAAATAGAGAAAAGAAGAGGAGAAAGGACGCCACCCTGGGGTACGCCCGCACAGAGATCACGCCGATCTGAGAATTTCTCATCAAGGCGCACACATTGCGAGCGTCCCCGAAGATAGGATTCGAACCATGTTACGGTGGAAGGAGAAACATTTATTGATTTGAGGGTCCCAAGAAGGATATCAAAGTCAACAGAGTTGAAAGCACTGCTGAAGTCCAGTAGCACAAGTATAGCGAGGGATTGATTTTCCATAGCCCAGCGAATATCATCAGTCACTTTCAAGAGAGCAGTTACTGTGCTATGACCGGGACGAAAACCGGACTGGAAGGGACTAAGAAGATTGTTTTTAGTAAGAAAAGCAGAAAGTTGCCGGTGAACGATGTGCTCGAGAATTTTTGAGATGAAAGGAAGAATAGAAATAGGTCGAAATTGAGAGAGTAATGAAGGGTTGGAGACTTTAGGTACAGGAATAATGTAGGCCATCTTCCAAGACTCAGGAAAGGTACAGGTGTATAAGGAGAAATTGAAAATATGAGTCATAATGGGAAGCAGTATGGAGAGGATGGGAGTAACCATCTTTGAGCACAATTTGTCATCACCCGCAGCTGACGATGTGATAGCTAGGACAGATTTTTTTACATCATCCTCTGTGACAACGCTAAATGAGAATGGAGAGAACTCCGATATCGGCAAACTCGACAGATCTAACAAAGTAGAAGCCTTGACAATGGGATCTAAGGAAACAGGGGGAGAAGAGAAATGATTGTTGAGAGAACACAGGTCAATATCATTAGTAGTGATCATAGGAGATTTGCCAATACCAACAGTCCTTAGGAATTTCCAGACTTCAGAGGAACTACGCTTATCTAGGGAATCGTGGAAATGGCGTCTCTTAGCATCTCGACACATACGACCGCAGCGATTACGAAGGGATTTGTATACATTAAGGTTGCGCTCCGTTGGACTTCGTTTGTACCTCCTCTTAGCTTTATCCCTTTGTGCCATGAGCTCTTTAATTTTAGATGTTAGCCAAGGAGCCGGGTTATTTTTGACTTTAACACGTCGGGTAGGAGCGTGGCGATCGAATAATTCAATTACGACATCCCTGAAATGGTTCACCTTATCATCAATGCCTGTGCTTTCGACTACACAACTCCAGTCGATATCACCAGCATCACGCCGCAATGCCTCCAGGTCCATGCCCTTGTAGTTCCGAAGGAAGAGATATTGCGACTTACGTTTAGGAGGACGGACACAATAAGAAAGATATAATAAGTCGTGATATGAAAAGGGAGCAGTTAGTTGCCCATGAGAGGACGCTTTACTAGGAGATGAGACGATAATAAGATCTAATAGAGAAGGTGTGCAGTTAGGGAAGTGGTGAGTTGCAGAAAGAGGTAAAGCGTCGAGATTAAAAGCAGATAACATTGATTGAAGTTTACGAGAGCGGGAATCGAATTTCAATAGACAAGTATTGAAATCACCCATCAAGACTACATGATTATATAATGGACTAAAATCATTTAAAAGTGTATCAAGAGAGTCGAAGTAATCAATATTAAGATTAGGGCTGTAATATACCCCTAGAAGCATTTTAGAATGATGCATAGTTATCTCTATAAAAAGATGTTCTGCCGATCCTGAATAGGGAGATGGTGACGTGCTGACAATTTTGTAAGGAATATCAGCTCGCAAATAGATGGCAACACCTCCACCTCCCTTTCCAGTTCTATCGTTACGTAAAAGAATGAAGCCTGGTAGCGCATATTGAGTAGAAGGAAGAGATGGTTTGAGGAATGATTCAGAAATTAATAGCGCATCAAGATAAGCACTGCTAATGGAAGCCAAAAGGTCGGTGTAGTGACCAGGAATACTCTGGGCATTGATGTGAGCAATATTGAGATGAAATGGGTAATCAGAGAAAACGGAGGAGATCTGGTCATGCAAAGTTACGGAAGTAGAAGATTCGGTATCCGCACTGACAAAACTGCTTACTGATGAAGAGCACGAGAAGAAACTGTCATCAAGGTCGATAATTTCATCCATATTAATGCAATATAATTACTAAATAAAAATATATAGATATAATAGCAATAATAAATAACTGACTAAATATAAAATACAAAAACAGCTGAAATGCTAAACTCACCAAGTCGCTGATGCAATGGAAAAGATCTTTACAAAATTATAAAAAAAAACAAAAAACAACTTATAACGAGTTAAACAAAAAAGAATTAAAAATATACCATAAACTCTACCAATAGGAAAACAAAATAAGGATTAAAACTCAAAAGTTGAGCAAGGCAACAACGAAACGTTACGTCAAGTCGCTTACGTTTTCATCAGTTGTCACTTGGCAGTATAGTATTGATACCTTCGCCTGTCCGTATGGAAGAATAAGCTACTACTAACATCAGTTGTCAAAGTCATAGTTCACATAATTGTCAAAAATAGAAATTTTAAGCAAACGTAGTAGGTATAGAAAGTTAAAGTCTAATTTATATGGTTAACAGGACAAGAGCGAAAAAAAGCAATAAGAGTTTTCTAATACCGACAAATATCATAAAACGTGTCCAATTATAAGACGTAGCGACCTAACTTGGATCACAAACACAACACCGGATGATTAATTACAGCGACGGGCCTTTCTTGGGGCCTTCGCTATGGCTTTTGGGGCCGCAATCATCCACTGCTGGAAAGAAGCATACCCCAAAAATTGCCACAAAGACCGATATGGGTTTGTGCTGTGTGCTTCTTTTTGGTTTTTGGCAAAATCGCCACGATTGGTAAACGGATTGGCGATCGCAGTTGTGTTATAAATGTACTTGAAAGACGCTGCTGCCCATCCTCCAACTAAAAATAAATATATAAATAAGCGTTACCCGCTTCGCAGTTTGTAAATTAAAATTTTGTGATAATTGTTCGTCATCATCATGTAAGCCAAAAAACATCCAATGCTGAACAAAAACCTCCCCCATAAATACGTAAAAGTAAAAGTAGAAGTAAAAGTTTTTGTTTCAGCACGTCATGTCAGCACGCAATGTATCGTAAACAACACGTTCACAACGCTACGTGATTGCTGCGATGACCACATCCGTGAACTGTAGTCAAACAATAGCCGTTTAGTTTTTATTTCCATTGCAGTTTCATGTGAAAATAATTAACAGTTTATTGTGTTTTTATTCAAAATAGCGTTAGGTAGATGGATCAAAACATTTTATACTAAGATCATTAAACAAATCAGGGATATACATCCGCATATTCATCAATAGTTAGACTTAAAATTCTAATGTTGAGGTTTCCAGAACTGTCTACTGAATCCACGGCATTAGTTTTCGTTACAATGTCGTTTACACCCGTTATAACATATAAGGTGGACTAAATGTCATTAGTCATTCTCTGCCAGTCAAACTTACGTTAATACCGAAGTAAATGAAATATTAAACCTTGCTACATTTGAATATTATTTCAAAGCAAAAGTAGAAACATTCATGGTATGTACATCAAACATTGTCACCGTTCTTTATTTATGAAATATAATGAAACCTCTATGCGCCAACAATTTCATCTGAACCCGCCACAATGTTACCACAATAGAACTAAACTTTGAATCACTTAGCGATTCCCCATTAACTTAGTACTAGTTTAGAGTTATGCCAATGACGTCATAATAATTGCTAGCGTTCAGGCAATTATGTGCGACAATACTGGCAGTAAGGTATGCAGCATTCAACAGCACCGCCAAGCTGTTTTCATCTCTATTTTATTAATACCTGGTGTGATTCTCGCGTGGAAATTAGAAACGTGGACGTATTAATGTGTGTTAACAATGCCAGTGTAATTAGGTTTCTATGTTGATTTAGAGATGAAAGAGAATCCTTTGAAATTATTATGAATTATTACATTCAAACCAATTATCTTGATTGTCTCATTCTGATTTTCCAGAGAATAAAACAAGGTAGCTGCAGTATTGTTTCTACAGAATCTCCTCATCATATCAGCCAAAGAACTGAACAAAGGTCTACACCACTGCTGAACAAAGGTCTACACCATCATCATCATTATTTCAGCCGAAAGACGTCCACTACTGAAGATCACCTCCCCCAAAAATTATCACAACCACCGATACTGCGCTACTCACATCCAATGGATTCCTGCAACCTTCACCAGGTCGTCGGTCCATCTCGTGGCGGTCTGCCCACTTCACTGCCTACTATCATGAACGTTTCAGTCTCATCGGCCATTCGTTTTACGGGCAACGTGCCCCGCCCACTGCTACTTAAGCCTAGCAATTCTTCGGGCTATGTCGGTTACCTTTGTTCTTTAGCGAATCTCCTCATTTTTTATTCGTTCTCGCACGGAATCACCTTTGGGTGACCTTAAGCCTTCTTATGAGGCCCATAGCGAGCGACTACGTCTCAGTACGGAAGGTCAACACCGGCAGGGGTCGCGGGCGCGCATATTGGGAAGTCTGTGTGCTTCTGCCGAGCGAGCCCCGAGGAGGCGGTGGTTTGTTTCATAAAATCCAATTCATCATCATCATCATTTCGGCCGAATGAAGTGCACTGCTGGACACCGGCCTCCCTCAAAGATCACCACAACGACCGACATCGGTATGTTGTGGGCTCATTGGGGGGCTTTGCCATAATCGCTACGCTTGGCAGACGGGTTGGCGATTGCAGTTGAGTTGTTAATGTACTCGAAGGACACTGCTGCCCATCCTCCGGCGAATCCCTTAGTCGATTTTTTCGTCACCTGTGGGAGATGGGGTGGTGGTATTCTGAGCCAGCACCACACGTCACGTCCAATTCACACCGTCCCAAAAGAAGTTTCACATCACAAAAACGGAGCAATGTTAAAAAAAAATGTTCTGCAGTGGACGTTAATGGGTTGATGTGTGTGTTACATAGGCTGCACTAAAAGTATCGGGAATGGAATATTTCCATTGTTCCTGTCATATTAAAATCTTTTTAATTGAAAACTCCTTGGTTTTACAAATCGAATACCATTTATTTATTTAAAAAAAGATTCACGGTCTTGTCACAAGGTTTTGTCAAACTTGTTTAGTCGTTGAGAAAATGGAATTGACTCGAGAAAATTCAAGAGCGATGATTTATTATGACTTTCGAAGTGGTTTAACACAAAAACAGTGTGTTGACCGGATGATTTCTGCATTTGGGGATGAAGCCCCATCCAAAACTACACTTTATCGCTGGTTTGCTGAATTTCAACGTGGACGTGTCAAGCTCAGTGATGATCCTCGTCAAGGTCGTCCAAAAACTGCAGTCACCCAAGAAAACGTTGATGCTGTGCGTAAGCTGATTGAGGAAGATCGACATGTGACATACCGCGAAATTCAGGCAACTTTAGACATTGGCATGAGTCAAATACAAATAATCTTGCATGAACAATTAGGTGTAAAAAAGTTGTTTTCCCGATGGATACCGCATTTACTATGTGAAGAGCAAAAAGCGGCTCGCGTTACTTGGTGCGTCAGAACTCTCGAAAGATTCCACGCAGGATCCTCAAATGTTGTATACAACATCGTATCAGGTGACGAATCCTGGATATATGCGTACGAACCCGAAACAAAAAACCAGTCACGAGTTTGGGTGTTCGAAAATGAGTTAAAGCCAACAAAAATTGCCACGGAGTGTTGCAAAAAAATGGTGGCCACGTTTGTCTCCAAAACCGGCCATGTTACGACTATTCCTCTTGAGGGACAAAGAACGGTTAATGCAGAATGGTATGCTAGCATTTGTTTGCCACAGGTCGTTTCTGAACTCCGTAGAGACTACTGCAACCGCCACATCATCCTCCATCACGACAATGCGAGTTCTCACACCGCGCACAGAACAAAAGAGTTTTTAGAGCAAGAAAACATAGAATTATTAGACCATCCGCCGTACAGCCCCGACCTAAGCCCTAATGATTTCTATACTTTCCCTAAAATAAAGAATAAATTGCGTGGACAGAGATTTTCATCACCTAAAGAAGCTGTGGACGCCTACAAAACGGCCGTTTTGGAGACCCCAACTTCCGAATGGAATGGTTGCTTCAATGATTGGTTCCATCGTATGGAAAAATGTGTCAAATTTCGCGGAGAATACTTCGAAAAGCAATAAATACATTTTTAAATAGTAATGTTGTGTCACTCCCTTGATTCCCGAAATTTTCAGTGCCGCCCTCGTACTCTTCGTGATGTCCTTCTTAATGCTAATGTATCAAACAAAATTCAAGGCCAGGACTATACATTAGGCACATTAATACGCGTCGTGACACAATATAATGTTATGTCATGAATAATGCCCGTGACAGAATCAGGATATTTCATTCTGGCGTTTCAAAGCAGCCCAAAATCTCATTTAACGCAAAGGGCGTAAGGACGGTCGATCTATAGGCAGGCCAACTGATACACACTGTATTGAAATTTGAATAGAACATAGTCAAACATCAGTTTCAGTACATTTTAGTTGGTCAATTACTTGACGATTATAATCACCAGATACAAGCAGAATTGCATATATTTGTTTTATAAACCTCGTGGAAATACTTCATGTACTTCCTCCGTCCCGGAAGAAGTACACATCAACTAAAACTATCGGAGCAGGCATCTTTGGCACCAAAGGGAGCTCCAGGTCCTCGTATGATCACAATAGAGCTGCGCATTGGTGCCACGCCTATATATATAGGCACATCTCAGAGAGGATGACTGGAGGCGCGCCTTTACCGCTCTAAAGGAGGGAGCGTGTCTGGTCGTGGATCCATGCATTCGTCTCCGCCAGGATGTCCAAAGGCGGAAAGCTCGCCAGGAGGGTTGCCACCTCATAAGATACCGTTCGGTACCCTCGTGCGATTCGTATAGCTGCTTTACGCTGCAAACCATGAGGTTTCGCTCTGTAGCGCTTGACGCCTGACAGTCGAGATAACCATACAGGTGCCCTTTGGAGAACTACGAGCCGTACTACTCCCCCGAAGAGGCGGCCAACTTTTTCTCTCGGTCCTCCTAGATTGGGCAGCAGCCGATTCAAGATACACACTACCCTCTCGATTCGGGGGACAAGGCGCTCGCATACTTGCACCACCGTTTATATGGCGTGTTTGAAGATTGGCGTTCTGCACTGCGTACAGCGGATTTGATCCCCACAAGAAACAGATATTTGCATGACCCGCAGCTCCTTGTTCTGGGTTTAGATGTTTGGGAATGTGGAGTTTATTTCTGTAAACTGTACCGACAATACGGGAGAAATACTGGTGTGGGACATCGGTGCTAAAATATATAATTTAATATTTTCTACATTTTTTTTCTCTACTACAAAGAGTATAAAGATTCTATAAAAATTACATTTCTTACATGAGGCTAGCATGAGCAGTGATAGCTTAGTGGTTGAACGATTGCCTTCCATACAGGAGGGTTTGAGTTCGATCCCGGCCCGCACCTCTGATTTTTCGGATTCATGTGCGGATCATAATTTGATTATCACTTGCGTTAACGCTGAAGGAAAGCATCGTGAGAAAACCTGCACACCTGAAAGGGCTCTAAAATGTTTTCAATTGTTGTGTGTGGTCCGCCAATCCGCACTAGGCCAGCTTGGTGAACTAAGCCTAACCTTTCTCATCATGAGAAAAGGCCCGTGCCTAGGATTGGGCCAGTAATGAGCTGATTATGTATATGTATGTGTCATGAGGTTTACCGTGTCAGTTATTATTATAGGGAAATAAAGAACCACACGTAGCCTGTGGGCCCTCACTTCTTGAAGATAGATCTGGCAGTGAGTTATTGATTAATATGTCGGTGCAATGGCGCAGTGGCAAAGCGACTGGGTATTTGCGTCACGGTTTGCGGTTGATTTCTTTGGGACTTAGGCGTTTGTTATTTATGTCTCTGAATTGTACCTTTTTTATTGGTGTCAGTGGAAATTGTTCATGAACTTCCTGGGCCCCGGGGAAGGACGAAGGGGCACGCTGGACTCCTATCGGCTAAACCCACTGGGGCGGTCATCTTCGGCACCTAAGGGGGGCTCCAGGTCCTCGCATGATCACACTAGAGCAGCCGCAGGCCGCCACCTACAGCAGCAGGTACAGCAGAAACACTGTGAGGCGTCGTATTTACAACAAAAAACCTCGTGTCATTCGCTTCATCCGTGTGTATCAAGGGTTATTGAAAAGGTATTGTATGAAGATATTATTGAGGTATCTCAAGAATGAAAGGTCGAGGATTTCATACTGTCAGATTTGTGGAATTTTCTCAATGGTTATATTATTAACTTACCTCGCAAAATACTTGGGCCTAACCCGAAACTTTGCAGGTACAACAATCTTTCGCCGACCGCTGTTGGGTTGTTTGGATGTTATACATCTTCAAAATTACGGTTTTCTATTATATGGCATGTATTCCGAATACTCTGTGGCTCTAGATCTAGAATTGAAGGCTGCCAATCCATAAGGATTAATTCTATCTATTTATAATCTAAAGTAATAACTCCGTGTGGTGTCTGGATTAAGAATATTGCACTACTTCATCTCTTCCCGTATTGGCGGACAGCGGCGACCTTTGGAACACTAATTATGTTGCGCTCACCAACCCGCCTGCCTGTTTTTTTTATTGGTGCCCAGTGGAAATTCTTCATGAACTTCCTTCGCCCCGAGGAAGGACGAAGGGGTATGCCGGACTCCTACCGGCTAAAACCACTGGAGCGGTCATCTTCGGCACCTAAGGGAGGCTCCAGGTCCTCGTATGATCACACTAGAGCCACCTACTGGTGCCACGCCTATAGGCACATCTCGGAGAGAGTGACTGTAAAGCGGTCACCCTCCCAGGGGGATTGTAAAGGATCCCCCAAAGCGTCCCACGGCAGCGTGTGACCACATGCGTGCTACCGCAACCCGCCTGCCTAGCGTGGTGAGTACTGGCAAATTCCCCTCAAAATGACTACACAATTGTGGAAATCCGTGGGGGAGGACTTTGTTCAGTAGTGGACTACTATTGTCTGATATGATGATGATGTGGGTGTCATTGTGATAAGTAGGTTCGTACTCTTTCTTGGTAGAATGTACATTGCGCGCTCATTTCAAGCAACGCCCAGGAAGACGGCAACGCCCATGTGGTCACGCGCTGCCAAATACACAACTAAGCGAGCGACCTCCGCGAAGACGGTGACACCCATATTGTTATGTGTTGCCAGATGCACAGCTAAGCGAGCGACCTTTGCGAAGACGGTAACACCCATGTGGTCACGTGTCGCCAAATGCACAGTGCACAACGAGTCTTTGGGGATCCTTTACTATTCGCCCCGAGATGAGCCTGGAAGGCACTCCTTATGGTCGCCTCTCCTCCGCTAGAGGGGGTGAACTATTTACAATCAATCTCTTCGAGGTGTGCCTAAGGCGTAGCACCAATGAACGGTTCCGGCGCATTATTTCTCGAGATCCCGAAACCTTCGGTGCCGAAGATGACCACCTAGGTGGTTATACCCGGCAATAATCCGACATAACCTTCACCCTTCTTCCCAGGGGCGTTAGAAGCCGCATGAGCATTTCAATAGAAGTAAAAAAACGTTGTTGTCCGGTGTTTCTGTTATTAACATCGTTTTCAGATCTTGTACAAAAAGCATCTTGATGCCTGTACTATGTACCTAGATATGTACACACTGCTTCTTTATCTCATCTGCCTAGCGAATACCGGCGAAACGTCTGACTGAACGCTGCGATCATGTGCACTCGATTGCTGAGAGCAGTACTTTAAGAGCTCGTGTTGCTGTGATTTGTTTTATTATTAGTTGTATAATATAATAGATGTATTGAACAAAAAAAAAATCTACAACGAATTATTGTACTAATGTACATTAATATGTTGTGTGACTTCATTTTAATTTAATTGTATTAACACAAGAAAAAGAATACGGTCAATAAAAACTATGATAAATAACAAGTTCCATTCGAGACTGTATTCCTAAAAATGTGTACTTCATTCGAGACTGTATTCCTAAAAATGTGTACATAGCCTGACACAGTGATATAGTGATACAGGACAGTGTTATTCGAAGATCATCATTTCAGCCGTAAAAACGTCCACTACTGGACAGAAGCCTCCCCAATAGATTGCCACAACGACCGGTATGGATTCGTGTTGTATACTCATGGGGGGATATTGCCATAATCGCCACGCTTGGCAAAGGGGTTGGCGATCGCAGTCGAGTTATAAATATACTCGAAGGACGCTGCTACCCATCCTCCGGCCAATCCCATAGTCGCCTTTTACGACACCCACGGGGTGAGATGGGGTGGTGGTATTCTTAGCCGGCACCACAAGGATTTGAGGCGCATTTTTTTCACTTTATTCGGCTGTAATGATGATGATGATTCTCAACAGCAGGATTACAATATTTCGTGCTATTTATGTGAACATTTAATATGAAACTTTTAAAATGAGGTTGGCTTCTCCTAAATCTGATGTTAACGTTTAGGGTTGACAGCCAATCAGGGGATCAGTTATGGAGTGCACAATCTTATGAAGACTATGTCCAGCAGTGGACGTTTTTTCGGCAGAAATTATGATGACCAGTTTGCTTCTGTAGCACATAATGTATACACACTTCTTTTACATCAGAAGATTTCGATAGTAAATTCTATTATAATGGCAGACAAACTCGCGGACGTAAATAAACCAAACCACGATGTAAGCGTCTTGAAATTACGAAACAATCCCACCCCCTATCTCTTAAGCTACTCGCGGCATTTTGCATGTGATTCAGCTGCACTCAGCTCGTAAACACAGTCGTAATTAAGTAAAGCGCTGCAGCGCTTAGTGCCCGCTATTACGTACGAGGTTAATACTGTATATGATTGCTAAGAGTTCCAGCTTTTTAAAGAGGTAAACTACAATGGGGTGAGCTTTAATGACTTATGTTGTTTGTTGATGTGGGATGCTGCGGTGATGCGAATTCGTCCTGCATGGCGCTTGACGCTGCTAGTGCCGGTAACGTATCTAGAGGTGACTTATTCCACTGTCCAGTACCCAGAGCGATGGCCCCAGTATGTTGCCGAGAGCCAGCTATCAACATTCCTACGGCTATGATCACTTCTTCTCGGCTCTTCTCTTCATAATAGCGTTCGTTTGTATTCATTTAATTCAGAAGTTTTTTCTTTTTATATAAACGTTGCCCCACACTAGGATTTCTCCTGTGTCGTGGGTCCGTTTACAGACATGAATTCCACATACAATACACCCAGACCCGGAACAACTACCTACAGATCATACAAATATTTGTTCCGTGCGGGATTGGCAGAAATACTGATTTTGTCTCAAATCCGTTGCAGGTTTATATCATCATATTAGCCATAGGACGTCCACTGCTGGACAAAGGCCTCCCCCATTTACTTTTGGTGTATATGCAGATATATATTGCGAGGGTAGTAACGGTAACACCACCAAATAAAATAATTGGTCTCATATTAGGCGCGTTTAATTGTACGTCGCCTGGCTCCTAAAATATTCGATATAAACTAATTTCCACAATTGTGTCGTCATTTTAAGGGGAATTCGCCCGTACTCACCACGCGTGGCAGGTGGGTGCAGAATGGCTGCTGTTACACAGAAGGGACGCTGCTGCCCATCCTGCTGGTCTAGAGTCCGTTAGTCGCCTTTTACAACATCCGCGGGAGCAGATGGAGTGTGCTACATTCTTAATCCGGACACCACACGGAAAGCATCACATCATAAAGACTAGATTTGGATGGTTGGTACATAGGTAGAAACCCCATCCTGGTAATCTAAGGACTTTACACGCGATTAGTAGTAATGGTAGCTAGTAGCACGGCAGGTAGGTACATCAAGTGCCAGTGGTCGCGGGCGCACCGATTGGAAAGTCTGCGTGCTCACACCGTGCGAACCCCGGGAAGACGCCTGCGCGAACATTGCCACGTGCCGCCTTATGCGCAGCACAGCACACAGCGAGGCTTGGGGGATCCTTTACAATCCTCCCGGAAAAGTTCCTAGTAGGCAAACCTTTTTACAGTCGCCTTTCCTCCGCTACAGGGGGTGACTGATCTACAGTCATCGCGTGGCGATGGCGTGGCACTAATGGTAATAGTGTGATCTTACTAGGACCTGAAGACCCCCTTCAGTGCCGAAGATGACAGCTCCAATGATTTTAGCCCGTAGGTCGCCCTTCCCTGGGGCGAAGGAAGTTCCTGTAGAATTTCCACTGGAGACCAATAAAAAAAAGAAGGTACATTAAGTGAAATACATGATTGTCAGCTGAACTATTAACGGATATTATTATCTATTAACAAACCTTACAACTGCATGGGAAAATAAGCATTAACACGAATACAAATATCCATTATGCCGCAACAATATTGCAATCTCCATTGTGGAGTACTGTTTTATTGCCAGCATGCAGGCGACGATCGATCAACGTAAAGTACTGCGAAACAGCTCACCACGTATGTAACGTATCGACGTTCGGGGGTTTCGATGATAGATGGCGCCTCTCCCCCGAGTCGCGCTGCGATAGCTCGGATTGAAATGTACAAGCAAAATTGTATTCATATGTGGGATTCAGTTAGTCTTTTGTTCTCCTTCGTTGTAACTTATATCAGACTGGCAACGTTTTCTTGCCCCGCAGAATAAATGCGATAGCTCAGATTGAAATGTACAAGCAAATTGTATTCGTATGTGACATTCAGTTAGTCTTAAATTGGTCTCCTTTGTTGTAACTTATGTCAGATTGGCAACGTTTTCTTGCCTCACAGAATTAATGCGATAGCTCAGATTGAAATGTACAAGGACATTGTATTCATATGTGAGATTCAGTTAGTCTTTTGTTAACCTTCGTTGTAACTTATGACAGAGTGGTAACGTGTTCTTTTCTCACAGAATTTAATCAGCCTTCCCTACTCAGGCAGTGATACCTGTTCCACGTCATGGTGGGACACCCCGTGGGTGTCGTAAAAGGTATGGTTGAGGCAAGGCGTTGGGGTTGACTCCTTAAATAAAATTACTGTGAACTATTTATATAATGAATTACCAAGTATACAATCACATACAGATACACGCGACTCTCTTGCATCCATGGTGAGGCGATGGGCGATACAAATATATAATGTTGCAGTTATAATAGTAGGGTTCCTTAAGACTATATATGTAGTAGCACCTACAGATGATTAGCTGGAGGATGCGGAGCGGAGTACATTAATTACAACTCAACTGCGATCACCGAGCCATCTGCCAAGCGTGGCGATTAACCTGTCATGGCGATTTTTCGGGAGGCCTATGTCCAGCAGTGGACGTTATGCGGCTGAAATGATGGTGATGACACCGCAAAAATAGCACCACCTCATCTCATCCCGTGGGTATCGTATAGGATGACTATGGGATTAGCCGGAGGAAGGGTTGTAGCGTCCTTTGAGTACACTAATAAATATTAAGCATAATACTGGCTGCCGGCAGAGTGCCCCTTATGCAGCCGATATAGTCTTGGGAGTATAGTATTTATAATAGCCGGATAGTATGCTTATTCGTTTTATATCTTGGTCTGCCAAGATTGACTGCCAGGGTCTTACTCATGATAAAGTTACGTTTCGTCTTGCTCGTCTACATTTCGTCCTAGTAAATTGACTTCGATTTTAACACACTACACTATTGTTATTTTGAAGCAAACTCCACTTTCAAACCCTCATGACAAATTTACCAGATTCCTTTCGCGAAAATACACACGGCAATATATCCAAACATTTTACTGTGCAAAGTTTAAATGAGATAGCATTTTATGGGAGTCTTCGGGGCACAGTTTTTTGGTAGTTTGATCGAGTTTTGTCTCTCTTTGCTTTGGGTTACTATTGGAAATGTTAGTTTATATTGGGATTCGAAACTGATAGTTGGACAGGTCATGTTAAAATTCTTTGGTACACAATGTTTCAGTTGGACAAATGTAAAGATGTATCTTTTGTTTTCTAATATAAACTAAAGATCCGGATGGAAGGACCAAAAAATGTTGATGTTGATGTTGAGAATCATAAAATACGCCTACGCTAAATATGACTTGTATGAAGCCGTGTGGTGCTGGCTACGAATAGCACCATCCCATCTCATCCCGTGGGTGTCGTAAAAGGCGACTATGGGATTAACCGGAGGATAGGCAGCAGCGTCCTTCGAGTGCATTAATAGCTCAACTGAGACCGCCAATCCGTCTGCCAAGCGTGGCGATTATGGCAAAACCCCCCAATGAGCACACTGCTGATGGCGATCGCAGTTGAGTTGTTAATGTATTCGAGGGACACTGCTGCCCATACTCCAGCTAATCCCTTAGTCGCCTTTAACGACACCCACGGGATGATATGGGTTGGTGCTATTCGTATTTTTAGTTAATTTTATTTTATAACTTTATCCACTTAATCTATGTCTGTAATTGAAGAAACGGCTCGGTTGGTGCAGTGGCTGATACAGTCGGCTGCTGCGCACCGGGTCGCAGGTTCGATCCCGCACGGAACAGATATTTGTATGATTTGCAGGTAGTTGCTTCGGGTCTGGGTGTATTGTGTGTGGAATTTGTGTCTGTAAACGCACCCACGACACAGGAGAAATCCTAGTGTGGCACAACGTTTTTTTTTTTTCAAAACAAACAAACAAGCAAACATTCTCCTGTATATCTCTCGGTTGGACACAGATATCGGGAGAAAACCTCGTTCAGTCTGTCATTAGAAGGTAGAATCGGTTCCGAAGGAAGGGCGATACTGAAGCTGTCGCGGATGGAGTCGAGTAGAATTACAAATTAGATTCCTGCGACCTACAAGTCCGTCTTTCTCAGCGCTGACTTATGGCCATCAGGAGTGGTTTTCAGAATTTACAGGGAAGCAGGACCGAAACTTCCAACTCCAAGTGTGTCGAAGTTTAGTTTTAATGTTATAATTATATATGTTAGTCTATAAGGTATTTATGTATTGGTCTTGGTTATCTGAAATAACACAAGAGTGGTAAAAATAAATACTAAAATAAAAATAAAATAATCTTCCGTGTGGTGTCCGGATTAAGAATATAGCACCACTCTATCTCCTCCCGTGGAAGTCGTAAAAGTCGACTAAGGGACTCTAACCCAGAGGGATGGGCAGCAGCGTCCTTTCTGTGGAACAGTAGTCATACTGCGCTCACCAACCCGCCTGCCAAGCGTGGTGAGTATCGGAAAATACCCCCCAATGCTGGCCTTTGTTCAGCAGTGGACGTATAAATGGCTGATATGATGAAAGATAAATAAGCGCCTGCAACTCAGTACAAGGGACAACATGTAACTTGTTTGTTTCAGAATAACGAATATAACATAGAAATAATTGCTTATCGCGGATGCGGTCACATCTTGTATGCCCGCGCATGCGCCTACACACAACGTTACATATGAAACGTTGCATTCAAATTTGTCCTTGAAATTTTACTTTCATCGTGCCCCTAGAAGCTTGACTTGAATTTAAAACAAGAGAATATACAGATCATTAGTAAAACCTGCACAGTAGAAATATTGTATTTCGATTTCATTATAGGTTGGAAACAGTCTCCACAATATTCAGCTCCTGAGAAATATACTGGCATTTGCTAAGTTTTGGAAAAATAAATCCACATTAGCAGTTGAACGGTAAATGCAAACAGCACTACCGACTTCAAAAAGGAAAAAGAAAACTTTAGGAAGTCGGGCGGGGCCAGGTATGAAATATAACTTCTCGTTGGTCTGCATGAACTATGGTTGGGGCATACCTGGCCCCGCCCGACTTCGGAAGTCGGTATTTTTTTTGTCAAAAAGTTTTATTTGTTTCTTTTCAGTGTAATTATATGTAAGAACTTTTTTCCAATTTGGTATCAGTATTTAACACAAAAAATTACTCATATCGTTTCTCTGATCTGAGAGGAATCGAAACTATTAAGACATCATCTAGATAAGCGCAGTCAAATTAACCTGTTTATTGAAGCTGTTTAAAAAACTACTCCATCAAATGTAATGAAATTTATATGGGACCATTCTCGAAAGCATTCTGCACCAGTTAAAAAGATAATTGCTCAAATCGGTTTACAAATCACGGAGTAATCGGTGTAGACACATAAAAAAAAATATACGCATCGAATTGAGAACCTCCTCCTTTTCGAAGTCGGTAAAAAGTGTATTTGATGTCTAATTTAACACTCTCTAAACAAAATCTGTAGCAACCTATTAAAAAACCTTCGCAACAACTAGCAAAATGGACGAAATACGTAAACGTTTCAAAGAACGAAGAGAATTCATTACCTTTAATAATAGATCAAAGAGAGAAAGAATCGTTAAAATAGAATCCAATTATTTCTATGTCCATTGCAAATTGTCCACGATTTAACAGAGATAACTTTACGTTGGTTTTATTCGTTAGAATAATTATGAAATAGACAAAGTTTATTTAACGTCTTGGGAGGATTTAATGGGCGATTGTATATTCAGATTCCAAATTTAAAACAATTATAAAAGTAACTCAAGGGCGGTCGTTATAAAACCTTTTTTAATCCAACGAGGAATTTTCCAGGTATCATCCAAATTCTCGAGAACAGCCGGAGTTTATAGTGTGCTTACTCACTATAGCCTCTCGGTGGCCATCTTCAGCACATATTACGGGAGTTCGGGATCTCAAAACTGCGTCTTCAATGTATTGCCGAAGAATTTTGGGTCGAAACGAAATCGTGCCCCCGACACGAACACTGGTGGTGTGTTGACACCTCGTAAAGCTGAAAGATGCAGTTTTTCGCACCTGCAAACCCATGAGGTCAGCCCTCGTTCGATTCACTCAGCGCCTTCCTTCGATTCACTCAGCGCCCTCCTTCTGAAGCTTGATGATCTCATAGGAGTGAGGCTATCTGAGGCTCCCACTCTTCAGTACATCGACACTACTGCTTACAGGCTCTCCCTGCAAGCAGTAATGTCTATGTACTGGAGGGTAATACTTTGGCGTTTGTTAAATTTAACACAAGTTCTTAGGAAACGACTTGACGGTACGGTTGGTGCAGTGGCTGATACAGTCGGCTGCTGCGCTCCGGGTCGTGGGTTCATTCCCGCACGGAACAAATATTTGTATGATCTGCAGCTATTTGTTCCGGGTCTGGGTGTATTGTATGTGGAATTCATGTCTGTAAACGCACCCACGACACAGGAGAAATCCTAGAATGAGTTGAGTAGAGATGTTAAAAAAATAAGCTGATATGATGTAAAACACCAAAGAAATTTGACAGGTCTCAACAGATCCAGATCCCGATTTTCAGGCACTTCTCAATCATTTCGGCCGAATGAGGTCCACTGCTGGATACAAGCCTCCCCCAAAGATCAACACAACGTCCGATATGGCTGTGCTGCGGGCTCAATGGGGGGCTTCGCCATAATCGCCACGCTTGGCAGGCGGGTTGGCGATCGCAGTTGAGTTGTTAGTGTACTCGAAGGATGCTGCTGCCCATCCTCCGGCTAATCCCTTAGACGACTTTTACGAAACCCACGGGAGGAGATGGGGTGGTGGCATTCTGAGCCGGCACCACACGATACTTCTCAATAACGCATCACAATATATTACTTCTTAAAAGAACATAAACCGGTTTGGTAGTAGTCTGGAACGCTTACTCTTACATTGGCGTTAACCTTGCACCCGTCCACCGTATATTATGTTAACTGCTTCATCGTGAGCTGGGCACTATCCCGATTTACGTGACTTCGTGGCTACGTCTCGGTCTGAATACGGTAAAATGTGTTTGGATTTTCGAAGTTACTAAAGAAAGGGTACAAGAAAAAGGAGTTTGGCAGACGTGTGCTGGTTTGTTTGGAAGTCAGCTGATGGTTCGACGGACGGCATCATCATCGTCATTTCGGCCGAATAAAGTCCACTGCTGGACACAGGCCTCGCTCAAAGTTGACCACAACGACCGATATCCGGTGTGTTGTGTGCTCATTGGGGGATTTTGCCATAGTCGCCACGCTTGGCAGGCGGGTTGGCGCTCGCAGTTGAGTTGTTAATGTATTCGAAGGACGCTGCTGCCCATCTTCCGTCTAATCCCTTAGTCGCCTTTTACGATGGACGGCATAATTATAGTAAACTGCAGTGATAGGTGGTACTATGTAGGGCCCATACCGAGGGACTCACGAGGAGACGGTGATACGCATGTGGTCACGCGCCACCGTGTGCGCTTCATAGTACAGCGCATAGTGAGTTTTAAATCTAGGGGGAATGATCATACGAGGTCCTGGAGCCTGAAGGATTGCCTGCCGAAGATTACCGCCTCCGCCGCCGAAGAAATAGAAATAGGCGAGTATGGTATCCATGTTCATCGAACTTTTGGTCATTACTGCCTGTCGTGTGGTGCCGGCTACGAATAGCACCAACCGACAACTCAACTGCAATCACCAAACCGCCTGCCCAGCGTGGCGATTATGACAAAATTTATAGATATGCGCACAATACTCATTTTTAAAGGAACTTTTTTATATGTTTAGTGAAATTTTAAATTAATTATATTTAATTTTATTGATTTATTTATTTATGTACAGACAGACATATTTTTACATAATAACAAAGGAAATCAGATTATAAGGGCACATCTTATTTCTTCAAGAAATCTCTTCCAGCAGACCTGCGATAGGAGAGTTTGAAGAAAAGAAATGTAGGCACGGTGTGTAGAGGTTATACAATACATATAATTATACACACATGGATATAGAATAATATACTTACATACAATATATAGTATATAAATATACCTAAATACTATTAAATACATTATGTTTGCGCGCCTACTAAATTTATGTCAGCAATGCTGATCTTGTGGCTTGGTTGCTATTTAGTTTATTATATATTTTGCCTCTCGCCATATTGTATTATGTAGCGTCAAGTCGATTCACTCTCACAAGCTCGATCTAGCAACATCTGATAAATTCTATTCTAAATTCCAAATTGTATTTCACCTTTTTTATTGTCCATTAAAGTCGTTTTGTCTAGAAGGAATATTTTATTAATATATATCTGCATCAGCGCAATTATCGTTGTTTCCTGAAGAAACAATTAATATATATATGAATATATACATTACTAATTATGTGGATACAGAGAGATAGATTTAATTAATATTTATTTAATTAAATAATGATGTTACTGTCGTGAGCGTTCATGGCTTATTTTAAGATCTTATCAGAAAATCAGCAATGAATAGTCTGTGTTGTAGCATGTGCTGAGATAGGTTTCATTTTTGGGTGAGGTCATGACAGCAATGTTTACCTTTCTGTATACATGTTGTTTTCTTATTTAATTGTTCTAACTAACCTTCTTTTGTTTTGCGATACCAAAATAAATAATTTCCTGTCTTTCTTTCTTACTTTCTTTCTTGTACCTAGTTATTTTAAATAGTGTTTGATTTATTTATATTTTATTTTGTGCTTTTTTTTATCTCTGAACTGACTGCACTTAAAGTGCAATATAGTCCATACAGTGCACGATACCCTATGCACAGCATATAAATTACAACTCAACATTCACACATATCTACGGTAAGGCTGTATGCTGTTTGACGTCCGTGTGTCATCTTCGAAGTGGGTTCCAATTGACAAACCAGCGCCTGGCACCAGCTGCCTGGTACATGCTGAACTGGACACCTATTTGATGCAACCATGAGATACATACGGTATAACTTTACTATGATACTTTACTACCTAATTTATTGTTCTAATGTTTTGCAACATCATCATCATCATCATTTCGGCCGAATGAAGTCCACTGCTGGACACAGGCCTCCCCAAAGATCACCACAACGACCAATATGGCTGTGTTGTGGGCTCATTGGGGGGTTTTGCCATAATCGCCACGCTTGGCAGACGGGTTGGCGATCGCAGTTGAGTTGTTAATGTATTGGAAGGACGCTGCTGCCCATCCTCCGGCTAATCCCTTAGTCGACTTTTACGACACCCACGGGAGGAGAAGGGGTGGTGGTATTCTGAGCCGGCAACAAGTAAATGTTTTTTCTTTCTTTCTTTCTCTCTATATCGAAGTGACTAACCAGTTTGGTTTTCTGCTACCAGTAGACAAATCCCAATATTATAATGAACCTTAAGCTGAGTTCTTACGAAAAGAACACTCCATACTTTTCAAGCTATTGCACATTATCATAGATAAAGAAAATGTTGCGCCACTAAGGGTGAGATTCAGAAACGAGTCTAAGCGTGAACTTACGCTTCCATCTGTCAAAATGCACTACTTACGCCCCTAATTTTGACAAATGGAAACGTAAGTTCACGTTTAGACTAGTTTCTGAATCTCACCCTAAAAGCTATAAACAATATAATCTTTGACAGAGTTAAAATTATAACATGAATTATGCAAACTAGAATTAAAACCTAAAACATAAAAGAAAATTATAACATGAATTATGCAAACTTTTATTAATGTCTAAAACACAAAAGAAATTGCGTATAAACTTTTATTATAAAGCGACATGGTTCAATAATTTACAGAGTCAAACTTTATTCTTTGAATATATAATAAATATTGTAAATGAATCTTTTGTGAATGTTTGTTATAAAACTTTGAAAAAATACTGAATTATATCGATATTAGGTTACATTGTACGAGGCAAACTTATAGCCGACGCTAATACGCTGCAATGTCTCTTTCTTCTGTCAGCATTTCTATGTTGCAATTGTATTAAGTTTCAACTTAAATGAATAGTATGGGAACGAATTGAGAACAAACAAATACAGAAAGGTCCATTTTTAGGGTACCGTACGTCAGGACGTAGAAACAGTGGAGCCCTTATAGGTTCACTCGTGTGTCTTTCCGACCATCACAGCTGATTTGCTCCGAATCTACTGGACCCATTAAGTTGAAATTGGTACACACATGAATTTCTGCGATCCAAACACGAAAGTGTAACGTAAATAAATCCATTTTGAATTAAGCCTAGGGTCAATTGTAGGTATCAAATTAGTTTTTTTGAGTTTTGCATATTGTACCATGTAATATATGAAATGGAAGGGTTTATCGATTGTCCGTGTGATGTCCGGATTAAGAATATAGCACCACTCCATTTCCTCCTGTGGATGTCGTAAAAGGCGACTAAGGGAATGTAAACCAGAGGGATGGGCAGCTGCGCTCTATGACATTTTCAAAACTGAAATAAATTCGCTAGCCATTCTATAAATGGAAGTTCAAAGACATGATCGTTGGATGTCGATCATGTATAGAGACGTCACAGTGCAAATACTCTGCAAGCTCAATCACGATTCGCACTGGGTGTAAGTCTCTAAGGTGCGTGATGCAGCATGGCGCTTCCGATCGCGTGCGAGACGTTCTTCACGTCCTTCATTACTTTCATGTGATCGAAAGGCAGCAATGACAACTCGTTGGGCACCTAACCACGACTGACGCTGCGTGCGGCTTTCTGCAGTTTGTGCGTTGTGCTTACGTTTAGTAGCTAACCGAGCCTCACGATCATTAGCCGTTTTAAGAGATCAAGCTAGCCTTTGCATCTTAGAAGCCCATGAGTTTCAAGAGAGATTCGTCCACTTTATAGGACTATGTTTAAAGTTCCTTTTTTGTTTTTTTATTCCGATGCCAATAACAACCAATTCAAATCTCTTGGCTGCCTTTTACGATACGGTACACGACTCTTTACGGTAGAGCCGTGGTTATTCTTTAGTGGAACACACAGAGTCGTAACATCAACATCATTATAATTTAACGCAATAATTGACAATACACCGGAGTTTTATTAATAAATCAACGAACTTTCTTGTTTAATGGAGGCATACAAAATTGCCAATCATCCAACTTCACCGCCTTCAAACTTTATAATCTCCATTTTAATTCAGTGAGAAGTTTTATCGTGGGTAATGAATTTACAAATCCTTCTGGATTATGTCTTGAGTTTAGAAGTTGGGAACGCTTATTCTGGACGGCTGGCAGATTCCATGAGCTGTTTTGTTTTGATTTTTCTTTCGCTCAGTAGGAATAATGATTTGCATATGTTTTCTTGTTCATCGTTCTAAATCTTTGGTAATTGCTTTGGTCAACTTTCTACATAATATCAGCCAAAGGACGTCCGCTGCTGAACAAAGCGGTCATTTTCGGCACCTAAGGGGGGCTCCGGGTCCCCGTATGATCACACTAGAGCCACCCACTGGTGCCATGCTCATAGAGGAGATATCTCGGAGAGGGTGACTGTAAGCGGTCACCCCCCGAGGGGATTGTTAAGGATCCCCCGAAACGTCCCTGTGCGCTGTGCTGTACTGCGCACACGGCGGTGCCTGACCACCTGCGCGCCATCGTTTTTTCGTAGGTCACTCGGTGAAGGCATGCAGATTCCCCAATTACACAGCGACAGCAGGGGGTTTCAGGTGTATAGGAATTAAGCGCCAGGGCGGTTGTTACCCGGCGTCGTCTCCTCCGTCCTGAAGCAGGATCGGCCCTCTCCCGGTCCCACTCTGCGGTCTCCTTCTTGAGCATGACGCTCTCACAGAAGGAGACCACTGCATTCCAGTTTTGATGATCTGCTAAAATAGCCGACACTACTGCTGGCAGAGAAAGATCTTGCCCGATCCGATCGATCAGGATACGCCACTCGGCCGCCTACGCAGGTCCTGGTCGCTTTCACAATGGTGGCATTGTGCCGTGGCCTCGTGTCCTATCCTGTGCAGGTACGTACCGAAACAACCGTTCCCAGTAAATACCTGCATCAGGTGGTAGCTGACGCGCTCGCTCCTTCTGAGCCAGGCTCCGAAGAGAGGCCTCGACGATGCGCTTGGTCGCAAATTGCATCCGCAGGCGGTGACGCCACTTTCCAAGTGCGCGCCGCTGAGCTAGCCGCCTCAGCCTGTATAACGCCCCTGAAGTTGCACCGTCGCCATTCTGGCGGAGGGAGCGTGTCTGATTGTAGACCCACGCATCCATCTCCGCGAAAGGCGGAAGACGCGCCAGGAGAGTTGCCACCGCGTAGGATACTGTTCGGTATCCTCGTGCGATCCGTTTAGCCACTCTGCGCTGCAGACTGTAAAGTTTGCTTCTGCAGCGCTGGGCACCTGACAGTCGGGCTGACCATACAGTTGCTCCGTAGAGGGCCACGGCCCGCACGACCCCCCCGTAGAGACGGCGAACATCCTCACATGGTCCCCCGAGATTGGGCAGCAGCCGGTGTAGTGCACCCACTCCCTCTCTCTCGACTCGGGGAACGAGGCGCTAAAAGTGCTCTTCAAAGCCCCAACTACTTCATATACCGGCCCACCCCGATTCTCGCGTCACCAACGCGTATCCACGAACTGGGTGGTTCTCTGCTCCTTTGGCAGTTTTTGGAACCACATCTCGGTTTTTTGAGGCACTATCCATAGACTTAGGGTGTGGATTTTGGCCACGACAATTGCCACCGCTTGCTCGGCAAGCCAGAAAGTTCCGTCGCAGAACTCCCCGCTGGCCAACACCAGGGTGTCGTCAGCGTAACAGACTAAGCTAATGCCAGCAGAGGATGGTACCTACCTAGCCGATCTCTTGGAATAAAAGACTTACAGGTAACAACCAAAAACATACCTAATGTTTAGCTTGCAGTTTCTAAGGAACCAGTTGGCCGAACATGGAGATCTGTAAGAAGCGAGTTTGTACGTCACCACTTCTACAAAAGAAGATGGCTACACTTTTGGTTCGATTAACTTCGATCCGCCATTTCCTAAACCAAGCGCTGAGGGCGTTTACTGATGATTTGAAGATTTCAGTTATTTTGCCGGGGCTAGTACCAGTCATGAGTCATCATGACATGATATGATCGTATCATGGCAGAAGGTGGCCTATAATTGGGATGAACAGCATGTAGGAACGCCGCTGATGTACAGTGTGAAAACATCTGGAGCTAAGATGGACCCTTAAAGGACTCCGGCTCGGATGGGATGAGGGGATGAAAGTGCGCTTTAGATGCGAACGCGGAAGTTGCGATTTGACAATTAGTCTCGAAAAACGAGAACGAGACGGTTGGGCACACCGGATTTGTTCAGCTTATATAAATTACGGTTTTGCTAGACTTTGTCAAAGGCTGTCGCAACATCGAAGAAGGGCACTCCCAGCAATTAATGCGGACGAGTCCAGTGATGACATGTTCAACAATGTGGTGGTCTTTGGACGCAAGAGCTTTTGGTCCTTAAATCTTGTGACATTGAGAATACTTACCGGGCGATAACTGGACGACTCAGATTTAGGTTTGCCAGGTTTCAGATAACGGTAGCTTCATTCCACATATGTGGGAAGATACCGATAATGGGAGGAATGGATTTGATCTCTTTACTAAGGGTAGCACTATGAACAGTCTAATTTATAAAATATTGCTACTAGCCGGGAATGTATGCGAGATTTATATCTGTAAACTGTAAAGTTTACAACGATTTCCCAATTAAACGTTTAAAACAAAGCATGTTAAGATTGGTTGAAAAGTTACAGCGGGGAAACATTTTAAGTTTCTGTAACAGACGAAAATTATGAAACTATGTATTAAAATAATGAATTCATGTTTTTCTGCGGAACCCTTATAACTTCAAATAGAATTACCGGTTTATTCCACTCTTCTTAATACTCCATTTCTCCCGTCACATAAACAGATCATCACGATTCCTTAACGTGATTATAACTACCGTTTCGAGCTGCAGTTCCGAGATCAAAACAACTATAAATTCTGATAAAAGTGCTATGAGCATTAATATATCAAAGCTTCGGTCGAACAATCTAATTGCCATGAAAAACTGGGTCAAATGAGCTCTGCCAAAGGCACAATAGAGTTTTCCTGTTACAGATATCCTGTCAGATTGAGTTCATAACTGTATTGTGTAGGTATATTGTGAAAGGAACCTCTGTATCTTGACGCCATTATTGATACAAATATAGCATCATGGTTGTAATCTCTTCAGCTTATAGTTTCGGTCGTATTAATGGGTGTTTGGTGAGGCCCTTAACGAAAATGAAAAATTATTATGGAGAAATTGATTGTCTCAATCTCAATAGCTTTAATGTTTTACTAGCAGTGGACCGCCGTTCAATTTAAAATAAATCGTATTATATATAAATAATTTAGAGTACTACGGCTTACACAGTTGACATAGGCATGTACAGTTCGGCTCTTCTCGGTAATGCTCGGCTCTCGTTGGTGACCAACTGCATCGCATCGCCCGCCTGTGCTTCGTTTTCACTTAGCGTTCATTATGACATTTTTTCATTTTGCTCGGCCCCTAAGCGTTGTAGCGTGATTTCAAATAGCCTATAAACTTTCTTAAAAATTGGGCTTTCAAATGCAAAAACAATTTATCAGTTCCGACTGGTAGTTCCAGATATATGCACTCTCAAACAAACAAACTCTTCAGCTTTGTTATCATCATTTCGGCCGATTGAAGTCCGCTGCTGGACACTGAAAAGATCACCACAACGACCGAAATGGGTGTGTTGTGTGCTCATTGGGGGGTCTTGCCATAATCGCCACGCTTGGTAGACGGGTTGGCAATCGCAGTTGAGTTGTTAATGTACTCGAAGGACGCTGCTGCCCAACCCCGGTTAATCCCTTAGTCGACTTTTACGACACTCACGGGATGAAATGGGGTGGTGGCGTTCTGAGCCGGCACCACACGGCATATTTATATTAGTGTCGATTATAACCATTTTTACATGTGTACTCAACATCCCGCGTCCCGGACAAAACAATATATACGTAGGCACAATCGCTATTGTGCATTACATGCGCCCTATAAAAAGTAGTTGCTTTTTAATATCTAAAAATCGTTATTTTTTGCAATAATTTTCGCTCAATATAAGCAATATAGATAATAATAATACAGAACAATACAGAATGCATACAATGATGAAATAAATTGGTTTAGCTGATTGTATGACTCTACAAGACTTGTACTTGTGTAAGTCGAGGACGAAAAAAGGGTGGCACTTATACACACTTGATCGTACCAAACTTCGCGCTGATACGGAGAAAGAACTTTAAGGAGATTTACAATTTTGAACAAATTTATGCTTGGTGATAGATCTTTTTACACACCGTATATATGTATATATAACGGCAGTAAGTAACATCATAACGAAAAACTGATACCATGGATTCAATACATGATTCTGGAAAGTACAGCGCTAGAATTTGACGTCGATCTTTTCATGAATTTACAGATTTTTCCCTAGTTTATTTAACTAATTTCAGTGTAAAATAATTGTTCTAGTCGATCTATCTCTCTAATGCTATTTAAATAAAAACTAAATAAACTTTTCATTTTCACTTAAAACTGCAATGTAAATAAAAATTAAACGGCTGTTGTTTCGCTACAGTTCATAGATGAGGTAATTGCTCTCAATAGCATAATAATATATTATAGAACAATAATTATGTACCGTTTTGATCACTTTGTATACGATACATTGCATGCTCAAAAATTACAAAACCTATCATTTCCATATTTATTATAGGCCTATGTGTAACCTCTTCCCAAAAATGTATGGTAAATTTTCACTTACATCCTTTATATATCATAGACTAGAGTAGACAGTAGCACAATTGCAAATCCAGATGGAACATGAAAAAAAGAATGTAAAGAAAAGGAAAAACGAAAAAGAATACGAACACGTAAAGAATAATGTAATAATAATGGGCAGTTCCGTACAAAACTATTCTAAACAGATACTGAATTTTGTACATACATCATCATCCTCATCATTACAGCCGAAAAACGTCCACTGCTGTATTTATGATTATGATAACAGTTTAGGTATTGCAATCACCGATCCATTTATAAAGCATGGTAAATACAGCGAGCCTCGAGGAGGCCCTTGTACATCTGTTTAATGCGGAATTGAAATGTTCATACCGAAATTCTGTCCCGTCAAAATCTACTATATACTTGCTACTTTTGCTATGTCACCGTTTCGAAAGTCCAAGAAATTGAAGTACGGGGGCTACAATAAATCAAAAATGCAGGATACACATACTTATTCGCAGCCCGAGTGAAGGATTTGTTATTCAATTTCCTCTCCAAGGACTCTGACACATATTTTTCCCATACCTTTGTTATCCGATACGGTCTGAAGGATATCGACCTATGGGAATTTTATAGGAAATCAGTCCTTATTTGGTAGCGTGTAACGCAGAGAATTCAGTCAGTTGATGTGGGTTTTTGTGCTTAGATATTTAATCTGATAATGTTCATACTTAATTATTGGACTTATGTGTTTATACTGTGGATCCTGCATGTGAGGAACATCTCTCGTTAAAACTACGTCTCTCTTCTCTCACTTACCCTATATCTAAATCTGTTAACCAGCATGCTAGCTGACGACGAATGAATGAAGTGGAGCTACGAAACTATTATGTGAAACCTAGTGACCGAGTAGTCAAACTGTAGGGCAATGACCTTTTTGGGAGACCGATAGTTTTCGGAGAGAGAATGTCGCGGCGCATTCTGAGAGGGCTAAACCTGCTCAGAAACGAAGCTTCGCGTAGACACTATATGTTGCACGTCCTTTCTGGCGCTACTACAACTGACCTGCAAGTCGCAGGTACGAAGAGTTCTGGACGTCAATCAAGCAATCACTAATCACAACAAGTTAAATCCACGAGATTTTTAGTGGCAGTTTTGGGAGAGGCAATGTCGTCCTATCGAAAATGCACAGGGACACCAATGCAATCCATTCCATCAAAAATACGGGTGCCGATCCAATAATTGGTAAAACCTTTGAAGTGTCCTCGTCGCAAAGCAAACCGTTAGGTGAGGGGCAAAAGGTTAACCTTTGACAAGAGAACAAGTGCATAACCCGTAAACATCCGCTGCAGCACATAGGTCTCCTCATCTCATAGGAATAATTCGTAAACAAGACGAGCAGAAGATGTTCAATAATAACAAAAAAGAAAGAAAACAGAAAGTTTGTTCAGCAGTTGACATCTTTTGACTGATAGATTATACCCGCGATTACTAAAATGGTTAAGGAAAAATTCGCTCAAGATTGTTCATGGGGCCAAAAACACAAGCACACATCGCGCGTCACAGCGACAGGCGACAACGTTGACATGGTATATGATTACTATATAATACCTCGCTATTAGTAAAGTCATTTGGTGCTCAATTAACAGGGTTACTAGAAATTTGCGGGAATTTTGATATTTGGCATATTGAGATGTTCTTTCCGAATTTTCATTACGCCACTTCTCTTTTTTATCTTTCAAAAAACAACCTTGCCCCGCACTAGGGTTTCTCCTGTGTTATGGGTGCACACACAATACATCTAGCCCTGGAACAACTACCTACAGATCGTACAAATATTTGTTCCATGCGGGAATCGAACCAACGACCCAGAGCGCAGCAACTATGTGTATTATGCATGTATTAGCCACTGCACTAACTTTATCTACTTCGTATAGAAGCCACTCGAGCCGACTTATTGAAAAAATAGTGCTTGCTTTCAATACGCGTGTTTATATAGATGTGTATGGGCATAGAAATATTTATCAAAAAACAAATATTAACGAATTATAGGACCTTTTCTCTAATTTAATTTATCATAGAATTATTTTCATCGGAAAATGAGTTGGAAAGGAGATATTGTCAAAAACTGTATCTGGGCGCCATTTTTCGAAAATCGCGGCGCGAGCGGCTAATTACAAATTCGAATAAAGCACGTTGAAATCTATGATACTTTTTTTTAAACTCCCGAAATACTTCCTGGGTAAGACTGGACTACTACGAAATAACGCGGTCGCTGTATGCCAAAGTCATCTTGTCTTCACATAAAGGGAAGTGAAACTTAATCTGAATCGTCATGTAGTCGTGGCGACACGCCACATAATGTGCAAAAGACCAAACCCTTAATAGTAATAAAAATAATAATAAAACCCCTTGGAGCAGTCGTTACCCCACTATAGGGACAAACGCAATTTTGGACGGCAGATTAAACAAGCTTCCTCATCCTTTAGAAACAAAAAAGTATATATAAGGGAGATATTAAGCAACTTAAAAACCCACAACATAGAACCCGTAATTAAATATTTATAAACATTTTTGTACCCGTGGTGTTTGGCAACTAGGCTTATCCTAGTTGTATACTCCCAATTATTGTGCCTATGGCCTATAGTATTTTCTCTGTCTGCTGCTTGCTACGGAGGGAAGTGGAACGTATATTCTTTCCTACTCTTCTATTTTTTTATCTGATTAATTTCGTTGCGGGTTCCAAGACAGTTATTTATTTCTCTGGGACACACCGACCTTCATTGGTCGGTGTTCTTTTCAGTGGTCGCCATTGTAGATGCTGGCTTACAGGAGTTGCAGTGGTTGGGAATGAGCGGCGGGCTTGTCCCAAATAAAAAAATAAAAAAACTTAAAAACCGGGCAGCTTGTGGCAAGTCATGTGTAAGTAAAGACACTGCGTACCAGAATGCTACAGAGAGGTAGTTAAAGCCTAGTCTCCAACATGCCTTTACTGCTTGGTAAAAGGACATAAGTGCTCGGAGGACTTTCAACTTTTGCTTACCGCAGTTGGTCGGTCCGAGGGTGCTTCCCTAGCTATATCTCGGTCTTCATCTGCCACATTTGCCACCGCCGTTTAATCCGTTTTCTTTTCTATGTTTTCAATCCATATAATACCCATTGCAACTATAACTGTAGTTTCGAGAATAACGAACAAGACTGCATTTTTGTAGTCAGTCATGAAGAATCTCCATTTAGTGTCCGATTACATTTTCTCTGCATGTTAGATCAAGAAAGACTGGGTTGCTCCTTAAAGGGGAGTAACCCGTTAAAAAGAAATATACAATTTATGAATTATTATTAATAACATTGTTTTGTATTAATAATACCAGTCTGTCTGTCTTACTGCAGAGCAAATGATTCATACAAAGAAGGAACGAACATTGATCACCACGCTTGCTCAATGCATGTTTCCTTACGATGTCTTCCTTCGTTTAAAGTTACTAGTGCGAAAGCAGCATGTCCATAAACCTCTGGGTCACCACGATAATTTCGTCACCATCGACCAAATCCAGGCTCATGCTGAAAAAGAACTAATAAAAAGGACGTAGATAAAAATGGTAGTATATCACATAAAATGGCGCAGTGTATACAGCTCTTCATAAACAAAGTTGTGACAGGGGTGCGACTCACGGCTTAGATAAAGTTAGTGGGCCTTGGGTGTGTGGATTAAATTATAAATGAGAGCGGCTGAAAATTCACGTAACTCATTCGGGTTTCCCTTTGAACTAATAGACGTACAAGAATTTACTAAAATAGCTAAGAAACTTTCTTGCTTTTTAACTTAATCGAGAAAAGCGCCGATGTACAGCGCGCACTGTCCGCGTCACGCGATAAAAATAATATTGCTTCATCTTGAGCAAGACAGGGCGCGTAAAGAGCGAGAAAGCATGTCTATGCCCCTTCACCCTTCCGTAGGCGAAGTCCATGCCGATTTCCCCACGATAAAAAAGGCAGGTTTGTGAGCGTAGAGTAGCTGCTGTTCAGAAGAAGGAACGCTGCTGCTTAGTCCTATGGTTAAGAGTTCCTTATTTGCCATTAGCGACATCCACGAAATGAGATGAAGTGGTGCTATGGTCTTAATCTGGACACCACATGGAAAATAAATTATGTCATCATTTCAGCCAAATAAATCCACTGGATATAGCCTGCCCCAAAGATAGCCACAATGACCGATCTCGGTTTCTGTTCTGTGTTCATTGGGGGGTTTTGCCATAATCGCCACGCTTGGCAGACGGGTTGGCAATCGCAGTTGAGTTGTAATTAATGTACTCGAAGGACGCTGCGGCCATTCTATGACAATACTCTCCTTTTACGACGCCCACAAGATGAGAGGGGTTGACGGCATTCTTCCACACGGCAAAGTAAATTACTTACGAGAGCATAATAAAATTTTCTTGGGTTTTCATGCCGTGGTTTGCGCTCCGGCCACAGCATTATATTCACATATAACAGCTCTTGACTGACGATATTCGTATGGCTTTGGATAGAAAATATCTAACATTACTTGTCCTATTAGACTTCAGCAGTGCCTTCAATTCTGTTGATCTCGTTATCTTACTTGGTATCCTTAAATCTGATAATGTCTCTTCTACTGCTATAGATTATTTTGATTTCAATCTTGGGGGCTGTTCGCTGTATGTCTGTTTCAATGAGAACTTTTCAGATTGGTGCGAGATTAGCACGGGTGTACCTCAGGGTTGGTTCTCTTTCCTCTTCTCTTTTCCATTTTCATAAACTCTGCCACCAAAGACAAATATTCCAGCTTCTATCTTTACGCAGATGACCTGCATCTTTATCGACATTTGCAGGCAACCGACGCGGAACTTGCTGTTGCAACTGTGAATAATGACCAGATGAGTATTAGTAGTTGGGCTAAGGCCTTTGGGCTTCAAATGATTGCCAGGAAATCCCAGGCATTCATAAAGAGCAGCAGGAATATACGAAACAGGACAGATGTCGCAGCACTTACACCACACTGTTAGGATGGCGACACAGTTACACCGATACGACAAATATCTAGGAGTGATTTTTGAATCAAGTCTGTCGCGAAAAGGCCATGTTACTGAGGTTAGTAGGAAGGTTCACTTCACTTTCCATTAGCTGAAATGTGTCCAGAGCTTCCTACAATTGAAAAATAACACTGCCCTTGCTCTACTCATACGACTCATTCTCGACTATTACTGTCGGTATATTATTAATAGGACAAAAAAGATTGTCTAAAAAAAAATATTGATAGATTGACATACAATAAAAATGATTTCAAAATGCACATATTTCACCCGTACAGTGAGGATGCGTACAGGTAAACGCAACCGCACCCAGATGCCAGACAGATCGCATCCCTACCTAACTTCAGTAAGAAAGTTTATCTCGAAAACCTAGCACCCGTACTATTTGCTTCTTACACCAAACGCTTTCAGGTTTATATGCCACGCAGTCTTGAATTGGATAGCGACGGAAATTGAATGGCAAGACCATTCAAACTTAACCCAATCAGGACATCTGCTTGATAAACTATTGTTACCACAGTGTCTTTAAATAGGAAATGTAAAACTTATTTGGTGAATTCTATGGAAAGAGAGATAGAAAAAAACCTGACACACATCAATGAGTATACATGAACTTGAAAAGAAAATTTAAAAGAAGCACCTGTCAACGAATTTGGTTATTGCACGTCGTAACAGTGCCAATGAGTTTTCTCATTCATTAGTGTGCTCTTGTGGTGTCGCTCACGGACAAAGCGCTGGTTTACAGTGTGAACCTGTACCGACGATCAGATGGCGATAAATGTGTAGATGAAGCGAGTACTTCATATATTAAGTATCTTATATAGAAACAAAGAAGAAAGAAAGAAATAATTTATTAGATCATACAAAACACCACACTAACCAAGTAAAAACATAAAAGTAGATATAAATATAAAAAAACTATCAAAAATAAAAAACAAGAAGTATACATCGAAAAAAATGATACATGAGACACTAAGCAGCCAAACATACCATAAACAAAGCGTCCTTTGTACATTTATATCTACATTTCGTAGGAGGGTTCGATGTGGTATTGCGTGTCTAAAAGGCCTCCGCTCAGCAAGTGCTGCATGTAACTGCAGCGCTGATTTTCAGCTGAAGCCTCAGATGGCTGACGGACGATTCGCTTATTTAATAATAATACAATAACTATAATCATAGGGATGTAAGGGAGCAAAAATCTATCTCAGTGCTCCAAGTCAACCTCACCTGCCCGCGGTACATCCTGCTGAACAATGAACGAGGCACTGACGACTTTTTTATTTTCGTACTTTTTCGGCAAACCCGTTCATTTAATATGTGATGATATCATGGGCATAAAATATAATTGGTTAGCCATATTTGGGAGTCCACCATATTAGATTTAAAATGATGTCACTAAGCAAACTATGAATTGTCATTCAAACTAAACGTGTATGCTAAATTTCAGCTCAATCGGTTGGGGATAACTGTTTAAAATTCGGTTGCAAGATTTGACCCATACTAACAAGGCAAGTTATGTTATATAAATAAAAGCTTGTAAAAATATCAAGGGGACAGTGTTTATTAATAATTTGTTATTCACTATTTTTGTTGAAGCATAAGAAAAGATCTTTAATGTCTGATTTCGATTTTTCACTGTCAACGTGTTGTTAGTATCCTACGGGAGAGAACTGCTACCAATGTTCTTGACTTCAATTTCAGTAATTCCAAGAATTAAATTAAACATCTTTCAAAATTTGAATTGAAAATTTGTTCTAGAATCCCTCCAAATTAATATTTATGTACTAAGAATTTCAACAACTCTTGATCGGAATTCGTAATTAACTCTGAATTCCATTCTTTTTTCTTTTCGAACAATATAATTATGTAAGAATAATAAGCTTCTTACACCAAAGTTTAATCAAAGTTCTAAAATTGGAATTAAGTCGTTTAACATTTTGTGGTTTTTCTTTTATCGGTGACAACTATATTTATCCTTAAGCCCACTGTTTTGTGGAAAGAAAAGAATAAATAATATTATTAATATTTACATTAGACAAACTGTACAGTTTTGTAGATATAATGAAATAATTAAACGAACTCACGCCTAAAAAAATTTATTGGTTTGTTCTACTTCATCATCATCATCATCATCAGCCTATCGCAGTCCACTGCTGGACATAGGCCTCTTCAAGTGCATGCCACTGATCGCGATCCTCGGCTACTCTCATCCAGCTACTGCCAGCCACCTTGCGCAGGTCATCACTCCACCGAGCTTGAGGGCGTCCTACACTACGTTTACCAAGACGCGGTCTCCACTCAAGAACACGTTTTCCCCAACGGTTGTCGGTTCTACGACTAATATGGCCAGCCCACTGCCACTTCAGCTTACTAATCCTATGGGCTATGTCGATAACATTGGTTCTCTGTCGGATCACTTCATTTCTGATTTTATCCTTCAGAGAGACTCCGAGCATAGCCCTCTCCATTGCTCGCTGAGCGACTTTAAACTTGTGGACCAGCCCTACCGTGAGTGTCCACGTCTCGGCACCGTATGTTATGACGGGTAGAACGCACTGGTTGAAGACTTTAGTCTTTAGGCTCTGTGGAATAGATGACGAGAATACTCGACGTAATTTCCCAAATGCCGCCCAGCCCAGCTGTATTCTTCTATTGGCCTCCCTCTCAAAGCTGTTTCTACCCAACTGCAGGGTTTGCCCGAGGTAAACATATTCCTGAACAACTTCGAGAGTGTTGTCGTGTACCGCAATCGGCTCCGGAACCACATGTTGGTTAAACATGACCTTGGTTTTATCCAAGTTCATCCGGAGACCGATGCGTTGAGAAGAATCAGCTAGACTGTTCAGCATTTGGTTTAGATCCTGCAACGATTCGGCCATTATGACGATGTCGTCTGCAAATCTCAAGTGTGAGATGTACTCGCCATTTATGTTTATGCCACGTCCTTTCCAGTCCAGCGTCTTAAACATATCCTCCAATGCATTTGAGAACAATTTGGGGGAAATAACGTCCCCTTGTCTCACACCTCGATGCAGGGGGATATGCTCAGACAGCTGGTTCTGTACTTGGACGGCCATAGTGGCGGTATCGTACAGACATCTCAACACTTGGATATATCGCCAATCGACTTGGCATCGTTGCAGGGATTCCAGAATGGACCAGGTTTCGATCGAGTCAAAGGCCTTCTCATAGTCCACAAACGCTAAGCACAGGGGCTGATTATACTCTTCAGACTTCTGTATAATCTGCCGCACTGTGTGAGTGTGGTCTATGGTGCCATACCCTCCTCGAAACCCGGCCTGTTCCGGGGGTTGAAATTCGTCGAGTCGTCGCGCAAGACGATTTGTGATGACTCTTGAAAACAGCTTGTAGACGTGGCTTAGGAGCGAAATAGGTCGATAGTTCTTCAAAAGGGTCTTGTCACCCTTTTTGAAGAACAAAACGACGATGCTCCTACTCCACGCCTCTGGAGTTCTCCCATTAAAGAGAACAGAGTTGAAAACTTTCAGGAGCTCCTTTAGTCCAGGTTTACCACCAGCTTTTAGGAGCTCCGTTGTAACTCCGTCCTCCCCAGGGGCTTTTCCATTTTTAAGCTGTTTAAGAGCCAGCACAATTTCGTCTAGGCTGATCTCTGGCAGGTCCTCAGTGAAGTGGCGGATCAATGTGGCCCTGGAATCCTCATTTTCGGGGTCAGGTTGAGAAGCATGCGAAGCGTATAGCTGGCTGTAGAAGTCTTCAACTTCCAAAAGGACCTCCGGCCTTGAAACAACGACGTCCCCTCCTGTTGTAGTCAACTTCGTCAGGTGGCTTCTCCCAAGACTCTGGACGAACACTTTCGACCCCCGGTTCTGCTCAATCGCCCTTTCTATAGAAAGAGTGTTGGAGCGCCTGAGGTCACGTCGTACCAGTTTATTTATTTTTGTATTGAGTGCCCGGTATTCTGACGAAGTGACTGGTGGGTTTTCACGTCGTTCCTTCATAAGCTTTATAGTCTCCTCCGAAAGTTTCGACTTCTTGCCTTTACGCTGCATTCTGCAAAATCTCGTACCTTCCTCCCTGAGGATTCCTACCACATTCTCGAGGGTCTGGTCAACGTCTTCTGTGGTTTCCACGGCAGCGAATCGGTCTTCCAGTTTTGACTGGAATGTTTCAGATCCCATCACGGTTTGGAGCAAGTTAGGTCGGAGCCTGGACTTCATCAAACGGGCACGTTCAAGCTTATAATCGATATTCAGAGTGCCTCGAACCAGTCGGTGATCACTTCCAGTGTTAAATCGGTTGATCGCGGAGACATCTCTGAATATATGCTTCTTGTCCGTTATGATGAAGTCGATCTCATTTTTGGTCATAGTGTCGGGGCTTTGCCATGTCCACTTCCTTTGGGGCTGTTTCTTAAAGAACGAATTCATCAGGAAAAGCCCCTCTTTCTCCAGGAAGTTGACAAGCATTTGCCCCCTATGATTCCTGCTGCCAAAACCGTGGGATCCTAGTACCGACTCGCTGCAATTCTGTACTCCCACTTTAGCGTTAAAGTCTCCCATGACAACGTTGTAGTGGGCCTTTGTGGTAAAATGTAAGGCCTTATGTATCTCATCATACATATTTTCCACTTCCTCATCCGAGTATGTCGAAGTCGGTGCGTAAACCTGCACAACCTTGAGGCTGTACCTCTTGGTGAGCTTGATTACGAGGTACGCTACCCTGTTCGACACACTGGAGATTTCTACAACGTTGTCAGAAAGAGCTTTGTTTACCAGGAACCCTACGCCACCTTGGGATAGCTGGTCTCCCTCTCGGAAGTACATAAGGTGGCCTGAGTCTAGGGTGACGGTGTCCTCTCCCTCTCTTCGGACTTCACACAACCCCAGAATATCCCACCTTATCCTTCCGAGTTCTTCTTCGAGCTGCGCCAGGTGCTCGTCGAGTCGTAGCGTGCGTCCGTTGTACGTTGCCAAGGTCAGTTGGTGTTGGCGGCTATCCGTAACCCGGGGATTCTTCGCACCCCCTACCCTGCCGTTACCATAACCGCCACCGTGATCAGGGATAGCAGGGCGGCCGGGAACTAGGGGCCGTTTTCTGCTATGTACTGTCATTTGAAGGGTATGCCCATAATCGCCACGCTGGGCAGGCGTGTTGGCGATCGCAGGGCGCAGCTAGTCGCACTGGTGACGCTGCTGCCCGTCACCAGTCTGTGGAATTTAATTGCTACGCAGGTTTTTGGATGGATATACCGCCATTAGTCGGTCGTCAGTGCCTCGTTCGTTGTTCAGCAGGATGTACCGCGGGCAGGTGAGGTTGACTTGGAGCACTGAGATGGATTTTTGCTCCCTTACATCCCTACTCCCTTACATCCCATTGTTCTACTTCGGTTGCTTTAAAATATTATTGATAGCTTAGCATTGTTACATGATATTTGTGAGTTTTCTCGCGAAAATGTTCGCGAGAAAACCCTTTGAAATGTGGCTGCTCAACCGGATATTTCTGGCGAAGTCAAAAGCAGCCTCCAGCCAGGCTTAAATTTGACACGGACCTCGGCTTAGGGCGTTCCTGGGGAATCGGTATTATTTAATATGTTTTAGGGGACATTTAATACTACAGGCTCGGCACGGGCTGGCGCGAGTAAGAGACGGGGAGGGGGGGGGGGGGAAGTACTAACTTGATCTGAGGCGGGCATCCTCGGTCGGCGAGGGCTGTAAGCCGGTCGGGTGTTAAGGGAACGAGATCGCGCGAGTCTCTTCATGTTCTCTAGTGTGATTTTATCATCCGGATCGATCAGTGCATCCCTCGGGCGGCGATCGCTACTAATACGGGAGGGTCGGTAATCGGCGGCCGATACCACAAGGGGGTACGGGTGGGACAGGGCAGAATCAAAAAAGCGCGCAAAAAAGACGCTTGTTTCATGAATTGCCTGATGGTCGGCAATTTAAGATTGAGGTGGAGTTGATCGTTACGCATGTACCAAGACGCTCCGGTGGCCTTGCGCATGAAACGGTTTTGGAGGACTTGGAATCTACGGAGTGTATAGGATTCCGCGTGTGCGAACACTACGCTGGCATGGGTCATGATTGGCCGAATGCACGCGGTGTAAATTCTCACCTTATTACTAAGGGATAATTTACTGCGAGCATTTAGCAGGTGGTGGAGACGACCGAGCGCAAATGCGGCGCGGCGGCAAATGTACGGTCATTAGCTCGTACATATACTAAGGCTCCACCACAAATACTGCTGATACGGGTTGGTTACGTGGCGGAACAATACAGCCACAGGCTGAACCCACAACACCACCCGTCTTCATCAGTCATCGTAGTATGAGTGTGAGAAGCAGTTGTGTGTCGTCGATACATATATCCATTAGTCAATAGTCAATCATAGCCATATTTTTTATATTTTAAATAATCCAATTACTGGCACTTATGTCACGTCAGAATTTAAATTGCACGGTTCCAATGGTTGGTCCTATGGAGAAGAGCCGGCAAGAAACTCCATAGACACTCATTTAAAATAATTGAGGTTACAATGTTGAACTTTACAAATTATTATGGTAAAAGATCATAATGATGAGGATGTAGGTTAATGCATACAGAAGAAAAATACTACACCACACGGTACTGGTACATTACAAAGTTTAAATACACAATGTTACAGACGCAGGCTTTTTTTGTGGGTATTTACGCGAACATTTCCTTAAAATGTGGCTGCTCAACCGGACATTTCTGGTGAAGCCAAAAGAGGCCCCCAGCAAGGCTTACAATTAATATTTAAAATCTAAGAAACTTTCGCTAAGGGCGCCCCATCCGGGACACAGTCCTCGGCTTAGGGCGTTGCTGGGGATAACAAGCTAATTGTTTTTGGTGATAGCTGGGTTGGTATTATTAAATTTGTATTAAAGGACGTTACACTTAAATCTACAGGCTCGGCACGGGCCAGCGCGAGCAAGTGACGGGGGGCAGAGAGCTATTTCTTACTTAAACGGAGTGGTGTTGTCGCGGCGATGGGCCTCCGCGAGTCGGTGAGGCACAAACTCAGGCGCGCGTTCTAATTTTATAAGCTAGTGGTGGAGTAGTTTAATCAAATGGCAACTTCATGCTAATAGTATAGATATGGATTGAGTTTGACTGTTCATACATTTCAGCTTTTATCGAATTTCTTTATAACAGGTCACCCGTCAGTGCTAAATATGGACTTCCCAATCACCGCCCCTCTACCGTTGAGTTTTCTTTTCTGTCTGAGTGTGTACAACCTTAGACTAAAATTGAACTATGTATAAACCTTGCGTCGTTTCCTAGCTAGTTTATGAACTATTTATTGTTTCTATATTTATAATACGTTCAAGAAAAAATTGCATCGAGTATCCTCCATGAAAAGTAATGATAATACAACCATACGCTATTAAGGTAAAAGTGTCGTTTACCGCGGTAATTTTAAAGGATAACGACTAGTAGGCGCCGGGATTAGGGCCCGGGATTATAAGCTATTTAGTAAATGTTACCGTTTCGGTGAAATATGCGGGGATGTAGGTGTTATTTATATTTTTATGGCCGAAATAAGGTCTAGGGTGAAGGTTTGGCTGAAATGCTGTAAACATAAAAGTCGTCGCAATCGTTTCTGGAACGAAGTTCTTTTACGCAGTTTATACTAGAGTGAACTGGCAGAAATCTTCACGTAAGGAAAAAGCGTTATGCCCACGCATGCTTCAAGGTCTTAGCGGGCAGGTTGCAGTAAAAAAAATACGGGTTGCATTCCGGGAGTGTCGACAGAAGTGAAAACTTTTTTTTTTGTTTATCTAGATGACATTATAGCTGCGTCTCGTAACGGTGTCGGGAGTTTAGAGATTTTACCTCATCTAAAAATATGCGTACCGCGCTAAAAGAAGTTTTCACTTCAAAAAGTTACTGGTTGAATAAAATAGAAAGTTACCAACAGCCTTTAAAAGCGTATTTTCATACTTAAAGTCCTTTAGATTGATCATCAAAATCTTTTGTTTTATTGGTGCCCAGTGGAAATTCTTCATGAACTTCCTTCGCCCCGGGGAAGGGCTCCTGAGAGGGTGACTGTAAAGCGGTCACCCCCTGAGGGATTGTAAAGGATCCCCCAAAGCGTCCCACGGCAGTGCGTGACCACATGCATGCTACCGTCTTCTCTTGGGTCGCTCGGTGTGGGCACGCAGATTCCCCATTCTACGCATTCGCGAACCCAGAGGTCCCCCGTCTTATACGAATAGCAACGATCATCAAAACCTGTAGTGTATTTTCCGGTGACCTACAATCCTAAAATTTGGCACGAAGGAAAGTTTTTTGGCGCAAGTGAAGGAATAATTTCGAAAATCAATATAATCAAATCCCATGTTATGTAATTACAAGACAAACTTATAGTTGCGGTTAATTTCAATTAGGTCACTACGCGTGTGCCCGCACAATAAAGTTTGTCATTTAAACACGTACCTACACTTAGGGATACCGATTTTCCATTAATGGCACGGAGCCCTGTCAAGTCGTGAGTCCTTTTAACAAGTATTTTTGTATAAACCTTACCTGCTTGTTTTTCCGTATAGTTTGGTAGAGTTGTATTCGTACACTCACATTTTGTCGATGACGATATTCAGTTCTATTAACTTTAATAGTCCATGATATTATGTATGGTACAAATTGCATTAACTGGCACTAACTGATGGAAGGTCTCTTATTGAAAGAGCCCGGCTAAGTAGATGCCACCGCAGTGCCCGATATTCTGCCGCCAAGCAGTAGTGGACATAAACATTACTCTACTCCAGGTGGAAGGGCACTGTAGCTAGTAAAATTACTGGGCATAAGAGTCAAAATAACTAGTTTTGAGGTGACGAGTGCAGTGTGGTGCCACGCAGGACGCATTACAGGCACCCTCTCCGAGATATGCCTGTAGGCATAGCGGCAATGGGCGGCTCTAGTGTGATCATATGAGGTCCTGGAGCCCCGCTTAGGTGCCGAAGATGACTGCCCGAGAGGTTTTAGGACGGAGGAAGTCCATATAGAATTTCCACTGGGACCAGTAAAAATATAAAAAGGAGTTAAACATTGGCAGAATGTTGAAGTAACATGATTATGCACTTAAAGGCGGACGATTCGTAGTTGTGGTGGCCGTTGAATGAACGAACAGTTTTTTAAACTGATATTTCGGTGTCTACGCATAGACCGTTTATATTCTACCTATAAACTAGATAAATCATGAACGCATAGCGTTGTCGACGTCGAACATTTAATTGTCTGGTGAACAACAACGACGAGAAACTCCGTTTTGTCTATGATATGAACTAGTCGAAAATTCAACTGGTTTAAGAACTGGTTCACTGTTGACGATATGGTCTCGTTGTGTCGACGATAATCACGTCAACGACCCACCCCTATCTACTGCTGGGCAATGAGCGCGCACGCTGTCCCGAGCCGCCACAGTTCCACTCGCGGTCACTCTGGGCGTATAAGTGTCCATAGGGACATGGTCTTCATAGTGACTGCTACAAATCATAATAGAGTAGTCATAATTACCACGCTTGGCAGACGGACTAGTGATAACAGTATATTTTATTAGCACATAGAAGGAAGCTTATACCCATTCTCTTGACATTTAACCTTTTACGACACACAAAACAATTATGGGAACCGTTTTCTTTCCTAGAATTTACCTAGAAACTTTATTTTCTTTGGTAGAAGCATATTCAATATTTACACAAAGTTGTACGAATTTCATACAGTGGAACCAAAAACCAATCTAAATATTGGTACATTACATTTTATGAATAAAACAACATGTTCCTTCGATTACTGCGTAAATAGGTTGTATAACCAATTTATATTTACTTGTTATTTGAAGGCCTAAAGCCTATTGTCTGCGCACAATATCATATAAATATGCATTTGTGTTACTTTAAAAGAGCGAAAACCGGTATGTTCTCAAACTTACTGTTAAACTATTGCAAAACAATTAGGTTTCAAATAGATAATACTACGAACTAAAGACACACCTCTTGCTCCTGCTGCTGCCTTCCAAGCACGGCTGTCTGTGCTGGCGCTTCGGCAGCGGAAAACCTCAAACTGCGCAAATATTGACCCCAAACGTTTGTGTCATGGGGTCCGAGTGCATGTATCGTTTTCGAAGCAATTGCCAAATGGTTGACCGCCACGTGACCAAAGGGACGATAGCTTGTTATCCCCAGCAATGCCCTAAGCCGAAGTCCGGGTCCCGTAAGGGCCGCCCTTAGCGAAAATTGCTTAGATTTTAATATTAATTTTAAGCCTGGCTGGAGGCCTCTTTTGGCTTCGCCAGAAATGACCGGTTAAGTAAGTAAGTAACCACATTTCCCAGAAATGTATGCGAGAAGCCCAACAAAAAATAAATAATCTTAGTCTGTTTCGTGGAATCTACTCGCCATTAGTAGTGTAGTAGACCCATTAACATTAGCTTCTCTATAAGAAGAGTATTAGCTTGAGAGTACAAGCTTTACTCTCATTGCAAATACTACGATTAGTAAGAAAAACGGATTATTTTTACAAGCGTATCTTCAGGGATAACCACTATACATTGGAAATTTTTCTAAATATTTGCGTAATACCTAATAAACAATGCAGTGAAATATACTCCGTTGTGTCAATATTACGGGTGTCTTCAATTCGGCCAAATGAAGTCCACTGCTGGACACAGGCCTCCCACAAAGATCACCACAGCGACCGATATGGGTGTGTTGTTGGCTCATTTGGGGGTTTTGCCATAATCGCCACGCTTGGCAGACGGGTTGGCGATCGCAGTTGAGATGTTAATGTACTCGATGGACGCTGCTGCCCATCCTCCGCCTAATTCCGCTTCCGCTCGACTTTTACGACATCCACGGGAAGAGATGGGGTGGTGGTATTCTGAGCCGGCACCACACGACTAGCCGGCACCACACGAATGGTGTCTATGAGGACCTAACTCTTAAAACTATTTCGTTCTAATCCTTTCATCATTCTGGGAGCTTAATATGAGCTCTAACTATAGCAAAACGCTTATGCTACCATAAGGAGATCTCAGGAGATTTGTCTAACACAGCGAAAATAAGGTACTAAACTTTGTTATGCTGTCGAAATTTGTAAACTCTTTAAAACCCCGCAGACAGTTTATTCTCCACCGTAACAGTATTGCTACCAGCTCCTATTGCAAAGTTTTCTACGTGAATTATCAAAATAATTTAAAACAGAATCGAATGGAATCATCTCATCTCAATTATCAGCCGAAGAATATCAACTGCTAAACAAAGACCTCGCCCATAGATTTCCACAACGATTGGTTACATGCCCCCCGCATCCATCGACTCCCAAGTGACTTCACCAGATCGTCTGAAACGTATCGTGGGACGGCCACCAACGAGTGGAGACTCGAGAACTTTTTTACCCAAATGGCCATTAGTCGGCTACGAGATATGCATCCTACCCATTGTCATTTCAGCATGTTTTAGAAAGAAAAGAAAGAAAGAAAGAAATACATTTATTAAACAACACAAAAATGTGTCAAAATTGTTTTAAGCCTTGGCCTTCACTAGGATTTGTCCTGTGTCGTGGGTGGGTGTACAGACAAAATTATAGACCACATACACTTCTACATGAACTTCCTTCGCCCCGTGGAAGAGCGGCTGAAACCACTAGAGCGGTCATCTTCGGCTGACGCTTCAGAAACGTGTTTTATCTCATTCTCTCACAGCCTTAACCCTATAAATACATTTATAGTTGTCAGTTTCGTTTCATAAAATCCATTTCACACCGTCCCAAAAGAAGTTTCATTCAATAAAACTGTCGGTGTAACTATAATATATCGGTATTTATACTTTTACAGTAACATATAAAAACAAAATATATGCTTATAATCTTGGCTAAAATTAAAGTCGTTTTTGGCTGCCGTAAAGAAGTAAGTAGGTAATCATGTAGGTAATGTTATTGCAGATATCTTCTCGCAATTTTTATGAAGGCTGTTATTTTTAGAGGCGTGTTATTTTGAAAGTATTAAATGCGTTGATTACATGAAAATATTTATGTACTGATGATACAGGCGAACCAGATTAAATTGTTCAAAACAGAGTAATGAATTATTACAGAGATTGGTTTGCTCTCGTCAAAATTGAAACGGGCAATTTTAAATTCTGACGGGAGCGATGAGATAAAGTATTTAAGTAATAGTAAGTATTAAAGTACACACTGCATGGGTTAAGGGCCTCTAAACTAGAGGGATGGGCAGCAGCGTCCTTTCTGTGGAATATTAATCATTCTCCACCTGGGAAGTGTGGTGAGTATTGGCAAATTCCCTCCAAAATGACGACACAATTGTGAAAATTTATGGGGGAAGCCTTTGTCCAGCAGTGGACGTTCTTTGGCCGACACGATGATGACGATGCACTGTATTTATCCGGTCGTCTGTGTCGGAGACTTTTGTTTTTGTATTTGCCAATACTGACCACGCTTGGCAGGCGGGTTGGTAAGCGCAGTATGGCTACCGTTTCTCAGAAGAGACGCTGCTGCCCATCGCTCTGGATTAGAATCCCTTATTCACTTTTTACTGTGGTTTTATATTCTTAATTCAAACACCACACGGAAAAATGGATGAAGTTAAAATCCATTTTTTTTTGGACTATGGTATTTATTAATTTCGGATGTTACATAATATGATGATGATGATCTTTATTATATAATTGTCTTGATTACTTTATGGTTCGTTTTGCGTTAAAATTCGTTGCCAAAAATCGAAATCCTCACGGCCCGAGTAATACTTCAACACTTCAAAGGGCACGCGATTTACATGCGAATATTAAACTTCCACGTTGTTGGAATGCGTTGGTCCCAAATACTTCACTAATACCTACTCGGCAATACGCGGGCTTCTCGTAAAATCCATTTATCAGAGTAAGGCACGAACTTCAAACGATTTAAAATTCTAAAAGAGTTTTAAAGGAAAACGCTTATGGTAGATCACGGGGGAGATTTGTCTAACACATTGCAAACACAGCGAAAATTATTTGCCAAGGTTTGTTACTCTGGCGATTTGTCTAAAATGCTTGAGACAAAGAATCAAAGAAAATTCTTGCTCGGCTACGTTTAGCCTTTCACTTTTCTTTCGCAGTAGGGCGAAGAAAACATATCCGAGCATAGCATTTAATGGGCTTTCCCCATTATAAGTGGAAGGGGAAGACCCATTAAATTTTAATAGAAGCTACCAACATTCCTAAATACTATTTAGAATAAAATGTGATTAATTAAAATTATATTCCGTGTGGTGTCTGGACTAAGAATATAGCACCACTCCATCCCCTCCCGTGGATGTCGTAAAAGCCGACTAAGGGAATCTAAACCAGAGGAATGGGCAGCAGCGTCCCTTCAGTGAAGCGGTAGCCTTACTGCGCCCGCCAACCCGTCTGCCAAGCGTGGTGAGTATTGGCAAATTCCCCCCAAAATGATGACACAGTTGTAAATCTATGGGGAAGGACTTTGTTCAGCAGTGGACCTATAAATGGCCGATTTGATATGATGAAGATAGATGATGATGATGATGATAAGAGCCCCCCTCTTATCTCCAAAACTAGGGGGATGGCCAATTTTCGCATATATTTTCTTAAATACATTTAAAACTATTAATTTTAAAATGATAAAAGAGACCCTCACAACAAGCCTTTCCATTTCATATGTTACACGGTACAGTTCGCAAATCTTTAGTCATAAATTTTCTTTATTGCCCCCCAAAAAGGACCCCTATATTCAAAATTCAAGTTTCATTCAAGTCTTTTTCTTTATTTTTAAAAACGTTGCCCCACACTAGGTTTTCTCCTGTGTCGTGGGTGCGTTTACAGACATTAATTCCACATACAATACACCCAGACCCGGAACAGCTACCTGCAGATCTTACAAATAATTGTTCAGTGCGGGAATTGAACCCACGACCCGGAGCGCAGCAGTCGACTGTATCAGCCACTGCACCAATCCATATGTGCATTTGACTTTGCTAGCTTTGGCTTGCAGAAATCCATAGGTGTACCAAATTTCAACTTAATCGGTCCAGTAGATTCGGAGCAAATTGGCTGTAACAGACGGACAGACAGACAGACACACGAGTGACCCTATAAGGGTTTAGCCGTTTTTTCCTTCGGACGTCCGGAACCCTAAAAATACGCATCGAATTGAGAACCTCCTTTTTGAAGTCGGTTAAAAAGCCAAGCTGTTTTACCATTAAAACATCCATACTACATTATACAACCTCCTTCGGGAAATTTGAATAATGAGCTATCTTAACTTCAAGACCCTGAAACTAAAGACGGACTTAACTCGTTTATGAAACAAGAAATTACTTAACAAGCTGCCAGCGTATTAATAATTCTACATTATACTGAAGTCTAATTTAGTGGTCTAGTTAGAGATCTAGACTTATAATTTTGTGTTTGGTCTAGCTAGTCTGAACTAGACCAAATACTGGTTGATAGGCAGGGGATTGGCGACGTTCCCAACAGGACGGCTACGGTTGTCACTGATGTTAATTACTTTTTAACTGTATTTGAAAATATTTTCACGCGAGTTTTGATAGCGTGAACGGAACTGGGTTTTTGATCTGATACTTAAGCCATGTACTAAAGAACGAGAATCGAATCTTTAACCAAACTCTAGTCTAGATTACGTTAATCGAATTAAACTATTGCGTGTGGTTCCAGCATTTATAAGGATATTATAAAATTTCTGATTGTTTTGATGATAAAAAAAGCCTGGGACTGAGCTGCTAGCTAGGTGCAATCAACATTATTATTTTTTACAGAAACTGACAACTTTTATTTTCTACACTTTATATTGACTTTGTATTCATATTGTTTTTATATATGATTTAGACAATTTTGTACTTTTTACTTATACTTTAATGTTTGTGACATTTAATAAACTGATTTTGTTTGTGCGGAGCCCAAATTATTTTTCTAAAATAAAAGTAGTTACTTAGTTATGCCTTATAACATCAACTATGCCAGTAAAGTCCCGTAGAAATCAATCAAGCCATTTCTGATATTAACGACGAACAAAAAAATTAAAAATTGTTTTTTTGTTGTAGGTACCGTATATACTTTCATATGCATTTAGTCAAAACTGTTATTTTGACATTACAAGCAGACACTTTTTAATCTTAAATGTAATGGGACACCAACCGGGGTCTCTCCATGGCAGAACTATAATAATGCGGTCTTGGATTGTCTTCGGAGGTGTAAAACTATTGTATGAGATGGAAACTACAATCAATCTCTTTATCAATTTATCTCTCTTTCTGATCAATTAGTGATATTAAATAATAATTTATATTCCTATGTACCTAATAAATTAAGAATCTTAAATACAATATTATCTAATTAAATAATATTATCTATTACCACATGCGCAACGTATTAATACTTATCATCACACATTCTATAACTCCGTAACTATATTATACTTATGGACGATAGTATCTCGAGATGGCAATTGATGTTTTTCGATTTTCAACACGTAATAAGACCATTGCATTAGCGCTGCTTATTACTTTAGTTTAGTGTGCAATGTTTTGTATGTTCTAATGTAATTATTTTAAACTTACCCACATAACTTAACTCTCCATTTAATGTAATTTAAAATTTACCTACTTACAATAATTAATTAAGTTTACTTGTAATTCAATACTGTCGCTCCGACACTTGTACTCATGTAATTTTTTAAGTTCAATCTTGTGTTTCTCAGACAAATGAATGTTATATTCTTATGAGAAATAAATGTCTTAAACCAGAAAAGGTTTGCAATATAAATAATTAATAAATTGATTAAATACTTCTAAAAACGGAAAACACGGTGTCTAACTTTCAACCTTTATAGCGAAATTCTGTGGCAGTCGGTGACTCACCACTCATAAGATTGGCCTGTCTGTTGCATCGGCGTTTACTATTCAGTGAGACCCATTGGGTGGTAAGTTTGGCTCATTGGTCATGTGACGTCAGATATTTTAGTTCCGGAACGGATTATTATGTTTCTGATCCAGTCTTTAAGTTCCCCAGTATACTCCGTTCCATTGTTGTCTGGCAAACCTCGAGTGTGGATCTCTGCTACTTTAATTAGTAATACAGTAGAGTCTCACTAATATGGCACTATTAAAAACTAGGGGGCGCCCGATTATTGGACGTATCGGGCTACTGAAGTGGCGGATTAGTGAGACTCTACTGTGTAATGCTTTTTTAAAGATACTTGTTAACTATGCAACGGCAGCACTCTAACCAATATGTTAGTACCTTAACCAGAGTGAGATAACATTACGGGAATCAAGGAAGTGACACAACATTACTATTTAAAAATGTATTTATTGCTTTTCGAAGTATTCTCCGCGAAATTTGACACATTTTTCCATACGATGGAACCAATCATTGAAGCAACCATTCCATTCGTAAGTTGGGGTCTCCAAAATGGCCGTTTTGTAGGCGTCCACAGCTTCTTTAGGTGATGAAAATCTCTGTCCACGCAATTTATTCTTTATTTTAGGGAAAGTATAGAAATCATTAGGGCTTAGGTCGGGGCTGTACGGCGGATGGTCTAATAATTCTATGTTTTCTTGCTCTAAAACTCTTTTGTTCTGTGCGCGGTGTGAGAAATATCCGAGAAATACCAGAAATCCGGATAGAATTGTCTTACCACGAGTGCCAAGAACTACTCTTTACAAAAAAAACTGTTTTGTGATGTGTGGTCATATTTATAATGCAATTCCTAATAACTTTAAGCTACTACGAACCTCCCTATTTTTTAAAGAACTGAAATACTGGCTTATTCAGAAATGTTTTTATAATGTGGAGGAGTTTATAAATAGTGATAAAAAATAGTCATTGTGTATTGTGGCAAATGTTTTTCATCGAAATTTAAAATAATTGAAAATAAAAGTTAAAATTGTGAATATAATAGAATAGAATTATTGAATTGATAATGAATGAGGCATAAATAATTAATTACAAAATATTGACGTCATTCATAATTTCGTGACTACACTGTTTGCATGTCAATAATCTGACAAAGATGTGCTGATCGATAACTCACTATCATATCACTTGTAACAACCTATGTACCTACCACATTTTCCTGCAAATAAAGATTTTTTATTGTTATTGTATTGTATTGTCGTGATGGAGGATGATGCGGCGGTTGCAGTTCTCTCTACGGAGTTCAGAAACGACCTGTGGCAAACAAATGCTAGCATACCATTCTGCATTAACCGTTCTTTGTCCCTCAAGAGGAATAGTCGTAACATGGCCGGTTTTGGAGACAAACGTGGCCACCATTTTTTTTGCAACACTCCGTGAACGAACAATTTTTGTTGGCTTTAACTCATTTTCGAACACCCAAACTCGTGACTGGTTTTTTGTTTCGGGTTCGTACGCATATATGCGATACAATGCATCAACATGCAAATGCTGTATACGATGTTGTATACAGCATTTGAGGATCCTGCGTGGAATCTTTCGAGAGTTCTGACGCACCAAGTAACGCGAGCCGCTTTTTGCTCTTCACATAGCAAATGCGGTATCCATCGGGAAAACAACTTTTTTACACCTAAGTGTTCATGCAAGATTATTTGTATTTGACTCATGCCAATGTCTAAAGTTGCCTGAATTTCGCGGTATGTCACATGTCGATCTTCCTCAATCAGCATACGCACAGCATCAACGTTTTCTTGGGTGACTGCAGTTTTTGGACGACCTTGACGAGGATCATCACTGCGCTTGACACGTCCACGTTGAAATTCAGCAAACCAGCGATAAATTGTGGTTTTGGATGGGGCTTCATCACCAAATGCAGAAATCATCCGGTCAATACACTGGTTTTGTGTTAAACTACTTCGAAAGTCATAATAAATCATCGCTCTTGAATTTTCTCGAGTCAATTCCATTTTCTCAACGACTAAACAAGTTTGACAAAACCTTGTGACAGGACCGTGAATCTTTTTTAAAATAAATAAATGGTATTCGATTTGTAAAACCAAGGAGTTTTCAATTAAAAAGATTTTAATATGACAGGAACAGTGGAAATATTCCATTCCCGATACTTTTAGTGCAGCCTATGTATATGAAATCAAAGTACCGGTAAGAGAAAACGCGTTACACTGCTACATGTAGCAGTTTAGACAGCCCTAAACTCATCTAGCGGTTATTCTATCGACGAGTTTATATTCCTTGGGGTGTCGTTTAGGTGACAAAATTAGCTTATGTCCAACTTGGTTGGGTCGTCGGGAAAGTTCCCTACTAATAATTGGAACATATATGTACGGAAATTATAAATCATGGGTATGAATGATGGGTTCTTTGGATGGAGCCGGTTGTTATGTTTTGAAGTAATTAATACATTATTTTACACAGTATTTTGCCGTGTGGTGCTACGAATAGCACCAACCCATCTTAATCCGTGGGTTTCGTGAAAGATGACTATGGGATTAGTCGGAGGATGGTCAGCAGCGTCCTTCAAGTACATTAACAACTTAACTGCGATCGCCAACCCGCTTGCCAAGCGTGGCAATTATGGCAAATCCTCCCTATAAGTACACACCTGACCGGTCGTTGTGGCGATCTTTGGGAGAGGCATGTGTCCAGCAGTGGACTTTATCCGGTCAATATGATAAAACAAAGAGGGATTTATATGTGGATATCATCCATAATACGTGTGGTGTCTGGATTAAGAATATAGCAACTCTCCACCTTCACAAGTGGATGTCGTAAAAGGTGACTCAGGGACTCTAAGCCAGAGGAATGGGCAACAGCGTCTCTTTTGTGGAACAGTAGCCATAGTGCACTTACCTGCAAAGCGTGGTGAGTACTAGCAAATTCTCCCCAAAATGACGACACACACGGCATGTCGCCAGTCTATGGAGGAGGCCTTTGTTCAACAGTGGACGTCTTTTAGCTGTTATGATAATAAAAATAAGATGTATTGTGTTTGTTTAGATCGTTTTTAGGGTTTCGTAACTCCTAATGGAAAAACAGAACCCTTATAAGATTACTTTCTTGTCTGTTGTTTCGTGTATCAAGACCCTTTTTCCCAGAAACGGTTTGAGGTTCATATTAAAATTAATATTGTAGACTCAGGACTAAAGTCTGTATTATGTATTGTAAGGTGTGAGACTAATCTCAGGGGTCGCGGGCGCGCAGGTCGGGGAGTCTGCGTGCTCATTCTTAGCAACCCCCGAGAAGACGGTGGCGCGCACGTGGTCACGTAACGCCGTGTGCGTAGCACAGCGCACAGAAAGGCTTGGGGGGATCCTTCACAATCCTCCCCGAGAAGTGGCTGGGAGGCGACCTTTTTACAGTCGCCTTCCCTCCACTAGAGGGGGTGACTGCTTTACAGTCATCCCCTCCGTGATGAGCCTAAAGGCGTGGCAGCAATGGTCGGCTCTAGTGTGATCTAACGAGGACCCGGAGCCCCCCTTCGGTGCCGAAGATGACCGCTCCAGTGGTTTTAGCTGGTAGGAGTCCGACATACCCGTTCGCCCTTACCTAGGGCGAAGGAAGTTCATATAGAATTTCCACTGGACACCAATAAAAAAAGGTATGAGAGATAACAACTAATGTCTCGTGGTTACGTGTACGTAGTGGCGAGTCGAACACGTCATACGCATAGCGGTGAGCGTTACACTTGCTCATAACATTGTAAGGCTCCCAGAACTAGTCTTCTGTAGCACCAAATTGCGCTCCAGACACAGTCCACCTCTAGACATGTCCCTTCTTCATTTCGGCCGAATGAAGTCCACTGCTGGACACAGGCGTCCCCAAAGATCACCACAACGACCGATATGGATGTGTTCTGGGCTCATTGGGGGGTTTTGCCATAATCGCCACGATTGGCAGACGGGTTGGCGATCGCAGTTGAGTTGTTAATGTACTCGAAGGACGCTGCTGCCCATCCTTCGGCAAATCCCTTTGTCGACTTTTACGACACCCACGGGAGGAGATGGGGTGGTGGTATTCTGAGCCGGCACCACACGGCACACATGTCCCTTCTTATGCTTAGTAATTTCATAAAGCTCCAGTGCCCTTCTAGCCGGAACACAGTAATATCTAAAGATTAAATTAATATTTGCCCTGCAAGTACTTCTGGTGATGTTTTTACATTTCCAGGACGCGCATGACGTCATACTGTATATTATTTTCTAAATAATGTAAGATGAAGAAAGTTCTTTGACAGGTACGCGATCGCGTGTGTGAAGTTAAATTCACTCGTTCACTCGTTCACTCGTTTGAGCGAGTTACCTATGTGGAGCGTTGCAAAATATGGTAAGGGCCTATCTAACGATTTAAATCTTTGATATTTATAAGCAAATCAGCCAACCACGCCACCCGGTGATCTCGCATCGTTTGATAACATGTCACTATAACGCGCTACTCATCCCTCCCATGCATCCGCCTCATCATCATCCGTGCGTCATGATTATGCGCAGACAACGAGGCAACATTACAAGCCTATTACTTATATATATTTAGTTGATTTTACAGAGACTTTAAATGAAAATCTTTTTTGGATATCACGGTTTTTGTATATGTTTAAAGTAATGTTTTTTTTTTTTACTTTTTGCTGTTTCCGGTACATACTCAACTTATATATACTATCATCATTTCGGCCGCATGAAGTCCACTGCTGGACACAGGCCTCCCCCAAAGATCACCACAACCACCGATATGGATGTGTTGTGAGCACATTGGGGGGTTTTGCCATAATCGCCACGCTTGGCAGGCGGGTTGGCGATCGCAGTTGAGTTGTTAATGTACTCGAAGGACGCTGCTGCCCATCCTCCAGCTAATCCCTTAGTCGACTTTTACGACACCCATGGGAGGAAATGGGGTGGTGGCATTCTGAGCCGGCATATATACTATATTAATACATAAACTACCAAAATACATTTTAGAATATTCTCAAAGAATTCCGTCTGAATAATACAGACAGTGGCCTTACAAGCTTTAAGAATTAATTTTCGAATGAAGCGTCGCGCCGGGTCAAATTTTTTGAATTAAATCGCCGCGAACAATCGGAACTTTTTTCATAAAAGCCCAAACGACAGGTGCCCACAGGCCTGATTTATTGACTTTTCAAATTTACTATGAAAAATGTCCAATCTACTGTATTACTAATGCGTGAAGATTTAATATTGAGTTTGGCGGCAAGGTTTCAGAGTTGTTTGAAACAATATTGTAAAAGGCCCACCTTCGGTAAATGTAATGGTTGTCGGCATTTTAAATGTTCCCGAATGCTCTTTTTGTCTTACAGTTTTCTTTTTAAATATTATTGTGTGTTGCACGTCATTATTCTTCCTAAAAGGAACATACAATTTGTGTATTTTATTTCAAGGGGACATTTCAATAGCTTAAAGGAATCGCGCTTACAACAAAAAGTTATTTCTGATAGATTTTGTCACGCCATAGGATCTCAAGATCCTTTAAGAAGGATGTGGACACGAAGTCGCGGGTAACATCTAGTGTTACTACTGCTACAAATGTGAATTGGAACACACATTGTATATACATTTTAACGTTCTGCACTCCTCCTACACATGATCTTTAAATATGCCAAATCTTACACTCCTCGATTAAAATCCATTCCCCCATTAAAACGGGGTACAAAGCTTTTCTTCACGTATTAATATATAGATATTTCGATTTAAAAGCACAATGGCGAATTTCACTTTTAAACTGATCACAACACAAAAGTTAATTAGACTGGAGGCACACACAGGATTAATTTATTTTTATTACGTGATGGCCGTGTGGTGTCCCGATTTAAAATATAGCATCACTACTATCTCCTCTCGTAGATGTCGTCAAAGGCGACTAAGGAACTGTAACCTAGAGGGATGGGCAGTATCGTCCTTTCTGTGGAATTGTAGCTATACTGCGCTCACCAGCCCGCTGGCCAAGCGTGGTGAGTACTGGCGATTTCCCCCCAAAACGACGACAAACTTGTAGTGGAAGATTCGGGGTAGGCATTTGTTCAACTGTTGTTCTCCTTTGGGTGATACGATGATGACGTAATACAAATTATCAGTCAACTCTTTTGTACACACATAGCTTATCGGCTTCCGAACGATTTCCTGTCATTTTGTAAGAACTTTCCTCTGCGAACGCCGGGGTCAGATAAGAAAACTTTCCAACAACGTTGGCTTACTGCAAGAACTCATTAACTGATAAAACCTCATTTTGAGATAAACGCATCAGTAGTAGCAGCACTAGTAATGTTGACAGAATATGAATAATAAATGTAATGGAGTTAGTGATTTAACGTAAGCCGATGCAGCCAGTAAATATACAATTTTTAAATCGTTTGATACCAGAAGCTTATCGGTAAAGCATACGCAAAAGGTTTATAAGGCGCGCGTCCGTCTAAGGAGAAGAAGAGTTCCCAATTAGAGATCGACGGCACAGATATGACATGCCAGGCCTACCAGTTTAATATATAGGCTGTCCAGTAAATAGCACGACATACTGCAGGGGGTGAGAGCTTGGGTCAATACCTACCAAAAAACACAATACGTGTTCAGCAAAATCTTACGGAATTACAGTAGTACAACATTTTCCGAAATATCGAAAAATCTCTACCTTGACACAGATTTTAAGCATCTCGTAACTAAAAATTCCTTTTTTCTTACCTCGAATTATTTGTCAATAGTCACTTTACTCATTGATAAGTCTTTATTCTATTAAAACTCAAATGTTTTCAAGAAATACAAATTTTATTAAAATTTTCACAGTACAATTTTCTTATCTTAAAATTTTGTACTACTGTAAATCCGTAAGATTTTGCTGAACATGTATTGTGTTTTTTTGGTAGGTATTGACCCAAGCTCTCACCCCCTGCAGTATGTCGTGCTATTTACTGGACACCCTGTAGAACGAAATTAATTTGCTGATCACACGATCGATAAACGATAACATCTAAGGTATGATTTTGACGGTTAGCAAAGGCGTAGCTAAACGGAGACCGCGTTTCTAATCCCATGTGCGAAAGTTAAGTCCTTACGGCCCATGAAGAACGAACTTCAGGGTCTTCAATTATTGAAGTACTTGTGCTAGGTTGCAAAGCGGACAATGATGTGGTGACGCCTCCGCGACATGGCGAGCTTCACGGCGTATCCTATTCCCTGCTGGTAAGCTTGCTGCGTGACGAGGCCGGCTACATCAAGGTCGCCAACATGAGCTACAAAACAAGCGTTTGGCTGCTGCAAGAGGTTCTGACAAGGGCCGAAAGCTGCCTGGAGCCACGACCAGACGGACATGTGTGTTGTCTTTCTGATTGCTATAGTTTTCCAATGTAACTCTAGCCAGGCCCGTGCCACTACTTCTAGCATAGAGGGTGTCGGATATAAAAACTGGACCATTAAATGAACAAGAACATTCATATTTCATAAGTTTATTAACACAATAAAAATAATGTTTCGCTTCCCGTACACATGAATTGGGTTATACAAGTTCTGTGTAGATGAAAAATAAGTTAGCTTGTGATCAGACCGTGTATCGCCGGCCATATAAAATTTCACACAGTATGTTCACTTGTGTTTGCTTGTTAGCAGTAGTTAAATCTAAGGTTAAAGAATGACCACATACGTGCCCGTATCATCAAATAGTCTGAATACAGGTACGCCTCTCCACTATTAAAAAAAAAAGAACGGCGATAGTATAGTAACATTATCTGTCCTCTTAAACGTGTAATTTGTCTATGCTATTTCATTGTTATCACATTGCGTTTTATTTGACTATATCACTTTTCTATGTTCATAATTACCTAAAATGTATGTATTTATATATGTATCTATTATATTATTATGAGATTTGTTTTAAATATTTAGTACTATCATCTACTTATCCGTACACCACGGACTACACCAATATTATTTTTCGTGACTTTCTTGTCCATCCTAAGGTTGTCTAGAAAAGATCGCTTTTAGCGATAAGACCGCCCATTGTACATTATATTAATATTTTAAGTTTTATTTTTAAGATCCAAATGGTGTACAATAAAGTATATTCTATTCTATTCTATTCTACCTGTGCGTCGACTATCGCGCTCTAAATGCCGTCACTGTAAAATATGGTTATCCATTACCGAACATTGGCAATCAGGTTTCTAAGTTAGCAGGAAAAAAGTACCATCTTACATATAGTTCAAGGGAGAAGTGGGATTACGAAAATGAAGTGACGTCAAAATCCATCCACATCACAATCGCAAAGTTTGCAAGACAAACCCGAGTCTGATACAAAATATGATGCAGTATCGACTCCACCAGCGAGGAAGTTACTGAAGAGTCTTCTCGAGAAAGAGGTTATTAAAGCAATATGTGATCTCCAAGAAGAGGCAGCAATACCCTACATTCTTCTTCATTATAATGATTGAACTTGTATAGCAACTTTGTTTAGTAACTATTACAAAAATAAAATGGATAATATATTGATTTATTAAACCTATAACCTCCTGAAGTAAAGACCTCCGGCCCTAATGAGTGGCGGCCTGCGGAGTGACACTCAGACGAACTAAGAACAGCCCATCGCCCGAACAGTAACAGGCCCGAGACGGCGGCGCGTGGGTTCTGCACGCACCTCTCTGAAGATATATGCGACCTGCTGGGTCGTACTGAGATGGGGCCCGTTAGGTAGTGACGAGCTGCTACCTGCCCGGGGTGCAGTCAATTACTCACAAAGCGATCACTTCACCCCCAGCCAGAGGTTAGTAGAAGGACACGGTGGGGTTTCAGCCGGTAAGAGCCCAGCATGCCCCTCCGCCCTTCCCGAAGCGGAGGAAGTCTCATGGACTTCCCAACGACAGATAAAGCGTAACTGGCCTGGTGGTTGATAGATTATTTTTCAACCTTTTAATTTTTTGAATTGAAATAGCTCACGGAAATATGTCGCGTTTATTTCATTCATTCTGTATACTTACGTACAGCATCTGTACGTGCAACGTGCAGCCCTAGCACATAGAATTGTTATATTATGAATACACAAATATATGAAATACAAGATAAAACAATATTATATTATTCTACAATATGTACTTGCACTTGTTCATAATAATACTTGAAAGAATCATACGTGTAATACACAATTAAGCAACACCTTTGTATAGTAGAACATAATCTAATATATAAAATTCTCGTGTCACGGGGTTCGAACTTGAACTCCTCCGAAACGGCTCGACCGATTTTTGTGATCCTTAGCGTGATTGTCGGCCAGGGTAGAGAATCGGCCAACATTTATTTTTCATCCCCCTAAATGTTAAGGGTAGTCCACGCCTAATTTTATTTTTTTTATTTTTAGGCAAAATTTTTTGTTTTTATTTTTTTATGACACAGCATACAAAAATACATACAACCCTAAATTTTCACCCCTCTACGATCAACTCCTATTTTTTATTTGTTAATTATAAACTTAAATTTTTTGGCAAAATATATAAAATTCTCGTGTCACAGTGTTAGTTACCATACTCCTCCGAAACGGCTTGACCGATTTTTATGAAATTTTATATGCATATTCAGTAGGTCTGAGAATCGGCTACTATCTAGTTTTCATACCCCTATGTGATAAGGGTTGTCCACCCCTTAAGATTTTTTTAATTTTTTGGACAACATTTTTTATTTTCATATTTTTATAATGTGGCATTAAAAATACAGACAACCCTAAATTTTCACCCTTCTATCACCAACCCCTATTTTTTAATAGTTGTTTTAGTAATTTTTCATCCCGCTCGATAACTGATCAATTATTTTCACTTGGTAAGTTATCCCCCCCGGTGTCACTTCTCGCCCAGTAAACAGCACGGAGTAGGGATGAGGCCGAAGCCGGTCTCCTGGTTCTCTCACACAATAAGCCTTCTCTCACACCCTCCACAGTTTTCGGCCATTATATTATTATTTATGCATCAAGCGTAATAGTAACGTTTACAATTATCATTTTACTATACTGAATGTTATCTCGAATAGGCGCCGAAACGGCTCAACGGTTCTCAATGAAAATTTTCGGGATCAATACATGAATTATAACTTAAATTTTCATGTGTGTTCCAATTTTATATCTTGCAGCAGGGTCCAGAATACATGAATAGGTGTAAATATAATTTGCGCCTAGCGTAGCGGGCGGGTACGGCTAGTTTTCTTATAATTCTTTCGTACGCTGTACTTTATCCCCTTGTTTTCTTTTATTCTCATTCTCACCCCAAGGTTTGCTGGAAGAAAACTCAGATTTGTAGAATATAATACGTGTTTTTCCTGTAGATAAACATCCTTAACATCAACAATATGAATAAAAACTACATAAGTGCTAAAATCAGATTGACTAATAAATTTAAACAGCTAAATTGAATATAGAACCTTCTAGTAATAATTTTGTTACTGCAGTGGAAAATTTACTTGATATTAATTAACTAGTTAATGTATGCACTTACGATATGAAAATTAGGTTCTTCAAGTAATTAAAGTGAAATTGCTGGAGATATCTGAAGTCAGAATAACAGTTTTAAGTTAAGGATTGGGTTTGTAAGACTTTTTCGTAATAAAACTGATTTCGGCTTTCTATCAGCAATATTACAGGCGGGTTCAAACTTTTTTATAGTATTCATTATATACTACACGAGCTCATGTATTAATATAAAATTAGATATACAAAGGCGAGCTTAACTTTAAGCCGAGTTTACTTCCAGCAAACCATTGGGTGAAAATTTAGGAGCTATTTATAATCTGGACTCAGGCGAATCACTCCGAGAACTATTTGAGAAGATAAACATACTTACTTTACCATCCTTGTACATATTTCAAAATATTATCATATCATCATCATATCAGCCACAGGTCGTCCACTGCTGAACAAAGGCCTCCCCCTTAGATCTCCACAACGAGCGGTCACATGCCGCTCTCATCCAACGACTCCCAGCGACCCTCACCAGGTCGTCTGTCCACCTCGTTGGAGGTCGTCCCACGCTGCGTTTTCCGGTACACGGTCTCCATTCGAGAACCTTTGTGCCCCAACGGCCATCAGTTCTACGAGCAATGTGCCCTGCCCATTGCCACTTCAGCTTACTAATCCTTGCAGCTATGTCGATAACTTTAGTTCTTCTACGGATCTCCTCATTTCTGATTCGATCTCGTAGAGAAATACCAAGCATAGCTCTCTCCATAGCTCGCTGAGTGACCTTGAGCTTTCTTATGAGGCCCATTGTGAGTGACCACGTCTCTGTTCCATATGTCATCACTGGTAACACACACTGGTTAAAGACTTTCGTCTTTAGGCATTGCGGTATTGTTGACGAAAAGACGTTGCCAAGTTTCCCGAACGCTGCCCAGCCGAGTCGGATTCGACGATTGACCTCTTTCTCGAAGTTGGACCTACCTAACTGGACAGTTTGTCCCAGGTAGACATACTCGTCAACAACTTCGAGAACAGAGCTCTCAACGGATATTGGGATGGGCACGACATGGGCATTTGACATGACTTTCGTCTTGCCCATGTTCATTTTAAGGCCCACCTGTTGGGAAACCCTGTTGAGATCATCGAGCATTGTGCTGAGCTCTTGCAGCGATTCTGCCATGACTACGATGTCGTCGGCAAATCGAAGGGGAGTGATATACTCGCCATTGATGTTAATGCCGAATCCTTTCCACTCCAGCAGCTTGAAGGCATCCTCCATTGCAGCGGTGAACAGTTTCGGGGAAATTACGTCCCCCTGTCTCACACCTCTCTGCAATGGAATTGCCCCCGTGCTCTGTTCATGTACTCGGACCGACATGGTGGCGTTTCTGTATAAGCACTTCAACACTTCAATGTACACAGTCAATGTGGCACCGCTGCAGAGATTGCAGCACTGCCCAGGTTTCGATCGAATCGAAGGCTTTCTCATAGTCCACAAACGCCAAGCATGGTGGCAGATTATACTCCTCGGTCTTCTGTATAACCTGCCGCAGCGTATGGATGTGGTCTATGGTACTGAAACCTTTTCGGAAACCGGCTTGTTCGGGAGGCTGGAAGTCATCAAACCTGCGCTCGAGACGATTCGTGATGGCCCTTGAAAACAGCTTATAAACATGGCTCAGAAGTGAGATGGGTCTGTAATTCTTCAATAGGGTGTTATCACCCTTTTTGAAGAAGAGCACCACCTCACCTCTGTTCCACGCTTCCGGCGTTGTGCCCTCGAGTAAGACGGAATTGAATAGCTTCTGAAGGACTTTAAGTACCGGTGTGCCACCCGCTTTCAGAAGCTCTGTCGTAATTCCGTCCCCACCCGGCGCCTTGTTATTTTTAAGCTGTTTCAAGGCCATCCTAATCTCGTACAGGCTGATGTCCGGGATATCCTCGGTATAGTGTCGGGCTAGTTTGGCTCGCGGGTCTTTGTCAGAGCCAATGGTAGGTATAGTTATGTACGTTACAACAATTATGTACAAAATATTATGTACGTACGCAAATACATAGTTAATTTTAATATGAATAGTGACGTGCATAACATAAATACTTATAATAAGAACAAGCTTACCAGGCTTTAGATTTAGCAAAACAAGCATATCGTTTATGGGAAACAGTATTAGGTTCTACAATTAAATTCCTTCTGGCATTATCGACTTACTAGAAATAAAGTTAAAATCATTGATTAAGCTCATTTTAATATCAAAAGCCTACCTACTATAGCATAAATCACCACATTGAAGATAAAGATGTCTGGCTCACGATTCCCTCCTTTACACTGCACCCCTCTGGCGCTGTCTCATTAATTTTATAACTTTTGACATGATTTAAGTAACTTGGCATCAAAGATTTAATGTAAACATATTGTAATTAATTGTATTATGAATGTTAAAATATCTTGACATTTGACTGGATTTATTTAAGATCTCATGATTATTTTTTCACTGATATTTGTTACAAATATTGTTGTTACGTAATTATAGTTTAATACAATATTTTATTACAAAACTGTAAATGTGTGAGCATAATGTTATATATTTAGTACTTGTATTGTTTGTCTTTTGCCTGGCACTATTGGTCTGTATCACTCACTTTACTGTCTTGCTGATAGCGGCGTTGTGTATCGGGTCGTTTGGTTCCCTACGATATGTTTGAGGTAGGCGATGCTGGTGCATGCGTCATGCTCCTGAACGGGTGCCGTCTGTCGGGACTTGTCAGCCGGTAATTGCCATGGCAAATGTGGTATTATGTTCTTGTTATAGTATGTTCCTTTGCGCAGTAACTTACATCTTTCTCATTATAATCTCTTACCATAATAATTTGTACAATTCAACATTGTAATCTCAATTATTTTAAAAGTGTCTGTGGAGTTTCTTTCCGACTCTTCTCAATAGGACCAACTAATTGAACCGTACAACTTAAATTCTAATGTTTCATAATTGACATAATTGACTATTGACTCCTTACATTTAAGTAAGAATTGTGTGGACATCCCTACCGCTCACAATGTAAGGGTTCGTAGTCATTACGGCTACCTATACAGAACTCTTTCGAGTCTTTTTTAGCTCTTTTCAGGCCAATCTCTCTCTCTCAAAACGGAATATTTTGAATTTCACATTTGATTTTTCCCTTCAAAATATTATGGTTATAATTTTTGTTTGCAGTTTTATGATGTATGATATTTAAAGTTGTTTGTTATTTGCAGAACATATAAAATTAAAACAATAAAGTAAATACAAATATTAGCACAGTACCAACTTACAATTGGCAGTCTTGTTGGTGCTTCTATGAATTATTTTTTTAAACATAGTTCATTTTGCAATTTATTTATGTTGAAGTTCTATCAACTTTTTACATACTACATGGTTGAGTTGGTCGATTGATGATCCATTCATCATCATCATATCAGTCAAAGGAAGTCTACTGCTAAACAAACGCCTCCCCCATGAATTTTTCGGACAGACAGACGGACGGACGGACATGGCGAAACTATAATGGTTTCTTGTTTGACTTCGGAACCCTAAAAATAGAACTTCTGAACTATGATACAAAATTGTCAAAGAGTCTTCATCATCATCATCATATCAGCCACAGGACGTCCACTGCTGAACAATGGCCTCTCCCTTAGATTTCCACAACGAGCGGTTACTTGCTGCCCTCATCCAACGACTCCCAGCGACCTTCACCAGGTCGACTGACTACCTCCACTTTGCCCCAACGGCCATCAGTTCTACGAGCAATGTGTTTAAATTACGAGTTATCCTTTCAAATTCGTTATATTTGCTTTATATATAGCTATATGCTTTATATATATATATAGAATATGTTGGACAGTTTCCAAGTGTTGTAGGTTAGTGGTGTAGCCTGTAGGGAGTGGGGACACGTAACTCTGACAAAAATTACCACTGCAAACCTAAATATTTCGTAAACGGAACACTAAATTCTATTATTGAAATACATTTTTAACAATTCACTACGTAATGCTGTACGCGAAATTAAAAAAAATACCCACACTTTACATGTAGGAAATGTACCCTAACAAAACCTATTTATTTTGCTCTTTTTTATAACTTTGGCGGCATCATTAGAATGCATAACCAAGGCAAATGTCAACTCTACAGCACTAGCAGTCTGCGAGTAAAATGGAGAGTCTGGCAGACAGACAGACAGACAGACGGACGGACGGACATGGCGAAACTATAATGGTTTCTTGTTTGACTTCGGAACCCTAAAAATAGAACTTCTGAGCTTTGATACATAGTTGTCAAAGAGTCTTAGTAACATTTATTGTTAATTTATTGTATTTTCTACGGTGGCTGAGACGCCTGAGAAGTCTGAGATGGCTGAGATACCTGATACGCCTGAGATGTCTGAGATGCATGAGACGCATGAGACGCCTGAGAAGTTTGAGATGGCTGAGATACCTGATACGCCTGAGATGTCTGAGATGCATGAGACGCATGAGACGCCTGAGAAGTCTGAGATGGCTGAGATGCATGAGACGCATGAGACGCCTGAGAAGTCTGAGATGGCTGAGATACCTGATACGCCTGAGATGTCTGAGATGCATGAGACGCATGAGACGCCTGAGAAGTCTGAGATGGCTGAGATACCTGATACGCCTGAGATGTCTGAGATGCATGAGACGCATGAGACGCCTGAGAAGTCTGAGATGGCTGAGATACCTCATACGCCTGAGATGTCTGAGATGCATGAGACGCATGAGACGCCTGAGAAGTCTGAGATGGCTGAGATACCTGATACGCCTGAGATGTCTGAGATGCATGAGACGCATGAGACGCCTGAGAAGTCTGAGATGGCTGAGATACCTGATACGCCTGAGATGTCTGAGATGCATGAGACGCATGAGACGCCTGAGAAGTCTGAGATGGCTGAGATACCTGATACGCCTGAGATGTCTGAGATGCATGAGACGCATGAGACGCCTGAGAAGTCTGAGATGGCTGAGATACCTGATACGCCTGAGATGTCTGAGATGCATGAGACGCATGAGACGCCTGAGAAGTCTGAGATGGCTGAGATACCTGATACGCCTGAGATGTCTGAGATGCATGAGACGCATGAGACGCCTGAGAAGTCTGAGATGGCTGAGATACCTGATACGCCTGAGATGCCTGTGATGCATGAGACGCATGGGACGCCTGAGACGCCTGAGACGCCTGAGACGCCTGTGACGTCTGTGTTCATTGCCAAATAATACAACAATTAATCAGTTTAAAAAAATATTATTTTAGCCGATATAAATAACTCAGATACACAAGCTTTACAGTTCTTTTATTATAATTTTGGTGGAGTCACAAGAATGCATAACCAAGGCAAATGTCAGCTCTATAGCACTAGCAGTCTGCGAGTAAAATGGAGAGTCGGACAGACATACGGACGGACGGACATGCCGAAACTATAATGGTTTCTTGTTTGACTTCGGAACCCTAAAAATAGAACTTCTGAACTTTGATACATAGTTGTCAAAGAGTCTTAGTATACTTTTATTGTTAGTTTATTGTATTTTCTACGATGGCTGAGACGCCTGAAACGCCTGAGAAGCCATAGTGCCTGAGATGAGACGCCTGAGATGGCTGAGATAACTGATATGCCTGAGATGCCTGAAACGCCTGAGATGCATGAGACGCATGTGACCCCTGAGACGCCTGCGACGTCTGTGTTCATTGACAAATAATACAATAATTAATCAGAGTCAACAAATATTATTTTAACCGATATAAATAACTCGGATACACAAGTTGTACAGTTCTTTTATTATAACTTTGGCGGAGTCATAAGAATGCATAACCATGGAAAATGTTACTAGAGAGTAAAATTGCTATAATGGAGATTCAGACAGACAGACGGACGGACATGGCGAAACTATAATGTTTCCTTCGGAACCCTAGAAATAGAACATTTGAACTTTGATACATAGTCATCAAAAATATCTTACCAGATTTTTTTAACTAGCTGTTACTCCTTATGACATCAGCTATCTGCCAGTGAATGTCCCGTCAAAATCGGTCTAGCCGTTTCGGAGATTACCCGGAACAAACAGACAGACAAAAAATTCAAAATTGTTTTTTTGTTATAACTTACGTATATACTTTCATACGCATTTAGTATAAAGCTGTTATTTTGACATTACAAACAGACACTTCAATTTTATTTATTTGTATAGATAAAGAACATCGGATACACAAGCGGATATACGTACTGTGCCTCAACCCTATGACGCGGCTAGAAAGTTTAATTTCTGTCAGTTCACGATCTCCCGGAATGACTGGCTTTTCAGCGTTCGATAGCATTACTTATGTATTCCTGGTTGCCTCATTAGGACAGTGACCATCATTCTTCCTTTTGGGCGATAAATTGTTGGATGTTTACGGATGTTACTGTTTGATAAACAGAGGCAGAAGGAAAAATAGAATAGATAAACTGCTCCAACGATTTGGGGACGGCTCTAGATCCCTCCTTCGGTACCGGTTTCGGATATTTGTCGTTTCTGAGAATTGGAACTCTGAAACTAATAACAACTGGTTACTAGAACTAAATCTATATTTCCCATATTTGCCGAAACCTGTAGATGCTATCTCGACAATCCAATCTTGTGACAGACCCAAAGACTGTCTTGACGTAGTTATTAAGTATTCTTGTCTTCCTGCAGTACCCAAAAATAAGTAAAAACCTTTTGGGACCGACTAAATTACAAAATGACGAATAAATGTCATTAATCGTAGCACCCGTACAAATAAAACAATACTTAAGTACACTCATATTCGACGATGAAATATGGCTGAAAGTCCAGAAATAAACGTGTATAAAACTCATTTAATTATATCCTTAATGCAGATGTAATATCTGGAATGGTGCGTTAAAACATATTCTTTATGATAAGTAACTCAGTTGAAATGTACGACAGTTAAATAACATACAAAAGAAAATTCAGAAGGACCAATCAACAGCTAAAGCTACGAATTTGCCGTGTGGGGCCGGCTACGAATAGCACCAACCCATCTCATACCGTGGGTGTCGTAAAGGAACTATGGGGTTAGTCGGAGGACTGCGATCGTCAACCCGCTTGCCAAGCGTGGCGTTTATGACAACACCCCCCAATTAGCACACAACACACTCAGACCGGTCACTGTGGCGATCTTTGGGGAAACATGTGTCTAGCAGTGGACTTTATTCGGCTGAAATGATGAATCAACATAATTCGCGGAAAACAGTAGTAAACGCACACAAAGAAGACCCGCTAATAAATGACCGGGCTTTGACGGCTTACACACGGTCATCATATCCGTCCGATTTGCCAGCATAAAGACGATATCTTGATTGATCGATTAAATTTGTTCCACGTATAGTTGCCTAATATATCTGGCAACATTGATGACGTCTAGCAACATCGCCCGATGTGGCAGATGACTCGTGTTGCGAAACAAATGTTGCTTATTGTATACAAGGGTTAAAACAGTGTAGACAAATGGATTGTATTTCAACTGCAAAAAGTTTTGTTTTGTGTAGTTTGCAGTTCAATCGGGGGCATATTGTCTACCTTTCTTCTCAGAGGTTATCATACAATAACAAGCCCTCTTCGTTTCTTCCATGCTAATGCGTAAAAATGTCCATTAAGACCTAATTACTGAAAAAAAGCTTCCATATATAATGGATATCGTACTTTTAAGTAGGTGTAGTCATTTTCGGGGGTTATGGGCGCGCAGATTGGGGAGTTTGCGTGCTCATACCGAGTGACCCCCGGGAAGACGGTGGCGCGCACGTGTTCACGTGCCACAGTGTGCGCAGCACAGCACACAGCGAGACATGGGGAGATCCTTTACAATCCTCCCCGAGAAGTGCCTGGGGAGCACCCTTTTTACAGCCGCTTTGCCTCCGCTAGAGGGGGTGACCGTTTTACAGTCATCCCCTCTGAGATATACCTGAAGGCGTGGCACCAATGAGCGGCTCTAGCGAGATCTTACGAGGACCTAGAGCCCCCCTAAGATGACCGCTCCAGTGGTTTTAGCCGGTAGGAGTCCGGCATACCCCTTCGCCCTTCCCCGGGGCGAAGGAAGTTCCATGTAGAATTTCCACTGGACACCAATAAAAAATAAAAAGGTGTAGTCATCTGCATGCTATTGCATCTGGCTTAAAGTCCACATGCAGTCCTTTTGTGATGCTCAAAGCTACTCCTTCACTGCAATAACATGTGGCCTTGTAGTAGTTCTCTCTGGCCTACATACGTAATGACTATAGGCCAGTTGGCCTGTTGAAAAGAATGGTCCTTTTGTTTATTTATTTTTATGGGTACAATGAAGTATGACAATAGTCAATAAAATCCTTTAAAATATCCAGTTACAACCGGAACGGAGGAGTTAATTGAGCAATTCAATGTCGGACAGGTCGGGGTATTTCGAACCATTTTGGTATGGTTTTGACTTTTCGTTGATCTGTCTGATATTTTTTGGTGGTTTTTATTTAGTGTCATATTGTTTGATATTCAAATTGTTTTCTTTTACATTTATGTAGTGTCCAACCTTGTGTTATCCGTGTGGTGTCCGGATTAAGAATATAGCACCACCCCATCTCCTCCCGTGGATGTCGTAAAAGGCGACTAAGGGAATCTAAACTAGAGGGATGGGCAGCAGCGTCCCTTCTGTGAAACGGTAGCCATACTGCGCTCACCAACCCGCCTGCCAAGCGTGGTGAGTATTGGCAAATACCCCCCAGAATGATGACACAGTTGTGAAAATCTATGGGGGAGGCCTTTGTTCAGCAGTGGACGTATAAATGGCCGATATGGTATGATATGGTAACCTCGTGTTCGAGTTATTTAAGAGCCTCCGACATGGCTTCACAACTTGTCTAATGACAGCAACCGGAACCGGCGTTTTACATGCGCTCCGAAGCACCGAGACCCTCGGTTCAAATCAACCCAAACCAGGACAGCGATACGTGCTCTCCAGTTCCACCACCCGCTCGGGCCGCCCCTTAAAGATTCCTTGTACTAAAGTTACTTACTGGGAAAAGTAGCTGGCTTGGGTACAATGAGACTTCCGTGCTGTTGCTTGGTGTTGGTGGCAACACTATCCGGTCACCCATCCATCGACAGACCTCGCCGAGCGTTGCTTAACCTTACCAATTAGTAAGTGCTACCGGCTATTTATATATATATAGCGCTTATTACTATCTTGATTGAATTTGAAACTTCTTTGTAAAAAGGTCCAATTTGAGTGCAATGGTTTTATGTTTAACATAGTGTTAGCGCACGCGCGCGGGTCATAAGCGATTGTTTCTGTGACATACATAGCCGGTGTAATAAAAAGAAAAAATATCACTTCTGTCACGTGTACCGAGTAGCCCGCGCTCAATTTTTTCAAAGATTTGCGCTTTGTCTTTCTTATTAATAAAAATGGCGTATTTTAAACTTACTCCGATGTTTCACTTACACTAGTTAATTCCGGAGTAACCAAGTATTAACTTCATTTTTACATTGCTATTAATAAACATGGAGAACTTCGGATTAACAATACATTCCTTAACACGTGCGCGATGGCAACCCTCTCAGTTTTGAAGTAAAAAGTGAATGAATTGAATGAACATATTGAACTGAATGACTAATTGACAACGCCAGCATTGACAGTGACAGACTGATAGACAGTCAAATCCAGTCAATATTTTGAGTTTGACAAATTGATTGCCGTAATTTAAGAGAAGAAGAAGGAAAAACAATTGAACCGTACGACGTTGCCCACACATTTTCTAGAATATTTTTATTTTTGAGAAATATTTAAAGATTCATTATTCTAAACACCGTACGACGCTGCCTTATACTCGACATTGGCGAAATTGTGGAAATACTTTACAGAAGCCATAATCTAAGAGAAGAAGAAGAAAATAAATTGATTACTCGCTGTTTGTTAAACGTGTGGATAATTATACGGTTATTGCTGTTTCGGAGAATTTCTGATTTAATACCTAGAATATGAGCCAAAAACGCACAAGTCGATAGATATTGCTTTTTTTATTTGTATCGTGGTTGTTTTTGATATATGTTTAAGTATTTTTGGTGGTGTGGTGCCGGCTACGAATAGCACCAACCCATCTCATCCCGTGGGTGTCGTAAAAGGCGACTAAGGGATAAGCCGGAGCATGGGCAGCAGCGTCCTTCGAATACATTAACAACTCAACTGCGATCGCCAACCCGCCCGCCAAGCGTGGCGATTATGGCAAAACCCCCCAATGAGCACACAACATACCAATATCGGTCTTTGTGGTGATCTTTGCGGGAGGCCTGTGTCCAGCAGTGGACTTCATTCGGCCGAAATGATGATTTTTTCTTCCATGCTAATGTTATTATTTAATAAAATTGAAGTGTGTGTTTGTAATGTCAAAATAACTGCTTAATACAAAATGCATATTAAAGTAGGTATATACGGTACGCATAATAAAACACTTTTTTTTCTGTCTGGCTGTCGGTCTGTCTGTTTATTCCGGCTAACCTCCGAAACGGCTGGACCGATTTTGACGGGACTTTCACTGGTAGATAGCTGATGTTATAAGGAATAACTTAGGCTACTTTTATTTAACAAAATGAACAATCCAAAAGAAAAAATGTATTTATTTTATTATTTTAAATTAATTATTTTAACTACTACAAGGTTTGTTCTTCGTGGGATAAAATTATTGGTGTAGGACAGAATTCAACAATAGACAATATATTCAGCAATTTTCCTCTATAATCCGGTGCCATACAAACTTTTTAGTTACCACAAACATTTTTTTTCTTCTAATAATAGCATATAACATATTAATCGTAAGTATAACCACGCGAGTTCAACTCGCACTAGTCCAGTTTTTGATTTTTAATTTTATTGAGAGCTAGTTTTTATTTTCCACCACGTTAGGATTTGAAAAATTATGCCAGCTTGCTCAAATGAATTGTTATCAATGTCCCGCGGGCTGATTACCTAAGTCGCAGACGCTTTGCAACAGGCGTAAATTGCTCCAACCTATTTGCCGATAGCGACTAAGGAGGCGAAGACATCTGACGCGCCTCTGTCGGACAATCAATGAATTAAAAACGATCATTCTTTTTAGTTCCACTGCTGGCTACTGGCGCTAGTACCTATGCATCTTCCACTATAGCAACAGGCGGGCGATGCCTTACGTAAAACCAATTTTTTTGAGACTTTGCCACCGATGGATCCTTGGCTGCGCGATAACTGCTATCGCGTCTGCTGCTGCTATTTTTAGCTTATAAGCCCGCCGGCCTCGCTTTGATCACGTGACAACCGTAGCCTATGTACGGAATAGTGTAGATTTCTAACAATCAATAGTACTTCAGAATATGTCCGAGAGTTTCCTTGTCCCTTTCTCTTCAGGTTACTTCTCACATATTAGCGAGAAATCAAACCCCGTCTCTAATAAAATTACTATAGATGTAAGAATGATCATGATTGATGAATGATATCGTGTGGGGTACGGACTAAGGGAATCTAAACCAGAGGGATGGGCAGCAGCGTCCCTTTTATGAACCGTTAGCCATACTGCGCTCACCAACCCGCCTGCCAAGCGTGGTGAGTATTGGCAAATAGCCCCCAAAATGATGACAGCTGTGAAAATCTATGGGAGAGGCCTTTGTTCAGCAGTGGACGTATAAATGACCGATATGAAGAATGATCAAATATTTATTAGTAATTAAGACCAGTTTGCAAATGATTCTGTGTAGTTCTTGCTTTATCAATAATGCATAACAAACGTTGAAGATAAGAATAAATAAAATAAATAATAGCGGAGCAGACAAGATTACAAAACTCAGTTCTGAGTTTAAAAAAGAACTTAAGAAATGGCTTATAGAGAAATGTTTCTATACTGTCACTGAATACATGAGTCTTATGTAGATGTAAGCTATTAAAATATATTTCATTTAATGTTGTGCATATTATTAAGGATAAATGTGGGTCTCAAAATAATGTTGTTAATAATATATTTGTTTGATAATGTAATAGTTTTGTTGTAATGTCAATACTTTTTAGATTTTTTAATTAATGATGATGTACAAATGAATTAATAATGCGATTAAATAATAACGTTTAATGATATTGTAATGCAGGTGGTCTTTGGAACACGATCAAAAATTTGCATGCCGATGTTACGGCCAAACCTGCAGCACTATGTATTTATAACACCGTCTTACCAAACCATGTTTCTCGCAAATAAATATTCTTATTCTTATTCTACGTAAAGTGGTTCAATTTTTGTAAAAGATAAAAAATCTCGCCCAACGTGGGGCTCGAACCCACGACCCTGAGATTAAGAGTCTCATGCTCTACCGACTGAGCTAGCCGGGCTATCTATTAACCACAAAATTGCGGATCTGTTTTAGAATCATTTTATTTTGTTGTAAGAATTACATAATTACGTTTTGTTGTGGTTTTGCCAAGTCCGTTTTTCACAAGAATGTGTTACTGTTAATGGGTCAATAACTTTTTTAGCCTATTTTTGCTTCCCAAATTTTCGTTTAATACATAATAAACACAGTAATTGCCCGTAAACATCCACTGCTAATCATGGGCTGCCCAATACAATGAGCGGCCGTAGGCATATTGCCATAATCACCACGTTTGGCAGGCAGATTGGTGATCGCAGTATGTCGTTATTAGCACACTGGAGGATGCTGCTGCCCAGCCTCTATATACTCTTATTTTAATAATCTGAAATATTTTAAGGCTAGTCCCGCACGGAGAAGGACGAGACGGCGCAGGGGCAACAACCATCCCGGCACCCAATACCAAAACGCCTGAGCCCCCTGCCGTCACTACATGGTGCGGGGCCTCGGGGGTCGCGGGCGCGCAGCTTGGGGAGTCTACGTGCTCACACAAGCGACCCCCGGGAAAAAAGTGGCGCGCACGTGGCCACGTGCCGCCGTGTGCGCAGCACAGCGCACAGCAAGGCTTCCCACCGCTAGAGAGGGTGGGTGACCGCTTTACAGTCATCCCCTTCGTGATGTGGCTAAGCGTGGCACCTATGGGCGGCTCTAGTATGATCTTAAGAGGACCTGGAGCCCCCATTCGTGCCGAAGATGATCGCTCCAGTGGTTTAAGCCGGTAGGAGTCCGGCATACCACTTCGCCCTTTCCCGGGGCAAAGAAAGTTCCATGTTGAATTTCCACTGGACAGCAAAAAAATTTAGTACAGAATTAATTTCCGTTTTAGTGTTATTGTGTGACAGTACTTACCACAGTATTTTTAGTAAGACATAATAGTGATAGTTACCTACAGTTTTACGTGGTGAATTGTGGATTTTATGCAAACGGAAACGTTCATTATTTAAATGAATTTCGAATATGTATAAATTAAACGTTGATGTAATGTTTTATCTCCTAAAACATTTTCCATTATTAAGGTAAGACCTTATATATCAACCCTTAGTCGCCCTTTACGACACCCATAGGAGGAGAGAGATGTTCATTTTTTGCCGGGAACTACACGGAATCTACATAGTCTGCCCATTAGTGTCCCACTGTTGGGCACGGGCCTTTTGAGAAAGGTTACGCCTCAGGCCAACACGCCGGCCGGCGTAGTGCGGGTTGGCGGACTACACACATCACTGAGAACATTTTGGAGCCCCTCAGGTGTGCAGGTTTTCTCAAGATGTTTTCCTCCACCGTTATCATAAGGGATAATCAAATTCAGATCCGTACATGAATCCGAAATGTCCGAGGTACGGGCTGGTATCGAACTCTATCTCTCCCACGGAACCTAAATATGTCAAATTATTTTAAGACTATTTGTTAAAATATTTTTTATATCATTATTGATATAAAATATTTAAATTTAAAAAATCGCATAATATGTCTGGTATACGAATACAGCTATTTATTCCAGCGGGCCGCTGTCGGACATTCACACATTTTTCCTTGTTAAATTAAAGCGGGTGCAATTATGCATTGCAACCGCGGTCAGTTTGTTGCCATTTATTTGGGACTGCAGTTACCAGGTAAGTTTATGCTTATATCTTGTTAAAAGCACAAATCATGCTGTGATTAAGAATATATCACCACTCCAGTTTTTTCCGTGGATATCCTGAACAGCGACCGGGCGACTAAGGGACTCTACCCTCGGTTTAGAGTCCCTTAGTCGCCTTATTGGATGGGCAGCAGCGTCTCTTTTTTGGAACAGCAGCCATTCTGCGCTCACCAACCCTCCTACATAGCGTGACGATTATGGCAAAATCCCAATGAGCACATAACATAAACCAAGACCGGTCACTGTAGCGATTTCTAGGGGACGCATATGTCCAACAGTGGATGTTTATCGGCTGAAATATGATGCTGATGATGATTAAAGAACTCTTAATAGTAAAAATACCGAAATACATATGAACAACAGTTAATGCTTATATAGTACGTAATGGAATAAAAGAGTCGATAGGCCTCAAGGGAAATATTTTATAGCTGACAACTTTCCAGTCAAATTAGGATGCTTGGAGGCCAAACGAACTGTTTCGATTAACTTATAACCCAAAACTCATTTACCGTCTGCTTGTAACCCACAAGGAATTTTGTGGATAGAAATTATACTCAAATATATTTATAATACATTTCATTTCATGTGAATACATCATTATTTGCCGTGTGGTGCCGGCTCAGAACAGAATATACCACCAGGTGATCTCATCACGTGGGCATCGTAACAGATGACTATGGGATTAGCCGGAGAAAGGGCAGCAGCAGCCTTACATTTATAACTCCATTGCGATCGCCAACCCGTCTGCCAAGTGTAGCGATTATGGCAAATGTGCTGCACACACGGCAGCACATGTCCACGTGCGAGCCGCCGCTTTGCCGGAGGTCATTAGGTATGAGCACGCGCAAAAGCGCGTCGTCGAGGCTGTCTTGCCGCTCTTCGGAGCCTGGCTCCAAAGGAGCGAGCGCGTCACATTCCGCCTGACGCAGGTATTCACCGGACACGGTTGTTTCGGTGCGTACTTGCACAGGATAGGACGCGAGGTCACGGCACAGTGCCACCACTGTGGAGACGAACAGGATACCGCACAGCACACGCTCGGAGAGTACCCTGCGTGGACTGCCGAGCGGCGGATCCTGGTCGATCGGATCGGGCAAGATCTCTCTTTGCCAGCAGTAGTGTCGGCTATGCTGGCAGAGCATGAAAATTTGAGTGCTGTGGTCTCCTTCTGTGAGAGCGTAATGCTCCAGAAGGAGGTCGCAGAGCGGGATCGAGAGAGGGCCGATCCCGCTCGGAGGAGGAGGACACGGGGCCGGGGTAACAACCGCCGCGGCGCCCATGTCCAACACGCCTGAGCCCCCTGTCGACTTTATATGGCGGGGGGCCTTGGGGGTCGCGAGCGCGCTTATTGGGAAATATGCGTGCTTATACCGAGCGACCCCCGGGAAGACAGCGGTGCGCATGTGGTCACGTACTGCTGTGTGCGCAGCTCAGCGCATAGTGAGGCCTCGGGGGAATCTTTTACAATCCCCTCGAGAGATGCCTGGGGGGGTGGCCTCTTTACAGTCGCCTTCCCTCCACTAGAGGGGATGACCACTTTACAGTCATCCCCTCCGAGACGTGCCTAAAGGCGTGGCACCAATGGGTGGCTCTAGATGGAGATCTTTAAAGTTCCTGGAGCCTCCCTTCGGTGCCGACGATGATCACTCCGGTGGTTTTAGCCGGTAGGAGTCCGGCATGCCCCTTCGCCTTTTCCCGGGGCGAAGGAAGTACATGAGGTATTTCCACCGGATCAATAATTAAAAAAAAAAAGGTATGAGCACGCAGACTCCCCAATCTGCGCACCACACCAGAGGATTCTTCTGGTCCTTCGCTTCACTTTTGGTTCTTGGTCGGCATTTAGAACGTTTTTTTCGGTTGGTTAGCAAATTCTGCAGGGTAGATGGCATATCCAATATAAAAACCTAATCATTTTATTAAGTGTCAATGTGGCTGTTTAAATCGCCAAACTTAAGAAACATAATCACTGACTCAAAGGACCAGTTAATCAAGTCGTAATATATGGCGACCATTATGCAAATTACTTACTACGTATACAAATGAATTACACCCACATAGTACTCAGGTAATAAACTCAATTCTATAGCTCACTAATGAAAAGGGGAAAGGATAAAATGTATTTCGTAACATAAAAGTTTTGGGGCTTCGACTCAAATTCCGTAATGCTTCAAGTTTACTAACCATGTGTTTCTATCTCTTTTTTACCTATGATTTTGTCCTTGTCCATAATAAATGAGAGCACATTACTTACGTCCAATTATTGGCAGAATATTTCGCTTTATCACTGAGCCTGACAGAAAGCTTATATCCGCCAAATTTCGGTATTACTTGGTATAATTTCTGTTCGCTGATTGGCTTACTTTATTTTAGTAATTTCTAGATCTTTCTATTACTTATGTAATTGGCAATACGTCATTATTAGGTGAGATGGCATAAATCAATGAATAGTTCTTAAGAAATATATTTCTTTATTCAAAACTTAGTGTATTTAGGTACATGCGATTCTTTTGTTGGCATGATTTCTTAATCATACATTATTTATTGTTAATAGTGAAAGTATTACTGGCAACACTGTCCAAGTTTTTAACATAAGAAATAAAGTTGATTTCGTGTCGTATCTCAAAGAATGGTGGACGTTGCTTGCTTTATAGGAACATTAATGTCAGTACTTCGATTTATATGTGATATATTTGATTATATTTGATACCTATGTATCAATAAACACGGTATCGCGTTCGTAAATCTCAAAGAAGGAATCAATTATCGATCTTTAGTGGTACTGGACTTCCATGTAGGATGTCATAAATTGAAAATAAAAAGCGATGCAATACTTGTTATCAATTATTATGATTTGGTTTACCTGGACGTGCGACTATGTTTACGCAAGCCGAGCAGTTAACAACTGCTTGTTATTTTTAAACCCGTAACGTTTTTCAGCTGCGTTCAAATGTTTCGGTAGAAACATTACATACCATCAGCATGCCCGGCTAGCTAAGTCGGTAGAGCATGAGACTCTTAATAATAATCTCAGGGTCGTGGGATCGAGCCCCAAGTGGGGCGAAAGGTCTTTTTATAAGTTTTGATCTTTGTTCATCATTTCAGCGGAACAACGTCCACTGCTGGACAGAAGGTTGCCCCAAAGATTGCCATAACACCGGTATGGATTTGTGTCGTGTACTCTCTCATGACCGGGCGGCTTTTGTCAGAATGGTTGGCGATCGCAGTAGGGTTATAAATGTACTCGAAGGACGCTGCTGCCCATCCTCCGGCTAATAACATAGTCACCTTTTACGACATCCACGGGATGAGATGGGGTGGTGGTATTCCTAGTCGGCATCACACGGCGATCTTTGTTATTGCAGTAATATAAGGTCTTACTTTATTAATGGACTAGCTGGGACCCGCGGTTTCACCCGCGTTTAATTTAAAAGAAATTTAGAGTACTTGGACATAGACACTTGACATAGAATAAATATATTGGATTTCAAGGGTTTTTTTTTCTCGGAACCCTAATTATTTTTCTAAAATAAAAGTAGCCTAAGTTATTCCTTATAACATCAGATATCTGCCAGTGAAGGTCCCGTCAAAATCGGTTCAGCCGTTTCGGAGATTACCCGGAACAAACAGACAGACAGACAAAAAACTTTAAAATAGTTTTTTTGTTATATGTAACGTACATACTTTCATATATGCCGTGTGGTGCCGGCTCAAAATGCCACCACCCCATCTCCTCCCATGGGTGTCGTAAAAGTCGACTAAGGGATTAGCCGGAGGATGGGCAGCAGCATCCTTCGAGTACATTAACAACTCAACTGCGATCGCCAACCCGCCTGCCAAGCGTGGCGATTATGGCAAAACCCCCCAATTAGTCCACAACACATCCATATCGGTGGTTGTGGTGATCTTTGGGGGAGGCCTGTGTCCAGCAGTGGACTTCATTGGGCCGAAATGATGATACTTTCATATGCATTTAGTAAAAAGCTGTTATTTTGTCAGTACAAACAGACACTTCAATTTTATTTATTAGTATAGATAATATTTTAGGTGGTAAATCTATAGGTTACAATGATGCGTTCTAGCAAAAAAAATAACATCCACCTATATTTTATACATATCTAAAATTATTTTAAAAAAACATGTTTCCGTTCACATAAAATCCACAATTCACCACGTAAAACTGTAGGTAACTATCACTTTTATGTCTTTTAAAAAATACTGTGGTACTGTACCGAACACGCACACACATAACAACACTAAAACGTGTTTGAAAATGGTCCGGTCGAACAACGATGTGGTTGTTTAGTAGCCAACCAGTGTGTGTTGATACTTAAAATTAATTCTATACTATTCATAGAGACTAGCCTTAAAATATTTTCCATTATTAAAGTAAGACCCTATATAAAACTTAGCCTTAAAATATTTTCCATTATTAAAGTAAGACCCTATATAAAACTTAGCCTTAAAATATTTTCCATTATTAAAGTAAGACCCTATATAAAACTACGACTCTCTCTGATTGTAGTGTTAGTTTTACGCGATTACGGGAAAATCTTGTTTTATTTAATTGTGTTTTTTTTTATCAAATAATCACGTTTAAGTAAAAAACTAAGTTAATTGAAATTACATACACAATACAGAAATGAACAAACTAAACAATTCAAATTAATTAATTAATTCCTTCCACATAAAACCTGCTAATGTTAAATGCAAACAGTGATTCGTTGTATAAATACCAGTACTAACATAAAATAGTATTATGTATATTATGGCCGTGTGGTGCTAGCTAAGAATACCACCACCTCATCTCATCTCATTGGGTGTCGTAAAACGAGACACAATTAAAAATCTATTGCGCCTACACGGCTGCCGGTAATTGACACGCGGGAGGCTATGAGATATGCCGGAGGATGGGTAGCAGCATCCTTCAAGTACATTTATAACTAAACTGGGATCGTCAATCCGTCTGACCGGCGTGGCAATTATGGCAAAACCCACAATGAGTACACAACACAAACTCATATCGGTCGTTGTAGCAGTCTTTGAGGGAGGTTTCTGTCCAGCAGTGGATGTTTTTCAGCTGTAATGATGATGTAAATTTAGATGATCAAAATTAGTAAAATTATTGTTCGCTGTTTTTGTTTTCAGTTTAATAATAAATTTAGATAATCAAAATTAATAAAATATTGTTCGCTGTTTTCAGTTTAATAATGAATTACCCAAAGCAATTACTTATCTCCCAGTTAGGAAGTTTAAATCATAGGTTAACGGCTTAAATTTTTAATCAATTCATCCAAAAGCCTCTGAGTTTTTATTGGAGTTTCTCTACAAAGGTTTTCATATAATAAAAATGCCCTCCGTTTCTTCAATATGATCTCTAAAAGTGTATATTAACACTTTATTACTGAACTAGCTGGGAGCCGCGGTTTCACCCGCCGTTTAATTTAAAAGAAATTGGATTATTTATATAAAGACATAGAGTATGTAGGTATATATAATATTGGATTTCATGGGGTTTTTTTCGCGCGGAACCATAATTGTTTTTCTAAAATTATAGTAATCGGTTCACCCGTTTCGGAGATTAGCGGGAACCAACAGACAGACAGACCGAACAAAAAACAAAAATATTAAAATAGTTTTTTGTTGTAGGTACCGTATATATTTTCATATACATTTAGCAAAAAGCTGTTAATTTGACTTTACAAACAGACACTTCAATTTTATTTATTAGTATAGAAGATAAATGATTCTTATCTATTGTTTGTCGTGGCTGGCTAAAATAAAATACTAGTTAATCTACATGTATATAAAGTGGATATTATGGTGTTCAAATGGTATGCAAAGCTTTATAATATTATGTTCGATTTACAATCGATCTGAACAGATTAATATATTCGGAAATCATAAGACATGCCCGGCTAGCTCAGTCGGTAGAGCATGAGACTCTTAATCTCAGGGTCGTGGGTTCGAGCCCCACGTTGGGCGATAATTTTTGCTCATTTGTGTTATTATATTATCTATGCGTAGGTAGATCTCAAAATGTTTACAACGCTTGGCGTTAAAACAAAATAACCCTCATGGAGGTTAGTCAAACACATTTATGTTTATTAATACCAGGAATCCTGACCTTCGATTATTCATAAATCACCCAAAGTATAAGGCACTGGCACCAAACTTCCTCCGAACTGAGAATAAAAACGGCATACATAAACAGGCTAAAAGGGAATGTTTCATTTACAACTACACATCTGCATCCATATTATCAGCTAAATGGCACACGATTGGTGGATGGATTAGTCACCTTTCACGACACCCGCGACACGAAAGATGTAGCAATTTTTCTTGGCTACTGGCAACACGGTAGGTACACATGCTTCTTGGGGGATCCTTTGTAATCCTCCCCGAGAAGTGCCTGGGGGCGACCTTTTTACAGTCACCTTCCCTCCGCTAGAGGGGGTGACCGCTTTACAGTCATCCTAGGTGCCGAGATCGGCATCAATGGGGGGCTCTAGTGTGATCTTACGAGGACCTCGGCATCCCCTTCGGTGCCGAAGATGACCGCTCCAGTTGATTTCGCTGGTAGGAGTCCGGCATGCCCCTTCACCCTTCCCCGGGGCGGAGGAAGTTCATGTAGAATTTCCATTAGAAACCAATAAAAAATAAATGAAAAAGGTACATACGCTTTGCTACAATTTCTCGATAGATGTCGATGCTGAAACAACCGTTTACTATAAAAGTTTGGTTTTCCTTGTTGTCTCAGATCTGTTTGAATTATTTCCGCTTGCGACCTTGTGTGTACGCCCTTCTATATCTATGATAATTTGGTATGTTAATATTACGGTTGTTACAAAAGTATGTGTTTGTTTTTCAGTGGATTAGGTTTTATTGTAAGGTTATAGCTTTCTTTAGCTTGGGATGAGCAATTCTCTTGGTAATTTGCATTGAAATAGTAATCATCAGTTATTATTTAGTAAGAGCATATAGAACAAACACGCCAGTAGCCGATGTTTTTGTGTTTTTATTTGTGGTTATATTAGATAATAATATTATATATTTGTATAGTACAGTAAATTTGACGCGTATTGGCGCAGTGCGTAGCTAGTCGCTTGGCTTTCTGCGTTAGTGTCGCGGGTTCGATTCTGACGGGGAACAAATATTTGTATGGCAACAGATAATTGTTCCGGGTTTGGGTGTTTATGCATCTGAGGTTTATCTGTAAGCTGGACCTTTTTTTATTGATGCCCAGTGGAAATCCTTCATGAACTTCCTCCGCCGAGGGGAAGGACGGAAACACTTCCGTGGCGGACTCCTACCGGCTAAAACCACTGGGGCGGTCATCTTCGGCACCTAAGGGGGGCTCCAGGTCCTCGTATGATCACACCAGAGCTCACTTGTGCCATGTCTATCGGCATATCTCTATGAGGGTGACTGTAAATCGGTCACCTCCCGGTGGGATTGTAAAGGATCCCCCGAAGCATCCCTGTGCGCTGTGCTATGCGCACGCAGCAGTGCGTGACCACATGCGTGCTACCATCTTCTCGTGGATCACTTGGTGTGGACACGCAGATTCTCTATTCTATGCACCCGCGAACCCAGAGGACCCTCGCCTAAAAACGGCAGGGGGTTTCAGGCGTATGGGAATTAGGTGCCAGGGCGGTTGTTACCCTAGCGCCGTCTCCTCCTTTTTCGACCAGGATCGGCCCTCTCCCGATCCCGCTCTGCGGTCTCCTTCTGGAGCCTATGATACAGAAGCAATCCTAGTATAGGGTATCCTGAAAAGAGTAATAAAATAATAAGATGAGTATAAGGCATATAGATCGAATCCATATGATCATGCCGAGATCTCATATCTTCTTCATCATCATCATCATGATTGCAGCCAAATGACATCCACAACTGAACAAATGTCTCCCCCATAGATTAACACAACCGTGTCATCATTTTGGGGGGAATCTGCCGATACTCACCACGCCTGGCAAGCGGTTTGGTGAGCGCAGAAATGTTAATGTTTAGCAAAAGGGACGCTGCTGCCCATCCCTCTGGTTAAGAGTCCCTTAGTCGACTTTTAAGACATCCACGGGAGGAAATTGAGTGGTGCTATATTCTTTATCCGGACGCCACACGGACTAATATCTTACCGAACTTTAATGGTATGCGGCTCGTGTATTAGTTATAGGTGATGAAAAGTATCCATGGAGTTTCTTGCCGGCTCTTCATAGGATCAACAGCAGTGGCACCTTAAATTCGTGTCGTATCATAAGTGCCTGTAAAAGCCTAATTGAAATAAAAAAGTTTGAATTTGTTGGAGTTTGAAGAGCGTCATTGAAATAATGGAGTAACGAATAGGTTAATATGTTAAACTTTAAAACATTTTTCACTTATTTTTGAGACAATATAAAACATGGCTTAAAAACGATTGCAATATTTTCTACGACTTTGACGAGCGAAGAGAAGAGCTGAACAAACTATTTCCGGGTTTCATATAAGCTAAGAATAATGTTGTTAGAAACTTCTTAATGTCGCGGAAGCTCGTAGACATGGAAAAAATTAAAAGTGAAATAGAAACATGTCCTCAAGACCTTTACAAACTTTGATCTAAAATACCTCCTCTTTTTATATTCTGTTTTTATAACTTTGTCCTAGTACCCGCCACATATATTAAGATCAGAGACTCGGTAACGAAGAAAGCTGACCTATGTTTTTTCATAAGCGCCGTAGCAACGCCTTCTACAAACACTTGGATAGAAAGCACTTTATAAACATTGTATTACCATTTAACTGGTCCTGGGTTCCGCGCCACAAATGAACCATACCTTTCGCGGAAAATTACGAGCAAACTCCAAGAGTCGTTAGTGCACGCTAGTGCTTATCTAATTTGCTATCTTAGCTGCGCTTTTTTGGCAATAATGGATGCGAGTTCTACAAAGTTTTACCAAGGTATCTATTAAAACATTCATATACGGACGTCTATTGCAGTGCGAAGAAGTTTTTCAGAAGTTAGTACAAAATAGGAAATAGTACAGTACGTAAACTTTAGAACCTCAGAATATCGTAAGAGGTTACTGATGGCTATAAGACTGCCGAAGGTACAAATAAAATAAAACTGTAGCAAACGGAAAGTTTAAATAGTAGAAATATTCACACGAATCTTATCAGGGATTCTAGAATAAGCAATAAATCACGTTTGCAGTGATCACACATGGAACAGAGACTTGACGGCACGGTTGGTGCAGTGGCTGATAAAGTCGGCTGCTGCGCTCCGGGTAGTGGGTTCGATTCCCACATGGATCAAATATTTGTATGATCTGCAGGTAGTTGATCCGGGTCTGGGTGAATTGTATGTGGAATTCATGTCTGTAAACTCACCACAGGAGAAATCATTGAAAAAACAGAAAGAAGAGACGTTGTCACTCACTATGGGTCTCATAAGAAAGCTCAAGGTCACTCAGTGAGCTATGGAGAAAGCTATGCTTGGTATTTCTCTACGAGATCGAATCAGAAATGAGGAGATCCGTAGAAGAACTAAAGTTAAAACATAGCTGAAAGGATTAATAAACTGAAGTGGCAATGGGCGGCGCACATTGCTCGTAGAACTAATGGCCGTCGGAGTGAATGGGTTCTCGAGTGGAGACCGCGCACCGGAAAACGCAGTGTGGTGGATAGACGACCTGGTGAAGGGCTCTGGGAGTTGTTGGATGCGGGGGAGCAGTGGACGTGCTTTGGCTGATATGATGTTAATTTTTTGCAGGTTTATAGCTAATAGCCTAGTTTAAAAACTAAGGTACATTTGGTCTCCCTGCGCTCCTATTATGAAGCTAAGTCACTTTCTGAATTCCATTTGAGCGAAACTGCGGGAGAAACCTATTTCAGCACTTTTATAAAAACTATCACGCTATGTTACAAGTGGACTTGTGAAAGAAAGAAAGAAAGAATTGTGACAATGGGAAAGGCTATTCTACTCATACCAACAGTTAATTTTATAGTTTAGCGGCCTGATGGTTGGCGAGTAACTTATTAGTTTGGATTCGGTTTCCGACCATTTTTTGCTTTTGATAAATCGTGTCATTTTCATAATTATATATTGGGATAAGTATTTTTAAACACTATTTACACCTTACCTACACTATTTCTAGTAATAACAACATACCGTAATCATCAATCCGTTTGCCAAGCGTGGTGATTATGGTACTAACCCCCTATAACGGTTCATGTTTGCGTGTTAACTTCCACAGGCTGATGTGGTGAACAGGTGTGATCAGTTATCAAACATTTCTGGTTTTGCCTGCCCTTTCCGTACAATAACAGTATTTATACAGAATTAACCGTGTGGTGCCGGCTAATAATACCACCACCCCATCTCATCCCGGTGGGTATCGTAAAACGCGACTATGGGATTAGCCGGAGGATGGGCAGCACCATCCTTCAAGTAGAATTATAACAACTGCGATCACCAACCGGTCTGCCAAGCATGGTGATTATGGCAAACCCACAACGAGCACACCACACAAACCCATACCAGTCGTTGTGGCAATCTTTGGGGGAGGCTTCTGTCCGACAGTGGGCGTTTTTCGACTGAAATTGTGAAATAGAGTTAAGATGTAAAAAAAAAAATGTAAATGATGTAAAAAATTATGTACATTTTCAATACTCCAGTAACACGATTTTAACAAGTAACATAGAAACAGTTCGGACTTCGCCGTCGTTTCGGTACGAACAAACAGAAAAGAAAATAGGCTAAAGATAAATACAATGCTCATTTCTTAGAGCATAAAAGGGACAGAACGGTTAGGCAAATAAATACATGTATCGATGTACTGAAAGTGATATATTGGATGCCAGGGCAACTGTTTGCCGAAATTAAATATCTAGTATTTCAAAATCACGGTTTTTGTGGCTTTTAATGATTTACGTTACAATAATTTCGGCCGAATGAAGTCCACTGCTGGACACAGACCTCCCCCAAAGATCACCACAACGACCGATATGGGTGTGTTGTGGGCTCATTGGGGGTTTTGCCATAATCACCACGCTTGGCGGACGGGTTGGCGATCGCAGTTGAGTTATTCATGTACTCTTTTACCACACCCACGGGAGGAGATGGGTGGTGGTTTTCTGAGCCGGCACCCCACGGCATATGTTACAATATATCGTGCATATTACAGATAGCACCACTTCATCTCCTCCTGTGGATGTCGTGGCGACTAAGGGAATCTAAACCAGAGGGATGGGCAGCAGCGTCCCTCCTGTTACATGGTAGCCATACTGCGCTCACCAACCCGCCTGCCAAGCGTGGTGAGTATTGGCAAATACCCCCCAAGATAATGACACAGTTATGAAAATCTATGGGGGAGGCCTTTGTTCCGCAGTGGACGTACAAATGGCTGATATGATGATATAAGTATACTTGTTACCATGCTGAATGTGAGAATTGAAATGATTTTAAGCTCTTCTAAGTTTGTATCCAAACATGCACAAAGAAAGGTTAAGAGGTCTTGAACATACAATAAGAATATAGCATAACTCCATCTGGAGTGGTGCTATATTCTTAATCCGGACATCACACGGAATTTACATACTTATATATTTGAGTATATTTAAGTTTATTTCGGCATTTCTTCGAAGATGTAGTCAAATAGTGAAATGCCCTGCATTGTTTCAATATGATCTGTAAAGGTGTCCTTTATGACCTCTTTACTGAGTACTGAAAACCTCGTTCTCATTATTGCTCCCCCCATAATTCAATAGATTCATCATGTCCTCAAACTCGGTCTCATCCCTGTCTGGAATGGGAGCTTCAATAACGCCGTGGTTATCAGTTAACTCAAGCTCCTTATCCCTTTTAAAAGGTGTCTCTTCGTCTCCACATCCACTGCTGAACATGGACCCGCCAATGATCACTATAAGGAGCAGTCAGAGATTTTGCCATAATCACCACGCTTGGCAGGCGGACTGGTGATCGCAGTATATTGTTATTAGCACACGGTGGTATTTTCTTTGCCGGGAACCCCACGCAACATTATTAACTATAACTACTGTAATATATATATATATATATATATCAACTAGCTGGGACCCGCGGTTTCACCTGCGTTTAATTTAAAAGAAATTTAGAGTACTTCGACATAAACACACTTGACAGAATATATATATTGGATTTCAAGGGTTTTCTTTTTTGCGCGGACCCCTAATTATTTTTCTAAAATATATATATATAGCCTAAGATCTTCCTAATAACATCAGCTATCTGCCAGTGAAAGTCCCGTCAAAATCGGTTGAGCCGTTTCGGTGATTACCCGGAACAAACAGACAGACAGACAGACAAAAAATTCAAAATTGTTTTTTGTTCTACGTGCCGTATATACTTTCATATGCATTTAGTAAAAAGCTGTTATTTTGACATTACAAACAGACACTTCAATTTTATTTATTTGTATAGATGATTAAAATATTCTATTCTATTCCAACCCATCTACCTTAATTGGGTGAAACAGAATTTCAAGCGATATCTGGATGACTTATGTACGCACGGCAACATATCAAGCAATTTCCAGTATAAGCTGATCTCGCATTGTATAGGCTTTCGGTACGATGAGAGACCAGCGTAAACTGGATTCGTATAGCTTGATACGTAACCGACTGTACTTTCGGCCGAAATTACTAATCAATCTAATCCAAAATCTTAAGAAAAAGCGAAAAGATCCTTAATCCCATATCCAAAGATTTTGAATTAGATTGATTAGTCACTTCGGCCGTTACACGACAGCCGCAGCTTCAAATGGGTCTTGATTGTAATTCATACAAAGCGACAGTCTCTAGAGTTATGAATACGATAAGAGTAACAATGTATTAGCCATGATTCATCATATCTGTTATATCATGATTCATCATATTATCATCATCATATCATCCAAAAGACATCCACTGGTCAGCAAAGGCGTCCCAATAGATTTTGAAAATTGTGTGGTCATTATGGGGGAATGTGCCAGTACTCACCACGCTTGGCAGACTTGGTGAATGCAGTATTGCTTCTGTTTAATAAAGGCATGCTGCTGCCCATCTCTCTGGCTTAAAATCCCTTAGTCGTCTTTTACGATGAGAGGAGATGGAGTGATGATATATTCTTAATCCGGACACCACACGGATAACGAAGGTTTTATAATAGCCCACTTTGAAATTGGCGATGATTATCATTATTATCAGGCTTTAAACATCTACTTCTGAAAATGGGAGAGGTAATAGCGAAAAGACTGGTGATTGCAATATGTTGTTATCAGAACAAAGGGTTCATTGCCGGAACCGAGAAGCGACAAGAAAGTGTTAAAGTACCGAATATACCACTTACCTGACATGGACTTTTCCTTGGCAGATCTCTCACCTATTGGAATCACTGCACCAAAACGAAGCCCAAGGTTAGTAATACTCCGTCCACTAACTTCAGGCTCGGGCGCATCCCCACACGTGGAGAAAGCTGGTACCCATCCTCTTGACATAATACCGTAATGGCCAGAAATTACATCGTTGCATCGATAAACAGACTCGCGTGTTTAAGAGTATGCTTTCGGTCTTGGCTGTCATAATTATTGAGCATAGTTTTGGTCTTCGCGAAATTTCTTGTCCTTTTGCTTCAATAATTATCATATTCGCACTGAAACTGCCTGGGAATCTTACTAATAAAGCATAACAAATTCGTTACGTCTACACAAAAATATAATCAGTGCCCTACATTTTACCGCTGAAGTTATTTATTTTTTCGGGTAGATTTCAGTTTTATGAGACATAATTCCATTGTGAGCTTAGCTTTTTGTTCTAGTATTGGAAAGTTTTAGGTCCGTATTACAGAACGAAACTCAAGCATTGATCTCAGTTTAAAACTAGTTTTGAGTTGAGCATTAATTTTAAAACGTCCCTCAAGCATAGATTTATTGAACGTAGTTCAACTGAGTCGTGACTCGTAGGTCTGTACTTGAGCAGAGATTTGAACTGTGATCACGTGAGTGTGGTCCGGATAGCGCTTGAGCACAGTTTTTAATGTATGTTGTTTCTTGCGCATTGATTTTTGGTTATTTGGTTTTGATTGAATACAAGCTAAGATGTTTTTATAAGTGTCTCTGCAATGATATTACATATTAATATATCTGTAAAATGTCATTGAATGGAAGTTTTATAAATTTATATATATATATATTTATCACAAAATGGATATTTTTGGAGAAGTTGAAAATTACAATGATTTATTTAACAATCATTCGAAAAGAAGTTTCGTCTTTAGTGTTCCTCACAGATGTATATGAGATGTACAGGACTTATATAATTGTATTCTTTTTAAAAGAGGTAGTTTCATGTTTCCCCAATATGTGGTGAAAAACGTCATACTTTCTTATCTTTAACTTTCTGTTCCTTTTTAGTTTATACTTCAACAACATTCAACTCGTTAAAGTATATAAAAATATTTTACGTAGGTAACTAGTATGTAAAATTACTCTTTTAAAATGAACCTTATGTAAAGAGGAACTACTTTGTGATTATCTATATTTCTTAATTAATAGGGTTATTGAGGTACATTTAATTACTTCTAATTATGCGCAGATCGGAACAAAGTTTGTAATGGAAATTAATCGTAATCGAAAACAGGCTGATGCATAGACAATGAGTAATATGTGCTTGAGGCGAGATTTGAATCTCGTCTCAACTGAGTTTAGATTGATTATCGTTCTGGAATATGACCGATACTCAAGTACAGATTCTATACATAAACAGTGATCAGGTGATTAAAGATCAAACTGGACTTGAGGATCGTTCTGTAATACGGACCTTAGTATCCTATCAACTTACATCAGCAATGAATGATAAATAAATGATGATATGTAACACACATTCATTAGATCTATTGAACAGCGTGGCGTTCTATAATGAACTGGTATTTCGTCGCATCATCACAGGCCTCGGTGGCGCAGTAGGCAGCGCGTAAGTCTCATAATCTTAAGGTCGTGAGTTCGATCCTCACCCGGGGCATATCTTTTTGAATACCAAAATATTATTTAGTCTCGTTTTAAATACTTAGTGACCGTTGTTGCTGTTGTTGTGTGATTATAAAATTAGAGAAGTAACGACAGAAAGAATTATGTTTATATTACTGAAACTTTTTCTTTTTTATTGGTGACCAGTGAAAATTCTTCATGAACTTCCTTCACCCCGGGGAAGGGACCGGACTCCTACCGGCTACAACCACTGGAGCGGTCATCTTCGGCACCTAAGGGAGGCTCCAGGTCCTCGTATGATCACACTAGAGCCGCCCACTGGTGCCACGCCTATAGGCACATCTCGGAGAACATATAACTGAACCTACAGTGTAATATTTGTTTATTTTTAGCTTCAACATCTTTGAATAGTTACGAGAATACACCACACCGTAGTATCTTGTGGGTATTTGTATCTTATCTTGAAACTACTAAAAATAGCATAATTATGACGCCCGGTAGGCACAGCAAACGCAGAGTACTTTAGAATTACTTCTCTTTATTTCATCAGATGATATTATTATTAAACGCCACGGAAAATAAATTATTATTATTATATTATTGTGCTATGTTCCATCTTTACACATTAACCTACATTATTCTCGGTAAATCACTTTTCAACATGATCATTTCAGCCATTTATACATCCACTGCTGAACAAAGGCCTCCCTCAAAGATTTACAAACATAATTGTTTCATGGGTATTTGCCGATATTCACTACGCTTGGCAGGCGGGCTGGTGAGCGCAGTATGGCTACTGTTCCACAGATGGGATGCTGCTGCCCATTCCTCTGGTTTATCGAGTCCCTTAGTCGCCTTTTACGACAACCAATGGGAGGAGATGGAGTGGTTCTCTATACCAATCCGGACACCACACGGACAGTAGTCTCGGTATATGTTTTACAATTATTTGTATCAATCGACATTGTATTCTCAATTATTTTAAAAGAGTATTCATGGATTTTCTCGCCGGTTCTTCTCCACGAGATCAACTATTTGGAACGGTGTCACTTAGATTCTGACGTTTCATAAGTGCCAATATTTGGTTTATTTGAAATAAAAAACTTTGACTTTGACTGTGACTTTGATGTTATGTTGATAATAGCAATTATTTGTTTTCATATTAATTTAGCCTAATCATGTATTAAAATGAAACATACCCTCTGAGGCATATATTTAATCAAAAGCAAGTAAAAATACTTAAATAAATAAAATACATAATAAAATATAATTTGATGGCACGGTCGGTGCAGTGGCTGATACGGTCGACTACTACGCTCCGGGTCGCGGGTTCGGTTCCCGCACGGAACAAATATTTGTACGATCTGCAGGTAGATGCTCCAGTCTGGGTGTATTGTGATTGGAATTTATGTCTGTAAACGCACTTACGACACACGATAGATCCAAGAGCCCCTCTCTTCAACGTCGTTTTAAAAATATTAAAAGCAACTCTTTTAAAGAAGATTAAACTCCCGAAATATAATAAAATAGAATAAAGATTTTTTTTTTATATTTAATATATTTGTTAATATACGAGTACATGCATGCAAGATGTTTAATAATTAAAATTAAGACAGTCATGTTTATCCACTGCCAAATATACAAAAATAGATTGTAGCATATTATCAGATATCGTTTTCTTATCTGTAGATAGAATTCAAAATGTATTCAGTATTTTTAAATCAAACAGCATTATTAGTATATTAAATCAATGTTATATGGCTAACTTATTATTATATTCTATTATTATTACATCAATATATTATAACAACTATGTACAATTGTATTATTAACATCTCTCTATTCACGGGTTACTTCTCTCCAAGGCGTAACAGGATGTCTGTCCTTCTGTCACAGCCAATGTGCTCCGAAACTACTGGACCGATTAAGTTGAAATTTAATACACATATGAACATTTGCGATCCAAACACGGGCGTGTTATATTACATAAATGAAATTTAAATATGAGGTAACCTATGGAGGGGATATTAGAAAAAAATGCTAACTTTACCATGTAACATGTCAAATGGAAGGGCTTATTGTGATGGTATACCTAAATATAAATTAAAACATTTTTTGTTTTTTTTTATGTTATTATAAAAATACACAAACATTTAAAATTTTACTTGCTTTTGATTAAATATATACCTCAGTGGGTATGTTTCATTTTAATACATGATTAGGCTAAATTAATATGAAAACAAATAATTGCTATTATCAACACGGTTGGTGCAGTGGCTGATACAGTCGGCTGCTGCGCTCCGGGTCGTGGGTTCGATTCCATATTATTCGATATTTCGGAACAAATATTTGTATGACCTGCAGGTAGTTGTTCCGGGTCTGGGTGTATTGTATGTGGAATTCATGTCTGTAAACGCACCCACGACACAGGAGAAATCCTAGTGTGGGGCAACGTTTTTTTAAAAAAAAAAGAAAAAAAAAAAAAAAAAACATAACATCAAAGTCACAGTCAAAGTCAAAGTTTTTTATTTCAAATAAACCAAATATTGGCATTAGAGTTAATATTTATATCAGACTTTTTTTTGTATTCTAGTTCTAATAATATAATGTAGTATCTTTTGTTACATTAGCGTATGTATGTATTCCTATTTTTAATTCAGTCCATTACAACATCATCTATAGCTTTGTTTTTGTACCTCTATCGAGTGCCTTTTTAACCCAAAGGTTGACTGTTCGAGAATGCCTCATGGCATTAAGTCCACCTTGTGTATCTAATGTACATAAAAGTTTAAATAAAATTGTTAAGTGAATTAAAACATGTTGATACGTGCAAACCACGAAGATCAATTATTTTTTTTGCCCCCACACTAGGATTTCTCCTTCTATCTTTCCAAACCCTCTCAAGGACGTGAATAATAAAATTAATCTTACTTCTGAATCGCAAGACTCAAACATTAATGAGCACAAAGATCTTTCATGAGCTCTTAACCCGCTTAATAACTGCGCTTTCCAAATGCAGTTCCAACGAAACCTCAGCGAGTGATATAAAATTAAATGAGAAATGTAATATCTGTATAATGGGATTATTCGGGCCCGGATTAATATCCTGCAAATTAGTCGACCACTTGCTAAGCATAAATATTCACTTCACGATAAAAGGGTTAACGTTCTGAATTCAGTGAAATCATCAACTTTGAGTAGTGATAGCCTAGTGGTTGAATGCTTGCCTTTCACATAGGAGCGTCTGAGTTCGATCCCCGCCCGCTCCTCTGACTTTTCGGATTCATGTGGGGATCAAAATTTGTGCTATGTTCATTGGTCATTATTTTTTAACTTTGATCCCTCCAGTTTTGTGGGTGCATTTACAGACACAATACACCCAGCTCCGGAACAACTACCTGCAGATCATAGAATTTAATTGTCACTTACGTGAACGGTGAAGGAAAACATCGTGTAGCAATTTGCACACCTGAGAGGGCTCTATAAATATTCTCAATGGTGTGTGTAGTCTGCCAACCTGCACTAGGTTATCGTGGTGGATTATGGCTTAACCTTTCTCATCCCGAGAAAAGGCATGTGCTCAGTAGTGAGACAATACTTAATGGGCTGATTATGTTATGTTATTTACTTCGAGCTGTGGTTTCACGAAACGACTGCTGTAGTGATGAATGTACTCATCATCATCATATTTATTTATTTTATTTTAGAAAAAACGTTACCCCATAGTAGGATTTCTCCTGTGTTGTGGGTGCGTTTACAGACATGAATTCCACATACAATACACCCAGACCCGGAACAACTACCTGCAGATCATAAAATTATTTGTTCCGTGCGGGAATCGAACCCACGGCCCCCGGCGCAGCAGTCGACTGTATCAGCCACTGCACCAACCGTGCCGTCGATTGCTATTCCAGTATGTTTATTTCTCCTTACAAACTATGTGCGACAGTTCCGTCTACTTAGCCTCATAAATATCGAATGTCCCCTCGACGTGTACTGCAAAGTTCACTGAAAGTCTAAAGTCGACTAGAAAACTTTTTGTACTTAAAAAAGCACACAGGAACACCTTTCAATGCGCTACAAGATATCGGACAAAGTTTAAGAAAACTAACTTGTCCTGGACAAGTTTCATAGTGATGTAGGAGATGATATCGAAAACATGTTTTCTTTGCTTTAAAAAACGATTCCTTATACTAGGATGTTACCTGTGTCGTAGGTACAGTTTCATCATCATATCAGCCAAAGGATGTCCACTGCTGAACAAAGGCCTCCCCCTTAGATTTCCACAAGTAGCGGTTACATGCCGCCCTCACCCAACGACTTCCAGCGACCCTCACCAGGTCGTCTGTCCACCACATTGGAGGTCATCCCACGCCGCGATTTCCGGTTTGCGGTCTCCACTCAAAAACCTTTTTGCTCCAACGGCCATCAGTTCTACGAGCAATGTGCCCCGCCCATTGCCACTTCAGTTTACTAATTCTTTCAGCCATGTCGGCAACTTTAGTTCTTCTCCGGATCTCCCCATTCGATCTCGGAGAGAAATACCAAGCATAGCTTTCTCCATAGCTCGCTGAGTGACCTCGAGCTTTCTTATGAGGCCCATTGTGAGTGACCACGTCTCTGTTCCATATGTCATCACTGATAACACACACTGCTTCAATACTTTCGTCTTTAGGCATTGCGGTATTGTTGAGGAAAAGACGTTGCGAAGTTTCCGAACGCTGTCCAGCCGAGTCAGATTCGACGATTACGATTACGATTCGAGGTATAGTTTACAGACATAAATCTCTCATGCACGCACACCCAAATCTGATACAACTATACTACTACCATATAGCGCCAAAGCCCAATGTAGGTACCGTCACTGGCTGGAGGCCTCTTTTGGCTTCGCCAGAAATTACCGGTTAAGCAACCACATTTCCCAGAAATGTATGCGAGAGAGATTCCGTGTGGTGTCCGGATTAAGAATATAGCACCACTCCATCTCCTCCCGTGGATGTCGTAAAAGGCGACTAAGGGAATCTAAACCAGAGGGATGGGCAGCAGCGTCCCTTCTGTGAAACGGTAGCAATACTGCGCTCACCAACCCGCCTGCCAAGCGTGGTGAGTATTGGCAAATACCCCCCAAAATGATGACACAGTTGTGAAAATCTATGGGGGAGGCCTTTGTTCAGCAGTGGACGTATAAATGGCCGTTATGATATATGATGTATGCGAGAGGCCCTACAAAAAAAAGTAGGTGCCATCGAAGTATTTTTACAGTTGATGTTGAATATTGACATTGGGTTTATTTAGGGACGTTTTGTTACGAAGAATTATTGATATTAAATAAATGAATGCTAGAAATATTTTTACTGTCATACATACTCGATATCACAAAAATACGTTAATATCGAATCTACCACATCACTAGTCGTGCAAATAGAAAAAGATAACAGAGAATAGTGGCGGAGACATTTTAATGGAATTCCTATCCAGTCTATTCACAAACAAGGCGTCTAGAACAATTTATTCCAACACTCCATATTTTATAGTCTTTTAGATACGTCATAGATTGCCGACATTATCAATATATCAGCTAAAGTACGAGTACTACTAAAACATAGTTTACGTTTTTATTCAACTATCTAGCTAGTCGGTCGTGGTGGTCTGGAGGTTCATCATCTCGCTTCTAAAGTACTAGCCTGTTGGTTCGAAACCTGCCATATACCAATGTGACTTTTTGAATATCATATGTCCTCCGGTGACTATAGGCGAAGGATGGCGTATCCATTCATTTTATATTGGTCGAAGCATCTGTTTGATGCGCCGAAAGAACTATATCTATACAAATAAATAAAAGTGAAGTGTCTGTTTGTAATGTCAAAATAACAGCTTTTTACTAAATGCAGATGAAAGTATATACGGTACATATAACAAAAAACTATTTTTAAATTTTTTGTCTATCTGTCTGTTTGTTCCGGGTAATCTCCGAAACGGCTGGACCGATTTTGAAGGGACTTTCACTGGCAGATAGCTGATGTTATGAGGAATAACTTAGGCTACTTTTATTTTAGAAAAATAATTAGGGTTCCGCGCAAAAAAAATATACCCTTGAATTCCAATATACAATATTCTATGTCAAGTGTCTGTGTTGAAGTACTCCAAATTTGTTTTAAATTAAACGCGGGTGAAACCGCGGGTCCCATCTAGTCTTCAATAAACTTCGTCCATCCCACCCTCTGAATACTACACTTAATCCTAGACATGTGGAACAAACTTACATTAATGATGTTGAATATTCCTTTTGTCTTTGCTGTAATCCTAATCTCTAAGCAATATATTCTATCAGCTGATTAAACTATCATTTTACAACATGATTGATGACTCACATCAGTGTCTCTCGCCATTGGTGCGAGATTAACAGCTGTTACATTCTACAATTTAATTTATTCACAGACGAATATGACAAGGGATTGAATTTATAATACATCTAATCTCTTACCGTAGGCAACGCGCGGGCCTTGAGGCTAAAAGCCTATGTCACAGTCGGCGCCGGTTGTCACTGACACTCGTATGAAGTAAAAGTTCTTTTTCTTTATTTTTGTAAGGGCTTTGAGTCGCATATCGACTATGTCAACCCTTTCGAACTATTATTATTATACTATCACATTAGTGCAGACATCATAATAACGAAATATTTAAAATTGTCACTTAATGGTGCTGCTAGAATAATCATGAAGGCACCGATATCCTTTGAGCATATTTATTTTTAATCAAAAATCTAAATGATTAAGGTTGGTGGTAGTATTGTTCTGTGTGAAGGACTCGACAGTGGCGGTAGGTACTATAATACTTTTTAGTAGGCGTGGTCGGTCTCTATATAGTAGATTTACATACATTGAAACCAGATACAAATAGTCATTTAATGACTTATTTTACAAATGATAAAATTTTAAACTAAAACAATAAATTACTCAGTAAGTCAATTACGAGACACAAAAAGGTTAAATTACATCGTCTCGGTATGTTCGACAATTTTTCTATTTTTTTTCCATGTTTCTAATGTCAAGTAGAGTAGTAGTAGTAAGTAGAGTTGAGTCAGACTAGGTAGTTATCACCGCTGTGTCAGAGGCCGGATATTCTGCCGCCAAGCAATAGTGTTTAAACTTTACTGTGATCCGATTTGTAGCTAGTGAAATTACTGAACATAAACAAAAAAAATTGATGTGTCTGTTTGTAATGTCAAAATAACAGCTTTTTACTAAATGCATATGAAAGTATATACGGTACACATATCTATACAAATAAATAAAATTCATGTGTCTGTTTGTAATTTCAAAATAACAGCTTTGTACTAAATGCATATGAAAGTATATAAGGTACATATAATCAAAACACATTTTTTTTATTTTTTGTCTTTCTGTCTGTCTGTCTGTTTGTTCCGGGTAATCTCCGAAACGGCTGGACCGATTTTCATGGGACCTTACTGGCAGATAGCTGATATTATAAGAAATAACTAAGGCTATTTGATTTTAGAAAAATAATTAGCGTTCCGCGCAGCAAAAATAAAACCCTTGAAATCCAATATGTATATTCTATCCAGTGACTTTGTCGAAGTACTCTAAATTTCTTTTAAATTACACGCGGGTGAAACTGCGGGTCCCAGTTAGTAGAAAATAGATCTAGAGTGCACGCCCACCGTCCAGTAGAAATTACATCAAATGTAACCTTTATATTATTTCAACTTTCGCGCGATTTTTTCCAGTACAATGAAGAAATAGTTGTGTATTGCCAGTTGATAAAATTAATGAAATGTCACTGTCACATTAGAGATATAGAAAATCAATGGAAAAAATTGTCGAACATACCGAGACGTAATGTAACCTTTATGTGTATCGTAATTGACTTACTTACTGAGCAATTTATTGTTTTAGTTTTTAATTTTATCATTTGTAAAATAAGCCATTAAATGACTATTTATATCTGGTTTCAATGTATGTAAATCTTCTCTACAAAATGTATACATTAGTAGAACTACATAGAAAAAAAAATACTACCATAACCCAAAAACACTTTACATTGTTCATGGGCGTTTATTTTTATGAAAGCAATATCATTTTTAAAGGACGCAGGTGTTTTTAGAGATCTTAACTTTAAATGCTTGGGCGTCAAGAGGCTAGGTAACATAATAATTGTTATGGGTAGACGTGACACTTTCCACCAGGCGAATTATGTTTGGCTCATCACCAGGTAGTATAAGAAATCTTACCGATTTTACTCGCTATATTAACTATGTGTAAGCATAGTTTCGAGTGAAGAGTAGGACCAGCCAATGAATGCGGATCAAAAGGCATTTCAACGTAAGCCTTAAGTCCGCAACGGATCAGTAATCAGTAGTATGATGATGTGACTACTAGTTATGCACCATTTGCCGTACCTAATGAAAACATCAGTAAGCAGTCAAATCAGCATATCGCTGGGGTTATTCAATACCGCGTAAGTAGCACTGGTGACTACCGCGTAAGTGTCTGATACATTTTTTTTTTCAGGAGGAAGAAAATATTGCTTTAATCAGCGTTTACAGTGCACTGGCGCCCAATGTCAATTTGGCTACTTTCGTCACTTATGCTGTATTTACTAATGCTAGTTACGTAATATTGTTTTAACGCCATGTAGGTCACCGGTGAGGCGCTGACCGACATTATCCTATATCTAGGCGCCACGTCGGTCGCTGGAGGACGCGTTATCTATACGTTTGGCGTTACAGAATGGCTGGAATGGTGCTGAAGATACTTTCGCCAAAGTGGTCCTCACAATATATAAAAGCTTTTTAATTTACGGAGAAAATAAGGCAAATTTTATACATTTTAAGTAAGTCATTTGGTTTCATTAAAATATTAATATAATAACTTAAAAATAGTACTGAATTTATAAAGCACACGTGCAAGTGACCGGCAAATATGGCCCCGTGGCGCTTGTATAACGCAATCACATATTTTTATATCACAGCGCCACGACGAGCCCTTGTAACCTTATATTATATATACCTTATATTTTTCAGGAATATTTCTGAAACTATGTTTCAGAACAAAGCCATAATAAAGTTAAATGTCAACCATAAAAATCATTGCGCAGCAAACAAAAGCGTAATTATAAACATTTCTTCTTTTGCCATCGACGTGCTTGACTACTACTGGACATACACCACTTTCAAGATGGACCACAACACCAGGCAACTTTTCGCGTCCAATCTACCCTAGCCTACTTCTTCGGATCATCGGTCCATCTGGCCGGGGGCTCTTAAGTTACGTTTACCGATCCGTGGTCTACTTAAGGACTTCTGCTTCGTCGGTGTCTTGACGACTTGCGTGGCACGAAGATCGGTTGCGAAATTCAGAATAGCAGTCATTCCGTATAAAATACCTTTTTTTAAATTTATTTTTTTATTGGTGCCCAGTGGACATTCATCATGAACTTCCTTCGCCCCGGGGAAGGACGAAGGGGTATGCCGGACTCCTACCGGCTAAAACCACTGGAGCGGTCATCTTCGGCACCTAAGGGAGGCTCCAGGTCCTCGTATGATCACACTAGAGCCACCCACTGGTGCCACGCCTATTGGCACATCTCGGAGAGGGTGACTGTAAAGCGGTCACCCCCCCAGGGGGATTGTAAAGGATCCCCCAGTGCGTCCCACGGCAGCGCGTGACCACATGCGTGCTACCGTCTTCCCTTGGGTCGCTTGGTGTGGGCACGCAGATTCCCCAATCTACGCACCCGCGAACCCAGAGGTCCCCCACCTTATAGCAACGGCAGGGGTTTTCAGGGGTATCGGAATTAGGCGCCAGGGCGGTTGTTACCCCGGCGCCGTCTCCTTCTTCTTCGAGCGGGATCGGCCCTCTCCCGATCCCGCTCTGCGGTCTCCTTCTGGAGCATGACGGCCTCGACGACGCGCTTGGTTGCAAACTGCATCCGCAGGCGATGACGCCACTTTACAAGTGCGCGCCGCCGAGCTAGCCGCCGCAGCTTGTCCAACGCCCCTGGAGGCGCGCCTTCGCCGCTCTGGCGGAGGGAGCGTGTCTGATCGTAGACCCACGCATCCATCTCCGCCAGGATGTCAAAAGGCGGAAAACGCGCCAGGAGAGTTGCCGCCTCGTAGGACACCGTTCGGTATCCTCGTGCGATCCGGATAGCCACTCTGCGCTGCAGACCATGAATTTTGGTTCTGCAGCGCTGGGCGCCTGATAGTCGAGCTGACCATACAGGCGCCCCGTATAGGACCACGGACCGCACGACTCCTCCGTAGAGACGGCCCGTATAAAATACCTACTTACAGTTATTAGTTTTTTTATGTACTGGAAGCCTATATAGACTGACAATGTTTCTTTATCCAGGCGTGGGGACTGGGAAGTTATGGTTGCCTTCACTGTAAAAACTGGCTACATTCCATATACCGAGTGTAAGTGACAATATACCGAAAACTTTGGGTAGTGGTTAGGCCTATATTGAAAACAGGAAAGCCATTTAGCTCGGAAATAATAGGTTACAGTATTTGTCATTTTTGAGCACGCAATGGACTGTAAGCAACTGAATCAAAACACTACGTGATTATTGTGGTATAATATGCTACTGAAAACGATGGCCTCATCCGTTACACCAACGATGTTTAGTTGTATTTACATTGCAGTTTTACGTAAAAAAAATGTGTATTTATTCAAAACTAGCTTTCACCCGCCGTTTAATTTAGAAGAAATTGGATGATTTATAAATAATTTAGAGTACTTACTTCCACATAGACACTTGACATATTTTATATATATATTGTATTTCATGGGTTTTAATTTATTTGCGTGGATCCCTAATTTTTTTTCTAAAATAGTAGTAGCCTTCCTTATATCATCTGCTAAGTGCCAGTGAAGGTCCCGTCGAAATCAATTCAGCCGTTTTGGAGATTAGCGGAAACAAACAAACAGACAGACCGACAGACAGACAGACATAAAAATAAAAATAGTTTCTTTGTTGTAGGTATCGTATGTACTTTTATATGCACTCAGTAAAAACACTGTAATATGGACATTACAAACAAACACTTCAATTTTATTTATTTGTATAGAAGATTCATATCGTATTATCTCGTAAAGCGAGATTTAATGATTTTAAGTAAGTAGGTACATTCAACTGTGAATTGACGAGGTAAGACGTTACGGATCGCAAAAGACGAGAAACTTGCTCTAATACAAAGCAACATCTGTGACGAAGAAAGAGACTGAGGGATGACTTTCTTTGAACATAAAAATATGTTGTAGTGAACCACAACGCAATTGGTTGAAAAACGCAATATCCGTTTTCACATAACTTGAATCTCGGTGAACGTAAATCTTGCTCCTTTTATACAACTTAAGCTTCTTCTATGTATAGTCCATTATTTTGTAGTTGCTTCGTTGAAATAGTTCAGCATCAAATATTTCAAGTATAACATGAAACAAACTGCAAGTTACGAAATTCTAAGTCGTTGACTTTAACTATGGTTCTTAAATCAATTTTGGAAAGAACGAAAACCAGAACAAGAAGAGCAACACTAAATTGGATTACAGTTTAAAATTTTCACGAATGTATGTATGTATGTAATACATTGGAAGCTTGCTTTGGACCAAGCAGATCAAGGACTAAACAAAGGAAATGTATCTCCTATCAGAGCTTCCTACAATTCTATCTAACAAACACAAAAGATTCCGAACACATTTGTACGGAGCTTATTTGTATATCCCCAAATTTAACTGCGCTAAAATGCCATCCAAACTGTCTAAAAGCAAAGAAGGTATAACAAAAATGTTTGCATATTCATGAAGGCCCGAGAGATCGGTCTCATTTGCAAAATTAATCCGAAAGCCTGAGGATATCTTACAGTTGAAACAGCTGATTTATTTCTATACTTCGCATTACCCCTGTTTTTGTGTCGTTAAGTTTTGAATTTTAAAGTCTATGAAGGGTGATGAATAAACAAAATGTTGACTTAAATGTTTTCGGTTACGTCATCGGCGTTCCAGAATTTTGTAGCGAAAGGTCAAGGTTTTGACTTAATGTGGCTTTGTTATCTAAAAGATAAATATAGCCTTGTCTTTGAAAGTTTTGCATATGATGTAATTTATCTCATTATTAACCTTTATGACTATCTAATAGGGATATTGTAACTTGTAAATATAAGTCATACTGATCCCAAGAAACATCATGAGATCGTTTCGTCATACAGAGCTTATACGCAAATGAATTGAAATTATAAACAAAAACGAAATGATAAATATCATACCATAACTTAACATTTAATAAAGAATTAATTTATTATTAATGTCCATTAGGTGAATAACTTTTGTTTGAAATGCTTTTATAGAAACGACATATTGGGTTGATTAGGTTGTGAAGAACGAAGTGACGAACAGGTTATATTCCCTGGGTTATACTTATGTGTAGGTTAGGTTAGGTTTGACATGGTGCCGTTGTGTCCCTTAAGACGTGAATGAGGTAATTGCACGTTGGCGGTGTCGGCGGGCACCAATAAAAAAAAGTGTTGTGCATGCACCTACTCTGTCCTGAGGAATCTGGAGGGGCGTGCTAGAGTCTTACCAATTCGCTCTCGCTTTCACCTCAATGTTCTGTACAAATAACACCTGAGGCTCGAGTGTAAGTTGTCCGTACTGGATTGAGAAAACACAAACGCAGTAGTAGCGTAAATCGCCCACACAACTTACACTAGGACCTCTTATGGTTTCGCTGTTTGCGACTTCCATTTACGCACCTCATCTTTTAAAGTAAATATACAGCTGAAAAGTTATATATTCTTACATTCACATGATACAATTCAATAAAAAAGAATTCAATATGTCATCTTCTATGTCGCAGTGCTTCGTGATCACTAACACTGATATTGTAGTGTGTTGCAATCTCTATTTTACTTTCTTGGTCCCACTCGCCAATTTGCGTCTAGCTCGACTAGAACCATTGTCCTACGGTCGACTGCATAGAAGTATGTAATGAAGTTACATTGTCGATAGGATTGTCGATGTGTAATCATTGGTTTTGGGTCTTACGATTTATTTATGAATATATTAAAACTAATATAAATAATCATTTCGGCCGAATGAAGTCCACTGCTGGACACAGGCCTCCCCCAAAGATCACCACAACCACCGATATGGATGTGTTGTGAGCACATTGGGGGGTTTTGCCATAATCGCCACGCTTGGCAGGCGGGTTGGCGATCGCAGTTGAGTTGTTAATGTACTCGAAGGACGCTGCTGCCCATCCTCTAGCTAATCCCTTAGTCGACTTTTACGACACCCATGGGAGGAAATGGGGTGGTGGCATTCTGAGCCGGCACCACACGGCAAATAATAATATAATATAAATATAAGGAACTGAGGATCAGGAGGGATCTCGCACTCATTTTGTACATGTTCAAAATATTTAGAGGGAAGGTGTATAATGCCGACATCCTGAGGCAGATAGGTTTGTGTGTCCCGGACGGGTACGTGTGGCAACGACGACAGCCACGGCTGCTGGTGGAGCCACGTAGCCGAACCAACCTCTTAAGTGAGGCGCCACTGACGCGAGCACTCCCAACCTCGTAGCTAGTGAGACTGACGTATTCCATTGTACTCTGAGTGATTTCACAAAGGTAGCACTGTTTATTATTTGTTACAAGATTCATTAAGAAGTAAAGTAAATTTGTTACAAGATTAATGAACAAGTTGATGAAAATATTGTATGCTACACTGTCGCGTTAGGAATAAAAAAGAACCTGTAATGATAGTGGTAAGTTTGAGGAATAAATAAATAAATAATAAAGTTTCTAATGTTCTGAAAAAAAGCGTAGCATAGGCACTGTAGAATAAAATGTTAATAAATTAATATAGTATTATGACAGACTATCACTTCTTTACAGACAGTCACAGCTAAGGCTATATTTGAAAGCTACCGTAAAACTCTAGACCTTTTAGTTAATAAATCGATTATATTAGTATGCGATGGCATGTTTTGGTCAATACTTTTTGTGCAGTTATCGTTCAATAAAATTTACGTACCTCAAAAAATAATTTTGGTAGTCTTCACACGAAAACGTTAACCCTTATTTTTAAAATCTCGGTTTAGATGTTTACCCATCTAGTAGAAGACAAAACAAATTTCACATTATTTCCCGCAGATATGAGTTTTGAACTAACTATCGACATCTTACCCCATCACTACTTAAGCTACATCTCGCGTGCCATAGGCGAAACTTAATGGTCCGCTACTTCGCTCATTTTCTACAGTGCTCCGTTATTTTATCATCGTGTCAAGAGCGCCGCGTCGCATTCATACTATTTTGTTGTTGAAAATGTTGAATATATTTGTGTTGTCTTTTGATTTTATATATATTTTTACAGGTGGGCTTTACAATGAACATGGGCAAGATGAAAGTCGTGTCAAATGCCCATGTCATGCCCACCCCAATATCCGTTGGGAGCTCTGTTCTTGAAGTTGTTGACGAGTGTGCTGGGACAAACCGTCCATTTAGGTAGGTAACTTCGAGAAAGAGATCAATCATAGTATCCGACTTGGCTGGGCCGCGTTCGGTAAACTTCGCAACGTCTTTTAGTTAACATTACTGCAATGCCTCAAGACGAAAGTCTGTAATGAGTGTGTGTTACCAGTCACGACATATGGAACAGAGACGTAGTCATTCACTATGGGCCTCATAAGAAAGCTCAAAGTCACTCAGCGAGCTATGGAGAGAGCTGTGCTTGGTATTTCTCTACGAGATTGAATCAGAAATGAGGAGATCCGTAGAGGAACTAAAGTTGCGAACATAGCTGAAAGGATTAGTAAATGAAGTGGCAATAAGCGGGGCATATCTCTAGTAGAACTGATGGCCGTTGGGGTAAAAAAATCTTGAGTGGAGACCGTGCACCGAAAAGCGCAGTGTGGGGCGACCTCGAACGAGTTGGACAGACGAGCTCTTGAAGGTAACTGGGAGTCGTTGGATGTGGGTGGCACGTAACCGCTCGTTGTGGAAATCTATGGGAAGGCCGTGGATGTCTTTTGGATAATGATGATATTTATGCGATATATAGACGCACCTACCTTCATCTGCGTCCTTTCAGCCGAAAAACGTCCACTGCTGGATATAGGCCTCCATTGAATCACCACAACGACTGGTCTGGGTATGTTGTGTGTCATAGAGGGGTTTTGCAATAATCACTACGCTATGCAGGTGGGTTGTCGATTATATTCGAGTTGTAAATGTACTCAAAAGACGCTGCTCCCCATCCTCGGGCCAATTCCATTGATTCCTTTTACGACACTCACCACGCGCTTAACCAGTACCAGCTAAATATTGTCTTGGTATGCAAAAGTCCCAACATTCTGACATTGATATTACATTTATGTCCTCAAACATGGTACATCAAATTTATATTATATGGTGGAATGGTATGTATGTACAAGTTTTTTATTTAAAACTAGCCGCGGTTTCACCCGCGTATATTTTAAAAGAAATTTAGAGTACTTCGACACCTGACATAGAATATATATATTGGATTTCAAGGTTTTTATTTTTTTGCGCGGAACCCTAATCGTTTTTCTAAAATAAAAGTAGCCTAAGTTATTCCTTATATCAGCTATCTGCCAGTGAAAGTCCCGTCAAAATCGCTCCAGCCGTTTCGGAGATTACCCGGAACTAACAGACAGACAAAAAAATTAAAAATTGTGATTTTGGTATAGGTACCATATATACTTTCATATGCATTTAGTAAAAAGCTGTTATTTTGACATTACAAACAGACACTTCAATTTTATTTATTTGTATAGATACCATATTTTTGTATCAGATGTAATGCGCCAAGGTCATGCGGCCACTATCTAACATCACTGCTTCCTGAGACGTCTCTCACCCCAGAAGTCCTTACGAAGTCTTAACCTCAATTAAATATTTGGAAAAAAAGATATGTAGAGTAAACTATTGCAATTGTTATTCTCCGAAGAATCACTCCAGCTGAATTAAGTCCACTGCTGGACACAAGCCTCTACCAAAGATCGCCACAAGACCGGATTGGGTGTGTTCTGTGCTTATTGAGGGGTTTTGCCATAATCGCCACGCTTGGCAGACGGGTTGGCGATCGCAGTTAAGTTGTTAATGTACTCGAAGGACGCTGCTTCCGATCCTCCTCCGCCTCATGACTGCTGCTGGCGATTGCACCAGAACCAAATGTATCAGATTTAATAGATCGATAAGGCCAAAAACTTGTGACGTAAAGTTATTATGACCTTCGGTATTATGTATAAAGATACTCCAAATAATAAACAGCTGGTACACAAGTTCCTTGTTCGCAAGCAGCTACAATACTAATAAAAATAACCGCAAATACGAAAACTAAGAACAAACGCGGTACTTCAATTTGTAACTATGACCTAGAGGCAAACATTGTTTCGCAGTACTTTGCGAAAGTTGGTGGTCCCATGAAAACAAGAACAAATTGCGACGAGGAACGTTTACACAAGAAGTTCACTCGTATCGTGCAGTTTTAGTGCACACTATTGCTTGTAGAAATTACTTCGTAATAACTACTCCTTAGTTGATAGTTAGTTATTGGTAATAATAATGATTACAAGTCATGTAACATTTCATTCAGTAAATAAAATTACATTATTCAAATTAATTAAATATATGATCATTTGTGGACATTCTAATCTAGCGGCCGAATGAAGTCCACTGCTGGACACAGGCCTCCCCCAAAGATCACCACAATGACCGATATGGATGTGATGTGGGCTCATTGGGGGGTTTTGCCATAATCGCCACGCTTGGCAGGTGGATTGGCGATCGCAGTTGAGTTGTTAATGTATCGAAGGTCGCCCATCCTCCGGTCAATCCATTAGTCGACTTTGACGACACCCACGGGAGGAGATGGGGTGGTGGCATTCTGAGCCGGCCATCTGTGGACATTGCTAAATTTATAATTCTTTACAATTTAATATTAATGATTGTCTGAATAACATATTATCTATTATGTCATTATTACATTAAATATAAGGATCCAATCATTGTCTTAAAAAGATGTAAAAAATATTTTAGTAACGTCCTACCCTATAAAGTCATTCCAGTGATAAAAGCTTTGCTCAATCAGCCAGCATTTTAATTTCTGGGTTTCAAAGTCAAAGTCAAATATTTTTATTTCAAATACACCAATTATTGGCACTTATGAAACGTCAGAATTTAAATTGCTCGGTTCCAATTAGTTGATCCTATGGAGAAGAACCGGCAAGAAACGCCATGGATACTCTTTTAAAATAATTGAGGTTACAATATTGAATTATATAGTTATTACACAAATTATTAGATATCACAAAATGTTTTTAAGGCTTTCTCAACACATTGCTGAAATATACATATAGCAGCTATACAGTACAAAGAGCACCTCACATATAATTGGTTACCAGGGAAGCCACATGTGCAGAAAGTAGCTAACGCCATATGTCCCTATCGTCAACATAGTCCCTAACCCTATAGTAGGCATTTTTTATGAGAATTATTTTAACGTGTGCTTTAAACTTTCCATCTGTGAGATCAGTAATTGCCTTAGGTATCTTGTTATAAAACCGAATGCAGTTTTCTAAGAATGAGTTATTGGTTTCTGACAATCTAAATTTAGGAACAACTATTTTATGTTTATTTCTAGTATATATACAATGAATGTCGCTCTTTACATTAAACATTAGCAGGTTTTTACGGACAAACATAATATTTTCAAAAATGTAAAGGGCACTGTAAGTATATTAATATTTTAAAAAATCTCTTTAAGTGATTCACAAGGACCCATATCATAGATAGCGCGGATGGCCCTTTTCTGTAATATAAATATTGAATCTACATCAGCCGCCGCTCCCCACAATAGAATGCCATAATGACATTATGCTGTGGAAATACGCAAAATATACAAGTCTGGCCGTAGCTTCGTCAGTTAGTTGCCTAATTTTTCTGACTGTAAATGCAGCAGAACTTATTAGTAGATTAGTAAATAAGTGGGGAGGGGGGGGGGGGGGGGATAAGTTAGGGGAATTTTTCATCTATTTTCTTAAATAACTTTAAAAATATTAATCTTAAATGTGTAAAAACATTGAGGCCCTTACATCAAATTTTTCCATTTGATATGTTACACGGTACAGTTAGCAATTTTATCTAAGTTGCCTACCAAAAGTGTCCCCTATATTCTAAATTCATTTATTTGCGCCACATGTCCGTATCTGCGTTGCAGAAATTCAAATGTGTACCAAGTTTCAATTTAATCAGTCCAGTAGTTTCGAAGCAAATTGGCTGTGACAGACAGCCACACAAGTGATCCTTTTATTCCTCCGCTATTTTTTATTCAGACATACGGAACCCTAAAATCAGTGTCATAAATATTGAATGACGTCGATCGGTTGTAAAAGCGATTTTTGGTCAGTACGTCGACCTGGCGCATTTATTGTATTGTAATGCGTAAAATCGAACACCAATTTGTTACATTATACGCGAATGCTTCCGATCAATACCTACCTCAAGACTTGCTGTAATACAGTCATTTGTAACACTTTACATTCCCCGCGGCATGGTATCCCCTTTTCAACTAACCTTTCCCACAGTCCTCTTCCAAGAAATATTCTAGTTTCGAGTAAACCATTACAAAAAAAGAACGATTTCGATTTTGACTTTAAACCTTGGTTAATCCTAACATATGTACTTTTGCCCTATTTTGGGCATGATCTCGTACATAGGGAATTACAATCTCTGTTCAATAATGACATCTAAGTCACCGAACTCGCAAATTTCTTGCAACCTTACGGTGCCATTATTTGTAAATAAAGCAAAAACTGCGATTATAGTTGTGTTGGACTAGATAAGCATAAGTCAACAGCTCTATCATGCATTTTGAGATCTTCGGCAAACAGAGTAATGTCCCACAAGCAAATTTAGTTAGTAGGATAATGAAGATAAAGCTAATAAAATATTGATAACCATTACACAGAGGAAATGTGTGAAGCAAAGAGGTCGATGTCGAATTTTTTTGGCGACAGTGCTGCTGAGATTCATGCAAGATAAAGCAAGGTAAATTATGGTGTAACATACATTAGTGGAACACCGTAAAATTTTTGTTTGCCGCGCATTCAATTTTGCACTTTAGTTATTAGATATAGTAGTAAACTCGTCAGTAATGCTGTTATTAAGCCCAGTCTTAGTAAACACAATTATATCATAGGAATAAAATTTTGAAGGACGACCTCCAACGAGGTGGACAGACGACCTGGTGAAGGTCGCTGGGAGTCGTTGGATGAGAACGGCATGTGACCGCTCGTTGTGGAAATCTAAGGGGGAGGCCTTTGTTCAGCAGTGGACGTCCTGTGGCTGATATGATGATGATGATGAATAACATTTTAATAATTAGTACATCATCATTTCGACCGAATGAAGTCCACTGCTGGACACAGGCCTCCTCCAAAGATCACAACGATCGATATGGGTGTGTTATGGGCTCATTGGGGGGTTTTGCCATAATCACCACGCTTGGCAGACGGGTTGGCGATCGCAGTTGAGTTGTTAATGTACTCGAAGGACGCTGCTGCTCATTCTACGGCTAATCCCTTAGTCGACTTTTACGACACCCGTAGGATGAGATGGGGTGGTGGTATTCTGAGCCGGCACCACACGGTTTCAAGTCATATCATATCAATTAGTTCATATGTTATGGTATTCATTCCTCAAATGTTTTGATAGCATAATGGTGAATTATGTAAAATATTTCCTTTTGTCCTATAGTTTACAACCATTACCATAATGTTTTGCTTATAGATCCCAGGTACGACGGTTAGAAAATAATAACAGTGGTATTACAATCTGGCTCCTTGATCACTAAGATCGAAGCAGAAGCTTCCTGATAAGGTAACTGTTGAATTGATGAAACAAAGTGGTTTGGATAGAAATGAAGGAGATGAAAGAATAAGAGATTTCATCAATGATGGCGTTCACCTCATGGTAAACATCCAACCGGAGTGCTTAAACATTCAAATAGAATCCGACCATTTTAAAAATACATAATTCAAACAAGAATTAATTCCAACTACGCGGGGAATTTGAATGAAGTTACAGGTGGATGTTGCAAGGGAATTAGAGTAGCTACCTGAACGAGTCTCATTTAAATTTCATATTGAAGTTGCATCCGCTTTTATTCCAAGCTAAAGTTTGCCCGAGTTTGCGTTAGGCGAAGTGACTTTCTTTTTACGAATTCCTTTGCATAATAATTGGCTTAGTAATACTTTAAGACGTGGATTAATTCGCCGCAGTAAATGCGTTAACTGTGTTTTGTATAATGCTTTTAAATCGCTTTAATTACTTTATAGGGGTGTTTGAAAAAAATATTTTACTTGCAAATTTTCTGTAGATACTTGACAATGTTTTTTTTATAAATGGTTTTTGAATTTCTGCTATATTGAAGAGTTTTACAAATTCTTAGTATATTAGTATAGAAGCTTAAACTTATTATCTAGATTAGATCCATTTCTATTTAAAAAGGAATCGAGGTGCAGTATCCTTTCAAGATATTTTTTACGTCTTAATTAATCAAGATTTGCGTTCAATATGATGATGACTATTAAGATTACCTTAATTGATGCTTTGCATTACAGAATGCGTAAAATGAATGAAACAAGCACAAAACAGCGAGAGGCAATTTTTTTTTATCACACCTTTATTTTTATCCTTGTATAAGTGACATAATAACCAAAATTCATACACTGGTTTTAGTATATGACTATGGAACTTTAGAATTTAGCGTCGGTCTTTTCACATATTTTTAGACTTTTTCCAGTATTTAACAAATTTCAGTATAAAATATTTTTTTTCGAATAACAATAACAAAGTATTTATTTTCACATAAAACTGTAATGTAAATGAACTAAATGGCAGTTGTTTAGCTGCAGTTCACGGATGAGGTCATCACTTGCAGTAGCATTATAATATAATATCTTAGTACAATAATCACGTAGCTTTTTGATCGCGTTGTTTCGAATACATTGCGTGCTCAAAAATTACAAAACTGTAACCTATTATTTTCGAGATAAATGGCTTTTATGTTTTTATTAAAGGCCTAAGTGTGACCTCTTCCCAAAGTTTTTGTTACGTTGTCACTTATGCCTTGTATTACTCAAATATGTACGCATATAGTTAAGTATAACATTACGTACTTCTATTTTACTTCAATAACCCGAAAGTGGTTCCTCCTTTCCTCCTTATTCACACCTCATTCAAAACACTTGACTCCACACAAAGAAATCGTTCCTCAGAACACAACATGCAGCACAAAGCTAGCATTCGTCAAGTAAAACAAGACGTGTAATCCATTAAGCTCTGTATGTTTTGGCGAAGTTGGAGCAAGAAGCGAACTTCCGAGCAATTTCGCCGCACACCGCCGCGTATGTGTGAGTTCTTTTATTGTTTGGTTGAATGTTGGAGAAGGAGCGGTAGTTACATAATATGGTTGTAATTATATTCAAAATATTTTTGTTTATCAATATTTGATGTTAGTGGTCTCATCAAACAAATTCATTTTTCATTAGATAATAAAAAAGATGAAACTTTTGTTTAATCGTTAGAGGTTAATCTTTCGACATTATACAAAGGTGGACGTCAAAAAGGAAAAACGTTTATAATTGGTTTTCCCTCGACTGCGGGCAAAAGTATAATTCATTTCTAAGAACATAATTTCTACTCCTTTTCCTGGTCAAAGAAAGAAGTAGTATTTTTCTCTGTAATAATTTTAGAATATTCATTTTCAACAATAAATAGCGTCAATCAAGTGTCGTTGTCGCTCGGAGGCAAACTGAAGCGATCCTTAAGCAGGTTGCGGTTCATAAAAATTGTATTGGCATATATGACATACGTACGAGTACATAATCAGCCCATTATTGCCCCATAGACACGGGCCTTTTCTCATGGTGAAAAAGGCTAGGCCTTAGTCCTTTTTTTATTTTTTATTGATCCGGTGGAAATACCTCATGTACTTCCTTCGCGCCGGGAAAAGGCGAAGGGGCATGCCGGACTCCTACCGGCCAAAACCACCGGAGTGATCATCGTCGGCACCGAAGGGAGGCTCCAGGAACTCGAAAGATCTCCATCTAGACTTCTAGAGCCACCCATTGGTGCCACGCCTTTAGGCACATCTCGGAGGGGATGACTGTAAGGCGGTCATCCCCTCTAGCGGAGGGAAGGAGACTGTAAAGAGGCCATCCCCCCAGGCATCTCTCGAGGGAATTGTAAAGGATTCTCCCGAAGCCTCACTATGCGCTGTGCTGCGCACACAGCGGTACGTGACCATATGCACACCACTGTCTTCCCGGGGGTCGCTCGGTATGAGCACACAGATTTCTCAATAATTTTCCAGTTGGCAGACTACACACACCATTGAGAACATTTTAAAGCCCTCTGCGGTGTGCAGGTTTCGCTAACGCAAGTGATAATCAAATTCTGATCCGCACATGTATCTGAAAAGTCAGAGGTGCGAGTCGGGATCGAAATCAGACTCTCCTGTATGCTTATAGTTAATTTAATAAGATATCACTACCTTTGGAATGGAAAACTTTGTGCGGAAACGTGAATTTTAGCCTATTACCTACACAATGATCTAATGTCACTAACATGCAGTGAGCAAGCGTGGTGATCAACGCTCCCTCCTTTTCTGTATCAGAAGACCTTTGCTCTACAGTGGCAAAAGTTACAGAGTGATATTGAAAGCTTTTATATAACTTACCTTGTTAGTATTGGTCAAACCCTGTAACAGTTTTTTTTTGGAAAAACCTTGCCCCACTCTATTATTTCTCCTGTATCGTAGGTGCGTTTACAGACAGAAAATCCACTCACAATACACCCAGACTCGGAACAACTACTTGCAGATCGTACAAATATTTGTTCCGTGCGGGAACCGATTGAGCTGAAATTTTGCCTACACTTTTGGTTTGGATGACAGATCCAATAGACTCCCGAAGATGGTGGACCAGTATTTTTTTATGCACACCCATGATATGGGTATCAAATGAAAGGGTTTGCTGAGAAGAATACGAAAATAATGAATATAAGCTTGAATTTTAAATTAATAATTTTATTATTACAAAAAATCTTTAGTACGAAGCCACTATTATCGCTATATCTTTTCTGTTATTCCACACGTAAAGCAACTAGTAGATAAGTTAATATTTGACCCAACTCAGTAAGGGTCTGTTTACAAATGTCATAGACAGGAATTTCAGCTGATGTGGTTTTGTTATACCATTTCCTATTAATTAATAGCTGGGAACTTGCCTAGTCTTTACGATAGTTTGAAATTAGCGAGTTTTGGGGTGGGCTTTTGAAGTTTCGTATATTTATTTAAGCAGTGGCGTATATTTATTTGGTTATCAATTAGTATATTTTCGGATTGCTATTTAAAAACTTAAAAAACTGTTGGTTGCTACTGCAAATTTTAGATATATGGACTCCATACTGGCGGCTAGAAGGGGTGGATCCAGAATTATAATCTGGAAGGGGGGTCTCATGTCCATGATTTTCAGAGATCATAGCTGCTACTAGGTCTAAGGTCAACTGCATCCCATAGTTTTTGCACTCAGCTCACCCCCCAATCTCTGGTTCCGAATAGCTTCAAACCATCTCAGTCATCCCGTGGGTATAGTAAAAGGCGGCTATGGGATTAGCCGGAGGATGGGCAGTAGCGTCCGTCGTTTATATTAACAACTCATAAGCGATTACCTACCCCGCCTAGCTTGGTAATTATGGCAAACCATATATTAGCATGCAACAAACCAGACCGGTGATTGTAGCGATCTTTGGGGAGGCCTGTGTCCGGCACTGGACTTTATTCGACTGAAATGATGGTGATGATTATGTGTGTCCTCGATATTTTAGTGGTAAGAAACACAGAATGCTGGCGATTACATACAACTTGAAATATAAGACAGCCGCCAGATTAACGATCGTCAGTTGTTATTTCAAAGTCGTTACGGTACGTGACAATGGTATATAAATCAGTGTGAAGCGCACTGGTCGACCAACATGTAAAAGTTCTAGAATAGGTTTAGAATATTCTCCTTTATAAGAGCGACTTATTATTTCTAATCAAAGACTTTTTTCTTCACCTGCATTGGTATTGTTATTGTTGTCGTCAAACGCATCAATTTAATTTTTTCGGGCTTCCGAAATTTGTCACTCTCCGTACGAAATGCAACCTAACCTAGTGGTTGAACGCTTGCCTTTCAAACAGGACCCTCCTGTATGAAAGGCAAGCGTTGCGTTGATGAGTTCAATCAGGACCCGCAGTTCTGACCTTTCGGATTCATGTGCGGATTAGAACTTGATTATCACTAACGTTAACGGTGAAGGAAAACCAAAATGGTGTGTGTAGACCAACCCGCATAAGGCTAGCGTTGTGCTAAAGGGGCCTACTCAAAGCACTGCTTGCAGGGCCCTTCATGCAGTATCTTTGCCGGATTGTATAGTGTGTATGTTTGCAGAGCCGATAAATATTGATATATATCGGCTCTGCCAACATTCACATATGTTATATTATTCACATATGTTATATATGACGGTACGGTTGGTGCAGTGGCTGATACAGTCGGCTGCTGCGCTCCGGGTCGTGAGTTCGATTCCCGCACGGAACAAATATTTGTATGATCTGCAGGTAGTTGTTCCGGGTCTGGGTGTATGGCGTGTGAAATTCATGTCTGTAAACGTACCCACGACACAGGAGAAATTCTAGAGTGGGGTAACCTTTTAAAAAAATTAAAAATATATACAAGGCCGTTTAATGCCTAACCTTTCTCAAACTGAGAAAAGGCTCATGTCCAGCAGTGGGACAATAATGGGCTGCTTATGTATGTACGAAACGCAGCAACACTGCTGTTACCAACAGTAAAGGCGTAGTACTTCCTCGGTCTGCCCAGCCTTTGAAGCAGCTTTAGGTATAGCGGTAGAATAACAACATCAAAGGGATGGTCAGCTCACTCAAAGCGTAACTATTTGAACGGTGACTGTTATGACACCATTCGCTACTCTAATTCTCTATCATGTTCTCGTTTAACGCAGTTCCCTAAAAATGATTAAATTATGACGATTCATGACGTTATGGAAATGGTTAACAACACCATGTATGTGTTTGTGTGTGCTAGAAAAATTGAAACGCTTTTTACGCTTACATGAAAAAACTGACTGGTGGTAAGCGCCACGCCTGTACACACGCCTACAGATCAAGCTGTACAAAACCAGTATAAGCTGATCTCACATTGTATAGGCTTTCGGTATGAAGAGAGATCAGTGTAAACTGGATATGTATAGCTTGATGTGTAGCCTAGTAATTGTAATACTACCCAGATCAAGTTCCTGCGTAACACCACATTTTGCTCGTCACCTCTAGATGTTCGTTGTTTAGCCTCTTATTCTCAGTAATTTCACTACAGTGGCCTGCAAACCGGTGCACAGTAATATATGAAGTTTAAACGCTGATGCTTGGCAGCAGAATATCTGGCACTGCGGTGCGTTTATTTTTATTGATCCGCTAGAAATACATCATGTACTTCCTCCGCCCTGGGGAAGGGTGGCATACTTCGCACTCCTGCCGGCTAAAACCACCGGAGTGGTCATCTTCTCCACCGAAAGGGGGCTCCAGGAATTCGAATAATGAATAACGGCACGGTTGGTGCAGTGGCTGATGTAGTCGACTGCTGCGCTCCGGGTCGTGGGTTCGATTCCCGCACGGAACAAATATTTGTATGATCTGCAGGTAGTTGTTCCGGGTCTGGGTGTATTGTATGTGGAATTCATGTCTGTAAACGCACCCACGACACAGGAGAAATCCTAGTGTAGGGCAACGTTTTAAAAAATAATGTCCATCTAGCCACCCATTAGTTCCACGCCTTTAGGTACATCTCGGAGGAGGTGGCTGTGAAGCGGTCCCCCTCTAGCTGAGGGGAGGTGACTGTAAAGAGGTCACCCTATTTTGCACATTTTGGGAGATTGTAAAGGATTCTCCCGAAGCCTCGCTATGCGCTGTGCTGTGCACACGGCGGCACGTAACCACATACACACCACCATCTTCCAGGGGGTCGCTCGGTATGAGCACGCAGATTCCCCAAAGCGCGTGCTCGGGACACCCGACATTTATTTCACCTACCAAGCCGGACTCTTGCAATAAAAGACTATCACGAGTTATAAGAGAATAACGTTTAATGCTTGAAAAAAATTTAAGAGTGAAACACAGTCTGAAAGATGCACTGTTGACCTTCAATGCAGATGTGCTTTTACAAAGGTTTGGAATTTCCCACGACACACCTCGGCGAAGAAACGTTGTGGTGTTTCTGAACGCATCACAAAACCATAATTATAATCTGTGGTAAGACGGTCAAGTAAGAACCGGGGAATTATCTACATATAGCCAACCGAATTGTAACTTGTTTCGACTTCTAAAGTAGTATTGTTTTATATTCAACAAGCTGAGACCCGCGGTTTCACCCGGTTTCACGTTTAATTTTATATATATAGAAATTAAATTTATTGGAATGATAGTGGCGCCATCTGTCAAAGGTTGGTCGTACCAACTCAGAAACCTTTGTGGGCTCATGCACAATACTTTGCTGAAGATCATGACATGATCAAATGTATAGTTTACGATTCACAAACATTCATTTTTAAATATATAGATTCAATATTATACCCACTACCTATTTAGTATTTACTGTACCTAAAAGTAATCTAAACCGTTCTCGCAATACTCAACCGTGTTTTCAGAGTTTAATTTACCACTTCACAGTAAAAGAAAATGATAATAGAGGGACTATAGGAAGACCCCGGCCTGGATCCCCAAAGTCCCCAAGTTCTCCGGTCGAACGAAAAGACGTCATCTACACGTGCTTAACTTTTTATATGAGCAAGACACACTATTACGCTACCAAAGTTCGACCTTCGACTCGATAGAACTAAAGTTAACTTCACGATAGAATTAAAGTTAGTTTCACGAAAGCGTTTGCACGTCTCGTATATCAAGTGTGTCGATAAAGTAGAAGATACACTGGGCGTAAAATTATGCTTACGTTTAGCCGAGTAATGTCTATATCATCTCAGTAATCCTCATTTTCACTGTTTTGGTTAACTAGGTAGGTGATGCCGGTAGCACGCGCTGCCGTGGGATGCTTTGGGGGATCCTTTACAATCCCCCCGGGGGGGTGACCACTTAACAGTCACCCTCTCCGAGATGTGCCACCACAAGATTCGAGACCGGTGGAATTCATTCTTACGAAATGGGGGTAAGTATCAATCTTTTACAAGGAGCGACTACCATATTCATTATCATTTCAGCCCGAAAACGTCCATTGCTGGATATAGGCCACCTTCAAATATCGCCACACGGTCCTTGTGTCTGGGTTTGTGCTGTGTGCTCTTTGGGGGTTTAGCCATAATCGCTTCCAGGCGGGTTGCGTGGATTGCAGTTGATTTGTAAATGTAGTCGAAGGCTGCTGCTGCCTATCCTCCTGCTAATCCCAGAGCTGATACCACACGGAAGTTGACACCACACGGTACTCATAATTTTTTTCATCCTACAGCCTACTTCTGAACAAAGGCCCCCATAGATTTCCAAAATTGTGTCGTCATTTTGGAGAAATTTGCCAATACTCACTACGCTTGGCAGGCGGGTTGGTGAGCGCAGTATGGCTATACTGCACAGAAATGACGCTACTGCCCATCCCAGTGGTTTAGAATCCCTTAGTCAACATCCACGGGAAGAGATAGAGTGGTGCTATATTCTTAATCCGGACACCACACGGTACTCACTACACTGTAACTACCATCAGCATTCCACAACCCAATTTTTTGGGAAATGTTTTTCATCGCAAGTTTCAACTTTTTTTCTGATTTTCAAGATTCTGACTGCTCGTATTCTACATTTCATATCGTATTCAAATCACAAACATGATTTTAAAACACCTAAATTCAATTCACAGTAAAATTCAGTTTACTATGGAATTAGAGGACAACAAATCCTTGACCATTCTTGACATACTTCTCCATTCATAATCCTGATCATTCTGTTAGTCACACTGTGTATAGAAAGCCTACCCATACAGACAGGTACCTCGGTGTACTACGAACGGTGCATCTTACCACCATCCTTGTCAGTTAGCTACGGTGGCCAAATCTTTGTTACAGAGAGCACATGGCATCTGCGACGCCGACCATCTGGCAGGGGGCAGCTTCACCATGTAAAGGAAGTGCTTCAACATAACAATTTAAAAGCACCACATCCCCGTCGCAGAAGCCTCCCGAAACCCACCACGGTTGATCGAAGACCTGCTGTTTTACCATTCATTAAGGGAGTCAGCGACAGAATTGGTCATATCTTGAAGCGTGCTTCCATCAAAACTTATTTCAAGCCACATAAGAAGATCAGCCAACTTCTCAAACCGGTGAAATGTCACATACCTTTACAAGATGCAGGGGTCTACAAGATTGACTGTGATTGTGGTTTGTCATACATAGGGCAAACAAAGCGTAGTATAGCCACCCGAATAAAAGTACACATAGCTGACGTCAAGCATAGACGCTCCACAAAGTCTGCAGTGTGCGAACATGCCTTAGGTAAACCGAACCATTATCTTCGTTTTGATCAACCTCAAGTCCTCGCAAAAGAGAACCGATATGTGCCTAGAATGTTTCGTGAGGCTATTGAAATTAAAAAACATCCTAATTTTAATTGGTTGGCAGGTACCGCCTGTTTGGAATCCGGTTATTAAATTAATAAAGTCCCAAACAACATACCGCACTAAAAAACATCAGGATACTGTGAGTGATTACTGCGTGCATCGAAACAAATTTTTGATTAAAATTGTACGGTAGATAAAATAAAATAACTTTTTAAAATCTGTAACGACGCCTGTCACCTTAGTCATCCTGCGACCACGAACCCTGCAAAGTGTTCGAAACGTCAGGAAAAACAAAAATCTATAATATACGCGATATAATCCGTTTAAAAGTGTTTTATCGTGATGGATGACTTAATGTAGGTACTATCCAACCCTCCAAAGCAGGGAAGCACTCTTGATGTGTAAAAATGGTCACATATCTAGGGCATTACTAATGCGGCCAAATTTTAAATCTAATGATTTTGGATTAGAATGTATATTAATTGCGGACATTAATCTCGCAGATCGATCGATCTATGCGGTAAACAATCATCCACTAGCCGCTCCAGTACATTCTCGTAGACATAAAATAATTGTTGTAGTCTCTTCTAGATTTTCTCAACATCTAAAGTGAACTTTAACAAGAGCACACAATTAGGTGGCGCACGACCGGCGCCGTGTGCAGCACTAGTGTTGTTTTATCTAGTTGTGTCAAGACGCTCAGATTTACAGCGTTGTTATTAGTGAAACTACTCTCTGCGAGCATATCGACTGTATTCTGACAGTTCTTTGAAATTATAGAATGTTGTACCTATCTAGGATTTTTGCTTTTGTGTTGTAGTAATGGATTTCTCGATTTCGGTTAATTTCAGACGTGGATTATCTATCTATATATAAAATTCAATGTTTCTGTCTTGGTTTGTCCCGTATAATTTCTTATACTATATACTCACGTGAGATAAAAGTTTGAAAAAAAAACGGAATAGGTAATTGGAAGAATCATATCAACGGTAACGTATTAGCTAGTAAAGGAATTTGAATTCTTAAAGTATTTTTTTCAAAACTAAATATTCTATTTGTGTATCGAAGTCGATCTTTAAAATAAAAACCTATCTCTAGTTTCGACGCGTCTTATAAAAGTCGATTCAGGACTATTATGTTTCTTTATTTATGTAACACATCGTGTGGTGTCCAGATTAAGATTATAGCACCATTCCATATCCTCCCGTGGATGTCGTAAAAGGCGACCCAGGGTTAAACCAAAGGGATGGGTAGCAGCGTAGCAGCATTTTGTCATCCTGCGACCACGAACCCTGCAAAGTGTTCGAACCGTCAGGAAAAACAAATATCTATAATATACGCGATATAAGTATTTTATTATAATGGGTCATGATCACGCAAACCTAAGATATTACTAAACATTATTTAAACATAAAAATATTACAGATAGATCTGCAATGCTAATATTAAGGAATAAATCTCGAAAACTTTGACGTTTAATACAACAATAAGAAGTTTGGAGCCACTTCAAAATGCGGTGTTCAACCAGAACTGGTAACTACATACCTATGTTAATGGTTCCTAAGGGAGCTGTTACTTGGAACTCCTTTTGTGTTGAGAAATATCTTTGATTTATGTAACTTGCTAGGCAAGGCTTAGAGTAGTAGGTTTGTTACATTAACTCCCCTCATGATCAAGGGTTACTACTGTTGCCATAGGGCTATATATGATTAGTCAGAAAGGGTTTTAAATCAACCAACAATAATGCACAACTATGTTCAAAAAATATCCCACTTATTATTTTTACCGACTTCGAAAAGGAGGAGGTTTGAATTCCTTCGCAAGGAGGCAATTCGATGGGTATTTTTTTAATGTATGTACACCGATTACTCCGAGAGTAGTGGACCGATTTGAGCAATTCATATTTTAACTGATGCAAAATGCTTTCAAATTTGTCCCATATACATTTCATTACATTTGACTGAGTAGTTTTTAAACCAGCTTCAAGAAACAGGTTAATTTGACTGCGCTTATCTAGATCATGTCTTAATAGTTTCGATTCCTCTCAGATCAGAGAACCGATTTGAGTCATTCTTATTTTTAGTGTTATATACTGATATCAAATTGGAAAAAGTTCTTAAGTAGTAAATTTATTAACACTAAAAAGAAACAAACAAAACTATTTAACAAAAAAAAAATACCGACTTCAAAAACCTTACACGATATAAAAATAATAAAACCACTGAAAAGGAACAAAAAAACTTTATGAAGTCGGGCGGGGCTAGGTATAAAATATAACTTCTCGTTTTTCTGCATGAGGCATGGCCCAAGGCATACCTGGCCCCGCCCGTCTTCATAAAGTTTTTTTTGTTCCTTTTCAGTGGTTTTAACATTTTCTATCGTGTAGGGTTTTGAAGTAGGTATTTCTTTTTGTTAAAAAGTATTCTTGCGATAATGCATTCAGTGCCAACTGCTTTTAGGTCAGGGCAGTCTGTGTATTAGACTATTTTGTTTTAATTATCATTCGGACTAAAATATTTTTGGATATAAAGTATTGAGTATATAACTAATGAGCAAACAACTATGCTATTAAAGCATTATTCGGTTGGATAATATTAAAATCGGAATGTTAGTAGATATTATACTGGAGTAATTGTTAATTTGTTGGTCTTTTATTCCATGGGCTAACGTGTATAGTTAAGCTACTTTTAAGTATATACTTATAAGTATTATACCTCTATCGTAAACTGCTATTCCGTCACCATGGTTGTTACTGAAATCAGCGTTTTTGAAGTCGGTTTATTTTTAATTAGCTGGGGCCCGCGGTTTCACCCGTGAATAATTTAGAAGAAATTTAGAGTGATATAGAATATATATATATATTGGATTTCAAGGGATTTATGTTTTTTGAGCAGAACCCTAATTATTTTTCTAAAATAAAATTAGTAAGGTATTCTTTATAACATCAGCTATCTGACAGTAAAAGTCTCATCGAAATCGGTCCAGCCGTTTCGGAGATTACCCGGAACAAACGGACAGACAGACAAAAAATAAATAATTGATTTTTCTTATATGTACCGTTTATTTGTATAGATAACTAGTATGAATTTATGTTGCATTTTAATGACTCGAAACTTTACTGATCTATTACTTGTATATTGTTGTTCCCAGTTGCGTTGTTTAAATATTGTATGAGTGCACGCTTAATATCTCGTACGTGGATAGATTATTGTGCAAAATTGACGATATTCTATCTTCCTTTCATTTATTATTTCTAATAAAGAATGCACATGTCATTGTATGGTCATTATGTAAAAATATTACCACGGGACCATTTGCTAGAGAGGTTGAGGAAGAGTGACGTTCCGTATTAAATCTCAAACAACGTGAGTCTAACAGTTACTGAAATTAATCTACATATTCTCTTACCTGTTTATTGCCGGCAGCCGCGAGACACAATAGATTTTTAATTATGTCTGGCTTTGTGTCGATAAATGCGATATGAATAACCATTTAAATCTCATGTACAAGCACTCAAACGATGCTTTTAAACGTTTGAAACCACCGAAGACGCACTTCTGTTTATTTATAGCACTTTGATGAAGTTTTAAGTCTATGGCGTTGTAAAATTTATAACATAACCGGTGCGGATAGAACTCTTGTTGTTTCAGTAGAAGTTCTTCAATGTTCCAGATTTCAAAGGTGGAAGAGAGGGGTTGGAGGTCACCGTAGTTTGGTGGTGATTTTAGAGTGAGGACAGAGTCTACAGATTGTTTGCTTCTCAGCGGTTTATGGAAGTAGATAATGGGGGCTAAGGAACAGCAGATGGGTCTTCGTCGGGGCTATGAAATGAGCGGAGTTTTAAAACCATTATGACCTAGTAAATGAATATTGATTGATTTGCAGGTAGTATTCAAATGTAACTAAACTTTTTAACAATAAATAAATACCGATTTCTAAAAGGAAAACAAACCTTTATGAAGTTGGGCGGGGCCAGGTATGCTCCAACCATGGTTCATGCAGATCAACGAGAAGTCATATTTTATACCCGGCACCACCCGACTTCATAAAGATTTTTTCCATTTTGAAATCGGTATTTTTTTTGTTAAAAAGTTTTATTTGTTTTTTTTTAGTGTAATAATATGTTAGCACAAAAAATTAAAATGACTCAAATCGGTTCTCTGATCTGAGAGGAATCGAAACTATTAAGACATGATCTAGATAAGCACAGTCAAATTAACCTGTTTATTGAAGCTATTTAAAAAAACACTCCATAAAATGTTATGAAACTTATATAGCACTAACTCGAAAGCAGTCTGCACCAGTTAAAAAAAGAATTGCTCAAATCGGTTCACAAATCTCGGAGAAATCTGTGTCCATACATTTAAAAAAAATACGAATCGAATTGAGAACCGCTTCCTTTTCGTAGTCGGTAAAAAGACGTGTTTTACGGTGGCTTTTTAGATCTAGTTAGCTCTACAAGGGCTTTGACAGCTCGAAATCATATATATTTTCTGGCCGGAAATCATAAAGACGACAGGAAAGTTTCGAACATAAAATTATTAACTTAAAATTAAAGATTTTAGTATAAGTTTTTTGATTTTATGTTGTAATTTGCAATGAGTAGTGAGACTACAAGCGGATAAGTTGGACGATTCAATGGTCGTTTTCTGGAGAAGAAGCTAGTATCGCAACTTTCCACTTGAAATATTCCTTTTTCACTGATTAGAGGAAAAGGGCGGGTCCAATAGGCTAAGGGGTAAGTATTTAAGAACGGGTTTTAACGAAACCTAGTAGGTATAATGCATAAATACATTTACTGATAAGATAAATTTGGACGGCACGGTTGGTGCAGTGGCTGATACAGTCGGCTGCTGCGCATCGGGTCGTGGGTTCGATTCCCGCACGGAACAAATATTTGTACGATCCGCAGGTAGTTGTTCCGGGTCTGGGTGTATTGTGTTTGTAAACGCACCCACGACACAGGAGAAATCCTGGGAGTGGGGCAATGTATTATTAAAAAAAAAACAACATTTTCATTTCTTCGGCATATTCAGATAGTCATAATAATTGTTTTACAATTTTCTTTTTTCTTTCTTCTCTTGGCTCCAAGCAAATTGTCTTCTTTTTAAACTGTCTAATAGGAAATTATAAGAAAAAAATTAAGCGTTTAATACTTCTTGTCTAATGGCTCCAACCAGTCTGGGTAGACTCAGTCGCGCACACGCTGTTGGTCTTTGTTACCAACTTTCTTATTACTACCGTAGCGCTTGTGTTTGCTAAGATTACATAATATGTATGTCTAAAAATCTGAAGTTATTGTGCCGTTTTTTGGAGACCTTATATGATTTGATATAAATTAAATACAGTGCAAAATATAACCTCAAGTATTGTTTTAATCCAAATGATTATTTCCACTTTGCCGGTTTAGACTAGACTAAGCGAGCGGGCAGAGACAGAAATACAGGACAGTGGGAAGAATGGTAATCAAGTAAACAAAACAAGCAAACTGCCAGAAAAAAAACTGACGGCACGTGCAGTGGCTGATACAGTCGGCTGCTGCGCTCCGGGTCGTGGGTTCGATTCCCGCACGGAACAAATATTTGTATGATCTGCAGGTAGTTGTTCCGGGGCTGGGTGTATTGTGTATGGAATTCATGTCTGTAAACGCACCCGCGACACAGGAGAAATATTAGTGTGGGGCAATGTTTAAAGTGATGACATATGGAACAGAGACGTGGTCACTCACAATGGGCCTTATAAGAAAGCTCAAGGTCACTCAGTGAGCTATAGAGAGAGCTATGCTTGGTATTTCTCTACGAGATCGAATTAGAAATGAGGAGATCCGTAGAAGAACTAAAGTTCTCGACATAGCTGAAAGGATTAGTAAACTGAAGTGGCAATGGGCAGGGCACATTGCTCGTAGAATCGATGGCCGCTGGGGCACAAAGGTTCTAGAATGGAGACCGCGCACTGGAAAACGCAGCGTGGGACGACCTCCAACGAGGTGGACAGACGACCTGGTGAAAGTCGCTGGGAGTCGTTGGATGAGGGCGGCATGTAACCGCTCGTTGTGGAAATCTAAGGGCCTTTGTTCAGCAGTGGACGTCCTATGGCTGATATGATGAATGTTAAAAAAAGAAAAACTAGTAGAATCAAGACAGGTAGTGATAATAATCTGTGGATTATTATATATATACATACACACATACACATACATCAGCCCGTTATTGTCCACTGCTAAACATGGGCCTCAATGACCACTACAGTGAACGATCGAAGATCGTGCGAACGAAGTGAAGGAGATATTGGTATAATCACTACTGTTGGCAGGTGGATCGATACTGGTGGTCGCAGTATGTTATTATTAGTACACGAAAAAGAAAGCAGCTGACCATCCTCGTGACATCAACTCTTAGTCGCCTTCTATAACACTCATGGGTCACTTTGCCAAAAAGCACACGAAAAGATTACTAGGCAAACACAGTTTATTCTGATGATAAAATGAATCCATCGCCAGCCGCAAAATTAAATAATCATTCAACAACATGTAGTTTGATATCAGTAAAATTAAGTAATAAATAATTTATTTTCATCAGAAACAAATATTTTACTTATTTTGCGTCAAGCGGTTAAACTCTACATTAAAAAAATTGAATTAGAGCACTTTTTGGTCTCGGAATACAACACTCTATATACAATTATTTACATTAAAACTATATAACGTAATCATTGTAACAATCTTTTGTCTTGCATTTTATTTCAAGCACTAATTCTTAAATACTATGTTATATTCTAGCACTTAATTTTAATGTGTATGAATAATTTGTTTACAGAATTTTAAAGATAGAGAACTATGATATTAAGACAACACTATCATCTCCCGCTCAGACGAATACAACTACATTTTTTACCAAAATACTGTAATCACTTATACCATGTATAAATGTCGTTTTAGTTACACTTTATTTTATAGATTGTCCATCGTTGTTTTTGTGTATTTTTTTTTCATTACCTTTCCCCTTAATTTTCGGGGAACTTGCATAGCACGAATAAAAGTCTATAGTGTATTTATAACCATTCATCCTTAATCATATCAGTAGCTTTTTCTGCAATCATGATCGTTGGAGCGTTTGTGTTACCTCTAACAATCAAAGGCATTACAGAAGCATCTATGACTCTTAGTCTTTCAACACCGTAAACTCTTAATCTTGGATCTACAACCGCTTCTTTATCCCATTTCGGACCCATTTTACAAGTTCCCACAGGATGGTATATAGTTGAAGTGTACTGAATTAACAAACATGTAAAATATTCATCTGTACCCCAAATATACCCAGCACAGGCTGGAACTGGAATCTTTACATATCTAGCTCCACTCGCTCTAAATGCTTCGGTTTCTTCCAAACTAATAGCGAATTTAAATCCTTCTATCAAAGCTTCTATATCTTCTCTCTCCGTGAAGAATCTTGAATAAATCAAAGGTGGACCAAATGTTGGATCAGTAGTATTCAGTAATATAAAACCTCTACTTTTGGGAGTTAATAATAAAGGCCTTGCTGACAGTCCATCATAGAATGCCAAAGGAAAAACGTTTGTTGCCAAATACGTTGTTGGGTCTGCGTAAAAATCTTTGACATTCCTTCCATCGAAATGGAATTGTATATTTGGAACATCATCGTTATAATACGAACTTATAAAAGCAGTGCCAGTAAGAGTTCCCGTTGATGCTAAAGGTCCGTTTTTAGGTGAAGGTTGACCATGATATTGATATACTTCTTCCAGTAATTTCTGACTATTTACAGCTGTCGATGTTTTATTTGACAAAGCCAACGTTAACGCGTCTGTAGTTACATGGTCTTGAAGGTTACCTCCAACACTTAAATCAGCAAGTATAGGAATATTTAGACTCTTTAAGTGGTGTTTTGGTCCAACACCCGACAACATCAGTAATTTTGGAGAATTGATAGCACCGCCGCTCACAATGACTTCTTTATCAGCATGAGCTGCAAATATTTCTCCGTTTTTTATATACTCAACTCCATAAGCCACTTTTGTAATAGGATCGATGAGTATTTTAGTAGCAAAAGCATTGCTAATGATATGTAAGTTCGGCCGTTTATATCTTATAGGGCTTATGTACGCTCTGTTAGCGGAGTTTCTTTGACCGTTTTTTGATGTTGTTTGGGAAATGTCAGTTCCCATTTGGTTTTCGCCGTTAAAATCAATGATAGGCAAGCCTTTCTCCTTGAAAGCTTGGACCAACATCATAGAGTTGATATCAAGGTACTCGAACCTCTCGACATTTACAGGTCCACCTGTAGCATGGTAGTAAGTGTCATGGGCTTCCACATCTTGATTATCTTCAGCCTTCTTGAAATAGGGCAGTACCTTGAAGTTATAAAATATTTATTTAGTACTTAATCATGACAAGTCAGTGTTGTATATATTATTTGTGTTTATTCTGTAAGTCATAGTCAAGCATTAGATCTAGATGCAATGTAGTTTGAATTATGTACCTCTCAAAGATATCAGATTTTTGTAGTTACTTATAGATGTAATTTTTCAAACTGCCATATCTATTAAACATTACACATTACATTGTATTATATTTAATATACTATATTATGCTTGCTTCTTACAAAAACCGTGGAAAGAGAGGTGGTCTTATTATGTCTACGCCGTCTCGTTAATAATAATTATTACTGACCTCCCTATAGCTCCATCCATGGTTGCCAAGCGCTGCCCAGCTGTCGTAGTCCTTCCTGTTACCCCTCATGTATATCATGTAGTTTATGGCACTCGAACCTCCCATGGTTTTCCCTCTGTAACGTTATTTTTTAAAGTTAATATTTTAATGGAGCTAGTTCCCAGGTTTTCCCAAATTATCAATTCTTTACGTAAATCAAAAATTTAATAAAAAAAACTATGAAAATTTAAATGATGTTTTCATTTAATTAAATTGTTTTTTTCCATGAACATTTTGAACGTAAGAGAAGTATAAATGTGATCTTATATGAGTTTGCGGAAAATTTATTAGATGACTGATTTGATTGACTAGATTGACAATTTTATTATATATTAAAATGTATCGGTCTATAATATTATACAATTATATTTAAGATCTGAATTAATAATTTGGCAAAAAAGTTCATAATATTGGAAACCATGAATAAACAAACCAAAAGTAAATAGCTAAAAAGTTAGACACAAGTGTAACTACACACAACACAAAATTTTTATTACACTACGCCAGTAAAAATTCAAGTATACGCTACATTAACAACAATGAGGTAACGTTAAAAAATATTTATGTTCATTACATATAATTCATATACGATCACTTTGGGAGTGTTTCAGCAAACTAAAATAAATAAACTGAAAGAGTAAAGTAGCGAGGGTTGGCCAGCCTATTGCAAGATTAATTGGACAAAAATAAATAAACGATCTGTTTTAGGTTACACAACTGTTAATTTTTCTACCTTTTTATTATATTAACGTAGGCAACTAAGTTGCCACCATTCTATTAAATTTTAACATTTCGCATGTTATAAAAATTTTACTGCATAATATTTTAAATCATTGCAAAGAGGATATTTATCCTACGGGAATCTATTCTTTTTTTGTTCGAGTGAATTTATGTGAAGTTTCAGATAGTTAAAATGGAACGTCAAGTTGAGGAAAATGAGCGATTTCAGCCCCTCCATCTTTTTGCTTTTAATTTCATGGCCGCAAAAGTTACTCGCGACATTTGTGCTGTGTATGAACAGGGTCTCATAGCTGAAATAACCGCCCATGAGTGGTATTCTAAGTTCTAAAATGGGAATTTTGGCCTCATCGCCGAATCTCGTTCTGGTCATCCAGTTGAGTTCAATGAAGAGCAATAAACCAACTTTTGCACGAACTGGTAGAGAAAATGGAGTAAAAACAAGAGGAAGTAGATACATTCTGGATTTATAGCAATGTAGCCCATATAAGTTATTCTATTTTATTTTAGGTGTCAATAAACTGCTTTTACATACTCAAACTGTATATATATAGTGTATGAACATAAAAATAATACATTTATAAAGAACCTTTCTCAAAACATCTGCATCACGTCGGGCATTGAAGTGGCTTTTTTCCAATTTAAAAACTGTCAGCTCCAGAAGAATTTGTATGTAAAATCTTCGCAGTAGTGCAAGTAAGATGCAATAGGTCAATTACAATAAAAAACCACAATCTTGGTGGAGTCTTTAGCAATGTAAAGTTTACTAGGACAAGGACTGGCGATAATTTTAGAAACTTTTAAAGCTTGTAAATTAATAAGCTTTACTCTTCATCTTTATTTCGGCCGAATAAAGTCCACTGCTGGATACAGGCCTCCCTCAAAGATTACCACAACTACCGATATCGGTGTGTTGTGTGCGGGGGTTTAGCCATAATCGCTACGCTTAGCAGGCGGGTTGGCGATCGCAGTAGTGTTGTTAATGTATTTGAAGGACGCTGCTGCCCATCCTCCGTCTAATCCCGTAGTCGGCTTTTACAACACCCACGGGGTGAGATGGGTCGGTGCTATTCGTAGCCGGCACGACACGGCACAGCAATTAGCTTTTAACTGATTTAATTTATTTACCTTATACCTAAATGAAAGCATTTCGTATAGTGTATGAACAATAAATTGTCGGAAATGAACATTCTATTATTAGTCATCATCTCTCTCTATTCACGGGTTAATAGCCTCTGCAAAGAGGAACCCGATCTTTTGGTAGGCTTACCACCCGGGAACATGGGTCCAACACGCAGAGGGCCTTTAGAGAATGTTAATCTAATGTTTATTTACACTAAATCTCGATGGCTACCCTATGAAATAAAGTTACGAATTGTTCCCGGCTATGTAGGACTATTGTATGAGATGGAAACTATAATGATAAGGTCTATTGTGATAGTTGTTATATGGTATGAAAACTTAAAGAAAATCGAAACCAAGGAATCTGTTTTTCAACCTATTAAGTGAAATTGTGTAGCTGACGGTTACTCGCCACTCACAAGATAACTTTAAATGGCCACTACAGGCAACAGAAAGCTACACTGGCGTGAGCGGCTCGGGGCGTCGATAGGTACGGCACTCGTTTCACCATCGCTCGTCTCGAAGACTTGAAGTGGGTTTACCCGTTATTATACCATTAGACACTTCCATCCCTGGAGCATATAGCTATAGCAGCCCCCCTCTGATCAGCCAACTAAGGCAATCCAGAGTTGAATGTCCTGCGGGCATTCATGGGGTTCCACTACGACCGACCAATAAAGTTAAGCTGGAGACGAGGCTCTAATCGACTATATGGAACATTGGGGTACGCAGTGTCGCCACTCACATTCAGCTCACCGCAAGGTGCCCTGCGTTCTGTAAGCTTTTTAATAGATCTCCTTATGAAATACATTTTTTTTGTATTAAACTTGAGGAAGATTTGATGAAATTGCTTTAATCATCCCTCCAGGATTACGCTATCTCACGGTGAGATAGCGAAAACCCAGAGTTTTTTAAATTATTATTATTTAAAAGCCAGTTGTAACCAGAACGCCATCAGCCAAAATGGTTGAATTTTAACGTATATCAAAATTTATCCAAATGTGTACGAATTGCAACTGCTTGCTCTTACCTGTTATTTACACTGAAACATATAAATACAAAACTATGAGGGAATACGGTTCTGATAGGCAAACACAGATACATCAAAATACACAACTCAATAACTACATTTGAAACTACCGATTACAAATTAATTATCTATTAAAAACAAGTATTATGTTAATGACATGTAATTATAAAATTGCTATTTTTCACTTACCAGTTTGGATGATAATTTTTTTCATTGGGGCAATGATGTTTGATTTATTTGATTGCAATAGATCAGAAAAATAAAAATACACGTTCTTTGTTTAAAATTATAACAGTATGTATTTATACATTGTAACTTAATAAATTGAGTACATAATATAATTAAATATCAGCTGCCATTAGAATAGTGCACGAATGATTAATCTTGCCCGTGAGCTCAAGATGATTTTTAGGTCGATAACTATACTAATTTCTAAATATCACCATCATTTCAGCCATTAATACATCCACTGCTGAACAAAGGCCTCCCCCATAGATTTACGTAATTGTTTCATCATTTTGGGGGGTATTTGCCGATACTCACCACGCTTGGCAGGCGGGTTGGTGAGCGCAGTGTGGCTACTGTAACACAGAAGGGACGCTGCTGCCCATCCCGCCCTCTGGTTTATAGAGTCCCTTAGTCACCTTTTACGACATCCAACGGGAGGTGATAGAATGGTGCTTTATTCTTAATCCGCACACCACACGGAAAAACTAAATATAGAATTGTAAAAGTTATAAATACTCTGTCTGATCCGTGAAGGTGGTATTCAGTATCGATATGTGATCATATTGATGTAAAACTTTTCAGAAATTAAGACTTAATAAAGAAAACCGCCACCGCCACCATGTCGGTCCGAGTACATGAACAGAGCACGGGGGCAATTCCATTGCAGAGAGGTGTGAGACAGGGGGACGTCATTTCCCCGAAACTGTTCACCGCTGCAATGGAGGATGCCTTCAAGCTACTGGAGTGGAAAGGATTCGGCATTAACATCAATGGCGAGTATATCACTCACCTTCGATTTGCCGATGACATCGTAGTCATGGCAGAATCGCTGCAAGAGCTCAGCACAATGCTCGATGATCTCAACAGAGTTTCCCAACAGGTGGGCCTTAAGATGAACATGGGCAAGACAAAAGTCATGTCAAATGCCCATGTCGTGCCCATCCCAGTATCCGTTGGGAGCTCTGTTCTCGAAGTTGTTGACGAGTATGTCTACCTAGGACAAACTGTCCAGTTAGGTAGGTCCAACTTCGAGAAAGAGGTCAATCGTCGAATCCGACTCGGCTGGGCAGCGTTCGGGAAACTTCGCAACGTCTTTTCGTCAACAATACCGCAATGCCTCAAGACGCAAGTCTTTAACCAGTGTGTGTTACCAGTGATGACATATGGAACAGAGACGTGGTCACTCACAATGGGCCTCATAAGAAAGCTCAAGGTCACTCAGCGAGCTATGGAGAGAGCTATGCTTGGTATTTCTCTACGAGATCGAATCAGAAATGAGGAGATCCGTAGAAGAACTAAAGTTGTCGACATAGCTGAAAGGATTAGTAAACTGAAGTGGCAATGGGCAGGGCACATTGCTCGTAGAACTGATGGCCGTTGGGGCACAAAGGTTCTCGAATGGAGACCGCGCACCGGAAAACGCAGCGTGGGACGACCTCCAACGAGGTGGACAGACGACCTGGTGAAGGTCGCTGGGAGTCGTTGGATGAGAGCGGCATGTGACCGCTCGTTGTGGAAATCTATGGGGGAGGCCTTTGTTCAGCAGTGGACGTCCTGTGGCTGATATGATGAAAGAAAACCGGACAAGTATAAATTGAACTCACGTGTAGAGAGTTCCGTACGATAAAAATGTTTTATTTTAATTTTATTGTATAGGTTTACCAACAGTAGTTACAATATTAATAGCACAAAAAAGGTACATTCGTAATATATTTTAAAATGGATTTAACTTCGCATATTTTCTAATGCATAACTTAAGTCAACATATCTTTTTCTACGAGGGACTTTACCTACATACAGTTATAGTTACGTTAAAACCTTATTCTTCAAACTAAGAATGAAAAAATAATAGGTTGAACGTTTTCCGTTTTAAATTTGACAACTAGAGGAATATAGGGATTTTCCACCACAGCATAAACTTAAACACTGATGACTCTAAAAATCACTAGTCCAGCTGCCGTCCTTTAACTAGAAAGCCGTTAAGTCCAAAAAGCAGTTTTCAAGAAACAGCCAAAAAAGGTGGGACGTCGTTATATCTAAAAACACTATAATACTTAGATTAATGACTGTTAGACACATTGTTTACATTTATTTACGTCCATAATTGGTCTTATTTGTTCAGAAAACTATTTTCAAACATTATTAAGTCATTTATTTATTTATTTAGCTAATGATTTTAGCTTGTTTTTGGCTTTAATTACTTTACTTAAAGGTCACTAACCTTACCTTAACGGCTTTTATAGTGTTTGTAACTCAGGAACTATCACTAATATAATTATGGTTCTAAGATAGGAAGACAGAGAATTTAAAACTATATCACTTTGCATTAAAAAGTCAATCTCGACCTTCTGAGAGTTTCTAGTTAAAGGACAGCAGAGCTATCAATACACAGTGTATTAAAGTCTTAATTATTTTCTTTTTCGTTTATCCCAATCCTCTTTAATCATATCAGAAACTTTTTCTCCAATCATCATGCAAGGCGCATTGGTGTTACCTCGAACGATACTAGGCATTATTGAAGCATCAGCGACTCTAAGATTTTCTATTCCATACACTCTCAATCTTGCATCAACGACCGCATCTTTATCGTAACGGGGTCCCATCTTACAAGTACCAGCAGGATGGTATATAGTTCCAGTGTAACCTTTTATTACACACGCAAAATATTTATAAGTACCCCAAACATTTTGAGAGCAATGCTTTACTGGTACCCTTATAAACTTTACTCCATTTTCCTTAAAAGCTTTCGTGTGCTCCAATTTAGACGCAAACTTTAAGGCTGCTACTAAAGTATCCAAATCCTTTTTTGCTGTGAAGAATCTTGGATAAATCAAAGGTTGGCCGAAGATAGGATGAGTTTTGTTTAGAGTTAAATATCCTCTGCTTTCTGGGTGTAAGAGAATTGGTCTGACGTTTATACTATCGTAGAAAGTCAGCGGAAATATGTTTGTGGCTAAGTAAGTGGTCGGATCAGCGTAGAAATCATTTTTGTTCCTACCGTCAAAATGAAATTGTATATCTGGTACTGTTTTATCTTTGCCCGCATATTTAGTTCGGTGAAATGCTGTTACTTGCAACGGTCCAGTTGCATAATATCGATTAGTACCAAATTTATTAAATTGCATAAGTGTTTCCAGCATTTGTTTTCCCGGTAAAAGTGTTGATGTTTCATTAGTAAGTTCCATCAGTACAGCTTCTGTAGTAGCATGATCTTGCAAATTAAAACCAACCTTCAAATGCATTATTAATGGAATTTTCAAATATTCTAAGTCACTTTTTGGTCCTATACCAGACAGCATTAATAGTTTTGGGCTATTTAATGCACCTGCACTTATTATTATCTCTTTATCAGCATACATTTCATATAATTCACCATTTTTTACATATTGTACCCCATAGGCATTTTTACTTTCATCAATAAGTATTTTGGTTACTTGAGCGTTTGTCCTTACTACAAGGTTAGGTCTCTTATTTCGAATAGGTCTTATAAATGCTGCATTAGATGACACCCTTCTCCCGTATTTTGTTGTAGTTTGAGTAATCATAGTTCCAATCTGTCGTTTCCCATTGAAGTCTACTAATGGAAAACCTTTTGCATAGAAAGCCTCTAGAAGCATGATAGTATTTTCATCGGTATAAGAAAATCTTTCTACATTAAGAGGTCCTTTAACTCCGTGATAGTGGATATCTTTCCGTTCAATATTTTGATTGTTCTCTGATTTCTTAAAGTATGGTAGTACCTGAAAATTACAAATAATTAGTTTTGAGCCTTATTCTGTCTCAAATGTCTTGTAATGCTGAGCACAATAACGTACATGTATCAACATAAAATTAACTTTCAAACATTGAAATGTAGTAATGTCTTAGGTTTTCGCGATTATTACTAATTATAGTAAAACACTTTTTAACGGATTATATCGCTTATATTATAGATTATGTTTTTCTTGACGTTTCGAATAATTTGCAGGGTTTGTGGTCGCAGGATGACTGTATAGTGTTCTTAGTGCATAAGAATTTTCCAGGAAGTCACGTTTATCAACTGAGCTTGCAACTAAATTAAATTAATTAGGAAGTTTTCAATGTTTGCAATTTAAACAGCAAGTCAAGTACAAGGTATATGATGTAGGAGATTTATGTGTCAAGTTGACATATAAAAACTGTACCATCCAAATATATATACCGCCTCTAGAAGTTACGAAGGAAGACCGGACGACAACTGGCCACATCTTAAACAGAACTTACCTCATCGAAACTCCAGCCTTCATTCCCTTGTGCAGCCCAGTCATCATAATCTTTTTTATTACCTCTCATGTACACTACATAATTTATAGAGCTGGATCCTCCCATTACTCGTCCACTGTAATTTTAAAATAGGTTATTTTATTACTTGTTTTAATTTAGTCCTTGCGTTTGGCTTTCATGCACTCACAATTGAATGCAGAATTGGGTATATCAAGCATTATTCGAACTAAAATTGCCAAAGTGCGAAGGAAAATTAGGCAGTCCACCTGAAGCCGTTGAAGTCTATGTATTTACAGATCAGTGAGATTATAAAACGTCAGATTGTTGATGTCAATTTGCAGCAGCATTGAAGCATTTATAGAAGTTGTTATGCGACAGCATGGTTTAAGACAAAGATGCATCTTCCAGTTTTCACTATCGTAAATTTGCGATATCTTATAAAATTTGCTTCAGACCTCGTATTTGGAAATAAAAGATTTGGGACTTTTATTTAAATAATTATACATTCTATGTACGGTCACGTTCATAAGTCCAATAGCAATCTCACAAAGCAATAGATTGACACTTTGGTTTGACTTACGGATTTCTATTAATTACGTAGTTTCTATACTATAAAACAAACACTTTTGTCTGCTACTGATTGTACTTCATAATTTCAATAAGTGTATGGTATGCTAGCTTGGTGGATAATGTATTCTGGGAGGTGCGTTAAATGGAGAACGGTGGGTTCGTACCTGAGGTGCGTTAATAGTATTTATTATGTTTAATTTTTTTGTAGTGATTCGCGTTCATAAATAGTAATGTTAGAAGGCAGGCCCCAGAACGATAAATAAGTTACTTCGGTTTCTGTTAGGTAGGCAGATGCCGAGATGCGTGGTTAACCGTAGCACTAGTACTGGCTCCGAATAGTACCAACCCAATCTCATCCCGTTGGTGTCACAAAAAGCGACTATGGGATTAGGCACCAGCGTCCTTCGAGTACATTAACAACTCAACTGCGATCGCCAACCGGTCTTTGGGGGAGGCCTGTGTCCAGCAGTGGACTTTATTCATCAGCCATCACCAGTCATCTGGATGAAATGGAACGCCCATGGTTGTTTAGTGATGTATGATTAAATCTATTAGCGGGGTTGTGGTTATTAATTCCAAAATGCAAGCAAATTTTCAATATCGTAGCGAGGGCGAATATTATTACACCAGTAACATTGAGCATAGTGTAATATAACACAAATAACTAATTAAACCGGACTAAGCGTGAGAGTAACGTTTCAAATATTTTATATTTTATTGAGATAAAACAAATCAATGGTATTTGTTAATTCTTTAATTATTCGTTAAAATTAAAGTATTTAACTCGTAATCAGATTTTAATAAAACAAAAGAAAATGATAAACAATTATAAAGTTTATCTATTTTGATTAATAAATGATGAATAAAATATATTAATTTTATAGTGAATATTGTTTTGTATCTAAATGATGAATAGTGAAATAAGTAAAGTAATCAGAATTATGCTTCTAGATGTCTGTCACTATTTCTTTTTTGATCTAGAGAATCACTTCGCAAACTAACTTCTGAACCAGGAACCGAAGTGTGTTTTAATCTCGTAGGCTTCAGCCTATTTGACTACTACAGCAACTGCTTATATATATACTATACTTGACTGTTTCAATGTTTAATTTTTATGAGTAATATTATTATATTGTAAATATATTGCGCTATATCAGTGACCAATCTTCTTTTCGTAAAACAAATTCATACTTCAGATATAGTCTCAATACCTAATAAATCATTGTAGTGGTTTGTTTATATATGTAATTGTAATGAATAATAATTTTTGTTTTATTATCACTTATCACGCATTTATTATTCTCAACCATAATAGCACTATAATATAAAAAAAAATGCAAAATCAAAATTACAACCTAAGTTATTATTGTAGAAAAATTGCTTCACATAATCTGCACCTAAACCCTGGTGCCTCAATTTTTGTTTCGTGTAGTTACGGCAGTGTGAGAACTCTGTGGTGTGAATAATGTGTAAGATGCCACTTACACGTACAGGTGTACGGAATGTACCATGTATTGCTATGAACACCAATACAATCCTTAGGTTGCTACTGCACTTATGAACGCTCACTATAATAATAATGTCTAATTTAATGGAGCCCTAACCACCGGTAGCTTGGACCCTGTGCCCGCTGCCGGTTGGTCTCTATTTTTTATATTTTTAAATGTATGTGTTTTTGTTTTTTTACTTCTATATATATTTAAAAATGTAATGAATATGAAAGTCTCAGAAATAAAGGAATAATAATATTATTATTATTGTGATTATTAATAATATATAGGTTAGGCAGCTGGATCGGGGGCTTGATACAGAAAGCGGTACTCCTGGACATGGCGCGTATTGTTAGGAGGTTCCTCTCTCTGGAGCCCTAACCACCGGTGGCTTGGACCCTGTTCCCGACGCCAGTGGACTACTATTTTTATATTTTTAAATTTATATACATATATATTGTTTTTGTATGTATTTAAAAATGTAATTTATATGTGTTTATCAAAATAAAGGAAATCATTATTTATTTATTTGCATCTATAAAGGACTTTACACTTTCTTATTACATAAGGTATACTCGAAAAGTCCCGGGAACTAACTAAAGGCAGCCGAAATCCCGATATGTCCTCTCAACCACGTATGCTTTATACGTAAATACATTATCTATTCATTTCATTCCAGTTTCTATTCTATAATCTTAATTACTTCATTACTTGAATCTGCCAAAAGTAATAATGAATAATTTAATGAAATTCCCGACTTTTTCAAGAAAAGAAGACGTTTAACAGTTCTGTAACTGTTTGTCTTAATTTTAAAAGGAAGGTTAAGAATCTAATAATTACACATAAATTTGTTTTTAACTTTCCAGAATGACATCGTAGTTTCGGCTTTGAAACTGCTAATAAATTCGGCTTTAACTTTAAATTAAAATTGTGTTGATTTAAACGGCTAAGCAACGACCGAAGAAGTCGTTTGAATAAAATCTGTTTTAATTATTCAAATAAAGGTAGATTTTCGGTTGGGGTACTGGAAAATGAAAATTGTAATAGAAAATGTGTCATTCTTTTTTAGAATTGTAAATAAGCATTAAGGAGGTGCAACTTCAATTTTAAAATTAAATAACATATCATTTTGATATATGAATAATGCACCAAAAAGCTAATGTTTGGTCCTCGTGAAAGATTATTCCACCTATTAATGAATATTGAATTTATTATATTTGTATGCATTTGAAAACCAAATGATATCCCAAAGAAAAGCATACATACAATCAGCCCCGTGAAAAATTATTCCACCGACTAATGAATATGTTTATTATTTTTTAACATTTGAAAACCATTTTCATCCCAGAAAAAGCATGCATACAGTAAATTTCTTCTGTACTTCCCTTTAATGCGCAGTACTTGTCACTAGTTGGATGTTTTTATACCACTTAGGTGGCAAACAAGCTTACGGCCCCCCTTATCGTAAGCGGCTATCGTAACCTCTGAACGCTTGAAACACCAGTCTTCACTCGCGTGTTGCCGACCCTGTAAAAATCTTTTCACGCCCTTTTTGAAGAGGCCCATGCTGTAGTCGCTTGGAAAAACCCCGGTAGGGAGCTTAATCTACAATGTGAGCGTGCATGCGAAGATGTTCCTCTGGAACCGTACAGTCCGAGACCAGATCCCCGCCGATGGCGAGAGGTGTGATGGTAGAATGTAGTCGCTGGCAACATATCGGACAATTCCTTAGAACACTGTCCGTTGTACAAGCGGTAGAAAACACAGGGAGTCAAAGTGTCTGCTCATAATTTGGGTTTCGATCGTAAGATCCAAACTGGTATGCAGGTGCTCCCACCCATAAATGGCAGCAGAACTCCGTATGGAGCTCGTCTTGCAACTCATGAAGTAGCAGTCTTTGCCTTGATCTCATCCTCTCTCATCCAGCACGTTGCACCGATAAGGAGCACACAGAGTATTTTGGACGCCAGCTTGACTTTATCATCTATGTAAGTTCGTGCGGAACTGGACGCTGCTGGAAATGTCAACACCAAGGATATCAATGCTGTTACCATTGTTAATATATAACAATTTACTAGTTTACTAACATTAGCTAAATTATCATAAGAAATTCTTGTAAAAAAGCTAAAAACATAAAATGTTATTTATTACTTACTTGTTTATTAGATACATGTTAAAACTACGCAGTAATCGAAACGAATCTAAAATCCGTTAGAATAATGTAACTGTATTTGCAATTTTTAGATAGATTCCAGATAATCATACGTAATTGAAATAAAAACAGATATTGTATGGTAAATTAATTAATTATCTCTATTTGCACAATATTTTAATAACCAAGACAGCCAGTAACCTAATCTCTAATCATAATAATAAAACGGGAATATTCAATAATAGATTCTAAAAGTATTAAAAATTTCAGCTTAAAATGAAAGAAACTGTAAGGACTTACAAATATAGGAATCACGAGAAAAACTTGAAATCCCAAGTTAGATCTTGGGACAAAAATTCGGTAAGATTTGAATCTTTGTTTTACATTGCCAACTGTGTTAACGCCTTTGAGTATTCTTAAAGTAATATATTACAGCTAGGCTAACCACAAATCATTCTACGGAGCAGGGTTTGAACTCATATTAAATGATCTCAAGTCAACGCATATTTAGGCGTTATCATTTTTTAGTTCATGTGATCTGTAATATTAGCTGTGACCACAAAATTTGGACTAAGTACTGGTTCGAGTAAAAGCACACTATACATTTATTTTAAACTACATATAACAACCTCCCCCAACCTTGCTCGAGCCACTTCGTGCCAATCCAGTAGCTTTAAGTATGTGAAATATTTTCTTTCTTCTTCTTTCATTCATTCTTTATCCAGCTTCCTAGTTTCTCCCTCCAGCAACGCCTTAAGCCAAGGAACATGTCCTACTAGCGGGCGCTCTTAACTGTATTGCTTAGTATCTAGGTTATTACTTGGCTGCACGCCTTTGCCAGCTTCTCTTGTAAAGCAGCAACAGCTCTTTAAGCTGCCTGCGAGAATTCCGTAATAAAAAAACCGGGCCCGTGTGAGTTGAACTCGCGAGGACAGAGTTTCGTACGATGAATACGTTATCTACCATGGGTTTTTTAAATCTGACTCAATGTTGTGTGTGGTGACTAAAACAATATGTATGTCATCGGATTGTAGAGGGCAATTGCTGAATATATTGTCTATTTTCCCCCCAAAGTTGACCCCCATATCCAAAATTCATTTCTTTACGTTACACTTCGGTTTGGGTTGCAGAAATTCATTTATGTACCAAATTCCAAATTTCAATCACTCGCTTGTGACAATCAGACAGACAGACACACGAGTGATCCGATATGGGCTCCGCCGTTTTTATTACGGACGCATGAACCCAAAAAACATGAATAGGTGACGATCGGAAGACTTGTAATACATCTTCAATGCCAACATTTGTGTTGTTGTTGACTATGTGACTGACAATTTATTAGAAATTAATTTTCTTTTTTGTGTTTGTGATATGTTTTTTAAACTACTAAACAGTTATTTGCTTTGTCATCCTATTTGAGGTTTTACGACTTTTTTTTACGATCACCTACATACCTCAACCATGCGCACGTTTGTCCTCTCTGTGCCCTGCAAGTCATTTCCTCAGGCTGAGTCCTGTAATTCCAGTCAATGCTGGACCTACCCAAGACGGGTGCGAAAGCTGGGACGCTCGTCACATCTGGTTCCTCGGGACCTGCTTCTAATAGCAGGATCTGTAATAGAATAATTTAACGTTAGTTTTGGTTTAAAGTGTTACAAGATATATCGATAGTACAGAGTAGGTAATTGCCGAAAATACAGATATTGTTAGTATGTTTTATTCTTGCATTAGAGAGGCGAATTTATTATATAAATGTTAGTTCATGTTTTCTACTACCAACTGTATATTTTACCATATAAATTAGGTTGTGGGTATATGTGACTTAATGTTATAGGTATAATGGATTTCTTAGTTAATCATAAGACACCAGAGACTTTAAGTGAAAAAAACCTCGCAAGGAATATTGGATCTAATGATCAGAAAGATCCAATCCGCAGAAATGGTGATTAAAACTCGTTTCTATCTGTATAAGGAGAAGTGTTTGCAGATATATAGCTGCTAATATTATAACTATGTTTTACTCGAATCGAGTTATACTGGAAGCCTATTATAATGTACGCAAATGATAAGGCAGAAGTAATGATTTGAGAAACATCGAAAGCACTCTTTACTCTGAATAAAAACATCATACTTTCGGCCGAATGAGGCCCACTGCTGGACACAGGCCTCCCCCTAAATATCATCACGATGACCGATATGGGTGTGTTGTGGGCTTATTGGGGGGGATGTCGCCATAATCGCCACGCTTGTCTGTCTGTTGGCGATCGCAGTTGAGTTGTTAATGTACTCGAAGGACGCTGCTGCCCATCCTCCGGCTAATCCCTTAGTCGACTTTTACGACACCCACGGGAGGAGATGGGGTGGTGGCATTCTGAGCCGGCACCACACGGCTGCATAAATAATATCAAAATTATTAATGTATGTAGATCATAGACATATCTTGGAAAGACTTATCATGGAATATACTCAGCATTCCGTAATAAGAAGTAGAAAAATATACCATGTTATACTTACTATACATACATATAGGAAGACTTCGTGGGTTCGTATGAATCATCTTTGATATAGCGTATTACCCAAAAAGCCTCGATTTTGGACGAGAAAATATGGCCGTATGACTATTACCATTCCGCATTGATTTGTGTGAATCACTGAAATATTTTACGTTAGCTCAGGTTTATGTAATATTAGAACTTAGTGTGCTGAGGATATTGCTTTTTAGGTTGATTCTGGAGATATGTGTATGTTATGTGCCAATGATACGAATATTTCTACCGCTACGAGAGGTATATTATCTTATTAAGCTATAGAAGTGAGACTAGTTTTGTTTTTGTAGACTCAAAGTATTTTGAATTATATTTGAGTCTTTAAGACAGCAAAGTTACGACGGGCAAAAACATATTTATATTTTGTGCGCATATAACCTTTTTTTGTTTTTATTGGTGCCCAGTGGCAATTCTTCATGAACTTCCTTCACCCCGGGGAAGGGCGAAGGGGTATGCCGGACTCCTACCGGCTAAAACCACTGGACCGGTCATCGTCGGCACCTAAGGGAGGCTCCAGGTCCTCGTATGATCACACTAGAGCCGCCCACTGGTGACACGCCAATAGGCATATCTCGGAGAGGGTGACTGTAAAGCGGTCACCCTCCGGGGGGATTGTAAAGGAGACGAAAGCGTCCTACGGCAGCGCGTGACCACATGCGTGCTACCTTCTTCTCTTGGGTCGCTCGGTGTGGGCACGCAGGTTCCCCAATCTACGCACCCGGTACGCATATAACCTGGAATTATGTGTACCTACTTGACCTAAAGGACTTTCTGACGAGGAACGAGGACATTGTGACGAAACGAGCAGTCATTCGTCGGGTCCCACCTGCCCCAAATAATTGTAATACTACCCAAGACTAGTCTTGCATGGCACCACACTGCGCTCCTCCCTCGAGATATTAATTATTTAGTCTCTCATAGTTATAGTGTCCTTCGAACCGGAACACAGAAATGTTTGAAGTAAAAACACTACTACTACTACTAATTACACGAGACTGTATGTGTGAATTATGAAAGCAAAGCGAAGCGGTCTTGCTGCTCGGTACAGCGAGTGGGCCGCACTACCGGACCGCTAATTGAATACTGAGAAGAAAACTATTGGTAACGTAATTAATAAATGTCACGATGCAGGAATTTGTTCCAAACACAAAAGTCAGACAGTCCAATGTCTGCCTGACTTTTGTGTTTGGAATCAATGATTCAACCTGGCTAAAAATCTATAAACCAAATTCTAAAAGTCCAAACAAAAACACGATACGTTTTTACGAATAAACAAATGTAACCGAAATGAAAATAATAACCGATCAAAAACAAAATGGAATTATAAAATTCCTGAAACCAAAGTCAAATATGTAGTTAATGGACTATAAAAGCATAAACCGTGCTGGATGAAAACTGTTGAATAAAAAACTTTACTCATCTCACCATTCTCGCTGAAAAGTTTGATTGGGACTAAACTATCAGAATTATATTAATTGGCTGCCGGCCCAGCCGTGCCTCCTATAAATGAAACTTGTTTATATTTCCAGTTTACGTTTCAACGGAACTCCTACTATGGTTGTTAAAAGTTTTTATTCGGAACAAAGTTGATACCAAAAGTTTTGCACGTGCAGGTGCAGCTTTTTTTTTACATGATTTAAAAAACTTCAAAATATGTGTTGAGTCTAATTTAATTCAGGCTTGAGAATTAAACTACCACACATTTCGACGAGAAACAATCTATAAATATTCATAATAAAATATATTTTTAAACAATCTATTATACATAAATATATCGAATTGAAAAGTAAAATATGATAAATAAAAATATTAATGAATAAAGTAAAGTTATACGAGAACCTCATCTTTGGTCACTAATCAGAGGTGCAGGCAATACATACTAAATTTAATTTAAATAACCTTAGAACTTTAGTTTAAGTAGAACCAATTTTTCTCGCTTCAAGCTTACAAAGAAAAGTTAATATTTTCAAAAGTCTAAGTTTATGTAAAGTATGTAATGCCTTCCGTGGAACAGCAGCTATTATGCGCTCACCAACCCAATTGTCAAGCATAGTAAGTATTGGGAAATTCCCACCAAAATGACGACACAGTTATGGAAACCTACAGGGGACCTACGTTCAGCAATGGATGACAATTGGCTGATACGGTGATCCCTGCCTGCAGACTGCCTGCGCCTCTGACCAGTGACCAAAGATGGTGCTCTGCTGTAATCTTAATATGTATAAATTACGTGTCACGTTGTTTGTCCGCTATGGTCTCTTAAATGACGGCACAGTTGGTGCAGTGACTGATACAGTCGGCTGCTGCGCACCGGGTCGTGGGTTCGATTCCCGCATGGAACAAATATTTGTATGATGATCTGCAGGTAGTTGTTCCGGGTCTGGGTGTATTGTGTGTGGAATTCATGTCTGTAAACGCACCCACGACACAGGATAAATGCTAGTGTGGGGCAATGTTTAAAAAAAAAAAGCTACTGAAGCGATTTTAATAAAATTTATCCAACTTCAAAGATCGTTTATATCTCAGTTTATAATCGCAATATTATTTTATTGCAAATTATTTGTTTATTATCTGACAAAGAGTCATAATAATCTGTTAGTTCGATAAGATTCTAACAGATGGCGGTATAAGGTAATTAGTTGACTGGATTGATTGGACCTGGTAGGTGTCACTGCAATCGGGTTTGCATGTACCTGCCCGTGCGAAGCCGGGGCGGGCAGCTAGTTATATTTTTTTAAATATTTTTATGAATTGGTTTTATTCTTTTATCAATAGAATTCGTGGACTAATCTAAATGCTTATGAGACAAACCATTAGATATTTAATTTTATTTATCGTTGTATCTGTATATAGTTTCCGGCCTCATCGACAGACTTTGATCATCACCTAGGGCAATAGTCCTACTTGTTGAGATAAATCCAATAAGCCTAAACACAATGGGGCTATCTTGTTTACTTATGCAGTTGCTTTGGTCAGCATTCGGGTCCATGATCAGACCTAAATCTCCATATAGAGATTTATTATATTTCAAGATAAATCCAACTGGCCTAAACACAATGAGGCTATCTAATTTAATTAAGGCGTTGCAAGGGACAGCGTCTGTGTCCATTATCAGCTCGGCTCCATGGTGCCATATTACTGCATTGTCATCGAAGTTATATAAGTATGCCAAATGTGTTATGAATTGTGAACTAGAAGGACAGTACGAAGAACGCAAAATAACTAATATCTTGTTCAAATTAATGTTTTGCTTCTTACAAAAGCTGATTCAAAATGCAAAAGACAATCGGAGCTAGTACCAACAACAACTGATTTACGCTCTCAATCGGTAGTACAGTCTAAATAAATACATATTTCAGCATTCACGTTCATAGTAGGGGTTTCATAGTTTAAATTATGGCGTTTGTTTCCAAAGTGAATTTATTCTAATTAAGTTTCCAATGTTTTTTTATTAGAAATCTATGTATGTATGAAGTTAATACCAGAGTTTGTTTCAAGTAAATATTCTGGAAAATATTGCAATTCATGGTTGTTTCTGTACAACTTTGATTTCATTGTTACGATTTATTTTCTACTGTCGTATTGTCGTAGTAATTTTTTATCTAACCTACAAAATTGTATATTAATTGAAACTATATATGTATCTTATTCTATCAATAATATTTATCTCGATCAGTAATTTCCTCTCTAAAACAATCCCTATTATTCGCACAAATCAGGTTTTCTTCCTGGTCATACTATCATATCCTTGGATCATATTATTGATGATATTAGTTCTGTAGTAAAAGCCGGTGCGCTAACAGTTCTTGCATTGCTTGACTTAAGCAATGCCTTTAACACTGTCGATTTTGACAGTCTCATTGGTATACTCTTTAAACATATCTTCTTCCTCGGGTGTTGCTGATATTTATGGGGAGCGATGAATCATCATTCGAGCTGAAAAACGTCCACTGCTTTCCCTAAATATTGCTACAATGACCGGCATGGTTTTGAGTTGTGGGTCCATTTGGGGGTTTCGCCATAATCGCCGCGCTTGGCAGACGGGTTGGCGATCGCAGTTTTGTTACAAATATATTCGCCGAATGCTGCTGCCCATCGATCAGATCGGCTAATCCCATAGTCGCCTTTTACGACACCCACAGGATTAGATGGGGTGGTGGTATTCGTAGCACACGGCACACTAATACAACGAAGTTATTGGAGACATAGTAGAACGGCGATGAATGCTTAGGCGAAATGTATGCTCGCTTTCATCATCATCATATCAGCCACAGTACATCCACTGCTGAACAAAGGCGTCCCCTATGGATTTCCATTACTGTGTTATCATTTAGGGGGAAGTCGCCGGTACTTACCACGCATGGGTTTTGTTATTGGTCCGGTGGAAATAAATCATATACTTCCTCCACCCGGGGAAGGGCGGAGAGGTATGGTAGTCTTCTACAGGCTAAAACCACCGGAGTCATATTTGGGAGCGAAGGGAGGCTCCAGGAACTCGAAAAGTTTCCATCTGCAGCCACACATTGGTGCCCCGCCTTTAGGTACATCTCTGAGGGGATGACTGTAAAGCGGTGACTCGTTCCGTTCCAGGCAAACTTCCAGGTACAAATATTTGTATGATAAACAGGTAGTTGCTTCGGGTCTGCGTGTTTGTGCATGTGAGATTTATGCCAGTAAACTGTATCCACGACACAGGAGAAATCCTAAGGTGGGTAAACGAGTTTTTTTTTACACAATATCACATTTTGAACACTTGATTAAGTCTTAATTTTGTGATAATACGAATAGAAATTGTGATTATGCTTATCCAGGTTTATGAGAATTTTTGCCGAGCTAAGTAGGTGGTTAACAATCTGAATTTATTACCTGTATAATTTTATTACGAATATCGATTACGATTACGTGCGGGGTTTCACCAGGGTTAGTTCTCGCCCCCTCTTAAGGAACCTCGCCTTTGACGCGGCCCTGCGTGTTGTTCTCCCCGCTGGATTGGACGAAAATGAATAGACGAACGAAAAAGCGAAAAGCTAAACGTACCCGAGCAAGATTTTCTTTCATTCTTTGTCTCAAGCATTTTAGACAAATCGCCAGAATAACAAACTTTAGTAAATTATTTGGCGGCACGGTTGGTGCAGTGGCTGATACAGTGGGATGCTGCGCTCCGGGTCCTGGGTCGACACAGGAGAATAACCAGTGTGGGGCAACGTTTAAAAAAAAACTAACAACACTCATGTGTTGGGCAGGAGTCCTTTGAGGGTACCATCTGGCTTGCCAAGCAAGCGGTGGCATTCACAAACTGCCGCGAAGCAGTTCGTGGATACAAGTTGGTGACGCGCAAATTAGGATGGACTAGTACATGAATTTTCTGGGGCTCACTGCGGACAGTCGATTGGGGCTTCGACGAGCATTTTGAGCACCTTGTCACCCGGGTCGAGATGGTGGACATCCATTGTACCGGCTACTGCCCAATCTCGGGGGACCAAGAGAAGAAGTTCGCCACCTCTACGTGGATTCCTGCGGTCTGTGGCCCTCTACGGGGTCCTATTTGGTCACCTCTACTATCGGGTATCCAGCTTTGCAGAATCAAGATTCACTGTGTGCAGCGACCGGCTATACGGATCACACGAGGATACCGAATGGTGTCCGGAACGGTGTTTGAGGCGGCAACTCTGTTGGCGCGCTTTCCGTGTTTCAATATCCTGACGGAGATGGATACGTGGGTGAATCACCAAACACGCTCTCTCCACTAGTGCGGCAAAGGCGCGCCCATAGGGGCGCTGGGAAGTTTGAGACGATAGGTTTAATATCCTATGACATTCCAGAATGTAGTCTGTCTCTATACCAAATTTCAATAGAAACCGTTCAGCCATTGAGCGTGATCGACGCTCAGACATCCAAAAATACAAACTACCACATTATTAATTATAGTGAAATAATAATAATTTCTCCATTTAAGGATTAAAATAATAAGTCATCGCCTAATTTAGATTTATTTCATTCATTCATTCATTTCGGCCGAATGAAATCCACTGCTGGACACAGGCCTCCCCCAAAGATCACCTCAACGACCGATATGGTGTGTTGTGTGCTCATTGGGGGGTCTTGCCATAATCGCCACGCTTGGCAGACGGGTTGGCGATCGCAGTTGAGGTGTTAATGTACTCGAAGGACGCTGCTGCCCATCCTCCGGTTAATCCCTTAGTCGACTTTTACGACACCCACGGGGTGAAATGGGGTGGTGGTATTCTGAGCCGGCACCACACGGCAATAGTGAATATAGTTTCTCGTAAATTAAATAGATTTATTTAATTTACGAGAAATATATGCACAGTATATGGCACAGTAAGAAAGATAACATTGGAGTTAAAGGTTAAAAGCTACTTCTACTTATGTGTAATGAAATCTTGTTTAATCTTGTGTTAAATAGAATATAGAATGAACCTGCAAAGAGAGACTTAAAATTTCTCATTTTATCTAATAAATAACTAGAAGAAAATGTATAAGAAATATAATATATACAAAAGCTGTTAAATGTGTTATAATTTGATGTTTTAAAATATGGTGCCACACAATAGAATAGTTCCTGTATAGTGAGGTCGTTTCACAGACAAAAATATCACATACATAAACACCCTGACCCGGAACAACTACCTGAAGGTCAGAAAAACATTACTTTCAAATGGGAACAGAACCCACGACCCACACTGCGCCAACCGTGCCCTCACGTAAATTAAATAATTGTTCGGAATAAGAATATACCACCACTCCAGCTCCCCCCGTGGATGTCGTAAATGGTGACTAAGGGAATTTATACCAGAAGAATGGGCAGCAGCGTCCCTTTTGTGGAACAATAGGTATATTGCGCTCATCAATCCGCCAACCAAGCGTGTTGAGTACTTCCAATTTCTCCCTAAAATGACAACACAGTTGTGGAAATCTATGAGGTAGGCCTCTGTACAGCAGTAAACGTCCATTGGCTGACATGATGTAGATTTTTTTTATTGCAATAAGATATATAACGATAAAGTATATCGTTGTTCTTTATCGCTATATTTCTTACTAGCTGGAACCCGCGGTTTCACCTGCGTTTAATTTAAAAGAAATTTAGAGTACTTAGACGACGATTTCAAGGTTTTCATTTTTTGCGCGAAACACTAATTAAGTTACTTGTATAAAAGTAGCCTAAATTATTCCTTATAATATCAGCTATCTGCCAGTGAAAGTCCTGTCAAAATCAGTCCAGCCGTTTCAGAGATTACCCGGAACAAACAGACAGACAGAGAGACAGACAAAAACAAAAAAAAATTAAATTGTTTTTTGTTGTATGTACCGTATATAATTTCAGATGCATTTAGTAAAAAGCTGTTATTTTGACATTACAAACAGACTCTTCAATTTTATTTATTTGTATAGATTACCTCGGTAACTCCTTAGAGACTCAGTAGTGATAGTTATTGCCTAGTTAACTTATTAGTTTACTCGTTATCATTACATCTCCAATTAAATAGTTTAGTTCGAAGTGGGTGCGCCTATTGACAGAGACAAACGGCATTTGGTGTTACCTGATTTCAAAATCTTGGGATATCTGGCGAATGTTAATTTATTTCCTTTTTCAATTTATAGTCACGACTTCATGATATCCAAGTCATTACATTTATAGATATTGAACGCACAACCAATATATTTAACTAAATACTTTAATGCGAAAAGAACAGGTTAAGGATTAAGATAAAAATGAATGTACGGTTCTTGTTCCAAACCATTTCTTATTCATTTGTTAGATTTTCGCGATTATTACTCATTACAATAAAACACTTTTAAACGGATTATATCGCGTATATAATAGATTTTTTTCTGACGTTTCGAACACTTTGCAGGGTTCGCAGGATGACTAAGGCAGGCGTCGTTACAGATTTTAAAAAGTTATTTAATTTTATCTACCGTACAATTTTAATCAAAAAATAGTTATACAAAAATAAAACATAGCAGACGTCAAGCATAAAAGCTCCACAAAGTCTGCAGTGTGTGAACATGCCTTAGGTAAACCGTATCTTCGTTTTGATCAACCTCAAGTCCTCGCGAAAGAGAACCGATATGTGCCTAGATTGTTTCGTGAGGCTATTGAAATTAAAAAACATCCAAATTTTAATAGAGAAGATGGATGCCATGATACACCTGTTTGGAATCCAGTTATTAAAATAATAGAGTCCCAAACAACATACCGCACTAAAATACATCAATACACTGAGTGATTACTGCGTGCATCGAAACAAATTTTTGATTAAAATTGTTCGGTAGATAAAATAAAATAACTTTTTAAAATCTGAAACGACGACTGTCACCTTAGTCATCCTGCGACTATGAACACTGCAAAGTGTTCGAAACGTCAGGAAAAAAATAATCTACAATATACGCGATATAATCCGTTTCAAAGTGTTTTATTATAACATTTCTTATTAGTTAAAACGAAAACTCATGTATCTCAAACAATTATTATCTACGGTTTAATAGCCTCTGCAAAGAGTAAACGTTTCGGCCCCTAACGGCTCGAACACGAACGAATATTTGCGCCGTTTGAGAGTCTCTGCAGCGGCAGTGGCAGTACCAGCACGGCCCGCTGAACGTGAAAGATGGGATGGTCATTAACTATAAAAAATAACTCGAGATTAATCCAGGAACTTCAATAGAATAACAATCAAGTGCGACAAAAGGTTTACAAAAACATAAAACATCAATGAAACCAGTTAATAACAACAAGAATTTAGAACATTTTGAGAATTTCCTTCGAAAGTTACAGTCGTTTAATTTATAATGGAGCAAAACTATTTTAGAACACAACGGTATTAAGTAAGAACTACTACGATTGTACGACATTTTCGCTTCGCGACTTTATCTCATTGTTTTATAGACCTCTGTAGCTGGGAATTAGTTTCACTAGATGTGACATAGTGTCACGCGTTTCCTACTACGTTGGCTATTTAAGTTTTTGTGCATTGTGTGTAGTGAAAGAAAAATTGCAGAGATGTGTAGCCATTTAACTTGAGTTCCGTATGTACTATTTCTTCTTTAGGGCCACTTTTTTTTAACTATTATTGTAGATGTGAAAGTTTGTATGTTTGAAAGATTTAGGCTCCATCAGAATGAAAGAAAGAAAACATATTAACTTTGGCCTCACATAGGAAATTACATCTGTAATTTATAATTTATCCGTAAGTCGCCTTTTACGTATCTTTGGTATCGGCTTGATATTTCAATATCTATTATATATATACAAACACAATATATATATACAAACACTATATATATATATATATATCTATATATATATATATGTATCAGGAGTACAAAAGGTACTCGGAACAAGTAGAAACTTGCAATCACAGTAAATACCATAAAATTATATTCAACTAATTTGTGCTGGAGTTATGGTAATTCTGTAAGCGAAAGCCAGTGTATTTTCCGAATATTTTTGAAAGGAATCTCCTTACAGAAACAAATATATTGGAAGAGATAATTTTGTCACTCTACATGCAGAAAAAAATGTTTTTGTTTTGAGTGTTGTTTGAGTCGTGATCTTATCCATATATGCCACATTCGTGTAAGAGATAAGGATTTTAATTTACCCTTTAATAGACTGTCAAGCACTGATTGCAGAAACTCGTGATCTTATTCGTACATTATATCGAGCTTTAATTATAACTAGCTGGGACCCGCGGTTTCACCCGCGTTTAATTTAAAATACATTTAGAGTACTTCGACATAGGCACTCGACATTGAATATTTCTATTGAATTTCAAGGGTTTTTTTATTTTTGCGCGGGACCCTAATTATTTTTCTAAAATAAAAGTAGCGTAAGTTATTCCTTATAATATCAGCTATCTGCCAGTGAAAGTCCCGTCAAAATCGGTCCAGCTGTTTCGGAGATTACCCGGAACAAACAGACAGACAGACAAAAAAAATTAAAATGCATTTTTTGTTATATGTTCCGTATATACTTTCATATGCATTAAGTAAAAAGCTGTTATTTTGGCATTACAAACAGACACTTCAATTTTATTTATTTGTATGGATAAGAGCCCGCTGAAAAAGTATAATAATGGATCCACAGACTCCAGTATATAAACGTCAAACGAATAGCGACGAGCGTGGTAGAGACAGTCAGTGAAAAATGTGATCTACAAACAAAAATGGATGAAGTTCAAAATACTCAATCTAAAGATTTTGGATTAGATTGATTATTAATTCCAGCCATAAGGCGCTCTAAACCAGAGGGATAAGAATTTGCGTTACATCTTTAGGAGGGTAGTACCCATAATGCGCTGACTAACCAGCATGCCAAGCGAGGTGAGTATCAGCAAATTCCCCCAAAAACTGCGACACAATTGTGTAAATCTACAGGGAGGATATTGTTCAGCAGTTGACGTCCGTTTGTTCTTTAGTTTTTTGAGTGAACCCTAATTTTTGTCATAATAAAATTACGCTGTTTGAAGTTTGTAACTTTCCAACAGCATGTTTAGTACTAGTAGGCATTCGACACGAGCAATCTATAACAATTATTTTTGGTTCTAGTCCAGTCACAGTCGGTTCGCTCTGAACAAAATGTTCCTGGTTGACTGCATAAATAACTTTATCGCACGATTTTATATTATTAGATTCTTATCTATTAATATCGAATTTTATGCGCGGCACACACGTAGCAAGCTATATTCTAAGTGAGATTATAATCTATCATAATAAGTAAGATAAGATATGCATGTTTTAAAATAACATTTTCGCTCGATGACTTTAAAAACGGTGAATTTTATTTATAAACGATTTAATTATTACTTGCAAAAAGAAAGAATTTACATGAAATATATAAGAGCGTAAGTAAGCTCTTATTTTGAGCAGCCGACTGGGACTACGAGGTACTGGGACTCTGGTCCCAGTCTTCCAATTGTGTTTTTAAATCAGTCGACTGGGACTACAAACCAAGTGACGCAAATTATACAATCATAAAAAATACTGTTCGCGATTCATTTCTATAATATTAATGTTCAGCTAAAGTTATGATAAGTACAAATACAAATCATGTCATGTTATCATCCACAAAAATAAAGGTTGAAATAGCTGCAGAGCTGGACGAATTTCAAAGTGTTTGTAATACTAGAATTCTGATTAAAAAATAGTTTTTTTCTCATATCACGAGTGGTCCTAGTCGCTGAAATTAAAATTATAAAATAAATGGGTCTGGCAACTATCCTAGTCGTAGTAGTCCCATTTTCGAATTGTTCCCAATTGCCTGACTACGATTTTTTCACTGCGATTAAGTGAAGGCAATCTAAATCTATGTACCTTAATACAGAGTACTGACCGTTGCAATCGTTTCGAAAGTGCAAGCAAGGTTTGTCGTGCCTCTGACAACTTACCAGTTTCGACTTTGCCCGAAAATCGAAATTTTATTTTGCATGGCATGGGCCTTGCAGGCCGTATATTTTAGGTTGTAAGGAAAATAATAAAAAAAGTTATGAAAAGGAAAAATGGTTTTCTTATAGTGAATAAATATTTTATTAGATTATCTATTGTCCATTCAATTTAATTTCTCAGTGATCTCACGAGTTGTTAGTCGCCGGTTTGCATCAATGAATGCCTGTATTGTGTCTCCATCAGCTTCAGGCCTTCCAGAATGAGGTTGCTAAAAATTGCTGGATTGAAATTTTGGAAACCAATTCTGGCACTAAAGTTCTGTCAATACATCATCATCTCCATACTACCTATGCGGATATTTTTTTCTTGCTTGAACTGCATATTTACCTTTTCGAATGTAAAAAAGGATAATATGCCGAAAATACAGATTTTCTACAGATCTATCAAAATTTTTCACAAGCAAGCCTTGCTATACTAAGCTAAATAAGCTATACTCATAATCCGTGTCCAATTAATATCATAGGTACATAGATTATAACGCCTGGCTAATAATTTTATCTATATGAGAACATTAATAGCATTCCTTACTCGAAATTCCAACTAGCCCCGAGGTTCTTAATTAGCTTCATTTTATGTTAATTTAATTAATTAGTGCCATAATTACTAGGGGAGTTGTTTGTCATATACCACATCGACTATCCCTAAAACACTATCTATACAAATGAATAAAATTGAAGTGTCTGTTTGTAATGTCAAAGTATCAGCTTTTTACTAAAACCATAGAAATTATTATCTATACGATACATATTACAAAGATTTTTTTTTATTTTTCCGTTTGTATCTCTGTTTGTTCCAGCTAATCTCCGAACGGCTGGACTGTTTTTGACGAGGCTTTCTCTGGCTGATTTTTTAAGGAGTAAACTACGCTACTTTTATTTCCGAAATAGGGTAAAAAGGGTAAAATATAAGAATTAGGGTTTCACGCAAAAAGAACCCATGGAATCCAATATACTCATATATACTCTATGTCAACTGTGCCAAAGTAATCTAAATAATTTATAAATAATCTGATTTATTTTAAATCAAAAGGAGTATGTAGCCACGGGGCACAGCTAGTCCATAATATAATATTGGAATCTCAAATATTCGTTTGTCTTGACAAGCATTTGCTCTACCGCTCTTAGTCATAATTTTGGTTGACATGATAATCAAACCTCCTAATTTTGATTATAATAAACATATGTAATCGTGGATATAACGAAAGCATAATCTACTTCGTACTGTTCTTAATTATCATGTAGTAAACCACCATTAAATACTACTATAAAAATAGTAAACAGCTGCTATTATAAATCTGTGCATCCAGGGACTCGACGTAGATTTATGTATATCCTTTCATTCTGTCCTACTTCTAGACTGGTTGCTTATAAGCGTCAAGTCAGATGCTCGTAATGAAGGATGACAGAGCAAGTTTTCTGCTGATAAAAACTCAGAAGAACATTCATTTTTTTTATATCTAATTTATGAGGCTTCGGTACACTCTAGGTGACTATGCCAGCCTCATGGGATCATTCACAATACAATAGGATGTGTGACACGCAAGTCGCAGTAACAACACACATGGCACACATCACACTGGACCAGCACTTACTCGCTTATGATGTAATTCTGTCTACCCTATCCTTTCCTGCCTCACCTTTAAACACACTTTCAGGAAAAACCAAATATGCTTGCATTCGTCAGACAATGGCTGGCCTAAGAGTACATTTAATTGGCCATTGTGTAAACTCATATCAGACATCATACTCAGCCTCTGGTCCCGGTACCGATCACATTCCATTATGATATGTAGTATGTCTTCAGGCCGCTGACATAAATCACACAGAGGCGACGGCTTCACCCCCATCATATGCGAATATATTTAATGGAACGTGACCGGAACGCACCCAGAGAGCAACAACCAATGTCTCCCTGGAGAGTTTAGCACAGTCGAACCACGGCACAAAACATGGTAAATATAAATAAAAAACTTTCATTCTTGCTAGATAGGTACGCACAAGGATAAGGTGAATAAAACATGAAATTTAAATTCAAATAATAAAATCAATATGAAATACGACAATTATGATCAAACAGATTTTTTGAATGTTAGCATTTTGATAACAATGGCCATTCATCCAACCATTATTTAATATCCTAAACTCAATAGTTATTAAGGTAAGGGATATCATAAAGTTATAAAGTTAAGGATTTTAATATCAACGCCTGTTATACGAGGCAAATAATCGGATTATTCGGGCTATCAATGATAATGATGATGAAGAATGATCTAATGGCACACAAATTTATGATATTATGAGACAAAACAAATAGGGTAGTGAGTTAAACAATGACAAACAAGATTTCCATGTAGCTTTACGTGTAATTAAGGTATTGAAATAGGGTTTAAATGTATTGTACGAAAGACAGATTTAGGCCAATCATATTAGTTCGCAGACAAGCGAATCATTCAGTATCAGATGAAATATTATCTTTCTTAATGCTATTAAGTATTTCGTGCCCAATGTATAATTAAGTATTAAGTAATACAGAAGAAAAGTGTGTTAAGTAGTTTTATTATTTGTATTCTTTTTTCGTTTATGTATGTATTCAGAACAGAACAGACGTCCCCTTCATCGACTAATATGCTATGTTCTTCAAGTTACCATTTCTAATATTCAATAAAACAGGTGCTATTGTATTTAAGTATCTCACATACAAGTATTCTCAACTAAAGCTCTCCTGTGTAAATAATGAGTTATATAACACACGCTGAAGTACAGATTTATGAATTAAATGTAATGTAATGTACACTTATTGATCGGTAAATGATCGTCGAGGATTAGAAACGCTTGGTGCGGTCAGTCTATAGATGGGTCATTGCATAGTGGTATTTGAACTGAGCGTCCCCGTGCTTCACAGGTCTAATTATGGACATCAAATTTAAATAGATTAGACATATATATAAAGTGTGTTCAAAATTATCATTTCAGCCCAAAAGCGTCCACTGCTGGCCGAGCCTTTCCCCAAAGATCGCCACAACGACGGGTACGGGTTTGTGTCAGGTGCCCTTTTGGGGTTTGCCATACTTGCCATGCTAGGCATCATAGGTTTGCGAGTTGTAAATATACTCGAGGGTTGCCCTCTTCCGCCTTCTGCCCATCCTCCGGCTAATTCCATAGTCGCCTTTTACGACACCCACGAGATCAGATAGGGGGTGCCATTTTTAGTCGGTACCACACGTAAATAGCATTGCGTATCAAATTTGGTAATTAAACTTTCTTTGGCTCTTTAAAAGGGGAACCTTAAGCTGCTTTTTCCCGCACTCTGTCTTCATAAGTACAACTCAAGGTCTATTTTAAGCATTCGTTTTTTATTCAATCGACCTAAAAAGTACATTCAAAATTTTATCATTATTTTGTTAATTCCAGTTTTCTGTTCAAGGTCGATCACTGCAATTATCTCATTACACTGCATGGGCGACATTGCAACACTTTCGCAAGTCTTACTCAAGAAATTACAATGCCGCGCATGCGTGTTTTTTTAATTGGCCACTTTTACGACAAACTTGCCTGTTTTTATTTCATTAGCGTTTCATTGTCTGTTTGTTATGTTGCTGGTTTCTTGGGTTTTCTAACATCATTGCAGTCTTTTCGGAAGAAGGTAGTAAAGTGCAATAATAAAATGCATGTGGTTAATATTGTTACACTTCTACCCATCTTTAACTTTACTTGAACATCTCGTCCTTCCTAATTTCCATCAGACTGCCCATTTTATGTGTTTATGTATATACATAACTATCTCCGGCTATCTTCTTCTTTCATGTTCAACTTCGCATTTATTAATAAAAGTTGTAGTCACGTACTGAAAATCAAATGTCCTTACAAATTAAAATTGCATTACATGGTCCCACGTGTGTAAGTCAGTACAAAATCTGTCTGCAATATTCAATTTTTTTGGTTAATTTCATTTTAATGATCTGAAGTCTCAGTGCAGATATCAGTAAGACAGCAATTAAATAATAAAAAAGTATAAGGAAATACGTACGTACAATAATAAGTTTATTCACCCATAGGTATTATAAATTTTATTACTATGTTGCAAGGATAAAACGAAGCGCTATCAAAGTACCAATTTGACTTGGCAAAAAATTACTCAGCTATATAAAACAAAGACTTATTTAAAAACTGCAATACAGCTTTGTTAATATTAAACAAGCTAGTATTGCTAAATGTTCTTGGTTACTATAACAAAGTTCTTGTTTATTTCCAAATTTCAGTAAATGTAACCCTCACCGAATTCAGTACCGATTTTTTATCATAGTTACACCTACGTTAACGATTTGATTTGTTTAGTTTGCAGGCACCCTCCGATTATTTATGACTAGCCGTGTCATGTTTTCCGTTTGTATTTCTGAATGTTTGAGGCCTAATCCCGTACAAATGGCTGAACAGATTCAAATATGGCAGAGAGGTAGATTATGTTTTATCACGTTATCAAGTTCCCTTAAAAGTAGAGTATAATAAGCATCCTTGCGGATGTAGTAGTACGAATTAAAATGAAGCAGCAATGTTAAATTAGTAACTTTCCGTATGGCTCCCGGCAAATACTAGACCGTCTCTCTTCTCCCACGGGTTTCGTTAAGGTAAAGGTGAGTAAGGGGTACTGACTATCAAGAGGATAGGAATTATTAGGAAACACTACGTTGTCATTAAAAAATAACAACATGTTGTCTGTTTATAAATGATTAACGTAAAGCTTTCATGAGTTTAATTCGTAGATGTCTTTTAACCGGTTCTTTTTACTAGCTTCAACACAACAAAGTGGTGATGGGTGGCCGTTTTAGGGCTGTCTTATACTATGTTGACCTGCGAAAAAAGCTATTATATACCTTGAACTATTATATACTATATACTAAAATAAAAAGCTTGTTTATACTTTACGATTGTAATATGAGGCCAAGTCAAAGGTCAGTCGAGCAGAAAGTGATACATTTTCAATGCTATTAAAGTAAAAGTTAGAACTGAACTACTTTAGCATTGAGTAATATACTAATAGTTGGTTTGTTTGTCACATAACAATTTATTTCGTCGTTATCTTTTTTGATTGGCATATCTTAAAGTTATCCTACTTAGGTATCTGTAAAAAGTTGGTAATTATTTGTCGAAATTTGTTGAAATTTATCTTAAATTTAGCTCAAACTTTTTAATTTGTTGGGCTTCTTTCAGACCTTTCCGAGAAATGTGGTTGCTTACCCGGTCGTTTCTGGCGAAGCCAAAAGGGGCCAGGCAGGTATCTATCTAAAACACCTGCAGTTCATATACGACCCGTTGTGTACAATAACGAAGCGCGAGACGGGCATTGCGAGGATATTTAGTAGACCTACTACCCAATCATATGGTACACACATAAGGCTACTGACCGCTAGCTATTTTGGATTGCTGATTGTTTAGAAAATAAATAGATATTTGATATTGGTTCTACATATTACGTGTCTCGTTCGGGAATACTTGAAATCGCTGCGATCCTAATCGACAATGTTACGGACATCGTTATAATCAATATATGTAATATATATATGTACTATATTTTAACTTATGTATTTTTCCCGTTCTTGAAGTATGTATTAAGATTAGGTACTAAGTTTTTCCGTGCCAATTTAACGTTTCGTTAGTCATTAAATGTTTTTGGCATAATATTTTAAATCATCCGAAATAGGATGTATTCAAGTTAATTGATGTTACGTTTCAGATCATTAAATTGGAATGTCAAGTTGAGAAAAATCTTCTTTTTAATTTCAATGAAGGTTTTAAGGCCGCAAAAGCTGTTCGCGACATTTGTGCTTTGTATGGAGGGCTATATAGCTGAAAGAACCGCTCATGATTGGTTGGTATGCATGCAAGTTCAAAAATGGACTTTTTTATCTCAAAGACGCACCTTGTTCAGACCGTTCATTTGGGTTCGACGAAGAGCGATTAAAACAACTTCTGCATGAACATTCGCGCCAGAGAAAATGGAAAGCTCTCACACTACCTCATACAGAGGAGTAAGCCGCTGTTTATTATTAGATAAAAAATATATTTCCTACTGTACTGCTACAAGTCTGGATCCCAGTTATCTGAATAAATAATAATATAATTATAATTATTAATGAGGACGTACAGGTACAGGTGTGGGAAACAAAGGACCTCTACCACTGAAGAAAAGCCTACCACCCATAGACTTCCACAATTGTGTCGTCATTTTAGGGGAAATTTTCCAATACCCACCACAGTTGGCTCGACGGCTCCTGTCTCACAGAAAGGACGCTGCTGCCTATCCCTCTGATTTAGAGTCCCTTCGTCGCCTTTTACGAAATCCATGGAAGGAGATGGCATGGTGCTATATTCTTAATCCGAACACCAATTAAAACGCCAAACCCCCACCCAAAAGAATACCACAGTTCGATATTGTAATATTCAACAAGCAGATATAAAGGGAAAGCCTAGTAGATCAAGGTCAAGAGCGGGCAAATTGAGAAATTGTTCTAGTCTAGCTCTAGCAATTGTCTGCAGATGAACTAACCGTAAAAGGGCTGAGTGAGTCATTAGCTAAAACCTAGTACTTTTGTTCGAAATAGTACCTACATATGTGATTTATGATTATAGAAGTTTGGTATGATTTTATTGCAGAATGAGTAGGAAAAACGAATCCGGTGCAAACAGGATAACTGATTACTTGGTACTACTACTGATGATACTATTTTAAAAGGTAAAGGTACACAGAAGGACATAAAATTTGCTTTATTGTATCATATGCAATTCCCAAAGGATAATTCTAAATGGTAAATTGAAGCATTTTCTTACACGCTTTATATTAGCCTGACCTGTATGTATGAATGTAATGGAATATAGCGATAACATTTTTGACCCACTTTTAGATGTCCGACTGACTTGAAATTTGGCAGACGTATCAATTATCGATGACACTGTTAGTATTGTGTCAAATTATTATATAATGTTAAATTATTATACAATCATTCGACATGACTTTGACCTGGTGCTGTCACCAGGATCATCAGAGCATGATTTAAAAATAACCAACTCACTAGATAGTTGTTATTGTACACTAGATGTTTCGGTGGCGGGGGTTGCACCAACCGCACCTGGGACAATCTCCCACAAAAGACGAACGTGACGTGGAGAGGGACGTTGGGGTGTACTAGGTACTCCCAAGACCCTGAATTGCACTGGTGACGTCCGTCCCTGCGCACCTGCTTGCGCAATAAGCCGCCACGGAGAGAGACTGTAGGGAAACTTCCAAATAAAAATGCATAAGACTTCCGTGAAGGTTTCTCGGGGTTCGACTTCCTTACTGACTACTTGCGCCTTGATGAATTGACTGATGATGACTGACTCTGGTTTCTTTTTTTTTTTCTTTTTTTTGTTGGGCTTCTCGCATACATTTCTGGGAAATGTGGTTGCTTAACCGGTCATTTGCTGGCGAAGCCAAAAGAGGCCTCCAGCCAGGCTTAAATTAAATATTAAAAACTAAGCAACTTTCGCTAAGGGCGCCCCCTGCGGGACACGGACCTCGGCTTAGGGCGTTGCTGGGGATATCAAGCTATTGTTTTGGGGACAGCTGGATCGGTATTATTTAAATTGTATTAGGGGACATTTAAAGCTACAGGCTCGGCACGGGCCGGCGCGAGCAAGAGACGGGAGGGAGAAGTGCTAACTTGAACGGGAAGGTGACGCGGTGATAGGCCTCCGCGACGTCGGTGAGGCGGGCATCCTCGGCGGCGAGGGCGGTACAACGGTCGGGTGTTTAGTGAACGAGACAACGCGAGTCTCTTCATGTGATCTAACGTGATTTCATCGTCTGGATCGACCAGAACGTGCCTCGGGCGGCGTACTCTACTGATACGGGAGGGTTCGTAGTCGGCGGCTGATACGGGGAGGGGAGGAAGGGGATTTGGGTGGGACAGGGCAGAATCGAGATAGCGTTTAGACGCTTGTTTCATAAATTGCCTGATGGTCGGCAAGTTAAGGTCGAAATGGAGTTGGTCGTTTCGCATGTACAGAGGCGCTCCGGTGGCCTTGCGCATGAACCGGGTTTGGAGGGTTTCGAATCTACGGAGTGGGTATGATTCGGCGTGTGCGAACACTGGGCTGGCATAGGTCATGATGGGTCGAATGCATGTGGTGTAAATTCTCACCTTATTTCTAAGGGATAATTTACTACGAGCTTTCAGAATATAGTGAAGGCGACCAAGCACAAAGGCAGCGCGGGCACGCACCATCTTTGTGTGGGGAATGAAGGTCAGTTTTTTGTCTAGGGTGACTCCAAGATACTTGGCGTGCGGTTCCCAAGGAACCGATTGGCCCAGCATCGAGATCTCCCTGAAGCGTGGGTGGTCGTCGCCTAATTTGCAAAATAGGACGGCTTTACTTTTGATAGGGTTAACTTCGATCCGCCATTTCCTAAACCATTTCCCGTAGGCGTTGGCTGTGGCTTGGAGGATCTTAGTTATATTATCGGGACTGCGACCAGAGTAGAAAATGGCCGTGTCATCGGCGAAGAGTGCTAATTGGGTCGTATTAGCAGGTCTTTTGGGGAGGTCACTGGTGTTCAGTGTGAACAATAGTGGGGCTAGCACGGATCCTTGTGGGACTCCGGCTCTAATGGGGTGGGGGGAAGAGAGAGCGCCCGTGATTCGATATCGGAAACTGCGATTTGACAAGAAGTCTCGTATGATGAGAACGAGACGGTCAGGCACTCCGAGTTGGTACAACTTATATAATAAGCCATTGTGCCAGACTTTGTCAAATGCTTTCGCAACATCGAAAAAGAGGACTCCCGTCATCAGGCCGCGTGAGAATCCGAACGTGATGTGTTCAACTAGTCGGTGGACTTGTTGTACACACGAGTGTTTGGTTCTAAAACCAAACTGTTCGTCGGGAATGAGTTTCTTGGAATCGGCAAAATCCTTTAATCGGGAATAGATAATCCGCTCATAAATCTTCGCAAGAGAATTGAGAAGGCTTATGGGGCGATAGCTGGAAGGCTCGCACTTGGGCTTACCGGGTTTGGGAATACCGATAACGGTGGCCTGTTTCCACGTATGCGGAAAGAGGTTATTGTTTAATGCCGCATTGAAGATGACGGTCATTAAGGCGATAAGACGTTCGGGGAAGAGTTTAATCACCTTGTTGGTGATACCGTCAGAGCCGGGGGCTTTGCGAGGGTGAATCTTTTTCACGAGATTTCTGACCTCGTCTGCCGTGACCGGAGGGAGGGGGTCGTCAGGGTCCTCGGCAGGCGGAATAGCTGCTCTACGTTCGACTTCAGCGTCAACCTTTTTGAGGTGAGCTTGGTCTACAGGTAGAGTGCTTGGGGAACATTGCGCTTCTAGACTGTCAGCTAGGCATTCGGATTTTTCGTCGTCATCAAAGGCCGGCCTTTGGTTGGGACGGTTGAGGGGGGGGACAGCATTGGATGTTTCGGATTTGAGTTTCCGTTGCAGATGCCAGAACGCAAGGTGGGTTGGCTCTAAGTCGCCCAACATCTTATCCCAGTTAGCCTCTCGGCATTCCTTAATACGTTCCTTGACAGCACGCTGCAGGTGGCGCATAAAGAGGCGATTGGGTTCGCTGGGAAAAGATGAGTACGCTCTAAGGGCTGCGTTCTTCTCCGTCATCAGTGCACGTACATCGTCAGGGAGTTTCATGCGATGGTCTTCCATCGCAGGAACTCGCCGTGAACACTCGTCCACGACGGACTGTACATGCCCGGTGAGGGAGTCGATCGCGCCTAGCGTGTCTGCGACTGACGTTATGCATTCGGGAATTCTATCTAACTGAGCGGACGAGGGGTCGTTGAGGCGTTGCCTAACTTTCCTCCAGTCCGTCGTCACAATGGTCTGAGGGGGTAGCCCTGTGTCCGTGGGGCCAAAGCGGGAGGTGAGGTGAAGGATCACAGGACGGTGATCGGAGTCTAGCTCTTGTAGTACTTCAATGGAATGCAACTTGAGGTTGACATTCATTAGAAGTGCAATGTCGAGTATATCCGGGCGATGATTTACATTGCTGGGGTAGTGAGTGGGATACATCGGGGCGATGATGTCGAAATTGAGGAGGGTACTGAGGGAGTATAATTTACTTCCTCTGGACTCTGGTTTCCAAATTGCTCGGATTTATATATTTTTTATCCAATCCGAATCCGACCAATCAGAAACCACTAAATTTAACACAAAATTCGCGCGTTATTTCTACAATTTTTGTACTATCGTCGAACCCGTCAAATCTCATTTATTTATATAAAACCTTTCTTATATACTATATACACAGCATCAAAACATGCACCATGACACACATTATTATCATACATAAGGACATTTATGTGTAAGCATATACATAGAAGTTTCCAGAACATTAACTTGTCATTTACCTTACTAATCTACACTTCTGCTTGCATAAAATAGAGCATAAAACTTATCTTTATTTATTACATAACCTTAATAGCTTTAATTAAAGAATTTTACTCATTTATTTAATATTTTAAAACACAAAAATACATCATTATACTTATATATTAAAAACTTATATCATTGTGTATGCTATTTTTATCAGAAGCGGTTTAATCTGTTAATTAGGTATCCTTTCATATTTCTATATACTTATTTCACTTATATACTTGCCATTTTTAAAATAATCGCTCTGATAAGATAGCATTCTAAAACTATTCATAACAATATAAATCAAGTCTAAATCAATATATTTTTACCTTAGAAATCATTTTTTACACACCTTACTGTTATTTACATCCAACACATAAGTTTATATTACATAGGGAAAAAACCGTTATGCACATTCAAATTACGAAAACCTCTATCACAATATTTGCCATATTTTAGAGTGAAATTAATTCAAATTTGGCCTTCGGCTCTAGTAAAGGTAAAGTTTCGTCATACGAAGGATTAGCTTAATATTCCCTGATTGGCTCCCCTTTTTACTATTAAATATATTGTAAGCCAATCAACGCTAAGAATTTCACGTTATCAGTTATCTGTTATCTAATCTATCCTTATCACCAGTGATAACACAAATATCGATGTTTTTAAGCTAATTCCTTATACTTTTCTTACGCAAATGCTTATAATTGGCTCGAATTGCAAATGTTGGATACAAATAACGCTCAAATACTAATAGATGTCTGTTAACAAGATTATTATGGCTTAGCACTTGTTACCTTTCTAATCGTCTATAGTGTCGATCGCTGACACTAGACATGTGTAAACAATGCATTTGTATCTATAAGTGTAAATAAAATTAAAATACTTATAAAAACACTTTAAATGAAATATAAGGTGGGGTGCTCTCTAGTAATATTCTCATAATTAGCACAACTTTGATATCGACCCCATACATACGGTTTTGTTTTACATTTAAAACTATGTCGTGCTTTTTCGTTCATATTACATAATCAGTGGGTTTTTATTTCAAAAAAGAAAAATTGTTGACATCATATTTTGTAATTTTATGTATTTGAAATGTTTGACATTCATGATATAAGTAAAATAAAAACTTTTTTAGCTTAGGCAGAATGTACATCCTTGTCTACAGTATTTTTCTTATATAATTTTATCCGACAATATCATTTTTTTATTGGTCTCCAGTGGAATGTCATCATGAACTTCCTCCGCCCCAGGGTAGGGCAAAGGGCATCCCGGTTAAAACCACTGGAGCGGTCATCTTCGACACGGAAGGGGGACTCCAGGTCCTCGTAAGATCCACTAGAGCCGCCCATTGGTGCTACGCGTATAGGCACATCTTGGAGACGATAACTGTAAAGCGGTCATATTCTAACACAGGGTAGGCGTCTGTAGAAAGGACTGTAGAAGGGTGCCTCACAGGCACATCTCAGGGAGGATTGTAAAGGATCCCCACATGCCTAGTTGTTTACTCTGCTGCGCATACGATGGCACGTGTCCACGTGCGCGTTACCGTCTTCCCGGGGGTCGCTTGATAGTTACTATACGTATGTACAGAAACTATACTTATCCATAGAACTATACCTATGCACGGAAACTATCTTTAAGTATAGAAACTAACCTATGTACAGACAGACAGAGTCAGGATGATCTCAATCCTGGGGAAAATATGGCAAACATTTGCGTAGTTTCCTTCCATATTTCCTTCCTATTCTATGCCGATAGCAATGCGTAAATCACGCGAAGACTTTTAAACAAGCTAAAATTAAAACTATCAACCATGAAGCCATTTTAATTTGGTGAAACTAATACCACAAAAACACTCATAGGTCTACTGCAGTATAATTAGCTCAACTTCATATAATGTCCGGAAAGGTCTCGGTTGTCGGTCGGTCGGTCGTACAGACTCACGGCAAAGATTGATTGAGACTGATTGCAAGGTTAGTGTAGTGGCTAAACAGTTGGCTGTCTCCGGTACGTATTGCGGGTTCGATCCCCACACAGAACAAATGTTTTAGTGATCTACAGATAGTTGCTTCGAGTCTGGGTATTTGAGCAAGTGAGATTTATGTCTGTGAACTGTACCGACGACATAGAAGAAACACAAGTGTGGAACATATTTTTTTCAAAAGACAATATAAAGGGATACTTTAGCTATAGGATTTTTAACTTAGGCAGTTAGAGCTTATTAGGCGATGATAGCCTAGTGGTTGAAGGCTTGTCTTCCATACAGGAGGGTCTGAGTTTGACACCGGCCCGCACCTCTGACTTTTCGGATTCATGTGCGGTCAGAATTTGATTATTACTTGCATTAACGGTGAAGCAAAAAATATGAGGAAACCTGCAGAACTAAGTCTGCCAAATGGTGTGTGTAGTCAGCCAACCCGTACTAGGCCAGTGTGATGGACTAAAACCTAATATTTCTCATCGTAAGAAAGCGACCGTGCCCAGCAGTGGGACAGCAATCGCTCGCGTAGTAGAATTGTATGAAATTGTACTGTATGGAATTAACCACAATTATAAGTTTAACTGTAATTTTCATAATCTATATATTCCACATGGAATTGGAAACTAATTATATTCGGATTTATTCTTTCACTGGTGCCACACTAGACAGTGTCACTCTATGGTCTTGATGCTGAGTCAGTGAGTGGAACATTTGGTATGAAAATACGCTTTGAAAGACCGTATCTTTGATTGCGAGCGAATTAAAAGCATTTTTTCAGCAGTTATAGACTTTTGTATTCGATATTAATTTTAACTCGATGACGTCTGACACATGGACATACAGATAAATATGGATACGGATGGACTAGTGCTATTTTGATGAAAAAAACCTCAAAAAATGTTTTATAAAAATTAAAGTGCAATGTAATAATAATTATAATGAACCCTCTGAGCACACTGCTGGAGAGTTCGGGGCTAGGCTACCAGATGAGAAGAGGTGGTCAGATCATATCTCACCTCTTATACATGGATGATTTGAAACTCTTTGCCCCCAACAATTTGCGGCTAATAGAGTTACTGAAGGTAACTGAAACTTTTAGTAACTCAATTAGGATGGAATTTGGTGTGGACAAATGTGCAGTCATGCATGTAAAACGAGGGAAGATTATGGAATCCGAGGGATTACAACTTTCGGATTTCATACAAATCAGATCCCTTTCCTCATCTGAAACCTACAAGTACTTGGGTATGTCGGAGGCGTTAGGTGTCAACGCAGCTGACATGAAACAATCGTTACAGGGGCGCTTCTTTGGCCGCCTGAAAAAAGTACTGAAAAGTCTTTTGTCAGGCGGTAACAAGGTACGCGCCTTTAACGGTTGGGTCATGCCAGTCTTAGTCTATTCTTTCGGCATACTCAAGTGGACTCAGACGGAATTAGACGCTCTGGATAGAAGAGTCCGTTCGTTGTTGACCACAAATCGGATGCATCACCCACGATCGTCGGTAATGAGGCTATACATCCCACGAAAGTGTGGGGGTCGAGGCTTTTTAAATGCTAAGACCCTCCACAATCGTGAGGTGTGCAGCCTCAGGGAGTACTTTCTCCATGCCGAAGTGGGGATGCACCGAGATGTGGTTGCGATGGACAAGAGACTCACCCCGCTCTCCTTGGCTAAATAGAACTGGCATAAACCCGTAGTGCTTGACACTAATGACCGTAAGGAAGTATGACAGAGCAAGGAGCTTCACGGCCGCTTTTACCGGGCCCTTCATGGGCCTGATGTGAACTTTTTAGCGTCCGTGGCTTGGCTACGCTTCGGTGACCTCTTTGGAGAAACCGAAGGGTTTATTTGTGCAATTATGGATGAAGTTATCATGACGAATAACTACCGAAAATATATTGTGAAGGACGGCACGGTTGACATCTGTCGGGCATGTCACTATCCGGGTGAATCTATCCGTCACATTATTTCCGGTTGTTCTCGTCTTGCTAACGGCGAGTACTTGCACAGGCATAACCAAGTAGCCAGGATTATCCACCAGCAACTTGCACTGCAATACAACCTTGTGAGTTCAGAAGTGCCATACTACAGGTATGTGCCCGACCCAGTTCTCGAGAATGACCATGTCACAATGTACTGGGATCGATCTATCATTACTGACAGGACTATTGTAGCCAATAAGCCTGATATAGTGGTGATAGATCGAGTAGAGCGCCGCACAATGATTGTTGATATAACTATCCCGCATGACGAGAATCTCGTGAAGGCCGAGAAAGATAAGCAAATTAAGTATCTTGACTTGGCGCACGAGGTTGTCGACATGTGGGAGGTAGACTCTGCAATCATTGTGCCGATAGTTGTCACGGCCAATGGCCTTATGGCCAAGAGCCTCGACCAACACCTTAAGAGGCTCTCGTTAGGCAGCTGGGTCAAGGGCTTGATACAGAAAGCGGTACTCCTGGACACGGCTCGTATTGTTAGGAGGTTCCTCTCTCTGGAGCCCTAACCACCGGTAGCTTGGACCTTGTTCCCGATGCCGGTGGGCTACTATTTTTTATATTTTTAAATATATTTTTTTTTATATGTATTTAAAAATGTAATTTATATGTATATATCTAAAATAAAAAAAATATAATTCTAGCGCCCCAACAGAGTTCATGTTGGATCTATCCCTTTTATGTAACAAATATTTAATTTTGCGTTTACAAGGTGCTAGTCCCAAAATTTTAGCACCAATATATTCAACGAAAAATTGGAAACGCGAAATTGCATCGTTGTGAAATTGTTAAAACCTTCAACTTGACACTGGCAAAATGTAATAACACCTGCCGTATAAGAAAAAGACCAAGGAAAAAATAAAGGGTCGTTACTCATATAATTATTTTGAAAATAGAATTCCATTTACGTCATAACTAATCTATCGATTGTTATCTTGGGAAGTATGCGGAACATTAGTAAGGAATGTGAGGACAAGAAGAAAAGCTATTATAGTGACTTTAATAATATTATGCAATTGCGGTCGTTGTTTTGAAATTCCTATCAAGGTCAAACATATTTTGTATCCCAAGATACCATAATATAATTCCACGCCTGAATTTAAAATATCCATTTGAAATATTAACGGTAATTTAGGTTTGAAGTAGCACTCTCATAAATTTACACTGTACATTTATTTTGTATTTGCAGTTTAAAATAATTAATATTGATAATATTTCGGCACGGATGGCGCAGTGGCTATGCGATTGGCTGTCTGCACGACGTGTCGCGGGTTTGGTCCCCGCATGGAAAAAATATTGTTGCAGATAGTTGTTTCAGGTCTGGGTGTTTATGCATGTGAGAGTTAATTGTCTGTAAATTGTACCCACGACACAGGAGTACCATAGTGTGGAGAATCGTTTATATGAGGTCTTATTTTATTAATCCACAGTATTTTACATGGCGCATTAGTAAATGCTGAATATCACAGGAGGCACATCATCAGCGTACGAGGACCTGGAGCCCCCCTTCGGTGCCGAAGATGACCGCTCCAGTGGTTTTAGCCGGTAGGAGCCCGGCATACCCCTTCGTCCTTACCGGGGCGGAGGAAGTTAATGTAGAATTTCCACTGGATCTAGTAAAAACGGTTTCTTCGACTACAATTTCGTTTTTTTGTTATCATATAAATCAGAGTTCTTTAACCTAAAGTCTTTAACCGTTGGGTGTTACCAGTGATTACATATGGAACAGAGACGTGGTCATTCACAATGGGCCACATAAGAAAGCTTAAGGTAGCTCAAGCACTTAGCGAGCTATGGAGAGAGCTATGCTCCGTATTTCTCTACGAGATCGAATCAGAAATGAGGAGATCCGTTGAAGAACTAAAGTAGCCGACATAGCTAAAAAGATAAGTAAACTGAAGTGGCAACGGGCGGGGCACATTTCTCGTAGAACTGATGGCCGTTGGAGCAAAAAGGTTCTCGAATGGAGACCGCGCACTGGAAAACGCAGCGTGGGACGACCTCCAACGAGGTGGACAGACGACCTGTTGAAGGTCGCTGGGAGTCGTTAGATGAGAGCGGCATATAACCGGTCGTTATGGAAATTTAATTACTGGAAATATGAGACTAAAAAACGAATGTCTTGTAACCAGCGCAGTGTGGTGCCACGCAGGAGCCCTGGGTAACATCATTACAATTCATATGGACAGGTGTGAAGACCCCTGGAAATGCCTTGCTCATCTCGTCATTAGAAAGTACAAAAACCGCAAACGAAAATAATATCAATTATTCTGTGAAAAGATGTGTCAGTAAATATATCACACCAATTAAACAATTACCAAAAAATAATGCTTGAAATAAACTGTTAATGTTCCAACAACCATTATGTATAAACCAATGTATAACATCTTGCACAAGCTTGAATGAAATAAATCGATAATACGTCATATTCTGGTCAAGTTCAAACCAGATTCTCGATTTGAGTGAAATCGTTTCAGTCGAGATAATTGTGAGGCAATAACATTCTTTTGTAATATTCCAATTATATTTATAAATCTGTCACGAATTTAAGGTTTTTTAATTTTATTTTTTATTTTAACGCGATTCATATATGTATGCTTGATATGATCTTATGGATCTTATCTATTATTTAATCCAAAAATAGAAAGGGGGAAGGCTTTTGTTTAGCAGTGTACGTCCTTTGGCTGATATTATAATGATGAATCATATATGTAGAATATAACAGAATAGAATAGAATAGAATAAATGTCTTTGCTCAAACAAGTGCTTATAGCGTACATACATGAATGTCTTATGCATGCAAGAGAACAAAAAATCTGTTCTAACATTGTTGGCACCTGGTCATGGCGTGCAAATATTAAAGATTATTTAATGACCTATGTTTATGGCTTTTATTAATATTATCAATAAAACAATTTAAAAATTTATATGAAATATAATATTTCCTTTTCCAATATAGTTTAGGAAACTATCTGTAAAATGTAATTAATGTAACAATGTCAATATAACGATGTCTTCAATTGAATGTCAAGATAAAAAAAAGTCAAAAATCAAATCGCGCTATAAAACATCCACAAGTTCATCATCATCATATTATCAGCCAAAAACATCCACTGCTAACCAAAAGCCTCGCCATTAGACGACCGGTTATATACCGTGTATCGTCATGTTGTGGGGAATTTTCCAGTAATCACCACAGTTTGCAGGCGGGTTGGTGAGCGCAGAATGGCTACTGTTTCATAAACGCTGCTACGCATCCCTCTGATTTAGAGAGTTTAGGTTTACGTAAAAAAAAGGCGACGACACGGTTGGTGCAGTGGCTGATACAATCGACTGCTACGCTCCGGGTCGTGGGTTCGATTCCCACACAGAAAAAATATTTGTATGATCTGCAGGTAGTTGTTCCGGGTCTGGGTGTATTGTATGTGGAATTCATGTCTGTAAAACGCAACCATGACACAGGAGAAACCCTAGTGAGGGACAACGTTTTATCAACAAAAAAATAGAGTCGCCTTTTTTTAAGTTTTTTTACGTAGTTTTACCACCTCCATGATAGGAGATGGAGTGGTGCTATAGCTTTAGTCCGGACACGGTGCGGATTCTTACTATCAACAAGTTGTGATTGTGCATATTGTATTATACTGATCATATAAAATATCAGGATTTTCTTTTTAATGTTATTATCAAAATAATTATTAGCCTATGATGGCTGCAGGAAGACTGTCTATCTTCCCTCATATCGTTGTATATATTTATTATTTGGATCTCCAATAGAGGATACACAATTACAAACTAGTTAAGTAACGAAGGGGACAGTACCAAGTATGCTCCTCCGATTACAGAAGACCACATCATTCACATATAATCTGGGTAAAAATTAAGTTTGATGAAGACAAAGTATATTCATGACATATAATAAGCAATAGCATGTTGCAGTCTGGAGTTAAATCTTATGAAGTAACTTCACAGAGTAATTTAATACCTTTAAAAATAATAATAGATCTCCTACACTATAATTGTATCGTGGGCACAGTTCACAGTTTTGAATATCACATGAAAATCCACTACCTGTAGACCACAAAATATTGATTTCCGTTCCGTGAGAATCGAACCCACTACCCATAGCACAGATAGCCAATCACTAAGCCACTGCGCCAATCGTACCGTCAAAAAGAGTGTCATTACATACACGACATTTACGGCACGGTTGGTGCAGTGGCTGATACAGTTGGCTGCTGTGCTCCGGGTCGCGGATTCGATTCCCGCACGGAACAAATATTTGTATGATCTGCAGGTAGTTGTTCCGGTCTGGATTGTGTGTGGAATTTATGTCAGTAAACGCAACCATGACGAAGGAGAAATCCTAGTGTGGAGCAATTTTTCAAAAACAAACCTCAATATTGTAAAAGTAATAAAGGTCATATTTGTGTTCTTGCGTGAATCAAAGCGCCAAACCTATATTAAAATTATCACTGCGTAAATGGGGTCGTGAACACAAGCTAAAATCTAGAACTATTGATTTACTCACCTTCCATTGTTTGACTTCAGACAATCGATTAGCAACTACACAACCGGCAGATCCAGCTCCAACTACGATGAAATCATATCTTTCTACCGTTTGCCTTTTTTTTCTATTCTGTCCACTCGGCCTTTTTTTATCTCGCTGCACTGATTCAGATTTGGTCGAATCGAAAATCCTTTTGCCGAAATCAATATCATATGGCGACGAATAATACTTCTTAAATGGATTCCCAAAGTCCTTTTGAAATAAATCCGGTTTATCATAGTCCTCGAAACTGAATTGGTCCTCTTTCCCAGTATCTTTGTCAAATGTTTGTTGACCGAATTTCTCGAAACCAAATGTCGGGAAATATGAAATAGTTTTTGATAATCCTTGACTACCATCTGGACCATGGCTGCGGACACTGGTTGAGCTACTGAATTTATTCTTCAATAAATCATTCTGTAACACTGGTCCTAACGGTGGATCAGAAGAAATCTCTGGCGTCTTCAACGGAATAGGTCCTAGAGGAAGTTCTGGCCTCTTGAAACTTTGCCCTGAACTTTTGGGATAAAAACTGGAGCCACTCGGATGTTGCCAACCGTAGTCTAACAAACGGCTTTTCTTATCGTCTTGAGATCTACCATAGACTTGCGATAGCAACGCGAGGAACATGTACCCTGTTGGGGAGCATTGGGTGAGTGAAGCATGCTGCTCCGGGCAGATCGCGGCGATATTCGGAGGTGTCCAAGTTTGACCTGACATTGTTTGAACACTGTTCACGACACTCGCGGGCTCATTCGTGTGATCGGAGCAAGCACTGGCGGCACAATGGCTGGTTGTAAGATAATGTTTAATAAGTGGGAGATCGGTTGCATATTGTCCTTAGTTATTGCATGCTTGTTAGCGATTCGCGTTGTTTGGCTTTAGAGAGTAAGGTCGCGATGATTGACATTGGCGTTACAGAATTGGGTGACGACTTTTAGTTATTAAACGTAATTTACTCTGACTTTAATTTTTTAAATATTAGTGTAACTCGTTTTTTTTTCTTTCATAATTATCTAATCACGATACGCGTCGCACGATCAGTGTGGTATCCGGATTAAGAATATAGCACCATTCCAGCTCCTCCCAAAGATGCCGTAAAGGGCAACTAAGGGACTGTAACTAGAGGGATAGGCAGCAACGTCCCTTCTGTGAACAGTAGCCATACTGCGCTCACCAACCCGCCTGCCAAGCGTGGAGAGTATTGGTAAATTCCCCCCAAATTGACAACACAATTGTGGAAATCTATGGGGGAGGCCTTTGCTCAGCTGTGTATTGATAAATGGCTGATATGATGATGACGATAAAACACGACGTTCCCAACAAATAATAGAGCGGAATGCTTTGTCCATGAGTGTTATATGAGGCGTCTAAGGGTTGATATCTACATCTACACCATGGGCAGCAGCATCCCCCGTGTGCTAATAGCAACATATTGCGATCACCAACCACCACTTGCAGTGAAATTTGAAAAGTCTATGTTCAGCAGTGGACGGGCTTTTGTGTGTGATGTGTAAATACTATAATTATGACGATGGACAGCAGCGTTTCTTCTGTAGAACAACAGCTATTCGGCGCTCTTAAACCCGCCTGCCAAACGTGGTGAGTACTGGCGAATTCCCCCCAAAATAACGACACAATTGTCAATACCTAAGGGCCTTTTGTGCAGCAGTGGGCATCCTTTAGCTGATACGATGATGATGATTAATGAAGAATGCGGCAAATTCAGTGAAAAGCTCGTATTTTAATATTTACGTTCAGAATCATTAGCGGATCAGCTGTTTTTCTATCTATTTGTTATTTGTACCACTTCATCATCATCATCATTTCAGCCAAAAAAGGACCACTGCTGGACAAAAGCCTCCCCCAAAGATTGACATAACGACCGGTATGGGTTTGTGTTGTGTCCTCGCCAGGCGGGTTACCGCTTTACACTCAACCCCTCTAAGAAGTGCCTATAGGCTTGGCACCAGTGGGCGGATATAGTGATCATACGAGGACCTGGAGCCCCCCGTAGGTGCCGTAGATGATATGATGATGATGCTAGGAACCGGCTAAAACCACTAGTCCGGCATGTCCCTTCGTCCTTCCCCGGGGCGGAGGAAATTCACGACGAATTTACACTGGGATAAATCAAAAAATAAAAATCTATCCTCTTGATGTTTTTCTTCACTAAAAGACAATAGTTTCTTAGAAGTAAGTCACATTGGTACCTGGCAGGTTTTGAACTCATAACCTAGTGCCTAAGAAGCAAGTCCGGAAACAACCGGGCCACCACGTTTAGTTGTTACCACTAAAATAAATCAACGATAAAATCCTAGTACTAAATCGTAACTACGGAATACATATTAAATATCTGTTTGCATAACATGCTAGAGAAAGTTTAACTTAATCTGCGCTTACCGTTCTAAACGTTATTTAACCCAGCGTTGTGTTACCGGTAATTTCTCACATAACTGTCAATTAATTAATAAAATATATCGAGATATAAAATGTAATATGTCTAGATAACGTGAGCATTTTACCGATTCTGCTTGCTGAGTTAGCACATAATTTAATTGGTTGAATAAATAGTTCGAATTTCGAATATAAACAAAAAGGAACTCCAAAGCTTTTATCTTTTTAAGACAGTATTCTTCCCGTTTCATCCCGTGGGTGTCGTAAAAGTCGACTAAGGGATTAACCGGAGGATGGGCAGCAGCGTCCTTCGAGTACATTAACAACTCAAGTGCGATAGCCAACCCGCCTGCCAAGGGTGGCGATTATGGCAAGACCCCCACATGAGCACACAACACATCCATATCGTTACGGTGATCTTTGGGGGAGGCCTGTGTCCAGCAGTGGACTCCATTCGGCCGAAATGATATGATGATGAGATAATGAATGGTACTTTACTGTAACCTACAATAAAAATAGAAAAGCCATTTATCTTTGAAATATTAGATTACAGATTTTGATATTTTTGAGCACGCGATGTATCATAAACAACGCAATCAAGTGTTTTTTGTACTATGATATGATATTATTATGCTACTGCGAGTGAGGGCCGTGTGGTGCTGGCTAAGAATACCACCACCCGATCTCATCCCGTGGGTGTCGTAAAAGGCGACTATGGGATTAGCTGGAGGATGGGCAGTAGCGTCCTTCGAGTACATTTATAACACAACTGTGATCGCCAATTATGGCAAAACCCCCAATGAGCACACAACACAAACCTATGGGTTTCATACCCAACCCAGTCGTTGTGGCAAGTTTTGGGGAGACTTCTGTCCAGCAGTGGACGTTTTTCGGCTCAGATGATGATGCTGATGATGAGTGCCGAATTAATTCGTGAACTGTAGCCAAACAACAGTCGTTTAGTTTTTATTAATGTTTCAGTTTTATGTGAAAATAAACAGTTAATTGAGGTTTTATTCAAAAAAGGCGTCAGGATAGACTGGAAAAAAATCTGAAAATTCAAAACCGACGCAATTTTCTCACTCTGCGGGTTCCATAATCGTGTTCTGAATCCATGGTATTAGGTTTCGCGATGTCATTTATATCTCTTATGTTACTAGTTGTCACCCGCAACTTCACCTCCTTTTTTATGCGTAAATAGGTCGGCCTTTGAAGAAGTTATGGATTAGGTTGATGGAACGAGCGCACCCAGAAGACGCCTATTCACTCTTAGTTAATGGACAAGAAGTTCCACACTGGCTGTGCGCATACTGAAGGTTGAGGAGAAGCACTGAGTACGACATACCGGGTTATCAGTCTAAGTGGGTGCGTCAAAACCTGCAGTGCGGCTGGAAGTAATGGTGATGGTGAAAAGAAATGATGGTAGAAAGGAGATGGTGGGATCAGTTCCTGGAGCTCCCGCATACACTCGCATAAGTACAACCTGGAGAACGCTGAGAGACAAGCAACGTTTCGCCGATGTACTAGACAATGGAGCTTCTTGTGGGTCGCGAGGGCGCCCATTTTTTTAGCTGTATTGATGAATGTACTCGTCATCATCATATCATATTTATTTATTTTTAAGAAAAAACGTTGCCCCACACTAGGATTTCTCCTGTGTCATGGGTGCGTTTACAGACATGAATTCACTTACAATACACCCAGACCCGGAACAACTACCTGCAGATCATACACATATTAGTTCCGTGCGGGAATCGAACCCACGACCCGGGGCACAGCAGCCGACGGTATCAGTCACTGCACCAACCGTGGCGTCAATAGGGAAACCTACGCACTCATATCGAGCCACCCCCGGAAAGACGGCGGTGTGCAAGTGACGTCACGCGCCGCCGTGTGCGCAGCACAGCGCATAGCGAGGCTTTGGGGGAATCCTTTATAATCTCCCCGAGATGTGCTTGGGGAGGTGGCTTCTTTACAGTCGCCTTCCCCCGATAGAGGGGGTAACCGCTTCACAATCATCCCTTCCAAGATGAGCTTAAAGGCGTGGCACCAATGGCAGGCTCTGAGCCTCACTTCAGTGCCGGAGATGACCACTCCGGTGGTTTTAGCCGGTACGACTCCAGTATGCCCCTCTGCCCTTTCCCGGGGTGGAGGAAGTACATGATGTATTAGGAAAAAATGGCCAACGGATTAATAAAAAAAATTCTTCTCGCTATGCGTTCCATCTAATCAAATGCATTAAGGCGATACTTTGCGTTTCATCGAATCAAATGCGGTGGTACTTTGTTGAGCCGTCCTATAAATGGCTGCAATACTGCATACAAAATCAAACCTGTGCTTTACGCTGCAATTTGTAGCACCACGGTTATATTAGCCCAGAAGCAGCCTAAACCCAAAATTGGGTTTTTAGTCCCAGATTTTATTTCTGGGTCAAACCATATGCTTTTTAAATTTAATTTAAATAATTGATGTGGTATTTTGCGTTACATCGAATGAAATGCAGTGGTACTTTGCGTTACATCGAATCAAATGCGGTGGTATTTTGCGTTACATCGAATCAAATGCGGTGGTACTTTGCTGAGCCATCCTATAAATGGCTACAATACTGCATACAAAATCGGACCTGTACTTTACCCTATAGTTTGTAGCAACACGGTTATATTAGCTCAGAAGCAGCTTAAACCCAAAATTGGGTTATTAGTCCCGGATTTTATTTCTAGGTCAGAACATATACTTTTTAAATTTAGTAAAAAAATTGGGTTTTTCTGATAACAAATTGTCAGTAGTAGCTTGGAGTTTTAATACTGACCCGTAAATCAAAAGATGGGGTGAGTAAATCGCAATATGTTACTACACGAAATCGTAATATTGCAACAGCCGACCCGTTTCCAATTTATTGACCACGTTAATCGATCAAGCCATATAAATCATAGGTTAGAGATCAAAGCCGCGTGTTATTTGCGTGTAATTAGCGAAGGTACCACGATTACTTAGTTCTATTTCCCTTGACTTACTACTTGTGTTGGCAAACGGCCTTATTCACCTTACTAAATTTTCTAGAAGTTCACGGTCTCTCGGTATTGTGACCTTTTTAATGTGCAAAGAACACAAACACCACATAATTGCCGTGTGGTGCCGGTTCAGAATACCACCACCCTATTTCCTCCCGTGGGTGTAGTAAAAGTCGACTAAGGGATTAGACGGAGGATGGGCAGCAGTATCCTTCGAGTACATTAACAACTCGACTGCGATCATCGACCTGCCAAGCGTGGCGATTATGGCAAAACCCCCCAATGAGCCCACAACACAACCATGTCGGTCGTGGACTTCATTCGGCCGAAATAATAATAAAAAGAACACAGGCTCGGCAGGGGCCGGCGCGAGCAAGGGACGGGGGGGGGGGAGTATTTACTACCTGAACGGAATGGTGTGGGCCACCACGACGTCGGCGAGGCGGGCGTCCTCAGCGGCGAGGACGGTATACCAGTCGGGTAGTTTATCTCGTAATAATTCTACACAAATAGTACCCTTTTTGATGATCAGTAAAATATGCTTTGAGAGGCCGTATATTTTTATTCAAAGTCAAAGTGTTTTTATTCATATAAACCATTTGCTGGCTTACGAATAGTCAGAATTTAAACAGTTGCACGGTTCCAAGTCGATGGTCCTATGGAGAAGAACCGGCAAGAAACTCCATGGATATTGCGTTAAAATGGAGATTAGGTTCGTTTTTCTTACGGCAGCTAAAGCAAAAGAAATTGAATTAATTTCTAATGAAACCTCAAGCTATTTGTGGGGAAAAGGATCTTGACATTCATACAGATAGACTGACAAACAGACAATAAAGTGATCCTTTGTTGACCTATAAAACGATGTTTAAAAGTGTCCTTTATTCCACCAAATCATAATTTCTTTCGGTTTCTACGTAACTCTCAGTAATTGGTTGCCTGAGGTGATTCATAATACCTTGTCATATAAATGGAAAATACCAGGGAAATACCTGGGGCTATACTGTGAACGAAAGTTAAGATGAAGTAAGTAAATGTATTATTAATATACATAGAGATTTAATAAACAATAGGGTTCGCTCAGTGGGTGAAATTTGACCGTAATTAATTAAGTTTATTTCAGCTTTCTGCACTCCTTCTCCATACAAACTTTAACTATGCCAAATATCACACTCATCCGAGCGCGCAATATGCTTAAAAAGGGGTACAATGTTTTCTCTTGACGTATTAATATATAGATTCTAGTTATCAAAATCAAAGGAAAAAAACTTATGAACCCACTTTAACATGAGTGAGATAGTGGTCAAACGTAAACCTATACAGTAAGATGAAAAAAAAATTGTGGGGTTTAATATACTGTGAGTGCGTGGGAAGAGATTAGGAGGTCTATACTTTCCCACGTAACCCTACAAAATAAGAGCACAAGAAAAAGATTTGTAAGGATTAATAGGCTATGAGTACGGGAGAAAAGATAATGCGGTCTATTCTTTGCTGGAAATCAAGTAGATAAACGATGTAGCTATAAGTTTGTTCAAACACAATTTCGTTTAAGGGGATTACATCGCTCAAATCGCAAAAATAGCGTAAGTTTAAAGGATTTTGTTGACTAATCCTTTTGTGAGCTGGATATGTAAAAAATATATGTTATACTTAAGGTAATCACAGAAAAATTATGAATAAATTATAAGAAGAAAAAAAATATATTAACCTGAATTGAATTTTCTCTCTATAACGGCTCAATATACATCGGTGTCTTGACGACTTTTATAGCGGGTACGTATATATATGTACGTGCGTTATTTTTTACAAAAGAAATCCAACCTTGAACAGCTTTCAATGATTATGTATTAAAACCTATTGTAAATAGTTCCGATATAACGATTACGTAAAATAAATATAGAAATTTTGATTATAAATATATTTAACGTAGTTTATAGTTTCGTTTTCTGTTTTGAATTTATCATAGAGTAAGCCTGAAAATGCCTAAATATAAACTTAAATGTAAAGGGAAGCATGCCCGAGCTCTAAAAAATACTTCTTAGTACTTACATTATTTCTAAGCTGTTGATTTTCGCTTTTACTTTACTTTAGTATTTCGATTTTAGCTTTCAACATTTTTTACGTAGTACCGACATAGGTCATCCTAACTAGTTTCATCACTGATATCCGGTAAGAATTTACCTGATCATCATCAGAGCTTCAGAATGTATTTTGTATAATATCGTAACACTTAATGGTAAATATAACTGGTGAAACCCATCATTGTAACTATTTTATTATAAAAAAAATGTATTCAGGTCTCTCAGAGATCGACTAAACAATAGGCAAAATAATGACAACACTGTGACACATCTGTGTTTTTGCCTAATCTTTAGATTATTTTGTTATACGAGGGCAGCACTGAAAATTTCGGGAATCAAGGAAGTGACACAACATTACTATTTAAAAATGTATTTATTGCTTTTCGAAGTATTCTCCGCGAAATTTGACACATTTTTCAATACGATGGAACCAATCATTGAAGCAACCATTCCATTCGGAAGTTGGGGTCTCCAAAATGGACGTTTTGTAGGCGTCCACAGCTTCTTTAGGTGATGAAAATCTCTGTCCACGCAATTTAATCTTTATTTTAGGGAAAGTATAGTAATCATTAGGGCTTAGGTCGGGGCTGTACGGCGGATGGTCTAATAATTCTATGTTTTCTTGCTCTAAAAACTCTTTTGTTCTGTGCGCGGTGTGAGAACTCGCATTGTCGTGATGGAGGATGATGCGGCGGTTGCAGTTCTCTCTACGGAGTTCAGAAACGACCTGTGGCAAACAAATGCTAGCATACCATTCTGCATTAACCGTTCTTTGTCCCTTAAGAGGAATAGTCGTAACATGGCCGGTTTTGGAGACAAACGTGGCCACCATTTTTTTTGCAACACTCCGTGAACGAACAATTTTTGTTGGCTTTAACTCATTTTCGAACACCCAAACTCGTGACTGGTTTTTTGTTTCGGGTTTCATATATCCAGGATTCGTCACCTGATACGATGTTGTATACAGCATTTGAGGATCCTGCATGGAATCTTTCGAGAGTTCTGACGCACCAAGTAACGCGAGCCGCTTTTTGCTCTTCACATAGCAAATGCGGTATCCATCGGGAAAACAACTTTTTTACACCTAATTGTTCATGCAAGATTATTTGTATTTGACTCATGCCAATGTCTAAAGTTGCCTGAATTTCGCGGTATGTCACATGTCGATCTTCCTCAATCAGCTTACGCACAGCATCAACGTTTTCTTGGATGACTGCAGTTTTTGGACGACCTTGACGAGGATCATCATTGAGCTTGACACGTCCACGTTGAAATTCAGCGAACCAGCGATAAATTGTGGTTTTGGATGGGGCTTCATCACCAAATGTAGAAATCATCCGGTCAACACACTGTTTTTGTGTTAAACCACTTCGAAAGTCATAATAAATCATCGCTCTTGAATTTTCTCGAGTCAATTCCATTTTCTCAACGACTAAACAAGTTTGACAAAACCTTGTGACAAGACCGTGAATCTTTTTTTAAATAAATAAATGGTATTCGATTTGTAAAATCAAGGAGTTTTCAATTAAAAAGATTTTAATATGACAGGAACAGTGGAAATATTCCATTCCCGATACTTTTAGTGCAGCCTATGTAGTACGGTCGTTTATCGGTAGTTGGTGGTAAAGTAACAAATACTAGTACATAGGCAAAATTATCAAGGTCATTGGGCAATATAATGCCCTTAAAATGCAAAGTTCAGGAATACCACTTGAAATTGCTTCACTTCTAATAAATACTACATGTATCGTTTTAATAGTTAATTGTTAATTTTTTTTTGTTGAAGGTAATACTTACATAAGATTGTTCTTTACAGATTACAGGAAAACCTATAAGAAGTCGATGATCTTAAAATAAGTGAAAAAAGATTTAAATCCTGTTTTTCGGATAAATTATTTGTACCTAACAGAATTCAAAAAGAGACAATAGATCCAGCAATTTCCGTCTATAATCTGGTACCAAACATACTTTTTTTAGTTACCTCAACCAAATTTGGGTCAGTTTTCAAAATAAACTTGGTAGTTAACATATTCCTCGTACGGAACCCTCACCACATGAGTTTAACTCGCACTTGTCTGGTTAGTTTAGGTCTTGCCTCGCACTTGTGTCTTTCCTTTATCTTTGGTAAAGTTTACAGAAGAAAGTTCAAAGAGTTAACCGTTTAGGCTCTGTACCAATCGTGCCACCATACCATAGATTCAGATCTACTGATCTGCGTGTTTTTGCTGTGTGATGACGGCACGGTTGGTGCAGTGGCTGATACAGTCGGCTGCTGCGCTCCGGGTCGCGGGTGCGATCCCCGCACGGAACAAATATTTGTATGTTCTGCAGGTAGTTGTTCCGGGTCTGGGTGTATTGTATGTGGAATTCATGTCTGTAAACACACCCACGACTCAGGAGAAATCCTAGTGTGGGGCAAAAATTAAGTGGCGTATAAATAAACATAAAATGACCGGATTAAGATTACATTTAGCACAACTCCATATACTCTCGTGGATGTACTAAAAGGCGACTAAGGGACTCTAAACCTGAGGAATGGGTGGTAGCACTTTTTCTGTAGTACAGTAACTATACTGCGCTCACCAACCCGCCTCCAAACGTGGTAAGTCAGTGGTGAGCAAAGTCCCCCCAATATGACGACATAATTGTTGTGGAAATCTTAGGGTGAGATTCAGAAACGAGTCTAAGCGTGAACTTACGCTTCCATCTGTCAAAATGCACTACTTACGCTCATAATTGTATTCACAGACGATCGGAACACGACTTAAGCTTAGCGTAAACTAAGCTAAGCCAAGTAGTGAAAATCACCTACTTGGGCGAATCTAGCGCCACTAAGCCGGCAAAGGTGTGCTTGCTACAGGAACTATGAATTATGGATGTATGAGAAAGTTGTTTATTATTCTATATATAATAATTACGCCGTTGTTCCCGTATTTATTAGTCTTTTTATTCCATGTAACACCCATTGCAATAGGCCTTATCGTTATAGTTTCCATCTCATACAATAGCCTTACACCACCGGGGACAATCCATGACTTCATTTTATAGTGCACCTATGGAGAGTCCCCGGTTGGTGTCCCATTACATTTTAGATTAAAAATCTCTAAAGGGCCTCTGCGTGTTGGACCTATGTCCCCGCGTAAGCCTGTCAAAAGACCGGGTTCCCCCTTACAGGGGATATAAACCCGTGAAAAGAGAGACATGTATAGAATAATATATGACCTTGTTATTTCAGTCTACAGCCCCAAATTTCTTTTTATTTAAGTCTGCGTCAGTATTTTTGTTGCTAGTATGGTGGATGTGGGTGGAGTTTCGAATAGTCATTTTTACTCGTAAAATGTACATATATTCTTGCGATTTATAACATATATGCAGATAGATTTGTGTTCGATATTTTGTTTCGCTCACTCCAGTGGCAGTTCATATATTACTATCCTTTTTTATTTTTATTTATGCCTGACTACACAGTTTTGTAAAAGCTTTAGTGCTGATGTAATCTGCGTGATCTGCGAATGACAATTTATGGTCAAACATTACTCCTAGATCACGAACAATCTTCACTCTATTCATCGTAGTCCCATCGCAATTATACAAATAATTTAAAGGCTGTTTTTACGTGTGTAACTAGTAGAATGACATTTTTGGAGTGAAAACTTCTTTTAGCGCGGTACGCATATTTTTAGATGGGATGAAATCTCTGGACTCGCGACACCGTTACGAGACGCAGCTATAGTGTGTGCATATATGCATGTACATATAGCAGACCGTGAACGCAACCAGATAATTTAAAAAAAATAAGCTTTCACTTCTGTCGGCACTCTCGGAGTGCAACCCGTTTTTGTTTTTTACATTTACTGTTATTTTGTTTCTAAGATCTTCAGATCGACAGATCTGTGAGGTAGCTATTTAGCCATCATTTCTACATAGATATTAAAACCGTTACTAGTACTAATCCAAAAGAAAATATCATTTCATATGATTTATTAGCAAATGATAATAAATTGTTACACTTGGCATATCTTTCAGTCCGATATCCGACTATTATTCCTAACAAACTAACCATCTTAACGATCCGAGAATCGCCGAAAACAAAGTGTTATCTTCCTTGGTCGTAAAACTGGGCTAGGGTAATGTTGTCTATTGACGTCTTGGAGGATCGTTATGGGTTAATGACCTGCCACTAATTGGGATATTATGGCCTATTAGTTTTACTCGCGGTTTTCGTCGGCCATCAAAATTTAGTTAAATATCATGGATTTTCCTTGATTCGTAAGTAAATGTTCAGTAAAATCTTACGGATTTACAGTAGTACAAAATCTTCCGAAAAATCTCTACCTTGACACAGATTTTTAAGCATCTCGTAATGAAAAATTCCTTTTCTAGTTCTTTTTTTAACTCAAATTATTTGTGAATAGTTACTTTACTCATTGATAAGTCTTTATTCTTTTAAAAACTAAAATGTTTTCAAGAAATACAATTTTTATTTAAATTTTCACAGTACAAGTTTCTTATCATTTTCATTCATTTCGGCCGAATGAAGTCCACTGCTGGACACAGGCCTCCCCCAAAGATCACCACAATGACCGATATCGGTGTGTTGTGGGCTCATTGGGAGGTTTTGCCATAATCGCCACGCTTGGCAGACGGGTTGGCGATCGCAGCTAAGTTGTTAATGTACTCGCAGGACGCTGCTGCCCATCCTCCGGCTAATCCCTTAGTCGCCTTTTACGACACCCACGGGATGAGATGGGTTGGTGCTATTCGTAGGGTCGATTGCGATCTACTTGCATTTTACTTGCAAACGTGATCAGGTAGCAATCTGTGTGGATATTCAATAAATGTTTTTTTTTACATAAAACTTCTTTGGGCGTGACGAGAGTAACATTTCATGGACAAATTTGAGTGCAACGTTTTATATGCAACGTTAGGCGCATGCGCGGGTGAATTTCACTTCTGTCACGTTACACGCGCTCTATTTTTACTACATTATTTATTTCTTGTTTTTGTAATAATAACATCATAATTATAATGTATGTATATATCTACATTGTTTTTAACACTATCATGTATTCATCACTTGTAATAACTTCTAAATACTGCCGCGCTGAGTGACGCCTAAGTGGATACAGGTTGTTGCTGAAAATCAGCGCTGTAGCATTGCTTTGTACTTGTATCACAGTACAACTCTCTAATGGTCTCTTATTGCATAGTGGTCTCCTTCTGTGAGAGCATCATGCTCCAGAAGAAGACCGCGAACGACCGCGGCCCTCTCCCGATCCCGTTCGAAGAAGGAGGAGACGGCGTCGGGGTAACAACCACCCTGACGCTTTATTCCCCTACTCCTGAAACCCCCTGCCATTGCTATAAGGTGGGGACCTCTGGGTTCGCGGGTGCGTAGATTGGGAAATCTGCGTGCCCCCACCAAGCGACCCAAGAGAAGACGGTAGCACGCATGTGGTCACGCGCTGCCGTGGAATGCTTTGGGGGATCCTTTATAATCCCCCTGGGGGGTGACTGCTTTACAGTCACCCTCTCCGAGATGTACCTATAGGCGTGGCACCAGTGGGGGCGGCTCTAGTGTGATCATACGAGGACCCGGAGCCTTCCTTAGGTGCTGAAGATGACCGCTCCGGGTAGGAGTCCGGCATACCCCTTCGCCCTTCCCCGGGGTGAAGGAAGTTCATGAAGAATTTCCACGGGGCACCAGTGGGGGCGGCTCTAGTGTGATCATACGAGGACCTGGAGCCTTCCTTAGGTGCTGAAGATGACCGCTCCGGGTAGGAGTCCGGCATACCCCTTCGCCCTTCCCCCGGGTGAAGGAAGTTCATGAAGAATTTCCACGGGGCACCAATAAAAAAAGGTAGGTACCACAGTGTCAGATATTCTGCAGTTACAATTGTTATGGGCATAGACGCTTACCATCAGGTGAATAACTTGCTTGTCTAGTTGTATAAAACAAACTTCGTTGTTTCGTTTGTATGTTACATGTTTGAATTAAGTTGTTTTTATGTGCCCCATGGTGTGACATATTTTTCCTTATGTCTTCGTTTTACTTCACACAGGTCAAAGATATCTATCAGGCACATTCGGCACAAGAGTTAAGTACGCAGCTAACTAACGAAAAGCTATGCACTACACAACACAGGCCATTGTTATGATGTTTCATCATATCGGCCATTTGTACGTCCACTGCTGAACAAAGGCCTCCCCCACAGATTCCACAACTGCATTATCATTTTCGGGGGCACTTGCCAATACTCACCACGCTTGGCAGGCGGGTTGGTGAGCGCAGTATGGCTACCGCTTCACAGAAAGGACGCTGCTGCACATACTTCTGGTTTAGATTCCCTTATGATGTTTATTAACTATTTATGCGCAAAATGACGATATGCAGCATTTAACCTGTCACTTATAGGGCAAACCTTTATATTTTTAGCAATAGACATCTTTTGGCTGATGCAATGATGATGATTATAGGCGAGTCAATTATTATTCACAATGTTATTATATGAGAGATTCGGAATGTATTCAGTTTATTCGTTAAACGGCAATAAGATAATCATTCGACATATGTAATTCACAATCCTAGTAAATCCTTCTAAATTTGAAATTTTTTTTCGTTCATCTAACGAAATTTGTTTTACGGCCAGCTTTCGTAGTAAGAAACCTCATTTTTCATCAACTTACTCTGTGACACACTCAGACGAGGGATCAACATACCTTGGCGACTTAGCATACGCAGCACTCTGTTCAATGTATATGAAGCCAGTTACGTGCACACTGATTTTATTTTGCTGTCTGTACATTTCTGTAACTTAACTTATTGGTAACGCTTTCTTATTAGATGTGGTTAGTTGCTAGCTAGATTTTTCGAAGTGTTACAATCAGAGCTGGTATCTGTGACCATGAGAGTTCTATTGTGGTATCCTTCGAATCAGCAAGAACTTTCTTAAAAATTGCTTAAACGTTCACATAGTCACGTAGACTTCTGCAAGCTGAATGTATATAGACCTATTCTAGACCAAATCCATTGTAAGAAAATAACTAATTTGCCGCTTCACTACCTAGCAGTTGCAAGTTAGGCTTACGTAGTAACTATTATCTAATCTGTAGTTCGGCTATACATCGTGTGGACGTAGGATCCACTCCAGGTGAAACAAAAAATACTTATGTTACATTTATGGATACGTTACCTTCATAGGTCGCAAATGTTTTTATGATGCGTGAGGTCTTCCGTTTTCTTTCCAGGCCAGCAATGCTTACGTTTATTAATATATATATATATCTATATATATATATATATATATATATATATATATATATATATATATATATATACGTTTTTAACCGATTTCAAAAAGGAGGAGGTTCTCAATTCGATCCGAATTTTTGTTTTTTTTCTTTATTTACACTGATTACTCCGAGATGTGTACACCGATATGAGCAATTCTTTTTTAACTAGTGCAGAACGCTTTCGAGTTGGTCTCATATAAATTTCATTACATTTGATATTGATTGATTGATTCAATAAACAGGTTAATTTGACTGCGCTTATCTAGATGATGTCTTAATAGTTTCAATTCGATTATTTTTCTTGTATTTTTTTTTTGTGTTAACTTAGTGTGGTAATGAATGCTTTCTTTCTTTCTTATTTATTTCTATTCCTCTCAGATCAGAGAAAATATTTGAGTCAAGAATGACTCGAATATTTTATTTTTAGAGTTAAAATAATAAAATATTGGAAACAGTTCTCATATTTACACTTAAAAGAATCAAATAAATCTTTTTAACAAAAAAATACCGACTTAAAAACCCTACACGATATAAAAATATTAAAACCACCGAAAAGCAAAAACAAAACTTTATTTATAAAGTCGGTCGGGGCCCTAACCATGGTTAATGCAGACCAACGAGAAGTTATATTTTACACCTCGCCCCGCCCGACTTCATAAATAAAGTTTTTTTTTCATTTCCTGTGGTTTTAATATGTTTATATCGTGTAGGGTTTTTGAAGTCGGTATTTTTTTTAAGTTTTATTCTTTTATAAAATTCTCAGTTGTACCCTGGAGTTTGGAATTGTATCACTGTATCACAAATATCTGATGGGTGTAAGTTGATGAAAAATGAAGTTTCCTTCTACTAAAAATCGCCAATTTCGTTGGAAAAACGAAAAAAAAATAATTCAAATTTAGAATTATGCCAGTAGGATTGTGAATTACATGATATGTCGAATGATTATTTCATTCACCATTTAACGAATAACCTGAATATATTCCGAATCTCTCATACAATACCATTGATTTACTCGCATGTATTCATCATCATTACATCAGCCAAAAGACGTACAGTACTAAACAAAGGCCTCTCCTATAAATGACCGAATATATGCCGTATATCGCAAAGAGTTAAATCGTTACATAGATTACACGTTACATCATTAACAAAATCCGTGCTATTTTATTTAGATGTGTACGTATATTACTCGCACAAGTTTGACGTAAAACTATATTCAATAGCATTAGCATAAACACTGTTGTGACAATGAATTGTTACGATGACTTGCGAAGTCACGCATAATGACTTCCGCACTGTGTCGATAAATGGAAAACACGTTCGGACAATGGATTATCGTTGTATTCTTGACGAAGTACGAAACTGTCTTTGTCACTGGCCTTCTTATAAGTATTTAAAATAGTTCGTTCTACCGCTATTGTCAGCATTCGTAATGACAAAAACAAAAATGGCGTTGTGAATTGTGACATTTATCTAAACATTGAAAACATTACTGTATCTATTAATTAAATTACAAGTGAAATCCAATGGCTTTATCCATGCACGTATTCGTAGTGCTGTAAGTACACATATTTACATTTCTTGAACGCGCATGAGGCCGTACTTTATATTATTTTCTTATTAATGTAAGACAACGTTCTCAGACGGGTTCTCGATCGCGTCTGAAGTCAAATGTACTCATGTACTCTTTTTAGTGATGACTTAAGCAATGTATGACTTACCATACTTGCTTGCTTAAGTCTTATCTAACGATTTAAATCTTTGGTATATCATCATTTTGGGAAAAACTTGGCTGTACTCACCACGCCTGGCAAGCGGGTTAGTGAGAATAGCTGATGTTCTACAGAAGAGATGATGCTACCATCCCTCTAGTTTAGAGTTCCTTAGGCACTTTTACGACATCCACCACTGGAGATAGAGTGGTGCTATATTCTTAATCCGTGTACAACTAGGAATCGTATGCAATTTGTGTATATCCAAACTCCATCCATGACTTGTCAGCTTTTATTATATAAGACCTATAATAATTATGACCGATTGTAGATATACCTTTCCTACAACAATGTAACTTTGCTTAATCTTTCTTTATTGATTGATTTATATATTTCTTATTACATTTGTTTTTGCCTTTAAAGGCATGACCATTGTGTTTTGTAGTATATATTTCTAAGAAATTGCGACACGGCTGATGGGAACAGTTTTATTCAAATCTATAGACCGTGACTTGTTTTTAAGTATGTTGAACAAATACAGTATTATATGTATTAAGAAATAAAATTCAAATATGGCTGCACTTAAAATAATGGTTTGTCGTGAGATTAAAACAGAGTTCCGTCAAACATTTTTGTCTTGGTTATAAGGTACACAGACAGGTACAATGTCTTTATGCATGCAACCCAATTGCCGGATCCAATTGTGAATCTAAACCATTCAGGGACCCACTTAAACATACACAAAAAATTACATCAAAATTGGTCCAGTCGCTTAGGAGGAGTTCAGTGAAATACACACGTACAGAAGAATTATATATATAAGACTAGCTGCTCGCCCAACTTCGCACAGGCAAGTAAATGCAACTCGATTGCAGCGCCACCTACCGGGTCCAATTGTGAATTTAAACCATCCAAGGACCCAATCAAACCGATAGACTTTCAGGAAGCGTTATTTTTTGTTTGGTTACGGATGATCCTTATTACTAAGCGCTCATATACTGGCCATAAATGAAAACACAAGAACCAAATCTGTGTAATTTAAAAAACATTCTGGCCTGTCAAATACCTATTTACCTGTTTTACTCGAAACAGTTAACAGAATTTCTTTATTTGTCTCTAGTATCATAATATAATATAATATGATCATCACGATTTAAATATTCTTCAAATTATGCGAAGGCAAAAAATAGGTCGTCCAAAACAAAGGAATGGCATGGACATATAAGATGAATAAACCGATTGACAGCAACACTATTAGGCTATTTCCTAAACATTTTTCTCAATTCTTGTAATTATATTCGATAAATGAATATTTGTTGAATCACAGTACACTGTCACAAAAAATTAACGAACAATTGCAGTGGTCCGAACGGCGTATACACCAATAAAAGAGGTGACATTGCACGCAATTTAAAAACGAAATCACTTCAGTTCTCAATACTTTTATATATTAAATTGTGTTACGTAATTAGGCAGTGTCTTTTAACCATGAAATCTTGGACTGACGTCGCAAAAAATGTGTATAGGTAATTAGAAAAGTATTCGGCTGTTGCCGGTGACGCTAGTTACGTAGGGTATACATTTATAGGTTTAATCAGCAATATAGTATATTTATAAGTTGTTGCAGTAATTGTTTTATATACTTATAATAACTTTTAATATAACAATCATATTTCGATACATATATTTTTTTTGTTGGGCTTCTCGCATACATTACTGGGAAATGTGGTGGCTTAACCGGTCATTTCTGACGAAGGCAAAAGAGGCCTCCAGCCAGGCTTAAAATTAATATTAAAAACTAAGCAACTTTCGCTAAGGGCGCCCCCTGCGGGACACGGACCTCGGCTTAGGGCGTTGCTGGGGATAACAAGCTATTGTTTAGGGGACAGCTGGATCGGTATTATTTATAATGTATTAGGGGACATTTAAAACTACAGGCTCGGCACGGGCCGGCGCGAGCAAGAGACGGGAGGGAGAAGTGCTAACTTGAATGGGAAGGTGACGCGGCGATACGCCTCCGCGACGTCGGTGAGGCGGGAGCCCATATTTCTATCTACATGTACCTATATTTATAAATATATATACACAGCACAACCATCAGTTGTTTTTTTGTACATACCATCATAAAGTTGATACATTGAATGTTATTACAGTTCTTTATATTAATGTATTTATTGATAAGAAACAATATTAGTAGTGAATTATATAAAATAGAACAGAAATAAATATAAAAATACAAAGGGATATAAACATGACTCTGTCCCGCTTACATAATCCAAAGTGTTCAATAACCCCTTAGTCTCGCCTAAGGAAGTTATGCTTAATAAAGAGAAGCTAGCAGTCACATTTCGAACTATATTTTAAGAACTGGCTAATGATTCCCTGTGATAATTCCTTATTGTTTTAAACTTGATCGTAAGTTCTGTACTTAACAAAACCTCACGTCAAAATATTACTTCATTCAAATAAAAATGGTCATGATGCCACCCCCAAGATTTTCACCATCATTACCGACGTGTTGGCCATAATTAATTGTCATAAGATACTAACTTGTACCAGTAAGTTAGATCTTGCTCATACATTGATTTCTAGATTAAGTACCTAACACTTGACTATGCCGAAGTAAATGTGAAATCTAACTAACATGAACGATCGTAAACAGTAATCACAACAAATTTAATCATTTCAGTGTTTCGTTGTTCACTTACATTATTAAGTGTCCAGCGAATATTCATAATATTATCATCATCATATTAGTCAAAGGACCTCAACTGCTGAACCAAGGTCTCCTCCACAGATTTCCACAACGAGCGGTTACATGCCACCCTCATCCAATGACTCCCGGCGACCTTCACCAGGTCGTCTGTCCACCTCATTGCAGGTCGTCCCACGCTGAGTTTTTAGTGCGCAGTCTCCACTCGAGACAACAACCCCACAACGGCCATAAGACTACACACTACGAGCACTTCAGTTTACTAATCATTTCAGCTATGTCAGCAGCTTTAGTTCTTTTACGGATCTCCTCATTTCTGATTCGATTTCGTAGATAAATACCAAGCGTAGCTCTCCATAGCTCTCTGAGTGACTTTGAGCTTTCTTATGAGGCCCATGACAGTGAGTGACCACGCCTCTATTTCATATGTCATCACTGGTAACTTATGCTATGGTAACTTTATGAGAATAATTTTATAAAATTAGTTTAATTTATCAAAATATGCATTATTATTAATAATGAAACGTATCGTACTCACAAACAGACAGAACTAGCGAGATCACTCCGTGAGGATAATTTCTCTCCATAGAAAAACATTAAGCGGTTCAAACATAATTTCGCGTTCATTCCCATTTAGTATTACCTAGTACCTATTATCATGAAAGTTTTAATGCTTGTCAATATTATCTAAATGATAAAAACAAGAACTAATACTTTTTATATTACCACTATAATAATCGTTGACCGTCGACGCAATCTATTTCAAGCGACACGACCGGTGCCAGCTACCACTGATAAAACGATACAAGCCTTTAGAAATTGAACATTAATTGGACATTACGTTTAACGTTCAAATATTGCTCGCATTTCGCGTTTCTAAACAGATTATCGTAAAGTAGATCTAAACTGCAAGTTCTCATTGCATACAATGCATACTCAATTCATGAGTTTAATGTGGAAACAAGACGCATATATGACACGCTTAAACAGACGACGACACGGTTGGTGCAGTGGCTGATACAGTCGACTGCTGCGCTCCAGGTCGCGGGTTCGATTCCTGCACGGAACAAATATTAGATTTAGATAGATGTTCCGGGGCTGGGTGTATTGTGTGTGAATGTTGTGTCTGTAAACGCACCCACGACACAGGAGAAATCCTAGAGTGGGCGAAGGTTTCAAATAAAAATCAAAATAACACGCGCATGCACAAGTACACGCATGCGCATACATACGGCGCTTGTACTAACTAGATGTCTTACGTTTTCGCGATTATTACTCATTTTAATAAAAGTATTTTAAACGGATTACATCGCGTATATTATAGATTTATGTTTTTCCTGACGTTTCGAACACTTTGCAGGGTTTGGTCCCAGGAAAAACAAAAATCTATAATATACGCGACATAATCAGTTATTATAAAGAGCAGAATTTCCTAATAGAAGTCCCTTTGCTTATAACGATATTCCATTATGAACAAATGTAACATACTTTTGTAGGATTACATTTAGAGTTACACCTCAGACTGCCTCATAACTTATTCTTTTGGTCCAAAGGTTGCTTGAGAGATATCGCGGGTAGTGATAAGGCCACCTATTGTACTTCTGTGACTCATATATTATGGTTTTCAATAAAGGGCAATATATAAATAAATAAATACAGTCTTGAACATAAGAATGGAAGGTTGTTTTAACTTAAATTTTGAAAAGCTTTGACGACAATAATCCATGCCCATTCATAAATTAAAATCAGAAATATATTTCCAAGTCTTAATAGACTTATTTCAACGCGGGAGAGAATAATCTTCTAAAGGAAAAGATTAAGTGTGTTACAACTGTTTCCTCTTTCGAACAAGTATGTACGGTTAGCAAGCGACAAGTAAAAATGTTGTGCGGTCGAGTTTTATTGCGTTGATGCCGTTGCTGACTGTGAATTAGATACGATTTGTAGGGTGTCAAAAACTCGACCTCTGAGGTTAAGTCGCATTTTCTACGGTTAAGTTTTCGATAGGTCAAAGTTATTTACAAATCGAGAGCCAGCTTTGTTTTATACAACCTTATCATGTGTTGTGCACCTTATCACGAGACGAGTAAGATGTCTGATGGTAGGCCTGCTTAAGCAATTATAATGCTACCCCGGACTAGAACTGCGAGGCACCATACTGCACTTGTCCCCTCGAGAAATTAGTCACTTAGTCTATTCATAATAATCACCATCAGAGCATAGCTACCGTTCCGCAAAAGGGACGTTGCTGCCCATCCCTCTGGTTTAGGTCCCTTAATCATCGTTTACGATATCAACTAGAAGAGATTAAGAGATTTAATCTCTTATGCCCAGTAAATTTATTAGCTACAACAACAATGCCCTTCGAATCGGAATGCAGTTATATTTAAATTTTAAACATTACTGCTTGGCAGTCGAGTATCTGCACTGCGATGGTACCTACAATTGGCTGTACTAAAAACTAACTGGATGATTTAAGACTAGCGTCTTCATCTACAATCATCTCTCCGTCTGTTACAAAATCTTGCAGTATTGTTTGGTACACACTTCCTACTTATGCCATTTGCTCTTAAGCTGCTCGAACATAGATATATGCTGGATATCAATTTTGGAATCTTCACGTTTAAGGGTTCAATATCAAATCATAAACAGGAACGCCACGCCGCCGCTTCCTTACACAGCGTACACAATTTTTACAAGTTTATCTCGACGCCACTGAGCCGAGTTTATGATACGTTCACCGATATTTTCAATATCAGATGTTCTCGATTTATGCACGACAACTTTCTATGCGACTTTGTATTTTATGATCTTCTGAAGTTCGCTCGATGTTGGTCGGATTTTTTGATGTTCGGTAATGTTTATGGTTTTAGTATCGAATGTATTGGCAGCAATGTAAGTGTTGAGTTCAAATTATTGTTTGTTATTTTGAGAATTGCTATCATAATTTGTTTGTGTTAAACTCATACTAATAAATTGCCGTGTGGTGCCGGCTTAGAATATCACCACTCCATCCACTCCCGTGGGTGTTGTAAAAGTCGACTAAGGGATTAGCCGGAAGATGGGCAGCAGCGTCCTTCGAGTACATTAACAACTCAACTGCGATCGCCAAACCGATTATGGCAAAACCCCCCAATGAGCCCACAACACACCCATGTCGGTCGTTGTGGTGATCTTTGGGGGAGGGCTGTGTCCAGCAGTGGACTTCATTCGGCCGAAATGATGATACTTATAAATAAATTACAATTACAGAATAATTTTCAGGAAACTCGCAACGTCTTTTCGTTAACACTACCGCAGTGCCTCAAGATGAAAGTCTTTAACCAGTGTTTGTTACCAGCTATGACTTTTTTTCTTAAAGACGTAGTCACTCACTATAAGCCTCATAAGTATTATCTCTACGAGATAAAGTCAGAAATGAGGTGATTTGTAGTAGAAAAGTTGCCGACATAGCGGATAGAACTCGTATTTTATCTTACCTATTTGTCGGCTACATAATAATTGGGCTCAGCTGTCACCGAAATAACACCTCGATGCTTGTGGAGCTTTTGTGCTGACCCTAGCCCTCTACTGAAGGATGGGTCAATGAGTGGATGGTAAATAAAATATTTGGAATAAATAAATAAATTAAAGACCCACCTGACGCTTCCTCTTGCGTTTGTTTCTGAGGGAATCAAACCAATAGTAGGCAGCAACCTCAAGGTTACATCATCAGATTTGCCCTAGAGATCTATCACAGCGCTTCGCTCAGAGACACTCGCCAAATCAGCGCTTGGCATGTGTAAAAAAGGTTTCCTTCAGGTAGTAATAAAATCGAGTGGACTGTATCAATAGTTGCTGGTATATTTCATCAGTTCTACATGAATTGCACGTCGACAATCTACAACGGTATGTAGTGAATATAATTAATAAAATATAGGTGTTGTCAACAGTACGTCAAATTTGAAAGTAATGTGTTATACTAATTCATCATATCAGCCACAGGACGTCCACTGCTGAACAAAGGCCTCCCCCTTAGATTTCCACAACGAGCGGTCACATGCCGCTCTCATCAAACGACTCCCAGCGACCTTCACCAGATCGTCTGTCCACCTCGTTGGAGGTCGTCCCACGCTGCGTTTTCAGGTGCGCGGTCTCCATTCGAGAACCTTTGTGCCCCAACGGCCATCAGTTCTACGAGCAATGTGCCCTGCCTATTGCCACTTCAGTTTACTAATCCTTTCAGCTATGTCGACAACTTTAGTTCTTCTACGGATCTCCTCATTTCTGATTCGATCTCGTAGAGAAATACCAAGCATAGCTCTCTCCATAGCTCGCTGAGTGACCTTGAGCTTTCTTATGAGGCCCATTGTGAGTGACCACGTCTCTGTTCCATATGTCATCTGGTAATTTCATTTGCGTTAAAGTAAAATCCTCGTTTTTGTGACAGTGAGGTTAAGTATGACGGTATGATCTAATAAGTAGCTACTATCGTTTATTTTATCATATAAATAGTACCTATACGTATCGATAAATGTAATTAAGGAATTGTTCGCTATATTCCAGACAAATCGGTATCTAAAATAACTTTTTGGCACAAGGTCGTAGACGATAATATGCGTTTCATTGAAATGTCCACTGGTTTATTCAAGATGTCTTTTTATTTCTTTGCACGTTTTATTTTTGTTGTAAATGTCAAAGATAAACATCTAAACAAAATACAAAAAATTTACACTTTTTTTAGTTTCTTTTTTTATTATTTCGGCCTAATAAAGTCCACTGCTGGACACAGGCCTCCCTCAAAGATCACCACAACGACTAATATCGGTATGTGTGCTCATTGGGGGGTTTTGCCATAAACACTACGCTTGGCAGGCGGGTTGGCGAACGCAGTTGAGTTGCTAATGTATTCGAAAGACGCTGCTGCCCATCCTCCGTCTAATCTCTTAGTCGGGTTTTACGACACCCACGGGATGAGATGGGTTAGTGCTATTCGTAGCCGGAACCACACTTTTTTGGTTAAGCTTTCATTTTGCAACAAATCAGGCCACCCATGTCCTTTACTTCTGCAATCTTTCCTTCTGATGACAGTTCTAAGTATATACCCATTGCTAGTTAATCAATTAGTCGTAACTGCTGTGAACCACTAATGTAATCCCTGATTCCGTAATTAAATACAGGCTGGGACTGAATCGAGTAAATAAAGTGGTAACTGTCCGACTATTCTGCCATTTATCTTAAATAAGTTCGGTTTTATCCATTGCCGGACAACGGACGTGTGGTGCCGGCTAAAAATACCACCACCCCATCTCATCACGTGGGTGTCATAAAAGGTGAATATGGGATTAGCCGAAGGATGGGCAGCAGCGTCCTTCGAGTATATATATGACCTAACTGCGATCGCGAAGACTATGGTAAAACCCCCCAATGAGCAGAAAACATAAACCCATACCGCTAGTTGTGGCAATCTTTGGGGGAGGCTTCTGTCCAGCAGTGGACGTTTTTGGACTTTGTTTATGTAATAAGATAAACATACTACGATCACCAAAATGCCAGCATCGTCACGCTTGGCAGGCGGATTGGCGATCGCAGTATAGTTGTTAATGTATACTCGAAGGACGCTGCTGCCTATCCTCCAGCTAATTCCATAGTCACCTTTGACGATAGCTACAGGATGAGATGGGTTGGTGTTATTCGTAGCTGGCATCACACGGCATCGGAAGTTTATAAGGCTGATCATTTTACTACGGTGAATTGTTTTTCGGTGCATGATCTCCACTTAAAAACATTTCTGCCCTAACAACCATCACTTTCTATGAGCTATGTGACGCCCATTGCCACTTCAGTTTACTAATTCTTTCACATATGTCTTCAACTTTAGTTCTTCTACGGATCTCTTCATCTTCTCTTCACTCTCGTTGAGAAATACGAACCATAGCTTAATCCATAGCTCGCTGAGTGACCTTGAGCTTTCTTATGAGGCCCATAGTGATCAACCACGTCTATGTATAGGTCATCGCTGATAACATAGCTTGGGACGGCCTACTAGTGAAGGTTAGGTATACAGGCTTCGAACCGGTCGTTGTGGAAATCAATGGGGACACCCCTTATGTTTCTTATGTTCAGCAGTAAACGTCTATCAGCTGATATGATGATTCTGATGATGAATTGTTCGACATAATGCAGCAAAATCGTGTAGGATTGAATGGAAATGTGCACCCTAAATTACTTTGTAATATGTTGTGTGTTGGGAGTTGTTGGATGAGAGCGGCATGTAACCGCTCGTTATGGAAATCTAAGGCGTAGGCCTTTGTTCAGCAGTGGACGTCTTATGGCTGATGTGTAATGATGATGACGATGATGATGAAGTTGCGTAAAACTGGGCTCAGAGCAAATATGATCAAACATCACATTAAAAACCACACAACTATCTTCTGCTTACACTTTCAAATTGACCACTCGAATGGGATTTCGCGCTGTCTTATCTAGAAAAAACCTGGCTAAGATTTACTAGTGGTGTTAATATATATAGGAAACACATACTCCACGATTTCACACTACAGTAAAGGTCGTTGAACTACGAGCCGTCCCCCGCAGCACATGTTCCATTGTCCCGACACTCATTACGTGATTCCGGACAACCATTGTATCCCATATCTCAGGATTTATATTTTAAAAGCTCGACATTTTGCTTTACTCGTTGAAATAAATTGTATGTCTGAGGGTTCCGATTAAAGTTGTTAGGTGTGTTATTTAATTCATTACATGTAATATTATCGGATCTATAGACACAGGTCTCTAGTTTTGTCTAAAATAATGATTTTAATTTAAATGAATGTATTTTACTCGTCGCTTACGTCAGTTTATTTAGCTTGTGACTGTTCATGTACATTTATCTAAACTCTAACCTTAGCTTGTGTTTTTTGAAAATGCGAAGTCTTCTAGGACTTGATTTCTTTTCCGAATTCTCTTCTCCCGAACAGTGGCTTAAGCCAAATAATTTGTAGTGGCCAGCTGCTTAACTCAAGTATCTTTTTCTTGCCGTATCTTATCTAGAATGGATGTCTATCTTATTTGAATTTACACTCAAAATTTGCCTTACCTAAGTAATATATAGTGGAAAATGTACTAGGTTTTTAGTCCTGTGAATATTTATGTACTTTTATTGGGATACCTTAAAATATTGGAATATGGCGAACAAACTTGATACATTATACGTAATCATATTAAGTATATTAGCCAGCATTGAGCTAGATATTATAGAAGATGAAAAAAAGAAAAAAAAATTGCCCATCGAAGGATGGGCAGCAGCGTCCTTCGAGTAAATTAACAACTCAACTACGATCGCCAACCCAATTGCCTAGTGTGGCAATTATGGCAGAACCCCCCCAAAGATCATACAACCCACCTAGACCAGTAGTTGTAGCGATCTTTGGGGCAGGCTTGTGTCCAGTAGTGGACTTTATGCAACTGCAATGATGATGATGATGATGAATAGCCCCACTACTAGGTCATCAGACTGCTGATCGAAAGGTTGAAGAATTTGAGAAGTTTGAACTCCACTCATTGTGCTATTGAGATAAAGATCTCGTCGATCAGCGCACGGTATGCATCCTACTACATTGTGCACTCCTAAAAGGCATGCTGCGTGGTGAAAAGAATGAACATGGTACAATGGTGGCATCGCTGAATGCCAGGAATCCATGACTATTTCCTAGCTACTCCCAAAGAACGAGACTACCTCAATCATGTCCGTCAATCCCAAACTAATTTCAATCTCCTTGCACCACCAGTCCCTGGTGGAGTCCCGTCCTATATCACATCATAGCATCGCACGACCACTCCTATTACAAGCATATTTAGCTCACGTACATGTTCATAATCATCATCATTTCAGCTATTGATACATCCACTGCTGAACAAATGCCTTGTTTCATCATTTTGGGGGGTATCTGCTAATACTCACTGCCACTGCAAGTGGGTTGGTGAGCGCAGTATGGCTACTGTTCTACATAGGGTAAGCTGCTGCCCATCCCTCTGGTGTATAGTCCCTTAGTCACCTTTTACGACATCTAACGGTAGGAGATGGAGTGGTGCTATATTAATCCAGAAACCACACGGACTACATATTGCTAGTTAGTATTTCTTCAATGAAAATAAATATATTCTAGCAATCAAAATTTATCCTTAACAATTCTAATCTGACTTCTATACAGGCTGTAAGTAAGGCAACGTTCTGACAATTTTCAGAAGAGGTTTCATTTAGACTTATAATAAAAATAGGAAACCCCACTATCTCGAAAATTATAGGTTACATTTTTGGGTCCGCAATGTGTCGTAAACAATGCGATCAAAACGCTATGTGATTATTGTATTATGATATGATATTATTCTGATAAATAAACTAAAAAACTAACATTTATAAAATGACCAACGCAATATTCTTATGTTGAAGGTTTCAGAGTCATTATGCTGAATCCCTGGTATCAATTTTCGTTACGATGTCACTTATATCCATTATAATTAAAAATTAAACCATTTTAAAGACTTAATTTATAAAAATCATGAAGCAGCGATACAGCCAGTATGGAAACATTAAGGGTCATATCTCCTCCATTCTATATATAATGTTCTTTAAATCTGTACCCATTAGGGTGACAGAAAGCCGGAGTAAAATTGCATGCAAAAGTGGCTACTGACGAGTCATTTCAACGAAACTTTGTTAAACCCACCCGAGACCCGGTAAACCACTACTCGTACTAAGAAATTTTGAATTTGCGTTACAGGCGTGTTATGAATGAGAATTCAGAAGTGAGGTTCCACCTCCTTTAATATGCAATGATTTTCAGGAAACGACTTTTAGTAGACTTGGTAATACTACCTGCGATGCCATGTCCAGTTTGCTGTTGTTTTCTAAAACATGCTTGTATTTAATTCCACGCCCTTAACAAGTTTTTTAAGGCTTGCCTTTTATTGCTATCGCACTTGATGTTTAGCGATGATGCCGTCGGCGAAGGTAATTGAAACATGTTTACTAACAAATTGAATATCCCAGGTTATATCATCATCATCATTTCAGCCGAAAGACGTCCACTGCTGAACGTAGGCCTCCTCCAAAGATCGCCACAACGACCGATTCCGCGCTACTAGCATCCAGCGGATTCCCGCAACCTTCACCAGGTCATCGGTCTATCTCGCGGGGGGTCTGGCCACGCTGCGTCTTCCGGTACGCGGTCACCACTCGAGATCTTTTCGGCCCCATCGGCCATCCGTTCTACGAGCAATGTGCCCCGCCCACTGCCACTTAAGGTTAGCATTTCTTCGGGCTATGTCGTATACCTTGGTCCTTCTGCGGATCTCCTCATTTTTTATTCGATCTCGCAGGGAACTACGAGCATAGCCCTCTCCATTGCCCTTTGGGTAACCTTGAGCCTTCTTATGAGGCCCCTTGTGCGCGACCACGTCTCGGTACCGTAGGTCATCACCAGTAACACACACTGGTCAAAGACCTTCGTCTTGAGACTCTGCGACACTCCCAGGTTATGCAGAAAGGAGCCTCACATCACCGTACTCTTAAAAAAATGTGGAAGCCAATCACTTCGTGGTGGAACATCTTGCCATACAACTGGTCTGGTCTGTCTGAAGATAGAACAGGTTTGGAGGAAATTAAATGTGCATTTATCAGATTTTCTGATAGGTATAAATAACATTAACCACTGTTGCTTTTAGTGCCCACGAGTGTTCTGGAAGTTCTCTACCTATCAGATGATATCAGGTGATACCTGGCAGATGCCTTAGCCCTTAGTCACCTTTTACTACCTAGAATGAGTCTTTTCTTCGCCTTACCACTTATGACCTCATTACGTATGAATTCTATAGTAACAAACTTTTAATTGTCTGTCTAGTCTAAGCTTATTGTGAACTCGAAACCACTTTGTATTGTCTCTGTATGTAAAACGCTCTTTAGGAACCTTGTTTCAATAACCACACAGTTATGTCTAAACGTGGACGTGGTCCCCAAAGTATTTGCTGGAATATGGAATCACTTTTTTACGATGTAACTTGCAATTACTAAATCGTATGAGTTTGCTTAAGTTGACTTGTGGCACAGAAATAAAGTTCAAATTAAAATGATTGTTTTTAATATTCCGAACGTCCGAAGGAAAAAACGTCACTCGTGTGTCCGTCTATCTGTCCGTCTGTCACAGCCAATTTTCTCCGAATTTTCTGGACCGATTAAGTTGAAATTTGGCACATTTACGAATTTCTGCAACCCAAACATGTACATGTAACGCAAATAAATGAATTTTCAATATGGGGTCCACTTTTGGGGGGCAATATGGAAAACTTAAGCATAAAGATTTGCAAACTGTACCGTGTAAGATATGAAATGAAAGGGCTTGTTGTGAGTGTCTCAAATGTATATGTTTTATAATTTTAAAATAAATAGTTTTAAAGTTATTTAAGAAAATAGGCGAAAATTGACCAATTTTCGCCGAATCTACTGAGCCTAAAATTGTGAAAAATATATAAACAATAGCTCTTTACCCATAGATTACAGAAAAACCTATAAGAAGTCTATGGTCTTAAAATAACATGGTAAATCTTCTAATATTGTGCGTACAAACTTACGTTTGCAGTTGGAATGGATGGGAAAACACGTTTTTCAACTACGATTTTGAGTTTGTTCTTGGGATAAGTTATTGGTTCAAGACCGAACTCAACAATAGACAATGTATTCAACAATTTCGGAACCCTCTCCACGCGAGTTCAACTCGCACTTTATTGTATACCACATAAAACATCAAGATAAATATTTAAAAATGTACATGTACAATGGACGGTTTTATTGCACAGGGAGATCTCTTCTAGAGATATTTGGCTGTCAAGTGTACAATATATCATACACAATATATATATATATATATATATATATATATATATATATATGCATATATGGTGCCGGCTCAGAATGCCACCACCCCATCTCCTCCCATGGGTGTCGTAAAAGTCGACTAAGGGATTAGCCGGGGGATGAGCAGCAGCGTCCTTCGAGTACATTAACAACTCAACTGCGATCGCCAACCCGCCTGCCAAGCGTGGCGATTATGGCAAAACCCCCCAATGAGCCCACAACACATCCATATCGGTGGTTGTGGTGATCTTTGGGGGAGGCCTGTGTCCAGCAGTGGACTTCATTCGGCCGAAATGATGATATGCATAATATCACCAAATACATAACAATACATACAATAAATGTTTTAAATATAAAACGATGATAAAATATACTAATAAACATCAAATATAACCGGGAAAGGAGAAGAAAAATTTGAGAAAAAGTTCCTTCACCTGTGTCTTAAAAATAGGTAGTGTTTGAGCACGTCTTATTTCAATGGGTAATTCATTCCACAAGTGAAGAAGGAAGTGGAATGTACAAGTATACTTAATGATTGTGTATAATAATGATGATCTGCTGATCTCAAGAAACTAGAATGAACTGAAAGCGTTCTTTAAGATAAAAAGGGGTAGAAGGTAAAGAAAACATTATAAAGTAAAGAAAGAATATGAGCGTTCCGGCGAAGGTGGATGGGAAGCCACTTGAGCTTAGTATGAAATTCAGATTGATGTATTCTCGAGAACTGAGTTAGCTGATCACCACCATATCAGCCGGATGACGTCCTCTGCTCAATAAAGGCCTCCGCCTTAGATTTCCACAACGAGCGGTTACATGCCGCTTTCATCCAACGACTCCCAGCGACCTTCACCAGGTCGTCTGAGCACCTCATTGGAGGACTTCCCATGCTGCGTTTTCTGGCACGCGGTCTCCATTCGAGAACCTTTTTGCCCCAACGGCCTGATGGCCGATGGTATTTGATGATAGAACTTTTGTTCTTCTACGGATCTCCTCAGTCTCAGTCAGCTATATCACTTGTAGTTATAACAATTTTATCTCTCTTCATGGAGTTAGAGCTTCAATACGTAGAAAGTAAGGCTACGGGGGGTCCACTCCGATGTCCCATTTTACTAGTGTCTCTCATTACATGAGATGTACTGGTGCCCATTTATATTAATGCAGCCACAAGCTGGCAATGCTGCTGCCTCGTCACCAACATACCTTTCTTTTTAACCCAGTGGAAATTCTTCACGAACTTCCTCCGCCCAAGGGAAGGGCAAAGGGGCATGCCGGCTTCCTACCGGCTAAAACCACTGGGGTAGTCATCTTCGGCACAAAAGGGGGGCTCCAGGAGCTCGTATGATCACACTAGAGTCGCCCACTGGTGCCAAGCCTATAGGTACATCTCGGAGAGGGCGGTCACCTCCCGGGGAGATTGTAAAGGATCCCCCCGAAGCCTCATTGTGCGCTGTGCTATGTTGCATACACGGCGGCGCGGTGACCAACATGCCTAGTATACAGCGAAACATTTTGGGGCTGATTTTATAATGAGATTATTTATATAAGTCTTTGATTTACACTTTTTCGTTTCATATGTAAAGTACGCTCGCAGTTACAAATAGGTCCTGTTTCTCCTGAGCAGATATTATTCTCAACCCTATTTCCCTAACGACTAGCATCCATTAACTTGGTCATTACCGTCATCCAATGCATTTTCTTTCATTATTTGCTATATTTCTATCTTTATTAAGATTCTAATCTTCAAAACGAAACATTAGAGGCAACAGTTTGTGTCAAATTCAAAACTATTTTAATTTATAATCGCTTAGTCTCTGTGACGAATTGTACCATCATTGAGACAAATCCGGCTTTACTCATCGTAATTATTTCAGTAAGTTACCAAAATGCATAACCTCTGGTACTTCTAGTGTCCATGAAATGTATGATAAGTCATCATATTTTCAACCAAAGGACATCTACAGCTGTGTAAAGGTCCTCCCTTTAGATTTCTACTACTGTGTTATCATTTTGGGGGGGGATTTTGCTAGTACTCACCATACTTGACGGGTGGGTTCGGATTGGTGAGCGCAGTATGGCTAATATTTCACAGAAGGTACGCTGCTGTCCATTCGCCTGGTCTAGAGTCCCTTAGTCGCCTTTTACAACATCCACGGGAGAAGATAGGCTGGTGCTATTTTCTTAGTCCGGGCACTACACAGTTTAGATAACTGCCGCAATAAAATTAGGAGACCAAGGACCTGCCCTTGTCGTTGGCAAAGAATGTAAGTGTACCACTCAGAGCATCGTATAAGGTGATTAGGCATTCATATCACTCGGGCGTCGCGGGCGCGCAGATTGGGGAGTCCACGTGCTCATACCGAACGACCCCCGGGTAGACGGTGGCACGCAAGTGGTCACGTACCACCGTGTGGGTAGCACAGCGCACAGCGAGACTTGGAGCGACCCTTTACAATCCTCCCCGAGAAGTGCCTGGGGGGTGGCCTGTTTACAGCCGCCTGCCCTCCGCTAGGGGGTGATCGCTTTACAGTTATCCCCTCTAAAATGTGCCTAAAGGCGTAGCACTAATGGGCGACCCTGGTGTGATCTTACGAGGACCTGGAGCCTCAATTCGGTGCCGAAGATGACCGCTCCAGTGGTTTTAGCTGGTACGGGTCCAGCATACCCCTTCGCCCTTCCCCGGGGCGAAAGAAGTCCATGTAGAATTTCCACTGGACACCAATAAAAAAAGGCGTTCATATCAAGAGGACGGACGGACGGAGTTACTACCGTACCGTACTAACCGTCTACATCATGCACATCCTCTACCCGGAGGATGGGCGAAGGGACATGCCGTACTCCTACTGGCTAAAACCACAGGAGCGGTCATCTTCGGCACCGAAGGAGTGCTCCAAGTCCTCGACACAATCACACTAGAGTCATCCATTGGTGCCTCACCTCTGGGCACATCTTGGAGGGGATGACTGAAAAGCGGTCACCCCCTCTAGCGGAGGATGATTCCCTCGAAGGACTTCCCGCTGGCCAACACAACAAAAGTGCCATCAGCGTAACAGCCTAAACTGACGTCTGCGGGGGGAACGACAGACGTCCGTTACATTGACACATTCAGTAGAATATGTATTGAAGAGTGATACGGCCTGAACACACACAAACACACGCAGATCCCATAAAGGTCCACTGCGGTCATACGGAATATTCTATATTTACCACACTTGGCAGCGATTAGATTGTAAGTATTATTTGTGTTGTATGTATTTTATATTAGCACACGGAATGATGCTGCTGCCCATCCTCTTGATATTAACACTTAGTTGCCTTTAAGGACACCCATGGGTGCAGAGTGGTGGTTTATTTTTGTCCAGAATCAGAAAGTGAGCGCATCGGGCTTAGAATTAGACACAGAAATCGAGCTCGAAAATGTAGACTATGTTACCACTACGAGGGCGGCACTGAAAATTTCGGGAATCAAGGAAGTGACACAACATTACTATTTAAAAATGTATTTATTGCTTTTCGAAGTATTCTCCGCGAAATTTGACACATTTTTCCTTACGATGGAACCAATCATTGAAGCAACCATTCCATTCGGAAGTTGGGGTCTCCAAAATGGCCGTTATGTAGGCGTCCACAGCTTCTTTAGGTGATGAAAATCTCTGTCCACGCAATTTATTCTTTATTTTAGGGAAAGTATAGAAATCATTAGGGCTTAGGTCGGGGCTGTACGGCGGATGGTCTAATAATTCTATGTTTTCTTGCTCTAAAAACTCTTTTGTTCTGTGCGCGGTGTGAGAACTCGCATTGTCGTGATGGAGGATGATGCGGCGGTTGCAGTTCTCTCTACGGAGTTCAGAAACGACCTGTGGCAAACAAATGCTAGCATACCATTCTGCATTAACCGTTCTTTGTCCCTCAAGAGGAATAGTCGTAACATGGCCGGTTTTGGAGACAAACGTGGCCATCATTTTTTTTGCAACACTCCGTGAACGAACAATTTTTGTTGGCTTTAACTCATTTTCGAACACCCAAACTCGTGACTGGTTTTATGTTTCGGGTTCGTACGCATATATCCAGGATTCGTCACCTGATACGATGTTGTATACAGCATTTGAGGATCCTGCGTGGAATCTTTCGAGAGTTCTGACGCACCAAGTAACGCGAGCCGCTTTTTGCTCTTCACATAGCAAATGCGGTATCCATCGGGAAAACAACTTTTTTACACCTAATTGTTCATGCAAGATTATTTGTATTTGACTCATGCTAATGTCTAAAGTTGCCTGAATTTCGCGGTATGTCACATGTCGATCTTCCTCAATCAGCTTACGCACGGCATCAACGTTTTCTTGGGTGACTGCAGTTTTTGGACGACCTTGACGAGGATCTTCACTGAGCTTGACACGTCCACGTTGAAATTCAGCAAACCAGCGATAAATTGTGGTTTTGGATGGGGCTTCATCACCAAATGCAGAAATCATCCGAACAGTGGAAACATTCCATTCCCGATACTTTTAGTGCAGCCTATGTACTATGAGCCGATACATTTTTGCATTATTTCTCTTCTTCTTCTTCTCTTAGATTATGGCTTCTGTAGGTTATCTTCCACAATTTCGCCAATGTCAAGTTTAAGGCAACGTCGTACGGTATTTAGATGAATAAATCTTTACATATTCATAAAATATTTCTCAAAAATGAAAAAAATTCTAAAAAATATGTCGGCAACGTCGTACGGTTCAATTGTTTTCCTGCATTATTTCTCATCTCATACAATACTACTAGACAGTAACTTAAATTACACGTCAACGTGGCGAGATGCACATTGTTCAGTAGACATAAATATCTGGCGTTACTGTTAGTATTTTTTGAACATTTCAGGCTTCATACGAGTAGAAATGTTTTGTTTTTAATGTTACCATATTTTATTTTTAAGAGTGAATTTTTGTTCCGCATTTTCCAGAGCGTTATTTTGCACAATCTGATTGTCCAGAGTACAATGGCTAGGTACGGTTATAAGCTAATTTCCGGAGAAGTAAAGTCACTGTAGTCCCACAAAAATCCACAAATTGGTAATGCTTCTAAGAGTCATTTTCAAGTCCAGACAAAGTCAAAGGTTTTTATCTATACCAATATAAATTTAAATGTATGTCTGTGATTACAAAATAAATTCCAAAATTTAAGTAAAAACGCTTATTAACACGATCCCTATGTGATAAATGATTATTTTAGGATTTTCTATTGCACGGATACGCCTTAGCCTCCTTCAATTCTGACGGCACGGTTGGTGCAGTGGCTGATACAGTCGGCTGCTGCGCACCGGGTCGCGGGTTCGATTCCCGCACGGAACAAATATTTGTATGATCTGCAGGTAGTTGTTCCGGGTCTGGGTGTATTGTGTGTGGAATTTGTGTCTGTAAACGCACCCACAGGAGAAATCCTAGTGTGGGGCAACGTTTTTAAAGCAAAAAATAGAAAAAAAAAGTGACAAATCAACATGAAGTTAGAACTAGATATTGGATTGGTACTTACAAGCCACCCGTATTAATTGCGATGATCTCATAGATTGCTTGAGGGTTTCAATGTTCTTGAGCGTGAGAGCCCTTCTTGGGAGCTCCCAAGAAGGGCTCCCCTTTAGTCGTTACGACGTGACGGTACACAATTGCTACGTTACATTGCGTTCAGGTAAAGGAAACACGTTTCTACCTTTTTACCGTTGTCTATCTATGTCTTTTAGGCTGTCTGCAAACAAACAATATCATCAAAGATGTTCACAAAATGTTCATTATTAAAAATGTATTTACGATCAAAAAAGCCAAAGAACTTTTCAGGCGAATTAAGTCCACTGCTGGACACATTCCTTCCCCGCTACAAATACCGGTCTGGGTGTGCTATGTGCTCATTAAGGGGTTTTGCAATAATCGCCACGCTTGGCAGGCGGGTTGGCGATCACAGTCGAGTTGTAAAATATACTCGAAAGACGCTGTTGCTTATCCTCCGGCTAATCCCATAGTCACCTTTTACGACATCCACGGGAGGAGATGGGGTGGTGGTATTCTGAGCCGGCACCACGTAATGAAAAGAGTTAATTTTTAAATGTGTTTAAAACTAGCTATTTATTTAGAGTTACCGATGGAATATCACATCTCGGCATATTTTATTTTATTTTATCGAATGATATGAACAAGTTTTGAACCAACAAGAAGGTATATTCACTTTTTTATAGTTTTTAAACGTGACACGCACTCAGCAAGCGTCAGATACTGACTGAGAAGTTTACGTGGTACATTACACCTCAATGGTAGCTTATCGCGCTTCGGCCGGCTTGTTTTCACACGGCCCGAGACTGTTCCCAGCCTGGTGTGCAGCGTGACATCCAAATGTACAATATATGTGCATCAACAGCGTAATAAATAATATAATATAGAATTTATTTTAACTAGATGTCACTTTGAAAACATAAAGTGGTTCCTTATTATTATTTGTATAACAGACAACAAAATAAAACAATAAGTAAACAGCAACGTCGCAGGATAGAAAGAAACCAGCATCACACCTGCGTGACCCTAACCACCATGCTAATGACAAAACCCTTAAAAATAAAACACCTTACTATAACCTACTGAACTGTTAAGGAAGTTATTAGCGTTCAAGGAAGTATTAAAATGCTTACATTCGCTAAATGTTTTACCGGGTATTTCCCATCTGAGAAAGGCCACACATCTTTCGATAGGTATGCGGTGTGTGACTCAGTCAATCCAACAGACTGGTTATATTGAAAATGTTGGTAAAATGGAGACCTTTTACAGTGCAAAGAACTCCATAACGACCCATCGTAGTGTGTTGTGTGCTTAGTGAGTTTTTCCATAATCGCCACGTGAGTTAATGAGTGCAGAATAGCTACTGTTCCACAGAAAGGACACCGCTGAGCATGCCTCTGGTTTATAATCCCTTAGTCGCTTTTTACGACATCAGCGGGAGGAGATGGAGTGGTACTTACTATATTCTCAACCCGGACATCACAGGGATTACCAAGGTCATTAAATTTTGACAAATATGTTGATGTTTCAAACACTAATATGCAATAGCAAACATTGCTCGCTTCGCCAACAAAAAAATAATGGGGTTTTGTATTCGGACCTACTAGTAAGATTACTTATACGGAATATATCCACACCAGGGTTAGGTGGGTCATCATTTTTTGTCCACATATTTATGATATCGAAAGTTGGTTTTAATTAATGACAAAGTAAACTGAGTTTCAGTTATTTGACACAATAAAATTATATTATACCCAAAGAGCTCACAATGCTCTGCGGGTCCAATTTAACAATGCGTTCAGGTCGCTGTTGCGGCTTCCACGTTTTTGTAGTACATCAGCGATGTTTGCTGATGTGCGCACAGATGGCTTTGGCGCACAAAGCTGGATCGCTTCTCAGTCGGTTGCGTGGAAGTATCCACAGCATCCTGAATACTATAGCGGCTAAGCACGACTGTCCACTGGTGTGGAAACTTATACAAAGGACCAAGTCGCTATTTACAATTAGATAAAACATTTATATAACTGTATTACTACAAATCTGGATCTCTGTTGCCTGAATAAATAAATTATATTATTATTAAAACTTACGCAACGAGCACTGAACACGATAGTACCCAACCAGAAACATATCACGAGCCGAGAATCGATCGCGAAATTGTATAAACGTAATTAGCAGTGAATCAGACTCCAATTTAGATCCAAGCACAGGATAAATAGAACAATTTTTCCAAGATGCGCATGAGATTAGGTATAAATTACCTACACGCTCGCACCACAGCCTTCGGCATTAAAGTGGCAGTTCCCACTGCCCAAGACTTCACGTTGTTGACCCATGCCCTCCAAGACCGTAACGTGTAAGTACTTTATACACGTACTCCCTCCGGGTAGTCATCAATCCCCGAGGAGATCGACACCGACTCCATCAAAGACGACCTTCTGTCGCAAAACATTCCAGTTCTCAAAGTTCACCGCATGCACGCTGGTCGCAGTGGTGTAGCTTACGACATGGCCATATATGAGAAGACCGCCGACAATGACAGCAATAGAAAAATCTTCAAAATAAAGACCGTATGCCACCTCTTAGGCATTAAAATTGAGTTCCCATTAATCCCCATTAATATGGTACTCCCGGGCAGTGCCATCGCTGCCAGCTTTATGGTCAGGCGCCACTGCTACGCTAAACCTTTTTTTATTGGTGCCCAGGGGATATTCTTCATGAACTTCCTTCGCCCCGGGGAAGGGCCGGACTTCTATCGGCTAAAACCACTGGGGCGGTCATCTTCGGCACCTAAGGGAGGCTCCAGGTTCTCGTATGATCACACAAGAGCCGCTACGCTAAACCTAGGTGCGTGCGTGTCTAGGTGACTTATCCGAAGAACAAACTTAACACCGTAGTTGAAAAACATGCTTTCCTATACATTCCAACCACAAACGTAAGTTTTTACGCACAATATTGAAAGATTTATCATGTTATTTTAAGACCATAGACTTCTTATAAGTTTTCCTATAATTTAATTAGTAAATTAGTTTTCCTCAAAATATTAGGCACTGTAGTTTCGGAGATAATGGGGTAATGGTAAATTTTGGTCAATTTTCTTAAATAATTTTGGAACTTTATATTTAAAATTATTAAATAAATATATTTGAGACCCTCACAACAAGCCCTTCCATATGTCACACGGTACAGTTTGCAATACTTTATTCTTTATTCTTCTATATTGCCCCCAAAAAGGACCCCAATTTTCAAAATTCATTTATTTACGTTACACGTACATGTTTGGGTCACAGAAATCCATATGTGTACCAAATTTCAACTTAATCGGTCCAGTAGACTCGGAGCAAATTGGCTGTGACAGACGGATAGACAGACAGACACACGAGTGATCCTATAAGGGTTACGCCGTTTTTTCCTTTGGACATTCGGAACCCTAAAAAGCAAGTCATTTATTATAATAGTTTCTGTCCATTTTTAGCCTAAGCATTGTAACAAACTGAGCAATTCCCTTTCATCAGAACAGGTGGTCCCTAAACTCAAACGTTGACCCAAAACACGCAGACCTTTTACACGGAACAGATATCTTGTAAGACACTTCAAATACAAAATCTTACGCCCATCTTCCCAAAATGCCATAACATAAAAATTCGTGCGAGTCATAACACTTAAGCCCAGGTACATTTTGAGCGTCATAAAGCAGATGGAATCCCAGCGAGCTTCCAATATTGTTATTGTGCCACAAATGTCCCGAAAAACATGCCAAGTTCGCGTTTGACAATAGTATTACACTTTAGATAATGGAACTGACTCTACTTTGCTTCAGGCATTACTTGAGATAACTTACTGTAAGAGTTCATGTCGGTTGTCGAATAAATGTGTGTAAAATACGTTCATACTTCATCAGTTTTATCTATTCCTATATTGGCTTTGTTCTGTGTGGTGTGCGGATTAAGAATATTATAGCACCACTTCAACTCCTCCCGTGAATGTTGTAAAAGACCACTAAGGAATTCTAAGCCAGAGGAATAGGCAGCAGAATCTTGTGCATTCTGCGCACACTAACCCAAGCAAAAGCAAAATCTACATGAAGGCCCTTTTTTGGCAGTGCCTTTGGCTGACATGATGATTTCGGCTTAACTTCCATCTAGTTGATGTACGATTATATAAGTACTACACAAGCCTAATTGTAATATTTATTAACTGCATGATTAAATAGCTAAGGCAGCATTAGGTTGACCAGTCCCAATAAACGGCACTCGTTCACGAGCATGACACATGCATCAGCGTCGCTTAGCTCAACCATATTGTAGGGCAACTAAGTGACCCAATACACGAGGCCACCATCAGCAGAACACTTGACTGAGCATGACATACCTAAACTGTCAGACTACTACTACTAAGTACAGTAAAAGTTCTCAACCTCTAAGAAATTACAATATCACACGTGCATACATACTGGTTTTTATTTTGGTCGATAATAATAATTATAAGTTTCTTTTACAACTTCAAGGACCAGTTGATTGCACCAAAAATGGTGAGAAAGTAATCTCAGGTGTCAGCGTGTTGCACAATATGGAACGTTGCTAGCCTTCGAGATCAAGTTTAAGGAGTCAGCGTGTCAGAAGACGGCACGGTGGCGCAGTGGCAAAGCGAATGGCTTTCTCCGCTATGTGTCGTAGGTTCTATTCCTGCACGGAAAAAATGTTTGATCTACAGGTATGTATGTCTTTAAATTGTACCGCCGGTATAGAAGAAATAACGGTGTGGTGAATTAGTTTAGAATACATTTGCTGCTTCCATAAATTGTAAGTCAAGGTCAATTATTTAATGATGGCACTTCACAGAAGTCTGAGGTGTACTGGTACATGTCTATATTACGCCGAAGAATTCGTTAAGTGTCTTGTATTATGGGTAAGCTTATGCTTCATATAGAACAAAGTTCCTAACTTCTAACTTTTGGTTGAATATATAGACAAAAAACGCCACAAGCCTTGAACTTTAGTTAGTCGTGTGGTGCCGGCTCAGAATGCCACCATCCCATCTCCTCCCATGGGTGTCGTAAAAGTCGACTAAGGGGTTAGCCGGAGGATGGGCAGCAGTGTCCTTCGAGTGCATTAACAACTCAACTGCGATCGCCAACCCGCCTGCCAAGCGTTGCGATTATGGCAAAACCCCCCAATGAGCCCACAACACATCCATATCGGTGGTTGTGGTGATCTTTGGGGGAGGCCTGTGTCCAGCGGTGGACTTCATTCTGCCGAAAGGAATGAAAGCTTTAAACTATCATTTGTGTTAAGTTTTGTAATTAGCTCATAGCCAAAGAATGTCCGTTGCTAAACAAAGGCCTCCCACATAGATTTCAACAAATGTGTAAACATTTTGGGGAGAATTTTCCAGTACTCACCACGCGTGGCAGGCAGGATAGTAAGCGCAGAATGTCCCTCTAGCTTAGAGTCCCTTAAACACGTTTTACGGCATCCATGAAGAGATGGAATGGTGCTCATCTGTCATAACAGGGGTGCAATTCCTTAAGATCAAATGTATGTATGGATGATACATCCTTAAACACAGAATCGAAATAACGGTATAAAACCAATTTAATATTCGCTAAGACATGATTGAAGCTATTCAAAGACACGTTGAAGAAGGTAAGCCATGAGGACCAGTCTTTGCGAATCCCAAATTGGGTTATCACCGTTATTTCAATTCTGTATTCAAGGATGTATGGATGTTTGAGCTTAAAGAATTACACCCCTGGTCAGCACATGGAGCAGTAAAAAATATTTTGCTTAAAATTTTACAATCTATACAAATAAATAAAATTGAAGTGTCTGTTTGTAATGTCAAAATAACAGCTTTTTACTAAATGCATATGAAAGTATGTACGTTACATATAACAAAAACACTATTTTTACATTTTTTGTCTGTCTGTCTGTCTGTCTGTTTGTTCCGGGTAATCTCCGAAACGGCAGGACCGATTTTGACGGGACCCTCACTGCAGATAGCTGATATTATAAGGGATAACTTAGGCTACTTTTATTTTAGAAAAATAATTAGGGTTCCGCGTAAAAAAAAGAAATCCTTGAAATCCAATATATATATTCTATGTCAAGTGTCTATGTCGAAGTACTCTAAATTTCTTTTAAATTAAACGCGGGTGAAACCGCGGGACCCAGCTAGTGGGTATATATAATACTAACTAATCATTTGATAAATGAGTTGCTATCTCTGCATGCTTTATTTGTAAGTAAACTGTATTCTTCATATATGTGGGATAGAAAACACTTGCGAACCAGCAGTGCTATTCTTAAGGACTTACTAGCAAACTTACTTCTGAATACGCCGTGAAAGGTAGTAAAAACTATACGAAATTAGAAATTTATATATCAAATCTCTTGGCCGTTTACAACCACGAAGGACTAGGCGGGAGCGAAGCTGTAACCTAAATAATTCGAGTCAGATCCGCCTCCGCTCCCACAGAGTGGTAATTTTAACATCTGTGAATTGATGAGCTTAGGGATTTGATCAAAACTCTGTTTTTTATCATCTCCCTGCAACATATACATAAATTATCAACAAAGCCATAGTTAACAATAATATAATTAATGAAATTGTTATCGGATGTTAACCGGAAAGTACAATTTGCTTATTCAAATTTCTCATTTAATATTCATCAGTTTTTGGACTGAAAAAGCTAAATGGCTGTGACCTAAATATAATAATAAGCAACTAAAGGATACTGGCAATCGCCAATACAATGCATGGCCCTGAATTTTATTAGTCGTTACATTTAAGAAATCGGTATGGTGTGATAGGGTATTTCATGAGTATTTAAATACAATTTTCTTTTTTATTCTCAATTGGGTTTGAGTAATGTTATCGTTTTTGTAACAGTGAGATTAAGTATAGCGGTATGATACAACAACTACTATCGTTTATTTAATCACATAATTAATACCTATACGTATCGATACATGTAATTAAGGAATCGTTTGCATTATTCCAGACAAATCGGTATCCAAAAGAACTTTTTTTACATATTTGGCACAATGCCATAGACAATAGTATGCGTTTCATTGAAATGTCACTGGTTTATTCAAGATATCTTCTTATTTTTTTTGCACTTTTATCTTTAATTGTAAATCTCAAAGATAAACAGTGAAACAAAAGATAAAAATTTACCCTTATTTTTAGTTAAGCTTTCATTTCTGTAACAGTCCCCATGTCCTTTGAATCTATCTTTGTTAATCTAAGACATTATACCTAGCGCCTTAGTGAATACTTAACGTAATATAGGTATAACAAAAAAATAACAAGTTCGTTCTTTTTATTCCATATTTTTTTTATTCTCTTAGCTGTAGTAACCTCATGCATCTAGTAAGAAAATGGCGCACGCAGCCGGTGGACCGATTTAAGTATATAAGTCGGCAAAGTCAAACGAAACGTGACGGCGAGCGTCGCGGCGTCGGTGTCGCACGAATAAACGGCTATAAAACATTCATTTTTTTGTGGTAGGTACAACATATGATCGAGAGATATTTTTTCTGAGTCCAGGCATACGTGCAATCCTTGGAGGTCACGGGCGCGTATATTTGAGAATCTGCGTACTAATACTGAGCGACCACCGGGAAGATGGCGGAGTGTATGTGTTCACGTGTCACCGTGTGCACAAAGCGAGGTTCCGGGGGATTCTTTACAATCCTCCCTTCGAGATGAGCCTTGCGGAGCTGCCTTTTTACAGGCAATCTAGCGACAGTAGATGCGGTTTCTGCTTTACAAAGTTTCAAGTTTCTGATTTCTTCAACGTTAACCCAATTATACATGGTTTACCAGGCCATCGACCAGTTAGATGCTTGTGGTCTCACCACGGGAAGAGCTGAAAATTAAGGGCGCTGGTTGGGTCCACAACTAGCCGGGTTGTTATAGTCAGCAACAAAAGTAACTGAACGTTACGTTTTTAAACATGGTATTATTTTGAAAACAAATTGATGCACGGTAAAATCTATTAAATATTAGATCCTTACATATGAAATTGGAGTTTTATATGGAAACACAAAACGAAAAAGTATTGTGAAAATATATACTTAGTCAATCAAAGTATACATTGTTATTGATGCAGTTTTGCCATTTCATATATAGTTCATTCGTCCCTTTGCTGACGAAACTGTGGGAGCGAGAGAATCTTTGAAGGTGGTCTGGACTGCCTCATCTCAGTTGTTCAAATTCTGGAAAAATCAGCTATCTGTTGGAATAATTAACGGGGAGTACGGTGGGTGCCGGAAATATTCCAATCGCAACTCCTCTAATTTAGTAACCGGCTGCCGTCCAGTGTGTGGTCTAGCAATGCCTTGAAGCAGCACTGGGCTAAAGCAATTAACTAGCTTTCGTTGTTTAACGACTAGCTTGTACATCATAGTAATACACATCTGCTGTAATTTACTGGCCTGATCTTAGGAAGCTGTAATGGATGACACTAGCACTGGTCCACCAAATACTTACCAGCACCTTTTTCTGAGTCAACTTTCGCTTGGGGCAGTATTTGGCCGGTTCTCCTGAGTTCCACCATTGTGATGAGCACTTGCGATTATCTTACAGCACCTAGTTGTCATCACAAGCAACGATATGGTAAAAAAAAAAGACATTCATGTATATTTTAGTATTGTCCTTTGAATTTTTTGTGTACATGTATTAATAAATATTGTATATGACAGACTTACGTGTTGTTGGGGAGTTTGTTGTGCCGTTTCTTAACCCCAGCTTATACACTAGGAAGCGGCGAAGGGTGGACTTATATGGGTGCAGTCTAATGTTGACGTTCAAAAATAACTAATAAATTTTGTCAATTTTGAATAAATTATTTCATTTAATCCATTTCGACCAAAAAAGAGTTGATGGGTTTATTATGGGTAAGTATCTCACATTTCCAACCTTCCCCTAAGCGGTCGAAACTGAGGTTTGGAAGATCTCTTCACGAAAACAGGTGCAGCAGTGTAACCAATGTGGCGTTGCCTTTAAAGCTATCAATCTACTTGCTTGGTTTGCGGGTATAACTATTTCTTGATCGCGTCATAACAGAACACTACCAAAGGCTAAGTAGATACAGCATATTGGTAAGAATCTTTATCGATGGTATAACTATGTATTTATCCTGCATCAGAAAGCCTCTCAAATTCCATCAAGCATGTCAGCACATGCCTCTGAATAGCGCCTCCTAATCTACAATATGTCATGAATATTCAAATGATATTACTGTAAGCGATCGTCATGAATACGCATTGTAACTGCGGTTGTTGTTCAAAGATGTAACGCATTGATACATCGCCGCATGTGAAACGCAATCGATCGGAGCGATGCGTAAATGAGAGTCAATGGAACGTGAAATTAGGTGGACAATGAATATTGTATTCATGATATATATGCGGGATGAAATATTGTAATGCTATTGAAATTCACTGTCCGAAACTAAGTTAATCAAATGGCCTACAGCATTGTCGTTCCAAACTAAATTTGGTCGTAGATCGAATAAAATTCAGAGTTAAGATGAGTTGATAATATAGCGAATCTAATTGTCAAAAAACTTTAATATTGCGGATTCTTACTAGTAAATCTGTAAAGATTTGGTGTGCATCTAAGGGTGAGATTCAGAAACGAGTCTAAGCGTGAACTTACGCTTCCATCTGTCAAAATTTACTACTTACGCTCATAATTGTATTCACAGACGATCGGAACACGACTTAAGCTTAGCGTAAACTAAGCTAAGCCAAGTACTGAAAATTGACTACTTTGTTTGAATCTAGCGCCACTAAGCCGGCGAAGGTGTGCTTGCAACAGGAACTATGAATTATGGATATATGAGAAAGTAGTTTACTTTGATTGTCAGAATTCTAACTAGTTTTGTACTGTGGAGGCTACATTAGTCCAATATGTTCAACTATTTAACAAAATATCGTCCTTACTTACTCGCAGTACTACAGCATGTAAGAATAATTATGTATAGAATAATAAACTTATCTGATTATTATGTGACCTTGTTATTTCAGTCCGCATCCCTAAATTTCTTTGGATGTGGAGTTTCGGATATCAATTTATACTCGTAAAATGTTCATATGTTCCTGCGATTTATAACATAAGTTGATAGATTTATGTTCGATATGTTGTTTCGCTCACTCCAATGGCATTTCATGTACTGCTATCCTTTTTATTTTTATTTATGCCTGACTACACAGTTTTATAAAAACCGTATCTCACCGATAAACATTCTCTTATTAAAAATGGCTATAGAGAATAGAGTTCAAACTTAGCCAAGACCGACGTAAGTTTGAGAGGGACTGTGTCTCTGAATACGAATTTTGAAGATGCGCTTAGCCACTAAACTACTACTAAGAAAGAAGATACAAAAAAGAGAGTAAAAGAGATATCTATCTAAAATGACAAATCGTGTACTCGATGTCTTAGTCGCACCTGTGATAGAATATATGCGTTATCTCTTTTCTTTGCTTGGCCTGTGTGTTGTTCGAGAATATTATTCTATAGATAATTTGAATTGTATTTTTATTAAAATATTTTATATAGTTTGTTACTCGTGTGTGGTATGAGATCCCTTGTTCTTTATTTATTTTCCTTGATAGTTTCTGCATTTCCTATACGCACGACGGCATTGTTTACTTAATTAATAAAACAATACAGATTGTGACAGTCTGTGCTCGTTGTCCTGTCTTGAGCGAACTGATTGCGAGGTGCTACAATTGGGGGAGCTTTGGTTCTTACTTTTGACGCACATGTAACATATCTACTTCCTTTAATATATAATATCATTGATTATACCTCAATTTTTTGAGAGCATTCATTTTGATAACTAACACCGGACTTATTTGTTAAATAATGACACGTAAACAATTTGTATTCGGAACGTTAGGCAACATGATTTAAATTTCGAAGTAACTTCCATTCTAAAATTAAAATCGATAGTATAAAAAACTCAATTAGAACATCACTAAGCTCTATCAGCCATAAATAAAAGCTACAACAGAAAAAATAATCCGTACGTACCGCAAACCGAGGTGATATTATGAACTAAACCGGTAAGGACGAAACGATGAGGTAGGGGAGGGGTGTGATCGTAAAAATGATAAATGTTCGCGCATTACGTAGCGCAATGCACATGTGGCCAGTGGGTACTGTTTTTGTTAATATCTCGCTCGAATTTGAACATGGATTCAGTACATACAACATGATAAAGTGTTAACACAGACTGAAATGAGAAGGTTTTAGAGATTTCTTCTGGTTTGAGTACAAGCTATATTTCACATGAGAATAGCTCAAGACTTGGTAAAAAGATCAGCCACTCAGCAGGGTTGGCAACGGGGCTGCTGCTCAGAGCGCATCGAACGTACTCTTCTTTTTTTCTTATAGTTATTGGCCAGCCTTTTGTCAGAGTTGTTCAAACCGACCATAAGATTCTCGACTCGACTGTCGTCTAATCAATATTACGTGCCCTCCGAAGCACGTTCAGTTTAAATACCATTGTTTGGTCATCCATTCATAGACTGATCGCGTCAACCGTTGCTTAACCTCACCGATCGTTTAGTAATCAGTGACTGCAACTGGCTATGAGCGCTGAACGTACTTTGGTATTGTCACTCGCAGAGGCTCGTCCGTTCGTTTGTGTGTGTATGTGGTTCCGGCAAAGAATATACCATCTCTCTCCACCCATGGGTGTAGTAAAAGGAGACTAAGGGTTGATATGATGATGGACAGCAGAAATCTTCTGCGTGCAAATAGGAACATACTACGATTACCAATCCGCCTGCCAAGCGTGGTAATTATAGCAATATCTCCAAAGACCGCCATTGTACATTCATATTTGTAAATGTTTCCCTTTTATGTATAGTGTGTTGCACAGGAGTATAATAAATGACCGCGCAAGGTAATGATCATTGAGGGCTATGTTCAGCAGTGGACGTTTACGAGCTGATGTGTGTATATACAAGTCTATATATAAGGTCTTATTTCAATGTTCCACGATATTTCGCATGGTATCTTAGTAAACGTTAACGATGATGTACAATCGCGGACTTTTGCAATAGTACACTTCTTAAACAATATCCTTTGCACGGCTCCGATACTCTATCGGCGCCCAAATCTTCATTTTCATTCTTTAAAGTGCGAGAAAGATAAAAACATTTGTTTAATTAGTTGCAATTTGCACTTCGTAAATTATTGTCAACGCATTTGGTTTTGTTCCATTGTTATGTTGTTTACATTGACTTGCGTCGTGTTTTTGGACTCCCAAAACAATACAAATTTTCAACAGCCTTACAGCAGCGAACTATTTTTAGGATTCCGAATGTCCGAAGGAAAAAACGGTGAAACCCTTATAAGATCACTCATGTGTCGGTCTGTCTGTCCGTCTGTCCGTCTGTCCGTCTGTCACAGCCAATTGGCTCCGAATCTACTAGACCGATTAAGTTTAAATTCCGTACACATATGGGTTTTAGTGACCCAAACAGGTACGTGTAACATTAAAAAATAATTTTGAATATAGGGGTCCTTTTTGGTGGACAATATAGAAAATTTAAGAATAAAGTTTTGCAAACTGTACCGTGTAACATATGAAATGGAAGGGCTTGTTGTGAGGGTCTCAAATGTATTTATTTTATAATTTTAAAATATAAAGTTTTAAAGTTATTTAAGAAAATATACGAAAATTGACCATTCCGCTATTATATCCAAAACTACTCAGCCTAAAATTCTCAAAAATATATAAGTAATAGCTCTATATATATTGATTACAGGAAAACCTATAAGAAGTCTATGGTCTTAAAATAACATGGTAAATCTTAAAATTTTGTTCATACAAACTTACGTTTGCGGTTGGAATGAATGGGAAAACATGTTTTTCAACAACGACGTTAAGTTTGTTCTTGGGATAAGTTATTGGTGCAAGATCGAATTACATAAAAATACATCTATTTTACAAAAATACAATTCAAGAATAATACTATTTCAGAGATCATTGAATTTAAGTAGCACTTACTTATATGTATAATTATCATTACACAATTAAGTTAAATAAAAATTGTTTTACGTATTTAACACATTTTTTATTATATATTACTGTGACATTGATATTAAATTGTTTTTATTAGAGATTATAATAGAATTAATAGTTTTTGTTTTAATTAAATTAATTTACTAAAAATGATAACAAAAACAACCGATATATTTTTTTTTCACCAACGTCATTTTCAGCAATCTCTAAGCCGCCATGCAAAATATATATCATGGACTATTAAAGTAAGACCTTATATTTGTCTATTTCTTGTTTCATTTTTTGTTGTTTTTCGTATGCGTTCCTATACCATTCAACCGATTGAGTTAAAACTTGGTGCAGTCATTTGTTGGCACTGTGAAGTTTTCTGACAATGAAAAAATAAAATAAACCGAATAATTAAAAGAGGCTTTGCAACGCATTCTCCGGGCATTAGCTGACTAGTATATAAATCTAGTTTAAATATCATTTAATTTAATCTAGGCATATAGGAAGTTACTCGATATAAACGGCCCACAAATGTACATAACCATTCTCATTACTCATTTCCTTTACCGAGAAATATCGGTTCTTCTAGTGTGAGAACTCCCTGAGAACAAATTAGACCGACATTGCTTTCCAGTGCAAAAAGTTCTATTAATAGTTGAAGAATGGAGTATGAATACCACATACTATGTGGAGCGCCTACTCACATGAGTAAATAAACTAACAGCTCAAGTATGAACAGATCTCGCTTGTATTTCGAACCGACTCTCATTTAATATTAAGACGCTATATCATTATGTGAACCAAAACCGTCCATTGCTGAACAAAAGCGGGGAGGCTTTTGTTAAGTAGTGGACGTTTTTGGTTACATGCAGCATAAGACGACTGGTTAGATGCAGTGTCTCGTCATTTTTTTTTGGGGAATTTGCCAGTACTCACCCCTCTAGGCAGGTGGGTTGGTGAGCGCAGAATGGCAACTGTTTCACAAAGAGGACGTTGCTGCCCCTGCCTCTGGTTTAGAGATCCTTAGTCACCTTTTACGACATTCACAGAAGGAGATGAAGTGGTGCTATATTATTTATCAGGGCATAACACGGATAGCGCGCGACAAGGCGTTGTATGCATCTAGAAAATTATCCATCGTGTATAAAAAACCAAAATTTTATTTACTTATTTGCATTCACACATAATAGCCAGCAGTTACGTAAGGTCTCCCAACAGCCCTCAAAAATACGTAAAAAAAAAAAAAGAACAATATAAACTAGCGATAGTAAAACCATACACACTACGCGCGAAGCTATAAAATATCTGCTTTGGTTTAGCATAAGGTACCAAACGACCATATTAGCTCAAAGCTTGTAAGATTTATACTCTAGGTTATGTGAGTCCAATCACAAGACAATACGAGTACATGCTTCTCTATTCAATCTACGCCAAACAATAGTTCATATTGTGTTCAAAACAAAACAATAAAACACGGGAAAATCGTGCTATGTTAGGAAATAGAGTTTTTACGCTTCAACTAACTTAATCTAAGTTGGGGCGATAACGTCCGGACTAACATGTGACGTCACCAAGCCAGGGTGTTGACGAATAACTGCTCGCTGGCAGAAAGGGATGTTTGCCTTTGCATCACAATTGTAGTAAAATTTTGAGATGTAATTGTTTAGGATTGTATAAAAGTATTGCATTTTTTTTATACCTATGCTCAAAAAAGAATTATGAACAGGTAAATAAGACGCTTTTTGTCTTAGTAAAAACTAAGTTGATATTGAATTTCGACGATGCTGCAGGTTGAGTTGAAAGTCTTGACAAAATGTGCTTTAAGTAAAAATTCAGCACATTACTTAAATTTCAAGAATGCTCGATTTAAAGTAAAGAAATAGGTTTCGACAAAAAAATCTGTGTATTCTCCTTAGTATGGCCCTCTGTTATAATTATATACTATGTTCTATATTGCAGACAATTTGAAATGAAAAAAATTAAATTCCTGTCTGTTCAAAAAACTGTGCCTAATAATTAATTTACTGCAGATACAAAACAATTTCTACTTTAAATTGAATATAAACAAAAAACTTTATAAGATTTTTTTTTCAGAATCGCTCTTCGCTGATCACAATTAAATTGTTACTCTAACAAAACTGCCCTGGATAAGCAGTAAACAAATATTTTTAACATTGATCAGAATGTTATTATTTGATTTCGTTAAGTCAACGCTGAAAGAAATGTTTTTGTACGATAAAATGATTTATTGATGTTTAGTTTCAAGATTATAGACACAATTTGCAACTTAATTAGATCTATACAGGAAGCTTTTTGGAAAGGAATTATTTCCTTCTTTCAATACTGTACAGGACTGGTTCCATTAATAATATTTCAAATTTATAAAATGAAAAACGCACTCTAAACTAATAATATCTCACGCTATCCATAATTCTTACAGTTACCTAGATACGCACGTTTCTTATACAATGACCGAGCGCGAGGCCGGGTACTGCGGAGATGACAGGTACAACCTGATCATATGATAGGAGCATAGTGCCAGTCTGACCACCAGCTGTTATAATAAAACTCGGGGCTAAAAAATAAACTGATATTTTGGTGATAAATTAAGGTACCATTTTTACCCAGTTATGGCAAAGCCAAAAAGTTTGGGTTATACTTTTAGTAGTCTATGTATGTACGTATGTTCTAGCTTAACGCGTAAACTACTTATTTGATTTTGATGAATGAGGTGTCAATTGATTTGTTATTACAGTCGGGGTGATATAGGCAATTTCATTATCGCTATCAAGTTTAAACAAATTATTAATATAAAAAAACGTTCCTAAGCCTTTAATCCGACTAGGAACAAACAAAATAAACTAAAAAGCCAGTAAAAATTCTGTGCTCATTGCTATCATCGTCTTATCGAGTAAGACAAGTTTTTTGATGTTAGATATTCCTGTTTATTTAGTTCTATTGTAGTCTTCTGGCAGTTTCACATTAATAAAGGTATAATTCAATTCGAACGTCGTGGTCGTCAATGCCCAATTACAAAAAGCAAACATTCTAATTCCATAGACAAATACAAAAAAGAGATAGGTATGATGGAGTTGACATGTCCCTAATGGATAAAAACCCCTAAAATAAAATAATATAAAAAAAAAAAGAGATGCTGTCTATCAATGATTAGAATACAAACGGCATACGACATTGGAATTTAATAATACCGTTATCAGAATAGAATAGAATCATTTATTCAGTAAATGGGTCCTAACAGACACTTTTACACGTGCAAATATGGCAGCTATACAATGCAAATATCACTTCAGATATATTTGGTTTCCAGGGAAGCCAAATGTGCAGAAAAGGACTAACGACATATGTCCCTATCGTCAAGATAGTCTTTAATACTATAATATGTTTTTTTATCAGAATTGATTTGATGTGCGATTTAAACATCCCTTCGATATCAACCCTTAGTCTTTTACGACACCCATGGATAGAGAGGGAGGTGGTATTTTTTGCCAGAACACGCTTTTATGATAATACACGAGTATTACCAACTGGAATAAAACTAAATAAACTCTCTACATAAATTAAATTTCCTTTGAAGAATCAATTAAATCATTTTACAATTCATTATCAAATGTAGTAATCGTCAATTCTCAAATACAATAACAATTTCAATGTTTCAATAACAATACTAATATTATGAAAAAAACTTGTAAACGGATTACATCGCGTATATTATTGATTTTTGTTTTTCCTGACGTTTCGAACACTTTGCAGGGTTTGTGGTCGCAAGATGAATAAGGTGACAAGCGTCGTTACAGATTTAAAAAATTATTAATTTTATCTACCGTACAAAACTAATCAATAAATTGTTCGATGTACGCAGTAATCACTCAGTGTCTTGATGTTATTTTAGTATGGCCATCCGGTGACCACGAACCGTGCAAAGTGTTCGAACCGTGAGGAAAATCTATAATATACGCGATGTAATCCATTCAAAAGTTTTTTTCATAATATTAGTATTGTTATTGAAACATTGAAATTGTTATTGTATTTGAGAATTGACGATTACTACATTTGATAATGAATTGTAAAATGATTTAATTGATTCTTCAAAGGAAATTTAATTTATGTAGAGAGTTTATTTAGTTTTATTCCAGTTGGTAATACTCGTGTATTATCATAAAAGCGTGTTCTGGCAAAAAATACCACCTCCCTCTCTATCCATGGGTGTCGTAAAAGACAAATATTAGTATTGTTCAAAATTGTCAGTGTATTTGAGAATTGACAATTACTACATTTAATATTGAATTGTAAAATAATGATTTCTTTTTTCATATAAAAAGATGTTGTCCCACACTAGAATTTATCCTGTGTCGTGGGTGACATGAATTCCACATACAATACACCCAGACCCGGAACAACTAGCTGCAGATCGTACAAATATTTGTTCCGTCTAGGGATGGAACCCACGACCTGGAGGGCAGCCGCCGACTGTATCAGCCACTGCACCAACCGTGCCGTTAATTGATTCTTCAAAGGGTATACAGGGTGTCCAGTAAATAGCACGACATACTGCAGGGGGTGAGAGCTTGGGTCAATACTTACCAAAAAACACAATATATGTTCAGCAAAATCTTATGGATTTACAGTAGTAGAAAATTTTCCGATAAGAAAATTGTACTGTGAAAATTTAAATATCAATTGTATTTCTTGAAAACATTTTAGTTTTTAATAGAATAAAGACTTATCAATGAGTAAAGTAACTATTCACAAATAATTTTTCACTACGAGATGTTTAAAAATCTGTGTCAAGGTAGAGATTTTTCGACATTTGGGAATATTTATATATATTGTGTGTAATAATCGCGAAAACCTAAGACATTATTAATACTAATACTTTTGCAAACAATATGAATGTAATACATCACTTCTCGAATTCTCATGTATCGATAATGTGTTTAGCCTCGATTCATAGAAGTGGTATACCAAACAATTCACAAGATTGATAACCGCAAAGGTTGAACAATCCGATAGGAAACGGGATGTACGTCTGAGGAACCTAAATAAATTGTAATTCTGAGAAATAAATTGTTCTTTTATTGAAAATATATTTCAGTTTCTATTTTCACCCGAATAGATCATGTTTCTACTATGGGTTATTTCATTTCATTTGATTATTTCTTACTCTGGATTTCCTCTTTTATGATAACAGGGCAATGAATATTGCGACAGGTTAGCCTTACAACGAATTGAATGAACAGTGTACTACTAGGCACAGTCAAATGCAGTCCCTATTAGAAAATTAAACCTACGCGAACCAAAACAAAGTATTGTCAGGAGCTTTTATTGAAGTGAACATTCTTTTGGCATGGTGTGAATTGGATTTTATGGAATGAAAATGTGTAACGAAAGAGAGAACTATAAATGTATTTATAGGGTTTAGGCTGTGAGAAAATGAGACAAAACACGTTTCTATATGGTTTCCTTCTTTACAACGTTAAGTGTCAAAGTAAAAACAAAGATGTGAAAAATTTAAAATACATTTTGATAAATCGTCTATATTGGGTGTATCAAAGCCATAATATATACGTTGTATTAGAACAGCGAGTTTATTGTTATATCAAGACGTTTTCTGCAGCGAAAGTGCGCATGCATGGGATGAAAGATGATAACTGGGAAATAAAGGACAAAATCAAACAGTATCGAGGCCTCATAAAGTTATTTCATAGTATTGGAGAGTATTCATCAAGAGAAATTTAACAAGAGGAAACAACTTGATAGAATTAGATGAACGAGGAAGAAGAAAATGGAAAGATTTGGCTTGGCACAGTTTATCATAGAGCAAAATTTAACTTCTGGGATGGAGGCCGGATGACCTGAAATACAGGCTTCAGCCTAGTTTAGGCACCGGTGTCCCACAATAAATTTGAATTACACTATAACCAGGCAATGTTGTATTTTTCAAGACATTTATTTGTTCTTTTATGCCTAGTAATTTTACTATCAGTCATAAACAATTTTTTTTAATTACCTCCAGTAATATTGTATGCCGTGTGGTGCCGGCTCAGAATGCCACCACCCCATCTCCTCCCATGGGTGTCGTAAAAGTCGACTAAGGGATTAGCCGGAGGATGGGCAGCAGCGTCCTTCGAGCACATTAACAACTCAACTGCGATCGCCAACCCGTCTGCCAAGCGTGGCGATTATGGCAAAACTCCCCAATGAGCCCACAATACATCCATATCGGTCGTTGTGGACATCTTTGGGGGAGGCCTGTGTCCAGCAGTGGACTTCATTTGGCCGAAATGATGAATATTGTATGGGAAGGATAATCAAATATAATTGTTGTTTATTAATCCACGCATAACCTTATCTGCTTGGAGATACATAAAAGGGGCTATTCTGCTGCATAAAGGTATGGACTGCAGTATTCATACTCGGTCAGCTTTTTTTGGTTCCGCAGGGTGGCTGGATTTAGAACATAGCACTTACTAATCTCCTACTGTGGGTGTCGTAAAAGGTGACTAAGGGACTCTTCTTTTCTCTTTCTCAACAGGTATGGTCAGCAGGTTCCACAGAAGGGACACGAATATTTTGACGTACAGTAACGGAAACGTATCGCTAATGTGAGAGAATTTGGGATCGAAAATACAACCATCCTATAGCATTTTCATTTAAATTTATATGTCAAACAAAATTCGTATCATATGTCATCATTTCGGCCGACCGAAGTCCACTGCTGGACACAGGCCTCCCCCAAAGATCACCACAACGACCGATATGGCTATGCTGTGGGCTCAATGGGGGGTTTTGCCATAAGCGCCACGCTTGGCAGACGGGTTGGCGATCGCAGCTGAGTAATTAATGTATTCGAAGGACGCTGCTGCCCATCCTCCGGCTAATCCCTTAGTCGACTTTTACTACACCCACTGGAGGAGAGGGGGTGGTGGTATTCTGAGCCGGCACCACACGACATCATATCATCTGTAGGTATGAATAAAGTCTTCAATTTAAACAAAAACATATATGAAAGAAGTATTTTCAATTCAAAATTCACTTACATTAGCGATAAGTTTACGTTATTACTTATTATATGTCAAATTATTAGTGCTAGGCCCAAATTTAGTCATACTGTGCAACCCGCCTGCCAAGCGTGATGAGTACTGGCAATTTCCTCCCAATGAGTATTTAGACAATTTTATTTTTAAATCATTATCTTTATCAATCAATATTAGATAATGGCAAGGCGTAAATTTTTTTCAAGTATTGTGTACTTTATTATTTTACTCATTATTTAAGCCAGTAAAAATAAAGCCAGTAAAAGAGAAAAAGAAACTAAGTTTAATAAGTGTATATTTATATGTGTTTATTTATTTATAATATATATAATGCCACCACCCCATCTCCTCCCATGGGTGTCGTAAAAGTCGACTAAGGGATTAGCCGGAGGATGGGCAGCAGCGTCCTTCGAGTACATTAACAACTCAACTGCGATCGCCAACCCGCCTGCCAAGCGTGGCGATTATGGCAAAACCCCCCAATGAGCCCACAACATATCCATATCGGAGGTTGTGGTGTTCTTTGGGGGAGGCCTGAGTCCAGCAGTGGACTTCATTCGGCCGAAATGATGATTTATTTATTATTTGGATCTCCAACAGAGGATACACAATTACAAACTATGTATGCTCCTCCAATTACAGAAGACTACATTATTCATATATGATCTAGGTAAAAATTAAATTTAATTTAGACAACGTATATTCATGAAATTAAAATAAGCAATAGCAAAAAACATTATGTTGAAGGTAAAATTAATATATGATACAATTAAGTGAAATTGGTTATAAGCAAGGATAAATAACAATTTTTAAGATGTTTTTAGGATAAACCTTAAATGAATTAATGATAATAAAAAATAAATCAAAATAATATCACCTGTTTAACAATATGAGTGTGAGCTGTTTTTTATATTTTGTAATTTTGCAAGTGATGTCCAAATTATTCCGTTTAGCTAGTTCATTGTATTGCCTGCAAAGTCTTGGAATAATGGCGAAATATCCGAGATTAGTTTTGGATCGTGGCACGTTAAAAAGGTTAAAGCTACATTTACGTGGCAAGCGAGATGGCGCATTTATCTGCAGTTTACCAAGAAGCTCGCTACAGTCAACAACCCCACCGAACAGCTTGTGTAGAAATACGAGGTCAATTAATGTCCTTCTATTTTCCAGCGAGGACATTTTATAGTGTTCTAGTCTTAGATTGTAGCTATTGATTTTTCTTGGCAAATTATTTTTATGCAAAGATGGTATAGAAAACGTCTCTGTACACTTTCCAGGCGCTTAATATAGACATCGTAATGGGGGTTCCATACGCCGCTGTTGTATTCAAGTACTGGGCGGACTAATGTATTGAATAATTTAATTCTAGTTGAGGGTTTGGAAAATTCTTTGCTATTACGCAAGACAAATCCGAGAACCTTAAACCCTTTAGAAGTTATATTTAATATGTGCCTATCAAATTTTAGTTGCTTGTCAAATATTATTCCCAAGTCACGGATCTCTTCTACTTGTTGCACGGTTTGCTGGTGTATTGTGTAATTGTTTATTTGAACATTTTTATTTCGAGAGAATTGCATATAATGACATTTAGCAACATTAAGGGACATTTTGTTTGCAGTGCACCAGTCCACCATTCGGTCCAGATCAGTTTGTAATAAACTCTGCGTCCATGTTGGTCATTATCGGTTTCATTATTTTTACTACGTCATCCGCGAAAAGGTAGAAATTTGAGTGCTTGAAGCATGACGCTATATCGTTAATAAATACATTAAAAAGAATAGGGCCTAGATGTGAGCTTTGCGGGACTCCCGATGTTGCTGGAAAGGTGTCAGAATGATAACCATTGATGACAACTTTTGAATTTCTGCCAACTAGGTATGAATGGAACCATTTAAGTAATGATCCGCCTATTCCCATTTGAGATAATTTATTCAAGAGCAAATTATGGTCAACCTTATCAAATGCTTTACTGAAGTCTGTATATATTGTATCCACGGGGACTCGTTTATCAAGAGACTCCGATATGGCTGAGACATAACACATGAGGTTTGTAGATGTTGACCTTGAATTAATAAAACCATGTTGGTGTATGCTGCTTAACATGTGCAGTTAGACGTTCAGTTACTAGTTTTTCAAGTATTTTTCCAAATATGATAAGGATAGAGATAGGCCTGTTTTTAGATACTTGTTGCTTTTCCCCTGATTTGAAAATAGGGACTACTAAAGCTTCTTTCCACCTCTCAGGAAAAATGCCCTCTGTCACAGACTTATTAAAAATAAGTTTAAGCGGTAAAGTTAAAGCCTTCGCACATCTTTTGATGAATACGGGTGGAATACCATCACTTCCAGCTCCTTTATGTCCGTCTAAAGATTTTAACGTTCAGAATATTTCCTCAGTACTAAATTCCAGTCTACACATGTCTGATAGAACATGATAACTATCAATCTACTTTGTCACATACACCGCGGACGAGGTATTGTAGACTTGTGCAAAGTTCTTGGCGAACAAATATCGCACCCGTTTGATGCCGTTTTGTTCTTATGGCACATTTCAGCGGGGTATATACTACTATTTTTTTTCTTATTTTTAATGAACGTCTAGAACATTTTTGGATCCTTTACAAGTGATTCTTCGACCCTATTTACATAATCCCTGTAAATTTAATGTGTTTATTGTTAAGTAGCGTTCGTTTTGTTGATTATTGTAAAACCTTACCATTTAGATTACAAATTTACTTACCGCAAAGCAAGGAAATGTAGGGCAATAAACTGAACCTTAATGCTACACAAATAAATACGAAAGAAATAATATAAAAACACGAGCCATTATGCCCAGTTCTATCACGTTTTCATGGCTCATTACCCAGATTGCGTACATGGGCCGTTTCCTCTGCGAGCTCATAGTTTTTTCCCGCTGATTAATTGTCATTTTTTCCATATAGAACAATGGGTTGCTTGAATGCAAACTTGTTATTTCCATGAACAATACTGTGCATCGGCTAATGGATACGAAGGTGGACTGTAGATGGTGGGCTAAGTTGAAGAAGGTAGCGGATTATCGTCAAGGTGGCTTCCCGAACCGTGCAACATTGCGGGCAAAGAGTATTATAATATATGATTGCGGGTCACACTGCTTAGCGCATGTATGCAGGCTAGCTTTTCCATTGTGCGTTTCATAGCGTGATTTCACCCGACACGGTATGTAACACGGGCGCACTATATAAAGCCAACATAAGACAGACGTGGTATAATAGGAATACGCGCGGTGTGTATTTCTACAGTAATAAAAAATATTCCTAAAAAGAATTGAAAAAAATGGACTCACATTCTAGCCTCCAGATAGTCATGATATCTATTTTGTAGTAAATATGATTCTGTACATATGTTTATCGCGGTATTATTTTAAACTGGTTCTTAACCAGCAATAAATAAGCTTAGAAAATGTTATGTTGGACACATGGATGAAACGATACATCAAAAGGAAAACGATTTCCCACTCTAGAATTTCTCCTGTATCGTGGGTACAGCTTACCGACATTAATCTCACATGCCCATACCACCAGCCACGAGACAACTATCTGTATTTTTTAATTTTTCATGTAATCCTCACCTTTGCCAAAGTAAACGGTGGTTGGTGTAGTGGCTGATACAGTCGGCTGCTGCGCTCCGGGTCGTGGGTTCGATTCCCACACGGAACAAATATTTGTATGATCTGCAGGTATTTGTTCCGGGTCTGGGTGTTTTGTATGTGGAATTCATGTCGGTAAACGCCCACGACACAGGAGAAATCTTAGTGTGGGGCAAAGTTAAAAAAACAAATCTTTTTAAATGACCTTTAAACGCTGTTACTATCATTTTTTCTTTTCTTTTTTTACATAGCTAAAGTCGATACATCAATCATAGACAATTGAATACAAAAGTAAAGGTAATTCATATAGAATTATTCTGTACTAATTTAGAGGCACTAGTCCAGTGACACCGTAACGAAAACCACGGATTTAGTACGTGATTCTAGAACCCTCAAAGATAGAATTTTGCGTCGGTCTTTACATGAATTTTCTTTTTTCAAGTTTATTGTCCGATTTCAGTACAAGATAATTGTTTTCGTCTATCCTAACGCTATTTTGTACTAAAAACCATAAACTATTTATTTTCACACAAAACTGCATTGTAAATAAAAACTAAACGGCTGTTGTTTCACTACTGTTCAGGGATGAGATCATCGCTCGCAATAGTATAATATAATATCATTCACGTAGCGCATTGATCGCCTTGTTAACGATACATCGCGTACTCGTAAATGACAAAACTGTTACCTATTATTTCCGAGTAAAATGGCTTTCTTATTTTTATTATACGCTTTAATTTACATTTACCCTCTTCCCATAGTTTTCGGTCCGTTGTCACTTGGACCGTGTATTATATACATAATTTCGGCCGAATGAAGTCCACTGCTGGACACAGGCCTCCACCAAAGATTACCACAACGACCGATATGGGTGTGTTGTGAGCTCATTGGAGGGTTTTGCCATAATCGCCATGCTTGGCAGACGCGTTGGCGATCGCAGTTGAGTTGTTAATGTACTCGAAATACGCTGCTGCCCATCCTCCGGCTTATGCCTTAGTCGACTTTTACGACACCCACGGGAGGAAATGGAGTGGTGGTATTCTGAGCCGGCACCACACAGTTATATACAGGGCGCAAGTTATTATAATACAGGACTTGCAAAGAGGTTCATATTCTTATGACATGAACCACAGCTACGGTACTCTAGCGCTTTGAACTGTAATTGAACACAGCTTGATATGATTAACTTACCCGCGCTCATCAGTTGTTCTAACTCTATTACTATTATTATGCCCAATGAAGATTCTAGAACTAAGTTCTGCATTTTTCTTAGTTGTTTTATGTTTATTATCTGCCACACAAGATATTCCATTTATTATCTAGCAGTTTTGCTACTGTTTTATACTATCATGTCTTGTTTTGATTATTCCTTTATTTTATTATTAAGTCTTTCTATTTCATGAAGCTTTATAGACTTTCTTCGTTTTATGTGGAATAACTAGCATTTGGCCATTGCATATATATTTCAAATATGATGTCATCAGTAATTTAGCAAAGTATTGACTTATTACAATAATTTAATCAGATAGAGCTGAGGGTGCGATAGAAATTGAGCTTCTCACTATCACCTCACTTAAAGAGATTTTTTAATTATAATAAAACACTTTGCGTAAATTACTAAATTTTGGTTTTCCTGACGTTTCAAAACTTTGCAGCAGCTTTATTAATCTTTGCTTCCACACAAAACGCCCGTCGCCATATCTGTTTCGGTCAACCACTTAATTCCTTCCCTTCGTCGAGACTTCCTAGAGCTTACTGATTGATTGTGAGCTACCCAGTTCCAGTTGCAACGTGTGTTAAGCTGTTTTATCTGTCTTTTACACAATGATACCAAATGGGTATTTGAAAATATTCATACTTCAGTAAGCAATGAAAGTAAACGCAAAAATATATATAAACATACCAATTCCATGCGCGGAATTATTTCACATGGCCCAGCGAGTAGGGGCCTGGGGCCGGGTCATTTCTCAAGTCTTTCTTCGTAGAAGTCTATATTTACTTACCAGTGACTTAATAAATATAAATATATAAATAATTCTGTCTCTTAAGACATACTTACACTGCAAAAAATAAAGCGCTTTTTCTTGCTAGCAGTTACATAAGAGAACCTTTAAGTGGCTTTCTACAACACCCACAGAGCACTCAATACTTAAGTTGCAGACAGTTTATTCAGCGAATAATATATTTACCATACACTATTCTAAAGCTTACATTCTCTTGCAAAATCTTATTGTAAATATTCATTACATTTCATAGAAAAAATCACGTAAAAAGCAAGATAATGTACTAAGACTCTTTATTGTTGAGCAATAATTCAACCGCCGTATGCCGATAAAGGCTTTAAATCATAGTTTGGAAAATGTTTATCTAGTTCGCATTATTCTTGAGTTTACTCTATGAAAATATTATGGGACATGTTTTGGGAGACTGAAGTCAATTGAAGCACCGATTCTATGACATTCACTACTGGTCTACTACTACACACTAAAGGTATTGCATGGTTAGTCCTCTCGCGTTAAGCTAAAAAAACGGACAAGTGCGAGTTGAACTCGCGTGGAGAGGGTTCCGGACGATCAATATGTCCTATTATAGCCTGACCAATACCGCTGTACCGCACCTTAGTATGCGCGGGGAGGTGGGAGGGTGGGAAGTGGCTTCCCCTCCAGGGGGAGCGGGCAGGAAAGAGAGCGAAGATGACGGAATGATAAAACGGAGCGCCTGCTCACCTCCCACGCCTCGCTGCTCGCATACCTAAGCCGCGGTACCGCGGTATTGGTCGGACTATAGTTAAAGTACAAGTTAGATAGTTTTCGTTTATTAATACTACTTATCGACTCACTTTTCATATTGCGTGTTTTGTTATGCTTTATAAATTTGAGTATAACTGTTAAATTATTATCATTATTTGTTTTGGATTTTACGTGTTTATCTGTTATTGATAATGCAATTAGCTGTAAAAACTTAAATGTATGGTAAATTTATATATCATTGTAATTATCGTTGATAAAGCTAATACAGAAAAAATAAACATGGTTGGTTTTTGTAAATCTGGCCCAAATCTGTTTCTGGTAACTGAAAAGTATATGTGGTACCAGATTGTACAGGGAAATTGCTGAATATATTGTCTATTGTTGAATTCTGTCTTGTACCAATAACTGATCACAAGTACAAACTCAACATTGTAGTTGCAAAACATGTTCTCCCATAAATTCCAACTGCAAATGTAAGTTTTTACGCACAATATTGACACTTTAACATGCTACAGGTTTTGAAATTATTTTCTTTAATTTACTAATTAATCCTCGATAAGTATCCTTCATATTCTAAATTCATTTGTTTACGTTACACATCCGTGTTTGGGTCGCAGAAGTTCATCATTATCATATCAGCCACAGGACGTCCACTGCTGAACAAAGGCTTCCCCAGTAGATTTCCACAACGAGCGGTTACATGCCGCCCTCGTCCAGACTCCCAGCGACCTTCACCAGGTCGTGTGTCCACCTCGTTGGAGGTCATCCACGTTTCGTTTCCCAATGCATGGTCTCCACTTGAGAACCTTTGAGGCCCCAACGGCCATCAGTTCTACGAGCTATGTGCCCTGCCCGTTGCCACTTCAGTTTACTAATCCCTTCAGCAGAAATTCATACGTGTACCAAATTTCAACTTAATCGGTCCAGTAGCTTGGGAGCAAATTGGCTGTGACAGATGGACATACGGACAGACACACGAGTGATCCTATAAGGGCTCCACCGTTTATCATTCGGACGCACAGAACCCTAAAAGTAGAGATACTTTTACGAGGGTCATAGGATTTTTTATCGCAACACGTATGAATACACACACGTAACACAAATATACTCGTATATATTGCCCGGGGTCGAAACCGTTCAATCGTTTAAGGTTAATCATTGAGCCAATAAGCGAACCAAAAGAAGTTAGCAAAGAAAATAAATTTCGATAATAAACAGGAAATATTGTTAAAACCATACCAAAGCGGCAAATCTGAACCCAACTGAAATTACTCAAAACGTACATTTACAAAAAAAATCTAAGACCCTTCAAAAAAAAAAACTATCGTCTTTGAACAGTGATAGTGAGAAGTTCCAAGGAATAACTTAAATTCAACGTACACAGTACAATAATAGCCGACAATGTCCACAATTGCATATCCCGGTCACATTAAAATGTGAGTCAGAAGGTCTGCTCAACGATATATATTCTATGTCGTATGCCTTGACTGGGGACTAATTTCTCTATATTGTTTATATGCGCACATAGACTCCGTGCCCCGTGACCCGGACCCCGTGGTCCCGATATCCCCTTGGCTCGCATAATAAGTGAAGTCCTAATATTGAATGTAATAAAAGGTTTGGCATAAAGTTTCTTCACATTATAGTTTATATGCATAGCATTTATTAGTATAATTATTTTCAAATACACACACATAATACGCATACTTTTAATTACGATATTATTGTTTGGCATAGCTTTAGTTACAATAAATGTAAAACTGATATGATTAAAACGTCTAATAGTAATTTGGTCTAAAAAGGAGGAGACTGCAGAACGGAAAGAGCTCATGAGATGATATTATGAAAATATTTCATTATTAAAAAAACCTTACCTGGGTTAACTTAAATACTACAATGAGTTGCAGATATGAGATAAAATTTAGACGAATAGAGCAAATACCAGTCCCGGTCTAGGATTATACCTGTGTTGAGTCCCTGTATACTAGTCGATCGTCCCATCGCCGCACTGACAACACAGTTACATCAATCATCCAAAGAGCTTATGTCGCTCTACAATAATTGAAAAGGGCAAAGCTTGTAAAATTCTACATATATAAGGTCTTATTTTAATAATCCACAATATTTTGTATGGTGCCTTAGTAAACGTTAAAGATATTGTACCTACCAGAAAAAATATTCTGATGGTATAAATCTATTTCTTTCTTTTCTGCGACATCAACGCTCGTTTCTATTGATGTTGCAGAATACTTAAAACGATCAGCCGCCGCATCCGCTATTTTCTTATTACTGAAGCCATGTAGATAATAATAAATGTAAACATCATCATTTCAGCCGAACAACGTCCACTGCTGGACAGTAACCTCCCCCAAAGATTGCCACAACGACTGGTATGGGTTTCTGTTGTGTGCTCATTGGGGGGTATTGCCATAATCGCCACGCTTGGCAGACGGGTTGGCGATTGCAGTTGTGTTATAATTGTACTCGAAGGACGCTGCTGCCCATCCTTTGGCTAATCGATGAGATAGGGTGGTGGTATTCTTAGCCGGCACCACACGGCACTATTTAGACGGCAAATCTAATAGAACCAGTAAATAATGAAATTATTGATTTATTAAAATTAATGACAATAAAATATGTACCAACGCGTATGTTTTAGATTTTTGTTTTTCCTGACGTCAGGAAAAACAAAAATCTAAAATATACGCGATAGAATCCGTTTAAAAGTGGTTTATTATAAAGTGTAATACTCGCGAAAACCTAAGACATTGTTATGTACAACATTTTTTTGTGAAACCTACATTCTCTTAAGCATCCACTAAGGTACACACGGCTACACATCAAGCTATATGAAACCAGTATAAGCTGATCTCGCATTGTATAGGCTTTCGGTATGATGTTCAGTTCAGGGTGAACTGGTTTTGTATAGCTTGATGTGTAGCCGCGTGTACCATGCAAAATATCATGGATTATTACAGTAAGACCTTATATATTTTGTTTTTATAAATACGATGCGCCACACTAGAGTTTCTACTGTACCGTGGGTACATTGTGCAAACACCCAGACCCGAAACAAATATCTGATCATACAAATGCTTGTTTCGCGTGGGGAACGGACCCATGACATATAGCGCGGAAAGCTAATTGCTTAGATTCTGCGCCAACCGTGCCGTTATATTATGGTGATATATATTCTTTGGACAATTTTATAATTAATGTAACTTTGTAAATAAATAAAATGAATGAATGGATGAATGAATGGATAAATGAATAGAAGAATGAATAGATGAATGAAAGAATGAATAGATGCATGAATAGATGAATGAATGGATGAACGAATGAATGGATGAATGTACGCATGTATGAATACATTTCGAACATGTAAACGATTGTCAACAAAAATCATGATAACGCGACGGGGAAGCTAGCATAATATTTTCGGGACAGGGAACGTTTAAGCCTTCTGCAGGTTTCCTGTTTTACGTCCAAAGCCATACCAGCAGACATGCAATCTCATTCCGTTTGCGATTACATAAACACGTAATACCGTACATTGTAAAGGAAAATGGAGTTGGTACGGGTTAGTCGATAAAACGCGAATGCACGATGTGGGACAGTTCGCGTCATCTATAACAATAAAGCTGTAGAGAATGTTCTTGCATTTTCAGTGTGGCAAAATAGTAAGTCTTTTGACATTATTAGAATAATTTATACGTATATTTAATGTTCATTCCAGGATCCAGTGTTCGCAATGGTTCCTTGAAAAGAATTGAGTATTTAGGCAAATCTTGGAAGAAATGACTGTAAAGCGATCACCCTCTCTAGCGAAGGGATGGCGACGGTAAAATGACCACCTCTCCAGGCACTTCTCGAAGAGGATTGTAAAGGATCCCCCAAGCCTAGCTGTGCGATGTGCTGCATACACGGTGGCACGTGATCATGTGCGCGCCGCCGTCTTCCCGGGGATTCCTTAGTATGAGCACGCAGACTCCCCAATCTGCGCGCTCATGAACCCTGAGGCCCCCCACCATATAGCGACGGCAGGGGGCTAAGGTTTATTGGACCTGGGCACCAGAGCGGTTGTTACCCGGTGCATTCTCATGCTTCTACGTGCGGGATCGGCCCTCACCCAATCCCGCCCTGCAGTCTCCTTCTCCAGCATGACGTTCTCGCAGAAGGAGACCAAACCTACTGACCTATTAAAATAAACTTAACTATTCTTTTAGTACACTTTAACTTAATTGCAATAAAAGGATAAATGGGTGTTTATGCATAATGTGAATGTTTCAAACCTGGGTTGACACCCAATCTAATGTCATCCTAAATTAATGCTAAAATAAAATTAACAATTTCAAATAAACATTTTAAAAACAAGCTTTTCTTTATTATTTTCGAATTCATCTCGGCAAACTCTTTCATTTGATAGCCATATGATGGGGGTGCATAAAAAAATAAATAAAAATAAACTCCGGTCCGTCATCTTTGGGAGTCCACCATATTGGATTAATAATGACGTCACTTAGCTAAACCATGCATTGTCATCAAAACTAAACGTGTATGCAAAATTTCAGGTCAATCGGTTGGGGGTAACTCTTTTCAAATTCAGTTGCGAGATTTGACCCATACTTACAAAACAAGTTAATAAACGCTTATATATAGGATTCTGATGTTTATGAGGCTATCTATCTAGGCTATGAGAAGATGGCTAGCCGTAACATTTGGTGTGCTACAAACAAAATACTGCGAACACCAATCTGGTGAATAATTTGGAAACCCGTTACCTAGAATATCTCAAAACGTACTGCCTCAACATTTTAACCGCATTTCATTGAGGTGTGGCTCAAGGGCCACCCAATCCGCACCTTGATATAACTTGTCTAGCGAAAAAAACGTTGCTAAAATCGGTCCTAAGTTGTACCATGGGGGAGTGGTAAGCTTCCACGTGCGGTTGAAGTTGATGTTTGAAGAGCGTCTGAAGATTCATAATGTAGCCCCCACGCAATTACGTGTTTTCGTTTGAGAATAGATTTTGTCAGTGACATCTCATGGCAGGCAGACACGTGGTGTGTCTCTTAACTGTCATATAGCATCGTGTTACTCTGCGATCCAGATCAAGTTATTCCAAAGCGCTTTTACTGAATCAATATATTGTTTCATCATAATAACCAGCCCATTACTGTCCAACGACTTGGGTACGGGCTTTTCTCACGATTAGAAAGATTGGGCCTTATATAGGCGTGGTAGACCCACGCTAGCCTGGTGCAGGTTGGCGGACTACAGACAGCTACGACTCAGGTGTGCAGGTTTTCTCGCAATCATTCCCTTCACCGTTAATGCAAGTGATAATCCATTTCTGGTCCGCACATGAATACGAAAAGTCAGAGGTGCGGCCAGGATCGAACTCGAAGCCTCCCCGTACGGAAGGCAAACGTACAACTACCAGGCTACCACTGATACTCTTATAATCTCGATTAACGAAACGTTTAAAATTAGTTCACTTACAATTATGAAAAATACACGTAAAACAAACAGCTATTTCTGACAACTATCACATAAAACCAATGAACTAAAAATATACATTTTTACATACACAAAGTTTACACACACATATTTTTTGCAAATGAACTTACGTTACAACTCGCTCGCTGCACCCGCGCTAACGAAGTAAGTGCATAAATAGTGCATTTTAAATTAAATTATTATTAACACTGTAATTCGGAGCATAGTGTTGTAGGTGGAATTAAAAGGCGCGGTTTTCATTTCACTGTTGATTTGGAAATGAAAAGCGGAACGGAGAGGTAGAGTGTGCAAGATTAAAATGTCATCCTGACGGTTGTGTTTCAGAAAGGGATATGTAGTGGTGTCTAAAAATAGAATTGAAATCCATATTTGTTTTCTCAGCCCTAGATATGATGGAGGGGGTGTACTGGACTCTTACTGATAAACCACCGTGGTGTTCTTTCGAATTACCTATCGCTTCATGGATGCATGGGCTTCTAATGATCGCCACAATGAGCGATTATATACCATAATCATCACGTTTGGCAGGCGGATTGGTGATCGCAGTATGTAGCTATTAGCATACGGGAGAATACTGTTGGCCATGCCCATCCTCTTACATGTTTGGTGTTTCACCCACCGTATGGTAAGTTGGTAACCCTTTCGGTATAGTCATGTTCGACAGCGAACTTACTTTGAAATGTGTATTTGTATTTTTTTTTATTAATGTTTCAATTATATTCTGTGCAATTACGTCCGTATGATGTCCGGATTCCACTGGATATCGTAAAAGGCGACTAAGGGACTCTATATCCAGAGAGATGGGCAGCAGCATCCCTTCTGTGGAACAGTAGCGTTACTGGATTCACGAACCTGTTTTATTTACCAGCTACAACCACTGGGGTGGTCATCTTCGGCACCTCCGGGTCCTCGTATGATCACACTTAAGCCATCCACTGGTGCCACGCTTATAAGCACATCTCGGAGAGGGGGATTTTAAAGGATCCCCCGAACCGTCCCTGTGCAATGTGCTATACTGCGCACACGGTATCGCATGACCACATGCGCACCACCCGCTTCTCGTAGGTTGCTCAGTGTGGGCACGCAGATTCCCCAATCTCGCACTCGCGAATCCAGAGGCCCCCTTTTAGTTTTAGGCGTATAGAAATTAGGCGCCAGGGTGGTTGTTACCTCAGCGCCGTCTCCTCCTTCTTCAAGCAGGATTGGCCTTCTCCCGATCCCAATCTGCGGTTTTCTTCAGGAGCATGACACTATCACAGAAGGAGACCACTGCATTCCAGTTTTCGTACTCTGCCAAAATAGCTGATACTACTGCCGGCAGAGAGAGATCTTACCCGATCCGATCGACCAGGCTCCGTCGCTCGACAGCCAACGCAGGGCGCGCCTCGAGCGTGTGCTGTGCGGTGTCCTAGTCGCTATCAAAATGCTGGTATTGTACCGTAGCCTCGCGTCCTATCCTGTGCAGGTACGCACCGAAACAACCGTGCCCGGTGAACACGTACGTCAGGCGGTACTCACCAACTGGTGGAGGCTTTTCAGCAGTGGACGTAAAAACGGCTTTAATTTTTTTTTGATAGATATTATGATAACGATATGGTGATGTTCTGTGCTAAATAAAAATATGTCTAATTACTAGGCGCCCGTTCCGACATCTATGGGTAGAGAGGGATGGTTTTTCTTTGTCAGGAACCACTATTCTCCAGTATTCTATAATTCTGGTGTCATTCATCGTATCAGCCAAAAATGTACTCTGCTGGACAAAAGCCTCCCCACATAAGACAACCAGTTCTATGCCGTGTGTCGACATTCTGGGGGAAATTTGGCGGAGTACTGACTTAACATATATGCCTCTGGTTCTGGAGCCCCTAAGTCGCCTTTTATGGCATCCACTGGAGGAGATGGTGTGGTGCTATATTCTTTCGCCACATCTAGTCACCCGTTTCGACACCTATAGGTGGAGAGAGATGGTCTACTATTAGCCAGGAACCTCACAATCCTGGTGTAATTAATCATATCGGCCATTTATACGTCCACTGCTGAACAAAGGCCTCCCCCATAGATTTTCACAACTGTGTCATCATTCTATTATTTATTATAGGTATTTGCCAATACTCACCACGCTTGGCAGGCGGGTTTGTGAGCGCAGTATGGCTACTGTTTCACAGAAGGTACGCTGCTGCCCATCCCTCTGGTTTAGATTCCCTTAGTCGTCTTTTACGACCTCCACGGGAGGAGATGGAGTGGTGCTATATTCTTAATCCGGACACCACACGGAATGGTGTAATTAATAAAAATATATAACTATTGAAAATATGTAAACGTAATTTTCAAGGTTCCCAAAACAGTGTGTCACAAATGTGCGTGAAAGTCTATGCGTTTGAAACTATGAAGGTCAATCAATCGATCACCAATGACTGACCATAATAGCTTGCCCTTAACATCAATTAGTCACGCTATACGTGACTATATAACAATATTATATTAGTTACATGAGTTTGATGGCATGGTTGGCGCAGCGGCGAAGCGATTGGCTTTCTGCGTGTCGTGGGATCGATCGGCACTCAACCAATTTTTGTATGATTTCTCCTCTGTCATGGAAACCTCATTTGCACAAACACCCAGACTCGAAACAACTATCTGTAGATCATACAAATGTTTTCGTCATATTACGGTTATAGTCTGTCTGGTAGCAGTGGTGCCGCGAATTGAATTGAATTACAAAGTGGAGACCGCACACCGGAAAACGCAGCGTAGGACGACCTCCAACGAGATGGAGGGATTCTATTCTATTCTATTGTGGCTCTCACGGGGTCAGCATCAGCCAAACGCACTTCGACCCTATTGGATCCATTGTGCTGTCCAAAGCCCTGGATGGATAGAGGGATGATCTGGTGAAGGTCCCTGGGAGCCGTTGGATGCGTGTGGCATGTAACCGGACTTTTCCGGAAATCTGTGGAGGAGGCCTTTGTTCAGCAGTGGAAGTCCTTTGGCTGGTATGATGTTGATGAACAAAATCCCGGTTGGCGCTGTTGCTAGCTTTGTATGCTGAGTGTCGATTCCCGCACGAAACTATGTGTGCCTATAGATCTACAGAAATTAATTCGGGTCTGGGTGTTAGTAAATGTGAGTTTTATTTTTGTTAAATATACCGTTAGAATAGAATAGAATAAAACCTTTATTGTACCAAAATAATATGAAGGATTATTTACAATAGTTAGCGTGGCACAATGGGTTGTCTTATCGCTAAAAACGATCCTTTACAGACAACCTTTGGATGGTTTCGAAAGTATGGAAATAAATAAATTTAGGTAGTCTGTGGTGTACTGAATAAAATGAAATATATAATGATATCGATATATATATATATATACAAGAAAATACTCGTAATTATATAAATGTTTAGTTAGGAAAGATATTGCTTTGAGAATAGATGCATATAACGTGCAAGCGATCGCCATTGCATTAATTCATATTTAAAAAAATGAACAATTTTTTTTTTTAGATTGCAGTATTGGGTTTAAAGATATATAGGTATAGAATCAACATTACAAAGTTATTTATATAGCTCTATAATTTTTATATTAATATGTCCCTCTATTCACAAGTTAATAGCTTCTGCAAAGAGGAAGGCGGTCTTTTGATAGGCTTACGCGGGGACATGACCAATACCCAGAGGCAGTTTAGAGAATTTTAATTTGAAATGTAATAGGGCACTGATCGGGGACTATTTGTGGCTACATTATAAAATGAAGTCACGGATTGTCCCCAGTTATTTAGGACTATTGTATGAGATGGAAACTATAACGACAAGGTCTATTGAAACGGGTGTTATATGGGTCGAAAATTTAAAGAAAAACAAGAACAACGGGGTCTGCGTTTGAAATTATATTGTAAAATTCTGAAGCAGACGGTGACTCACAAGATGGGTCTCCTAAACAGCCACTACTACAGGAAAAAGTAGGAAATACCGATATTATAAATAATTAATAGGTATGTACCTCTTCCAGCAGTGGACTCCATTCGGCCGCAATGATGAATGATGATGTACCTCTTCGGACGCGCAGATTGGGGAATCTGCGTGCTCACACCGAGCGATCCCCGGGAAGACGGTGGCGTGCACGTGGTCACGTGCCGTCGTATGCGCAGCACAGCGCAAAGCGAGGCTTGGGGGATCCTTTACAATCCTCCCCGAGAAGTGCCTGGGGGGGCGACCTTTTTACAGTCGCCTTCCCTCCGCTAGAGGGGGTGACCGCTTTACAGTCATCCCTTCCGAGATGTGCCTAAAGGCGTAGCACCAATGGGCGGCTCTAGTGTGATCTTACGAGGACCTGGAGCCCCCCTTCCGTGCCGAAGAAGACCGCTCCAGTGGTTTTAGCCGGTAGGAGTCCGGCATAGCCCTTTGCCCTTCCCCGGGGTGAAGGAAGTTCCATGTAGAATTTCCACTAGATATCAATAAAAAAAAAAAGGTATGTACCTCTTATGGATATCATTATGGCGAAACTCCCCAATGTGCACACAAAACAATCAGACCGGTCGTTGTGGCGATCTTTGGGGGAGGCTTGTGTCCAGCAGTGGACTTTATTTGACTGAAACGACGATGGATATCATTGTGATTAGGACGTTTACGGACTCACTTCTTATTTATTAATTAACATAATTAGCCCATTTCTGTCCCACTGCTGGGCGCGGGCATGTTTTCACGATGAGAAAGGTTAGGCCTTAGTCCACCGTCTGCGTGCTCACACCGAGCGACCCCCGGGAAGACGGTGGCGCGCACGTGGTCACGTGCCGCCGTGTGCGCAGCACAGCGCAAAGCGAGGCTTGGGGGGATCCTTTACAATCCTCCCAGAGAAGTGCCTGAGGGGGCGACCTTTTTACAGTCGCCTTCTCTCCGCTAGAGGGGGTGACCGCTTTACAGTCATCCCCTCCGTGATGTGCCTAAAGGCGTGGCACCAATGGGCGGCTCTAGTGTGATCTTACGAGGACCTGGAGCCTCCCTTCGGTGTCGAAGATGGCCGCTCCAGTGGTTTTAGCCGGTAAGAGTCCGGCATACCCCTTCGCCCTTCCCCGGGGTGAAGGAAGTTCCATGTAGAATTTCCACTGGACATCAATAAAAAAAAAAAGGCCTTAGTCCACCACACTAGCTTAGTGTGGGTTGGGTCGAGATTTTTTTGGAGCCCTCGCATGTTTTTCTCGCGATATTTTCCTTAAACATTAACAAGCAAGCAAGTGCTAATGAAATTCTGACCCGCACGTGAATCAGTCAGAGGTGTAGGCCGAGATCAAACTCTGTATTGTAATTTTATTATTTATTTATAAACACTTCATTACAAAAAATTCTGGTAGCAAAAACAAGGAAAATCAACAGCTTATTTATGCACAGTGGGCGGTCTTATCGCACACAGCGATCTCTTCCAGAAAACCTTTGGTTGGAAAAGTACAAGGTAGCGGGTATGAATCCTGGCGTATACCACTACGAATGTCATATTATGTACTTTCTAAGTTTATTTTAGACACCACTGACTTTAACGTCAAAATATCGCAAGAAAACCTGGATCTAAATTTGGCGAACACACAGTGAGCAAGCGGTGATTACACCAGGGATTATAGACTGTATGGCTAAGCTTTACGGAAAGGCTATATGGATAGGCTTTACGCATAGCCTTTATGGATAAGCCTTACATCGGTTTCCTTTATGTCTGTGGCTGCAGACAAAGTTGACATTTCACCTCGCGTGCAACTAATACTCGTACATTGTAATGTATCTCTCCCAGGTAAGTGCGGATAATATAAACACAATATGAATACATAATTTTCGAACAATTCCACACAATAGATCTCACATAACCTACATAGAAACTTGTGCAACTAACAGCGATATAACAATTTTCTTGGGAAACGATAATAAAAAATGTTAGGTTCGTGTGAATGGCTGTTAAAACTAGTTATTGTAATGATTATACAGCGTCTTATGAGGTATAACAAACGTGGAAGGAAGTTCGGACTTTTGCGAATACAGATTTTTTATTGGTTTGTTGATTCAGGATTCGATAGATTCTGTTTATAAATTTTCCGGTGAACTTTCTTTGAAATAGGCAGTTCGTTGGTTTCGCAAAGAATAGACAACCTCTCTCCACCCATGGGTATCGTAAAAGATGACTAAGGGTTGGTATCAAGAAGATGGGCAGCAGCATAACAACGTGTGCTAATAACAACATACTGCAATCACCAATCCGCCTTCCAGGCGTGGTAATTATGAAAATATCCCCCATGGCCGCTCGTTTTAGTGATCATTTTCCAATGCATATATTCAGCAGCTTACTGACATAAATTTTACATGCACAAACATTGAGCCCGGTACAGCTATCTGCAGATCATACATCGTTTGGGTACAGCTTGCTTTTCCGTGTGGTGTCCGGATTAAGAATATAGCACCATTCCACCTCCTCCCGTTGGATGTCGTAAAAGGTGACTAAGGGGCTTCAACCCGGAGGAATGGGCAGCAGCAGCTCTTCTGTGGAACAGTAGCCGTGTTGCACTCACCAACCCGCCTGCAGAGCATGGTGAGTATTGGTAAATATCCCATAAAAAGTCAACATAATTGTGGAAATCTATGGGGGGCCTTTGTTCAGCAGTGGACATTATACATGGCTGATATGATGATGATGATGATAACAGACAAATTCTCACATGCACGAACATTCAGGGTACAGCTTTCAGATATAAATATTTACATGCACAAACACTCAGACCTGGAACTTTTTTTTAAAAGAACAAAAAAAAGACCTGGTACAAATATCTGTAGATCATAGATAATTGAACCGGGTCTGAGTGTTTGTGCATGTGCATGTGAGATTAATGTTTGCTATACCCAAAATACAAAGGAAATATCTCCCATTATGGGACATCGTTTTACACACACACATACACATCAGCCCGAAAACGTCAACAGCTGAACATAGGCCTTCCAATAATCACTACAACGAGTGGTCATACATAGTCTCCATCTCATGCAAGATGCACCTGGGGTTAAGCTTTTTACGTCCACTTCCCTACCGGAAGAGGGGGTGACCACTTTACAATTACCCCCTTCAGGATGTTCCTAAATGCGTGGCACCAATGGGCGGCTCTATTGTGATCAGCCCCCTTTTTTGTTTTTTTTATTGATATCCAGTGGAAATTCTACATGGAACTTCCTTCACCCCGGGGAAGGGCGATGCCGGACTCCTACCGGCTAAAACCACTGGAGCGGTCATCTTCGGCACCAAAGGGGGGGCTCCAGGTCCTCGTAAGATCACACTAGAGCGTGATCAGCCCCCTGTCGATGCCGAAGACGGCCGCTCCAGGGGTTATAGTCAGTATGCCAGCGTGCCCCTCCACACTTCTCCGGGGCGGAGGAAGTTCATGATGAAATATCACCGGACAAGCAATGAAAAAGGTCATAACATAGTAGCTTCGTTGAAGGGATTTCACTACTCATACTTTTATTTAATAATTAATACATACTTTTTCATAAAAAAAAACTGTTTTGTCTTTTTAAAGTTTTCGTATAGTTTTACTTTATTTGGATTAAGGATATAGCACCACTCTTTTTCCTCCTGTGGATGTCGTAAAAAGCGACTAAGGGAATCTAAACCAGAGGAATAGACAGCAGCGTCCCTTCTTTGAAACAGTAGCCATGATGCGCTCACCAACACGCCCGTAAATCGTGGTAAGTACCGACACATTCCCCTTAAAATGACGACAATATTGTGGAAATCTGTGGAGGAGGCCTTCGATTGACGTCTCTTGGCTGAATAAGATGATAATGATAATGCATTTTAACAATGATGTCAAATACATTGTTTTTTATGACAATATATGTGTGAGAACCGTTCACTCGTATACAGAGACATTTATAACAGGGAGTCTCCTGTTAACGTCAAAAGACAAAATTGTATACTTAAGTGGCAACATCGTTCTCACATTTACAAGGATGATAAATTACAGATGTCAATAATTAATATCAATAAAATATGAGTAATCAATATCACAAAAGCACGCCGTCGATATGTCAACATTTGTGCCGTGTGGTGCCGGCTAAGAATACCACCAGCCCATCTCCTCCCGTGGGTGTCGTAAAAGTCAACTAAGGGATTAGCAGCATCCTTCAAGTACATTAACAACTCAACTGCGATCGCCAACCCGTCTGCCAAGTGTGGCGATTATAGCAAATCCCCCCAATGAGCCCACAACACACCCATATCGGTCATTGTTGTGATCTTTGGGGGAGGCCTGTGTTCAGCAGTGGACTTCATTCGGCCGAAATGATGATATGTCAGCATAATGAAAATTACAATATGTGTATTCGTGACTACGAACGACACGTGACCGCAAGACCTTGCGGAGCTGGCCCAGCACTTTGCCAGTATGCTACACATTACGTAATGTATTTTAATGTCTTAGTTTTACTCTTTACTACATTGTCATTTCGATATTACCTTCCATTCAAACTACTAATGGTTCAGCTATTACCATTTCAAAGTTTCGATATACACTGAGTGTTTGACCTCATTTTTTCCATCTGCACAGCATAGAAATAATGACGTGTACGGTAATATATAGGTAGGAGTGAAAAGCATCGGCCCATGAAATCGGAAGTACTGCAATTAAGTCGATTCGCTCTTCATAGCGCGTTGAGCGCGGTAAAAGTGGGAGCAGAAACGGGTTTTCTCGTAAGTTAAAAGTGGAAGCGGGGAGGTCTTAGTTTAGATCTAAGATAGACTGCAGTATTATAAGATGGCAGGTCTTTTATTACAAGTCCGGCTGGGTAAGTACTAGCGCAGTACCAGTTATTCTGCTGCTAACCAAAAGTGTTTAAAATTACCGTGCACCGTTTTAAAGGACACTGTAGCTAACGGAATTACTGGGCATCGTCATATCATATAAGCTGAAAGACGTCCACTGCTGAACAAAGACCTACCCCATAGATTTTCACGACTGTGTCGTCTTTTGAGAGGAGTTTGCCATACATAGTTTATGCTTTCAATCGTTAATACCAATGCAGTGGCTGATACAGTCGGCTGCTGCGCCCCGGGTCGATTCCCGCACGGATTTTTTTTTGTATGATCTGCAGGTAGCTTTTCCGGGTCTGGGTGTGTGAAATTTGTGTCTGTAAACGCACCCACGACACAGGAGAAATCTTAGTGTAAAAAAGTAAAAAAAAACTGTTTGTTTCAAGAAGACAATTCTTGCGAGTATACTAACGGATGGGAGCACCAAATGCGTTACGCTATGGAGACTGCTTATTTCAATAGAAACACGATTAAATAGCAACAATGTTGATTAGTACTTACGAATATTTTACAGTCACCTCCGCACCGCTAGAGCACCACTTTACAGTCATACCCTCCAAGATGTGCCTAAAGGCCTAGCATAAATGAGTGGATGACCGCTTCAGTGGTTTTAAAAGGCAGGAAAGTTCGGCATGCCAATCAGCCCTTAAAAAAAGTTCTTAAAGTCTTCTCGCTACCGCTTGTCCCTCAAGCCATTGTCAAGTGCAGACGATGTCGCCGTTCACTCGTATCGATCGTTAGGTTGCGTAATCGATGCATTCTCGAGTGCTCCGTGTTTTGTCATGCCAATTTTATATTGTGCAACTACAATGCAGTATTAATCAGTATAGTAGTGCTGTTTTGCATTAGGTCTTTAAATTTGCCGCTACACCGCATTGCGCTCATCATCTCGAGACATTAGTCATTCAGTCTCTTATACCCAGTATCCAGTTCCTGGCTACAGTGCCCTTTAACCGAAATACAGCAGTCTCTAAAGTTGAAACACTATCTTGTATCTCTATGCTTGGCGGCAAATATCATTTTTTTATTTATGTCACGGTTCCCGTGCAACTTCTATTCTGACGGTTATGGAACCAAACACTGGCCAGTAATTAGTTCATTTTGAAATTGAATATTTATAACACTATTATGAAAAAGTTGCTTAATTGATAGAACGCCATGAAAAATGAAAATGTATCCCTTCCGCGTTCCAATTAGATTAAAAATTGCAACAAAAATAAACAGAGAATTGTAGATTTGATTCTAAATATCAATAACGTTAACCAATCAGCTTCTTTCCTATATATAATCGAAAGCACTTTGAGTTGATACTTATCGTAAATATTTAAGAATAACGTCGATATGGGATCTCTTTGGTAAAGGTGCTCGTTCTCTAAAAAGCCAGCTATGGATCTTGGAGAGTAAATAATATTAGCTGAAATCCGATAATATTCAGGAAGTTTAAGTAAAATATATAACTGTTGTAGAAGTTGGTTGAAATATTCAAAAGAAGTCTTGGCTTGCTTATTAAATAGCTACAAGAGCCTCATTCTGATGTTTCCAGAAAATGATGAAATAGGAGTACAAAGTTACTGCTTACTTCTGAAGAAACCCGTTCCTTTAGAAATAACCATAAGGTAAGCCCTCTGACAAGTACTCACGACTTCTACAGCACCGAACCGCTTAATGAAGGCCCTGTCTTTAAGCCACCCTCAGCTTCCAGCTGTTAACTTCTTGACACATTACTTTATTTCTCTGAAAGAAAATTTACAGGAACGAAGATAAGTTCCAATTTTACAAACGCATACTAACCTATTATCAAATAAATAGATTTTTTCGATCAACAAACCAAGAAAATCTGAAGCATCTTCATACATAATATCAGGTTGGCAACTTAAGAAAACCCGCCTTTTTGTATCCTAAATAATTTTATGCCTCCAAAATGACGACGCAATTTTAGAAATCTATGGGGGAGGCCTTTGTTCAGCAGAGAACGTCTTTTGGCTGATGTGATGATGATGATGAGAGCACTGAAGTTGTTGTGCTAGACAACGCAAAGTGAATATGGAATCCAGTTCTATGAGTATTTTAAAATTTTCCACTTTTTTGTAGGATTTCGCTTTGGATGAGGTTCATTAGAAATACCATAATTTCCATCCATCCAACCTTCAGAACCAATGTTTGGTGGTACCATAAAAGAGTACGCTTTCGCCCAATATTATACATATATCGTGCACTAATTGATACGCTTTTAGACCTAAACGAAATTAGTGAAATAATAGCAGTCGAAATTCTCTATGAGAAATGTGAATAATTTACTATAGCTTTATTACTTGAGGTTCAGTTGTCAAATAGTCTGACATGCCAACTACTGCTCTGTTTATATATTGAACCGAAAAATTCTACGCGTTTCTTTATCATTTTAGAAACAAAATACAGTATCGAGCTTATTAGTTACCAACCTAATATCATTTAGAACACTTCACTGCACTCAGAAATTTACTTTTAAAGGAAAGAACCACGGAGCCACAAAGAAACCACCACATTTTAATATTAAAATAAAATTAAACATTTCGTTTTACAGTGGGGACTAACCTTTGGCATATGAGTACAGTCGTAAACAGAAGTGCACTACGCCTGACATCGTTCCGTTTCTCCTGTTTATTGTTCCGAGAAAATTGAAAATACGTATGTTTCACACGTTTTGTGAATCCAATAAAATTGTTTAAAGATGAACTATCTTTGGTTGTAATTGCAATTCAAATTTTAATAAGTTCTTTGCCTTACTTAGCTCTGGCTCAAATTAATTAAACCATAATTCAATCTTGGCTTCATCATATTAAACCGTCAATAACTGGCATTGCGGTAGTACCTACCTAGCTGGACTCTTAAATAAAAAACCGACCACAACTCAAATGTTCAGACTTTTCTGCTATTATCGTCTGTGATATTGTATAAAATAAAGTTATGCCTTTTGATTTCGTCACAGCCCCGACACATATCTTCTATACGGGCCCTTAAACCTCCCAGGGGAGTCATAAAGTCTGTAAGAAATGGATAACTGTACTTAACTTATCTTCATGTCCTTTCGACCCTAAAGGGTTAAAAGTATTAAGTACGTATTACATCAGACTAAGTTCTGTTTAAGGTACACGTTAATAATATGTTTGCTTTACTAGAATCATGCATTCATATATAATACTAGTTGTGACCCGCGGTTTCACCCACGTTTAATTTAAAAGAAATTTAGAGTACTTCGACATAGACACTTGACATAGAATACATATATTGGATTTCAAGGGTTTTATTTTTTTATGCGGAACCCTAATTATTTTTCTCAAATATAAGTAGCTTAAGTTATTTCTTATAACATTAGCTATCTACCAGTGAAGGTCCCTTCAAAACAGGTCCAGCCGTTTCGGAGATTACCCGGAACAAACAGACAGACAGACGGACAGACAGACAGACAAAAAAAATTAAAATTGTGTTTTTGTTATATGTAACGTACATACTTTCATATGCATTTACTAAAAAAATGTTATTTTGACATTACAAACAGACACTTCAATTTTATTTATTTGTATAGATTAGTCATTTATACTGTTTTGTCATTTTGGGGGGAATTTTCTAAAGATCACCTCGCTTGGCAGTAGGCTGGCTACTATTCCACAGAAAAGCTGATAAGAGCTGCGCTGGCCTGCAGGTATGTTGATCGCTTAGTATCAGCACTCAGGTGGATGCTGTTGCCCATCCTTTAGACAAAATCTTCGAGTCAGTGATTAACGATATCCAGAAGAAGAACGTGCGTGGCCGATGCTATTCAGATACTACACAGAACATTTACAAAGAAAGCTTACAACTACAAAACCCTAGGTTATATCACGAGGAATTCCTGGGTTAGTTCTAAAGTGGAATTGTAGAAATATTTAATGCATCCAATATTTATATCCCTAAGATCGACAGAATTGACAACTTTTATTAACAGAAAACCAGTCTCCGCGCTCATCGAAACAATACGAAAGTAGTGACTCAAGTACTTATAGTTTTTAAGTCCGTACTTTAAGTTTGCGAAGGCGAAAATCTCTTACGGTCTCAAGTTTATTAGTTTTCTTCTTCTTTATGATATCCGCTTAGTTCGGTACTTGTGTATGGTAAGTAGCTTGAGTCGGACAGAGGGAGTTTGTACAAGCTATATGATTGCTCCTGCCAGCTTAGGAACGTAAAACTTTTATCTCTATGCTGTGGGTAATTGTGTTTGCGCTGTGGATGCGGTAAATAAATGCACAGGGCTCACGCTGTTTTCTGCTGTCATCACAGAGCTGGCGAGAGACCGTGACTAAAATGATTATAATGTTTTTCAGTATTTTTTTATTGTTTCTATTGTTTCATTATTTATTTTTATAAAATTATTATTTTTGGAACGAAGTTTTTTTACGCGGCTTACAGTAGACTGAACTGCCCGAAATCGGCACGTAAGGAAAAAGCGCTATGCCCCCTCCAGACGACCTCTCCCCCTCTTTCTTTTTCTTTTTGTCGCATTATATTATATACGGTAGACGATCTTTCCCTTTCTTACTCTTTCCCTCTCTCACTCTTTCCCTCTATCTCTTTCAATTATATACGGTAGACGATCTTTCCCTCTCTTACTCTTTCTCTCTGTCTCTTTCTATTACATATGGTAGGCGACCTTCCCCTCTCTTTCTCTCTGTATCTTTCTATTATATATGGTTGTAGGTATGCATGTATGCGCGTGTGATTGTCGAGATTCGAGCAGCTAGCATTGTGCGCGGTCAGCTGTATAACTTCAATTCTAAACACGTGTGGATATTATTTAAACTTATTATTTGTTATTGTTTTAATTCACACAGGATTTATATTGTCTCATTATTGCAAGCATAATTTAAAAAAAATGTGGCATATACTTTACATCCGTGAGTAAACCAGCACCTGGAACTACTAACGTGTTGTCTGGCTAAATGCTGAACTGACCTTTTTGGCGCTGCGGTGGGGCACACAAATCTAGTTTGTTTTAGTTTTAGTTTCCTATAATTTTTCTTCGTTTGATGTTATTTTAAATAGAGCTTTTGTGATGTCTCAGTTTGTGTCCAAATATTGTTTTCTATCTATCTTAAGGTAATATCATACTCAAAACCAGCTCGCTTAATACGAAAAGATAGAAGAATTCAAAGATGTTTCGGACAACCGACTTTCGTTTTGGAGTGAAATTGAAATAGAAGAAATGCGCTTATAGTCAATTGTACTCATTGATCAATTAATGATCATTGAGATTAAGCAACGCTCGACGCGGTCAGTTCATGGATGTAGTATTTGAAATGATTGCATCTATAAATTGGAGGGTACGTAAAAGCGTCGCTTCCAGTTGTTGCTGTAGACAACAGTAGTAGGGTTTAGAAAAAGATGGTGCGCACGTGGCTACGTGCCATTATGGGCACAGCACAGCGCACAGCGAGGCTTTGGGGTATCTTTTACAATCCCCCCGAGAAGATCTGGGAGAGGCCTTCTTACAATCGCCTCTCCTCTGCTAGAGGGGTGACCGCCTTACAGTTATCCCCTCCGAGATGTGCCCATAGGCGTGGCATCAATGGTCGGACCTAGTGTGATCTTACGAGGAACTGGAGCTCCCCTTCGGTGCCGAAGATGATCTGCTACAGTGGTTTATCGCCCGTAGCAGTAACAGGCATACCCCTCCGCCCTTGCCCGGGATGGAGGAAGTGCACGATGCATTTCCATCAGGTCAATAAAAAAAGGAGTAACGGTTTCAACTGTTCCCTGAGGCTTCACTGTGAGCTCCTCAAAATACTACACTCAATATTGGGATCAACTATAAAAAGTTTTTCTCAACTAGAAAACAGGAACTTCTTCAGTAATCCGATTTCATTTGTTGATTGGCTCCCACATTTTGCACCGGAAAACAAACAAGTAACGAGAGTGTTTCCTTTCAATCCGCAGATTATTTTGTGTTAAGCACGGATTAATATAGTATTAGTTCTATTAAGCTTTAATATTGAGTTGTCGACTGTGATGTTGATGTATATTATTCAGTTTTCATGCGTTTATTGATTATACCGATGTCTTTATCGGTAATATGGACATATTCTGCTTTCAAATTCATATTTATTCTTTTTTTTGGCACTTAGGCGTTAATGCATAGAAATCGAATTCCGTAGTGGAAAGGCTAACCTGGAGGATGGGCAGCAGCGTCCTTCAAGTACATCTATAACTCAACTGCGATCGCCAACCCGTCTGCCAAGCGTGGCGATTATGGCAAAACCTCCCAATGAATACACAACACAAACCCATGCCAGTCGCTGTGGCAATCTTTGGGGGAGGCGTCTGTCCAGTAGTGGACGTTTATCGGCCGAAATACTGATACCAGCATATGTATCTATTAGGCTCAGGGCTACAGGGTAAAAATCAGGTTGATCTATTGAAGCGATAAGTTTACGCTGAAATAACCAAATATCCAGATCGTTTTCATTTGGTGACAGATTTTAACGCGATAACTTTGTAACAGCAACTCGATAGCCACATATAAATAACGACTTGTTTTGTTAATGTTTGAGCATGTCAGATTTATATCTGTACTACTGACTAACTATTAACTATCGACAGGACACAAGAATCCAATTGCAAAAAAGAATATGATGGATCATCCTCTCGCACTAGTTGTGTAGTGGCAAATTTTTATGCGGCAACCTTGCATCCGCGATACCTTGTGAATTCCAAGTTGGGGCATTGTATAAAGAAAAAGTCGTCGTCGATCGCCACCTATTTTACAATATCTTAGTCGTTGCAGACGTTAAAAAACCTCAGAACAAACATACCTATACATTTGTCAAGTTATAACAATTGACGTCCCTTCTAAAATGCTTATATTCAGCTGCATCTGGCTAGAATGGACGTCGACCGAAAACATCTTGTTTAATTGTTAGGATTGATTGTTGATTAGAGAATATTTTACACAAAATGTAAACCCATTTTGTCAAAGATAGAAAGAAAACATTTAAGAGAGACAACACAGAAATGCAAAAATAAATGGTTAAGTATATACACAAAGGACAAATTTACAAAGGACAATACAAATTTAAGTCCGTGTGGTGTCTGGATTTAGACTATTGCACCACTCCATCTGCTCCCGTGAATGTTGTAAAAGGCGACTAAGGGAATCCAAACCACAGGGATGGGCAGCAGCGTCCCTTCTGTGAAACGGTAGCGATACTACGCTCACCAACCCGCCTGCCAAGCGTGGTGAGGATTGGCAAATACCTCCCAAAAAGATGACACAATATTGTGGAAATCTGTGGGGGAGGCCTTTGTTTAGCAGTGGCCGATATGATGAGTACAAATTTTGCGTGTGCCTTGTATTTGCACTGCATAGAGCGTGTGCTATATAGTAATCATCTAGACCCTTGAAGTCTTATCTTATATATACAATTCTTCTGTATGTGTGCATGTCACTGAACTCCTCCTAAACGGCTGGACCGATTTTGATGAAATGTTATGTGAATATTTGAGTGGGTCCGTGGATGGTTTAGATTTACAATTGGACTCGGTAGGTGGCGCTGCAATCGGGTTTGCATGTACCTGCCTGTGCGAAGCCGGAGGAGGCAGCTAGTATTCCTTAATTCTCTTTAAAAATTCAACCGATTTTAAGTAACATTTTAAACAACAAATCAAATTGTGAATGCAAGCATACAATACAATAACTTCAATATTTTTTTTGTATTTTAAATCCTTATTCACACACACGTTGCACATTTTACATGCAGTAAATTTGATTTGATAAGCACTTGTAGTAAATTGTGAATGCGTGAGGCCAAAATAGTTACCTAGTGCTATTCTGATTGGCCCAAATGATGATGTCAGGTATATCAAGGACAGCATGAAAAGAAGCATAATTATGCTTGCATCACGTCCTCGCAAAAAGAGGCCATCCCACGCTTTCTTACTCCGGATAATGGACTGAACCACGGATGAAAGCGAGAGGTCACCCTCTTCGACCACTGCGACGAGATCACAGTGCAGCGTTGCCCAAGCTGGGTACTCTTCCAACGTGTGCTTTGCTCTGTCTTCCGGGCAGTCTCCGCAGTGATGACAATCGGGCATCATGGTTCGATAGTACCTTATCATCAACCGGAAGTTGACGGCGCCGTGCTCTAGCCATTTCTCGATGGCGGGTTTTATATATTCATTGTTCATAATATGTGTAAAGTGTAAACAAATGCATCATTTAGGTACCAGGATGCATCAAAGACCATCTTGCTGCCATTGATAAAGCGTCATAATTATTCCGGAATTACATAATACCTAGTTTTTGTCCGTTTAATAAAATCTGTGTTGGTCATACCATCAAAGAGTAGCATCAAATCTGAAACTACCTCAAAGCAGTAGCCCTATGTCTCGACGTGACCAGAAGATATGACGACGCCCTGGTGTGATCAAGATTCTATCGCCGTGACCACGATAGTTTATTATACACATATTCATCAGGTTTACCGTGCAATACAACATCATAGAGAAGAGTTACCTACGAGCGAACATCTTCATTACATTACATCCATTTAAGAATGGTGTTACATGCGTTTGAGGAGTAGACATGTAGGAATATTATAGCAGAACCGAGCACAAAATTCAATTCAAAACAGTATTTAGTTATATAAACGCGCTAATTTAGAAAGACAGGCGTGCCAACAAAAATGCATTATGTGCAACAGAAATTCAACTTTATCGGCTTACAAACTTTGGTGCAGAACGTACGATAGGAAACGATAACATGTGATAGTGTCCAAATATTTCAAGGAACTTTCGCCTTTATTCCGACAATACTAAAGTTTATAACAGTGGCGTTATAAATAGAATTATGTAAGAAACTGCGTTGAAAGTCGTGGGCGATAACTTACCGCGTGCACGATATACGTGCTATAGAGTTAAGAAAGTAGCAGATACGGAGCTGGCTTAGTTTGAAAAGTTTTCTCACTGAAAAGGGATAATTTTGTACAAGTTATAAAGTGAGAAATATAGTTGGGATTAGTTAGTTTTAGTCAGATATTACGTATACGTTTTTGCAAAATATATTCCAGTTTAATTAAACCAGCCCAATGGTATGATAGATGCCCGGTCTGTGTAGGTGTTGAGATGTTCCATTTGCCAAAGGAGGTATTAATGTCAGGTAGACACCAAAAAGCATGCTCTAGTGTGATTATACGAGTTTCTGGAGCCCCCCTTAGGTGCCGAAGATGACCGCCCCAGTGGTTTTAGCCGGTAGGAGCCCGGAGCCCTTCCCGAGGGCGGAGGAAGTTCATGAAGAATTTCTACTGGGCCCAATAAAAAAAATTAAAAATACGGGTTGCACTCCGGGAGTGCTGACAGAAGTGAAAACTTATATTGGCGCGTTAGACATTTTTTAGATGGGTACTAGGGTTATTGGGTTATGAATTGCATTATTATTATTTATTAATCGGAAGTTAACAATTGTTGAATTATCGGTTGTTTAAACACTAGGCAAAATTTTATTTATCTATACGCGTTCGTGGTCTGCTATATGTACATGCATATATATGTATATATATTTTTTTTTTTGTGTTGAAAAAAACGTTGCCCCACACTAGGATTTCTCCTGTGTCGTAGGTGCGTTTACATACATAAATTCCACACACAATACACCCAGACCCGGAACAACTAATACTAACAACTAAAACTAATTACAACACTTTTAGGAAAATCTAAGGTTTTATTTCATTTTTAAAATAATATTAATATTAATGCAGAGCACACGTTCACAGTATTAGATTAAACTGGAAGAGAGAGATTTAAAATACTTGATCTAGCCACCATTCGTTTAATAGGAGATAGCCCAAAATTATCAGTATATACCTTTCAAAAGGAACGTAGGAAACCGATTTATACCACCAACGAAAATTATTGTTCTTCTATTTTTAATATTTTAACGAGTCCGGTAATATTTTTGATCTCACTAAAATACGGTTATCAAAACTCTTCTGAAGATTAAAAACTTTTTCTTGCTTTTCCTTTGTGGTTAATAAAATCGCTCTCTCGGGAAATTTTATTTTAAAAGATGTTATGTGAGATTAAAAGCTCCGATTTTGCTATATTAAAAGAAGAAAGCAACTAAAAAACAACCCATGAAGTGATTTTGAATGCGTTAAGAAATTTTGTTCTATACATCTCGTCTTAACTATCTATACAAATAAATAAAATATAATAAAATAAGTGTCTGTTTGTAGACAATAAAACAACTTTTTACTTAATACTTATAAAAGTATATACGGCACTTATAACAAATAGACAATTTAAAGAAAGTTGTCTGTCTGTCTGTCTGTCTGTTTGTTTCGGCTAATCTCTGAAACGGCTGGAATATTTTGACGGGACTTTCAGTGACAGATAACACAGACAAAATAATTAGCGTTGCGCGAAAACAAATTAAAACCCATGAAATCCATAACATATAATATAGAAATTAATTATAGATAATCCGATTTCTGATAAATTGAACGGCGGGTGAAATCGCGGGGCACAGCTAGTACTTTCTAATTATGTCATGATCAATGAAACGCCAAATACAGTGAATACTACCATCCACATCCCATACCTTTCCTAATTCTATACGAAAACTAAAGTCGGGAGGCACTTAAGTTAAATATATCGAAACTTGGACGATCCCATTCGCGCCGATTTATCGGGCCGGTTCTCGAACCAAAACTTTTGCAAACTCACTGTACTAAGGCGTAAATTCAATTTTAATATTGCCAGAATGCCAATTGGGACCGCTCAAAGTAATTGCTTGCAAATACCTAAGTTATAGTGAGTCACGAGTAAATTATTGAGAGAAACTTCGGTAATGGTGTGCCTCTAAATATTCGACGAAATTTTAGTCAAGACTTATATTTTCTTGTGCTGCATGGTAATCATTTCGGCCGAATGAAGTCCACTGCTGGACACAGGCCTCACGCAAAGATCACCACAATAACCAATATCGGTGTGTTGTGGGCTCATTAGGGTATTGCCATAATCGCCACGCTTGGCAGGCGGGTTGGCGATCGCAGTTGAGTTGTTAATGTACTCGAAGGATTCTGCTGCCCATCCTCCGGCTAATCCCTTAGACAACTTTTACGACACCCACGGGAGGAGATGGGGTGGTGGTATTCTGAGCCGGCACTACACGGTAAACTATCAGTATTATGTCTTTCTAAAAATACTGTGGTAAGTACTGTCACCGAACACGCACACACAATAACACTAAAACGTGTTTGAAAATGGTCCGGTCGAACAACGATGTGGTTGTTTAGTAGCTAACCAGTGTGTGTTGATACTTGAAATGAATTCTATACCATTCATAAAGCCCTTTTTCAGTGGTCATCCCCTCTAGTGGAGGGAAGGCGTTAGTAAAAGTTATAAGAAACAGTAGCTCTTACTAAATAAAGTTCAGTGGTCTTCATTCTCGCGCATGGCGATTTATGGCGATCTACCTTTGGAGGGAAAAACAATTGGACAACATGTGAGGCAATCGATGGTGCACACAACCATATACCTAAACAATTTTTGACATTTTAATCATAATACTTAAAATCAGGCTGGTTTAATGTAGACTTTATGAAGTTTAGACTCTTTTCTCCGACATTGTCTTCTCATAATATCTTCATTTAGAGAACAATGTAGTACAATACTGTTATTTTAATTTAAAAAGAGTAAGCATGGAGTTTCTTGCTCGTCCTTCGCCATAGGAAAACTGCATCTTGGAATTCGGCTACTAAAGTCTCGACTATTTTGTATATATAAGATCCCGTGAATGGTTTTATATGAATAAAAAAAATCTATTAAGTTACCAAGTAACTGGCCACCACATTGACGTTCATCACTGCATAGCGCATATTTGTCATCATCATATCAGCCATAAGTCATCCACTACTGAACATAGGCCTTCCCCATAGATTTCAACAATTGTGTCATCATTTTGGGGGCAATTTGCCAGTAGTCGCCACGCTTGGCAGGCTGTTTCAAAGAAGGGACGCTACTGCCCATCCCTCTGGTTTAAAATCCCTTAGTCGCCTTGTACGACATCCATGGGAGGAGATAGAGTAGTGCTATATTCTTAATCCGGACATCACACGGATATTTGTGACGAGTCTGAATTAGCAAAAGACGCGAGTATTCTAACTTTGAACTAAATAATAACACTTTAGGTGCGGCACAGGGCTACGTAGCCAAGAAAGGATCCCATCGTTATCCTTCTTAGAGCAAAGGAAAGTCTCAGATCCAAATCCAACATACAAAACACACCGCATTGCAGAGAATGGAAAAAGAAATAAAACGTTTACGCCTTCGCCGCATGATTGTTAAATATTTTATGATCCCAAGAGATTTAGTCTTGTCGTGTCAAACCAGGATATTAACCAGTGTTTTTACGGTCCAAAGATTGGTCGGAGAATTTAGATTTGTTTTTTACAATAGTGAATGTAGGGTGAATGGGATAATGGTGTACTTGACGCCGTTTGGGAGTGGAAGAAAGAAATTGGAGAGACGATTTGGAAATTGGGGCTATCTAAGTATGTCCATGAAGTAGCTCGCATACATTAACATATTTGTTTATTAAGCTTTAAAAATATTTCTGGTTTACTTGATAGTGAACTTAACATAATTTCATGCTACCTACAAAAAAAAATCCTCTAGAGACTAGTGAGAAATTATATTATGAATATTAATATTTGTTCTTAATTGTTATCATAATGGAAGTAGCTTAAATAACACAGAAATCTTCTAACATAACGTAATCTGATTAATTGGTGGTCGCAAGTTACGAATGTAAGCCAAAAAGTTGCGGTTCCTCTATCGCCTTAAAATCTTCCTACCGTCTCATACAAAAACAATGCGTGTGCAGGACCTTAATCATTCCAATAATATTATCGAATATGTTGATGTGTACTATTTTGACCTGAATGCATATCTACTCAATTAATTTAATATATATTTGTATTTATTCTGTGTAAATAAATTCCATCGCATCTATACCTCTCACTCTTATTTTGTTGGTGCACCTACCTTGTTGTCTCTGCATCACCCAAGGCTATAACATTAAGACCGCCTTTACACAACTGTACAGAGCAATCGTGGTGATTTTTGATAGATTTGTATGAGCAGAGGTCCTTGCCATGCAATGGGACAGTGACAAGTACCTAGATATGAAGCGAATAATAAATAAAAGAAATCATTTTTCTAAAATCAAACGATTAAAAAGAATAATGTCATCGAAAACCCACATTTTTACCTAAATAATATGATCTGCTGATTCCCACAGGATAAACTTCAAAAAGAAAGGCCCACAGTACTTTTTTCTTTTCTGAGATTGCATCTAATGATTGCTCCATATTTACTTCTACACTTCAAAGCTCAACGTTATTTGTAGAAACGCCCCGTGTGAGTCATTCCTCGAAATTTATAGGCCCTTAAATTTTTGCGCACTTAAGAGTTTTTTAGTTTTTATCTTTATGGGCTTTCCTCTAATAGGATTTGCAACGTATCATGGTATTCATCTTCCTGTATTCTCAAGTTAGTGTACTATATACTAAAAAGTGTTGTTTACGGGTTGATACCCTCTTTTCTGTCTCTCACCAACCCGTGAACAATAACAACTGAACCACTGATTCAACACAAGGCGTTCTATCGCAAGCCTTAGTTTCACAAGGCATCAGCAATAACTACATTGCTGATATTCATGGGTGCGGTTGCTACTTATCATTAGGTAGGCCAATGGATGTTGCAATTTTGTCAATAAATAATGATTATGTTTTGTGAGCTTTTTAATTCATATTAAATTTTCTTAAATTCACGCATATAGTATTTACGTATTGTTCAGCTTTCAGATTCTACGTTATTTATGTTTGGTTGCCGACTGAGTGTTAGTACGAGGAAGGTAATCTAAATACTACGTTATTAAAAAAATGCATCAGTACTTTAACAATTCCTATATTTAAATGCTTTACCATTTAAATAAAATTTTAAGCTTAATCTAAAGTAAGTGTACGGTCTCACCTACGGACTGTCACGAAGAATTACTTCAGTGAACACTATTGTTGTTCTTAGTGCTGATCCAACTCATACGACGTCACTTAACGGTATCATTGTGCCTAAATATGCAACATATATTTACATAACCTACACCAAACATGCTGTTTTAAATAAATTTTGAGGAGTAACTGCCAAAAATAAAGAAAAATTAATTAATTTTCATTTGATACAGAACTTTCGTACTAACAGACGGAAAATTACACTTACAATAAAAATCAGAACAATTTCTATCACACAGTCACACACATTTTTGTTCTTTGCAGTGATTAAGCCCACAATCCGTAGTGCAGCCACTGCACTGACTGGGCTCATAAAAATGAAATCAAACCGATAGATCGAATTCGTTTCGCGCGTAGTTCGATATTTGAATGCAGTAATTTTTTGGAGTCTTTGTTCGAAACAGCATGCTTAGTAAGTTAGTACATAAATATATTTGGATGACACTAAGCCAGGGTCAATATTTTGGATAAATATTGAATTACAAATAGTTGTAAAAGCATGAAACCTAAACGACTCAAATAAACACGTACACGCAAAAGGCACGTTAATTTCCATAAATGATTTTGCACCAATCAAACAAATGGGAACATGCATTACTGATTCAGGAGCACGTGATTAACATATCGATGAAATTTATCGTACGTCCCCATATGTGTGACAATGATTCGAATTAACCAATTCGTTATTATGGTTGGACTGCTGACAAATTGCCTTATACGCAGTTTCGGATAGATTCTGGTGCTGGAGATAATTGAATTGCAGGTTGTTTTTTGTATGAACTGAATTTATTAGTAATATGTAGAAGAACACTAATGAACTAATATTATAAATGTAAAATTTTGTTTGTTTGATCTATCAATCACTCTCAAACAGCTGAAATTTTATTTTAAACCGGCGAGTGAAATTTGTAGACAGGTAGATTATATTTCTCAATAGGAATCGTATACGTTTTTAGCGCTCCGAACGTCTGAAGGAAAAAACAGCCGTATCCTGATAGGATCACTCGTGTCTGTCTGTCACAGCCAATTTGCTCCGAATCTAGTGGACCGATTAAGTTGAAATTTGGTACATATGTGGATTTCTACAACCAAAATACGTACGTGTAGCGTCAGTAAATTAATGTTTAATATGGCCACTTTTGGGGGGCAATATAGAAAATTAAGGAATCCGTACCGTGTCATGTATGAAATGGAATGACTTGTTGTGAGGGCTTCAAATGTATTTATTTTATAATTTAAAAATACATGGTTTGTAAGTTATTTAAGAAAATATATGAAAATTGGCCTATCGCTTATCTCCGAAACTACTGAGGCTAAATTTAAAAAAAAATACAGATAATAGCTCTGTACATATAGACTATATAAAAATCTATAATAAGTCTATGTGCTTAAAATAACATTGTAAATCTTTCAATATTTTGCGTACAAACTTACGTTTGCGGTCGGAATGTATGGGAAAAAATGTTTTTCAACTACGACGTTAAGTTTGTTATTGGGATAAGCTACAAGACCGAATTCAACAATAAACAATATATTCAGCTATTTCGGAACCGTCTACACGCGAGTTCAACTTGCACTTGTCCGGCTTTGTTTAGCTTGTGAATCCTTCATGCATTTTGCTCACGGGTTATATTGGACTTGGTTCACACTACATGGTGGACATATTCAAAACGTAAGCAGTGGTACTGGGATCTCCTCGAAATGCACCAGTGCCTCTTGAATTTCTTGCAAGACAGTTGTACAGATCAACACATTTCAGCTCCAGCTAATTTGGTTGTAAATATTTCCGCTAGAAATAAAATAGTGTCGATAGCCAAAGTCATTCCTTGTCATCTCCCTTGGCTTTTTGCTTACACAAAATAATGAAACTTTCAGCCCGACTTACGGAAATCACTTTTGTTGTCGCAACTTCACAATATGAAAGTTGGGAAGACATAAGTGTGACCCTATTTCTTTTCGCGTGAGTTGAATTTCAATAGTTAAACTTTGGCTCCGAACGTAGTGTATTTACGATGATAATGTTAGGTTTCCATTTCAGGACGATGAACAGCAACTCGCCTCTAGGTGGCATTGGTTGTATCGGCGGGTGACTAATATTGAAAAATTGTATATCACGACAAAAAACGATAATTCTACATTCAAGTTTTATCATAATCGAAAGCAATCTGCATCGACTGCATCTTTGTTGCAAGAATTCAAAAGACTGTCTTTAAATAGTATTCAGATGATAGCTCAAAGTGTATTAGATTTCATTAGTAATAGAAATGGCATTTCAATAATTACTTTCAACTGCCAAAGTCTAAATAGTCACAAATACGATTTACAAGATTCAGTTACGAGGCAAACGAATGTGTTACTTCTTACCGAAACTTGCATGACGCCTGATAATCTGATTGAAATACCTAATTTCAATTGTATTGTTCAATTCAAACGAGATACTGTTCCAAAAGGTGGGGTAGCTATTTACCAAAATAATAATAATGTTACCTAATGTTATGACTCCGAATATTGAAATAAATATTGCACACGTTAGCGATGTTAATGTTAGGAGCTCATTTGTTGGAGATATTTGTGCGTGCTAATGCAAACTTAGAAATGGCCTACACATAGTCATGGTAGCAATTTACATTTCTCCGAATCCAAAATTAGACGAGGTAGAGCATTTTATTCATCGCACTTTACTGGAGTACACTGAACTGACTGAACTGAATTTATTACCATTTGTACCAAGTAATTTTGACCCTAATTACTTGGTACAAATGGTAATAAATTTCCACTTATCTTGGCTGGCGATTTCAACGTCAACTTCGCTGATAAAAAATCAGAGCGATTGACAAATTTTCTTTCGAAAATATTGAATTTGAAAATGAATAATGATCCACAAGAATCCACAACAAAATATGGGACCACCATTGACGCGGTATTTTCCAGATATTTAGAAGATATCAAGTCTCAAACTTATGTTTCTTATTTAGTTACCATAAACCTATAGTTTCAATGATAAATATTCCTGAATAACCTACATGTATTGTAAGATAATAAAAATATTTTGAACAATATTAACTTCTCATTTATTTAATAAAAGAAAAAAAATTGATTTCTTATCGGTTACCACGCTCAAAAAGTGTAACTTGAATTAATATCAAAGAAAAAAAAAGGAAAAAAAAACTGCAGAAATAAAATAAATAAATAAATATAATTACATAAGTTGATAAAAAATGCTATGCAATAGCTTTACCGCGGCAGTCTCCGAGTGCCACACGTCTTTTTTTTTTTGTTTACGTGAGAGCTGCGTGAATCCTACTTACCTGACGACAAGGCGTCACCCATAAACATCCTTAACATCATAGGAATCGTTTAATGACTGGACTTATTAGGAAGGTCCTCACCTTCGAAGAGAGGGAAGAAGGTAAATGAAACAAGGCACTCGACGGAGCGCAGGAATACATTTTCGCTACTACACACCGGTATTTTGTGAGAGTGTGGTATTCCCTAGACAAGCCGGGACGTTTTCATGCTCAAGTAAAATGCAGGCTACAGCTAGGCACTACCACATAAAAAAAACAGTCCAGTTTGACTGAAAATTATAAATGGAAAGTTAACTATTGCTTTATTGTAGACCAGGCTTTTCATCATATTATGTTAGTCGTAAATCTCCACATACTAGCTATTGCAATAAAATTACACAATTATAGAGTTTAAAAAATATACTGATACTCAAAAGCAGTTGCTATTAAGCCTTGCAATTAATCATCTGACATCTATTTATAGCATAAAACCATTTTCTCCAATGTGTACACAATCATTGTATAGATCCCATATATCCCTTTTACCTCATCCATATTCATAGATAATTTTATGTAATCGACTTAATTGAAGAAAAACATTGACCTTATGTAGATGACGGTGTGTCCTTCTAGTCAACGCAGAAGATGAGAAAGAATAGACACATTTCGTTCGGCACATATCAATGATTTTCCGAAGAGGTTATGCATGGAGGTGCCGTGCGCAGGACTAGGAAAGTGGACATAAATTGTGGTCTATATTAGAAGATGTGGATGATCAACATCACGATGAAGCCATTAAACGCCTAAGCTCTAAACGCCAATACAAAAACAAAACTTCTGGAATGAAATCACCCAAAAACATAATTTAAACACACAAACAAAGGGAAGGAGTTAGCACCTTGAAATGTGGGTACAGGTGGGAAGGGCGGCTGAATTTGCATGTGTTAATCCCATAAGCCCCTTTCAATTCAAGTTAACGACTCAGCTACAGTTTGATCGTTGGTATTAACGCTTCGGTGGGTGACATCGACGGGGATGCCATTAAGATTAAAATTGGATGTGTTAATAGAATATTGCGTTAAATTTCAATTCAAAAGTTCTTTTGAAAGGGATTGACTTTAATTTACTCACTAAAGTGTTTATGCGTTTATATTAGTAAAAAAAATCTTCGATAAGTACAAGCGGAAAATTTTAAGTAACGAGAACTACACGCTTTTGTGTCTATGTTTAATTTTTAGCTTGATATTTTAGTTTTATCCGAATTGAACGGCTGATTAGGTATATGTTTTTATTCTGTGTGGTGCTGGCTAAGAAGGCCACCACCCCATTTAATCCCGTCCGTGTCGTAAAAGATGAATATGGGATTAGCTGGAGGATAAGTAGTAGTGTCTTTCGAGTACATTTAGCTCAACTGCGATCGCCAATCCATCTGTCAAGCGTGGCAATTATAGTAAAACCCTCTAATGAGTACACAACACAATATCTCAAATATATCAATATCCCTTACTGGTCGTTCTCATAATCTCCTGTCCTGTAGTGGACGTATTTCGGCTGAAATGATAATGATGAGAATTATGCATAATTAAAAGTAAAGATCATGGTTGAATTTTTAATGGGAAATTTGTCGTAAAATTTTAAAGAGAGCAATCGTAGCCAGTGACTATGATAGCCTACGTTGATTAATTGATTGGAAATTTAATTAATGATTTTGTTTGGCAAAGCAAACTAGCAGAATGCCGATTATCTGGGAAATAAAATAAAAATATACGGTCTCCTCATATATAAGATTGTTGTATTACGTTGAATTAACTTCTCTTACAATAGATTTTTAATTATGTCTGCTTTGTAACATTTTATGAGTTAATGAGTGACCTGCGGACGAGAAACCCGACACCACCTTGAGACAGATGTTCGCCTTCCCGGTAGTAGAATAAGTTGCCGGATTTCAGGGTTATCGTGTCCTCCCCCATCTCTTCGGTCTTCTGATAGACCCATGACATCCCAGTGCAACTTAGATAAGTAAGTCTATTTCTTCTTCCAGCTCAACGATCTTTTCGTCTGCCCTCAGAGTGCTTGTGTTATATGTTACCAGGGCCAGTTTTCGTTTAAGGTGGTAGCCGGATCCCTTCCGGAGAATCTTAGCACCCCCTACCCCGCCATTACCGTGGCCGCTACCATGACCAAGAATAGCGGGACCAGGAATAGCGGGGCTGTCGGGAACTGGGGGCCGGTGCATATATCGTGTCGTCATTTCGGGGGGGGAATTTGCTGATACTCCCACGCTTGGCAGGTGGGTTGGTGAGCGCAGAAATGCTACTGTTCTTTTGCGTATCTCACTGTGTACTGTTTAATCAGTATTCCAAAAACATAAAGGGTTGTCTTAAACAATTTTTGATTCCGTGTTCAGTTTACGAAATATTAAGGTTTGAAATGGTAATTTTTGTTCACCCCCCTGTTGTTTCACCCCCAAATACCCACTTGACAACATAGGCAAACTACTAATCCAAAATACTGGGAAAATATCACAAAGTATAACGAATTTAATAAACTAAACTATTACAGATGAGTAGGCTTATTTAGTTTCCCCGAGAAGTGCCTGGGGGGCGGCTTTTTTACAGTCGCCTGCCCTCCGCTTGAGGGAGTGACCACTTTACAGTCATCCCCCCTTCGGTGCCGAAGATGACCGGGTCAGTGGTTTTAGCCGGTAGGAGTCCTTCCCCGGGGCGAAGGAAGTTCCATATAGAATTTCCACTGGACACGAAAAAAGGCTTATATCTAGTTTACGAGTAATAATCGACTATCCTAATAACGTAGTTGAATCTATAAATAGTTCATAGAACTTCAATACTCGTAAATATAACAAAAAAAAAAACTTTGATATTAAAAATAAGTTCTTAGAAAAACCGCGAATAAGATAGAGAAGACTTCCGATGGTACTGTGCTAATATTAGTATAAACTCTTTTTAATCTTTCTAGTTTCCTTTTACTAGTCAGTTTTGATTTTGTTTTGATTTTGTTTTGATTTTGTTTTGATTTTGTTTTGATTTATTTTAGATTACTCATTTGGACACGGATCTTTTGTCCTGTTGCTTGAAGTAATGAAATCTGTATTAACTAGATGAACAACGCAAAGTACCCAGGGTTTTTAAGGGTACTAATTAAGATGGCAGTACTCCCTAAAAATAGGACTACATGTAAAATTAGCTCATGAATAAGTATTTCGAAAAAATGCATGGCCAATTCCTTTAGAGTCTGTCCAAGATAATCACAAAACCCCAAAAGCAGAAATAAACAAATTTTGATGTCGGTACAATTTAATTGAATCAAAACGATTAATGATTGATCTCCAACTGCCATATCTAAATGCCAATAAAGATAATTCAATAATGAATCCAGAACGTCAGTCATGTTCCTTTTAAAGCCATTTATCTTTAAATAATCGATTGTAGTCATTGCTTATTCAGGCTGTCGGTACGACATTTGCATTCGATGTGGAGAGCGCGACCTCTGTCCCGAACACTCTCGTACGGGTATTTTTATTTAATTTGTGCATAAAATCTGATAATTGATTAACGCTTGTTTTTGACGTTTGTAGGTTGAATTTGGGTTGCTGTTTTTATTTGTGTATCTTCATGACTTTGTTATTTTTATTGGAATTGTTACAATTTAAGGTTTTGCTAGTGATTTCATCTTCAGTAATAAGCGAAAACGCAACCAGTCCTCATCGTTGTTACGAGATCAATAAAATAATGCGTTACCAAATTCCTATATTTTTCAAGTAAGAAACTTTGCCTCGTGCAATTCTCGATATATTAATTCGTTGTATTCATATATTATAAATATTTTGCTTCTTACGATGGTTATGAGTACCAATGTAAACTGTTGCCAGAGTCCATAAAGGTACAAAAAATGTCTCAGTGCATATTGCATAGTGCTAATAATGCTTCAAGTTCTTCCCACCACTAAAGAAAATATAAAAAGATACGAAAGGAAAGAAGGATCATTAAAAATGCACAAAATTTAAACAACAACCCAGTTATGCACCATTGGTACTTTTTCTCATACATGTTTTTAGCGATCTAGCCACTTATTTCTCTTCACGAATGGCAGGAGTTAAAATCTGAAATTGTTTTATACTCTCTTTGACAACATGTTTGTTGCATTTTGACATTAAAAAGTTCATAGATTGTTTTATTGCAGAAATAGGAACATATTTCTTGGTAGACTCGATTATGTCGCAGGATTCGAGTCAATTACAAAAATGTATTAGTTATGACTAGGGCAAGTGCGGAAAAAATTGTAGATTGGATGAGCTATCTAAATAGTTACAATTTTTCTGCATTCCAGATTCCGCACTCCTCGGTATATAGAATCCTGCAGTATATATTTTCCTATTAGTTTAAACTATGACCCATGTAACTGTTTCCAGTAGTGAAGCATGCTGTCCGTGGTCTTCTTCTTTCTTTTCCAAAGAATAATAACAGATCCGTTAGTCCACCCACTGTTAAAATAGACGTAAATGTATTTTTTCTACAGCTTGGTATTACCGAATATTGGTAATATTGGTAAGCAAAACGATTACTTTTGGTAATACACTGGTCATTAGTCATCTCTTACTTTATGCACAGTACGCAAAAAGTAAGTATCTGTCTACAAAGAGAAAGACCTTACTACCATTACTCTGATACCAAACAATGTATGAGAACCTAATGCTCCAACATTGTAATAAACAATAAAATTTGATGACATCATAACTTATTCAAGTCGAACCAGTAAATTGAGCTTATAAATCGATTTTAGTACTACCAACATCCAGCCTGTTTGAAATTTGACTGGAATAGCAATTAACTGAATGGTGACAGGTCGTGATGATTTTAACGAAGTAAATTGAATTTTGGAGAAAGTTTTTGGCTAGTAATTTGTACGAGTGGTTCAAGGTATGAATGATTGGTAGAAGCGGACATGAACTTTAACGGGAAATATTTTCAAAATGGTAATCGCTATCTCTAATAATTCTTTATATGACCAATGTGAGAAAACAGATAAATACCCACATTCAACTAGACAAAACATAGACTAGACTAGAGAGCATGTAGGATGCTCATGGAGCTCAGGAAAAGGCTAGGCAAAGAAAGATAAAAACTTAATGTAACTTTAACCTAGCTGATTACGCAATGGATGACATAATGGTCTTTTTTATATTATCAGTACTTCTAAAATGATTTCTTCCTGTTATATTTGTATAAATTGTCGTGGTCACATTTATCTCAATTGATAAGTTTATAAAGTTTTTTTACAAACATTCTTACTTTTAAACGTTTTTGAAACCAACTAACCATCTTTAAATTCCACACCGAAACTTTAAACTAAATACAAATATTCTCAGATCTACATAAAATTACATTTACACGACAGACACGTGACAAATGGAACCAAAGCAAAAACTCTGCTTTTCGTCCTCAATCCAACACTCTCGATTTATGACCAACCGTAAGTACATAGTTGGGTACTCGAATTGAGTTACTCGATTATTCATTTTCATTATATCTTATTAAACCTACACTACAGTAAAAGCTGTGCTGGAAACAGTAAACTAAAATTCGGAAAGCCGCAAAGTCGCAACAACAAATTAAAAAATTCACAACTTGGCTATGCGGCTTCCTTTCGAATACAGTGGAAAACCTTTTATTTCCGTAGTTTGGGCCTCTAATTCACTTAATTCGTTGTACGCCAATGCAGACTGCTCCGAATCGTATGTTGGTTCGTGACAAGAATTTTTATTGACTTTTTCACCTGGGTACGGCATTATTTTTCTTCTTTAATCAGTGTAATGTCTTGGGTCTCTGGGTTTTTCGGCGAATGAGATATAACTGTCTGCATACGTTAAGATTTTTAGACCTTTTCATATATAGGGTTGCGGATATGTTATTTTTTGCGACTTGCATAGGAACTAAAATAAGCTTCTGTCTTCTCATTTTGTTATTATGTGGTAAAGAAATGTACGTTATTTGTATTTCAGATTCTGAAATTCTTGTTTAAATGGTTACATCTTTACGAATTTTAAGTAAATATTATCAACCAGCAAGGTGATGATGATGTTCCTCAAAAACAACCACTATAAGGTAATTTTCAAAAAATCCTTTGTTTTGAAGCGAGATCGTTTTTAATTTTTTCCTTTCTGTTTAAGCGATGAACGGTTACATGTCGAATGTCGTAAATTTAGGAAGAATTTGCCAGTAGTTACCATGCCTGGCAGGTGGATTGCTGAGCGCAATATGGCTACTGTTTCACAGAAGAGACACTGCTGTGAGACGAGGCGAGATCCTCGGGAGAAGATAGAGTAATGCTATAGTATAATCCGGATACCACACGAAAAACTGATTAATCTAAAGACTAGATCAGCATTTGCACTTTTGATTTTCAGCTCAATCACAAAATCTGTATTAATAGTATGCCAGACAGCCATAAACCTTTTGATATTAGCGTAAGTTGCGCTTTGAGCTCTCTCGCATTCAACACCATCTCCCAAGAGGACTATACGTTTAACATAATAAATCGATGGATTGCTTCAAGTTCTGTATGATATGACGGAATAGCGAATGGGGAGCTCAATAGTTTGTAACTATACCGTCATGGGATTATGTGAGACTAAGTGAATGCATGGTAATATCTATGTGGATCATTTAATTTAATAATATATGATTGATTAACTAAGTTTGGGATGTGGATAGTATCCGTGCAAGTATAATACATATTTTGAAGTGAAAACTTATTTTAGCGCGGTACGCATATTTTTAGATGAGATAAAATCTCAGGACTCGCGACACCGTTACGAGACGCTTGAAGTGAAAACTTCTTTTAACGCGGTACGCATATTTTTAGATGATATAAAATCTCCTAACGCGCCAAAATAAGTTTTCACTTCTGTCGGCACTCCCGGAGTGCAAATTTTTTATTTATTTCAGGCCTGTCTTTAACAAGCAATAACAAGATAACGGCACGAAAGGCGCAGTGCCTAAGTAATTAGATCTCAGCAGTGTAATTCCCAAAGCACAAAAATCAATACATCCATGCAAACAGAATTGAAATAGCGGTGACAACCCAATTTGGTATTCGCATGGACTCGTCTTCACAGCTCACTGTCTGCGACGTGTCCTTGAATAGCTTCAGTCATGTCTTGCAAGTCAGGGTAGTCTTTCACAATTATTTCAATTCTGTAGTCAATGATGTATAGATTTTTGAGTTTAGGGAATTGCACTGCTGAACTACGGTTGATGGATTCGCATGCTACAGATATTCATATAGCACCACTCCATATCCTCCCGTAGATGTCGTAAAAGGTGACTAAGAGACTAAACTGGAGAGATGGGGATCAGCGTCCCTTCTGTGGAACCGCAGCTATTCTGCGCTCACTAACCCTTCTGCCAAGCGTGGTGAGTTTTGGCAAGATCCCCCAAAATAACGACACAGTTATGCAAATCTATGGGAGAGGCTTTTGTACAGTAGTGGATGACATTTGCCTGATATTGTGGCTTCCATAATGAGAGTAATACTTAGTTAATAGTAGGTGATTAAATATGGTGATTCAATAGTTTAACAAATGTATAACTGACTAGCGGCCCGTCCCGGCTTCGCACGGGTGGACATTTTTATTTTTTTTGGATAAATGTAAACATGGTCTGAAAAGTTTTCCCTTGAAGCGTCTCGTAACGGTGTCGCGAGTCCAGATATTTTATCTCATCTAAAAATATGCGTACCGAGCCAAAAGTTGTTTTCACTTCAATAAAAAAAAATGTCCAAACTAAACAAACCTGATTTTAATATTTCCATAGTTTATGATTAAATTGTCATGGCACCATTTAGCTGAGCATTTCCAACAGACAGCACTCGTTCACGAGCATGACGCAAGCATTAGCATCGCTCAGCTCAACCATATCGTAGGGCAACAGAATGGTAGAAGAGTCCTCTTATGTTCCAAAAAATTATATCAATATAAATGATCATAATACGAATCCGTCTGTTAAATATGGTGATTAAAAATATTCTTTGGTACTGTCATTTGTTTTAGTGGCGGTATAGATCTATGTGAAGTGCTTGAAGGGGGTAGTACTACAGCCCTTTTTTATTGAATTCAAGCGGGAATTCATTATGAACTTCTTCCACACCGGGAAAGCGTGAAAGAGCATGGTCGACTCCTACTGACTAAACAACTGGAATGGTCATCTTCAGCACCGAAAGGGGGCTCTAGGTTCTCGTAAGATCACACTAGAGCCACCTATTGGTACCACGGCTATTGGCACCTCTCGGCGGGGGTGACTGTAAGACAGCCACCCCCCCGTGGATTGTAAATTATCCTCCCCAAAGCCTCACTGTGCACAGTATAGCTCAATATCATCAGGTAGGCCACTGCTCGTTAGTAGTTTCTATAAAATTTAAAAATAATAAACTAAAAAACACGATTTGTTCCATTCTCTACCTCGTAGCTCAGCATCAGGCTCTTTTCACCAAGTGTAGTTATTGTATATGACTCGTTAAAACAAACCAAATAAGCCTAAACTCGAGGGGTTTACACGTAGCCATTTTCTTTTTCTTTTGTTTTTTTAGAAAAAACGTTGCCCCAAACTTGGAATTATTCTGTGTCGTGGGTACGTTTACAGACATGAATTCCACATACAATACACCCAGACCCGGAACAAACCTGTAGATCATTAAAATATTTGTTCTGTGCAGGAATTGAACCCACGACCCGGAGCGCAGCAGCCGACTGTATCAGCCACTGCACCAACCGCTATCCACTATCCACCTTCACGCTCCATTATCATATCAGTTTGATGGGTTCAGATTATTGTATTGTCATCTAAATCACATAGTCTTGCAGTTTCCCGTTTGAAACTTATTACATTTAGAAGTATGTTAAAATCGACTTCCAAGATTTGTGTACATAGTTATTGGTGAAGCCAATAAAATAAATATGAATCTATACTAATATTATAAAATGTGAATGTAAGTTTGTTTGTTACGCTTTCACGCGAAAACTACTTAACCGATCATCATGAAACTTTGTACACATTTTTTAGTAACAGAGGATACTTATTATTGAAAAAAAAGCAAATGTTTCTTTTTGATTTCTTTATTTAATGGCTTCAATGCGAACGAAAACGCGGGTTATATATAGGAAATAAATAAAAATGCAACACTTATTAGCATTATTATGTTTAGCAGAAGACCTTTGATGTTTGACGTTTGCGAGCCAGTAGGATAGCAATAGCTTGTCCGAATAAAGAGCTGGCGTTGAAGTCTATTCTGGCTGCCCTGCATAGCCATTGTTAGGTAAATAATTAGACGAACAGAGACAGAGACACCCTGCTATTTTTAAAATTAAAACATTATCATGGAATAACGATCTGAACAGCTACCAAGAAGGTTAGGTCATTTAAGGACAGATTTAAAGCGGGAACAGTTTGTAGAATAAATGACAATGCCCGATCGTGCCCCACCACATAACATAAATTTACAAGATATATAAATTAATGAAAATAGTCGCATGAAAATACAACACTGTTAATAAACTGTTATGCATACTTGCGGATAAGAAGTTATTGAAAAAAGGAATTATTTATTTATTTATTTATTTATATACTCTTTATTGTACACCACATAATACATACATAGAGATAAAAATTTAAAAAGATACATGTACAATGGGCGGTCTTATCGCACAGGGCGATTTCTTCCAGACAACCTTTGGATGGACAGGAAGAAAGGAGAGAGATATTGGAATTAAATCAACCGTTGGCCCATTTCCTTTTTTCTCACGACCATCTGCGTTAATTTATACGCATACATGCCTTTCAAAACGTGTTGTTAATGATAAAAATAAAATATTTGTTTGGGATTTTAATATTTATTTATATTTTTATTAAATACATTCAGTTAGTTTAAAATAAGTTTTTAAAATAAATAGTCGAATATTATTGTTATACCATTTGCACGGTAGTTGTAACATAAAGTAATTACCGCTATGTCAAAATGATAATTCACATTGACAGTGCCTGCATCCATTTGCTCTCTCGGATAGCTATAAAAACTAAATATTATTTTGGGATAAAACATTTGATATGCTTGTAAACCAAACTTTTATTGGATCGGTCGAAGCTCTGAAGAGTTTCTATTATTTCCCTTTATTATGAAAACGTCGCTTGGTATGAAAGGGACAGAAAAATATTATTTGGTTATGACTTTGACAGATAGAGAGGTTATGTTACATAAATGTAGTTATTTTTCTTAGATTTAAACAGAAACCGCATGTTCTAAACGTGTATTTAGTTACCAGTAATAAAAAAGCAAAAAAACGCTGCATATGGCATGTTTGCAAATTACTTTTAGTGGATGGGGCAAAGTTCTATAGAGCGTAGATCACATGAAGAGACTCGCGTTGTCTCGTTCACTAAACACCCGACCGTTGTACCGCCCTCGCCGCCGAGGATGCCCGCCTCACCGACGTCGCGGAGGCCTATCGCCGCGTCACCTTCCCGTTCAAGTTAGCACTTCTCCCTCCCGTCTCTTGCTCGCGCCGGCCCGTGCCGAGCCTGTAGCTTTAAATGTCCCTTAAAAACAACTTAAATAATACCGATCCAGCTGTCCCCAAAACAATAGCTTGTTATCCCCAGCAACGCCCTAAGCCGAGGTCCGTGTCCCGCAGGGGGCGCCCTTAGTGAAAGTTGCTTAGTTTCTAATATTAAACTTAAGCCTGGCTGGAGGCCTCTTTTGGCTTCGCCAGAAAATGACCGGTTAAGCAACCACATTTCCCAGAAATGTATGCGAGAAGACCAACAAAAAAAAAAAAACTATAGAGTTTCTGGCGTTGTCCTTTTACTGCATAGTAGGATAGTAGAAAAAGTTAAGAAAATACAGGAACCAAAGATGAAACGTTATTAGTTGTATAAGGTGAATGCTACGTGTGCACATTGGGGATCTGCGTGCTCATACCGAGCGACCCCCGGGCAGATAGTAGCACATTTTAACATACTGCCATGTGCGCAGCATAGAGTGTGCCTGTTTCGTGGGGTTATGTACTCTCAGCGGATCTCTGTACAGTCACCACGTAATCGCTAAAGGGCGTGACCGCTTTACATTCATCCCCTCCGACATGTGCCTAAAGTGTGATACTAATGGATGGCTCTAGATAAAAGATTTTTCGGTAAATTCTGTGTTGAAGATGACTGCTCCGGATAATTTTGCTGGTAAGATTCCGGCATGCCTCTCCGGGAAGAGGGAGTACATGATGGATTTCCACTGGCTTCGATAAAAAAGATGATTGCTACATATTGTACAGCCTCGTAGCCGTCTATATGAGTACATGACATCCGAACTTCTCCTTATTTCTCATAGAAACCTCTTTCTAATCAATAAAATGAGCATGATCATATACATTTTCCGTACCCGCATACATTTTACATAAGTATTACATATTTTATTTAAAATAATAGACTTTATATAAAGGTTTTAAATGTGTCGTCCAACACATATTTTTGCTCTTGATAGTACTTCTAATATATTCAAAAATGGAAAAGGGGGTTATCTAGGTCATAAATTATGATGAAAAGATAATGCCCCTGTCCCAACTAAATAAAATTAAAACAAGAATTTTATTACGACGTTCTAAATAATAAACTTTATTATGATCAAGAACCTCTTTAAGTCGTAAAACTTGGCTCTTACATTAACTTCATCGATAAAACGTTTCAGTTATAAAAACTTTGTGTATTTGCATTTTTAAATTAGCCTGAATAAGATGACGAGATCATAAATCTTGACGAGAGCTGAGATCTGAACAGTCAGATCTTATATTGATTTGTTGATATTTATGTGAGCTATATTGTTATATAGCTATTATATATATATATATATTATGTTCCTGTTATTATTATTATATGTTATAATAATAATAACAGGAACATAATATAATTGTTCCACTATACGCCTCGGTATAGGCACAATATTTTTCTTAAAATATGAGATAAAATATTTATGTTCATTTAAAACATTCATTTACAGGCACCTATGAATAGTCAGAATTTAGGAGAAGAACGGGTAAGAGATTCCATGGTTACTCTTTTTTAAATCAAAATACTTGTGTTACAATATTGGCTACACTGTTCTTGAAGTGAAGGTTATGTGAGGACAATGTAGGAGAAAAGAGTCTTAAATTACATCAAGTCTACAAACAAGCCAGATTTTAATATTTAGTAAAGCTTATGATTAAATTTCCATGGAAGTATTAAGCTGACCAGTCCCAACAGACAGCACGCGTTCACGAGCATGACGCATGCATCAGCGTCGCTTCACCGTATCGGCCACAGGACGTCCACTGGTGAACAAAGGCCTCCCACTTAGATTTCCACAGTGAGCGGTTACATACCGCTCTCATCCAATGACTCCCAGCGACCTTTGCCAGGTCGCCTGTCCACCTCGTTGGAGGGCGTCCCACGCTGCGTTTTCCAGTGTTTTCCTTTCAGCTATGTCGACAACTTTAGTTTTTCTACGAATCTCCTCATTTCTGATTCTATCACTTATTTATTATTATTCGCTTAGATCAACCATAAAGTCTATATGTATCTTCACCGTTAAAGTCAGTAGCATCTTAATTTAACTAATAAATTATATGTACGAGTAACACTGAAAAAGCCACATTGGTACATGGCCAGGTCGTGCACCTGACCGTCAAGTCCATGCACTCCACGCCACTAGAGCATTGAGATGATAAGCTTACAAATTTTGTCACGTTATTATTGATGCCTACCTAAATCTAACAATTATTATCATTTAGCCAAATAAATTCACTGCTGGACATAGCCTTTCACAAATAACTAGTATTAGATAAGTATTAGATAGATAAGGCTTCCTCCGTAGATTTTCATAATTGTGTTGTCATTGTGGGGGGAATTTTCCAATACTAACCACGCTTGGCAGGTGTGTTGATGAGTGCCGTATGTCTACTGTTCCACAGAAAGGACACTGCTGCCCATTCCTCTGGTTTAGAGTCCCGTGGTCATCACTTACGACATCCACGGGAGAAGATGGAGTAGTCGAGTGGAGAGGAGCCCCATTTCCATCCGTAGCCTTCATCAGGCTGATACAAATTTTGGTCTGCCTCTTTGTAGCTGCCACCATAGTGCTTGTCTGTAGGCTTGTTGAAGTTTCCCATAGTATAGGTATTTGGGGCAATCTAGCAAGTGCGATGCCGAGTGCATGTGTTTCAATTTACTGTACAATAATTTACGCTTATAAAACCGATACATAATATTTCCATACTAGCATAAAAGTATATTTAAGATTTGAAACTCATTAGTAAAACGAAATAAAATCTGGTACATCTGGAGCAATAAACATAATTTATCTTGGAGAGATGTATAAAGAAGCTTACGTTTAGATAGTCATCTTACTTAAGCTTGGTGCATTTGGACTCTCTCATCGAGTCACACCGTAGTCGATCTGATTTAAATGAATACATTTTTTTTAAACATTGTCCCACACTAGGATTTCTCCTGTGTTGTGGGTGCGTTTACAGACATGAATTCCACATACAATACACCCAGACCCGGAACAACTACCTGCAGATCATACAAATATTTGTTCCGTGCGGGAATCGAACCCACGACCCGGAGCGCAGCAGCCGACTGTATCAGCCACTGCACCAACCGTGCCGTCATATGCCGTCATAAAATTGTACTTTCTATTTTTTACTGGTGTATCTCTATTTTTATTATTGAAAGTTCAGCTAGGTAGTTACTACATATAGATCATACGAGGACCTGGAGCCCCCCTTTGGTGCCAAAGATGGGGGTGCTAGGTCAGGAAACCTCCACGTGTGCTCGGAGAAGGACGACATGGCACCGGGGTAACAACCCCAGAGCCCAGGTCAAACACGCCTGAGCCCCCTACCGTCGCTTCATGGTGGGGGGTGTCGGGGGCCGCGGACGCGCATATCGGGGTATCAGCGTGCTCATACCGAGCGACTTCCGCCACTAAAGACGGTGGCGCGCACGTAGCCACGTGCCAACGTGGGCGCAGCACAGCGCACAGTGAGTCTCTTTATGTTATCTAACGTGAGCTAGAAATAGTCCCTGCACTAGCCTATTTATAGATTGGTATCTACTTTTGAATTGATTGTTTTTCTGACAAATTATATGTGAAAACAGAGTAGGTCTGGACTAAATGGACTAAGTAATTTTACAATTATTTTAGTGCGTCAACGTAACAGTGATTTTGTGATTTTATCACTTAATGTAATAAAAATATGAACCCGGCTTATTATTTCGGCCGAATGAAGTCCACTGCTGGACACAGGCCTCCCCCAAAGATCACCACAACGACCAATATGGGTGTGTTGTGTGCTCATTGGGGGGTCTTGCCATAATCGCCACGCTTGGCAGACGGATTGGCGATCGCAGTTGAGTTGTTAATGTACTCGAAGGACGCTGCTGCCCATCCTCTGGTTAATCCCTTAGTCGACTTTTACGACACCCACGGGATGAAATGGGGTGGTGGCATTCTGAGCCGGCACCACACGGCTTAACTAATATAAAATTGGATATAACGCGTCTAGAAGGATAAAGTTTAAACACTCACTAAAATAAATACTAAATGCCAAGTAATTTGAACAGACTTAAACAAGGGCCCCGTTACATAACGCATTAAGTCCCAAAATAAATATGCGTGGTTTGGAATAATTGAGCGTATTAGAAAAAGTTATATATATTATTGTTTTATTAAAATACAGTTTGTAAATCAAAAATACCGTTTGCACATCAAGCGCTTGCCTTTATATACAAGCCCTAAATAAATCAACACAAAATGACGTGAAGAAAATAAAATGTAACGCTTCGGTGTGAGATATAGCTGCACTGATTGAAGAAAAATACTCGCTTTATTCAAATACCTACATAACGATAGGTATAACAAAAAAATTGGTTCATATTGTGATCGTCTAGAGGTCGCTCTCCGGTTATAATTGAGTTGTCTAATCACTGTCAACGCTTTCGTTTATTTTATTAACTCGTTGAACTTCGTATGTGTTAGTGTGAAAAGTTTGAATCTGATGTAACTTATTACAACTTACTGAGTTGGGTGTATTCTGTTGATTATTAATAATTATTTTATAATATTCTCTTTAAGTGTAAGGCTTTTGGTAACAGTAAGTAGAGTATAAACAACTGATATTCAACTTACGATTATTGCAAGTCCAACTAGACCTAGAAAAATATTAGTGATATTCCAACTGCCCAATTCTACCATAGGCTAAAGATTTGAGCCAAATGGGACATTTCTAAGGACTGTCTAAAATCTAGTTACTAAACAAATATTAGATTAGATTCATCGGATACATGAAAAGCTACTAACATTTGAAGAGAATATTATAGACCACTGATGGACATACGCCTGCCTGAAAGACTGAACTTTAAGCTGACGGCAAAGACAGAATATATGCGCAACACAGCTACTAAAATACCGAAAATAGAGGTATCTATTAGTAGATGGAACATGCAGCCATGTGTCACTTGAATAGAAAATAAAACATATTGCAGTAAAAATCAATGCTTGACGTGGAAATGATCGTAGATTGTACAAAAAAATCTAATTATTAATATAAGCAGTAAGACTAGATGTTAATGTTGTAAGTTTAGATGATAAGCTAGCTTTTGTAAAAAACTAAGTCATCAAAGAAAAAAAAAACTCACTTCAGTGTTAGAAAATTAAAACATTCAGGCTAGTTTACTTGGCAGAATATTAATGTTCATAAAACAAAATTCACGTAAGAATCTAATAAGTTATCGTCATCAATATAAGCCGTCACCATCAGCTTTTCAATTTGTCTGAATTCTAAATCAGCCTTTTCATCTGTCGATAACATTATAAGTGTTTTACAAATATTTTCAGAAACTTCATGATGTTAAAGATCGAAAGAAGATTGTTATTAAATAATTTTTTTAGGGATTCATCCAACTTTGTATTAATTGAATAACATTAGATATTTCTCTTCTCTCTCTTCTTCTTCTTAAAGTAAGCTTTTCATTCTTTATTCAGTTAGGTTACAAATTCAATAACTTATCAAGTTTTATATACACAAATTAGAAATTATTCGTAGTCTCACTTATAAATCCTAATATTTTTTAATCTATCTGCCATTGCTAACACTTGAAATTCATGCAAGTCAGCAATTTCTCATAGTAAAGTTTTATCAGATATAAAATATGTATTGTATTTTAATGTGACTGTATTATTTGAATGCACATCTCTCTCTTGCATATACATAACATACTTAGTGCTATACACTAAGTGCTACTTTGTATTGTATCTTTTATTAACTGATGTACAATAAATCATAAAATAAATAAATCAGATAGTGCAGCGAATACACCGCGGAGGCCTATCGCTGCGTCACCATCCCGTTCAAGCTAGTACTTCTCCCTTCCCCCCCCGTCTCCTGCTCGCGACCCGTGCCGAGCCTGTAGTTTTTTATGTCCCTTCATACATTTTAAATAATACCGGTCAAGCTGTCCCCAAATCAATAGCTTGTTATCCCCAGAAACGCCCTAAGCCGAGGTTCGTGTCCCGCAGTTGCTTAGATTTTAATTTTAATTTTAAGCGTGGTTGCAGGCCTTTTGGCTTCGCCAGAAAAGGCCAGATAAGCAACCACATTTCCTAGAAATGTATGTGAAAAGCCGACTATAAAAAAAAGTGCAGCGAATACCAAAATGTTACGACGGTCTATAAACTTCTTACATCTATTTTGAGAGAAAAACTACTAACCATACTGATCAGAACGCCATTATATCTCCCTCTCAATTTTTTTTATTGGTGCTCAGTGGAAATTCTTCATGAACTTCCTTCGCCCGGGGAAGGGCGAAGGGGAATGCCGAACTCTTACTGGTTAAAACCACTGGAGCGGTCATCTTCGGCACCTAAGGGAGGCTCCAGGTCGTCGTTTGATCACACTAGAGCCGCTCACTGGTGTCACGCCTATAGGCACGTCTCGGAGAGGGTGACTGTAAAGCGATCATCCCCCGGGGGGATTGTAAAGGATCCCCCAAAGCGTACCACGGCAGCGCGTGACCACATGCATGCTACCGTCTTCTCTTGGGTCGCTCGTTGTAGGCACGCAGATTCCCCAATCTACGCACCCGCGAACCCAGAGGTCCCCCGCCTTATAACAATGGCAGGGGGTTTCAGGCGTATGGAAATTAGGCGCCAGAACGGTTGTTATCCCGGCGCCATCTCCTCCTTCGGCCCTCTCCCGATCCCGCTCTGCGGTCTCCTTCTGGAGCATGACGCTCTCACAGAAGGAGACTACTGCACTCCAGTTTTCGTGGTCTGCCAACATAGCCCGATCCGATCGACCAGGATCCGCCACTCGGCGGCCCACGCAGGGCACGCCTCGAGCGTATGCTTTGCGGTGTTCTGGTCGCTATCACAATGGAGGCATTGTGCCGTGGCCTCGCGTCTTATCCTGTGCAGGTACGCACTGAAACAACCGTGCCCAGTGAGCACCTGCGTCAGGTGGTAGGTGAAGCGCTCGCTCTTTCTGAGCCAGGCTCCAAAGAGCGGCAGGACGGCCTCGACGACGCGCTTGGTCGCAAATTGCATCTGCAGGCGGTGACGCCACTTTCCACCTGCGCGTCGCCGAGCTAGCCACCTCAGCCTGTCCAACGCCTCTGGGGGCGCATCTTCGCCCCTCTGGCGGAGGGTGCGTGTCTGATCTTAGACCCACGCATGCATCTTCGCCAGGATGTCGCAAGGCGTCCTGAAAGAACCTGTCGGCGTATTGTATAAATTATAAGGAGGCCTATGACTCTGTGCCGGCCGATCACCGGGGGTGCTGGAGTTGTATGAAATAATTACATACTCTACGCACTGTTGTGTATTGTCATGTATAAGGCAATGGAGGATGGTCCTTTCACTATGCAGGACGAGGAGGAGGGAAAAGAAACAATTAAGATTGGGCGGGAAGTATTCCAGGCCGACAGTCTGAGCCCCTTGTGGTTTTGCTTGACCCTCTCAGCACATTATTGGAGAGATGAGGGCTAGGTTTCCCGTTGCTTAGAGGAGGTCAGGTAATATCCCACCTGTTTTGCATGGATGACCTGAAACTGTTTGCTTCCTACAAATTGCAGCTAATAAAGTTATTGGAGGTAAACAAAACTTTAAGTCATCGTCTAAGGCTGGAATTTGCTGTGGACAAATGTTGGGTCATGCGTGTAAAACGAACCCGAGATTATGGAATCCGAGGGAATTCAACTTTCGGATTCTATTAACCTTAAATCGCTCTCCGCAACAGAGGCATACAAATACTTCGGTATGTCGGATGCGTTGGGGGAACGAAGCTGACATGAAGGGATCGTTAAAGAATCATATTTTTGGCCGCCTACAAAAAGCACTTCAATGTAATTCGTCAGGTGGCAATAAGGTCCGCGCTTACGGTTGGGTCATACCAGTTTTCATACACCCATTTAGCATACTCAAGTGGACTTAGATGGAATTGGATGCCTGGATAGGAATGTTCGTACATTGCTGACCACAAATCGGATGCATCACCGTCAATCTTCTGTCATGTCTCAGTACTGCTTGACATCGCACGCATAGTGAGGTTCTTATTTATGGAGCACTAACCGTGTGGTGCCGGCTTAGAATACCACCACCCCATCTCCTCCCGTGGGCGTCGTAAAAGTCGACTAAGGGATTAGCCGGAGGAAGGGCAGCAGCGTCCTTCAAGTATATTAACAACTCAACTGCGATCGCCAACCCGTTTGCAAAGTGTGGCGATTATGGCAAAACCCCTCAATGAGCCCACAACACATTGTGATGACAAGTGACAAGAACGCCATCAGATTGAACGTCGAAATTTTGTACTTTGTGTATCTGAATCATATCTGGTGGGTCGTTGGCAGTATTATTGTTAAACAACGTCTATAACTCATTTCTATTTTCAGTTGATATTTACATTTATGCTAACATGTTCACAACAGTATAAATTTTAAATGTTTGGTTTGAAATTACTGCTATACTTTGAAATATCAAATGTCCCAAACCGCCAATAATTACTATTACTAGATGGGTCAAGTATAAAACAATTAGAATATTCGTTTTTCTAAAATAAAATTCTTTTACAGGTCACTTTTACTGTTAAAAATCCCTTTAGGTATACAGCAGGTATTTTAAAAAAAGAATATTTAAAATTCCATAACGCATTAAAACAATCTAGATGCAATAAAATCGGATGCCAATAAAAACATGTTTTATAATGATTGAGAGTTCATCGCAGGTCAAGAAATCGCTTCAAAATTTAAAAAAGCAATATTTACTCTGTACGTAATGTTTAAATTTGAATTCTCTTTACAAGCATGCGCAAAATCAAACGCCGAATTCCTGTCATTGACATATGCAGGGCAAAATCGTTAAGCATAATTTTCGTGTGAATAATTTCCTTCGGCAACTCGTCAGGTACACGCCTGATGTGAATAAAATTACTGTTGATACAGGACGTCGATTGACGCGTAATTCGAAATGAGCCTACTTTACATAGGTACACATTCGAATGTGCGACAGCTAATTTCGACGAAGGGTTTCTGTAGTACCTGTGACATTGAGTTCTAAGTCACCTTGGAGACGCGTGTTATTAAGGAAAGTGAACTGTGACAAATGTGTTTTTCTTTAATATAAGAATACGGATTTCTTTTCTTCTACTGAATCTTCTGAGGTCACAGTAATTAGTATTTATTTTAACAACTTTCGGTTACTTTTGCTGTGTTTTGTCAAAGTTAAAAGTTAATCAACTATTACTAATTACTATGACATAGAAAGTCCCCAGTTACTCCACTTAGATCAACTCTGTATTGTTAAGCGATTTCTAACGATACCTTAATTGTAAAGCTTCTTTGCCCTCGTTTATTTATTCAAACACACATACTCTGCTTTAATTTTCTCTTTTAACACGTTTGACATACTAAAACGAATGTAAATTACGATATGAAGCTCCAAAAGAAACATTATAACTACATCATTTATAATTTCACAAAATCCAACGATGTAGACTACGAAGCCTCAACAAGTCCAAAATTGCCACCGTATTCACGAAGCTTAAGTATTTGATTACGAAAGGATTATAAAACAGGAAAACGATGGAGTTATAGACTGACACAAAACAAGATAAAGTTTCAATTATATAAATTGGAGGGTTAGAACTTCAAAGTGACGCCGGCGGGTGCTCTTTATAGGGTTAAGATGTTGACGAACAATTAGTGGGACCTATTAAGATATTATTCTTTCCATTTTAATTGGAGAAATGTAATAATTCATTTGTAAAATATATTTTCGTAGTATCGGGTTTGTTATTAATTAAGGGTCTAATCTTTTAATTGTAATTATTACATTAAAAAGATTTTATGTCGAGGGCACTTAATAAAGTGTATTATATATATTTATGAGAAAATATGTATTATTTTGTGGCTTATTAACCAACTTTAACAGGGGAAGGTTCTGTGTTTCCAGCGTACGTGTGTATGTGCGCGACGTTTTCAGAAACTACACGACTGATTTTTTATAAATCTTTGACTGGAGTAATGACGCGTTTCTTTATTAATTTACTGGAATCGCATTGGGTTGGCGATCGCAGTTGAGTTGTTAATGTATTCGAAGGACGCTGCTGCCCATCCTCCGTCTAATCTCTTAGTCGGCTTTTGCGACACCCACGGGGTGAGATGGGTTGGTGCTTTTCGTAGCCGGCACCACACGGCAGGCATTTTATATACATAACTACATGTAAAATTAATATCGTGGTAGCCCGGAGGTTTACTGACTTGCTTTCAAACTACTTATGGCCAAATACTGAAACGCCACTTAATATTTAAATCCCGCTTTAATATTTAAGTGGTCCGTTTTCGCTAGGATATCAGGCGTCGGCCCTCCGTTCGCCTGGCCCGAGCCGTCTAGGTCCTAGCCCGCAGTCGCGGCGTTGGGCCCTCACACAGCTCGATCGAGAGATGCTCGTCGCTGCTGCCAACGTCGTGGCGTGGTCAGAGGTCGATCAAGGGATCTTGCCCGATCCAGAAGAGGAAGCAGCCTGGTTCCGGGAGGCGATGACGTCGATATGCGATGCATCAATGCCCCGGGCTAGGCGCTCCCGGCGTACGGCGGTGTACTGGTGGTCGGAGGAGATCGCGCAGTTGCGCACTGTCTGCCTGGCATCCCGCCGCCGGTACCAACGAAGCCGACGCCGGCGTAGTGCTACAGCTGGAGAGACTGCGGAGGCCTATCTGGCCTACCGGGCGGCCACGAAGTCGCTGAACAGCGCAATTCGCGAGGCGAAGGCTCGGTCCTGGAGCGAGCTCCTGGAGGGACTGGACAGGAATCCGTGGGGGAGACCCTATCGTATGGTCGTGGGAAAATTGCGCCCGTGGGTCCCCCCGGTGACCGAAATTTTGGCCCCGGATTTGCTGGAGGGAGTACTTTCAACGCTCTTTCCAGCGGTCCGGGACCGTCCTGGTCCCTCTCCACCCCCGATTGCCCCGGAATGGACCGAGGAGTTAGGGGTTTCGGAAGGGGAGCTGGACCGAGCCATTGGCCGCCTGAAGAGTCGCAACACCGCTCCGGGTCCGGACGGCATTCCGGGCCGCGCGTGGGTGTATGCACTGCAGTCTCTTGGGGACCGCTTGAGGCGGCTGTTCACCAGCTGCCTCCGTCGAAGCGTGTTCCCGTCCAGCTGGAAGGAAGCCGGATTGGTTCTGTTGAGGAAGGAAGGAAGGCCTGCGGAGTCTCCTTCTGCATATCGTCCAATTTGCCTGCTCGACGAGGCTTCGAAGCTATTCGAGAGAATAATTACCCGAAGACTCGTTGAGCACCTGTCACGAGTGGGTCCCGACCTGGCCGAAAGTCAGTATGGCTTCCGGCAGCGGCGGTCCACAATCGACGCGATTCTTCGCGTCCGCTCGCTGTCGGAACAGGCAGTGTCCCAGCGGGGTGGGGTGGCGTTGGCTGTCAGTCTAGACATCGTCAACGCCTTCAACTCCATCCCGTGGGGTGCGATTAGGGGGGCACTAGTCTATCATCGATGCCCCCCTTACCTGCAGGGCATCATAGGGGCCTACCTGCGCGATAGGCACATTCGCTACGTGAGCAGGGACGGTAGCGTAAAGCGGAGGGAGATTACGTGCGGGGTTCCGCAGGGGTCGGTTCTCGGCCCCTTTTTATGGAACCTCGCCTACGACGCGGTCCTGCGTGTCGTTCTCCCCGCTGGCGTCAGCTTGGTCTGTTACGCTGACGACACTCTTGTGTTGGCCAGCGGGGAGTCCTTCGAGGGAACCATCTGGCTTGCCGAGCAAGCGGTGGCAATTGTCGTGGCCAAAATCCACGCTCTGGGTCTGCAGATAGCGCCCCACAAAACCGAGGCGCTATGGTTCCACAAACTGCCGCGGAGCAGAGAACCACCCAGTTCGTGGATACGCGTTGGTGACGCGCAAATCAGGGTGGGCCAGTACATGAAGTACCTGGGACTCACTCTGGACAGTCGTTGGGGCTTCGAAGAGCACTTCACGCGCCTCGTCCCCCGAGTCGAGAGGGTAGTGGGTGCATTGCACCGGGTGCTGCCCAATCTCGGGGGACCGAGCGAGGAAGTTCGCCGTCTCTACGGGGGCGTCGTGCGGTCTGTGGCCCTCTACGGGGCGCCTATATGGTCATCCCGGCTGTCTGGCGTCCAGCGCTGCAGAACCAAACTTCATAGTCTGCAGCGCAGAGTGGCTATACGGATCGCACGGGGATACAGGACAGTGTCCTACGAGGTGGCAACTCTCCTGGCACGCTTTCCGCCTTTCGACATCCAGGCGGAGATGGATGCGTGGGTCTATGACCGGACACGTTCCCTCCGCCAAAGTGGGGAAAGCGTGCCATCAGGGGCGTTTGACAGAATGAGGCGGCTGGCTAGACGGCGCGCACTCGAGATATGGCGACAACGCCTACGGTTGCAGTTCGCGACCAAGCGCGTCGTCGAGGCCATCCTGCCACTCTTCGGAGCCTGGCTCAGAAGGAGCGAGCGCGTCACCTACCGTCTGACGCAGGTATTCACCGGTCACGGTTGTTTCGGTGCGTACCTGCACAGAATAGGACGCGAGGTTACGGCACAGTGCCACCATTGTGGAAGCGACCAGGATATCGCACAGCACACGCTCGAGGAGTGCCCTGCGTTTGCGGCCGAGCGGCGGATCCTGGTCGATCGGATCGGGCAAGATCTCTCTCTGCCGGCAGTAGTGTCGGCTATGTTGGCAGAGCATGAAAATTGGAGTGCAGTGGTCTCCTTCTGCGAGAGCGTCATGCTCCAGAAGGAGACTGCAGAGCGGGATCGGGAGAGGGCTGATCCCGCACGGAGATGGACGAGACGGCGCCGGGGCAACAACCGTCCCGGCTCCCAAGTCCAACACGCCTGAGCCCCCTGCCGTCACTTCATGGTGGGGGGCCTCGGGGGTCGCGGGCGCGCAGATTGGGGAATCTACGTGCTCACACCGATCGACCCCCGGGAAGACGGTGGCGCGCACGTGGTCACGTGCCGCCGTGTGCGCAGCACAGCGCAAAGCGAGGCTTGGGGGGATCCTTTACAATCCTCCCCGAGAAGTGCCTGGGGGGGCGACCTTTTTACAGTCGCCTTCCCTCCGCTAGAGGGGGTGACCGCTTTACAGTCATCCCTTCCGAGATGTGCCTAAAGGCGTGGCACCAATGGGCGGCTCTAGTGTGATCTTACGAGGACCTGGAGCCCCCCTTCGGTGCCGAAGATGACCGCTCCAGTGGTTTTAGCCGGTAGGAGTCCGGCATACCCCATCGCCCTTCCCCGGGGTGAGGGAAGTTCCATGTAGAATTTCCACTGGACATCAATAAAAAAAAAAAAAAAAAAAAAAAAAAAAAAAGGCTATCAGGCGTCTCAAATCGTTATCATCATCATCATTCAAAACGACAGCGTTCCATTTACAGTTTTTGGTAATTCAGTATCTTGGTCAGTCAATTAGGGTCATTAGGTTATAATGCTTCTATATCTACTTATATAAAGAGTGAGATCAGTTTGTTCATTCATATGTTGGGAGGACATTTTCTGTCCATTTCTCCTGTGACATAAGAACAATTTTTCATATATAAATCCCACATATCTAAATGGAGCAATTATCTGTGGACCAAACAACTAATAATAATTGTTTCCTGCTTGCGCTTGCGGGAGTTGCACCAGTGACCACGCAGAAACTCAACCGCTTGGCTATATTTATGTTCCATTAAAACCTCAAACAGAACTAACGTATAAACTCAACTAGTTAAAAACCGGCCAAGTGCGAGTTCAACTCGCGTGGTGAGGGTTCCGTATAACGAATATGTTATCTATAATGCTTTTTTTAAATTCCAATTTTGTTTGCGGTAACTAAAATAATTGATTACAAGAACAAACTTAACATTGTAGTTGAAAACATGTTGTGCCATACATTCCAACTGCAAATATAAGTTTGTATGCACAATATTGAATGATTTACCATGTAATTTTAAGACTATGGTCTATGTTATGGCTTATGGACTATGGGCTTCTAACACGGTTTCCTGTAATCTATAAGAACAATTCGTTTATTAAAAAAAAAATTGATCGACGTTTTAAGAGATAAGAGGTAAGAAGTATGTATTATGTTTCGTCTATTTACTTAAATAAATTTGCAAAACTTTTAAAAAACGAATTGGCCCCAAAAGTGACTCTCATATTCAAAATTCGTTTATTTACGTCACATGTCCGTATTTCGGTCGCAGAAATTCATACGTGTACCATATTTCAACTTAATCAGTGTAGTAGATTCGGAGCAAATTGGCTGTGACAGACGGACAAACAGACAGACACACGAGTGACCCTTAAGGGTCCCGCCGTTTCTTCATTTGGCTACGGAACAAAAAAAAGAAAAATCATAGCTGATAACAAACTTAACACACCTAAGCCCATAAGCAGGCCGTTGACACATTCTGTATGTTCCCAGAAATGAATAAATCCCCTCAGAGAAGGCACCGACGTAGCAGTATAAATTGAACAAAAACCGCATTGTCGAAGCGTATCGGGCGTTAATATCTGCACGTGCGCCGCTTCCATCGTGTTAACGATTCAGCGATACACTGGACTAAGGGCGGTGGCACATGTCGACACGACAGGATTTAGTATGCAATATACTGTGTATTTGATATCTGGCTTGGTAACTTCGGATATAAAGGGTTGGACCATTGGTTTCGGACATGTTACTAATGATGAATTCCCAGTTCCTATATCCAAAAAAATTCGTTTTGCTTACCAGTAACATACATTTAAGTTATGTTAAACAGTTCCTTTTTAAAGTGTCGTATCCTATTAATATCTACTAACGTATGAAAGACTCTTTTACGCTAAATTATGGCAACTAGAATTTATGATTTTGTTATATTTTACTTTGTTGCAGAAACGATATAATTGCTGAAAATGCCCCATTTTGACAAACCATTTCATCATCATTTCAGCCAAATGAAGTCCACTGCTGGACACAGGCGTCCGATACCGATATGGATGTGTTATGGGCTCATTGGGGGGTTTTTCCATAATCGCCACGCTTGGCAGACGGGTTGGCGATCGCAGTTGAGTTGTTAATGTACTCGAATGACGCTACTGCCCATCCTCCGGCTTAATCCCTTAGTCGGCTTTTACGATACCCATGGGAGGAGATGGGGTGGTGGCATTCTGAACCAGCACCACCCATTTCATACTGTTAGATTCTTGTGACGTTATACGCCAGTGATGACATATGGAACAGAGACGTGGTCAATCACAATAGGCCTCATAAGAAAACTCAAGGTCACTCAGCGAGCTATGGAGAAAGCTATGCTTGGTATTTCTCTACCAGATCGAATAAGAAATGAGGAGATCCGTAGAAGAACTAAAGTTGTCGACATAGCTAAAAGGATTAGTAAACTGAAGTGGCAATGGGCAGGGCACATTGCTCGTAGAACTGATGGCCGTTGGGGCAAAAAGGTTTTCGAATGGAGACCGCGCACCGGAAAACGCAGCGTGGGACGACCTCCAACGAGGTGGACAGACGACCTGGTGAAGGTCACTAGGAATCGTTGAATGAGGGCGGCATGTAACCGCTCGTTGTGGAAATCTAAGGGGGAGGCCTTTGTTCAGCAGTGGACGTCCTGTGGCTGATATGATGATACGCGCTCCCAAACTAAATTAAACATTAACACAAATTAACATCAGACGCACCAAAAGAAGAATATCTCAAAAACACAAAATTTATCGTGTCGCCAGTTTGTCACCGTCCTAAAGGTTTGCTGTCAGTGGCCGCGACACGAGAACACTTTTGTGAGCTGTGACATTTTTGTTATCGCTCCACTAATCTAGGAACTGGGATTTTCAGACCATTTTTTCGGACTTCCATAACTATTCTATGCAGGCTTTTCGGATGTGTTCCTATTTGAATAACGTTTTTCGGTTAGAAAGATTTTTGTGTTAGCTAAAATCTTTTGCTGTATAACTACGGTATTATTAAAGTAATGAAAAGTATTTCACAAAATGTTCTTTCACCATATCAGCCAAAAAACATCCCTATATCCTACTGAACAAAAGCTTCCCTATTAGATGACCAAATACATGCCGTGTATAGTCATTGTGGGAGGAATTTGTTAGTACTCACGCTTGGCAGGCGAGTTGGTGAGCGCAGAATGGCTACTGTTCCACAGAAGGGACGCTGCTGCCCGTCCCTCTGGTTTAAAGTCCCTTGTCGCCATTTACGACATCCACGGGGGATATGGAGTGGTCAACGTCAAAGTTTTTTATTTCAAATAAACCAAATATTGACACTTATGAAACGTCAGAATCTAAGTTGCGCGGTTCCAAATAGTTGATTTCGTGGAGAAGAGCCGGCAAAAAACTCCATGGATACTCTTTTAAAATAATTGAGATTACAATGTTGGTTGATACAAATTATTGTAAAACATATACCGAGAAAAATGAGTGGTGATTTTTAATAAGGACACCATAAAGATGTTCTTTGATATAATTATATTTTTTACTAGCTGGGACTCGCGGTTTCAACCGCGTTTAATTCAAAAGAAATTTAGAATACTTTGACATAGACACTTGACATAGAATATATATTAGATTTCAAGGGTTTTATTTTTTTACGCGGAACCCTAATTATTTTTCTAAAATAAAAGTAGCCTAAGTTATTTCTTATAACATCAGCTATCTGCCAATGGAGGTCTCGTCAAAATCGGTCCAGCCTTTTCGGAGATTACCCGGAACAAACAGACAGACAGACAAAAAAAATTAAAATATTGTTTTTGTTATATGTAACGTAATATACTTTCATATGCATTTAGTAAAATGCTGTTATTTTGACATTACGAATAGACACTTCAATTTTATTTATTTGTATACTCGTAGATTAACATTACAATACGTAGTACCCAATCATATGTTAAGAAAAAAACTAGAAGTAGAAAATATGAAAACGTTCTACGTTTCTACGTTAGTTTCTACGTTAATCTATTACACAAACATAAATCAAACAGACTCTTCAATTTTATTTATTTGTATAGATGATGGTGTCTTTCTACACACGGGTTGATTAATAAGATAAAGTCACATACTTGTCCAGATCGGTTCTAGACAAGCAACCCATTCGCCTGATAGTAAACGTGACGCCTGCCCTTAAATTTTTAATGCTGCCCAGGGCTAGTTCTGCATCTTGGGGGTCGCGAGCGCACTTATTGGGAAATCTGCGTGCTCACACCTACTGACCCCCGGGAAGACAGCGGTGTGCATGTGGTCATGTACCGCTGTGTACGCAGCACAGCGCATAGTGAGGCTTCGGGGGAATCTTTTACAATCCCCTCGAGAGATGCCTGGGGGGGTGGCCTCTTTACAATCACCTTCCCTCCGCTAGAGGAGATGACCGCTTTACAGTCATCCCTTCCGAGATGTGCCTAAAGGCGTGGCACCAATGGGTGGCTCTAGATGGAGATCTTTCGAGTTCCTGGAGCCTCCCTTCGGTGCCGAAGATGATCACTCCGGTGGTTTTAGCCGGTAGTTCGGCAAGCCCCTTCGCCCTTTCCCGGGGCGAAGGAAGTACATGAGGTATTTCCACCGGATCAATAAAAAAAACGGGCTAGTTCTGCGTGGCACCGCACTACGGTCGTTACATCGAGACCTAAATAATTTAGTCTTGTATACTCAGTAATTTCACTAGCTGAAGTACCCTTTTAACCGCATTACTAATGTGGTGCCGGCTAAGAATCCCACACCACCCCATCTCATCCCGTGGGTGCCGTAAAGGGCGACTATGGGATTTGCTGTAGAATGGGCAGCAGCATCCTTCTAGTGTATTGATAACTCAACTGCGATCGCCAACCCGTCTGCCAAGCGTGGCGATTATGGCAATATACCCCAATGAGCACACAACACAAATCCATACCGGTAGAAGTGTTAATATATTGGGGAGGCTTCTGTCCAGCTGTGGAAATTTTTACGGCTGAAATGATGTTGATGACTAAGGGAGATATCATTATATTGAGATTTAATTTGATTTGATTAATAATAAAGGTGCTCCATATATTGTGTCGTGATTACAGTTTATAGACATCCACATTCCCAAATACCAAAACATGGAACAATGGTTTATTTCATTAGGTTCATGGGTAAGTAACTTTATGCTAGAGTTTTTCAAGCCACCCCGATTTTAGAGTTGGCTGCAGACTGCCATCTAATAAAAAAACCGGGTGTGACGATTAACTTGACTTCCAAAGCACGGAAACGCTCCGTTCCAATGCCGCTATGTGGTCACCTATTCATATAACTACCTCCTCATATAATTCAGCGCCAGTTCATCATTTTCACCATTTCAGCCGAAATACATCCACTGCTGGACAGAAGCCTCGCCCAAACATTGCCACAACGACGACTCACGGCAGCGCCAGTTATAAAGCATAAATAGGCGGTTGTTACTGAAAATAATATTAAATTACCTAATTGTACAATCACGTATTCGATTGTCGAATAATACTCGAATGAAAATTAAAATCGCATAGTATTTTGCGCACAACGTGAGTATTAAGACAGACATATGAAATAAATATACCTTAGGATAATTCCCTGTGGTGTCAGGATTAGGAATACAGCACCACTCCTGCCGTGGATGTCGTAAACGGTGATAAGGGACTGACTCAAAGGGATGGGCCACAAAGTTCGTTTTGAGAAACAGCAGCCATTCTGCGCTCACCACCCACCAAGCGTGGTGAGTACTAGCAAAATCCCTCCGAAATGACGGTATATGGCATGTAACAGGCCGTCTAATGGGTGACGCTTTTGTTCAGCACTGAACGTACTTTGGCTGATATGATGATGATTATAGACTGTGCTGATTCATCATTTCGGCTGAATGAAGTCCACTGCTGGACACAGGCCTCCCCAAAGATCACAACGACCGATATGGGTGTGTTGTAGGCTCATTGGGGGGTTTTGCCATAATCGCCACGCTTGGCAGGCGGGTTGGCGATCGCAGTTGAGTTGTTAATGTACTCGAAGGACGCTGCTGCCCATCCTCCAGCTAATCCCTTAGTCGACTTTTACGACACCCATGGGAAGAGATGGGGTGGTGGCATTCTGAGCCGGCACCACACTAGTATAAAGTAAGATTCCGAATTTAATTATATTACTTATTCCATAAAAATATAAGATCAAGAAGAATAACAAAGGTTGTCTGTTGGAGTGAATTTACAAGTATTTGCTTACTGTTTAATATATTATATGTAACTTAATCCTTTAAATAGAACGTTCTAATCTAATTATACCTACCTATTTTTTCTCAAGTTGATTAACCATACGGTGGCGCACACGTGTCCTGGACAGATTTTAGTTGACACCTTTTCTCTTCACAGATTATACAAGCTAATTCAGTACGTGCTTATTTTTAAACCACCTCATTAGTATAGTGATTTCATGTGCGGCAGGCGAGCGTGCGGAGTTCGATTTATAGGCCCAGAAAATGGTAGAAATTTGATCGCAAATTCGCTGCACCCTGGTAGGTCTCGACCCACCTTTTTTTGGCGGGCCTCATCACCCTGTACAGTCTGAGCTGCACTCTACTCTTAAGAATAAACTCATCCATAATTTTGAGCCTAATATTGAGTTCGGTAAATTGTAAATGCATGAAGATGGCCACCGAAAGGTTTTAGCTAGTAAGAGTCCAGCATACCCCTCCGCCTTCCCCGAGGGCGTAGAGACCCATGATAATTAAGCCACGTCAGGGATCAAAAGCAGTTACACAAACGTCTCTGCTTACTAAGTATATCTATTTAAAAAAAAACTTTACCGGAGAAAAAACTACTACTACCCGAGGCCAAGGCCAAGTATTCCTATTGAAAAAGAGTTTATTAAGACGAAGGAGTAAATTAGAATGAATTATTTAATGATTATTATAGCTTTCTCAATTTATCTGGTGAGGTTGTCCCCACCAGACGTGTACCCGAAACCATTCCATGTATACCAAAATCCTACGCAATTTATGTGAGTCTTCTGACCCTACGATAGTTATCTAGTTCTCTTGTAATGTTTAGGCTTCCGAGAATCGGGAACAGAGAGGTTTACCGATCAAGATATACCGTGAAACTACGTTTATCAGTATCAGTATTGAAGCATCGACACATGGCTCAGTATTATAGAGTATGATAAGCCACTCGGAAAAGAGACAAAATTAAATCATTTTGAAAACGAATGAATGATTTCTGACCATGAAGGCTGCGCAGAGTGTCAAATCGTAAGCATTGCTTGAACTGTTTGGATTAACGTCATACTTCCACTGTAAAAATAATTTTATATTAGAGATAAATAAAATTGAAGTGTCTGTTTGTAATGTCAAAATAACAGCTTTTTACTAAATGCATATGAAATACATACTTTCGTTACGTTACATATAACAAAAAAACTATTTTTTGTCTGTCTGTCTGTTTGTTCCGGGTAATCTCCGAAACGGCTGAACTGACTTTGACGAGACCTTCACTGGCAGATATCTGATGTTATAAGGAATAACTTAGGCTACTTTTATTTTAGAAAAATAATTAGGGTTTCGCGTAAAAAAATAAAACCCTTGAAATCCAATATATTTATTATATGTCAAGTCAACATTTCTTTTAGATTAAACGCGGGTGAAACCGCGGGTCCCAGCTATTATATATATACCCCCACACTAGGATTTCTCCTGTGTCATGGTTACAGACATGAATTTCACACACAATACACCCAGACCCGGAACAACTACCTGCAGATCTTACAAATATTTGTTCCGTGCGGGAATCAAACCCACGACCCGGAGCGCAGTAGCCAACTGTATCAGCCACTGCACCAACCATGCCGTCAATCAATCGTATTTCTACGCTACCTGCTGCTGCCCCAAACTCTTGGCTCTAACAGTATCGAGATATATACTAGAAGAGTAAAAACCGTTACAGTTTTTTACATGAATAACTGTCAGAAATTAAAGTACGAGAAACACTATACGTCTCAAACTATTACATAAGTTGTTCGAAAAGATATAAAATTCTGCGTACCAAAGAAATTTTGCTTATCGAAGCGATCGCTATTGCGCACTAATCCAATCTTTTAAGCTCTGAAACTGAAGGCTAACGTTGTGTTCTTTGTACATACGTAATCGTGTTAGGTAACCTAACTCTGTATACTCACTTGGCCTAATGCAATATGTCGTCTGAAAGCAATTTGCTACGCCGCATGCGGTCTTTCTTTCATTACTGGTACCCATCTGGGGTCCTTAGGAAGCTTCTTGAAATCTCATCAATCGACTTTGATCTCTATATTTTAGACCGAAAGTTTAAAGTCATTTTGATACTTTCAGAAGTTAGGCTGTTTGTTTATTAATGTGAAGACGGTTAGTTTGAAAAGGGTCTGCTGTTTTTAAAGTGAATTATTTTAAAGGAAGGAATACATTACCAGGATGCAGGGGCTAAGGAAATATATGATTTTGACGCCTCAGTTAATATTTTAAGGGAGTGATTTAGGGATGTTTGGTAGGCTTCTCGTGTATTAGGTAAGGGATCGTAAAAATCTGTATGTACGTGAATTTTATATGCTTTTTATTTCATGTGGTAAACGGAGAACCAATAAATACGGCTTGATAACTTTAAGTGTACTCAATGATCTGGGTTTTTGGTTTGTTTTATGTAAGTTAGTCTGGATTTTTTGTATGTTTTGTTGTATAAGTTACCATGACTTTATAAAGGCACTGTAGGAGTGAAATGTACGTATACCATCCAACTTCCTCAAAGATAAACTGATTTTCCAGTTTTCTTTACTACTGAGCAATGTTACAAATTAATAACCATGGAACTGGCCAGTCCAAACACACGAGACCGAGAAGAGATACGCTGATCAAGGAAAGCCTTTTTAGGATAGGAGAAGGAAACTGGTTACATGTATTTTTATAACATTTTTCTATGCTAGGATTTATCTAGTGTCGTTTTAAGTTTTACAAGCATAACTTCCACATACGCAAGCACCCAAACTCCGGGTTTGGGTATTTGCGTATGTGGAACATATGTACATCTACCTTTCTTATTTTTTTATTGGTGCCCAGTGGAAATTCTTCATGAACTTCCTTCGCCCAGGGGAAGGGCGAAGGGGTATGCCGGAATCCTACCTGCTAATACCACTGGAGCATTCATCTTCGGCACCTTAGGGAGGCTCTAGGTCCTCGTATGATCACATTAGAGCGTGTACATCTACCTGTAGGCCATAAAAAACATTTGTTCCATGCGGGAGAGAACCCACAAAACCCGTAGCGATGCACACCATTCGCTTAGCCACTGCGGCAACCGTGCCGACAAAAGTTAAACCAATGATAAGCATATTTTTGAAACATAAACCGAATTCTGGGCTTCAAGGCCATGATTTCGTTACACTAATAATTGTAGAAAGCTTAACTTTTACCATCTACGTGTATGCTTGAAGTCTAGCCAGAAGCAGCTGGATATCAGTATGTACTTTATATGTAGCGGCTATCATTTGGCCGCTGCAACCCAATTACTGGGGATAAAGCTGTAGGCCTCTACTTAAGAAATTGGGTGTATTGACTTTGGTATCTTTATATGTTTTCAAAATTGGCATGTTTCTTAGAAATAATTCACATCTATTCGCAAGGGTCAGTGAAGTTTTTTGAAAAGGGATCCATCAAAATTAAAGCTAGAAAGTTGCAGAAGCACTCTTCAGTTTAAAAATATTCACGCAATGTCATTTTAAGGTTTATAACCATATATCAAAAGCTATGAGGGTTCCCTCTACGTTTACTCAAATTTAAATTAAAGTCATGGTTAGTTTGTCGCGGAGTGCCTCCCTCCGTGTTTCTTCCCGGTTATCTCAACTAGGAGGCTCTCTCCACGGCAGCAAGTAACGGAGTTCAGTTATTGTGATTCAATGAAACGTAGCATATATGTTATATAGGTATATTGATATTCACAACTTCAACACTTCATCTTCATGGTGATGTTTATATATTTCAAATATAGCTTATAAACACAATATTTAAGCTAGTTAAAAATAAGTAATTGTTACATTGCAGGAGACTATTTGTCAGAGCGACAGCTGTGTGTTGAACCACTAGCGTTCAGAATCGAATGTCTAATGATCATCATCAAAATATGAAGAGCGACTCTACGTCACATAAATTCGAATTTTGATTTGAATAAAGAATGATTCGTGAGGTGGACAGTGATGGAAATAAAAGGTATGAAGTCATGAAAGAGGTTGATTGAAATGAAGATGAAGGATGACTTCGTCACAAGTTCAAAGGTGCTTTTACACCATAGATGAATATTTTGATTATGTAGAAATATTTAATTATATTATAATAGTAATTATATTATAATAGTAATTATATTTTAATGAATGTGACTTTATGCTTAAATACTTGTAATGAAAGCGTAATAATAAAAATTGATATTTATATAATTGAAATATTAATTGACATAAAATTTGATGTTATCTTAATACATAAAAATATGTCTTAGAACAAATGGACCTGGAGTTGCTAGAATTGTATAATCTTTTTAGGTATATGGGTCATCTATAAATTATAACAAAATTCGCATGCCCAATAAGGGTAGATATGTTAGGTCTAAAATTTTGTATACCAACTTCTATAAGCCATATCTTTGGCGAAAAAAGAATCTTATCTTATCTTATCTTACAGATATCCTACTATTAGACTGGTTACCAGATTTCCAACTACTCCAAGGCACCAGGAAGTATCGATGTGAAGAATGAGGAATCCAAGGTAAAATTTGGCTTAACATTTTGAACGATTGATCTACGCCGTAGCCATTTCGCTACAAGGCGCTACGTTTTGACGAACTGGCTCTAGTATGTATATATATATTTCTAATTAAGTCTACTTAAGCAGACTTAATTAGAAACCAATCTCTCTTTCTTTTTAATTTGGTTTGCAGCCAACCTTATGTCAAAGTTGTTCAAGTCATCCAAAGGCCTGGATAGAACCTGGAGCGCGATGAACTACTGCGGGGCAGTAATCTTGCAGAAGGAGCCTGCGGAGAGAGAGCTGGAAGTGGGAGGCCAATCCGCAGTAGACAATCTCCGGCCAAAAGACTGGCAGCGCTATTCTCAGGCCCCCGTAATCGACTTGGCCTTCGATTGCCGTCTTACGATAATAATGATTTTCCATACCCTCCAAAGCACGGAGATGCTTTTCAATTACCAACTCCCGTGCCGAGAATGCCACCACCACATCTCCTCCCATGGGTGTCGTAAAAGTCGACTAAGGGATTAGCCGGAGGATGGGCAGCAGCGTCCTTCGAGTACATTAACAACTTAACTGCGATCGCCAACCCGCCTGCCAAGCGTGGCGATTATGGCAAAACCCCCCAATGAGCCCACAACACATCCATATCGGTAGTTGTGGTGATCTTTGAGGGAGGCCTGTGTCCAGCAGTGGACTTGATTCGGCCGAAATGATGATGATGATGATTATGCGCCCACCCAGACATGGACTGACAGCACTGAGTTTTGTTTCCAGTGCTGGACACAGGCTTCCCCAAAAGATCACCACGACTAACGATATGGATGTGTTGTGGGCTCATTGGGGTGTTTTACCATAATCGCCACGCTTGGCAGACGGGTTGGCGATTGCAGTTGAGTTGTTAATATACTCGAAGGACACTGCTGCCCATCTTCTGGTTAATCCCTTAGTCGACTTTTACGACACCCACGGGAAGAGATGGGATGATGGTATTCTGAGCCGGCACCACACGGCTTTAACTTACTGAACGTTAATCGATCAGTGAGTGTAACTGGCTATAAAATATTAAAAAAGTGTGAGTTGAACTCACGTGGAGAGGTTCCGTATGGTGATTATATTATCCATCATGTTTTTTTCTTAATCTGACTATTTTTTTGTATCTGATTCAATTATTGTATATTAATTTTTCATATATTTATTTATTTAACTTTATTTTTATTAATTTGAGACACACAACAATCCCTTTTATTTGATAGTGTACCGTGTAACAGTTTGCAGTACTAACTATTACCTAAGTTTTTAATTTGCCCCAAATGTGACCCCCATATTCAAAATTAACATTTACGTAACACATACGTGTTTACGTTGCAAATTCATATGTGTACCAAATTTCAACTTAATCGCTTCAGCAGATTTGGAGTAAGTTGGCTGTGACAGTCGGAGAGACATAGATACACACGAATGATCCTACAAGGGGTCCATTGTTGGCCAGACCGATTGTTGGCGTGGCGACGCGTCGCCTCGTCATTCTTCGTCACTTTATATGATAGTATGAAACATCGAATATGGTGTGGCGACGCATTACCATGCACAAGTGGCTGTACGATTCTCTCCCCACACGGCTCGTAACTTTTGAATTTTGTGTTATATTAATATATTAATACAGAAGAAAAAGATTTGTATCCTTTTTTGAGTACATTGCGCGCACGGAGGAGTGTGAGATTAGGTATAGTTAAAGTTCATATGAAGGAGGAGTGCAAAAAGTAAAAATGTATGTACAAATAGGAATTACGGTCGAATTTTGACCTTTGGGCGACCACTAGTTAATATAAATGTTTATTAAATAATCAATCATCTTCTTATAAAAAACAACTGAATATTTTGTTTTGATTATGTCATATTTATTTTCTTTCGTAAACCATCCTTTTCTGCATACTATCTGTACAAAAAAAATCCTATGTTTCACATCTGCCACGACCCAGGATAAATCACTTTTTTATTAAGCTGCAATTTGTTATGTACTGTATTACCAATATCTTCGAGACAACTGCTTGCTGCATTAAATACTTGCTCTAATATCTACCTACACGTATTACCATTTGTTTTGCACACGCCATGTTTTATAATAATAACCATACGCACGACACGAAGCTCGTCGCCGTATTTTAATTAACACCGGCTGATTGACATTGATTGAATTAACCGCCTTCAGCGTTGTAATGATGCTCGACGATATACACACTGGAACTGCTCAGCTTTGTCTGTGACTTTGCTCGCTAAGATGGTTTGATAATTTATTTATGCATACACAACGAACTGGTCTAATTTATCAGACTAAGGACTCCCCCATAGATTTCTAAAATGTAGTCATTATTTTAGGGGGATTTTTCAGTACTCATTCCACTTAGCAGGTGGATTGGTGAGCGTAGTATGGCTACTGTTCCATAGTAGAAACCCTGTGCCCATCCTCAGGTAAAAGGTCTCTTAGTCACCTTTTACGACAGCACCGAGATAAGATGAAGTGGTCCTGTATTCTTAATCAACGCGGACACCACACGGAATCACAGTCTACGTCAGTCAGTCTACCACAAATCCAATCCTAATTATTACTAACATAGAAGGTGGTCAGAAATCCCTGTTTTCATTGTTTTGGTCAGTTATAAAATTCCTTTATCCAATGTAGAATATAACAGATTGTTACTGTCTGAATATCAATAGCAAAAGACAGTCCCAAAACGCCCACATTTCAACATTTCCCGATATTATGTTTAAGATAACTGACATTCATTCCTCAAGTCCAGTTTGTTGTTCGGTTTACTAGTGGTAGTTTTTGATAATAAAAACTGTTATTATAAAATACTCGCAAGCACACCGAATCATAATATAGTTTTCAATTACTAATATAAATGTTAAATACTATTAGAGGCGCCAAAAGATCACCCAAGGAGTCTTCACCTTTTTTCCGATAGAAAATCAAATAATTAATTTCCCCATATACATCGCTGATATTGTTATCAAAATATTTTTCAATACACAAACACACAACCAACTTAAAATATAGTTACATATTAGGTACCTTAATTATCGCTAAATTCTCTATTCATGACGTCAAGCTTTCCAGTGCCACGATTTACAGTGAACGACATTGATTGCTGAGCCCGTGCGGTGTTCCCAATTAGTCCCTTTCAATCAGCGTTTGAAGTAAAAACATACAACGTGTGGCGTTCATTTAGCCCGGTTTTTGAGGTTCATGTAGGTGTTTATTACTGCTTGTTTAGCAAAGGAAGGATAGACTATTTTCATGCGGACCTAAGGACAAAAAATAGGGGTAGCTGAAAGTAATTGGCAGAGCTATGAGCTGTGTTGTCATGACGAGATAGTATATGATAACCATAGTTTGGAAATGCACTCATCATCATATCAGCCAAAAGATGTCCACTGCTGAACATAGTCCTCCCCCACAGATTTTTACAACTATGTCGTCAGTTTGGGGGGTATTTGCCAATACTTACCACGCTTGGCAGGCGGGTTGGTGAGCGCAGTATGGCTACCATTTCACAGAAGGGACGCTGCTGCCCATCCCTCTGGTTTGGAATCCCTTAGTCGCCTCTTACGACATCCACGGGAGGAGATGGAGTGGTGCTATATTCTTAATCCGGACACCACACGGAAATGCACTGCGAAATAGTAATTTTTTTTTTAACTGTTGCATTGTGACAAGAATTAACAACACTTCTCAACACATTGGTGTCTGTTAGCGATAGTTACTTCTTACTAAGATAGCACCAAAATCGTTTTTGAGTACTTTTTGTGTACTTCAAAAACGATTTTGGTAAATAAATATTGTTGTAAATAGCATGTGCGCGCGAGTTCTCGACCGGCCAACCAAGATGAAGCTTTGTAGACGTACTGTCAAAACTGACATTAGTGATGCGCCGCTCTGACGTAGTAGTACTGCTGTGACTATTCACAACATACTCCAATAACATATAGGGTTAATATTCTGGTAAGATTATAATTTTAGCTTCTTTGTCCCGTGTAAGGATTACTATTATTAGAACTGAAAACGGGACAGTTTTGATAATAGTGTCAGTGACCATGTCAGTTTAAAAACTTATGTAACAAATTTACCTAATACAGGTAAAATTAATTTAATACGCATGCCTTGTAATCCAAATGAATTTTGATAGAGGTTTTACTTACAATATAATAAAAAGTGATAAATCTAGAAAGAACGGATGTTCAATACACCTTTTTGCATTAATCACTTAGAAATCGTTAAAATTTATTTCTTTCCTTCAAATTAAGTCTAATTTTTTTTATATTATCTGTTTTACCCGTGCATCATTAATCAGATCTGGGGCAAAACACTTGTGTAGAGGCATGCTCTAGGAGTTGATGCCAAACATTCCCATCGTTGACGTAAACTACAGCTTTAAGGATAAGGTGTGCACATTCAAGATCGTTTAACTAGAGCTTTGAACTTCCATTTGGTAAGTTCTGTAACAGATTAATGTAGCTCATTGATAATTTTATGTTCATTACTTATATTGATATTTGAGTTGACTCATTTTAAATTTCTTAAAATTTATTGATTGATTATTAGTTATTATTAATATTGTTCTTGTGACATTAACTTATAATATACCACATAATATAAACAAAACTGTAAATGTGTGAGCATCATGTAGCCATGTTATATGTTTATGGCGGCATGGTTGGTGCAGTGGCTGATACAGTCGGCTGCTGCACTCCGGGTCGTGGGTTCGATTCCCGCACGGAACTAACATTTGTATGATCTGCAGGTAGTTGTTCCGGGTCTGGGTGTATTGTATGTGGAATTCATGTCTGTAAACGCACCCACGACACAGGAGAAATCCTAGTGTGGGGCAATGTTTAAAAAAATGAGAAAAAAAAATGTATTTATTTTGATTGTGTATTTTGCCTGGCTGCATTGGTCTGTCATGCTCACTAAAATGTCTTGCTGACGGTGGTGTTGTGTAGCGGGTCGTTCGGTTCCCTACAATATTGTTGAGCTAAGCGATGCTGATGCATACGTCATGCTCGTGAACGGGTGCCGTCTGTTGGGACTGGTCAGCCGTTAACTGCCACGGCAAATTGATTATTATAATATTATTGTGGTATGTTCCATCTTTACACATTAACCTATATTTTCCTCTAGATATGTTTTACAGTCATTTGTATCAATCAAAATTGTAATCCCCAACTATTATTAAAATTAAATTAAAACAGTGTCCATGGAGTTTCTTGCCGGCTCTTCTCCATGAGATCAACTATTTGGAACCGTACAACTTAAATTCTGACGTTGCATAAGTACCAATATTTAGTTCATTTGAAATAAAAATCTATGACTTTGACTATTAATCAAAATAAATGTAATCTGCAAGTAATGTACGTCAAACTGTGTAGAAAATGGTTCAGTCATCCACCTTAGGCTTTATACGTCAAGGACTGCTGAACCTAGCAGACCAATAGATATGTGCGGTACCAGTTCCCCACATTTAAACCCTTACCATTCTTTGTTAGGAACTATTGCCTGGAAATAATGAATACAAGTTGTATTATACGCAACCCACAATAAAATATAAATACGAGAACATTTTACTCCTACATAAAGTATCCATTTACTCACAAAAGAAAGGCAAAAAGGCCAATGTTTCTAGCACTACCCAAACCATTTAAGGTTTCCATAATCGTGTACATGTTAAGCGCAAAATATCGAATTTCAATTTTCACTGCGAAGCGCCCGAAGTTTCGGTCCGAATTCCATACAAACCCTTTCGGAACGGCCACAATGGATCGGTGACAAGGAATTATCGGGTGGAGCTTGACGACCCGAATGGTACACTACAATGGGTACGGGGCGGAGATTTTTCTGTAGAGTTCCGAACCGGGTTTTTTTAGATTTGAGATGTATATTTGGGGTTTATTGGAATGGAAGATTGCTAGCATAATAAATGTGTGTAGAAATCATCAGAATCTGAAAATTTACCATCATTTTGTTTAAATTAGTATTCAAAAACTGGTCCTTAAGATCATATTTTGATAAGGTTAGCTCTAATGTCATCATATATTTGATATCAAAAGACCAGTAACTACAGCATTTGTTTTAAGCAAGCCGTAATATGCACCTGATACCTGCTATTTCTATGTACACCACTAAACTGCACATTAACTTGATTGTATTTAGTTAAAATAGTAGCTGTGTGGTGCCGGCTACGAATAGCACCAACCCATCTCGTCCCGTGGGTGTCGTAAAAGTCGACTATGAGATTAGCCTGAGGAAGGTCAGCAGCGTCCTTCAAGTACATTAACAACTCAACTCCGATCCCTAACCCGTCTGGCAACCATGGCGATTATAGCAAAACCCCCCAATACGCACCCAACACACCCAGACTGGTCATTGTGGCGATCTTTGGGGGAGGCCTGGGTCCAGCAGAGAACTTCATTCGGCTGGAATGATGATGAGATTTTATTTTACATTATTAAATATATATATATATATATATATTTTAAAAAGAAAAAATGTTGTTGCCCACACTAGGATTTCTCCTGTGTCGTGGGTGCGTTTACAGACATAAATTCCACACACAATACACCCAGACCCGGAACCTACCTGCAGATCGTACAAATATTTGTTCCGTGCGGGAATCGAACCCGTGACCAGTCGACTGTATCAACCACTGCACCAACCGTGCCGTCATTATTTTAAATATATGTTCTCAAATATTGAAATAAAGAGGGTTTTATTCATATACCTTAATAACAATGGGCCCTGTAAAGGTTTGTCGAAATATTCCTTCTATTTCGTATTTTAATACCAAACACTATGGTAATGTCGAGAACATAAATATGAACAATAAGTATATACAAGCATAAAATAAACGAAAATGAATACATGAATAGCCGCACAGGCAGCCATAATAAAGTGAAAAAGGTATAGTTATAAACAAAAGAGGAATAAACTAAGCTTTCGCCGAAAAGGAAAAATGATCCCGCAAGAAGAGAGCCGAACAAAATCAGAGTTCGCTTAGTTTTCCCATTACAAGTTTAGCACGCAACCGAAGGATTACATTGCAATATTAAATTTTTTCAACGCTTCTCTGTTTTGTTTTGGTTTTTCGCGTAAGTATTTTTGTTTGCGATTGTACTAGATTGTTTATATGGGTTTTGTGATGGTAACTCAATTCTATGGTGTGTTAATGTCTTAATTATAGGAATACATACATATTTCTGCCCAACTGAAAAAAGGCGGGTTTTGCTTTTTTAAGCTTGCATTGTCTAGTTAAACAGATGCATTATAACTGACACTTTAGAATTTGTAAATACACATGTTTTAAATTTTTTACTACAAATGTAACAAAGTTGTACTACAAATACCATTTTATGAAATAAATTAAATAAAAAAAATCAAAATCAAATTATCTGCTAAAAGACGTGCATCGCTGAATAAAGGCCTTCCTCATAAACGAATGATTACATGTCGTATGGGATTGTGAGCGCAGTGTGCGGCCTACATCGCCACCATATAAACTACAACTTACAGCGACATCAACTTGAACATTAATTTCAACTCTCCGATGAAGTCAAACAATCCTGAATCACACTTGTAAAGTATTCGTACAACGCTGCATATATACAGACGCCCAACATGAACCATTGGGCTTCAGCACGCCAGACATACCACCCACCTGGTTGGAGGATCCTCCCTTTTCTATGGAGGAATACCACGCCTTGTTCCTCATACTGGTGACCCCGACGTGATCACCATGTTTCCCCATACTGGTGACCACTATCCATGAACATCAGCGCAGCCTTCACTATGCATTCATATAATATCAATGCTTAGGAAATTGCTTTCTGATCGCAATTCTTAAACGATTCTGATTGTACTACTGTTTTTTTTCATAACATAATACATTAGTGGCATGTTACGACTCCTGCGGGTAGAGATCACATGGATTATTACTGGCAAAAAGCTACATAGCTGTACTACAGTTGAATTCAATATAATTTTCCATCAATGATAACAAAGCAATATCTATAATGAAACTATTTGATTTATAAATCAATTTGTTTTACACAATAACAACAGTAAATTGGACTATTTGATCATACACATTGATAACTAGGCAATTTTATATATAAAAAATACAGAGTTCACATTGTTGAAAAACTCTATTGAATTTGATGTGTAGTTTTCTAAAATGCATCATATCTATATTTTATTATATAGTTATGCTTTAAACCTTTGCAACCTGTTACTTAATTAAAGCACGAAATTTTTTTTTGCATAAAACCTTCTGTCTGTTTTTATAGTCTTGAATAAACAGAGTATTTAGTTTGTATAAATGAAGGGTGGGTTCTGGCAAAATGGCTGCGGTGCTGATCTATTGATCTATGTTAAACTGCTTGTCATGATCATGCCTTGGAGTTTTTCGCTTATCGAAACCCCTAGTCTTGGAGCAATTAAGCCGTCAATCTCAGTAGTTATGCGAATTTCTATGACCCTGATTGCAACCCCGACTACTGAAGCCAAATGAATCACTCCATTTAAAATTTTGGTTTTAGCCGAATTTGGATATACTGCCTTTTAACCCAGTGGAAATACATCATGTACTTCCTCTGTCCCGAAGAAGAGCGGAGGGGCATTTTACTAGCTACAACCACCGGAGTGGTCATTTGCGGCACAGAACGGGGGCTCCAGGCGCTCGAAATATCTGCTTCTAGAACCACCCATTGGTGCCCCGCGCTTAGACATATATCGGGATTTACTGTAAAAGGCCACCTCTTCAGATACAAGGAAGATTGCAAAGGATCCCCTAAAGCCACGCTATGTACTATGTTGTGTCTACGGTGGCACCTGAATACGTGCGTGCAGACGTCTTCCCTGAGGTCGTTTGGTATGAGAGCACGCAGATTCCCCAATCTGCACACTTTCAACCCAAGAGGCTCCTCACCCAATGACGCCAGCTCAAGCCGTCAATCTTGGTAGTCATACAAATTCCTATGACTGCGATTGAAATGACAACGAAGGTCAAATGGCAGTCTCTTCGTATATAATGTTGATATAAAACCGAGTTAAGTTATATGTTCTAACCATTTATAATATAGGTTGACTTTTTATAACATCGAATACAGTATCATGACGCCGTTTTAAGACATATAGTCATAGTCAATCGTTAAATTGACTATAGCCTTAGAAAAGAAAGTTTTAACTCATATCGTAAGACGAACTGGCCAAGGTGCTGACTTCTTTTGTGATAATATGTCTTCGGTTTTCGCGAGTATTACACATTATAATAAAACACTTTTAAACGGATTCTATCGCGTATATTTTAGATTTTTGTTTTTCCTGACGTTTCGAACACTTTGCAGGGTTCGTGGTCACATGATGACTAAGGTGACAGGCGTTGTTACAGATTTTAAAAAGTTATTTTATTTTATCTACCGTACAATTATAATAAAAAATATTTCGATGCATGCAGTAATCACTCACAGTGTCTTGCTGTTTTTTAGTGTGGTATTTGGTTTGGGACTTTATTATTTTAATAACAGGATTTCAAACTGGTGGTAGCCAGCCATCTTCTCTATTAAAATTAGGATGTTTTTTAATTTCAATAGCCTCACGAATCATTCTTGGTACATATCGGTTCGCTTTCGCGAGGACTTGAGGTTGATCAAAACGAAGAAAATGGTTTTGTCTGAGGCATGTTCGCACACTGCATTTCTTTTGTGATGCAGTTACTCGTATATGCTATGTTTGGATGTCTCATTCTTCTCTAGACATAATACGGAAATCGTGGTTAAAGACTACGGACTACTAGAATGGTGCACTGGCACATTCTGTGACGGTACAGTCAGTAGGAAGATATGGGAAATGCTATAATATTTTTTGCACCAGTATCTGTAACATATGTTTAGTATCCCTACAAACAAATATGCACTTATTTTTGTATCAGTCAAAGCGATAACTACGGTTAAAGTAATAGAAACTATACAAATAAAAGTGACAATCCTAAAACGATGCCAAAGAGAATTCAATAGACGTCTATCTCAAAGTTAGGTACTTCAACTAAGTACATCGGAAAGGTCAAAGATTGGGTGTTAGCATACATGTTTATTTATGAACCACTGTATAAGCAATATTGAGAGTACGTACTGTTGAAGGATGTTATGGGTCTATGCGTCATTACTATATTTGTAAGAAAGCATTATTGAGAGAATTACCATATTAATTTTATTTCAAGGTCAAAAGTTACGATGTGACGTAACGTACGCGCCATGTTACTTTTCTGGTCAGGAATGAGGTTCGATTTTTTACCAGATATGGTAATGATAGAATCAATCTGTGAAATTACATGGCTAAACCAGAGCTAATAGACGTGTAAGCTAGCATAGAACCAATAAGTACACAGAAGAGTGCTGCGGTGTATGCTCTTGACTTTGTTTTCTGACTTACAGAAAGAAACGTTGTAGCCCGTTATTCTTCTAAAAAAGATAAGCAAGTATCTACGAATCCAAATACTGTGACGGATCACCATCAACGATTAAATTGCTAAACAATTGAAACTCCCTAATATTTTGCATTAACATGATTAACAGCATAAAAAATTCAAACAGAGAATAATATTACCCAAAGTACCATTCAAGTAAAATAAAGTCACATCGAAACAAGCACTTGAAGCAAGTTTCGCCTACAACAGATCAAGTAAGAATCGTAAAACAACTGACATGGTAAACGATAATCAGAGATTCCCATGCAATCGATAGTCGCCAGATTTGATATGGATATCAAACGCAGGTTTTTGGCTCTAGGCTTAGAATTGAGGCTACGTTTCTGTACACAGTTATTGTTTGTTAGTATTATTATAACCTGACTCCCGTGTATTAACTTATACATGTACATGTAGGCTACGATAATACTAAAATAAATTAGTCGATGTTATGTATGTACATATTTTATGATTTGTTAAAAGTTACACAATTGTTAGTTATACTGCTAAAATTGACTATCGTGAGAGAATTTTTCCACGAGGCTGATGCATGATGACGATTTTGGGAACTGCTATTCCCCAACAAATTTGTTGAATACGTAATAAGATAAAACGTGGCCTATTCTTTGCTGGAATAATATATTACCACAACTGTTCATACTAACAAAAGGGCTAATGAAAGATAGACACAAATTATTCACTATCGAAATAAACTGCGGACGGGCAAAATTTTTCCAACATTCCTGCAATAATTCAAGCCATTGTCAATACTCAAAATTAAGTGGTAACAATGGAGAGTTTTTTGTGAACACGCCAATGTTTGAACACATAATTTGTGAACATGCCATGATAAAGTCAGTTTTGTTCCATTGTTTGGTGAGCGAGCACGCCATCATTTTGAATATCCGACGCAAAATGAAATTCCTGGCCAGTGAATGCTGCACTTTTGAGTTGATGAGTTTAATCCTTATTAATAGTGTGATCACCCATCTAATGAAATATAGAAACTTGATTTGATATATCATAATAAATGAGTCAGATCATAATATTGGGTTGTGGATAAACAAGATAACAAGTGAATGGATTTTCAATAGAATGCTGCTCATAAATTCAACGTTCATTTTCTTCAACGTCTTTCCTCTGCTCCTCAATAATATGCATCTTTTACAGTACTAACACTGTGATACTATGGTTAAAATATTATAATAAATAACATCCGTTAATAAAAACAACCCGCCGTGTGGTGCCGGCTCGCCGTGTGGTGCCGGCTCAGAATACCCTGATCCTCCCACCACCCTCATCCTCCCATGGGTGTCGTAAAAGTCGACTGAGGGATTAGCCGGAGGATGGGCAGCAATGTCCTTCGAGTACAACAACTCAACTGCGATCGCCAACCCATCTGCCAAGCGTGGCGATTATGGCAAAACCTTCCAATGAGCCCACAATACATCCATATCAGTCATTGTCATCTTTGGGGGAGGCCTGTGTCCAGCAGTGGACTAAATTTGGCCACAATGATGATAAAAACAAAATTGCGCTCGATGAATATGTACATATACATATATTTCATTATATCCTTACTAGCTCGTAAGTAAACGGAAAATACTACGACAGGTCATGATTATTGGGTCCAATTCTATTTACCTACTTACGATTAGATCTGATTAGGTGTGCTAAACTGTAATATTTATTTGACCATACCAGGCTTTTATCGGTGTCGCAGTTAGAATATTTAGCTCGATTATGATGTTTATCGGTCTACCGTTTTTCGTTTGATTGCCAAAGTCCGCATTACCTTCTTTGATCCCTTCGGTTTGTAGCAAGATTTTTGTGTAATATACGGAGTTTCAATTTGGTGTTCCTTGGGGATGTGCAATATTAGTCAAGGCTTCTACCTTTTTCTTTTGTTTCTTTTTATTGTATATTGAACTTCCTCCACCCCGGGGAAGGGCGAAGGGGTATGCCGGTCTCCTACCGGCTAAAACAACTGGAGTGGTCATCTTCGGCACCGAAGGAGCCCCCATTTGGTGCCGAAGATGACCGTAAGACCAGGTACTCGTAAGATCACACTAGAGCAGGGCTTCTACCCTGGTAGTACCACCCACAGGAATAGATTAAAATTAATATTAATCTACATAATATATATAATACAATCAATTATTACTATCATCATATCAGCCAAAAGACGACGTCCACTGCTGAAGAAAAGCTCCCTTATAATCAAACGGTATCGTCGTTAAGGTCGTCGGTAAGCCGTGTGTCGTCATTTTGGCGAAATTCATCATCACTTAGCACCACACTTGACAATTGGGTTGTTGAGCGCAGTATGGCTACTGTTCTGTAGAAGGGTCGCTGATAACCATCTCTTTGATTTAGAGCCTATTAGTCGCCTTTTACAGCATCCATGGGAGGAGATGGAGTGATGCTACATATACTCTTAATCCCGGTACCACACGGACAAAACAATCAATAAAAGTCATTTATTACACACCGTAACAGAATAACACTTTTTAACAAAAAAAAAATACCGACTTCGAAAACCTTACAAGCTATAAAAATATTAAAACCACTGCGGTTATATTATGAAGTATAAATGCTTTACTTGTTTCTTTTTAGTGTAAATACATGTAAGAACTTAAGAATGACTCAAATCAAATCGGTTCTCTGATCTGAGAGGAATCGAAACTATTAAGACATCATCTAGATAAGCGCAGTAAAATTAACATGTTTTATTGAAGCTGGTAAAACTACTCTTGGAAGTCTGCGTATGCGTATTTTTTTCAATGCAAGGAGCAGCTATAATCTATGTCGCGTAGTTTAGAATACATGCCGACCATTGACCAAACAGTTTTATGAACAATAATGTTACACATCGTTCGAAGCAAAAGATCCCTAACAAAACCAACGTAATTCCAAGATTTTCAATTTAATCATCATTATCAGACCAGCCCTTACATGACAACTGTTGAATTTGCGCCTGCCGAGGAACCGTAATCATGAAGGAATATTGCCATTACTATTATGTTTACAAATGAATCTGCAATGTATTGTTGTCGCCATTACTCTCTTGACATGATCATTAAGACGACCTAGGCAATAGAGGAGTTGACATATCTCTTCCGAAAACCAAAAAGCATACACCTACCAAAATTGTCTACACTCTACAGATTTTTGAACGCAGCGTCAGTCGTAAAACTACCATCATCCATATAATTTTTTATCAACAGCGAACACTTTCGCATCATTAATGTTTTTATAGCTTCATAACTAACTTATAAGACAAATTGAATACAAGTTTCATCATTTTGTGTAGTTCTATTTCCTTGTTATTCTTCGGACAATATATCGTGGCTTGGATTAACGAAAAAAGTTTAATATGCCAATACAGCACGGGACTTTCCATCTCATTTTTATTTAATTGATCCGTAAACCAGCCTTATATATGTAAGCTAGTGAAATGACGCGTGCATCATTCGCCTGATAGTAAGCATCCTGCCCATAACATTTGTAATGGTCGGTACCCAGGCCTCGTTCCGGGTGCCAACACAATGCGCTTGTGACATTTAGTTATTTATTTAGTCGCTTATGCCCAATAATTTCATCAGCTATAGTGCCCTTCAAATCAGGACATAGTAATGACTAAAGTTTAAACACTGCTGCTTGGCAGCAGAATATCTGGCACTGCGGTGGTACCTTTTTACTTTTTATTGGTCTCCACTGGCTATTCTACATGAACTTCCTTCGCCCCGAGGAAGGGCGAAGGGGTATGCCAGACGCCTACCAGCTAAAACCACTGGAGCGGTCATCTTCGATCCGAAGGGAGCTCCAGGTCCTCGTAAGATCTCACCAGAGCCGCCCATTGTTGCCACGCCTTTAGGCACATCACGGAAGGGGTAACTGCAAAGCGGTTCCAGACCAACTCCTAGCGGAGGGAAGGTAACTGTAAAAAAGTTGCCACCAGCCACTTCTCGGGGAGAATTATGAAGGTTCCCCCCAAGCCTCGCTGTGCGTTGAGTTGCGCACATGGCGGCACGTGAAATCGTGCGCGCCACCGTCTTCTCGGGGGTCACTCACTATCAGCACGCAGACTCCCCAATCCACAAAAACGTATTGTAATGTTAATATGATCTTGAATATAACAAGAGCCTGTAGACAGCGTTAAGATTTGGTTTGATAGAGGACGTTTATGATACGTAGAAATTTTGCAGCCACTATATCATTATTAGTAAAGCCTTTAAGATTTTAACTGCGGATATAAAAACAAAAGCTACACTTATATTACCACTAAATAAGAACTTTCAACTAATGATAAGGCTTTCGCGACTATAACTAATTATAATAAAACATTTAACAGATAACATCGCCTATTTTATCATCATTTCGGCCGAACGAAGTCCACTGCTGGACACAGGCCTCCCCCAAAGATCACCACAACGACCGATATGGGTGTGTTGTGGGCTCGTTGGGGGGTTTTGCCATAATCGCCACGCTTGGCAGATGGGTTGGCGATCGCAGTTGTGTTGTTAATGTACCCGAAGGACGCTGCTGCCCATCCTCCGATTAATAGATTTATGTTATCCTAACATTTTATTTTATAGATTTATGTTATCCTAACATTTTATTTTATAGATTTATGTTATCATAACATTTTATTCGTTCGATTGTAATTTTAAACTGTTTCCAACTAAAATTATTTCACGAAGTTCAAGAAGAAATTGAAATTATGCTATGCAGAATATAAAAAAAAATACATAAGAGTTGTTAAAGAATAATTTCCTCGTATTCCAAACCAAAATTCTTGAAACGGCTCCGGATTGTCGACACCAGTAGGAGCATATAATAGAACGGTATTAGAGCGAGAAATATCACGTAAAATATATTTTGTATCACTCTATGGCCTTACAACTGCACCGATATGGTGTTTGGTTCAATTTGTAAGCTTTTAGTCCATCATTAGTATTGTAATATAATGTATCACTCCTACTGCTATTCACAACTTTAGTTTATTTCAAAGAATAGACCACATATCTACACTTAAGGGAGTCGTAATAGGCGAATAAAGGATTACATTGAAAGGGCCCATCCAGAGTAGCATCCTAACATGGGCAATTTTTTTTTACTTTTCTCCTTTCTCCTCTCGAATTTCTCCTGTATTGTGGGTGCGTTTACAGATACAAATTCCACACACAATACACCCGGACCCGGGACAACTACCTGCAGATCATACAAATATTTCTTCCTGGCGGCAATCGACCCACAACTCGGAGCGCAGCAGTCGACTGTATCAGCCACTGCACCAACCATGCCGTCTATCGACATACTGCAATCACCAATCTGCATACCAAGCGTATTAATTATGGCAATATTCATCATTTGACGCTCAATTGTTACAATTGGACAAATTATTAAAACAATAATAACAAACCCTGTTTTCCCATAACTAACGAAATTCTAGTTCATGAAGCAGTCCTATAGACTAAATCATCTTATTATTTATTATACAACTTAAAACATAAAACATAGGTTGGTTATTAAATAAAACATGATGTACAAAGGCTAGCTTAACTCAACATTGAGTTTTCTTCCAGCAAACGTGATAAAAATAGAAACAAAAGAGGACAGTATCAAGTGTACAACCAGGGAAAAAACAACATTTAAGAATATTGATAACAGCGGATGTTGGGGCTGAGAGGAACTGCTTATGCTACGTTTTAAAAAAATAACTCAATTTTATGAAAACGTCCAGAGTAGGGCTATTGCGTAGTGAGTGTGGAAGAGAATTTCAGAGACGCACTATGCGTACTGTAAATGATCCAACCTAATGGCTGGAGATATGATGAGGAGTACGAAGGAGAAGAGAAGAAGATGTATGACAGGCTGTACCCCCAGGTACAACATACTCAAAGCCTTCACGTAGATGAATAGGAGACTAAGGGTTGCAAAAAACTGAATAAGGGAAAGAATATGATTACAACAGCATTTGTAACAGGGAATAATGTCGGTTAAGGCTAGGCTTAGCCTTCGTGGTTATTTTTTAAGTGAAACTTCTTTTAAGACGGTGTGAATTGGATTTTATGAAAAGAAAATGTGTAAAGAAAGATAGATAACTGTGTGATCTTACGAGGAACTGGGGCCCCCCTTCGGTGCCGAAGATGGCCGCTCCAGTAATTTTAGCCGGTAGAAGGCATATCCCTTCGCCCTACCCCGAGGCGAAGGAAGTTCATGTAGAATTTCCACTGGACACCAATAAAAAAAGGCTGAGAGAATGAGATAAAACACGTTTCTAGACTCTCTCTCTCTCTCATTTTTACTGCTACGGGTACTGTAAGAAAATCAAACCACAGAATTGTAATTTAAACATCTTCCGTGAAATGATCATCTGCCTTAGGGATTTGATCAAGTCTCCGTTTTCATCATTGCCCTGCGACATATCCACTGAGAACAATCAGTTACTAAATTTCTATATTAGTTCAACCAATTTTTTGTGTTTTTAAGAGTTTTAGGTTTGAGTTGGCAGGTTGGTGAGCGCATAATGGCTACTGTTCAACAGATGGGACGCTGCTGCCCATCCCTTTGGTTGATACTCCCTTAGTTGCTTTTTACGACGTCTACGGGAGAAAATGGAGTGGTGCTATATTCTAAATCCAGACACTACATGGACTAGGATTAAGAAAGTACCTTGACATTGAAATAGTTGGCACACGGAAGGTTTTGAACCCGCCACCTTACCGTGCTATAACAAGAAATTAAATCATTATGCTAATGGTTTACTTCTATATTTGGACTGTATGATGCCGGCTAAGAATAGCACCAGTCCCTCTCCTTCCGTGGGCATCGTAAAATGTGACTATGCGACCGGACGATGGGCAGCAGCATCCTTCGAGTACACAACGAGTTTACAACTCGTCCACGATCGCCTGTCGGCTTGCCTAACTTCGCGAATATGACAACACCCACACCACAAACCTAGACCAGTCGTTGTGGTGATCTTTGGGGGAGGCCTATGTTCAGCAGTGGACGTGTTCCTGATGAAATGATGATGGTGAACATTGAATTGTTTATATTTTAAGTGTGTTTAAAATTTATGAATTAAAGTTTTATTTAATGAAGCATGTTTGCTAGTAGATTTAATAAAGTCTCTAGACAATTATCTTAGCAATAAACTGTTCTTTAATTTGGTACCAGGGTTTGATAGGTCTCCGATGATTTTAATCAAACTTCGATATCATTAAGAGTATTTGAAATTATAATTTAAGAACTCAAGTTTTGAGTACATTTTAAATTACGTTTAACGCAATTCAAGCTGCTGAAATTGCAAAAGTTACAATGGATTCATTTTTGTAAGTTCTTACATTCCAATAATTAATATTGGACTGAGAAGTTGCCAAATAAGTTATATTTGTGAAGTTTTTGTTATATTACGTATTGAGATGCGGTTCTAATGGCTGAAATTAATAACCAATCTTATCCAAAACCTTTGGATTCGGGATTAAGGATTTGTCTATTTTTGTGTTCATGATGACGAGATGACGTTTAAATTTTGAATCTAACGATTTTGAATTAGATTGATTATTAATTTTGGCCCTTATATATTTCAAACATCTTGTTCAAGATGCCCGAGACAGTGGGCGGTATATTCTGAAGGCAGATTCTGGCGAGCCAGGGCGCACAGAGATGGGGCTGGTCAGATCAAGTGATGGGTTGATACCTGCTGGAAGTGCAGTGCTATGCCTTTTAAAAAAAAAAAATGTCCAGTGGAAATTATTCATGAACTTTCTTCGCCCCGGGGAAGGGCGAAGGGGTATGCAAGACTCCTACCAGCTAAAACCACTGGAGCGGTCATCTTCGGCACGTAAGGGGGGCTGCAGGTTCTCGTAAGATCACACTTGAGCCACCCATTGGTGCCACGCCTTTAGGCACATCTCGGAGACGTTTTAAAATATTTGTAAAAAATACTCTATGCAAACAAGCATATTATAAATTAGAGGATTATCTTAGAGATATAAGTGCTTGGGATAATGCTTGTGCAGCTCCGCAAGATCACTATAAGAAATTATTAAAAAAATTCATTTTTGACTTATGCCATCTTATTGTTTCATATTTTGTGGCATCAATTTATTCAGACTTACTTTTCTGACATTTCAATTATTTGTATTTTTTTGACATTGCGTTATTACTATTAATTATTTACATTCTTCTTTTATTCATTTTTTATGTTCAACTGATTTATGATTTGATATTGACACTTTTGAGCAGTTTAGACTTTACTATGTTTAATATAGGAACATTGTCTTTATATATCCTGAATTTTCGAGAACATTGTATTCATAAATATTGTAGCATGATTTTAAAAGAGTAACCATGGAGTTTCTTGCCCGTTCTTCTCCATAGGAAATCTACATCTTGGAACGTGGCAACTAAAGTTTTGACGATTAATAAGTGCTGATAATGGTTTAAATGAATAAACATCTTTTAATCTTTTATCTTCTTCTCATCTTAACAGACAATTTTACGTATTGAAGAACATGGGGCATATTTCTACATGACAGCCTCTGAGAAAAGGCTGTCACTCTAAATGCCGACAGATATTTAAGAATTACGTCTTACTTTTGCCATGTTTGGCAAGTTCATTCGTGATAGTACTTTATTGTTCTTAGCATACAGAAGCACGATTTACTCTTACCAAGGACGCGCACCATATAAACAATAAAATATATATTTTAAAAACATAGCCTGCCCTATTCACATCTGACACATCCACAATAAAAACAAATCCAATGTTTTCAATCTATCATCGCATTTATCCTTAACATTGTCACCTTATACATTTTTTACAACCAGTGCAAATGCAATTTGTCCCACCCGAACTCGATTAGATTTATCTTACCATCCGTCTCCCGCTCCTAACAGACGCATCGTAATATTACGAATTCGACTCAGGCAGGAGTTCGATACAGAAAATTGAGTTTCATACTGAAACCTTGGGAATCAAATATTTTCGGACCAGCATTGCCTTTAGGCCAAGCGGTGCAAATTATTGATGCTGTACATCGAATAATATCTTAGGTTGATGGAATAGATGTCCTGTCTAACGTTATACTCTATTTGATAAGATATAAGAAATTGACAAGCACATATTTTTTTTATAATCCAATATTTTATATTTATAATTGCTGTTAACTTTTGCTTCACATATCAGGCTTAATTCGGTCCCATTTATTGTCTTTTGATATCATCTTTGAAATTTCTCAGACTCTTATATTTATCACGCAGAAGAGTTTTTTGTAAACCCGCAAATTGATATATAATGAGAAAAATTTTGAGGGCAAAGGATTTCATTTATCGAAACCTAAATCGGAATTATTTTAGAATAATTATTGTATCAAAGTTAGTTCAATTAAACAGACATTTTATTTCTCAAAGGCAAAATTTTAAACAATTTTCGATCAATTAACGACGCGGTTGGTGCAGTGGCTGATACAGTCGACTGCTGTGATACAGGTCGCGGGTTCGATTTCCGCACGGAACAAATATTTGTAATGATCTGCAGGTAGTTGTTCCGGGTCTGGGTGAATTGTATGTGAAATTTGTGTACGTAAACCCACCCACGACACAGGAGAAATCCTAGTGTGGGGCAAAGTTTAACAAAACAACCCATCACTAATCAAAATTAGTGATGGTAGAACATGTACTTTTCGGATGGAATTGGTATTTGGTGCGAATTGGTAAAGGTTAGCAACCATCCTGACGGTGTAAATCATTCTATGACTGATCTTCCAGACATTGTTTATGAAAACTTCAATATTATGTCACAATATTAATTTAATAAATGAATCAAGTATTTAAATTAGTTACACAAATACTACACTGATTATATAATGATTCAGGAGTGATCCATATCACAGTTAAGAGATGTTGACAGAACGAGTGTCGCGATCGAAGTGCCCCGCGCCCGCACAGCGCGCTGCATATAATACGCCTCCGCTCCATCCCCACCTCGCCTGACTCATAGAGTGGTACGATGTCGTCACTTGCACGTGCGCGCGTTCGTAAACAATTTTGTCAGCGCCGACACGGCCATTCTGCGTAAAGGTCGCCCTCGACCTGTAAAAACATAAAATAAGCAGTATACTGGTCAACAATGGAAAGGAGGCCACTATCCTCGACTTACATCACACAAAAGTCAGGAGGCCCCTGTCCTCAACTTACATCAAATGATATAAAGCAAGGAGGCCCCTGTCCTCCGCGTCACTCAAAGTAAGGAGGCCCCTGTCCTCAACTTACATCAAATGATACAAAAGCAAGGAGGCCCCTGTCCTCAACTCGCGTCACTCAAAGTAAGGAGGCCCCTGTCCTCAACTTACATTAAATGATATAAAGCAAGGAGGCCCCTGTCCTCAACTCGCGTCACTCAAAGTAAGGAGGCCCCTGTCCTCAACTTACATCAAATGATACAAAAGCAAGGAGGCCCCTGTCCTCAACTCGCGTCACTCAAAGTAAGGAGGCCCCTGTCCTCAACTTACATCAAATGATACAAAAGCAAGGAGGCCCCTGTCCTCAACTCGCATTACTCAAAAGTAAGGAGGCCCCTGTCCTCAACTTACATCAAATGATACAAAACCAAGGAGGCTCCTGTCCTCAACTCGCGTCACTCAAAGTAAGGAGGCCCCTGTCCTCAACTTACATCAAATGATACAAAAGCAAGGAGGCCCCTGTCCTCAACTCGCATTACTCAAAAGTAAGGAGGCCCCTGTCCTCAACTTACATCTATTGATATAAAAGCAAGGAGGCCCCTGTCCTCAACTCGCGTCACTCAAAGTAAGGAGGCCCCTGTCCTCAACTTACGATACTAAAAGTAATGAGAGCCCTGTCCTCGACTTAATTGGGAATTGAAACAATCACTTCATTGTTTTACAATCGAAATCTCCCCAAGTTATCTAAATTATCAAAGTCAAATTCGCGTTGTTTCTCATGTGATTCTGGTGTCACAGGCTCCGCTTGCGCCGACACGGAATCTTCACTAAACATTCCGTTTGGCTTGGGTGCAAGCCACAGTCATTCTTACTTGATAACGATCATTTGGTAGTATCTTCAAAATTACGTCAGCATCCGGGTATTTCAGGTCAAGTCCAATTTGAGACCTAGGGTTAATCTTAAACAAAACAACGCCTCCCTTTTGAAACTTCTTCACTTTGGCTTTATCTGTGTCGAATCTTGCCTTTTTTTGTTCCAGTGTCCCAATTTTCTTTTGCATGTAGCCGTCGAGTTTGTCTATTTATTAGCCTTTCGTGCTCGTCAGTCAATGATTCTATTCTATTCTATTGTGGCTACAACGGGCTCAGCATCAGCTGAACGCACTTCGACCCTATTGGGTCCATTGTGCTGCCCAAAGCCCTGCACTACTCCTCCGCTGGCAAATCAAGAAGTCCCTGTAGGTACTTCGCAATCATACCTGCCTGGAGCCGTGCAAAATCATCAGGCAATGGATAAGCTATTCCTAGATGTTTTGCCCTACGTCTTCCCAGAGCGTCACAGCTGCACAGAATGTGCTGCATTGACATTGATAATCCATACAGAATCTGCATGTAACCGTTGTGCTAAGCTTCATCCTATGTAGGTGCTCCTTGGTGCCGAAGTGGCCTGTCATTGCACCTATGTAGTGCCTTAATTGGGTTTTGGTAAGATTTATTAGTCTCTTAAACCCGTCTAGTCTTGTGCTGCAGAAAGTCTTGGAATGGTTTAGGCCTCTTGATTGCCTCCATTCTCTGACATGTTCTTTGTCAGCAAATGCATGTATCGCCTGTTGGTAGGTACCATGAGGTATTCCTACGAATGGATCAGGGCCGATGAGCTGCTTATTTGAGCCAGCCCTTGCTAGTTGATCTGCCTTCTCGTTACCTTCAACACCTTCGTGTCCAGGTACCCAGATAAGCTTCACGTTATTGTGTTTTCCTAGTTTGTTTAGTAAGATAACACCTTCCTTGACTAGTTTCGACTTTACTTTAAAGGAGATTAATGCCTTTAGAGCTGCTTGACTGTCACTGAGTATGTATACGGTTTTATCCTTCACATTCCTCGTTAGCATTTCTCTAATGCTGGCAATTATGGCATAGGACTCCGACTGGAAAACCGATGTATATTGCCCCATGGATTGACTGATATTGCAGTCATTGGACCAAATTCCTGCTCCCGTACCTGATTGCATTTTAGACCCATCAGTATACCAAATGAGATGAGCCGTGTCATTTATGGGCTTGAGTCCTCTCTGCCACTCAGTCAATGATACAAATTCCGGTGGTACTGGACATTAAATTTGACTTCGATTTGCTAACGGCAGCCCTTCCAAACCTTTCTTCCAGTTTTGTGTTCCGTAGTTGTGAATTATCGTTAATTCGTTTTTCACCACAGCCATCATCCGTTTTAACTGTCCATTGCCTCTACTAACTCTTGGAGCTATGAAGTATTGGTGGATAGCATGGTTTTTACAAAATTATTCAAATTTAGCTTTTAAAGCAGTATTCTGGTCACTTGATGATTTGTATGACTTGTTCTTCCTCGTCACAACGATGTTCTAAAACAACTTGTACCAACTTCTATGTAATCAGAGCTGGTATCAACTTTATGCGTCAAGTTGATGCACACTACAGAATTGTGGCTAAAGAAATCCGCTCGATTCTTTCGGCATCCTTGGCAGTACTCTATTTTAAAGTTGTAGTACTGAAGAAACGACCACCATCCAAGAATCCCGAGTAGAAGTTCGTCTTTGTTTGACAACGATTTTACGGCGTTGCAGTTAGTAACTATTGTAAAAAATCTGCCATTGTCGCAAGTATTTTATCGCTCTTACTATAAGCAAGTGTCTCCAACTCGGTAAAAGTGGCAACGACTCTACGGCCCAATTTATCTCATATCCATGTAAGCAACCACATGCTGTCGGCCGTCCTGAACTTAATGAGAATAGCACCCAATCCTGTGCTGCTAGAGTCCTTGTGTAGTGCGATGGGAAGGCCTTAAAAAAATGATTAGAACTGCACTGATGTTAGGCGACGAATAATATCGAGTCTGACGCCTTGAAATTGCACATCTGGCGTTGGTTAAGGCTACTAAAACCATCTCCCGGGTCCTTCAGTAACTGTTTTGCACTTACGTGTAAACCATTAGGTATAATTGTCGTTCTACTGGTGCCATGCGATAAGGTCTTCTGGATACTATTTCGATGAATATTTCATCTGGATTTCCAAGAGCCTGTTGTGTCTTTGCTTTTTGGCATACTCTAGTATTTCTTCCATATTTGTCAAAACAGTGTCCAAGTTTCTTTCACTGTTTTTGCTTTTATCAAAATTCCACAAGGTGTTTTATGTCTCCCACTATGTGTAAAGCAATTTCTAGCGAAAATGCCACTTATGTCACGTTTCAATAATTCTTCAGCATTACTAAATTTAAATGCTTTGCCAATGCCCTTAAGCATTAAAGAACAGTCACTTGACTATGGCTTACTTTGTCACAATAATTGGACATATTCATTTCTCCTAAGTAATGGCTTAGGATCACTCACCACAGTAACTATTACACTGTGCTAGCAGATGTCCACGTTGAGGTTTGCCACACTAAGTCTCAGTCGTTTAGCAGGTAGTTCACCCTGTCGTAGTTCCCACTGTTTGATGTTAGCTCGCAACTTTACTATGTCGTTCCAATTCAGTGCTTCAGGGCCAAGTTTTCAATGATGCAGGCCAAAGCGGACAGCGCCAAATTGGTACCAAAGTCACTGTTAGCTTGTTCTGTGCGGGTGGATGAAGCCGAAGATGCACCTCGGTCTATCCCACTTCTGATTTCGGATGGAATTGGTATTTGGTGCGAATTGGTAAAGGTTAGCAACCATCCTGACGGTGTAAATCATTCTATGACTGATCTTCCAGACATTGTTTATGAAAACTTCAATATTATGTCACAATATTAATTTAATAAATGAATCAAGTATTTAAATTAGTTACACAAATACTACACTGATTATATAATGATTCAGGAGTGATCCATATCACAGTTAAGAGATGTTGACAGAACGAGTGTCGCGATCGAAGTGCCCCGCGCCCGCACAGCGCGCTGCATATAATACGCCTCCGCTCCATCCCCACCTCGCCTGACTCATAGAGTGGTACGATGTCGTCACTTGCACGTGCGCGCGTTCGTAAACAATTTTGTCAGCGCCGACATACTCGTTACATGTTCTACCATCACTAATTTTGATAATGTAGGTTAATATTATGTAAATATGGAACATACTACAATGATTTTAGATAGGAGTGAGATTATCCTACGGGTGGTGGTAGGAATGAAATATCGATAACTTAAATAGGGGACTGTAATACTTAACAAACGGTTCAACAAGGAAGTTCGAATTGTTAATTATGAGACGTGCATGTGCACTTAGGAAGGTGGACGATGACGCACTGTCCATATGTCCGGACGCGCCGCCGCCGCGCACCCCGCTGCTCCGCCCGCGGTCGCACCGGCGTAGTGATGTTCCCTACAATATAAAAATAATTCATACGCTATAGCAGTTAACGGCTGACTAGTCCCGACGGACGGCACCCGTTGACGATATCAGTAGATACCATATGTAATCAGTGATAACACATACTGGTTAAATACTTTTATCTTGAGGCACTGCGGTGTTATTACATATGCACTCACTGACCGGCAAACTATCGGTGCGGTTAAGCAGCAGTCAGTGCAGGCGGCCTATGGATGATTTGAAATGAGTGTCTCCAACCTCTAGACATCGGTCGTTAAGCCAAGTCGGAGGTTTTGGGTGGCTTGAACAACTCTGAAACAAAGTTAGCTACTATACAAACGTAAAAAAGAAATACATCACATTCTTCATATTGGCCATTAAACGTCCACTGCTAAACAAAGGCCTCCCCCATAGATTTTCACAACCGTCTCATCATTTTGGGGGGTATTTGCCAATACTCACCACGCTTGGCAGGCGGGTTGGTGAGCGCAGTAGGGCTACCGTTAGAGGGACGCTGCTGCCCATCCCTCTGGTTTAGATTACCTTTATCGCCTTTTACGACATCCACAAGAGGAGATGGAGTGGTGCTATATCCTTAATCCGGACACCATACGGACCCCGGACACCACACGGACCATATTCAGTACATCTTTATCTAAAATACACAAATAATAGTTCAATAGTAGTTTGCATTTTCGTACGTGTAGGAGAATTCCGAGTGCATTACATATTCTAGACAGGGTGGCTCGATACAGTCGCTCTGGGCAACTGGACGGCTATTGATATGAAAAATGTGATTGTATGTGTGTTGGTACAAGTAATATGTAATAGAAAGTATGCTACACATTTTTAATTCAATTATAAAACATTTTGTGTTATTTATTGAAGAATGAAGAATATAAAATATTCGGATGAATTTTCCTCCAGAATAAATCATGTCGGCTGTCCCTACCTTTTTTTTTTTCCCCCACCTTATAGCAACGGCAGGGGTTTTCAGGCGTATCGGAATTAGGCACCAGGGCGGTTGTTACCCCGGCGCCGTCTCCTTCTTCTTCGAGTGGGATCGGCCCCCTCCCGATCCCGCTCTGCGGTCTCCTTCTGGAGCATGACGCTCTCACAGAAGGAGACCACTGCATTCCAGTTTTCGTGCTCTGCCAACATAGCCGACACTACTGCTGGCAGAGAGAGATCTTGCCCGATCTGATCGACCAGGATCCGCCGCTCGGCGGCCCACGCAGGGCACGCCTCGAGCGTGTGCTGTGCGGTATCCTGGTCGCTATCACAATGGTGGCATTGTGCCGTGGCCTCACGTCCTATCCTGTGCAGGTACGCACCGAAACAACCGTGCCCGGTGAGCACCTGCGTCAGGCGGTAGGTGACGCGCTCGCTCCTTTTGAGCCAGGCTCCAAAGAGCGGCAGGATGGCCTCGACGACGCGCTTGGTCCCAAATTGCATCCGCAGGCGGTGACGCCACTTTACAAGTGCGCGTCGCCGCGGCTGTCCCTACCTAACTTGTTATTTTTTATGTGCAACATATTTCCTCTCAGTTTTCTGCAATCTATGGGAGAGATTTCGTGAGGAGGGACGGAAGTATGTAACAGGAAGCCGAGGAAGCGCGCGCTATTTTATTTGGCCAATATGCGCGCGCGGCGCTGGTGTTGGCCGTCAGATGGTAACTACCCATTTTCAGAGAGGTTGGTACTGTTAGCCATCAGCTATGCGTTTAACCTTCAGTGTGCTGTTATATGAACTAACTAGCTGGGAGCAGCGGTTTTACCCGCCGCAATTTAAAAGAAATGTGATTATTTATAAATAATTTTGTGTACTTCGGCATAGACACTTGACATAGAGTATATATATTGAACTAGCTGGGACCCGCGGTTTCACGTGATCTCGTCGTCATCTACGTGAGGAGACGGAGTGGTGTTATATTCTTAGTCCGGATACCATGTTAACTTCATCGAAATAAAATAAATATATCATAAATATTTCAACATATTTTTTAAATTCCTCTTATTTCTGTTCTTAACAATTCGTTTGCTTATTAGAAAGTGACCAGAAATTCTTTCAGCACGAACATTTTGCATCCCAATACGCGGTACCTACCTAGTCTAGTATAACAGACAGTATTACATTGCACTTTTGAACATATAGGTAACATACTGTTTCGTTCAGACTTCTGGGAGAGTTTACACAATACTTTTTGTAAGGATATTGGATTCGGCCTTTTATGTTACTAGAATATATTCTTAATTTTTTAAAAACGTTGCCCCACAGTTATATTTCTCTTGTGTCGTGGGTGCGTTTACAGACATGAATTTCACATATAATACACCCAGACCCGGAACAACTACCTGCAGATCATACAAATATTTGTTCCGTGTAGGAATCGAACCGACACCGAACACGACCCGGAGTGCAGCAACCGACTGTATCATATATATGTCCTATTTTCGATTAAACTAAGCTTGTAAGCTAATAGCCTACCCTAGTGATATTATACCATAGATATGTTACGTCCATATTAAATGGCGCGCAAAATACAGTCTCGCCTGCATACCTATGTCGTAAGAAAGAAGATACAAAAACTACAAGATTATAAGATATAGCTATCTAGGCGAATTGATTACAATTGGGGGAGTTTTGGTTCTTACTTTACGATTATATCTACTTCTTTTTAATATATAATATCATTGGCCTACCCCCTTGGATTTTTAAGTACCTTTAAAGTAATTTTAAAGTTGGTACAGAAAGAGGATAAGGCTTGAAAAACAAGGCTTTACACATTACAGTATAGCAAATCCACTAAGGGTGAGATTCAGAAACGAGTCTAAGCTAAGTTCACGCTTCCATCTGTCAAAATTAGGAGCGTAAGTAGTGCATTTTGACAGACGGAAGCGTAAGTTCACGCTTAGACTCGTTTCTGAATCTCACCCTAAGTACCTATGATAAAAAATAAATAGCAAGCTAAATCACCTTACGTCTTATAAATAATCGTTTAGAAATGAACCTCATTGGAGAAGGACAAATAAATAAGTTTCAGCTCAAACATGCTCAGGTTCAGGAGTCACTCGCTTGAAAATGAAATATTCACTTTAGTGTAAAAGTGGTTGTCCACTATAATTGGATTGAATGATTCGATGAGTGGTAATAAGTAAATAAAACTAGTTCTTCAGTACTTACGGTTGTAATATTCAGTCACCGAATACTCATTCACATCAAGATCAGAAGGTATCAAAATACAGGAAGAATTTATAATACGGCAGAGTCAGTATATAAACGAAATACTAGCACAGATAGTCTTAAATAATTAACAGAGTAATTAAATTTAGTAACAAGGGTTATATCTTTTTCTCCATAAATTATTTTATGTCAGAAAGAACTTCAAAAATTATTTTTTCTTTTTTTAATGGCTAGGTGAACCAAAAAGTATAAATACGTAAATATTTGTATAATGTGTATAGTGTTAGAAAAAGAGGTTTAGTGGTAAAGATTTAAGGATTGCCACACACAAATTTTCATTTCAGCTGAAAGACGTCCATTGCTAGACACTCCGCTAAAGATCAGCGTTACCGGGGTGGCGATCGCAATTGAGTTGTAAATTAACTCAAAGAACGCTGCTAGCCATCCTTCGGCTAATCCCATAGTCACCTTTCACGACACCCATGGGATGAGATGTGGTGGTGCTCTTTATAGCCGTTACCGAACGGAAAAAGAAGAAGAATTCGCTGATATGTACATAACCAATTTGTATTGGTCTCTGATTCATGTCTGTCGGAATCAGCACCTAGCAGTTAGACCTAGCACATTAGCCTTGAATGATGAATTCGTTTTCTTGCGGATTATTTTTCTCCGACTTGGCACCGCCGAAGGTCGGAAGGGGTTAGTGATTGTCGGTAAGACTCTTGTATGAGTCACTTTTATCGGGACAATTTCATATCATTTGAAATTTGTTCTATCTACAGTGATCATCTTTGGGCTGATTATCTGTCTGTCTGTCAATTATGCGCAGAGTTAATCATCGAAGATACAGAAATGAAAATCATCATCATCATCATCTCAGCCGAAAGTCGTCCACTGCTGAACATAGGCCTACCCCAAAGATCGCCACAATGATTGGTGCTGTGCTACTCGCATCCAGCGACACCCACAACATTCACTAGGTCATCGGTACACCTCGTGGCGGGTTTGTCCACGCTGCGTCTTCCGGTGTGCGGTCACCACTCAAAAACTTTTCAACCCCATCGGCCATCTGTTCTACGAGCAATGTGCCCCGCTTAAGTGGTAGTCACTTAAGTTTAGCAATTCTTCGGGCTATGTCGGTTACCTTTGTTCTTTTGCGGATCTCCTCATTTTTTATTTGACCTCGCAGCGAAACTGTAATTAAAGTATATACATAAAAATGTGGTAAAATAATGTGTGAAACAGTTAGAGGTACTATATATGTCGATCACGGCCGCAATAATAGTACTATATGGGCAAATATATTAATTGCCTTCATAGTAAGCAATTTTGCCGTATTATGCATACATCAAACTACTCCAAATGCCAAGTAAATCGCTTAAGCAGTGTATAAACATACAAATGCAAACGTTGAACGCCCAATCTTCTTAGCAGGGTACCTAAGCGTGATATACGGCCTGGCAGTAGCGTAATTCTGCAATGCAGTTTTCCCGGTGTCAGACTTCATAAGCTCAATTTATACCTAGTGCTAACATTCTTAGTGTTTAAGAACTTGTATGTGTTTCTTAGGCCAAGTTTGGTGCCTGTTTTTGGAATTTATCAAATTAAAGTCGTGGTATGAGTTGGCGACAACTTATGATGTAGTTGAATGCTTTTAATACAGTCTATAGTATTTAAAATTTTGTTTCTTTACATTTGCTTAGGAAACTCCTTTTGAGGCTGTGTGGTGCCGGTTACGTATAGCACCAACCCATCTCATGCCGTGGGTGTTGTAAAGGCGACTATGACATTAGCCGGAGGATGGGCAGCAGTGATAGTAGGTATATTGATTGAACGCTTGCCTTCCATATAGGAGTTCGATCCTGCCCCGAACCTCTGATTTTTCAGATTCAAGTGTGAATCAGAATTTGATTATCGCTTCCATTATAGGCGAAGATAAACATCGTGAGAAAACCTGCACATTTGAGAGGGCTCCAAAATGTTCTTAATGTGTGTGTAGTCCAACCCGCACTAGGCCAGCGTGATGAACTAAGGCCTAACCTTTCTCATCTTGATAAAGACCTGTACCCAACAGTGGGACAGCAATGGGCTTATTCTGAATTATGGGCTGCAGCGTCCTTCGAGTACATTAACAACTCAACTGCAATCGCCAACCCGCCTGCCAAGCTGATTATGGCAAGTCCACCCAATTCGCACACAACACACCAAGACCGGTCAGTTTGTCCATCTTTGGGGAATCTCTGTCCAGGAGAGGATTGTATTCGACATGATGATGATGAAACTCCTCATACAGGATTGATAGTCAGACACACATTATCATTTAGCAAATTAGCAGAAAATATGGGAAATCAATAAAAATAGGACTTTTAATATAAACACAAATTCTATCGTATTCCACTTAAAAGAACTGGTTATGCAGATTGCTAAAATACTCAAATGATCGTAGCTTATAAGCGTCTTGAATCTCCTACCACTGCAGTGCTAGATATTCGCCGCGAAGCAGTAGTGTTTAAACCAAACAAAAGTAAACTGTTCAGCTTAGAAGAATACTGTAACTAGTGAAGTTACTGGGCATAAGAGACTAAATAACTAACGATACAAGGTGACAACTTCGTGTGCTTACCAAGCAGGAGTAGTCCTGAGTTGTATTACAATTTTTATAAGCATTCGTGATGCTCCCTTCTAGGCGAATGAGATGCATTTCTCGTGACTATGCTGTATAAAAAAATCTCGCTTGAATATTAAGTGACTCAGATTCCGCATTTCCTAGTAAATTTTCAGTGAAGTCACAAGGTACCATCCTTATGCACCCTGTTTTCATCCAAAATCAGTACGGAAATGAAGGCTCGTATAATATTCTTATCATCCAAATCCAACTATGGAAACCTATCTTCATAATACAATTTGTTGATGGAAAGTCCAAAACGTAAACTTAATAGTAGACTTTATCGTCTTCATCATAGAGTTTATTTTAGATAAATAGTAGTCATAATAGTGAAAAATGAGTGTCCCCTCATCGCTAAAGTAAACCAATTGTGAGATATTAGAGGAAATTCAAGGCTGGCGTTTTAGATAATAGGCCTTCATATTTCGTTGTTATTTTAATACGAGTACAGTCTTGACTTGTCTGTCTTAGGAAGAGCTTTTTGTTTTATTTTTGGATAATTTTATTACTTTTGGTATGGGATTACTGGATTCAAGTTTCGTTTCTTAGTGGCACTTGTGAAAAATATATAAAAAAATACTTGTTGTTCACGTTTTATGAAATGTGATCGGACCTTCATCATCAGCATCAGCATAGAGCAAAATCTTACGCAATCCGAGCGACTAGGATCCGCCGCTCGGCGGCCCACGCAAGGCACTTCTTGAGCGTATGCTATGCTGTATCTTGGTCGCTTCCACCATGGTGGTACTGAGCCGTGACCGCACGTCCTATTCTTTTTTTTTATCAGCCTTAATCCGGTTATTATATTTAAAATTGCCCCACACTAGGATTTAAAATTTTACACACAATGCACCCAGACCCGAAACAACTACCTGCAGATCATACAAATCCACGACCCGGGGCGCAGCAGTCGACTGTATCAGCCACTGCAACAGCCGTGGCCAGTGAACTCCTGCTTCAGGCGGTAGGTGAAGAGCTGGCTCCTTTTGAGCCAGGCTCCGAAGAGCGGCAGGGTAGCCTTGACGACACGCTTGGTTGCAAACTGCAACCTGAGGCGATTTCACCACATTTTGAGGGCGCGCCATAGAGCCAACTGCCTCAACCAGTCCACCGCCCCTGAAGACACTCTTTTGCCGCTCTGGCGGACGGAGCATGTTTGATCATAGACCCACGCATCCCTCTCCACCAGGATTTCGAATGGTGGAAAGTGCGCCAGGAGACTTGCTACCTTATAGGACACTGACCTGTAACCCGGTGCCATCCGTATAGCCACTCAGTTTGGGTCAGCAGCGCACCTGGCAGGCAATCTTACCATACAGGCGCCTCGTAGAGGGCCATGGATCGCACGACCTCACCGTAGAGGCGGCGAACTTCCTCACTCGATCACCCGAGATTGTGCAACAGCTGGTGTAATTTAGTGCGCAAAATATTGAACATCTAAATTATCAAAACAAAGTCTTAAACCTAGCACAAACTTATCTGTATTACACGATAAAACCAAGACCTAACTCCGGAATAAAATCCAACGAATCGAAAGATCTTCAAACAAATAGCTCCACCCGTGACGTGAGGTCCAATTATTGAGATAAATCACACCTACGGGAGACGGGAGCGCTCTTCTGGAACTTGGCTGTCTATTTACTTGATGTCTGCCTAATTTATTGTTTCTTGTGAGGTTTGATACTGTTGATGCAACTGACATGTTTACTTATGTTTGAATTTTTCTTATTAAGATAACCGATATGTGTGTGGTTAGTGGTTTGAAGTAAGGCTTAGGGCTTAGGGCACGCAGTTACAGGACACTTTGGCACCAAGGAGCACCTCCATAGTATGAAGCTTAGCACATCGGATACATGCAGATTCTGTATGGACAATCAAGAGTCAATGCAGCGCATTTTGTACAGCTGTTGCGCTCTGGGAAGACGTAGGGCAAAACATCTAGGAATGGCTTATCCTTTGCCTGACGATTTTGCACGGCTCCAGGCAGGCATGATTAAGAAGTACCTACAGGGACGAGTAGTGCAGGGCTTTGGGCAGCACAATGGATCCAATAGGGTCGAAGCTGAGCCCGTGAGAGCCACACAATAGAATAGACGGCTTATGGCTTTTCAGACGTATTCACGCAGTACTCGGATCCATCAAAAGGCGGATGAAGTTCACACGACGGAGATTTTAGTGCAGGTGCGACTCCCACATAACCGCGCAGGTGCGACTCCCACATAACCGCGCAGGTGCGACTCCCACATAACCGCGCAGGTGGACGGCGTGGTATGGTTAAGGCATTTTTCCCCGATAGAAAAGGGTCTTTTCTGAAGTGTCTGTGTGCCGTAAACGTGAGGTCAATACTGACGACATCGCACTCAAAAGTGTAAACACTCACCGCATTCACATTTATGGTGTTACGGTGTTTGCCAGGTGACACCGGAACGTTCTTTTCGCTTTTAGAATATATAGTATAGGTGACATCGAAAATGTCTAAGTGCAGTATTTTGTGTAATCCTAAAATAAAGGTAAAAACTGTGTTGCTATAATACTGACGGCACGGTTGGCGCAGTGGCTAAGCCATTCGCTTTCTGTGCAACGTGTCACGCGTTCGTTCCCCGCACGGAACAAATAATTGTATGATCTATAGATAGTTGTTTCGGGTCTGGGTTTTGTGTATGTGAAATGTATGTCTGTAAACTGTATCCACGAAACAGAGTTTGAAATAAAATGTAAAAAAGTTCAGTATTTGTTGACATTCTTGAAGATGTGCTCAAGCCACACAATAAAATGTCTGAAAACAAACATTTTCGTTAAAAAAGTGAAAATCTATATACTTATACGATTCATTTTAATATCAAACGTATTGTGATATTGGCATTTCCCTATTTTAGTTTTCAATCATCATCAATCGTTTCGGCCGAATGAAGTCCACTGCTAGACAGAGGCCTCCCCCAAACCCTCCACCACAATGACCGATATGGGTGTGTTGTGGGCTCATTGGGGGGTTTTGCCATAATCGCTACGCTTGGCAGGCGGGTTAGCGATCGCAGTTGAGTTGTTAATGTACTCGAAGGACGCTGCTACCCATCCTCCAGCTAATCCCTTAGTCGACTTTTACGACACCCACGGGAGGAGATAGGGTGGTGGTATTCTGAGCCCGCACCACACGGCGAGTGTTTATTATTTTATTTTTACATAGTTGAAATGTTCCGACTATTAAGGATCGATATAAAACGATTTTATAGGATTTTATACCGCAAAATGATGAGGCATGGTATTGGTCTGTCGTACTATTAAATCATTTTGAATTTCAAGTCCAAAACATACTTTATATTTTGTGTATTTAGAATTCATGTTCTCTGCTGTATTTTATTCAAGTTCTAATGCAAAGCATGACAGAGTATAAATCTTTATTTGGAGGCTGTATCCGTGTTGAAACCGTTCCCGTTCCGGTTCCGTAAAAGGATTATGTTATATTTAGGTACGAGGAGTGACGGATGCCTGGCCTAGTTAAGGCGAACGAGTAGTAACAATAAGTAATCCCAAGAACAAACATAACATTGTAGTTGAAAAGCATGTTCTCCCATACATTCCAACTGAAAACGTAAATTTGTACGCACGATATTGAGAGTAAATCTCTCAATATCGTGCGTACAAATGGTTATTTAATTCCATATACTTCTTATATGTTTTTCTATAATCTATAGGTAAAGAACTATCATCTGTATTTTTTTCAAAGGTTTAGGCTCAGTAATTGGATAGGTTTGGAGATAGGGGGGGTCAATTTTCGTCTATTTTCTTATATAACTTTTAATATATTGCAGACCTTCGCAACTTATTGTGTATGTGTATACACTACTTTCATTAGATATATCACACGGTACAGTTTGCAAAACTGTGTTCTTTAATTATCATATCGAACTATATTCTCACGTGTAAACAGCGGTTTTTTTTATTTGTTTAATAACGTTGCCCCACTCTAGGATTTCTCTTGTGTCGTAGGTGCGTTTACAGGCATGAATTCCACATACAATACACCCAGACCCGGAAAAACTACCTGCAGATCATACAAATATTTGTTCCGTGCGGGAATCGAACCCACGACCCGGAGTGCAGCAACCGACTGTATCAGCCACTGTGCCAACCGTACTGTTAAATCTACCCACATATATTTATTACATATATATAACATATATTTTATTATAAATTACAGATAATTTTATGTACCCGGAGATTCCTTAGAGTGACTAGGAGAGCCTAGCACTATTGGAAAAAGGCGCGATCCAAATCTATGGAATTAATAAATAAGTTTATTTTATAAGCATGTTAGGTACCTACATACAATACAACGGTGAGGCAAGGCATCTAGACATTGTTGTTATTATTTGTCTATAGTAAGGGCTTCACCACATCACCTCAGCACATCACGATGACGGCGACAAACCGATTTACGACGACAGTGCCACGCTGTGCTGATGTGGCCCAAGCCCTAACTTAGTGTAGAAGCATCCTGAGGTGTTAATAATTATCGAGATGTGCCTATAGGCGTGGCACCAGTGGGCGGCTCTAGTGTGATCATACGAAGACTTGGGGCATCCCTTAGGTGCCGAAGATACCGCTCCAGTGGTTTTAGCCAGTAGGAGTCCGGCATACCCTTCGTCCTTCCCCGGGGCGAAGGAAGTTCATGAGCATTTTCACTGGCCACCAAATTTTTTTTTTTAGATGTTATTAATAATTATACTGTGATCACCAATCATCATCATCAAGTGTATGGGATTCGCTCATTTTAATGATCATTGGGAGGCCTATGTCCAGTAGTGGTATTTAGAATCCGATATCTGTGTGGTGCTTCCCACCCAAAAAATGGGAGGGGGACCCAAAGGGGGAGTTGCCCAATATGAGATTCTTTGGATATTAAGGTTATCTTCAATGCAATTAAAATCCATATTTTGCATGGGTCCCGTAATATATAATAAAATACCGAAGGAAGTAAAAGAATTAAACATAATTTTGTTTAAACGACGGCTAAAGGATTTACTAATACGCAAGTGTTACTATAATGTCTCAGACTTCCTAAATGATAAAAGTGTCTACCTAACCTGATATCTGTTTGTGTTTATTTAACAAATATGACATTAATATATTTTTTGACATTATCTGTATCCCAAGTGACGACCATATTTAATAAATTAATTAATGATTTGATGTCTTCTATAATAAAATAAATTACGACTTGTGTATGTACCCAAAAATATTTGCATGCCATATGGTAGAATATAGTGAACTGTATTAATATGAGATGTAACACCAATTTATTTACCTATATTCAGCGAATAAAGATTATTACTATTACTATTACCAATTCATAAACAACACAAAACACAAAGATTTAAAAAAACAAAATAAACGTTATCTGATATCACATTTCTCGGAGTAATTATCGAGTTTTATTTAGTACCGTCTTTACACGGAAAACTCGAAACGCGTTAATACCGTCTTTTGAAGTTTAATTAAAGAGCACGCGTTTTCAAGATGGCGCTGGATATTGAAGAATAGGACCGATTGGTGGCGGTTAAATAAACATTCTTATGTTATCCGGGTCTTTCGATACTTTTGAACAACGATAGCGATAATCGGATTTTTTCTTAAGAGTTATGATCACAATACGTAAACTAAACATAATACAACTTGACTGACCTTGACTTGATTAAGAGGCAACATGCATTCTTTTATCCGTCTTGAATTATTTTGGGTACCTACCAATGACATTCTACATACAGACGCGCCATAGTCCGCGTAATAAAAAATAAAACAAAATACAATTTTTTACTAACAATATCCATTTACGTGTGGTGCCGGCTCAGAATGCCACCACCCCATCTCCTCCCATGGGTGTCGTAAAAGTCGACTAAGGGATTGGCCGGAGGATGGGCAGCAGCGTCCTTCGAGTACATTAACAACTCAACTGCGATCGCCAACCCGCCTGCCAAGCGTGGCGATTATGGCAAAACCCCCCAATGAGCCCACAACACATCCATATCAGTCGTTGTGGTGATCTTTAGGGGAGGCCTGTGTCCAGCAGTGGACTTCATTCGGCCGAAGTGATGATCCATTTACGTTACGTATTTATTTATTTATGAAATAAAACGTGTTTATCTCACACAATAGCAGTATACTTCGCGCATCGTGTTTAAGCACAGGACATACATGTTTAACATAACATTACATTTTTACAATATGTTACTGAATTACGCTTACGATTAAGATTACTGGTCGGTGCACGACTAAGTGAACTCCGGGCGACTACCTTGCTTTCAAGTGACCATCGTAGAGCACGGGCAATGCGTCTACACCTATTAAAAATATCTTAGGCACCTACAATAATTACTTATATTTCAATGTTTTAAAACTGGTGCTTATCTGGCTTTCAATATGCTGTTTTTAAGTGTTGAATAAGCAAAAAAATCCCTTTATTTGAAGGTATATAGGTAACATGAGCGACGTCCGTTGTAATTTAATGTGATGGCATTTTCTTATCTTTTTTTAAATATAAACGAGTCGCTTACATTGCTGCCAGTCTTTAAAGACCACGCATCAAAAGGACGAACGTAAATCGTGCAATGTGCGAGGGATTTGAATCATTACAGCATCTCTTTGGTAATCAGAGGAGTAGTGAATGCCTTTTCTTTTAAACTTTAGTCATTCTTCCATGAATCATGCGTATAATTTACGTATTTGCGTCGCAATTTCTATCTAGCACTAAATATCTGTAGAGAATAGAAATATTCTTATTAATTAATAAATCGAATGCTACTGCTAGCAAAAAACAAAAATCAGCAGCCCTAAAGGTGGTGAATATAATTCAGTTGTAATAGATTTATGTTACGAACCTCTTGTCATCCGCTAAGTTTTTGCCCTCTAGACCTAAAGAAAAATAAATGAAGTCTTAATCATTTTTAATGCACCTTACACCAGCTCTAATCAATTTTACTGTTGACACAATAATTACGCCATGTTGTTCTTCGTTACGCATTCTGATCCCTTGATAAGAATGATGTAGGCCTTAGGGGTCGCGAGTGCGCCTATTGGAAAACCTGCGTACTCATACCAAGTGAACCCCGGAAAGACAGCGGTGTGCATGTGGTCACGTGCCGCGGTTTGCGCAGCACAGCGCATAGCGAGGCTATGGGCGAATTCCTATTACAATCCCCCCCGAGAAGTGGCTGGGGAAGTGGCCTTTTTACAGTCGCCTTCCTCCGCTAGAGGGGGTGACTGATTTACAGTCATCCCCTCCGACATGTGATTAAAGGCGTGGTACCAATGGGTGGCTTTAGATGGAGATCATTTGTGTTCCTGGAGCTTCCCTTCGGTGCTGAAGATGACCATTCCGGTGGTTTTAGCCGGTAAGTGTCCGGCATACCCCTCCACCCTTTCCCGAGGTGGAGGAAGTACATGACGTATTTCCACCGGATCAATAAAAAAGGCCTCTGTCTTACAAGCTATTGTGGTAACACCAAGAAATAAATAAAGGTTATCTTTCAAGGACTTATTAAATAAACTTATCATGACCTATGCCAGCCCAGCGTTCGCACACGCTGAATCCGGCTCGCTCCGTAAATTCCAAACTCTCCAAACCCGTTTCATACCCAAGGCCACCGGAGCGCCTATCTACATGCGACATGATCAACTACACTCCGATCTTAACTTGCCGACCATCAGGCAATTTATGAAACAAGCGTTCAAACGCTATCTCGATTCTGCCCTGTCCCACCCTAATCCCTTTGTGGTATCAGGCGTCGATTACCAACCCTCTCGTATCAGTCGTATACGCCGCCCGAGGCACGTTATGGTCGATCCAGACGACAAAATCACGTTAGTTCACATAAAGAGACTAGCGTTGTCTCATTCACTTAACACCCGACCGTTTTACCGCCCTCGCCGCCGAGGATGTCCGCCTCATCGACGTCGTGGAGGCCTATCGCCGCGTCACCTTCCAGTTCAAGTTAGCACTTCTCCCTCCCGTATTTTGCTTGCGTCGGCCCGTACCTAGCCTGTAGCTTTAAATGTCCCTTAATACATTTTAAATAATACCAATCCAGCTGGCCCCATAAGAATAGCTTGATATCCCCAGCAACGCCCTAAGCCGAGGTCCGTGTCCCGCAGGGGGCGCCCTTAGCGAAAGTTGCTTAGTTTTTAATATTTAATTTAAGCCTGGTTGGAGGCCTCTTTTGGCTTCGCCAGAAATTACCGGTTAAGCAACCACATTTCCCTGAAATGTTTGCGAGGAGCTCAACAAAAAAAAACAAAAAAAAGCTTATTAAATAAACAAATATATTTTTTCTCATTTCTTTTCCTCCTAGAATTCGAACCAAATGCAAACAGTTCGTATACTTTCTTTTTACTATTTTTTAGGTCGAGTATCTCTCATATTATTTTCTCGAGTACCTAGCTAATTTGGAATATCATTAAGGAGTTTTATATTTAAAAGTTAATGATCGTTTTCCAGTTCAATAACAATTACAAGCTTATTTAATATTTTTCTGAATCAATCTTTTTAAGGTTCCAAACGTCCGAAGGAAAAACGGCGGAACCCTTATAGGTTTACTCGTGTGCCTGACTGTCCGTCTGTCACAGCCGATTTACTCCGAATCTACTGAGTCGATTGATGATGAATGATTCTGAATATGGGGGTCACTTTTGGGATGCAATATAGGAAATTAAAGAATAAAGTTTTGCAAACTGTATCGCTTAACATATGAAATGGAAGGGCTTGCTGCGTGGGTCTCAAAGCTCCCCCCCTTATTTACGAAACTACTAAGCTCGAAAAAAAGTTATAGGTAGTACCTCTTTGCCTATAGATTACAGGATAATCTTTAATCTATGGTCGTAAAATAACATGGTAATCTTTCAATTTTGTGCGTACAAACTTACGTTTGCAGTTGGAATGTATGGTAGAACATGATTTTCAACTACGATGTTAAGTTTGTTCTTGGGATAAGTTATTGGTACAAGACCGAATTCAACAATAGACAATAACCACTTTGGCCACACCAACAAATTTGGGTCAGAATGAATAAAAACATGGTGTGTAAAATATTCATCTGGCAAGCTTCCACTTACTAGACAAGGAATAAACAGTAATGAGACTAAAGAAGAAGACTTAACAAAGAGGAGAAGATAAAAAAAAGTTAGTAGCAGTGGTCTGAACTGACATTCATAGATTTGTTAATAGACTATGTTCATGTGGATTTATATATAAGTCATAAGCAGATAAAAACGATTAGTGATTTATCAAATTATACCCCATATATATTTTGACACAAAAGATCAGATCAGAAGTCAAAGATATTTCCTACAAATACCGTCCGTCAAATAAAATATTCTGAATGCGTTTATACCTCCTAGGGTTTATAGCAGTCATCCTCTCAGGGATAGAAAACCAAAACATGTAGCAATGTATTTCAAAAATTCTTGTCGCGTCTTTGATGTGTAATAGGAAATTCTTTAACGATTGCATTCTCGAAAATGCAATCACATTCGGCACGGAAAAGTACAGTTGCTGATAGAAGTATAGACGACGTTTACGTGTTGTAGCTAATTTTAATAGAAATGGTAGATATTCTTTACGGTCAATTCTAATAACGAAGTTTCTCACATAAATTGTGACTGTTGTTTTAAGCTGAGATAAAATAAAGTAAATACATAAAAGAATCTAAAAATGGTAAAGCTAATTTCATAAAATGATAAGAGACTTAAATAAATGTTAGGCAAATTCCAATAACTTTCAGAGCAGCTAGAAAAAATATATACGTAAATTTTATTAAAACAATATTTTTAAAGTTAGCAAGAAGTCTAAAAAAATAGCGCTGAATTCAACTTAAGCAATAAAATTGTTAAATAAAATTAAGCGTTCTAAATTCAAAGTATTTGCATCGACTGTCCGATACTACACATTCCTTAGTTATAGACAGCTGCAATATCGCACATATATCCAATTTTGAATGCCACCCGTGAAATTGTGTTCCATACAAAACGCGGACCATAATGTCAGGGGAGACGATTTATAGATGCGGTTGCGGTTTATGTAGGCCTAATATTGAATTTTACAAAGGCACAGGTTTTATATCTGAATTTGAAAGTGAGATTGCGATATTTTTTATTACTATTGAGAGGTTTGTGGCGGAATGGCCACCACGCAGAACGGTGCGAGCTGTGCTTGTCTTTGGATTAGCGACCATAATTTACACATCAAGACCCCTTCATGCCTCGGGCAGCAAGTTAAGCTGCTGCACCCTTTTATAACATGCTTTTATTAGCTTGGTATGTATCTCTGAAACAGAATTTTTTACTTGATTTTCGTCCCCTTCAATATGTCGGACTGATTTGAAACTTCGCACACTTATCAAGGGCTGATGACAATACAATAATTTATAGTTTGTCCCATTATCCTTGCCAGGATCCTCAGGATTAGCGAATTTTTCATCTCTAACACCCGGAAAAAATTATAAATTCATCGACATACACAAAGTTACAGAAAAAATAAGATCTCCATAAGATGTCGATTCCAATTTCCGCGGCAAGTGTGCGATGAGACTCGAATAGTGTCTCATTTTTCAGATGACTTTATCCGTATGGAGGGAGAATTTGTTTACTTGAACGTCGAAAGGAAGATGCTTAGGTGAATAATTACCACCCGGAGTTATTGAGACTAACTAAAACAAAAACAAAAAAATACACTCTTTTATAGTTTGCGGCTAACTACAAAAACGTGTATTTATTGTTTTCATTTTTTTTTTTTTTTTTTTTTCTAAAGAATAGAAAAGAAATAATAGTTAAGTTTGGTTATCTAGAAAAGCGTGTTTTATTAGTTTTTTAAACTATTTTTTTTTATTTGTCCCTGTGGAAATTCTTCATGAAGTTTCTCCTCCCTGTGGAAGGGCGAAGGGCAATGTTGGACTCGTACCGGCTAAAACCACTAGGTTGGTTATCATCGGCACCTAAGGAGGCTTCAGGACCTCGTAATGTCACACTAGAACCGCCCACTGGTGCCAAGTCAAACGTTTTATACATCTCGGATTATGATTGTTAAGAGGCTGGGGGCGTCCCGGGGACATTGTACAGGATCCCCCGAAGTCTCACTCTGCGCTGTGCTATATTGCGCACACAACTGTCATACAAATATCTACGATAGTTATTGTGGAAATTCAGACGCTCGATTATCACAATCTGTCTAAACCTAAGGATATGTATACCCCCACTAATTGGGTTATGGAGGTCAGATTATCATTGCGTTGCGTATCATATTGTTAGTCGCTTCGTGTCTAATACTGATATTCTGCCGTATCTGGTTAGCTTAGGAGCTGACTCTGATACAGTTAGGAGCCCTTCCCATAGATTTCCACAACGATCGGTTTCATACCGCAAGCATCCAACAACTCTAAGCTACCTTTACCAGGTCGTGTGTCCATCTTGTTGGAGGCCATCTCGTGCTACGCTTCCCGGTGTGTGGTCTACACTCAGAACCTTTCTGCTAGAATGGTCGTTAGTTCTACGAGCCATGAACCCCGTTTATTGTCACTTCAGCTTGCTGCTAAACAATCCTTTTAGCAAGTCGGCGACTATAATTTCTAGCAAATTTGTAATTATTCATATAAACTTTTTCTTTAATAATTATTATCTTATTCTCAGTTGATCAAATTGAGCAATAAATTGAGATATTTTACCTTTAGATGCTTTTGACCTTGATTTACAGACTATATTACGATTAAAAATGCGTTGAAAACAAAAAACATTACCAGCCCAGTCGTTATACAACTATTTTACGGACATAAAATTGAATACTTCTAAACATGTGTGATGATACAAAATGCGTCATTATCTGGGAGTATATGAATTTAAAATATCCCTCTTTAGAATAATGTTCATTTGCATACAAAGCAAAGACAACGATTTAAAACCACCTGCACTTAAGTCACGAACTAGATTTCTGGACTCACCATCGAGTATACCTAAGATAATAGCTCTAAGTATTTATCTAGCTATGTCTAATAGACCGAATCAGACTTATTTATTTCACCAAAGGATTCCAGTGAAATAGTTTCTGGAGTTAAAGTTTGTGAAGTGCGAAACCGCATTTTTTCTAGTGTATCTAGCTTTATTATAACTAATGGGTGTTTTTACTTTTGCTGTTCGCTCAATTTATTACTCTTTGTTTTGGATGGTGAGTTATCTTAATCACAGTAAATGGAGTAAATCGAAATTTCATTTTTTAAATTCGATTCTTTATAATCACATTCAGGTTGAGAGACTGAACAAATATTTGCTGATGTAAAATTACTTCAAAATTGCTATAAGAATTTTCATCTATTTATGACTTAAACAAAACATGTTTGCCTACATCAAAAAGTTTAACAATCTTAATATGAGAGATTGAATCTAAAAGGTCACATTTCAAAGATCGTCAGTCTAAATAACTTCAAATATAGATAACACATTGCAAAAATAATAATATCATCCAAAGAACTAATCCAGAAAAGGTCGTGACACTTGAAATTTTTCACAGAATGCTGTCTAATAGCGTGGAACAACCGGCTAAGTGGCGCAACCACATTTTATTTATGGGTCGTGCCTACAACACAGAACACATTTTTCTCAAGTCCAGTATCAAAAGGTTGGGGCGTAAACATTCCTTCGGCTGTGAAAGTCGAATTTTCTATTGAGAAAAAGTCAGCATGGCCTCACATCAATGTAGTGTGAACCGTAACCATAAGTTTATGGAAGTGAGTTTTATGAGTATTTAGTTTGAGGTTTCCTGTTCCAAATGTAAGGATTTTGTGTCTTTGTTGAGTAAGAATTTAGTAATGGTGATGATTTTATTAAGAATTGTATCTCATCGAAGTGATATGTTAAGGAAACAGGCACTTTCTCTATCCATGCAGTAAGATTGTGGAACTCACTTCCGCATAACATTCGCGACTCGAAAACTATTTCTGTCTTTAAAAGACGCGTAAAAGAGCATCATCTTTCCTCCTAATTTATGTTGTATATAAGAATATTTTTGTATCTATATTATGTTATTATGTATATATTAACTATTTATGTGTATGTATATTGTACTATTTTATTTATGTGTATGTACTATTTTATTTATCGTATCGTTGTTTAACTATGTATTATATATAGTTCTTAAGTTTAAGATATTCGCAATATATTATGTTATTTCTCCTCTTCTACCTTTACACACTGTTGTCTACGCTTTAAAACTCTCGTCTCCTATCGCAGGTCTGCTGGCAGAAATTTATTTTTGAAATAAGCAGTACCTTTGTACTCAAGTGTCAATATATATTGTAACCACCAATTTACTCTGTGTGTACATAAATTATAAAATAAATAAAATAAATAGATCTTTAAAGAAATATTTACTTATGATATATGCTTGGAGTACATTGTTTTGCCACATCAGTCCACAAGTGTCGACTTCTGGGTATTCTAAAATGCAACTATTGAACAAATATTGTAGTAGTCTTAATTAAAGTAGGTATAATTAGGTTACCAACTGATACTATGGATTGTTCCACGAATGTATTGGAAAAAAATTAACCTCAGTGAAGCTTCTAGAGCTTCATGTCAGTGGCAGTTGACTTCATGCATGTTCAGCGGGTCAACCAGGGGGATAAAGATGGTAATTATTTTACTAAAGTGTTCTATTACTGCAAATCTAAAGTAGTCTACCACTTACATCAGATCAAGGTCAGAGCAGTTGTTGAATGCTACAATGTTCCAATATCACCTCGCAAATAAATTTTTATTTCATTAAAATTTTCCCGTTTTGTGTTTTCACAATACCCCAATGTTTAATCTATTGGCAATCAACCGCAGAACACTATTTTATCGGTTCAGATATTTCATTCATAGCATGAAAATGGTTGCGCGTAAACAATCCAGCTGGTAAACAAGTTTGACGTTGATAGTTCTAAATATTTTTACAATGTTGTTTAAAATGTTGTAAATAAAATTGCCTTTTAAAGTTTTTGTGAAAATTGTTTGATGGTCTCGTCTGTGTTTTGTTTTAATTGAGTTTTTATAACAGACTTGTTTTAGTTTGTGGTATATTCTGACAATTGATCAAACCCTTTGATCTTCATGTTTTTTCATTAAAATTGGAGTTTCGTAGAATTTAAATAACAACAACTCAATAGTTCAGGTGTGGCATTTTTATCCCCTTTTTCGGCTGAAAAACTCAACATCATGTATAAAATACATGTCTGTTTTTTACAAATGTGATAGGGTATAATTTTTATTTTAGAAGCCGTCACATCTTAATAAAAAAAATTGTGGAACCCTCATAGGATCACTCGTGTGTCTGTCTGTCCATCTGTCACAGCCAATTTGCTCCGAATCTACTGGACCGACTAAATTTGAATTTGGTACACATATGATTTTTTGTGACTCAAACACGGACGTGTAACGTATATAAATGAATTTATGATACATATGTTTGGGGTGCAACATACTAAATTTTAAAAAATAGTATTGCAAACTGTGCTGTGTATTTTTTTTACAAAACATTGCCCCACATTAGGATTTCTCCTATGTCATGGGTGCGTTTACAGACATGAATTCCACATACAATACACCCAGACCCGGAACAACTACCTGCAGATCAATTGCTGTGAGGGTCTCAATTTTTAAAAAAATGGCCATTCCCCTTATAACAAAAAATAATAAGCATAAGATTTTAAAAAAATACAGGCCATTTTTCTCTACTTATAGATACTATAGACGTAATGCGTCGTCGTGACGTCCATGCATAATTTTATACTCAAGACTTAGCTATATAATTTCCCACCGTAAGAAAACTCTCTTCATTGTGTGAACGGGTCATTACACTCCATGTGATAATCTTCTACCTATCGTGGTTAGGGTAAAGTGGGCACATTTTTCATCCCCCGCTTGGCCCATGGGACCGCTTTAGTTTCAATAAGAGCGCAAGATAAGCGATTGAGCAGGGGTAAAAAGAGCTATGATGTATTTCCACAAAAAGAGCGGAGTAATCTGATAAATTAGGCTCCTCGAGTATTGTAGACGTATATCAGTGGTTTTTTGGTACAAAAGATTATTTGGGGAAATAATATAACTATTACAAAAGAAAGAGAAAGGAAGAAATAAATTTATTTTTGCAGCAAATCGACGTAATAACTCACAAAAAGTATATTATTATCATACATTATTATTATTTCAGCCCAATAAAGTCCACTGCTGGACACAGGCCCAAAGACAGCCACATACCATACATAGTCACCTTTTACGACAACCACGGGATGAGATGGGTTGGTTTTATTCGTAGCCTGCACCACACCAATTCCACATAAGGCATTAATAACTAAACGCTCTAATACATAAAAAAGAAACCATACAATGTAATTCTAAAAGTGTACACGCGCTAGTTACGGGCATTACAATGTAATTAATAGTATATTTTTTTCATTTATCATCATTAGTGTGTAAGTCACTGAACTGCTCCTAAACGGTTTGACCGATTTGGATGTTTTTTTTGTGTATTTTTGAGTGGTTCACTGTATGTTTTAGATTCACAGTTGGACCCGGTAGATGGTGATGCAATCGGGTTTGCATGGACCTGCCTGTGGGTATCTGGGGCGGGCAGCTAGTTTTACTATAAATTTCTACGGCAATACGTGTGGCTCCTAGCAAAGAATAGTCCAGTTCGCTCCACCCATGGGTGTCGTAAAAGGTGACTAAGGTTTGATATCTACAGGAGGGGTGGCAGCATCTTCTCTTGTGCTAATAATAACATATCTATCTACCATGAAAATGCCCTGCCTGCTGTCCAACAGAGAGCAAGGCAGCCCGCCTTCTACCGTAGCCCAAAAGATGAACCAACGAGGCTGTAGCTGGACGGCGTAGGGCTCCGCCATAACTGCCAATGCAACTAACTCTCCACTCCGCAACAGTCAACAGCAGTAGATTAAGCGCGTTGCGGCAGTAGTTCTGGTTGCCCTAGCATGTACCGTTTTTGTTGGTCTCTAGTAGAAGTTATTTAGGAACTTCCTTCGCCCCAGGAAATGTCTTTCTCTCAGTTTACTTTTGCATTTGCGAAATCTGTATTTTGTCAAATGATTACTTCTAAAGTAACATGTTTGTGAAATGAGATGTTTGTCAAATGATTAGTTTTCATAAAGTTATTTTTAAAATAATCATTTGTCATTAGTTTTTGTCAAACATTAGTGAACCGTTATCAAAATACCTAAACTTATTACCCCGTAAACTGTAACACTACAGCACACATGACAGTATATCACGATCCAGTCTTTAATATTAACACAAGATGGACATAAATCATAGGTTATAGCACCAACAATCCTTGTACCGCGTATAAATTTATTAGTAACGGTCCCTAACTTATGTCGGGCGAGAATTTAATCCAAGTTATTGCATTTATGGGCTCCATACAGTTGGAATATTGAGCTACGATTTACGTGTCCGATAAACTTCACTTATTGATTTCCAATTTCTGTACAATTTACTTGATTGAATAAGTTTTATTCATGATAGAGAAACGAATGTTGATTGGTTACATGATCAGAAATGGGTATAGTGAATAACGTACGTGTATTTTCGTAAGTTATACCAGTCCAAAATCTCACGAGTGAAGTTTTCACGGTTATATTACAATGCTGGGGAAGGGCAGAATTATAAATGATCAAGTTGTGTATGAAATTGTACAAGATTGTGAAATTACTAGACACAAGAGACTAAATAACTCATGTTTTGAGGTGACGATCAAAGTGTAGTATCACGCAGGACTACACTCTTGGGTAGAATTACAATTGTTATGGGACGCTTATCAACAGGCGATTGAGAAGATCGTCTTGTCATTTGCATTTTTGAAGTGAAAACTTCTTTTACTACTAACTAACTACTAACTAGCGCGGTACGCATATTTTTAGATGTTATAAATCTCTGGACTCGCGACACCGTTACGAGACGCAGCTGTAGTGTGTGCATGTAAATATAGCAGACCGCGAACGCGTCTAGATAAATAAAAGAATATTAAATGTATTTTAAAGTTTCTAATTATTAATAAAATACAATCTATATAAATAAATAAAATTGAAGTGTCTGTAATATCAAAATAACAGCTTTTTACTAAATGCATATGAAAGTATATACGGTACATATAACAAAAAAAAACAATTTTTAAATTTTTTGTCTGTCTGTCTGTTTGTTCCGGATAATCTCCGAAACGGCTGGACCGATTTTGACGAGTCTTTCACTGTCAGATTGCTGATGTTATAAGGAATAACTTAGGCTACTTTTACTTTAGAAAAATAATTAGGGTTCCGCGCAAAAAATATAAATCCCTTGAAATCCAATATATATATTCTATGTCAAGTGTCTACGTCGAAGTACTCTAAATTTCTTTTAAATTAAACGCGAGTGAAACCACAGGTCCCAGCTAGTTCATAAATAAAACGAAATTCATATCCCAATAACCCATGGTACCCATCTAAAAAATGTCTAATGCGCCAAAATAAGTTTTCACTTCTGTCGGCACTCCCCGAGTGCAACCCGTTTAAAAAAAAATTAAACTAGCTATGTTTGTTTTGTCTTTCATCATTTTCTTACAACTACGATTCTGATATTTATCCCTGCTTCAATTTTCAAGTAAGTTTTCATTTCTTTGGTTGAGTACCCTCGTTTGTTCAATTTGTTTATCTCTCATGTAAAATCTAGCCGCGGCCCATGCGGTCTGTCTGATCTGTTAGACCAGCTTCAGTATTCTTATTTGACGTCTCAATAGATGAAGAAGTACTATCAAAATAAGAGAACGCTAATACCCTTGGAAATAAACCTATTTGCAACATGACCGTTGCAGTGATATTCTGAGAAGAGAGATAACCCTCGCAGTACGGATTCTCCTCTATCCTACTCATGCTCCAATGCCTAAAACTTTTTAGGTAGCACTCTTGTAAAGCTGCAAAATTATGTATATTTTCCAGATCACAGAACTCGCAGAATGCTTGGACGACATAAAACGTTTCACATTTTCGTTTTACGCATCGTCGTTTAAGTAATTAAGTGTAATGCCACCAACGAGCTATTTCGTTTGGATAATTACTGGGATGCTCAAAAGGTCGCTTGAGGTTTCATTCGTGGTAATGTAATTTTGTTGTTTAATAAATTAGACACATTTCGCTGAAATCTATTGGTGTTTAATGGAAAAGGGTGACTACACAGGCTGAAAATTGGGGTACCAGCATCGCCAATATTTTTAAGTAGGTACTAGTTACTGCTTCCTTATGTATTGCCTAACATAAAGCCTCCTTACTGGTTTTCTTCCTATTACACCTGTTACTAAATAATAAAATATAATTGTTTTAGTTACATATATAAAATATGATTAAATAATAATTTTAGGGAGTCTAGATACCGATGTCGATTCCTCAAATCCCTGCACGTACTCCCCAGGTGGTGCCAATCAAAACATATGAAAGGCTGCCACGTCAACTGTGAAAAGTCCCGGGATGTGCCTTGGTATCCGGTTGGCGACCGGCGAGAGGTCCCGATGGACATTCCTCGGGCGTTCCCGCTGTCGCAGCGTGGAGTCTCATTTCGCTGTCATTTTCTCTCCCTCAATCACTCACCCAGATTTCCATGAAATAGAGCAATAAGAGAAAGGATCAGCAGTGGCAGTACCTTCTCTTTAAAATACACCACAGCATCATCTGAGGTCAAAAATCACATCTCTTTGCAGTTCACCATCACATGAAGACTGAAAAACCAGCTCTAAAAGAGCTCACTCGAATTTGCAGATCAGATGTCCGTCAGACGTCTCACACCTTTCATACCCAGGGACAGCAGTTCACACAGTGGGTATAAAGAGACAACCAGGCTCTCACAGTACTTTAATAAGGCGGTGCATGCAGCCCAGTAACCCCTGCTATCTAATAGGTGTTACTGAGGAGTTTTAACACCCACCACCAGGAGTGGCTTTTCCCATAGCAGTTCATAGACCATGCAGGGTGAGAGACGAGGAATCTGGGTCTGTCATTAAATCTCACCCAGCTGTTTTAAGGGGCAACAAGTTCTGGATGTTAATACACACACAGCTGAATGCTTGGACTTTTGGACGCTACTCGGTATCGGTATTGGTATCATTACCATTAAGTAGCTCCGATCCCGCTCCCTGATTCCAGACCTACGGGTGTGGCGGTACAAGACAGCAGATTGGGACGGGATGCGATCTTTTTTCGGATCATATCCTTGGCGGCTACCAGTCAGCTTACTTGCTGTTCTTCTGATGATCCCTCAGCTTGCGCATCTACCGTGACAGATAGGAAATAGAAATAGAATAGTATTCTTATTACATGAAGTTTTTTTTTTTTTTTCTACTTTGCCCCACACTAGGATTTCTCCTGTGTCGTGGGTGCGTTTTACAGAAATGAATTCCGATTTTACAGGCAACTAACTGCAGATCATACAAATATTTGTTCCGTGCGGGAATCGGACCCACGACCCGGAGCGCAGCAGCTGACTGTACCTATCAACCACTGCACCAACCGTGCCGTCCACTTTTTTTTTTATTCCATTCTCAAACACTGCAATGGCGGGCGAAGCTGGTCCATCATTTGGGTTCGGGTGTCTTAGTGCGGATGCGCTGAAGCACGTGGCCTACCTAACATGGGTTGAAGCTGAAACTGCAAAGCAAAGGACTTAAGTTAAAAGAAGAGAGCCTTCAACAGAGCTGCCAGGTTTTGCAAGAAGGCTTTGTGGAATGCTTCATCATTTCGGCCGAATGAAGTCCACTGCTGGAACCAGGCCTCCCCCAAAGATGTCCACAACGACCGATATGGATGTGTTGTGGGCTCATTGGGGGGTTTGTGGAATGCTTGATTTGACAAAAATGCCCGGATTAAAAACAAACTAGTTTCGTACCCATCGGGTATTAAAGCACTTGAGTCCCTGGCATAGACGGTAAATCGAACTTTTGACACCCCTCACTACTTCTACTGCTGCGACCCAATGGCTCACTTGCCCACACCACTGAGGAGAAAGCAAACTTGCTTGCCTCTCTTTTTGCGTAATCATTGAGTTTGAATTCTAGTGGCGTGATACCTGATTCTCCTCCAAATGGGTGCGCAATGAGTATGATGGGCATTCGCCGCCAAATGGAGGTTATATAACTTTTATTTTATAAAAAGATGTTGAAATTTCCTTTTTTATTTGCCATTATTTTTAATAACTATTACATAATCCAACGGAGATAGGCGGGAATCAAACCCACGACCCGGTGCGCAGCAGCCGACTGCGTCAGCTACTGCACCAATCGTGCCGTCACAGTCAGTCTACAGTTGTTGTTGGCACTTGGGAGAAGGTTTCAGAAATAAATTAAAAAAGTTACGTTGCACGGCATTAGACACTGTTGTATAATTATAATAAAACACAAAATGCCTTTTATCAAAAAAGTGCTACGCAAGGTTTATAGATTGAAACACCATTTTGAAAATTAATGTTTAATTCTCCAAACCGAAATAAGTGAGCAATCTAAGTAATGATTCTAGATTTAGGGCAATTATTTTTTCTTAAAAGTTCACCTTTGCGAATCATTTGAGATTCAATAGTTTTCTTTGACTTTCAATAAACGAGCAAAGTTAATGATTCATTTATTTTGAACGTTATTTATTGACAGTCTAGAAAAATTATGTCATTCGCATTTTCATTAAACATAATGGATTACAAATACATAATTACAAAAGTTGCAAAAATATATTAAAACGTTTTAATTATTTAAAGTTAAGCCCTAATTATTTCATAAATTAACATAATGCTTCATCATGGATACAAATAAATCATCGTGGTATCGCAGACGAACTCACTATTCAAGCACTGGATTGCGAGTTCAAAAGCTGGCATGTAACCAATATGACTTTTTACCTGACTGCGCGACAGTAAAGATAGGGTATGTAGCTATGTATGAGGGATTCTCTATACCCTCCAAATATTCAAACAGCTGGATGGATTTTAATGTATGAGGTATCTTATCGACTGTTATGTATTTCTACGTCTTGTTTACTTCTTTTCAGTTCACATGTATTTTGCATTCGTTATGTAGTCGGGTATTTAGATACTTTAATTTAGTTTTTGCAATGCCTTATTATGTACTGTAGAATAGAACAGAATAGAATAGAATCATTTATTCAGTAAATAGGTCCTAACAGACACTTTTACACGTCATATTAAAATAACGGAGGGCATTTCGCTACATGATAACCTCTGAGAAGAAATTATGGAAGAAACTTAGGGTTAGGACTCATTAACTGCCGCAATACGAAACACAATTAAAAATCTATTGTGTCTACATGACTGCCAGCAATTGACACGCGAGAGGTTAATATTGATTAAAGATAAACATGGCAGCTATACAATGCAAATGTAAATGCTTCAGATGTATTTGGTTTCTAGGGAAGCCACAAGTGCAGAAAATAACTAACGCCAAATGTCCCTATCGTCAACATAGTCTTTAATCCTGTCATATTGCTTTTTTATGAGAATTGATTGGACGTGCGATTTAAACTTCCCAACTGTCAGATCAGTAATTACTTTAGTTGTTATAAAACTGAACGCAGATACCTAATATACAGTATAATACGGTTTTATAATATACAGTATAATACTATTTTACATCTATTTCTGGTATTTATACAGTGAATGTCGCTTTTTACATCAAACATTAGCGAGTTTTTACGGACAAATATAATATTTTCAATAATGTAAAGAGAAGGCAATGTTAGTACATTAATGTATTTAAAGAGGTATCTAAGAGATTCGCGAGGGCTCATATTATATATAGCGCGGATGGTTCTCTTCTGTAATATAAATATTGAATCTACACCAGCTGTTGTTCCCCACAGCATAATGCCATATGACATTATGCTGTGGAAATACGCAAAATATACAAGTCTGACGGTAACAAAAAATAAACTATACGTACCTAAAAGTAGAAATTATTATAGTAGGCGAACAGTAGAATATTTAAGTCCCACTATAATTAATAATATCCCGCAAAGTAGACAACATGAAATCAACTCCAAAAATAATTACAAGCATATATACAAAAAATATTATTACGACAACATAAAGAACTTAGTTTTACAATAAACGACGGCACGGTTGGTGCAGTGGCTGATACAGTTGGCTGCTGCGCACCGGGTCGTGGGTTCGATTCCCGCACGGAACAAATATTTGTATGATCTGCAGATAGTTGTTCCTGGTCTGGGTGTATTGTATGTGGAATTCATGTCTGTTAACGCACCCACGATACGGGAGAAATCCTCAGTTATAACAAAAACACTAACTAACTTAGTGTTTTTGTTATAACTGTGTTGTCTTTATTATTGCTTAGTTACTAATATAATATATAGACCTTTTACCGTGTCTGAGTGAGTGAATTTGATATGGGTAGATGTTTGGATCAAATTTATTTAGAGGAACCAAGAACTAGAATTTAATAGAGTAAGTTGACTACTGGAAGGACGCCACTCAGTCTAGAATGTGCATAAACATAGTGAGTTCATGGCTGTCGTTTTTGTGTGTTAAGCAGAAGTTGTTTAAACTTTTATTTGAAACTGATTTTAGGGTACGGAGTAGTGGTGGCAAGTCATTCCAGCAGCGGGTGGCAGCAAATTTAAAACTGCCACGGAAAGCGGCAGTTTTGTCTCGGTGTGAGTAAGAGGTATGAATAAGCACGAATTTTATGCCTATTATGGTCACTAGACCAAGTGAGTTGTTCGATTGTTGAACAATTCGACATTGTTCTTAATTATTGCAATCTGTGTTGCAGACATATTGAGCACTTTGGATGCCTACAACGTTATGAGTATTCTGAATGCGTACATGTATTATTGAAATTATGCCCATCTGATCTTTTTGACTAGCTTGGACGCTTACTTCAATATGATGCTGACTGTACAACTCGTCTCACATAAGAATTAAAATTGAAAAAATCACTCCTTTAGTAATATGTTTTGAGTATAGAACTCTTACAATATTTAGTACATTTTCTGAAAGCAGTCTCAATAACGTTGCATCTACTATATGCTTGTATTCACTTTTTAAATCATCCATGAAAGCTACTTAACATAATGACAAATGCGCGAGTCTTATTTTGAGACGAAAGAGTTACATGAAACGTTTCGTAATACCCTTTTGCTTGAATTATTTATTTGTAAACCCAAACAAATATACATTTGTTTGAACAATCACGAAATAGAATGATTTATGGCGCGCACAGTAAAATATATGGGCAAATATTTTACAGGTGCTAAATTGCTATGTTTGTATCTTCATTTGTAGTCCCTTGAGGCTTAGAAAGAACTTGAAGGTGAACCTACTGAGCTAGCTTTACTCAAATTTACGCACGATAAGTTATTTTTTCTTTTAGAAAACAAAATATATTTTCTTTATCCGATTGTTTATGAAGCCTATTGAGATTGGACAGCTTAATATGGGGCATGACTTTCACAATTTCGTAACTAAAGCGTCACCATTACAGATTTATTGGGTGCCGGGGTTGAAGGACCCCTTATATTAACGTCATGCCTATATGTATGTCCTCTCCTGTCCATCATATTTTTTTTACATGGATAGCCTTACTCACAATCAGCGCATTGCTCTATCCCACTGCTGGGCACGAGCCTTTTCTTACGATGAGAAGGTTAGGCCTTAGTCCACCACGCTGGTCAAGTGCGGGCTGGCGGACTAAACACACCATTGAGCATATTTTGGAGCCCTCTCATATGTGCAGGTTTCCTCATGATATTTTCCTTCACCGTTAACGCAAGTGATAATCAAATTCTGATCTGTGCATGAAAACGAAAAGACAGAGGTACGGGTCGGCATCGAACTTAGATCCTCCCACCAAACCACCGGAGTGATCATCGTCGGCACCGAAGGGAGGCTCCAGGAACTCGAATAATCTCTATCTAGAACCATCCGTTGGTGCCACGCCTTTAGGCACATCTCGGAGGGGATGACTCTAGTGGAGGGAAGGCGACTGTAAAGAGGCCACCCTCCCAGGCATTTCTCGAGGGGATTGTAAAATATTCCCCCGAGGCCTCACTATGCACTGTGCTGTGCACACAGCGGTACGTGACCACATGCACACCGCTGTCTTCCCGGGGGTCACTCGGTATGAGCACGCCCCCACCGAGATTCCCACGTTGTCGTCGTGGTGGGGCTTGCGTGTCTCGATGATCTTTGGGGCAAGCCGGTAGAGTCACTCATGCTGGATTGTAATTGATGCTCATTCCTTCTATGTAACAGAAGAGGCGAAACCCCGTATTGTGTAAGTCACAGAATTTTTGTCTGCTGTACTCTGTAATTCTGAAAGAAAACGGTTTACGCAGTTAGTATCATATGTGGCCCATTTTTCTTCAACAATCTTTAGTAAGGAGACCATACTATAAAAAGTTGACCAAGCAGTTTCACATGCAAAATCTGCCTACAGCTTCAATTTCTACACAGCAATGTACAAATGAAAATCAAAGAACATTCTCAGTAATCTAACACAAAATCAAGTTAAACAGTCAAATGGATGACTTTTCATTTCAAATTATATATGCGCTGATTATCGAGAACTATTTGCATGACTGCTAATTGTTTTTTTAAAACCAAATACGTCATTTCACATCAACATACACCATAAATAATCCTCTTTACATACTTCACCAATTCTTGTCTATAAATTCGTTTATTTTTCCCTTTCTTCACTGCAATGAACGAAGAACGCTCAGGTATCAAAGCAAACCGTTTGCTTTGATTACTCAAGTTCGGTTGCGTCTTATGAAAGTAAAATGGAACGATATGTTTGTATTTGAAATGCTTTCACTTTTGTCTTTGAAGAATTTAAGAGCTCTGGCTATGACTTTGAACAAAAGAAAGTGAAACCCATTAAATAGATTTTATTGGTTGGAACAGTAGTGGAAAACCAACGGGCCACGGGCCGTGATCGGTTCTGTGTCACTTTGGTATGGCCGCAAAATTTACAATTAATCTGATTAGAAATATACTACTGCATATTATTTATGTGAATAAAAATATTTGTAAACGAAATAAAGACAAGTGATCTTCATTAATCTACACGTAAAGGGTATAATAATGGCACATCCTGAGATCGGAGCACTTGCCATTTAGCTGTAGAAAATGAATTGCCTTGAACTTTAGCCTTCATCGTGTTTACATTCAATACATCAATTTAAAACAATGAGATAAGTATTAAACACTGGTCCCGCCTTCGTCAAATCGCTCGCACTCTACTCTTATCATAGTTTACAAACACCTTATTAATTCTTACACTACACTTGCTCCTAAAAACCCTCTTGAATGCACCCCAGTATTTAGCGAACCGCCTTTCATCTCATTGACTGTTACCTGCATTTTAGTTACAACGGCTTAACCTTTTCCACGGCAATCCAGACAGAAAACTAGACATTGTGGTGTAAAAAACTTATACTTGCGCAAAACCTTACCTAATTTCAACCCTGTAGTGTAGAAAATAACGATGTTTTGGACTGAATCAATAGTTATGTCAGTTGCCATTCATGAGATCTCAGTGCCTTTATGAGAGGAGTGTCCTTTCATCTCTCTCCTTTTTAACCCGAGGCTGCAATTATAGTTAGCGTACCTCGGATGGTTTTACTTTGGAGTTCCTTTGGCGTTTATACGGAGAAGAAAAACTGACAGGTTGCAAAACTTGGGAACACATTTTGTGTGTTTTGAGGATTTCGGGGTTTTAGGGCAATAATAAAGAGATAAAATTAAGATATATTTTAAGTTTAAGTTATTTTTAAGTTAAACATTCACGAACTCGCCTACCGAGTTTGGTGAGTACTGGCAAATTCCCCCAAATGATAAAAATATATAGATAAATGATGAAAATATTTCTTATCTATGTGAAACTACAGCGTTTGGGAAACTTTGCAACGTCTTTTCGTCACAATACCTCAAGACGAAAGTGTGTGTTACCAGTGATAACATATGGAACAGAGACGTGGTCACTCATAATGGCTCTCATAAGAAAGTTCAAGGTCACTCAGCGAGCTATGGAGAAAGCTATGCTTGGTATTTCTCTACGAGATCGAATCAGAAATGAGGAGCTCCGTAGAAGAACTAAAGTTACCTACATAGCTGAAAGAATTAGTAAACTGAAATGACAATGGGCGGGGCACATAGCTCGTAGAACTGATTGCCGTTGGGGTAAAAAGGTTCTTGAGTGGAGACCGCGCACCAGAAAACGCATCGTGGGACGACCTCCTACGAGGTGGACCGACGACCGGGTGAGGGTCGCTGGGAGTCGTTGGATGAGGGCAGCATGTGACCGTTCCGGATGTCTATAGGCCGATATGATTGATTGATAACCGATATTGCACTAAATTGTTATTAATTTTATATCTCTCGTGTACTTTTTCTCAGTAAGTTTTTGAATGAACTATTACAGCTGTTAATGTTAATTCAATTTTAATTTTGTAGAAATAGAATATTTCTTTATTTAAATTTATGTAATTAATATTTCATAATGTATAAATGTTTTTCGATCTTGTTGATTCCCGATCAAACAAATTATTTACCTATTAACAAACAATAATCTAATTTGTTATGTTGATGTATAGTCTACATTATTACTCCTTAACAACAACGATTTAATGTGCCAAACACCTGTAAAAATCAACTTGATAAAGCAACAAAGAGATCAAATACGAGAGAACATCACATTATCTCGCTACAGAATCAAATATTCATACGGGCCCCACCTCTTAACGTTGTCTGCAAAGAATTCTCACCTTGTGTTCGCCTTTTGCAAAGTAGCACAGTTTTTTGTTAACAAAATACGCGGCAACAGCATTTTTTTGTTGTCAAATAATGACTTTGGCTTGGCTTTTGTACTATCCGGGTGACAGAGATCGACTATTAATACGATTATATATTCATACTCACTAGAATTAATGAATTCCTTAAATTGTTTTTGCGTTTTACTTTATGAATTCTTTACATATATGTTTTACAACATTATTCCCAGATAAAATTGGTTACTCTAAACCAGGGGTTCCCAACCTTTTTTTGTCTACTGCCCACTTTAAGAATAAATTACTTTTTAACGCCCCCCTTTTTAAACATACTTAAAAACCGCTAAGTACTTATAACTGATTATTGAAACGCAAATTTATAGTATTCGGACAGAGTATCTTTTATTGAAAATAAAACAAACATAATCAATTCTTATATAAAAACTAATGTGGAGGTTGAATCAGATGCTGTTCAATAAGTTTGTTGATATCAGGTTCCAATTTACTCAAAAACAGCCGCAAGTCGCCACGTTCGGTAACACGCAAACGATTTCTCTTTTTAGTAAGCAGCGTTGCCACAGCACTAAATCCACGTTCACACAAATATGACGATGGGAATGCTATCAAAAATCGTTGAACAATTGACCACAATCCAGGGTACAATTGCGGGATCGGTTTTTGTAGCCAAAATTCTTGATATCCATTTTTGAACTTGATTTTTATTTCTTCGTTTGTTGTCAATTCCATAAGTTCTTCTTCCAGCTGAGGTGACATTGCTGTGTTGACATTTGAAAACGGATCCAACACCCAGTCTGGTATTTCCAAGTTTAAAATGTCCTGGTATCGTTCGGTGAAGCCAATGTGGAGGTTTTCCAAATGTTGGCAGTAGGCAAACAAGTCGTCGTTACTGCAGTATACTGATAAATTCGGAAAATTGTGAAACTCATGTCTGCCCATATTCTTTTTGTGCTGAAGCAGTTTGGCTGCGAAAGCAGCAACGACATTTTTTGTTTTAATTAAATTTAGCTCATCGCCTTGCAGTTGGAGGTTCATGTCGTTGAACATTTTATACAGGTCTGTCATGCAAGCTATATCATTCTTTGATGTTATGAGCTTGTTGCGCAGTTCTGTATCTTTAGTTTCCAAGAACTCTATCATAGAGTCAAACAGGTTGTATAATCGAATCAGACAATTGCCTCTTGACAGCCAACGAACTTCAGTATGAAGCAACAAACGGTTGAAATCTTCGTCATTAGTAACACAAAGCTGATGAAATAATCTATCATTCAAAGAGCTGCTACGGATTTTATTGACTGCTTTGATGACATATCGCAGTGATTGAAATAGTCGTTCACTTAAGTTTCTAGCAACCAAATGTTGTCTATGAATAACGCAATGTATAGCAAGGACATCTGGAATTTTATTCTTTAAGTATGCTATGAAGCCTTTATGGCGCCCTGTCATAGCCGGAGCGCCATCCGTAGCAACTGATATAATATTTTTCAAATGAATCTCTTTCTCGTCACAAAACGTTTCCAATGTATTGAATATGGTTTCGCCTTTTGTATCTGTCTCCAAATTTCTGGCAAACAATAGTTCTTCACGTATTTTCTCATCTTTAATAAACCTCACGTAAGATAGCAACAACGCTTCATTAGTTGGTAAAGTGGACTCATCGAGCTGAATTGAGAATTGACTAGTCCTCAGATGATTGCACAATGATTCTTCAATGTTTTCAGCCATTTCATCAATTCGTCTTTGCACAGAATTATTACTCAAAGGAATTTTTCGGATAATATTTGCGGCCGGTTTATGAAGCACAGTAGTTATTACTTCCTTTATTGCTGGCAAAATTAACTCTTCTCCGATGTTGTGTGGTTTGCCTTTTTGAGCAATTAACAAAGAGATATTGTACGAAGCTCGAAGTCCGTCGTCATCTTGCTTAGCAGCCGCCGAAAACAGTTTTGATACACTTGGCTGAGTATTATGCTTCTTCTCTAGGTCTTGAAAATATGCTACATTCTTTTCTGTCTTATCTGGATGCATTTTATTCAAATGATCTTGCAGTCTTGAAGGCTTCATTGCTTCGTTCGAAAATGTTTTAGACATAGAAGACACAAAGGCGACGACGGGTTTGTGCGATTTTCAATAAATCCGAATTTAATATATTCCGCAGAGTATTGCCGTCTCTTCTTTTTTACTTCCGACATTGTTTTGTTTTAAGAAATACGTAAGTGTTGAAATCTTATCTTATCTATTATGCGCGAAACCGCAAATGAAAATAAAATAAATTTACGTCGTTTATATAGGATTGCATAAGCAGCACGCACCAACAGGAATAAGACAAACGTGCATAAACTCGTTTATCTCATTCAACGCCCAATCGTACTCGACAAGCAAGAACAAGTATTATAGAACCAGCCGATTGGTATAGGAATGTACAATTCGGATTATTTAACAAAAACTTGTTAAAACATGATTGCCCGCGGTCTTTTATATCGAACCGAGTTTGAGCTATATCTTAATTAATATTAGTTGATGTTCACAAGATGTAGTCGAGAGTCGAGAGCTCAGTCGGTGTCTAAGAGTCTTCCTAGCTAGGTAGATGAAATTATAAATCGACCCCAAAGCCCTACACAATGCCCCCTTTTTTTTCTGGGTCTCTTACCGCCCCCCTTTAGGCCTGCAGTGCCCACAAGGGGGCGTTATCGCCCACGTTGGGAAAGACTGCTCTAAACGTTTGAGATGCCTAAGATGAAATGTGTTATGAATAAACAGGAAATTACTTCTCTTTCCTAGTTGCTTTAAAGCGTGCTTTTTTATTACTATCTATACAAATAAATAAAATTGAAGTGTCTGTTTGTAATATCAAAATAACAGCTTTTTACTAAATGCATATGAAAGTAAATACGGTACCCACAACAAAAAAGCTATTTGTATTTTTTTTTGTCTGTACGTCTGGCCGTGTGGTGCCGGCTCAGAATGCCACCACCCCATCTCCTCCCATGGGTGTCGTAAAAGTCGACTAAGGGATTAGCCGGAGGATGGGCAGCAGCGTCCTTCGAGTACATTAACAACTCAACTGGGATCGCCAACCCGTCTGCCAAGCGTGGCGATTATGGCATAACCCCCCAATGAAGCCCACAACACATCCATATCGGTCATTGTGGTGATCGTTGAGAGAGGCCTGTGTCCAGCAGTGGACTTCATTCGGCCGAAGTGATGATGTCTGTCTGTCTGTCTTTTTGTTTGTTCCCGCTGATTTCCGAAACGGCTGGACCGATTTCTACGGGACTTTCTCTGGAAGATAACTGATATTACATGGAATAACTTAGGCTACTTTAATTTTAGAAAAATAATTAGGGTTCCGTGCAAGAAAATAAAACCCATGAAATCCAATATATATATATATACATTCTCTATTTCAAGTGCCTATGCCGAAGTACTCTAAATTATTATTATGTATAAATAATCCACTTTCTTTTAAATTAAACGGTGGGTGAAACCGCGGCTCCCAGCTAGTATAAAATAAAATACTCAATAACATTTTGACAGCTGTGGACTTTTCAACATAAAACCAATAAATCACTTGTTTAACCATCACTTCAAAACTGCTAGACGCATTTTGGCGAAGCCTTTGTACTATTTGACTAACTAAATTGAGAGCGGATGAAGTCGTGCGTAAAAGCTAGTCGTTAAATGGGAATGGTGCAGTCCTATTGGCAAAGTTTTTCTGCCATAAATTTTCCTATATTTGATGTGGCAGGCGGAATGAATGTTTTGGTAAATTATTACTGTTATATTTACGTTTCACTTCTTTTGCTAGCAGGTGAATATCACTCTTAGGCTCGATTCTATGATAAAGATCTTGGATGTAATCTGTAACAGTTTTATCATTTACTAGCTGGGACCTGCGGTTTCACTCGCCGTTTAATCTAAAAGAAATTTGATTATATATAAATAATTTAGAGTACTTCGGCATAGACAATTGACATAGAGTATATATATATTGGATTTCATGGGTTTTAATTTTATTGCGGGGATTCCTAATTATTTTTCAAAAATAAAATTAGCCTAAGTTATTCCTTATAACATCAGCTATCTGCCAGTGCAAGTTCCGTCTATCCAGTCGTTTCTTTCTTTCTTCGCTAGCGGGATCAAACAGACAGACAGACCAACAAACAGACACGTTTTTGTTGTAGGTACCGTATGTACTTTCATATGCATTTAGTAAAATCTGTCATTTGACATTAGAAACGGACAATTTTATTTAAATATATAGATAAATAATTTTCGAATACTTTGGCATAGACACTTGACATAGAGTATACATATTGGACTCCATAGGTTATAATATTTTTGCGCGGACCGCTAATTTAAAAACAAAATGTTGCCTAAATTATTCCCGATAACATCAGCTATCTGCCAATGCAAATCCCATAGAAATCGGTCCAGTCGTTAAAAAATAGCTTTTGAGTTGTGGGTACCGCATGTACTTTCATATGCATTTACGCGACTTTCACTGGCAGATAGCGGAAGTTATAAACTTATAAGGAATAACATAGACTACTTTTATTTAAAAAAATATTAGGGTTCCGCGAAAAAAAATAAAACTATGATAGCAATCCAATAAATATACTAATTATTATAGTTTTATATATATTTTCATCTAACTATATTACTAAAATAAAAGCGCGGGTGAAACCGCGGACAACAGCTAGTCTAATCTATATATTAACACGCGAAGAAAAAAACTTTGTACCCCTTTTCAAGCACATTGCGCGCACAGAGGAGTGAGTGTGTGAGATTTGGCATAGTTATAGTTCATATAGGGGTGGAGTGCAGAAAGTTTAAATGTATGTATAAAATATAAAAATATATGTATGAATTACGATTTAATTTCGATCATTGAGCGACCTTATTATAAAGCCAAAGTGGTTTATTTACAATGAGTAAAGATATTCCAATTAATTGGAATTTTAGTTTCATTTTAAAACAACTTCACATATACTTTTTTACCCGCTACCACTGTAATTAAAGTTCCAAATATTTAATTAAGTTGTCAGAAACAAAATCCAAGTCATAAAACCGTACCAACAGCTTTAAGGCTCTTATCACATTAGACATTCTAGAGCGAAGAAGAAACGCATGTCGTTGACGAATCGTGACGGAAGGCCGAGCAACGTTTTGTTTTTTGTATTGCTTCTTTTCCTTTCCTCTATCTTGTCGTCACGCGACGTGTGACGGTGTCTCAACGTGAAGTGATTGTTCGAGAGTCGCCTTAGCCTGACACACACTGGTGTGATAAGGGCCTTACGAACGCGTTGTAATTAGAACTGGTCATAAAACTACATACTGGGAAGAATAAACGCTGGGCGGAAAGAATTTATGAACACTCTCGCGTAAAACGTAAAAATAATTTCGGGCTTGAGATATTTATGACCTTTGTCTTGAAAATAAAACTGAGAACATTATGTTGTATTATACGGTACTACATGAAGTTTTCAGTAAGTTCAGCAAGAAAATGGTGCTAATCCTAAATTTGGAGATCTAGGTATGATATCACAAATGTTTAAGTGATGAGTACCCACTACTCATTTCTTACATTATAGTCAAAATGTACTTCTTTTTTATTATGACGTGCAATAAAGAGGATTTATTATCTACATATCTCTTTACGGGTCTATATCCCCAGTAAGCGGGAACCCGGTCCTTTCTGGCTTACGCGGGCACGTGCGGTCCAAACCGCAGAGGCCCTTTAATGAATTTTAATCTATAATGTAATGGGACACTTTTTATTTTATTTATTTTTTTAACGTTGCCCCACACTATTATTTCTCCTGTGTCGTGGGTGCGTTTGCAGACATGAATTCCAAATACAATACACCCAGAACCGGAACAACTACCTGCAGATCATACAACACGGAATCGCACTCCGGGTCGTGGGGACCCGGAGTGCAACAGCCGACTGTATATATATATATATCAGTCAGCCACTGGGGAACTCTCCATGGCTGCACTATAAAATGCAGTCTCAGATTATCCGCGGAGGTATAAAACTACTAGACAAGATGGAAACTACAAGTATAAGGTCTACTGCAATGGGTAATAAATGGATTAAATACTTCTAAAAACGGAAAAATGGCGTCTGCCTTGCAACTTTATAGTGAAATTCTGTGGCAGACGGTGACTCGCCAGTTGAGATAGATATATAGATAGAGAAGATGGCCGGCCTGAATGGCCACCACCACAGGTATAGGGATAGGCACAGGGTGCAACACCAGTGTGAACAGCTCGAGGTGGTGAGAGGTACGGCACCAGTTTCACCATCGCGCGTCTCGAAGACTCGGACTTTACGCCATTCCCCGTTATTTTGCCATTAGACATTTCCCCCTCCCAAGCATATAGATCGTGCGGCCCCCTTTCGATCGGCCAACAAAGGCAAGCCAGTGTTGAAAATCCAGCGGGCACTCATGGGGTTCCACTCCAATCGACCAATAAAGGCAAGCAGGAGACCAAGCCCCGACCGACTCTCTGGAGCATTCGGATACGCAGTGTCGCCACTTACAGTCAGCTTACCACAAGCTGCCCTGCTTTCTGTAAGCTTCTTAATAGATCTCTTAATAATATACTTTTTTTTTGTATCAAAGCAAGGAAGAATCTAGGAAGCTGCTTTAATCCCTCCGGGATTACATTATCTTGAGGTGAGATAACGACTGTCTAGAGGGGTTTATTATTATGTCTCTCAATTCACGGGTTTATGTCCCCTACGAAAAGGAAGCCTGTCTTTTGATAGGCTTACGCGGGGACATGTGTCCAACACGCAGAGGCCCTTTAGAAAATTTAGTTTAAAATTTATTGGGTCACTAGCCTGGGACTCCCTGGCTGCACTATAAAAATACAGTCTTGGAACAATCCAAGACTGACAACTGCGGAGGTGTAAAGTTATTGTATGAGGTGGAAACCACAATTATATGGTATATTGCAATGAGTGTTAAGTAAATTAAATACTCCTGAAAACGGTGTCTGCTTTTCAAAATGTATAGTGAAATTCTGTGGCAAACGGTGACACGCTACTCACTAGGTGCCTCCCCTAAATGGTCACCACTGCAAGCGGCAGGGAGAAATTATATTATTATAATTCGGACTGATACTGTCGGCTGCTGCGCTCCGGGTCGTGGGTTCGATTCCCGCACGGAACAAATATTTGTATGATCTGCAGGTAGTTGTTCCGGGTCTGGGTGTATTGTGTGTGAAATTCATGTCTGTAAACGCACCTACGACACAGGAGAAATCCTAGTGTGGGGCAAAGTTTTTGAAAAAAAAGGAAAAAAAAAACTGTAAATGGAAATGGAGTAATGTCTTAGGTTGTTACAGTTATAATACTAAATTAATAACACCACGCATATTATAGATTCGTTTCCTCGCAGGATGACCACAAACGCTGTAAAGTGTTCGAAACTTTAGGAAAAAGACAAATCTATATATATTTTAAACAGATTACATAACGTATATTCGTGATGTCTGTTTAAAAGTACCTGTAAATGGATGAACATAAATAGAAATATTTGTATCTTACAGGAGAATGTTACTGCCCTTCCCTTCGAGATAATTCCATAGTCGCATGTAAGAATACTTGTAGTTTAAAGAAAATGTTAGATCTCCCGCGGGAAAAGAGGTGTAACTTTATCTTTGGCAGAAACCACACATACAACAATAGATGTTCTGTTTTCACTCTTCACTATGTCATTATTACCGTTTCACCATTAATTAATTTTGATTGAAACTTCAAAGGACTGTTCCATCACAGGGCTATTAAACCCGTATTTTGCTGTTATTACCAAACAACTTGACTATTCTTAGTGTATATTAGAAAGGTAATGGCTGCGTAGAAAAGGGATGAAGATTGAAGAGCTGTAAGGGTTTATCGATATTTGATGTTATCTAATGGTGCTTTAAATCTGAGAATGTTGAAGTTGAAATGTTTGAAAAAAAAACATAATAATAAAACTTATAGTCACAGAAACACTAAGCATATCGACGACATTAATATCGACGGTCTATCTATATTACAACCGACTACTCGTAATATCAAACAGTATAAAGACATTACAGACAACATAAATACTAATACTAGTACTGGTTATGATGATATTACACAAGTCACAAAGTGCAACACGCACCTTTATTAGTTGATGAATAAAAGTAAAAATAAATGTATTGAACAAGGTAGTATACCAGAATGCTAACACTAGCAAAAGTAAGTGCTATTTGCATAAAACTGAATCGCCCGGTATCAGTGCTACCGGTGACCTCAAAAATATTTGTGAAAATACTATATCACTGACGAGACAAATATTTGAACACATTATATATCCTTAAAATAAAGCAACACGGTTTTCGAAAAAGTTCCAACATACTCTCTGCTACCATTGATCTGATAACAAAATTGAAAAATAATATTGACAAAAAACAGATCGCATTAAGGTGTATACTTACTAGAGAAGCAAAATATACCCCAAATTAAACAAGTACAACGCGATTATGCGAAATTAAAAACCCAACTGCGTAAAAAATATTAAATGCCGTATTTATATATTATACCCTATACCATTCCCACAATTAAGACAAATCTAAGTACACTCCTATGTTTATATTTATTGCTATAAATACATCAAGCCGTACACGGCTACAGAACATGCGAACAAATAGACATACATATGTACACTTGAAAGGAATTAAGAACTCATTCTCTGCCTCTCTTCTTCTTCCTCAGGCAGTCAAGTAAAACAAACTGGTTTCATGAGTGTTATAGTGTCTATAAAACAGTTAAAAGCCAAAAATTTGATATCCTCAGGATAAATACGAACCGTATACTTACTGGTAGTAAAGTTTTTATTTATGAAGTTCTTAACACCATGCCGTCAGTGAGTTTTGGTATATTCATCTCAGTAATTTTGTATTATTTTTACGATCATTATCATATTCATGTTTATGTTAATAAAATGTTATTTGGCTTGATTATTCTGAAGAGCTTTTTTGTAAGTTCTCCATCCAATTTTTTTTTTTTTTTTAAAAAGAGTTGTTTGCTATTTTTTTAAAGATTTTGGATACGATTTCTAAAAAGGCGAAAGGTTAAATCATGGGTATGTGATGAGGAGGGATGATGCGCATGTAACTAAAGAGTGATGAATATGAATGTTATGGATGGGGGGGAGACGGAAACTAAAGAAAAGATGGATTGTGTGATGGAGGATATGTAGGGAAAGCTAGTAAATAATAAGATGACAGCTGACAGGAAAGAATTGAAGAGAAAACATTGCGCCGATCCCAAGTAACTTGGAACTGGAGCAGGCAGATGATGAATTATCGGCCTAAATTTACATTCGCAGTTCAAAGATTAAATTTTTAGGCGATACAAAGTGATCGTTAGTATAGCTTTATTTTAACAAGTGGGTTTCAATAAATACTTTCCCTTGACCATAAATTTTGATGTATCCATTTCCTACTGACTGCCTCTGAGCAGGAAAGCCGAAACATACTCAAAGTTTCTGTTTTGGACTCCAGACATATTTAGAAAAATATTGTTTGAGGAAAATATAGGGCTACGTCTGATATGACCTGTCCTGACAGACAGAAAGCTTGAATCAGTCATCATGTAGCTCAACCCTGTTTACGGTAGCCGGCACTACAATACCACCAGCATGACATTTGTGTACGTCAAATCAATACCCAAACCACCAGACTGAAAGTGTAAACGTGTATAACTAGCCTCCATAGTCCTACTCGGATTCAGAATGATTTAATTATCATCAGGTTAATGTCATAAAATATAAATTTCATCAATTATTCATTAAATGTCATAAAAGCAACCACATCTTAAAATGTCATATGAATGTGTCAATTTTAGTGTCCAAATTCAATAATAATGTGTCTATGTAAATAATATGTTTGATTATGATGTTATTAAGTATAGATGTAGAGATTCGAACAATGAGACAAATTATTTCTAACGTATACGTATGTTGGGGCCCGGTCCGCTATTAGATATAGCAGGATACCTAAGCCTTATTGGATTCGTGATTAAAACGAGTGGACTGTAATTTTGTTGTATGTAATTAATATTCGAACAGTTCTAACAATCTTTAACCCGACAATGCCATTCGATTATGACGTGTGTACGTATCGAAGCGAGATCTACGACGAGTGCCGACGCCCGACGAGTGTAGCCGAACGCAAGCGCGCGTGCTACTCCGCCCTGCGCGCCCGCATCCCGCTTGTACGTCAACATACTCCCCCCGTTGAAGTATCTTCAACACATGGTACTGGCAGAGGGCATATTGTGTTGTAGGCTCGGCGAATAATTCCTTTCTTTGTCTTGACATCGGCGACCCGAGCTACACCATCCTTGCCTGGAAGAACACGTACGACTCGGCCGAGTAGCCACATTAGTGGTGGCAACGCCTTCTCCTTAATGAGGACCAAGTCACCTGGTTTGAGATCGCCGTACGATGTATGCCACTTTGTTTTCTGCTGAAGCAACGTGACATATTCATTAGAGAAGCGATTCCAAAAATGTTGTCTTAAACATTCGATTCTTTGGAACCGCTGCAATGAGGTAATATTTGCTGCTCATATCTGTGGATGAGGCACAGCGATTAAAGACCGCCCAATTAGGAAATGAGCCGGAGTAAGCGGGTATAGGTCTGATGGATCGTCGGACATAGGAGTAAGAGGCCTGGAATTCAAGATAGCCTCAACTTGTATCAGCAGTGTAGACATTTCCTCGTAATTTAAGTGTTCTAAATTTAACATTCGCCTGAGGTGGTGCTTTACTGATTTTACAGCTGACTCCCATAAACCCCCGGAGTGTACGCCGGAATAAATGAAAATTGAATACCCTGTTTGGAGACCCGTGACGACAAAGTGGAATCGAGGAGTCTGGACAGTTCGTTGAAAGTGCCTACAAACGTAGTGCCGTTGTCGGAGAATATAATATGTGGTTTACCTCTGCGCCCTATAAATCTGTTCAGAGCAGCTATAAATGCCTCTTTTGTAAGGTCTGACACAAGCTCCAAATGCACCGCCTTTGACGCTAAGCAAACAAAAATACTTATGTAACATTTGATTAATCGTGATCCTCTACCCTTTCGATCACTTACCATCACTGGCCCGGCATAGTCAACACCGGTGTTAAGAAAGGGAAATTCTAGTTCAGTGCGTTGTTCAGGTAAATTTCCCATCACCGGTTGAATCGTTTGGGCTTTAAACCTGCAACATTTGACACAGGCTCGAACTGCGCGTTTCGCCAACGACGTACCGCCCAAAACCCAGTAATTATGTCTTACCAAAGCTAACAGTAGACGGGGACCGGGATGTAAATAGGTTTTATGTAACATTTCGAATAATAATTTTGTTAATCAAAGTCAAAGTCAAAGTCAAAATTTTTTATTTCAAATAAACCAAATATTGGCACTTATGAAACGTCAGAATCTAACTTGCACGGTTCCAAATAGTTGATCTCATGGAGAAGAGCCGGCAAGAAACTCCATGGATACTCTTTTAAAATAATTGAGATTACAATGTTGATTGATACACCTTATTGTAATATATATACCGAGAAAAATGTAGGACAATGTGTAAAGATGGAACATACCACAATGAAATTATAATAATAAATTATTTGCCGTGGCAGTTAACGGCTGACCAGTCCCAACAAACGGCACTCGTTCACGAGCATGACGCATGCATCAGCATCGCTTAGCTCAACCATATTGTAGGGAACCGAACGACCCGATACACAACACCACCGCCAGCAAGACATTTTAGTGAGTATGACAGACCAATACAGCCAGGCAAAAGACAATCAATATAAGTACTAAAAATAACATCAATGGCTACATGATTCTCACACATTTACAGTTTCGTATGAATATTATAATATAATGTTACAAGAACAATATTAACAATAACTAATAGTCAATGTCATAATATTAAATATAAGAAACTAACATTAATAGAAATGAAATTTTAAATGAATTTGTTCGAGATAATGTCAAGTTATTGAATATAAGTAAATAACATAAAAAATTATGTAATTTCAACTGAGTCAAGTCAAATGTCAAGGTATATAATGTCAAGGTGTAAATATTTAAGTAAATAACTTAAAAAATACAATTTTAAATGGGTCATGTCAATTTATTTTACATTAATAATATAATCAATTCCAATGTTTAAATATTAAACCCTTGATTGCAAGTTAAAACACTTGCAATCATATCCAATATAAGATATGTTAAAATAAATTATACAGCGCCAGAGGGTCGCAGTGTGCAGAAGGGAATCGTATGCCAGACATCTTTATCATTGATGTAATGATTTATGCTATAGTAGGCCTTCGACATTAAAACACGTTTAATCAAAGATTTGAACTGTAGTTCTGGCAAATCGGTAATCCTAGAAGGAATTTTGTTGAAGAACCTAACACTGTTTCCGATAAACGACTTGCTGGTTTTACTAAGTCTAAAGCCAGGCAAGACAAGCTTGTTCTTATTGCGAGTATTTAAATTGTGCACGTCACTTTTTTTATTGAAACTAATAATGTTCTTGCGTATATACATGATATTTTGGTATATATATAAGGATGGTAAAGTAAGTATGTTTATCTCCTTAAATAGATCCCGAAGTGACTCACGAGAACCCAGATTATAAATAGATCGGACTGCTCTTTTCTTTTCATATAAGGTATCTCTACTGCATCTTATTCCCTTAGTTGCCCATGCACTAAACGTTAACTTAGGTTTTAAATTTATTTTATTAACTTTGCAAGCTTTTTGAAACTCGTTACAAATGGCATTAAATAAGGTTCGGTACTGTTCATTGGGATTAACATAATCCGTCTTTAAATTTTGGAGTTTAGAATCTAGATTTTTACAAAAACAATCTAGGCTTTTTTTTGACAAATTTCTACAGTGTATTATTTTGTGCCCCTTAACTGATTTATACTGTAACTTAACAATTTGGCACTTATGATCCGAACGAATTCCACTAATTAGACTACTATTGCTTATTTTAAAATTGGTTATAATATTATCTATACACGTGGCCGAGGTGGGTGTCACTCTAGTCGGCTCAAAAAACAAAAAGCTTAAGTTAAATGACTTAAACAAGGATATAAAGTTACGTTTATCTGTGGTATCTATCAGAATGTCTATATTAAAATCACCACAAACTAATATCTTTTTATTCATTTTTACCTTCCTAAGAGCATCCTCCATTATTAAAAGAAATTGAGATATATTAGAAGAAGGAGGCCTATATACACATAAAATGACAAACTCCTCCATTTCTGCACACGCGAGCTCACATACTCGTTCAACAGAGAGGTCGCAAATATCAAATCGCTCTTTACACTTTAGGTGTTGTTTTATCATGATTAACGAGCCCCCACCTTCTGCTGACACTCTATGGAACGAACTGGCTACTTTAAAATTATTGACACTAAATATCATTTTATCTGCCTTCAGCCAGGTTTCTGTTAAGCACAGAATATCAACATTATATTTCTCTGTGAATAATTCAACATCTAAGATTTTGCCAGAGAAGTGATTAATATTTTGATGTGTAAGTATTAAATAATTACTACCCTTCTCTGTTGTCAGACACTTAAGTTTAAATAAATGTTTTGGTTCGCCACCTTATTATTAGTACTATTACTAACTATGGTGGAGGTAATCGAAGACTTCGTCATACTGCTTATGACTGACTGAATATTATAAGCTACTAGCGTAGCAATTTGTCGTTTATATTTCAAAGGCAGATACACAGTATCGCCAGTCAATTTTAACCTACCAACAAAATTATTGGTGTCAAAAAATATAAATTTGTCACTATACTGACTTACTAATAAGTGCATATGCATATTTAGCATGTGAATAAAATTGTTTTGTTTTTCTGATAAGTGTTCAAGATAGGGGAATGCACACAATATTATCTTACGACAGTTTAGTTTGAGCATCAAGGCAACACTGTCTGAGATGTCTGCTTTCTTAACATTTAGACTATTACCTACAAGTAATGTTATATTGGTAAATGGATTAAACTGTTTTTTCACAAGTGATGCTACTATTTGTTTATAAGTTGAGCCTGACATACAATTATTATATGCGGATAATATATGCTTAGCACATAAAAGAATTGGATGTCTTACGTTGTATTCGTAATGAGAGTTTCCAAGTCTGCCACCTATGCGAATAATTTTATTTGAATCGACAAACGGAGATAATGATAGCAATCGATTTTTATGTGGCAACTTTGTATTTGAGATAAGACATTTTTGTTCATTGGGAAATGACTCTTGTTGAGCCACACTCACTAAAAATGTTAATGATTTTTTTAATTCTGTTGTTGTTAAACTGTCATATTGTTTACTTTTGCGACAGTTATTGATAAAGCGAAACATATAAGCAATCACACGTTGTAATGAAGTGAAATTTGAAAATTTTGTAATTGTTGAAGAGAATAAGTTTCTTTCTGAGACGTTTTTATTACAGACGTGAAGTGAAACCAGTTCAGGTAAATCCGTACTGCAATCTGTACCAGGGAAACTTGGCCACTGATTCGTATCACGCTTTAAATAACTAGGTCCCGACCACCAAATGTAAACCGTTTGCTGGCACTTACGAATAATAAGAATTTAAATAGTTGCACGGTTCCAAGTCGTTGGTCCTATGGAGAAGAACCGGCAAGAAACTCCATGGATATACTCTTTTGAAATAATGTATGAAAGTATTTTTATTTTAAATATAATCGTAAAAAGATATGTGAGCATAATGCATGCCAATGTGTGGGATAAATACACACACACATTTATGCACAATAATAATTAAATGCCTATTTTCAATTAAAAGTAAAAAAAAACAATTAAAAGAGTTCATTCAAAATCTTTTCTTTATTTTCATCTATTCTAGAACTGTGATTAGCCTATTTAAGCAACACCAATTACCCAATTACAGATCCAATTTGCAACAGCCCCGAATTTCAATAACACGAAGTAGCGATTCTTATCAACTGGATTATATTTAACCCAATTATTTGAACAGATGCCCCAGCATTTGTCTAATGAATTGAAATGAAATGTTCTATAAGGCCGCCACCTGTGACTCCCTCGCAAAATTTTATTGTCCTCATTTTATTATTGAGTTCTAGAGTTAGATTTGGGGGCCTTTGTTCATTTCTTAGGCCATAGCCTAGACGTGATAAAATTAATTTGTTCAAAGTAATTATTATTGTCAACCAGGACACGTTCAATTCTAAAAATAAAATAATTCAATCAACCATCTTAGATAGACGGGCGACCTAGTATAGGTCACTGGGAGTCATCAGATGCGAATGGCAAGTAACCGGTCATTATGTAAATCTATAGTCGAGGCCTTTGTTCAGTAGTCAATGTCCTTTGGCTGATATGATGATAATCATAAAAAAATTAGAAAGTGAAAGTATTTTTCGGGGTGTTAATCCACATGACATTTTCAGTGTATCAGGATTTGAACTTGCTACTGTGAATTGAAAAATAAATACTTTTCCAATCACTTTAGGATTTCTTAATATACTTCAAATTAACTTAATACCTATTAATTTATTTCCAGCTAAGAATTTGGTGACTCAATTTGATAACGTAAGTGATGAAAATTGTAACGATTGAGACTATGAAGTTTATACCATAATAAGTTTTTGTTACACACCACACTGAGCGCCATGTTTGTTTTATATCGAATAACCAGTTTGCCGCTAGCTGCCGTCTTTTATTGACGTGAAACGTCACACTGGCGACGAGGCTGTTAGTGAACCGTGCATTTGCTTAAAATATTGGCGTCTTACGGGAAATAAGTAGTACATCATGCCTATTGGAAAGTTAGAACCTTTTAATATAAACTCTAAACAATGGCCCGCGTACATACGTCGCGTAAATCAGTATATTTTATTGAACGAAGTGAGCGATGATTTAAAAGTATCGTTACTGATTACTGTTGTCGGGGAAGCTACTTACGCACTAATGTGCGATTTGAGCGCACCAAAATTTCCAGAAGATAAAAGTTTCGAAGAATTGGTAAAACTGGTAACAGAACACTTAGAACCTCAAAGATCCGAGGTGGCCGAACGTCACGTGTTTCGGTTACGCCGGCAGCGCGCGGGTGAGCCGCTCTCGGAATACCTACAAGCTTTAAAGCATCTCGCGTCAACTTGTAATTTTGGAAAATGTGGCTCTTGTTCGACGCTCGAGGAGAACCTGCGAGACCAATTTGTCTCGGGTTTGGCAAATGATGCAATGCGGTCGCGAATATTTGCCGAGAAGAGAGTGGAGTACAAAGCAGCGGTGGAGCTGGCGTTGGCTTTAGAGGCTGCAGAAAAGCACGCCGAGGTGAGCGCCTCGACCTCGGTGACGGCGGCGGTGGAGTCAACAGGTGGCGAGGGCGCCACGGCGGCCGACGGGCTGCACTACACGAGGGCGCGACGCGGCGCGGCATCTGCACCGTCGGGAAGGCCGACGGGTGCACGCGGCGCGCCGGCCTCGATGAGCGGTGGTGGCGGCGGCGGCTTTAGGCCGTGCTGGCGTTGTGGAAAGGGACACTCCGCAGAAAGGTGTCGGTTTAAAAACTATACGTGTGATGAGTGCGGGCAAAAAGGCCATTTAAAAATAATGTGCAAAAATGGGCGTGGTAGTGTTGATCGTCAAAATTACGTGAGTGATAGTGAAGAGGATCTGTTTAATTTGGCAAGTACGGCATGTTCAGGTAACAAACCTTATCTCCTTGAATTAACAATAGATAAGATTAAATTGCAGTGTGAAGTGGATACGGGCAGCCGTATCTCGGCAATAGGCGACGCTATGTATAGACAACTGTTCTCATATAAAGACATTGTTTATGATAGTTTAGTGTTACGCAGTTATTGTGGAGCACGGATCGAGTGTCTGGGTTATATCGAGGTCGATGTGACTTTTAAACAAAATAGAATAAATGCTCTGCGATTATATATTATTAAAGGTGGAGTTCGCCCTTTATTGGGGAGAGAATGGATACGTGCTTTAGAAATAAAACAAATTCAACTTCATGTGATTACAGACGATCGATTCGTGAACCAATTATGTAAACAATTTCCTAAAGTATTCTCCGAGAAACTAGGTACTTGTAATCGCGCCATTCAACTACAACTTACTGACCGGGACCCTGTCTACGTACGGGCGCGCCCCGTTCCGTTGTCACTGCGCGGACGCGTCGAGCGGGAGTTGGCACGCCTAGAGGCCGACGGGTCTATTTACCGAATAGATTATTCGGATTACGGTACCCCAATTGTGCCGGTGGTTAAGCGCAATGGAGATATAAGAATCTGCGGGGATTATAAGATCACTATTAATCCAAAGTTAAAGCGAGATTATTACCCCCTCCCACGTATCGAAGAGTTGTTTTCCACATTAAGTGGAGGCAAGAAATTTTCTAAAATTGATTTAAAACACGCTTACGAACAATGTTTATTAACGGAGGACTCTCAGTTGTATACTGCGATCACTACGCACATAGGTACATTTGTGTACAGACGGACGCCATATGGGCTGTCATGTATCCCAGAAAAGTTCCAAAAAATTATGGAGGAGACATTACGAGGGATTCCAGGGTGTGTAGTATTTTTGGATGATATTTGCGTAACGGGAGCTAACGATGAGGACCATTTAAATAATTTAAGGACAGTGCTAGAACGACTACGCGATGCGGGGCTTACAGTTAAACTAAATAAATGTAGTTTCTTGCAAAACTGTGTTAAATATGTAGGTTTTATTATTAATAGAGAAGGGTTAAAACCTGATCCCGAGAAAGTGGAGGCCATCTCCAACGCGCCTAGACCAGAAAACATCACCCAGCTAAAGAGCTTTCTGGGAATGTTAAATTACTATGGTAGATTTATAAAAAACCTAAGTACTCTGTTACACCCTCTGCATAATTTACTAAAGAAAGAGGTGATTTGGAAATGGGATAGCAAGTGTGAGCATGCATTCAGTCAGGCGAAGCAGGCTCTTTTAAGCACGCGCGTATTGGCACACTACGAGGAGGGGAGGCCGTTAGTGCTGTCGGTCGACAGCAGCGCGTACGGGCTGGGCGCCGTACTCGCGCACCGCTACGAGGACGGTAGCGAGCGCCCCGTCAGCTGCGTATCGCGCACGCTTAGTGCGGCTGAGCTGAATTATAGTCAGCTGGATAAGGAAGCTCTCGCGATACTATTTGGTGTCACTAAACACCATCAATATCTATTCGGCAGGAGCTTCACTCTGCGGACTGATCACCAACCGCTGACACATATCTTCGGGGAGAAGGGAGGTATACCCCAAACGGCTGCCAGTCGGCTACAGCGGTGGGCGGCACGTTTAGCTGCATACGAGTTCAAGGTACAGTTTGTGCGGTCAGCGGATAATGGACCGGCCGATGCACTGTCACGACTACCTTTAGCTCAAGAGGGTCGTTGTGAAACTACAGTAGAATACCTAAATTTAATCGCGGACACATTTCCGATTTCATTTAAAGATATTGCACGAGAAGTAGAACGTGATGTAGTATTAAATAAAATAAAGGGCTATGTCTTATTTGGATGGCCAGGGGCGCCTAACTCCGAGGCCGAAAAACCTTACTTTGCGCGTAAACTGGAATTATCAGTGGATCAGGGATGTTTAATTTATAGATATAGAATAGTTATTCCCCAAACTTTACAAAAACGTATCTTAGCGGAAATCCATGAGGGTCATTTAGGGGTGAACAAAATGAAAAACTTGTCACGTAGCTATGTGTACTGGCCAAGTCTAGACCATGACATAGAAGAGACATGCCAGGCGTGCGACGCATGTCGTGCCGTCAGGGACGCGCCACCGCGGGCGCGGCTGCACCCCTGGGAGTTCCCTCTGCATCCGTGGCAGCGCGTGCACGCAGATTTTGGAGACTGTGGAGGAATAAGGTACCTCATACTAGTGGATGCACACTCTAAGTGGATAGAGGCTTTGCCAATGAAGAGCACAGATGCTCGTTCCACAATTAATGCTTTTAGGGGCATATTTGCCCGGTTTGGGTTACCGTCACAGCTGGTAACGGACAACGGCCCACCATTTTCATCAAGAGAATTCAAAGAATTTTGTGAAAAAAACTGTATCAGACCTGTCACTTCAGCTCCTTACAGGCCTCAGGCAAACGGCGCGGCGGAAAATGCAGTGAAAACGATTAAGAAAGCGATTAAGAGAGCCCAGTATGAGGGTGACGATACAAACGCGGCATTAAGCAAATTTTTATTAAAATATCGCAACTGTCCGCACTCCACAACGGGTATATCGCCAGCAGTGGCGCTCCAGGGCCGACGGCTGCGTAGCCGTCTTGACGCTCTGCGCCCCGATGTGGGTGCAGTCGTGTGTGCCGCACAAGAGCGCCAGATACGCCATGGGCCCGACGGGACTAGGGATTTTGACGTGGGCGACACAGTCTTTGCTCGCGATTACTCGACACGGGGGGAAAAGTGGGCACCGGGTACTATTAGTAAAAAAACTGGTCCAGTGTCGTATAATGTAGACATAGGAAATGGTTATCAGTGGCGCAGACACACTGATCAAATTATGCCGGCTTGTAATAAAAATAGATTCTCGCTGACGCGAACGAGTCTGGAACTGCGGGATGGGGAAAAGAGCGCGGGCGTGTCCAGGGTCACGGGTCAACCAAACGGAGACCCATCCGGTGGTGCTGACGAGCATGCACGGGCGGATCAGGCGGGCTCGACCCATTCGCCACCTGACCGTGTTCCGGAGACGGCTCCGGAGCCCAGCCTCCCGCCTACGCCACCACCACCGGAGGCGTCAGCTCGGGCACTGCGTGCGTTTATCCGAGCTAAGCGAGCATTGTGAAAATTTAGACTAAGCCCTTTGATCCTTTGTAGTGTTACGTACTTAGGTTAGTCAATTTAAGAGTAGGTACTCTGTAACCTAGGAGGGAGAAAATGTAACGATTGAGACTATGAAGTTTATACCATAATAAGTTTTTGTTACACACCACACTGAGCGCCATGTTTGTTTTATATCGAATAACCAGTTTGCCGCTAGCTGCCGTCTTTTATTGACGTGAAACGTCACAAAAATAAATTACACTCAAATTCATGTACAGGCGTGAAATCGTGGCCTTCAACTTGAGGCCTTGGGTGACGCCAAGTGTTATAAAATGGAACCTTCAAACCCCTTTAAATCCAACATCAGTCAAAAACATAATCTTTGTGCTCGCATTACGATGTAATCATCTTAATTAGTTCATAATCACATCTCTTCGTATAACGTAATTGATCATACGTTGTTGCCTAATTAACTGGTTCAGAAGTGGGTAAGCTTCTTCTGAAAGCACATCAAGAAATTATAAACCATATGTTAAATTCTTAAAGTTGAAACTTGCTTGCAAACAGTCGTTACAAATTTTATTACACAAAAATTATACGTAGTCATTAGTTTTATCTCGAAATTTTGTTAAAAGGACGTGAAAGAGCCCACTTGGCTCTGATAAGTGACGTTTATTGTCATTACCAAACTTCTTAGAAATAGACGAAGTTTAGTGTTTCAGTATTTAACATGACCGTTCCTTATTGTCGTTCTATTACTTTAGGCATAAACCTAATTAAACTGCTTGTTCTTATTCACAAAATTAGCTAGTTTGAATGTGTTGTAGTGTTGCTGTGTGGTGCCGGCTCAGAATGCCACCACCCCATCTCCTCCCATGGGTGTCGTAAAAGTCGACTAAGGGATTAGCCGGAGGATGGGCAGCAGCGTCCTTCGAGTACATTAACAACTCAACTGCGATCGCCAACCCGTCTGCCAAGCGTGGCGATTATGGCAAAACCCCCCCAATGAGCCCACAACACATCCATATCGGTCGTTGTGACATCTTTGGGGGAGGCCTGTGTCCAGCAGTGGACTTCATTCGGCCGAAATGAGGAATGTGTTAGGCATGAATTTCTAAAAAAAAGGCTTCAATTCCACAGCTTCACCGATCATGTCACATGACTGTAGTTATTGCACCGTTGCAAACGTGTTCAAATAAGCTGGTTATATACAGAATAAGTACATTTTCAATTCTTGTTTGAATATTTTCAAAATTCTTAATTATTTTCACTTTACATAGTATGGTAATAGAAATATATACACGCTAAGCCAGAGAGATGGGGAGCAGCGTCCCTTTTGTTGAACAGTAGCATACTGCGCTTACCAATCTGCCTGCCATGGTAAGTATCGGCAAATTCCCCCCAACATAACGACACAATTAAAGCACCGGCCCCAAGTTCCCAGCAGCCCCGCTATTCATGGTCAAGGTAGCGGCCACGGTAGAGCGAGGCAGGAGGTGTATAAATCTACGGATCAGGTCCTGCTACCACCCTAGATTAAAAATTGCCCCGGTAACCTACAACGTATGCACACTGAAGGCAGATGAAAAGAACGTTGAGCTGGAAAAAGAAATAGATAAGCTGTATTGGGATGTCACGGGTTCATCAGCAGTCCGAAGAGAAGGCCAGGATACGATAACCCTGAAATACAGCGACCTATTCTACTACAAGGAAGGCGACCCTCTGTCATAAGGTGGTGTCGAATTCCTCGTTCGCAGGTCCATCAATAACAACATGATTACCATTGAAAGTGTATCGAGTAGGGTAGTGCACCTTATATTCACAATATCCACGAAGTATTCGTTGAAGGTCATACAGGTCTACGCACTGAGCTCGTTAAACCCAAACCCAAAGATGGTGAAGTAGAGAGTATGTATGAGAACGTATGTCAGTAAACTACAGTAAACTACAGTTTACTATTTTAATGGATAACTTCAACGCAAAGCACACATGGACACACCATGTGACGAAGAGTTGAGAGTTCGGCCTTTTGAGTCTAGGTAACGGAACCCCAGGAGACAGGCTGGCTGACTTATTGGAAAAGGAAGGAAGCCCCGAAGAGCTGCAGGACCACCTCGACAACGCGCTCGGACGCGAACTGCAAGCGTAGGCAATGTTGCCACATCTCAAGTGCACGCCGTTGAGCCAGCCACCTCAGTCTGTCGAACGCCCTTGAAAGCATGCTTTCACTGCTTTGGCGGAGGGAGCGTGTCTGATCATAGACCCACGCATCCGTCTCCGTCTGGATGTCAGAAGAGTTGCCGCCTCATAGGACACTATCTTGTATCTCCGTGCGATCCGTATTGCCACTTTGCGCTGCAGACCGTGATGTTTATTTCTGCAGGATGCCTGACAGCCGGGATGATCATACAGGCGCCCCGTAGAGGGCCACGGATCAGTAAATATACCTAGCGGCTCTGACAAGGATGTGCAAGCTCGATACCATACCGAAGATATCATGGGCATCAGCCTGTACGAGATTAAGAAGGCCTTGGAACAGCTTAAAAATAACAAGGCGCGCCGGATGGTGACAGAATTACGATAGAGCTTCTGAAAGCGAGGGGAACACTAGTATTTAAAATCCTTCAGAAAGCTTTAAAAGCTTTTCAATTCCGTCTTTATCTGGTGCACAACACTGGAAGCAGATATGAGGTAGTGTTCTTCTTCAAAAAGGGTGGTAGCCTGGAAGAATTATAGACCCATTCATTCCATTCATTCGCTTCTGAGCCATTTTTATAAGCTGTTTTCAAGGGTTATCATGAATCATCTCGCGCGCAGGTTAGATGACTACCAGCCTGCCGAACAAGCTGGTTTTTGAAAAAGGTATAGTACCATAGACCACATCCATGAATAACTACACTGAAGTGGAAATGGGTAGAGCACATTGCTCGTAGAACTGATCGCCGTTGGGGCAAACGGGTTCTCGTGTGGCGACCGTGTACTGGAAAACGCAGTATCCCACACTGTATTTGGTGGACAAGCGACCTCGTGCGGGTAGTTAGGATTCGTTGCACGTGGTCGGTAATTTAACCGGTCGTTGTGGAAATCTGTGGGGAGGCCTTTGTTAAGCAGTAGACGTCATTTAGCTGATATAATCATACAAGGAGAAACTTTGATTTTGATAGGCTTATAGGGACACAGAAGTTCAATACGTTGGGATCCTTTACATAATCTAAAAAGTAATGGCATACCTACTAACCGAGGACTATCTACGTCTGCACTATAGGTATGCAGTCTAATACTATTGTATGAGATGGTCTATTGCAATGCGGGTTACATGCATTGACAACCATAAGAAACAGGCTTTCCAACCCTATTTTAACGCTTTAGAGGCGGAATTTCTAAAAATCCTTCCTTAGTAGGTTATGTAAACGAGTAATTACTGTCGAAATTTCACATTTCTATCTTGAGTGGTTTAGGCTGCGCGTTAGTCAGTCAGTCAGTCAGTTTCTCTTTTTTACATATAGATAAACGGAACCAAATGCGGTTTGCGAGTAGACTTTTTTTTAACTTTGCCCCACTCTAGGATTTCTCCTGTGTCGTGGGTGCGTTTACGGACATGGAGCGCAGCAGCCGACTGTATCGCCCACTGCACCAACTGTGCCGTCTTGCATCGTGGTCTGGCATCGATTTAGCCATTATCGTCGTTGATGACTCGGAGCGCTGTAAGTTCTGCCGGGTAAGTGAATTCCGCCACCTGTGGATATGCGTAAAACTAGAGGTGTCACTGATATGTCGGGAGATCTTAAAGAGATATACATTCTTATCTCTTGTGTCCGGAGCAATATATTTTATATTGCTATGGTTTTGGCAAAGGGATTTATAGTTAGCCGCCTGCCTGACACCAACCGGCCTTGGGTAAGCTAGTGTTGGTCGTTTCCCGTCACCTGCTGGTTATCCAAAGTGCTTAATGGTATGTGTGTTTTCTGTCTGTGTTCCAAACTCGCTTAGCTACCTTACGATACTCACGGGATGAGATGGAGTAGTCCAATTCGCAGCCGGAGTTACATGGCAAAGTCCTCATATCGTACGTGTACGGAGAAATTTCAAATTTAATTGGTCCCCACAACTATCTACGAGACCGATGAATCGGATAAAATAGTTGCCCTGTACAGTACTCATTATGTGATTGAGAATGAAACGAACCATAAATCATTTAATTATTTAGTAAATGTCATGAAGATAGTATTAATTTAAAAACAATTGAAAACTACATTCCAGAGAACGTTCCCGAATATTAATAAAGAAAAGCAATATCAACAAGCCATTATTGACGTTCAAACCTCCCGAGGAATAGTAAGCTAAAACTGTATTGAATGGTATAAAATTCGTCCATCTTGCCCGCTAAGAAATTCAGAAATATCGGGCTTCATTTCTCACGAGCTACTCCCCCAATAATTCAGTAAAAGGATAGTCTGAGATAAAGTGCGGCTTTCGAAATAATTGGTAAAACGATAGCTTTAATAAAATACTAGAAGGTGGTCCACCAGTAGATGCTTTTAGATTACAAATAGGGAATTGGGTCAATTTGTTGCTCGGCTTTGAAATTCCAATTTGGATAATAACAAGATTTGTATCAAAAAGTGCCTGAGCTATATTGTACTGTTTTTTGCAGTTTCGATTTAAATGTTTTTTATACAACACACTAATGAGGCTAACAAGTCGTTTGCCTGGTGGTAAGCCTCAAGCATGTAACCAACAAGGAACACAGTAACGACTAAAGTCTGAGCACTACTATTTGGGCGAATATCTAGCAATTCGCCAAAATGATGTATGGAAGTAGAAGTTCATCATCAACTTAAACTTATACCGGCCAAAACTACTGGGTCGGTCATCTTCGGGGGCTAATGGGGCTCCAGGGTCTGGTATGATCAGACTAGAGCCGCCCACTTGTGGCACGCCTATAAGAACATCTCGGAGAGTTTGAATGTAAAGCAGTCAAGGGGGCCTTGGGTATTGTAAAAGATCTCCCGAAGCGTTCCTGTGTATCCGCTGTGCTATGCTGTGCACACGGCAGCGTGTGACCACATGGACGTCACCGTCCTCTCATGGGTCACTTGATGTGGGTACGCAGATTCCCCAATCTACGCACCTCAGAACCCTGAACCTAATTCTGTTAGCGACGGCATGGGGTTTCAGGCATGTAGGAATTAGGCCCAGGGCAATTGTTAGCCCTGCGCCTTCTTCGAGCAGGATTGGCCCTCTCCCGATCCCACCTGCGGCCTCTTTTTGGAGCATGAGTCTCTCACAGAAGGAGACCACTGCATTCCAGTTTTCGTGCTATGGTAACAAAGCCACTACTGCCGGCAGCGAGAGATCTTGCCCGATCTGCAATATGAGACCTACCAACAGTGAATGTTGACATATAGCTTATTTCAGGAACATCTAAAATTGTTGCAGTGGATTTTATGTAAGGGCAGTTGACTGTGGCAGTTCTACCGTCCTATCTATTTCTTTCACCACAACAACTACATGTGTGCGTTCCTTCTGTGGCTTAGCAGTTATTTTCCGCTCACCAACCCGCCTGCCTAGAGTGATGAGTCAGTACTTTTATTACTTATCTCATTATTTTTTATTTATACTATTCAACCAGTGTAAAATCCGCCCAAAATGAGGACCACATAGCAGGTAATTTATGGGAGCAGCCTTTTTTCAGCCGCGGACGTATTTTGGCTGATATGATGATGATGATGATGTGAGGAGGATAATGTGTTAGATAAAAACACAAACACACATTTACATCGATGACTAATAATTTATTTATTTATTTACATTTACACACATACAACTACCATTACAGGGAAATCTTAATACGATAGTGTAGTTACTTAAATATCAATAAATAAAATAGGCATCAATCAAAAGTTATGAAAAAAAATAGCAATAACCAAGTCACAAATAACATAATAAATTTGCCTCACAATAAGATTATTATAGTAGTCCAAACTTAGAAGTCCCAACAGAGGGTACCTGGGGTGCAATTCTCTAAGCTAAAACATCCATACATCCTTGAATACATAATTGAAATAACGGTGATGACCCAATTTGGTATTCGCTAAGACTGGTCCTTATGATTCATTGTCAGTAACGTATCCTTCAATCATGTCTTAGCTAATAACAAATTGGTTTTACACCGTTATTTAGATTCCGTACTCAAGGACGTATGGATGTTTGAGCTTAAGAAATTGCACCCCTGTTCACAGGCATGGCGCATGCACTACACAGCACAATTACTAAACTATAGAATACAGCAATCGAAATAATACAACAATCTTCGCCGCACATTCATTTTGACTACCTTAGCAATCACCCAAAGCCCCATTGACTTGGCCTTTGCATTAGATAACAAATATACTAGCCACGACCGATGTGATGCTAGACAACGGGAATGACAGAAACATGAGAGAGTAATTGGCAATGGACGGAATTTCTTTCTTACATCCGGAACTTAATGAACAAACATTGTTTTTCTTTTTAACACGCTTTTATTAGCTTGGTATGTATCTATGTAACAGATTGTTTGAACTCGATTTTCATATCCTTTAAAACGTCGGATTGATTTTAAATTTCGCAAAATTATCAAGGACCCATTATAATGCAATAATTTAAATAGTTTGTTCCATTATCCTCGCCAAGGTCCTCAGGATTAGCGATTTTTTCCTTTCTGATAAACGGAAAAAATTACAATTTCATCGACATACACAAACTAGCACAAAAAAATAATACCTCCATAAGATGACGATTCAATTGTCCACGGCAAGAGTGTGATGAGACTCGAATAGTGTCTCATTCTTGAGATGATTTTATCCGTAATGGAGGGAGAATTCGTTAACTTAAATGTCGAAAGGAAGATGCTTGGGTAAATAATTGAGAAGTTATTGAGACTATGAACAAGGACATTCAGCCATGCGCAAAACAAAAAAAATAACGGTTTTTGTAGTTAGCTACACAAAAAAATAGAAAATAAATTATAGTTTAAAAAACACGCTTATGTAGATAACCGAACTAAAAAGAAGAAAATAATTTTGAATAAGTTTAAAATAACAACAGAGAGATTAACAAAAAAAATTTGTTAAAAAGCGTGGGGTGCTTTATCAGATATTTTCATGATGACGCTAATTTTACAAATATTCACAATATTTACAACAATTGACATCAAATACCCCACGCTTTTTTTACAATAAAATATCTATTTTTTTGTTAATCGCTCTATTGTTATTTTTAACTTATTGAAAATTATTTTCTACTTTTTAGTTCGGTTATCTACAAAAGCTTGTTTTCTAGTTTTTTAAAACCACAATTTATTATAAACTACACATCAGGCAACTAAATTTACGACTTCCGGAAAATTCCATTCTACATTTAGAAACAAAATTGCAAGGAACTATCCAAAATACTATGTAGAAACGCTTAAATCCGTCGAGTTGCCCTCAAAGGCTTTTCTGCCTACGGGTGCAATTATAAAGTAACCCTTTGCCTTCTGTTTGCTGACTGTGTCTCGGTGGATTCGCCTTTTTTTGATTTTGTATTTAGCAGACTCATGAGCTGAATGTAGGTTTTCAATGAAAAATGCGGGAAATAAGAAGAAGGAATAAGTTTATGTAAACTTTTAGAATACACCTAAATGTAACACTAAAAATATTTTTTATTTTTCAAATGGCCTGTGTACGAGCAGACCCATACATTTAACTAAACTTGAAGCATTTTATGCTGACGCTTATGTCTCGTGCAATGCAGCGCGTTTTACTGTATTAACATAATCATTTCAGTACCAATAAATCATTCATCAAGAACACACCTATTTAATTATCATTCTTCCCGGTTCGCGGTACTCACAATTAACAATTAAAGGTGTCACGCACCGTACAGCCTGTAACAACAATAAATGCGGGAAAGGTCTTTAAGAAATTAACATCCATTGACTGTGCCAAAGACACGACAAATATCTATCGACAATGCAAAAGTCTAAAGTTGTATACAACGGGAGTTATCATATCATCTCGGTCAAAGGATGTCCAATGCTGGGCCTTCCCTATAGATTTCGACGGTAGACGATTCGTGATTTCGGAGGGAAGTTGCAAGTACTCACCGCGCTTGGTAGGTGGGTTGGTGAGTGCAGTATGGCTACTGTTCCACGCAAGAGACGCTGCTGCCCTTCCCACTGATTCTGAGTCCCTTAGTCACATTTTAGGACATTCACGACAGGAGGTGGAATGGTGTAATATACTTAATCCAGACATCACACTGAACAACAGAAAGGATGTTAAAACTCTTTTTAAACAGGTATATCACTGATCTGAATGTCATGCACAAACACCCAGAGGTCAAATATACGTTTAGGCTGTAAAATATTTGTTCCATGTAGCAACCGAACCCAAAATGCGTAGCGCAAAAAGTCAATCGCTACACCTAGAATAATCCAAGTCTACATAGAAAGTAAAATGACATACCATTTTTAAGCTCTTTGAAGACTCAATCTGACTCTATCAGAGCTAAGAGGGAACTACCGTAACCACTTAAGATAGTAAAAATTGAAGTAGCATGATTTTATTTTCAGAACGTTAATAATAGACGGCCTAGAATACCTAACTCGTTTAAAGTCGCAATTATTTTTGTATCTATCTGTTCTCGATAGTAGAGATGAATAATGTATCGTAAAATGTTTTCCAAATCATATTAATATGAGTTTCAGCTTCGCTGCTAGATGAAATATTGAATTTGTAATAATCGACCCTTGTCAAAATCAGCCCTTACAAAAAACATAAACAATGTAGATATTTTTGTTATAATAATTTATTTAACAGCTTTTTTGTCCCTACGTGTTTTTTCAGTGAACGGTATCGGTAAGTAACGGTATCCTATGTAAATTTGAAAACAATAACCTGTCAGACAATGAATGTCATTTGTCAATCGGATTCGATAAGCTGTTTTGTTTTTGTGAATCCCAACAAAACTTTTCTAAAGGTCATTATTCAACATCACGCTTGTGAATTTCTTAGGATAGGTAGAGGCTCAGGTGTCATTAATGGAACTTTCGTGTATAAATCTAAATGTAAGATTTGAGGTAAGGTACAAGTATTACATACAATAGAAGACTCAGTTACAACTGCCCAATCTGGCGATTGGACCATGAAATTTGCAGCCACGTATGAGAGCAAAGTAGATAACAAATGGAGGGACTGGCCAGTTGCACTCACTGACTGGCAAAGTCAGTCAAGTTAAGCAACTCCCGGCGCACTCAGTCTATGAATGGGTGACCACATCGTCGTATTTGAATTGAGCAACCCCGTGCTTTGGAGGGCATGTATAATTGTCAGTCCCAGTTGTTGTCATTAAATGGCAGTCACTAAGCCAAGTCAGTGACCTTAAGGCGGCTTGGACAACTCAGACACAAGATAAGCAAACGAAAAAGAGTAAAAGATAAAAATAGTGTAAAGGTTATAATCGTGTTATACCCATTTTGTCTCCCTGCTGAGACAAAATGGGTATAACACGATTATAACCTTTAAATATAGGGTAGATGTAGGCTATGCTGTCGACTACTAATGGCAAATAACTCAAAAAGTGGAACTTTAGCAATCGGTTGGCGGTACCAGATTGCGTGAGCAATTAAAAGCTATTTTTGCGCAGGCCTGTGATTTTCGAATGTATTTGTGCGGTGAAGACACTATATTCAGGCTGTGAAGTTTTTGCAGTGATTTACAATATATCTGCGTTGCTAGTGAAAGTCAGGCGCGAGTGCGAGTCGAGAGTCTTGTTTTTCTTTCAAATTCTGTCAAATTCCTTTTTGAATACTGACAGGCGTTTTCTTTTAATTTTTATAGTAAGTGGTGCAAGAAGTCATATACATGCTTTGTTATATAACCTTGTGACGAAGTCATCCTTCATCTTCATTTTAATCAACCTCTTTCATGACTTCATACCTTTTAGCTCCATTACTGTCCACTTCATGATTCATTCTTTATTCAAATCAAAATTCGAATTTGTGGTGTCGAATCATTCATATTTTGATCGTTATCAGATTGGATTCCATTCGATTCTGAACGCTAGTGGTTCGACACACAGCTGTCGCTCTGACAAATAGTCTCCTGCAATATTTAAATTACTTATTTTTAATTAGCTTAAATTGTGATAGTAAGCTATATTTAAAAAAATATAAACATCACCATGAAGTGTTAATTGAGTTGTGAATAACAATCATTTCGGCCAAATGAAGTCCACTGCTGGACACAGGCCTCCCCCAAAGATCACCACAACGATCGATATGGATGTGTTATGTGCTCATTGGGGGGTTAACAATGTACCTATATAACAATACATATGATACGTTTCATTCAATATCATTGACTGAACTCCGTTACTCGCTGCCGTGGAGAGAGGCCTCCTAGTTGAGTTAACTGGAAAGGAAACACGGAGGGAGGCACTCCACGACAACCTCACCAAGCTATACTAAGGTAACCAGACGTTGTTTTGGTTTTTGCAAAACAGCACAAGGTAAATCACAATGCATTTCATACTTGATGCTATCTGCAATGAATTTCCACAAACTCAACAGTCTTCCGTTAGACAGTCCACGTTGCCAAAGTGCCAAAATCCTGGGCCATATCTTAAAACCCATTTTGTCATCCGAACAAAATGAGAGCGCAATGGCAAAGCGGAATGGCGTCGCGTGCAACAGCAACATTCCCCCATTTACACGTTGAAATTCTCCAGAAAACAATTCAGCGCATTCGCCTAACGGCCCGCAGCGGTTGCTCTTATAAGAAAACGACGACTCAGACGTGCTAGGTTATTGGTTTTCCAGTAAGATTTGAATAAATTGAACATCTGATAACTAGCAATAACATAATGGCCTGAAGTTATTGCCTTTCTAATAAAACAAAAAATAGAAAACAATTTTTAACAAAATCTATATACCTACGAGGCAATTCCATCGCAGAGAGGTATGAGACAGGATGAGTGAGGATTCGGCATTGACATCAATGGAGAGTATATCATTCACCTTCAATTTGCCGACGACATCGTTGTCATGGCAGAATCGCTGCAAGAGCTCAGTACAAAGCTCGATGATTTCAACAGAATTTCCCAACAGATGGGCCTCAAAATTAATATGTGCAAGACGAAAGTCATGTCAAATGCCCATGTCATGTCAAATGCCCATGTCATGGATGGGCATGACATTGACATGATATAATGACATGACATATTGGAATGGCCCAATATCCGCTGGAAGCTCTGTTCTTGAAGTTGTTGACGAGTTCTACTTGTGACAAACTGTCCAGTTAGGTATGTCCAACTTCGAGAAAGAGGTCAATCGTCAAATCCGTCTCGACTCGGGAAACTTTGCGACGTCTTTTCGTCAACAATACCGCAATGCCTCAAGACGAAAGTCTTTATCTAGTGTGTGTTACCAGCGATAATATATGGCACAAAGACGTGGCCACTCACAATAGGCTTCCTAAGATTGCTCAAGGTCACTCAGTGATCTATGGAGAGCGCTATACCTCGTATTTCTGTACGAAATCGAATCAGGAATGGGGAGATCCGTAGAAGAACTAAAGTTGCCGACATAGCTGAAAGGATAAGTAAGCTGAAGTGGCAATGGGCAGGGCACATTGCTCGTAGAACTGATGGCCGTTGGGGCAAAAAAGTTTTCGAGTGGAGACCGCGCACCAGAAAACGCAGCGTAGGAGGACCTCGAACTCGCCGTTGTATATGTGTGGTATGTAACCGGACTTTGTGGAAATCGGTGGGGGAGGCCTTTCTTCAGCAGTGGACGTCCTTTGGCTGATATGATGATGATGATGATTTTCAATGTAGCCTGACTGACAGAAAATGATGTCTATCAAATTCATTTGAATTGTACTTTTTTGCAACAGTTATCATTTTCCACTGCACGACAGGTTATTACTGCACAGTAGTTCAACTTTCTTTCTTTCTTTCCTTTATTATGTGGCCACCATTGTGTCAGAGTCGTTCAAACCGTCCAGGGGTATCCTTCTTGGATTAACCACTGCCATCTAATGGCAACAATTGGGACCAACGGCGAACAAATATCACTATGCGTTCACCCATCCATAGGCAGACCGCACTGAGCTTTGCTTAACCTGATCAAATTTTTTACTGATCAATGAGTGCAACTGGCTATAAGTGCCTTAATGGTTCAGGCGTGACAAAATAAACAGTAATTATTTTCTTTTAAATTTAAATCTAAACATATAAATAAAATTTAAGTGTTTGTTATGTCAATAGTCGTATAACAGTTTTTTAGTAAATGCATATGAAAGTACATACGGTACCTACAAAAAAAAACTATTTTTATTTGTTGTCTGTCTGTCTGTCTGTCAGTCTGTCTGTCTGTTTGTTCCTGCTAATCTCTGAAACAGCTGAACCGTTTTTACGGGACTTTCACTGGCAGATAGCTGATGTTGTAAGGAATAACTTACGTTTCTTTTATTTTAGAAGAATAATTAGGTTTCAGCTCAAAAAAATTTAAACCCATGTAATCAAATATATATACTCAATGTCAAGTATATAAGTACTGTAAATTACACAATTGTAGAATGTGAAGAAATATTCTCGAGGCTCAGTAACTTAATACCTCAGAATAATAATACAAAGCCGGTGTTGCTCCTTGTTGCCTGTAGTGGTGGCCATTTAGGGTCCCCGTCTTGTAACTGGCGAGTCACCATCTGCCACAGTGTTCAAACGTTTAAAAGTTCCCTGCAACTTTAAAGTTTGAAAGGCAGATGCCGTAGTTTCCGGTTTTCATTCCATATTACATAGGCTGCACTAAAAGTATCGGGAATGGAATATTTCCACTGTTCCTGTCATACTAAAATCTTTTTAATTGAAAACTCCTTGGTTTTACAAATCGAATACCATTTATTTATTTAAAAAAAGATTCACGGTCTTGTCACAAGGATTTGTCAAACTTGTTTAGTCGTTGAGAAAATGGAATTGACTCGAGAAAATTCAAGAGCGATGATTTATTATGACTTTCGAAGTGGTTTAACACAAAAACAGTGTGTTGACCGGATGATTTCTGCATTTGGTGATGAAGCCCCATCCAAAACCACAATTTATCGCTGGTTTGCTGAATTTCAACGTGGACGTGTCAAGCTCAGTGATGATCCTCGTCAAGGTCGTCCAAAAACTGCAGTCACCCAAGAAAATGTTGATGCTGTGCGTAAGCTGATTGAGGAAGATCGACATGTGACATACCACGAAATTCAGGCAACTTTAGACATTGGCATGAGTCAAATACAAATAATCTTGCATGAACAATTAGGTGTAAAAAAGTTGTTTTCCCGATGGATACCGCATTTGCTATGTGAAGAGCAAAAAGCGGCTCGCGTTACTTGGTGCGTCAGAACTCTCGAAAGATTCCACGCAGGATCCTCAAAGGCTGTATACAACATCGTATCAGGTGACGAATCCTGGATATATGCGTACGAACCCGAAACAAAAAACCAGTCACGAGTTTGGGTGTTCGAAAATGAGTTAAAGCCAACAAAAATTGTTCGTTCACGGAGTGTTGCAAAAAAAATGGTGGCCACGTTTGTCTCCAAAACCGGCCATGTTACGACTGTTCCTCTTGAGGGACAAAGAACGGTTAATGCAGAATGGTATGCTAGCATTTGTTTGCCACAGGTCGTTTCTGAACTCCGTAGAGAGAACTGCAACCGCCGCATCATCCTCCATCACGACAATGCGAGTTCTCACACCGCGCACAGAACAAAAGAGTTTTTAGAGCAAGAAAACATAGAATTATTAGACCTTCCGCCGTACAGCCCCGACCTAAGCCCTAATGATTTCTATACTTTCCCTAAAATAAAGAATAAATTGCGTGGACAGAGATTTTCATCACCTAAAGAAGCTGTGGACGCCTACAAAACGGCCATTTTGGAGACCCCAACTTCCGAATGGAATGGTTGCTTCAATGATTGGTTCCATCGTATGGAAAAATGTGTCAAATTTCGCGGAGAATACTTCGAAAAGCAATAAATACATTTTTAAATAGTAATGTTGTGTCACTTCCTTGATTCCCGAAATTTTCAGTGCCTCCCTCGTATACCCATTGCAATAGACCTCATCGTTTTAGTTTCCATCTCATACAATAGCCTTACACCACCGGGGACAATCCGTGAATTCATTTTATAGTGCAGTGCCATGGAGTCCCCGGTTAGTGTTCTATTACATTTTAGATTCATTTAGATCAATTAACAAAAGGGCCTCTCCATGTTGGACCCATTTCCATGTCACCATATCAAACATCAATAAACTTACAAGGATTTCGGGTTAGGTTAAGAAGTGTCGTCGCGAGTCAGGTTAGGATGAAGGTTGCGTTCTGAACAAATATTAATAGATGTTTGCTATTCCTAACCTAACCTGTTACCGGGTTAAGACTTCGGGTCAGGTTAGGAATGAGTCAAAATTATGACCATGGTTACATCTAAACTTTACTAAAAATAATTCAGTCTACTTTAAGTATTCTTCTTTCTACCCTAGTAACAACTTACTAGGTATTTTGGCAACAGGGTTTCGACCGACCCTCCCTGGGGTTTGCTAGTTTTGGTGGTTTACCCGCCACCTGTTGGTAACCCAAAGTGCTTAACGGTACATACCGGGTTCCAAGCTTTCTCAGTCACCTTCTACTAGAGGCCGGAGCTACACGTACTTAAAAGTCTACTCTTAGTATAGACGTTTATATCTTCTGTTTCTTTCAAATTTATTCATTTATTTATTTATTTATTCATCATCCAAAATGTTATGCATTATTCCGCAATCCACAGTACCTGCTCCTTCTCATCAACTATTCATTACCAAAAATATGCAGAATTTTACATTCGCACGCCTTAACGCACGTGTGGCTAAGGGTTTATATTTTAAAACTAAACGTCTCTCGGTGGCTCATATTGTGAAACAAATTGCTATGTGGAATTTACTGTGAATAGAGGGAAATACTCTGCTTGTGGGTGGCACGATTCGTGCTCCTTGGTACATTTAAAAACCTATCTTACAAATTTTAAGTAGGTGTTTTAATTTTCTCCTTAACATTTCCAGCAAGGATTAGACCACCCTCTCCACTCATGTGTGTTGTAAAATACGACTAAGGGTTGATATCAAGAGGATGAGCATCCTGCCGTGTACTATTAACAACATATTACCTTATGTATTCTGCCGGTAGAAATTAGGTACGAATCCAAAAAAGTCACATTAAAAATAAGTTTAGAAAAGATTACTTAATCGTTTATACGTGTGAGGTATTTGGAAAATAATCCGATTGTGCCAACACACTATAGTTATTATATTAATAGATAAAAGTTATATGTATAATTTTAACTAGCCATAAGTTTAATATGTATAAGAGACATTACCCTCCCGCCAAACCGATAACATGGTTTTGGGAGGCTTAGTTCTATTGTAATGATATTGTACTTATGAAAGTTATTATTACTAGTATATTAATAGATAAAAGTTGTATATGTATAATTTTAATTAGTCATAAGTTTAATATGTATAAAAGACCCTACCCTTCTGCCAAACCAATAACATGGTTTTGGGAGGCTTAGTGCTATTGTAATGATATTGTATATATGAAAGTTAATAATAAAAAAAAACTGCGACCATAAATCCGGCTGCCAAGCGTAGTGATTATCGCAATGTTACCTACGACCGCTCATTGACGACAAGGTTGGTGCAGTGGGTGATACAGTCAGCCGCTGCGCTCGGGGTCACGGGTTCTATTCCCGTACGCAACAAATATTTGTATTATCTGCAGGTAGTTGTTCCGGGTCTGGGTGTATTGTGTGTGGAATTTGTGTCTGTAAACGCCCCCACGATACAGGAGAAATCCTAGTGTGGGGCAAAGTTTTATTAAAAAGAGCAAAGGAGCATATAAAATTGTAACTATCGTTGGGAAGCCCATGTTTAGCAATGAGCAACTTCGGGTTGAGGTACGTACACGTTTGCTTACTTTTTTCCGTTTCTTGGTCGACAATAATCTGGATTAATGTGGGCTTTTCGAAATGTATGACTTTAGCATTCATACGTCTACCTCATCACGGTGGCGCCGTGGTTCCGGCTACGAATAGCACCAATCCATATCTCATCTCAAGAATATCTCTCGGCGAATTGGGATTAGACAGTGGATGGGTAGTAGCGTCCTTCGAGTACATTAACAACTCAACTGCGATCGCCAATCCGGCTGCCAAGCGTATCGATCATGACAAATACCCCCAATGAGCACACAACACGCCCAGACCAGACATTGTGGTATTTTTGGAGGCTTGTGACCATACTGCAATGCACTTTATTCAGTTGAAATGAAGATGATTGATGAAATGATGAATAATTTCTATTATACATATGATATATACATACATATCGACTAACACAGTATTAGATATGCTGTACTAACGATGATTTCGAGTAAATTCGACCTATTCGAGTTGTATGCATTATGCAGTCAAGTGTCATATTCGAAAGTTTTCTGAAAATCATGCAACTAGTTTCAAAATGTAGGTCCGTAATAAAACATGGTATTAGATAGTATGCAATACTAACAATGGTTTAAAGTACCTAGATTACTAAATCGAGCTATATGCATTATCCAGTCAAGTGTCAAATTGGAATGTTTTCTACAAATTAAGCAATCAGTATCAAAATGTAGGTCAGTAATAAATGAACCAGTTACATTTCAACTGATTGTCGAAATAACTATATTTTATACGGTTCACCGTCACAAAAGATCGAATTATTCACACGGCGGGTCCGAAAAAGGTTTTTCAAGAGGAGTTTTTTCACACTTTTTTGTACAACCTTTCTGTCGGTATGGTGAAAATTCAAACTTTAGAATTCTGCGACAAGTGAACCAATAACCGAAAAATACTTTTGTCTAAAGTCTTTATTATTTTAAATTTAAGTTGTACTACGGTATCGTTTAAATTTTGATTAACGTCTCTGGTTCTGACATGGTGTCGATCAAAATAATAGGATTTTTAGTTAGGTTTATATTTAGTACAGTTTACTTACAAGTCAATCAATTGTATAACAGTCTAATTGATTTTGTATATTTGTTTAAAATCATCTTAGTCCATCATCATCATTTCAACCGGAAAAAAATCTACTACTAGGCTCAAGTCTCCCGTAGTCGTTTCGAAAATCACATCAATGAGCGGTCTGCCTTTGTGTTGTGTGCTCATTGGGAGGTTTTGCCATAATCACCTCGCTTGGTAGGCAGATTGGCAATCGCTGTTGAGTTGTAATCAATGTGTCTGAAGTACGCTGGGGTGCAATTCCTTATGCTCAAACATCCACATCCTTAAATATAGAATCGAAATAACGGTGTAAAACCAATTTCGGTATTCGCTAAGTTATGATTGAAGCTATTCCAGGACACGTTGCAGAAGGTAAGCCATGAGGACCAGTCTTAGCGAATACCAAATCGGGTTATCACCATTATTTCAATTCTGTATTCAAGGATGTTTGGATGTTTGAGCTTAGAGAATTGCACCCCTGCTCTCCATCCTCTGGCTAATACCAGAGTCGCCTTTCATAACACACTCGAGATTAAACCTAGTCTAATCTAACCAGGTGGTGATATTCTAAGCTGGCACCACAAGGTATTTACTCGAGTATTTGATTAAATTATAGGCTGTCAACCATGTCCTCTGCCGAAAAAGATGCTTTTTATTCTATGCAACGTTCAACTGGCAATCAGTCAAAGGTTCTATGCAAATAGTTCTATGCTCTTAATTTTCTGCATCCAATCCCTATACTGTACTATTGTGTTTTCTGGTCTGGCTTGATGTTTGTGAATTTTAGCCACAATACAAAATGCTTCATAAATTTGGCCATCATAACAAACACGTCTATTCTCTAACACGTTATTAATTGGTTGGTAACAGAATAATTTGACTTTGGCTGTAACTCCTATCTGCATGTTGTGAGCCTTACTTACCTTTATGAACAGTTAAGGTGAAGTTAGGTCAAATGAGGATGGATTGCTGGCATATGAGACACAGGTTCTACCTAGTTCGTTTCAGTTCACAGCTGTAAAATATTTTGTAGAATGTATAGTCCTCTTTCCCACTAGCTACTAGCAGACCAAAGCCAACTACGAACTTATCTTAAGAAACACATTTTCTTTCATTCATCACGATAATTATATCAGTCAATGGATGTCCACTGCTGAACCAAGGCCCCTCCTATAGATTTCCACAATGACCCATTAAATGCCGCCCACATCCAATGACTCCCTGCTACCTTCTCAATGAAATCGTTGGAGGCTGTCCCACGCTGCATTTTCGGGGTCTCCATTTGAGAATCTCTCTGCTTTTCCCCTATGTAACTCACTAAATGTAAATACGTCAAATATCGACGATGGGGTATCCGTACGTTTTATAAAGCAAATAAAAAGCGTTTCAAAAGGCAACCTTCGCCCTATTTCCGTGGTAATGAAGTATTCATCAGCCGCCTCTGGCATGTAAGCGGATGGTACAACTTGTAGGCGAATGTTACAATGTATTTTGATTTGTAGCGACGAAATATATTACCACGAATGAACTCTTCCGCATAGGCAGTAATCTCCTACCTTTTGTGTGGTAGATACTTGTATTATGCATATACAACTTCATAAAATAGAGACAAGTTTTACAAGTTTAGACAAGTTAGGGAGGTACATATAGTGATATTTTATTCCTTTAAAATTGGTCAACAGAATTAGAATAACTTAAAATTGATTAGAATATATTGCTGTCAAAAAACAGTTATATGTATTTCAACCAAATACACTGCTGGTCGGAAAACTTGATCTCTCATAACGACTGCAGACGTAAATTACAGTTGTTAAGAAAACACACAAGTAATACTTCAATTATTCTTGGAAGTAGTTGGGTCTTTAGATAAAAAAACATTCTTACACCTTCTTTTAAATAAGGTCTTAGTTTAATAGTCCACAATATTTTGCATGATGCCATAGTAAATGCAAAAGATGATGTTCCTACCACAAAAAAATAAACAATCTGGTACAAATCCGTTATTTTCTTTTGTACCACCGCGCCGCCGTCGTCGCCACGCCGCCACCGTCGCCACACCGCGTCGCGCCGCGCTTCCTGTTTCGTTTGACGTTGCCGTCTACGGCGTCTATCTAGATCGAATATGACCATTTGTATTAGATACAAGTGGATACTATTATAACTAAGAGTAAGTAATGAAATGATTATTTTTTAAATATGAGAAAAGAAAAATACAGTGGAGTTTTTGACTTGAACCACGTCCAGTAAAAGCATTTTGAGCCGTTAATGAAACGCTGTTCGTTGCTTTTGATAGAGCTAATTATACTGACGTCAGTTTATTGAGACAGTTTACTTCTGTCGATGCATTTGTACGAAACGTTATTGGATCAGGGTATTAGTGCGATAAGTTAATATTTATTTATTGTCTTAGATCTCTCATGGAAAATCTTATTTTAACTTCAATCAATGATAATTCTTTTAACTAGAGGAGATTAAGTTTTTATTTATGAGTATAGAATACTCCATCTCAATGCTTAGATTATCATTTCATTTAAGCATAGTATTTTTTACTTCTATATCATTAAATAATAAATCACAAATCTCTAATACCGTCAGTATCTATCAAAACATTTTTTGCCAATAATTCCGTGTGGTTTCGAATTAAGAATATAGTACCACTCCATTTCCTTTCGTGGATGTTGAAAAGGCAACTAAACCATAGGGATTGGCAGCAGTAACTTGCGTGCCTCAGAAGCCATACTGCGCTTACCAACCCACCTGCCAAGCGTGGCAAATTCCCCCCCGAAATTACGATATATTTGTAGAATTTATTTCCTTCCTTTGTTCAGCAGTGGACATCCTTTGGCTAATATGATGATTTGATGAGTAATAGCTAATTCGTAATACCACCAAAATGTTTTTTGTTTTTCCCAATCACTCAATAAAAATATCTCTTCGTTTCCACCTCATTGACAACAGTGTCAGGAGAAATAATGGTTTGTACAAACGACGATTCTCGTTCAGCTTTTGCCCGCCGATTAATAAATCAAATAGATTTACAGTCGAAGAGGCTGACATTTCCGGACTCCTGCCATTATCAGTCCCTTCGTGTTGAAGCTAAACAATTTGCAATTTTGGCAAATAGATTTGTGTGAATCAACTAAGGTATAATTGGACACGTGTAACCCTTGTGCATGAGGTAACCGTAATTTGTATCATCATATATAGAGTTAGTATATATGATGTTTAATAACAGATGTTTGAAAATTAAATATGTGTTATGGACACTTACGAAGATAAATTAAATTTCTTAAGATGTAACCTTAGTAAAGTTATTATCATATTGGTTTTCAACCGGAGGGTTGTTTATGATTATTCTTTTGTAGTAATTACAGTCTTTGACTCTTATGTCTGTACGAGTCCACCCTAATTCAGTTGATTAGCAAAGTTATCTTTATTTTTTCAAGTGTCTGCATTAATCTATACAAATAAATAAAATTGAAGTGTCTGCTTGTAATGTCAAAATATTTTTTTTTTACTAAATGCGTATGAAAGTATATACGGTACATACAACATAAAAACAATATTTATTTTTTTGTCTGTCTGTCCGTTTGTTCCCGCTAAACTTCGAAACGGCTGGATCGATTTCTACGGGACTCTCACTGGCAGATAGCTGATGTTATAAGTAATAACTTGGGCTACTTTTATTTTAGAAGAATAATTAAGCTGATGTTATGAGGAATAACTTAGACTAATTTTATTTTAGAAGAATAATTAGGGTTCCGCGGAAAAAACCCCATTAAATCATATATATGTATACACTATGTCAAGTGTCTATGCCGAAGTACTCTAAATTATAATAAATAATCCAATTTCCTTTAAATTAAACGTCGGGTGAAGCCACGGGTCCCAGCTAGTTTTAATATAAGTTACTACAGATGCTTGGTCTTTACTAGGCCTTGCAAGCGTTTTAATATTAAATTACAAACCTACATACAAAGTACGAGTAATTTAGATCTCTACCTGTGGACACTACAATATAATTAAACAATTCAACCCCAGGCGTCTCACTCAGAAGGTGTTAAATGTGGATTGGGAAACTTTTGGGTACTGATTGCTGTATCTCTGTTTCTACAATTTGGAGCCTGAGGGATAAAGGCATCTTTGTTACATTTAAGTTTTAAGGCAGCCTGTACAATGTATTGTGGCGTTTGGAATAATTTAAGTAAATTGCTCAAATTGACGAGTTTAGGTTCAATTAAAACTACAATGTCATCATTATGGGTGCTTCCAATTAAAGTGATTGATGCGATGCTCCATTTGGGGTTTTCTTAAACGATATATTTGGTTACGCTTGGGTATAGTCGTCAGACATAAATCTGCACTACTAAACATGCACATACACCCAGACCAACTACATATAGGTATAAAATATTACTGAGCATAAGAGATTAAATAACAGATTAATGTTTCAAGGTGACGAGTGCAGTGTGATGCCACGTAGGACAAATCATAGGTAGCACTGCAATTATGGACAGACCTTACCCTTACCACCAGATGAATGACTTGCGCATCTCAACATTAGCTTGTATGGAAAATAAATTGGTCATACAAAGTACAATTATTGATTATTCTCAAAACCCAACCGTTTCCAAAAACCTATTCTACCCCATTTTAACAACAACTAAAATACTTATTATTGTTGTTGTTATTATTTATACTTGTGCCGTGTGGTGCCGGCTCAGAATGCCACCACCCCATCTCCTCCCATGGGTGTCGTAAAAGTCGACTAAGGGATTAGCCGGTGGATGGGCAGCAGCGTCCTTCGAGTACATTAACAACTCAACTGCGATCGCCAACCCGTCTGCCAAGCGTGGCGATTATGGCAAAACCCCCCAATGAGGTCGTTGTGGACATCTTTGGGGGAGGCCTGTGTCCAGCAGTGGACTTCATTCGGCCGAAATGAGAAAATACTTATTGACATAATTAACACTCGTTGAAGAAACCAATGACGTAACCTATCCTCAATAACCAATGACATTATTGTATATTAAAAGAGGTAGATGTGTTACATACGCGCCAAAAGCAAGAACCAAAACTCCCCCAATTGTAGCACTTTGCAATTAGTTCGCCCAAAACTGAACAACGAGCACACGCTGTCATAATCTCTATTTATTAATTAAGTGATAACAAAGCCGTTGTGCGTATATAGAGAATACAAAAACTATCAAGCAAACATGAATAAAAAGCTAGGAATCTCATACCACACGTGAGTTGTAAATAAAATATTTGAATAAAAATACTATTCAAATTACTTACAATTATAATATTCTCGAAGAAAACTCAAGTCAAGCAAAGAAAAGAGATAACACATATATTCTATCACAGGTGAGATAAGGACATCGAGTACACGTGTTGTTATTTTAGATAGCTATCTCTTTTACTCTCGTAGTTTTTGTATCTTCTTTCTTACAGCATAGGTAGATGTGCAGTTTTGTAGGTTTATACATACAGTGAGACTGAGCTTTGCGTGCCATTTAATATGGATGTAACATATCTAAGGTATAATATCACTGTCAATAACAAAATGATCAACAGATCTTAAGCTATCTACTATATCTATCTAATATTCCTTACAATTACAATATCGATTAGCGCCATTCTTGGTACGACTTTAAGCGAAAGGTGCAATAACAGCCTCAAATTTTCGTCCACAACAGTAGTCATTTGCGGACGCGTTGCTACGCATAACATCTAAATTAAAAGTAAACTGTAACCATAGTCAGCCCATTACTATGCCACTGCTAGCCACGGGATTTTTCTCACGATGAGAAGGGTTAGGCCTTTGTCCACCACACGGGCATGTGGCAGACTAGACACATCATTGAGAACATTATGGAGCCCCCTCGGGTGTGCAAGTTTCCTTGCGATTTTTCCTTTACCGTCGATGCAAATGATAATCAAATTCCTAACTTAAACTGCACATGAATCCGAAATCTCAGAGGTGCATGCGGGGATCAAACCCAGATCCTCTTGTATGGAAGGCCTCCAGGGGCGTTGGACAGACTGAGGCAACTAGCTCGGCGGCGTACACTTGGCAAGTGGCGTCACCATTCCTACGCTTGAAACCCCCTGCCGTTATTATAAGGCGGAGGACCTCTCGGTTCGCGGGTGCATAGATTGGGGAATCTACGTGCCCACACCGAGCGACTCAAGAGAAGACGGTAGCACGCATGTGGTCACGCGCTGCCGTGGGACGCTTTGGGGATCCTTTACAATCCCCCCGGGGGGGTGACCACGTTGAGGCGTGGCACTAGTGGATGGTTCTAGTGTGATCATATGAGGACCTGGAGCCTCCCTTAGGTGCCGAAGATGACCATTCCAGTGGTTTTAGCCGGTAGAAGTCCGGTATACCCCTTCGCCCCGGTGAAGTTCATGAAGAATTTCCACTGGGCACCAAAAATTTTTTTTTAAAAGGTATAAAATATATTTATGTATCGAGTCTTTGGTATCTGGGGTGGACACCATATTCCTTTGCATGTAACTACAGGCACTACTGTGGGTAGTTACTCCAACAATAGAATAATTTACTACAAATAGTTCAGTACAGAATATAATCAACTGTAATCGAAGATATCTAAATATAAAATAAAATTAACGGAACAAACACGTGCGTAAGTACTGAGTGATCACGAGCGCCATCCGAAATTGACTGCCGATCGCCGGACGTGTCAGTCGTTCCTTTCATTCCGTCTACTGACGATCGTATTCAAGCACAGTAAAGTCGGACGCACTTGCGTTTCCTGTCACGTCACAGGTCATTAATGGAATATTTCGATAGATGACCTCCTCATTGTATCGGACTGGACTAATATTAAATTTTCTTTTGCCGTTTTCTTGAAAATAATAAATCCAAAGGTCATGCCGTTTGATCTTCTTCTTTGTTCTTAGAGTACCAAATCACTTGACATTTACGTAATTAATTCTTGAACTTTCACCACACCTACGAAAATAGAGTTATTTTGGTAGATTAAACTCGTTCAAACGTATGGAATTAGTAGAGAAGTTAAGGAAACCCAATGTTTTTCTTTGATTTTAGGGTCACTGCGTGCCAAGGGTTAGGTGATTGCTCCACAAATAAACGCCTACGAAGCCTATTACTTAACTTAGTTATGATTATATAATTGTTGAAACTTTCAGTTCCCTTCATGTACCTGTAAAGCCTGTATGTTTAACACATCTAACGAACAAAAACATCTTAGGCAAAAAAGTTTCGACTTCGAACTCAACCTATTTACAAGTCTTACACTTAATAACACAAAATGGCTCACATGACCTAATAAATACACTCGATCTTTGAATCTGTCCCTAATATTTCACTATTGAACGCCAGAAGGCAAATCACCCATAATGTTTTTTTTTGGGCTTCTCGCATACATTTCTTGGAAATGTGGTTGCTTAACCGGTCATTTCTGGCGAAGCCAAAAGAGGCCTCGAGCCAGGCTAATGTTAAAAACTAAGCAACTTGCGCAAAGGGCAGCTAGGGCGTTGCTGGGGATAACAAGCTATTGTTTTGGGGACATCTGGATCGGTATTATTTAAAATGTATTATATATACACTTAAAATTGCACGGGTGGCATGGGCCGGCGCAAGCAAGAGACCCGGAAGAAGTAGTAACTTGAACGGGAAGGTAACGCAGCGATATGCCTTCGCAACGTGTGTGAGGTATATCGCTGCATGCATCGCTGAGGCATCCTCGGCGGCGAGGGCGGTAACTCGGTCGGGTTTTAAGTGAATGAGACAACGCGAGTCTCTTTATGAGATCTAACGTGATTTTATCGTCTGGATCGACCAAAACATGCCTAGGGTGGCATACTCTACGAATACGGGAAGGTTGGTAATCGGCGGCTGATACCACAAGGGGATTTGGGTGGGACAGGGCAGAATCGAAATAGCGTTTGGACGCAAGTTTCATAAATTGCCTGATGGTCGGCCAGTTAAGATCAAAATGGAGTTGATCATTTTGCATGTACCAAGCCGCTCCGGTGGCCTTGCGCCGGAAACGGTTTTGGAGGGTTTGGAATTTACGGAGTGGGGCGGATTCAGCGTGTGCGAACGCTGGGCTGGCATAGGTCATGATGGGTTGGTATTGCTTTTGATGGGGTTAACTTCGATCCGCCATTTCCAAAACCATTACCCGTAGGCGTTGGCTGTGGCTTGGAGGATCTTAGTTATACTATCGGGAACGTAACCGGAGTAGAAAATGGCCGTGTCATAGTCGAAGAGTACTACTTGGGTCGTATTAGCAGGTCGTTTCGGGATGTCACTGTACAGTGTGAACAATAGTGGGGCTAGTACAGATCCTTGTGGGACTCCGGCTCTAATGGGGTGAGCGGACGAGAGAGCGCCCGTGATTCGATTTTGGAAACTGCAATTTGACAAGAAGCCTTGTATGATGAGAAGCACTTGTAATGCTACTTGCACGCCTTTATATAGGAATTTAGCTTTTTAGTTTTGTGGGTTAGGTTAATAATAGTATAATTTAAATAAATATTTTATTGAATTTTCAATATGGTTCAAAATTAGTTGTTCTTCAAAACTTTACTTTTTACGGTTACGCGTGAATACGCCGCGTAATTCCCTCATCAGCATATTTGAAACTTAACAAGTTACAAACAAGATTCAATATTGTATGAAAATAATTTGTTTTCTACCTTTTCAATTTAAAACCTTATCTTGCTTGTAATTAAGTTTCAAATCAAAAATATTTGAAACTGTTATTCAGTACGCTTCGACTAGTACAAGTTGTGGTTACACGTGAACCGCAGCTTGGATCCACTACAAGCAATTAACAGCTTTATCGAATAAAATATAAGGTTAGATATATAATTGCTTACTTTTCCGCCTGGTTGGTGTAAAGTAGGTCTTATTCCAACTACGCCTAAACTTTGCAAAACATTAATCTTGCCACGGGTGGTGTCTGAACTAGTTGAATCGGTATTGATTGCGAGTTATCACGAATTGAGTCGTATTTAGCTAATAACCGGTGGGTGAACTAGCTAAGGTCTAGACGTGAATGTTAAAAAAAATTCTTTAAGTAAGAAGTTTCTGTAAGAAGGTTTACCTTGAGATTATTGGTTATTCCCGGCAAAAGTATTTGATTGGGTTTGGTCTTCGACTATATTATAATTTACTTAAAAGATAATAACGAGCAGAGGATCAGCAATCGAGGCTATTGGCTCTATCTCTTTCAAACAGTCTAGAGCCTGAAAAGGGTTGTAAAAATTATAATAGATTAAAAACTAAAAACACGTTATCCCACTCTCCATTCTCCATCACCATCATCAGAACCTCATCAAATAATGAGGCTTAAAATTGTAAGGGACTCGATAAAGCAAACTCTAGCTCAAACTCGAGGGGCTTAGCCATTGAAGAAATACATTATCCACCTCCTGGCTTCATCATCAGATCAGTTCGATGGTACCAGATTATTGTATTGTCACCCGCAATACACATACATTATCATCATCATCATCTTCATCAGCCTATGTCGGTCCACTGCTGGACATAGGCCTCTCTCAGCGTATGCCACAACACCCGGTTATCAGCACCTCGCGTCTAGCCTAAAATTTGAGATGTCACATGGAATATATTATGTACAAACTATTTATTTATTGGACCTGCAACAAAGGATATACACAAGAAATCACATATTACACCTACACAGTTTTGGACACGTATACTCCCTCAAATAAAGGAGGTCACAGCGTGTAAAATAATAGTTGTAAACTAAGCATTATCGCGATTATTACACATTATAATAAAAGTGTTTTATTATAACATCTTTACACTGGTCCTGCGACCACGAATGCTGCAAAGTATTCGAAACGTCAGGAAAAACAATAATCTAACGTATACGCGATAGAATCCGTTTAAAAGTGTTTTATTATAACATCTGTACACTGCTTAACAGCCTATATTTCTTGCCATAATGATCTTAAGAATTGAGGGAAATCCTTAATGTAAATTTTACTTTTCAAATTCCAGCTCTTAACACAGCGTCTATCAAATAAAAATGTCCAGAGTTCTTAAAGGTATACAAACAGTTGAACGAAGTTTACTTGACTCTTTAGAGCTTGATTCATTGCATTTCCTTTTGTGTTTCTCTCCTGACCGCAACTCGGTTTATTACCTATTGTTTGGTGTAATTTTGTGGGGAGAGAACAATAGTATTGTGCCGAGATGTTTTTTTTACGGGAAATGGGACTGCCAGGTATTTTAAAGTTGGATGTGACCGAAAAACATCACTTTGTCGGTCGTCCTGAATGGATTAGAAATTACATCTTTGTAAGTAAGAGATTTACTATAGACAATCGTATTCTAGATACATTGATGTTATTGATAATTATGTTTTCTTAATAATTAATGACATATGAAACAGAGACGTGGTCACTCACTATGGGCCTTATAACAAAGCTCAAGATCACTCAGCGAGCGAAACAGCTACAGTTATAACTGTCAGAGAGCCTTTATCTTACAAAAGCGTGCTATAAGAACCATAGTTAGAATTCCACAACGTGATTCGTGCAGGGAATACTTTAAAAAATCTGGCATACTAACTGTACCATGTTTATATATATTAGTCCTCCTAAATAACTTTGCAAAGAACATACATCACTATGAATCACAAGAGGAACGTAAGATTAGAGAGGCCACATGAAGAAAGGTTATACAAAATGTAATTGCACCCAAACTTAACATAGCAAAGCATTGCTCAGAGTATCAGGCAGTAGAAATATTTAATAGATTGCCTACTGAGTTAAAAACATTAATTTATAACGTTAATCTATTCAAAGCCAAACTTAAAGCCTTCCTATTAGAAAGATGCTTATACTCAGTGTCTGAATTAATGTCGAATGATAATAAATGAATTTAATTTAGTATCTAGATAATTGACATACATTTTAATTACCTATATTAAATTATTAGTTGTTCGTGACATTCAGAAGTTATATTTAAAGCAATATGACACCTTATTTCGTACCTCTAAAATCAATTTTATTGTTGACAGAATATAGTCGTAATTAAATAATAGGAATAATAATTAATTAGTGAATTATGTTTGTATAATAATTTTATTTTCATTCTGATATAAATATTTTTTACATTGAGTTGTTATACTTATGTTTTTATTAGATGTAGTTATTTTATATTAAATGGCGCATGTAAACAATATGGTATAACTACTTAAATCAAACACAATGAAAATTGTTATCAATAAATAAATAAATACAAATTCGCACATATGCGTTTAAAAAATATACCGATATGCTCCGAAACTAGAACCACAAGTAATAATAAATGGGGCAGGATTGTGTCATATTCAACTTATTACTAATCTTAGCGTCCAAATATCCGCGTCTGCACGACAACGCACCTTATTCTTTTATGGATTAGAATCATGTTTAGAGCGTGTAGTAAAAACGTAGAGATTTACACAAATCCTGCAATACGTTAAAATAAATATGACACTTGTTAGCACAATAGCCAGTAATTGTTATACAGTGCTGTATGCAGCGGTTTGTAACCCGACACGTTTAAAGACGGAGTGCGGACGCATTATCAAATAACCGCAAAAGAACACCCACGCACATACTCATGCTTTCATGTACACACGACTAGTATCTTTTTTTTTAATGGTTTCCGGTGGAAATTCTATATGGAACTTCCTTCGCCCCGGGGAAGGGTGAAGGGGTATGCCGGTCTCCTACCGGCTAAAACCACTGGAGCGGTCATCTTCGGCATCGAAGGGGCGCTCCAGGTCCTCGTAAGATCATACTAGAGCCGGCCATTGGTGCCACGCCTTTAGGCACATCTCGGAGGGGATGACTGTAAAGCGGTCACCCTCTCTACTGGAGGGAAGGCGACTGTAAAAAGGCACTTCTCGGGGAGGATTGTAAAGGATGCCCCCAAGTCTCGCTGTGCGCTGTGCTGTGCGCACGGTGCCACGTGACCACGTGCGCGCCACCATAAACTGACGGCGGGGGGCTCAGACACGTCTAGTACCTATAAACTAGTGGTGTTTAATCTTCACCATCATATCAGCCACAGGACGTCCACTGCTGAACAAAGGCCACCCCCTCCGATTTCCACAACGAGCGGTCACATGCCGCTCTCATCCAACGACTCCCAGCGACCTTCACCAGGTCGTCTGTCCACCTCGTTGGAGGTCGTCCCACGCTGCGTTTTCCGGTGCGCAGTCTCCATTCGAGAACCTTTGTGCCCCAACGGCCATCAGTTCTACGAGCAATGTGCCCTGCCCATTGCCACTTCAGTTTACTAATCCTTTCAGCTATGTCGACAACTTTAGTTCTTCTACGGATCTCCTCATTTTTGATTCGATCTCGTAGAGTAATACCAAGCATAGCTCTATCCATAGCTCACTGAGTGGTATTGAGCTTTCTTATGAGGCCCATTGTGAGTGACCACGTCTCTGTTCCATATATCATCACTGGTTACACACACTGGTTAAAGATGTTGCAAAGTTTCCCAAACGCTGCCCAGCCGAGTCGAAACAATAGCGCGAGCGGGCAATGCGACGCGGTGAGTCGGGGGCCGAGGGCGGCCGCCCGACGAGAACCGAGTATTACCGAGAACAGCCAAATTGTGCATGCCTGTGTCAAGAAAACCAGTATATATTTGTATACATGTATATTTGAATTTTGCTCTTTCACTCACATCCAAACGGCGGAATATCCTTTCAGCCGAATAAAGTCCACTGCTGGACACAAGCCTCCCCCAAAGATCGACACAATGACCGTTCTGGGTGTTTTGTGTGCTCATTGGGAGGTATTGCCATAATCGCCGCGCTTGGCAGGCGGGTTGGCGATCGCAGTTGAGTTCTTAATGTACTCGAAGGACGCTGCTGCCCATCGTGCGGTTAATCCCATAGTCGCCTTTTACAACACCCTCAGGATGAGATGGGTTGGTGCTATTCATAGCCTAGGTGGAATATATTTAAGGCCTATTCACACATTTCAGTTAAAATATAGTACCAGCACTACGTCCACATAGTTCCATATCAGTGTTACAGTGATACCAGAGTGTCTTCAATTAACATATGTCAGTGATGACTTATGCGATCAATCTCTCGTCGATCGTTTTTTTTTGTTGATTTATGTTCAGTTTTCTGTCAATACATAAGGTTAGCAACGATTCGTTTCCGCGCTTGCCGGCGCCGGCACTGGTACTGAGAGCAATGTGGCGGCACTGGCACTAACGAGTATGGACGCGTTAATACAGAATGTATGAAAACAAGATTTTTTTTTCACTGACGTCGACCTGTTATCTCGGTGCCGGCGTTGTGTCGTCACTGAAATGTGTGAATAGGCCTTTAAGTGAAATTTGGCATCGAATAAGTAAGAGTAAAGAATAGTCGTGGAATAGGACATAGGAAACATTGTATTGCGTCATCAATTCCCTCATAAGCTTAAATTATTACATTAATTCCTTTCAGTAGAAGTGGGGGCTAACATCAATCAAAAGTATGTACGAATATGAAAATTGTGTTATTTTAGAACCAATTTTATCTGTTTACAATATTCCATAATTTTTGCTCCATTTTTGTGCACACAAAATGAATTGACCTAGAATTATATCTAGCCAGGCATGAAAAACGAACCCTCGTCCTGATTGGTGAAAGTAGTGTATTCGAAAGAAGCTCGACTCAACTTCAGGTTGATTAATGCTCAATAGCCACATACGCCGAAACTGTAAATTAATGAAACCTACTAACAATTAAACACAACCATAAAACTGTTGGTATAAAATGCCCAATAAACTTCATTTTCACAGGGTCGGCCATTATTTAAGCCGGAAGTACGAGTCGGCAACAAAAGCTTCCGTTTCCGCGGGCCAGAGCGTCAACAACAAGATCCAAGTAATTAAATTTTATTGAACTGCGGGTACTCTTATTGATGGAAACTGTCGTTTGATCTATTTGATTGGGAAATGACAATTCCACAAAATATCCTTGAAGTATATAATTGATTTTCTGAAGTTTACGGGAATGGCATCTAGTGAATAGAGGTAGCTTACGGAAAATGTATCCCATTCATTATTATTTTCCATATACCTACGTGCAGTATTCATATCAACTACAATCATATACTTGTGTAATTAAAATAACCCAAAACCTCAGACACACCAACAGATTTTCTATCTAACAAGTGGATCTAGAATATAATTCTTTAATTTTGTAAATAATTGTAGAACATATTTGTAATTTTGGGTGGCGAATCTCATAATTATTCTGATTGGTTTATAGCTCAAAACATATTCATTGTCAGTGACGTATGCTCGCTACTATCGCTGAGGTTAATAATGATTACATGTTAGCATTCTGCAAAGTTTAGGCAAAGAAATGTGACTCAAATGTTTTAATGCCAACATGTTGCAGTTGCGTAAAGGTAACCCCGGGTGGTATAGGTATAGGCATTATACTATAATATTGGTTGATTTCAGAAAAAAGAAACAGTTACATTTTTACAAACATATTTTACAAATCAATAGAACACGACAGGAAAAGGGCTAATGTTGGTACCTGTACTCATGAAAAACACTGTAGCATAGGTACCAGACAATTCACTATTTGTAAAAATAAACCAAATTAAAAGTAGTGTAATCGGTGCTACTCTAGATTCTGAACAAGCTAGTTTCAGGTTTTTTGTTATATACGTAATATACCACTTTATACCTATATATATGCATACGTCATACACGACTGTATATAGTAAAGAACATCGTGTTAATATTGTCGAAATATACAAATATGTTGAAAAATAAAACTGAATTCGATGAATCTTATCTTTATTTCCGAATTGTTTGGTGATTCAATGAAATGTATTGAAAGTTAAGTGGTGATGTCCATTGCAAGATTAAGAAATCAATAATTATTTTTTGAAAATCCATAACTTTGATTTTAGACATTTTTTTAAAACAGTCACAGAAAATTATGAAGTTGTTTGTAAAAGTAAATCATAATCTTGTTAAACAAAAACATTTCAATATTTGCAAAGATCAAACAATAAAAATTGATTTAATTTGACTTTAAAATATAATACTCTTACTAAAATAAGAGTAAAGCAATGTTTTTATTACAAATGTTAAAATCCAAACGGATTTAAGTGTATTCTTATAGTAATAACACACTTTAAATGGATTAGGTATACCACGTGTATTATAGTTTTTCCCTAACGTCTTATTGGTTGGTGCAGTGGTTGATACAGTCGACTGCTGCGCTCCGGGTTGCGGGTTCGATTCCCGCACGGAACAAATATTTGTATGATCTGCAGGTAGTTGTTCCGGGTCTGGGTGTATTGTGTGTGAAATGTATGTCTGTAAACGCACCCACGACACAGGAGAAATCCTAGTGTGGGGCAACGTTTTTTAAAAATTGAATAATAAAAAAAACAGTATTCGTTACGATGACACTTACACCAGTACCCCTAGTACGAGTTTCTTTTCACGATCGAAACGTAATAGTAAACTACATGGTTACCGCGTTCGGCGCTGCGATTGGCCCGCATGAAACTCTTCAACCAGGGGTTATAGAATCTTTCTAGTCCGAATAACAAAACAAACTGTTAACATAAGCACACAACACATCTATCCAGTCATCTGCTATTTTATGGTTTCGAACGACCGAAGGAAAAAACGCCAGAACCCTTATAGGATCACTCATGTGTCTGTCTGTCTGTCCGTCTGTTACAGTCAATTTGTTCCGAATCTACGGGACCGATTAAGTTGAAATTTGGTGCACAGATGGATTTCTGCGACCCAAATACGGACGTGTAACGTAAATAAATGAATTTTGTATATGGGGGTCACTAATGTTATAGATATAGAAAATTAAAGAAAATTTTTTTGCAAACTTTATCGTGTGACATATGAAATAGAAGGATTGTGTTGCGAGGGTCTCAAATATGTCTAATTTATAATTTTGAAATATGTCTGTGTGTATTTAAATTATTTAAGATAATAGACGAAAATTTACCACCTCAGTTAGCTCCGAAACTACTGACGATAAATTTTTGAAAAAATCTAGATTATAGCTCTTTACCTATAGATTACAAGAAAACTTATAAGAAGTCTTTCTTATGAACTTATGGTCTTAAAAAAACATGATACTTCTTTAAAAATTGTGCATACAAACTAATGTTTGCACTTGGAATGTATCGGAGAACATGTTTTTCAACTACGATGTTAAGTTTGTTCTTCGGATAAGTTATTGGTACAAGACCGGATCCAACGATTGACAATATATTCAGAAATTTCGGATCTCTCTCCACACGATTTCAATTCGCACTTAACTCGTTGTTTTGAAGTGGACTACTAACATTTGTCTAATATCGTGAGTGCAGTTTACAGATTTGTACGCATAAACACTCGGTACAAAGAAACTAGACCCACAGTACATGAGATCTCTTTTCACAAACGTCACTTAAGTGTGGGGCGACACTATGCAACTAGTTAAGTGCACCATGTGCCAAAGTAGCTCATTAGCTACGTTAACGACCGCATAGTGTGGAAGCAAAAACCAATTTGGTGGCACGGTTGGTGCAGTCGCGGGTTCGATTTCCGCACGGAACAAATATTTGTATGATCTGCAGGTAGTTTCGGGTCTGGGTGTATTTTGTGTGGAATTTAAGCGCACCCACGACACAGGAGAAATCCTATTGTGGGGCAACGTTTTCTTAAAAAGAAAAAATAATCAGCCCCGAAATTATTTAAGGTTACGTATTTAGTTTTTTTTGTTTCGTTTGTTGCTTTCTTTCGGTATTTTTTTTTAAATATGAGCGGAAGTGAGTAGAACTGACAGAAATTTCTAATACCTATGTAATATAAATTTGTTATTTCATATCATCATTATTATATCAGTCATGTATACGTCCACTGCTGAACAAAGGCCTCCCCCAAAGATTGCCACAATTGTATCGTCACTTTGGGGGGTATTTGCCAATACTTACCACGCTTGGCAGGCGGATTGGTGAGCCCAATATGACTAATATGCCACAGAAGGGACGCTGCTGCTCATCCCTCTGGTTTAGAGTCCCTTAGTCGCCTCTTATGACATCCACAGGAGGAGATGGAGTGGTGCTATATTCTTAATCCGGACACCACACGGAATTGTTTATTGTCACGAATTTGTTATTTACATTTATTTATTTATAACATACATTATGTCTGTTAAATAAATGATTGAAGCTCATAATTTATTTTGTAAATAATTGATGTTCCAAAAATGGTATTTCAAACTAAGCTTTTCAATTTCTAAAATATGTTTTCTTTTTCCCCCAATCAATAAGAAGAATCAAATCTTGAAATTAACAACCACATTGAGCTGAAAATAAATGTAACATTACTAATAAAACAACACGGCGTATAACGAAATATAGATAACAGAGACGTATATTTGTATTAATTTACCAGCAATAGCCGGATACGCAATTTCAAAAGAATAGTCCATATTCTCACCTTTATATTTTAAGTTATCAAAATAAACACTAATTTTTGGGCTTAAGAGACGCCACTTTATTGAAGCTTAGTGCCAATACGAAGTTAGACGATAGAATCCGTTTAAAAATGTTTTATTATATAATGTGTAATAATCGCGTAAACCTAAAACATTACAGCATAAAGTTACGAAACCGACCAATGAAAAAACCGCATTATTCCCAATGCGTTCAATTAGTGAAGAAATACTTAACGTCTATGAAACGAGTGTATGAGCATCTCCGACACCGTGAGAAATTGGACACTTCGCAGTGAGAATGTGCTACACTTAACTAAGGGATGTTCTTGAATACGGGCGTACGCCAATTCGGTCGTCGTGATTGAGTTATTCAAGTAATGCTTCCCTATATTTACATAACAACCCTTAAACGCTTAATACATCATCAACTCCAAAGTTTCAATCTTACAACATAATAGAAGTTTACTACCGTCAATTAGGTCCAGTGTTTATGTTGCAGTTAGTTCCAAAGTTATTTTAAATGAACTGTCGGACCAATGGCTCCGGGCTAGTTGTTTTAGTGCTTCAGTTATTACTAGTTCATATTTCCCTTTAAAAGTTATAATTGGTAGTTATTCGAGATCGTCTTATAATTTGCACTGGTTGCGTAATTTGATTATATGGTATAGTTTGAAGGATTAATTGAGTGTTACTACGAACTTAATTATAATTTGTTTGGAACTAGCTTTTGCTATCGACTTTGATTCCATGAAATTGGATATCTCTATGGAAACTAGGTACTTGAGATACTTCGGACGGAATTGTATCTTCTATCATCCTTAGATACAAGTGGTCCTTTAATTTGTGCTGTGATATTCTTTTGGCTTCTATATATGTATACAATATATCACGACTAAATGGCTTCAAACTTTTGTCATCATCATAATAACCTATTTTGTCTTCACGTGCTATTCTCATGACTCCGTCTGCGTTTCCACATACTTCTGAAAAAATATTCGTATAATATAAAGATAGAATAAGAATATTTTTATTCATATAAAATCATTTACAGGTACTTATGAACGATCAAACTTTAGTTGCCGCGTTCCAAGATTTAGATTTCCTATGGAGAATAACGGCAAGGAACTACATGGTTACTCTTTGTAAACCTCAAGTTACAATATTTGACCACATTGTTCTTAAAATCACGGATATGTGAGGACAATGTAGGAGAAAAGAGACTAAACTTTAGTATACACCAAACAAGCCAGATTTTTATATTTGTTAAAGCTTATGATTAAATTGTCGTTGCAGTATTAAAGCTGACTAATCACAATTGACGGTACTCGTTCATGAGTATGTCTCTTGTTTGGTATCGTCAAATATCAGGAATACCTGGGTGGCCACATTTAGGCAATGCTCTCAGCAGCTCTCAATACAACAACATAAAATAGCGTCCTTTAGAGGCACCTTTCGCTATGCTGCGTTCAAGGTTTAGAATAACTTGCCACCACCTTTTTTTTATTGGTAGAAATTCTTCATGGACTTCCTTCGCCCCGGGAAAGGGCGAAGGAGTATGACTGGCAGATGGACGAACTCTGGAGCGGTCATCTTCGGCACCTACTGCTGGCAGACTAGGATCCGCCGCTCAGCAGCCCATGCAGGGCACGCCTTGAGCGTGTGCTGTGCAGTTTCCTGGTCGCTATCATAATGGTGGCATTGTGCCGTGGTCTCGTGTCCTATCCTGTGCAGGTACGCACCAAAACAACCGTTCCCGGTGAGAACCTGCGTCCTACTCAGCATTTTGTTCATTATTTTCATATTTTATTCACTATTTCCATGTTCTTCTCAGCAAACCCTTTCATTTGATAGATACCCATATCATGGGAGTGCATAAAAAATAACTGACCATCTTTGAGAGTCCGCCATATTGGATTTAGCTAACCCTGCATTGTCATCAAAACTAATCGAGTATGCAAAATTTCTGCTCAACTAGTTGGAGATAACTGTTTTAAAATTCAGTTGCATGATTTGACACATACTAATAAGGCATGTTAAATAAAAGCTTGTAAAAATAAACGACTGAACAAAGTTAGTTTTAAATACATTGAAAAGTATCAAATTACTACCCCATAAATCAAAATATATTTAAAAACATTTCTTCATTAATACGGTACAAATACTTGAAAAAAATATTTTAACAGTTTTTAGAGTCGGTACTAATCTAATAATATCTTGATGAATTGCTAACTGTACTTGTAATATATATACAACGTAACGTAACTATACACAAACAACAAAATACTTCATTCAAGCCAAATAAATATTAAGTAGGTGTCCCGTATTTCCGGTAAGGTCAACATGATAAACATGGGCCTACTAAGGTTCTATTATGTAGTATCAATGTGGGTTATAATAATATCTGTATTTTACTGTATATTATTATTATTTTTAACCAATTTGAAAATTTTTTTTGAATTTAAAAATAATAAATTTATTAATATACTACCGATAGAACTATTCACTCCATGTGATCTTTGGAATCATTAAGGAGTTCCATGGGGTATTGTAATAATACTCCAAATAATATATATTACATGTAATCAAAAAATATTAGAAGAAAGAAACCCTAAAAACATTTCCAAAACAGAATATATGATGTAATATCGATGATCATGTCATGCTCACCAAAATGTCTTGTTGAGGGTAGTGTTGTGTGTTGGGTGGTTAAGTTCCCTGCATTATGGTTGAGCTGAACTATGCTGATGCATGCGTTATGCCCGTGAACGGGTGCCCTCTGTCGGGACTGGGCAGCTCTTGACTAGCTATAGCAATATTATTGTAAGGCAATTAATATCATTGCTCATAAATATGTGGTAGTTATCCCGCACATTGGCATGCATTATTCTCACATAGTTTTTTTTTCGAATATTCTGTGTAAAGTAATAAGACTGTAATAAATCATACATTTTAAAAGAGTATATCCATGGAGTTTCTTGCCGGTTCTTCTCCATAGGACCAAAGACTTGGAACCGTGCAACTATTTAAATTCTGACGATTCGTAAGTGCCAGCAAATGGTTTCCATGAATAAAAAACTTTTGACTTTGACTTTGACTTTAATAGTTTTTGGAATTTGGATGATGTAATTTAGAAAAGAAATATTAATTTGTAGCGAGTTTGTCGGGTCGATATTGTATGAGTAATCGAAAAGTGAGCACGAGAAACTAATAAAAGTCCTGATTATCATATACACAGCGTATAATAATCGTTCCCAGTACCTAAACGCTCCTCTGAGCGCCCCGGACATTACAGTATCTACGCAGCCCAAGATCAGTTGATCAGGTATTTAGATCTGACTACTTTCCATCATCTTCAGCACAATAACCAAACACAATATGTATGCTGTCCGTCATTAAGAAATGCCACACGTCATATTCGAAGTCCTTGATCAGTTGACCACTTACCTAACCATAACAGCTACTTCTTTTGTTCTTCAGTACAATAAATCAATCACAATATTGTGTCGTTTTCGTCATTGAAGAGCTCTGTGCCGTATCTTCGAATTCAATAGTCAGAATCTAAATACATATAAACGAGTATAAATAAACCATAAACCTTTCAAACATACAAAAAACAACATCAGTGAATATTTATCGGAGTGATGCTCGAACATACTTAAATATGTACACACGAGTTAAAAACCTTCTTCTTTTTAAAGGTGGTTAAGAAAACTTTTTAACAAAAAAAAATAACGACTTGGTCTCTGCATGAACCATGGTTGGGGCATACCTGGCCCGACTTCATAATTTTTTTTTTTTCCTTTTCTGTGGTTTTAATATTTTTATATCGTGTAGGGTTTTTCGGAGTCAGTATTTTTTTTGTTATAAGTTTTAGTTGTTTCTTTTAAGTTTTTTAAATAAACGTAAGAACTTTTTCCACTTTGGTATCAGCAATTTAACACTAAAAATACTAGGCATGCCTTTTAAGTTCTGTCGTTTCCATATTTCCCGGCAATTTTGAATTTGGCGAATGTGTTTAAATTTTGAATCTCAAAACAGTTGAAAGTATTAGGATTAATGCTATTGTTTAGTCACAGCGTCGATTGGAATCTGTCAGGTTACGTACGAAAATGAAACTTTCCAAGGAAAATGTTACGTGTGTGTTATGCTACGTGGTAAATACTTTGAAAAACAATAAAAAGTACTGTAAGGTTCTAGTTGTGTTTTTTCTTCAAACGACAAAACTTAAAAGGCATGTCTCATAAGAATGACTTAAATCTGTTCTCTGATCTGAGAGGAATCCAAACTATTTAGACATCATCTATCATTTATCATAAAGTTATCATTTATCATCTAGATATAAGCGCAGTAAAATTAACCTGTTTATTGAAGCTGGTTAAAAAACTACTCAATAAAATATAATTAAATTTATATGGGACCAACTTGAAAGCAAGTCTACAAATCTCGGAGTAATCGGTGTACATAAAAAATACGCATCGAATTGAGAACCTCATCCTTTTTGAAGTCGGTTAAAAACAAAATGATAGTTAACGGCTATATTGGAATCATTGTAAGTGATTGACAAAGTTTGTTTCTAGGGCAGTGCAAAAACAAAAATAAATGCTAAGAATTATGTTAGCCTTGAAACCATTTCATTGCACAAGCAGACATACATTTTCTGAAAATGTATGTGTTAAATATTAAAATAAATGTATTTATTTACTGAATCAATTTATAATAGAGTAAAAATATAACAATGAAGAACATCAATTAAATAAAGCAATATAAGTATAACTGAATCTAATCTAACGGCCGAATGAAGTCCACTGCTGGACACAGGCCTCCCCAAAGATCACCACAACGTCCGAATAATGAACGAAATTTATTAACGAAGAAGAGTTTGACATACGCACAAAATGACAGAACATGAAAATATGTTTGGATAATGTAGAAGAAAATTGTTTGCACACAAGGCCAAATCTTTGTAACAATATTAGCTGTGGAAAGTGACCTGTGTTACAGCTTTAAATAAAAAACCTACTTCAAGCACAAGTCTCCCATAAAGTTAGGTTTTTATATTTGTGGCACGATAGCTTAAACTAGCAGTGTAAAACCTATTGTGAAGAGAAAATAAAATAATGGATTTTTATATTATTGCATACGCGTTTTACGCCCTTTATAGTACAGGTTGAGGTAAAATCTCTCAACCCATCCGGTATATTGAAAAAAGTGCCCACGGATGACACTGCTGCCTCATGAAATAGTTCCTTAAGCATAGTTTACACCCGCGGAAAGAGATAGATTGACCTATTCTATGGAAGCACACTTCAAAGTCCACTGATGAAATACTAGCTACTGTGGCGAACCTCTTGTATTTGAATGGGGTGGACGTTGAAGCGAACCCGAGAGGGTTATTGTGTATGAAAGCTATTAGATTCAAGAGGTACTTTAGTGGTAATAAAAAATAAAGTATTTATGGAAGTTTATTTTAGACACGTTTATATTTTTGTTAAAAGAAACTAAAAGCTGTGGAATATTCCTACGTGCCGAAAACTTTTCTTTCTTTGGGTGATGAAAGTAATATATAATTACTTGAAGCTTTTATTTAACTTGCCTTGTTAGTGAGTCAAATTTTGCTACTGAATTTTAAAACAGTTATTCCCAACCGATTGAGCTGATGTTTTGCATACACGTTTAGTTTGACGTCATTCTAAATCCAATATAGTGGACTCCCAAAGATGGCGGAACAGTAATTTTTTATGCACCCATATGATATGATTATCACATGAGAGAGTTTGTAGAGAAGATTACGAAAATATAGAATAAAAGCAGGTTTTAAAATTAATCCTTATGTGTCACTCGTATCTCATAGTAATACAACTGTAACTATATCTGGTTCCTATAACTTACCGTCCGTTACTATAGACTAACATATTAGCCAAAGTACATCTACTGCTAAGGACCAGTTACGTGCAGTGTGTAGGCAGCTTTTTTTCTTTTTGGTGCGCAAATGGAGTGGTGTTATATTCATAATCCGGACACCACACTGATTATACTAAGGGTCGTATATAGAATAGAATATACTTTATTGTACACCATTTGGATCTTAAAAAGAAAACTCTAACATTAATACAATGTACAATGGGCGGTCTTATCGATAAAAGCGATTTTTTCTAGACAACCTTAGGATGGACAAGAAAGTCACGGAAATAATGATGGGGTAGTCCGTGGTGTACGGATAAGTAGATGACAATACTAAATATTTAAAACAAATTTCAAAATTTCATAACATACATACATTTTAGGTAATTATGAATACAAAAAAGTGATATAGTAAAATAAAACGCAATGTGATAACAATGAAATAGCATCAACAAATTATTCATTTAAGAGGACAGATAATTGGGAGACAGATTATGCGTCCAGTTCCTGTTACAAAAATGGATAGTTAACTATTTATTTACTTACTGACTTACTTACTATTTATTTTACTCATTGCTTACCTTGCATATTATAATTATGGGCAAACATCACGCAATATCCCAGTCGACGTAGTCCGTAACATACATGACTATTTAGACATAGCCAAAACGAGGAGGACGTAGCCAAAAATCACCCCAAAATTGTGAAGTTTGGGAAGAAAATGTAAAATCCTTAAGCCAACAGGGGGACAAATGAAAGATTAAGGAAAATATAACAGTTCGCAAACTCTATCCGGTGATATTATGCTTTATATATGCATATAGTCCCCTTTTACGACATCTATGGGACAAAATGTGGTGGTGCTCTTCCTAGCCGGCACCATGAGGCACCGTCACGACACAATACGTGGTTGTGTATATTTGTAATAACCTGTGATGTCTAGCTCCTTCTTTGGACAAGCAATAATCAACTAATTCATCTAAGTTATCATAGAAGGGAGTTTGGAACCCGATGCGTACCAAGCACTTTGGGCTACCTGAAAATCTGGTAATTCGTGCCTGTGTATAGAACCTCCACGACACCAAGTATATTTTGTTACTGAGTAGGTCTAAGGATTTTTTGAGATAAACATATGATAAAAAGATTTTCATACATTTAAACCATTTACAGGCACTTATAGACTTTAGTTGCCGCGTTCCAAGATGTATATTTCTATGGAAAAGAACTGGCAAGAAACTCAGTGGTTACTCTTTTTAAGATAATTATATATATAAATTTACAAGCGCTTATTTGGGTACTATCCATTCATTTACCACCAAATTCTTTATGAGTGGTACAAATCCTTAGATGTCAGAAAAAAATTTGATGAGGTCATACAAAACGTGTAAAATTCTCGACGCAAAATGGCCCCAGGTCTGCCAAATGTGCTATGAAAATCTGTACCGAATGCTTGTTCCCAATAATGATGGCCGTAGCAGAAAACATAATATTGTTGCCGTCTGTGCTTGCCGTAACATAACGCGTGCAAACTCGGTTGTATCTCACTTCCTCACAGCACTCAACGCTTTCCTAGAATCCAATACGGATTGTGATATTTCTGATGATGAATAGGAGAAGATTTTATCAAGTGGAATCCTTCTTACTCATCTACTACTTCCTTCTTATCATTCAAAGGAGGTCCACTGCCAAAAGCCTCTCCTATAGTTTTTTGGGAATTTGCCATTACTCACCACGCTTGAGAGGCCGGTTAGTGAGCGTAATATACTGTTCAATAAAAAAGATGCTGCTGCCCATCCCTCTGGTTTAGATTCCGTTAGTCGCCTTTACGCCACTCGCGGGAAGAAATATTCTTATTCCGCACACCGCATGGACACTACTTCCTACTTCCCCTTTAATACATCAGCAATTCATCAAACATTATACCAGAGGGAAGGGCAGCAGGGTCCGTTTTATGTAACAATGGGCATACTGCGCTCACCAACCCACCTGCTAAACGTGGTAAATTTCCCCCCAAAATGATAACACAATTGTGGAAATCTACGGGCGAGGCCTTATTCTGCCTAGGTGGTTTTTCGGCGGACCTGAAGCCCCCCTTCGGTGCCGAAGATGACCGCTCCCGTGGTTTTAGCCGGTAGGAGTCGGCATACCTCATTGCCCTTCCCCAGGGTGAAGGAAGTTCATGTAGAATTTTCACTGGAGTCCTTTTTCCGCTGATATGATGATGATGATGATGAATTCGTCGATTTGACTTCGTCGGTGTTAAAGTTGTTCATCGGCGGTTATGACCCCTTGTCCACCATTACTTATCCCGTTCATATAATTTTATAAAAAAATTGAATCGTGTACTCTCAAACGGAACCCAGAAAAATTGACGCGTTCAAAAATCGCAGAGATCTTAGTCGAGTTACGCTAGCGTTTTCTTTGTTTCCAACGTTTTGTTCCACTCTTGGTCTATTAATCCGGACCAAATTGGCTGTTAAACCGAGCTTTATATTTGCTGTTGTGCTCGGTTTTGTTTGTTCTTGTGGCTTTCTTATTAATAATTTAGTTTTTTCGACATTTGTGCTTTGACAGGCTAAGAGGATTTTTACTTTGAGTTTTCACAAGATCAGGTTTTATAAAACAATAAACGAGATAATGAAAATAGTAGATACTTGCAGATTTATAATAGAAATTGAGATTAGATTTATGAACACTCAAAGTAAATTTTATAGTAATAACTTGCAGTAAGTAATGTTTACGCAAGTGTTGTATGTACGGTACGGGTTGGTAGTTGGTAGGAGCGCAGTATGGCTACAGTTCTATATAAAGGACACTGTTACTGTTTTAACTGGCTATTGTTCCACAGAAGTGATGCTGCTGCCCATCCCTCTGGTTAGAGTCCCTTAGTCGTCTTTAACGACATCCATGGAGGAGATGTATTAATACTATATTCTTAATACGGCTACCACACTAACTATTAACAAAGAACCTAACTCAGTTTTCGGCCGTAACATTGAAACGTCCTCCTACCCTTTTCCCCCTACTTTACTCCCCATATTCAAATACGCATTAAACATTTCTACCATAAAATAATCACTAACACGCCCTCATCTCAATTCAACACGCGTGCGAAAAAAGGTTCTAAGAGAAGCCACGGAATCGACTCGAATCGCCAGCAAGCGTGGAATTCGTATAAACGCATACCGATTATTATTATGCATCGAATACCAATCGAATGACTCGAATAGAACTCGAATTGAAGGCGACGTGCGAAGATTTTCCCGCATCGCGATTTTTCTATTGATGTGAGATTATTATCTGCGGTACGTGTTATGTTGTATTGAAGAACAGGGAATAAGACTAAGGTCACGACCAGAGAAAATAAATACGATTGAAGACGGGGTTAGATTTGTGCTACACTATGCGTATGCACGAATTAAATATTACACAAGATTCCATGGGCATATTTGAAGGGAGCAGGGGGACAGCTGGACCTAGATATCTGGACCTGGACGTCTGGAACTGGACACCTGGACCTGGATTACTGGACCTAGATGTCTGGACCTGGACATCTAGATCTGGAAACCCCCGACCCCCGGGTAAAACCTGGCACCACCTTGCTTGCTTTTTCCCGTGACTATGTCTGCGTAGATACGTAGATAGTACTATAGAGAGCAGTAGCTCAGTTCCCTTCAACCGTTTGACATGAAACATGCTTAAATTTGAAGTTAAACTAATATCTAGTTAGGAGACAATGAAACCCATGTAAATTTATGGCTTTTATACAATATAGAAAGAAAGAGAAACAAAGAAATGTTTATTTCCACAACCAATTGAGCGAACAATACCTTAAAATGACGTTTTATATTATAATTATTGGGCATTATAATGCTTATTGTCCGTGTGGTGCCAGGATTACGAATATAGTACCACTATATCTCCTCCTATGGATGTCGTAAAAGGCGACTAAGGGAATCTTAGATGTTGAAATCTATGGGGAGGCCTTTGTTCAGCAGTGGATGTCTTATGACTGATATGATGATGATGATAATGCTTATGGTCTCACCCAAAACATTATTCCTCGTTCTCCCTATCTCCTGCATATTTATTTCACAACTATACCTATGATTTCTCCTGTATACTGGGAACAGTTGATCACAGAAATTACTTATTATTGGTAAATTTGGACATTACTGTTTTTCGGATAGTAGAACACTCATCATCATCATCATATCAGCCAACGGACGTCCACTGCTGAACAGGAGCCTCACGCATTGGCTTCCACAACAATTGTAAATTTGGGGAGTATGTGCACTTTTTTGCAGACCCCTTTGCAGGCACACTTTGCACATTGTGAGCGCATAATTGCTGCTGTTGCACAAAAGGGACGCTGCTGGCCATCCCTTTCGTTTAGAGTCCTTTACGACATCCATGGGAGGAGATGGAGTGGTGCTATATTTTTTATCCAGACACCACATGGATTTAGAAGAAGGGTACTATAGCTACTGAACGCCTACCACTTTACAGCCATCCCCTCCAAGATATGCCTAAAGGCGTGGCTCTAGATGGAGATTATTCGAGTACCTGGAGCCTCCCTTTGGTTCCGAAGATGAGCACTCCAGTGGTATTAGCCGGTAGGAGTCCGGCATACCTCTCCTCCCACCCCGGGGCGGAGGAAGTACATGACTTAATTCCACCGGATCAATAAATAAATAAATGCCAATGTCACATGAAGCTTTATTGTCATCACTGTCCAATTTGGGCAACAATCGACATACTACTGATTGCATTTACAAACTTCTTAAACTTATATACCCGAAAATCCTTTAAGGAAGCTCAAAGTCAAACATGAGGTGGAAAGGTCTTCAAATGACGTCAGAGTTCGCGATTATCATAATCTACTCCATTGCCAATCCTTTGTATAAACGGTGGGTCTCGTCCGGGAAGGCAAATCCTTAAACTTGTTTAGCTTACTTGTATAAAATGTATAAAACTGGATGATTCTGTTATTAGAAGTAAATTTTCCAAGAGTTTTCATTTAGGATTATTCTTTTCGTGAAAATGTAATATTTTGAACAGTTGGAGGGATCAAAAGTAGTGAGAATGAGATAGAATATAATGACTATTGATAACTTAATAATTTATTTTTCTACATAGTTTCCGAGTCTCACTACACACCGAGTCCAGCGCTTTTCCAAGGCTTCAATACCTTTCACAAAAAAAAGTTTTGTCTTGGTCCTGCAAAAAGCTCACCACGGCATCCATCACCTCGTTATCGTCTTCGTACCTATTTCCCCTTAAGTATTTTTCAATTTGGCGAACAGACAAAAATCGCTATCCGCCAGATCTAGTGAATAACCCCGGTGGTCAACCAATTCGAAGCCAGCTTGCTGAATGGCAGCCATCGCAACTGCTGATCTGTGCGCGGGTGCGTTGTCGTGATGAAACGTGAGAATTAAAGCTGCATATTGGCCTGTAATAGTGGTTCTCCACGCTTCAGGTAATCAATCAACAAGATCCCATCTGAGTCCCAAAATATTGAGGCCATAACCTTGCCAGCCGATGTCACGACACGAAACTTCTTCGGAGTCGGTGATGATGGCCGTTTCCATTGCGAAGATTGCTGTTTTGTCTCGGGATCAAAATGATGGACCCATGTTTCGTCCATTGTTACGAAACGAGACAAAAAGTTTCAGAATCTTCTTGAAACTTGTCCAACAATATCTTCGAAATGTCAAGTCGATTTTGTTTCTGACTGTCGGTTAACATTCTCGGCACCCATCTTGCGGAGACTTTTCTCATATACAATGAGTGTTTCAATATGGATTGAATACTTCCATATAAAATGCCCGTTTTCTTGAATTAAGTATCGGATGGTAACTCTTCGATCGATCAATACAATTTTCTCGACTTTCGCAACATTTTCTTTAGTGACTGACGTCGATGGACGGCCGCAACGATGTTCGTCTTCCGTGCTCGTTCTCCCTACTCGAAATTGAGCAAAGGCAAAAGAACTTCGACATTGACAAGAACTGTGACATTGAACATTTTGAAGCAGCATTCATTCAGTAGAGTTCACGCCCTAATGATTTACGAAAATAAGTAAAATATCATCGACCTAGGTGAATAGCTGGTAGAACTGATTTTCGTTGGGGTTCAGCTTCTCATCTTCTTAACATAATGAAGCTCATAAGCCAAACCAACATTTTTTCAGTAAAATAAACACTGAATTAAAGTTAGTTTCGAAATGAACAGTCAACAAATGCATAAGGTTTTAATAACCAACTTCGTAAAACAAATAAGTAGTGGGAGTGATTACTATACGCTACGTTGATTAAGTTCAGAAGTTCAACGTTATGTAATATTTAATATTACTTATGAATATATTATACGTATTGTATGTACTCAGGATTAGAGCGAATATTAAACGATGAAATAGAAATTGTGAGGTAGCTGTGTGTGATTCGGTGCAACTATTTGCGGTAAGTTCATTACCCTTGTCGGGTCTCTTGCAAAACAAACGTAATACGCAGATAATATTAGGAATGTTTGACGCATCTTTATTAAATAATAATTATATACCCCTCTGGGGCATTGATTATCTCTCAATGGGATAAAGCAATTCCAGAGGTCAGATTAATGTCATTTTTCACTCCTTTGATACAAAAAAGTATATCATAAGGAGATATATTGTTACGCCATCCGATAAAGAATAGCGGAACGTGGCGCCGTCCGGTGTTTAGTAGCGATACTAAGGTGTAAACTCACGGAGTGTTCTGGATAGTTCTTCGTAAACAAGACACGTAGTGCCATCTGTTATCTAGTAATGTACTACGGTTTGTATTAACTTCCAGAATGTTCGGGATTTTTCTATGTGGCGCCATCTGGTGTCTAGTAGCGGTACCGCATAGTCTGGAAAATTCTAGAAAGCGAACATTTTGGAACATTCTACAAAGTATCGGTCGGCCCATATATATAGTAATAATAATAATACCCCTCTGGACAGTCGTTATCTCAACATGGGATAAGGTAATCCAGGATTAAAGTAGCTGCTTGATTTCTTCCTACCTTATGATAAAAAGAAAAAAGGATATCATAAAAAAAAAGTATATTAAGTAGCTTACAGAACGCAGGGCAGTTTGTGGCGAGCTGAATGTGAGTGGCGACACTGCGTACCCGAATGCTCCAGAGAATCGGTCAGGGCCTCGTCTCTGGCTTGCTTTTATTGGTTGGTTGGAGTGGTACCCCATGAGTGCCCGTAGGATTTTCAACTCTGGCTTGCCTTAGTTGGCTGATCAGAGGGGGGCCGCCAGAGCATATAGCTCAGGGGTGGAAGTATCTAATGGCGTAATAACGGAGAAACCCGCTCCGAGTCTTCGAGACGCGCGATGGTGAAACCGGCGCCGCACCTCTCTACACCCCTAGCCGCTCACACCGGTGTTGCTCCTTGTCGCCTGTAGTGGTGGCCATTTAGGGGGCCCATCTTGTGAGTGGCTATTCACCGTCTGCCACAGAATTTCACTATAAAAGTTTAAAGGCAGACGCTGTTTTTTCCGTTTTTCTTAGTATTAAATACATTTAGCACCCATTGCAATAGACCTTATACTTGTAGTTTCCATTCCATATAATAGTTTTATACCTTCGGGGACAAACCGAGACTGCATTTTATAGTGCAGCCATGGGGAGTCCTCGGTTAGTGTCATTTTTTAGATTAAAATTCTCTAAAGGGCCTCTGCGTGTTGGACCCATGTCCCCGCGTAAGCCAATCAAAAGACCGGGTTCCCCCTTACAGGGGATATAAACCCGTGTAAAAGAGAAACATGTAGATAATAATAATAATTTTTATTTCTCTCTTCACAAAGGTCACAAATTTATAAGGTGATAACAACAGATAATATGTTCCTTTGTGAGAGACTGGAGTCTGTACTAGGGAAGCCCTGTGTGGCCGCAAAGGAACGACAGAGTTTACTCTTTTACGCAGCGGAATACCAGGCAATTATCCTGTAAGATTATAAGCGATATTAATTGTATTGAAGATTAAATTGTGTGTACCGTGAATATTGGTAAATTTAATTTATCCCTAACCCCGGCTCGTTATAATATTAAGAAGTTACCTATTTTGCCTTATGTTATGTTGGTGGCCAATCTTGAGCAAAAGTTGTTCAAGCTACCCAAATGCCTCCAACTTGGCTTAACAACTGCCGTCTAATAACAACTACCAAGACCGATGATTTTACGTGCCTTCCGATACTCGGAGATGCAAAATATCGATCATAATTGTAATTATCAGTACTGACTGATCATTACGATTATCATCATCGTCATCTGATCATAGTCAATAAGATCAATGATCGTCTCCACTTACTGACTTGCCTTTACTTCTCAGTTTTATCGTCTTCGCTTCAGCCTTAAAGCCACGACATCTTCTCTCTTTTGTTAGAAGATATTCTTCGTAAATGATAGGGTGTCTATTTTTATTATGTCTCGTGCGCGGATAAATAAAAGTAAATATATCTGAAATGTATATTTCAGATTTAAAATGTATCAGACGTATAAAGCTACTCGTAATTTCGTTTACCAAACGTAGTGTCCAACATTTGATCGATGGACCAAACTCCAATGTTGCCTCAACAAACATTGGAGATTCTATTTGCTACTTGAGGTACTTGGATAGAAGTGGGTATATTCTCATGTTTATTTTGGATACGTTGCAGAGCTTGCAAACTTGAGGATGTTTTTTCCTGATATCAAAGTTCTCTTACAGACCCGTATCGAATCTAATGTATTGTGTACATTTTTTTATTATCATCAAGTTGGTTATCCTTGTTTTGCTCTATTTGCAGATTTTAATGTATTGAAATGAAACGAAATATCGGTTGTTTAATAATAGTAATAATAGACCGGTGGTAAGTCTCTTATTGAGGGGGGTCCCAAACCGTGCAAGAATTTTTTCACACCCTGAATGTTGTACTGTCTCTTGGAAAAACCTCGGTGAGGAGCTGATTCCACAACCTAAGCGTGCGTGGGGGGAAGTTTCTCTGATATCGTACGCTATGAGATCATATTGGCTACGTACGGTATACGGCTGCACTCCCCGTTGGTGGATTTGAATGCGGCTTACGATAATTTACCAGTTTTGGAGAAGTTAGCAAGTAATTGTTATAGACAGAACGTTTCCGTTATTACTTCATCACGAAGTTAGTTCGACTATTCGCAGATTACATGAAATGTATAATCTTATTTTGTGTCTAAACACCGTAATACTCTTATGTTAGTGTTGACATTATTAATCCTTTAACGCTTGCCTGATGTTGTTAATTTTCAGTTTAAAGTTTATCCACTACTAAATTTAGATTTATTAATGCAGGATAGTTCTAAAATTTTATTTCAGCTTTTTATTTTTACGTTTTTATTAACTCTTTCTTGTATGTCAGTTCGATTGGAATTTTTCAAATTGAATTTAAGCTAACTTCCCGATGACCTAGAGACTTGAAAATAATGTTGAAAATAATTCAGAATTGGAGGACAATTCAAGTTTTTTCATATATACCACGTTTTTAAAATGAACGAGAAGAATTTAGTCATTTATATTTAATAAAATATTAAAGAAAATAAATTAAATTAAATAAAAGAAAATTTAATCGTATACGTGTGATTAAAATAGTAGGCAATTAAGCAGGGTATCATGTGCAGATTCATTAAAACTCCGTTTAGTTTCATGAAAACTTGAATGCAATGGTCTCCTTCTGTGTGAGCGTCATGCTCCAGAAGGAGACCACAGAGCGGGATCGGGAGACGGCCGATCCTGCTCGTAGATGGAGGAGACGGCACCGGGGTAACAACCGCCCTAGCGCCTAATTCCTATACGCTTGAAACCCCCTGCAGGATAAGGCGGGTTCGCGGTTCGCGGGTTAATAGATTGGGGAATCTGCGTGCCCACACAAAGTGACCCACGAGAAGTTGGTGGCGTGCAGGTAGTCAGGCGCTGCCGTGGGCGCAGCACAGCACAGTGTACAGGGACGTTTTGGGGGATCCTTTATAATCCCCCCGGGTGACTGGTACACAGTCGACCTCTCCGAGATGTGCCAATGGGCGTGGCACCGGTGGGCGGCTCTAGTGTGATCATATGACGCCCTGGGGAGCTCTCCTTAGGTGCTGAAGATGACCGATGTCTGCCCCAGTGGTTTTAGCCGGTAGGAGACCGGCATGCCCCTTCATTCTTCCCCGGGGCAGAGGAAGTTCATATAGAATGTCCATAGGCCCAATAAAAAAAGGCCTCCAGGGTACTTGATTACCCGCATTCGAAAAATGATCAACGTTAATTAATTATAGAAATGCTGACTATACATTAATAGCTACGAAACACGGAAATTAGTCAAACTAAGAAAAGATTTATGGGTGATAAAGTTCATGATTTATGTATCTTGAACGTTCTATGAATCTTTGGTAATTTATGTACGTTGAATTATACAAGTTACATTGAGATTCTTGACGTTAGAAATTTTGAGTCAATAGATTGAATAAATAATGCAAAGTTTCTATATAAAATCTACTGCTGTATCACCTGTGTGGTTTTCGGATTAAGAATATAGCACCACTCCATTTCGTTCCACGGATGTCGTAAAGGGTGACTAACGGCCGAAATTATCAATCTAATCCAAAATCTTTGGATTTTAGATTAAGGATTTGACTCATTTTGTGTAAAATGTGATCCTAAGAATGGATGAAGTTCAAATTTTATACTCTGAAGTTTATGGATTAGATTGAATCGCTACGTGACTCGACTTCGGTACTCGAAAAACGGATCGCAATTAAATTTTTCTATCAGTTATAGTATGTAAACAGTGGATGTCTTTTGTTTCTATCACGAACTGTTTTTAAGGTACACACCGATAACCTTTTTTTAAACGACTCTCATATTGTCCATAGTAGTAAATATAACTGCTAGATAATTTATTGAGAAAATAGGTTCATTTCACGTTAGTATCTTTGAGATTACCTGTTTATGAGTGTAATGATACAGTATTCAAGATGAATACTGAATAAGTAGTCGCCAAACAAGTTTTGTTACGTGTGTGGACAGTAGCAAGCAAGCAAGTAGCAAGGCAAAAAATTTCTGCAAAGGTTTGCACATTTTCTATACTTGTACAAACGAATACTGTCAATTAGGATACTGTTTTGTTATCATGTTATGTTACTCTCCTGTCGTAGTTGAATGGAAACAAAACATCTATGCTATTTGCAATACCGACAGTGTGGCGCGAATTTAGTAATCACTATAACTATTGCTTTCTTTTGCATGGTTGATGTACGCGGATGTTCAAAGAAAATTAAGCATAGTTAATTTATTCGAACTATTGATGAATTTAATAAAGCTACGTGTATACTGTATGTTACTTTTGAATTTTTTTACTTTAAATTGTTAACTGCCGTTCCTAAACAAAAAAACATCATCTCGACCGAATAAAGTCCACTGCTGGACACAGGCCTCCCTCAAAGATCACCGCAACGACCGATATCGCTGTATTGTGTGGTCATTGGGGGGTTTTGCCATAATCATCACGCTTGGCAGGCGGGTTGGCGATCGCAGTTGAGTTGTTAATGTATTCGAAGGACGCTGCTGCCCATCCTCCGTCTAATCCCTTAGTCGACTATTACGACACCCACGGGATGAGATGACCCACGGGTTGGTGCTATTCGTAGCCGGCACCACACGGCATCCACAACAACAAACAAAAAATCCATGATGGATAAAAAGTACTTATGTATTCTTAATAAGTGATGTGTTTTCATATCGGCCATTTATACGTCCACTGCTGAACAAAGGCCTCCTCCATAGATTTTCACAACTGTGTCATCATTTTGGGGGGTATTTGCCAATACTCACCACGCTTGGCAGGCAGGTTGATGAGCGCAGTATGGCTACCATTTCACAGAAGGGATGCTGCTGCCCATCCCTCTGGTTTAGATTCCATTAGTCGCCTTTTACGACATAATAAATAAAAAGGGAAAAATTGAAGCGTGTACTTGACTTTTTTTGTATTTGTAAGTTTATAACGCAGTGTTTAATTTCGGCCGTATGTGACTATTTTACAGAGCTCGACAGCAGCATCACTACTGTGGAAAGTAAATCATACTGCAAAAAGAAAACAGAAAGAAGAAAAAAGAGAAAAGAAAATACCCCCTGATATGATGACACAATTAGGTAGGCCTTTGTTTAGCAGTAGACGTCTTTTGGCTGATATAATGATGATGATGCTAAACCATTAAAAGTATATACAAGGTTTTCTTCTTTGTTCTCTTGTGTTGACAAGCTTAATTTCATAAGTTATAAAGAAAGAGCCATCGTAAAAAAATGTGTAATAGGTAACGCGGCTGACTGCCCAGGGTGTATCGGACGCTAGGTATCGTCATTCATATATTTACCCAAAAATAGGGTTGAGCTACAAAATTACTGATTCATGCTTGGACAGATGATCCCAAAACGGTTATGGATCTTCATGGAAAAGGCCATTCCAGACATTGCACAGCATTTTTGTCAAATAATATTGTATTCGTATGGCTGGACTTTAAAACAGAATCCTTTGAGTTTGTTTCAGCATTTCTTCTCAGAGGCAGTCAGTATGAAATGCCTGTTTAATCTTAATTTACTATAAGTGAAAGTATTTCTTGGAACCTACTACTCATATTAAGATTATTTCATCATTTCACATAATTTATTTGTATAATATGTCTTCGCATACCTTTCTTTCATATTTTGTTGGTGCATCTAATTTCATGAATGGTTCTTTTCATGCATAGATTTAAATTGTATGTCTGAAACCTATGTCTAGATAGATGGATACATAAATGTTTTTTGAAAGCTCGTAAAGATCATATTATATTTCAGGCACTCATTGTCAGTTGCACGCACTGATCGGTAAATGATCGGTCAGGGTAAGCAATGATTGTCACGGTCAGTCGATGGATGGGTGATCGCACAGTGGAATTTGATGTGAGCGTCTCTATGCTTCGGAGGACAAATAAAATAAAATAGTGGTCATTCGTTAGACATCAGTCGTTCAGCCAAGTTGGACACCTTCGGGCGGTTTGTACAACTCTGACACAAGGTTGGCTACTAAACACAAAGAAATAATGATTTATCGTTAACGCAAGAAAATCTGTTCACTTTGATAAAGAAAAACATATATCATTAGGTAGCCATAATGTTTTACCGAACCGCAATGTCCTTCGATTTGCGACGCAAGCTTTTTCCCATGAAACCCAACATATGCGCATGTTACAAAACTTTTTGGACGGGATTCAAAACGGGCATCAAACTTTATGACTGTGTAACATCCGCCCGTGTCTATTATTCAGCAAGTTTTGTAGGGGGTCGAGAAAAAGCATTGGGTATCAGCTGTTTATATAAAAGCAGTGTTATTATCTGTGATATATATATTACATCATACGTATTATTGGTATCAGGTAGATTATTTTGTTGTTGTCTTTCAGATTAAATTTATTTTTTGCCACTAATATGTTATCATCATCTATGTATTCGTTTATTTTTTGGTCTTGAAAAGTATAACCATAGTAATTTATAAACTTTCGCGAATTGAATATACTATTTTATACAGTCTACTCGTGACTACGGTCAATGCAACTTGATCGAAACGTTGAGGTTAGTCAAAATATTATTAAGATATTAATCTGTGCGCGAATAAACCCGATACTATCTTTAAAATCAAGTATGACCATGTTTCCCACTTTCGCAATTAACTTAATTGGCTCCCTATCCGTCTTCGCAGGAACACATGGATATTATGCCTTCTTTACAATGTTCTTCACAACTCTACATACCCTTCCTACTTGCAAGGCTGTTATACGTATATTCCTGATGCCCCTTGCAGTCCCACCTAGGATCTCTTTTACAATTTCCACCCCATAAATCATAAATTACAATTCCTACTCCTTCTCTGTTCAGGCAGTAAGACTGTGGAACTCGCTTCTTCACAATATACGTGATTCCAAATTTATATCTATTTTCAAAAAATGCGTTAATGAGAACCTCTCCTGATAAATATGATAGTATATGTATTAGTCTTTCCGTGTGGTGTCCGCTTTAAGAATATAGCACCACTCCATCTCCTCCCGTGGATGTCGTAAAAGGCGACTAAGGGAATCTAAAACAGAGGGATGGGCAGCAGCGTCCCTTCTGTGAAACGGTAGCCATACTGCGCTCACCAACCCGCCTGCCAAGCGTGGTGAGTATTGGCAAATACCCCCCAAAATGATGACACAGTTGTGAAAATCTATGAAGAGGCCTTTGTTTAGCAGTGGACGTGTAAATGGCCGAAATGATATGTATTAGTCGATTTGTAGTTTTTTTTTTAATTTACCATTAATATGCGTATTTGTTTTTTTTTTATTCTTTATTTTTATTACTATTGCACACTGTGTTTACATTTAAAACTAAACTCTCCTGTCGCAGGTATGCTGGCAGTTTTTTTTTAGAAATAAGCAGTACCTTTGTACTTAAGTGTCCCTATGTATATTCTATATCTTTTTACTGTTGTGTGTACATAAATAATAAATAAATCATCAATCATGTCAGCCGAAAAACCACTGCTGTCCCAAGTCTTCTAGATTTCCACAACGATCGGTTTGATGTCGCCCGCATCTAACCCCTCCTAGCTACTTTCTCCATCAGTGACGTATGGCACAGCGACGTGGTTGCTCATTACGGGCCTCATAAGAAAGCTCAGAGTCACTCGGCCAGCAAATTGCTATACAGTTTGTCAGAAGTATTAAGTTTTATAAATGTGATTTTTTTATCAAAATAAACACTTTGTATTCTATTCTATGTAGAGCTTTTCTTAGTATTATCGATGTTACATTATTAATTAGACAAGTCTTGACATTTTTTTATACTTTGTAATATACAGCATTTATCTATTATCAGATGCTTCGTTCTTCCACCAACACCAAATCAAAAAGCCAAAGAACGTCTACTGCTGAAAAAAGGCCTTCCCATTGATTTCCACAACTATAGAATGAACTACCTGCATGCTGTGTCATCATTTGGAGGGAATTTGCCAGTACTTACCACAATTGGCAAAATGGGAAAATGGGACGCTGTTGCCCATCCCACTGGTTTAGAGTTACTTAGTCGCCTTTTATGACATCCTCAGGAGGAGATGGAGTGGTGGTATATTCTTAATCCGGACATCACTCGGACATGTATTATAAAGTAATATTTGGAGACACTTTATTGTGTCAAATAAAAATCTAGATTACCTGTCCTTCTTTCTAAAATCTAAGACTCGATCATCATATCGGCCGAATGAAGTCCACTGCTGGACACAGGCCTCCCCCAAAGATCACCACAACGACCGTAATGGGTGTGTTGTGGGCACATTGGGGGGTTTTGCCATAATCGCCACGCTTGGCGGGCGGGTTGGCGATCGCAGTTGAGTTGTTAGTATACCTGAAGGACGCTGCTGCCCATCCTCCGGGGAGGGATTAGCCCTTAGTCGACTTCTACGACACCCACGGGAGGAGATGGGGTGGTGGTATTCTGAGCCGGCACCACTCGACCACCACCACCACAGACTCGATCATTGAAAGTTTAAATTTGACAACAAGTATCCGCGTTGTAATTTTGAAGGGAAATTTTAGTTGTACCCATAATATCTGTTTAAACTGTTGTGGGGTGAAGTACATATTTAACAGGGGCGTACATATTAAATATGTACAGGAAGTACATATTATTCAATAAGCGTGGGCGTTATTGTGTGCTGTTAATATTTGAGAAGTTAGTGACATCGTTTGAAGTGGCTCACTTAATTGTCACACTAAAATTGATTGATATCAACTGACTCAGTGGTCGTAATGTGAGCAGATGTGAGGTCTAGTGTGATCATACGAGGACCTGGAGCCTCCCTTAGGTGCCGAAGAGGAATTCTTCAGTGGTTTTAGCCGGTAGGAGTCGGTAGGAGCCCATCCGCGGGGCGAAGGAAGTTGTAAGATTTCCACTGGAAAAAAAAAAGGGTTGAAGTCATTATTATCATCATATACCAACCAAAGGACGTCTACTGCTGAACAAAGGTCTCTCCCATAGATCTCCGCAACGATCAGTTACATGTCACCCGCATCCAACGACTTCCAGTGACATTCATTAGGTCGTCTCGTTGGAGGTCATTTTCCGGTGCACGGTCTTCACTCGAGAACCATTTTGCCCCAACAACCATCAGCTCTACGAGCAATGAGGTCCGTGTGGTGTCCGGATTAAGAATACAGTACGACTCCGTCTACTCCCATGGAAGTCGTAAAAGCCGACTAAGGGAGTCCCACTACCCCGAAAAAAGACAACACGGAGTCAAATAAATTAGGTGATTTTTTAATTCGTTACAAGTACGTACTTAATATTCCAATATATATACCGTGGTGGCAAATAAACATAATGATGTAGTAATAAAATAAATTTGTACGTCAATTTGCAGTTTCAATCATTCATTAACTGCCAATAATTCGCCTACAGCAATGTTACACAGTATCTGATTATATGTAGATAATAAATGAACATTAAACGTATCAAAACATTGGACGTTTTATTTAAGTTTGAATTATATTTAACACACACACATATCAGATCGTAAACGTCCACTGCCTTTTTTTATTTATTTTTTATTGATCCGGTGGAAATACCTCATGTACTTCCTTCGCCCCGGGAAAGGGCGAAGAGGCATGCCGGACTCCTACCGGCTGAAACCACCGGAGTGATCATCGTCGGCACCGAAGGGAGGCTCGAGTAACTCGAATAATCTCCATCTAGAGCCACCCGTTGGTGCCACGCCTTTTGGCACATCTCGGAGGGGATGACTGTAAAGCGGTCATCCCCTCTAGCGGAGGGAAAGCGACTGTAAAGAGGCCACCCCCCCAGGCATCTCTCGAGGGGATTGTAAAAGATTCCCCCGAGGCCTCACTATGCGCTGTGCTGCGCACACAGCAGTATGTGACCACATACACACCGCTGTCTTCCCGGGGGTCACTCGGTATGAGCACGCAGATTTCCCAATATGCGCGCTCGCGACCCCCAAGGCCATATAAAAACGCCAGGGGGCTCAGGCGTGTTGGACACGGGCGCCGCGGCGGTTGTTACCCCGGCTCCGTGTCCTCCTCCTCCTGGAGCATTATGCTCTCACAGAAGGAGACCACAGCACTCCAATTTTCATGCTCTGAAACGTCCACTGCCTAACATGGGCCTTTCAATGATCACTAAAATGAGCAATCATAGGACATATTGCCATTATCAGCACGCTTGGTTGGTGGATTGGTGATCGCAGATGTTGTTAGTCCAGATCCTCTTGATATTAACCCTTATTTCCTTTAACGACACCTACCTTAGAGTTACCTATTTTTTGCCGAGAGTCACATGAAACTAGTATTGTATGAAAACTTAGGTTGAAAGAACATTTTAATAAAACCCTTTTACACTGTATCGCGTAAATATCGCGTATGTTATAGATTTTTGTTTTTCCTGACGTTTCGAACACTACAGGGTACGTGGTCGCAGGGGTCAGACGTCGTTACAGATTTCTAAAAGTTATTTTTATTTTATCTACCGTACAATTTTAATAAAAAAATTAGTTTCGATGCAGTAATCACTCACGGTGCCTTGATGTTTTTTTTAGTGCGGTATGTTGTTTGGGACTTGATTATTTTAATAACCGAATTCCAAACAGGTGGTACCTGCCAGCCATCTTCTCTATTAAAATTAGGATGTTTTTTAATTTCAATAGCTCACGAAACATTCTAGGTAGGTACATATCCTCTAGGGGCGTTGGACAGGCTGAGGCGGCTAGCTCGGCGGCGTGCACTTGGCAAGTGGCGTCACCGCCTGCGGATGCAGTTTTCGACCAAGCGCGTCGTGGAGGCCGTCTGCCGCTCTTTGGAGCCTGGCTCAAAAGGAGTGAGCGCGTTACCTACCGCCTGACGCAGGTGCTCACCGGGCACGGTTGTTTCGGTGCGTACCTGCACAGGATAGGACGTGAGGCCACGGCACAATGCCATCATTGTGATAGCGACCAGGATACCGCACAGCACACGCTCGAGGCGTGCCCTGCGTGGGCCACCGAGCGGCGGATCCTGGTCGATCGGATCGGGCAAGATCTCTCTCTGCCAGCAGTAGTGTCGGCTATGTTGGCAGAGCACGAAAACTGGAATGCAGTGGTCTCCTTCTGTGAGAGCGTCATGCTCCAGAAGGAGACCGCAGAGCGGGATCGGGAGAGGGCCGATCCCGCTCGAAGAAGAAGGAGACGGCGCCGGGGTAACAACCGCCCTGGCGCCTAATTCCGATACGCCTGAAAACCCCTGCCGTTGCTGTAAGGTGGGGGACCTCTGGATTCGCGGGTGCGTAGATTGGGGAATCTAAATCTAAACCAAGCGACCCAAGAGAAGACGGTAGCACGCATGTGGTCACGCGCTGCCGTGGGACGCTTTGGGGGATCCTTTACAGTCCCCCTGGGGGGGTGACCGCTTTACAGTCACCCTCTCCGAGATGTGCCAATAGGCGTGGCACCAGTGGGCGGCTCTAGTGTGATCATACGAGGACCTGGAGCCTCCCTTACGTGCCGAAGATGACCGCTCCAGTGGTTTTAGCCGGTAGGAGTCCGGCATATCCCTTCGTCCTTCCCCGGGGCGAAGGAAGTTCATGAAGAATTTCCACTGGGCACCAATAAAAAAAAAATAAAAAAAAGGTAGGTACATATCGCTTCTCTTTTGCGAGGACTTGAGGTTGATCAAAACGCAATTGTTAGATTTGCCTAAGGCATGTTCACACACTGCAGGCTTTGTGGAGCTTCTATGCTTGACTTCAGCTATATGTTCTTTTATTCGGGTGGATAGCTACGCTTTGTTTGCCCTATGTGTGACAAACCACAATCACAGTCAATCTTGTAGACCCCTGCATCTTGTAAAGGTATGTGACATTTCACCGGTTTTAGAAGTTGGATGATCTTATTATGCGCCTCGAAATAGGGTTTAGCACGTTTCAAGATGTGACCAATTATGTCGGTGACTCCCTTAATAAATGGTAAAACAGCGGGTCGTCGATCAATCATGGTGCATTTCCGGTGGCTTCTGCGATGGGGATGTGGAGCTTTCAAATTGTTATTTTGAAGAACTTGCTTCACATGGTTAAGCTGGTTATGGCAGGGGCCATATGGTACGACGGGTAGGCGTCGCAGATTCAGTGCGCTCTCTGTAACAAAGATTTGGCCACGGTAGCCAGACAAGGAGTTGGTGAGATTCACCGTTAACGTAGGTACGTGTATGTATGGGTACCCTTTCTATACACAGTGTGCCTAACAGAATAATCTGGATTATGGATGAGAAGTATGTCAAGAAAGGCCAAGGACTAGTTATCCTCCAATTCCATAGTAAACTGAATTTTACTATGTATTGAATTTAATGAGTAATAATCGCGAAAACCTAAGACATTGCTTTCAAAAGAACATTGTTCTGCGGCCATACATTGTACGTCTAAGAACCAACAGGCACGTAAAATTACTTTCTTTGTTCTGAATGACGACAACATTCAACTGAAATTAAAGCAACGGACACTTGTGAGAATTGATTGGTATCCAAAAAACTTTAGAATTTTGAGGTTATAATATTTGGTATGTATTCATCATACACATCACATTAAAAATATCTTTGTAGGTTAAGATTAGCTTTTACCTTTAAGCGCTTCATTTTATTGTTTCATTCATTCAGACCTATTAAAAATACATGTTTATTATTTAATTAAAATTATAGATTTGTCTGAATACTGTTGTCGACAATGCTGTTTTTGTGTAACCTACAGACGACAATGTAGTACATTTTATTACTTTACTACTATTCCTATCGTGCAACATCTGCATCTGCTTGATGAGAACATGGAGCCATGAAAAATTTAGTATTTCGAGACAAAATTGGTAAGGCTCTACAGATGTAAAGAAAAACTTCGGAAACAATATTACAGTAGTAAGTAACTTGTTATCTACACAATTTTAATAATAATTGTAGTAATTATTTATTTGGGGAAATCCAAATCCAAATTACTTCACTAAAATTAAAATGTTTTGGTTAGTGTCAATTTCACTCGTAATAACCTCGCGCGCCGCATTCAGCGAATCGGCGCTTTCTGTCGCTTTGGCGTTAATACATCTGTTTGCAATAATAAAGTATTATCCATAGATCAAGCGCTGAAAGCGCGAATTATTATATTCTTCCAAATATGGCGCCGGCGGACATGATCGAAATTATTCGTGATATCACTTTTTATGTTAATTACGAGACGTTAAGTGTCCATTCCATTAAAAAAAAAAAATGTTTAAGCATTAAAACATCTAGATAGTGTTGTATACGTTGCATGCCTATTGATCCGTAAGCTATTTTAACAATGTCCTTTATGGTCTATGGTTATCTGCCTTTATCTCAGCAAGCAGCAAACCAGGAATCCGGCTACATTAGATAAAGATACGGTGAAAAACTATGAAGCATACAAACCATAGGCCAATTCATATGTGAGTGGCAATACTGAGAACCTAATGCCCTGAGAGCTGGTTAGGGCCTCGCAGCTTGCTTTTATTGATTGACTGGACCCCCATTAATTCTCGCAGAATCCCGAGGTCTTCCTTATTATGACGATAACTATATCTACGGAACGTGTGGGCGCACAGATTGGGGAATATGCGTGTTCATACCGGGTAACCCCCGGGAATAGGGTGGTGCGCACGGAGTCAGGTGCCATCGTGTATGCAGTGGTTTAGCAGGAGGATGCCCAGCGAAGCTTTGGGGCGATCTTTTACCTTTCCCTCGAGATGTGCCTTGACCTCGTTAGTCACCTCGTCTAAGATGTACCTTAAGGCGTTGCACCAATGAACGACTGAAGTGCGTTTATTCTTGAGAACCTGGAGCCTCCCTTCGGTGCCAAAGATAGCCGCTTAGGTGGTTTTAGCCGGTAAGAGTCCGGATACCCTTTCACTCTTCCCCGGGATACAGAAAGACCATTATGGATTTCCATCGCAGTAAATAAAATAGGTAAGATGTACATGTACATGTAAACAAAAATAAACATGCGTTTTCCAGACAATCCTTTTTCAAATTGTAAACCGTTTCTATATGTTATTAGGCTGGATAGTAATCAAATACAAACCTTTTTAAAACCAAAAACGGAATGATGTAGGAATCTGTTAATTATTTGATTGTTTTTCGAAGTAGTCTGCGTTCCTTTCTAAGCTCTGTTGCATACGATGGAACCATTGCCTGAAGAAGTAAGCCCACTCTTTTTTAAGGTCCACGTTTTTTTTTTAACACAGTCACGGCATCTTCGGGCTTCATATAGTGATTTATTTTGAGTTTATCTTTTATTTTGGGGAATTAAAAAAAGTCGCAAAGGCTAGGGCTATAACGAGGATGACGCACTAAATTCACACCTTCTGTTGACAAATATTCAATTGTCCGTCTGGCGGAGTGAGCTAGAGCCTTGTCGCGATGGACGAGGAGCCTGTTTCTTGGGCGCTGCTGTCGAACATTTTCCAAGACAACCGGTAAACAATGACTTACATACTAATCTGCAGTAACAGTATTTTTTCCTATAGTGCAACTGTTTTGAAATGACCCGTCTATCCAAAGAATAAGGCAATTGTCTGTTTCCTTTACTTTTGTTGGCTAATCTTCGAATGGAAACATCCATTGGGCAGATTGTCTTTTGGTTTCGGGCTCGTAACAATATATCCGGTTTTCATCACCTGTGATGATGTCAAACACAGCATTCGCATCTAAGATGTTTTTAAAAGTGTAGATACTTTGCCTACGTTATTTGATGGTCACATGGAAGCAAGGTAATTGCCCAGCATTCACTTAGTCACGCACCGACCAGTGTCGCGGCTAGGCGTCAATCTTGAACGTAATTCTTACAAAATATTGCGGAAGAAATGCCTTCCTGTGTTTATAGTGTTTATAGAACGTTAATACACGAATTATACTGCACATGTGAGAAAATCATGCCTAAATCTATACTGTAAGAAATTGCGAAAATTTTCTCTATTCAAATGCATTTCGACGCATGACATGAACTTTATAAATTGCCCCCAATTGTGTAAAAAAAAATGACATATAAATTCAATGTACTTACAATAAACAGCTTTCCAACGAGTTCTTTATTCTAAATTTAAAGTAAATTTTCATAGACAATTTTCTTACTTACCAATTCTAAAAAAAAATCTGTGTGACCTTCGTAATATAATAATAAAAATAAAATTATATTGCAATCCTAGAAATTTAACGCGTGTTACTTACATTTTTAATATTAAGATTGAAATAAATTTAACAATCGTGTCTCAGGATTTTATTCTCGTAATTGAGGTGACTCGAAATTGTATTAGATTGGAATGAATATTTTCAAATTACAATATTCGAAATGATAGACAGACATTTATTATTTTTATATGTAACTGAGAATAAAATGATTGATTAGACCAATCTAATTGCAATACATATTGATAAAAACTTCAATAAAACACCCAATACGCACCTATTTTGGGCACATGCGATGCCCTACTGCTAACACGCGGCGGCTGGCGGCACGGTTGGTGCAGTGGCTGATACAGTCGACTGCTGCGCTCCGGGTCGTGGGTTCGATTCCCGCACGGAACAAATATTTGTATGATCTGCAGGTAGTTGTTCCGGGTCTGGGTGTATTGTGTGTGAAATTTGTGTCTGTAAACGCACCCACGACATAGGAGAAATACTAGTGAGGGGCAACGTTTAAAAAAAAAAAAAAAACACTTTCCATAGTAACTCATTACGATGGTTCATAGATTATTCAATTAAAATTATATATTATTATTAACAAGATGTCATTACTTACGTTACTCCATTAATACTCCATTACGTTACATTATTACGTTATTCCATTGACTTTCAATTTATGTTTTATTTTTTAAATCAGTGTTACCAATAAATTTGTTTGTTTACATTTAAGTAAATAAAATACCCATCTCATCTCGTGGGTGTAGTACAAGGTGACTATGGGATTAGCCGAAAGATGGGTAGCAGCGTCCTTCGAGTACATTTTCAACTAAACTGCGATTGCCAACCCGTTTGCCAAGCGTGGTGATTATGGCAAGCCCGAGCCCCGAGCACATAACACGATCCCAGACCGGTCGATGTTCGTTCTTTGAGGGAGGCTTATATCTAGCTGCGGACGGCTGATGTAATAAAATAAAATTTGGTTGTTTGTTGATTTTAAAAGTTGTTCGTTTTAAAAGCCTAGTCATAGCTTTGTGCGTCAGACTTCGTGTAAAAATTAAAAAATAATCCTTTCGTTCTACATTCAAAAGTTTAAACCGTATGCGTAAATTATATGACTTTCAAAGGAGAATGAACAGAAACGTTTCAATCAGCGCACTGAAACAAAAATAATACCGTTTGTTCGTTCCTGTTAAATAATAATAGGTAAAAAAGTTATTACGGATAATACAACAAAAAAAATAGCAGATACGTTCCAATTTTTGTACAGGAATAAAGTTTATATTACATGATAGGATTTGATGTGTTTCCCTATTGTTTATTATATGGAAATATAAATGATTAATATATCATCTAATTATACGATGTAAAAGAAGTACATTGGTACATCTTGCATTCATTTTGTTGCATATACATTGTGTTGACGGCACGGCTGGCTCAGTGCCTAAGCGATTGCCTTTCTGCATTAAGAGTTAACGTCCCATTTCGATCTATGGTTTGCGAGGACATCGCACACTGCCACCACTGTGGAGACGATCGCAGACTCGGAGAGTGCCCTGCGTGGACTGCTAATCCGTGGATCCTGGTCGATCCGATCGGGAAAGTTCTCTCTTTGTCAGTAGTACAGTCGGTTGCCAAATTATTAGGGACAGTCACATATTTTATAAATGTGTTAGTTCAGATGCACCTGGCTGTAGTTTAAAGTGCGTTGGCGTATCAGAAACGTATACTTACATTAATGTCAAGTGGATGCGGATAGTATGGGGATATTATTTTTATCTAAAACTATTTTAATAACAGGAGAGCCGTAGTGTGCACTGCACACTTCACAGTAAGTGACTTTTTATAGTTTTTGTCAAGTATTTTTTTTATATTTCTATGATAACTGCGGTTATAATGTGAGTATTATATTATTATCTAAATGTTTCTCTATTACACGGGTTTATATGCCCTGTAAGGGGGAACCCGGTCTTTTGATAGGCTTACGCGCGGACATGGGTCCAACACGCAGAGGCCCTTTAGAGAATTTTAATCTAAAATGTAATGGGACACTAACCGGGGAATCTCCATGGCTGCACTATAAAATGCAGTCTCGCATTATCCCCGGAGATATAAAACTATTGAATGAAATGGAAACTACAAGTATAAGGTCTATTGCAATGGATGCTAAATGGATTTAATACTTAGAAAAACGGAAAAAACGGCGTCTGCCTTTCAACCTTTAAAGTGAAATTCTGCGGCAGACGGTGATTTGCCACTCACAAGATGGGCCCCCTAAATGGCCACAACTATAGGCGACAAGGAGTAACACCGGAGTGAGCGGCTAGGGGTGTAGAGAGGTGTGGCAGCGGTTTCACTATCGCGCGTCTCGAAGACTCGGAGCGGGTTTCCCCGTTATTACGCCACTAGACACTTCCACCCCCGAGCATATAGCCAGTGTTGAAAATCCTACGGGCACTCATGTGGTACTACTCCAACCAACCAATAAATGCAAGACGGAGACGAGGCCCTGATCGACTCTCTGGAGCATTCGGGTACGCAGTGTCACCACTCACATTCAGCTCGCCACAAACTGCCCTGCGTTCTGTAAGCTACTTAATATACTTTTTTTTTCTTATGAGATACTCATTTTTTATATCACAAGGTAGGAAGAAATCAAGCAGCTACTTTAATCTGCCCTCCAGGATTACCTTATCCCATGCTGAGATAAAGACTGCCCAGAGGGTTAATATCATAAATTATTATTGTTATTTACCTTTCATAATAATGTAAATATTGTGATTTATTTTTTATTTCTTTATGTTACAGCATGGGTAGGGTTTTAGCTACAAGAAAAAAACGGAGATCAGAACTCTTCTCCAGCACACAAACCATTTATTTCCAAATAGCAGATATTACCAGAGTTTCTAAGACTGCGGTAATGAAATATAAAAATCTTTGGGTCTAAATCATGCCAGTCTCTCCTAAAAGAAAACGGTACACTGGCAGAAAATGGGTGACAACACCACGTTCAGGAAGAAAAAATCAGGATAACTACTTGCAAAACAAAATGAAGAGTGCTAGACACTTAACGCAGTTGGTTCAGGAGTCCAGCAAACTAGTTTCCAAAAGACCTGCTCAGAGGAGACTGGCCGAGGAAGGCTTAATAGGTGATCAACCTGTAAAGAAACTTCGGTTAACTGACGCGATGAAAAAGAAGCGCTTTGTCAGGGCTCGAGACCATCGCCACATGAAGGTTAAGGACTGGAATAAGGTCAGCCTACATTAGTACAGCTGTTTTTATACCATTTAAAGCAATACTTTTAAATTATAATATTTTTTATTTTATTTCAGGTGAGCTGCTCAGCCGTGTGGTGCCGGTTCAGAATAGCAACACCCCATTTCCTCCCGTGGGTGTCGTAAAAGTCGACTATGGGATTAGCCGGAGGATGGGCAGCAGCTTCCTTCGATTACATTAACAAATCAACTGCGATCGCCAACCCGTCTGCCAAGCGTGGCGATTAAGGCAAAACTCCCCAATGAGCCCACAACACACCCATATCGGTTGTTGTGGTGATCTTTGGGGGAGGCCTGTGTCCAGCAGTGGACTTCATTCGGCCGAAATGATGAGCTGCTCAGATGAGTCAACAATGGAGATTTTAGCAGACAAGGGCAGCTTTGTCTGAAGACGCTCAGGTGAAAAATATCACCCTAATAAAATTGACAACCCTAATTTCAACTGTCAATGTAAACGATATTATAGTTTATATCAAATTAATAAAATATCTAGTTTAAATAACTTTAGTTTACAAAGATCCTGATCCTTCCGGGAACGGTAAATCACCCCGTTTAACACCCGTTCACTAAATATCAAAAGCGTAAATCATTGTAACTGTAAACAATACAATTTAACATTTAGTCAAACATTCGGATATAAACCGGTCTATTTGATCCGCCGACTATTTATACTGGTAAACGATAGCGTAGGTATAATACTGGCCAAGTTATCTTTGCAGCTTCTCCCTACCTTACTGTGAATTCAATAAGACTCATTGCAGTTTGGCACAGGTACAGTTATAAATTTTATTCTATTGCTCCAAATTTATAATTGCGGTTGGTCTCAACCTTATTTCAACGCTTTTAAGGTGACTCTTCTTCATCGCAGTTGATATTATATTTGCTTTTGATGTGGTATTCCGCAACTGTAGCACGTTTTCCGTGTATCGTATACGATTTATGAGTAACGTACGTATTCGGAAATCTGTTCCGCTAATTAAAGGGGTTTGTGTACAAACATGTCGCTTTTGTTGTTACAGACCTTTATAATAAGGTATAATATATGTGAATTTGACCAGGTTCTTAAGTAAACTATTTCTCAGATTTATAAAATACTAGCTGTGCCTTGCGACTTCGTCCGCGAGTAAACTAATTGAAACCCTTGAGGGATCCGTATACTATCTTCTATTCCATGAACTAATTGTGGAAAAGATCCCAGCTCTGCCAGGGTTGCCAGATGGCAGGGATTCATCTGGATTATCTTTCATGATGTCCAGAATCCTGACAAAATACAAAATGACAACAACGAGGTTCTCGTAAAGTTCTTATCAATACAGAATTTAAAATTAACGCGCGCTGTCAGTGTTATTTCACTTTGACTGAAAGGAACGCCACCACTTTATTCTTACGAAGAAAGTTATCAACAGAGTTCACAAATCACAGTACAGCAGCAGAGAGATATTTATTATTGCATAAAATAAGAAAGAGATAGCGAAAACGGTAGGGTATATCGAGGCATACGATAGCGAAGCGAACGACATGCACTGTACGTCTAGGTAAATATACGACTTTCTATTATGTCTCAAATTATTATTATATGGAACCATATTTACCAAAACTGTTAAGTTTTCTTGTCATGATGTTAATTTTAATAATAAAGAACCACACAAGTGCGAGTTGGACTCGCGTGGTGAGGATTCCGTACGATGAATATGTTATTTTTAGGTACGAGAAGAGACGGATACTTGGCTTAATTAAGGTGAACGATTAGTACCAATAATTTATCCGAAGAGCAAACTTAACATTGTAGTTGAAAAACATGTCCCCCATACATTATAACTGCAAGCAAATACGCATACACAACAAATACTGTACGGACAATATTGAAACATTAATCATATCATTTTCAGACCATAGACTTCTTATAGGTTTTCCTGTAATCTACAAGTAAAGAAATATTTTATTTTAGGCTGCGTAGTTTCAGAAATAAGGCTGGGGGAATGTTCTATTTTGACCTACTTTCTTAAATAACTTTAAAAGTATTTATTTAAATATTATAAAATAAACATATTTGGGATCCTTACAACAAGCCCTTTTAATATGTCACACGGTACAGTTTGAAAACATTATTTTTAAACTTTCTACGTTACCTTAAAAAGTGACCCCATATTCAAAATTCATTTATTTTCGTTACACGTTCATCTTTGGGTCGCAAATATTAATATGTGTACTAAATTTCAACTTAATCGGTCCAGTAAATTTGGAGTAAATTGGCTGTGACAGACGGACAGACACACAGTTTCGCCGTTTTTTCCTTCGGAGGTTTGGAACCGTAAAAAGTATGATTTGATTTCATCATTCATCATCATTTCGGCCGAATGAAGTCCACCTAAGACCTAGGTCTCCCCCAAAGCAGATCACCTCAACGATCGATATGGTTGTGCTGTGGGCTCATTGGGGGGTTTTGCCATAATCGCCACGCTTGGCAGACGGGTTGGCGATCGCAGTTGATTTGTTAATTTACTCGAAGGACGCTGCTGCCCATCCTCCGGCTAATCCCTAAATCGACTTTTATGGCACCCACGATGATGATGATTTGATTTATAATATTATTTTATTATTATACCCTACTGCCAAAGGTCACGTGAATCCTTTCAACCTTTTTTTTTAAATAGACGGTGATATGTGCATGTCATTTGCCTGATAGTAGGGGTCATGCCAGCCCATAACAATTCTAATGCTACCCAGCTCTAGTCCTGCCCACACCAACTCCACTGGTCACCTCGAGACATTAATTATTTAGTTAGTTCCTTATTTCACGGGCTACAGTATCATTCTAATCAGATCACAGCAATATCTAAAGTTGAAACACTACCTACTGCTTGGCATCAGAATAACTGGCACTGCGGTGTTACTTACGTAGCTAGTTTGCAATAAGAGTACCACCAGGATAATAACTTTCAACGTGATTGAGAAACCTACAAACACATTTATAACAATTTACATTTATAATACTAGTGATATTTTCGTGCATCAAGATTAGTCAATGATAGATTTCACGGGAAATAATTCTCCCCCCTCAGTTCTCGTTTCCCACACACATCATCCCATAAATCTCCACTGCTGAACATGAGCTTCCCATTGATCAGTACAGTGATCCAATACAATGTTATTATTAGCACGCGGGAGAATGCTGCTGCCCATCCTCTTGATATCAAGATTTTGTCGAATTTTACGTCACCGAGGGTTGTAAAGGAGCTCTAGTAATCTTACGAGGACCTGAAGCCCCCTTTCGGTGCCGAAGATGACCGGTCCAGTGGTGTTAGCCGGTAGGAGTCCGGTATGGCGCTTCACCCTTCCCTGAGGCGGAGGCAGTTCATGACGGATTTCCACTGGGGACCAAGATAAAAAAAAGAAATAAAGTTGTAATGGAACTCATGTTTGTAAACGCACCCACGATACAGGACAATACCTAGTGTGGGGCAACGTATAAAAAAACAAAATCATATAGCCTTTGCCAGGAACCACACGAAAAAAATATAAAGGTCAACAATTACAAATCAAATCTATAATCACTCGATCCTTCCATCGAAGCAAACCCTAGCAATAAGGAAAACGGTAGAACAAAGAAGGCGAATTACCATTCAATCATACTAATTAAGTCTCACAAAGGATATATTGATACTCCACAGAAAGGGTGGACTTTCAAATTTCCATATTCATCGGTGACATAATTACAACGGAGAGCCGATCGATGTTCAGGCGCACAGCAATAGTTGTGCGAAGTTGCTTAGTAATTTACATTCTGCATTTAATGCAATTAGCTGCTAGTATTCCTTTGAGGAAGTTCTTCTCAGTTCTGTTGTTTTGTTTGTAATTTTCTTGTTTCAGGCAAGGGAAGTTACGAGTGGATATCGGTTAAGTTTTTTAATATATAAAAAAACATAATAGTATGAAATGAATAATTTATAAGCTTCAGCTTTTTATGGGCGCGGTGCTTAAAATTTTCAATTGTTTCTTTCGAGGTGTGCGGTGCGCCTTGATTACCTTTTAAGGCTTAGCTTACGTAAGTAGTGATATTGTGGCAGTGGCATATTTTCTTCTTAAACACTTTTATGCTACCATTTCTGGTAGAGCCACCGTCCACATTAACCCAGATATTGTGATAGAAGAGGATTTTTAACGAATCCTCTCCAACCAAGCTTCGTTCATTCTGTTCTTCCGTTTATACTTGTTGAGTACTAGTTGAATGTCGGCAGAGTAGAATAAGCACAGTAGAAGGAAAGATATGTTAGAGCATATTATATCATATCAAGCAACAATTGAACCGTACGACGAAACATTTTTTGAATATGTAAAGATTGATTATTCTGAACACCGTGCAATGTTGCCTTATACTTGACATAGTTGAAATTGTGGAAAATACTCTACAGAAGCCATAATCTAAGAGAAGAAGAATAAATACATTTTGATTAATCGTCAATAATAGGTGTATCAGAGCCATAATATACACATTTTATTAGAACAGCGAGTTTATTTTGTATAATAAGCTCAATAAATTGTTAAACATACATAGTGTAAGTTATAGAAAATGCAGTATCATGTTATCGGAATATCTAGGGAAGCTCAATTACACAGACACAGAGAATATGCTAGAAATCATAAAATGATTTTAATGTTTAGTATTCGTGAATTCCACTTGTTTTGTTTAGTATAGTTTTTTAACTTTGTTTATACTTAATTTTGCCCCTTAGGAAAATATATCTTTTTTAACATTCCCTTTCTTATAATATAGATATAACTGACGCGCGACAATAACCACGAGATAGTGATCTCCTGAAACACAGGTTCAACCTAGTTCAGGCAGGCCGATAATAGCTATGTTAAGTCGAGCTGACTTATATTTTCATGCATGTACCGATAAATTATATTTTAGTTATAAACTTTAATTAAGCATTAATTAAATAATCTTGTAAGATATTTTTTTGTTTGTGAACACTTATGTCAATAATTTTTTGTAAAAGTTGATTAATAAATTAAATTTATTATTATTATTATTATTATTTATTGTTATATCAAAATGTTGTCTGCAACGAAAGTGCGTATTCATGGGATGCATGATAATATGGGGTTATAAGGGACAAAATCAACCAGTATCGGGGCCTGATAAAGTTATATCAAAGTATTGGAGAGTGTTCACCAAGAGGAAAAAACTTGATATAATCAGACACACGAAGAAGACGAAAATGGAAATCGCTTGGCACAGTCCATGAAAGAGCAAAATTAAATTTCTTGGATGAAGTCCTTTTTTTTTATTTTTAATCGATGTCCAGTGGAAATTCTACATGGAACTTCCTTCACCCCGGGGAAGGGCGAAGGGGTATGCCGGACTCCTACCGGCTAAAACCACTGGAGCGGTCATCTTCGGCACCGAAGGGGGGCTCCAGGTCCTGTTAAGATCACACTAGAGCCGCCCATTGGTGCCACGCCTTTAGGCACATCTCGGAAGGGATTACTGTAAAGCGGTCACCCCCTCTAGCGGAGGGAAGGCGACTGTAAAAAGGTCGCCCCCCAGGCACTTCTCGGGGAGGATTGTAAAGGATCCCCCCAAGCCTCGCTTTGCGCTGTGCTGTGCGCGCCACCGTCTTCCCGGGGGTCGCTCGGTGTGAGCACGCAGATTCCCCAATCTGCGCGTCCGCGACCCCCGAGGCCCCCCACCATGAAGTGACGGCAGGGGGCTCAGGCGTGTTGGACTTGGGTGCCGGGACGGTTGTTGCCCCGGCGCCGTCTCGTCCATCTCCGTGCGGGATCAGCCCTCTCCCGATCCCGCTCTGCAGTCTCCTTCTGGAGCATGACGCTCTCGCAGAAGGAGACCACTGCACTGCAATTTTCATGCTCTGCCAACATAGCCGACACTGGGATGAAGGCCTGGTGATCTGATACACAGGCTAGCTTAGGCACCGGTTTTCCATAGTAAATTTGAATAAAACTGGAACTGGGCAATATTATATTTTTATGCAACCTTTCGATTATTGTGGTGAGAAAATAAATTACTTACTTACTTATATGTTCTGTTTATTCTATTCTATTGACTAACATATTTAATATTCTGCCAAAGTAATGGTACTTTAATCAGAGCGTTCACATAATGAAAGAGTAAGTACTCTACCTCCGAAGTCTACGACTAACTCTGCCAGTGCAAAATCAGCTTTACTGTTTTACTGAACAACGGACCTCTCTCTCAGCCGGGCTTAAAATATAATAAGCAACAGTAGCTAAGGATGCCTGAAAACTACTCGAGCTCCGACTTAGGACGCTTATAGGATGGAAAAGGATTCGAAATCTTTGGAGATCCACCATTCACAATTTTGAAGGGATTCACAGTAGGTAATGAATGTAAAAAAGTCCGAGAAGTACGAGTGGGACTTGCGTCCTGCATGGTTCCGCACTATAAAGTGTACGTGTTATTTTGTGGGTGCTGTATGAAGTTAACCATGAATATTTTTGTCTCGTAATATGTTCACACGAGCTTTGATATTAACGATCTTCGGATTCATTCATCATCATCATCATTTCGGCCGAATGAAGTCCACTGCTGGACACAGGCTTCCCCCAAAGTTCACCACAGTGACCAATATGGGTGTGTTGTGGGCTCATTGGTGGTTTTGCCATAATCGCCACGCTTGGCAGACGGGTTGGCGATCGCAGTTGAGCTGTTAATGTACTCGAAGGACGCTGCTGCCCATCCTCCGGCTAATCCCTTAGTCGACTTTTATGACAACCACGGGAGGAGATGGGGTATTTTATTCATTCACTTTTGCGAAGGTCCCCTTCATGCCAGATAAGATTGTAGGTCACTTCACATCTTATACATTTGATGAACAGTCACTGAAGGGACTTTTAGTATAAAAATTTGAAAGACATATTGTATTTTAATAAAGTAGAATTATGTATTTTCTTACAGCGGCGTTGGTATACAGATTTTATTATGCGATATTAATTTCAACTTGATACCTCTAGCAATTTATAAAAAGGGTCTTAAGGCACTAACATACGTATAGATAGACTAACAGTATAGTGATCCTATAAGGTTTCGTTTAGAAAATATGCGTTCATCAATAAAAAAATAAAGGGGACCCCCCCTTTATTTTTTTATTGGAAGTTCAAAATAACTGGAGTGGTCATCTTCGGCACTAAAGGGAGCCCCCATTCTTCCCCAGGTTAAAGGTTCTCGTAAGATCACATTTGAGCCGCCCATTGGTGCGACGCCTTTAGGCACAGCACGGAGGGGATGATTGTGAAGTGGTTGATCCCTAACTAACAATTAATCAATCAATCCCTGGACCTGCTACGAAATCAAAAAAACATGTAGACTTGAATCAAACAAGCTTCACTGACAACACAAAATAATAGCAGCTCCAAGTGTCCTAGATAACGTTTTTTTAACTGCTTTTAAATCGACATGAAAATTTATCAGAACATAAATGAAACTCGCAGAAGTGGGAATTGAGTTTCCACTTCCTTCGTCATCAAAGGGACTTCAAACATTTAGGGGAAATTATCACCATGGGGCTTATGTTGCCCTATTTCGCCTAATTTGTACACCCCTTATATAACAACTTCTACTGAAATGCAAATATTACTTCCTTATTTGACTTTTCCGCTCCTCACATTCATATTTGAATATTTTATCAACGAATACCGGCCTCGGCTTGACGGTTATTAAAAACGTCTTATGTTTAATTTAATTTCTCTTTAAATATACGTAATGAGATTTGTTTAAGAGGCAGAAACAAAAATCTCGTAAACAGAATTACAGGAAGTTGAAGAAATCCACTATGAAAGGATATTTCTTGTAATAGAAATAATGGGTGAAGCAGAGTTACAGTTATATGGTTTACGGATTAGCCGAGACGAGATATTATACGTATACTTTAGTTTTTTCGTTTATGTCGTATATGAGCATTTCTTTAAAATATACTTAATTATTTATTTTCTATATCGTGGTTCGATATAACCGCTGCCAAGTTTAAACACTACTGTACCCCTAGTACGAGTTTATTTTTACAATCGAAACGTAATAGTAAACAACATCTTTACCTCGATCGGCACTCCGATTGGTTGAACAGTTGGGAGCGGACCAGTCACAGCGCTGAACGTGGTAAATGTATAAGTTTACTATTACATTGCGACTGTAAATTAAACTCGTACTAAGGGTACTGGTGTTTAAACTTTAGCCATTACTGTGTTCGGTGTGAAGGGCGATATAATAACTTGGTGCTTACACGGTAAGGTTTAGGTCTAGAGTCCGAGTAAATTTCAGAGTCAACAAAATTGTGAATTTTCCGGCGGTCCATACATGCATAAACATGGTGAAAGCGAACAAAGTTGAGGTCGAGTTTCCAGGCTGAGTAAAAAGTTGACTTGCCAAAGATTCTGGCAACAAATATGTATAAGAAAGAATGATGACATAATCATGCTTAAAATTGCAAAATTTTACCTTCCTGGACGATCGAATTGTTGTGTAACAATATTCTTTATAGTTTTTTTTTTCCTAAGACCTTTTTTATTGTTGACTAGCTATAATGCCCATGCGTTGCATTACCTCTTTAAATTACCCTATATACTTTCTTTTTAACAGCTTTTATTAGCTATACTTGTAACTAAGTATAACAAACTATGTAAACAAATCTTGGAAGTCAATTTTAACCTACTTCTAATACGAGTAGTCGTATCGATTTGAAACTTTGCTAGAATATTTAATCCGAATGACGATACAATAATCTAGTACCATCGAACTGATCTGATGATGAAGTCAGGGGGTGGATAGTGGAACTCTTCAATAACTGCTAGTAAACCACCTCGAGTTTAGGATCATTTGGTTTGTTTTAACGAAATCTCTCACTCGTTACACTTGGTGGCAAGGTTCTGATGAGCCGGGAGATGGACAGTGGAACAAAGCCTATTTTATGTTTTTAAACTAATACATTTATTTCGTGTTCGTGAACGTGTTCTTGAGTGGAGACCGCGTCTTGGTAAACGTAGTGTAGGACGCCCTCAAGCTCGGTGGAGTGATGACCTGCGCAAGGTGGCTGGCAGTAGCTGGATGAGAGTAGCCGAGGATCGCGATCAGTGGCATGCACTTGAAGAGGCCTATGTCCAGCAGTGGACTGCGATAGGCTGATGATGATGACATTTATTTCATGTCTGAATTTTTCATGCATGTACCAACAACAACTGTACAAAGTATTAACTCAATCAGATGAATAGATAGGAGTGTATAGAGAACAAACAAATAAAGAAACATTCATTTTGAGGATTCCCTCCTCCACCAAATGAAAAATACTTCGGAACCTACATAGGATCACTCGTCTGTCTGTCTTCACGTCTGTCACAGCCAATAGGCTCTGAATTTACTAGACCAATTAAGTTACAATTTGATACATATGAATTTCTGCGATCTAAACACGGAAGTGTATTCATTTTGAATATGGGGTTACTATTGGGAGGGAAATTAGAGAATAAAAGAACAATATTTTTGTTTAATTTTTGAATAGTTTTAAAGTTATTTAAGAAAATAGATGCAAAATTGACCATTCCCCCACCCTATCTTCGAAACTACTGATCCTATTATTTTGCAAAAGTTAACTTATAGATTACAGAAAATCCTATACGAAGTCTATGGTGGTCTTAAAGTAATATGGTAAATATTTCTTCTTATTCTTTTACGTTTCCCCACACTAGGATTGTGTGATTCTTGTGTCGTGGGTACGTTTATAGACATAAATGTCATACAAAACACACCCAGACCCAGAACAACTACCTGCAGATCATACAAATATTTCCTCCGTGCGGGAATCGAACCCAAGACCCGGACCGAAGCCGACTCTGTCAGCCATTGTACCAAACTTACATTTTCAATTTGTTAAAATGTTCCATATATTTTCAACTACAATGTCAAGTTTGTTCTTGAGATAAATTATTGGTACAAGACAGAGTTCAACAATAGATAATATATTTAGGAATTTTCCCCTACAATCCATACATCCTTTTTTAGTTACCGTATACATAGTGCCAAATTTAATAAAATATGGTAGGTAACATTTAATATGTTCGTACAGAACCCTCTCCACACGACTTCAACTCGCCCTTGTCCGGCTTTTATATTTATATAGATAAAGAAGAGGTTCGTTTCCTGAGGCACGTTGAATATTCGTGTTTCGCTGTATAAACATTATGTTTCTCTATTCCTAAAACAGTTTTATTACAAAGTACAAGAATACATATTTCGAGTAATATTTCTTAAGACCTAAGAATGCCAAAGTAAGGCGTAAGTCATGAATACGTAATGTACTCGAAGCATATGGAAAAAAGGGAATATAACAAAAGTTTGTAAAAAAGTAAAAGGTACTTAACCTTGATGCCATACTGAAAATAAAAAGAAAAATAAACAGTGAATACGTTATAATCAGAATCCGTATGGTGTACGGATCAAGAATATAGCACCACACCATCTCCTCCCGTGGATGTCGTCAAATACAACGGTTGGTCAGCAGCGTCCCTTCTTTGGACCAGCAACCATTCTGCCCTCACCAACCCACCTGCCAAGAGTGGTGATTACGAGTAAATTCCCTCCAAAATTACGGCACACAGCGTGAAACCTAGTTTGGCGGAGGCTTGTTCAGCAGTGGATGTCTTTTGGCTGATATGACGATGAAGTTAATGATTGAATAGACAAATTATTTCCTTTTTTATTTACATGTTGGAGTGAGTATTATGGCGTAACTTGACATTATCCAACGATTAACGATAACAGGCTGAACTTTGAATTTGAATTGCCGACACGCTTGGCGGTTTGGTTAATTGCACAGAAATATATCATGATAGAACTGGAAAGTGGGTGGGGCAAGCGTGATAACACTAGACCACGCTATCATGAGCAGCGGATCCTGGACGATTGAATGGAATGTTGGCAGAACATGAAACTGGAATGCAGTGTTCTACTTCGGGAGCCCTCTCCCGTTTCTACACCACATAATTCAAAGGTCACTCGTTTCTACACCACATAATTCATCACTTCAGCCGAAGAACGTCCACTGTTGGACGCAAGCCACCCCGAAAGATTTCCACAACGACCAGTATGGGTTCGCGCTATATGCTCATTGGGGGGTTTTGCCATAATCGCCACGCTTGACACACGGGTTGCCGATCGCGGTTGCGTTATCATTGTACTCGAAGGACGCTATTGCCCATCCTCCGGCCATTCCCATAGTCGCTTTTTACGACGCCCACGGGATGAGATGGGGTGGTGGTATTCTTAGCCGGCACCACATGATTACCTTCTTATAAATAAAACCATCATTATCAACTTCACCATTGAAAAGCATTGCAACATGAACACCATTCGGCAGTGCACGTCTTTTAATTGATGCCAAAAACGTGCACTACAGAATATAAGCCATAGATGTCGTTTGATAACTGTGTTGTCGGTTTAAGGGAAATTTGCCCGTACTCACCACGCTTGACAGGCGCGTTGGTGAGGTCAGATTGGCTGCCGTTCCACAGAATGGCTGCCCATCCATTCCCACAGGTAATTATATGGTGTTGAAACAACTGACCCTTTAACGTTAAAACATGAAAGACATGAAAATGTCAACGTGACGGTTATCACCAGATGAATGAGTTTTCTTCTCGTCAATAAAAACAACAAATCTTCTATAGATTTTCTATCACCAGAGTTCCACGAACCTCTATAAAATAGTTCAATCTATCGCAATTTGAATAATTACAAAAGTCACCTTGCTTTGGTTTGAAGTCTAAGTCGGGACTTTAAATTAATCCCCAAAAACGAAAGGGTGACCGCATTTACTTCAAATAAGTGGTTTTGTAAAGTAATTGCACGACCAATCTTGTGAACTTTGAAGTAAAAAGCAACCGAGTGTGTTTCGGTAGCCCCGAGTTTATCATGCCAGCACAAAATTTGATTACGGTAAACCTTAGAAACGTATACCTGTAGTCTATTGGATATATGTACTACGTTATTTACGACAGGGTTGGTGCAGTTGGTTAGCTGTTAGCTTTCTACGCTACGTGCCGCGAGTTCGATTACCACACGAAACAAACATTTTGACGGCACGGCGGTGGTTGAGACAGCCGGCTGCTGCGCTCCGGGTCACAAGTTCGGTTCCCGCACGGAACAAATCTTTGTAAGATCTGCAGGTAGTTCTTCCGAGTCTGGGTGTATTGTGAACGGAAAAAAAGATATATATGTTTATATATTTCTACTCCTATTCCTCGTCTGTGCATTCGGTTAGATTGTGGAATTCACTACTGCCTGAGATAAGACATTGTAAAACAGTTTATAGTTTCAAAACACGAGTTAACTACACTATCTCTGTGTTAGATACAATACTAACTTGCTTATGTATGTATTCATTATATATATATATCATTCTTCTGTACGTGTGTATGTCACTGAACTCCTTCTAAACGGCTTAACCGATTCGGATGTTTTTTGTGTATGTTTGAGTGGGTATCTGGATGACTTAGATTCACAATTAGACTCAGTAGGTGGCGCTGCAATCGGGTTTGCATCTGCCTGTGCGAAGCTGGGGTGGGCAGCTAGTTTATGTATAATATTAGTGACTTACTTTATTGAGTACTAGCTTTAACCCGCGGCTTCGCTCGCATTGAATCCATTAAATACGTATCAGAGATCATTACAATAGAAATTAATCAATCCCTACTAACAAACACTTTTTTTTTCTTTTGTAAAAATTTATTTTTTCAATGTTAATTATCCTTTGTTACTTCTAATACCTCCAAGAAAATGTGAACAAAGTTTCATGATGAAAAGTAGTTTTTGCGTGAAAGCGTAACAAACAAACTTACATTCACATTTATATTATTAGTATAGATGTAGGAATATTACTCTTTATGTATGTGTGTACGTTTATATGTTTCGTATATCCTCTACACACCACGTCTACATTCCTTGTCTTTGAACTCTCCTCTCGCAGGGTTGCTGGATTAGATTCCTTAAAGAAATAAGTAGTGCTTTTGTACTTTTCTGTCCTGTGTAATTATATTTTAAATATATTCATATGCACATAAATAAATACATAGTTGTTTCCAGTATGGGTGTTTATAAATGTGTGCTTTACGAGTATGTCTGCCAACTGTACCCACAATAAAGGGAAACCCTAGTGCCACGTTTAAAAACACCGGACAGGTGCAAGTTGGACTTGCATGGAGGGGGTTCCGTATGATAAATATCTATCATGTGTTTTTTTAATCTGACAAATTTGTTTGTAGTAGGTGAAGAAGGAAATTACTGAATACATTGCTTATTGTTGAATTATATCTTACACCAACACACAACTTATCCCAAGAACAAACTTAACATAGTCGTTAAAAACATGTCCTCCCATTAATTCCAACTGCAAATTTAAGTTTGTATGCACAATACTTAAAGATTTACCATGTTATTTTAAGACCATAGACTTCTTATAGATTTTCCTGTAATTCATAAGTAAAGAACTAACCTCACCACAAGCCCTTCCATTTCTTATCATTTCATCATCATTTCGGCCGAATGAAGTCCACTGCTGGACACAGACCTCCCCCAAAGATCACTACAATGACCGATATGGCTGTGCTGTAGGCTCAATGGGGGGTTTTGCCATAGTCGCCACGCCTGGCAGACGGGTTGACGATCGCAGTTGACTTATTAATGCATTCGAAGGACGCTGCTGCCCATCCTCCGGCTAATCCCTTAGTCGACTTTTACGACACCCACGGGAGGAGATGGAGTGGTGGCATTCTGAGCCGGCACCACACGACATTACTTATATAACGCGTTAAAGTTCGCATTTTTTAAAATATTTTGGCCCCCAAAATGACCCCTTTATTCAAAATTCATTTATTTACGTTAAACATTCGTGTTTAGGTTGCAGAGATTTATATGTGTACCAAATTTCAACTTAATCGGTCCAATGGATTCGGAGCAAATTTGGTGTGACAGATGGACAGACATACGAATGACCCCATAAGGGTTCCGCCATTTTTACCTTCGGACGTTCGGGACCCTAAAAAGAAAAATTGGTTTCTTTTATGTATGTAGTATCAATGACTGTCTAGCCTTTAAAATGAAGACTAACTTATATAAGACTGTAAAAGCTGTAAGTGATACTAAGAAGAGTTTTAGCATTACTCATCCAATACGAATTAAAATCCAGATCCATAATCCATTCAATTTGTATTAAGATGTCATTAAACTCGCTAATGGTGAGCTGTTACAAAAATCCAGACTAAAATCTTTAACATAAATATACACAATATAAGTACCACAGAAAATCCATTTAATAAAAAAACTGTGGCCATCGGCTGAATATGACGACTATAGACGCCACTACTCTTTTTAGGGGCGTTCATATCAAGCAGCCTTTGATAGGCTTTTGAGAGAATAAGCTGCTGTCTGCTTGTTGACAGATACTTGTGTGATATTGCCACAGATAATTGTGACAACTGAGACCAACGGTGCTTTCGAAGACATGGATGGGTCGCAATGCACCGTGATCTCTGAAACAGTAGTACTCGCGCAGTCAGTGAACTGGACGATTTGACGTCCTCACCACCGAGGTCCGTCTCACCGCTACTGGACAATCGTCGCAATAACCCGTTCAATTCCCACCCGACCCTTGCAGGCTTTAAATATCCTCTAAAAATATTTAAATACTAATGATCCAGCTTTCTCCAGTTAAATCCCTATATAATGCCCTAAGTCAATGTTCGAGTACTGCAGGGGGCGCCCTTAGCAGTTGTTGCTTAGTTTGTAAGTTAATTTTACGCCTAGCTGTAGGTCTATTCTGATTCGCCAGAATACCCGATTACGCAGTGACTCCCTGAGATGCCTGCGAAAATATAAAATAAAAAAGCGTTCTTGTGTGGGGCCAATATAACATTCTGTATTAGTCACCGATAGTTACTTTACAGGCATTTCTTCAGGTCCTCCTTGGGAATAGTGAAAAGCGCAAGTTTGAGTCCTCAGTAGTACTTTAAAAGTAGATCTTCTAAACGTATCTGTTCTGTGGAACTAATGAGTGCCGCAAGATTTATTGCTAGGAAACCTCATTAGCCTATGTGATTTATAGTCCTAAATAGCTATGCTAGCTTTTCGTATGTAAATTCTCTTTAAGCATTCAAAGCTCCCTTAATATTTGTGTGTGCGTGTGTGTGAATAACCAGAATTGGGAGCACTCTATTCAAATAAAGCCATTTGTTTCCTTCTTTTTGTGTCAAAATCAATCTTGGAAAACGGTACCTAGTATTTTTTGAGGTTTGTATTTCATATGGTATCTTTGGTTACGTGGGCTATCAAAATTCTTCTTACAAAACATTTCCTGTGGTTACTCTCATACGCACACACGAATCAGTCCGCAAATGTCCACTGCTGAACAAAGACCTCATAATGATCACTGCAACAAGCGGTTTTAGTGGGCATTGTCGTAATTTATTTTATGTACATTGGTGGTACGTTCTCTACTAAGTCAACTTTTGGGTTAAAACGAAATGCATTGAAGGAGGTACAAAAAACAAACAGGTATTTCAATAATAATAAAAAATTGTTTTCCTTCAATTTAATTCCATATAACATCCATTGCAATAAAGACCTTATCGTTATAATTTCCATGTCATACAAACTACACAAACTGGGACAATCCGTGACTTCATTTAAACTCAAACTCAACGTTTTTATTCCATGTAGGCCCTAATAGGTACTTGAGAAAAGTCAAAAGTGAAGATTCACGGTTCGGAAAAGTTGATCTTATGGAGAAGAGCAGGCAAGAAACTCCATAGATACTCTTTCAAAAAAGTGATAGTACAATTTATCACGTCAGGTATGTGGGAACAAAGTCATACGTGAAATACATACACACAATAATAAACACACTAGTGCTTCTGTAATACTCAAACAGAAATTGATTTAATATGAGCTTTAAACTTTTTATTTCACCTTATAAATCCGCTACATTTAGGGGTAGCTTTCGTTATGCCGCATCAAAAATATGGAATAATTTGCCACCGCCTATAAGATCACTAAACCCTATACACTTTTAAGAACCTTCTCCGACGGCACCTTATCAATGCACAGCTTAAGCTAGATATGATCAATGTAAATGCGTCATTCCTGTGATTTTGCGTCGGTTGACAAAATAAATGAGAGGCTAGGGTGCGATAGTTAGTGTATGCGTGTGTGGTGTATGTGTATGTATCGTATGGTATGGTTATGGTATGGTATGCGTATGGTTACCTCAGGTAACACGAGCTTTTCGATATCAATCAGCTCAGCGGTGAGGTTTCGCTGCTGTGGGCGGCGATTATGGCTGAGCATAGAGAGTAAGATCTGTAGAAAATTCCTATAAAAAAACAATTGAAATAAATACTATTACAGCTTTGTCAAATATTGTTATTGGATGGATAGGCAACCCCCCGCTATGGCCTACTAGAAAGCGAATCTAAATTTGGGTACTACTATTTTATTTTATTGCCGTGTATTTATGTCATGAAAATCGCTTATTTTATAATACATGGGCAGATTTTTGCGGACATATAAAATATTTTCAAAAATATAGAGTGACGGCAGTGTAAGTATGTCAATATCTTTAAACATGGTTCTAAGAGACTCGCGAGGGCTATAGATCGCGTGGATAGCGCGGTCACAGCCCGCGGCTCACTGATCGGCAAAAAGTAAATAGTTCTTCTTTCTAAAAAGTATATAAGGCTACGCAACGTTCAGCGTGGGCGGTCTATGGATGACCGCTTAGTGATATTTGGACTAAGCGTCTCCCGTACTTGTGTTTGTCCGTGTGTCCGGATTAAGAATATAGCACGACTCCATCTAATCCAACATGGTGATTTCCCCATAACGAAACTTAATAACTTACTCAAATAAAAAATACCCATAGAAAATTTATCATCTTGGATTCGTCAGAGCATAAACTGATTTTAGACTAAATCAACATGGAAAATATTACCTTCATATTTGGAATATATGGCTTTGCGAGTGCAGTTTTAAAAGTAATAAACAAGTATGACCTATCTATATTTATTATTTGTATGCATTGAGCTCCAAAATTAAATATTTATTACATTTAGGCACTGAGCTCCAAAACTAATTTTGACAGATATAGAATAGAATAACAAAAAGAAATGTTTTCTAATATACCTTTTGTACGCCCTGTGTATTTATAGGAGCGATTCAGCAATAACCTTTGGCTTTGAAGTTTGAAATACTCGTATAATAGAGAAAACCTAGTAAATAGGATTAACACCTGTGACGGACAGGACAGATGTGTCATCGTTGTAAGTATGGACATTGAAGGGTAAGGTGCCTTTGTTCAGAAATTCATAACACTGGGTTGATTGGATTAAACTATGCTATTGTATGATAAAACTAGCGGCCGCCCGCGATTTCACCCGTATTACAAAACACGGAAACTACATACAAACGTTCACCCCCTCTTTTAAGGGCGAATTTACAAAAAAACATTGAAACACATATTTCTTTTTCCGACCAAAAAGCCAAATACAAATTTTCATGTATCTGACTTAAAAATAATGGTTTGTCCATTCAAACGTTCACCCCTTGTTTTACCCCCTTAAGGATTGAATTTTCAAATACGCGTTTCTTTATTTTCAACCAAAAAGCCAAATACCAATTTTCAAAGATCTAATTTATAATATGATGGAGTTTCATACTTTCAACCATTATTTTACCACCTTAGGGGTGGAATTTCTGATATCCCTTTCTTAGAGAATGCTTACGTTATTAAAGGCTTTAACTGCCAAAATTTGCAAGTTTGTAGCCCCAGTGGTGTATAGCCCCAGCATTACCATTGTCGGCATGCATGATAGTCAGGTCTGGGTCTTCAGTAACGGTTTTTAGCGCAAGACATTCAACGCAACTATATTGCTTAGCAACAAATGTTTGGAACTGAGGTGGTACTTTTTTATACTTTATTTGACCCAGCGTAATTTCTACATGAACTTCCTGCGACCCGGGAAGGGTGAAGGGGCATGCTGGACTCCCTATCAGCTAAAAGTACTGGAGCGGTCATCTTTGTCACTGAAGGGGTTCCAGGTCCTCGTAAGATTACACTCGAGCCTTCCATCGATGACACGCCTTTAGGAATATCTCGGAGGGGATGACTGTATAGCAGTCACCCCCAGCGGAGGGAAGGTGACTGTAAAAAGGTTACACCCCAGGCACTTCTCGGGAATGATTGTGAGGGTTCCCCTGTGCTGTGCTGCTCACACGGTGACAAGTGACCTTGTGCGCGCCGCCAACTTCCCGGGGGTTTTTATACAACCTGGTGACGAAACCAGCTAATCATTCACCTGGTAGTAAGCATCCTGCCTGCCTATAACTATAATTGTAATGCTACCCAGCCCTGCATGGCATCACACTACACTCTTCACCTCAAGACATTCGTTACTTAGTATCTCAAACTCAATAATGTCACTCGCTCCAGTGCCCTTCGAACAGGGACACAGTAATGTTTAAAGTTACTACTAACTAACTACTGCTAGGCGTTGAATATCTAGCACTGCTGTGGAGGTACCATACACCTTGCCGGAATCCTGCAATGAGAGACAACGATCGCCTGAATGAATGCATGTGAAATCAGGAAAAGGTAGATTATGTCATGAAATTGGACAAACTGGTTTTATTACGTTCATCATCAGCATATCAGCCAAAGGATGTCCTCTGCTGAACAAAGACATGCCGCCCTCATCCAACTAGTCCCAGCGACCTTCAACAGGTCTGTCGGCCTCGTTGGAGGTCTTCCCACGCTCCGTTTTTCGGTGCGCGGTCTCCACTCGAGAACCTTTTTACCCCAACGGCCATCAGTTCCACGGGCAATGTGCCCCGTCCATTGCTACTTCAGTTTACTAATCCTTTTAGCTATATCGGCAAATTGTGTACCTACTTCTACCGATCTCATCATTACCGATTAGATCTCGCAGAGAAATACCAAGCATAGTTATATAGCCCGCTGAGTGACCTTGAACTTTCTTATAAGGCCCATAGTGAGTGACCACGTCTCTGTCCCATATATAATCACGGGTTACATTTATTTTATTATTATACTATTAATTGCAATAACCATTTAATTCGTAATCTCGTAGATAAGGTCAAAGGAAACAAATCATTCTTGAACATTGAAAAGATTTCATGTGAGCAATAGCGCCCTCTCCCCAATTGTAATTTGCCCAATAAATCCTTTTCGTTAAACAAAACTGAGTCATAATATTGGGATCACAAATCAGAGGCGATACACTCGGGAATGGAAGTGAAAAAAACAGTTATCGATTCCCGAAGAGATTGGGCCCGTTCATCGTGACACGGTGATTTTCATTTTACGAAACCGGTGAAGTGGGGGCGCCATGAGTTTGGTATTTAATTTCAAAACTGATTTTGTTTGTCATAGATGTTTTTTTTGTTTTCTATAAGGCTTAATGAATCAAGTGATCCAGTTTAATATAATAAAGTTTCTAAATGAAGAGGCACATAAATAGTTGCACTAACTGATTGGTAAATGATCTGTGAAGTTGAACAATGCTCGGTGCAGTCAGCATATAGATGGGTGACCGCGTAGTAGTATTTGTACTGAGTGTCTCCGTTCTTCGGAGGGTACGTAAAATCGATAGACACGGTTGTTGTCATTAGACGGCATTCGTTAAGCCAAGTGAGACATATGGACGCCTTTAACAACTCTGACACAAGGTTGTTGCTGAAAATCAGCGCTGCGGGCTCGTCCTGACGCCACAGTATTAAGCTGAGCACCATCCTGTGTTTTGCACTATATGCAACGCACAATTTTCAACATTTTTATTGTAAATATGACCTCCATAGATAATAATCTTTTTATACTCTTTCTGATTCCTAACAATATAGAAGAAAAATGGTAAAATTAAAATATATTTGGGCTGGATTCCAAGTCTTTCGGTCATGATTTTAGTAATAATATGTTTAGTGTTGCCAGCGCGAATACGCTTCTGGTGTCATGTAGTGTTAGTTTATAAGCGTTTAGTCATTAGATAGTGTTTAGATTTTAATCGATTGGTTAGTCATGCCATAGAATACCTATGTGGAATTGTAGCCCCTATGTATCTATAGTTTGTGCATCGACGTAGGTTGCAAAAATAAATTATTTTTATTTCTTCTTTTATTCAAGGTTGGCCACTAATCAAACCAGTTACCAGTGATGACATATGGAACCGAAACGTGGTCACTCACAATGGGCCTCATAAGAAAGCTCAAGGTCACTCAGCGAGCTATGGAGAGAGCTATGCTTGGTATTTCTCTACGAGATCGAATGAGAAATGAAGAGATCCGTAGAAGAACTAAAGTTGCCGACATACCTGAAGTGATTAGTAAACTGAAGTGGCAATGGGCAGGGCATATTGCTCGTAGAACTGATTGCCGTTTGGGCAAAAACGTTCTCGAATGGAGACCGTTCACCGGAAAACGCAGCGTGGGACGGCCTCCAAAGAGGTGGATAGACGACCTGGTGAAGGTCGCTGGGAGTCGTTGGATGAGAGCAGCATGTAACCGCTCATTCTGGAAATCTAAGGGGGAGGCCTTTGTTTAGCAGTGGAAGTCCTTTGGCTGATATGATGTTGATGATAAAAATATACTGTTTTCAACGGTATAGTTGAAGCCGATACGGAGAGAAATCGAGATGGCTGAATGATTTACTAATACTTAATTTTAAAAAACTTTTTACTTATATGTGCGCGTTACGCATTAGAAGTTAGAGCCCTTTGAACCTTTGAGCTAACTAAAACAATAACTAAAGAATAAAAAACTAGAAAGGTTAGGAGATAAAAAACTATATGATGATATTTCAATAAACATTAAATTTAAAAGATATTAAAATTTATAGAGTAGAAGAGATAAGGCCGTGTGGTACCGGTACGAATAGCACTGACCCATCTCATCCCGTGGGTGTCGTAAAAGGCGACTATGGGATTAGCCGTAGGATTGGCAGCAGCGTACCTCGAGTACATTAACAACTCAACTGCAATCACCAACCCACCTGCCAAGCTTGGCGATTATGGAAAACTTTACTCTTATCATAAAAAAATATCTTATTAATAACATATTGACAGCTAACTTCATACCTTTGGATTTTCCTTCTGATATGTGTGCGCAGCCCCCATCATATCGTTGGATTTTCGTGATAGTATGCGCGCGCAGCTATAATTGTTACTTTTGCCATGCGCGGTACACAAAGCATAAATTAAAAAATATAGACACTATTTATGTATACTAAATAAAACAAAAAAACTATAAGGAATTCGGTGGCATTTAATCATCAAAGTACTCATCATCATTGTGTCAGCTTGTAGTGGCAGAAAACTGGCAGTTGGGCCACGTTGATGGCAATGTTTATTCTATGGCCAAGGAAATGGCCAACCCTCTCGTCACGCCAAACGTCAACTACCGTCTGGCAATATATTTTAGTAAAGAAGAATTAATTATTAATACCTTACACAACATTATTTGGAAGAAACCTAGTAAGTAACACACAAATCTTATTGCTTGAATGTTTGTTTTCGCATCGTATACCACTAACGAAATTAGATGGAGTTTCAAGGAATATAATCTGGTTTCTCCGAGAAAATAGTACGTAATCTCTAACTAATAAAGCTAAGTGTAGGACAAAGTTGTTGGAGAAACTATCCTTACAAGAAAGTTAGAATTAGTTTACCTATTTACCTTCACTGGGTATTTCAGTTTTAGGGTATTACAAGTGTATAAAACGTCGGTGTATAAAATATACCCTGTCTTAAAGAACAGGGGAAAGTCATAAAACGATTGTTTCATTCAATCCAAATGTTAATACTGGAGAATATAAAAGTTATAAGACGGTATTTGGGACTAAATTTTTGGCGTAACGTATACGAGCAGCTAACCAACCGGCGGAATTTCTCGTTTTATATCGTTTTTATGGTTACCCTAATACAGTCTGGGATATGTGGGCAGCCTTTATTATTTCCCGTTGTAGAGGTCAGTAATAAATCATCTTTTCCGATAAAAGCGTAAGCGATACATGCCAACTTATATACAGTTGTAGTGTATATATTTTTATATATTCTGTGTTTATGACATTTGTATTATCGTATTTTGATTATTGTTGTTAGTCGAGGACAATCAAAGGATCAATTGATCGGGGATGGAGTTAATTAATTTTAATGTAGTGACACGACGGTCTGACGACACGGTTGACGCAGTGGCTAAGCGTTTGGCTTTCTTAGCTACGGGTCTCGGCTTCGATTTCCGCACGAATCCAATATTTGTATGGCTTCCAAGTAATGGTTCCGGGCTGGGTGTGCATTTGAAATTTAAGTATGAAATTGTATCATGTATTGTAAAAATACTCCCTTAACATTAATCTTAACTCTCATCTAAGTTTTTTGTAATTGCTAATTATCCATATTTGAAGAAAAGTGTACGTAAGCCCGTGGTTACTGCAATACATGAATCCATCCCAGAAATCTATTTTTATTGTTATTGTTTTAATTTTTCACTAGCTGTGCCCGCGGTTTCACCCGCCGTTTAATTTAAAAGAATTCGGATTATTTGTAAATCATTTAGAGTACTTCGGCATAGACCGTTGACATATAAAGAATATAAGTTGGATTTCGTAGGTTTATATTTTCTGCGCGAAACCCTAATTGTTTTTGTAAAATAAGCCGTAACGCGGCGATACAATAAACCTCAGTAGCTGGGCCGTGCATATTGTCGTCCTTGTGAGTGAGCGAGACAGAGTACAAGAAATTGAAATTATAAAGACAATGTCAATATTATTTCTTTCCATATTGCTCTGTTATTTATCAAATGTCTTAGTATTTTGTTTTTATAAATCGATATTCATTTTTTTAAACTTTGCCCCACACTAGGATTTCTCCTGTGTGAGTGGTGCGTTTACAAACATAAATTCCACACACAATACACCCAGACCCGGAACAAATACCTGCAGATCATACAAATATTTATCCCGTACGGGAATCGAACCCACGACCCGGAACGCAGCAGCCGACTGTATCAGCCACTGCACCAAACGTGCCGTCAAAATTCATTAAAAGAGTTATATACCTATTCAAATTCAATTTCCTAATAAATTCGATTTTACATACTACAATGCCTAAAGCTTTACTTCTATCGTATGGCCGACGACACCTCAAGTCTTATTTTATATTTAGATTTATTAATATGTTTTATTTATTAATAATATTTGCCGTGTGGTGCTGGCTCAGAATACCACCACTCCATCTCCTCCCGTGGGTGTCGTAAAAGTCGACTAGGGGATTAGCCGGAGGATGGGCAGCAGCATCCTTCGAGTACATTAACAACTCAACTGCGATCGCCAACCCGTCTGCCAAGCGTGGCGATTATGGCAAAACCCTCAATGAGCCCACAACACAGTCATATCGGTCGTTGTGTTGATCTTTGCGGGAGGCCTGTGTCCAGCAGTGGACTTCATTCGGCCGAAATTATGACTAATAAAATAATATAAGATCGCCACAACGACCGATGTGGGTGTATTGTGGGCTCATTGGGGGTTTTGCCATAATCGCCACGCTTGGCTTGGTTAGCAATCGCAGTTGAGTTGCTAATGTAATCAAAGGACGCTGCTTCCCAACATCCGACTAATCCCATAGTCGCTTTTACGACACGGGATGAGATGGTCTGGTACTATTCGTAGCCGGCACAACATGGCAAAATAATATTAGTACTGATTTATATAAAATTAGGAAATAGAATTATGTTAAAATATACATATAAAAGAAAGAAATAAAAATATAAACAAACATTAACTTGACTTCATTACGCTTCTGTTACTCTTACATCAAACAAATTAGCATTCTGTTACCCCTTAGTCGGGTCTAACGAAGTTTTACTTCAAGACATAAATAAATATTTCTTTAAATACACAGTACTTCTTGGTATTTGTTTTACATTGCCATTTTCATAATTTTTGAAGACTTCGAAAAACAAAATTAAACCTTTCTGCGTTGACGCAAGCAATCATAACTATATATTCTAGCTAATTAAAATTAACATTGTTTTATGAGGCCTTTTTTAGTATTATGGCACCTTTTGTATAGTTTGCTTGGCATTGTATAACTGTCCCATAATTTGTCTGTCTTAAAATTATTTTTGTGTTTTGTGCGGTCGACTCAAATATTCTGCTGATTGTGGCGTCATGCGTCGGAAAGTCTAGTACCCAAGATTATATTAGAAAGCTAGATTTTCTGACGCATGATAAGGTTGAGCTTGTTGATAACTGAGGACCAATTCTCGTAATTTAAAAATGTTCAAAATATAGTTCCGATCTAGTCTCAGTGTCATAAATGACACAAATGGTATTCTCGTAAACTAACAAACAACGTCAAACGTGAACTTACGCTGTGATGAGATCGAAAATGGATCGAAAGTTGATCGAAGTCAAAACGGTATTCTGCTAACATTTCCAACTGTCACATGTACTGAATTGTCATTAAATAAACGTCAAAATTGAGATTGAAATGATAATAGATCGAGATTATACTGAAATCCGATTGAACTTTAAGAGTAGCGGAATACCATATTTTCGGTCAATTCATAATTTTATCTCAGTTCGGTCAAGTTTCAGTCATAGTGTAAATTAATTACGAGAATTAGCCCTCAGATTTATGAGGGCCGTTGGTAGGTGAAGTTGAGCATTATGATTCTTCTGCCAAAGTGCATGTTGCAACATTCTTCTCACAGTATTTTATATTAGCAATATCTAGGATTTGAAATAGAAACCTTTTGAGTTTTTACATGTTTCTGTTCAGGAGTAGTTTCTATGAGACCTCAGCTTCATCTACATTTATTGACGAGTAAAAATGTTTATTACATCCAACTTGCTGAGTAAATTTCATTTTTAAGACAATATTGGGTCTGTTTTTCGCAGATTATTAAAATAATATTCTGAATAACCTCGATGTTTAGATCAAGTTGCATGAGCGCAACGAGTAGAATAGTCTGATCTGTGAATGCTATTTTGCCATTTATGTGAACGAATAGATCAGATTTTGCCTTAATCAAGTCGACGTAAATTCGCGAAAGTTTAATCTTATAGAAAAAAAGAAAATGCTAGAATGTTGAGTTGAGCGAGTCGTTTAAAAATTAACGACGTTATCGTACCAGTGTTAAAGTTGTTTTTAAACGGTTCGAATTATTTGGGCTGGCAAGGTGGTTTTGTTAGCTATTCTTGGCAATCTTGCTAATTGCCAGAGACATCTTTATTTAACAGAACCGCTACATTAGTGCTCATTAGAAAATGTGCATACAGTTCCTTTGTAATAAGGCGAAATCCATGTTATGCTTAATTTTATTACACATTGCTTCTTTTTTTTCCTTTAGTTAGTGGCCAACCTTGTGTCAAATTCGTTCAAGCTGCCTAAACGTCTCTGACTTGGCTTAGCTACTGCCAGCTATTGAAAACAACCGAGACTGACTATTTTACGTGCCCTCCGTAGCACGATGCGGTCACCCATCTATAAACTGACTGCGCCGCCCGTTACTTTACTTCACCGATCTACTTAGGCTAACCTTAGTGCATACTTTTGAACGTGTGACTGCCGTTTATTGAAATTATCCATAAACTCACTCTTATTTACCACTTTAATAACGCATTAAATGTTAATATAGTAGCAATGAAAGCAAACTGTTTTAAATACACAACCATCTTACCTTCAAATTTCACCTAAAACCCAGATCTCGCAAGAAATTCGAGCAATATCCCAGCCATGTGTTGTCAAACGTGCAATATAAGATGTATTGCAGCATCTTATGGCATCTCGTAAACCCTTATGGGTCACCTAAGGGATATATTTCAGTTGGAATGTGTGGCTGTTGTGCTAGGTCCGAGTCATAAATTCGTCTGAAGAGAGAATGTTCGACAAAATTCTCTTAATTTGTTGGATTCGACGTTTGTATTTGTATGTTTGGCAGCGTTCTGGAAACTTCGCAACGTCTTTTCTTCAACAATACCGCGTGGCCCAAGACGAAATTTTAACAAATGAGTGTTACCAGCGATGACATTGGCACAGAGATGTGGTCATTCCTTATGGTCAGGTCACTCAGCGAGCTATGACGAGGGCTATGTCTGGTATTTCACTATGAGATCGAATCAGATCAAATGAGGAGGTCCATAGAACAACTAAAGTTGCGGACATAGCTTGAAAAATTAGTAGCGTGATTTGGCTATATGTCTGTATAATAAAGTATAATGGGCGGGGTACATAGTTCGTAACGCTGATGGCCGTTGGGTCAAAGATGTTCTCAAATGGAGACAACGCACTGGAATACGTAGCTTGGGACGGCCTCCAACGAGATCGACGGATGACCTGGTGAAGATACCTGGGATTCGTGGGATGGAATACTGCAAATTAAGGATGTCGTTGAGCTTTTTCTTCTTTGTCATTTAATATAAGTTTATCCCTCCATTTCATTTCTATGTTTGTTGCCAAACATATGACAGTTAACAGCGGGCGATGGGAAGTATGCTAGAACTTTGATGTTTAAGAAATCGTGACTTCAGACAGGCCCATTTCCAGTGGTGGACTGTGATAGCCTAAGTTGACTGAATTTTATTGCGAGATATCTCAGCCATCATCATCATATCAGCCAAAGGACGTCCACCGCTAAATTGGTGAGCACAGTGTGGCTGCTATTCTATAGAAGGGGCGCTGCTGCCCACCACTCTGGCTTAAAGGATTTTACCGGACACTATACAGAAGGTGGGTCTCCTGTGGATTTAAAATGTATTTTATTATGTATTTAGAGTGGAAGCTCTGAGCGCACATCAAGCGATTTCAGAGATTCACATCCAAAATTGAACACAACTTGGTGTTAAGCATCAATGTTAGGGAAGGCAAATCCGGTTCCCTCGGGACGTGCTGCGGCAGTACAGAGGAGCACGTGCGTTTCCCTTTTTTTATGGAGCCCAGTGTAAATTTTACATGCACTTCCTCCGCCGCGGGGAAGAACGGTGGGGCATGTCGGACTTACACCGGCCAAAACCACCGGGGTGGTCATCTTTGGTACCTAAGGGGAGCTCCAGGTCTTCGTATGATCACACTAGAGCCACCCACTGGTGCCACGCCTGTAGGCACATCTCTGAACAACCGCCCTGGCGCCCAGGTCCAACAAGCCTGAGCCCCCTGCCGTCGTTACATGGTGGGGGGCATCAGGGGTCGTGGGCGTGTAGATCGGAGAGTCTGCATGCTCACACCGAGCGACCCCCTGGACATTGGTGGCGCGCACGATCTCACGTGCCGCCGTGTGCGTAGCACAGTGCACAGCGAGGCTCGGGGGTATCAATTGGAATAACTGCTACCGGCTTGTTTTTTGTGGGTCTCGGCGCTAGAATAATCAAATTATCTAAACAAATCAATATTAGATGTATTTGATTTCGAAGAGTAATTAGTATCTTGAAAAGACCTGGTTATTCTATGGGTTAAAAAGCCCTTTAAATATCAAAATTTGTTTCATCGAAATCTTGAAGTCGTCATAACATCGGTGAAACATGATCATTAAATTTTTTATTTCGAAGAGTAATTAGTATCTTGAAAAGACCTGGTTATTCTATAGGTTAAAAAGCCCTTTAAATATCGAAATTCGTTTCATAGAAATCTTGAAGTCGTCATAACATCGGTGAAACATGATCATTAAATTCTATCACAACGTAAGAAAATTACAGAGTCTGCAAATTCTAGATAAGCTAAACATAATTATCTAAATGAACACACATTTCTTTATCATGCATTCGTAATATAACAGGACCTAAGGCCTAAACTACTCCAAGACTTTCTACAGCACTAAGGGTTTTAAGAGACTTATAAATCTAACCAAAACAAAACTAAGGCACAATGACAGTCTTCTTCGTCACCAAGAAGCACCTCCACAGGATGAAGCTTCATCGAGTACGACGGATACATGCAGATTCTGTATGAATGATAAAGAGTCAATGCTGCACATTTTGTGCACCGAGAAGACGCAGGTTAAATCATTTAGGAGTGGAAGTCACCACCTGATGACCATGCGCAATACCAAGCAGGTGTGATTTCAAAGTACATACAAGGACTCTTTGATATACTAGTGGAGGAGTACTGCAAGGCTGGACAGCATAATGGACCCAGTAGGGTTGAAGTTCGTTCGGCGGATGCCGAGCCCGTGAGAGCCACTAATAAAATATAATATAATAATATAACACCTTCTTCCATTAGAGTGGGTTTAAACAAAAGGAATCTACACACTAAATAATCCCTTTGTACTTTGATTTTACCTTACACTTTTTTGATAGTTGTTATTAAAGTGTTTAACAGGCACGTTGACTACGAGTACTACGAACCTGACCTTTTTGAAAGACAGTATAGGTCAGTCAGTACACAGTAAGGTCAGTTTCTGTGCTTTAATTACATTATGAATTTAATTTATTATGCAGTTTATTTGCTTGGGTAGCTATTTTCACTAAAGTCCATACTAAAATAATTTTTGATACATAATAATATAATGTAATAATAACAGCCTTTGATTGTCCCACTGCAAACGAAGGCTTGGAGGTTCATAAGAAGTCTCATACAGAGTACGAACGAGCATTGATCACGACGCTTGCTTACTGCGTGTTGAAGATTTCAGACTACTATCATGGTTCCCCACGATGTTTTCTTTCAACGTTGAAGTCAGTGTTGTCTTAGATTATTTAGATTTCTTAACAAACTACGGCGAAGCAAAAAATAAGAGGTTTATGATTTTGACCGGTATGTATTTATGTCGGTATGTATGTTCTTCATCTTGTTCATCTATTCCCTCAGATCGCCTAAACTACTCGTCACGTTTTGACAACTGGAAGCGTCGCACTATTCCGCAGGTTATATGATGTCACATAAAATTGAACATGGCGGTTATACGTTATACGGTATAGTGAATATAAACTGCTACCAAAAAAGTACATAATACCGTGTTAGGTATCCAATGAAAATTTTTAATGAGTATGTTTTAAAAACACATGGATTACCTTAATATTACTACAGTCGCTAAAGAGTCATTTAAGAGACTGGGTTTTGTGCTCCGAAACGCACGCGATTTCCGTAACGAACACATCATAAGGCTCTTATACAGTACGCATGTACGGAGTAAAATCGAGGCCAGCTCTTGTGTGTGGAATCCACATGAAGCATCATATGCACTTCTTTTAGAAAAGGTCCAAAAATCATTTCCCCGTTTTCTATATAAAAGAACTAATGGTTATTATCTATATTTATATCCGACAAAATTTCTTATAGGATCTCTAGGATATAATATGTTAGAGACTAGAAGGGCATGCGACCAGGTAGGTATTATGATAAAAGTGTGTCGAGGAATAACAGATGCTCCTGATCTTCACAATGAGCTGATTCGGCTTTTCACTCCTTATAATTATCTTCGTAGCAGGAGACACCGGCTGCTAGACGTCCCCGTGTGTAGCACTGGGGTCCGCGCCTCATCTCCTATACCGCGTATTCGGATCGCGCTTAGTAACCTCTTGCAAGCCAACCCGGACTGCGACCTGTTCGCCGAATAATTTAAAGTCTTAATGTCTGTGTGTCTTAAGCTTTGTGAATCAAATAATGTTTAAGTAATTTATTGTATGTGAACAAAGTGTTTATTTAGTTCAAGTTAGGTAGTATTGTTGGTTATTGATTTTACGATTGTTTTTGATGTGTGTAACCAAAATAATAAAAAAAACAAGATTAAAAACTAAAACGACTATGGAAAAGCACAAATCAAGTTTGAAGTAAATTTCACAAAATAATATTAAACTAGTAAATACATTTCTCATAGTCTTCTTGTTTCATTTGTGTTTTTCCATAGTCAGGTTTTAGTTATTAATCTTATTTTTATTCAATGATGATTGGACGCTTATTGTTTGTGGTGCCGGCTCAGAATACCACCACCCCATCTCCTCCCGTGGGTGTCGCAAAATTCGACTAAGGGATTAGCCGAAGGAAGGGCAGCAGCCCTCGAGCACGTTAACAGCTCAACTGCGATCGCCAACCCGTCTGCCAAGCGTGGCGATTATGGCACCGGTACCCATATCGGTCGTTGTGGTGATCTTTGGGGGAGGCCTGTGTCCAGCAGTGGACTTCATTCGGCCGAAATGATGAAAAACTAAATTATGATGCTTATTCCGTAATGTTCGAGCCCACCACTACATAATTTAGTTTATCACTACTCTTTTTTATAACTTAAGTTCAGACAAAACTTAGCAAATCTTATAAAGAACTAGCAGACATCTGCCGAAGAACTACTCAAAGAGATTTAAATTACTCAGCAACTTCTGTACAAACTGGATCTGTGTCTGCAATTAATCCTTACAAAAACAAACAATCTTCAAACCATATTTGTTTACGCATTGCGTATTTTATGTGTGTTCCTTGTAAATACGGGCGTATTGTATTATCAAGGTTTGATTTGTTTGGAAGTTTTTTTATGAGTAAGGCTGATGTTACACTATTATATTGATAACTAGACACAGTAGAGCAATTATAACAATAACTATAGGCATTGCACTTTATTTATGTCGGATTCTGAAAAAAAAACTAAAAATTCTACTATTTCAATTTAATTTAAATTATGTAAATTTTTCTATGTTGATTCACCTAGATATACAAGAGCACGCTGTGGCTTCCTATAATTGGAGGTGCACACCAAACACATACTTATATACCAATTTGTAATAGCCCATGTATGTGTGTATCCTCTGTTGGAAGTCCATAATAATAAATAAATAAACAGATACTTGGCCACCAGTTCCGTCAGATAGCATTCTGTCTCTTTTTATCTTAATATTGGCAAATTGAGATGTGAGTCGGTCAAAATGATACTGATTCCGGTATTGCAACTGAGTCGCGGCACCTTTTGAAGTAACTTTACAGAAAAACGACCAGGTTTCATCATCATCATATCAGCCAAAGAACGTCCACTGCTGGAAAAAGCCCTCCACCACAAATTTGCGCAACGAGCGGTTATATACCGCCCGTATCCAACGACTCGCGACGAACGATGACCTTCACCAGGTCGTCAGTCCACCTCGTTGGAGGTCGTCCCACGCTGCGTTTTCCAGTGTGCGGTCTCCACTCGAGAGAACCCTTTTACCCTACGGCCATTAGTTCTACGAGCAATGTGCCCCTCGCATTGCCCCTTCAGTTTAATAATCCTTTCAGCTATATCGGCAAATTTAGTTCTTCTACGGATCTCCTCATTTCTAATTCGATCTTGTAGAGCAATACCAAGCATAGCTCCCTCCATAGCTCGCGAGTGACCTTAAGCTTTCGTATGAAGCCTATGGTGAGTGACCACGTCGCTGTCCCATATGTTATTACTGGTAACACACACTGTTTAAACGACCGGGACACAAACAGTGTATGAATTGAGCCTAAAATTGAAGCCGCCACGCTAGAGAACACTCCCACCGATTAAATAGATATACATACATAATATAATTTTAGAGTAGCCGGTTTATTACTGTGTAAATTGATATTTACATATTCAATATGAGTAAGTAAGTAAATCTCTTGTATGGGGACAATCAAGAGTCAACGCTGAACATTTTGTGCAGCTGTAACGCTCTGGGAAGACGTAGGGCAAAACATCTAGAAACAGTTTATCTATTGCCTGATGATTTTTCCAGGCAGGTATGATTGCGAAGTACCTACAGGGACTTCTTTATTTGCCAGCGGAGTAGTAGTGCAGGGCTTTGGGCAGCACAATGAACCCAATATGGTTGAAGTGCGTTTGGCTGATGCTGAGCCCGTGAGAGCCACACAATAGAATAGAATAGAATAGATGTAAATCTCTTTTCTTGGTAGATGTCTGCTAATTAATTTTCAAGATTTGCTTAGTTTTGGAAGCTTAGGTCATGGAAAAGAGTAATGAGAGGCTATGAAAACGAAATTATGTAGTGGTGGCTGGGAAGTTTATGGAATAAGTATTCCGTGTGGTGCCAAAATTAAGAATATTTACATTTCAACTCCTGTGGATGTCATAAAAGGGACTCTAAACCAGAGGGATGGGCCGCAGCGTCTCTTCTGTGGGACAGTAGCTATACTACTATGCACACCAACTCGCTTCCCAAGCGTGGTGAGTATTGGCAAGTTCCCCCCAAAATGATGACACAATTATGGAAATCGATGGTGGAGGCCTTTGTTCAACAGTGGACATATAAATGGCTGATATGATGATGATCGACCCGTAAAGGTGATGTTTAGTATGGATATAAGATCATATTTATACAACACTTTTCTGAAATTAAACTTTTAAAATAAGTTTAATTTATAAAATCTGGCTTTAATTTGTAACTTACCACGACTTCACTTATCGCGTCACGCCACCGTCGTTATACGGTGCCGTTAGAATTGTGTTCATACAAGCTGATTGAATTTAGGCAAATATACACGGAATATGTACATTTTCGATTCTTATTTTAAATAGTAAGTAGTAAACTTTGAAGAATACTATGAAAATTGGCAATTATTTTAATTTTGTACATCGTTATCGAAATATATACACAATAATAGATTTTTATTTATGTATATATATGTTGTGTGTGTGTGTTGTGTATGTGTGCGTGGCTGCGACCACGCTTATAAGGACCCACCTTAGACGTAATAAATCAGTGTGCATTCTGCAAGCAGTCGTTTCACTACCCCGTTACCTTTCAGATAGAACAGTGGCGACGAATACCCACGAAAGTAAAAATAAATTGTTTAAAATGTCGGTGCAACTGTTTGGATTTTTATCTACGTTTGACCATACTGTGCACTCTTGGGAAACCTACAAGAGTCGCCTGGCACAATGGTTTATAGCCAACGACATTACAAAAGTAACTGACGTGACAGGTTCGAAAAGACGTGCTATACTGCTGAGCGCACTCACCGATGGCACCTACAAACTCGCTTCGGATCTCGCCTTACCAAAGGAGCTTCAAGAAGTGCCATATGAAGACATATTGCTATTGTTGGATAGACATTTTACACCGAAACGTTGCGGGTTTGGTGAGCGCTGTAAATTCTATGCAGCAACACAGGAAGTTGGTGAAACACCGACACAATGGGCAGCAAGACTTCGCGGGCTGACCGCTCACTACGGTTTCAGCAATGTAGAAGAAGCGCTGCGCGACCGGTTCGTGATGGCGATGTTGCCGGGACGTGAGCGGGACAAATTATTTGGTCAAGACTTGACAGACCTGACGCTGGCTAAGGCGATCGAGATAGCAGAAACGCTAAGAAGCGCTCGCGCCAGTGCGGCAGCCACCGCGCATCTCGCGGGGCAGCAACAGCTGTACAAGATCGAACAGACAACATCGAAAAGCGCGATATCGGTAGAAAAGTGGTCGGTATGCGGTCGATCAAATCATACATCAGCGAAGTGTCGTTTCGCAAAATATAAGTGCAAAAAATGTAAAATCACTGGTCATCTTCAAAGAATGTGTAATAAAGTAAAAAACGTTGCCACGACAAGTGACGTGGATGAAGATGATGAGGGTAAGCTGTTTAAAGTTACTTGTAAAAATGGTGAACCAATGATTGAAACCGTGACAATCCTGGGGGTAGATTTTAAATTTGAAATCGATAGCGGTTCAGCGGTCACGGTAATATCTAATACTATGTACAGTAAGTGTTTCTCAAAAATGCCATTGTCGCCGACTAGGAAACAATTATATACATACATCGGTAACAAAATAGGATGTACGGGAGTAACACGGTTACCCATTACATACCTAGGACAATCACATGACCTTAATGTTTACGTAGTCAATAACGGCACCGGGCCGCCGCTTCTTGGTCGAGATTTTATATCGAAGTTTAAATTAGAGTTATTACCCTGCAAGTTCTTAAACAATACAGATAACATGTTTGAACAATTACGATCACAGTTTCCAGATGTTTTTTCTGACCAATTAGGAGCTTTTAATAAGTATAAGGTGAAACTACAAATCAAACCCGGTTCTCAGCCAGTTTTTTTTAAAGCGCGACCTATTGCTTTCGCCTTAAAGGACAAAATAAATGAGGAAATAGATCGCTTAGTTAAGTTGGGTGTGTTAAAACCGGTTGAACATGCGGAATATGCGTCACCGATTGTCCCCGTATTAAAGCGCAACGGTACAGTTAGATTGTGTGTAGACTACTCGGTTAGTATAAACAAACAGTTGATTATCGAGCAGTATCCTTTGCCGACGGTTCACGAACTGTTTACGAGGTTACATGGGGGCCAACAATTTTCAAAAATTGACTTGTCAATGGCTTACAACCAATTTTTAATAGACGAGGACTCCCAAAAATTAACTTGCATTAATACACACCGCGGATTATATAAATATACTCGTATGGTGTTTGGATTATCAAGTGCACCATCTATTTTTCAGAAAGCGATGGAATGTGTCCTTTCTAACATGGATGGAGTCTTATGCCTCTTAGACGATGTCCTCATAACAGGCCCCACCATGGACATACATTTGCAAAGGCTCAAATCGGTGCTCGGGAGATTACAAGATGCGGAATTGGTTTTACAAAAAGAAAAATGTGAGTTTTTTAAAAATGAAATTGACTATCTGGGGTACAAAATAGACAAACAAGGGCTTAAGAAGTCGCCGGAAAAAGTCAAGGCTATAATCGAGGCACCAATACCCACCAATGTAACCAAACTACAGTCATTCTTGGGATTGGTGAATTACTATAGGAATTTCGTAAAAAATGCTTCGAGTATTTTAAGTCCGCTATATGACCTGCTAAAGAAAGGGGTAAAATGGAATTGGAGCCAGTCCCACAATAAAGCTTTTATCAAAATAAAAGAATTATTAGCTTCGGATCAAGTCCTCACACATTTTAATCATAATGCAAAACTGATTCTTACCGTTGACGCATCGCCAACCGGTTTGGGAGCCGTGTTATCACAAATAGGAACTGACAGTTCCGAACGTCCTATATCATTCGCGTCCCGCACTCTTAACGCAGCCGAGAAAAATTACGCTCAGATACAAAAGGAAGCAACTGCTATTATTTTTGGAGTACGTCGGTTCCACCAATATTTATATGCTAGGTCGGATCCATTCATTTTAAGGACGGATCATAAGCCATTAATTTCAATTTTTGGGCCGTATAAAGGTATTCCAGAAGTGTCAGCAAATAGGCTTCAAAGATATGCCTTATTTCTCAGTGGCTATAACTACACAATAGAGTATGTGCGTAGTAATAATAATTGTGCGGATTATCTATCACGGGCCAGTCTACCGGACGCCCAGAACGGGAACACGAATGAGGCGGGCCTCGCTTCGTGGCGGCATGACTCATTCGAGTTGCCGCCATCCGCCGAGCGCGCCGCTTATGTTAACTTCGTAGTCGATGGAAGTTTACCTGTGACGCTCACAGAATTGCGCTCAGAAACAATTAAAGACGCAGTTTTAACAGCCGTAATTAAAAATGTTATGAATGGATGGCCTAAAAAAATTACGGATATAAGACTGAAACCGTATTTTTGCTGTAGGTTACAACTTTCTTACGAAGACGGGTGCCTCATGAGGGGCCACAAAGTAGTATTGCCGGAAAAATTGTGGTACAGAGTTATGTCAGAGTTACATAATTCTCATATAGGTATCGTTAAAACAAAAGCGGCGGCGAGGGCGCGTATTTGGTTTCCAGGTATAGACGATGCGTTGGAAAAAATGATAGGCTCGTGCCATGTGTGCACACAATTGAGGCCATCCCCTCCCCGCGCGCCGCTATCGCCGTGGAAGTATCCTCCGAGCCCGTTTTTTAGAATACATATAGACTTCCTGGGCCCTATTAACGGACACACGTTCTTAGTGATGGTAGACGCTTACTCTAAATGGGTGGAAGTCTATGACATGATAAACACATCCACCTCATCGGCAGTTATTGAGAAATTATACGAGTTCATGTCAAGGTTTGGATTACCGCAAACCATAGTTAGTGACAATGGCACCGCTTTTGTTTCGCACGAGTTCAAGAAGTTTTGCAATTCTAACGGGATATCACACGTGACGTCACCAAGCTATCACCCGGCTAGTAACGGCCAAGCCGAAAGTTACGTTAAAATTGTAAAAAAGGGTATTAGGTCATGTATCTTATCAAACAGCAATGTACGGGAAAGCAAATTAAAATTATTGAAGTACCTTTTTGATTATAGGAATTCAATTCACAGTACTACAGGATTGTCACCGGCTCAGTTAGTTTATGGTAAAAATCTTAGATCACGTTTAGACCTGTTTCATCCTAAATTAATTGCCTTAACATCTTCATTGAACGTATCTAATGAGGTTAAAAATAAACAGTGTTCGCAGATTGAATCATATGGTGGTAAAAACAAACAAACATTTGCTATTGGCGATAATGTTTTATATAAAAACAGTGTTATGAATAAGTGTGTTTGGAACAGGGGTACTATTTTAAAACGTTTAGGTAATGTAATGTACTTAGTTAAAGATTTGTACTCACTTGTAAATGTGAGAAAACATAAAAATCAATTGATTCTTTGTAAGGGTATAACTGTTAATGATGACTCATTCGAGGATGGCGATATTCAAATAGGGTTACAACAACGAGATAACAGAACATCACCAGAGATAAATGGATCCGGGTTACCAGTGGTGGAGGAAGGTGAAAGAGTATCAATATCTGAGCAAACAACGACCACCCCACACAACGCCGATAGCCCTCCACAGCCTGCATCATCTTCAGTAGCAGCGACGACGGCCGAACAGTTTTCACCGCCTGCTCATACAGAAGACTCAGATGAGTTCCACGAGGCTTTGTCAGACAGTAACAATGACTCGGCGCTAAATGAGGAACTAATACAAAGAAATAACCCATTATCCCGAATGTTGTTGCGTAAAATACCAAGAGTTGATTATAAAAGTTTTCTATAGTTTGTACTTGTAATCGTTGATATTGTTACTTGTAATATAGTGGAGGAATGTTGTGTATGTGTGCGTGGCTGCGACCACGCTTATAAGGACCCACCTTAGACGTAATAAATCAGTGTGCATTCTGCAAGCAGTCGTTTCACTACCCCGTTACCTTTCAGATAGAACATATATATATATATATATATATATATATATACATAAATAAGTCTTCGCATTTCCGTTTTTGACAATAATATTTTTTAGATAAAAAGTATTTATTTTAATTCGTTACTGGTGTAGAAGCCGCCTAACGCTTCAACGATTCATCAAAATATTTGTATAAAAGATTTATCAGAGCGTTTCCTTTGCTCTCTGTAAATAACCTTCAATTTTTATTGTGATTAATTAAGCCTCAAGATTGATAGTTGAAAAGTATTTTGGCAATGATTGAGGTGATTATGGTTGTAACTATTTCAATGAAATTTCTCTAAAATATTTAGATTGAAGAAGTAAATTGGGTCATGACTTCTGATATCGATTAATCTTCATTTTCCTTTACGCAATTTCTCAGGATTGCTAGGGGCGCGTTAGACGCAGCTGCTTCATCTTAAAGACAGTTGGAATTTTTCATATAGTTTTTCTAGTTAACAAGAGACGATGTCTTTCTCCAAAATTGATCCCAACCCTAGAAGAGCTATCTGTAAAATGTATGACCAAAGTTTCCAACAAAGCTGAAAGAATTTGTAAAGTGGCGAGTCACATAGCTTGTAAAGCTGATGGCCGTTTGGGCGATGGCCAATGGGCAAAAAGGTTCTCGAGTGGGAACATCACACCTCATCATCATCAGATCTCTAGCAAGGTGGACAGAAGACTTGGCGAAAATCGCTAGGAGTCGTTGGATGAGGGTGGCATGTGACCGCTCGTTGTGGAATACTATGGAGGAGGCCTTTGTTCAGCAGTGGACGTCCTTTGGCTGATATGATGTTTTAATACAATTGTGAGTTATGTACTTGACTTTAATAAACAATGTGTAAACATACGTTTTCTTAGCAATGTAGATTTAATTTACACTTCACGTATTGTTACAAAAGTCCAATATACCGTTATATCCAATTTCAAAATTGGTATTCATCTTCTAATTGCATTCAAATTACTTTTTCACGAAAGCATACAGCTATGTGTTATGAGATTAAAATTGAATATTCGCTAAAGCCATTAGCAGTAAATTGTTTTTTTTTATAGAAAGTAAATTCATACATTCATATACAGAGAATGAAGTTAAAACTAATATCAATGAACCCATCCAATTTTAAATAAATAATCTTTGTTCTTCTGCAGCTTCGTTTGTACGGCCAGACTTTGCAGTTATTATCTCAGGAGAAATGTATCTGCTTATGATGATAAAAAAAAGAAAACGCTACAAAAGTTTGTAGCAGATAAATATTCTGTTTCTTAAAAAAATGTGGTTTTCTGAACAATGATGGTGTACTGACAAGAACAAATAAGACATCTTTCAGCTTAATTTTTGTCTACAGCTCGATACTTAAGAGACAATGTAAATTTTTATTCGGATGAAACTAGTTACGTCTAGCTAGGGTTACACAAATCGACTAAATATTTGCAATCGATTATTAATTTATTTTAATAGTTTTGTTCAGTTTAACTTGGTGCAGTACGTCTTCTGGCGTGCCCTAGGGTGGAGTTTTATCTCCATTACTCTTCGCCATTTTTATAAATACTTTAATAGACTTCTTACATCTGACCACCTATATGCAGATGATCTCCAAATTTATTCCCAAGCATCGCCAGATAAACTGTCAGAAGCAGTGGACATGACCAACTGTGATCTGAAACAAATTAGCTAGTGTACCAAGGCTTATGGACTTATGGTGAATCCTTCGAAGACCCAGGTCATTGTCATTGGAGGCTCTAGAAAACAGTTAACTGGACCCAACTACCCCCGGTTCTTTTTGATGGTACTATGATTTCTGTAACTGACAAAGTTAAGAACCTGGGCCAGGCTAGTTAACATCTATTACCCTTTAGTTAAACAGTTGGCCACTGATTCTGGTTCTGTTAGTCAGTATTGTCTCTAACTTCTATTCGACTACCAAATGAGGCAGCTGTCAGTTAGCAGAAGCACAGTTTTTTGACTTCTGTTGAATACTATGTTGACATAAAAAATAATCGCTTACCAACTCATCAATTTATTAAGGTGTGGCTTTTTGATTAATTGCTCATATAAACGACTGAATTCACTCTCAGATAACTAAGGTGCTACTAATAATTACTGTTTTCATTGTTCTTCAATGTAAAAGGCAATCCCTTTATGTTGTCAGCTTAGAAAACGGAATTCAAGCAAAATCATTTTCTATTACAAGTGAATTCTTATTAAGAGAAATCGCAAGATTTTCTCTTAACAATAGCCAGAACCTAATCATTGTGTCATTTATGAACAATCCCTATTCAGAAGAGAATGATATCTGACACACGGGCGAGATGTTACGCTGATAAAACCTACTCATAAGTTATGTAGCTGCCTCTTGTATAGAAGATTGAATCTGAATCTTTCAAAACTATTAAAGGGTTACAAAAGCCAGTATTACTGATGAAATGACCATTGCTAGATATTATATGACTGTAACATTTTAGAACAATCATCATCAAAATCATCATCGGAGGTGCTCGTAGCCAGTTGCATTCACTGATCATTAAAGGATGGTGAGGTTAAGCAACCGTGCCGTGTGGTGCCGGCTCAGAATTCCACCACCCCATCTCCTCCCATGGGTGTCGTAAAAGTCGACTAAGGGATTAGCCGGAGGATGGGCAGCAGCGTCCTTCGAGTACATTAACAACTCAACTGCGATCGCCAACCCGTCTGCCAAGCGTGGCGATTATGGCAAAACCCCCCAATGAGCCCACAACACATCCATATCGTTGGTTGTGGTGATCTTTGGGGGAGGCCTGTGTCCAGCAGTGGACTTCATTCGGCCGAAATGAAAAAAAAAAATGAGGTTAAGCAACGCCTTAAATAACCCTAACATAAGGTAGCTAGCACACAAAAAGAAAGAAGGATCACCAAATCGGCTGAAGGACTACACTACTGAACAAAAGTCTCCATATATTTCCGCAAGACCGGTTTCATGCCACCCGCATTCTACGACATCTAACTACGTTTATTAGTTTTTCATAAGGCAGCTTCCATGTGACCACAAAATATAACCACCCTTTTCCATACATAGATCGTCAAAGGTGACTAAGAGTGAAATTACGAAGATGGGCAGCTGCAGCCTCCCGTGTGCAGATAATACATTCTTTTTTTTTTTTTTCCCACACTAGGATTTCTCCTGTGTCGTACAAACACAAATTCCAGACACAATACACCCAGACCCGGAACAACTACCTGCATATCGTACAAATATTTGTTCCGTGCGAGAATCGAACCCACGACGCAGTGCGTATCAGCCACTGCAGCCATTGCACCAACCGTGCCGTTGACCAAAAATCCGCTTACCAAGCATGGTGGTTACGACAATATCCCCTGTGACTTCTCATTGTAGTAATCTTTGAGAGGCTTATTTTCAGCAGAAATTTGCAGACTGATGCTTGTCTAGGTCACCCAGCGAGCACTCGAGATGTGGCGTCATCGCCTGCGGTTGCAGTTCATGACCAAGCGCGTCGTCGAGGCCATCCTGCCGCTCTTCGAAGCCTGGCTCAGAAGGAACGAGCGCGTCACCTACCTTCTGATGCAGGTATTCACCGGTCACTGTTGTTTCGGTGCGTACCTGCACAGAATAGGACGCGAGGTTACGGCACAGTGCCACCATTGTAGATACGACCAAGATACCGCACAGCACACGCTCGAGGAGTGCCCTGCGTGGCCGGTCGAGCGGCGTATCCTGGTCGATCGGATCGGGCAAGATCTCTCTCTGCCGGCAGTAGTGTCGGACGGAGAAGACGAGACGGCGCCGGGGCAACAACCGTCCCGGTTCCCAAGTCCAACACGCCTGAGCCCCCTGCCGTCAGTGGTGGGGGGGCCTCGGGGGTCTGCGTGCTCACACCGAGCAACCCCCGGGAAGAAAGTGGCGCGCACGTGGTCACGTGCCGCCGTGTGCGCAGCACAGCGCAAAGCGAGGCTTGGGAGGATCCTTTATAATCCTCCCTGAGAAGTGCCTGGGGGGCGACCTTTTTTACAGTTGCCTTCCATCCGCTAGAGGGGGTGACCACTTTACAGTCATCCCCTCCGTGATGTGCCTAAAGGCGTGGCACCAATGGGCGGCTCTAGTGTGATCTTACGAGGACCTGGAGCCCCCATTCGGTGCCGAAGATGACCGCTCCAGTGGTTTTAGCCGGTAGGAGTCCGGCATACCCCTTAGCCCTTCCCCAGGGTGAAGGAAGTTCCATGTAGAATTTACACTGGACATCAATAAATAAAAAAAAAGGTCACCCAGCGAGCTTCAGAGAGATGTATACTTGACATTTTTGTACGCGATCAAATCAGAAATGAGGAAATCCGTAGAAAAACTAAACTTGCCCACGTACCTGAAAGGATTTTTAATATATTTTAATATCTTGCTGAAGTGGCATGCGCGATGCACATAGCTAAAAAACGGCCACCAATTCTATGAGTTATGCGACCCTTGTGTGCCCTTGCCACTTCAGCATATCCTTTAATCCACTCAATAGTTGTCTAGAAGAAATTGTTTTTGCGACAAGACTGTCAACTGTACTGCTATTTTATATGCATATGTAAATATATATAGATATTTATCTATAATTATTATTATTTTGTATTTTCCGTTACACAATAGCTTTACTATAACCAGATTATACTTACACGCTACTCCACTCTACTCTATAACGTGGATGGATTCTTCTTCTTTATAAATCAAATCCTCACCATTCCCAAAAGCACGTTAAGCGATTATCATACGAATATCTATGAGAGTCGTTACGAGCAATCAGAACACCAAATGTTTATTAACCGTTCTCATCATCATCATCATATCAGCTAAGGAATTTCCACTGCTAAACAAAGGCCTTCATCATAGATTTCCACAACGGTCGATTACAGGTCGCCCTCATTCAATAACTTCCAGCAACTTTCAATACGTCCTCTGTCCATCTCGTTGAACGCCGTCGCACGATGCATTTTCCAGTGCGTGGTCTACACTCGAGAATTTTTCTGCCCCAACGGCCATCAGTTTTACGAGCTTTGTACCTCTCCATAGGCACTTCAGCTTACTAATCCCTGATAGTCAACTTTAGCCCTTCTTCAACCGTTCTAGGTTTAGGAAAATAGTAAAATAATAATAAATAATTTTGGCCGAATGAAGTCCACTGCTGGACACAGGCCTCCCCCAAAGATGACAACTATGACCGATATGGGTGTGTTGTGGGCTTATTGAGGGGTTTTGCCATAATTGCCACGCTTGTGTCTGCCAAGGTTGGCCATCGCAGCATATGCTGCCCCGGTGAAGGGCGAAGGAGTATGCCAGCCTCCTACCGGCTAAAACCACTGACTACGTCCTCGTATGATCACACTAAAGCAAGAAAAGAGTCCTAATAGTTGAAACGTGAATAATGATAAACGTGAATCGACCAAGTTAAGGCATTCCATCAGTCTACTCCACATTCTCTCTCTATTCCAACAGGCTGTTGGCATTTATTAGGAGTAAATTAGAGCCAACGCCTAGAGTCTTTCATTACCCTAGCCAATGGTTTAACTATCTAGATACTGTAGCTTTTGCGCTTATTAAGATTTACTCAACTATGAAAAATTCTGCATAAATGTTGCACAAGCGTTATGTAAGTACGCCACATTTGTGAGAAAGCCCTACTACAATCCGTAGATATCCATAATGATACTCGCCACTAATCTGATTTGCCTCGAGCCACTCTGTTATTGGCCACGCAATATTGTGGTATATTCTATAACTAGTTTCATTTTACTGGATTGTTAATTATACTACATAATGCGAATGCGAATGCAAATATAAGAAAGCTATTAAAGTTTATTGTTATCAGACCAAATTTGGTAAACAAATTTGGTCTGATAACAACATAACGGTCAGTTTATCATACACCATTGTGTAAGATATGAAGTATCTTAAGGGCTCACCCGGAAACTCCCAGACACTGCTTCACGCTCCGAGAACTTTGCGTCGTGTCTGTATGGCTAGGTTGTGAAGTTCCTATATTTCTTCACATCATGTTGAATTCCATAAATCTGCGAATAGCACCAACCCATCTCATTCCAAGCGTGTCGTAACAGGCGACTATGGGATTAACCGGAGAATGGGCAGAAGCAGTCTTCTTGTACATTAACAACTCAACTGCGATCGCCAGCCTGCCTGCCAAGCATGGCAATAGTTCGGCTGAAATGATAGAATCACTAGGTGCGTTTCTAGGCTATATTGTGATCGTGCGAGGACCTGTAGCTCCCCTTCGGTGCCGAAGATGATATCTCCGGTGGCTTCAGTCAGTAGGCGACCACATGCCCCTCCGTCCTTTCCAGGGGTGAAGGAAGTACGTGAGGAATTTCTACCGGGTTAATTAACAAGGTGCGTTTCTTAGGAGTTCATCAAACATGAAATACGCATTAAAAACTAGGTTTTAGGTGGATTACAGATATTCATATTTTTTACGGGACGTGTAACGTCACACGTGTGAGTTGTTAGCTTCTCAACGGTCTTAAGAAAGATGGCACTTACGATGGTACGTTTACATAGCGCTATCAAAGTATACTTGCAACAAGTATAGGTGATGATTGAATTGGTTTTACCCCCAAAATCATGTTGTTACAAGGAATAATAAGATTCTAACTCGAATCAAATTTACCCAGTATGTGGGTATGCACCCAATAAGGGTTCGTGACTGGCCGGCGAACGACTTAAAAATCCTTTTGCCAATACGACTAACCAACTAGGGACCAGGGCAGGAAGAAGAAGACGAGGACGCAAATATGATCCTGTTTCTGAATTTCGTACTTAGCTCAAATGGCTACCTATTCATTTTCGCCGGAATACCCATATTGTTTCACTACTATACAATGTGCTCTTCAATCCTTCCATCCCCTTATATCTTAAAAAACGTTTTGAGTGTCTGACTGAGACACATTCCAAGAACGTGAGATCATCGGAGAATTTGAAATTAAAAATCCCTATGCATTCAACTAATTTCGTTGACCAATCGTTTACCGTGCAGGCTGTTCGACTATGGAATGCATTACCGCTTCCTGTGCGATGTGGGTAATCACTGCCAGTTTTTAAAAATCTAGTGATGGAATATTATCTGTCTTAATAATTTTCTGTTTCTTACTCATTTGTTTTCAATATTCTGATTTACAAACAATATTTATTATTAGATGTGCCACCACCCCGTCTCCTCCCATGGGTGTCGTAAAAGTCCACCAAGGGATTAGCCGTAGGATGGGCAGCAGCGTCCTTCGAGTAAATTAACAACTTAACTGCGATCGCCAACCCGCCTGCCAAGCGTGGTGATTATGGCAAAACCCCCCAATGAGCCCACAACATATCCATATCGGTCGTTGTGGTGATCTTTGGGGGAGGCCTGTGTCCAGCAGTGGACTTCATTCGGCCGAAATGATGATGTATATATATCTCATATCCTTTCAGCTGTGTCGACAACTTTAGTTCTTCTACGAATCTCCTCATTTCTGATTCAATCTCAACAGAGAAATACTAAGCATAATTCTCTCCATAGCTCACTGAGTGACCTTGAGCTTTCATATGAGGCCCATTGTGAGTGACCACGTCTCTGTTCCATATGTATCACTTGTAACACACATTGGTTAAAGATTTTCGTCTTGAAGCATTGCGGTATTGTTGAAGAAAAGACCCCCTCCCCAGCGCGGAGGAAATTCATGACATATTTACACTGGGGACCAATAAAAAGAAAAGGGCAATGCCAATTCCAAGCCAAGCCAATGCAAATACCAAGCCAAGCTGTAACAGTTATAGTGTGCCGTAACTGTCTGTCAAGCCCTTCATTAATTGTTGGTGAGGTCCGACCGTCCTACCTTCACTGTACCGCCCAATGTGGAGACCCACTTCCACCCAGTGATAAATACACCGGAGAGTTATAAAATTTTTGTTGTATAAACTAGGTCGAAACTCTGTCCGAATAAATGTAAATCAGATATTTATGAGTTTTGATTTACCACATTCGTAATGGAAATACACTCACGAGAGTACTAAAGGAGAGAGTTACCCAAAAAACAAATATAATACACCATTATCCAATCAATAGCTTACAAAAGCAAAAATGTCCATGACAATTATATACATAGACAAGGAAAAAATATAATTAACATGAAATACCCGTTGAAACAAAGCGAAAATAGGTAATTTGTACTCCATAAACAGCGTCATACAAAAAACTCCGAGTGATTCAGCCCGGGGACATCAATCCAACTTTTTAAATTAAAGTGAGCAAAGAAACTCAGGATAAATGCGAAATGAAAGAAACACATTCAAGTTTTACTGAACAATTTATGGAATCGCAATTTTTGAACATCCACCACTTGTTTTTTTTCTGTACTGAGACTGCCTACAAAAATGAGGTTGAGATAATACATGCTAAGCTTTGTTTAAATTAAGTCATTGTATTGTCATTAGAAAAATATTAACTTGTGTTTGTGTAGTGTGGTTCCCGGCAAAATATAGACTGTCCGCTAATGGATGTCGTAAAAGGCGACAAAGAGGTGGTGTCAAGATGAAGGGCAGTAACATCCACCTGGCTATTAATAAAAACATACAGAGATCAATTTTTCTGCCAAACTTGGTGGTTATTATTGGGAAGCCCATGTACAGCGCTGATGCATGTGTGTGGGTGCGTGCGTATACAATTGCTTATGCATGTGAATGTACATGTGCATGTGTATGTGCATGTGCATGTGCATGTGCATGTGCATATGCATTTGCATGTGCGTGTGCATGCGTGTGTATGCTCATGCATGGATTAGTGTGTGCTGGTGCATAGCCGTCTGCGTGTGCGTCGAGTGAGTGAGCGTAAGCGAATGCGTATGCACCGAAGTGTATAATTGGTGATAAATCCCTCTTCTGTTGGCCTACAATGATGTTGTTGAACCTTTGTCTTTGGGAAACATACAGCTATACAGTGATATACATGATGTTTCCCAAAGTAAGTTCAGGAAACAAGTAATAGAGGTAACGGTGCATAACGATGATGCATAGGTTCACTTATATAAATACGTATATTTTATTTTGTGTTATCTTATAAATATGTATTCATCATCATCATTTCAGCTGAAAGAATTCTTCTACTCGACATAAGCGTGCCCCGCAGATCACCGCAACGACCGGACCTGCGCTGTTCGTATTCAGTAGATTCCCGCAACCTTCACCAGGTCAACAGTCAACCTTGTCTTGCCTTTGTCTGCTCACGCTGCGTGAGCCGGATGTGTCTACCGGTACGCGGTCGTCACCGAAGAACGTTTACGATAGATGCATTCCACGAGAAATGTTTTAATGTCTTATAGCTAGTTACACTTAATATTCGGTAAACGATAGGCGAATTTATGCAATGCAAATGCGGTCAATCTGTGGATGTGTGACCGCAAAGTGGTATTTCAGTCGGTCCCGGTTGTTGTCATTAGACGGCAGTCGTTAAGCCTAGTTGGAGGCCTTTGGGTGGCTTGAATAACTCTGACACAAGGTTGGCCACTAACCACACGAAAAGATAGAAACAACATACACATATCGACCATTTATACGTCCACTGCTGAACAAAGGCCTCCCCCATAGATTTTCACAACTGTGTCATCATTTTGGGGGGTATTTGCCAATCTCAATGCTCACCACGCTTGGCAGGCGGGTTGGTGAGCGCAGTTTGGCTACCGCTTCACAGAAGGGACGCTGCTGCCCATCCCTCTGGTTTAGATTCCCTTAGTCGCCTTTTACGACATCCACGGGAGGAGATGGAGTGGTGCTATATTCTTAATCCGGACACCACACGCGCACACAGCGGTACGTGACTACATGCACACCGCTGTCTTCCCGAGGGTCGTTAGTGACGCTTCACGTGCATGAAATAGTTCATCATCATCAAATCAGCCGAAAGTCGTCGTTTAAAACACTGCTGAACAAAGTCATTGATTTCCTGTGTAACAATGAGCGGTTACATACCGGCATCCAATGGCTCCGAGCTACCTTTAATAAGTCGTTTGTCCATCTCGTTGAAGGCATCCTACACTGCGTGAAATAGTTCAGTTAATGAAAATAAAACTTGATCCTCACAACTATTATATCGCGCTTATTTTTCTCGAAGATATAGGTAATAATACCCCGTAGTCAACCAAATTCTGACGATGACAGAATTCCATGTAATATCGGCTTTTGTGTGGTGTTCGGATCAAGAATATAGCACAACTCCATCTCCCATGGATTTCGTAAAAAGCAACTAAGGGACTATAAGCTAGAGGGATGGGCTGCAGCGTACCAACCCGCCTGCCTACCGCAGTGAGTACTAGCAAATTTCCCCCGAAATGATGACACAATTGTGGAAATCTATGGTCCCAGGCCTTTCTTCAGTCGTGGACGTATTTCTGGCTGATATGATGATATATCGGGCCCAACTTCAAACTCCGGACTGAACCGTAATCTTAATAACAATGCCTAGCTGAGAATCGAACCCAAGCTCAACTTTGTCGCATTTTACTACCAGAAAATTATGCAGGATTCCATTATAACCGATCTACAAATTAATGTGCAAAGAAAACAACCTTTATATCGCTAAAAACTTCCTAGGAAGTTCTCAATACTTTTGCAAGGCAGCGATTTACGAAGCCATAAAATTATTTTCATCCTGCAAAGAAAGAAAAACTTAAAATGTATCAGCAGTTTATCATTTCACGGAAGTTCTAAGGAAGCGGGTTTATATAACGATGTTCGTTGGCGATACTACAAACCTGTTGCAGGATTGAGCTCGTTTTAAAAGTAACACGGCTTTGTGATTTCTAGTTACCGATTTATAAACGGACCCAGTTTTCCCGCGTCAGCTTTTTGAAGCTTTGTCGACGATTTCGGTTCTTCTCCGGATTATCTCATTGCAGCTAATTGTTCCAAAAAACGCACAAGCATACATAGCTCTGTAGTGACTTAAATTTGTAATTTGTAGAGTCATCGTTTCATGCGAAAAATCTCCACTGATGGACAGAAGCCTCCACCAAAGATTGCCACAACGACCGGTATGGGTTTATGTTGTGTACTCATTGGTGAGTTTGCCATAATCACTACGCATGGCAGATGGGTTGGCGATCGCGGTTAGATTATGAGTGTACTCGAAGGACGCTGCTGCCCATCCTCCGGCTAATCGCATTGTCGCCTTTGACGACAGGCACAGGATGAGATGGGGTGGTGGTATTCTTAGCCAGGACCACATAACTTATCTGGGAATAACAAAAGACTAATTTGTGTAATAATCTTTAGATGATCCTAGATAAAAGCTAAAATAGAAAAAGAGGTTATGGCCCTGATTACCAAGTAATGCAACCGTGTTAGTGATAGTAATAATAATATTAAAAGTCAGCCTTTTTGTACTAGTGATGCCGTTTTTTGTTCTAAGCCTCCTGCAAAAGCCTTACTATATCCAGAACATGCAGATAGACTTCTAAATCTCCAATGGAACGCAACAGTACCCCTTATCATGAGGAAAACTGCGTTGTCACCTTGACATCCTTGTAGTTTCCATAGCAGCACAACACGCTAGAGTCTTCTTAGCACTTGCTTGATGGATACCCAAAGCCCTCAATCCAAGTGCCCAAACCCCAAAGAGCGATAAGTGTGCTGCGGCTTGCAGCTCCAAACTGTGATGTATGGACTAGCAGGTTCAATATTTTGGGCTCATAAATGAACCCAACTAGCCTATATAGCCTGAATCATACAGTGCGGCTCTCTCTTTTCCTTTCCTTCTATCGCCTGAAGGATAAGATTTAAAACACGAATATCTGGAAAAAAAAATTGCACTTAAATAACTTGCCAAGTCAGCAAGCTGAAACAGTAGCGCACATTCTTAACTTTGTCAATGGACTACAAGCTAGTGGTAACCATTACTATGAAAGGTGTGATAAACCATTTGCTTATTTTCAAACCATTACATGTTATCTCGTCAAACAGCAAAGGACATCGACAGTAAGTGAGTATGGCACGCAAGTGTATTGCAGTAATTTCTTATGTGTAGAGAGAGTTCAGCTACAGATAATAGTTGACTACAGCTCAAAAAGTAGGATAGCTAGACCGGGAAAGTGTCGTCCTCTCGTAAAATTCCGGTGTAAATTATCATCATTGTGTTGCTGCGTTTTACACTCTAAGTAGTGGGAGCCTAAATACTTACTCCTCCTACTCATTCTGCCTTCTATCCTTTTTTGTGATGGACTTCTCAACCGGGCTACTTAACCGGGTGAATCTGGCGAAGCCAAAAGAGGCCTCCAGCCAGGTTTAAATTATTTTTTACAAACTCAAAGCGCTTTAGCAGGAGTAACTAAAGGCGCCCCTGCTGGACTCAAGCTTCGGCTTAGGGCGTTGCTAGGGGGTAAGGGACAGCTGGATCGGTATTATTTAAAACTACAGATACGGTATGGTAAGTGCGAGCAGAGGTCGGGGAAGAAGCCGTCCATCTGTTTACTACGGCCCTTATATCCAGTCCTACTTCCTTTTCCATGTCTTCCTACTTCCCCTCTCTAATATAGCTCTCTCATAAGCCAGCAATCCATCAGTGACTGCGCTGGTGTTGCTATGTTCATAAACGGTGATGATTGTTTATAAGCAGAAGAGTCACATACTTACTTATCACCGCCATAAGCGGACATATAGCGCACCTTAGCTGAACACCAAAACAATACCGTTGACATCAAAACGTTTATAAAAAGTGCACATTTTCTTTATGTATGGTCTGTGTAACAACTAGCCAGTTTTTTCAGGTGAACAACAAAGCCATTTGGACCAGAGCACTTAGGTTCCAGATTGCTGTAATGGCATTTCTGATAATAAAACTAAGTCTAATGATGATACAAAGTGACTGAAACTGCTAACATTTAACATAAAATAAAAATAAAACCTGCTGTTATTAAGAAGACATTATTGTAGTATCTATTTAAGGCACGTTTGGTGCAAATTAGCTAGTGGCTTGTCTTTCTGCTTTACTAGTCATGGTTCCCCGCACGGAACAAATATTTGTATGACCTAAAGATATATGTGAGTGTTATGGCTATAAGCTGTACCCCCTACACAAAATCGAATCTAATCTTTCTTCCTAAATGTCCTATATTACAACCGTTAAAAAAGTGACGAAAGTCCAATGACTAAGACGTCGGACTGATGATCAAGAGGTTACAATTTCGAGCCCTACATATTGCACTGTCGACATACTTTTTTTTCCCGCCTCACGTTATCCCCAGCAACGCCCTAAGCCGAGGCCCGTGTCCCGCAGGGGGTGCCCTTAGCACAAGTTGCTTAGATTGTAAATATTAATTTTAAGCCTGACTGGAGGCCTTTTGGCTTCGCCAAAAACGACCGGCTAAGCAACCACATTTCCAAGATGTGTGTGCAAAAAATTGGCTTCTCAATTTTTTTTTATTGCTTGTTGTTGCATATTGAGACTACAGCAGAGCTCTATTTCCTCCCGTGGATGTCATAAAAGACGACTAAGGACTCCCTTAAGTCTAAACCAGAGGAATAGACAGCTGCGTCCTTTCTATGAAACAGCAGCCATTCACCTGCTTTATAATATATACTGGCAAATTCAGCTCAAAATGATGACATAATTGTGCAAATCTATGGGAGACCTTTATTTAGCTGTGGACGTCCTTTGGTCCAAAAAAACTGATATCCATTTTGTTTTTTTTACAGTCTGATAGTGATGATTGAAAAAAATTGACACTTTAGATAGTCTGCTCCTCAGAAGTGAATACACTGGACAAGGAAGCAACGGAGTAACGTATTATATGTAGTATCAAGAGATTTGGATGTGTTTATTAGTTGTATAAATAATCTAAAATCTAAAAATTTCTATCCAACACTTAGTGTTGATGACAATCTAAATTGTGTCATCCCAAAACATAACTACGAACGCTGCATTTTCAGTAGCGTCCATAATATAAGCTCGTCTAGCATGCAGGCTTCAGAGTACGCAGGACATAATATTAACTTCTATCGTTTGCGGACCAGCACCACATCTACACTCTAACTTGAAGTTATTTATGTATCTCCACATGAACACGTTTTTCTTGCTTCGACCGACCTGGGTCTGTCTCTTTAATGATTTCTAGGTTAGCCAAGGCAACTCGTGTCAAGGTGGAAGATTCTCGGAAGGTGAGACTAATGGAGTAGAAAGCGTATCTCACTCCAATCCATGCCTTGCCTATGACTTTGATTGAACACTAAACTATGACAACATAGCAATGCCTTTTGATTACATTGATCAATCATTTTGTCGACTCTAAAAACACGAACGTGACTTAGAGATTTGAATATGAGTTGCTCTACGAAAGAAATATTTTTAAATTCTCAGTCACGTAGCTTTAGAGTCGAATCAGAAATCTGTAGGTGAATTTTACCTTATGCTATAAGTCTTAACATTTTCTTTGAAAATATTCGTCTTACACATAATTGGCTCACGAGTGGTCTGGACAGGCAATAACAAAATACTCTTATGATATTTTTCATACACTTTACATTATAATTAAACATTTCTGCTGTAAATGAAAGAAAAGAAGAAAAATGCGATCTGTACCGTATGATTTTTTAAAGCAAAAGTAGTAGCCACAAAGGAATATGATTTGTTTAGTCTTATTAAGTTTGAAACTAAAAAAAATTGTGGTCTTTGGTTGAAGATATGCAAAAAAAATCTTTTGATGCAATATTTTACAGAACTTTGAAATAAAACTAACATCGCGGGTGTTTGAACTTGGACTCGAATTTCATTCCAATACTATGTATTTCGATAAGGCGCCTACAGTATTGTGCTTTTCATAGATATTCCGACATGTCAAATTTATTTTTAGTTTTAAATGGCAATGAATTGTAACATAAATCTAGAATGAATACCCTAATCTTGCAATATTGGACGGATTTGGAATTGGATTGGATTGGAATTATTGTGTCCAATATTATATGTGACTGTTCCAGACGTGTTAATGTATTGTACATATTTATGAACATAGCAGTTGCTAGAGACACTTATTGAAGACGTGACTTGGCAGATTCAATAAAACGAATTTAGAAATTGACTTTAAAGTAAAACAGCAAAGCAACGAGCCGTTAAATTTAAAAATCATAAATTTGACGTTGACTACCATTCAGCATCTTTACTCATCCAAACTACAATGGAAGAGGAAATCCTAATTAGCACCGCACACTTCTAGGTTTTTGGAGCAAGGAAATTTGAATGGGAATGCCAACGGAGTGTCTCTAAAAATTTTTGCAAGAGCTCTACCCCTTCAAATAACAAAGCCTGTGGTAATTGTCTGCCTGTCTGTCGTTTGCTTGAATCTTAGAATGTAACTTAGAATGCCCGGGCTGAATAAGCTGCTTGCGGTGGGGGAAAAAATGGTCTCTTCTGCATTTTTATGATTTTCAAAAGTGGGTCGTTATGCCGGTTATACATAATTGGATGTGTTGTTGGATTGTCTCTTTTGTTGATTGGAGGAGGGCTGAAGGAGTCTTAGAGAGTTAAATTCTTTAAGGTAGTTTTTTTTTATTTCGGAAGGTTAACGTTAACTTTTTTGTGGGAAATGAAATATTTACTTCTGGACAGTTTGCTAATTTATTTCATGAGATGATACGAGTGTTGTTCGATCTTAATCTTTTTTATTCATCTTTTTGCAAACAGCTAGCCTATTTTACTTTTAAAATAATTATGTATATTCTCATTGGCAATCGCATTTCTTTTGCTGTGATTTGATGAGTTTTTCTGAGCACCTGTCGTCAGTGCCCGAATCACTGTTTTCTGCTACCAATCTACTCCAGCTGCCTTCTTTTAAGGTCTTTGGTTAGTCTGGCCCGATGGACTGACTTCTTGGTTTAATACTTCAGACATTCGTTTCTTTTAAAATTCAAGGATTTTTCTGACTACTATCTGTTTGTTTATAAATATTACTCTTTATATTTGACACATTTGGTAATTCCCAATGATAAGGGACGATGTCTCGGCAACAGCTAATGCAATTTAGCCTTGGTATGCAGTTACTTGGGAGTGACGCAATATGAAATATTGCAAGGGTTTTGGCAAAATGATTTTACAATGGCCGCTTGCCTGACCTGCCATCCTTGGATATACTAGTATTGGTAGTATAACCGCCACCTGCGGGTAACCCAACCGGGGCGGGCAGCTAGTATTATATAGATTATTAATTATGCGTAAGGATATATATTGCATTTCAGTCGATAATCTTCCCCACAGAATGCCTCAAAATAGGAGAATTAAACTTCTCCGCTACTGTTTCAAGGATGATGTTGTTACTGGTCCGTACTCTGGTCACTAGTGATGCGATTTTTTTCCGAATGATGGCATAGAAGCCATCCGTTCGATTCTGCGCAAACAATTTGGATGCACTGCAAAAACGCGGCAATCTTAACTGCATCCTAAAAATATTATTACATTGGACGTGTAGGACATCCATTGTATTTTTGTGTATCCGACCCATAGATTTGCGTATCTAGAGATTGGTGTATTTGTACCCGTGTACAGGCTCTGACAATACGCTTTGAAGAGCGTAATTTTAACTTTAACTTACAACGGGAACGTCTACGTGCCAACATATTACCTCGGACCGCTAGTGCCCTACGCTCCCTCTCAATATCTACATTATCTTTAAGGTCGTTGGTAAATAGATGTCGCAAATATTTGAATTCAGTAACTCTGTTTACGTTCAAGCCATTTAGGGTAATATTAGGGGCATTTTCAGGGCATTTGACTGGGCCTTAAAGATCATGTATTCAGCTTTTTAATACTCTCTTGGTCACCGTTTACTACTCTAATAGAAACAGGGGGTCCTCCATTATTTTCCAGGTCACGAAGTAACTGTAGCCATATTAAATTGCCCGTGAGTATAAGTGCGTAGAAAGCTAATACTCTCCTATTTTAATTTTCTACAAAAAACATAACTGATTCCGTTTCAAAGGTGGACTAGCTGTTCACGTTATTTGAATATGAAATTAAACGAGGTCAGTTCGTTATTGCTTCAAAGTGAGTGTGTAATATTAAGCGCGCAGATTTGATGTTAATTAAAAAGAAATTGCGCCCTGCCATGCGCTTTGCTGAGTCGTATGTTTTTTAACAGCTATTTATATTTATTGCAGGAAAAGGTGTATGGTGGAGTTTAGGGTCTTAGGATACTGTGGCTATATAGCATTGAGATCTAAACTCAAGTAGAACTTGAGCCAAGTTTGCATCAATTGAATATAAATGCTGGATCTCTTAAATAGGGTTTACATCTCGCAGATCGCTGGATGCCCGACGAGTACAGTATAATAATGGTTTTAGGATGCTGATGGGGCTGTCTCGATATTGTAGCGCATCAGATATATTTACTGTGGCAAATATAGACTGCTTTCATGCAGTGGTAAGAAAGCGAGTTGCTTCCCTTATGCGGCGCGTCCGAGACAGTGCCAGCAGCCTCCTAAACACCATACTGTGCAGAACTGATTGTCCCGTGGTGTGCCATTGGAACGCCTTACATATGGCGTCTAGGACACCTATGTTTAATATTAAATAAGTTATTATAGATTATTATATATATCATAGATTGTTTAGTTTTAAATAATTTAATTTAGATTACTAACATAGGTTAAATTTTAATAACAAATTATGGATTATTATTATCTGAAATAAAGTAAATAAATAAATTATACTTGACTAACTCAAACTATATTATTACTATTATCCGTGTGGTGTCCGGATTACTATCCGTGTGGTGTCCGGATTAAGAATATAGCACCACTCCATCTCCTCCCGTGGATGTCGTATAAGGCGACTAAGGGTCTCTAAACCAGAGGGATGGGCAGCAGCGTCCCTTCTGTGAAACGGTAGCCATACTGCGCTCGCCAACCCGCCTGCCAAGCGTGGTGAGTATTGGCAAATACCGCCCAACATGATGACACAGTTGTGAAACTCTGTGGGGGAGGCCTTTGTTCAGCAGTGGACGTACAAATGGCCGATATGATATATGAACTCAAACTAGACTCGAATTTTGCTTAGGTTTTGACTGTTCTGTAAATAGAAATACCGGCCTAACTGCCGAATACTGAAACGACTTCGGCAACCGATTTACTCAAATGGTAAAGCGGGACTTAATATTTAGTTACATTTCAATATTCGGCCATAAGTCCCTTTGCTGATTTAAAAAAAGGGCTGCACATTATTTATTTATTAGTAAAGTTATCATTGCTATAGTATACAGAACAGTAGAGTTAGTTATATACATACATAAAAATCTGCCGATTACTTTCCCAATACTGAGCACGGGCCTTTTCTCATTATTAGAAATGTTAGGCGTTAGTCTACTATGCTGGCCTAGTGTGAATTGGCGGACTACACACACCATTGAAAGAGAAAATTTTAGAGCCCTCTCAGGTGTGCGGGCTTAGTCACGATGTTTTCCTTCATCATTAACCATAGTGCTAATAAAATTCTGATCCGTACCTAAATCTGAAAAGCCCGATCTGCGGGCCGGGATAGAACTCAGACCCTCCTCTATGGAAGGTAAGCGTTCAATCACTAGGCTATCACTGCTCTTTATTATATGTTAGTTATACAAAATTATGCTAGACAGGTAAAAGGTAATAAGCGACAATATATTCTCTCAAGCCTCGAGTAGATGGGCGCAGTGTAATAGCACACAGTAATAGTTCTGGGAAGTATTGGAGTTGTTAAGGGCAAGGGTGACTCTTGTTGCTTACCACCAGTGGAGCGACTTGCTCATCTCATTCCTTGCTATCGCAAAACAGATTTGTGCAAGTGATTTTGACCATTCAACGCAGACAAATCAAAGCGACTCCAAAAACGCAGCAGTTGGTGCAGTGGTTGATACAGTCGGCTACTGCGCACAGGGTCGTGGGTTCGATTCCTGCATGGAACAAATATTTGTACGATCTGCAGATTGTTCCGGGTCTAGGTGTATTGTTTGTGGAATTTGTATTTGTAAACGCACCCACGACACAGGAGAAATCCCAGGGTGGAGAAACGTTAAAAAAACACAAGCTTGTCGCTTAACCCCTTTTGCCTTTCAAGCATCTATGTAATATCCCACATCAGCTCACAAACATTACAAGCAGAATAGAGGCTTCCTAGGAGATATTGACATAATCACCACACTTGGCGAGCTGATTGTTTATTGCAGAATGTAAACTTTGTATCAAGTTAAGTGCATCATATTTAATAACATACAAGATGACAATAATACTTTTATCATTAACAGATCTTCTGCATCTCTTTCCCATCTTAGATTCGAATGATTCGACGGCACGGTTGGTGCAGTGGCTGATACAGTCGGCTGCTGCGCTCCGGGTCGTGGGCTCGATTCCCACACGGAACAAATATTTGTGTGATCTGCAGGTAGTTGTTCCGGGTCTGGGTATATTGTTAGTGTGGAATTTATGTCTGTAAACACACCTACGACACAGGAGAAATCCTAGTGTGGGGCAATGATTTTTAAAAAAAAGATAAAGATAAAAAATGATTTCCAAAACAAAGGATGAACAAATATAATGCAAAATGGATGTATAAATACGTATTCAATAACACTCCGGATGCATAATCGCAAAGTGGCTCACGGTGTAAGTGGGCTATGGGGTATTTTGAAATCAATTCGAGGCTTCCTTTATGAGCATCCTTCACGTGGGTCGCGGGTTCGATTCCCGCACGGAACAAATATTTGTATGATCTGCAGGTAGTTGTTCTGGGTCTGGAATTTGTACGACACAGCAGAAAACCTAGTGTGGGGAAACATTTAAAAAAACTTACATGCACAAACACATCCAAAATCAGTGTACATATAAGAAAGATCTATTTCATTATCATAATCTATTTCATTATCATAATTTCAATCTTGCGGTGATTTTGAAGTGGCAACAAATAACGTTTTTACTGAGCTCATGGTAATTACTAGAGTGATATATAACTAGATACCCTTATCTTCTGATACCTATGTTTGTATTTAATTAATCTTATTTATATCTATATATTTCTAGATGCATACTCTAAGTCACTTGTAACAAAGGTACGCAGTATAAAGTTTCTACGTTTTCGTTTGAGAGAACCTTTGACCTTGACCTGCATTATAAAACCAAGAGCTTTGGATGCTTTAGCCAAAGTTGTATTAATTTGTGAGTCAAATACTAATTTGGAATCATGATGTACCCTTATGTCACAAACATAAGGCTGACCATCTAATGCTACTTATGTACAAAGGTGTGTCTATAAAGAAGTGTATGTTGTTACAGCAGGAAGCAACTGTCTAGTTAGAAGATTAGGCCTCGCCATATTCATCAATGGCCATTTACGCTATTGGTATGAAAAATACAATTCAATGAGAAGAACTAAAAGTTTTACCCAATTTCCAACCATGGACCTTACAATCCTAAAAACACATGAGACAAATATAGATTATTCCTTTTATCTCAAGGGATATTAATTTTGTACTATTCATTAGTGTTCGTACAAATGCTAGTAGTAGTAGAGCACTAGTAGTAGAGCAGGTGAAATATTTGCAATCTCTCGAGCAAGTTGCAAGAACTAACTGAGGAAAATGAATGTTTGTACGAAGTAGTAATCTGTCACTACATATGCGCCATTGTAACTCTACAGAACTCTGGTATTACAACCAGAGCGGTATAATTATGTACTGATAGCAGTTGGAAGTTCTTGTACAGAAATTGAGCATTTACATATTGATATAGGAACGTACTTAGCTCCTACGGGTAGCTATTACTAAAGATTGATTCTTTTACGTAGTTGTCTACACTAATATTATAAAGGGGAAAGATTTGTATTTTTGTATGTTTGTAAGGAATAAACTCAACAAGTACTGGTCCAATTTCAAAAATATTTTCACCATTAGAATGCTACATTTTCTTTAAGTAATATAGGCTATATTTATTACTAGAAAAAATTAGGGATTCCTACCAAAACTTCAATAATGTAACCCAAGGGGTACCCCTTGGGTTACATTATTGAAGTTTTGTTTTGTTTATTGAATGTCTTTCATCGCATGCGCTGCGGAAACTATTCATGATAGAATTAAAAAACTTACAATATTAAATAATATATCAATGTTTACAAAAAAACTTTACGATACCATTTGTCCAACTATTGTAGTTATGTACCTATTACTTTTTACATTTTAGAAGTTGATAGATATATCATACCATATTTACATTTACCCTACGTTTATCCCAAAATGTTTAAAAATAAATGTCCACCCGTGCAAAGCTGTGACAGGCCGCTAGTATAGAATAAAGAAGATATTTTGTTTTTGCTATCTGAACCACACCTGAAACCAAAAGCTAACGAAGATGAAACAAAACATCCTCTACGAGTATACTTTTAAAATCAGCGATCAGTGATTTTGCGGCTGCATCGCATTTTGGTGGCTTTGAGCGTTTGAGAGTCGTATAGAAGTCGTGCGTGTTAGCGATGCTGTCAATACTGCATGGACTGGTGGAGAAATTAAGCGAGGGGACTTTCGGACTTCTGACTGCTCGTAACAACTTCGTAGGTAAGTACAAGTATAATATGTTTCGGGAGTATGAAGTGCGAAGACCGCTCAGTGGATATAGTGCAGCATACACTGGAGGAGAGTTCAGCTTGGGCGAAATTTCACGGTGATTTCGTCACGGCAGTCAGAGTCGGTGACTTCTCGGTCCCAGCAATACTTCTATACGTGACCCGGGGTGAGAGGGTGTGAGAAGCCATCGCTTTCTATTGCGAAAAGGTGATGAACGCAAAGGAGGTGGTGTAAATCGAAGAGGGAGGAGGGAGGCGTTCATGTCTCTTCCGTTTCGTGCCCGAGACGGTGGCATGTTGTTTACCACGCGCGCCTCTCTAGAGTCATTATGCAGCTAGTCAGGCCGCTTGGGGCGTCCGCTAAAATGAGTGGGCCAATACCTACTAGAGGTGTGCTGAATGCGCGAGTGAATCCATTCATAGATCATAGTAGTTTCAAGGAACACTGCGGTGGTTTTGGCTGTTAAGAGTCCCCCTTCCTTACCGCCCCATATGAAAGCGAACACCTATCTGATTATCGTCTTTTCTTAGATTAGAAGCTGCAAAATATTTTATATTACTGTTTTAGTTTAATATCTCTCTCATTAAGTCAAAATAAATTGCAATAAAGTTGTGATGTATAATAACACAGCTTACAAAAGCAGAGAAAGGAACTAAAGTGCAATAAAAATTGTCCTCATCAGACATACAGCCTTGTTTGTTGTAAATAAATAAATTGTATTTGGTTTAACAGCTATTTGGTTATATGGTTATTCAATTTTCGGCTACATTTCCCTGAAATTCTTATCCATTAAGAGCTTCCCACAATTCCTCGTACTAATAATCTATACGTGTAACGAGCATATCAATTACGCGTGGATCCGAATACTTTCCCGCTCGCACACTATCTGTACTGTTCAACGGGACGTCATCGCGTGACCGCCCACTCTAGTGGTGGGGAGGAATATGTATAAAAGGCCGTGCGGCCGTATTCAACTTCACTTAGCTAGCGACCGTGCTCGAGAGATAGCCACCTGCAGTCCTCTAGTACCTGGTTGAGTATAGGCTAAGAGTGCGGACAGCCACCTGCAGTCCACTCTTACGCCTTAGCTAGGCATCCTAGGATTACTACCTATAAGCTAAGAGTGCGGATAGCCACCTGCAGTCCACTCTGATGCTTCATAGTAATTCCTCAAGTATTAGTGTATAATTGTGTAACTCTCGTCTAATATACGACTCCAAGTGTCATTGGCGTTTCACTATCCACCCTACATAGTGACGCCCAACGTAAAATACCCACAACATGCCAAAAGGCGAAGAAAAAACCTCAAAATTGAGGGTGGATGAAGAAAATAGTGCAGTGGCATCTACATCGCCTGTATATTTGACAGAAACACAATTTAGTCAACTATTATGCCGCATACCGTCAACTACAATGTCAAATAAGAACTTTACACGCTGCACCTTACGCTTCCACGGTGAACGCGACCACAGTAAAGTAGAAGAATTCATCAGTGCTATCAGCATCTACAAAAGAATCGAAAATATCTCCGACGAAGATGCCTTAACTGGAATACCACTGTTATTGAAGGACAATGCAAGCACCTGGTGGACGGGAGTTCGAGCCGAAATAAAAACCTGGGCGGCAGCAATATCCAATATCCGCTCAGCGTTTGCGCCGCAGCGTCAACCCCATGAAATTTATTTGGAGCTCTTTGCAGATCACCAAGGTAACAAGGAGCCAATAGACACATTCTTGTGCCGGAAGAGAGCTTTGCTTGGTATGCTGCCAGCTAAAAGACACAAGGAAGAAGAATCTTTCACTATAAAAACTGACGTAAGCAATTATGCTATTGAAGCAGCTTTAGTCCAGGGGGAGGGTCACAATGACCCCATCGAACACGCCAGTCGACAACTTACATCTACAGAACGTCTGTCATGCAGGCAAACTGAAAATTTTATACCAGAAATACACCCATTAAGCAATCAAGACAAACAATTTTCGGCGAAGTTTGCACCTGACGAGGATTACCGAGGAAGATTTAGACTACTATTGTTCCTGGTACTCATATGGAATGTTAACGAGTACCAGAGGGGAAGAATGTAACAAGCCATGAAAATCTTAAGTTTTGTTCCTGGTACTCATACGGGACGTTAATGAGTACCAGAAGGGGAGAATGTAACGAGCATATCAATTACGCGTGGATCCGAATACTTTCCCGCTCGCACACTATCTGTACTGTTCAACGGGACGTCATCGCGTGACCGCCCACTCTAGTGGTGGGGAGGAATATGTATAAAAGGCCGTGCGGCCGTATTCAACTTCACTTAGCTAGCGACCGTGCTCGAGAGATAGCCACCTGCAGTCCTCTAGTACCTGGTTGAGTATAGGCTAAGAGTGCGGACAGCCACCTGCAGTCCACTCTTACGCCTTAGCTAGGCATCCTAGGATTACTACCTATAAGCTAAGAGTGCGGATAGCCACCTGCAGTCCACTCTGATGCTTCATAGTAATTCCTCAAGTATTAGTGTATAATTGTGTAACTCTCGTCTAATATACGACTCCAAAGTGTCATTGGCGTTTCACTATCCACCCTACATACGTCAGGTCAAATTACAACCCCTTTCAATTTTTGGTACAATGACAGCCCAGGGGAATTGAATGTTGTGATGAAATATTGTGAGCTTGATTAAGTATTTGTACGGATACATTTTGTTTCCTAAATCATTGTTAACTCGTCAGTGGTTTAAAGCAGTGAATCGTAAGAAATCGATGTAAGCGTTAAATCTTGCAACTGAGTTTTGAAACAGTTATCCCCAACCGATTGATCTGAAATTTTGCAAACAAGTTTAGTTTTAATGACAAACAGGGTTAGCTAAGTGTAGTTATTCTAAACCCAATATGGTGGACTCCCAAAGATAGCGGACCTTATGTACCTCCATGATATGGTTATCAAATGAAAGAATCCTGGGAAGAATAAGATAATGTATAAAAGCATGTTTTACAAAGCTTTTATGAAATAACTAATTTAAAAAAAACTTTATAGAATATTTAGAGATGTTTTGAATGGCAAACATTGGATTGGATTGCTTTGTCTTGCTGAAGTTGTTATACAGCAAGTTAAAGCGGCACTGATCTTAGTTGACTTGTATTAATTAATTATTATTGGTACCCCACCGATCCTCAGATAGTGTTGCTAGTTATACCAATAGAATAAAAAATAACCGTTTAATATAATTCATCCCACATTAGGATTCCTATGTTATAGCGACATCTAGCCTCTATCAAAGATAGCCGAGGTTTTGTTACAATGCAGTTTCACTCATTGATGACTAATAAAATCGTTTTTGACTAAACTAGAGATACTTTCCTTCTGTATGATCCAGTCCCTAAATGAACAATCCGCAACGAAACATGCAGACAGACACAATAATTCCCATTTCAGCTCAAATATCTGTGCTGTTCAGTTTTTTGCTATTTGGTCGTTTGACAATAACGTCATACTAGTCGTCAACACGGGAATCAATCAACTACCGGGGCCCTTTTAGTATTGAGGGTCAACGTACTCTGAACGTGGTCTGACTGACAGCTGAATTCGACAGGGTGAAGATGCCCTGAGCTTAGCCTTCGTTGTTTTTACAGAAATCATGAATGACTGTGGCCATATACTTCAGAAAACGACATGTAAAACTTTTTGTATAAAATATAGTAATAAAGAATCAATACATTTAGAAAGTGCATGTGGTCTGACTAAGGATTGAACTTAACTATCTATACTTACTCTATTGTTTTGTACTTTAGGAATATTAATTTAATAAATATTAGTATTGTCTTAGGTTTTCGCGATTATTACACATTATAATAAAACAATTTTAAACGGATTAAATCGCGTGTATTATTGATTTTTTTCCTGACGTTTCGAACACTTTGCAGGGTTCGTGGTCGCAGGATGACTAAGGTGACAAGCGTCGTTACAAATTTAAAAAAGTTATTTTATTTACCGTACAAAACTAATCAAAAATTGTTTCGATGCACGCAGTAATCACTGTGTCTTCATGTATTTTAGTATGGTGTGTTGTTAGGGATTTTATTAATAACCGGATTCCAAACAGGTGGTATCTGCCAACCATCTTCTCTATTAAAATTAGGATGTTTTTTAATTTCAATAGCCTCTCGAAACATTCTTGGTACATAACGGTTCTCTTTCACGAGGATTTGAGGATGATCAAATCGAAGAAAATGGTTGGGTTTGCCTAAGGCATGTTCACACATTGCGGACTTTGTGGTGCGTCTTAACGTCAGCTATGTGTTCTTTAATTCTGGTGGCTATACTACGCTTTGTTTGCCCTATGTATGACAACGCACAATCACAGTCAATCTTGTAGACCCCTGCATCTTGTAGAGGAATGTGACACTTCACGGGTTTGAGAAGTTGGCTTATCTTTTTATGTGGCATGAAGTAGGTTTTAATAGAAGCACGCTTCAAGATATGACCAATTCTGTCCGTGACTCGCTTGATGAATGGTAAGACTGCAGGTCTCCGATCGGATCAACCGTGGTGGGTTTCGGGCGGATTCTGCGATGGGGATGTGGCGCTCTTAAATTGTTATTTTGAAGATCTTGCTTCACATGGTTAAGCTCCCCTGCCAGGTGGTCGGCGTCGCAGATGCCGTGTGCTCTCTGTAACAAAGATTTAGCCATGGTGGCTAACTGACAAGGGTGGTGGTGGGATTCACCGTTAAGGTACCTGACTGTATGGGTAGGCTTTCTATACACAGTGTGACTGAATGATCATGGATATGAGGATTATGGATATGAGGATTATGGATAAGAAGTATGTCAAGAAAGGCTAAGGATTTGTTTTCCTCCAATTCCATAGTAAACTGAATTTTACTGTGTATTGAATTAAGATGTTGTTAAAATGCAGGGTATTGTGAGGCAAGATGGTAAAAGTATCATCTACATATAGTTTGAACATCTTTATCAACAGCCGGGGCTGTCATCAGTGCTCTCTCCTCAAAATCCTCCATGAAAATATCGGCGACTACAGGAGAGACAGGTGAACCCATGGCAACACCGTCAGTTTGCAGGTAAAAATTCATTGTCCCACAACAGGTAGCCGTTGGTAAGGCAGTGTTCAAGCAATTCTGCATATTGTTGAGGCATGCTATGCTCACTTAACCGTTTCTTAACAACATCCATACAGTCCTTTATTGGTAAGTTAGTAAATAAGGACTGCACATCAAAACTGACCATCACTTCATTTTCAGCCAGTTGAAGGTCTTTTATTTGGTTGACAAACTGATAGGAATCCTTCACATATGTACGCTAGGTGTTGCGCCAGTTTGTAGGTTGGTGTATCAATCTAGCTTAGTATTAGTCGTAGGGGACCATAGCTTTTGTGTATTTTCGGCAACCCATACAGCTTTTGGGGTTTCGCGCAAGATAGAATGAGTGTTTTCACGTCTAATTCTAAAATATCGGAGTGTTTGGATATTAACTCAGTGGTCTTTTTGAGTATGTTGTTGTTGGTCGATTCAATCCGTTTAAAATTGTTTTATTATAATTAATAAATATTGTTCTGCTAAGACTCGTGTCGAAGGTGGATCATATCAAATTCGGGATCCATAATAGGTGACAAATACATATGACACTAATCAGCGTCTCTCGTGATGAAATCTAATATACTTACTTAAATGCTTAAATAATCAAACACCTGATTTATTTTAAATTAAACAGTGGGTAAAACCGCGGGGTACATCTAGTTTCAAAATAAATGGATCTTTTCCAAAGATCAATGATCCATGACCAAGCAATAGCACACATAAAACGAGTCTCATCTAGAGAGGCCAATGATCTCGAAGAAAAGTATCTAAGTACAATATTTCCTTCAAATTTGTTCCAACTACAGCTTAGATTAAATTCCGACGACGAAGGAACCTTTCCTTGATGACAGAGCATTTTGTAAAGCTGCAGGATAAAAGGTATATTACGACAAGTATGGGTTTTTAGGCAAATATCTACTAGACCAGCGTTATTGGAAAATGTGAGAATAGTATTATGTGTTCACATAAAGTATTAAAAAACGGAGTTCCATGAGATAACGTATGTTGTTTTTAGATGATTCTAGATCAGCTTTTATAAGTTTAATTGCTTAAGAAACTACTACAGATACTAACAATATGATCATGTCAGCCAAAGGACGTTCAGTGCTGAACAGAGGCCACCCTATAGATTTCCGCCACTGTGTCGCCATTGTCGGGGAAATTTGCCAGTACTTACCACGCTTGGCTGGCGGGTTGGTTAGTGCATTATGGTTACTGTGTCACAGAAGTAGTGTTTCACAGAAGGGATACCGCTGCCCATCCCTCTCATTTAGAGTAATTTTTGACATCCACGGGAGGTGCTGGAGGGGTGCTAGTTAGCTAGCTATTCTTAATCTGGACACCACACGGAATACAGATACTAACAATAAACTGTGCCTGTCTGTAAAGTGCTGCCTTGATTGGAAATACCAAAAATCTAAAATTGCATGTAAAAAATCTATAAAAGATGAAGCACCACACACAACAGCTCCATTTTACATCCAAATAACTTCTAAGAAATATGTATGTCTCCATATTTACTTCCGAGAAAAGCTTTGTAGGTTATGTTTCCACGTACACATTATGCCCGTGATTGAAATAAAATGAATAGTCAGAATACAGTCAGTGTTAATATAATAGTATTAACCTTCAAACAAGTACAACAACAACTCTACTTCTACTAACCGTCGAGAAATTATTTATTCGCAAATTAATATTATACATCATAATTTCTTTTACTGCTTTTTAAATAACTATAGGTATTGTACAAGAGTGCACAATTTAAGCTTGAGTCACACATAGACCTCCCGTTTCAAGAACACATACCAGCGACTCTCATACATTACAATGATGTCAAATAAACACATATATTTCCAGTGCTGACTGTACTTCCAGATGTGATCAACATTTCTTTGAAACGTAACAAAGAGGAGGATTTACTTAATCTTTCAATTTCAATTGTAATGAGAAACCAAACTGATGTACTGGTATTACTTACTGATATTGGAAATTCTTAGAAACAGTAGGTAAGTACGTTTACGATATATGTAGGTATAAAAATGTTCTTAAACACAATTAATAAAAAAGATACTAAAATTTGGGAAATTAATTATTACCTACCCTAAACAGCTGCTTTAGCGAGCACTCCAAACAGCTAACATTCAGTGAGGGAGAAAATTGGGTGGTCTTTCAAAGTGTATGGTCACAGGTTCGATTCCTGCATGGAACCAACATGGTCAACAGTTATCCCGGGTGGGGACTTGTGCATAGAAGACGTATGTTTGTAAGCTGTATCCATGATACAGGAGAAGTAGCGTTTTTTAAAGCTAAGAGCTGAATGGCATTTAATTAATACGAAATATCCACAACAGCGACTATAAATCCTTATTATGTGTATCAATGGAATACCAATTAGTCTCAGTTACCAGCTGAAATAAAAACAATTAAAATAGAAAAACAATGAATGAGCCTGATTATTAAATACACGGAAGAATAACGAAGTAGAACAAGGACACTTGAAATTAAAATAACATGAACTAATTAAAACTGACTAATTGATTTATTGGTAAAAACTAATAATTTCGAGGGGTAAAGCTAAAACCAACCAACCACACTTTAAAAGTGCATAAGTTATTATTAGAACAGTTATAATCTTTTCATATCAGCGGATAGTGCCTATGGTTCCGATCGAATTTTTGTCTTAACGATATCTTCGTGCAAAGCGGAATATTCGAAACCAAAATATTTGCTCGTAAAATTATTAAGTTCACAGAAATGCACTGTGCATTTATTTGCAAATAAAACTTCGATTTAATAACAATAAAATTTCCAAACACGACACTATCAATGAAAACGTCCTACTAAATTCGTACGATGCGCTCCATACTTACATATCCCGCAGGCAAGCGAGATCCATTTACAAGTCTTTTATTGCTGCCAATTTGGAGGCATAAAGCCATTGATATTTGATTTAGAAATGAAATTCGGTTTATTAGCGTTTGCTTTAATAATGGAAAGGTGCGAATTGGAAATGCTTTGGTAGATTTCGTGATATGAAATGTCGGGTATAACTAGTAAAATGATGAGCCTGAAGTCTACTTTCACGTTATTAGAAATTACGATTATAGTTATGGGGAATTCACTGTAAATTCGTATGAATTCTAAATAACAGACGGAATATAATAATGAGCAGTTATATGCATTGTAGGGTTCGTTATGGGATCTTGCTGCAATGTAGTTGTGCAACCTAACAAAAAACCTAACGAAAAAGAGTAACCATGGAGTTTCTTGCCCGATATTCTCCATAGGAAATCAACATCTAAAGCGGCTAAAGTCTTGACTATTCATAAGTGCCTGCATATGGTTGTACATGAATAAAAAGTAATTTTGTCTTTACCACCGAGCAATTGATTTCGTACATGTGAAGCAATATTGAGGCTATAGAACTAAGCAAAGATAATACGGCAGACAACGAGGCTGTTCCAGTTGTTGCAGAATTAATCTGATGTATTACCATTTCATCATAGTGTAGTCGTAGTGTTTAACCATGTCCTCGTCCTATTACACTAGAACGAAACAAAAACTTTGTCGCTATCGCCACCAGCTGAAATAAAATATGCAGCAGCAGCATAAAAGTACAGGGCATAGTTTGGGGCGCGGCAGACGTGAGAAAAAGACATGCACCTATACAGCAGAGCAGGAAGACATAAACATTGTTCAGTAATCTTACAATTAAAGTCAAGCTGGTTAAATCACTAGCGATCTAGCGGCTAGACACCCAGACGCTCGTAGCTACATGAAACTATAAATGCAATATCACCGGACTATACTACAAGATTGGCGCAAGTGTGTGAAACTCGACAGCTATATGTTTGCAGCTAGAAATTATCATAATACTAGCCCACTTATAGCTTACTTTGCCTTAACACAATCCGGCTGTGTTACTATGTAAACTATATTGGCAGGGTTTGGTGATAAAGTGGAACAAACCCTACAAAAATAGTTTACTGTTGGCTTGATAAATATCATAGCATATTGGTTTCAAATAAATAATCCAACGTATCTAGATGCATTGCATTTATAAATAAGACGCATAATTATTTTATATATTGCAAACGATGGCGATTGGCAAATTAGTAAAATGACGAAACAATCGAGGAAGTCTATGGGGGGAGGCCTTTGTTCAGTAGTGGACGTATAGACGGCAGATAATATGATGATGATGACGAAGCTGAACGCCATTTGTGACCCTTGTGGAAAAAGGATCTTGAGAATACTTGAGGTCTGTCTGACATTATTATACACATGCACATTATTAAAACCATTCATGATAAACATGGAGAATTCTTTTTTCGCTGTGCAGCCAAGCACAGTGAAAAAAGCATTCTCCATGTTTTCACTGTGTAGCTAGAGTCGACTGCAGCTTTCAACGGTAAAATTAAACTAAGAAGGTATCCCCCTCTCAGTAGCAACATTGTGTTGCTGCGAGTGAGTGGTGAGTAAAAAGGGAGTGGACTACAACCACTCCCCTTTTTTCCCCACTCTATTCTGTTGTCTCACTTATAGATTAACTGCGACAGATCAATGACCACTACTCTCATGTTAAGCTATAGATGGGTACAGAAGATCTGCGAAGAATGCTCGTATTCATTGCTCGATAAAAACATTTTTTTAAAACTATTTATAAATTCTATTTTATATTATCATGTTTAATACAGATAGACATAATAATTTTTATCCAATATTTCTCATAGTTGCATGTCAATATTATAATTAATAAAGTTGTTAGAATACGTAATGTCTTGTAAGACCAAAAGTGTACCATATTTTACGCAAATAAACTATTTGATTTGATTTGAATTATACATCCCGTTATATGTTGGTCTAAATTGACATCTGAATCAATCATTTGAAACAGCGCAACATTATTACTGGCTAAATAAAATTTATCCACATTAGTTTCATTATTTCGTTTCGAATTCCAAAACGCTTCCAAATAATACATAGCAATGCAATAAACAAAACTCGAAACGAACTAGTACAAAACCGGATACTAACTCACAAAATGTAGAAATAAAACATGCAGAATTCTACGATACTATTGCAAGCGATTGAAGTTCCGGCGTAGAGCATCGCGGGAATGAAATTTGAAATTCGATAGCAATCGTGTTGCCGGACGTCACAGACGTGTCCCGGATACATCCGACCCGGACGAGTCGAACTAATCATTCTGTAAGTTTGTCGGTACTGATAATTTGAGTTGTTATTTTTGATAGAGCAGTATGGTAATTTAGTGCCCCGCCGGAACTTGATGCACGCAAATTATTTTAGTCGGAGACACTATAGAAATTGCTAAAACATGATAATTGCAAGACGCAATGAAAATGTTTATTTTATGTTTGTATAGATAAAATGACAGTAAAATATAAATGTCGAAAAACATTGCCGTTAGCAGCCCGCTTCGCTAGGCGAAAGTTATAATTATATTCATATCTTCTGAACCTTGCCAGAGGACTTGCCATAAACTGCTTGTCAGAAATGTATACTGTACATAACAATGCAACATGATACTGGATGCCCTCCAGCTCTCTGACTGCTTCATAGGGACTGATGATATGAAGAAGGTAGCTGGAGGAAGAAGATTGAGATGGAGGACGAAAGTCGTGGTCCAACTTGGGAAAAGACTATGACCAGCGGTAGACTGCAGTAACACATGCGTAAACATTTGCTACCGTACTAAGATTTGCTTGATCCCGTTGCAGAGTATCATAAAGATTTGTGACCACAGACACTATGGAGGGTATGGTTCCTTTTAATGTTCTAGACTCAATTGTTGTTTAATCTTCATGAAATTATATTGTGGAGACAAGACAAGCGCATTTTCTTGCTTCACTAAACGTAATGTAATCTGCTGGGTAAGATCGAAACCGAGTACTTATTATCTGCGGTCAACAACACTGTGGTGACTTGGACTTATCAACAATAGACTAAAATATCATAGCTCTGAAAACATGTAATCACAATTCTTTTAATTAGGTATACCAATTAATCACCATCTTAATAACAGCCAAAAGACGTCCACTGCTGAACAAAAACCTTCTCCATAAACAACCGGTTATATGCCATGTATTGTCATTTTTGGGGAAATTTGCCAGTACTCATGATTATCACGCTTGACAGGTGGATGGAGCACAGAATGGCTGATGTTCCACAGAAGAGGCGATACGCCAATTCCTCTCGTGTAGAGTCCCTTAGTCACCATTCACGACATCTACGTGAGGAGATGGAGTGGTGCTATACGGAAACCAAACAGACGGTAGATCAACTAATTCCATATAATAAATAGGTAGATAGGTAGGCACATCCCTTATATGTTTCACACTGTTTCCCTTTAAATAGATGATCTCTAATGTATATTATAATATTTATCATCAATAACGTTACCTTCATTCTCACTTTGTACAAAGTGACTTTGGAACCCAATACCTCTTTAATTCTTATTTTTCATGTTCACTATGTCATAACTCTTCTGACTAACTGCTGTAACTGACATTTTTGTCGTAACTGATTAAGACACTCGATCTTACTGAGCTTTCAAAAGTGAATATTATCCAGTCACTATAGTATCTGTACCTTTTTACAATCTAAATGTATCGTAGTATACACCTTGATCGTATCTCTTTATGACATGAAAAGAAGTACCACTAACAACTGTAACTGACACACGACTATCACTACTATTATTTTTTCATCAAGAAGTAGGTACGTGCGTTGTGCTTTTTTAGACGTTCAACTTTATTTTCGAGTTGCTGTTAATTTTAGTATTTCATGAGAACTTTGAATTGTTTTTGTAGTAGCACGAGAACAAATGATTAAATTGTTTCCTGAGAAATACGTTGTGATACCGAAAATAAATACTTAATTTCAGTATAAATGATTAAGACTGATTATAAGTGTCATTTTCATATGATAATTTAAACAAAGTTACTAATTAACCTTTTTAAAATATTTATTGTTTTTTTTTGTGTACCATTGTAGGTAACTAAATATACTGTTATGTTGTGATCATACATACAACACTAATACCGTCGCTACAAGCATTTACATCCTATAAATGAAATACAAAGTTATCACAAACCGTTGTAATTATTTTAAATACTTATAATTAAATATATACATTTAATATATATAATTAACCAAGAGTATTTGAAAATAAAAGCCTTATTTTTTTTTTTAAAACATTGCCCCACATTAGGATTGCTCCTGTGTCGTGGGTGCGTTTACAGACATGAATTCCACATACAATACACCCAGACCCGGAACCACTACCTGCAGATCATACAAATATTTGTTCCGTGTGGGAATCGAACCCACGACACTACTAACCAAACATCCGTTGCTCTGAATAAAATGACCAATGTTCGTCCGGAGAAGGACGCTATGTGTATGTCACTGTCCTTTGAGTATGTGTGATGCGCAACAAATGAGAAAATCAAATTATAGTTTTACGCATAAAGTGTGGGTCAACAGTACCCTGATTAAAGTAGCTATATAATAATCCTGAAACATCGCTGACACAATATAGTGTTCAGAAGGCTCACAAAATATTGCGCAAAAAGCAAAAGTCATTCATGTGCAGAAACTGTTATAGTTAAAACTGATATTTTTTTAACAATTAAACAACTTATTCGCAATGCCACATAAAATTCCAAACAAATTCCGTGTGACATTCCACAATCAAATCGTACCGTATAGTTTTCATATCCAATACGATGTCGACAGTGGCTAAGCGGATCGCATTCCACATAAATTTCATTCCGCTCTCGTGGTTTCTGGTCGAAATCATTACGCGGGTCACAGCGGATAAGGCCCTTGGTTATTGCACTACATGTGGAATCTCTACAGAGGGCTTTTCCACGCCTTCCATATCTAGTCTATCTCACCTGGCATCTTCTTCTTCTTTATTTGGCTGGGGGATGTTACTCTACCAATTCATCTTGCTAATTCTGCCAGTGATCGTGATAATTACAGTTTTTATCAACATGATCATCAATATCCTCATCATTTCGTCCACTGCTGGACAATGGCCTCCTCCAAATATTTCCACAACGACTGGTTACATGCCATTTGTGGTTATTTTCGGGCAAATTTGCCAGTATAAACTCGCATGGCTAACCAACCCACCTGGGGTTGGTTAGCACAGAATGTTGATGTTTCACAGAAGAGACGCTGCTGCCATCTTAAAATAATTTGTTTGCGGATCTAGTTCTAAGAAACTCCAACTCTATGCCTGAATAGTGTTTTATTTTTGATCTACTACTCCAGTGAAAAGTGCATTAACGATAGCTATATTTACTTTGTTCAACGCCTATGAAAACGTGAGCCTAATTTCGCGCATTACATGAAGTGGACATTCTATTTATATTACGGAACCAGCGTTTGCTGTTTGCAAAGGGCTGACCACGCACGAAGCTTGTTAACGGATTATGTCGGGCAGCCATCCTACCAATAGTGGATGTCATCATGGATATACGAGTATGAATAATGAGTATTTTGGGCAGATATTTTCAATAAATTAGATTCTTTAGTCGATAGATATCGGATGTTGACTCTCGATATTATTAGATCATTAAGTCCGATGTATTTGTATCAATAAAAAATATGAAATTTGGGTACAAAGGACAGGATTTTATGAAAGACTAGCTGGGACCGGTGGTTTCACCCGCGTTTTATTTAAAAGAAATTTAGAGTACTTCGACATAGGTCACTTGACATCTATACAAATAAATAAAATCGAAGTGTCTGTTTGTAATGTCAAAATAACAGCTTTTTACTAAATGCATATGATATGATATGATACGGAACATATAACAAAAAAACATTTTTTTAGATTTTTTGTCTGTCTGTCTGTTTGTTCCGGGTAATCTCCGAAACGGCTGGACCGATTTTGACGGGACTTTCACTGGCAGGCAATCAATCAATCAATCATATCAGCCACAGGACGTCCACTGCTGAACAAAGGCCTCCCCCTTAGATTTCCACAACGAGCGGTCACATGCCGCTCTCATCCAACGACTCCCAGCGACCTTCATCAGATCGTCTGTCCACCTCGTTGGAGGTCGTCCCACGCTGCGTTTTCCGGTGCGCGGTCTCCATTCGAGAACCTTTGTGCCACAACGGCCATCAGTTCTACGAGCAATGTGCCCTGCCCATTGCCACTTCAGTTTACTAATCCTTTCAGCTATGTCGACAACTTTAGTTCTTCTACGGATCTCCTCATTTCTGATTCGATCTCGTCGAAGTGTGTGTTACCAGTGATGACATATGGAACAGAGACGTGGTCACTCACAATGGGCCTCATAAGAAAGCTCAAGGTCACTCAGCGAGCTATGGAGAGAGCTATGCTTGGTATTTCTCTACGAGATCGAATCAGAAATGAGGAGATCCGTAGAAGAACTAAAGTTGTCGACATAGCTGAAAGGATTAGTAAACTGAAGTGGCAATGGGCAGGGCACATTGCTCGTAGAACTGATGGCCGTTGGGGCACAAAGGTTCTCGAATGGAGACCGCGCACCGGAAAACGCAGCGTGGGACGACCTCCAACGAGGTGGACAGACGACCTGGTGAAGGTCGCTGGGAGTCGTTGGATGAGAGCGGCATGTGACCGCTCGTTGTGGAAATCTAAGGGGGAGGCCTTTGTTCAGCAGTGGACGTCCTGTGGCTGATATGATTGATTGATTGATTGCCTGCCAGTGAAAGTCCCGTCAAAATCGGTTCAGCCGTTTCGGAGATTACCCGGAACAAACAGACAGACAGACAGACAAAAAGTTAAAAATGTTTTTTTTTGTTTTAGGTACCGTATATACTTTCATATGCATTTAGTAAAAAGCTGTTATTTTGACATTACAAACAGACACTTCAATTTTATTTATTTGTATAGAAAATTAGATGATTTCACACTAATATTTCTCTGCTAGTAAACCGTGGGTACATTTTCCATATATAAATCTCACGTGCACGTATACCCAAAACCAGAACAACTACCTGTAGGAAACAGAAATAGAAAAATCTAAAATACATGTATACAAATACTGAAATGTTCAAACCGCGAGCCGTAGCGTTGGACGCCGATTGCTTCGTCAACTGCATCGTCAATTATCATTTGATCATCATCAGTCTTACAGACACCACAATTACTAAAAGTCTTGGAATCACCCGAAAGAACCTTTTTCAGTAAGAAAGAAAAATGTTTTTATTAGCATAAACAGTACACACAATAAAAAACTTACAACTACTAAACATAACTATAAACTAACATCAGATAAGTACAAATCGTGCAGTAGTAAAATTATAGTGCCAAAGGGCTTACAGCTCAGCATAATGTTAGGCGGCAGTAAACTGACCACCTAACGCTGGTTTTCAGCTGTAACCCAATTGTGTCATACGCTCGAAACTAAATAAATAAATATAAATGCACAAAATCTGTTTTTGATCTTCAATGTTTACACACAATTTGCGTATTATTGAAGTGCGTATATATGAGTAATGAAAAAAAAAAAGAAAAATACAAAGCGTTTAATTTGGTAATTCAGAAAAACTTACAATATTTATCTACTAATCCACTTAAAGTACCTTTCCCAATAAGAAAAGTCCAACAAATAGTTTTTATAAAATTATTACCTATAATTTATTGATACTTATCAGTGCCTATTACTGTAAAATAATAATGCGATCACAGAAGATACCCACATACATCCTCCAAAAACCAATAATAAAAATTGGTGTTGCATTTGAAAAAGTAGAAACTATAATAAATAGGTAACTACATTACAATTATAAATTCAAGTTAATCAGAGAACATAATTTAATTCCTTGTGGATATACACAGCATAATATGCCTTTCTATAAAAATACAAAAAGAGCGATGTCGAACATAGAGAGTCTGAAGAAGTCTGAAGAGAGTGAGAATCACACACAATACATACGATAAAAGATATGCAATAAATAAATAAATGTATCTATATAGCAGACGTAAGTACCCGAACACTTGCATACTTTTTCTGGTAGTCTAGTAAATAAGCTTTGAGTTTAGATTTGAAATTTCAGGTAATTCTATCTAGTGTGGATCGACTATGATGGTGCAACTTGTAAAATGGCTTTTTCCAGCTTTGAACTCCGTTAATCTGAATCGATTAATTGATTGATTCGTATTGCTAATGATCGCAATGTAATATTCATACTATATGTTAGTATGATGCTTGTATAAATTCATTAATCAGATATCTATTTGTACATCTTATTCGTTTATTGCCATATTAGCACTTAATCATATACAAATTTAATCTAAATCTTAACCCAACTGTTAATTTGAATCTATTTCCATTTCACCATTTCATCAAAATGCAAGAACAAAAACAATAAGAAAGGAATCGAATCGAAATTAAACACATTCGAAATTCGTTGAGATAGTGCTGTGTGAGCGAATTCTTTCAACCAATTCTCTGCCATTGTGGATATGAGCTGGAACTTTGATTACTACGACTGCTAGTGTTCACAATCGAAATGACGTTTGAAATTTTCAATTTAGACGAACTGTTTAGAGGGATATTGTCACGTTTTATAGTTTGTTTACATGCTGGCTGTTGATGGAATAAACATCAAAAATGTATTTCTTGTTTTAGTAATATCTAGTATTAGCGACTCATGACCACCCCTAATAAAGCCATCGCAACATACGCCACATCCCAATAGTTATATTTTGATTATGATTAACAATAATTTGGGAACTGTAACATTCCATTATTAATTTTTAAATCAGTATTCCGTATTTATTATGAATTATTATCATTTACATTCATTGTTGTCTGTGTGGTGTCCGGAGTATGAATATAGCACCACTCCATCTCCTCCCGTGGATGGAAAGGCGACTAAGGGACGCTAAACCAGAGGAATGGGCAGCAGCGTCTCATTTGTGGAACAGTAGCCATACTGCGCTCACCAACCTGTCAAGCGTGGTGAGTACTGGCTAAACCCCCCAAAATGATGGAACAATTGTGAAAGTCTATGAGGAAGGCCTTTGTTCAACAGTGGACGTATATATGGCCGATATATATCTGCCTATTTAAGTTTACGAGTAGTGACGTCATATTAGATTGAATAACTTATGTATAAAATAACCACTTATATAATTTAGTTAATTCATTACAATTCCAATTTGAATATTTAATGCTTTTACAAATAGTAATATTTTTTCACATGAAATACCTTCAACAAACAAACAATAGTTAGAGTGATATTATCGTACTGATAAAATACACCACAGTGAATTTGAACAATAGCGATAATTCAGATTTATCGATGAAATATTAGATGGGATTAATTTTCCTGTTATATTTTCTGAAGTTTATTGGCTTAGAACTCATAAAATGTTCCACGTGATTTCTCCTAGACCTGTAGATATATTTTTCTGTTTGTTTAAAATAATTTTAATATGTCGTAAGAAGTCGTTGACTTATTTTTTTTAATAAATCGTTTTTTCTTTATCTAAATGATTTTTTTGGTCTATTCACGAGATCTATTTTGCGTAAACTAACTTTTAATAAACAAATATTTATTTTTGAATGCTACTGACGTACTTTATGTCCTGATTTATATTCTCTTGGGTATATCTTAGTCTGGTGTGGTTATAATAGTATAGTTTGTTTATGCGATGGTCTTTAGCAACCCTACCTACCTCTGCAGAAATCTTTTGATAGTTTGGACAATGTGTGTGAAATGGATGGATTGAATGGATTATAATACTCGTCTGATTTTCTGCCACCCATGTCATAATATCGCTAACAGATAGGAAGGTGTTCACGCTTAGAATCGGAACAGAATACAAGGATGATATTATGCAAAGCATATCAACGCTGTTTGCATAGGAATGCGGTTATACTATTACTAGTAATCTCTTTAGTGTCAGCTAAGTCGTAATTTAGTAGACGGATGATCCTTAGCAAAGCACCGCACCGAAAGAACCGTGCCCGGTGAGCACCTGCGTTAGGCGGTAAGTGACGCGTTCGCTCCTTCTGAGCCAGGCTCCAAAGAGCGGCAGGACGGCCTCCACGACGCGCTTGGTCACATACTGCATCCGCAGGCGGTGACGCCACTTTCCAAGTACGCGCCGCCGAGCCAGCCGCCTCAGCCTGTCCAACGCCCCTGGAGGCGCGTTTTCGCCGCCCTGGCGGAGGGAGCGTGCCTGATCGTAGACCCACGCATCCATCTCAGCTAGGATGTCAAAAGGCGTCATTAAATTTCCTGCAAAGGCTTGGTCCGAGATTAGTTTTGGATCGTGGCACGTCAAAGAGGTTAAAACTACATTTACGTGGCAAGCGAGATGGCGCATTTATCTGCAATTTACGTTTCAGTGATATGATAATGTAATTATGTTACACACACATTAAATAAATACATATATGCAATAATGAATTCAAAATAACGATATAATAAAATTTAAAGTTTCAGCGTAAAAGATGAAGTGAGACAAAAAAAGAACTACATGAGAGATGATGTTAGTTCACCATTTTTTTATGAAGGTTGACTATTGGGCTCGTCTCCCTCTCAATCCTCCAGTCAACACTTATGACACTGAAGGGCATAGAGGGGATGCCTATTCTTTGCCATGGTTATTGACTATAGCAAAAGAAGTTTTTAATTCATTTATAACATATCAAGTAGAAGAATGACAATCGTAAACAAACAACAAACAAGTTTCAACAAACAGTCAGATATTTCATAAAATACGAAACAAATTGAGGAAGTCGCGTCAAAACTTGTTCAATAAATCGAATCAGTTAATTGAGGTGTTAAATAGAATGGATTTTGTAACCCCCAGACGCTTTTCATTAATCCTAACTGGGTACTGCACACACTCAATGAACGGAGGGCGAGCTATATTTTATACACATTACGCTTATATTTTTCAATGGTAGGGAGAAACGTACACTCATTTCTAGTCGATAACGGTATTTGTTCATTTGTAAAAGGCCTAAATCGACGTCATTTACTGAGTACAATCTCTAAGCTGGGGCTGGATTTCTGGGACATAAATCGGCTCATGTTCAGGGTCAACGATTGTTCTGATCTTCGCCTACTTAGTTGGTTCAAAATCAATCTCTCGACGCCGCCGGTCTGTGATTGTAGTCATAAATTAATCTTAGTTATAATTCAGCCTTCAATTATAATATTCCATTATCATAATCATTATTATTATTATCATCATCCTTCACGATGTCTAGCCAGCGCTTTTTGAGGGGCTTATGAGTTCCAGCTTTGATATATATTATAACAAGCATTTTGAGAAGCTTTCCATTCTACAGTGCAGTGTGTATACTTAGGTAAACCGGCGCACAGACTTTTCGGATAATGACCAGTTTTCGCTTTCGAACCGAACAATAATCGAACTCGTATTAAATAAAGCTATTAAAAGTTTCCTCGGCGAGACCCCTTTTGGAGGCTTTTGTTTATTTTTAGGAGGATCAAATAATGTATAAACACGTACCTATGTGTTATTTACATACTCGACTACAAACAGGGCTACAAGGTTTTGAATTTTTTTAAAGTACGTGTTCGACTTTTGATTCAAAGTCAAAGTCAAAATTTTTTATTTCAAATAAACCAAATATTGGCACTTCTGAAACGTCAAAATCTAAGTTGCACGGTTCCAAATAGTTGATCTCGTGGAGAAGAGCCGGCAAGAAACTCCATGGATACTCTTTTAAAATAATTGAGATTACAATGTTGATTTATACAAATTATTGTAATATATATACCGAGAAAAATGTAGGACAATGTGTAAAAATGGAACATACCACAATAATATTATTATAATAAATTACTTGCCGTGGCAGTTAACGGCTGACCAGTCCTAACAGACGGCACCCGTTCACGGGCATGACGCATGCATCAGCATCGCTGAGCTCAACCATATTGTAGGGAACCGAACGACCCGATACACAACGCCACCGCCAGCAAGACATTTTAGTGAGTATGACAGACCAATACAGCCAGGCAGAAGATAATCAATATTAGTACTAAAAATAACATCATTGATGTTACATGGCTACATGATTCTCACACATTTACAGTTTCGTATGAATATTATAATATAATGTTACAAGAACAATATTCACAATAACTAATAGTCAATGTCATAATATTAAATATAAGAAACTAAGATAAATAGAAATTAAATTTTAAATGAATTTGTTCAAGATAATGTCAAGTTATTGAATATAAGTAAATAACATAAAAAAATATGTAATTTCAACTGAGTCAGGTCAAATGTCAAGGTATATAATGTCAAGGGGTAAATATTTTAGTAAATAACATAAAAAATACAATTTTAAATGAGTCATGTCAACTTATTTTACATTAATAATATAATCAATTCCAATGTTTAAATATTAAACCCTTGATTGCAAGTTAAAACACTTGCAATCGTATCAAATATAAGATGTATTAAAATAAATTATACAGCGCCAGAGGGTCGCAGCGTGCAGAAGGGAATCATATGCCAGACATCTTTATCATCGACTCGATTACATAACATAGTCCAATTCTGTTTCACTGCTGAGCACGGGCCTTTTCCCACGATGAGTAAATCTAAGTCCACCTGGCCTAGTGTGGGTTGGTGGACTACACACGCCATTGAGAACATTTTTTTCCACGTTCACGCAAGTTATAATCAAATTCTGATCTGCATATGAACCCGAAACGTCAGAGTTCGGGATTGAACTCAGTTACTTCTGTATGGAAGGCAAGCGTTCAACTGTACGTTATAATTTACGAGCACGCCGCGCGCGTTAGTCCCGGCTTGCCCGCCACTTACACCGCAAATAACCGTGAACACTTGGATATTATGCCAAATGTTTGATATTTCGTGGCCACGCCCGCGAGTTAATGTGAACATGGACTTACTTTCTTTTTCTGGATATTTATTCTAGCTAAGATTAATTTGTAAATTCTATTAAGGTAGTTTTAATGCAAAGAACTTTCAGGTTTACACTAATCGGACCTCAATCTCCATATAAGTAGTATCAAAACAAAGTCGCTATCTGCCTCTATCTGTTTCTCCGCTTACTTCTTCTAAACTACACAACAGATTTAGATTCGCTTTCCACTAATAGAATGAGCGATGAACGTCCGCACCACCGCCTATAAAATAAACGTTATAATATAAATATACTTTAATACTTTCTATAAGAACAATTTCGAGAAAGAGACAAATAGAAAAATTCTGCTGGACTGGGATTGCATTTGCAAAATTGTGTTGAAGGTCCTAAATACCACAGACCATACACGCACATACGGTGCTGAAACGTGGACACAAACGGTTCGGCTAGTCCATACATTAATAGTGAATCAATAATAATAATCAGCTCAGCGAGCTATGGAGACGGTTATGCTTGGCGTTTCTCTGATAGATCAAATACGAAATGAGGTAATCTGATAGAGAACCACATTCACCAACATAGCCCATCGGATTAGCAAGCTGGAGAAGCTATGGGCTGGCCATATTAGCCGTGGCTGGTCATATTGGGCGTTGGGGCAAACGTTTTCTTGAGTGGATACCGCGGCAAAGCAAACGTAGTGTAGGATGCCTTCAGGCTTGCTGGAGTGAGGATATTCGCAGGGTGGCTGGCATGAACTGTATGAGAAAAGCCGAGGATCATGCTCAGTGGCGTGAAATTGGAGAGGCCTGTGTCCAGCAGTGGACTGCTATGGGCTGTTGATGATGAATACTTTATTGCTAAGCTCACTCCTTATTTTCTTTATTCGCACCAGTGCGTAGCCGAAGCGGGTCGCTAGTATATTTATTTATTTATTTATTATTATGGACTTCCAACAGAGGATACACACATACATGGGCTATTACAAATTGGTATATAAGTTTGTGTTTGGTGTGCACAACCAATTATAGGAAGCCACAGCGTGCTCTTGTATATCTAGGTGAACCAACATAGAAAAATTAACAAAATTTAAATTAAATTGAAGTAAGAAAATTTTACATTAAAATATAAATACTTAATGTTCAAACAAAACTAAATAAACATATAATAATTTGATTAGGATCATTTTCAAAACACTTCCAAAGAAAACAAAACTAGAATATAATAAATTAACAGAAAAAAGATTAACAATACCAAAATAATTAATACAGTCAAATAATATTACAAGCGTTGAAGAAGACGTATATATTATATACTAGAAAATTAAGGTTTGGATAGCGTCAAAGTTTGATACAGACACTGGTTTTATCTCTATTCCAAATCAGGGAACCGGAACACATAATGATTTGGACAGCCAGCTACGCAGCTAAGCGTATAAGTCAATATCAGGACCGTAATCCGGCTAAGTGAACCGATCTACGTTTCTAAGGAACCACATAGTATCGTACGCAATCACACTATAAATGACGATATCTTGAAACTACTAGTGTGACTAGGCAATTATCTGCTGTATACAACATTATTCTGCAATTATTCGGAGAGCTCACTCAGGTAAACGATCGGTGAGGTTAAGCTACGCTTGGCGCGGTCAGCCTATGGATGGGTGATCGCATAGTGGTTTTGCACTAAGCGTCTCCATGCTTCGGTGGGAACATACAATCTTCACTTCTGATTGTTGTCATTAGAAGCACACGGCAGTTTGAAGGTAAGTCGGAGGTCTTTGGGCAGCTTGAACAACTCTGGCACAAGGTTGGTCACTAACCATACGATAAAAAAAGAAGATCATTATTTTTAGCTTATATGAAACATGAAAATAGTTTGTTCAGCATCAGTAACAGAATCGATTGAAATAGTTTTTAAACAATGTTTCATTTTGTCCCAGAAATAAGTTTAAAATGTTTCAAGTTGGACACACTAATATACACAAGACAACTGACTGTGTCGGTGACATCGCATCAGTAGATTTGGTATGATCGTCCCCCTCATGCTACCCCCCGGGGTTCATTTCATCCATGTGACATAATGATGTGCGGAAAACTATGCAACCTAATTAGTTATATATTCGGGAGATATAATTATATGCAAATATATCTTTATATATATACAATGACAGGTCTGGTGTGTTGTGTGCTCACTGGATGGTTTTGCCATAATCGCCATGCTTGGCAGGCGGGTTGGCGATCGCAGTTGAGCTGTTAATGTACTCGAAGGATGCTACTGTCTATGCTGCGGCTAATCCCATAGTCGCCTTTTACAACACCCATGGGATGAGATGGCATGGTGCTATTCGTAGCTGGCACCACACGGTTACGATGTTCACTACATAGACCGATTTTCCGATAGACTTTTTTCATTTTTATTGATGTCCATTAATGGGCAGTCAGTTACACAATAGAGCCGCCCACTGGTGCCACGCCTATAGGCACATCTCGGATGCATTTTATGCCTAGGTCACACTATCATGCTGCATCATAATCAGCATGTCAGTTAAAAGATGTCCACTGCTGAACAGAAGCCTCGCCCATAGATTTCCACAATGGTGTCGTCAGTTTGAGGTGAGCGTCACAGAAAGGACGCTTCTGCCCATCCATTTGGTTAGAGTTACTTAGTCGCCTTTTGAGAGAGGAGATGGAGTAGTGCCATATTCTTAATCTGGAGACCGCACATAAATTTATTCATAACATCATGCTTGAGTGAGTGAGATTGGTGTGACCAACAATACTTAAAATACTGCTTACATTAATTGTATACGGTACCACGGTACAACAAATATTGATCCAAGAATAAAAAGTAAATTTTACCTTTTGTAACCAACTTCAAAAAGGAGTAGGTTCGCAATTCGATGCATTTTTTTTATGGATATACACCGATTACTGGAGATTCGTGGACCGATTTGGGCATTTCTTTTTGGTGCAGAATGCTTTCTAATTGGTCCCTTATGAATTTTATTAGATTTGCTTTTTTAACCAGCTTCAATAAACAGGTTTAATTTGACTGCGCTTATCTAAATTCCTCCGACTTTAGAGAACCGATTTGAGTCATTTCTTATTTTTTGTGTCAAATACTGATACCAAATTGAAACATTTCTTACATTCATTTACATTATAAAGAAACAAATAAAACTTTTTAACAAAAAAAACCGACTTCAAAAACCCTAATGATATGAAAAAGGTTTTTTTTATTAGAAACTTTTACTTTTAAGAAATTTTGCCACCTACTAGTATTTTCCCTATAGTGATGGATCCTAGTCCATCGTACCAGGTAAGTTCTCTCTCTGCTAGCAGTAGTCAGCTATGCTTGCAGTGACAGAAAATTCCAAAACATGCACAATCACCCGAATTCGAAACAACTATGGTATGGTCTATAGATATATAGATATGATAGAAGTGTTGCTATAGTATAAGAAACTTTTTCAAACAGTTCAATCATACTCTTAATAGCAAAATAAACCTATTATTCCACAGGCATATCAATTCAGTTTAAATAAAATCTGAATTGAAAAAACATCTGGCCAACGCCAATGAAGATTGAACCTTAAACGGCACCGTTTTGTGATCGTTAGGTGAAACATTTTTTCTGGTTCTCACTCACTTCCGGTTGGCCTCGTTTAAAAACCTATCAGGCTTTTGGAATATAAGCGAAACAGCGAACTGTACGTTTTTTAACCCCTTGGCTATTTGTGATGTAATGTTTTTGCTATTGATAGTCTAATTTGTTGTTTGGAAGGAATTAAGGAATTAAGTCACTACAAAAGTCTAAATCAAAAATTCTGAATGCACATCAAATTGAGTTGGATCAAATATTGTCATAGCAGGTAAAGGTACGGCTGGGGTGGTTCTTTGGCCACTCCAAATGCAGCAAGGGATAATCCTTAGATTGAAATTAAAAAAATCTAAGCCCGTTATTTTTGTAGCATAAAATGCAGGGTAAATTTTGGTGGTAATTTAATATTTTTGATAGTCAAAAGTAGTTTTTCTGGTCTATTAAGAAACCTACAGGACGCAGGGCAGTTTGTGGCGAGCTGAATGTGAGTGGCGACACTGCGTACCCGAATGCTCCAGAGAATCGGTCAGGGCCTCGTCTCCGGCTTGCCTTTATTTGGTTGGTTGGAGTGGTACCCCATGAGTGCCCGTAGGATTTTCAACTCTGGCTTGCCTAAGTTGGCCGATCAGAGGGGGGCCGCCAGAACTATATGCTTGGGGTGGAAGTGTCTAATTGCGTAATAACGGGGAAACCCGCTCCGTGAAACCGGTGCTGCACCTCTCGACACCCCGAGCCACGCATACCAGTGTTGCTCCCTGTCGCCTGTAGAGGTAGCCATTTAGGCCCATCTTTTGAGTGGTGACTCATAGTGTGCTACAGAATTTCACTGTAAATGTTAAAAAGCAGATGCTGTTTTTCCAGTTGTTAAAAGTGTTTAATCTATTTAGCACCCATTGCAATGGACCTTATAATTGTAGTTTCTATCTCATACAATCGTTTTATACCTCCGGGGATAAATCAAGACTGCAACTTATAATGCAGTCATGGAGAGTCCCCGGTTAGTGTCCCATTACATTTAGATTAAAATTCTCTATAGGACCGCTTTACAGTCATCCCCTCCGAGGTGTGCCTAAAGGCGTGGCATCAATGGGGGTTCTACTGTGATCTTACGAGGATCTAGAACCCCCTTTGGTGCTGTAGATGACACACGAATTACATCGCGTATAATATAGATTTTTTCCTGACGTTTCGGATGCTTTGCAGGGTTCGTGGTCGCAGGTGAAAAACATCGTTACAGATTTAAAAAGTTGTTTTATCTACCGTACAAAAGTAATCAAAAATTGTTTCGATGCACGGCGTAGTCACTCTCAGTTATGACGTTTTTTTAGTTTGGTGTGTTGTTTGGGATTTTATTAATTTAATAACCAGATTCCAAACAGATGGTACCTGCCAACCATCTTCTCTATTAAACTTAGGATGTTTTTTAATTTCAATAGCCTCACGAAACATTCTTAGTACATAACGGTTCTCGTTTGCGAGGAATTGAGGATGCTCAAATCTAAACAAATGGTTGGGTTTGCCCAAGGCATGTTCACACTGCAGACTTTGCGGAATGTCTATGCTTGACGCCAGCTGTGTTCTTTAATTCTAGTGGCTATACTATGGCTTGGTTGCCCTATGTGTGATAACCCTGCAAAGTGTACGAAACGTCAGGAAAAACAAAAATCTATAATACATATATACGCAATGTAATCTGTTTAAAAGTGTTTTATTATACAGTGTAAAGTTTGTTCCTTAGATAAATTTTAATGAATAATCAAAAGATGAATTATCAGAATACCTTCTATCACCCAGTTTTAGTCTACGTATTCAAGAATATACGTCGAGACAGAATTCAACAATAGACAATTATATTCAGCAATTTCCCTCTACAATCCGGTACCAAACATACTTTTTTAAGTTACCACAAACTTTGTGCCATATTTTTTAAATCCCCATGGTAGATAACATATTCATCGTACGGAACCCTCTCTACCAGAGTTCAACTCGCACTTGTCTGGTTTTTCATATTGCCATCAATACTTTAATTCGAAATAACAGCTGAGTTATATAGTTAATAATATTTACTGCGCTGGGATAAATTGCACAGTAACAACAAAGAATCGATAAAATATCAGTATATTTCAAATTTAGAGTCTAACGAAGTAAACGTATTAAACGAAATTAATATAAATTTTGTTAATTTATATTAATTTCGTAAACATTTGAAGAACTTCTAATATTAGATTTTGTTGAAACCTGCCGTCGGTTCTCTCGAGTTAACATTTTCTCTGAATGTTTAGGGGCGACAAAGTCAAAAGTAAGATGCCTCATACAAAATGCGGAGCGAAATCTAAGCGAAGTGGAGTGGGGTAGTATTTACAATAACGTTCGAATGCCTATGAATGTGTAGCTTCCAGCATAGAGAAGTTGATCCTTCTTCACCCTTGGGTGAAAGGATCGATAGCAACATGTGATAGCACGGTTAGTGCAGTGGCTGATACAGTTGGCTGCTGCACTCCAGGCCGCGGGTTCGATTTCCGCATGGAACAAATATTTATATGCTCTGCAGGTAGTTGTTCCGGGTCTGGGTGTAATGTGTGTGGAATTTGTGTCTGTAAACGCACCCCACTTGCGTACCGCACTCCTCATTTCCGATTTGATCTCGTAGAGAAATACCAAGTATAGCTTGTTCCATGCCTCGCTGAGTGACCTTGAGCTTTCTTATGAGGCCCGTGATGATAGACCACGTCTCTGTCACATATGTTATCACTGGTAACACACACTGGTTAAATACTTTCACATTGAGGCATTTCGGTATTGTGGACGAAAAGACATGGCGAAGTTCCCCGAACGCTGCCCAGCCGAGTCGGATTCGACGATTGACCTCTTTCTCTCTCTCTATGTGATCACTGAATTTGAATCTGAACGTTTGATAATAATCGACAACTAACTGTATTATTTGGACATTGATGTACTGCCTATCGGATTAGTTTTATTTACAATGGAATCGTTAACGTGCACCAACTGTGGTATCTGTGTAAATCGATTGGAAAATCATTTACATTTTGAACTTGATACAAGAGTCCTATCTCTTCTTTCATAATGGATTTCTCCAAGAATCGTAGACATGGTTGTGTTGACACGGCTAGCTTACATGTAGATAGTCGTAAGTGTCTTTAATTGGAGGAAAAATAAGATCCACAAATTTTGGCAGACGGCACTGTTTTTTATGTATTTGTTGATAGACTGCAATATATCTGGAAGATACGTATAATAGAAAACTGTTGCAATTGTAGCTCCCAGCATAGAGAAGTTGATCCTTCTTCACCCTTGGGTGAGAGGATCGATAGCAACATGTGATAGCACGGTTAGTGCAGTGGCTGATACAGTTGGCAGCTGCACTCCAGGCCGCGGGTTCGATTTCGGCATGGAGCAAATATTTATATGGCCAATAGAAGGCTGTGCGCATGTCATGACTGTGGTATGGTATCCTGGTTGGGTTGTGCATGAACGAAATATAAATTCACCGAAGGAATTTTTTGATGATATTGTTATTCAATATGAAGTTGGAAAATATGTAATAAAAATACATAAGTATCGACGTACAAAATGTGATTATTTAATTGAAACCTTATGCATGTGTTATTTCCTTTGCAAATTTAATTTGTGGTGAAAAAAAAAATGTGGCGTCGTTCTTGTTTAACGCTATATGTATAGGTCTCGGGGCTAACTTATTAACAAAGTAGTTTCCACGGCTACACTATAGAAGTACAATCAAGAATGTTCCTTGGTGATGCAGGACTATAATTTTTAACTACGATTACCAATTCTATTTACTGGCCTGGGTCTACTTTCACCTATTTATTTTATGTTAATATGCAAATCAACTTTCTCCACCGCTTCGCGTTCGATGTGGCACTTCCTTTACTTGCGAAATAATTAAGAAAATATTTGAAGTTAAATATTCCTTCGGGTTTAAAGCGCTTTGATGTTTTCCTTACAAGTTGACCGTCATTTGCATGCATGTATTAATGCGCTTATGAGGCATGCAATACACCTATAGATTGTCTAGTTGTAGCTGTGGCCACGTGGGCGATAAGATAATAATGATTATAAGTTTACTGTTTATTGTGATTTCATAATCCATTTGATCTAACCAACTCCTAATTTTTTTATAACCTGATGGGTGCTGAAGATTTATATTTTAATTAGGCTGTTTATTTTATTATACAATACAGACGCTAGGTATTTATAGTGCAACCGCAGAGTTTGAACCGGGAGTTTGTTAATCCTTTTTATAAGTACTGTATTTTAGGAACTATCGTTCTATGATAACGCTCTATGCAATAAAGATAAGATAAAGATAAAGATAACATAAAAATATTTCTATTCATGTCTAGTCTATTCATGTGAAACCATTTATAGGCACTTATGAATAGTCAAGACTTTAGTTGCCTCGTTCCAAGGTGTAGATTTCCTATGGAGAAGAACGGGCAAGAAACTCCATGGTTACTCTTTTTAAATCATATTGGTACAATGTTCTCGAAATGATGGTAATGTGAGGACAATACAGGAGGAAAAAGTCTGAACATCTTAAAAAGTCTACACTAAACAATAAAGGAATAGTTTTGGCTTGGCTTGGCTTTTTTATACAACAGTGTACGGTACGTTGTGCTTTTCCAGTTTAATAAGGTGTGTCTTACATCCCAATCAGCAGACCAATAATTGAGTAATGATTGGCCTATGGTATGTGTTTGTATTAGTACCTGTGGACTATCAACATGCCGCAGAGTTCTGGAAACAAATATTAGTATCCGCACCATTTTTGGAAGAGCCATGATGTGCTGATCACACCTGAGGGCCAATTCTCGTAATTTAAAAATGTTCAAAATATAGTTCCGGTCTAGTCTCAGTGTCATAAATGTCACAAAGGGTATTCTCGTAAACTAACAAACAACGTCAAACGTGAACTTTCACTGTGATGAGATCGAAAATGGATCGAAAGTTGATCGAAGTCAAAACGGTATTCTGCTAACATTTAGAACTGTCACATGTACTGAATTGTCATTAAATAAAGGTCAAAATTGAGATTGAAATCAGACTAGATCGAGATTATACTGAAATCGGACTGAACTTTAAGAGTAGTAGAATACCATTATTTCGGTCAATTCATAATTTAATCTCAGTTCGGTCAAGTTTCAGTCATAGTGTAAATTAATTACGAGAATTGGCCCCCTGAGCTTATCTTAACTTAGCTTAGCTTACATAAGGACACCTAAATATTTAACACAGTCCACTGTTTTTAATTTTGGAAAGCCACAACTGTCTGATTAGTCTAACCTGAAACTATTTTGATATGTGTGCATTATTACTCTGTACGAGTCAATGGGATTACTGACAGACGTTTTCTTGATGTTTTCTTAAATTTTATGAGATTGACGGCATGGTTGGTGCAGTGGCTGATACAGTCGGCTACTGCGCTCCGGGTCTTGGGTTCGATTCCCGCACCGAACAAATATTTGTATGATCTGCAGGTAGTTGTTCCGGGTCTGGGTGTATTGTATGTGGAATTTATGTCTATAAACGCACCCACGACACAAGAGAAATACTAGTGTGGGGCAAAAAAAAAAAAAATGCCTTGTGCATGCCTGTTTTAGCCTATGTCTTCATTATTGTTATCGCTGTTCTTATAAAGAATAATCTTGCATTATATTTTTAATCTACATCACCTACCACTTTTCATAAGAATACAATTTGAGGCTCACATTTCTATAAAAAATCTTTCAAGTATTTCCTATTTATTCAAGAGATTTTGTAACAGAAATAGGCCTCTTAGAATACGCCCTCGAATACTCACAGGCGACTCAAGTACCACTTTGGCTGTAGAGATAATATGTTGTTCGTAAAAGTTTCTGTTTATAGCTTCCATCTTTTAGTGGAATAGTGTGGAGAATATTAAAAGATTTTTCTATGTTCTACATGTGTGAATAAAAAATTATTGATTTTTATTGGATCAATTAGGGAGTAGAGTTATATGACTCCTCCTCCTCCTCCTCCTTAATAACTAATAATCCGTCTTATCAAAACCCATAGCAGTGAGTTAGGCTAATTCGGAAGAAATTAAGTTCAACACACGCTATAGGTATATTTACACGAACCATTTCAACAACGGTGTTGCCAAACCTGCCGTATAGTAAAACTGCTAAAAATAATAATTATATGACCATAAAAACTGTCATTAGTAAAAATAACTTAAATTTTGTAATTAATTAAATAGAGTATTTAATTTTGTAAGATAGAAATAGGGCTGTACAGTCAATAAAAAATATAGTTTACGTTATCGAATTTACAAAGGGAAGACTTCTAAAAAACTGTGGACCTGCAGTTAAGACTATAGGGTTACCAACACTGCAATTCAAGGACAATTTCTTCCCGACTCCCGACTTTGCCCTGGGATCTGGAATCCTCTAATGATGTCGGCCGCTTGACATACTCTAGCATGTATTTCCAATCGTCGTGCACTGAAGCACATCTTCACCAACCTGACTAACCAAATTTTACAATCCCAAACAACAAATGGTCCTGTCCCAGAAGACTGCAACTGCCTTGGAACAGGACCGAAGTGCAGCTGTAGCGAGGACACGGTGCAGCACACTCTCTAGCACTGAACTACTTAGACAATAGTAACTAGGGGAGATCTCTCACTGCTGGCCTTGGTAAAACCTATGGTCGACAGCGAGAGGGCTCAGGAGGTTGTCGAATCCTTGCGAGAAAGTAGTCTCGCAGAAGCAGCTATTGTTTAGTTTGAGGTACCTATTATTTCTTCGGCTGGAGTCGGATGCAATCTAAGGTTTCTATTTAAGTTTTATCGCTTATTCATGTACTTAATGACGCAACCTTTTCCAGTTTTAGTACTTTGTAAATAACATCATCAACGCTAACCTTTATTAATAAAACTGACGATACTCCCACACATTTACTTCACTTCTTCTACTTTACAAAATTCAAATTTCTATGAGTATCCACTTCTATTTATTCGTTTATAGGATCTGAATGAATGAACTGAATGTCTCACGTTTCTTGAGTAAAGCCTTAAAGCATTGTATTATGTAGATTTTGTTTTAATTGGTATATCTTTCCAAATATTGATTTTTTCATATTGAACAGTATCATTTAGTCGAAATGAAAAAGTTTACATTATTTATAAACCATTTTATTCTAACAATTATTGTAAACATTGGAATATTATCATCATCAGTCTCAGTAAAACTGTACATACTAACTATACAGGAGAATTCCTAGATGAGACTAAAATAATAAAAATAATTACGCAACAATAAACTATTATTAAACAAGAAAATTGCGTTGAAGCACATATAATAAGACTACCTGTGAAATGGCCGTATTGCAGTACTGGCTATTTCAAATTAAAATATTTTTTATTTGCCTATGAACTCTAATTTTAATATAATTTCATTTCACAAACATGGTTTTCATTATTTAAAATCAGTCTTATGTGAATTTATTAGTGTTATTTTTTCAGCACGTTTGAATCTTCTTCGTCCTCATAGATACGTTGAAAATTTGAGTAATTATGGAATATGAATACTTTCGTGGCAGCAACGCGGCACTAGCGTCATGCAACATCAACGACGTTTACAAAGTGAACAGTACAAATGAACGCACAATCCGTTATTGGTTTGTCAGCTTTCGTTATGGAAATTTCGATCTAAAAATTATCCTCTTGGTCGTCCGATAACTTTGGTCGACAATGACGAATTAAAGGCGATTGTGGAAGCTGATGATAATGTACGGCTGAATTTACAGCAGTTTTCGACGTAAGTATCAAAATAATAATGGTCCATTTGCGTCAATTTGAAAAATGGGTGCCCCACAAGCTTAACGATCATCAGCGCAACGTACCCGCCGAGGCCTGCCTTGCGCTTCTCAATAGGCACAGAAACGAAAGAATTTTGAACCACATTGTTACCTGCGACGAAAACTGGATTATGTTTGACAATCGTAAGCGCTCAGCGAGTTGGTTAGATCCTGGTTCAGCACCTAATCAATGCCCGAACATTAGTTCAGCATTTAGTGGACTAGTGCCACTGTGATTCATCATAGCTTTTTACCATACGGGATTAGCATTACTGCAGATGTGTACTATGAAGAACGGAACAGAGGCAGTACAAAATGCCTTTCAAGAGTATTTCGCCTCCTGTCTATCTGGTTTCTTTAAGAAGGGCATCGATAAACTGACATTTCGTTGGCAATTATGCATCGATTGATTGCATGGGTGAATACTTGGACAAAAATAAATAAAAAATACTATACTTTATTTTGTACAAAACGGCAATTTCATTGGTAAAGTCCGATCTAAATTTAAAGGTGCCCGGGTATTTTCTTATTTGATGTCTCTATAAATAAAAGAAAAACTAAAGATTACAAAAAAGAAACCGCTCTGTCGTTAGTAAGTTGAAATTAAAAACGGGCTCTTATAAATATTTTCTACACAAAGGTGATCCTTAATGATCTCGAAACAATATATGACAATAATTCTTAGAACATTTATATTTCTTTGGTGCGTAGACAATCCTCATTAGATGTTTTCAACAAAAAATTAAATATGATTAAGCTCTTTAATTATGTTGAAATTGTTTGAACCTTACGACATGTCTCACCTACGCTAAGCAAAAGTTTGCTAACATACGTCATGTTTTAATAATCATCATCATCATTTCAGCCGAATAAACGTCACTGATGGACAGAAGCCTCCCCCAAAGATTGCCACAGAGCCCGATATGGATTTATGTTGTGTGCTCATTGGGGGGTTTAGCCATAATCGCCCGGCTTTGCAGACGGGTTGGCGATTGCAGTTAGGTTAGAAATGTACTCGAAGGACACAGCTGCCCATCCTCCGGCTAATCCCATAGTCACCTTTTACGACACCCACGGGATGAAATGGGGTGGTGGTATTCTTAGCCGGCACCACGCGGCTAAACATTCTTCTCACATTAACCGCGTTTTGTAGCGGACGCGTTTGCTGAAATTTATTTATTATTTGTAAATCGGTTAGCGTAGCGTAAGCCGTCGCTCGTATTTTTAATGGCTATGTGAAAAACTAGTGGCAAATGAAGTACTGGCGTTCCTGCAGCAGAAGTTGGAAGTGATGGACGAGGTGTCCGCAGTCCAGATCTGGTCAAGGAACTTCAGTGAGAATGATATCACCACTTCCAAGTTACTCTTGTACAGAGTACTAAACAAGGCTGGCCAGATGGTGTCCCGCCGGCGTGACGGGAGAAAGAAAAGCAAACCAGACATTATCACGCTGCTGAAGGAGGTGGGTGGGTCGACACGATGTGCCAACGTTTGTGGCGAAGGACTTGCATAAGCTCCCTCCCGTCACCTTCGACCATGTTGACGTAACGAGCCTTCTGAAAGAGAACGTTTTTCTGAAGACAAGCGTAGCGGATGTGCAGAAGAAGTTAGATGCATTCCAAAACACCGTCATCGATTTGCGCAACGAAATTATCGAGTTGCGTAGAATGGTAGCGGTAACTAGGTCAACAACATCGGGTGCAACATACACATGCATCACGGTGCTGGCATATAAATCGGTGGCAAGTTTCGCGTCAGCAGTGTTATCATCGAATGCTGAGCCTGCAATGTGTACACCTTGCGTGCCTTCCAACTCCGCTTCCGTCACTATGGCTCTTCCCTGCACCGCCGAAACGGTGAATCTCGTCAGCACCACTGTGGGCATCAAGAAGCCCATGCCTGAAAAGGCAACGAAGTAGGCTGATGAGGATGGATTTCTGTTGATGCAATGGAGGAAGCGCCGTCAGCGAACCAATAAGAACTGCTGCGGCAGTGAGATATGCGGCAATAAGAAGTCCTGCGGAGTCCAAAACAACGACATGTGCCGCGAAGCCAAACACTCCAATGTATATCTCTCGCCTACACTACACCACTAAGGCGGAGGACATCGTGGAGTACGTGCGTCAAAGGACCAAGTACACGCCGAGAGTGCAGCTGCTGGAGTCATGCTGTAACGTTAACTTTAAGGCGCAGTGCTAGTGAAGTTTTTACTAACACAGACTTAAGTTTCTTTATACCAACATAATCTGTATTATTATAATACACAGGGTGTCCAGTAAATAGCACGACATACTGCAGGGGGTGAGAACTTGGGTCAATATCTACCAAAAAAACACAATATACGAGTATGTTGAGTAAAATCTTACGGATTTACAGTAGTACAAAATTTTCGATTAGAAAATTGTACTGTGAAAATTTTAATAAGAATTGTATTTCATGAAAACATTTTAGTTTTTAATAGAATAAAGACTTATCAATGAGCAAAGTAACTTTTCACAAATAATTTGAGGTAAAAAAAAAACTAGAAAAGGAATTTTTCAGTACGAGATGCTTAAAAATCTGTGTCAAGGTAGAGATTTTCGATATTTCGGAAAATTTTGTATAAAACTAAAATCTTATAATCAATCGATTTGGGTAAAACTAAAATCTTATAATCAATCAATTTGTTCAGCAACGCATCCAATCATCTCAATAAAATTATCAATCCTGTCTTGAAGCTAACATTCTAAGACAATCAAAAGAAATTGCCATCGAACCAAATCAAATGGTAACCCAAAAACAAAAATGTATGGTGTTCGGCTTTCCTTTGGCTTAACGAGTCACGGTGTTAATAAAGTAAGACCCAATATATCACCATAGAAGATGTGTCAGCTATATCCTTTGGTCTTAACCTATAATTAGACAGGAAAATTGATTTATTTGATCAGTGTTCCGTATTTTTATTGCAGGGTTTGTGAGAGCATTGGTAAGTCATTTTTATGTATTCTGGAAGGAGGTCACTTCAGATACTTTAGACAAATGAGAATACCCGAGATAAATTGGTTGGTTAAAAAACTGTAGGTTTGTTGGTAAATTGAGACTACGAATACTTAATAAACTACATTGCCATATTTTGTTGGTTTTATTAAATTTATGAACTATTTATTGTTTTCTTCTCTTCTCCATCGTACTCCTCATCATACCTCTAGCTGTTATGACGGATCATTTACAGTACGCGGAGTGCGTCTCTGGTATTCCCTTCCACACTCACTACGCGACAGCCCTTCTCTGGACGTTTTCAAGAAAGGACTCAAAAAGCATTTCCGCTCAGTGTAATTTATAAGTATGTATATATAGTATATATATACATACTTATAAATTATATATATATATATACATATATAGTTATGTATTTATTTTAGTATATATATTATGTCCATGCTATATAGTTGGGTATAAGCTCAATGCTGAGAGCTAAGCTCGCCTTTTTACACCAAGTTTTACTTTAATTTTTTGTTTTAGTTTGTACAATAAAGAATAATATTAAGAATAACAATGCTATTTTTCGAATACATGTATGTAGCCTAAAGGATATAATATTTAAATATAGCGCATGCTATTTTTTACTTAGTCGGGTTTTATTTTACAATCGGTTTTACTTGTCTTTATTTCATAGTTTGTTAGATGATTTGTGAGGCATTTATGTGTGATATGGCAGGCGGTCACTTACTTAACTTAAATGAGACTAGCTAAGGTAAATATCAGTGGTGGTAGGTCTCTTATTGCAAGAGGCCGGCTAGGTAGGTTCCACCCCGTGCCAGATATTAGCCACTAAGCAGTAGTATTTAAGCTTTAGACATTACTGTGTCCCAGTTATAAGGGCACTGTGCCTAGTGAAATTACTGGACATAGGAGACTAAATACTTCATTTAATGACACGAGGAGTGCAGTGTTTTGCTACGCTGGAGTAGTCCTGGGTAGCAGTACAAATTATATAGGCAGGCATAACGCTTATTATCAGGTAAAGGCTTGGTCGCATCGTAACAAAAGGCTAGCAAAAAACACCGTGTTGTAGCAAAAAATAATTGTATGACCCTTTTGAGTGGAAAACGCAAGGTTCAAAGTTAAAGTAAATTGTGGCCACGAAGCCTTAATCCTCAAAAACAGCCAGCCATTTTAAGTTCGTCTTAAATAAGAAAATAGCAAAAAACATCTCCAAAATCTCTAGAAATATACACTGTAGGAAGTCACCATGAACTTATCGTTGGTAAAAACTATACTTAAAAGTTGGCTAAGAGCCACTTGTTAAGGCGGGAGAACAATGTGTTTGCGCACCAAACAAACTTGCTGAGTAAACATGGCCGCCAGAACTTGGTAGGGAGCAAACATGGCTGCTGTCGTTTCCGGTTTAATTTAATTAATGACACGTTAAATAGATTGGTTTGCTAAAGATTCGGAAGTAGTTACTAGTGTTTAAAATATATTTACTTTGAGATATTTTGGCAAATGTCGGTCGGATGTACTTTACAATTAATGTTTTGTGTTTTAAAATCAAGATCATCATCATCCTGTTAACGTCCACTGCTGGACACTGGCCTCTCAATTATGGCTACAATGAGCGGACATAGGGCTAATATTGCCATGATCACTAAGCTTGGCAGGTGAGTAAGCTAGTCACAATATATTGTTATTACCACACGGGAAAATGCTGTCCATCCTCTTGATATCAAACAATAGTCACTTTTTACGGCACCCATGAAGAGAAGGTGGTTTACTCTTTTCCAGGAATCTTTGACGGCAGGATTGGTGCATTAGGGGGACTATGGGGATCTCGAGCGCGCCTATTGGAAATTGCGTGCTCATACGGAGCGACCCTCGGGAAAGCGGCGGTATGCATGTGGTCACGTGCATAGCGATGCTTCGGGGAAATCTATTACAATCCCTCCGAAAGGTGCCTGGGGGGATGGCTTCTTTAGAGTCGCCTTCCCTTTGCTATAGGGGGTGCCGGCTTTAAAGTTATCCCATCCGAGATGTGCCTAAAGGCATGGCACCAATGTGTGGTTCCAGATGGAGATTATTCGAGTTCCTGGAGCCTCCCTCCCGTGCCGAAGATAACCACTCCGGTAGTTTTAGTCACTAGGAGACCGCCATACCCGTCCGCCCTTCCCTGGGGTAGAAGAAGTAGTTACAAAATGTATTTACACCGGTCCAATAAAACAAGGGTTAGTAAAGTGGTTGATACAGTCAACTGCTGCGTTCCGGGTCTCTGGTTCGATTCCCGTACGGAACAAATATTTATATAATCTGCAGGTAGTTATTCCGGGTCAAGGAGTATTGTGGGTGGAATTTGTGTCTGTAAAATGCAACCACAACACAGGAAAAATCCTACTGTGGGACAAAGAAAAAAATCACAAGGAACAGGATTAAAATGGACCTTCCAGTAAATATCAAAATTGTGGGATACATCATCATCATGAATGATATGGATTTGTAATCGAAGATTAAAACAAAAGAGGATGATACTGTCCAAAACCTCTTTTTCCTGAATATTGCTTTATCGTTTGCTACGAAAATGCATAGCTAACGAATACTGAAACGCCATTGAATGCTTTAGCTATTCGAGAAACCTGTTTTCGGTAGGAAACCGGGTAGCTCAAATATAGTTAAGTGGAACTCGATGATAACTGGTCTTTCATTATACGGACATTAGTTTGCTAATACCGAAAAGAATAAGTTGAAAATCAAATACAGATATGGATTGAACCGTAATCGTCAAATTGATCGTAACTGCTACTTTTGAAGTTGAAACCGTCGATTGGTACATTCATAAGCTACAGTGGTACTGTTTTGCTTGTTTTGATCAGAATTTGATCATCACTTGCGTTTTCTGCACATCTGAGAGGGCTTCAAATATGTAATGGATTTTTTACACAGCCAGGTGTTAGGAACTGTGCCAGTGCGCTGGCAATGTTACACGAAACTTAACTTCATCACGAAATGTGGATATAGAGACAAACCTCCTATCTTTCTGGAATCATCATAACGTCAGGTAAAACACCTCCATTTCTGAACAAAAGTTCGTAAAGGGTAAATTTGCCAATACTCACATTTAACAGGCGGGTTGGTAAGTGGTAGGAGATGGAATGGTATTATATTCTTAATCATCATCATCATATCAGCCACAGGTCGTCCACTGCTGAACAAAGGCCTCCCCCTTAAAAGCGGGTATTTGCCGATACTCACCACGCTTGGCAGGCGGGTTGGTGAGCGCAGTAATGCTTCTGTTCAGCAAAGGGACGCTGCTGCCCATCCCTTTGGTTAAAAGTCCTTTAGTCGACTTTTACGACCTCCACGGGAGGAGACGGAGTGGTGCTATATTCTTAATCCGGACACCACACGGAATATTCTTAATCCAGACACTATACTATTTGGAATACAGGCATGAAAACCCTTTTTATTATATGAAAGAACAAAAGAATTGCCCTAAATGCTGGCTACAAAACTTCTCAGACCGAATGAATAATTCAAGTTATACCTACTTATAAACTAAACTTATTAACCTCATAATAATGATGTAAGATAGACCTTTAAATTAATTATTAAGCTTTCAGAAAGTGCGTTATAAGCATTATGCGCGGAGTTTTTAATGGACAAAATTTTTCTTCTGCTCCCCGAGCAGCCGAGAACTTTTTACAAGAGCTGTTTTTTGTCTTTATTGGAGAAATTTCTTGATTTTTATAGGTCATTTACTAGACGTGGCCGTTAGTCTGGAGTGTCTTAGATCTACTACAATACCTGGCGATACGTTCGTTCTGGGCACACCTGGGGTTAGTGAGCACAGTAAAGACAAAGTTAAAGATACAAATATTTTGTATTCACGTAAACACTTACAAGAACTTATGAATAATCAAGATTCTAGTGGTCACGTTTTAAGATGTAGATTTCATACGAAGAAGATCGGGCAAGAAACTAAACTACTACTACGGCTATTCTTTTAAATCATAATGTTACAATAATATTTTGACTACTTTGTTCTCAAAATGAAGGTAATGTGAGAACAGCTCTTGAATAAGCATGATATACCTAAATTGCCAAGCAAATATCATGACAATTAAAGAAAATAAATGAATAACACACTACTCGCACGAATACAATATCAAATCTAAATACATATAGAGCATGTAACAAAGAAGCATAGAAACAAATAATTAAAGTCTAAGCAAACATTGAATAATGAAACGTCATTACTTGAATTAATATAAGAAATAATAATGTAATTTAAATGCCAAATAAAAAAGGTAATGTTATTTGTTACATCAATACCAAAGAATGTCAATACAAGCCTATTCAGAACATGTGTTCAGCTCATCCCTAAGCATTTTTGTCGTTTTATAAAGTCTTTGACATTATATTAACTTTTTCTACAAAGCTTATGTTTCTTCATGGAATTAAATGTATATGCATTTATTACTAGCATGGCTTTTGTCACACAGAAGATGCACTATTCATCACTCAGGCTTAGAATCCTTGAGTCACCTTTTACGACATCTTCAGATTCACATTAACAACGTAACAACGCATGGCATTAATATATCTTTCATACTTTTTAATGTCTGTTTAATTCTAATAAGAAGCCAAAATCCAAATCATCTTCTAAAATCCACGTTTCATAATTCCTCTAATTATTCAAATCTGACGCAAAATATTAATGGAATCATACTAATAACGAGCCTGTATTAATACAAATCTTGAATCAGTTCAATGGCAAAGATTTACATTTCATTAGCGAGCAAACAGCATCACTACAGAAACTACAGCAAGACCTAACCTGCTTATCAAGCTTAATAAATAGGTATAATCAGTAGGGAATTTATTCGGCACCAGAGGTCTGAAGTTTGCGATAAATTTGGGAACAAACTTGAGGTGTTAAATGGATTACAGTTTGTAGGGAATTTTGGTCCTTTCATTAATCGGACCGAAGAATCGGGAAACTGGATCAAGAGTAGATAAGGCTTTTTATAGTTGGAGGGTTAAGTGATTTTGTATTGGTTTTTGTGGAGACCTTGTGGCTGATGGGATTGGCTAGAAATGTTTATTGGTCTGAAATCAATATAGAATAATATTCATACGTTTAAGTACGAATACAGACTTATATGTAACTGTTGCCATAGAAATGGGTAGGCCTCTGGTGTGGGACGCACCAAGCACCATCGGTGCTTACTTTTTTATTTTTTTAATGGTGGAAATATCTCATGTTCTTCCTTCGCCCCGGGAAAGGGCGAAGGAGTATGCCGGCTCCTACCGGCTAAAACCACCGGAGTGATTATCGTCGGCACCGAAGGGAGGCTCCAGGAACTCGAAAGATCTCCATCTAGAGCCACCCATTAGTGCCACGTCTTTAGGCATATCTCAGAGGGGATGTCTGTAAGGCGGTCATCCCCTTTAGCGGGGGGAAGGCGACTGTAAAGAGGCCATCGCCCCAGGCATCTCTCGAGAGGATTGTAAAAGATTCCCCCGAAGCCTCACTATGCGCTGTGCTGCGCACACAACGGTACGTGACCACATCCACACCGCTGTCTTCCCGGGGTCGCTTGGACCATCGCTTCTTCTTAGCTCGGCGGCTTGTGCTAGTGTTGGTGTAGCAATTGTGGACACTTTTGAATGGCGAAAATATTATAACTTAATAGCTTTGAGCTATTTATGGTCAAAACACTCAGTTCATAGGGACCAAGTCCACATCTGCTATTTAAAGAAGTTATGGGACATTGTCATAATCACCACGCTTGGCAAGAGGATTGGTGATCGCAGTATGCTGTAATTAGTACATGGAAGGATGTTGCTGCCCATTGTCTTGATAGTCTTAGTCACATTTTACGACACCCATGAAGGGACAGGGGTGCTCTGTTCTCATGAATGGGTTTTTATCTTTTCAAAGTGTTCAGGGGTATCATAAGTAATCCGGATGTACTGCAGTAGATAGACTTGTTTGCACCTGATGGGTACGTATAACGGAGACGACGGCTGAGCTTGTTCGCGGAACCGCGCGGTAGAACTAAATTGTTGGACAACACCCCTCTCTTGCGAACAATCATCATCATCATCATCATCATTTCGTCCGAATGAAGTCCACTGCTGGACACAGGCCTCCCACAAAGATGTCCACAACGACCGATATGGATGTGTTGTGGGCTCATTGGGGGGTTTTGCCATAATCGCCACGCTTGGCAGACGGGTTGGCGATCGCAGTTGAGTTGGTAATGTACTCGAAGGACGCTGCTGCCCATCCTCCGGCTAATCCCTTAGTCGACTTTTACGACACCCATGGGAGGACATGGGGTGGTGGCATTCTGAGCCGGCACCACACGGCAACAATGCACACACTTAATTTAGTTGCTAATAAATTAGAATTATTCTCATGTTCACTGAGCGAGTTTGCAAAAGTAACATTACATACATAATGGTATTTGTTTCTTGGTACACAAGGTTATTGCTATATTTAATTGTTAAAACTGATTGTTACGTATTTTATTAAGTTAAGTTAAGTAACTACACTATCGTAGTAGGATTTTCCTGTAATGGTAGCTGTATATGTGTAAATAAAGAAATAAATAAATCGTCATCATTTCAGCCAAAGGATGTCCACTACTGAACAAAAGCCTCCCCCCATAGATTAACACAATTTTATAATCGTTTTGGGGAGAATTTGCCAGTACCCACCACGCTTGGCTGGGTTGGTATAAGCACAATATGGCTACTGTTCCGCAGATAGGAGGCTGCCGCCCATCCCTCTGGTTCTGGGTCCCTTAGTCGCCTCCACAGGATGAGATGGAGTGGTGCTATATTCTCAATCCGGACACCACACAGACACTGAGACAACAAGGGCCAAAATAAAATCTTTCTCGATTACTTGCTAATCCAAAGACCGCAATATTTGGACCAATAAATCAATAAACACCATTAACTTGCTTACAGTTTGGGTCAGGCGTGCGACATATCCCAAGGATCAAAGTGTAATCAGGGTACACGGCGAAGCCCCCAAAGCCCGAAACTTGGTAATATTTTTGCTTGGCATGACCTCCTCCAAAATCTTGTAATAGTTTGGCTTGTCAGTTAGTCTCGTAGTTTCTCATACATAAGATAGTATGAAATCAATGATTGTCGATCCCTGTTAGCATACAAAATGTGATTTTATATTGTTTTGTTTTTACGTCTTGTTTTTATTTTGTTTTCGTGATGTATATATGATAATCGGACGATTCGAATCATTACGAAAATTCTAGGATATTGCAATCGTGCAAGGACCGGATAATTGGAATCTAAGCCAAGATTTACATAACCGCGCCGTAAGCTTCTGAGAGTGAGTGTGATTTTTTGTTGCTTCGAGTTAGAAGGGCTGAAAGGATTTGAATGTAACTTCGCAGAAAGATAGACTACATACCCCTTTAAACGTCGGGAAACCAGCCGACGGATAGTTTAAATATGGCTATGAATAAATTTCCCTTGCCGAAATTTGTTATCTCCGATTTTTTTTCCCATTTATTGTTTCACATTTTTCCGTTTGTCCGGAAGCATGATTCCTATATTTTTAAGGTAAGATTTTTTATTGTCCTTTTTTCTAATTACAGATGATAAGAATTACAAAACAAAAAAAAACACGTGGTTACAAAAGTCAGAATAAATCATTTTTCGTATGCAAATAACAAATATCCAATCAAGCATGCAGATGTTTTCAGTACTAAAATTGGTATGGTATGTAGAGGGTCTACTTGAAATGTCAGAAAAGTAAATCTGAATAAACTGATGTCACACATTACTATTACTAACTGCCCTTCAACTTTATATACCCTTTCCGGAACACTTTCTTATTCTTTGTCCGCGTGGTTAATGGTTAACCTTGTGTACGAAGAGAAGAGTGGTCTTATCGTGGTGGCTGACCCTTAGTCGCATTTTACGAATAAAACATGACTAAGGGCCTACAATCATATCGAACTCAAGAGATTTTAGTGGATCTCAGCCCTCTTTTTTCTTACCGTGGTGGTAAGTCTTAAATCTTCATGAACTTTCCCCACCCCTGGGAATGGCGGGGGGCGTGTTCGACTCTTACCGCCTTAAACAAACAACCTGGGCGGTCATCTTAGGCACCGAAGGGGCCTCCATGCTCTCGAGACCGAATACGCTCAAGCTGTCTATTAGTGCTACGTATTTAGACACATCTCAGATAGGCTGACTGCAATGTGGTTCTAGAGAAGCGAAGGCAATTATAAAAAAAGGGCCAGCTTACAGGCACATCCCGGGGGGATTGTACAGGATTCTCCCGAAGACTTGTTGCACGCAGTGTTGCGCACATACACACCTGCGCACCGCCGTCTTTCCGGGGGTCATTTAGTATGAACACGCAGATTCCTAAACCTACGTGCCCGTGAGCCAAAGTAGAACAAGTAGACCACCCATGGTATAGAAGATATTCACTGTGTTATAACGAAATATCTTCGGCAATCAGATTTATCTTGATTTTAGCATTTCCATTAATCAGGCTGTGAAAAAGAAAATCACTACTGCATATAATAAAGTCGCTTTTCAACCGCGCCAGTAGTGAAAATTAACATAAAACGGAGGACTTCATTAGGTCTAGGTAATCTGGCATAATGTGCGTTTCGAGTACCATTGCCATAAAGTTATTCTTAATTAACTTACCAGTTTTATATCAAGCACTAGGTACTCAAGTCTTAAGTTATTATGCCTTTACTGATTGTACCTTTTTGTTAAAGGTTTTAATTAACGGTTCTCTATACTGTGATTTCCCCTGTATCGTGAGTACAGAATAAGAACATGGATATCTGATGCTCAAACACCTCAACTATATTAAGCCTCACGAAAATTTGTTTCATGCGGGAATCGAACTTTTCACACACTGCGCCAAATAGGCCATCATCATCATATCGAGGAGGAGAATCACTGCTGAACAAAGGCCCCCATAGATTTCAACAACGACTGGACATGTCACGGGCGTCAAACGACTTCAAGCGACCTCCACCAGGTTGCCTACTCATTTCATTGAGTGCCATTTCACGTCATTATAACAACTAATAAGTACTCGTCATCGTCATCATTTTAGCTAAAACACGTTCACTGCTGCACAAAGGGCTTCCCCAAAGGTTGCCACAACGACCGGTTTGGTTTTGTATCGTGAGCTCATTGGGGGGTTTTGCCAAAATCATACAGAGCAGACGGGTAGACGATCGCAGTTGAGTTTTAAATATACTCGAAGGATGCTGCTGCTCATGTTCGAGATAATCCCATAGTCGCTTTTTACTATACCCACGGGATGAGATGAGGTGGTGGGATTCTTAGCCGGCACTATGGAATTTGTACCACTTAGTAACTGGAACTGCTCAATAAATATTTATATAATAGAAGATATTGTCATAATCACCAAGTATAGCAGATGAATGCCACCCCATCTCCTCCCATGGGTGTCGTATAAGTCGACTAAGGGATTAGCCAGACGGTGGGCAGCAGCGTCCTTCGGGTACATTAATAACTCAACTACGATCGCCAACCCGTTGCCAAGCGTGGCGATTATGGCAAAACCCCCCAATGAGCCCACAACACATCCATATCGGTCGTTGTGGACATCTTTGGGGGAGGCCTGTGTCCAGCAGTGGACTTCATTCGGCCGAAATGATTGATAGCAGATGGTGATTCGCTTCTGAAGCTGTAGTTTACATTCAATTGAGCTGTGCCCTGTGTAGACTGCCGAGCTCCATGTTGTCTGGTCAATCGGATCGGGCAAGATCTCTTTCTGCCGGCAGTTGTGTCGACTATGGCAGAGTATGAAAATCGGAGTGTAGTGTTCTCCTTTTGCGAGAGCGTCTGTGAGACCGAAAAGCGCCCATCTATATCCCACACGCCTGACCGTGTCGTGTCGTGCTGTCATTATACGGTGGTGGGCCTCAGTGACATTCTGTATCAGAAGAGGCTTTGGCCTTGCAGTGGGATAGTTACTACGCCAATCTTGTCCTTAAATAGAGAGAGTGAAATCTCTACAAGTAGTATGATGGCATAGAAAAAATTAGAGCTCACAAAATTTTGATCAATCCTCAACGCCTTTCTGCTAGACTGCCGTTTATATATGGATCCCTCTTTAAACTGTGAGACATTACCGACCAACGCTTTGGTAACATATTCTGAACAAGTATAAACTTAGCAAAACTTGCGCATGCAAAAGATAGTACTGCAGTGTTTGAAGCTGCAAATTATTCTAACATATTGAATCTAAAGATCGATACCGAGGCTCACATAAGAGTTCGAATAATCTCTTAAGATAGATCGTAAATGTCAATTGTAATTTAAAATCAGATGGCAATTCTTAGATCTGTTTCTAATAATCCGACTAGGTAATACCACTTGCTGGTCCACTTTTTCTTTTACCTTCTAAGATATCTTTGGCGGTCATATTTGACACATAGGGAAAAGGAGTCTTGAGAATGGAAGCTCCAGAGCGGCCTATTGCCATGCACATCTCAGAACGGGTGTCTGTAAAGGCCAGCGCCCAAACAGATCTCGGCGGGAGAATTGTAAAGGATCCCCCGAAGCCTCACTGGGTGGACCAAGGCCCGCTGTCAATGGTAATTTCTCCACGAAATGAAGCTATTGTTTGGAGTCTATTGATGCCTAATTTATTGATTTAGTCATTTATCTAATTAATACTTAATTTAATGTATTATGTATTTGTACAGAAATTCCTTTGCCTGGTAGTGGTAGTAGGTATGCTGTTTACTGCATAAGCCCCTGCGTTGTGTATCTATATTTCATCCTCGTTTCGATATAATCTATTGAATTTAAACATTTGACGAAAATACACAATATGAATGTAATTTAGTAAGTTGGGAAGAAAACCAAGTACAAACAAAACGTTAGTAGTCAAATCACAAATGATACAGAATAACTGATAAGCGCTTCACATCGCATGTACCGGAAACAAATAATCCATCTATTAGTAGATGCGACTCAATTTATAATTTATATGTGTTTACGAAGTACCAAAATTCCTATTTATTTACATTTATTTTTATTTTTATATAGTATTTGTATAGTATACTTATCATTAATTATTACTTACCTTCGTCCGTGTGTCACTGCGGGGTGCCAACTGAAAATCAGCGCTGGGTGTTCCGCCCAGCACATGCTGAGTTGGTAACCTTTTCGGCATGGGCATGTTCGTCAGCGCACTTATTTTTCATGTGTTTTTGTTTATTTTTAATTATGTGCTGTCAACTATGTCGTGTGTTGAATAAAAAGTTTTCTATTTCTATTTCTATTCTATTATATTTAGACATGAAAGAGGATGTCTCAGTTTATATGGAATGAGTATCCGAAGCTTACAGCTGTAGAAGCGAGCACAGCTAATACGTTTATCCCTGCAATTACACCTTCTCTTTATGTAAGCGTGAAGATGATAACGGGATTGTCAAAATGATAGGAATTTGCCTCCCATTGTGTAATAATAACATATAGCAATAAAAAAAACATTTGCTAAAGCTACGCCGTATTACAGATCTAGAATCAAAGCTGAAGTAGAACTTGAGTCGAGATTGCATCAATTGAATATAAAAGCTGGACCTATTACGTAGAGTTCATATTCAGATTGCGTTATATGCGTATTAAAGTAATAATTTTATTATCTACATGTCTCTCTTTTCACGGGTTTATATCCCCTGTAAGGGGGAACCCGGTCTTTTGACAGGCTTACGCGGGGACATAGGTCCAACACGCAGAGGCCCTTTAGAGAATTTTAATCTAAAATGTAATGGGACACCAACCGGGGACTCTCCATAGCTGCACTATAAAATGAAGTCATGGATTGTCCCCGGTGGTGTAAGGCTATTGTATGAGATGGAAACTATAACGATAAGGTCTATTGCAATGGGTGTTACATGGAATAAAAAGACTAATAAATACGGGAACAACGGCGTCTGCCTTTCAACTTTGATCGTGAAATTCTGTGGCAGACGGTGACTCGCCACTCACAAGATGGGCCCCCAAAATGGCCACCACTACAGGCGACAAGGAGCAACACCGGTGTAAGCGGCTAGGGGTGTAGAGAGGTGCGGCACCGGTTTCACCATCGCGCGTCTCGAAGACTCGGAGCGGGTTTCCCCGTTATTACGCCATTAGACACTTCCACCCCCGAGCATATAGCTCTGGCGGCCCCCCTCTGATCGGCCAACTAAGGCAAGCCAGAGTTGAAAATCCTGCGGGCACTCATGGGGTTCCACTCCAACCAACCAATAAAGGCAAGCGGAGACGAGGCCCTGACCGACTCTCTGGAGCATTCGGGTACGCAGTGTCGCCACTCACATTCAGCTCGCCACAAACTGCCCTGCGTTCTGTAAGCTACTTAATATACTTTTTTTTTTTCTTATGACATACTTTTTCATTTTATCATAAGGTATGAAGAAATCAAGCAGCTACTTTAATCTGCCCTCCAGGATTACCTTATCCCATGGTGAGATAACGTTTGCCCAGAGGGGTTAATAATTTTATTTATTATTAATTTCGTATAACATGAACCAGCAGTTATCTCATTGCATGTCGTAAAACGAGACACAATGAAAAATCTATTGCATCTACACGGCTGCCGGCTATGTTCATGTTATACGAAAATAATAATAAATAAAATTATTACTACAAAACAACGTAGACGCGTCCATTTTTATACTTTTAATTAAACTTACCTTTCACGGTTTTTATTCGTTATAACGTTATATAATCTTGCTATCTGCTTTTATTTTTTCGTAAACGGTAGTCGAAAAGCCAGCTCTTGGCAACCCAGGGGGCCTAAGTACACTTAACACTAACGTTTGAACCTTTAGCTTTCGGTATTATAGCTTTTCATGTTAATTACTATATGCTTTTGTTCTTTCTGCCCTGTTCTCAAGTTACTTGGTGTCGGCGGAATATGTTTATCATTCATATTGCAAATGTTTTATCAAAAAGGATTTACAGTCGGTGACCTACCTGGAACCAACCCTCCTTGGCTGTTTAGTCTTGATGGTTTACTTGGCACCTGGGGGTAACCCAAAGTGCTAAATGGTATGGGTTCCGAAATCCCTTACACGCTTTCTACGACATGACATTTGACACATACATGGCTTTAACGCAGAAGGTGCGCAAGGTTAGGTGCGCAGAAAAAAGTAAACGCATTTTAGTTAACGCTCGACAAAATTTCACTCCTCATAAATTTTTCATACCGGGGGCCTTACATATAAATCGATTCTTAAGGAGTAAACTGCAAAAATATTACTCTATTTTATTCATACATAGTATCTGCATTTCTTCTCTCTGAAGAAAATTCCGGACTCAGAATTGTATCTAAGATCTCAAAATAGTTTGCAATAGCCTCAGTGTTTCCCACCACCAGGACCATGATACTGTCCATTTTAGTACCGAGCTTCAAGCTTGACTTTGAAGTATATATTTATGTTGAAAGCTAACAAATTTGACCCACTTCAGACGGCCGTCTATAACTTCCCAGACTACTCGACAAATAAGTCGTTTTATGATTTTTGAAGAGCGGCCCTCACTTACCTTCTATTACGACCAACTTTATGTACTTCTTCTTAGTAAACTGTAAAACGCGTGCCGTAAGTTTAATTCCCACACACACATCATCCCGTAAACGTCCACTGCTGGTCATGGCCCTCTCACCACTACTACAATAGGTTATAATATGGAATATTACCATTAACACCACTGTTGTAAGGTGGATTGGTGATACACGGTATGTTGTTATTAGTACACACGGCTACAGCTCAAGCTATAAAAAACTAGTTTACCCTGATCTCTCATCATACCGAAAGCCTATACAATGCAAGATCAGCTTATATTGGATTTGTATAGCTTGATGTGTAGCCGAGTGTACACGGGAGAATGACAACGCCCATGGATGGACTAACTAATAACAAATTTACTAGAAATAGACGTAAAACCTCTATATAATGTATATTAACCAAAACAATCGAATCTTTCTCAGGGCATTATGTCCGACGGGTTGATTACGTATGTCGCAGACGGTTTGCGACAGGCATAAACCGCGCCGACGCAGCTGTCAAACGTCATGATGATCAGGTGAAGATGTCTGAATCACAAACTGTCAGGCGATCAATTAACAAAAATAAATTCATTTCCTTTAAATTTCTCCCGATTTGCCATCAGTGAATCCTTGGCTGCACGATAACTGCTTTCGCGCCACTGTCGCTATTTTTAGCTAATCAGGGTATCGTTCTATAATAAGTTACCAAAACAAATTACAGATCTTACTAATGGAAATTTAAAATATTATAAAATCAAAGTTTATGTTGATGATAGGGACGTGTGGCGTTAATTGTTAACTGGCGGCTTCCCTGGATACAATATTTTATCTGCACTGTCTGTATTGTAAAGCTGCGAAATTTTTTTCAAGTATAAAGACGTTTTAAATCTTATATACCAGAATTGTAACAAAAAAATTGTTATAAAAAAATTAAAAAGTAATGGAATAAGACCTATATGACCTGTAAAAGGGCCTGTTAGGATAGGTCCTTTATTTACTATATAAAGAATTGAATTGAACTGTTTGAACGGGAAAGTGTGCAACGTCTTTTAGTCAACAATACTGCAATGCCTCAAGATGCAAGTCTTTAACCAGTGTGTGTTACCAGTGATGATATATGGGACGGAAATGGTCACATGGTCACTCATCATGGGCCTCATAATAAAGCTCAAGGTCACATAGCGAGCTATGGAGAGAGCTATGCTTGGTATTTTTCTACGAGATCGATACATAGCTGAAAGGATTAGTAAACTGAAGTGGCAATGGGCGGGGCACATTGCTCGTAGAACTGATGGCCGTTGGGGTAAAAACGAGTGAAGACCGCGCACTGGAAAACGCAACGTAGGACGGTCGTCCTACGTTGCGATTGAGGAGATTGCGTTGGAGGTCTCCAAAGAGGTGGATAGAGAGCCTGATGAGAGTCACTGCGGCTTGTTGGATGCTGGTGGCATGTAACCGCTGGTTGTCGAAATCAATGGGGTAGGCGTTTGTTCTAGCCTCCCGGCCTCCCCGGCTTTTGTTCAGCAATGGACGTCCTTTGGCTGATACAATGATAATAATGATTATTTGCTGGAAACCACCTGAAACTGGTCTGTTGCGGTTCCAGGAGTGACGACGGGTAATAGAATAAAGTTTCCTTCTGCAAAAAAATACTCGCTTATCCACTATTAACACTTCCCACATAAGCTCCCAATTGCTATAAATAAAACGTACGACTTAGAGTCATATCTACAAAAGAATAACCAAACATTACAGCGGACACTCGAGGCAGGCAGACGCCAATTTGCAAACAATACCGTCAATTACAATTACTGTGGGTGTGCAATTGAATACATTTATCACAAGGGTTCCTGACGTAATAGTTTGCATTGCAGAATGTCTCAAAATACTGAACATTGTTACGGTAGAGAGCGTAAAAAGGGGGACAGCATGAAATTGAAAGTTATGGTATGCTTAATGATGCAAGTTTGAGATATTGTTACAATCTAAAAGAATGATGATTGTTCATTGTATTTTTATTATTGTTTTTTTTTTTTGTTTATTTCACTATCGTCATCATATCAGCCGAAGGACGTCCACTGCTGAACTAATATCTACCCCATGTACTACCGGTTATATGCTGTGTATGGACCGCCCGCCTGCTAAGCGTGGTGAGTATCGGCAAATACCCCCCAAAATGATGAAACAATTGTGTAAATCTACGGGGGAGGCCTTTGTTCAGCAGTGGATGTATAAACGGCTGAAATGATGATGAAAATGATGATGTAAGATTTCACCAGTACGTATAAATGACAGTTGCTTTTCGCGTTGTTACTTTTTTCCGGTTTAAAAGGATACTGCAGCTAGTTTTTTTTTATTGGTGTCCAGTGGAAATTCTACATGAACTTCCATCGCCCCAGGGAAGGGCAAAAGAGTATATACATATATATAAAGGAGACATATATATATATATATATATTACATATAAAGAAGTATGCATAGACGCAATAGGGACTCCTACCGGCTAAAGCCACTGGAGCAGTCATCTTCAGCAACGAAGGGGGCTCCAGGTCCTCGTTAGATCACATTAGAGCCGCCTATTGGTGCCACGCCATTAGGCACATAGTGAAACGACCTAAGAGATTAAATAACTGATGTCTCGAGGTGACGAGAGCAGTGTGGTGCCACGGAAAACTAGTAATGGGTAGCGTTACAATACTGTAATGGGCACACGTGCCGCATACCAACAAACAAGTGACTAGCTCGTCTCGTCACGAACTTTATTCTAGACATTTATAAGGAAGCCCGACGGCCGAACGCCATTATTAAAGCAGTACTTGTAGATAATATTATTTTGGGTAGGCGTGACGCATACCACCAAACAAGTGACCGGCTTGTCTTGTCACGAACTTCATTATAGACTATAAACCCTGCAAAGTGTTCGAAACGTCAGGTCAGGTCATTCTGCGACCACGAACCCTGCGAAGTGTTCGAAATGTAAGGAAAAACAAAAATCTAAAATATACGCGATAGAATCCGTTTAAAAGTGTTGTATTATAATGTGTAATACTCTCGAAAACCTAAGACATTATTATCATTATAGACGTTAATAAGGAAGCCCGATGGCCGAACTCCCTTATTAAGGCAGTACTTGTAGATAATATTGTTATGAGCACGTTTAAACGTATACCACCAAGCAAGTGATCAGCTCGTCTCGTCAAGAACATCATTATAGACGTTTATATGGAAGCCCCATGGCAGTACTAGTAGATAGGCTGATAAAATAGCAGTAATAGTCAAACTGATGATGAAAACAAAGATAGCTTCAGACCCAGGTTCGCAACTAGTCAATAAATATTTAAATGTGTCATATTTCTTCCTTCCCTCAACTCGAACTTTGATTCGATACCCAAGAGGAACGAAATATCTCGAGTCTGGGCCAAAATATTGACTAAACTTCCATTCGATACCGAAGAGGAATGAAATAGCTCGAGTCTGAGCCAAAATATTGACTTTAAAACCTCCGCTCGTTCCAACGTATGAACTTGAGTAACTTGGTTTATAACTTGTTGATAGATGAGAGTTATCCGCCACTTTTGCTGCTGGGCCTTTTGGCGGGATCTTGTGACGTTTAACATAAGATTTGTCATAATATGAGGTAGTTTCAATGCTTTGTAAGCAACTGTCTCTGATCATCAAAATGCTGAATATGGGCTACTCAAGGACCACTTAAATAACCGGTGCTAGGTGGAAACTGCGCACACGTGGCCATGTCCCACAGCGCACAGTGTGGCTTGAGGGATACTACACTACACTACAGTCATCACCTCCAAGATGTGCCTAAAGGCGTGGCACCAATGGGCGGCTCTAGTGTCATCTTACGAGGACCAGGAGCCCTCCTTTGTTGCCAAAGACGACCGCTCTAGTAGCTAAAAGCCGGTAGGATTCCGGCATGCCCCTTCGCCCTACGCTGCGGTGGAGGAACTTCAGGATGAATTTCCACAAGAAACAATAAAAAGAAATGGTTGTTGCTATTCGATCTCAGTATGTTGTTTTCAGCACATGGGAGTATGCGGCTTCCCGTCCTCTTGATATCAACATTTAATAAGTAATTAAACTAAACACCGTACACCGTTGCCTTATACTTGACATTGGCGAAATTGTGGAAGATACTCTACAGAAGCCATAATCTAAGAGAAGAAGAAGAAAGTATAATTTATCTGCACTTTGATAGATGGCGTTGTTCGTTTGACGCGTAATGCTGAATGGCGGTGTTAATATTCTCCGTGATATAACGACTCCGCGCTTACATGTAAAGGTATTTCAGCCGTTTGGCTAAATCAAAGTATAAAAACTGTTCTTTCCAGTTTAAAATCTGAAAGTGGTGCTATTCCTTAATCCGGTTACCATACGGAATAGCAGGAGTCTACTTATAGAAAATGCATATACATTGGAAATTTCGACAATATTACCTTCAATTGACTTTTCAATTCTCGCATGTTATCTACTGTACTGAGCCAACGGCTAAATGTTGAAACGCCGCTTAGTATTTAAGTTCCGCGAAATTATTTGAGACGCCCGCTATGGTAACAATTTAGCAAGCATCTCAAATAGTATAGCAGGACTTTAAGTGACGTTGCAATATTTGGCCGTAAGTAGCTTAAAGGTAATTTTAATTTACGCTCAGCAAAGCGGGCGGGTAACGTCTAGTTTTTAATAGTTACAATGATTATATTCTATCAGATCGATTTATCCGTATGACATCCGGAATAAGATATCCGTATGGTGTCCGGATTAAGATATGGTGTCCGCATTAAGAAAATAGCACTACTCCATCACCTCACTGTCATGCTCACTAAAATGTCTTGCTGGCGGTGGCGTTGTGTATCGGGTCGTTCGGTTCCCTAAAATATGTTTGAGCTAAGCGATGCTGATGCATGCGTCATGCTCGTGAACGGGTGCCGTATGTTGGGACTGGTCAGCCATTAACTGCCATGGCGACTAATTATTATATTACATTAGTACGTCTTTTTTTTATACATTGGCCTACATAATGCTCTTGATATGGTTTACCATAATTTGTGTTATTCAACATTGTAATCTCAATTATTTTAAAAGAGTATCTATGGAGTTTCTTGCCGGCTCTTCTCCATTGATCAACTATTTGGAACCGTGCAACTTAGATTCTGACGTTTCATAAGTGCCAATATTTGGTTTATTTGAAATAAAAATATTTGACTTTGACTTTGACCTCCCGTGAATGTTGTAAAAAACCACTAACTGATTCTAAACCCCCTCTGGTTTAGAGTCCCATAGTCACTTTTTTACGATAAATGTTACTTCTGTGGGACAGTCGCCATACTGCGCTCACCGACCCACCTGCCAAACGTGAGTGCTGGCATATTCCTCCCCAAATGACGGTACAATTTTGAAAATCGATAGGGGAGGCCTTTATACAGCCGTGGATGTCTTTTGGCGAAAGTGATGGGACCTATTTACCATTTTTTTTTGGCTATCGTAAACACTTTTCACTTGATTTGAAACGCATTTGCTATTATTCTTCTTCGACTTTTTACTCATATGATTTTGGTAAACTCGATAAAGTCAAAAAACTAACTTTAAGCAAGAATAATTTTAAAAAATTGGTTCTTCTAAAGTCTGTATTATAGTTAACTTTTAATACTTATTTAGGACGTGTTAAGTAACTGCCAACTTTTGTAGTGTGACAGATAACCCGGTATCAAACTTTTACTTGAGCATTTTCCGTTGAGTGACTACACATGACTCTTATCTAGTTAAAATACAGATAATATTTGCGTTACGAGTAATTTTGTGCCTGTATCAATAAGTTTGTCTGTGTGACGTGGTTGTGGATGACCGTTGAAATTGGGCTTCGACTTTCAACGTGCAAAATTTATCAGTAAAATGAATTATTTTTCAATTAAGCTTGCGTGTTTTGCACGTGTGTTATTCTAGCTTATTATTACATGATGGCGTGACATGTGATGGTGGGGAGAGTAATTTTATCAAGACACAGAAGCAAGCCGGACGAGTTTTGTGGCTGCATTGTTTACGTTATTTTTTATCTTTTTAGAACCTTGAGAAAAGACCCGTGCCTAGCTGTGGGACCGTAAGAAGCTGATTATGGAATACGGTAGTATTGTATTATGAGTTTTCCGCGTGGTGACCGGATTAAAAATAGCACCACTCCATCTCCTTCCGTGGATCTCGTAAAAGGCGACTAAGGGACTAAACCAGAAGGGTGGGCAGTAGCGTCCCTTCTGTGGTATAGTAGTCAAACTGTGTTCACTAACCTATAAGATGCCAGACGCCAAGCGTGGTCTGTACAGGCAATAGCTCCCAAAATGACGACACAATTATGGAAGCATATGGGGTTGGTCTTTGTGCAGCAGTGGACGTCCTGTGGTTAATATGGTATGGTATTATATATAATATGAATAATCTATGTTTAAAAATTACTCTGGTCCGGTTTGAGGGTCACCGTAGATAGTGATTATACTGGGCATATGAGACTAAATAATTGATGTCTGAATGTGTCGAAAGAAGTGTAGTGCCACGCAGGACTAGTGGGTATTATTACAATTGTGATGGTTTATTGTGGCAGGTGTGACGCTTCAAGCAAATGCAATTCTCGTCTCGTTACTAGATAATAAACAAAAAAGAAACTTCTAAACAATACTTCAAGTCAGCTGTATCCGAGAAGCAATTATTTACAGTTTATCGGAGCTAAGGTGTAGTCATCTAGAGGGGGTGACCGCTTTACAGTCATCCCCTCCGATATGTACGTAAAGGCGTGTTACCAATGGGGGCTCTTGTGTGATCTTACGAGGACCTGGGGCCCTGCTTCGGTGCCAAAGATGACCGCTCCAGTGGTTTCAGCCGGTAGGAGTCCCGTATGCCCCTTCGCCCTACTACCCTTTCTCCGCAGGATCGGCCCTCTGTCGATCCCACTCTGCGGTCTCCTTCTGCAGCATGACGCACTCACAGAAGGACCACTCCAATTTTCATACTCTGGCAGCATAGCCGACTCTACCACTGGCAGAGAGAGATCTTGCCCGATCCGATCAACCAGGATCCGCCGCTCGGCAGCCCACGGAGGGCTCTCCTCTGGCGTGTGCAGTCACCATGACTCTGGCGGGACAGAAACTGCGCCGACCTATGTAACGTGGCACACATACACAGAATTCAGTTTGAATCAAAATGTCTGATGAGGATGAAGATGTTCTTCATGTCAGCTAAAGTACGTCCACTGCTGAACAAAGACCGCCCCCCATAAATTTCCATAACGACCAGACAGACTTTGAATGTTTATAATTTCTAGCAAAGCAAGAGCATCTTATTCCCATTGGTGTCCGGATTTAGAATATAGCACAACTCGATCACCTCCCGTAGATGTCGTAAAAGGCAACTAAGGGACTCTAAACCAAAGGCATTGGCAGCAGCGTCCTTTCTGTGGAACAGCACCCATTTTGCGCTTACCAACCCGCCTGCCAAAAGTGGTGAGTACTTGCAAATTCTCTCCAAAATGATGACACAATTGTGAAAATCTATGGGGGAGGCCTTTGGTCAGCAGGGGACCTCTTTTGGCTGATATTATGATGACGATGATAAATATGTAAGAAAAAAAAGGTAAGTAATGTTTCTCTACCAATAAAAGTGTCTAGATCGAACGTGGAGCGATAACAACAATATTCAGTGTAATATCGCTCATATATAGCGGACCGCTATATCAGTTTAGCGGAGCCTTTAACGTTGCTACCATCCATATCATATTACGTGTATGTACTTATTTCAATATTTGAGGTACGCACAATGAATAAGGGAAGAAATTCTACTATGGATAATGCCCACTGCATTATCCATAATAGAATTTCTGTGGGAAAAACGGAGCCTATTACATATATATGGAGTGTTCTAATTGTTATTACGGCTTTGCCAAACCGTTTGTTCTCGTTTCAGGTTTCATTTGAAACGTGTATGTTTGATGCTTTGCTTTTTATTTTCAGGTAACTGTTTCTTTTTAATGTTAGCTTGGTTTGTTACTTATATGTGTCTTAATAATCCACCAGTTTCCACATTCACGTATTGGATTTTTTCTGTTTGGCACATTTTTTGTCTCTGTTGTTTCAAGGGAACCGGGGATCCCGGGTTAAGTTATCGATGTACTCGTATAGAGGGAATCTGTTATCTGCTCAGAAGAGCTTAGCTATACACAGCACCGCGCACAACGATTATTTGGGGGGAGGCTTTACAATCCCCCCTGAGATGTGCCTGGGGGCGGCCTTTTTACGGTGGCCTCCCCGCGGCATAAATAAAGCATGACAGTCAAAATATCGGGTTTTGATCCCCGCACGAAACAACTATTTGTATGATAGACACACGTCACATCGACACACACAGTCGACGGCACGGTTGGTGCAGTGGCTGATACAGTCGGCTGCTGCGCTCCGGGTCGTGGGTTCGATTCCCGCACGGAACAATTATTAGTATGATCTGCAGGTAGTTGTTCCGGGTCTGGGTGTATTGTATGTGAAATTCATGTCTGTAAACGCACCCACGACACAGGAGAAATCCTAGTGTGGGGCAACGTTTTTAAACAAATAAAAAAAAAAAAAGTTGTTTTTTTCCTTTTGCGAAAACGGTACCCCATACTAAGATTTCTCCTGTGTTGTGGGTACAGCTTACAGACTTAAAATCCGCTTGCACTTACACCCAGCCAATACAAGCATTTGTTTTATACAGTTACTGCGGCAACCATGCCGATTAAGTCATATTATCATCTTATCTTCGCAAAGGAGATGCCCGTAGCCAGATACACTCACTAACCGGAAAATAAAACTGCAATGGAATCGTATTCTTTAACTCACAACTCCACCTATCGCACACATTCTCGACAACGCACTTCTAGACCTGGCCTCTACCAAGCGCACCACGACACTCAAGTCCTCCGCTTTTTATTACCATACAATTGATACATATTTTTTATGAAAACACAATAGTATTTCTTCTGTGGCGACAGATTATACATGCAAAAACACCCAGACTCGAAACAATTATCTTTAAATCATACAAATTTTTATTTTATTCATAACTTTTTTTTTTACAATACTTTCCCCCGGAGGATTTCTCCTGTGTCGTGTGTGCGTTTTATAGACACGAATCCCACACACAATACACCCAGACCCGAAACAACTACCTGCAAATCATACAAATATTTGTTCCGTGCGGGATTCGAACCCACGACCCGGAGCGCAGCAGCCGACTGTATCAGCCACTGCACCAACCGTGCCACCAATATTTGTTCCTTACGGGGATTGAACCACTGAAACGTGGCGCAATAAGCCAATTACTAAGCCACTATGTCAACCGTGCCATGCGTTGTATGTACATTTTCTATCAGACAATCTTATGACGATACAGAAATGACAGATGCAATAATATTTACTTGAAAGGTAAAAAACTGACAAAATATTACTAGCTGAAAAACGGGTATATCTAATACGGATAATTAAATCCATTATATATTAGACTCTAACTATATAAGACAATCAGTGTCTTATATGTTACATAAAAAAACTGCCAACGCTTTTAGAAACAACTTGTGGTCACTTTATTTATATACGTCCTAACATGAAGCCATCCATAGAAAATAATCTGAATATGATTAAAGACATAGTGAAATGAGATGTGAACCAATTCAGAATTATTAAAGTGGCACGATATGAAAAGATTATTCAAAGTACATAAATTTAATTTTAAATTTTTGTAAATAGTACCCCAACTGTTACACACTAAATTAGATAAATGAAAATGCCACAATAAACTTGATGAGGTGCAAAATAAGGAAATAAAAAATCATTCATAACACTAAGCTATGGGTTATAACAAAGGCAGGTGCATCTGAAATCGCCGTTTTACGGCTGCGTATAATGTGAACCGTCAATTTCTCTTTATGACTTCGTCTCGCATCGTCACCGAGGGTGACTAGCGGAGCGGTTCGAATGTGTGGAGCTACAATGACAGCGGATAAGGAATACCATAAATCCGTCAATGGAAGTATGGTCTTACTAATAAAATAGTACGGGTATGACAGATTTATTATATACTAGCTGCCCGCCCATGCTTCACACAGGTGCACACACATGGAAACCGATTACAGTGGCCCCTACCGGATTGAATTGTGAACCTAAACCATCCAAGAACCCACTTAAATATACACAAAAAAAATATCAAAATCAATCCAGCCGTTTAGGTGGAGTTCAGTGGCATACACACGTACAGAAGAATTATATATAAGATATATAAAACCTCAGATGTATGTTCATCAAACAAGATTGGCCCTATGATTGATTGCCGTATCCTGCCGAGAAAGCCTTCAAAAATCACATCAATTATGCTATTCGTGTTTTACATGAACAAAATAAATCCCGACGCATGCCGTGCATAATGCAAAAATTGTTGCTGCTCTGATGGAATTGCCCTGACTGAATAAATTAAAGACGGCAAAGACGACTATGTTAGCATCTAAGGATCTTAACTTTCAATAAATCAATCAGTAAACTAAATCGCAATCCACTCCAAGATATGGATTATGTCATGCATGGATGACCTGACGATGGACATGGATGATGATAATGATGAAATATTCCTCTACCATCCAATTACCCAAATATTACAAGCAATTAGAAAATGTTATTTGCGTAAAAGATATTTCACAGATGTTGCTTATTAGTAATCATACGGTGCCATGAAAAGAGCCAAAGAATTATAGATCTTTGGCTCTGTTCATGGTACCAGTCAAGGTATCCATTGCTATAGAGAAGCTCTTTTTCATTTTCCGATTTTTTAAGTGAAAACTTCTTTTAGCGCGGTACGCATATTTTTAGATGAGATAAAATCTCTGGACTCGCGACACCATTACGAGACGCTATTTAAGATAAGATAAAAATATTTTTATTCATGTAAAACCATATACAGGCACTTATGAATAGTCAAGGCTTTAGTTGCCGCGTTCCAAGATGTTGATTTCCTATGGAGAAGAACGGGCAAGAAACTCCATGGTTACTCTTTTTAAATCATAATAATTGTTACAGTATTTTTGGATACATTGTTCTCAAAATAAATAATGTGAGGACAATGTAGCAGAAAAAAGTAAACTTCTTTAAAAGTCCACACTAAACAAGCCTGATATTTATGTTAAATTATGATTAAATTGTCATGGCAGCATTAAGCTGACCAATCCCAACAGACAGCACTCGTTCACGAGCATGACGCATGCATCAGCGTCGCTCGGCTCAACCATATTGTAGGGCAACTAAGCGACCCGATACACGACGCCACCATCAGCAGGACACTTGAGTGAGCATGACATACCTAAACTGCCAGACAACTATCACGCTATTAAACAAAACAAACTAATAATCCACATGGTCCTCGCACTTATAATTTCAAATCTAAGTAGTGTATACAAAACAAAAACAACCAAGTAATTGGTGTCACTTAAACAAATTGAGGATGAAGGATAATCAAATGTCATTAAATGAATTAATATAATCCATTAAAAAGATATGTCAAAATAAATTAAAATTAATGGCAATGGGATTTGATGTCTATTGAAGTGAAAACTTCTTGGTTTCGCAACGCGGCGGGAAGCGCGCGCTTTTTGTGAGGCGGCTCGCACCGCAGCCATATAATATAGTATTATATTTTGTGAATTAGATAAATAAAAAAAACATTTATTGCTATAAAATTTTCAATTCTGTCGGCACTCCCAGAGTGCAACCCGTATTTTTTTTTTGTTTCTAGTGTATCTTTATAATATTTTGTATGTTTTATCATGTCTAATAAATATAAATTATAAGTAAGTCTTATGAACAAAAAAGAACAAAATACCTTTGCAAAAATCCAATAAATGAGAAAAAAGTCAGCAGATATTACTTGTTTGGCTTATTTAATTGGATGGGAACTCTGTTTTCATCTTTTTGCTAACGAGTATCTCTACCTGGTACAAGTCTAGCTGTCGCACGGAGATATGGTTACTTTAGGCTCCATAAGAAAGTTTAAAGTAATTCAGCAAGCTCTAGAGAAAGCTATGCTTGATATTTCTCTATGAGATCGATTCATAAATAAGTAGATCCGTTCAAAAACTATAGTTGCTGACATAGCGGAAAGGATTAGTTAGCTGACGTGGAAATATGAAAAGGGCACATAGCTCGCAGAACGGTTCTCGATTGGAGACCACGCACCGGAAAACGCAGCGTCCGTCCATCCACGTCCGTCCGTCTTGTTGCAAACCATGGGATGGTTGATAGAAATAGATAGATGAACAAACGACTAGGTAAGATAGCTGGGAGTCATTGGATGCGGGTGGCATGTAACCAGTCGTTGTAGAAATCGATGGGAGAGGCCTATGCTCAACAGTGGACATCATTCGGCTGATATGCTATGCTGATATGCTGATGAGGCTTATTCAAACTCTGTCACTAGCAACCCACATTTTAAAACACCGTACATTATTATCCAACAATCTTATATAGGCACACATTTCTGTGGCTTTTTAACGTTATTACTAGAGTATAAAAGGTCGCTGAGTAGAAGCCGCTAAAATTATGGGCTTTGCGACATTCCGTAAAGTTGTGACCTTTAGAAGTAACAATAGAAATGCCAATAGTAATGAATTATGTTTGAATAGCTGGGTAGGGAGGGAATCGGGAGTAATAATTTATCTACTGCGTGGTACACTACTCAGTAGATACCATGTATATTCATGATATAAGTTACTTACAGGAAGTGTACTTCTCCACCGTAAAACTCTCTTATAAGGCGATAATATGATTGAACTTAAACACAATGTAACTTGTTACTGTGCCTGGTGAGAAGCGCAAGGCAATCCTCGACGCGTACGTTGCGCTGATGATCGTTAAGTTCGTGGGGCACCCAATTGTCAAGCTTTTTACCTTACCGATTTGACGCAAATAGATCAATGTTGTTTTCATGCTAACATCTAAAGCTGCTGCTGGTAATTCAGCCGTATATTGAGTATAATTCAAATTTTTTTCATACAATCGCCTTTAATGTCGACCAATGTTTTTGGACCACCACGGGATTCATTTTTCAGAACGAAGTTTCCAGAACAGACGTGGGTAAACCAATGACGGGTGTTCGCTCCGTAAATGCCGTTGATGTTGCATGCCACTTGGGCCGTGTTGTTGCCACGACGGTAGTAATATTCCTTTACTCGAATTTTCAACGTATCCATGACGACGAAATAATTCATACGTGATGAAAACATGACACTAATCAATACACATAAGACTGATTTTGAATAATGGAATCCGTTTTTTAAATAAAATTAATTTGAAATTAGAATGCATAGCCAAACCACATTTTTTCATATTTGACATACCCACTACTCCAGATCGGCAATTTCATAGGGAAAGACCTAAATTTAGTAATAAGTTTATGTTTCCTATGATTGCCGTAATTATCTGCGGCAAAGAAACGAGCTAGCTCATTATATAGATCAAGCGCATCTATAAAGCCACTAATTGATTTACAGGGAACATCTTCTACTCCACGTATATGCATAATAACCGTAAGTCTGTATATTATAATTTATATTTCCATAAAAACTAGTTGACAATAGTAGCAGGAAAACAAGCCTTAAACATTCTTAGAATATATCTCTGTACGTTGGTAACTCATCATGAGAATCCTTTCTTGAATAGGCTGACATGCCTGAACGGATTTCGATAAGATTTCACTTGAAAGCTTAACGGCCGAAATCAATAATCAATCTAATTCAAAATCTTTACAATTAAGATTTAATTTTTTTAAATTTAAATTAATTGTTAAGATTACGCTTAACACTAAAACAGACAAATCCTCAATCCCAAATCCAAAGATTTTGGATTAGATTGATTATTAATTTCGGTCGTAAATCAGTAGAAGAAAAACCTGAGCTAGGGCTTGATCTCTCCCTTGTATGCAAATCCTATGTAAGGCAAAGTTGATAATTGGTTGGTTGTACAAAAAACGTCTGCTGTTGAAATCTGAGAGCAAATACTTGTTTTTTTAGTGTTCCGAACGTCCGAAGGAAAAATCGGCAAAAACCCTTATTGGATCACTCGTGTGACGGAGGAGGAAATTCATGAAGAATTTCCACTAGGAATAATAAAACAAAAAATGTATGAAACTGGAGATGATTAAGCTTATGGCCTTTTTATCATGTAATCTTCCAAGTTTATCTACAGTTATTTTGTTTCAGACCTTAATCAGAGATAATTAAGCCGCAAGGACCATTCTAGTTCATATAACCTTCCAAGCCAATAGTAGTTATTTTGTTCAAAGCCTCAATATATTCGTTCCATGACGCAATACGAAAGAAGACATAGAAATTAGCCGAACAATAAAAACGTCAATATATGGATCTAAAAATCTATTACAAGGCTTCTAATGTCCAATCGAACCGAACGTCATTATAATAATCAGATTCGACCGGATTTCGGATTTCTGCTGAATAGGCATTCAGTACAGTGACCTGTAAGCCAACCATGCAAATTGAACTCGCAAATCGAGCCTATTTTCTCCTGTCTAAGGGAATTGAGGTACTTAGAGGAGTGAGGGAGCTCAAATTAGATTGGATTGTACCTTGGTGTATGAATACAGCTTGATAGAGTTTATTTTATCAGTGGTACATTAAGCTCACGTGTGAAAATATATTTTGAAGTTACGATAATTCATTTTTGCTGTTCCTTTATGTTGGCTTACAGTGCGAATTTATTTTTGAAGTGAAACATTTAATAGCGAAATAATTCATACGTGATGAAAACATGACACTAATCAATACACATAAGACTGGTTTTGAATAATGGAATCCGTTTTTTAAATAAAATTAATTTGAAATTAGAATGTAAGAAGAATATAAGGTAAGAACAGCTCCTATGAAACGTGGTTCGGACAGGTTCGTGACCAATCGGCTCTTTCTGATTCACCGCTTCGACTCGCTCACCACTTGCATGTATTAGTATTAGTAAAGTAGTAAATTAGTATTAGCGTCAATTTCGATTCGGATTCCGCGACGGATTTTTTTACGCCATCTTTACTTTCAGTTCTTTCACATTGCGTCGTGTTGCGTTCGTCTTTCAGGATGATGGGCTATTTCAATCAATCAGTGAATTTATGAGTTGTCACTACAACCAGAAATAGATACAATATACTGGTATTGTATCTATTTCCGATCATACGGCGAACCTAGATGCACTGCGTGCACCTTAACATTCGACTTTTCTTAAGAGCCTATTAGGGCCTATATGAAAGAAAAACTTTGACTTTGACTTTGACTGAAACACCCTGTTTTTCACCTACTAAATTCAGTCCTAGGAATAAAGGTATATATTCTTATGTAACACCATTTTTATTAGGTGATTTTATCAGATTGGCGGTAAAAATATATATTTATATGTCATTTCAATCACATCTGTTATTTTTTATTTTTTTTGAATAACGTGTCAATTGCCCGCAGCCGTGTAGACACAATAGGTTTTTTTAATGTGTCTCGTTTTACGACACGCAATGATATATTGACGGATTTGTGGCTAAGTGACTAGCGCACAGAGTGATTGATTTCCAACGTTCACCATCAAAATTTTCATATCAAGGACCATTCTTTTTCATACCAAGACCTAACTTGACATGCTTTGAAGCACATCATAAATTGGTTTATGTTTATGGCTTCAAACTACCCGTAACGTCTGTCATAGGTATAATGGATAATTCTATAGAGGCTCTCTATAACTCAATTCATACTCAGGAACAATTTTACAATACGTTTATCTAAGTAAGACGTTCCGCATTATTTTACGTCGGCACCGAGGGTCATTAGCAAGATTGAAATTTCATGCCTTTGTTAAAGTTGCTTTTAGCAGAACCTAATAGGTTATAGTATTGTATGACCAGTCGTTACTGCTTTTAGTACTACTTAACGATTTTCTGCTTCTGTTTATTTCTTTTATACTCCTGTCAACGTACTCAGCGTACCGAGGGGCTTTGTTACTAAATAGCTACCGCACAATAGAATCGATATCTAAACGTGATGGAAGAATGTTTCTTAGACACTTAGTATGAAACCTTTTCATACTTCGGAAAGCATCTCAAGTTCTCGAGGCTGAAAACTAGTGAAACCTTATAATGTGTTCATTATCTTCCATTATTGGCTTGCTAGGTGCATCCTTATAATGTATAATAATGTTATAAAGAGAGAGTTGATTATATCTGGTAAGTACGTTTACTTCTCTACTGTCTGGTAGATTTTAATATAGACAATTTAGAAAATTCTTTTGCTGGGAGGAAGTTGTACTGCGATAGATGGTCTTATCTTAATAATTTTATAAATGTCCACAATCAAGGTTGAACACCTCGATTATGGAGGTTGCACTCCCAGAGATGGAACTATCTTAATAATATAATAATCATTTCTAAATACTAAGACCCTCCACAATCGAGGTTGCACATCTCGATTGTCGAGGTTGTATTTTATCTATGCCAAAGTGAGGATGCACCGAGATGTGGTTCCGATGGATAAGGGACTAACTCCCCTCTCCTTGGCTAAAGAGAACTGGCATAAACCTATAGTGCTTGTCACTAATTACCGTAAGGAGTTCACTAACAGTTTTACCGGGTCCTTCATGGGCCTGATGTGGACTTTATAACATATGTGTCTCGGCTACGCATCGGTGACCTCTTTGGGGAAATCGAAGGTTTTATCTGTGCAATTATGGATGAAGTTATCATGACGAATAACTACCGCAGGCATGTCCCTATCCGGGTGAATCTATCCGTCACATTATTTTGGGTTGTTATCATCTTGCTAATGGCGAGTACTTGCACAGGCAACCAAGCGGCCAGTATTATCCACCAACACATACGCCTCCCCCAAAGATCCCTCATTGGGGGATCTTGCCATAATTGCCAGGCTTTGGCAGACGGGTTGGCGATCGCAGTTGAGTTATAATATACTCGAAAGACGCTGCTGGCCATCCTTCAGCTAGTCCCATAGTCACGTTTAACGATACCCATGGGATGAGACTTAGTATCTGTAAAGCTTCGGTCTCCGGACGATTGATATTATGATAAAAATATACAAGGTGGCAATTTCGATGCATTAATAAAATAATGAACTAACGTATTCGAAGATGCGTTTTTGGCGTATAGACGAAAAATGTAAATGAGACAACTTATGTCTGCATTCCATTCTAAGTGCGGGTGACGATTATTTTGATACAAACAAACTCCTGACTTAACTAACACTATCTGGAGGCCTTATTGCATGTAAAATGGTTAAAACGGAAAACGATATCCCGTGAGTAATCTATGAAATCAAAGTTATTGTTTTTTTTTTTTGTCTAATAACGCATAGTGCCTCTATGTAAGATCGATGATAGAAGTTGATGAGGATGATCAGGATGACAAATGAAACTGCCAGGTTGGAGTGTTAAAAGTACAAGTACCTACAAAAATTGGTTGCACTCCGAACCTATTTCAACATACAGCTTTTTCAACAACGGATATATTTATAAGAAAAATGCATTATCTCATAAATACAACATTATACGAAACCTATTAACATCCTATATTCAGCCAAAAGTACAATTTATAGCCACTCTACAATAAAATACATAATTTATATTATTAATTAAGTAAGTTAGTTTCAGTCACCAATAGCGTATCTTTGCAAAATAAATAACATTATAACAGTTTATGATGATGGACAAAACTAAAATAATTTCGCCGAAACGTGAAAATGGGTTTCACATTTTGGATTTAACATTAAAACCTTATTGACTTTAATCAAAGTGAACAATTTCAAATTATAATACAAACTTCAGTTATAATTAATAAAATATTTTATAACAAAGCGATTTTGTTCAACAATATAATTATAAAGCTGTGGTCAGAATGATAGCACATAGTTAGCGGGTTCCAATTTTAAATCTGAAATAGATGACACATTCAGCTTGCGATAGTTTAGAGTTCAGTTAGATCCATATTGACCAACAGGACAGCTGCACATATGTAGATGGGTTTGTTTTTTTTTTTTAGACTTTGCCCCACTCTAGGATTTCTCCTGTGTCGTGGGTGCGTTTACAGATATGAATTCCACATACGATACACCCAGACCCGGAACAACTACCTGCAGATCATACAAATAGTTGTTCCGTGCGGGAATGGAATCGAACCCACGACCCGGAGCGCAGCAGCCGACTGTATCAGCCACTGCGCCAACCGTTTAAGACCTAAAGACCACTATAATCAGTAACCGAGACAGAATTATCATAATCATCACAACCCGATGATATCAGCAATGGTTGCTACTTCATCCAATATAATCTATCAATCACCTCTAAGGCTAGGAGCAAACGTTGGTTGTGAGTAACGTCAGTGCGGAGCTTATCATAAATTGTATAGGTATGGGTGCAGTGGCTGATACATTCGGCTGCTGCGCACCGGGTCACGAGTTCGATTCCCGTACAGAACCGATATTTGTATGAACTGCAGGTAGTTGTTTCGGGTCTGGGTGTAGGTATTGTATGTGAATTTTGACATTACAAACAGACACTTCAATTTTATTTATTTGTATAGATATAGCGTCGCCTCTGTAGTTAGTTCATCTAGGACGATGGGTTTGTGTTAGCAGTTCATTATAAACCCTATATAGCCCCAGATTAATAAACAAAACGTGTAATATCGTTATAGTTTTAACAGAAACCCAAAAAGTACACTCGCTCAATCAGATCTGTCGATGCGTGAAGGTTACTTCAACGTAATTAGTTTAGACTTGGGTGGAAGGTGATTCATTTTCGTAACCGTGCTAATTTATGAATGGGAAAATGTGGATTATAGTATGTCTCAATGGAGTTAGGGGATAATAAAATTCAACATTCCCGAGAAGTAATTATGTGTACTATTATTATTATATTTAACTTAGAGAAGAAGGTCGTTATTAATTTTAGGATTATTATAGTCATTAATTAATAAGGGTTTGTTGTTTAGTTTGTTTAGAATATCAATTTGTATAGTTAGTGGCTCTGAGGGCAGAACATTTTCTTCTCTGACGTCATAGGCATGAATGGCTACAACACTTCAAGAATCATGAGTACATGTTAACATTGGTAATGCTATTTCGTTTAATTCGCAGTTAGTTTACGAATTAATAATTTTTCAATTTCTACGCGTTCCTCTCGCTTGAGTTACCCAACGCATTCTGTTGACTGACCAGCTGGGCTCTGGGCACCTCGTTGTTAACTCCGGCAATACTGCCACTATAATGGCAATAGCGCCCCCTAATTATTTAAATAAATTTAAAATGTCCGCAAAATGATGAATACAATTGTGGAAACCTATGGGGAGGCCGTTGTTTAGCAGTGGACATCTTTTGGTTGATATGATGATGATAATATCCTTAGCTTAGACCGGTTGTCAAAGACTTGAGACTCTGATTCTGCTCATAACGAGTGTGATAGATTTTCTTATGAAAACCGGGCTCGATAGATGAACTAGCTCTCCGAGGCACGGATTGGTTTTTTTATGGGTAAAACGTCCATTTATCCAAGTCTCACCGCAGCAAGCGCAGCTTAACCTCGCATTTCGACCATTCAACGTGGTAGCCAAGTAGCTATATTTAAAAAATATAACATGAATAACCATAGCATCTGTTATTGGCATTCGGGATTCATGAATTCATTCAATTTCCTTGAGGTTACACTCAATTCTCGTGTATCAATTGTAACAGACAACCAACGGAAATGGTTTATTGCGGTTTATGCGTTAGTCTAGCAAGTTTACAATGCATATGCTCATGTCAGTAATTTGTTGTGGTATATATGAGCTATAGAGCGCCGTGCTATGTGGTTTCAGGAACACACTTAATCTTTTTTTGTCTTCATCGGTGTCGTATACCGTATTTTCTTTGCACCACGGGAGGTGCTCATGCACTTTCATTAATTTTCCAGTCATATTTAATAAAATAATTATTAAAATCGCTAGCTATATTAATCGCAGTATCTAATTGAATTCAGTTTTTCTATAATCCTATATTAGGGTGCAACGTGCTGGTTTGCAATCGTTTTGCACAAATCCTCTGATCTGTCCGTAAATACCAGGACCACCTATCTAAATGATTCTTGCGTGCTGTTCACCACTTTGGCCCCACTCACAGTATTAAATTTGAAACTCGTGCATTTGATCACCGTTCCTCAGCTTGCATGTATTGGGTAGCTAACAAATTGTATAATAAAAATAAACCCTCTCTGGGCAGTCGTTATCTCACCATGGGATAACGTAATCCCGGAGGGGAAATTAAAGCAGCTGCTTGAATTCTTCCTCCCTTTTGATACAAAAAAGTATATCGTAAGGAGATATTTAAGAAGCTTACAGAACGCAGGGCAATTTGTGGCGAGATGAATGTGAGTGGCGACACTACGTATCCAAATGCTCCAGAGAGTCGATTAGGAATGTCAGGGTGTAGACATGGGTCCCGTGGCTGCGCTGCATGAGCTGCTTCTCACTGACATGGCCATTAGCCAACAAGTTCACCGCCCCCACCGAACCTGTTGACATGTTAGATAGATTATAAAAAGGCTTATGATTCGTTGCCGCATACATGGCTCATGAGCGCCCTGAAGTTGTATAAAATATATACAACACTACACAATTTCTTGTTGCATGTATACGGTAATGGAGGACGGTCCTTCACTATCCAGGATGTCGATAGGTTCAGCACACACAGCACACTCTGAGCACATTATTGGAGGGCTGAAGGCTAGGTTTCCCGTTGTGGAGAGGAGGTCAGATAATATCCCACCTGCTTTACATGGATGACCTGAAACTGTTTGCTGCATGCAAATGGCAAGTAACAAAGTTATTAAAGGTAATCGAAACTTCCGTAATTGTATCAGGATTGAATTTGGTCTGGACAAATGTGAGGTCATGCATGTAATGCGAGGGGAGATTATGAAATCACGAGAGAATTCTACTTTTAGATCGCTTTTCGCAACAGAGTCATACATATACTTGTGTATGTTGGAGGCGTTAGGCATTAAGAATTTCATTGGCTGCCTAAAAAAGTACTTCAGTCTTTTGTCAAGTGGCAATAGTATGTATACGTTAGTATGTAGGTATATATGTATATTCTATATGCAGTATGCACGTACATTATTCTATATATGTGTATATTTATATGTTTGTAAAACCTCTACCACAGTACCTATATCTCTTGTCTACAAACTCATCTTGGAACTTTCCATTTGGTCCTTGAAGCAGCCATGAAAGTGCTCTGTACAGGATGTGTTTATTTATAATGATATATGATAATATTTTTTAATAAAACATCTAGACACACACTGCGTGCGTTGACACAATTTTATTAGCATTGCAAGGTAGTTAAAATAACATTTAAAATTCTTAACGACGCCTGTCAAGTCAAGTTGCGACCACGAACGCTACAAAGTTTTCTAAACGTCAGGCAAAACAAAAATCTGTAATATACCCGATTTACTCCGTTTAAAAGTATTTTATTATAATGAGTAATAATCGCGAAAACCTAATCCGGGGATATAAATAAAAGTATACACCTTATCAAGACTCATCAAGTACAATTCCAATAACATGTTATAAGTAAGAATTTTCTACTATTAACATAAAAATGACATTGTTTTCAGTATATAATCGGCCCAACAATCTACCTAAACATACTTACGAGTATGACGTACAGTCTACGCAGTCAAAACTAGAATTGTATTTAATTAGGCGTGGTAGGGCTGCGCTGTTATAATTGTACACATTACAGGCAGTTATCACGCTACCTGCTTGCCACTGATATTGATACACCTTGTGGATTGTGTGAGTATGAAGTTTGGAGAAGGTATAAAGTATGTTGATTATCATTCAACAGGATCTTTTACTGAGGGTCTCTTATTGCAACTGGTGAGGACTGCAGAGGCAAGGCTGATAACCTGGCGTGCTGCATGCGGGAGGTACTCCCCCCGTCTTTGCCGTGTAGATCACGCCGCCGATAAAGACGACGGACTGGGACGGTAATCTTCGGCACCCAAAGGGGGCTCCAGGTCTTCCTATGATCACACTAGAGCCGCGGGGATCGAACCTACGACACGTTGCGCAGAAAGTGAATAGCTAAGCCACTGCGCCAACCGTGCCGTAGATTTGCATTTTTACTTAACATTTGCCGCAGTGGCTTGCGTTCTTCACCACGTGACCCTAGTCCATTCCCGGACGGAACATTTATTTGTATGGCCTGCAGATAATTGGTCTGGGTCTCGGTGTTTATGCGTATCAGATTAATATCTGTAAACTATACCCACGATACACAAGTCTGAACTAGAGGAAAATAAAATGTTCGTCTTACTTACATTTGCAACTAATTAATTACGACTATTTTATTATTGACTGTTAACCATAACATTGTATGACAAAAGGCAGGACGCAGCAGTACTTTGTTTTATATATTGTACTAGCTGGGCCCCCGGTTTCACCCGCGTTTAATTCAAAAGAAATGTAGAGTACTTCGACATAGACACTTGACATAGAATATAATATATATTGGATTTTAAGGGTTTTATTTTTTTTGCGCGGTATCCTAATTATTATTTTTGAATAAAAGTTATTCCTTATAACATCAGCTATCTGCCAGTGAAATTCCTGTCAAAATCGGTTCAGCCGTTTCAGAGGTTACCCGGAACAAACAGACAGACAGAAAAAAAATGTTTTTTGTTATATGTACCGTATATACTTTCATATGCTTTTAGTAAAAGCTGTTATTTTGACATTACAAACAGACACTGCAATTTTATTTATTTGTATAGATTATATATCTTATATGACCTGTGATCCACAGTAAAATGATTGATTGAGAGGGAATTATAGTGTGGGACATCATTTGCGCACCATGGTGAGGCAGTATCAATGTTCATTTCTTTTTATTGTTAGGTCCGAATGTTGCAAAATGATATCTGCCTGCATAATGGTTCTTTACATCGCATCTTACAGAAGTCTGACACTACTTTATTCATTCCGAAATTGTAATTAAACACAAGATTTCAATTGAGCAAATCTCTCAGTTATTAACGGATTCAGTATAATTCTCCAACAAAATAAAAGATCTCCAATATTTGTGACCGGCAAACGAAATTTTCTACCGGCAAATAATTCACGAATCTATTAAATTGGACTTCGTAACTTATACCGATCAATATCCCAAATCTCAAACCGGATGGAAAACTCTCCGGATTGGAAATACACTATAAATACTTTAGCGAATTCTCGGACAAACACAGTTCTATCCTTCTTGAAAGATGTCGTGTTCACATTGTACCTAATTTGTCCCTTTTGTCTAAATCCTTGGAGAGAATTGGTACATTGAATAGAAATGCGTAGATTAGCGAAGGAAACATTTATTCCGTGTCGTAATTAAGGTATTCTGTTATTTAGTATCCAATATGTTTAATGCAAAGTTAATTGAATTTAAACGACTGAACGAACGAAGGTTTAGTTTTGCAAATTTCATACCTGCTACTAAGGGAAGCAAAAAATCTGACTGTAGATTATAAACCACACCGCTACTAAAACTTTTAAACTTAAAAAAATACTGACTTCAAAACCCTTACACGATATAAAAATATTAAAACCACTGAAAAGGAACAAAAAACTTTATTTATGATATCGGGCGGGGCCAGGTATAATATATAACTTCTCGTTGGTCTGCATGAACCATGGTTGGGGCATACCTGGCCCCGGCCGACTTTATAAATAATGTTTTCTTTTCCTTTTCAGTGGTTTTAATATTTTTATATCGTGTAAGGGTTTTGAAGTCAGTATTTTTTTAAGTTTAAAAGTTTTAGTAGTGGTGTGGTTTATAATCTACAGTCAGATTTCCATGGGTTTTGAAGTCGTTATTTTTTTAGTTAATAAGTTTTATTTGTTTCTTTTTAGTGTAAATAACTGTAAGAACTTTTTTCAATTTCGTATCAGTTCTTAACACAAAAAATAAGAATGACCCTTATCGGTTCTCAGATCTGAGAGGAATCGAAACTATTAAGACATCATCTAGACAAGCGCAGTCAAATTAACCTGTTTATTGAAGCTGGTTAAAAAACTACTCAATGTAATGAAATTGCTATGGGACTAACTCGAAAGCATTCTACACCAGTTAAATAAAGTATTGCTCAAATCGGTCTTCAAATCTCGGAGTAAATGGGTGTACATATATAAAAAAAAACTCATCGAATTGAGAACCTCCCCCTTATTGAATACGGTTAAAAATTTCGAGTCTTTTAGATTTTTAAAACGAATACAGATATTTATTTACGTTAGCCAGGTAATATCACGCTAATATCCCTGAAATCCATCAGTTGATTAATAGATCCGTGGAATGCTTCCCGGAATTCCAAGAATTTCTCCCAATCCACAACAACAATTCTTACTAAAGCGTTGAATGCCGTATTCACTCCCTTCATACTTCCACTCCCTATTCCCTGGGCTGGGCCTCCCTCCGAATAGAAATGTGTTGATTATTTACAAATAGCGCTATTTCGTGATTCGTTGGCAGGTATTGTCCGACTCACGATTGTTGGCTTGCTTTGTACCTGTTTATAAACGTTATGATGAGGCTTTCAATATTCATTTTCTTGTTAATATTAGACGCGTGGAGTAGATATTTATAACATATTTGAAGTAAACTAACCAATTAAATATTATAAACATGTCACTCCACCACACACCGCCTACGTCAAAAGTATCGTTATTACACTACGATTCGGAACCGGATTTGCCTACACAATTATTGGAATCGGAAGATAACATTAACATTACACAAAGAAAGCGCAAATTTGACCAGGTAGATGACATAAACATTTTCATGGCGGAGATGAAAAGTCTTTTCCTAAAGTTTGAAAAACAGCAGAATGATAAATACGCCGCCCTGCAACATGCAGTAAGTGAAATCAAAGAAATAAATTCGGCCATAAAACAATCTGTCGACTTTGTGTCACAGAAATACGATGATTTTCTCAAAGAATTTGAGAAATTAAGAGCGGAACGTAATGACAACTTGGCTTATATCCAATTATTAGAGGAGAAGGTGGAGAACCTAGAAAGACTTCAAAGAGCTTCTTGCCTGGAACTCAGAAATGTACCAGCTCAAATAAAAGAAACAAAAGATGACCTTACAAAGATTGTCATCGACACGGGTAAGGCTCTGAACTTGCCAATTACCATCTCTGACATACGGGATGTCTACCGCTTGAATAATAAATCTGGGAACAATAAAACAATACAAATTAACTTCACAACTACAATCATGAAGGAAAATGTTATTCAAGCAATTAAATCCTACAATAAAAGTCACAAGGATAAAAAGTTCTCAACTACGGATATCAGATTAGAAGGCCCAAGCATCCCTGTATATATATCAGAAAGCTTGACCTACAAAGCTAAGCGCTTGTATTATCTGGCTCGGGACTTTTCCAAATCGAATGAATACAGTTTTTGCTGGACAGCCCACGGGAAGATCTTCGTGCGCAAGAAAGAGGGTGCCACGGCCTATTGTATAAATACAGAATCTGATTTAAAGAATCTTAATATTGAAGATTGACTGCTGATTCACTACTGGTTTTATGTTTATTTTCTATTTGTAGCTCTTGTAACTAATTTTCAAAATAATGCATGGATTTCACTCATAATTTATTTTTACCGGTTATTTCTTGTATTCAAAATATACCACATTACATTCACACAATTCGATCACCTGTCAAAATCACCTCAAACTGCGGGAAACTGCGCATATAACCTCTTCACTGGAGTTACTGTTAAAGTCACTATCTTTACCTGTAAAATTACATTGCAATTCAAATCACCTCACATGAATAATAAAAAATTTATGTCCCAGTTAACACTTGAAGACCTTAAATCACACCTTTATTTAGTGTTTTGTTATACAAATGGCTAACTTCAGTGAGTTTGCGGATTCAGTTGAATCCCTGGATGTATCTAGATCTTTTATATGTTCTCCAAATCAATGCTTACAGCTCTTGAACTACTCAAATCCTACATTAAATACCCTTCATGTTAATATTAGAAGCATTAACTGTAATTTCGACAGGCTAAACGTTCTCATATACTCTATGAATATCAAATGTGATATAATTGTTCTCACTGAGTGTTGGTTAAGCAAAGTGATTAATATACACCTATTCTTAATGGGTACACCAGTACTAAAACTTCATTTGACAATCAGGATGACGGTGTTATTATATACATACGTTCCGAGTTACACTATACAATCTCAGAGCCGGTATTCCAAGATGCAAATTGTCTGATTCTTAAGTTTGCATCGGATATAGTCATCGTGGCTATATATAGCTCCCTCAGTCAGAAATACAGAAAGATTCTTAAATTCTTTGAACGATACCCTCGTAACAATTTCATCTATAAGCACTGTGGCTATCGTAGGTGATATAAATATAAATATTCTCCCAAACAATTTTGACATAAACTCTGAAGAATATTTAACAGTAACAGCGTTTCATGGTCTTCTCCCTGCTCACCTTTTCCCCACGCGCCTTGACAAATGTCTGGACCATGTTTTATTAAAAACTAATAAAAGCTCTACAACTTTAGTTCTCGATTCTTATATCACGGATCACGCGCCTGTTCTACTTTGTATCGAAACCAACCCCCTCACTGAAAAGTCCATAAGCTTCAGACGACATATAGAAATACCGGCTCTAGTTAGCTGCTTAGAAAAAACCGACTTTACGTCAGTCTTGACAAACAGTGATCCCAATTATAGTGCGGAACATCTCGTGTCTACGTTATCAAAGGCTATTAAAGAACACGGTAAATTAATGAAAATACCGCACAGGAAAAGGATAATTAAGCCTTGGATTACTCCTGGCCTTCTGAGATGCATTCGCAACCAAGACAAATTGCATAAAAAATCTACGCAAAATCCTTATAACATCTTGGCTAAAGTTACCTATACCAGATACCGCAACTTCTGTAATAACTTACTAAAAAAGATTAAACGTGAATTTGAACAGGGTGAGCTCCAGAAGGCCAGGGGAAACCCTAAGGCTACTTGGGATATCATTAAATCAATAAGCCATATGAACAATAAATCTGAGAGTGTTACGAGAGATCTTTTGAATATGTGTGCAGATGATCCGCTTTCTTCAGTTAACTTTGTAAACAGCTACTTTGCCAATGTTGGATCTAATCTAGCCTGCAACATACAACAAAATCAAAACAACGTACGGAATAACTTCCAGCTGAATAGTCAAATTAATTCACAAGGTAACTCCTTAGTTTTGTTGGATACTGATTGTGCGGAAATTAATGCAATTATTTCAGGATTAAAAAATACTTGTGCTACGATCTATCGGCTACGATGAAATCTCAGTGTCTGTTGTTAAAGCTGCCCGGCATGTCTTAACACCCCATATAACACACGTTTGTAACCTTTGCCTGTCAAAAGGGGTTTTCCCAAATGTTTTTAAAAAGGCAATTGTACATCCCATCTTTAAGGGTGGTGCTAGGGACCGTATCGAAAACTTTAGGCCAATATCAGTTCTAACAACCTTATCCAAAATTCTAGAAAAAGTACTCAATAAAAGATTACTTAATTACTTAGAACACAATAAGGCTATTGCATCTAATCAATATGGATTCAGGAAAAATAAATCCACAGAAGATGCCGTACTAGATTTAACAAACTCGATTGTAGAAAACCTCGACACTAAAACCAAAACTTTAGGTATATTCTTAGATTTGGCCAAGGCTTTTGATACGGTCTCCGCACATATCCTTTTGCAAAAGCTGGAATCACTGGGAGTTAGAGATATTGCCCTAAATATCTTCTGCGACTATCTTACCAATCGTAGTCAACGGGTTAAAGTGGATAACTTCTATAGTGACGATGAAATCCTTACATTTGGAATACCACAGGGTAGCGTTCTGGGCCCCACGCTGTTTCTCATCTATGCAAATAGCCTTTGCCAACTCTCGATACCTAATTGTAAAATATTTGCATATGCGGATGATACTGCGCTTATAATAAGTGGTAATACCTGGGACAGTGCATGTCAATCCGCTGAAAGTGCTCTAAAGAAAGTGACGGACTGGCTAAATTCAAACTTGCTTACACTGAATGTATCAAAAACCCGTTATATCACTTTCTCAGCTAATAGTGTAACCCAACCGAATACCGTAAATATAAAAGCTCATAACTGCTCATTACTTTCACCTAACTCCTGTCAATGCCCTTTGATTCAAAGAGCATCTGATGTAAGGTATTTGGGAGTACATATTGATTGTACACTAAGCTGGCACAAGCACATAGACTTGACTATAACTCGTATACGTAGACTAATGTATCCAATAAAAAAACTGAGAAATGTTGTCGATATGTCACTCTTAAAGGTGATATACCTTGCATTGGTACAATCACTCTTGACATATTGTATAACAGTGTGGGGTGGCACATTTAAGACCCTTATGTTTCGTCTCGAGAGAGCACAGAGGGCTGTCTTGAAGGTCTTACTGAATAAACCATATCGTTACTCTACAACGCAGTTATATAAAGATACTTCAGTACTCACTGTCAGACAGCTCTCTGTGCTTCATATCACCCTACGAAAACACTCTTCACTGACATGCGATCTTCAATCATTGGCAAACAAAGCGCCGTAAATACCATATTTGCCCTACAACAAAAATCAAAACTTCCATAGCTGGCCGACACTATCTGAGCTTGAGTAGTCGTCTCTATAATAAAGTAAATAAAATTTGTAATATATATCCCCTTCCCAAACACGAATGCAAAAAAGTGCTAAAAGAAATACTCCAATTACAATCATATGAAGACACGGAAAGTCTTTTTGCCAGTGAATTTTAATCAAGGGCATCTACAACTCGAGGTAAAGCAGTAACTCACAAACAAACACACCATCACTCCCAACTACACACGCACGCACACATGCTACGCGCTCACACACACGTACAGACAAGGACACCAAACGTACATACGCACACACGCGCACACTCACCCACGCTCCTTCGCAAACACACACTCACCCACTTAAACACACATGCATGCTATATCAACTGTTTTATTTTAAACTAATAATCTACTAATCCAAACAAATTTTATCCTTACTTAAACCAATTTGATACAAATCAAAAGGCTCATTATTATTTTATTACACCAAACATTGTTTCATTAAGTTTAGGGGAAGGCGCCGATGTCTGTCACACAGTTTTATACTAGTACAGACACCGCCGTTAACTCTATCTTCAAATGCGTGTATAGATATGTATAATATTGTTTCACCATATACTTAAGATAGATAAGTTGTACCACTTTTTGCACAATAAAGATTTATTATTATTATTATCTACATGTCTCTCTTTTCACGGGTTTATATCCCCTGTAAGGGGGAACCCGGTCTTTTGACAGGCTTACGCGGGGACATAGGTCCAACACGCAGAGGCCCTTTAGAGATTTTTAATCTAAAATGTAATGGGACACCAACCGGGGACTCTCCATAACTGCACTATAAAATGAAGTCATGGATTTTCCCCGGTGGTGTAAGGCTATTGTATGAGATGGAAACTATAACGATAAGGTCTATTGCAATGGGTGTTACATGGAATAAAAAGACTAATAAATACGGGAACAACGGCGTCTGCCTTTCAACTTTGATCGTGAAATTCTGTGGCAGACGGTGACTCGCCACTCACAAGATGGGCCCCCAAAATGGCCACCACTACAGGCGACAAGGAGCAACACCGGTGTAAGCGGCTAGGGGTGTAGAGAGGTGCGGCACCGGTTTCACCATCGCGCGTCTCGAAGACTCGGAGCGGGTTTCCCCGTTATTACGCCATTAGACACTTCCACCCCCGAGCATATAGCTCTGGCGGCCCCCCTCTGATCGGCCAACTAAGGCAAGCCAGAGTTGAAAATCCTGCGGGCACTCATGGGGTTCCACTCCAACCAACCAATAAAGGCAAGCGGAGACGAGGCCCTGACCGACTCTCTGGAGCATTCGGGTACGCAGTGTCGCCACTCACATTCAGCTCGCCACAAACTGCCCTGCGTTCTGTAAGCTACTTAATATACTTTTTTTTTTTCCTTATGATATACTTTTTTTTTTAATCATAAGGTATGAAGAAATTCCTTCAGGATTACCTTATCCCATGGTGAGATAACATTTGCCCAGAGGGGTTTTATTATTATTCCTTTATTTTAAATATATACATATAAATTACATTTTTAAATACATATAAAAAAAAACAATATATATTTAAAAATATAAAAAATAGTAGCCCACCGGCATCGGGAACAAGGTCCAAGCTACCGGTGGTTAGGGCTCCAGAGAGAGGAACCTCCTAACAATACGAGCCGTGTCCAGGAGTACCGCTTTCTGTATCAAGCCCTTGACCCAGCTGCCTAACGAGAGCCTCTTAAGGTGTTGGTCGAGGCTCTTGGCCATAAGGCCATTGGCCGTGACAACTATCGGCACAATGATTGCAGAGTCTACCTCCCACATGTCGACAACCTCGTGCGCCAAGTCAAGATACTTAATTTGCTTATCTTTCTCGGCCTTCACGAGATTCTCGTCATGCGGGATAGTTATATCAACAATCATTGTGCGGCGCTCTACTCGATCTATCACCACTATATCAGGCTTATTGGCTACAATAGTCCTGTCAGTAATGATAGATCGATCCCACTACATTGTGACATGGTCATTCTCGAGAACTGGGTCGGGCACATACCTGTAGTATGGCACTTCTGAACTCAAAAGGTTGTATTGCAGTGCAAGTTGCTGGTGGATAATCCTGGCTACTTGGTTATGCCTGTGCAAGTACTCGCCGTTAGCAAGACGAGAACAACCGGAAATAATGTGACGTATAGACTCGCCTGGACGGTGGCATGCCCGACAGATGTCAACCGTGCCGTCCTTCACAATATATTTTCGGTAATTATTCGTCATGATAACTTCATCCATAATTGCACAGATAAAACCTTCGGTTTCCCCAAACAGGTCACCGAAGCGTAGCCAAGACACGGACGCTACTAAGTTTACATCAGGCCCATGAAGGGCCCGGTAAAAGCGTCCGTGAAGCTCCTTGTTCTGCCATACCTCCATACGGTCATTAGTGTCAAGCACTACGGGTTTATGCCAGTTCTCTTTAGCCAAGGAGAGCGGGGTGAGTCCCTTGTCCATCGCAACCACATCTCGGTGCATCCCCACTTCGGCATGGAGAAAGTACTCCCTGAGGCTGCACACCTCACGATTGTGGAGGGTCTTAGCATTTAAAAAGCCTCGACCCCCACACTTTCGTGGGATGTATAGCCTCATTACCGACGATCGTGGGTGATGCATCCGATTTGTGGTCAACAACGAACGGACTCTTCTATCCAGAGCGTCTAATTCCGTCTGAGTCCACTTGAGTATGCCGAAAGAATAGACTAAGACTGGCATGACCCAACCGTTAAAGGCGCGTACCTTGTTACCGCCTGACAAAAGACTTTTCAGTACTTTTTTCAGGCGGCCAAAGAATCGCCCCTGTAACGATTGTTTCATGTCAGCTGCGTTGACACCTAACGCCTCCGACATACCCAAGTACTTGTAGGTTTCAGATGAGGAAAGGGATCTGATTTGTATGAAATCCGAAAGTTGTAATCCCTCGGATTCCATAATCTTCCCTCGTTTTACATGCATGACTGCACATTTGTCCACACCAAATTCCATCCTAATTGAGTTACTAAAAGTTTCAGTTACCTTCAGTAACTCTATTAGCCGCAAATTGTTGGGGGCAAAGAGTTTCAAATCATCCATGTATAAGAGGTGAGATATGATCTGACCACCTCTTCTCATCTGGTAGCCTAGCCCCGAACTCTCCAGCAGTGTGCTCAGAGGGTTCAAGGCTAAACAGAACCACAGGGGACTCAGGCTATCGCCCTGAAATATTCCACGCTCGATCCTGATCGGTTCAACGTTTCCTTGAATCTGTCTACATCCCGGATAGTGAAGTACCATCCTCCATTGCCCCATACATGTGAACAGGAAGGTGCGTAGGGTTGCATTTATTTTATATAACTCTAGCACCCTCATGAGCCATGTATGTGGCATCGAGTCGTAGGCCTTCTTATAATCTATCCAGCATGTAGACAGATCCTTGCGGTTACGTTTAACCTGTTGGCTAATGGCCATGTCAATAAGGAGCAGCTCCTTAGTACCACGGGACCCATTCCTACATCCATTCTGAGAAGTAGACATGATGCAATTGTTATCAATATGTGTGTTAATTTTGACTCTCAGGATGGATGTAAGAAGTTTATAGACCGTCGGTAAACAAGTGATCGGTCTATAATTTTTGGGTTCCGTGGTACTACCTGATTTATGGAGCAGGTGGGTAATTCCTATTGTAAATAACTGTGGTAGCGAGCCCGACTCTAAGCATGACTGGAACTGAGAGGCCAAGCGAGCATGTGAACTACATATCCATTTGAGCCAAAAATTGTGCAGCCCGTCCGGTCCCGGAGATTTCCAGTTAGGCAACGGACGGACTGCACTGGCTACGTCTTGGGGGCTAATTACTATTGCCCCCATTTCTGATATTGGTTCACAAGCTCGTTCAACCTCTCGTATCCAATCACCTTCGGTATGGCTGACGGGCACCGACCATATGCTGCGCCAGAATGCATTCATGGCATCATCATCTGGTCGGTGGACTTCATCCATACCTTGGTCAGGTTGCTCCCAAGTTCTATATACCCACCTTTGGTCACTCTGGAATATGCGATTCAGGGTATACCGCTCCATTCGCCTTCTGTATCTACGAATACGGTTCGCCCATGCATAAACTTTCTGCTTCAGGTAGTCGATGCGCTCTGTGACACGAGACATATATTCTAGAGGGCTGATATCAGTCCCCGAAAATGCTCGTCTCACAAAGCGCATCACTCTTGGGCGGGTATTACCCTCCCTGAAGCAGATTAGCTTGCCAATAAGTGCCCTAGCCTCATTAATACGATGTTCAATCCTGTACTGCCAAGCTGGTACGGCAGATTTTGGTTGTGTAGCTCTGTCAATATTTGGAAATTTGACATTGGCTACACGACATGCCGCAACAGCCGAACAGTACAGAATCGAATGCGTATCGCCGAGGTCTTCGCTGCTGTCAAAATAATCTAACAGCAGCGAATCCAGGGCACACACTAGCGCTCTATTCTTTTTATGCATAGGCAAACGTGGTAGACGTGGCCTATGGGTAGGTGGTGTGTATCTATACTCTCGAATCGCACAGTCCAAAGCGCTCCTTAAAGTTTCAATGCACTGGTTACCTGCAGTAATAGCCCCATCATCTTCTTCTTCATCAACGAGGTTGGACCGCGGTGGAACCGCAAAAGTTGCTTGCGGTTGCACCGTGGTTTGTGATGTAGGAGAGATGACACGGTTAGTCTGCACCTCAGAGCGTAGCCGATCAAGTGCAGCATCATCTAACCTATGATTACGTTGTATGACCCGCACTTGATCCGATAGTCGTTGTGCCGATACGTTGACAGCCGGTTCAAGTACCTGAAACAGAGAGAGCATCCGACCACGGTACGCAGTCAGGTTAGTTCCCCCCTCTGTCGCTCCAAAGTATGCGCGCATGACATTTTCATTAATGGCTGTGGTCCATCGCATGCGCTGCACACTTCCACCGGGAGCGGGGACCCTGTCAGAGGCAGGTGGGCCTCGAGGTCCCAAACTGGCCGGTGGTCGGCCTCTTCCACGTCGATTGCAATTGCATCTTATAATTATTTTTATGTTCCTGGAGTTTTAGCAATACTTTATAAAGTAGGAGCTACACATTTCTCAAGGGATCAAAGTTAAGTATAATTTTATGCACTCGTAATAATTTCCGTAGCTATTTAATTGATTTTTATGGAGCACACGTATACTTTAAATATATATATGTCGGCGCTGACAAAATTGTTTACGAACGCGCGCACGTGCAAGTGACGACATCGTACCACTCTATGAGTCAGGCGAGGTGGGGATGGAGCGGAGGCGTATTATATGCAGCGCGCTGTGCGGGCGCGGGGCACTTCGATCGCGACACTCGTTCTGTCAACATCTCTTAACTGTGATATGGATCACTCCTGAATCATTATATAATCAGTGTAGTATTTGATTAACTAATTTAAATACTTGATTCATTTATTAAATTAATATTGTGACATAGTTTTGAAGTTTTCATAAACAATGTCTGGAAGATCAGTCATAGAATGATTTACACCGTCAGGATGGTTGCTAACCTTTACCAATTCGCACCAAATACCAATTCCATCCGAAATCAGAAGTGGGATAGACCGAGGTGCATCTTCGGCTTCATCCACCCGCACAGAACAAGCTAACAGTGACTTTGGTACCAATTCGGCGCTGTCCGCTTTGGCCTGCATCATTGAAAACTTGGCCCTGAAGCACTGAATTGGAACGACATAGTAAAGTTGCGAGGTTTCAAATTTTATGATTTAAATCCTGAATCCATTACTAAACCCTGGAATATCTGGAAACGAGTAGTTAATGGTGATAAAGACGAAGACGCTGTGGAAGCTGTAATTGGTTGCATAGACAAAGAGTTGCTTTGGTTGAGTCTATTGTCTAGCAAGTGTTCTTCCGTACCTGAATTAATTTTTATTGTAGCTAACATCAAACAGTGGGAACTACGACAGGGTGAACCACCTGCTAAACGACTGAGACTTAGTGTGGCAAACCTCAACGTGGACATCTGCTAGCACAGTGTAATAGTTACTGCGGTGAGTGATCCTAAGCCATTACTTAGGAGAAATGAATATGTCCAATTATTGTGACAAAGTAAGCCATAGTCAAGTGACTGTTCTTTAATGCTTAAGGGCATTGGCAAAGCATTTAAATTTAGTCTAATCTAACGGCCGAATGAAGTCCACTGCTGGACACAGGCCTCCCCCAAAGATCACCACAACGACCGATATGGGTGTGATGTTGGCTCATTGGGGAGTTTTGCCATAATCGCCACGCTTGGCAGGCGGGTTGGCGATCGCAGTTGAGTTGTTAATGTACTCGAAGGACGCTGCTGCCCATCCTCCGGCCAATCCCTTAGTCGACTTTTACGACACCCACGTTAAATTTAGTAATGCTGAAGAATTATTGAAACGTGACATATGTGGCATTTTCGCTAGAAATTGCTTTACACATAGTGGGAGACATAAAACACCTTGTGGAATTTTGATAAAAGCAAAAACAGTGAAAGAAACTTGGACACTGTTTTGACAAATATGGAAGAAATACTAGAGTATGCCAAAAAGCAAAGACACAACAGGCTCTTGGAAATCCAGATGAAATATTCATCGAAATAGTATCCAGAAGACCTTATCGCATGGCACCAGTAGAACGACAATTATACCTAATGGTTTATACGTAAGTGCAAAACAGTTACTGAAGGACCCGGGAGATGATTTTAGTAGCCTTAACCAACGCCAGATGTGCAATTTCAAGGCGTCAGACTCGATATTATTCCTCGCCTAACATCAGTGCAGTTCTAATCATTTTTTTAAGGCCTTCCCATCGCACTACACAAGGACTCTAGCAGCACAGGATTGGGTGCTATTCTCATTAAGTACAGGACGGCCGACAGCATGTGGTTGCTTACATGGATATGAGATAAATTGAGCCGTAGAGTCGTTGCCACTTTTACGAGTTGGAGACACTTGCTTATAGTAAGAGCGATAAAATACTTGCGACAATGGCAGATTTTTTTACAATAGTTACTAACTGCAACGCCGTAAAATCGTTGTCAAACAAAGACGAACTTCTACTCGGGATTCTTGGATGGTGGTCGTTTCTTCAGTACTACAACTTTAAAATAGAGTACTGCCAAGGATGCCGAAAGAATCGAGCGGATTTCTTTAGCCACAATTCTGTAGTGTGCATCAACTTGACGCATAAAGTTGATACCAGCTCTGATTACATAGAAGTTGGTACAAGTTGTTTTAGAACATCGTTGTGACGAGGAAGAACAAGTCATACAAATCATCAAGTGACCAGAATACTGCTTTAAAAGCTAAATTTGAATAATTTTGTAAAAACCATGCTATCCACCAATACTTCATAGCTCCAAGAGTTAGTAGAGCCAATGGACAGTTAGAACGGATGATGGCTGTGGTGAAAAACGAATTAACGATAATTCACAACTACGGAACACAAGACTGGAAGAAAGGTTTGGAAGGGCTGCCGTTAGCAAATCGAAGTTAAATTTAATGTCCAGTACCACCGGAATTTGTATCATTGACTGAGTGGCAGAGAGGACTCAAGCCCATAAATGACACGGATCATCTCATTTGGTATACTGATGGGTCTAAAATGAAATCAGGTACGGGAGCAGGAATTTGGTCCAATGGCTGCAATATCAGTCAATCCATGGGGCAATATACATCGGTTTTCCAGTCGGAGTCCTATGCCATAATTGCCAGCATTAGAGAAATGCTAACGGGGAATGTGAAGGATAAAACCGTATACATACTCAGTGACAGTCAAGCAGCTCTAAAGGCATTAATCTCCTTTAAAGTAAAGTCGAAACTAGTCAAGGAAGGTGTTATCTTACTAAACAAACTAGGAAAACACAATAACGTGAAGCTTATCTGGGTACCTGGACACGAAGGTGTTGAAGGTAACGAGAAGGCAGATCAACTAGCAAGGGCTGGCTCAAATAAGCAGCTCATTGGCCCTGAGCCATTCGTAGGAATACCTCATGGTACCTACCAACAGGCAATATATGCATTTGCTGACAAAGAACATGTCGGAGAATGGAGGCAATCAAGAGGCCTAAACCATTCCAAGACTTTCTGCAGCACAAGATTAGACGGGTTTAAGAGACTAATAAATCTTACCAAAACCCAATTAAGGCACTACATAGGTGCAATGACAGGCACTTCGGCACCAAGGAGCACCTACATAGGATGAAGCTTAGCACAACGGTTACATGCAGATTCTGTATGGATTATCAAGAGTCAATGCAGCACATTCTGTGCAGCTGTGACGCTCTGGGAAGACGTAGGGCAAAACATCTAGGAATAGCTTATCCATTGCCTGATGATTTTGCACGGCTCCAGGCAGGTATGATTGCGAAGTACCTACAGGGACTTCTTGATTTGCCAGCGGAGGAGTAGTGCAGGGCTTTGGGCAGCACAATGGACCCAATAGGCTCGAAGTGCGTTCAGCTGATGCTGAGCCCGTTGTAGCCACAATAGAATAGAATAGAATAGAATCATTGACTGACGAGCACGAAAGGCTAATAAATAGACAAACTCGACGGCTACATGCAAAAGAAAATTGGGACACTGGAACAAAAAAAGGCAAGATTCGACACAGATAAAGCCAAAGTGAAGAAGTTTCAAAAGGGAGGCGTTGTTTTGTTTAAGATTAACCCTAGGTCTCAAATTGGACTTGACCTGAAATACCCGGATGCTGACGTAATTTTGAAGATACTACCAAATGATCGTTATCAAGTAAGAATGACTGTGGCTTGCACCCAAGCCAAACGGAATGTTTAGTGAAGATTCCGTGTCGGCGCAAGCGGAGCCTGTGACACCAGAATCACATGAGAAACAACGCGAATTTGACTTTGATAATTTAGATAACTTGGGGAGATTTTGATTGTAAAACAATGAAGTGATTGTTTCAATTCCCAATTAAGTCGAGGACAGGGCTCTCATTACTTTTAGTATCGTAAGTTGAGGACAGGGGCCTCCTTACTTTGAGTGACGCGAGTTGAGGACAGGGGCCTCCTTGCTTTTATATCAATAGATGTAAGTTGAGGACAGGGGCCTCCTTACTTTTGAGTAATGCGAGTTGAGGACAGGGGCCTCCTTGCTTTTGTATCATTTGATGTAAGTTGAGGACAGGGGCCTCCTTACTTTGAGTGACGCGAGTTGAGGACAGGGGCCTCCTTGCTTTTATATCAATAGATGTAAGTTGAGGACAGGGGCCTCCTTACTTTTGAGTAATGCGAGTTGAGGACAGGGGCCTCCTTGCTTTTGTATCATTTGATGTAAGTTGAGGACAGGGGCCTCCTTACTTTGAGTGACGCGAGTTGAGGACAGGGGCCTCCTTGCTTTTGTATCATTTGATGTAAGTTGAGGACAGGGGCCTCCTTACTTTGAGTGACGCGGAGGACAGGGGCCTCCTTGCTTTATATCATTTGATGTAAGTTGAGGACAGGGGCCTCCTTACTTTTATGTGATGTAAGTCGAGGATAGTGGCCTCCTTTCCATTGTTGACCAGTATACTGCTTATTTTATGTTTTTACAGGTCGAGGGCGACCTTTACGCAGAATGGCCGTGTCGGCGCTGACAAAATTGTTTACGAACGCGCGCACGTGCAAGTGACGACATCGTACCACTCTATGAGTCAGGCGAGGTGGGGATGGAGCGGAGGCGTATTATATGCAGCGCGCTGTGCGGGCGCGGGGCACTTCGATCGCGACACTCGTTCTGTCAACATCTCTTAACTGTGATATGGATCACTCCTGAATCATTATATAATCAGTGTAGTATTTGATTAACTAATTTAAATACTTGATTCATTTATTAAATTAATATTGTGACATAGTTTTGAAGTTTTCATAAACAATGTCTGGAAGATCAGTCATAGAATGATTTACACCGTCAGGATGGTTGCTAACCTTTACCAATTCGCACCAAATACCAATTCCATCCGAAATATATATCTAGTATAGTAGTATCGTCTACCAAACAAAACCTATTATTTATGGTTAAAGTATAGCACAACATTGGAACTATAACAGACATGATAGTATAAACCATTATCACCTGTGGTCTAAATTCGACCAATAAAATGATTTAGACTTCATTTGTATGCAAATTGTTTCTTACCTTGACGGTATGACGAAAAGAGTTGGAAACAGGAAGCTTAAGGGAAGTGACAAAAATTCAGCGAACACATAAAATACCTTTGGTGTTTAAATGTGATTGAATTATTAAACGGTGTAACAATTTAGCGAATAAATATACGTAGACGAATAGTAAAAGAATTTGAAACAAATGAAAAAATGCACCTCATTAGCTAGGCAGCGCCATCTTTTCTATCTTTTCTCTTTTTTTACTATTTTTTCTACTTTTTCTTTATTTCCTATATTTTCTTTCTTTTCAATTTTTTATCCATTTTGCCGTACTATCTCTTCTATTATTATTCATAAAAAAATCTAATTAGTTATTTTCTTACGAATTTAGATATATAATTTTACTTTATATAAAACATTACAATCCTACTAAATTCCAATTACCTATAAGTTCACTCAAAACGCACAGATAAATATATATTACTAAATTTTACATACAATGCGTAAGAAGACTCACTTCTGCTGTTTTCAGTTAACTGGTTGAAGCGTTTGCTATGGAAAAATCTAACATATAACTATTTTACCTGCCTTAATGGCAGCGTAAAATTATATTTTTCAAAACAGTGCCTTTTTATGATGTAAGTTGCATTCATCTTTTTTCATAATTAATACTAATAAGGTACGGAAGTTTCGATATTCAAGTATTAATGTAATGATTACTAATCCTATAAGTAAGCCTTTACAATTATAATTTAATACTAATAAAGACATTCAGCTCATCCCCTCAACTTATAACAAACGCTTTCCATTTTCTCCTGTACCTTTTGACCCATTATCTTCCTGATATAGTTTTACTAAGGTTTAAACGGTATGCCTTTCTTTAATCTATCTGGCGGCCCAAAAAGCCCGCTTTAGGTGAATCATAATACGAATCACATTAGAAATCACAAAATAGTCACGTTAATGGTGAGTTATGATTAAGTAAACATTTAGTGATTTCTAATGTGAATCGTATTATGATTCACCTCAAGCGGCCTTTTGAGGCCTCCCGTTCTCGAATACCATTGTGTCACTTATTTTAATAATGATCTTCATGATATCATAGATCTATCTTTTTCACCTATCACAATTCCCCGGCTTGAACATACAGTTGTGATGTATGTATGTGAAAATTGTGCCCGTTCATTAAATAATCAACGCAACCTAGGGGTTTGCGAAATTAATTACATCAATAAAGTTGTCGACATTTTTCATGATATTCAACACCATCGTCATATCAGCCGAAAATGTCCACTGCTGAACAAAAGCCTCCTTATAAGAGACGACTGGTTACATGCCAAGTGGAACGTATATTTTTACCTACTCCTCCTTTTTGTTTTCTGATTAATTTCGGTGCGGGTTCCAATACAGTTATTCATTTCTCTGAGACACACCGAGCTTCATTGATCGGTAGTCTTTTTGGTGGTCGCCATTGTAGATCCTGGCTTACAGGAGTTGTGGTGGCAGGGAATGTGTGGCGGGCTTGTCCCATTAAAACAAACCATGTGTCATCATTTTGGGGGGAATTTGCTAGTACTCACCACGCTTAGCAGGGTCGCTGCTGCCCATCTCTCTGGTTGAGAGTCCCTTAGTCACTTTTTACGACATCCACGTCCTCCATCCTCCTCTTGAGATGGAGTGGTTCTAAATTCTTAATCCGGACACCATACGGATAGATATTCAATTGAATCACGAATATTTTATTTTATTAAAGTTTAATTCTTAAGGGTAAACATTTTATGATCCATTTGAAACTCGACTGGTGTCGTAAAATGCATTCTAAATTGAGAATTGAAAGTTTAACTATAAAAAAGTTTCAGCTGAAGCGAAAGCGAATGCAGAACAATTTAATGATAAAAGCATGAATTGTAAAGTGGGTATAAACGTTAAATAAAGATACGATTATAGAGATGGTTTAGAATGAGAATGTGATGTTACGATAAGTGCAGGTATATTTAAATTGTCGTTATATATGCCCTTTCTGAGGTAGATCTACATATAATATGCAAGCTAGTTTGCATGAAATTAAAATACACTTAAACCAAATCATTGATATCGACTAAGTCGTGCACCATGGTTTGGCAAGCATATCGCTTATATAAATGTTTAAGTTTTATTAAAAGTATTATCGTATCGTATAAGTCAAAGGATGTCCACTGATCAAAGACCTCCGCCTCCGCAGGCAAAGGTTCTCCATGTGGGGTCGACTAAGAATAGCGCCACCCCATCTCAACCCATGGGTGCTGTAAAAGGCGACTATGGGATAAGCCGAAGGATCAGTGAAGGGCCTCAGCCCTTCACTGATCCTGCTGGGCAGCTGGGCCTGCTGGGCTGGCCTGGATGCCCATCCATCCATGTCCTTCGAATACATTAATTACAACTGAACTGCGATCGCCAACCCGCTTGCCAAGCGTGGTGATTATGGCAACACCCCCTAATGAGTACACAACACAAACCCAGACCGGTGGTTATGCCGATCTTTGGAGGAGGCGTATGTCCAGCAGAGGACGTATTTCGGCTCAAATGATGAACAAAGGCCTCCCCCATAGATTTTCGGAATTGTGTCGTGATTTTAGGAGAAATTTACTAGTACACCATGCATGGCAGGCGGGCTGATGAACGCAGTACGGTTACAGTTCCACAGAAAGCAGGCTAAAAGTATACTTACCACACCATGGTTTCATTTTGATCAGGTGACAATGTTTTGATATCTTACGGCCAAATAATGAAACGCCAGGCAATATTTAAACAACTATTTGGGATGCAAACCTAACTTAAATTTGGATTTCTAAATGGTCAAGCGAGTTATAAATGCTGAGTGGTGGTTAAGTGTTCGGCCATTAGTTACCTAATTTTAAATAATTAATTCTTATTATGGCTTCAGATCGATTTCAAATAACGACTATAACTACATATTTTAAGTGAACACTTTAAACATTTCCTTAATATTCATAACAAATTTCCTCCAAGTATTTCAAGTTCATTTTCTTAGATAAATACAACAATGTAACCTGAGGTGGAAGGTGAAAGGTGGAGCAAAGCAATAAAAACAGGTGTTAAAATACTACTTTTATTGCATCAATATTATACCAAAATAACATGAATTATACCATTCAATATCATAAATCATGTAATTTGATTACATACATTTCTACATCGTTTCACATGAAATTAAATAAGAAACATTTAATGAGTCTAATATAAATAATTCTATGGCAAGTCATGCGGGCCATGTAATTCTCTCATGAATATTATATCGGTTAATGTACACTTAGAAGGCGTTAGGTGCTATTTTAAATCAGATACCGGGTCATTATTGCCCTTCGTTGGCAGTAAAAATTATACGTTCTTGAAGATTTTTTATGCCTTTTTTATGTAATGTGGGTGTTTAATAGGCTATACTAACACAATCATTACCGTGCATTTAAATGATAGTTGATACCCCATTTATTTGTGTAAGGATGTCTACTAGCCACGTGACCTCTAGACAAAAAGAGCCATTTGCCTATTAATTTGAATACAGTTTGAACATATCCTAAGACTTACCAACTGTTTTCAAGTCAGTTTACCAGATGCAGCTAAACTTATATTTAAAAAATGTGTTTTTAGTGAGCTATGTTGAAATTCAATGTAACACTAAAGTCGAATACGTGGCCACACGAATTGCAAGTCTAAAGTGGCGAAGGGTTGCACACACACTTGGGAACGTGACTTGAAACTGAATGGACAAAGGTGGACTTGAAACTGAATGAACAAAGATGGACTTGAAACCATGTGGCATTCAAAAGATGGACAGAGATCTTGAGGCAAAACACAAGCTTTATGGTCACACGACGTTTGTCAGTCATTTCGGATAAGACTTGCATAGGACTGAAAAATTCTTATTTTTTTTAAAACATTGCCCCACACTCGGATTTTTCCTGTGTCGTGGGTGCATTTACAGACATGTTTTCCACACATAATACACCCAGACCCGAAACTACTACCTGCAGACCTACCTACTTTGATCCGTGCGTGAATCGAACCCACAACCCAGAATTCAGCAGCCAACTGTATCAGTTTTTACCCAGCAGTGGGTGGATACGGGCTGATAAGGTAGATTCTATATTATGGCGCAGCTGCCACCCGAACACTGCAACACAATACTGTCGCCTTCTCTGTATGAGAAGAAGGCTTTACCCTGCAGTGGGACACAAGCTGATACTATAATAGCAGCACAACAAGAAAAACCTACACTATTATTAGCATTTTTTCCTTTCATAATATATGGTTTTATCTTTTTTTTTTTTTTGGTGCCCTGTGGAAACTTTTCAAGAACTTCCTTCAACCCGGGGAAGGGCGAAGGGGATATGGTCTTATCCTATACAAATTGATATTATGCATTACCTATTGAAGTAAGACGTGCTCAAACGCTACTTATTTTAAAGACAAAGGTGTTATCGTTCTCTCTAATTTTCTTATCTTTTCCCTTATATTTGATATTTATTAGTATATTTTATCAATCGTTTTATGTATAAAATATTTATTGTATGTATTGTTATGTATTTTATATTATTATGTCGAAGTAATATAATTGTGTATTATAGCTCAATATCTCTCTCCTTTTTTTCAGTCCATCCAACGGTTGTCTGGAAGAAATCGCTTTATGCAATAAGACCACCCATTGTATATGTATCTTTTTAAACATTTATGTTTTATGCATTATGAGTAGAGTATATTAATATATAATAAATAGTCAATTGTAGAGATCGTAAATAGTTCACTTGAATGTTTTGAAAGACACAGCATGAAGTTTTCGGATTTTATACTTGCAAATAGCCAGCAGATTTCAAACTACATAGCCAATATTCAAATCTTTTATTTCAAATAAGCCAAATACTGAAACGTCAGACTTTTGGTTGCACGGTTCCAATTGATTGGTCCTATAAAGATAAGCCAGCTAGAAACTCTTTTATAATAAGTAAAAATGTTCAAACATAATAATATATAATAAAAAGAGATCGGCTTTCACAATATTATTATTTTAACATTAAACTATTTGAGCTTTCGGCTGTATGTAAAACAAATACTATTACTACAGCTTATGAAATCTTAGAAATGAAGGAAGCTTGGACCATTCCTATGATCCAATATAGGTCAAATCGCACTCTTTTTGGATCACAAATAAACAAGCATCCAAAAATCTAGGCGTGATTTCAATAGAACTAGTTTGCTACAGCTCCAACAATGGTCTACTTGCGTCATCTAATCATAAAGAAGATCTTTGAAAAACGCTGCGTAAACAAAAAACTTTTACATACTTTGCTAACATAACAATTCAGTTAAGTTTAAAGACTTTAATAAAAATCAAACAAAAAATACTTAGGCATTTTGCGTTCTATAATGTAAACGGGTACTTGCGGCGAACAATAGCTATCGAAGATTGAAGCGAACCTCTCGTTAGCTTAGTGATTCAGATTGCCATTGTTTGTATATGTCTATGTTAAGAGATGCAGCGAATACTGGCTGAATTGACAGTTTTAGTTCTAATAAATAACATAATACTGTATCTAAAATTTTATTAATTACAACTTGTTTAAGTTATGTAGACGGCACGATTGGTGCAGAGGCTGATACAGTCGGCTGCTGTGCTCTGGGTCGTGGGTTCGATTCCTGCACGGAACAAATATTTGTATGATCTGCAGGAAGTTGTTCCGGGTCTGGGTGTATTGTGTGTGGAATGTATGTTTGTAAACGCACCCACGACACAGTAGAAATCCTAGTGTGGGGTAACGTTTTTAAAAAAAACAGAGAACATAGAAAACTTCCAAAATTTTGTTTTTCTATAACTTTTGAATATTCCAAGACAAGATAAAACTGCAACGATTCGAAAATGAATGACCGTAAGATAAAAATGGCTGATTTTACTACACTTGGAAAGGCTATTGATAACTATTTTAGTCAATCCTGCTGCAAATATACCGATGCTGAATATAACATTACAATTATAATCATTACGAGCATTAAAAAAATGGTAAAAGAGCATTATCTATCTCTTTAGTTGACATAAATATCCAGTATTGTATCAGCAGGTATATGACATTATATACACACCGGCACAATTAGCGGACAGAAAAAAAAGTGAGACTATGAGATAATAACGCATCTATTTGACGAAAATGTAATTAGACACAAAATAACAAATTGATTAACATCTTTTAATAACGACTTTGAAAAGTCTTCGTTATTTTTTATTGAAAAATAAAGAAATTTGAAATAAGTGAAAGTTTTAGATGATTATGAACCATCACAAAAAATAAAAAAAGTAAGCATTAAATGATTTAACAATAAAATTAAAGCAAAATTAATAACGAGTGTTGCCTCTTGCTCTGATTACGGTTTCCATTCGTCTGGGCATGCTACAGATTATGTTATCGATGATTTCTTGAGGCAACCGCTCCTACTCCTCAAGTAATGCGTTTCCAAGTTCATTCAGATTGTTGGGGGGTGGCATTCTGGATTTAACCCTTCTTTTTAGCAAGTCCCAGACATGCTCTATCGGATTCATATCGGGGGAATTTGCTGGCCACTGCATCACCGGTATACCTACGTGGCTCAGATATGCCTGTACCGATTGTGCACTATGAGCACGAGCATTATCTTGCATTAGAATAAAGTCGTCACCAATAAATGGGGCACATGGTACAACATGTTCTTCTAAAATGTCTGTGATGTATCGATCTGCTGTCATGGTCCCTCCTGTGACTATCACTAACTCCGTGCGAGCTCCCAAACATATCCCTCCCCAAACTATAATCGAGCCGCCACCATAAGCCACTGTGTGTTCAAAATTAGACTGTATGTGGCGTTCTCCTTTGCGTCTCCATATTCGCTGTCTCCCATCGATCTGTTTTAAAAGAACTCTTCTTTATTTCTTCTTTATTTCCCTACTTTTAAATCCATCCAAAAGTTATCTGTAAAAGATCGCTTTTAGCGATAAGATCGCCCATTGTGCCACGATAACTATTGTAAATATCGCCTGGCAGAAAATTCCTACGGCATTAAGACCGCCTTTGTACACTAGTGTACATTAAGTATAAATAAATAAATAAACCTTTATATTATTTTGGTGCACAATAAAGTTATATTCTATTCTAAAAAGGTTTCAACTGTATATGACTCCTGACATCATAATAGAACAGTCCAGATCGAAACATATTTACTACCTCAAAATGTTGTTTAAAAGTAGGACGTCTTATCGTTTAAACCGCTGTCCGCCAGTATTTTAAACCAAAACTGAAACTCGAATCTTTCAAGGGGTTTTTGTCTTCAAAGCCACTCAAAGGTTTGGCAACCGTCAAATTAACCTGTATTTTAAGCGTTGAAACTTTCATGAGCGTTGTAGTTTTGTCAATCATTGTATTATGGGATCGTGAATGAAACAAGTTTTGGTACACAATACATTAATATAACATTTTAGGTTAACAAGTACTACAGAACTAGTTACTTGTAAGGCGCCTAAGGCACCTTTTATTTTATTTTTTTTATGGTGCCCAGTGGAAATTCTTCATGAACTTCCTTCGCCCCGGGGAAGGGCGAAGGGGTATGCCAGACTCCTACCGGCTAAAACCACTGGGGCGGTCATCTTCGGCACCTAAGGGAGGCTCCAGGTCCTCGTATGATCACACTAGAGCTGCCCGCTGGTGCCACGTCTATAGGCACATCTCGGAGAGGGTGACTGTAAAGTGGTCACCCTCCCGGGGGGATTGTAAAGGATCCCCTAAAGCGTCCCACGGCAGCGCGTGACCACGTGCGTGCTACCGTCTTCTCTTGGGTTGCTTGGTGTGAGCACGCAGATTCCCCAATCTACGCACCCGCGAACCCAGAGGTCCCCCGCCTTATAGCTACGGCAGGGGGTTTCAGGCGTATGGGAATTAGGCGCCAGGGCGGTTGTTACCCCGGCGCCGTCTCCTCTTTCTTCGAGTGGGATCGGCCCACTCCCGATCCCGCTCTGCGGCCTCCTTCTGGAGCATGACGCTCTCACAGAAGGAGACCACTGCATTCCAATTTTCGTGCTCTGCCAACATAGCCGACACTACTGCTGGCAGAGAGAGATCTTGCCCGATCCGATCGACCAGGATCCGCCGCTCGGCGTCCCATGCAGGTCGCACGCCTCGAGCGTGTGTTGTGCGGTGTCCTGGTCGCTATCACAATGGCCTAAGGCACCTAGCCCGTTGAAATGATAACAAATACTTTATTTTACTTTATACGAGTTTTTTTTTCTTACAGAGTTATAAAGTAGGTCAGTTAGTCACCGATGAGCGTAAATATATTTATAATCAAGTAAGAAGAAGAAAGAATGTGCGGTGTCCAGATTAAGAATACAGCACCACTCTATGTCCTCCCGTGGATGTCGTCGTAAAATGCAACTAAGGGTCTCTTAGCCAGAGGTATGGGCAGCAGCGTCCACTCTGTGGGACAGCAGCCATACTGCGCTCACCAACCCGCCCGCCAATAAGAAGAGTATTGGTAAATTACCGGCAAACTGACGACGCAGTTGTGGAAATGTATGAGGGAGGCCATAGTTCAGCAGTAGACGTCTTTTGGCTGATATGATGATGATAAAAGAAAGAAGAAAGAAAGAAAAGAGTAGACTAATTAAGGTATATATTAAGGTATATAATTGTTTAGGGTGTTTGTGTGTAAGATTTATGTCAGTAAGCTGTGCCTATTACCCAAGATATATGATAGTGAGTTCAATCATTTTAAAAACCGGATAAGTTGGAGTTGAACTCGCGTGGAGGGGGTTCCATACGATGAATATGTTATCTACCATGTTTTTTTAAATCTTGCCCGAATTTGTTTGTGGTAACTACAAAATGTGTGTATGATACCGGATTGTAGAGGAAAATGCCTGAATATATTGCCTACTAGCTGGGACCCGCGGTTTGGCCCGCGTTTAATTTAAAAGAAATTTAGACTACTTCGACATAGATACTTGACATAGAATATATATATTAGATTTCAAGGGGTTTGTATTTTTTGCGCGGAACCCTAATTATTTTTCTAAAATAAAAGTAAACTAAGTTATTTCTTATAACATCAGCTATCTGCCAGTGAGGGTCCCGTCAAAATCGGTCCAGCCGTTTCGGAGATTACCCGGAACAAACAGACAGACAGACGGACAGACAGACAGACAGACAACATTTTTAAAAATAGTGTTTTTGTTATATGTAACATACATATTTTCATATGCATTTAGTAAAAAGCTGTTATTTTGAAATTACAAACAGACACTTCAATTTTATTTATTTGTTTAGATTGTTGAATTTTATCTTGTACCAATAATATATCCCAAGAACAAAGTAAACATTGTAGCTGAAAAACATGTTCTCCCATATATTTCAACTACAAATGTAATTTTATAAAGAAATAAATATTTTATTTTGATCATCATCATTTCGGCAGGAGATGGGGTGGTGGCATTCTGAGCCGGCACCACACGGTATTTTGATCACACACAACAAAAATAGCAAGAAGAAATTATAAATAGCAACACAGAAAATTGCAAAAAACTAAACATGCACAAACAATTTTTTTTTTTTTGTGTGAGCTTCAGAAAAGGCGTCATTGTTATGGTCGTCCAAGAGGACCTTAGATAAAAAAAGTGAAATCACGGACAGTAACCAATATCTTGTTAACTAATAAAGTATTTATGTAATACATTTAAAGTCATTATATAGACATACAATTTACAAATACACAAGCATAACGTAAAGAAGGAATATGAACATTAATTATAAATAAAATACTCAAATGTATCAGACTACCAATCGATTACCTGGTCGAATTAGTACTTCACTAGATTGGTGGCCCTTCTTGTTTTATCTATGAGGAAAAGAAAGAGAAGTGCGCGGTGTTCATATTTGTAGTCATAGATAATACTTCAAAAGGCTTGAGATAACATAGCGCTCGTAATGTGAAATCCTGAGTAATCTGAAATTAAAAGATAGAAATATTGTAAAAAATAACTAGCAATCATGTAAATTGTGTACATTATAATAATTAATTTGTACTAATTCGTGATGCATTGATTGTATTTTATTATTCAAATAGGTAAATATAAAATGTTGCAATTACGCTTGCTTGCATCGTAAAGTGTCATTGCATGGCGTCAAAGTAATAATTTGCCGCTCGTCCAGCTCTTCCGGCAAAAAAAAAAACATTTCTATTTGTACGCACAATATTGAATGTTATACCATTTAAGACGATAATAATTTAAGTAAAGAACATATTTCTATACTTTTTCAAAACTTTAGGCTCGTTAGTTACGGAGATGAGTGTTGGGAATGGTAAATTTTTGTCTATTTTCTAAAATAACGTTAATTAAAATAAATATATTTTAAAATGATAAAATAAATATTTTTGATTTGATTTCATTGTTGTGAAACAAGCCCTTTCATTTCATATGTTACAGGTACAGTTTGCAAAACTTTATTCATGAATTTTCTAGCATGCAACCCAAAAGTGAGCCCTATTTTCAAATTTCTTTTATTTTACCGTAGAAGTAAAGTAGTAGGGTTGCAGGAATTCATGTGTTTACTAAATTTAAACTTAATTGATCCAGTAGATTCGGAGCAAATTTGCTTTTAGACGGACAGACAGACACACGAATAATCTTATAGGCTCCCGCCCCGTCTTCTCCCGCCGCTTGGTGCCCAGAACATAATGCGCGATTACCGAGCATTATGTTCTGGGTTCGACTTCCAGGTCTGACAATGTATCATTCATCATTTCGGCCGAATAAAGTCCACTGCTGGACAGGCCTCCCCCAAACCCCCCAGGTAACAACAACCGATATGGGTGTGTAGTGTGCTCAGTGGGGGGTCTTGCCATAATCGCCACGCTTGGCAGACGGGTTGGCGATCGCAGTTGAGTTGTTGTGTGCTCGAAAGGCGCTGCTGCCCATCCTCCTTTGTCGACTTGTACGGCACCCACGGGATGAAATGGGGTGGTGGCATTCTGAGCCGGCACCACACGGCACGACATGTATCATTACGTTTAGAGAAATTCTCAGTAACAGCCCGTCTTTTGGATAAATTGAAAGAATTTGGTATTTTACGCACGACTACATATCATGTAAGCTGATCTCGCATTATATAGATATATATAATGCGTGATAATGTGAGATCAGCGTAAACTGGATATAGTGCTGCTGAAGTGCTCCGCAGTTTTTAATAGTTTGCTCAGTCGTTTTTACTAGTTCTAACGCTCTGATGGCTTCAAGTTGTAAGGACTTACTATAGTGTATAAGGATGTAATATTTTTATTTGTGTACAAAATTTAATAAGTTATAAGTCAGATTCAACATTTCAGCTTAATTTTCTAATGAATATTGTTTTTACATTATCTGCCCTCGCAGTACCAACATACAACATATGTGTAATAGTGCATACCGCAAAAGAGATATGACGGAATACCGAATAGAGACCTGAATAGTTCACAACTATGTCGTCATGGGATTATGTGGAACTAAGTGAATGTATGGAAATACCTTTTTTTTTTTTTTTTTTTTTTTTTTTATTGGTGCCCAGTGGAAATTCATCATGAACTTCCTTCGCCCCGGGGAAGGGCGAAGGGGTATGCCGGACTCCTACCGGCTAAAACCACTGGAGCGGTCATCTTCGGCACGTAAGGGAGGCTCCAGGTCCTCGTATGATCACACTAGAGCCGCCCACTAGTGCCACGCCTATTGGCACATCTCGGAGAGGGTGACTGTAAAGCGGTCACCCCCCCAGGGGGATTGTAAAGGATCCCCCAAAGCGTCCCACGGCAGCGCGTGACCACATGCGTGCTACCGTCTTCTCTTGGGTCGCTTGGTGTGGGCACGCAGATTCCCCAATCTACGCACCCGCGAACCCAGAGGTCCCCCACCTTATAGCAACGGCAGGGGTTTTCAGGCGTATCGGAATTAGGCGCCAGGGCGGTTGTTACCCCGGCGCCGTCTCCTTCTTCTTCGAGCGGGATCGGCCCTCTCCCGATCCCGCTCTGCGGTCTCCTTCTGGAGCATGACGCTCTCACAGAAGGAGACCACTGCATTCCAGTTTTCGTGCTCTGCCAACATAGCCGACACTACTGCTGGCAGAGAGAGATCTTGCCCGATCCGATCGACCAGGATCCGCCGCTCGGCGGCCCACGCAGGGCACGCCTCGAGCGTGTGCTGTGCGGTGTCCTGGTCGCTATCACAATGGTGGCATTGTGCCGTGGCCTCGCGTCCTATCCTGTGCAGGTACGCACCGAAACAACCGTGCCCGGTGAGCACCTGCGTCAGGCGATAGGTGACGCGCTCGCTCCTTCTGAGCCAGGCTCCGAAGAGCGGCAGGACGGCCTCGACGACGCGCTTGGTCGCAAATTGCATCCGCAGGCGGTGACGCCACTTTACAAGTGCGCGTCGGCGAGCTAGCCGCCGCAGCCTGTCCAACGCCCCTGGAGGCGCGTTTTCGCCGCTCTGGCGGAGGGAGCGTGTCTGATCGTAGACCCACGCATCCATCTCCGCCAGGATGTCGAAAGGCGGAAAACGCGCCAGGAGAGTTGCCGCCTCGTAGGACACCGTTCGGTATCCTCGTGCGATCCGGATAGCCACTCTGCGCTGCAGACCGTGAATTTTGGTTCTGCAGCGCTGGGCACCTGACAGTCGAGCTGACCATACAGGCGCCCCGTAGAGGGCCACGGACCGCACAACCCCTCCGTAGAGACGGCGAACTTCCTCACATGGTCCCCCGAGATTGGGCAGCAGCCGGTGTAGTGCACCCACTACCCTCTCGACTCGGGGAACGAGGCGCTGAAAGTGCTCTTCGAAGCCCCAACGACTGTCCAGGGTGAGCCCCAGGTATTTCATGTACCGGCCCACCCCGATTCGCGTGTCACCAACGCGTATCCACGAACTGGGTGGTTCTCTGCTTCTTGGCAGTTTGTGGAACCATAGCGCCTCGGTTTTTTGAGGCGCTATCCGCAGACCCAGGGCGTGGATTTTGGCCACGACAATTGCCACCGCTTGCTCTGCAAGCCGGATGGTTCCCTCGAAGGACTCCCCGCTGGCCAACACCAGAGTGTCGTCAGCGTAACAAACTAAGCTGACGCCAGCAGGGAGAACGACACGCAGGACTGCGTCGTAGGCAAGGTTCCATAAAAGGGGGCCGAGAACTGACCCCTGCGGAACCCCGCACGTAATCTCCCTCTGCTTTACGCTACCGTCCCTACCCACGAAGCGAATGTGCCTATCGCGCAGATAGGCCCCTATGATGCCCTGCAGGTAAGGCGGACACCGATGATGGACTAGTGCCGCCCTAATAGCGCCCCACGGGATGGAGTTGAAGGCGTTGACGATGTCTAGACTGACTGCCAACGCCACCCCACCCCGCCGAGACACTGCCTGTTCCGACAGCGAGCGGACGCGAAGAATCGCGTCAATGGTGGACCGCCGCTGCCGGAAGCCATACTGACTTTCGGCCAGGTCGGGGCCAACTCGCGACAGGTGCTCAACGAGTCTTCGGGTAATTATTCTTTCGAATAGCTTCGAAGCCTCGTCAAGCAGGCAAATGGGACGGTATGCAGAGGGAGACTCCGCAGCCCTTCCTTCCTTCCTCAAGAGAACCAATCCGGCTTCCTTCCAGCCGGACGGGAACACGCTACTACGGAGGCAACTGGTGAACAGCCGCCTCAAGCGGTCCCCAAGAGACTGCAGTGCATACACCCACGCACGGCCCGGAATGCCGTCCGGACCCGGTGCAGTGTTGCGACTCTTTAGGCGGCCAATGGCTCGGCCCAGCTCCCCTTCCGAAACCCCCAACTCCTCGGCCCAGTCCGAGGCAATCGGGGGTGGAGAGGGACCAGGATGGTCCCGGACCGCCGGAAAGAGCGTTGAAAGTACTCCCTCCAGCAAATCCGGGGCCATGGTTTCGGTCACGGGGGGGACATAGGGGCGTAACTTGCCCACTACCATTCGGTAGGGTCTCCCCCACGGACACCTGTCCAGTCCCTCCAGGAGCTCGCTCCAGGACCGAGCCTTCGCCTCGCTGATGGCGGTCTGAAACGCCAGCGTGGCCGCCCGGTAGGCCGCATAGGCCTCGTCAGTCTCTCCGGCTGTGGCGCTGTGTCGGCGTCGGCTTCGTTGGTACCGGCGGCGGGAGGCCAGGCAGACCGCGCGCAACTGCGCGATCTCATCCGACCACCAGTACACTGCCGTACGCCGGGAGCGCCTGGCCCGGGGCATGGATGCGTCGCATATTGACGTCATCGTCTCCCGGAACCAGGACGCTTCCTCCTCCGGATCGGGCAAGATCCCTTGATCAACCTCTGGCCAGGCCGCGACGTTGGCAGCTGCGACGAGCAACTCGCTATCCAGCTGTGTGAGGGCCCAACGCCGCGACCGTGGGCTGGGACTAGAACGGCTCGGGCAAGGCGTGCGGAGGGCCACGTCGAACATTATGTGGCGGTGGTCCGAAAGTGTGACCACCTCCTCCGCTACTCGCCAACCCGACACCATGCGGGCCACAGAAGGAGCCGCCCATGTCAGGTCCACGACCGACTCCCCCTGCCACCGAACGCAGGTGCTAACGGACCCCCGATTCAGCAATCGGAGGTCAAGTGACGCCGCCCAGTCTTGCATTATCCTCCCCCTCGGCCCGTCCCGACGGTTGCCCCAAGCTCTAGAGTGAGCATTGAAATCCCCCAGGACGAGCACTGGACGGGGCAAGCACTTACAGCGAATGCTGCGCGCCACCCCGTCCAGGTATCCCTCGAAGTCGACGAGGGACACGTTAGGGGAGATATAGCAGCCCACCACTGCCAGAGGTCCCCATTCTACTACGACAAAGCCCTGCCCCCTGTCCAACAGGGAGCAGAGCGGCTCACCTTCAGCTCCAGACCAATATATAGCGACGGAGTCCCCGGCGTCCCCGAACCAGCGAGGGTGTTCCTGGACGCTGTAGGGCTCCGCCACAACCGCCAAGGCAACCGACCACTCCGCAACAGTCTGTAGCAACAGATTCTGCGCGTTGCGGCAGTGGTTTAGGTTTCCCTGGAGGATCTTTAATTGGCCTCCATCGCCTCCGGTGAGCCGGAGCGTGCGACCGGTGCCGCCGGCGCAGACTTCTTCAGCTCCTCGGCCGAGGCAGGGGGGCCTGGTTTTCCCCTCTTGCTCTTCTGGGCTGCACAAGATTTGCAGCCCAATCTGTGCTCGGCCGGGAGGCCAAAGTCCGCACACAAAGGGCAGTTTTTTGTCTGCGCCTGGCATTCCCGAATTTTGTGGCCCTGGCCGCCACATCCGTAGCACCGGTCGCTCCGGTCAACCCCCCCGTGTATGGTGCACCGGAGGCGCACATGCCCGAGTTCGAGGCATCGGAAGCATTGTAATGGCCGTGCCGCCAACACCTCGACCCTGGCCGACGTCCAACCGACGCAAATACGGCGGGTAGACGCCAGCTTCTTGGCCGCCTCCAGTGGGATCCGGACCCAGACCGTGCCCAAGGACATCGGTGAGCGGCGAATTTCGCCCACCCTTACATCCTCGGGCAAACACGCCGTCGCAGCCACTATGGCATCTGCGATCTCCGCTTTGGTAACGGCGTCATCCAGGTCCAGTACCCTCAACTCCGCCATTTTTATCGGACGTGCAATATGCACGTCAAATATGGGGGTGAGCACCTCCCGCATTTTGCGTGCCAGGCTATCGGCCTTGGCGCCACCATCCTCGCCAGCGACAGAAAGCACCATTCCGCCGCTGACTGACCTCTTGATGGTCACGGTGTCCGGACCAATGCCGTGGTCGGCGAGCTTAATATTTCGCTGAGCCGCGGCCATGACTTCACCCAACCTTGTGTCGGGTGAGCCCTCGGGCACCGTGACCGTTATGGCGGCCGATGCGGGAACCTTGGGGAGGTTGACTTTCCCCTTCCTTCCTCTCTTTCCGCCCCGTTTTCCGCGTTGTCTCCCTCCATTCTGGGGAGAAGATTGCGCAGGCTCTGCAACTGCGGGTTGTTGGGCCTGAGAAGGCCGGGGCTGCCGCTTCTTTTTGCCTGCAATGGACCACCCCTCAGTGGTGTCCATTGCGGACTGCGAGGACTCGGGCTCAGTGGCTGCTGGCTGGATTGGCGCGGATCCAGTGGTCGCCGCAGCCCCGTCAGCTGTCGCCTGCTGGTCTGACTTTCCGGTCCCCTTTGCCACACCACGACCCCCGCTCTTCCCTTTCGATAGGGCTGGTGCGGTACTTTGCACCTTAGCGGGGGCCGCAGCCTTCGCCGCGCTCTTTGTCGCCCCGGCAGCGGCCGCATACGTGGCCGTCTGTAGCTGTCGGGCATCCGCTGCCAGTGGTGGGCGCAGGCGTTTCTCCGGCGGGAGCCGCACAGCTAGGGCCGCCAGTTTGGCGTCCATCATCCCCCCGACTTCGAGGACAATGGAGCGCCGAAACTCCGCCTCTGCATCCGGCGGCAAGAATGCCGGAGCGACACAGTCCTTAGGCCTCGCAGTACCGTTGCCCTGACGACGAAGGAGACCCACCTCCGTCGTCAGTTTCGCTATCTGCGCCGAGAGGCTGGCGAGTTGAGAGCGCAACTCAGCGTTCTCTCTCTCCAGCCTTTCGACGTTAGATTCCTTTCCGGCCTTTTTGGCCGACCTTTTGGCGTCAGGGGATGACCCGACTGACGCCTTCGGAAGGGTCCGCTTGCGGCCCTCTGCACCTAACACCATGTTGAGTGAAGCGTGCGAACCCCGAGGGTCCAAGGACTCCTCGGAGTCGCTCACCCCACCCAACAGCAACGGCGTACCCGGACGCGGCAGTGACGCGACCGCACGCTGCGCACGCGCACTGGCGCGCAAGTTACGCGCGCTGGCGCGCAAGTTACGCGCACTGCGCGTCCAGGTACCTGAACCGGACACGGAGCCGATATCCGACTCCATGTCCATCTGGACGCTGTCGGACTCCGACAGCGAACCAACCCTCTCACCTCCCACTTTCTCTGCCTCCACCTTCTTCACGTGTTTTATTTTAAGTTTTGATGTTTCCATGTCTAGACCCACGAGTATGGGGGAAATAAATGGTCGACCCGGGCAGTGCCCCCTGTACCCGGGCAAGCGTATCCCATCTTCAGGTTCCGCCAGTCCTGGGGTTGCGTGCTCGCGACTGAACTTCCCATCAGCCATGCACCCCTCGCCGCACGCAAAGCTTGGGTTCGGGGAATTTTTATAGAGGCCTTCTTCCTCGCGATCCGGGCGGTTAAGCCAAGATCCTCGGTCCCGGTCGAAGCCGCGAGACGTGACCACGACACTCCAACCGAGGTTACGATATCGACGGTGGCAGGGAAGGGGATTCCTCCCACTACCTGCTCGGGGCAGGGTGAGTGCACACCGAGCCCGCCGCTAGCCCGCCCATGCTCCTCCGAAAACGGAGGAACACCATACGGCCTACCTACAGCCCACAAACTGGGCCCATCCCTGTCAGAATATTAGCCACCGGGCAACAAGGTCCTCCAAAAAGTGGAGTAGTTATTGCCCGGTGCCCAGGGTGCACCGGCCCGACAACTGCTCTTCCCCCCGGACGTATCAAGAGGGACCAGCAGCCACCGAGCGCACGTGGAGGTTTCCTGACCTAGCACCCCGTATGGAAATACCTGGATGATTTAATTTAATAATATGATTGATGGCTAAGTTTATTCATCATTATATCAGTGTTAAATACACGTTTGTTTGCTTTTAGGGCTTTATAAGACAAGCAACAACAATAATTATACAAAAAATTGCCGTGTGGTGCCGGCTCAGAATGCCACCACCCCATCTCCTCCCATGGGTGTCGTAAAAGTCGACTAAGGGATTAGCCGGAGGATGGGCAGCAGCGTCCTTTGAGTACATTAACAACTCAACTGCGATCGCCAACCCGCCTGCCAAGCGTGGCGATTATGGCAAAACCCCCCAATAAGCCCACAATACATCCATATCGGTGGTTGTCGTGATCTTTGGGGGAGGCCTGTGTCCAGCAGTGGACTTCATTCGGCCGAAATGATGATGATGATGAAATCGCTTCGTGTTATTTCTTGTACGTAATTTTAAGAAAAGATCGCCAGCATTGATAACCAAATGGAAAGAATAGTTAAACAGGAATTAATTTCATTTGCGGATTGGAATGAATTATTGCTAGAGAAGAGAAAAATAACTATGAAGTTAAACGTAGTAAAGTCTCTAATTGTGAATTTCTCGACTATTTACTGGGGTGTACTAGATTAAATGACGGCTGGCTGTCTTATGGCACGTATGTGTGTGTTTTTGAAATGGCTGATGTCAATCATCTAGAAGGGCACGTGCCCCACTAAACTTTTTTTTATTGATCCGGTGGAAATACCTCATGTACTTCCTTCGCCCCGGGAAAGGGCGAAGGGGCACGCCGTACTCCTACCGGCTAAAACCACCGGAGTGATCATCGTCGGCACCGAAGGGAGGCTCCAGGAACTCGAATAATCTCCATCTAGAGCCACCCGTTGGTGCCACGCCTTTTGGCACATCGCGGAGGGGATGACTGTAAAGCGGTCATCCCCTTTAGCGGAGGGAAAGTGACTGTAAAGAGGGCACCCCCCCGGGCATCTCTCGAGAGAATTGTAAAAGATTCCCCTGAGGCCTCACTATGCGCTGTGCTGCGCACACAGCGGTATGTGCCCACATGCACACCGCTGTCTTCCCGGGGGTCACTCGGTATGAGCACGCAGATTTCCCAATATGCGCGCTCGCGACCCCCATGGCCCTTGCCATATAAAAACGCCAGGGGACACGGATGCCGTGGCGGTTGTTACCCCGGCTCCGTATCCTCCTCCTCCGAGCGGGATCGGCCCTCTCCCGATCCCGCTCTGTGACCTCCTTCTGGAGCATTACGCTCTCACAGAAGGAGACCACAGCACTCCAATATTCATGCCCTGCCAGCATAGCCGACACTACTGCTGGCAAAGAGAGATCTTGCCCAATCCGATCGACCAGGATCCGCCACTCGGCAGTCCACGCAGGGCACTCTCCGAGTGTGTTCTGTGCGGTATCCTGATTGTCTCCACAGTGGTGGCACTGTGCCGTGGCCTCGCGTCCTATCCTGTGCAAGTACGCACCGAAACAACCGTGTCCGGTGAGCACCTGCGTCAGGCGGAATGTGACGCGCTCGCTCCTTTGGAGCCAGGCTCCGAAGAGCAGCAAGACAGCCTCCACGACGCGCTTTTGCGCGTACTGTGGGAGCATGAGCCGCTCGCGCCATATTTCGAGTGCACGCCACCGAGCCTGACGCCTCAAACGTTCGAGCGCCCCTGAAGGCACGCCTTCACCGCTCTGGCGGAGGGAGCGTGTTTGGTGAGTGCCCTACTAATCTAGACTTCTAAATCCGCCTATGAACCTGAGAGAGCTCCAAAAAGAGTTTGATAGTATTTGCATTTCATCAACCTGCACTAGGACTACTCTACCTTTTTTAATATTGGTCCCCAATGCAAATCCATCATGAATTTCCTTCGCCCCGGGGAAGGGTGAAGGGGTATACTGGACTCCTAACGGCTAAAACCACTGGAGCAGTTATCTTCGGAAGCGGAGGGGGGCTCCAGTGCCTCGTAAGATCAGACTAGAGCCGCCCATGTTGCCACGCCTTTAGGTGAATCTCGGAAGGGATAACTAAATCGGTCACCCTTCCAGCATAGGGAAGGTGGCTGTAAAAAGGGCGCCCCCAGACATTTCTCGGGGAAGATAGTAGAGGATCCTGCTGCGTACACGGCGGCACTTGACCACGTGCGCGCCACCGTCTTCCTAGGGGCTGCTCGGTATGAGCAGGTTAGCTCCCCAATCCAAGCACCCACGACACCCGAGGCTCCCTGACATAAGGTGACGGCAGACGGCAGAAGAAGACCACTGCGCTCCAATGACTACTCTACCTAGTGAGGGTGAATGAATACAAATACCTCAACACCACAGCACCATCCATTAGGCGAGATCGAGATTAACAGCGGCCCTATTCAATAATCAAATATACTTAACAACAAAAATAGTACTTAAATAATAAAATTATCACAAATACCACACATACAATACACCCAGATCCCGGAACAAATACGTGCGATTATACAAATATTTTCACCATTAATGATTCGTACCCACAGCCCGTAGCGCAATAGTTGATTACTCAATCACTGCGCCGCGGTGCACGGATTTACCTTCACGTAGATAGTCAGGCATGTTGACGAGCCTATCCTGCACTTTACCCGGCTCCGACGATACTCTTCTCGTCCATCTTTAAAACGTATTTCATAATAAAGTCCAGTAATACATAACAAAGAATGTGCAATGTGCGTGATTAAGCATAATTGTGTAATGATTATACTTACAAGTAAATGTTACTTAAACTCAATGATCTCTAAATAAAACTTCAAAAGCCCTACACGATATAAAAATATTATAACCAATGAAAAGGAAAAAAAAACTTCATTTATGAAGTCGGGCGGCCAGGTATAAAAGGTTGGGGTTTGATAAAAAGTTTAATTTGTTTCTTTTTAGTGTAAATAAATGTAACTTTTTCCAATTTGGTATCAGTATTTAACACTAAAAATGAGAATGACTCAAATCGGTTCTCTGATCTGATAGGAATCGAAACTATTAATACATCATCTAGATAAGCGCAGTATAATTTACCTGTTTATTGCCTAAAAGAACTACTCAATCAAATGTAATGAAATGTATATGGGACCAACTCGAAAGCATTCTGCACCAGTTAAAAAAGAAGTGCTCAAATTGGTCTTCATATCTCGGAATAATCTTTTCTTTTCTTCTCTTTTTTCATTAAAAATACGTAGCCCCACACGTTCTCCTGTATCGTGGGTGCGTTTACAGACATAAATTCCACACACAATATACACCCGGAGCGTAGCAGCCCACTGTGTCAGCCACTGCACCAATCGGAGGACATAAACAAATAAAAAAAATTAACAAATACGCGTCGAATTGAGAATCTCCTCCTTTTTGAAGTCGATTAAAAAGTTCAATTTTTTTATTGTATATTTGAGGAAATGTAATTTAAAGAAACACATAGCACTCTCACACTCCGTTTGTCGTCGTTTGTCATGCACGACAAAGTCTTGTTTTGTGAGCACATTGCCCGCCGATCGATAAATGCGGGTTAAGCGACGACGCCACACGCAATTTTTTTATAGATTTTAAAAACGAGGATATGTATTATGCAGAATTTTAATGTTGTTTGTCAAACATGGTAAGTAGGTATTTGGGTAACCAATATATACCAAACTAAATAAACGTGAGTTTCGAATCTCGAATCTGTTTTCGAATAGCTTTGGTAGATGCTATGTCTTCCGAGATGTGCCAATAGGCGTGGCACCAGTGGGCGGCTCTAGTATGATCATACGAGGACCTGGAGCCTCCCTTACGTGCCGAAGATGACCGCTCCAGTGGTTTTAGCCGGTAGGAGTCCGGCATATCCCTTCGCCCTTCCCCGGGGCGAAGGAAGTTCATGAAGAATTTCCACAGGGCACCAATAAAAAAAAAAAAAAGATGCTATGTCTAAAACTTGTCGATGCAAAGAAATAAGCTGGATATACTATTAATACTACTACTATCTAGTATGGCCCAAATAAGTCTGGCTTGAATTACAAAATAAATAGCAAATCTCAAACTACCATTATTATCTGTCAATATAATATCTTTTACTTAAATTACGACATGTTTGTGGGTAGATAAAAATACCTAGTTCGCTACTATAAGGTGTGAAAAATTTGAATCGCTGATAAACCTATCACAAAAGGCGTTCTAATCTTTACGGACACCAAATTAGTGCTTGAACTTTTAAAATCAGCGCCCTTTGAGCTCTTACATATTTCAGGTGTTCAAATAAAAGTAGACATCGCTTTTAATTTCAAATTCAAGCCTGAAAATATGAAATCAAAAGTCATTCATGTGTCATTTTTGTAAAGAGCTTTGAACCTTTTCAAAAGCAATATTTCTACACGGTTTCAATTACATCGATATTTAAATAACTAGCAGAAATTTGAATTTCAAATGTAATGTTTGTTCGGTTTTATGAATGAAGAAAGTCGAATGAAAAGCGGTAATTTGACGTCATTTGAAAACGAAATGTCTTAGAATAAGTGATAAAAAGTACAAAGTCGTTATTGGCTAAAGCGGGTTAGATCTGAACAACACTTCTTTTTTTGGTTTACCAACAGCTGTTACAATATTAATAGCACTGTTGATGTATGATAAAAACCTTATATCGAAATGCAAAATACATGCTTTTTGAATATTTATAATGGAATTCATGTCTGTAAACGTACGCATGATGCAGGAGTAAGCGCAGTGTGGGACAAGGTTAATAATATACAAGTTGTTTGGTAGATGGGTGCATAGCCTGAAGGGGATGATATCTTAGACCATTAAGAACATATTAAGCTAAACTTGTCTCAGATGAAGTTCGTCCCATGTTTTTATTTTTGATACTTTGGTTTTTAACCATAAACCCAATTTTTTCAATTAATTGCTAATAGTGTCCAGTAAAAGTTATTATGTTATTATTTAATATTTATTTTGTATTTATGTAATATGTGATTACTCAAAAAAAAAAATTTCCAAGCATCTGTATCATCAGACAAACAATTTAGCCATATAAAAATTTAGGAATCTTTAAAAATGTTTAGATAATTTATTGGCTACGGCATAATTAAAAATAGCCTCAGTTATTCAAACCTTTTTAAAAACATGCTTGGTTATTGCCCTTTCTTTTGAGGTATAATTTATGCAGTATTATGCATTATAATCATTTATTGTTCATGTTCAAAATATTGACCGTCGTTTCTAATACAAGCGCAGGCCCGTCTTCTTACTTCTGTAGTCGTGATTTTTAATTTCATCTCCTCCTTCATGACTTGAAATGCCGTCTGGATTCTTCCTATAAATTCCTATCTGGTTGATAATTCAACGTGCGTGCAGACGAGCTTCAACACCCGTCTCAAAAAAAAAACCACAGTAGTTAAATCAGGTGATCGAGGTGGCCAAGGGATGAGCCCGTCTCTGCCGATCCAGGTCTCTGGGAAAAAAATATTTAAATGTTCTCTCACGATAAGATTCCAACGCGCTGGACAACCATATTGCTGAAAAACCATTGGTCTTCTCATTGCCAATATTGGTATTTCGGCCTCGTTCAGAAGCTCAGGGAGATCACGTTGGAGGAATTGCAGGCAATTGACTCCTAATAATTTATCTGATAGGAAGTAGGGACCAATCAACAGTCGGCCAATTACTCCTCCTGCCCACACATTAACTGAAAATTTCGTTTGGAACGACACTTGCTTCTTCCAGTGTGGATTGTTGTCGATCGATGGAGGTTATGAAAATTTGTAATTCTTTCCTTCGAAAATTTAGACTCATCGGTCTACAAGATGGATTTTAAAAACCATGGATCTACAATGTCACTATTTAGTAAGAAGCGATAGAACTGAATCCTTTTAAAATGTAGTGGTTCACTTATCGGGGCTCCCTATGTTGTACTATAAAAATGTAGTTTTGGATTGTCCTCTAAGGTATAAGACTGTATCAGCCTAATACTCAATATTTAAATCCCGCTTAACTATTTGAGATTGCCTGCCTTTCTAACGAAACCGGTAAAATATTAATTGGCGTTTCAGTATTCGACCGTATGAGAGATAACTATAACGATAAGGTATATTGCGATGGTAGTTTTGTTGAATGAAAACCTATAGATAAACGGGATTAACGACAGTGACATCTGGCCTTCAACCTTTAAGTCTAATTCTGTGGCAGACGGTGTCTCACCACTTGTAAGATGAGCCCCCTAAAACCCCAGCACTGCATGTGACAGGGACAAATATCAGCCTGTACGGCTTGGAGTACCGAGCGATGTGGCACTGAATTCTCCATCACGCCTTTCGAAGACTCGGAGTAGGTTTTGGGTTTCAATGATTTTATTATTATGAAGCCATTTCTTAAATTGTTTTTTTTTAAAATAAATATTTAACTTCAAGCATACATTATGTGCGGTCAATCATCATTTTGGCTGAATGAAGTCCACTGCAGGTGAGGCCTGTGTCCGCCTCACCTACAGATCATCATAAGGACCGATATGGGTGTGTTGTGTGCTCATTGGGGGGTTTTGCCATAATCGCCACGCTTGGCAGATGGGTTGGCGATCACAGTTGAGTTGTTAATGTACTCGAAGAACGATGCTGCCCATCCTCTGGCAAATTCCTTAGTCGACTTTTACGACACTCATGGGAGGAGATGGGGTGGTGATATTCTGAGCTGGCACCACAAGGCACCACAATCACACTAAGACTAATATAAAGTCGTTGTAATCAGAAAAAATGGAGAATTTGGGGGAATAAGGGAGAAAAGCAAGCTTTTGACCAAATGGTAGTTTAAAGCCACCTTACCAAGTTGAATATAAATATTGCAACTTAGGAGATATCAAGTGACAAGTATTCTGCACTGAATGCATGACAGGGTAGAGATTGTCTAACGCTTAAAGTTAGATGCATGTTCAATGATAGACATAGTATTCTACGGAGAAGTAAAAATACAAAGCCATATAGAGCTAAAAGCTATTCATTATAGGAAAAAGAAGAAGAAATCAGAAAGAAGACAAAAGAAATAAAGACATATCTTTTTATTAAACAGCAAACACACAGATCAACCCGTAAACGTCCACTGCTGAACACAGTTGTAATTAGCACGTGGGAGGAAGCTACTCCCATCCTGTTGATATCAACCCTTAATCGGTTTTTATGATGTCGGGGTGGAGGGGTGGTCTTGTCTTTGCCAGGAACCACACATTACTCACAGCTTATGGACATATTTACACATATCCTTGGAAAGCTCAAGGTTACTTAGCGAGCTATGGAGAGTGCTATGCTTGGTATTTATCTACGAGATCGAATCAGAAATAAGAAGATCCGTAGAAGAACTAAAGTTGTCGACATAGCTGCAAGGATTAGTAAAGTGAAGTGGCAATGGGTGGGGCACATTTCTCGTAGAACTTATAGCCGTTGGGGCAAAAAGGTTCTCGAATGGAAACCGCGCACCAGAAAACGCAGCGTGGGACGACCTCCAACGAGGTGGATAGACGACCTGGTGAAGGTCGCCGGGAGTCGTTGGATGAGAGCGGCATGTGACCGCTCGTTGTGGAAATCTAAGGGGGAGGCCTTTGTTCTGCAGTGGACATCCTATGGCTGATATGATTATTGAATTTGTAGTACCTAAACCACACAAAAACAAAAGCAAAAACATTTGCACATCTTTGACATATATATGTAACTTAATTATATTTTTTTATGTACCAAAAAGGGCCCCTTGTTCAGTTATATGCTTGCATAAACAGTCTTGCAGCGCTGGTATAAGCGACGTATCCGGACATTACGCTTGGTGCACAGAAGCAATTATTTAAATGCTCAAACAAAACACAAATGGGGTTTTATATGTTCATATGTATTGTCTTCTTTTATGATTTTTGTCCATCCAATGATTGTCTGGAAGAAATCGCCTTTAGCGATAAGACCGCCAATTGTACTGTTATTGCGTATGTAAATTTTTTTTGTATTTTCTTTTGGTGTACAATAAATTATACTCTCCTCTGCTCTACTCTACTCTATGTTTATATATTTTATACATTCTTGTGCTTATTTGCAGTGTACCTATCAGTAACTTCATATTATAAACGTAGCCTTTTGACTACCAAGTGACATACATGTGTCGTCATTAAATTATAATAGGGTCTAATAGGAGGCCGTATTCAGCCAGAATACGGACCGGCCAGTTATTAAAATTTTGTAACGAAATGAAAGACAAAAATGAAACACGAACCACAAATTTTAATTTAATCGCCTATCATACAGTAATGTATTAAGGATTTCCCGATTATCATTCATTAAAATAACACTTTTAAACGGATTGTATTGCGTTTATAGATTTTTCAGGTGAGTCATCGTGAAATAACCGTGACCACGAACGCTATGAAGTGTTGGTCAGGTAAGGAAAAACGCGATGTAATCCGTTTCATTATATCAGCCATGAGACGTCCACTGCTGAACAAAGGCCGCTCCCATAGATTTTCACATTTACATCGTTATTTTGGCGGATTGGAGAGCGTAGCATGGTTTCTGTTCCAAATAAGGGACACAGTTGCCCATCCTTATGGTTAAAACTCCCTTAGTTGCCTTTTAGAATATCCACGGGTAAAGATGGAGTGGCGCTATTTTCTTAATCCGGAGACTACACGGATTCGATCCGATTAAAAGTGTTTTATTATAATTTTCTAGTTTTAAAAATCAAAGGCATTTATTTGATATACGCGCAAAAATTAATTTTGTTCGGTTTGAGTTTATTTTTATTAAATTAATTTCTGCTCTGTGTCAATATTAAAATTTCTTGCCAATGCAAACACATTTTCAGACAATTTATCGAGTTTATCGTTCTATAGTGACGAATCATTGTGTATGGCTAATACAGTCGGCTGCTGCGCTCCGGGTCGTGGGATAGATTTCCGCACAGGACAAATATTTGTATGATCTGCAGGTAGTGGTTCTGGGTCTGTGTGTATATATGCATCTTGGTTACTTCATCTGGAAAAGAAAACTTAACATAAATAAAACTTATTTTATGTGGTGCGAAATCATTTTCATTTTTAAAATTAATTAATTACATATTTATCGTAAAATAAACAAATAAATTATTCATTTAAATATATATCTTTCTATACGAACCTTGTACGGATTCACGATTACAGTCTTGACGGCAATTTTATTTAATATGTTTTTTATGATTTTATCATTCTTTACCCAGAATAACTCTTAATAGAAATAAAGATGTCTGATTACGCCCATTTATGATATGCTAACTGTGCACTGATTTATCCACATATATTTTACACTTATTTATCCGTTCACTGCTATCAACATAACCCTTAATAGTTTTTTATTTCCTACACATGTCGTAACGCAAGACGCGTTGCTCCATTAGTTGTTACTATTACTGTGTATCGTCTGTCGTGTGAATGAGTCGCTGCGCGTGCTCGCTCAGGCGAGGCGCGGCGGCGAACGGCCCGGCCAATCAAATGAAAGTGGCAAAGACAATACAAATACTAATATCAATAACCGATTTAACTCTTTTTTATTACTGTAACAGTAATTTAAGTATAAGGTGTCTTTATATATTATAATAATTTATCTATGTATTTGTATCTGTTTGGCATCCGTGCTTCATTTTATATCGGTCCAGCTGAAAACCAGCGTCGGGCATTATTCGTCCGGCTTATGCTGAGCTGGTTACCCTTTTGGCGCAAACTCGAGACACGATGTGTAGCTCTGTGTATACCTATGTTAAAATTTTATTAGTTTTACACTTTATTTAATTTAAAGTTTTAAGTATTATCGTATGTGTCTCTGTTTGTGGCAAATAAATATATTTCTTTCTTCTTTCTTTCTTTCTTTCATGTGTATTGTGTGTGGAATTTATGTCTGTAAACGCACCCACCACACAGGAGCAATGCTTGTGTGATGCAACGTATTTAAAAAAACGTGCATATAGATGCAAGCCAAGACTACAGGCCAAGACCGACGATTAAATCAGTAGTAACTTAACCGTACTTCGGTATGGTAGAAATTTCATGATATCTAGTTCTGCAAATCACATAATATCTAGCGCTATTATAATATCCGAGGCCCTTCCGCAAATGATTTGAGACCAATATGTATAATAGCTGAACTAATTTCCATAAGTCGTGCCCATGACTTATCTGGAAAGAACCTTCATGCTTTATCAGTGAATTCGTTTTAAAGTAACGATTGATAACACTGACATACTAACAGACCCTAAATACGTACAAGAGCTTCAAAATTAAACCTCAAATTATCATTTTTCGTCAGAAGTTAATCAAATCATCATTATTCAATACAACGAATCGCGTGAATCAGTCAACCGTAAAAATGTCGGTCACTGTGATGCGATACTCAGTGGACATGCAGGATGCAACGTTTATCTTTCAATTTAGTAACAACATCTACTTATACATACAAACGTATAAAATTGAAGTGTCTGTTTGTAATGTCAAAATAACAGCTTTTTACTAAATGCATTTGAAAGTATACACGTTACTTACAACAAAAAGATGTTTTTTTGTCTGTAGATCTGTTTTTTCCAGCTAATCTCCGAAACGGCTGGACTGATTTTGACGGGACACTTACTGGCAGATATCTGATGTTACAAGGAGTAACTTAGGCTACTATAATTTTAGAAACAGAAAAATTATTAGGATACCGCGCAAATAAATTAAAACCAATGAAATCCATATACTCTATGTTAGAACATAGAGTATATGGATGTTTCTAAAATTATAGTAGCCTAAGTTACTCCTTGTAACATCAGATATCTGCCAGTAAGTGTCCCGTCAAAATCAGTCCAGCCGTTTCGGAGATTAGCTGGAAGAAACAGATCTACAGACAAAAAAACACATCTTTTTGTGGTAAGTCTATGCCAAAGTCCTCTAAATTATTTATAAACAAACTGATTTGTTTTAAATTAAACGGCGGGTGAAACTGCGGCCCATAGCTAGTTAAATTATATATCAGATGGCAATTTAGGTTTACATTTTTTATTATTATTTCATTTCAGCCGAATGCAGTCCACTGCTGGACACAGGCCTCCCACAAAAATCACCGCAATGACCGATATGGTTGTGTTGTGGGCTCATTGGCGGGTTTTGACATAATCGCCACGCTTGGCAGACGGGTTGGCGATCGCAGTTGAGTTGTTAATGTACTCGAAGGACGCTGCTGCCCATCCTCCAGCTAATCCCTTAGTCGACTTTTACGACACCCACAGGAGGAGATGGGGTGGTGGTATTCTGAGCCGGCACCACACGGCAACGGCAACGGCACGGTTTATTATTATGCCGGCCCTTAAATGGGTATAGTTAGTAGTGATGGTATCACAACTTTCTATGAGACAGGCTCGACCGGGGTGGTACCTAAGTCTTACCTAAAGTCTTACCTGTAGTCTTACCTGTAGTCTTACCTGTAGTCTTAGTCTTACCGATAGTCTTACCTATATTACTATATTACCTTTTTTTTATTGATCCGTTGGAAATACATCATGTACTTCCTTTGGTCCGGGAAAGGGCGAAGGGGCATGCCGGACTTCTATCTGCTAAAACAATTGGAGTGGTAATCTTCGGCACCGAAGGGAACTCGAATAATCTCTATCTAGGCCAACCATTGGTGCTACGCCTTTATCCACATCTCGGACGGGGATGAATAAAACTGTCACCCCCTCTACTGGAGGTATGACGACTGTAGCGAAGCCACCCCCCCTCCATGCGCCTCTCGGGGGGATTGTAAAAGATTTCCCCGAAGCCTCGCTATGCGCTGTGCTGCATACACGGTGGCACGTGTCCATATGCACACCACCGTCTTCCCAAAGGGGTCACTCGGTATGAGCACACATATTTCCCAATAGTATATAATACCTACCCTTCCTCGATGTGGCTCGTTCGAAGTCCGTTACTTTAAATAATTATGTCCTTAAATAATCATTATTGATTCAGCTCACTAGCTTTCCTCCTGGGAGGCCCATGTTCAGCGGTGGACTTTTGCGCGAAGCGAATTAAGTAATTGAGTGATGGGTATATGCGCTTAGTGCCTCTGGTAACTATTGAAAGCTCAAGGACCCTTTGTATTGGTGTCCAGTGGACATTGGAGCGGTCATCTTCAGCACCGAAGGGGTTCCAGGTCCTCGTAAGATCACACTAGAGCCGCCCATTGGTGCCACGCCTTTAGGCACGTCTCGGAGGGGATGACTGTAAAGCGTTTACTCCCTCTAGCGGAGGCCAGGTGGCTGTAAAAAGGCGGCCCCCCAGTCACTTCTCGGGGAAAATTGTAAAGGATCCCCCCATGTCTCGCTGTGCGCTTTGCTGCGCACACGGCGGCAAGTGACCACGTACACGCCACTGTCTTCCCGGGGGTCACTCGGTATGAGCACGCAGACCCCCCAATCTGCACGCCCGTGACCCCGAGGCCCCCCACCACGAACTGACGGCAGGGGGCTCAGGCGTGTTGGACCTGTGCGCCGGGGTGGTTGTTACCTCGGCGCCATCTCGTCCTTCTCCGTACGGGATCGGCACTCTCCCGATCCCGCTCTGCAGTCTCCTTCTGGAGCACGACGCTCTCGCAGAAGGAGACCACTGCACTCCAATTTTCATGCTCTGAGCTCAAGGACCCTACAGCTCAAGCTAAAGAAAAAAATCTAAGATTTGCCTCACACCTAGCCAATGACGTGATTTTAATTCGCAACGACCTTCTTGATGTATTGCGTGTAATATTTTTTACAAAACTACTGGGTATTATTTGTTCATTATAGTAGTGGGAGGCAACTCGTGAATAAGACTCTGCAGGGTACATGATTAATCATATTATTACGTACCTAAATATATATGTTATATATACTTAAGTAGTCCGTTCGGTCTCCGGATTAAGAATATAGCACCACTTCACCTCCTACAATGGATGTGGTAAAATGTGACTATGGCAATCTAAACCAGAGAGATGGGCAGCAGCGTCCTTTCTGTGGAACAGCAGCATCTCATTCTGTGAGAGCGTCATGCTCTAGAAGGAAACTGCAGATTGGGATCGGGAGAGTGCCGATCCTACACGGAAAAGACCAGATGGCGCCGGTGTAACCACCACCGTGGCATCCAGGTCCAACACGCTAGTGTCGGCTATGCTGGCAAAGCAGGAAAATTGGAGTGCTGTGGTCTCCTTCTGTGAGAGCGTAATGCTCCAGAAGGAATTCGCAGAGCGGGATCGGGAGAGGGCCGATCCCGCTCGGAGGAGGAGGGCACGGGGCCGGGGTAACAACCGCCGCGGTGCCCGTGTCCAATACGCCTGAGCCCCCCGTCGTCTTTGTATAGTGGGGGGCCTTGGGGGTCGCGAGCGCGCTTATTGGGAAATATGCGTGCTCATACCGAGCGACCTCCGGGAAGACAGCGGTGCGCATGTGGTCACGTGCCGCTGTGTGCGCAGCACAGCGCATAGTGAGGCCTCGGGGGAATCATTTACAATCCCCTCGAGAGATCGAGAGAGAGAGAGACCCCCTGGGGGGGTGGCCTCTTTACAGTCGCCTTCCCTCCACTAGAGGGGATGACCACTTTACAGTCATCCCCTCCGAGATGTGCCAAAAGGCGTGGCACCAACGGGTGGCTCTAGATGGAGATCTTTCGAGTTCCTGGAGCCTCCCTTCGGGGCCGACGATGATCACTCCGGTAGTTTTAGCCGGTAGGAGTCCGGCATGCCCCTTCGCCCTTTCCCGGGGCGAAGGAAGTATATGAGGTATTTCCACCGGATCAATAAAAAAAAAAAAAAAAAAAAAAGTTCCAACACGCTAGAGCCCCATGCTGTCGTCGAGGGGTCTGCATAATTATACCGAGAAACCCCCCGGAAGACAGTGGCGCTTACGTGGTCAGGTGCCATCGTTTCTTTTTTTATACGAACTAAAAAAAAAACCGTACGCCTCACGTATGGTTGCCTGCAACACCGGGTATTAGGAATGTCGCGTTGTCGACTATGCAGGAATTATTTCCTGCCTCATCCAAATAACCTCATATTGTATTTATCAGGGAAAATCTGGACAGAACAGCTTGAGAGGAGCGCATTGTAACCTAACAGTACACAGGAGAAAGCTCTTCTGAAACGGCACAGTTCCAGACCATGTAGCTCTCTTTAGCGTGTTTTCTAAGTTATGAGGATAAACTCCCCGTGCTCGATGGCGAGATACGTACGTACATACATATGTTCTGACGAGTGAGATTATGAGGAAAATATCAGTCACTCCGCGGTGAACACTGATGTTAAGCTGCATCTAGTTACACTGAAAGTGCACCTTAACTTTTTATGAAAATGTGGTGATGATCTTGGTACGAAACAGTAACTAATGAACATTCATCATCAAATCAGGGTGTCCACTACTGAACAAAAGCCATTTATAGGAATCCTAGAAGAAGAAGAAAAAGATAAGGATGTTGTTGGCAATAACAGTATACACAAAAAAATACATAACCATAATCATCATGTCAGCTGAAAGAGTGGACCTGCTGAACAAAGGCCATTCATAGATTTCCACAATTATGTCTTAATTTTGGGGGAAATTTGCCAGTACTCACCAGGCTTGGCATACGGGTTGGCGGGCGCAGAATCACTATTCTTTCAAGGACACTGCAGCCGATTCCTCAGGTTAAGAGTTCCTTACTCTCCTTTTACGACATCCACTGGAGGAAATGGAGTGGTGCTATATTTTGTATTCAAACACTATAGGAAATAATAACCATTACTGCAAAGCAATGTTCGAAATCATTTTAAAAGATGGATTGTAATACGTATGTATTGATTTACTTAGTAATATTCAGACTGTTACTAAAATATACTGTTACGTAGCCACCAATATATTATCTACCAACATTGTCGCGAGCGAGGATCTACATACAGTAATTTATTTCAGCGAGAGCGTAGCTAGGCAGAAAATTATCAAACACCTAATAATATATATAGAAATACATTTTCAAAACGACGTATTCATGTAGAATTTAATGAAAACCCCATTCAGTTAAATTACCCCTTTGTAGGAGCACACTGGTTTTATAATCTGTCTCCCGCATCAGTATTTAAATAGCGCGAAACACAATTTTATTTTCCAGACCTTCATGGGCATGCGCGATATGCCAGTCCGTTTTTCCCGGCTATACCGGGTATCCACACAGACGCAACTGTAGGTGATCGGTAACTCACACATCGACAAAATTGTACTGCGACTGAAATCACTGACGCGAGTCTAGGATCACTCACACATAAATGTTATCTATGCGTACAGTGTTCACAGACAAAGCTCCACGCACACATTGGAAAGCCAACCCTGGCGATGCTGTGTTCGTTAGTTAGTAACCCGCAAGGTATCGTGGATGCTAGACGTGTTGTTGTATTATTTGATGAATGACGAAGATCGAGTGCAACGAAATGTGAAGTCGCTGGTCGTAAAGTACAGAATATCCGAAAGTGATAAGATTTATGACACATAATCAGGGCTCACCGTAAAACTTAGTGGACAACTTTGTGTACTTATAAACTTAGTTCGGCTAATAGTTTTAGTGAAGTGTTAGTGTGGTTTACTGTTTAAGTGGAAATTATTATAATCAGGAAAGTTATACCATAAGTAGTGAAGTCGATTTATTTCTGGATTTATCAGGTAAGGGTTAGATTATTAACAGCTATTGCAATCTTTATATTTCGAAATTTTACTTAATATTAGAATTTTACTTATAAATTTCTAAAATACTCAATTAGGTATTTAACGTTATAGTAGTGTATCCATTCGTAAGTACATCCTAGAAACGAAATGTCAAATAAACTTATCTTAAACCAAAGAAATAAAAATCAAGCCACGTTTTGCTTCGTGTATAATAAAACTGCTGAATTCTGGCTAAATCTGAATTATTCTTATTAAATGCTGTAGTGAAAAGTTTAGAAATATAGCTATTCATTTATTTTAAAAAATCGTAGTATTTGAAAATTATTTTGAAGAAAGAAAACCCGTTTCCCAGAAAAATGAGAGCTTTTGATTGAAAAGGTTTATCATTGCTTGTTTCAGCCATTTCCAAGAATTTCTTAGACTTGACGTAGTAAGTAATGGGTGCGGTTATGTCAGAACGTTAAAACGTTCACAGAACTTATTAGGATTTCATCGATTTTCTTTTCCTTGACAATATTTTCTCTTGACGTACCGATTGCACAGAATTGGTCTAAAATAATTTTGGTTGCAATAAGCAAAGTGCTGTTTTCGATATTATATCGTAACGGCAACTTCTTTATAAATGATGGACATCACTAAAAATCTTCTTGCATTGAACCTTATCTATTTCTATTTATTTAATAAATCATGCTAAATGAAAATGAAACTCTGTCGCTAAGAACGCTTTTTTTGGTCGCTTTGAACTTTTCATTACGTACATGTAAATTAGATTATCACTGTATCTATTAAGGCACCCTCTATTCATTACTGAGTATATCAATATCTATCTGGTAGTACCACCAGTTTAATATTACGATGTCGCCTTGTTCAAGTCTAAGGACAGATTCTGTGGTAGCTATCATGTTTACCCAATACAGATAATCAATATTCGCCACGTTTAAATAGGGTAGTACCTACTATAGTGAAATGTATTATCTTGCTTTTAGAGAGTATCCAGGTAGACACAGCAATGATGCTGAGAAGAGGATTAGGTTAGAGACAAACAAAACATAGATTTATGCAACTAACATTGTTTTAATGATTATAAGACAGTATCGGGTCTATTCGCGTACAGATTAATATCAAAATCCTACTACTACATCGACGTTTTGATCAAGTTGCATTGACCGTGGCACGAATAGACTTAAAAACATTATCTCATTTTAAATCTTCTATTTATTTTGAATTATCATCATCATTTCAGCCAAAATAAGTCCACTGTTGGACGTGTTGGGGTTGGCGTGGTGTTTGGAGAGTATGGTCATAATCGCCACGCTTGGCAGGCGGGTTTCCGATCGCAGTTGTGTTGTAAATGAACTCGCAAGACGTGGCTGCCCATCCTCCAGCTTATCCAATAATCGTATTTTACGACCCCCACGTGATGAAATTGATGAAATGGAGAATGCCATTCTGAGCATATCTTTTATGTTTTAGAAATAAAAAACCTCTTACAGACGCTTAAGCAGCGTTGCCAAAATCAGACTTGATTATGCTCTTTAAATGTTAATATAGCGCCATAATACTTTCAGTTCTAAAATATTAGTAAATTTTTGGCAAACAAAACTTTAGCAGAAAAAATGTAGCTACGGTTAATTTTAATAAGTATTGTGATGGCCTGGATATTTCAGACTCGGTTCTTAAGCACTAGGTTATGGGTCCAAAACTTTTTGTCTTGGGTAAATCCTCACTGATTTCCTCTACCTCGGGATGGGCATGCCGGACTACTACTACGGCTAAAACCCCACGGTGCCCTTCCATACCATACCTTTGGCTGGGGTTGAGGTGTTCACCTTTCAGCATTACCCACGGCAGGTATCGGCCCGTCATTGTTTGACAGGTTCCGTCTCTGTGCGACCTAGCCCACTGCACATACCTTTAGAGAAGCGCGCGCAGAACACACGGGTCCAAAACCTGGCATTGACATTATCTATGATATGATTTTAACATTATCTTTATTATATTTGGGTTTTCTATTTTGCTTTTCTTTTATTTTCTATTCTGTCAATAGTCATTGTTTTAGATACACGTGAAATCGCTTTCCGTTTCTGTTTTCCCATAAATACCCCTAATTTAGAACTGAGCTATCTGATGGCACCACCGCCACGGGCTTACTGAAGAGACCTCTCAATAAACGAATACTTCTATAATTAGATAGTTGAAAGGTAAGGATGTGGTGAGACGGACCTCATTTTGATATTTTTGTGGTTTTTGCTTTTCTTTTGTTGTGTCGATAGAGTCATTGCGTCATATACACGTGGTATCACTTTTCGTTTTTGTTTTCCCGTAAATACACCTAATATCCCTAGAACTTTTATTTATTTAGAAGTCACTGTTGCAAATAGCTATTCGCAACATTGACTTCTAAATGTAATATGTATTATATTAGTGAATCTCAGACACCACTTACTTTAACGGTGAAGGAAAACATCGTAAGGAATCCAGAATCGAATGATCTGAAATTGTCAACTCGCAGTGAGCAAGCGTGGTGAAGAAAAGAGGTTTTTGCCCTCCAGAGGCAGATACAGGCTGAGATTATTATTATAACTTTAATACTATAGACCTCTTTATACTAAATATTAGATTTTATCTATGAACCCATGCTTGTATCGTTCAGCAAAAAATATTCTGGAGTTTTCACCATAAACGCGAGTTATTTTCACAGTTTGTAAGCAGCTTAAAATTTTGCTTGAGTTAGTTGAATTATTTTGCCAGTCGCCTGTCCCTTAATCAAACAGGCCAGACCTTAAGATGAAAGAAAGGAAATTAATAAACTAAAATTTATTATAATTTACTAAAATAACAAGATAGCAGCAATACCTAAGTATTAGCTCGATTTTTCTGTAATCCACTTGGCGATCCACAAAACACTTTTGTTTTTGTACCTTCGAGATATAATTATTCTGTTTTGGATAGAACTGTGTTGTGTAGTAGACTAGACTATACTTACCTAAGATATTTTTATTTTATGATCACATAAACCACATTTCTCAGCATCAATAGCAAAAACTGAAATTAGTCAAGGGCCGTATAAAAAATCAAATAAATAATACAATATAAAATTTTACAACTAACAAAAAATACTAAACATAAACAAAAATATACAAGTACTATTCACTCTAGTGAATAGAAGAGTGGGTGTCGTATGTCGCACGGTATACGGTAACTGGCCTCTGAATATTCACTCGTTCCAAAAAGCAAGTGTAATCAGACATTCGAAATTGAGTGACATCATCGAATTATACGTGTCGTTCAAGGTAATGAGTAACCGTTTCTCCAACGCTGAGATCTATTCGTGCCTTGAAGAACAAATCGAGTGGTTAGCCGCAGTCATCAGATTAATAAACCATATAGTATAGGTACATATGTCAAGGGCTACTGTGAATCAGGAGCATAAATCTGAAAGAAGGTCTAACCATCGAATACTAATCCATTCTACTGTAGTTAGATACATACACACATGCACACACACCTTACTCATTAGCCTGTTGAAATCCAATGCTGAATACTTAACTAGCCTCTCAATGATCATGTAGTGAGGATAAGCGGTCATAGAGGATAATGCCACTGCTGGACACAGGCCTCCCACAAAGATCACCACAACGACCGATATGGGTGTGTTGTCGGCTCAGAATACCACCACCCCATTTCCTCCTGTGGGTGTCGTAAAAGTCGACTAAAGGATTAGCCGGAGGATGGGCAGTAGCGTCCTTCGAGTACATTAACAACTCAACTGCGATCGCCAACCCGTCTGCCAAGCGTGGCGATTATGGCGAAACCCCCTAATGAGTCCACAACGCACCCATATCGATCGTTAAGGTGATCTTTGGGGGAGGCCTGTGTCCAGCAGTGGACTTCATTCGGCTGAAATTGTGAGATAAGATAAGAGGCTGACCCAAGCAGACGTTGGAAAAAATTAAGAAGATTATGATACGGATGCTTTGAGTACATCGATATCACCGGTAAATCGATTGATGAATCGACTAAAAGCTTTTAGACTTGACAATGATCTTATTTCTGTATCAACTCCATGCTCTAATTACAATTGATTTTTAAGGTCCAGAAAGATCCAAGTTTTTGCCGTGTAAGTATCATAGCGTGAGTGTATGCTTAATTAAGCTGTGTTTAGTTACCTATGATTCAGTCATTTGTTTAAGACTTTATCATTGTTCGACGGCACGGTTGGTGCAGTGGCTGATACAGTCGGCTGCTGCGCTCCGGGTCGTGGGTTCGATTCCCACACGGAACAAATATTTGTATGATCTGCAGGTAGTTGTTCCGGGTCTGGGTGTATTGTATGTGGAATTCATGTCTGTAAACGCACCCACGACACAGGGGAAACCCTAGTGTGGGGCAACGTTTATTTTAAAAAAAACATTGTTTACAGCCTAATAGTGTTTTATTGTCCATTAATATTATAAAATTCCTATTCCCAAGGATTCTCTTCATGATTTGGAATTCTACTTACCCACCCTATTACTATAGACGATAGATATGTGTTCTTATAGTCACGTATATTGCTTTGGATTGCACGGGAAAACTAATATACAATTAAACTTACTTATCAAATGAACTTACACGTATTAATTTTTCTTCATCATTGTACCCATTTAGCCGCTAGCCATATCACATTTATTTCAACTAATTGGACAGAACTCGCCAACAACTCAAAGCATTTTGACATTGTCCTTCGTTACAAGCTATGTTCTTTGAGCACAAAACTTTATAATCTTTCCATGTCTATACGTACTTGTTATCTATTTGACATAACAATAGTGCATCAAGAATATTCTTTACACGTTTTCATATTCTTTAAAGAATATTGAATCGTTGTGATGTGTTGTATCGCGAGATATGATTCCCAGATCGTAAAAGATGTCATTGGTTTTTTAGAAAATGATTGGTACATAATATATATATAATCTCAAATGACGATAATTTTGTGGGTGTAGCATATTACAAATTTTCCAATCCATCTGACGATTATAGGTGTCATGGTTATGTTAAATAATCATACTTAGGCATTCAAGATATTGTCGGTAATTATACCAGCCACAGGACGTCCACTGCTGAACAAAGGCCTCCCCCTTAGATTTCTACAAGGAGCGGTTACATGCCACCCTCATGCAACGACTCCTAGCGATCCTCGGCGGGTCGTCTGTCCACCTCGTTGGAGGTCGTCCCACGCTGCGTTTTCCGGTGCGCGGTCTCCACTCAAGAAACTTCTTGCTCCAACGGCCATGATTTCTACGAGCTATGTGCCCCGCCTATTGCTATTTCAGTTTACTAATCCTTTCAGCTATGTCGGCAACTTTAGTTCTTTAACGGATCTTCTCATTTCTGATTCGATCTCGTAGAGAAATACCAAGCATAGCCCTCTGAGTGACCTTGAGCTTTCTTATGATGCCCATAGTGAGTGACCACGTCTCTGTTCGTTATGTCAGCACTGATCGTTGAGTTAAAAGCCAGCTACATAATATATTATTGATAGGTTATGTTCGAAGCTGACGGGCTCATTAAACCTCGATTATATAAGTCTAATTGACACTTGACCTATTCTATTATTTTACAAAATGTGTCCTCATTAATATGGGTGTTTCAAATGTAATTTATTTATTCCATATGGCGCAAGAATTGCTTTGGCACTAGTGGAATTTCATTTGACTGATATAGTAATGATTTTCATATTTGGAAAGAATATCTTCATTACTTTGTATTATCCATAAACATTACTATTTTGGAAGTGAGTGTTAATTTTCAACATTTGCAAAAATATCAGAAATTAAATCAATTTTCATTTCTGATATTTTTGCGATCGTGTTTTAACGTTGGCTTAGTAATTTTTCATTTTAAGAATCACTGAGGATTTCCTAGGTACCTTTTATCTATGTAAATAATATTTTGATCTCATGCAATGTGAATTTTGCTATACTCTTTCGTGCGCAAAGGATTGAATACAAGGTTTGAGTATATTTAATTGTATGATGTACTACTTGTACTGATGGGTTGTTATACATAAATATATGCTTTTTTACCATTTGGTGACGCGATGAGCAAGTCATTCGTCTGATGGTAAGCGATGACGCTTGGCAGGCATGAGCCTGCCCTTAACAATTGCAATACTACCCAGGACTATTCCTGCATAACATCACACAGTGTTTGTCAACTCGAGACATAAGTTTTTTAGTATCTTATTGTTGTAATTTGTAATTGTACTAGCTACAGTTTCCTTATAAATGGAACAAAATAATGTTTAAAGTTTTAACACTACTGCTTCATGGCGAATATCTGGCACTAGGGTGGTACCTACACAGCTAGACTCTTGCAATAAGAGACCAGTATATTAAGTTATGAAGATTATTCTAGTTAGAATTTATTTTCCATAATCTATTTAACCAAATTATTTATTTATTCTAGCATAATCATTTTACGGCATTTCTAAAATTACAAAAGAAATTTCTAATGAGACATATCTTTAAGGTTCTCACATTATCCAAAGAGCCTTAAGAGGATAGAATGTGTTTTGTCAAAGGCTTCAGGACTAGATATAGATCTCTGTATGGCACTTTAATCTGGAAAGGCCAATGAAGTTAAGTGGTTCTTTCAGCAAAGCTGAATATTCGGGTAAAAACTGTTAGTAGTCTGGATTAAATTGGCAATTATTGTCTCTATTTGCGTTGTTAGAAAATGTGATAAAGACTGTTGCCTTATTAAGGCTTTTTAACCGACTTCAAAAAGGAGGAGGTTCTCAATTCGATGCGTATTTTTTATGTGAGTGCACCGATTACTCCGAGATTTGTAAACCGATTTGAGCAATTCTTTTTTTGAACGATTGCATAATGCTTTCGAGTTGATCCCAAATAAATTTCATTACATTTTATTGAGTCGTTTTTTAGCCAGCTTCAATAAACAGGAACATTTTACTGCGCTTATCTAGATGATGTCTTAATAGTTTCGATTCCTCTGAAATCAGAGAACCGATTTGAGTCATTTGTTATTTTTAGTGTTAAATACTGATACCAAAATGGAAAAAGTTCTTACATATATTTTCACTAAAAAGAAATAAATAAAACTTTTTAACAAAAAATATACCGACTCCAAAAACCCTCGGTCGGTATAATTTTTGTTAAAACGTTTTATTTTTTATTTTGTTTTAGTAATGTTGTTAATATTTCTATGGTTATTTAGTGTATAATACGTTACATTAATTCTGTGTGTGCACTGGGGATCCCAGAAAGGAATAGATCATCCCTTTCTACACATGAATGTCGTAAAAGACGACAAGGGTTAAAGATGAGATAAAAATATTTTTATTCAGGTTAACCATTTATAGGCACTTATGAATAGTCAGACTTCAGTAGCCGCGTTCCAACATGTAGATTTCCTATGAAGAATAATGGGCAAGAAACTCCATGGTTACACTTTTTAAAATACATCATGTACATTTTAAAATATTATGTTACAATAGTCGACTACATTCTTCTCGAAATAAAGATTATGTGAGCACAGTGTAGGAGAAAAGACTTCTTAACTTCATAAAGTCAACACATTTTTTTCTTTTTTATAAGTGACTTTTATCTTAATGATAAGGATATGTCAGTCCCATAAGACCTTAACTATAAATACATACAAACATACTTAACTATAAAAAAAAAAATTATCTATGACACTTGAACAATTATTATTACGATATGATAAATTATGTAGACTCATTGCTTGTTTCGAAGTTGGTAAAGCCAAAATACTTTGAATAATACCGACATCCAAATGGTTGTCTCTAAACTGCTCCATAATTTTCTTTCTTCTATTTTGATTCTTGACACATTTCATGAGTAGTGTTGAACTTCATCTACAATATTACACATTTCACATTTTGGTGAATTCAACCTTCGCATCAGTCGCAATCTTCGCAACGTCGACACTTAATAAGCCAGATTGTAATATTCATTAAAGCTTATGATTAATTTTCCATGGCAGTATTAAGTTGAACAGTCCCAACAGACAGCACTCATTCACGAACTTGATGTACGCATCAGTGTAGCTTAGCTCAATCATATTGTAGGGCAACTCAGCGACCTGATATACGACGCCACCATAATCAGGACACTTGAGCGAGCATGACATACCTAATCTGCCAAGTATCACGTCAAAAACAAAATAAAGGAATAACCACATGATACTCGCACATGCAGCATCAAATCTATAAAAAGAGTATAAAATAAAAACAACTCATAAAATCAAATATCAAATAAAAAATATTTCAATGTCACATTATGAAAACATATCAAAAGGATAGGCTGAAGTATGCTTATGTGTGCTGATTACAACATAGTGTGATCACGAATCCGCCTGCCAAGTGTGATGATTATGGCACTATTCCATTGTTCTCATGAGTTTCTTTTTCATGTTTGTGTAGTCTGCCTAGAATTTAAGCTAGGTATCTGTTACAAAAGGATACACATCACTAAGTACTTATATTCCTTCGTGCATCATTTGGGTGACGTGTATATGACTTTGTTCTCATTTCAGTTTGTGATTGTCTGTAAGTCTTGCAAAACTAAAATCAATCTCGGTAATGTCTGTGTTTGATGATCATATTGTAATTATCTTTATTAACTGAACTAGCGGGAGGTCACAGTTCTAACCTAACGACCTATCATCACACGTATCTGACCCAAGCGCTTTTTGCACCGTCTTTTTAGTGTCAAAATCCCCTTCAACTTGAACATGCAGCTCCAAAGGAGATTATAAGACTGTCTCCAAATCCCCTTTAAAGATGAAATTGAAAAGGATTTTGACACCAACTCTCCTCATTGTGTGTCGATTATCGACCGGAAGTGACATGGTCATGTTATCTGTAATATGCGATGGCCGCCGTAACCTTCAAGATAACGATTCACGTCAAATCAATAACTAAATGCACACAATTTTTTTTATTTACACTAAAATTCAATACGCCTTTTAATATTCTAATTCTTATTAATTCAATAAACGTTCAAACGTTTCGTTAATTCTAAATACCGTACGAAGTTCCAAGATTAAAATGCAAATTGGGATCATTTTGAACTAGTTTCATGACACATCGATACTGCAGTTTCGTGGGCATTGCACATCCTCCAATTTATCACTACTTATGCACTATTCCGATTTGAACTCAACATGTTATGCAGGGGCGAAGTGCCAACTGAATATTGGCATGGCCAGTGGAACTACCCACGCTTTATGAGAAAATAGGCGTTGCGATACGAATAATTACGTACGTATTTGGAGCGAAGTTAAAAATGATTTGCTTCTCCGACGCTTTATACTGCGATGCCCAAGCATGACTCAATTTTTGCAAAACTTTAATGCACATTGCAAATAGCTGCAGTTTACTGTTGGCTTAGATCCTTGTTGTATGCCTGCCCACAAATCAATCTAACACTGATCCCTAAGTATCTCCAACAGTGACTAGGTTTTCGTCGTAAATATTCTTAATTATAGCCATCAAATGCAATTTATTCACAGAGTAATAATAAAATTGTAACAAAACATCTAAGTGCGTTTGTTCATTAAAAATTCTTACTTTGAAGAATAAAAGTGCATTCTAAAGTATTCATTCATACATGCAGATGGACGTTCATTGCTTAACAAAGGACACAGATTTCCACAACGATGTCTGTGTCATCATTGGGGGGAATTTGCCAGTTCTCACACTTGGCAGGCGGGTTGATGAGCCCAGTACACCTTCTGTTCTACAAAAAGGACGCTGCTGTCCATCTCTCTCGTTTATAATCTTCGTCACCCTTAACGACATACATGGAAGGAGATAGAGTGGCTCTATATTCTAAATCCATACAGCATACGGAATTAATTAAATGCACCATATAAATAATTGATATGCCGATCTCAGATTTGAAAATATAGTGATACATCTACTGGTGCTGTATTTGTAACAGTCGACTGAGATATTAAATTATTTTAGTCGCGTGAACGATGGAAGTGCCGGCAGATCTGGACATTTTATTTTGACACCAGATTTGTAGAACAGATTTGGTATATCTCCTGCAAATTGGATGGAAATCCGTAGATAAGTAGAGATTACATTGTAGATTCGTCCAAGCATGTAGCTCCAGTCGCGAATAGGGCTACTTCGTCTCGTCCCGTGGGTATCGTAGAAAACGACGAAGGGCTCAAATGACTAACGTATTGCGCCAACTAAAGTAACTTGAGACCGGGCAGTAAGAAGAATAATATTAACCATACGTTAACTAATCATTTTCTTCACTCAATCTTAACAGGTGCTTGTTGTAAAATAAATCTGAATTTGAATTTTTATATTTTTGTATTGACAGCGTACTCTTATCAGTTTCTTTTTAAACGAGACTGTTCTGTTGTTTCTAAATATTTTAATTCATTGTATTAAACCGCTTGATAATATAACGAGGATATAAAGAACAAAATTACTAAATAAACGTCGCGGTATATATAGACCCCAAGATATAGAAAAAGATTCCATACATCGCCCCATTTCTGACTGCAGTCGGAGCCACAGGCAATCCATAGTTATCCAATATTCTTTTACGTCAAATAATATTTGACGAGGGAACGAAGTGATTTCGATTGTTCTGTAATGATTTGGATTTGTCGGTCTCAGTTTTCCCTATTCCTTTTGACTAAATTCTTAAGAATTATATTATTCATGTACTGTTTTGTACAAATGGAGAGTAGAAAATATTATTATAGTACCTTGCGCTGCTTTAAATCAATCAAGACACACTCCTGAGTGACAAACACTTCGTTATGTGGAAAAATAACGACTTGAAGTGAATGGTTTCATCATTTCGGCCGATTCAAGTCCACTGCTGGACACAGACCTCCCCCAACGACCGATATGGGTGTATCGTAGGCGCATTGGGGGGTTTTTCCATAATCGCCACGCTTGGCAGCTGGGTTGGCGATCGCAGTTTAGTTATTAAAATACTCAAAGGACGCTGCGGCCCATCCTCCGGCTAATCCCTTAGCCGAATTTTACGATACTCACGGGAGGAGATGGGGTGGTGGTATTCTGACACCACAATAATTAATTAATTTGATAGAAATATTGATGGACACTTTTATCTCTTAAGACTTACAAGAACGACAACATTATTATTGAATCAAATATCTTTGGTGTCGTAAAAGGCAACCACAGGACTAATCATCATCCTATATCGGTCCACTGCTGGACGTAGGCAACTCCCATCGTGCGCCACAACAAACGGTCATCAGCATTCCGCATCCAGCCGGACCCAGCAACCTTCTTCAGGCCGTCCGTCCATCTGGCCAGTGGGCGTCCCACACTTCGTTTTCTCATACGCGGTCTCAACTCTAGGACTCGTCTGCTCGATCGGCCATCGGTCCTTCGATAGACGGGACCAGCTCACTGCCACTTCAGCTTGCTAACTCTGTATGCTATGTCGATCACTTTGGTTCTCTTACGAATATCCTCGTTCCGATTTCGAATTATTAATTCATCATATCAGCCACAGGTCGTCCACTGCTGAACAAAGGCCTCCCCCTTAGATCTCCACAACGAGCGGTCACATGCCGCTCTCATCCAACGACTCCCAGCGACCTTCACCAGGTCGTCTGTCCACCTCGTTGGAGGTCGTCCCACGCTGCGTTTTCCGGTGCGCGGCCTCCATTCGAGAACCTTTTTGCCCCAACGGCCATCAGTTCTACGAGCAATGTGCCCTGCCCATTGCCACTTCAGCTTACTAATCCTTGCAGCTATGTCGATAACTTTAGTTCTTCTACGGATCTCCTCATTTCTGATTCGATCTCGTAGAGAAATACCAAGCATAGCTCTCTCCATAGCTCGCTGAGTGACCTTGAGCTTTCTTATGAGGCCCATTGTGAGTGACCACGTCTCTGTTCCATATGTCATCACTGGTAACACACACTGGTTAAAGACTTTCGTCTTTAGGCATTGCGGTATTGTTGACGAAAAGACGTTGCGAAGTTTCCCGAACGCTGCCCAGCCGAGTCGGATTCGACGATTGACCTCTTTCTCGAAGTTGGACCTACCTAACTGGACAGTTTGTCCCAGGTAGACATACTCGTCAACAACTTCGAGAACAGAGCTCCCAACGGATATTGGGATGGGCACGACATGGGCATTTGACATGACTTTCGTCTTGCCCATGTTCATTTTAAGGCCCACCTGTTGGGAAACCCTGTTGAGATCATCGAGCATTGTGCTGAGCTCTTGCAGCGATTCTGCCATGACTACGATATCGTCGGCAAATCGAAGGTGAGTGATATACTCGCCATTGATGTTAATGCCGAATCCTTTCCACTCCAGCAACTTGAAGGCATCCTCCATTGCAGCGGTGAACAGTTTCGGGGAAATTACGTCCCCCTGTCTCACACCTCTCTGCAATGGAATTGCCCCCGTGCTCTGTTCATGTACTCGGACCGACATGGTGGCGTTTCTGTATAAGCACTTCAACACTTCAATGTACCGATAGTCAATGTGGCACCGCTGCAGAGATTGCAGCACTGCCCAGGTTTCGATCGAATCGAAGGCTTTCTCATAGTCCACAAACGCCAAGCATAGTGGCAGATTATACTCCTCGGTCTTCTGTATAACCTGCCGCAGCGTATGGATGTGGTCTATGGTACTGAAACCTTTTCGGAAACCGGCTTGTTCGGGAGGCTGGAAGTCATCAAACCTGCGCTCGAGACGATTCGTGATGACCCTTGAAAACAGCTTATAAACATGGCTCAGAAGTGAGATGGGTCTGTAATTCTTCAATAGGGTGTTATCACCCTTTTTGAAGAAGAGCACCACCTCACCTCTGTTCCACGCTTCCGGCGTTGTGCCCTCGAGTAAGACGGAATTGAATAGCTTCTGAAGGACTTTAAGTACCGGTGTGCCACCCGCTTTCAGAAGCTCTGTCGTAATTCCGTCCCCACCCGGCGCCTTGTTATTTTTAAGCTGTTTCAAGGCCATCCTAATCTCGTACAGGCTGATGTCCGGGATATCCTCGGTATAGTGTCGGGTTAGTTTGGCTCGCGGGTCTTTGTCAGAGCCAATGGTAGGTATAGTTACCGAGGTGTATAACTGCCGGTAGAACTTCTCAATCTCTCTCAAAACCTCTGGCTTAGTCGACGCTACACTGCCGTCCTCGGTCTTCAGCTTCATAATACGACTTTGCCCAATAGACTTGTCTCTTGCGAACACTTTGGAGCCTTGGTTCCGCTCAATCGCCTCTTTAACACCGTTGGTGTTAAAGGTGCGGATATCGTGACGCAAGGACTTCCATATCCGTCTATTGAGCAGTCGGTATGCTTCAGCATCACCGGAGGACTGCAGCGTCATGGCGCGTCTTTCTGCCATGAGGTCGAGAGTGTGATCGGAGAACTTTTTTGGTCTACCTTTACGGTGGGACTTAAAGAACTTAGACCCAACCGTTTGGACAGTTTCTACAAACCTACCATTTAAATCGTCCACAGATACGCAATGTTCTAGGCACTCGAAGCGGTTTTGGAGTTCGAGTTGAAAGCTCTCGGGGTTTTGGATATAAGCACTAGAGGGCCGGAGCGTAGACCTCATCAGACGAGACCTCTCAACTTTGAGATTAATATTCAATGTGCCTCTTACCATTCGGTGATCACTACCGGTTTTCACCCTGTGGATCACAGAGACATCATTGAATATTTGCCTCCTATTGGTCATGATGAAGTCAATCTCATTCCTCGTGGAACCATCGGGACTCATCCAGGTCCATTTCCTGTGAGGCGGCTTTTGGAAAAAGGAGTTCATCACGAAGAGTCCCTCCTTTTCCAAAAAGTCGGCCAGCCTCTGTCCCCTGGGGTTCCGTTGCCCATATCCAAATTGCCCCACTCTCAACTCACCATCGCATCGAGTGCCCAGCTTCGCGTTGAAGTCCCCCATCACAACAGTGAAGTGTGTCTTCGAGGTATGTATGGCCCTACTTACGTCCTCATACATACTCTCTACTTCATCATCTGGGTGTGTCGAGGTCGGTGCGTAGACCTGTATGACCTTCAACGAATACCTCTTGGATATTCTGAGTATAAGGTACGCTACCCTGCTCGACACACTTTCGATGGTTACTATGCTGTTAATGAGGGACCTGCGGACGAGAAACCCGACACCACCTTGAGACAGATGTTCGCCTTCCCGGTAGTAGAATAAGTTGCCAGATTTCAGGGTTATCGTGTCCTCACCCTCTCTTCGGACTTCTGATAGACCCATGATATCCCAGTGCAACTTATCTATTTCTTCTTCCAGCTCAACAATCTTTTCGTCTGCCCTCAGTGTGCGTGTGTTATACGTTACCAGGGCCAGTTTTCGTTTGGGGTGGTAGCCGGATCCCGTCCGGTGATTCTTAGCACCCCCTGCCCCGCCGTTACCGTGGCCGCTACCATGACCAGGAATAGCGGGGCTGCCGGGAACTGGGGGCCGGTGCATTAGTCGTGTCGTCATTTTTGGGGGGAATTTGCCGATACTCACCACGCTTGGCAGGCGTGTTGGTGAGCGCAGTAATGCTTCTGTTCAGCAAAGGGACGCTGCTGCCCATCCCTTTGGTTAAGAGTCCCTTAGTCGACTTTTACGACCTCCACGGGAGGAGACGGAGTGGTGCTATATTCTTAATCCGGACACCACACGGAGTATTATTATATAATTATTAATTACCTAATTTCAAATAAACTCCATTTGTAATTTCCCTATAGTTCAGGAATCTTTCTAGAACTCTTCACGATGTTTCATTTATCTACACTTTTAAAAATACACTGTCAAAACTAAAAAGGTTATAATGTTTTGATTCACTTGTCTGTCAATGTCGTGAATTTGTTATTTAAAATAAAGCCACGTTATTTTTACGTCCAATATGATGTATTAAAACTAATTCTTTATGACTAGTTCTAAGGTTCACATTTATATGGATCAAAGAATATTCCTCACACATTTAGGCTCTTTGTATTTAAAATAAAACGGTTAAAGAGTTTTACTGAAACATTTTCTGTAACTTATTTTATTCTAGTATCCTTTGTTTTAAGTACATTGGCAATAAAAGGAGACCTCTGGTATAACACTCTTACAAGAATTCCATGACCTTAATTCTAAAATGTGAAACAACCGTTATAGGCGTACAGATTATAAGTAAAGATATGTAAATAAGGTACTAAAACTGTCCTCGCTTTCGGCGCAACTGTTAAAATTCTTTCCCAGAAACTTTCAAGGTTTACTTCTACTAAACTTGTTTCATGGAATTCGCATCTCACATGCTAGAAGCAGAATCGAAATTAACCATCAAAGTACACCAGTAACATCGCTTTGCCTTAATGAGATTTTAATTGCTCCTACCTTTCTGGTTTGCAACTCTACTGCTATCATGATTGAATGCCTTATTAATATTAATTACTAGTTTATTTAGCGTAGTAAAATTGATAGTTTAAGTCAGTATGGCAGCAGAGCAAAGATAGAATTGTAGCCCAGATTCGCAGGTTCTGAGCAAATTTGGACTAAATATTAAGCTGAGGGTCAGTACATATTACAGTTTCGTTTAATAAACTGGCACTTAATTAAAGTTTCGTGGGCTTACAACGAGTATGTTGTATAAAAGTAGATGTTAAAGTATAATTTGTTCCCATACTCATGCGATTACCTGTGCTAAGTGGTTAGAAAATGTTGGTCATTCGTTTTCTAGATATTTATGGATGGATACTAATTAATACTAATAAATCGACGGTGCGGTGTTGCAATGACTGATACAGTCAGCTGCTGCACTCCGGGTCGTGGGTTCCATTCCCGCACGAAACAAAATTTGTACGATCTGCAGGCAGTTGTTCCGGGTCTGGGTGTATTGTGTGTGGAATTTGTGTCTGTAAACGCACCCACGACACAGGAGAAATCCTAGTGTGGTACTAGGTTTAAAAAAATGGCAGATCTTTGCGGATTTAAGTTCTTTGCCTTTGATTGAAGACCTTATTCAGGGTTTGACATGATATCGAACAAAATAAATCAAGTTCGTTGCAATAGTGGCAAAAGAGTTCTTTGTTGGTAACCAGGTTGCGTATTAAAGTACAACACCCTTCCATCGCAACAAGTTGAAAAACTTGTCTTTCGCAACTGGTTGTGAAACTCACTTGCCATGGCGGCTGAAAGCGAATTATTTTACGATGCTGGAGAAATGTCTTTTTATTAAGTGGTAACTCTTAATTTTATTAAAAAAAAAATTTGTAAGGATATAATACAAGTTTAAGTAAAATAATATGAAATACTGAAAATAAATCGTTCAGTTTTTAATGTTGTAACAAACTTAGTAACGCTTGCCAGCTGATGTCATTCCTTTTTTTTTGTTGGGCTTCTCGCATACAAATCGGGGAAATGTGGTTGCTTAACCGGTAATTTCTGGCGAAGCCAACAGAGGCCTCCAGCCAGGCTTAAATTTAATATTAAAAACTAAGCAACTTTCGCTAAGGGCGCCCCCTGTGGGACACGGACCTCGGCTTAGGGCGTTGCTGGGGATAACAAGCCATTGTTTTGGGGACAGCTGGATCGGTATGATTTAAATTGTATTAAGGGACACTTAAAGCTACAGGCTCGGCACGGGCCGGCGCGAGTAAGAGACGGAAGGGAGAAGTGCTAACTTGAACGGGAAGGTGACGCGGCGATAGGCCTCCGCGACGTCGGTGAGGCGGACATTGATGTCATTCGTTTACTAAGAAGGTTATATACGATCCCTCCCTTATCACAGTAACTGCCACGATGAAGCTTGAATCAAACGATGAAGGAAAGTCTATGTTTCCCGGGCATAAATTGATCAATGCTTCAATAAGATTATAAATACTAGTGGCCATCCAGAGGCGAAATTCGACCGTAATTCTTTTTGTTTTTTATTTGACTTAACGTATTTATAACACATCTATACAAATAAATAAAATTGAAGTGTCTAATGTGTAATGTCAAAATAACAGCTTTATACTAAATTCATATGAAAGTATATACGATACCTACAACAAAAAACCTATTTTTAAATTTTTTGTCTGTCTGTCTGTCTGTCTGTTTGTTCCGGGTAATCTCCGAAACGGCTGGACCGATTTTGGCGGGACTTTCACTGGCAGATAGCTGTTGTTATAAGGAATAACTAAGGATACTTTTATTCAAGAAAAATCGTTAGGGTTCCGCGCAAAAAAATAAACCTTGAAATCCAATGTATATATATTCTATGTCAAGTGTCTATGTCGAAGTACTCTAAATTTCTTTTAAATTAAACGCGGGTGAAACCGCGGTTCCCAGCTAGTCATATATAAGTACAGCATATACAAAATCGTAATCGTCAAAATACTCCTCCGAATCGCTGTCGTCTGGTAATGTACCCAGGAGGCTGGCAGCATTACCACGTTGGATGGCAATGCTAATTCTTTGTCCGAAGAATAGGCCAGCCCTCTGGTCACGTGAAGAGTCGACCAAGCGTCTAGAAATATCTTTAAAAAGGAGACGTGCACTCGGTCCCCATGACCCCAGCGTTTCGACCCCAAACGGCTCAAACACGTAATTTCCAACGAGGTTACTGTATTTGCGCCGTTTGAGAGTCTCTGCAGCGGCAGCGGCAGCGCCAGCACAGCCCGCCGAACTGGAAAGATGAGAAGGAGCAAGGGTGTCGACACAGGTTGCATCCCACACCAAAGGCCTTCCCAATTTCCATGGCAATAGTGACATACCGTCTGGTCTCTTCCCATCATCACGTGCCAAGCCATTAGGTTCCAGTACAGCTGGCACGCTGGTGGTGACAAGAGCACGACGAATAATGTCATTAATACTGGCGTGTCGTGCTATACGTCCCGCGCTTCTACTACATGACAGGCCATGATGGCCGAGGCAATCGACCACTTCACTGCAGTGACAGCGATGCGGAGCAGCACATGGAGCACCTAAGCGTAAACATGTAGCGAGTCGAAAAGTTGAGTCATCCAACATAGTACCTATATTGGGTGACGGGAGTGCCTGAAGCCAAAGTCCCGACTCCCATTCGCCCACAGCCAGCAAACGAGCACGCTCAGCAGTATTGGTAGACGTATATAGTAACTGATTCCGTACCAAAATGCAGAGCGGCTCGTACCACCGTCTCTGGGAAGATGGGTTATCGGGCAAAACCGTATTCGGGCAAGCCATTTTCCAGGCGTTCACAGCATCGATCAAACACGGTACGTCGAAATCAACCAGTGAGGATGCTAAAATCTTTCTGGTTAATTTCTCTGTACTGTGAACCGAGGACAGGAACGCCGGTAGACTTACACTGGAAATTTTGCGAACGCCGAGACCACCTAAATGAATAGGGAGAGTCGCTTGTGACCACGCGCGGTCGTCCAGAGCCACATTTAAAACTGATGTCAAGGTGTTCCGTATTATGTTGTCTAGTTTCTCTAAAAGTTGTGAGTTTTTCCATAAATGTGAAGAGCGGAGAGTGTAAATGAATTTTGGGCCAAAACAACAGTATCTTAATATGGTAAAAGCCGAATGTAAGTTAATTTTAAAAAGTCTTTCCGAAACATCACTGAATTCTTGGGTTTTTTGGTCAATGAAAGAAGGAAAAGATTCTTCTAAGATTGGGGACCCTAGGAGGCGCAGAGAACTTTTTTCAACAATTTTTATATCTGGGGCTAATGTATTGAATTTTTGAAACGTCGATTGTCTGTCAATGTTTTCAGATACATATATTTCGCATTTAGCAGGGTTAAGTTCAAGGCCGATTGAATTCAATTTCTGTTTTATTAATTCGAAATCTTTGATAACGGTGTCCACGTCGCCTCCTAGAGTACCATCGTCTAAATACCAAACGTTAAATTTTGAATTTATCTGCCGAATGATAGGGTTGATAGCTAAACTAAAAATGACTGGCCCGAGAGGGTCACCTTGTTGGCATCCAACCGCAGATTCCAAAAGTTTGTCTCTATATAATAATTTGGAGGGATGTCTATAGCATTGCCAGAGAAAACTGTAAATTTCAGGTGTTTCCTTTTTTACTTCTGCCAAAAGGGTGTCCCTGTTTACGGAATTGAAGGCATTTTTTATGTCAACCTTAAGAACAACCTCACCTTTACCGTAATTTAAAAAGGTGGAAAGGGCGTGTACAGCAGCCTCGCAGCCTCCTTTTGAACCAAATCCTAATTGGTGAGGCTGAAATTTGCTGGCAAGTGTTTCACTGTACACTTTGCAGCAAATTTTGGCTGCCACACGCCGGTAAGTACACCCTACAGCAATGGGACGGATGCCGCCATCTTTTTTGCGTAGGGCACATAAATTTGCTCCGTACAACACATCGATGACGGCATCGTTCACATTGCCGGAGAGCATTAAATTGGTGAGAGCTGTAAGCTCCTTTAAAAGCGTCTCACCAGCTTCCCCGGCGCTTCAACTCGTCAGGTCTTTTAAATGCTGCGGTGACAAGCCGTCGAGTCCACCGGCAGATCCGCTTCGAAACGAGCTTACAGCTGCGACCATGTGGTGGGCTGTAATTGATAAAACGTGTAAATTTGGGTCAGGCGGATCAGGAAAGGTGAGGTTATCCGCTGGAGCAGGATGCTTACTCTTCAGAGCCGTAAAAGTTTCTGGAGAGCATGGCGCAACCACATCGCTACTAAAAAGTATCCTGGCAGCTCCCTTAATATCACCCTCGCTTTGCTTAGATTCTACGTAATTAAAAATACCTTTCTGTGAAAGGTGGTGCTTGTGTGCCGGAAAATTTGAATCTAAAGTTATAGTCGAAACGTTACAGTTGTCTTTAATTTGTGCCGTTAAAGATTTTTTGGTAGCCAAATTCTTTTGAACATGTAGAATCCGGTAAGGGAAGGTGAGTAATTTATAATTTATATTTTCTAATTTATATATGTACAGGTATATAAATTAGAAAATAAAATAAAACAATGTTTTATGTCCACCCTATATACTCACATTTGTTCATAATAATAAACCTGAAAAATCATACGTGCAATACACAATTCAGCAACACATTTGTAAAGTCGAACATAAATGCATGCACAGTAAATATATAAAATAAAATACTACTCTTAATTCGCTCGAAGTTCCGCGAATTTCCTTTTCATTGTCCTTTTATTTATAATCTAAAAGAAGAAGAGTCAAATTCAGAATCAGGCTAATCTACCCTGATTCTGAATTCTGTCTGGTTAATTTTCTCACCCAAAACGTGTTTTATTTTCATTTTTTATTTAATGCGTCATTCAGTAATAAATTAAGAGAACCTACATAATATCTTCTATTTCATTTTGTTTTTGTTAGCACTGATTTAATGGATCCGAATTGTCAAACTGGTTTAAAGAAACTCCAATGCTTTTATGACGGCACTCAAAAATAATAGCCATTTCTTTTTCAAATTAATACGTAAGAGACAAACGATTTTAATACCTCATTGAACACAACGAATCGTCCATAAAAGAATAAACTCCATAAGAAATTCTAAAGCACTTTAAATTGCATCTGCCGCCATGATTTAGATCTTTGTTAGGATTTGAGGAATCTTAAGCAATTGAACTTGATTCTTTGAAAGTCGGAATATTTGTTTCTCTAAAATACTTAATTGTACTAGCGCTAATCGAATCACACCCGGCTTTAATCTGTTTATTGTCTTGATTTTGGAAGTTCTGTTAAGGTTTTGATAAGGGAGAAGTGCTGTTTCAGCCCCCTTTTCAAATTAGCTTCTTCATTTGGAGTGATTTTGAGGTCTTGAATAAAATGTGGGTGGAATGTTGGAATGCACGCTATTTTTAATGAAAGGAAATAGCTGTGAGCTTCGTTTAATTTGCTAAATAAACTTGTTTTTTGAGATAGTGTGTTTTGTTTCAATTGCTATTGCCGTATACAGCTACCATTTTTTTATTTAAAATGTTTTATATTTTTCCTCCGAATATTATAATTAGAATTTAGCTGTCCATTTTAAATACATCTTGTTTACAACTTAATCCATGCACAGCACAACAAAAACTCCTAAGAAAAATATAAACCTTCTACACAATAAATAAAATAAAATGTATATATTATCATTTTCGTGCGTCATCATCGTATAATTAGTACTCTCCCTATTTATAAATGTTATCTCTAATTTGTAAAGAGGAGAGAACTTAGAATTAATGCAAATACTCGCAATATGCGATGATTATTAACGTTATTATTTATAAAATCATACATAAATATTCAGGTTTAAGCTGCAACTGAAATACAAAGCAAATATTGTACAATTATATATAAACTAATTTCGACTCAAACGTATGTAAATTTCAAATATTAATTTGATTTAAAGGAGTGTTCGTAACGTAACTAGAAAATTATTCTTGAAATTTACGATCTGATGTTTGTTCATAATCTTTGAGAAAATTCTGCTATGTCTACCAGTGAATGCACTCTCAGTTTAATTACAGCTTGACTATGATGCTCATTTTAATAAATTTTACCTATGTTAAGTTCTTGCGAACTATAATTGAATAACAGGATAAGTATTATTCGAAGATTTATGCTTCTATTTGAAAACCAAGTAACAATAGCAAATGTTGACGTAGTAAAATAATAACTTCTTTTTACTTCGGCTTAGTACTGCCTTATCGCAAGAATTCCCTTATTTTAAGATATTTGACCTATATTTTACATAAATATGCAACATATTCTTTTTATTTCGGCTTAGTGCTGGCTTATCGCAAGACTTGCTTTATTTTAAGATATTTAAACCTATATTTTACATAATTATGCAATATCTATTATATTATTAGGGTAAGATTTTTATGTGGATTTGGACATTTAATATAAAATTTAAAAGAGACAGAACATAATTTGATAAAAATGCTTTAAATGAACTTCTTGTTTGAAACTTAAATAAGCGATTCGACATTATCTTTAATTAACAGTTTTCTCTTAAACTTCTAGTTTGACTCGCATTTTGAAGAAGGACATTTTAAAAACTTTATTCTAATTATGAAATTAAATGTCCGCGTAAATTTAAATAATTTTCTCCTACAATTCTTTTTGTATTTTTTTACTATAAATTGCAAAAGAAATAACTCCTGGTGCCTGTTTTTCATGATCATCATTATCATATCCGCCAGACGAGGTTCAACGCTGAACAAAGTAACAAATCGTAATTTTGAGTAATATGCTGGTACTCGCCATGTCAGACAGGCAGGTTGGTGTGCGCAGTGTGGCTGCTATTTCACAGAAGGGACGCTGCTGCCCGGGATGGGCTCATCCCCCCGTCTCCAACTGTCTCGTCTGGCTTAGATTCACTTGGTCGCTGTGTGACAAGATGTGGTGCTATATTCTTAATCCGAGGAACACATGGAAAAGCCTTACTGCACCTATTATAGCATAAATTACTTTGTAGTGAAAACTACTAGGAGTTAAAAGGATAACAAGAGGTACGTTTATTGGCAAAATAGCTTGCGCTCAAACCCAAAACTAAGCCGAGCTTAGAATAATGTTGCTTGCACCGGAAAATCACACTAAGCACTTTTAAGTACCAAGTTAACTAAATAAGTTGAATTTGTGTAACAGAATTATAAAGCGAGTGTTTAATTTATGAATTTGACAGTTTTGTTACACACACGTTTATTCTATCGAATTCGAATAACTAGTGGTGTGCTAGTTCTTATGTTTTTGACTGACATTTATGAATTTGAGAAGATTTTGAAGCTCTCTCTGGTGTGTAGATTTCCTCACGATGTTTTCCTTCACCCTTAACACAAGTGGTATGTGTATTCCACCAACCTGCACTAGGCCAGCGTGGTGGACTAAGACCTACCTTTTTCATCGTGAGAAAAGGCCCGTGCTCAGTAGTGGGACAGTAATTGGCTAATAATGTTATGTCATGAATTTGCGCACAACTATCTATTTGTGTTGTTCAACGCCCCAATTTGTTGCTGGCCCATGTAATTTAGGATACCGTTGTAGTGGGTAGCCCTCCTAAGTCTCCCAAATTGTAATGTAACATATTTTCTTTAAAAAAGCGGTGTTTACTTAAAAACGCGTTAGATGTAATTCAATGCAGTAGATGTATTTTAAATTTCGCATTATTATTATTTTTGTAAGTAGGAAAATGATAAAAAATCGAAATAAGATATTTAATACGATGATTGAAGATTTTGAATACAATAAATAAAAAATGATAAACGAAAACAATTTAATTAAAATCATATTTACACAGTAAGATAATATTAAAATGTTTATTGTCATATAAACGAGTCAAATATGTTTAAAATAACCTACAGTGAAACAAATATGCACTTTTAATTATATTTTTTATAATATAGGATTTTGATGGTATGTGCGTGCAGCTCCAAAAACCGCATATTCACAAGGAGACAAATTACCTGCAACACGTGTCGCTAGAGATCTTGAGCGACGTTGCTCGACATTGCCCGACTTCGCCCGATATCTCTAGCGACATGTGTTGCGGAACATTTGTCCCCTAATGAATACGAGGCTTTAGGTACTGGAGGGTGATTCTCGTGCGCTTTGAGATATATCTATTTTAGCTATAATCTCTAACCCGCTAATTCGAAAGCAAAAGTCACAAAAATGACAATCTTTTATAAAAATCATATCCTCACAAATAATAGAGATAAAATGCATCAATCTACTAACACACGTTCCGTTTTTCTCAACTACGTTAAAACATAATCGTAATATTTAGAATTACCTAAAATGTAATTTTTTTATACCTTCAATATATTCATTCAGTAATATGATGCGTGTTCTGATTTTATTTAACAACTTTTCATAATTCTGTGAAGTAATATGACATCTAATTTTTTTATCTCAAGACCGAATGATATTCGTAATCTCGTAACATGAAACGAAACATTCTGTCAATTCGACGGGGACAAACAATAATTTATAAACAATTTCGCAATTTGCTTTTTATATACATAAAAAATAAAAAATCCGCAGGCGTAATAATTTATGTACTTTAAATAATTTTACTTACTTTTTTAAAAACCTGGGGCAACCACACAAGGATTTCTCCTGTGTCGTGGGTGCGTTTACAGACATGAATTCCACATACAATACACCCAGACCCGGAACAACTACCTGCAGATTATGCAAATATGTGTTCCGTGCGGGAATCGAACCCATGGCCCGGAGCACAGCAGTCGACTGTATCAGCCACTGCATCAACCGTGCCGTCTACTAATTGTTATGTAACGAACAAGCTCCAAGTAAAACTGCAACATTTGGCACCGACAGCCGTTTCCATTTGACTTAACGTGTTACATGTCTATCTCGAGTGCCACTCGTTGCATGTCGAACGCTGGAGTTAGAGATATCTCTAACGTGACATCATGTGAATACAAAAAACGACATCGACATCCGCCATGTTTTTTTGCAAATCTCTCTTTCGACTTGATATTGCAACTCGCGAGAATAACCCCCCTGACACAGTCGAACTTACATAGTCCACTTGTCGAACGACGTCGCCCCATATTGGCCGACTTCGCCCGACATCTCTATCGACATGCGTTGCGGGACATTAATTGCCTAGTGAATACGAGGCTTCATTCTACTCTCATCAAACATTCTTGACGGCTATCTTCATACTGTCGGATTTCCGTGATGGTATGAACGCAATGCTCTCTATTTGACTATCATCAAACCTGGCGAAAGAAGTATAACATCCAAAAACAATTTTCCGGTCATTCGAGCCCGAGCTTGGTACGTTACGCTGAGTACCCCTCGGTCTCCACTCAACCTACACAAATTACTTTCTCGAAATCTAGACGTATCTTGATAAGCTTCGCTGTCAATCTATCACAGGATGTTGCGTTGACTTACTCAATTAGTTACCTGGCCTACTCCGGAAAGCGATAAGCTATGGTATAAGGCATGATGTATGAATACTACCGCTTTAGATGTTGCAAGCATATCTACCCAGCCAGAAACCCTGTGTTTATGTCTAAGGGCAAAGAGATTAGTACTGTTTTTTAAATCATTATTAGTAGCAGTCCGAGGTATAATTCAATTTGAGTGCGATATTTATTGGAACGTGATCACTCACTATAAACCTCATAGGAAAGCTCAAGGTCACTCAGCGGGCTATAAAGGGAGAGCTATGCTGGGACTTTCTATAAGTGACCGAATTAGGAATGAGATTCGTAGAAGAATTAAAGCTGCCTACAAGGACTAGTAGGCTGAAGTGGCAGCGGCGAAGGCGCGCCTACAGGGGCATTAGACAGGTTGAGGCGGCCAGCTCGGCGGCACGCATTTGGAAAGTGGCGTTACCGCCTACGGATGCAGTTTGCGACCAAGCGCGTCGTCGAGGCCATCCTGCCGCTCTTCGGAGCCTGGCTCAGAAGGAGCTAGCGCGTCACCTACTGCCTGACGCAGGTATTCACGGGGCAGAGTTGTTTCGGTGCGTACCTGCACAGGATAGGACGCGAGGCCACGGCACAATGCCACCATTGCGAAAGCGAACAGGTTACCGCACAGCACACGCTTGAGGCATGCCCTACGTGGGCGGCGGAGTGACGGATCCTGGTCGATCGGATCGGGCAAGATCTCTCTCTGCCAGCAGTAGTGTCTATGCTATGTTGGCAGAGCACGAAAACTGAAATGCAGTGGTCTCCTTCTATGAGAGCGTCATGCTCCAGAAGGAGACCGCAGAGCGGGATCGGGAGAGGGCCGATCCCGCTCGAAGAAGGAGGAGACGGCGCCGGGGTAACAACCGCCCTGGCGTCTAATTCCTGTACGCCTTAAACCCCCTGCCATTGCTATAAGGTGGGGAACCTCTGGGTTTGATGGCGCGTAGATTGGGGAATCTGCGTGCCCACACCGAGCGACACAAGAGAAGATGGTAGCACGCATGTGGTCACGCGCTGCCGTGGGATGCTTTGGGGGATCCTTTACAATCCCTCCGGGGGGGCGAACGCTTTACAGTCACCCTCTCCGAGATGTGCCTATAGACGTATAGGCGTGGCACCAGTGGGCGGCTCTAGTGTGATCATACGAGGACGTGGAGCCTCCCTTAGGTGCTGAAGATGCTGGGGGGGTGACCGCTTTACAGTCACCCTCTCCGAGATGTGCCAATAGGCGTGGCACGAGTGGGCGGCTCTAGTGTGATCATACGAGGACCTGGAGCCTCCCTTAGGTGCCGAAGATGACCATCCCAGTGGTTTTAGCCGGTAGGAGTCCGGCATACCCCTTCGTCCTTCCCCGGGGCGAAGGAAGTTCATGAAGAATTTCCACTGGGCACCAATAAAAAAATAAAAAATAAAGGTGCTGAAGATGACCACTCCAGTGGTTTTAGCCGGTACGAGTCCAGCATACCCCTTCGCCCTTCCCCGGGGCGACAGAAGTTCTAGAAGAAATTCCACTGGGCACCAATCAAAATAAAATGACTAACAAAATAAAGGCTGAAGTGGCATGGGCGCAGCACATTGCTCTTAGAACTGATAGCCGTTCGGACAAAAGGTTCTCGAGTGAAGACCTGAAAACGCACCGTGGGATGGCTTATCTAGATCCATTTGATTTGTTAGTAGCTACTGCACCGACCGTACCGTCTAGCTACCAGCTCCATAAAGTAAATGTATAAAAATGGCACACAACATTTCTGTACGATGTCCGAATTTAGATTATGGCACCATTCAATCTTCTTCTGTGGATGCGTCAAAGGCGACTAAAGGACTCTAAACCAGAGGGATGAGCACGTGCTCCTTCCGTGGAATAGTAGCCATACTACACTCACCAACCCACTTGCTAAGCGCAGTGAGTACTGGCAAATTCCTCCCAATGGTGGGTCAAATAAACAACCAGCTTCCAGTGTGGAAATCTGTACGGGAGGCTTTTGTTCAGAAGTGTACCAGTATTAGTCCTTCGGCTGATATACTGACGATAACACAAAATTTGACAATATTTGAGACACATTTCTGTCATGTAGGAAGTGCGTGGTAGACTGCTGTGCATTTAATCATTATTTAATGCTAAGTGCTGGCAAGTAAGGTCAGTTGAAACTGACATTTGGTCCAATGTTTAATGGCTCTTCGATACAACGACCTCTTGTATAAATGGAATACTGGACGTTGAAGTGTAACCGAACACTTTAACGTACATTGCTCTATTCGAATCAACTGACCTGGCAGTTGTAATCAATACGTCAATGAACAAAGAAGTACGAATACTAGCTGTTATAAAACTACTTAAACAAAAAGAAAACTTCAGAACAAGACGTAGATAGCACTAGGGTTTTTTACGAAATTAAATAGAAGTTTAGCTGTTTAAAAACTTGAAACGAAAGTTTTAACAAGCACTTAGAAAATACAAGTTTATAGAAAAAAGACAGCGCTTACTAAGTTAAAATTGCTCTCTTAAAAATTAGAGATTTGTTATAGAACATTTATTATTTCTATATGTATTAAACCCACACAAGCGTGTCAAAGAGATGTCGAGATAATTCAATTAAGAAGGGTGGGCAGCTTTGTCAATATTAAATAGCGGACAGAATAACAAAATATGAACACATCATATCGACCACCGTCTATTGTTGAACAAAAACCTCCTCCAAAGATTTGCGCACTTGTCACGTCACTTAAGGTGGGAGTTTGCCTCACCAGTCGCCAGTTCTCACCACGCTTGGTAAGATATTGATATACGCAGAATGGCTGCTATTCCACAAAAACAAGGCTGCCCATCGTTTTGGTTTCATCATCATCATCATCATATCCGCTAAAGGACATTTGCTGCTGCACTGCTGAATAAAGGCCTCCCCCAGAGATTTCCAAATTGAGTAGTCACATGCCGCCTGCATCCAACGACTCCCAGCAAACTTCACCAAGTTGTCTGTCCGCCTTGGAAGTCATCCCACGCTGCGTGGTGTCGCGTCTGCGCACGTTTTTCGATGCGCAGTCTCCACTCGAGAACCTTTTTACCCCAACAGCCATCAGTTCTACGAGCAATGATCTCCATCCGTAGAAGAACTAAAGGTGCCCACATAGTTGAAAGGATTAGTAAATTAAAGTGAAAATGGGTAGGGCCCACTTTTAAAAACTCTGTTGTGTCAGGAAACTCTGTTAAGGTCATCGAGCATTGTGCTGAGCTCTTGTAGCGATTCTGCCATAACTACGATTTCGTCAGCAAATCAAAGATGAGTGATATACTCGCCATTGATGTTAAAGCCGAATCCTTTACACACCAGTCGCTTGAAGGCATCATCCATTGCAGCGGTGAATAGTTTCGGAGAAATGACGTCCCCCTGTCTTACACCTCTCTGCAATGGAATTACCCCCGTGCTCTGTTCATGTACTCGGACTGACATGGTGGCGTTTCTGTATAAACCCTTCAGAACTTCGATGTACCGATAGTCAATATGGCATCGCTGCAGAGATTGCTACACTGTCCAGGTTTTGATTTTGGTTTAGAGTCCCTTAATTGGATGGAGACGGACCCACGCGAACCCACCTGCAAAGCATGGCTATTATGGCACAACCCCCAATGAGCGCACAATACGAACCCAGATTGGTCCGTGGGGAGGCCTTTGTTCAGTAGTGGACATCCTTCAGCTGATAATATATGATGATGAGGCATAAAACATTAAACATTACGAGATCATTAACTCTTTATTCCCAGATCAAAACCAATTTCATGAATACTACTTAATACTTTCCTTCCATCCCAGTTTATGGGAGCAAAATTAAGCGGAAAATCCTTTTGCAAGGTGGGAACAAACAAGGGATATAAACATTGTTTAAAAAAATATTTTGGCTGGAGAACAAAGGCTGCGATGGAAATTATGTAGGTTGGACCTCGTGAATACTTTAATAGGGAATTTCAAACAGAATATGAGCGCTTTCCACTGACCACTCCCGTGCCAGTCCAATAAAAGCCTTATTGCAGTTGCTTTGTGTTGGTAGGTAGGTTGTCATGGTCCGTACCATACTTATACCAGTGCTTGCAGGCTGAATGATGTTAAAAAAAACCGGTCAAAGTGGGAGTTGAACTCGCGTATAGAGGGTTCCAAAATTGCTGAATATATTGTCTATTGTTGGATTTGGTCTTGTAACAATAACTTATCCCAAGAACAAACTTAACATCGTAGTTGAAAACATGTTTTCCCATACAGTCCAAACGCAAACGTAAGTTTGTACGCACAATATTGTAAGATTTACTATGTTATTTTAAGACTATAGACTTCTTATAGGTTCTCCTGTAATCTATAGGTAAAGAGCTATTACCTATATTTTTTCAGTAGTATTGAAGATAAGGGGGGGAATGGTCAATTTTCGTATATTTTCTTATACTATTTTTTTTTTCTTTTTTTAAAACGTTGCCCCACACTAGGATTTCTCCTGTGTCGTGGGTGCGTTGACAAACACAAATTCCACACACAATACACCCAGACCCGGACCAATACCTGCAGATCGTACAAATATTTGTTCCGTGCGGGAATCGAACCCACAACCCGGTGCGCAGCAGCCGACTGTATCAGCCACTGCACCAACCGTGCCGTCATTTTGAAACTATATATTTTAAAAATATAAAGTAAATACATTTGAGACCCTCACAACCAGCCCTTCTATTTCATATGTTGCACGGTATAATTTATAATAATAATAAACGCAAAACTTTATTCTAGAAATTTCTATATTGCCCCCAAAAAGGACCATTTCAGGACCAAAATTCATTTATGTACGTGTACGTGTACCAAATTTCAACTTAATAGGTCCAGTAGATTTGGACCAAATTGGCTCAAAAACAGACAGACAGACACACGAGGGATCCTATAAGGGTTCCGCCGTTTTTTCCTTCGGACGTTCGGAACCCTAAAAATAGTAACCCTGAGCTTAGTTTGGTTCTTGGCAAAGACTAGATATCCCTCTCCACCCATAGGTATTGTAGAAAGTGACTAAGGGTTGATATCTAGCAATAGCTAGTGAAATTACTGGGTGGAAGTGTCTAAATAATGTTTCGAGGTTAGAAATATAGGCTCAGAATACCACCACCCCATCTCTTCCCGTGGGTGTCGTAAAAGTCGACTAAGGGATTAGCCAGAGGATGGGCAGCAGCGTCCTTCGAGTACATTAACAACTCAACTGCGATCGCCAACCCGTCTGCCAAGCGTGGCGATTATGGCAAAACCCCCCCCAATGAGCCCACAATTCACCCATATCGGGCGTTGTGGTGATCTTTGGGGGAGGCCTGTGTCCAGCAGTGGACTTCATTCGGCCGAAATGATGATGATGAAATGATAGGAATACTCGACAGTTCAGTTTACTGTAGGTTGAATAAGGGACATCTTACTCCTCCTATATTTAAAAATACATGTTTTCATTATCTGATTCTCATTTCTAATTCGCGTGCTATCTGGAGAATATAGAACCACTCGCACATCTTTCTCTCTCTCGCCACCACCATCTCTTCTTGTGGGTATCGCAGTCTGTGGAACAGCAGCTATTCCGTGCTCACCAACTAGTTCCCCAAGCGTGGTAAATACTGGCAAATTCCCCCGAAAATGACGATACATGGCATGTAACAGGTCTTTGGAAATCGCCGATGAGACCTTTGTTCAGCAGTCAACGTTCATTAGCTGATATGGTTGTTACCATTGCTTGTGCTGTCACTATATCCCGTACCGCATGAATATATTTCTTATTCATCGTGTTTTTCCTAATGTAATTTACATTTGTATAAAACAACGTCATATCATGGACGTTTCATAAACAGCCCATTGCAGTCCACTGGTGCACAAAGGCCTCTCCAATGTCATGCCACTGAACACACTCATCGGCTCTTCTCATCTATTTCATGCCAGACACCTTGCGAAGATCGTCACTCCACCAAGCCTAAGGGCATCGTACACTACAGATGTCAAGCCGAGGTCTCCACTCAAGAACATGTTTACCCCAACGGCCGTCGGTTCTACGGATAATATGGCCAGCTCATTGCCACTTCAGCTTACTAATCCGATGGGATATATGGGTGAATTTGTTTCTCTGTCAGATCACTTTGTTTCGAATTCGATCCTACCCTACAAAGAAACGCCAAACATAGCCCTCTCCACAGCTCGTTGAGAAACTGGACGTTATTCAAACTTTATTTTTTCTTATTAGCCTTTACCGTCATTGGCTGTCCAATGCCATATTATCACACTTGACAGATGAGTTGGTATTAATTTATTTATAGTTTTATACAAAATGGTGGTACGCAAGGCGGACAAGAATATTGTCGTCAACATGCTGATGGTCGTGCGACCATCCTCTTAATAATAGGTTGTTAAATAATTGAATTGAATCGAATTAAATGGAATAGAATAGAATTTTGAAATAGAGAAATTGAAATGAATTTAATTTGAATAATCTCTTAACTGCTGTAGGATGGAACCTAATGATTTTTTCCAAGAGCCACGCAGTCAAAGAAAGAACATTTCTATGCCAATTGACAACAAAAGTTAATTTACAGATTCAAACCACGCATTACATTACTTGACCAGCAAACAGGGCAAATAAAGAGAAAATAATTACACTACATTACAATTTGCCCACGTCTGAACACACACTCAATGATAAATGACCCAATTTAATGAAACTAGACAGATATGCGTTTCAAAAAACGTTAAATTTTCCATCACTGGTTTCATTAAATTTAAGAAGTGAATACCCTAAGGCGTAATTGTGATCAATTTCGAACGAAGAATAAAATAAAATACGTATATTTCGTATAAAAGTTTTATTGGATGGAAAATTCGCACTTAACAATTTGTCTTATTATGAATTCCCTTAAGAAAATGGAATTCATTTATGACGTAAGTATTTGCTCAATGTCTGGGTCATATTTTGAGTGTGGTGTCCGTCCGGATTAAGAATATAGCACCACCTCATCTCCTCCAGTGGAGAACCTCTAAATCGGAGGGATGAGCATCGTCCCTTCGATGATACAATTGCCATAATGTGTCAACGAACTTTTACCTTTTGTTTTTTAAAAAAAAAGTCGCCTGCTGGCTCTTCCATGGGGAGGCCTTTGTTCAGCAGTGGTCCTACCCAACGACGTTATAAGGGAGATTGTATCAGGCGAGTTTTTATAATGCAGCTAATGATAACTGTTATCGTTATGCGTTACGAGTTATGATAAGCGTTACGGCTGATCTTTGTAGTGATATATTGAGAGGTGTATATTCAACAGTGTATGACAGGCTAATGATTAAATATATCATTGTCAGAAATGTCGGTGAATAAGTATATCATCGTCAGAATGATGATGATTGAATTATATGAATGAACATGATTAAGTATTACCATCAGAATTGTCATGGCGGCCCGAAGGTGTTCGAGCTCGTTCTAAATCACAAGGTTGCGAGTTCAAAGCCTAGCATGTATGAGTAGGACTTTTTCAAGGTCATATGAACTTTATAAATCAATCTAAGCCACTACTGACTTTAACGGTGAAGAAACCATAAAAAAAAAACAATTTATTTAATAAAGCATTAGCATTATTGTTATATATTAAAACAATGTATCCTACCTATCGAAAGCTATATTTCCCGAATTATTTAAGCCCTCTGTCGTCAAGCCATTATGTAAGAAAGGTGACAAAACTGAAATGGAAATAATTATAGGCCTGTGACCAAGAACTCCTTTATGATATATAATGTTATTAAATTATTTAATAAAATTCATAATTCTTTCAAATCATTGACATTTATTTATTTAATTTCTATGGAAGACTTACAGCAAAATATAACAAAATGATAACAGTAAAGTAGACAGACAGCCAATAACAAGTCTTCACGTATAAAATCTAGCAAAATAAAACTAGAGTGAACGTTCTTACTTAGGAAATAAACAATTTAATAAATTTAAAATGAACTTGACGCAGTGGCTTGCTGAGAAATGTTTTTATAGCATTCATGATATTATCGAGTATAAATAATAAATATTACTTGATACTTATTACTGACTGTATATTCAATAATTAAATATAAAATAGACTATTGTGCGTTACTATGATTATTAACTAATCGTAAAAAGAAGTTGATAAATATTTGTACGCTCGAGAAAGTAAAAAATAAGACGCTTACATTGTTAACTCCCACACTAAATATTGCTTGTGTGAGGCTACAGCGGTTACTAGAAGATCTCAGATGGCTTACGCTGCGGTCTAGAAGCTTCAGAAGATATGGAGAAAGAAGCTGACAGAGGCTAACCGCAACACTAAGAAAGCTAGTGCAGCCGATAATTTTTTTGATATTCTTGTATGCTTTGGAAACTTGGACTCTTAAATCTAGGGTATGGTGAAGGATAGATGCATTTGAAACGTGGTGTTGCTATATAATATTCAAAATATAATAACCTAGAATAAATGCCGCTCTAAAGAGTCTATTCTTGACGAACTCAAAATTAAACTGAGGCGTTCCACTATATGCACGCATCCAGTTCTTTTGCACTTTTGCTCTTTGAACTCGATGGAGCACCAAAAACATTCAAATATACAAACTTTCACATTTATAATAATAGTGAGATTTGCGCGTGGTGTCTGGATTTAGAATATAGCACCACTCCATCTCCTCCAGCCGTTTTCGTTAACGGTGACTAAGGGATTCTAAATTCGAGGGATGGGCAGCAGCGTCCCTTTGTGGAATACTAGCCGTACTATTTATATATACCCGCAACGAAATTAATCAGAAAAAAAAGGAGGAGTTGGAAAGAATATACGTTCTACTTTCCTCTGTAGCAAGCCGTACTAGCCGTACTGTTGATAGGTCTCTTAATGCAACAGGTATTAAGTAAGTATTAAGTATTGCTATGTAGGTAAGTGTAGGTTTAGACATACTGTGTTCTGGTTCAAAGGGGACTGTACCTTTTTGTTTTCTTTTTAGGGTTTCGAACGTCCGAAGGAAAAAAAACGTCGGAACCCATATAGGATAACTCGTGTGCTCTAGTGTGATCTTACGAGGACCTGGAGCCTCCCTTCGGTGCCGAAGATGACTGCTCCAGTGGTTTTAGCCGGTAGGAGTCCGGCATACCCCTTCGCCCTTCCCCGGGGTGAAGGAAGTTCCATGTAGAATTTCCACTGGACATCAATAAAAAAAAAAAGGATAACTCGTGTGTCTGTCTATCAATCCGTCTATGACAGCCAATTTGCTCCGAATCTACTGGGCTGATTAAGTTGAAATTTGGTACACGTATGGATTTCTGCAACCCAAACATGTGCGTGTAACATAAATAAATGAAATTTGAATACGGGGGTCCTTTTTGGGGGGAAACATAGAAAATTAAAGAATAGTTTGGCAAACTGTACCATGTAATATATCTCTAGGTCTCAAATGTATTTATTTTTTAATTTTAAAATATATAGTTTCCAAGTTATTTATGAAAATAGGCGAAAATTGACCAATCGCCCCACCTTTTTTTTATTGTTCCATGTGGAAATTTTTCATGAACTTCCTCAGCCCCGGGGAAGGACGAAGAGACATGTCAGACTCCTACCGGATAAAACTACTGGGATGGTCATCTTTGGCACCTAAGTGGAACTCCAGGTCCTCGTGTGATCACACTGCAATCACCCACGCCTATAGGCACACAGCTCGAAGAGGGCGACTGTAAAGCGGTCACCCCCCAGGGAAAAGGGGACTGTACATAGTGAAATTACTGGGCATAAGACACTAAATTGTTACCAGTGATGACATATGTAACAGAGACGTGGTCACTCACAATGGGCCTCATAAGAAAGCTCAAGGTCACTCAGCGAGCTATGGAAAGAGCTATGCTTAGTATTTCTCTACAAGATCAAATCAGAAATGAGGAGATCCGTAGAAGAACTAAAGTTGTCGACATAGCTGAAAGGATTAGTAAACTGAAGTGGCAATGGGTAGGGCACATTCCTCGTAGAACTGATGGCCAGTGGCACAAAGGGTCTAGAATGGACACCGCGCACCGGAAAACCCAGCGTGGGACGACCTCCACGAGGTGGACAGACGACCTGGTGAAGGTCACTGGGAGTCGTTGGATGAGGGCGGCATGTAACCGCTCATTGTGGAAATCTAAGGGGGAGGCCTTTGTTCAGCAGTGGACGTCCTGTGGCTGATATGATGAAGACACTAAATAACTCATGGTTTCGAGAGTGTGGTGCTACACACAGCCCTGTGTTATGCGTTTATGCTACTCAGGAGTAGTCACTCTTGGGTAGCATTACAATTGCTATGGGCAGGCATGATGTCCACCACCAGGCGAATGACTTGCATTCAAAATATTTTTATTCATATAAACCATTTGCAGGCCCTTATGAATAGTCAGAAGGTAGTTGCGCGGTTCCAAGAAGTTGGTCCTATGGAGAAGAACCGGAAAGAAATTCCATACACACTCTTTAAAAAAATAAAACAATGTTACATTACATTGTCGATAGTTGCAAACTAACGTATGTCAGAATCATGTACTGCCAGTGTGTAAACCGTTAAAATAATAATGATGTGCCATTCAACAATATTTCATGGCAGTAAGGACTGACCAGTCCCACACGACAGCACCCGTTCACGAGTATAACGTATGGATCAGCGTCGCTCAACTCAACTACATTGCAGGGAACTCTACGATCCGATACACAACGCCACCATCAGCAAGGAATTTTAGTGAGCAGTCTCGTCACTATGTTTTATAAAATAAAAAATAGACTGCGCTCAGCAATGCGCCTGCTAAGCGTGGTGAGTACTGGCAAGTTCCTGCCTATGCGGGAGTCCTTTCCTCAGCAGTACACCTTTGATATGATGACGATGAAGACTAATTGTTATCGAGTGAACGAATTTTTACCCTTCAGTGAACTTGGTAAGTAATGAAACGTATAGGTCGTGTATCCTATTCCGTGGCATAAACTACCTCTCCAACAATTTTCCCTAGATTGGTACCGGGATTTTTAGTAACGAACACCACATTAGGTTTTCTCCTGTAATTTTACATGCATGGCAACCGTAATCCGGAGCAACACTTGTGGGTCTTACAAGTTTAGAGGAGACCTTTGTTCAGCAGTTGACGTCCTTTAGCTGAATATGGTGATATACAATTTTTTTTGTCATGCCTCCACCGTAGATCTCTGCAAAGACCGCTCACATGCCACCCGCATCCAATGACTATTAGCGACTGTCACTAAAGCGTATATTCATCTCACTGTAGATCGTCTAACGCTTTGTAATTACATACAATTACCATATCAGTCAAAGGACGTCCACTGCTGAACAAAGGCCTCCCCAATAGAGTTCCACAATTGTGTTATCATTTTGGAAGAAATTTGCCAGTACTGATCACGCTTGGCAGGCGGGTGTATGAATGCAGTATGGCTACTGTTCAACAAAAGGGACGCTGCTGTCCAGCCCACTGGTTAGGATCCTCAGTCACCTTTTACGACATCCACGGAAGGAGTTTGAGTGGTGCTATATTCATTATCCGGACACCACAAGGAAATAAGTACAAACAATTACAAAAAGTGTAACTGTACAACATTAAATCTCCTGCTTTCTTCCTTTGTTTCTACTTCAAGCATTACAAACCATCTATATAAAAAATCTAATGGGAACTTTTATTGCGTCTCTCCTTTGGAGACCGCAAACTGACGCCTTACTGCCAAAGGCAATATAGATATAGGAACTATTGTCATACAATCATCATCACCATTTTAGCCAAATGAAATCTACTACCTGTGTCCAGGCCTATCCCAAAGATTACCAAAATTACCGGTCTAGGTGTGTTGTGTGCTTATTGGGGGGTTTGCCATAATCGCCACGCTTTGCATGTGGGTTTGCGATCACAGTTGAGTTGTTATGTTTTAAGGGTACTGCTGCCCATCCTCCGGCTAATCCCATGGTCGCCTTTTACGACACCAACGGAAAGAGATGGGTTGGTGCTGTTCGTAGCCGGCACCAATTGCTTGCCATACAATAGGTATAATCAATTCTAGACGTAATTTCATAACCTGTAACTATATTATCTTGTTAATCACCTCTACACATCGACAAGACATCCAAAAGATAACGACCTTACTCTTTGGCGACAACACAGTTGAAGACGTAAAAGATATCCACTTTGAATAATGAAGTAGCATTGTATGCTCGATTCCTTTATCTTATAAAAGCACTCCGTATGTGTTTGTTTATCTTTAATTCCTTGAACAGGAAAATGCTCGTTAGGTTTTACGTTACGTATTCGTTCTTGTATTTTGTTTGCTAACCTATTATTGACTTTAGTCTGCTGTATTCAATTCATAAATATCATCGCTGAGTGGTTCCTGGCAAAGGACAGACCACCCCTTTTCACCCATGTGTGTCGTAAAAGGCGGTACAGATGATCTTATGAGGATGGGCAGCATCCTTCCATATGCTAATAACATATTGCTATCACCAATCCGCCTGCCAAGCGTGGCGAATATGGCAATTTCCCCTCATGCTCTAGAAGGAGACTGCAGAGCGGGATCGGGAGAGGGTTGATCCCGTACCGAGAAGAATGAAATGGCGCCAGGGTAACAACCGCCTTGGTACCAAGGTCCAACACGAGTGTCATCGCTATATGGCGGGAGTCACCGGAGCATAGATTGGGGAATCTGCGTGCCCACACCAAGCGATGGCGCTTGTGGCCCCGCACCACTGTGTGCGCAGCATAGAACAGCGCATAATGAGGCTTTACGGGGATCCTTTACAATCTCAATCTAACCAGGGGAGGGAACCGGGCGGGGTCAGTGACTGTTTTATAGTCACCCTCTCTGAGATGTGCCTATAAGAATGGCACCAGTGGGTGGTTCTAGTGTGAGCATAGGAGGTCCTTGAGCCTCCTTAAGTGCCGAAGATAACCAATCCGGTGGTTTTAGCTGGTAGGATTGCGGCATGCCCCTTCGCCCTTCCCCGTGGCGGAGGAAGTTTTTCTTTTGTTTTTAAAATATAAACGACATGCGCAAGACAAATTTCACCACTGTTTCACCTGATCAAGCAATGATGGTATCGACGATGCTGTGCGTTTGCTTAGAAGAAACCACCAAGAAACCAAAGATCACCACAACGATCAATATAAGTGTGTTATGGGCTCATTGGGGGGTTTTGCCATAATCGCCATGCTTGGCAGATGGGTTGGCGATCTCAGTTGAGTTGTTAATGTACTCGAAGGACGCTGCTGCCCATCCTCCGGCTAATCCCTTAGTCGACTTTTACAATACCCACGGGAGGAAATGGGGTGGTGGTATTCTGAGCCGGCACCACACGGCTACGATTTGCAATCTTCTGTAAACCTAACCTGCTAACAGCTAATAAAATTAGCTATCAATATCAATTGGATCACGTTGATAGCTGAACTAGTTTTAACTCCTACATCGAGTTAAAAGCTCAACTGGCTACAAAAAGCTATCCATACGATAGCTTTGTTTAACTCGATGTAGGAGCCAAACTTGATGGACGTGAGAGTAACGCCAAGCAGCTCAAAGTGGTCAATAATCAGCACGGATATATCTGAGAAAGTCAGGATCAGTTAAAATTAACTCGATTTGGCAGAAAAAAGACACGCCTGAGTCTTTGAATGATACCAATTGTAAACAAGAGTCAAGTTTTTATTTGCGTCTACTCCAAAGCGAGTAATACAAAAAAATTGAAAACAATAATAATAAGCAGCAGTTTTTAGGGGTCAGACAAAAGGATTTTCTACTTTGTTCAATTACTTTTTCAAGTTTGTCTAAGGGCTTCAGTATTGGACTTAGGCTTTTCAACAATGAAGATTCAACTTTCACAAAGGAAGATTATTTGTGTTTGTAAATTCAAACGATGCTTCGTTTTAGAAAGCCATCGCGATGAGTACTCTTTTGTTTACTTGAAATTTTTTAACAATATATTATAATGCAGCAGGCAAATGCACACTTTTAAAGGCCAATTCACACATTTCAGTGACAACACAATTATAAAGTCATCATATATCATCATATCGGCCATTTATACGTCCACTGCTGAACAAAGGCCTCCCCCATAGATTTTCACAACAGTGTCATCGTTTTGGGGGGTATTTGCCAATACTCACCACGCTTGGCAGGCGGGTTGGTGAGTGCAGTATGGCTACCGTTTCTCAGAAGGGACGCTGCTGCCCATCCCTCTGGTTTAGATTCCCTTAGTCGCCGGCATCGGCACGGTATCCACGGGAGGAGATGGAGTGGTGCTATATTCTTAATCCGGACACCACACGGAACAATTTAAAATTATAAAATGTTCGTGGTATTTGAACTGAGTATCCCCGTGCTTCGGAAGCCCGTAAGATGGTCAGCCCTGGTTGTTGTAATTAGACGCTAGTCATTAAACCAGATCAGAGGCCTTTGGGCGGCTTGAACACCTCTGACACAAGGTTGGCTACTAACAACACGAAAGAAGACGAAGAAGGGTATAGTATTACATAAATCGTATCTAAAATGCACAAACAGCAATGGAGCAGTAATGGCCTAGTGGCTGAACGCTTGCCTTCCATACAGAAGAGTGTGAGTTCTATCCCGACCCGCACCTCTGTCTATTCGGGTTCATGTGTGGATCAGAATCTGAGTATCACTTGCTTTAACAGTGAAGGAAAACATCGCTCAGGTAACCTCACATCGGAGAAAGAAACGTTCTCAATGGTGTAGTTCGCTAACCCACAATAGGCAAAAGTGGTGGTGGTGGTGGCTCGTGTCCAGCAGTGGGACAGTAATGGGCTGATTATGATTATGATGATGCACAAACACACTGTTAGTTGGATTCTTACTCGTGGTTGGAGCGGTGGCCGAGCGATTGAGTTTTTGCCTTACGATTCGTGTGTTCGAATTCCGTACGGAACAAATATTACATCCGTAGTTCTTCCAGGTGCTATACACATACGTGAGATTTTCACCTGTAAACTGTATGTATAGTGTGCTACAAGAGGAATGTTTTTTTTAGTGGTCCCTAGCGGATATTCATCATGAACTTCCTCCGCCCCTGAGAAAGGCGAAAAGCATGCCGGATTCCTACCGACTAAAACCACTCGAGCGGTCATCTTCGGCACCAAAGGAGGGCTCCAGGTCCTCGTAAGACCACACTAGAGCCGCCCATTAGTGCCACGCCTTTAGGCATATCTTGGAGAGGATTATTGTAAAGCAGTCACCCCCTCAAGGCCTTCATCACCTACGCACATGCACCTGGAATGTAATCGGCCGCAAATTGGTGCAACGGAACTCGGAGGACTCTTTTCCTTGTGTGTATATGAGAGCGGTGCCTACCAGAACCCAGCTTATCTGTTCTGAAAATATATTTAGAAAAACCACCAACGCTGGTCGTTTAGGTAAATAGTGAGGAAGGAACTAACAAAAAAAGATAAATACTATATTTTTTAAAGAAATTTTAGGTAAATATATATAGGTACTGCTCCGTTGGAAGAGTTAATAAGAATTACTACTAATGTTGTGACAGGTACAGCCTTTGCCGTGGTACAGTTTAGAGACATGTCTCAAATGCTACACCCAGACAACGGAAACAACTATCTGTAGATCATCTAAAGATTTGTTTCGTGCGAGGATCGAATCCGCGACATGTACCGCATCAAGCCAATCGTTTAGCCACTGCACCAACCGTGCCGTCGTCTATTGTTATGCCCTAAGGTAGAACGGTAATAAAAAAGTCGAGAGCCCCCGTCAGGAATGAAGTTCCTTACTTATAATAATGACACAATATAAACCCCGTGTGAATTAAAATAATAACAATAACAAAAAATACGTTTAAATAATATTGACCCGTGTTAAGAATTGAGAATAACCAGCTGACCGCGCACAATGCTCGCTGCTCGCATCTCGGTAATCGCACGCACACATACAACCGTATATATTACAAAGAGACAGCGAGAAAAAGAAAGAAGGGGTAAGGTAACCTACCGAATATAATAGAAAGAGATAGAGAGAATGAGAAAGAGATGGAAAGGTCACCTACCGTATGTAATAGAAAGATACAGAGAGAAAGAAAGGGAAAGGTCTCCTGGAGGGGGCATAACACATTTTCCTTACGTGACGATTTTTCTTCCAGTTCACTCTACTTTAAGCCGCGTAAAAGAATTTCATTCTAAAAAAAACTAGCATTCCTACTACTATAATGTCCGTGCAGGAATCGCAATAAACCATGTGCTGACACATAACGCCAATCGAGGCACATGATAGCTAAGTTTTGAAAAATAGGTACAACAGCTTAATCCACCTTTCTTACACTGTTCGAAGCTTTGTTTGCTTATCCCTTGGCAAACGTGAGGCTAAAATATATAATCCAAAGAACATGTTATGTTGAAACTTTTCTATCTTTGTCCGGATTACTGTTGGATATCAACTTATGTTCGTTTTGAGGGATAACCTTGTGCGTAACGAAAACATTATTTTTACCGACTTTAAAAAGGAGGTTCGCAACTCATCTGAATATAATATAATAAGTAATCTATATATAAAATGAATGTTTGTGTGTATGTCCTTCATAGATTCGTAAACTATGCATTTGATAATGTCATGATCTTCAGCAAAGTGTTGTGCATGAGCCCACAAAGGTTTCTGAGTTAGTACTACCAATATTTGACAGATGGCGCCACTATCAGTCCAATGAATTTCATTTCTACATGTATAAAATTAAACGGCGGGTGAAACCACGGGTCCCAGCTATTATAAATGCGAATGGAAGTTTGTTTGTAACGCTTTCACGCGAAAACTACTTATCCAATCATCATGAAACTTTGTATACTTATTTTTGGAGATATCAGTAGTAACATATTTATTGTTTTTTTTTTTATTTAATACATTTTTTTGTTTTTATAATTCAATAAACTACCTAAAAATAAATTAATAGTATAAACATATATTTTAAGATCAAGCTTTTAAATTTGTACCTCATTAAATTGAACAGCATCAGGTTATTTCTATCATTTTAGTGTATTGTCGTCAGAACTGAACAAACTTGCAAAGTTTCATGTCCATGCTACTAAACATTAAGGAGTGTCCTGATAAGCAGACAATCCTGGCTGCAGCAACAGTTCATGGTAGAGATCACGTTGTGTTATCAAAATAAAACGTATATGCTAAGTTTTGTCTCAGTGATACTAACTGAGTGCTCTCAAGTAAACAATCCTGGCTGCAGCATCAGGTTATTTCTATTATTTCTACTATATGTTCATCATATCAGCCACAGGACGTCCACTGCTGAACAAAGGCCTCCCCCTTAGATTTCCACAACGAGCGGTCACATGCCGCTCTCATCTAACGACTCCCAGCGACCTTCACCAGATTGTCTGTCCACCTCGTTGGAGGTCGTCCCACGCTGCGTTTTCCGGTGCGCGGTCTCCATTCGAGAACCTTTGTGCCCCAACGGCCATCAGTTCTACGAGCAATGTGCCCTGCCCATTGCCACTTCAGTTTACTAATCCTTTCAGCTATGTCGACAACTTTAGTTCTTCTACGGATCTCCTCATTTCTGATTCGATCTCGTAGAGAAATACCAAGCATAGCTCTCTCCATAGCTCGCTGAGTGACCTTGAGCTTTCTTATGAGGCCCATTGTGAGTGACCACGTCTCTGTTCCATATGTCATCACTGGTAACACACACTGGTTAAAGACTTGCGTCTTGAGGCATTGCGGTATTGTTGACGAAAAGACGTTGCGAAGTTTCCCGAACGCTGCCCAGCCGAGTCGGATTCGACGATTGACCTCTTTCTCGAAGTTGGACCTACCTAACTGGACAGTTTGTCCTAGGTAGACATACTCGTCAACAACTTCGAGAACAGAGCTCCCAACGGATATTGGGGTGGGCACGACATGGACATTTGACATGACTTTTGTCTTGCCCATGTTCATTTTAAGGCCCACCTGTTGGGAAACTCTGTTGAGATCATCGAGCATTGTGCTGAGCTCTTGCAGCGATTCTGACATGACTACGATGTCATCGGCAAATCGAAGGTGAGTGATATACTCGCCATTGATGTTAATGCCGAATCCTTTCCACTCCAGTAGCTTGAAGGCATCCTCCATTGCAGCGGTGAACAGTTTCGGGGAAATGACGTCCCCCTGTCTCACACCTCTCTGCAATGGAATTGCCCCCGTGCTCTGTTCATGTACTCGGACCGACATGGTGGCGTTTCTGTATAAGCACTTCAACACTTCAATGTACCGATAGTCAATGTGGCACCGCTGCAGAGATTGCAGCACTGCCCAGGTTTCGATCGAATCGAAGGCTTTCTCATAGTCCACAAACGCCAAGCATAGTGGCAGATTATACTCCTCGGTCTTCTGTATAACCTGCCGCAGCGTATGGATGTGGTCTATGGTACTGAAACCTTTTCGGAAACCGGCTTGTTCGGGAGGCTGGAAGTCATCAAACCTGCGCTCGAGACGATTCGTGATGACCCTTGAAAACAGCTTATAAACATGGCTCAGAAGTGAGATGGGTCTATAATTCTTCAATAGGGTGTTATCACCCTTTTTGAAGAAGAGCACCACCTCACCTCTGTTCCACGCTTCCGGCGTTGTGCCCTCGAGTAAGACGGAATTGAATAGCTTCTGAAGGACTTTAAGTACCGGTGTTCCACCCGCTTTCAGAAGTTCTGTCGTAATTCCGTCTCCACCCGGCGCCTTGTTATTTTTAAGCTGTTTCAAGGCCATCCTAATCTCGTACAGGCTGATGTCCGGGATATCCTCGGTATAGTGTCGGGTTAGTTTGGCTCGCGGGTCTTTGTCAGAGCCAATGGTAGGTATAGTAACCGAGGTGTATAACTGCCGGTAGAAGTTCTCAATCTCTCTCAAAACCTCTGGCTTAGTCGACGCTACACTGCCGTCCTCGGTCTTCAGCTTCATAATACGACTTTGCCCAATAGACTTGTCTCTTGCGAACACTTTGGAGCCTTGATTCCGCTCAATCGCCTCTTTAACACCGTTAGTGTTAAAGGTGCGGATATCGTGCCGCAAGGACTTCCATATCCGTCTATTGAGCAGTCGGTATGCTTCAGCATCATCGGAAGACTGCAGCGTCATGGCGCGTCTTTCTGCCATAAGGTCGAGAGTGTGATCGGAGAACTTTTTTGGTCTACCTTTACGGTGGGCCTTAAAGAACTTAGACCCAACCGTTTGGACAGTTTCTACAAACCTACCATTTAAATCGTCCACAGATACGCAATGTTCCAGGCACTCGAAGCGGTTTTGGAGTTCGAGTTGAAAGCTCTCGGGGTTTTGGATATGAGCACTAGAGGGCCGGAGCGTAGACCTCATCAGACGAGACCTCTCAACTTTGAGATAAATATTCAATGTGCCTCTTACCATTCGGTGATCACTACCGGTTTTCACCCTGTGGATCACAGAGACATCATTGAATATTTGTCTTTTATTGGTCATGATGAAGTCAATCTCATTCCTCGTGGAACCATCGGGACTCATCCAGGTCCACTTCCTGTGAGGCGGCTTTTGGAAAAAGGAGTTCATCATAAAGAGTCCCTCCTTTTCCAAAAAGTCGGCCAGCCTCTGTCCCCTGGGGTTCCGTTGCCCATATCCAAATTGCCCCACTCTCAACTCACCATCGCATCGAGTGCCCAGTTTTGCGTTGAAGTCCCCCATCACAACAGTGAAATGTGTCTTCGAGGTATGTATGGCCCTACTTACGTCCTCATACATACTCTCTACTTCATCATCTGGGTGTGTCGAGGTCGGTGCGTAGACCTGTATGACCTTCAACGAATATCTCTTGGATATTCTGAGTATAAGGTACGCTACCCTGCTCGACACACTTTCGATAGCCACTATACTGTTAATGAGGGACCTGCGGACGAGAAACCCGACACCACCTTGAGACAGATGTTCGCCTTCCCGGTAGTAGAATAAGTTGCCGGATTTCAGGGTTATCGTGTCCTCCCCCTCTCTTCGGACTTCTGATAGACCCATGATATCCCAGTGCAACTTATCTATTTCTTCTTCCAGCTCAACAATCTTTTCGTCTGCCCTCAGTGTGCGTGTGTTATATGTCACCAGGGCCAGTTTTCGGTTTGGGTGGTAGCCGGATCCCATCCGGAGATTCTTAGCACCCCCTGCCCCGCCGTTTCCGTGGCCGCTACCATGACCAGGAATGGCGGGGCTGCCGGGAACTGGGGGCCGGTGCTTATGTTGTGTTGTCATATTGGGGGGGAGGGGGGGGGGGGGAATTTGCCGATACTCACCACGCTTGGCAAGCGGGTTGGTGAGCGCAGAGTTGCTACTGCTCAGCAAAAGGGACGCTGCTGCCCATCCCTCTGGTTAAGAGTCCCTTAGTCGACTTTTACGACCTCCACGGGAGGAGATGGAGTGGTGCTATATTCTTAATCCGGACACCACACGGATACTATATGTTAGTGTATTGTTATCAAAACTAGCGAAGCATGCAAAATGTAAGTCCTTAGTTAAGAGGAGAGAGAGAGTTTAAAGTTGGCTTGGATAACTTGACCTAAACAAACTAACATACATTGCAAGTTAAATAAAAGCTTAAAATAACATCAGATTCCAAAATATTTAGTGATGACGGCTATCGCAGCTTTATTACACCTGAAGTAGAGGAGGCGATTGCAGTTGAGTTCTAAATGTACTTTAATGACGCTGCTGCCCATCATTCGGCGAATCCCTCGCCTTCTACGACACTAAAATTCATACCATCTATTTTCACCTTATAAAATATTGGCTCGCGGTTTTCGACGGTTCAAACATGGAAATTTTGCACTTAGATGGTTGGATCAGAAACCAGCTCTGAAGAAAAAATTGTTGCAGCATATGCTGAGATAGGGACCTTTTTTGGCCTCGTTATGTTAATAATAAGTTTTCATTATCATTTTGTAAGAGTCCAAAATAAATCATTTTCTTTCTTTCTATTTTATATTTGTAAATTTATTCAATTAAAATTAATCGGTTAACAGTAATAATAGCGCAAAACTCAACTCAAATAAATTACGGCTCGATATTAATTAAATTTGCTCAAAATAATGCTTATGAAATTAATAACACTCTTCACCTCGAACGCTTCAAGCCTATAAAATGAGTTTAATGTAAGTAACATTGGCATGGTATTTGTTATTTTATTGGAGTATTTATTTTAGTAACGGTGACAGAAAGATACTATGAAGGCAATATTATGTTTATTTGTATAGCAATTAGGAATACCAAACAGTTAAACAATTATTATTGCTTATATGTAACAATAAGATATTACAAATGTTGACCCGTGTGGCTGATAATGCCACCAGCCCATCTCATGCCGTGGGTGTCATATAAGGTAACTATGGGATTATCTGCAGGATTAACTGAGAAGCAGCGTCCTTCAAGTATTGTCCTAAACTAACAAACAACGTCAAAAGTGAACTTACAATACAATACAATACAATACTCTTTATTGTACACCAAAAATAACAAAAATAAGATCCAATGTGGAAAAAGACATGTACAAAGGGCAGTCTTATCGCACATGATGCATGACACGATGAGATCGAAAATGGATCGAAACTTGATCGAAATCAAAACGGTATTCTGCTAACATTTCGAACTGTCACATGTACGAAATTGTCATTAAATAAACGTCAAAATTGAGATTGAACTTAAACTAGATCGAGATTATACCGAAATCCAACTGAACTTTAAGAGTAGCATTTTTTATATACATACCATTTTTTCGGTTAATTCATAGTTGAATCTCAGTTTGGTCAAGTTCCAGTCATAAAGTAAATTAATTACGAGAATTGGCCCTCAGATTACTGAGACATACGGATATCCTTAGGTTTAGTCAATTACATGAATGTATGGCTTTCGCCTTTTTGTGACGACTGTCATAGATATTTGTATTATAATCAGCCTAAGAAGCCTTATTTAGAAAAAATGCTAATTTATCCAAAGCTTGGTCTGGGCAAGCGCAGCTTCACATATTGTAATCACATTTTAAATTAAATAATCATGTAAAAATTAGTTAATTATTACGTGATAACAACAAAATCCGGCGTTATAAAAGGCGTTATAATAGGTACATAATTATCTAGCTAAACATCCAAAAAAATTGGGCAACATTTTAGGCGTGTTAATTAATAAACAGATTTTCGTCTTATTAATACTCGAATATTTTTATACAAAACAATCCTTATTCCGTTTTATTTGAGGAAACTTTGCTTTGCCTATAAAAATTTAATCGTTTCAGACCCGTAAAGTGAATAATTTTCCTTCGTATTTCCTCTTGTGTTTTAGTAAAAACATTTTCTAAATACTTGCGTTAATCACCAACGCAACTGGCAAAGGGAAATTAAAAACAATTTCGTTGACAGAATTTCAGTCAGAAAAAATACTTCTTCATGCATTTTTTGGCGCACAAGCTCGTAGCGACCCTCTGTGTCCGGATTAAGAATATAGCACCACACCATTTCCTCCCGTGGCTGTCGTAACGGCAACTAAGGTACTCTAAACCAGAGGAATGGGCATCAGGGTCTCTTCCATGGAACAGTAGCCGTTCCGCGCTTACCAACCCGCCTGTCAAGCGTAATGAGTATTGGCAAATACCCCCAAAATGATGACACAGTTGTGCAAATCTATGGGGGAGGCCTTTGTCTAGCAGTGGACGTATTAATGGCCGATATGATGATGATGGTGACTTAAAATTGGTTGGATTGAACGACACGGTTAGTGCAGTGGTTGATACAGTCGACTGCTGCACTCCGGGTCGCGGGTTCGATTCCCGCACGGAACAAATATTTGTATGTTCTGCAGGTAGTTGTTCCAGGTCTGAGTGTATTGTGTGTTAAATGTATGTCTGTAACCGCACCCATGACACAGGAGAAATCCTCCACTGCTAGACAACGACCGGACTAGTTTTGTGTTATGCGCTCATTGGGGGGTTTTGTCATAATCACCACGCTTGGCTGGTGGGTTGGCGTTCGCAGCTGAATTGTATATATAATTGAAAGATGCAGTTGCCCATCCTCCGGCTAATTCTAATCACCTTTTACGACACCCATGGGATGAGGTGGGATGGTGCTATTCTTAGCCGACCCACACCTCACTCAATAAACCTCGTTGTGTATAGACTGGTAGTACACTGCACAAAGAGCCTTGTGTATGTTTACATAATACAGAGTAGACACGATACTATGGGTGTGCTATTTTAGACGCAACTTATAAAGTTAATCGAGTGAAATGGGTTATCATAGCCCTTATAGGGGTATAGTAACGGAATATGTAAGCATCTTTATGTTATTAAAAATACATGACTGTAGGAACTGGAATACAGGAGTGAGAAAAAGGGATGAATGGAGCATTCTTAAATTAAAATGAAGATGATGAACAAAAGACAAGGCGATTGTTAAAAATATTTTTATTGGAACGAAGTTCCTTACGGCAGGCTTGGAGGGGATAGGGATTTTGCTGCGCGACCGAACTGAAAAAAATGTGATAGTAAAACCGTAAGAAAAAATCCGTGGAAAAAAGTGCGTGGAATAAAACCGTTAAATGAGACGTGCGCAGGCGCGACAGTCGCATACACAAGCGAGTAGTGTATAAGTGTCGATTCTACATTAGCCGAAGGAACTTCATTCCTACCTGGTGTCCCACGACACCACATAATTTTTATATTAATTTAAATAATTGACACGTACTTACAATAGTCGCGACTTTAGTTACCGCATTCCAAGATTTAGATTTCCTATGGAGAAGAACGGGCAAGAATCTCCGCGGTTACTCTTTATAAATCATACTAAGTTACAATATTTTTGAGTACGTTGTTCTCGAATTTCAGGTTATATGAAGACATTGTAGTAATGAGTCTAAACTTCTTAAAAAGTGTCAAAAACAAAACTTAACAAAATATAAAGTATTACCTAGATAGAGCCTATTAAGTTGAACAAATTTCCAGTTATAAAGACCTGTCATTTTATTGCGAGCATTACGTGTGATAAAAAGAGAAAGCACTAACCGTTCGCGCACGTCTTGAAGCGTTGTGCGCCTCAAGCCATAGTTACTTAAAGCTATCTGGGTATTACACATCGCTAACATTTTTGGCAGAAACTAGCTTGTTCTTATATTTGGATTGTGTTCGTTTATATATCTTATGTATAAAAAATGCCTTGTTCTGTTCCTTGTTGGTCCAGCCAAATCAGCGTTTTGACTGAGAATTATGTAGTTGTATCTTTCCATTGGCAAGCCGAACTCATGATAATATGCTTTGCGAAACTTACATGTTTCAATACACACGAAAAAATTCAATCCTTGTCACTTCAAATACATATTTTCAAGTTTATTTTACACGTATTGTACTGTTTGTATAATTTATTAACAAAATGCAAAAGTGAACCACGTATTTTAGTGGTTCCACATGAGGATCCAATGAGGATATTGAAATCGATTTGATAAATATTTGCTTTATCGATTCCATAATGTACAAACGTACTAGTAATACAATTTTGGGATTTCGCCTATTAAATGCCAAATATACAAAGTGTACGTCTTCTACCATTTTCGCATAAGATTTGATGATAATTCTGCTTGTCATGAAATGAAATATTAAAAGCATTTCGAACTTTAACGCATACAAACTACCAAAAGTAGGTCCTTTCAAAACCATCCGTGACACTTCAGCCAGCTGACAGCTACTTTATTTGCCGGCGGGTGGTAAGAGACAGAATGCTTACTGGCAGAATTGATGCTAGATTATTTGCCAAACAAAAACTTATGCTTTGTGATATCTGAACCGTCAATTCATTAAAGCGTTGCTATGTCACTTCCAATATGTACTAGTGTCAACTTCACTATGAACCTTCATAACTTGTACTTATTTTTGAAGTAACGTATTCGCCCAATGGCAAGCAATAATTGAAAAGCTATCCGTAGACTTATAAACATAAATATGCCCAGAGTTGTTGAAACGTAAAGATTTCTAAAGGTTTAAAACACTGTTATAAATACTTCATCATTAGAAATCCTGAACATTGTAAAATGTGACTGCGTAAGTAATGTATGCGACCAGGTCTAGTGTTCGAAAATGGTCCGAAAGCTCTACCAAAATTTGAATTGTGAACCGAGTAAATCATCAATTTCAATATTGAGCTCCGGTTCATCTGTGTAAAGGGTGCAAACAACCGGCTCGTGGACTAGAGTGAATTGAAAGCTGAAAAATATTCTTGTGATGACTCGAAAAGGTTAGGTTTTTAAATAATTCCACCATTCCGAAAAAATGATCAAGCTGTTAGAATTTAAGAACAGTGGCCCGTAGAATCATCTAACATTAAAAATAATAGTCATAATAAAATATACCCTTTTTATATATTTTTATTGGTGTCCAGTAGAAATTCTGCATGGAACTTACTTCACCCCGGGGAAGGGCGAAGGGATATGCTGGACTCCTACCGAATAAAACCACTGGAGGGGGGGATCCAGGTATTCGTAAGATCACACTAGAGCCGCCCATTGGTGCCACGCGTTTAGGCACATCACGGAGGGGATGATTGTAAAGCGGTCACCCCGTCTACTGGGGGAAAAGTGACTGTAAAAAGGTCGCCCCCCAGGCACTTCTCGGGGAGGTATGTAAAGGATCCTACCTTTGCGCTGTGCTGCGCACACGGCGGCAGTGACCACGTGCGCACCGCCGTCTTCCCGGAGGTCACTCAGTGTGAGCACACAGACTCCCCAATCTGCGCACCTGCGACCCCCGAGGCTCCCCACCATGAAGTGACGGCAGGGGGTCAGGCGTGTTGGACTTGGGAGCCGGGATGGTTGTTGCCCCGGCGCCGTCTCTTTCTTCTCCGTCCGGAATCGGCCCTTTCTCAATCCCGCTCTGCAGTCTCCTTCTGGAGCATGACGCTCTCGCAGAAGAAGACCACTGCACCCCAATTTTCATGCTCTGCCAACATATCTGACACTACTGCTGGCAGAGAGAGATCTTGCCCGATCCGATCGACCAGGATCCGCCGCTCGGCCGCCCACGCAGGGCACTTCTCGAGCGTGTGCTGTGCGGTATCCTGGTCGCTTCCACAATGGTGGCACTGTGCCGTAACCTCGCGTCCTATTCTGTGCAGGTACGCACCGAAACAACCGTGACCGGTGAAAACCTGCGTCAGACGGTAGGTGACGCGCTCGCTCCTTCTGAGCCAGGCTCCGAAGAGCGGCAGGATGGCCTCGACGACGCGCTTGGTCGCGAACTGCAACCGTAGGCGATTTCGCCACATCTCGATTGCGCGTCGTCGAGCCAGCCACCTCAGTCTGTCAAACGTCCCTGAAGGCACGCTTTCCCCACTTTGGCGGAGGGAGCGTGTCTGGTCGTAGACCCACGCATCCGTCTCCGCCTGGATATCGAAAGGCGGAAAGCGTGCCAGGAGAGTTGCCGCCTCGTAGGACACTGTCCTGTATCCCCGTGCGATCCGTATGGCCACTCTGCGCTGCAGACTGTGAAGTTTGTTTCTGCAGCGCTGGACGCCTGACAGCCGGGATGACCATACAGGCGCCCCGTAGAGAGCCACGGACCGCACGTAGGGTAGTGCTGAAATAAATGACATATAGGTGAGACAGTACTTCTGCAATCACTTTATTTTATACTACATGTGTATCACTATTTTCCTTCCATTGTTACAATTTGCTCTACACCTGTGGCACACAACTATCTTACAATAACAGCCTGCAGGGCAAATAACTCTTCGCATACAGAGAAGAAGCGAGCATTGGTCACCATGCTTGCATGTGTGTTGTTTAATCATTGCAGAGCATTTTCTGGGGAAACTCAACTGACATAGATCTCATCTTTAAGGCAGAAAAACGGTGTATTTGGACTACGTTCAGTATAAAGCCTGCCGAGAGTTGTGTAACTTTCTTCAAAGGGTACTTTATCTTACCACTGCCTTCATGAGTGAAGTCATGAGTCTGCTTTCATCCCTTTGGCGTCGATTGGAAACTACAGATGCCAAGTCATAAAGATTTCTATGTACTTGAGGTGGCCGTGTTCATGAAACAAAACCTAAATATTTTTGTCTTGGCATCTGTAGTTTCCAATCGACGTCAAAGGGATGAAAACAGACCCCGTTCGCGCAGAACTGACACTGCTCTGATGTATAAGAGTATTTTACATTATGATAAGAATGAGATATAATAAATTTCCATAAGATTTAAAAAATATTATAATTTAAGCAAAGACAAAAAAATCTGCTGTATCAAAAATGTTGCCTACTATAGTGTCTCAGATTGTTTTATAGATAATTTTTTTGGATGCTGTACTAAATGTATATTTTGGATTAAATTTATTCTAATTGCTCATCTATATTATATACTAGCTGGGACCCGCGGTTTCACCCGCGTTTAATTCAAAAGAAATTTAGAGTACTTCGACATATACACTTGACATAGAATATATATATTGGATTTCAAGGGTTTAATTTTTTTGCGCGGATCCCTAATTATTTTTCTAAAATAAAAGTAGCCTAAGTTATTCCTTATAACATCAGCTATCTGCCAGTGAAAGTCCCGTCAAAATCGGTCCAGCCGTTTCGGAGATTACCCGGAACAAACAGACAGACAGACAGACAGACAAAAAATTCAAAAATTGTTTTTTTGTTGTAGGTATCGTATATACTTCCATATGCATTTAGTAAAAAGCTGTTATTTTGATATTACAAACAGACACTTCAATTTTATTTATTTGTATAGATATATTAAAGGGGAAACTGACTGACTTGACTGGCATACCAACGCACAGCCTAAACCACTGGGGCTAGAAACTTGACATTTTTACAGTACCTTTTCTAACGTAGGCATCCACTAAGAAGGGTTTTCAGAAATTCCACCCTTAAAGGGCTGAAATAGGGGTTCTCGTAAGATCACACTAGAGCCGCCAATTGGTGCCACGCATTTAGGCACATCATGGAGGGATGACTCTAAACCCGGTCACCCCCTCTAGCGGAGGGATGGCGAGTGTAAAAAGGTCGCCCCCCGCAGGCACTTCTCGGGGAGGATTGCAAAGGACCCCCCCAAGCCTCCCTTTGCGCTGTGCTGTGCACACGGCAGCACGTGACCACGTGCGCACCGCCGTCTTCCCGGGGTCGCTCGGTGTGAGCACGCAGCTTATTCTACCTAGCCGGACTCTTGGAATATGAAACAAGAAATTTTCTTTTATTGCAAAGTAATTAATCATAATAAAACCAAACAGCATTGTTATGTTATGTTAATCATGGTATTGTGAGTTTTATTTATTCTGTCTGTTCTGTTGTAACCATGCTATGGAAGATTTACTTGAGCATTTTCTGGAGATCTCCACAATTATGAGAGTGGCAAGTCTAGTTCCGTGTGGTGTCCAGATTAACAACATAGTACCACTCCGACTTCTCCCGTGGATGTCGTAAATGGCGACTAAGGATACACACCATATAAACCCGAGATATGGGCAGCAGCGTCCTTTCTGTGGAATAGTAGCCATACTGCGCTTACCAACCCACCTACCAAGCGTGGTGCGTACTGGCAAATTCCCCCCAAAATAACGGCACATGGCATGTAAGCGGAGGCCTTCGTGCAACAGTCAATTTCTTTTGGCTGATGTGATGATGATGATAAAGTTTATTTAAATACATACAACTACTAATTTAAGAATCAAATTTATCCATTTGAACAAGCCACAGACGCTTTACTGTACCATTCGGTTTTCTATTATGTTACCAATATCCAAACCTGAAAATGTACCATAATTTAGAAATATTGGACACAAAGAAACTCGCCCGCGAAATGGGAGCCGTATTTCTCAGAGGATCGGAATGAAATTTGGTTTATAGCTTTGGTCCAAATCTTGGCTAAGCTCGAAGGTGGACCGAGCCGGACTTAGAGTAATAAAGTAGCAGTGGTTTAAATTACACGAAAAAATGCCAAAAAATATCTGCTACATACCTCTTTTTATAATTTCTTTATTGGTGTCAAGTTGATATTCTACATGAACTTCCTTCGCTCCAGGGAAGGGCAAAGGGGTATGCCTTCTACCGGCTAAAACCAATGGAGTGGTCATCTTCGGCACCGAAGGGGGCTCCAGGTCCTCTTAAGATCACGCTAGAGCCACCCATTGGTGCCACGTCTTTAGGCACATCACGGAGGGGATGATTGTGAAGCTGTCACCCCCTCTAGCGGAGGGAAGGCGACTGTAAAAAGTTCGCCTCCCAGGCACTTCTCGGACATCTGTTACGTACTTTGTGATTCAGAATCTAAAAGTAGCGTTAATGACGATAATAACAGGCACTAGGCAAATAAATAATTAAGATTTTAATTAATAAAGTCATTATCGGTGCATGACATGCAGTGATAAAGCAATTGACTTTTTGCGCTAATTGTCGCGAGTTCGATCCCCGAACAGAACAAATATTTGTAAGATCTACAGATATTTGTTTCGGGTCTGGATGTTTGTGCATGTAAAATCTATAGCTCTAAATTATGTGATGATATTATAGCGTTGGGTTTTGAGTACAATAAAATAAAACTACTGGACATTTTTTGCAAGTTATGTACAAAATAAGATCGAAATATATTTAACATTAACGTCCATCCACACATATCAGTGTCAGTCCATACTACTCGACAGCACACAGCATTTCTTCATATTTCATTATTCTAATAAACTACATACTTAATTTAATAAATTGGAGAGACAATCTCGTCCACTCAATTCAAAGTGTCACCTTGTCTGGAGTGATTGAGAGGAAAAATAATGGTATTAAACATAAATGTCATATCTAGTACACATCATTATTTTTGTATATACAAAAGTCAAGACACCCGAAAAGGATTTTCATTAAACTCTATGTAAATGAAAGAAAATATATCTGATGAAATCTCACAAAGTTATAGGCTTGTTATGCTACCACCTTGTCCGTGCATAAACATACCAGATGGGTGCGGATGCATAGGGGGGTAGCGCGAGAGGGAGTAATATGCCCAATCTACCGAAGCAAAGTCACCGGCACAATCAGCTGACTTGCGTGATAATAAGTGGAACTTAAGACATTTTAAAATTATGTTTGTGATAAAAATATATAGTTTAGAACCGATTGCATTCATTAAATTCTATTACTGATACTGAAACTACTGAAACTGAAAATAGTTCGTTCAGTACGAACTATTTTCATATTTCGTTTAAGCTAAAAGAAGGTTGTATACACAATATGTTCCTAAAGAATATACGGATTGTATATCCGTATATTGGCTGGCCAAATTAGATGTGTATCAATTTTAAAATATTTATTAGTTTAGGGAAATCGAAATAATTGAATAAAATGTAAACCTTTTGGTTGGGTAATCTCAATTTCAATTTATTGTCACTTTAATAACGCACATTCAGCAAGTCAGCGCTTTCCATCACTTTGGCGCAAAGCGCATATGTTTAAACCAAAAAAACACATTGTCTATAGATCAAGCGGTGAAAGCGCTAAATATTGAATTCGTCCAAATATGGTGCCGGGAATAAGATCAAAAATGAAGTCGTGATACCACTTTTAAAAATCTTTATGAGATTATGAAGTGTCCGTTGGACTGTTATAACTGATATTAAAGTATTAAAAAAACTGCAATTCTCTTTTGTTAAAATAAAACGTTAACAAAAAAAATATTCAGGTGTTCCCACAGCTCGTGCACACAATATACTATTTAATTAATTTACATGAGGTAACAGGCCTACACACTAGCCAATTCGGGCTAACCAACATTTGTCATAGTGAGTAACATAGATAATATAATAGAAAAAATAACAGACGGGTGAGGCAGCTTAAGTTTTAACAAATCTAGACTAAAGGTCAAAAAAGTGTAAAATCAAGTTAGTTTTCTATTGTATTTTTATCGAATTCAGGATTTTGGATCTAAATGAACTTATCGAATCGTGGTGTATGTTTCGAATCTGGTACTGACTTCATAAATTAATTCATTTCTCTACACATTCTGTTAAAATTATAGTATAAGTCGCATGCATGTTGAAATGTTGATTCATATGCCATTTTTAATAATAATAATGTCCTTTAAAGTTTAATCAAGCTACCCAGACTCACTAGCAAGCCATACAAATTACTCTACATAATTTGATACCGTGACTTTTTGGTACAAAAACTGGCCTCTACAGCAACCAGGCCGTTACATTAGTATGGCCTTGAAAACTTGACAATGAATAATAGTTTTACCCACACCTCAAACGGAACAAAAACTCACCCACCCACAGTTCCAGTAAATGATATACCTCCTACTATTAGAGACATTCACAGATATAGCCATGTCCTGCTGAATCGTAAAAAATATAAATGAGTTTCTGTCCTCAGGGAATGTTCGCATTTCGGGCCCGGATCATACCATCTCAGTTTTTCCGATTGAAAGCCATTTCCAATCATAAGTCCGGCTCAAAGTGTGTTAACGTTTTATCCGGATTTGAAGGATGTCTGGCATTAAAGAAAGATTTTGCCTGTCGGACTGTAAAGCTTTTATATATTCATTTTATATAATCCGATTAGGTTTTCGTCACATTCTAAAAGGAGGTCACTCAATTCGCTCTGTTAGACGTTATTATTTTATGACGTATGACGTTTATTGTATACTGTACACCCACAACATGTACGGCTGTGAACCCATTATTACTAAAATCTCCTCTTGACTCAATTAAATTATTAAATTTAAATAATTAGCCTAAAATATCTATGTATCACACTCAGAATATCTGTTTGAATTAAATGCTTAACAGAAATAAAGAGCCCAGAAACTAAAGGCTCACCAATAAGAGGTGAGTGCACCACCTCATTGTTGGGACCATTCGAATATCACACCACCATGGTAGTGTCGGCAATTCAAACAAATAAAATTATATTATGCGATGATTCCGTGTGGTGCCTGGATTGAGAATGTAGCACCACGCCACCTCGCTCGCAGAGAAAATGCGTTATGCATACCACGCCATCCGGGGATAATGCGTGGTTATGTGGGACTTGCACCCACTAAAACTCCGCTATGTTGAACTGCATCCGCCTTTTGATGGACCGCATGTACTTTGTGATATTACTTTCACACCCCATTGGCTGTTGGCACACTTGGCCTACCCGTCACATACGATGATGCATACAGGGCGGGTTCAAGACCAGTTTGGCTCTAGAGTATGCTGGTGAACTCCCTGCTGATGGCAATAGGAGCTATGATAGAAAGAAGCCGCTCGAACATTTCCTTAGAACCCTGTCCGTTGTACAAGCTGTAGAACACACACGGGGAGACAAAGTCTCTGCTCAGAATCCCTAAGGTTCTAGACAGCTTATGAGGTTGGGATCATCGACTATCATATGATCAGTTATACAAAAGAGAAAAAAACCATTCCTATTTCCACAACCACATATTTAAGTCGAAAGTTCGAGATTCGAAGCAAGTTTCGGAACAAATATTTGTATGATCTGCAGGTAGTTGTTCCGGTTCTGGTTATATTGTATGTGGAATTCATGTCTGTAAGCGCACCCACGACACAGGAGAAATCCTAGTGTGGGGCAACGTTTTTAAAGAAAAACGTTTATATAATTCCTACCACTAGATCAACACGGGATTAACGAGAACCATAACTTCTGAACCGAGTATTAAAGACATTCCACGAAAACGCAATCATTGACCGTTTCCTAAAGCTGCTATATAAAAATGAAACAAAATAAATCGTAAACTTGACTTTTGTCTCTGGTGGTCTCTGGACCGAGCCGGACTTAGAGTAATAAAGTAGCAGTGGTTTAAATTACACGAAAAAATGCCAAAAAATATCTGCTACATACCTCTTTTTATAATTTCTTTATTGGTGTCAAGTTGATATTCTACATGAACTTCCTTCGCTCCAGGGAAGGGCAAAGGGGTATGCCTTCTACCGGCTAAAACCAATGGAGTGGTCATCTTCGGCACCGAAAGGAGGCTCCAGGTCCTCGTAAGATCACACCAGAGCCGCCCATTGATGCCACGCCTTTAGGCACATCTCGGAGAGGACGACTGTAAAGCGGTCACCCCCCCTAGCGGAGGGAAGGCGACTGTAAAGGCATGCTTAGATGTAGCAATGATAATATTGATACAAGGGAAACATCATCATTTCAGCCGTATTACGTCCGCTGCTGGACAGAAGCCTCCCCCAAAGATTACCACAACGACTGGTATGGATTTGTGTTGTATGCTCATTGGGGGGTTTCACCATAATCGCCACGCTTGACAGACTGGTTGGCGATCGCAGTTGAGTTATAAATGTACTCAAAGGACGCTGCTGCCCATCCTCCGGCTAATCCCATAGTCACTTTTTACGTCACCCAAGGGATGAGATAGGGTGGTGGTATTCTTAGCCGACACCACACCGCAAATGTAACATTAAAAAAACATAATCCGAAAAAGGCAACATATCCCGCGTGGTGTCCGGACTAAGAATATAGCAGCACTCCATCACTTCCCGTGAGTCGTAAAAGACGACTAAGGGGCTCTTCACCGGAGGGATGGGCAGCAAGCGTCCTTCTGTAGTCATATTGTGCTCACCCACCGGCCTGCCAAGCGTGGTGAGTACTGGCTAATCCCTCCCAAAATAACAACACAATTGTGGAAATCTATGGGGGAGGCCTGTGTTCAGCAGTGGATGTCCTTTGGCTGATATGATGATCATAAAGAAAGCTGACTAATACTTTTGAAACGGACCGATCCGTTACCGATTCATAACTATATGAATCCTATTCTGTTGAGCCAACGCGATCATTTTATTATGTAATCCTTCTGTACCTACGTGTGTGTCACTGAACTTCTCCTAAACAGCTGGACCGATTTTGATGAATGTTTTTGTGTATGTTTTAGTGGGTCTCTGGATGGTTTAAATTCACAATTGGACCCGGTAGGGGGTGCTGTAATCTGGTTTGCATATACCTGTCTGTGCGAAGCAGAGGCGGGCAGCTAGTTGACTCAAAAAACCTTTGCCTTATTACACTGTGGGTCAATATTTTGTTATCATTTGTCTGTCCATAATCATCATTTCGGCCGAATGAAGTCCACTGTTGGACACAGGCCTCCCCCAAAGATCATCACAACCACCGATATAGATGTGTTTTGAGCTCATTGGGGGGTTTTGCCATAATCGCCACGCTTGGCAGGCGAGTTGGCGATCGCAGTTGAGTTGTTAATGTACTCGAAGGACGCTGCTGCCCATCCTCCGACTAATCCCTTAGTCGACTTTTACGACACCCATGGGAGGAGATGGGGTGGTGGCATTCTGAGCCGGCACCACACGGCAAATAATCCATAATCAATTGACCACTAATAGACTGTGTAATCAATATTAGTTTATTATTCTGAAAGCTTTGACTCACTAAATGGGGCAACATTTAATGTAGCTATTCTTCACTGCCAGTGCTTGTCAAACTGATAGCGCTCCCCGGGGTCGCTTGTCAAGGACGTTAGCCTCTTGGGCAATAACAAGACAAATTAGCCCCAAGCGGCTAGTAAGCGTCCTAAAAAGGTCACCTAATTATTTTGATGGAGCGTCCACTGATCTACTAAAGTACTGATGGATGATGAAAATGTATTCGAGAGATGTTTAGTTATTTGTGTTATCATCTTTGTGTAAAAGGTACTTACGTACTGTCTACATCTCATTCGTAATAAATAAACATAAATAAACGCCTCTTTATTATATACCTGAGGTGCTTATAGAAAACCGGTCAAGTGCGAGTTGAACTCACGTGGAGAGGATTCCGAAATTTCTTTTTTTTTTTTTTTAAAACGTTTCTTTCTCCTGTGTCGTGGGTGCGTTTACAAACACAAATTCCACACACACAATATACCCAGACCCGGAACAACTACCTGCAGATCGTACAAATATTTGTTCCGTGCGGGAATCGAACCCACGACCCGGTGCGCAGCAGCCGACTGTATCAGCCACTGCACCAACCGTGCCGTCACTTTTACTGAATATATTGTCTATTGTTGGATTCCGTCTTGTACCAATAACTTCTCCTAAGAACAAACTTAACATCGTAGTTGAAAAACGTGTTTTCCCATAGTAATGTCTTAGGTTTTCGCGACTATTACTCATTATAATAAAACAATTTCAAACGGCTTATAATGCGATAATTATAGATGTTTGTTTTTCCTGACGTTTCGAATGCTTTGCAGTACTCGTATTCGCAGGATGACTAAGGAGACAGGCTTCGTTACTGTAACGAAACGTCAGGAAAAACAAAAATCTAAAATATACGCGATAGAATCCGTTGAAAAGTGTTTTATTATAATGTGTAATAATCGCGAAAACCTAAGACATTACAAATAGCAGATGTCAGGAACGCATTCTCTCGGTGGCTGCACTGTAGTGGACATAATGTTTACGTGCATAACCGAATTTATAAATAATTAAAAATATACCTGATTAGGTATGTAGTATTCATTGCATGATGTCAGTTTTGCTAAGGTTATAATGTTCAAAACTCTCTACAACATTCAATTATAAATTCTGAAATTCTCCACAAATTATCACAGATTGTAAATGAAAAACTAATTCAAGCTTAATCAAAAGCATTTAGGATTACAGTCTGCTCGTTTAATTATTAAAATTCGTAGAATAATAGTTCTGTTCATAGCTTTTAGCAGTAATTTCCGGCGTGAGTGTATACTAAAATGCTTTGCTTATATAATCACGAATCCATTTGAGTGGAATTTAAATACTTTTAGCATATAATTTACGAAACATGAAGAGCTATTTCCAAATGGGCGAAAACTTTCCGTGTCGAGAATGTGTCTACAGATCGGTATTGAAAATCTACCAATTATGATTGAGTCTATTAACATTTATCTATTGTTTCTACTCGTTTATTATTAGTAGGTTTTAATACCGATCTCTGTAAATTCATTCTCGCCACGAGAAGTTTTCACGCGTTTAAAATCCACATGGTTTCGTTTTTTGTACAGCCACTTGATTCATGAGACTATGATATAAATTTACGTACTTCAGTCATACTCGTCATGGTTGCCACAGTGGCTAAGCAACTGGCTTCCTGCGCTTCATGTCTTGGGTTCGACATCTGCTCGGAATAAATATTTGAATAATCTGCAAATCCGCTACTATTATACCAGGATGTTGAAAGTCGCTTTGCAGTCCGTGTGATGAGCGGATTACTAATATAGCACCACTCCATCTCCTCCCATGGATGTCGTAAAAGGCGACTAAGGGACTCTAAACCAGAGGGATAAGCACAACGTCCCTGCTGTGAAACAACAGCTATTCTGCGCTCATTAACCCGGTTAAAAAAAAAATGGTGAGTACTGGCAAGTTCCCGTAACCGTTAGTTGTGGAATTCTATGGGGGAGGCCTTTTTTCAGTAGTGGACGTTATTTGGCTGATATTATGATGAAATGAAAGATATTTGATTTATAAAATTGTACTGAGCGCTAGTACTAAAAGTAAATCGCAGATTCTAAACAAATAATAAAATAACCAGTAACCAATTTTTCGCATGCCAAGTAAAATGAAAGAATTTCTATGTTTCAACGGACGTGAAAAACAAAATTTGGTCCATAGAAAAGGAGAACTTCCGAGTATTACCCTATTAATTTTCGGAACGATACAAATATACAATGCTAAATGGCACAACCTGTACACGATAGTTAGTCATGCAAAGAAAATATCATCAATAATCATTATAAATGCGATAAACTATAATTGGCACTCGTATGCATGCGAACATTCATAAAAAGCGACAATAAGCGCAGGACATTCAATTATTTCCAAGTAACAAAAATGTTTCTTATGAAAATTAATGAACCGTCTTTACTGAAATAAAATGAAATGAAATAACCTTGGTTCAAAATATATTAAAAATAGTACTTTTTGAACGTCAACTTTATACAAGACTGTCCCAAAAAACGCCTACACTTCACCGCTTCCTAGTTTTTTATCTAGGAAGAAGCGGCGTAACAAATTCCCCAGCAACACGTATCTGTCTTTCTTTTTAACAAAATACATATATTTTGATAAAATCAAATTAAAACAAAAACATCACGAGCAATGTAATTGCTTCATATCAGCTGGCACACATCCTCATAATCGGTTCAGCCAAATGTCGTCCACGGCTGAACAAAGGCCTCTCCCATAGATTTCTACAATTGTGTCGTCATTTAGGGGAGAATTTGCCAGTACTCACCTCGCTTGGCATGCAGGTTGGTGAGCGCAGAATGGCTACTGTTCCACAGAAGGGACGCTTTTGGCCATGCCTCTGGTTTAGAGTCCCTTAGTCGCGTTTTACGATATCCACGGGATGGAGTGGTGCTATATTCTTGATCCGCACACCACACGGAAACAATATTTCCTCATACATATTAATAAAAAGGAAATAGGCGCCACCAACAATATTATAAAATAATTATAGGCCGCTACATAAATTGAATTAATAATTGTTTTGAAGCGAGCTATAGTCAATATTATTTAATGTAATAATAGCCTTAACATCGTACCGCTAACGCATAATGGTAGGCTGTTTATAATTTCAAACTTTGATACGATATCAAAGTTTGAAATTATAAACAGCATTAATTATAGAGACTAAATAATAAATAAAACCGATTTTAGGGTACGAACTTCTATACAAATAATAAAAATTGAAGTGTCTGTTTGTAATGTCAAAATAATAGCCTTTTACTAAATGCATATGAAAGTACATACGGTACCTACAACAAAAAAACAATTTTTGAAGTTTTTGTCTGTTTCTGATTGTTCCCGCTAATCTCCGAAACGGCTTGACCAATTTCTACGGGACCTTCACTGGTAGATAGCTGATTTTATAAGGAATAACTTAGGTATATTCATTTTAGAATAATAAACAGGGTTCCGCGCACGTAAATTAAAACCCATGAAATCCAATATATATACTCTTGGAATGTCTTAGGTTTTCGCGATTATTACTCATTATAATAAAACACTTTTAAACGAATTCATCATCATCATCATATCAGCCATTTATACGTCCACTGCTGAACAAAGGCCTCCCCAAAAGATTTCCACAATTGTGTCGTCATTTTGGGGGGTATTTGCCAATAGTCACCAAGCCGAAGCCAAGCGGGCGGGTTGGTGAGCGCAGTATATGTACTGTTCCACAGAAGGGACGCTGTGCTTATACCTCAGGTTTAGAGTCCCTAAGTCGGCTTTTATGACATCCAACGGGAGGAGATGGAGTAGTGCTGTATTCTTAATCCGGACACCACACGGAAAATCCGGACACCACATCCGTTTAAGTGTTTTATTATAATATATACTCTATGTCAAGTGTCTATGCCGAAGTACTCTAAATTATTTATAAATAATCCAACATCTTTTAAATTTAATGGCGGGTAAAACCACGGGGCTCAGCTAATAGAACATAAAATGCAAGTAGGGGATATAGTCGGCTACTTCGCTCCGGGTCGTGGGTTCGATTTCCGCACGGTACAAATAACTGAATGCTCTGCAGGTGGTTGTTCCTAGTCTGGGTATATTGTGTGAATTTGTGTCTGTAAACGCGATCCACGACACAGAAGAAACCAAGTGCGGGGAACAGTTAAAATAAAAATGAACGCAACAGTGAGAGGTCGCAGGGCATGGGTTTTATACAACCTGGTGACAGCAAGTTATTCACCTCGTGGTAAGCGTCATACCTGCCTATAACAATTGCAATGCTACCCAGGACTAGACTTGCGTGACACCACACTGCGCTCGTTATCTACTAGACATTAGGTAATTTAGTATCTTATGCACAGTAATTTTACCAGCTACAGTACCCTTCTAACTGGAACACAGTAATTTCTGAAGTTTTGACACTACTGCTTAGCAGCGAATATCTGCCTATGACATGCCTTAGACAAACCTAACCATTTACGTCATTTCGACCAACCTCAAGTCCTCGCGAAAGAGAACGGTCATGTACTAATAATGTGTCGTGAGGCTATAGAAATTAAAAAACATCCTAATTTTACTAGAGAAGATGGTTGCATGTACCGCCTGTTTGGAATCCAGTTATCAAAATAATAAAGTGCCAAACAACATACCACACTAAAAACATCAAGAAGCTGTGAGTGATTACTACTTCTTAACACGCTTTTATTAGCTTGGTACACACCAATGTATATCTATGAATCTATGTATCTCTGTAACGTTTTTTTTAAATCTATTTTCATCCCCTTCAAAACGTCGGATTGATTTGAAACTTCACACACTTATCAAGGACTGATGACAATGCAATAATTTAAATAGTTTGTCCCACTATCCTTGCCAGGATCCTCATCATCATTTCGGCCGAATGAAAGCCACTGCTGGACACAGGCCTCCCCCAAAGATCACTACAACGACCGATATGGTGTGTTGTGTGCTCATTGGGGGGTCTTGCCATAATCGCCACGCTAGGCAGACGGGTTGGCGATCGCAGTTGAGTTGTTAATGTACTCGAAGGACGCTGCTGCCCATCCTCCGATTAATCCCTTAGTCGACTTTTACGACACCACGGGTTGAAATGGGGTGGTGACATTCTGAGCCCGCACCACACGGCACCTCAGCATTATCGATTTTTTCATCTCTGATACCCAGAAAAATGACAAATTCATCGAAATACACAAACTTGTACAAAAATTAATACCTCCATAAGATGTCGATTCAATTTTCTGCGCCAAGAGTGCGATGAGACTCGAATAGTGTTGCATTCTTTAGATGATTTTATCCGTAATGGAGGGAGATTATTTTACTTAAACGTCGAAAGGAAGATGCTTGAGTAAATAATTACCACCCGGAGTTAGACTATGGACAGGCAACAGAAATTCAGCCATGCGTAAACAAAAAAAAAATAACGTTATTGTAGTAAGCCGCATTAAAAAAAAACTAAAAAACACGCTTTTGTAGATAACCGAAATAAAACGCAGAAAAAAATTTTCAACAAGTCTGAAATAAGAATAAAGTGTTTAACAAAAATAAAAATAATTTAAAAAAAGCGTCGGGTGCTTTATCACGTATTTTCATAACGACGCTACTTTTACAAATATTCACAAAAATGTTAACAACAATTGTCATCAAGTACCCAACGCTATTCTACAAAAAAAAATTTTTGTCTGTCACTATTATTATTTCAAAATTATTGAAAATTATTTTCTGCTGTTTAGTTCGGTTATTTACGAAAGCGTGTTTTTTCAGTACTTTTAAATTATTATTTATCAATATTACGTAAAGTTTCGTAAAAATCGTAGTTCCATCAGGTATTACATGACTGGTTAGTTGCTAGCTAGTTACGTAAGCAAATCCATGATAAGGGACATAATTAGCTAGATAATACTTTTGCCATCGATACCAAGTAATTTTTATTTTATTTCATCGCTGCTGCCCATCCTCCAGCTAATCCTTTAGTCGCCTTTTACGACACCCATGGGATGATATGGGTTGGTTCTATTCGTAGCCGGCACCACACTGGCATATTTTATTTATTACCAGTGTATACTCCAATGTGTCCAATCAACGTTACGTACCTACTTTTGGCAGTAAATTTATCAATCTTAGAACTAAATAAATAATAGGTACATCAAATCAATTGTTTTGGATTACATAAGTTAATTCATTAGCATTACTTTGTACCTAGTAACACTTCGTCTATATTAGCACCTCGTAACATTATTCTAGTTCAGAATCCATTCCATTCAGTCTCATAACGGACATTTACGCAATGCGCAAAATGATAAGTAGATAGCTAGATACATTATGTGTATTTCATTCTGTTCCAAATCAGAACTGAACACGCCAGCCTTATCTTAGCTAGATCAACAAAAATTATTCTCGTAAAAGATTTTGTATGCATATGTAAGTAAATATCTTGGCATTTCCCGAAGAAAAACTAGCAGCAATTCGAATAAACAGGAAGATGTTTTGATAAATGTCATTGTTGTTTCCATGTTGACCTGGGAAAAACCGTATCAGCTGGTTTTAATCCCAAGCATTATATTGAGACACTCATAGTCAGACTCGCTTACTGATCGGTGAGGTTAAGCAACGCTCCTCGAGGTCAGTCTATAGATGGATTGCATAGTGGTATTTGAACTGGGCGTCTCCGTGCTTCGAAGGGCATGTAAAACTGTCGGTCCCGGTTAAAATACGAAAATTTTAGGTTCATCATCATCATAATTTCAGCCGACAGACGTCCACTGCTGGACAGAAGCCTCCCCCAAAGACTGCCATTGCTATAGGTCATCGGAGGTATTGCCGTAATTGCCACCCTTGGCAGACGGGTTGGCGATCGCAGTAAAGTTATAAATGTAGTTGTAAGACGCTGCTGTCCATCCTCCGGCTCATCCCGGAGTCGCCTTCTACGACACCCTCTGAGATGAGATGGGGTAACACGGCAAAATATTTTAGGTTAAACATATGAAGTCAAAATTCTAATAGTATTTTTTGCTAAGTGCAAAACGGTTTTTATTTTACGTAGACATCGTTCTATGACTAAATCCAGTAGCAGACGAAATAAAATGAGTATAGTCGTGGTCACGGTCCATGTAACTTGGTCGAAACTTCGAGCTTAGTCAAATTTTATTTTGATAATAATTACAAAGATCGGACTAACTTACCTAGTGACGTCCGATCCTCAATTATGTGAAGTAATCTCGTCCTCATTTAGTACTATGTAGTTTGCACCTTGCACAACTCACTGCATCACAATTTTAAAGATGAACACTTTCATCAAAAATTTTAATATAGTCTGTGGTTCCTACGCGCTCTTTCGCTATCTGTAATGTACATGTCATTAATTCAAAGCATAAGAACACAACTTTCAGCAGGGATCTAGATTGCAATTTTATAGAATTCTAGATTTATTTGGGATGGGTTGGGACTCGATGAGGACGAGATTACTTCACATAATTGAGGATCGGACGTCACTAGGTAAGTTAGTTCGATCTTTGTAATTATGTTCCGTAATCTCGTCCTCATTTAGTACTATGTAGATGTTCAAAGAAGAAAGTTGTGTTAATAATCAACCTTGTTTATTCGTTAATAAACATTATTACAATTTATTATAATTATTTATGAACCTCAGTCTTGTGTCCTCTAAGACTCATAGTAGATGAACAGGTATAAATAAATACGTTTCGCATTATTCATATAAAAATAAACTTGGCGGAAGCACTGCCGTACTCCCAAAAGTGCAATTCTTTGCATTTCTAATTTATATGATTATATGGTGTACTTATAATACCTATTCATCACATAAGTTGGTTCTTATTTTAGTTTGTGTTTATTATTTATTTAAGAAATATCCATATAGAACACATAGCTTGAGCCATTGGGATCATAAATATACATTTGGCCTCTTGCAAAACCAAGCCAAGTTGAGGCGTTTCTTGCTTTTGTGTAGTATGTTGTAGATTTACTAGGATCCAATCCATTATTAGTTAAAGCTTACTTCAACCATCTGCTTAATAGATGCGGTGGAGGCGCCGTAATAAGGCTTCCTTAATGTAATAATTATGTATTACAGTTCGTCCTTTATTTTATTAACATCTAAATAACAAAGTAAGGTTGTTGCAGGACAAATATTAATGGCAATTATCTTTAAAATAATTGGTAAGAAATGCTAGTATTAAAAATGGTTAAGATCAATGGTAAGACAAAAGGTAAGATCTAGATGTTTTTACCATTTTGTAATTTTTATGTTGATATTATCTACTTTAACGGTAATTTTATGTATACAAATCAGCAACAAGGTTTGATCCCGTGTTTGGGTAATTCCACACAGGCTTGCATTGGGAAACATATTCAACAATAATTATTCTTAATGTTAAAGTCACATAGGTACAACACAATACTTAGGGTTTGTTGCCCTACCTTTAAATATTTGCTTAAAGAACTTTGTTCTTCTCTCATCTCTACTCAAGTGCGATCCTAAGTGTAGGAAGAGAGGAAAAAAAAAAATTGTTGACCTCAGTGTTGAGTGAGCTATAGGAAAACCTTTAATTATTAATTAAACTTCGATGCTAAGAATAATATAACCAGGGGATGCACATGACCAAAACCCCCCAATGAGAACACAACACACCGATATCGGTCATTGTGGTGATCTTTGGGGGAGGCCTGTGTCCAGCAGTGGACTTCATTCGGCCGAAATGATGATGATGATGCACATCATAACTTTTACAGTTGGGGATTCACTGATTATTGCAGATTAATATTGCCATCCTGTTTTGTTCTATAACGAAGCTAACATTTTGTCCGTTGAAGAGGATGGTATACTTCTTAGAAACGCGCTCTCCTGAAAATGTGGTGGCAATCAGTGTTAGAATCCTGTGTAAAGGATTGTGATTCCCTGGAAAGATACGATAGTAAGTCACGACTAGGTCGCAGTATATTGTATGTATATAGACATCATTTTTTTTTTTTTCTTTTTACTTTTTTTTTTTTTGTTTTTTTTTTTATACTAGGTCGCAGAATAATATATGTATATACACATCTTGTAGTATTTATTATAGATATATATGTATATATATATATATATACATGGACTCATCGAGCTGAATTGAGAATTGACTAGTCCTCAGATGATTGCACAATGATTCTTCAATGTTTTCAGCCATTTCATCAATTCGTCTTTGCACAGAATTATTACTCAAAGGAATTTTTCGGATAATATCTGCGGCCGGTTTATGAAGCACAGTAGTTATTACTTCCTTTATTGCTGGCAAAATTAACTCTTCTCCGATGTTGTGTGGTTTGCCTTTTTGAGCAATTAACAAAGAGATATTGTACGAAGCTCGAAGTCCGTCGTCATCTTGCTTAGCAGCCGCCGAAAATAGTTTTGATACACTTGGCTGAGTATTATGCTTCTTCTCTAGGTCTTGAAAATATGCTACATTCTTTTCTGTCTTATCTGGATGCATTTTATTCAAATGATCTTGCAGTCTTGAAGGCTTCATTGCTTCGTTCGAAAATGTTTTTAGACATAGAATATATGTATATATATATATATATACATATATCTTACTATACACCCATATATATATAATTACAATGCTCTGTTTTTATTTTCCGAAAAAATAAAAATCTACTATGAGTGCAAATGGAGGGAACACAGAAGAATGTCCCATGCCATTCAAGAGTAGAGGCATCTATGGTGTATCTAGGTCAGGAACCCATGATACATAGTTGATGCAATTAGCAATACATCCATTTGCAAACATCATTCTATCGTTCACCAAGATTAGCTATAAGTGGTTCAAAGGCTACGGCCACATAGTTCCATTTCAATTTCCGAATGAAACACTTTCATTCTTTATTAGCAATGGCATTCTACACATATAATATGATCAAACCACTACAAAACTACCACAGCTTCTTTGCCATTGAAGTGTGTGCCCATATCTTATTAATATAGGTTATGGTTCATATCTATTCCAAGTGAAATATTACCTTGTTTTATTTCAAAAGCAACTGGTTTCTGTGCTTATAAGTGTAGGTAAATTCATTTAGTTTTAATTCCTTTCAATATAGGAGGCCACCATTTAAGTATGTGCAAATGTATCCTATATACATAAGATTGCACTATTACTTTTTCAGGGCTACTGTTGTAAGATTTTTCCATGACATTGGTAGGTATAAAGTCAAATGTATTCTATAGCTGGCCCATGCACAATGTTAAGCTATGTTGAAACAAGGACACCTTTTGGTTGAGATAATTATTATTTTGCACCCGTTTATGGTTTCTCTAGAATTTAGAAATAAAATATTATCTTCTTCTGGGAGAGCAAGATAGAAAAAATTGCATGGAATCTAATATGGGTCCCAAATTCTGGTATTTTTGTTTAGCATTTAGGCATATTTTCTTTGATATGAAAACACCAAGATTTTCTAAGAAATTTTGGTTGGTGGACACATTTAGTTTACACTTTTCATAGGAGTCAGCAAGACAAGAATTATTATTGATAACCGATGCAATGATCTCATGTAAAAATTAGCAGTTTCATGATCTAGGTAAAATCATATGGTGCTGTACTAAGCCTGAAGGGATGGCATGTAAATTCATACAAATAATCTGGAAATAGGGAACATGAGTGTTTCCTATCAGATTCCCTTATTGACAGTACAATATGCATTTTTTTAAATCTTACAAAAAATTTATTGCAACAATTTTTAAAATCTTTTCTCATTTTGATAAAAATTTACTCAGTTTCTGAGTAACCTGGTTATTTAATGGAGCAGTAGTTTGTACAGGAACATTAGTGAAAGGTATAGTATAACCTTTAAACCATTTGTGTATGGTAGGACTTTTAGTGATACCTAGTATCGCAGTAGTAGGAAAAGTATTTCAGTTGATTGGTATGTACCTTATTCATCATTGATCAGGATCCAGGCTAGGGCCTCAGCAACAGGGATAGTGGTGTCTCCGCCAGAATATCACGAAAACCACCAGCAATTTATTCACATATGTTGTTGGACTCGACATGGTTTTGCCCGCTTGGAAAGACATTTATAGCTGTTGTACTCCCCCCTTTTAGTTTCAAGTTTTAGGGGATTTTGATAGCTACTTACCTTCACTGGGAGTATTCTTTCATTCTCACCCAGATTTTGAACAGCTTTAATGGTATTTACTCTATCCTATAGTTTGTTCCCAAACAGGTATTATGAGATTGCAGGCTTCTCTGATATCAATTTATCAATGATGTGCATGCTATAACTTCATACAATAAGTTGCATAGCAATCCAGTTGAATCACTGATTGCGAAATGTGGTTTTCATCTCATTGTGTACAATCATGTTGTTGAAAATCTTTTCAAGGGTTGAGATAGTACTAAGTGTCTCATAATAGCATTGATTTGACTTTTCCATAAATGCTTGTATGCTTTATTTATAGGGCCATGTTTCTTGATTATAGTGGATCTAGATCTTAAGGCCATTCTGCATGATTAGCCGTTTTTTTTTTTTTTTTTGTATATTGCGTGTTATTCCTACTGAATGATCTCAGAGGTGAGCACTATTTTTGCAAGCCTGCCCCCCTCCTTTCTTTTACCTGATTTCATCACTAGGTGAGACACTATATTTGTAGCCACTTATGATAGGTGACGGAAAGGTGTTTGCACCTGGTTCATTAGAGCTTGACTGCATCAGCATGTAATGAAAAACATTGTCCTTGTCCGTGTGGTAAACTACCTCGGCTTCGAATAAAGAGGTCTTCGTAATCATCTAGGCTCCTGACTGCAAATCCAAGGCTAACCCCTCGTGAAAGCTCTAAGGATGCATCAAACAGCGTTTTATCTTGCTAATAAAATATACTTAACTGGCTAGCCTCTCGTGGAAGCTCCCTCGTTCTTCGCTTGTAAACGAATACTGCACCGGCTTACCTCTCGTGAAAGCTCTATTGGTGGTGTCGTTTTAAACTTGTCACGGTTGACCTCGAGTTCATGCTTGTAAACGAATACACGACCGGCTGACCTCTCGTGAAAGCTCTATTGGTGGTGTCGTTTATTTTTAAATTAAGGCACTGTTGACCTGTCTTCGTCCTTGTAAACGAATAACTCACCGGCTGACCTCTCATGAAAGCTCTATTGGTGGTGTCGTTTATTTTTAAAATAAGGCACTATAAACTTCTCACCGGCTGACCTCTCGTGAAAGCTCTATTGGTGGTGTCGTTTATTTTTAAATTAAGGCACTGTTGACCTGTTTTCTTCCTTGTAAACGAATAACTCACCGGCTGACCTCTCGTGAAAGCTCTATTGGTGGTGTCGTTTATTTTTAAAATAAGGCACTATAAACTTGTCACAGTTGACCTGTCTTCTTCCTTGTAAACGAATAACCCCCACCGGCTGACCTCTCGTGAAAGCTCTATTGGTGGTGTCGTTTAGATTTACGTGCATATAGTGTATATTGCTGCGGCACTGCGGATCCATATCCTGTGAAACATGTAGTTAGTAACTTACCGGTACGGTCGTGTAGACTCCCGCTTTTTTTGGGCTCCCACAATCGATTATTTAGCTTTTCTATTGCCTCATCCTTACTCCTCCGCCAGTGTTTCCCCATTTTTGAAGAAAAAGGAGGATAATTGGAAGATTTTCTTGAGTTGCGTATACAGCGAGCGGCACAAAAAAGTACAATGACATGTACATTACAGATAGCGAAAGAGCGCGTAGGAACCACAGACTATATTAAATTTTTTGATGAAAGTGTTCATCTTTAAAATTGTGATGCAGTGAGTTGTGCAAGGTGCAAACTACATAGTACTAAATGAGGACGAGATTACGGAACATAATCTGTGGTTTAATAGACCCGATGTTGTCATAAAATACCATAATAAAATACATTTTGCTCGTCTTCATCGACATACTCGTATAACAAATTGGAATATTACTGCATTACATGTAAATAAAATTAAATTGTGTCAAAAAATCTGTAGCACTTCTGAGATCTGTTCTGTAAAAGACAATGTATGTGATAACGTAATCCATATCAAATTGTTACCCACTGCGAATCAGTGGCAGTGCAATTCAGCAATATTTTTCTTTCTATCTTACCATCGATACATTATTTGAATCATCATCATAATCATCGATATATCTTTTTGGGGGGAAGAACACCAATACTTGATTCCACCACAGAAATCTAGGGGGAAACGTGTTTGTCTACTGACTAATTTCATAATGATCCAATCAAAAAACCTTTTCTTTTTTCATTGGTCTCAGTGGAAGTTCATCATGAACTTCCTCCGCCCCGGGAATAATAAAGAGGCAAGCCGGTCTCCTACTGGGATCAGGCGGTCATCTTCGGCACCTAAATGCGGCTCCAAGTTCTCATATGATCACACTAGACCTCCAATCAAACAACCTGTGTCCTGGAATATTTAATATACATAAATTAAAAAACAATTAGTAGCAATCAAACTAGGTCATCAAGAATGTTAAGCATTCAATCCGAAAAATATTTAAAACTTACGCGTAAAATATCCTGTCAAAACATCATAATCAAGATATGATACCATAAAATGAACCAGATCAACTTCACAAACCAACTTACATAAATCCACCTAGACGATTACAATCTCTCGGCCTTTTTTTAATAGTCTAACAGACTTCCCTGTGGGAAACTGACAGCAACGAAGGGTGAACTAAGAAACTTCAAGAAACTTTGAGAAACTTCAACATAGTTGACGTGAACGCAAAGCTATGACTCTATGAAAGTCGACATATTGATCTAAAAGATTCTTACATCCTGGCAATGATGAGTTTGTTTGTAGCATATTTTTGGATAGAACATAGTTTAGATAAATCTAGCGATGTAAATTGTTTTGCAGAACTTATTTTGGAATTTTCATTTAGAGTTATCTCGTAGGTAAAAACTGCCGCACGGATAAATTTGATTAATTAATATAATAAAGGAAAATAATAATATTTATTAGTCTTTTTATTCCATGTAACACCCATTGCAATAGACCTTATCGTTATAGTTTCCATCTCATACAATAGCCTTACACCACCGGGGACAATCCATGACTTCATTTTATAGTGCAGCTATGGAGAGGCCCGGTTGGTGTCCCATTACATTTTAGATTAAAAATCTCTAAAGGGCCTCTGCGTGTTGGACCTATGTCCCCGCGTAAGCCTGTCAAAAGACCGGGTTCCCCCTTTCAGGGGATATAAACCCGTGAAAAGAGAGACATAATAATAACGTTTTATTCCAGATAATACAATCCATTTTTGTTAGTATATAAGATAGTAAAAATTTCTGATGTAACGTAATGTGACCTATCGGAACACGTGATACTCGGCAAGGATTTTTTACTGGTTCTGCAAGCATGTGTGTTTTAAAAGCTTATTAAGTGATTATCAGGAGTATAAATGAGAAGAACAATGGCTCTAGATCTGGCTGCATTCCATGGTATGGTGGACATATTGCCATAATCATCAACATCCGATCGACCGATCATTCTTCTTCTTTAATTCATCTCTCTACTCATCTGTCATCTACGTTCGTTTTTAATGACGAAGTTCTAACTAGTGAAGTACCTTTAAGCCTTGTAACTGAAACAGCTGCAACTCAAGCTGCCATTGCTCTCGTTTTAGTTAATTTGACTGCTCAATTGGCACATCGGGACAAACATTTTTTAGTCTACCAAGGAATCTATTGGAAAAATAATCTGATTGGAGAATTCACTTAATTTATTTAATATTTTTTCGATATCCTGTTGATAGTTAGCATGATTAAAGTGACTATAGCTTTCATGAGAATAAGTACAAGTTCGACAAATATTTTATTTCATCATGTCAACCAAAGGATGACCACTGTCGAACATAAGCCTCTTTATTCCATAGACTATTACAATTGAGGAGAATTTTTCAGTACTCACCACGCTTGGCTGACGGATTGGTCGCAGAATGGCTGCTGTTCCGTAGAAAGGAAGCTGCTGATCCCATTGGTTTAGAGCCCTTTAGTCTCCTAATACGAAATCCACGGGAAGTGATGAAGTCATTTTATATTCTTAATCCAGACCACACGCAGTATAATATTTTATTTAGGGTCCCATTAACAATACTCTTCTTTATTCTTCTCATTTAGATCTACACTAAATCATGAAGCTGTTTTAAAATAAAAAAGGTTGTAATAACTCTGTAGGTACCACAACCATTATTTTTATCAACAATAGTTCTGAGATTGCTCGACATACCAGCTTGTATCAGTTCTACTTTCAATTATTTCATCACGATCACCATATCAGCTGAAGGACGTCCACTGCTGAACAAAGATCTTCTCCATAGAGTTTGACAACGATGTTAGTTATGTTGTCATTTGGGGGAATTAGCCAAAATTCACCACACTTAACAGGTAGGTTTGTAAGCGCAGTATGACGATTATTCAGAGAAGGAGCGCTGCTGCCTATCCTTCTAGTTTAGACTCCCTAAGTCGACTTTTACGACATCCACGGGAGCAGACGGAGTGGTGCTATATTTCCGGGTACTACAGGGACAAAAATATGGTTGATGTAACATAATATGGTAAAATTTAATATGATATTATAATTGCATTAAATGTAAAAAACGTATGTTATAGTCTCTACACTAGTAGGTTAAACTAAACCACAGTTATATAACCATATTATAACCATTTTTTCAAACACCAAGTGAGTTAAATTTAAACATAATTTATCAAAACGTTACAAAATTTATTGGCTACAATATCATGATGTAGCTATTACCTAAATATTATAACAGTACCTTTGACAAAAACGTCTCATTCAAGTCCTTTGACAAAGATTATTATTAGCTTTCTGAGATACAAAGTAACAAATGAGTCTCCAGATACCACAGAGTTTGTAGCGTATTTATTCAGCAATTATATTGCAAACAGTTATTAATTTGTAGGACAATAATCATTGTACATTTTACATTTGTATTAATGAACAAAAGCGCTTATTGCGCACCACAAACGCGAACCGGGAGAGTTAGAAATACCGGGATTTTCTGTTTAAATAATTTAAACTAAACATTTTTCATTTGCACTTATATTATATGGTAAAAACACACTAATGCCAAGCGGATATCCCAATGAACAATTCTGGCATAGTAATAAATTCTTTCATTTATCATTATCATTAAACAAAAGTGGTTTTATTTCTTAGACGTCATTAATTCATCTGTATGTATGTAAACGATGTTTCTTGAGGATCTCAATTAATTACTCAGAATATTTTAATATGCTTTTTATTTTAAATCTATGGAAGTCTTTTGAATTTCACTTATGTAAGCCGCAAGCAAGCAGGTGCTGCTTAATAAATAAATTTAAATTCAAAACTGGTGGTACCAACTTTCGAGGTATGCACTTTTAGTTATTTTATCTTTTTTCTGTTATATATTTGTATGAGTTCTCAATACTGTTCCCGAGACTTCGTGATTGTCTTCTGTGATTAATTTTTTCATTAAAAGAATACCCAGCGTCTCGTGTAAACAATAAGAAGCTTTTTAATTGCTAAATATTTCATGTCTACAAAAATTTCAAAATCATCATTCATTGCAAATAAACTATTCTATTCTATTTTATTCTATTCATCCTTATTTCTTCGGCTTCATTGTTTCGTATTTGCATATATATTTTTCAGTTGGATTTAAATTTTGTTTACACTTATCCTTGTTTAAGTTCCATCTTCTCATCGAACTTTCAGATTAACGCTATGAATTCATATTATACTCAAGATGCGATCATGCTAATCGAATTATCAATGGTCTTATCGAGTAGGATGGGCAGCAGCGTCCTTCGAGTACATTAACAACTCAACTGCGATCGCCAACCCGCCTGCCAAGCGTGGTGATTATGGCAAAACCCCCCCATGAGCCCACAACATACCCATATCGGTCATTGTGGTGATCTTTGGGGGAGGCCTATGTCCAGCAGTGGACTTCATTCGGCCGAAATGATTGATTGATTGATTGATTATCGAGTAGGTACTCTTAATATGATAGATATAAGTTTAGGGACAGAAGACGCTGATGTAAATAACATATACATGTACGTAGTAGTGCCAGTCACATCTAGCTTACATTGATGATGATCTATTTTACTTAATTATCTGGTTAATGATATCCCTACAGGCCATGGCCATTTGCTGCCTATTTCCTATTTTGGTCTTATTCGGTCGGTATATATTCGGTTTTTGAAATTGCTGTTGATTGATTGTTGGCATAGTTGAACATGTATTTTTTTTAATCCTTTGTTTTATATTTTACAGTCTTCAAAGCTAAGTAGAACCAGCATTACGTGAAAATTTAATTTAACGTTGCATGTTCTATTTTTCTCCCTGGAGGCTTAAAAACTTCAAGGGGTAATGAAAGCAGAAGAATGAATATTTACAAAAGATTAAACGGAAAATTCTTCCACGTAATAATTACGAAGATACTCCTTAATGTGACCGGTCGGACCGGACGCTTTGATCTACAATTAATTTTGTTTTAATAACACAGGACTTGTCATAACCAGACATCGACGCAACGAATCGGTAACCAAAAACTTAAAGAGTGAGATAAGTTCAAAGCAATTTATGTTTACAACCATTTAGGTAATCTCCCTTTAATATTTGCTCTCTTAATAAAATATCTTTTGGTACCGTAGAAATTTATTGCCCAATAAACTTGCTAGTCGTCACATAACCAATTTAATCTGCCTGGTCTTTGATAGCTCCACGAATTGTAATAAAAACGGATTAATGTTTGGCGAAAAAACTCTAACGTTTGTAAAGGTATCGTTCGTAGTTATCTCTTGGGAACGATTTTGGTGCGAAACGCAATAGAAATTTACATAAAAGATTTAGTTACGAAGAAGTAATTTTGGTTTCTTTTTCCTTATAACGTGAATGGAATTCCAATGGGAGAAAGCGTTAAGTTTGTCGACAGTGTTTGAAACCACAAGCTTCGGTGACATGTTTCGTTTACAAATTACCCTATCATTCTCGTAGCTTGCTTGCTTTAACCTGATGAGTTTAGAACTATTCGTTGAATTATTTAAGATGATGACTATCAACTTTTACCATGTTGTCCTTAAGTTACAGTATAACCAACTTATTAGTAGGTTCTACAATTTCTTCTTATTTGCTCCTTCTAATGATCGTATCACCAAAACTATATGAATGAAGGAAAGAAAAACAAAATTTTTCGAAGGCTTCTTTTCGTGTGTTTAGTCGCCAATAATATCAGAGTTGTTCAAGACGCCCAAAAGCCTCCGAAATGGCTTAACGACTCCCGTCCAATGACAACAATTCATACCGACTATTTTATATAAACTCTGAAGCACGAATGCTCTGAGAAGCAAATAAGAGAAAGGAAATTTTAGTGTAGTAGTGTAAAATAACAAGAGAACATTTTTGTGCGATCTTCTTCTGGAGCATGAAACTCTTACAAAACCTTTTTTTAAAAGATCGCAGTGCAGGATCGGGAGACAAACGATCCTGCTCGAAGAAGGAGGAGATGGCCCCGGGTTACCAACCACGGCAGCGCCAGTGTCCTATACGCCTGTGTCGGGGCGTCTTCATTATTGTTTAGCTGGAGGTCCCCCATAGATTTCCACAATTATGTCATCACATTGGGGGGGATTTGCCAGTACACACCACGCTTGGCAGGCGGGTTGGTGATCGCAAAATGACAACAGTTCCACAGAAAGGACGCTGCTGCCCATCCCTCTGGTTTAGAGTCCCTTAGTCGCCTTTTACGACCTCTACGGGAGAAAATGGAGTGGTGCTATATTCTTAATCCGGACTCCACACGGACTACTATTTTATGTGGAATAAATCAATTTCATTTCATTATAAAAACAACAGTTTAATTTGAACAAATGGCCAGTAGCCGATTTTTATGACATAAATGATCACAAAATATAACATTAATATATATTACTGTCATACGACTGGCACAATTCTGAAATAAAATAAAATACAACTTATCCGTCAAGAATCCCTATTACAAATTATATTAGTTACTTTTTTCATGTTCTGTAACCTTATATAATATTATCCATTGAATCCTAAGGCGAATAGAGAAGAATTTTTTGCCATTCAATGCTAAGACCGAGATTATGTTAGCAACACAAAAGCTTTACTAATAATCCTTATCGCCTAAATATTTGTCAAGATGATTAATGAAAACGAATATTTCACAAAAGTATCCAATCGATTACTTTATTGATAATTATTATTATAACTTCGAACCAGCTTAGTACATGTCTTTGATTTTTTTGATCAGAATAGGTTCAAATAAATTTCTGCTTGCATCCATGTCTTCTACTAGTCGCTTCGTGTGACTTAAAAGTAGATGATAAAGAAAATTCAACTATGTGTAAAGACTAAGAACACCATTGTCTTTATGTGTACACTAAATATGGCTCAGTGACACTAAACGTTTTGATAAATCAGATTGGCTGCAGCACCAACAAAAACACTAAAGGCGTTGTAATATTTTCTTGTGTTATTGGACCTATAGCAGGCCGTGTGGTGCCAGCTCAGAATACCACCACCCCAGCTGCTCCCGTGGGTGTCGCAAAAGTCGACTAAGGGATTTAGCCAGAGGATGGGCAGCAGCGTCCTTCAAGTATATTAACAGCTCAACTGCAATCGCCAACCCGTCTGCCAAGCGTGGCGATTATGGCAAAACCCCCCAATGAGCCCACAACACGCCCATATCGGTCGTTGTGGTGATCTTTGGGGGAGGCATGTGTCCAGCAGTGGACTTCATTCGGCCGAAATGATGAACAGGCTAGATTGAGAGACTGGTCTTGTTTACTGTGAGTGCCACACCAAGTGATAAAGGGATCATTTCTAGAAGTTAGGCAGCAACGTCCTCCTTTTGCGCTATAAAGAATTGACGTCGATAATCAATCAATTTTTCAAGACAATATAAAATACTCACAGTTAATTATTAAGCGGTTCATAAGTATACTGTTGCGGGATGATATCGATACTTGAAAGGCAAAAGAGGATGAATGACAAGCTGGTTGAAATCGCTTGTTCTTTCTTTGAATTGGTATAAATTCGATTGAACAAATCTTGTCGCTTATGCTTTTCAAGTATCGATATGATGATGATGATATTTTTTCATCAAGTCTCATGGCATTATCTACCTAACACAGCTTCCAGGAATAAGGGAATTTTACCATAATCGCCACGTTCGGCAGGCGGGTTGGCGATCGCAGTTGAGTTGATAATGTATTCGAAGGATGCTGCTGCCCATCCTACAACTAATCCCAAAGCCTTTTACGACACCCACGGGATGAGATGGGTTAGTGCTAATTGTCGCCGGCCATACGGTAGTATGTTTATTCATATAAGGTAAAATAATTCAAGTAATTCTTTCATTAATTATAATACTAATTACATAAAAGTACTTAATATTGTTGCATAAAATAACAGTTTTTAACTAAATATATGCACACAATATGTAATAAAACTAACTATAAGAACAGACTTGATCAAAATATGATTAAATAACTGAAACCCGACTATGGAAATGCACTAAACAAGTTTAAAGACAATTTCACAAAATAATGTTAAACTAATAAATGCATTTCTTGTAGTTGAAGGCCCGACCGCGATTCACAAATCATAACCAACGATTCTCGACCTTCGACTTATAATACCTTAACATATAATACATTTTGTTTTGTTATCACTTATTTCTTATTCTCAACCCTTTATTGCAATAATAATATAAAAATATTTTAAAATGATCACCAAGGTTATTATTGATGCAACATTATTTCACGAGCTCGGAACCTAAACCTGGTGCTTCGCAATTTAACGCCAGACACTTACCGCTATCGGCACATATTAATTTGCTGCCAATTTTAGCTATAGTATAAACCGGCTACGAATATGCGTATGATGCGTGTCTGACAGTATAACAGTGTACGAACTCTGTTGTGTGAGTAATGTGTTGTAACAGAACTTACCCGTACAGACGTAGGACTACCGTTTGTCCACAGCAATACAATCCTTAGCATGCTACTGCACTTTTGAACGCTTACGTATGTAAAATTAATTTGGAACATACTCGTTAAGATTTTTCATTGGATACTAAACACGATATTTCATTCTTTTTATAGCAGTTTAAGTCCGCTATGAACCGCCATGTTGAATTTTACGTAACTTCATATAGCCTATAACTAGTGGAATAGCACGACACTTCCAACGATACCTCATTTGTCAAAATGCGACGAGCAGTTTAGGTAATCTGAGGGAACATATGAATATACATACATACCCATATAGAAACATACCGGTCGAAATCATAACCCTCCTTTTTGCTTCGACGTAGTTGGGTAAAAACTGTCACTGCGCTCAGGCGTTAAGGTACTCCTCCTCATCACTGTCGGCTGGTAATGTTCCCTGAAGATTGGCAGCATTTCCACGTTGAATGCAAATGCTTACCTATTTTTGTCCAATGAAAAGACTAGCCCTCGTTGCCTGGCTAAATCTTTAAAAAGCAGTATGCACTCGGATCTATAACCCTAACTTTTCGACCCAAAACTGTAAAATTCCCTATGAGGTTATAACAATCGCACCGTTTGACGACTTGTTGTTATTCTTTGGGTACGTTGCGAAACCTTTTAATTAGGACTCTCTCTCTTCTGAATTTAAATAGTTGTTTTATATTTTATCCAAGTAGAGGAGCAATTTTCCAGAAAGACGATTTTAGCTTGATGACGATTATGAATGGTTGGTAACATACTGTGTTACTCTTCGCCAATGGGAAAAGTCTATATTCCAATTTTCAATCCCATCCTGGTGCCATAATACCAACGTAAATCTTTTAGACTTCTTAAACTAATAAAATAATCTAAATTTATCATCCACGTCTAATAGACGCTACAAACTATTATAATTCAAAGTTTCAAATACTGAAGTGCGGCATGTCGAGCTTCAAATTTGAATTTCAATAGCCTACCTACCCCTTGTACTAACAAAGGACGGCAAAGGCAATCGATGAACCAAAACAACCGATCTATAGACTATTATTCTTATATCGGTGGCCTATTGTTCTTGCGGTATTAATAAGAGCATCGTTTATGCTTTGTCATTATTGATCGCATAAATTCTTCCAGTCATACTTCTAATGTTGTGTGGTGCCGGCTCAGAATGCCACCACCCCATCTCCTCCCATGGGTGTCGTAAAAGTCGACTAAGGGATTAGCCGGAGGATGGGCAGCAGCGTCCTTCGAGTACATTAACAACTCAACTGCGATCGCCAACCCGCCTGCCAAGCGTGGCGATTATGGCAAAACCCCCCAATGAGCCTACAACACATCCATATCGGTGGTTGTGGTGATCTTTGGGGGAGGCCTGTATCCAGCAGTGGACTTCATTCGGCCGAAATGATGATACTTCTAATGTTTGGTGGGAATAATTTTGCCGTTTTCATCTTTTAGACACGTATGTATTAAAACACCTAGGTTTGTATTTATCATTAGTAGAAGAGAAGTACATAAATGTGTGTAATTTTGAGAAATTACAATCCAAAACCACTAACCAGACGAAGGCTTATTCTTTTCCAATAGTTTAATGCGTTAGGTCCATGTTTGCTTTAGACGTCTATAGTTTGTGTATTAGCGAAGGCGTATTCGTTGGTGATTATCAATTATAAGTAAATGGTCTCTTGTGGTCAGAAGCCCGTGGAATTTTTTGTTTAATTTCCCTAGCCTTATTTTGGATCTTATTAGATATGTCATAAAACTCTTTAACAATCAAAACCAGTGAAAATTATTCTAAAGTTAGCCAAAGTTTCCATCATAAAGTCTTCTCGTTTTATATTATATACTTTCACCTAGTTTCCCAGTTTGGGTGGTGTAAATTGTAAGCTTCGATGTCCTAAACTTTTATCTGAACTTATTATACTATTATGAACATAATTAAATGATCAATGCTCAATGTGGGTTGAAAGCTACAAGTACAAAATTTGTGGAAGAAGCAGTTATAAGTCAGAGAACGAAGAGCATATATCACATATCGCAAATTTTGAAGAGCATATATTTCTATATTCGTAGGTTATGACTTTCATAATATAATATTCGACTAGAATTTCAAAATTCAGTTTTTTTTAGCTTCAGATGATGTGTAGCTTGACGAATAAAAGCAAAAGTAAACGTCAATATAAATGCAATGACAGCTCCTAAATGTAGAAAATGCTTTTCTGGGGATGAAAATTGGCTTGGGGTATTTTTGGTGACAAGGGTCGAGAATGGGTTTAGCAAGAACGATTGATTTGACTCGGCACGTGCTTGTATTGATAACAGAGACAATTCCAAAATATCCAAAATTCTAACTACATAAAACCAATAAAAAATTTGTTGTAAAAATGTTAGCAATTGAAATGGAATACTGCATACGAATTATCGAATCAAAAAGAGAACCTAAGATTGCCAATATATCCCAGTAACTTAGGTGAGGTTACGTGACAATAGTTCAGTTCATCTTAAGTTTCATTAGTTTTATTATGACAATATCTTCGTGTAAGTAGGTAGTATTTTTCAGTACTATTTATTTAATTCAATTTGGTGATTTGTCTGCGGTATTCAAATCCGTGTGAGGTCCGGATTAAAAATATCATGATTTCAGCCGAGAAACGTCCACTGCCGGACAGAAGCCTCCGCCAAAGATTGCCACAACGACCGGTATAGGTTTGTGTCGTGTGCTCATTGGGGGGTTTTGCCATAATCACCACGCTTGGCAGACAGGTTGGCGATCGCAGTTGAGTTATAAATGTACTCGAAAGACGCTGCTTCCCATCCTCTGGCAAGCCCCATAGTCGCTTCTTACGACACCCACGGGATGAGTGTGGTGCTATTATTAGCCGTATCACTACTCCATTTTCTCCAGTGGATGTCGTAAAAAGCAACTATGGGGCTCTAAACCAGAGGGTGCAGCAGTGTCCCTTTTATGAAACAGTACCCATACCACGCTTTGCAATCCGCCTCCCAAGCGTGATGAGTACGGGAAATTTCCGCCAAAAATGAAAACACTATTGTGGAAATCTATGGGGAAGGTCAGTAATGCTCGTACTTTGGCTGATACGATGATGATGAATCTGGTGAGAAAACAAGCAATTAATTCGCTTGGTGGGAAGCGTCATGCCTGCCCATTAAAATTATAATGCTGCCCTGGATTAGTCCTACGTAGCACCAAACTGCACTGGCTACCTCGAGACATTACTTATTTAGTCTCTTGTGCCCAGTAATTTTAATAGCTACCCTTATGATCTGGAATACAGTGAAGTTTAAAGTTTCAACACTACTGCTTGACGGCGAATATCTGGCACTGAATCTGAGTGGATTGGATCCTGAACCTAACACATTCGGAATGAGACTATCAGTATAATTATTGTTATAAGGTGTCTCAAGATGATTTTGCCAAAATGAATCTAATCGCTAACATAATAATATGGTCACAAAAACTCGTAACTTATACCACACGCTGCTACGCATGGAAAATGTAGCGAAATGATTTGGCAAGCTCCCAAACCTCTGCTACCTACAGGCTTTGGATTTGTCGTCTTTATTATAGACTTCGCTTCTTGCAACTACTTATAGCCTTTGAAGGTAAATGTTAACTACAGATCTTTTAAATTTATTGCTTTATTTGGCATATCAGAAATTGTCAGTGTAATAACAGTTGAGACTCAATATTTTAGGTCATGTTAGAGATATATGCCATACATACTGGCATTAAAGACGACATTGTGGTTAAAAGCGTTTTGGCAAGTTTGATTAACAAGCTAAATATATCGCCATAGAATTACTTTTTCCAAACATGAATTTTCATATTAGATCGCATAGCACGATATTTTAACGATAGATTGAAAAGGCTGGCTCAAAACCTTTTTTAATTATTCTCTTTAATGGTGTTCGTGATTTACGTTTTAATTTCTTTCTGATTTTATGATTTATAAAATTGCGGAGTAGTTTTTGTTGATTAATAGCTTAGCTATGTTAGTCCGCAAAATTCTTTATTATAATGCAGTGGTTTACCATATTTTAATTCTTTGATGTCTGCACGTGCCCTCATTAATTTTCAGTAATCACTATGGTCATATTTATAAGTTAATTTTCTTCATTATAATCTTTTCCCGATTATTTGATACGTTCTGTTTTGTTTAATGAAACTGGTCCTGTGACCTTAAACAAGTGAATGACAAGATATCAATTATTATTATTTTTATTGTACCGGTCGGCCCCGATTGGCCTTCGCGTGGCTGTTGATGTAATAATACCACTCATAATAATGATGCTACTGATAACAATGATGTTAATGATAATAATGATGTTACTAAATTGAATATTATGTTGATACGAGTATAATGAGAATGAATTATATGAATGTATTATTATATTAATTACATTATATAATAAACAAAACCAACTAATAAAATGTTACTAATAATAATGATACTACAGATAATAACAATGATGAATGATTAATAATTACTATAATGATACTATATGATTAATAATAAACTATGTTCACCCCTAAAAGGAAAGCTTAACATTTTAACCCAAAATTAAGATGAAAACAGTTTAAACCTAGCAATAATGTTGGGTTCGAACCCCAATTTTGTACACATATAAATTACATCAATTAATATAAGGTTGTTTACGAACCCCTATCAGGTCTACCCACGTCAAAATCATTGTGAACGTGCAATAAATTCGTTTTTGTCTCTCTAACTACAAAAGGCTGTTGTACGTATGATTATAGAGGTAGTGGAAGGAATTTCGATGGAAATACCTCTATGTTTATGAGGTTTTCCTTTAAGGTTATCGAGTAGGTTGTAACAAACCAAGTATCAGGTAGAATTACTAACATTTCGTCCATGATTATTGTATTTGAAAATAGATCATATACGACCCTTATTTCTACGCAATGAACTGAAAAAAAAAACGATCTTAACAAACACTTATGAAATTTAGGCAAATCAACCAATTGACTTCCTAGTACTGCCAAATATAATATACCAACGAACACTGCAATGAATGGCCATGCTGACATTACCTAATTGTTTTGATACAACTTCGCATTTTAAATATACTGGTCGTATTAGCGCATAGATAGAGCTAATTGTGTTGTCGGAAGATAGGTTAGATACATTAAAAAATGCCCTATAAATTAATTTATCTGTGATCTATCTATATAAGGGATTCATATTTTTTCTATCATCCTATACTTTTTCTGCCATTTTGGGCATTAGTAAATTAACGAATGCTTGATGAGTATTTGCTTTCACGCATTTGACTAACGACTCATCAACGATCACCACAACTCATTCCAAATTCAAAATTTATATTTGGCCCGTATTCCGTTAGATATAAATAGCGCTAGAAATAAAATAACTTTTAAAATAACGTAAACATGACATAAACAATGGTCATCTACGACACTTCATAATATCATCCAATGGACGTCCACTGCAGATCAAGCGACTCCCCTATAGATTTCTATAATGGTGTCGTCATTAGTCGCCTTTCACAAAATCCACGGAATGAGATGGAGTGTGCTATATTCTTAATCCGGACACCACTCAGAATTTCACGACACTTGATCGCAGACAAAAGTATTTTACTAACACAAATACATTTCGTGACAACGTATTAAACTTCCAGTACTCATCATATGCCTTCTCAGGAGTTGCTTGTATCTTAAGCAAAACCCACCCAATGAGCACACAACACAAACCCAGACCGTTTATTGTTGCGATTACTGGGAAAGGCCTGTGTCCAGCAGTAGATGTTTTTCAACTGAAATCATGATGATGATGAAGCGGCTATCGCAGTAATATTTTTGAACATATGAGATGAGACAACTCACCCTCTTGACATGTTCCCTTTGTTGCAAACACCCACAAGAAGAAAACGGGAGGCCTAATCGTTGTCAGGAACCAAACAGCCAAATACCAATATATATTAAGATAAATATCTTACCTTAACGTTACAACTTCTATAGACATATAAAGCAGCTGATATATTATCTAAAAATGTATACACATAAAACTATTCTTCATTCTTAGATGAACAAATAAATATTCTAGAAAGAAAGCAAATAACAAGAATATGTTCCATTTCTTCCACTATTATTAAACTTACATAAAACAAAAGGTCGAAGAACTAAACTAGGCAGAATTTAGAATACGTTCTATTACAATAACTTGGGCTTTGCAGAAAGTTATGACAGTGGCTTGTGATATATTATGACTTTCGCAGTCCTAAAGGGTAACAGTGTGCTAGGAGTTTAATAGGTTTGCTTGTTTATTTTTCAGAACAAAGTTACTTGTCAAAGATATTAACTATCAGAACAATAACATGTAAAATTTTAACTGCTTTTGCGCGCTGTTTTGGTATACTGTTTGTTTGTAACCTCCGGCTAATCCCTTAGTCAACTTTACGACACCCACGGGAGGAAACGGGGTGGTGGTATTCTGAGCCGGTACCACACGGCATAAATATATATACACTTTTCAGTGAGTCAGTGAAGAACGTAAATGTATTTTATATACTGAAGCTTAAAACCAGAAAAATGCATCACGCATCAGCCAATGAACGTCCACTGATGAATAAAAACATTTCCACAATCGTGTCGTCATTTTGAGTGAAATTTGCCAGTACTCACCACGCTTGGCAGTTGGGTTAGTTAGTGCAGTATGGCTACTGTTTCACAGAAGGGACGCTGCTGCCCATCTCTCTGGTTTAGATTCCCTTAGTCACCTTTTACATCATCCACGGGAGGAGATGGAGTGGTGATGATGATGATTCTTAATCCAGACACCACACAAAATAATGAACAAACATGCATGTCAGTGGATGTTCATCTTGAAAAATAAAAAGGTTTCGCACGGGCGAAGCCGCTCTTAAGGCTTCCAACGTATTAAAGAATATAGGTACATCATTCACATCTTTTGCGCCTGTTTGGTCCTTTGAGTGAGGTCCTTTTATGCCAATACACTCGCATCAATTATTTGGTTTCTTCTCCCAATGTAAGGACCATTGAACTTGTATGAGCAAATTTTTAAAGCTTAGTCAAGAACTTAACTGTAAGTACGTACAGAAAATCAACAGTTTGGATGAACAGATTAAAAATTCGGCTACTAAATTGCTTCATAAAAATCTCAATCAAGAACAGCTCACAACACGAAAGGATTACAGAAAAAATAAAGAAACGGAGCTAATATCAGATGTTCACGAAACTTGGCTAGAAGCTTGCCCCACTTGGCAACCGCCGGTGGCTCATGTTTCCCTTTTATATTTACTGCCATCTAAAAGCTATCGCCTTGGTTTTAAGCGCCTGACAGTCATTAAAGGCAATTGCTTGTTGTGTTATAAAAATAGGTTACGCAATATTTTATTATTATTAATTAATAATAATAATTTGACGGCACGATTGGTGCAGTGGCTGATACAGTCGGCTGCTGCGCACTGGATCGTGGGTTCGATTCCCACATGGAACAAATATTTGAACGATCTGCAGGTAGTTGTTCCGGGTCTGGGTTTATTGTGTGTGGAATTTGTGTCTATTATTGTGTTTCAGTTAGAAGCGCACCGTAGCTAGAAAAATTACTGGGCATAAGAGACTAAATTACTCAAGTCTGGAGGTCACGAGCGCTGTGTGGTGTTACGCAGGACCAGTCCTGGGTAGCAAAACTGTTGTTATGGGCAGGCATTACACCACCAGGCGAATGACTTACTCGGTTATTCACCATGTTGTATAAAACATACAAACTGACCTAACATTTTGTGTGTTTAGGAAAACTTGTACCCGGGGAAGAAGTGTCTAACCCCATCCACAAAAAATATGGTTGTCGTACAAAGGCAAAATGTTGTCTTTTCACTGGATAGACTCTTAGTTCTTCTGCGTGCTCATAACAACGCACCTGGATCACCATCCACCTTTTGATTTTTTTTTATTGGTTTCCAGTGGAAATTCTACATGGAACTTCCTTCACCCCGGGGAAGGTATGACTCCTACCGGCTAAAACCACTGGAGCGGTCATCTTTGTCACCGAAGAGGGGCTCCATGTCATCGTAAGATCACACTAGAGCCGCCCACTAGTGCCACGCCGTTTGGCACATCTCGGAGGGGATGACTGTAAAGCGGTCTAGCGGAGGGCAGGCGGCTGTAAAAAGGCCACCCTGCCGAGCGTAGTCATTATGACAACGTCCGCTATGACCCCAGGTTATCTTGTTTAGTTTGTAGCTCCCATGTTCAGCAAAGGATGTTTATGGGCTAAGAAAATCTCTCAGAAGTGGATGCTTAGAATACAAGTTGTAACGAAACAACTTTGCTCTTTCTTCCTAGTATTCTTGTGGTGTCCGGATTATCTTTACCACCGCTCCACCTCCTACCGTGGATGTCGTTAAAGGCGACTAAGGGATTCTCAACCAGAGGGATGGGCAGCAGCTTCTTTTCTGTGGATCTATGCACGGCGTCTATGGCTGAGGCTTTCATTGAATTGTTCTATCAGTTTTCAAACTATTCTATCAGTTTTCAAAGAACAACTAAATGCAAACTCGACAAATCTGTTTTTCTGTATCTAGCACAAAATCATCAAATTCTTAAATTATCACTTCACGCAATATCTTCTGTGATTATTATTGATTCTGAGCAGGCGTTATAAAAATATAAACATCATGATTGAGGAATGACTGGAGAATGCTGGTGGATGGAAAATAAATGATTAAGTGCAGTTTTTTAAAACTTTGCCCAAACTATGATTTCTCTTGTGTCGTGGGTACAGTTTACAGATATACATTTCACATGCACAAATACCCAGATCCGAAATAACTGTATGTAGATCATACAAATATTTGTTCGGGGATCAAACCGTGACCCATTGCGCAGAAAGCCAATTGCTTATCCACTGCACCAACCGTGCCGTCTACCTTCTTTCTTATTCTTTTTATTAAGCGTAATACTGTAACTGGATCGAAAGTCGCGACAAATCACTCCCACGGTATTACTGGATTTTTTGGAGTCTTTATCAGAACTAGTGGTCGGCCAGTAGTCGAAGTTCGACCGTAATTATTTTATATTATACATAAAATTTTAAAAGTGTCTGCAATTCTTATCCATATAAACATTCGAAGGAGGTCAACTGCTGAACAAAGGCCTCCCCATAGACTTCCACAACGAGCATTTACATGCTGCGTGCATCCAACGACTTCCAGTGACTTTCACCAGGTCGTCGGTCCACCTCGTTGAGGTCGTTCCACGCTGGGTTTTTAGGTGCGCGGTCTCAAATCGAGAACCTTTTTACCCCAATGGCCATCAGTTTTATGTGCCCCGCCCGTTTCTACTTCAGTTTAATCCTTTCAGCTAAGTCGGCATCCTTAGTTCTTCTACGGATTTCATCATTTCTGATTCGATTTCGTAAAGTTTCGTAAACGTATAATGGTCAGCAATCTCATGAATACAGCTTCCTGTACATCCAAAATCATTCCATGGAACTGTTCACGTAAGTCTATATTTGCCTGGATGAACAAAGCAGAAGCCAGAAGACAAAGTGAAACTCGAGAATAGGATAGCATGTAGCCGAGAATTACCATCCTTTCACAGATGCTGGCATACAGTGCTACTTTATTACATTTATACATTGTTATTATTATTTTTGTTGGTCTTCTTGGTGACACTTCCGAGAAGTGTAGCTGCTCAATAGAGTATTTACAACATTGTTAGTTTGTTTCGTAACAGAAGTAGAAACTTTATTCCCCTTCCAATGTCCCTTTTCTACCCCACTCTTACTTCGCACTCCTCTTCCGTCGGTCAATTTACTAATGACTGCTTCAAACAATCTCCTTCTAAAATCTTATTGGTGGCGGTATGTAGCACTGCTGTACTTACCTATACCTAGTAAGATATAGGTAGGTTATCCTTCTACCACGTAGAGATACTGCTTGCTTTTCACGTATGTATATTTCTAGACAGAGCTTAGTGTTGATGTTTCGTACACATTAGTAATATACGCAGTTTCTCGGCATATTTTGATTGGTAAACCGCTCGTGTTTGTCATGTTCGTAATAAAGCCTTACGAGGGATCTAAACAGTTATCGCACTGCCCTCAGGTGACAGTTTATTTGATCAGAATTATGGAATAATTAGAATAGGACTAGGGTATATGTCTGGTTGGGAAAACTTTAATAGGTGTACAAATACTCTGCCCGCTGCTTCCATTAGTTAGTCGACTAGCGGGATATCTATATATTAATATGTGAAGAAAAAACGTTGTACCCAATTTCGCGCACGGAGGAATGTGAAATGAGAATGTGAAAGATGTGAGGTATAGATAAAGTTCATGTGAAGGAAGAGAGCAGAAAGTAAAAAATTATGTACAAAAAAATTGAATGACTGTCGTATTTTTCGACCGTTGTGATCACTAGTTTTTATAAAATATATATTTTCCTAAAGATACAAAGTCACCGCTGTATACTTACTGTTTGTTTACGATTATTACAATATCCTAGGTCCTAACTTATAGGACTTGATATTATTAGCTCGCCTTGGTTTATAAATAATAATTTAATACGCTTACATAAGCTGTGGAGAGAAAAAGTGTAGAAAATCTGGATGACACAAGTGGACGCCACCGTAATGAGCAACACTAAACGCTAATAACTTATATATAAACGTAAAAGAAAAGTCCTTGAAGCAACTAACTAGGTCGTTGACAGGCGATCAAATAGTCATTAGACCAAATCGAATCATGCTACATTATGCCATGCCCGAACGGAGGTGCGGACGGGGCGCGGATGCAAATTACAAGGAAATACTTTATAGATACTAAATATTTTATAGTTTTAGCAATAACTAGTGTAATAAAAATCTATTTTGATATCTCTTAACAAACAAAATACGCCTTAATATTAATAGGTGTTGGTCTAAGTTAAGAAAATAAGAAAAAAATAATACAATCGATTTTCCCAAGCTGAAATGGAAAAAAGGTTTTACTTCTATTTCGGGAAATCAGAAACTACATACGCACTTGGACAACTGTAACGTGGTTAACCAAACCTACACTAAGCGATGACCAGTGACCGGCCTCGTCACCCGTAACCTACACACTGAGAACCCGAGCGATAAATTCGACAATTTATACACTTCCAAGACGGGGTAATTTAATAAAGTTGGGTTACGAACACGAGTTTCGTTCGGGCTCGAAGCGATAAGCATCTGCGATTTCGAAGTTTGGTAATCGAAAATTTTGTAAGTAGCCTAATTTGGAAATTGACTATGAAAGAAAAAGTTTCTAGTTATCTGGTATATTCTAGACGCTCTAATTTGACAGAAATAGTCAAAAACTAAAAAGACGTTTACAAGTCAAGAGTAAATTGTTTCTTTTTATAATTGCGTAGTCATCTAAATAATTAAGATTATTTTTTAGGCTACAGTACTGTAAATATTAATTCATCATCATCATCATAAGGACGTCAACTGCTGAACAAAGGCCTCCTCCTTAGATTTCCACAACGAGCGGTTATATGCCGCCCTCGTCCAACAACTCCCACCGACCTCACCAGGTCGTCTGTCGACCTCATTGGAGGTCGTCCCACGCTGCGTTTTACGGTGCGCGGTCTCCACTCAAGAACCTTTTTGGCCCAACGGCCATCAGTTCTACGAGCTATGTGCCTCACCTATTGCCACTTCAGTTTACTAATTCTTTCAGTTATGTCGGCAACTTTAATTCTTCTACGGGATCTTCTCATTTCTGATTAGATCGCGTAGAGAAATACCAAGCATGCTCTCTACATAGCTCGCTGAGTGACCTTGAGGTTTCTTATGAAGCCCGCAGTGAGTGACTACATCTCTGTTCAATATATCATCACTGGTAACATATACTGGATAACTCATTAACTGTTACAAAGCCAGACATAATTAAAAATCGATTGTGTCTCACGGCTGCCGGCAGTAAACAGATAAGAGGTTAAAGACTTTCGTCTTAAGGCATTGGGGTATTGTTGACTTTTAAACTGAATTAATATTAAATTTTAATTGACATTCACAGATTCTTTTCTACTAACTTCTAGAAGACGTGAGTAGATAGGTCGACATACGAAATGGTACATTAGTATAGAACAGTTTTTTTTCATATAAGTAATTACGATGTATGTCGTCTATTCCATGGTATTTTAGCTGTCCCCAACTCAGTAACAGCAAATTTTTTACAAGTGTGGTGAAGTTTCTAGATAGGTAATAAGACTCATATATCCTCAAGATAAAAGTTCTTTTACTATTTTTTTTAAATACGTGAGTAGATGGAGACAGAATTTTCTAAATATTTTATTTTCATTTCAGGTACACATCAGCTACTAGATCCACGAAAAAATAAGGAGTTGTCACAAAGGCTACATACATCAGTAACTTATATATACATACAAGCTACGATAGGTCTGTACAATGTTCAAATAAAATAAAACATGTTCGATACAATATTATTTATTAATTACGTGACAAACAAGGTCATACTTTCCTAATATTGTTTGGATTTCTCCCTCTCAAAGGAAAATACCGTAAAGAAATACTGTCAAAATCAGGAATCACGTGCGCAAAAGATCCCTAAAGTTATGCGAAGAAAATATCCGGTAATAATTCAAACAAGCAATTAACAAAGATATACTCAAATTTGTTTAGGGTGGGAAGCTTTAACCAAACGAGTTTCATACATGCCTTCCCATACATGCCGGAAGACATTAAAGTTAATTCGATGATATATCAAACATGCGTACAAAGTTTTGGCGTAAACTCAAGAAGACGTTAGATAATGAGAGAAATAAGCGGTACTGGAAAAGCTTTTGAGAATATTTATGGTAGATATATCCCAAATTTTATAGAGTGTATCTAGAAGTGATATTATGATAGTCAGTAATCTCGTAGCCTTTTCTCAACTTTCAAGAAAGCTTACAGCCTAAACCAGATGTAGCTGTGTTTCAGTATTTTGTTCAGCGACAGTATTATCTGTGTGGTGCCGGCTAAGAATAGCACCACCCCATTTCATCCCGTAGGTATCGTAAAAGGTGACTGTGAGAATATCCGGAGGATGGGCAGCAGCGTGCTTCGAGTACATTTACAATTCAGCTGCAATCGCCGACCTACCTGCCATGCTTGGTAATTATCATCTATACAAATAAATGAAATTGAAGTGTCTGTTTCGGTTTCGTGCAGAAAAGTAAAACCCATGAAATCCAATATATATATGTACATACTCTATGTCATCTATACATCTACATAAATAAATAAAATTGAAGTGTCTGTTTGTAATGTCAAAATAACAGCTTTTTACTAAAAACATATATACGGTACCTACAACAAAAAATCTATTTTTTTGTCTCTCTGTCTGTTTGTTCCGAATCTCCGAAACAGCCAGACCGATTTCTACGGGACTTTCAGTGGAAGATAGATGATGTTATGAGGAATAACTAAGGCTACTTTAACTTTAGAAAAATAATTAGGGTTCCGTGCAAATAAGTAAAAGCCATGAAATCCAATATATATATATATACATACTCTATGTCAAGTGTCTATGCCGAAGTACTCTAAATATAATTTAGAGTATAAATAATCCACTTTCTTTTAAATTAAACGGCGGGTGAAACGGCGGGACCCAGCTAGTCCAATATTTTATATAAATATGTACTCTATATCAAGTGTCTATGCCGAAGTACTCTAAATTATATATAAATAATCGCATTTCTTTTAAATTAAACGGTGGGTGAAACTGCGGGTCTCAGCTAGTTATATTATAAAACTCCGCAATTAGCACACAACACAAACCCATGCCAGTCGTTGTGACGATCTATGGGGAGGCACTACGTGCAGCAATGGAAGATTTTTTGCTGAAATGAATAATGATGAGGCAGTGACTGCCATCTAGCCTCCAATACCGAATTACTGGACAATACACCGATATTCTTTATTTTAAACCAATTGTTAGAATTTTGGACTTTAAGTGCCCCTAATGACTAACATGAGTATTTTTAGTATTAACTAGGACTGACAGTTTAACGTGCTCCCAAGGCACTTAGGGTCTTATTGTGCAAAGAATTATCACCCATCCAAGCTTGACTGCAGCAAAAACACCACGGCTTAACCTCGCATATCGATTAGCTCTTCTAGGTTTGCTAAGAAAGAATAATGGTAACATGGGGGTATTAAAATGTTAGCTGTTCATAACAATTTAACGCTTGCGTTGCCACAGATATGTGATCTTTATCAAGAGTTCGATGACGATATTTAATGAAAAATTTACAATATTTTGTTGAATTACTGTATACCTTCCTTAAGAACCGATAACTTTTCCCACGTATATATACGTAGATACCACATGTCATCAATTATCTGCATGATCCATTTAATAACATTCACGGAATTATTAGTTTTGTCCATATGCGACCAAAACATATCGCGAAAAAATATATATTTATTTTAGCAAACTTTAAGATAAATAGATGTTGTGACTTTACACACGCTTTCACTCACAGTGAAGACCACACTCCATTAGTAAGTTTGTTTAGGCTGTCCCTTCTAACTGGGCGCTGAACTAAATTTAATTTTGTATAATTTTACTTAAAGCCCTTATATTTGGGCACTCTTACAAAAAGGACTCGCGAGTAATCTCAGGGGCAATGCTTTTAATAGCTTAATTTCATTTTTATGTTAGTACTTTATTTTGTGGTAATTTCGTATGTATGTCTCGAGGCCACAAGTGCTGAAAGTCTCTTCGTAAATATTTGATGTTGTTCTTTACCAAATAACGTTTCCTTTTCTTTACTTTACTTTAGTATTGATTCTATTCAGAGAGTTGGGTCTTGTTTAGATGTTTTGGGAGTATCAATCATGTTTTCTTAATTTACAGAATAGGTACAATTCCAGACGACTATTTTGTATGTATATTAAGACGAGCTGTGTAGAATAATAATAATGCTATCGATGACAACAGACACTAGTTTATAAGTTTCTTAATTTTTACCTATAAGCTATTTAAATATAGTTTACCTTTCATTTGTGTTATGATTAATTGAGTCAAAATTATCATGAAAATCATGTTCATTAGCATCATTTGCGACTATTTCTGGATAATCTATAATATATTTCATTATAACATTGCAAACTACCTGACAATTATTTCATTTAAGTATTCGAAACTGATAGTTTAATTATCAGTTTCGAATACTTAAAAATTAATTATACTGACAATTATTTCATATCATTAAACTATCCGTTTCGAACACTTTATAAGTATTCATTTTGCAATATTATCACAGGATAAGTCGTTTTGACTTAGATATTAGTATAATAACTATAACAAGTAGGCTTACACAGTAACCAAACCTACCCAAACCAGACACTATCAGAATATAACAGAACATTCACAATGAGATTGCAATAGTTCCCAACTTGTTTCACTTAAACAAAATAGTGATATTGAAACTTACACAATTATTCAAGACGACTCAGAACTGAGCCGTCTGAGATATGAGAGCACAATTTAACTTGTAAAGGATTACTCTAGTAGGGGAGATAACATGACTGGTAAACGCGAATCGTAACAAGCGGGCTGTATGTAAGTTTGGGCCTGCTATTGTCATTTTAATGACGTCAACCCGTGCCTCAAAGTACTGTACACAGATAAGGTCGAATTAATTTTAAACGTTTTCGGTTTGAATTTGATTGTAGATAATATGTAATGGAATATGGTTTTGGGAATGTTGATGTTGAACAATGGATTGCTATTGTTGTTCAATGAATTGCGACAGGTAGCGATATCTGTTGTATTGTATTGTCGTGGACAAAGCATATATTTGGCAGGCTTTTGGAATAAACTGTGTAAACGCTATGATGATGAAGAGTATACTTTTTCTCAGGTTGCATGGTTTACTTTACTACAAGAAACTAAATTGGTGACTAAGCTCAGAATCACTAAATACAATAACATGATTTTATTTCCACCTCAGCATCACTCTCGACTTTCTAACAACATAAAGAAACTAGGTATTGAAGGGGAAATTATCTCAACACAATCTGTTTACAGTCCTTTTGGCAATTCACAAGGAAGATATTGTATCGAGTAGTCACGAAAACAAATCAACATATTATATTAATACTAACACTTCTACTTACATACTCAATGAAGGTCTTCTTTTGTAATCTTCTGATCCGCTTTAGCTGTTTTAAACAGAGATAACTGATTACCGCTTCGTCGCATAGATTAAAACTGCTCAAAGTTATAAAACAACTACCACGAGTGACCTTGCCATCAAAAATGAATACCCTACTGTATCACTGGTGTCATACACATTATCCACATCAAAACAGAATAAAAACATACATAAACTTTTTACAGCGATAAGAAAGCTTTATATATATTTTATTAGCTAAGCTCAAGTGTTAGAGTATTTGTAATACATCACTATTGTGGTCATTACTACATGCTGCTGTGACTTTCCCCAGATAAATTACATTATACAGCAAAACAAACACATATAACAAACCATCTTGGTCGAAAACAAGAAAATTCACAACGAAAATAACATTTTTGTTTTGACAAGACTTTGTCGATTTGTCGTAGATTTACACTGGTCGTTGTTTTGATGTTAAGTTGGGAATAATATCATAGTATAATCTGTTTATGAAAGTGAAGTATTATCTTATTTAGAAAGACAACTTTTGTCCTGTACTTTACTGCAAAATAAATATAGGGTATAGTTGTGTTTGTACTTTGTCTAGGAAAAAATAGTCTTTCTTTGTGGTATCACCACTTTGAACCTTAGCTTCACACATAGTGAAAGTGAAACAAGTGAAAAACAGTTGTTTTTGTTATACATTATCATGAATAGAAGCAGTCTCCATAACCTTGATAAAAGCAGGTATTGAATTGGATTAACCTTACGGAACATAATAATATATGGCTTTTGTTCAATTCATTCTATATACCCACGCGCAGCATCCATCATCATCATTCTAACCCGGAATCACCCGCTGGGTATATACCTTATCTCTTATGGCAGCTTCCCTTGTTTTGTACGTCATCGAAGTAATTCCCGCGACTTTGACAGTGTCAACAACCCAAAATGCTTTAGGATGTCCCAGATTTCTTCGATCTGATCTCGGCCATCATTCAGTCAAATATTCGCTTTTACATTTGACAATTACTGTGTGTAGCCATAGCAGTATATGCACATTTACACACAAGTGTTATTGTATTTGCATGTTTGTTCCTTTTCATATCTTTAGCCAAGAAGAGTTGCGTGAGCTCCTTGTCACCTGTAACCACTTTATGGGGCATTCTCACTTTGGCTTGAAGAAAATACTCCCTAAACTTGTATACCCGACAGTAATGGAGAGTATTTGCTAAATTATGTATTTTACCTTTATTCATCAAACAATAAATAATTAACTGATTGAGTGTTGTGTAAGAAGCAGTAAGATGATTGCACATAATAAATTTATTTTAGTCAACATTTATATTTTACGTTTCTAATGTTGAGAGCCGCGGTCATCGCTACATTAATATAAAATCCATAAGGCATCGATGTGCATAGATTTCTAAACAACTTCATCAACTTTGTTTGTCATAGTAAGAGAGCCCTGAACGACCTACTTGCAAAAATATAATTTGACACCCTACGTCCTCAACAAAAGTGTCCATTTATTTGTCACGGTTATAAAACTCCCTCCAGTGAATCTCCCAAACAAACAAGATTCCCTTTTGTCACAAACGTTACTTTTACTTGTTGAAATATTAATATGATTGCTACGAATTTTGTCCCCACTTTCTTGGCCGATAACATAGTGGGCAAAGTTTCCTTAAATTGCTTTTATTTCAGGTAAGTTTCAGGATATATTGTTTGAAGTTTTGGATAAAACGTTGGACGGGAAATTATCCTGATGTAATTCGTTCTAAATTCAGAAAGGCCAGGAATAATTTTGCTAGAGATAATGATCGGGAACAAAAATATTACAAAGGCGATCTTGGTCGGTTAATTTAGGATAATTTATCAAGGACTAACTGGGATATAAAATAAAGCTTTAGTGAAAGCTGACAAACTGATAAAAAAGAAATGAACAAGTAATGGCACAAAGGCATAGAGTTTTAGCTATAATAATAAATAAAGAGTGTAATATTTATTTGAGTAAAGGCCTTATCTGACAGCTGTGTACATAATTACGCGAAAAAAAGGCTTATGATAACTAAAATAAAAGGGGTATACTTATCAAGTAAAAATATTAACAGTTTATTTTATCTAAATTATGTCAGCCTTGAGTATCGTGGTATATGGTTATGTACATGCGTAACAAATGAAGTAGAAATAATGTAATGGATAGATTACGTTCAAGACTAAGCTTAGTAGCTTCTAGAACATTTGGACATTTTTAATATATAAGATCGATGCAATAAATTCTTGGTTATGCATAGTACTTAGAGAATTATCGGTGCGTGGATTACAAACTAAAATATAATGTTGGATGTCGACATTTTCAACCCTTTCATTATAATATATACGATGCAGTTCATTTATTTGAGATGTTCTGGCGTCGATGATTAACATGAATTTTCGTGTATTTTATATACATTATATCAATATGCTTGTTTATTTACTATATATAAATATTGTAATATATAGTTATAGTTTATGTAAGTAGAAATACCTATTCTGACGCTGCAATCCTCCAGCTAATCCCATAGTTGCCTTTTACGACACCCACGGGATGACATAGGTTGGTGCTATTTGTAACCGGAACCACACGGCATTAATTATTTGTATTATGCATATTATCTGAATTATTTTTATAAAAATATCTTCCAAATATCTAACAGCAACACAACAAAAACTTATGAATAGGTCCTCAGGTTAAATACACACACACATATTAGCTCGTAAACGTCCACCGCTGAACATAGGATGCCCAATGGTGACTAGAATGTGTGGGGTAATAGGGAATATCTCTATAATCACCACGATTGACACGCGGATAGGTGATCGCAGCATGTAGTTCTTATTACAAAGGAGGCTGTTGCCCATGTTCTTAATATTGACCTTTGGTCGCCTTTTACGACACCTTTATTTTTTGTTTTTATTAGTGCCCAGTAGAAATTCTTCATGAACAATGGCAGGGGTTTTCAGGGGTATCGGAATTAGGCGCCAGAGCAGTTGTTACCCCGGCGTCGTCACCTCTTTCGAGCGGGATTGGCCCTCTCCCGATCCCGCTCTGCGGTCTCCTTCTGGAGCGGCTGGCTCCGCGACGCGTACTTGGAAAGTGGCGTCACCGCCTGCGGATGCAATTTGCGACCAAGCGCGTCGTCGAGGCCGTCCTGCCGCTCTTTGGAGCCTGGCTCAGAAGGAGCGAGCGCGTCACCTACCGCCTGACGCAGGTGCTCGGTTGGCAGGCACGGTTGTTTCGGTGCTTACCTGCACAGGATAAGACGCGAGGCCACGGCACAATGCCACCATTGTGATAGCGACCAGGACACCGCACAGCACACGCTCGAGTCATGCCCTGCGTGGGCCGCCGAGCAGCGGATCCTGGTCGATCGGATCGGGCAAGATCTCTCTCTGCCAGCAGTAGTGTCGGCTATGTTGGCAGAGCACGAAAACTGGAATGCAGTGGTCTCCTTCTGTGAGAGCGTCATGCTCCAGAAGGAGACTGCAGAGCGGGATCGGGAGAGGGCCGATCCCGCTCGAAGAAGAAGGAGACGGCGCCGGGGTAACAGCCGCCCTGGCGCCTAATTCCGATACGCCTGAAAATCCCTGCCGTTGCTATAAGGTGGGGGACCTCTGGGTTCGCGGGTGCGTAGATTGGGGAATCTGCGTGCCCACACCAAGCGACCCAAGAGAAGACGGTAGCACGCATGTGGTCACGCGCTGCCGTGGGACGCTTTGGGGGATCCTTTACAATCCCCCTGGGGGGGGGTGACCGCTTTACAGTCACCCTCTCCGAGATGTGCCAATAGGCGTGGCACCAGTGGGCGGCTCTAGTGTGATCATACGAGGACCTGAAGCCTCCCTTACGTGCCGAAGATGACCGCTCCAGTGGTTTTAGCCGGTAGGAGTCCGGCATACCCCTTCGCCCTTCCCCGGGGCGAAGGAAGTTCATGAATAATTTCCACTGGGCACCAATAAAAAAAAAAGGTAGGTACCACCGAGTGCCAGATATTCGCCGCTAAGCAGTAATGTTTAAACTTCAGACATTACTGTGCTTCGGTTAGAAGAGCACTGTAGCTGTATAAGAGACTAGATAACTTCACATCACGAGGTGACGAGCGCAGTGTGCTGCCACGCAGGACTAGACGCTTCCCACCAAGCGGTAAGCACCAGGCGAATGACTTGCTCGTCGCGTTACAAAGTTGTATAAAAAAAACGGGTACCACACATTACTATAATAAATAATTATTACGGCTATTTTCGTTTGAATGTTATTTTCGGACAAACATTGTTGTTCCTTAAATAAATGAGTCCGTTCCAAACCACTTATAAATTCTCCTCCGTTTTCCGCCCAATTAACTTAATTGAAAGAAGGATGGATTGCAAAAACAACCCCTGTGCTACCTCGGTAATGTATTTGTTCGGTAATTGGCGTGTCGTCATAAGCTCTTACCTTAATCCCTACTGGAACTGAGAATCAGAGATCTTGATTTTAAAAATAATCTGTTGTATAAGACTCAGTAGGTATTATATAGTCGGCTCTAGTGTACTCTATACGAGGACCTGGAGGAAGTTCATGTAGAATTTCCAGAGGGTCCACAAAAAAAAGGTGTTATATAGTATCCGGGATCGGGAGAGTGCCGAGGGCAGCTCTAGTGTGACTGTGTCGAGGATGGTGCCCCCTTTCGGTGCCGGAGATGATCGCTCCGGTGGTTTTAGTATACCGAATAAATAAAAATAAAACCGGTCAAGTGCGAATTGAACTCGCATGCAGATGGTGACGTACGATGAATATGTTAAATCTACCATGTTTTTTTTAATCTAACCTAAGTTTGTTTGTGGTAATTACAAAAAGTAAGTATTGTACCGGAATGTAGAGTTAAAATGCTGAATATATTATTAAAATTTGAATTCCGTCTTATACCAATGATTTATCCCAAAAACATAGTTAACATTTTAGTGAACACTCCCATTCGGTTCGATGGCCTTGGGGTCCGCAAAATTTCTTGAATTAGTTTACTGCAAAATGAACCAAGAATAGAATCCTCACTGGTTGATTTTGAGATACAGTGTTTGACTGATGCTATGAACGCTTGGAAAATGGCTTGTCCGAATACGCAATTTCTCGTTAATCCATCTTCCGAGAGAAGTTGGAACGAGCCGCTTTGCAGTTTGATACGGAATGAGCTTTTAAACACGTCAATCAATACCGCTGAGCGTGCCCGTCTGCTTGCTGTGGGTGAATGGGAGTCAGGCGCTTCCGTCGCACAACATATGCGCTATGTAGGATGGCACTACCATTCGGCTCGCTACATACCTACATTTAGGTACTCCTTGTGGTGCTTCCCATCGGTGTCATTGTGGTGAAGCAATCGACTGCCTCGGTCGCCATGGCCTTGGAAGTTATGTGTTTGAGCCATTTTGGGTCGAAAAACTTAGGTCATGGGGTCCAAATGCACGTCTGCTTTTTATAAATATTGCCAGACGTATATTTTGGACTCTCTCTCCGTGTGGTGTCCGGATTAAGAATATAGCACCACTCCATCTCCTCCCGTGAATGTCGTAAAAGGCGACTAAGGGAATCTAAACCAGAGCGATGGACAGCAGCGTCCCTTCTGTGAAACGGTAGCCATACTGCGCTCACCAACCCGCCTGCCAAGCATGGTGAGTATTGGCAAATACCCTCAGAATGATGACACAGTTGTGAAAATCTGTGGGGGAGGCCTTTGTTAATCAGTGGACGTATAAATGGCTGATATGATGATATTTTGGACAAAGAATTAGCATTGCCATTCAACGTGGTGATGCTCCCAGTTTTCTGGGAACGTTACCAGTTGACGTCGAGGAGGAATACTTTGACCCCGAAATGTGCCACTTTTCTTATAGTTTTATTTACTTAAATAGGTTGTTGCTAGAAGTTTGGGTCAAATCGAATATGGGCGTGGGCAAGGTCATTTCCAAACTTTTTTACGCTGAGAAAGTCGGCAAAATTTTTAACGGTTCAAAAGTTATGACAATTTGCTCTAAGAAAAAAACTTGTCAGGGTCATCAATAAAAAATAAATCAGGGCGTTGTTGAAGAGTGGGCCTTGCCTGTGGTAATACTTTTATGCAGCTAGAAAACATGTGTTCAATAAGAAAAAACATTTACTGCAGGTATCGGTATAGAAAAAAAATTACCACTATAAAACCCGTAAATATCTGCATATTCATGGCTGTTATATGTAGCCATACTTAGGTCAAAAATTGTCCAAATCACAAGTAAATACAAAGTCCAAGTAACACTATCCAAATAACGTTGAAGAATAATTGATGAACACTGAATTAAGTACTAGTATGTGCGCACTCACAAGCTGGTAGCAAGTTACAAAAAATTATACCCCAGTGCGACCGTACGCCGGCGCCATTTTGTTGTTGTCTACTACCCGTACCAACTGGTTCTATTCAATCTGATCCATACTTCCAGGGACATCCTGTATTTTGTTTTGTGTTAGTTTAGTTACATAGAGTAGTAAAGAATATATATATTTAGGTTTAATTGGGTATAAATATTATTAAGTCTACTGATTCATTTTTTTGTTCACATTGTAGTTACAAAAATATTTTCCCATATATACAAACCGTAATTTAATTTTGTACGCACAATATTGAAAGATTTACCTTGTTATTTTAAGACCATGGACTTCTTATAGGTTTGCCTGTAATTTACAAGTAAAGAACTGCATTTTATGTATTTATTAAAAAATGTAAGCTCAATGTAGTTTCGGAGATAAGGGGGAAGTGGTAATTCTTTTCTCTATTATCTTAATTAACTTCAAAACTCTTTAATTTACAATTATAAAATAAATATGTTTGAGACCCTCATAGCAAGTGCTATTTCATATGTATTATATATTCATATTTCGGTACAGTTTGCGAAACTTTATTCTTTAAGTTCCACCCGAAAAGAGACCCATATTTTCAAAATTAATTTATTTACGTAACACGTTCGTGTTCGGGTTGCAGAAATTAATATGTGTTTCAAATTTTAACTTAATCGGTCTTGTAGGTTCGGAGCAAATTAGATGCGACAGATGGGACAGACAAACACACGAGTGATCCTAATAAGGGTCCGCCGTTTTTTTCATTCGGATGTTTGGAACCGTAAAAAGAAGCTAATGTATAGTATATTTGTATTTGGATGTGGTGCCCGATTTAAAAATATATTACCACTCTACCTCCTCCCATTGATTTCATAGAAGGCAACTAAGGAAGAGTCCCTTCTAGAGGAATGAGCAGCAGCGTCCCTTCTGGAACAATAGCCATACTGCGCTTACTGTTTTTTTTATTGATCTGGTAGAAATATATCATGTACCTCCTTCGCTCCGGGAAAAGGGGAAAGGGTGGAGGGGCGTCCCTTCTGAGGCACAGCAGCCATTTTGCACTCACCTATCTGCCTGCCAAGCGTGGTGAGTATCGGCAAATTCTCCCCGAAACGACGACACTAATTATGGAAATCTATGAGAGAGGCTTTTGTTCAGCAGTGGACGGTGTGGCTGATATGATGATGATTTTGAGGTATGTGTAAGATAATGACAGAATGAATTGTTGAAGCTTCTGTTTTTTTTCACCATAATTAGAAACGTCAATATTTTATAAAATAGTACATAAATATTATAATATAACACTTTTAAACGGGTTATGTCACCTATATTTTAAGATTTTTATAATCGAAAAATATAATACATACGTTTCCAAATAAAAATAACGAAATACATAAGTTTTCTTATCTTTTATAAGTTACTTGACTTTAATACATCTTTTTAGCGGGTTAGAAGCGGCTCTTGGACTCAGTCGCACTTTAACCTACTACGACAGTATTCATTTGGCCCAACTGCCACATAAAACAAATCTCTTTGGTAGTTACGAAGTAGTTTGTTTAGGTAGTAATACTGCGTAAACTTAATTTCATTACACATATTTAGTGAACATTTACAAAACTGGTCGACGATACTATTTAAATTACAAGGCATGACTAAAACAGTTAGAACAATTACAATATTTGTGATGCAAATTTACTATGTTTAACTTTTACAACATTAGTTCGTGATTTCTGTGTGATGTCTAGATTAAGAATATAGCATGACTCCATCTCCTCCCGTGGATGTCGTAAAAGTACATGGATGGATGCGACTAAGGGATATAAGAGGTATGGTTAGTAGCACCCCTTCTGTGGAACGGTGTCCATACTGCACTCACAATTTGGCTAGCATCCACCAACTCGCCTTACAAGCGATCACCACGCTTGGAGGGCGCTTCACCCCAAAACAGTGACACAATTGGGAAAATCTATACGGGAGCCTTTTATTCAGCACTGGACGTCCTTTCGGTTGATATGATGATGATGAATATAGATGGAGTTGAACGAAACTATCAAGAAACATGTTTGCCAAAATTCTACCGGATTCAATCAACGAATTGGTAACGCAAATTCCGTCCAACAACTAAATGCTTTTCCTCGGTTTAGTACCGGTCATAGTGCAAATCCCTGGGGGAGATTATTGTTCAACTATGGACGTTCTGCGGCTGATATGATGATGATGAACTTTTGTTATTTGATAATATAGAAATTATGTTTCTTACTGTTGTTTTGGATCAGCTTTCTTTAATTATTTTCATACGTTTAGTGGCCAGTCTTGTGTCAGAGTTGTTCAAGCCGCTCAAAGGCCTCCGACTTGGCTTAACGACTGCTGTCTAATGACAACAACCGGGACCGAAAATTGTATGTGCCTTCGATAGCACGGAGATACACAGCTCAACTACCACTATGCGGTCAGCCATCCTTAAACTGACCGCAACGAGAGCTGGTTAACTGCTCCTATCGTTTTCCGTTAAATGAGTGCAAGAGGCTATGACTGCTCATTGTAGTAATAATTGAAAGGGAAATGTTCAGCAGTGGATGTTTATGGGCTGATGTGTGTGTGTTTGCGTGTGCCTGTGTGTATGTGCGTGTATGTACACCAGATTCAGTGTTAGTTACCAGCAAGACTCATTATAGAAATACCACTAAGTTTAGTGGCAACCCTTTTTTGCCCAAACACACTATCGCAGTTTCCTTTTATTTGTGTTTTACTGATAGGGTATTAGCCTACCGTTTAGACCGTTTAGAGTTCCATGGTGACATTCATACGCGATTCCTAAGGTATCAAATAACTTATAGCTAAAAATGCAATCCAATGCAATCCACAATTTTTGTAGATAAATCCTTCACCATTTAAGCAGCTCGTTGTGGAATGCATTATCATCAGTAATAATAAGATGTGCTCAGTCATTGTCAGGCTTTATTGGCCGGTAACTGAAACGCCAAGTAATATTTAAATTCTGCTTAATGATTTTATAGGCTCGTTTTTGTTAGTAAGACGGGCGTATCAAATGTTTAAGCGGGATTTAAATATAAGTGGCGTTTCAATATTCCACCATAAGAAACTGATCATTATATGTCGCTTTAGATTCTAGTTTACCATTTTGACTTGCTTTAGCTCTTTACGTTAAATGTATTTTGTTTTTATTATATTCATATGTTTAAGTTGTATTATTTATGTAGTTTTTGTGTGTTTAGTATAACATATAATAATATTTATTTATTCTTATTCTTTTTAGTACATAATAAACAAAAATATGAATCGTACATAGAATATAAAATAAAATTAATATGCAATGGCGAGCTTAACTCAACATTTGAGTTTTGTACCAGCAAACTAATATTTATTTATATTTGTATAATAAATAGTTACACACAAGACTGCCTCATAATTACTTCTATTTACAATGTTTTAAGGTTTCATCCTAAGGTTGCCTGAAAGAGATCACGGATAGCGATAAGACCACAAATTGTTGTGAAAATAAAAATGATTTTCTTTCTTTCTTCTATATTACGTTCTAGTTTACTTGACAGATACAATATATCAAGACGCAGTAACCTAATACATTTTCAGAGCAGGTAACAAATACGTTTATTAATTTAATAAAGTTCCAGTAAGTTTGTAACTAGTAGGATCAGACCGAAAAACTCAATTATTACCCAGATAATTGCGTAAACAATTACGCAACGATCCCTTAGGTACAATGTCGACGAATCCTCCAGAGTTCTGTAATACTCCTGTCAATATTAATTTAGGAAGAGTTGATTACACACTGTCAAGGGATGTTGTAGTAGACGCTTGCTGTTTACTTGTTTGTCGAATAAATTTCGATTTGCGTCTAAATGTATTATTATGCGATTCAAATGAACGGTTATTGTGAAATGGTATATTATTAGACAAACGTTTATTACATTTCTGTATCAATGTATATTATTGTTAAAGTCGCAATGATGTCTGCAGTTCATGGGCGCATATTGTAGAACATAGGGGTGTTCAGAGGAAGAAGTGATTTCCAGGTCGTTTACTCAAACACTCTTTTGAACTGCTGAAGGGTTTTATTTTCTCTCATGTATTCACTTCTAAGATATTCATACCAGAAGCTCCCGCAAATTTTGTTGTATCAGCCGAACTATATTATTTTCAGTTGTCAAGATATTTTCAAACTTCATCATTCAAATAAGATTATACTTCTTTTCTAAATGGTCAGTATCTCATAACAAAGAGCATTATCGCTATTACAATATCTTTATATACTTATATAATTGATGGTGCATCTGTTTGTGATCATGTAACTTCCGAATGATTTGAGCGATTGAAGTCATATTTAACCATTTAATCCCTAATTTTCTAATGCGACGTAGTATATAATATGCCTATGGATGCCATGTACTAGTATTTATCTATTTAAGTTATTATCATTCAAACAACAATAATAGATTGTATACCTTTTTTATTGGTATCCAGTGGAAATTCTACATGAACTTGGCCTGGCGACATGAAACACAGGTTTCAGCCAGCTTAGGTACCAGTCTCCCACAATAAATATGAATAATACTGTAACTAGTTAATATTGTATTTTGTTGCAACTTTTTCATTATTGTGATGATGAAATAAATTTCTTACTTATAAGTTTACCATGCTGAGAATATTCATAACTTTTTTTTTTAGGAAGATCAACAGCGTGTAACGATAAAAATAAGCAATAATTTGAAGTGTCAGCAAGCCAGTTATATATCTTCACGAATAAACGAAAAAAGTAGTTTACAACGATGTGAACAAATAATAACATAAATCAAACAAAAATACAACCCTGCACCACAACAAGTGTTTCGAGACCAAGTCTTGACTAAATACCCGTCTTACTGGTTTCAGTTTAGGGTTAAAAATGACAATATCAAACATATTACATTGTTTGTTCCAGCAACTGTTCGCTCGCCACAGAAACACATCCTGGTGGTATTAGTAGACACCAAGGGGAGATGAATGGGATTGTTATGCCTTGCCGTTATTCTAGGTACATTAAACAGTATTCTATTATTGTTTAAAACATTAACAATTTCGATTGGAATTAGCCCTATCAAATGTACTGCAGCATGCGCCTTAATCGGAATTTGAGACGATGATATTGTGTTTCATATTTGCTGTCCTTTCTCTGGCTTAGATATATTAATTCAAGATTGACAACTGCGATCGCCAACCCACCTGCCAAGCATGACTATTAAGGAAAATCTCCCTAGTGAGCCCATAACATAAACCCAGCCCAAAAATTATGGTTATTTTTGGGGTTACCTGCGGTCCAGTTGAGGACGATTTCTACTGAAATTGAATCAAATTACTCTTCAGAAGACGCAATTAAAGAATTTTGTCACCTTGATGAAGCAGCGCATCATCCAAATATATACGGAAAATTGTGCTATAATTTGAAAGTAATTTAAAAACAGTCAATCTGGACTTATTTCCATTTTTTTACGGAGTTCAAAAAGGAGGAGGTTCTTAATTCGAAGCGTTATTTTATTACTGTTATTTTTAGTGTCAAAATATGCTGATACCAAACTGAAAAAATTCTTACATTTATTTACACTAAAATGAAACAAATAAAACATTTTAACTAAAAAAATACCGAATTCAAAAACCCTACACGATAAAAATATTAAAACCACAATAAAAAAAAAGTGTGCGTAGCACAGAGAGGCTTGGGGGAATCCTTTACAATCCTCCTCGAGAAGTGCCTGGGGGGCGACCTTTTTACAGTCGCCTTCCCTCCGCCAGAGGGGGTTACTGCTTTACAGTCATACCCTCCGCGATGTGCCTAAAGGCGTGGCACCAATGGGCGGCTCTAGTGTGATCTTACGAGGACCTGGAGCCCCCCTTTAGTGCCGAAGATGACCACTCCAGTGGTTTTAGTCGGTAGGACCTCTACTCCAGAAGTTCAATTTTGCTCTTTCATAAACTGTGCCAAGTGATTTCCATTTTCTTGTATCCTGATTCTATAAAGTTGAACAACTACCTGCAGATTGCAGCTCATACAAATATTTGTTCCGTGCGGAAATCGAAACCACGACCGGGGGTGCAGCAGTCGACTGTATCAGCCGCTGCACCAATACTTTGATATACCTTTGTCAGGCCCAGATACTGGTTGATTTTGTCCTTTATAACCCAGTTATCATCTCCCATCTCATGAATGCGCACTTTCGCGGCTGACAACATCTTGATATAATATTAAACTCGCTGTTCTAATATAATGTGTATTGTATGGCTTTGATACACCCAATATTGACGATTTATCAAAATGCACTTTGAATTTTCCATACCCTTGTTTTACTTTTTTAAGAAACCTAGATAGTTCTTTGTAAATGTTGACTCTGCAGATAAAAAGGGAAACTACAAGAACTTAATTTAAACGCAAGGGTAGTTAAGTAAATAGTAGTGTGGGTTGAATTACGTGTGAGAACTAGTGAAATAGTTCTAAATGTATATGCGAGGGTAACACTGGCTACCAAATTAGAGGGGTCCGCCTAGGGTTGCCTAATAAAGCATGAAATATTGAACTGTCGAAATTTTTCACGAAAAGAAGGTAAATTCTGACGGCTATTTTCCCTCAGTATATTGTACGCATTTAAATATAACGGTGAAGTCATAATGGGGAGCATGTTGTATATAGTCTTTACCAATAATAAAACTTTCCCCAGATTATACTACTACAACTACTTTATTTAATTTCCCCTAAAATATCAAACCAATTGTGGAAATCTATGGGGGAGGCACTTCTTCAGCAGTGAACGTTGTTGGCTGATATGATGATGAATAATAAAACGTCTGTACATATGACAGTCTTATGCGGGCTGGTATTTTTTTACAAGCAAGCTAGCAGGTCTTTCGTCTGGTGGTAAGCGTAATACATTCCGCTTGGTGTGCGGATTAAGAATATAGCACAACTCTATTCCTACTACGGATGTCGTAAAAGGTGACTAAAGGATTTCAAACTAGATGAAACAGTAGCCATACTGCACTCATCAACCCGTCTGCCAAGCGTGACGTGTACTGGACAATTCCCCCCAAAAGTACGACACAATTGTGGAGTTCACTGGTAGTAGGTTTCTTATGCCAAGAGGCCGGCTATGTAGGTACCACCCCTGTGCCAGATATTTGCCGCTAAGTAGTAGTGTTAAAACTTTATACATTACTGTGCTCCGGTTAGAAGGGCACTGTAGCTAGTGAAATTACTGGACTTAAGAGGCTAAATAACTTTATGTCTCGAGGCGATGAGCGCAGTGAGATGCTTCGCAGGACTAGTCCCGGAATAGCATTCATGCAGCAGGCATGTTGCTTACCACCAGGTGAAAGACTTGCTCGTCAGGCCATTAAAAAAAAAAAAAAGATTGTTGAGGCTTTTGTTAAGGGTAACGCATGCCCGTAACAATTGTAATGGTACCAACGACTAGTGTTGTGGTGCCAATTCTGCGCTCGTCATCTCATCTCGAGATTTCAGAATACCACCACCCCATGTCCTCCCGTGGGTGTCGTAAAAGTCGACTAAGGGATTAGCCGGAAGGATGGGCAGCAGCGTCTTTCGAATAAATTAACAACCCAACTGCGATCGCCAACACGTCTGCCAAGCGTGGCGATTATGGCAAACCTTGGACTTCGTTCGGCCGAAATTATTAGTCTCTTATACTCAGTAATTTCAGTGATTACAGACTATTAAGTGTATTTCGCATTCAGTTTCAGTGATATCAATCATTGATTAACAGCTGTTTTTAACCCCCGATGCAAAAAGGAGGGGTCTTATAAGTCTGACCACTATGTGTATCTGTCTGTGGCACTGTAGCTCTTAATTAAACGGGTGAACCAATTTAGATGTGTTATTTTTCATTCGACAGCAGGTTTTCTATCGGTGGTTCTTAGACAAGTTTTATCAAAATCGGTTCAGCCGTTTCAAGGTCATCATTTCTTTTGTCAGCTGGGGTAGGGATCTTAGACGCATAATGGGTGTACTGTACTTTGCTTTCAAACATTTATGTGACCTAAAATTTGAATCACCCATGTATGCCACATAACTATGCAAGATTATGGAATTTTTGGTCTGATGCTACAGCCAGGATATCTAGCACACTAGTACACTCTTGAAAAAATTATAGCAGATATGTCATGTTTGGATTCGTTTTGATCAATATTTTTATTGTATTGTTATTGCATACGATGCAATGGTGGCAACACGATTAGCTGATGCTGCAGCCAGGTTATCCAACATACTGGTACACCCTTGAATAAAAATAAAATTATTAATTTAAATAAGAAAACCAATTTCTATATTGTTAAATTGCGTTAACTTTTTGACATATCTGAAAATTATGACTAACTGTGAAACGAAATATTCGTTTTGCATTCTTCCAATACTAATGAGGGCTTTTTTAATTTTTATAGGATTCTGTGTCGGGGGATTAATTTATTTTAATTTTAATGTGTTATCCTTTATAAGAAAAGTATGATTGTCGATTTGATAATATATACTTTGAAGCAACATATCCATGCTATTTTATACCTATTAAAACAGAAACCCGTTACTTTAACTAACATCTTCAAGAATAACCCTCTAGTTCAGATGAGATGTTCACAGTCCATCTACCAACCCCATCTCATCCAAATTTCATATTAAAATTTCGTTCCGTGTAACGTAGACTTCGTACATACATAATAAGGTATCTTTGTGACAGTAATATCAAAGCCCAGTAAGACTTATAGCATAATTATTACAATTTTCTCTGGGTATATAAAGTTATGAAATGATCCTTACTTTTTTGCATTTTTTTTTCAATAAACAGTGTCCTATTTTACTTCTAATACCTCCAAGAATATGTGTACAAAGTTTCATGATGATCGGTTAGGTAGTTTTCGCGTGAAAGCGTAACAAACAAACTTACATTCGCATTTATAATATTAGTATGATGTACACAATAGTAACGTAGATACACCAAATAGGGTAAGTTGTGTACAAAGATACTCATCATCATCATCATATCAGCTACAGGACGTCCACTGCTGAACAAAGGCCTCCCCCTTAGATTTCCACAACGAGCAGTTACATGCCGCCCGCATCCAATGACTCCCAGCAATCTTAACCAGGTCGTCTGTCCACCTCGTTGGCGGTCGTCCCACGCTGCGCTTTCCGGTGCGCAGTCTCCACTCGAGACCCTTTTTGCTCCAACGGCCATCAGTTCAACGAGCTACATATGTGCCCCGTCTATTTCCACTTCAGTTTACTAATCCTTTAAGCTATGTCGGCAATTTTAGTTCTTCTACGGATCTCCTCATTTCTAATTCGATGTTGTAGAGAAATACCAATCATTGCTCTCTCCATAACTTGTTGAGTGACCTCGAGCTTTTTTATGAGGCCCACAGGTCTTACAAAGGTACCGCTTATTTAGTTTAGACAGAAAATTTAGAAAGAATTTGTAAAAGCTGGGATATGCATAAAACATATTTTTATGATCTAAATTTAAAATATTGCTATATCCAAAGAGAAAACAGAAACTAAATAAGATAGAAGAATTCAATATACACCATACGTATAAATTAGCACCTTCTAGTGCAGAAATAAACAGCACACTATTTCTTCCGACACTAACACAAAATCACACGATAGTATAAAAGCTTGTACGTGAAAACATAAATCATTTGATGACTTAAACGATGAGAAATCGGAGTCAGAATGATTTAGATTAAATACTCCACCCGATTAAATGGTGATAGATGATCAAATGTTCTTGATTCCTAATGTTCTGCCCTTAGATATATGAGTAAACAAGTCTCAGCTCGAACACGTTTAGTAAAAGAGTTAACAGAAACTGTAAATAATGTATCTTTACTTAATACAACAAATTGTATATTCTTTAAAATATCTTTATACCAATTTTATTAAATATACAATTTTAATTTCTTTTTATTAAAAAAAATCCAAGCTCTTTCGACAGAAACGTACAACTCTCTGTACGCCATACAAATATAGTATTTCTCCCGAGATTGTTAGGACCAAACCCGCAACTCATAGTGCAGAAATCGAATTTTTAGACTTGGTGAAGAGGCCAGCAAATCATTTGCCTGGTGGTAAGCATCATGCCTGGCTATAACAATTGTGTTGCTACTCAGGACTAATCCTGCCTGGGACCACACTGCACTCGTTACTCTAGACATGAAGATATTCAGTATCTTATGCTCAGTAATTTCATTAGCTTCAGTACCTAAACGAAAAACAGTTATTTCTAAATTTGAAACACTGCTGCTACTGCTTATCGGCAAATATTTGTTACTGGGGTGGTACCTACCTAGCCAGTTTGTGATAATAAGGGACCTTCTTTTTTTTATTGGTGCCCAGTAGAAATTCTTCATGAACTTCCTTCGCCCCGGGGAAGGGCGAAGGGGTATGCTGGACTCCTACCGGCCACCACTGGAGCGGTCATCTTCGGCACCTAAGGGAGGCTCCAGGTCCTCGTATGATCACACTAGAGTGATAATAAGGGACCTACGACCAGCGAAAACATGATAAGCAAGTACCTATCAGTTTTATATGACGACCACGATTGTCAATCCTAAAGGCTATAATCGATATTTGACATCCTAATGACAATCTAATGTCAAATAAAGATAATCAAAATCCATTTGTCAACGCCAGATTAAAGACCAAAACCAGACGTTTACATAAACCTAAAACCTACATTATGCATGGACTAGATTTATCCTGTACACCTGTCTAATGTTGTCAGTGTTGTCAAAACCATTCTCGTATAATATTTCTCATGCTCACCTACATCAAATACCTGCTTCCATTGGCATGACGTTCCATTAGGCGTATCACGTGACGATGCGTGACATATTTTTCATTTTGAGGATCTTGTTTTGTATAGCTTTGCTGGTATGGGTCTGACGTTGTCGTTATAATAATGTGATTGTTACTACACTCCGCTGACCTTTTATTCGTACGAAGTACTGAAATAACGTAAAACAATAACCCATAGAACTTCCATTAACCATTATCATTAATCATATCTATACAAATAAATAAAATTGAAGTGTCTGTTTATAATGTCAAAATAACAGCTTTTTACTGAATGCTTAAGAAATTATATACGGTACATATAACAAAAAAACAATTTTTAAATTTTTTGTCTGTCCTGTCTGTCCGTCTGTCTGTCTGTTTGTTCCGGGTAATCTCCGAAACGGCTGGACCGATTTTGACGGGACTTTCGCTGGCAGATAGCTGATGTTATAAGGAATAACTTAGGCTACCTTTATTTTAGAAAAGTAATTAGGGTTCCGCGCAAAAACACGCCTTGAAATCCAATTATATATTCCATGTCTCTTGACATGTCTATGTCGAAGTACTCTAAATTTCTTTTAAATCAAACGCGGGTGAAACCACGGGTCCCAGCTAGTTAATAATAAAATTTGAAGATTATCAAACTGTAGGAACCAACAGAGATTTATAATATGGTAATGCTCACGATCACCATATTCTCCAAAGAAAAAACTGGTCAAGTGCAAGTTGAACTCGCGTGGAGAGTGTTCCGAGATTGCTGAATGTATTGTCTATTGTTGGATTTGGTCTTGTACCAATAACTTTCTAAGAACAAACTTAACATCGTAGTTGAAAAACGAGTTTTCCCATGCATTCCAACCGCAAACGTGAGTTATTACGCGCATTATTGAAAGATTTACCATGTTATTTTAAGACCATAGACTTCTTATAGATTTTACTGTAATGTAAAGAGCTATTTATTATCAATATTCAATTCAAAATTTTAGGCTCAGTATTTTCGGAGATAAGGCGGGGGCGGGGCGAATGATCAATTTTGATCTAATTTATTAAATGACTTTAAAATTATAAAATGAATACATTTGAAGCCCTTACAACAAGTCCTTCCATTTCACATGTTACAAGGTACAGTTTGCAAAACTTAATTCTTTAATTTTCTAAGCTGTTCCCCAAAAAGGACCGCCATATTCAAAATTCAGTTATATACGTATACATACATACATACACGTACAAGTTTGGGTCACAAAAATCCATATGTGTGCAATATTTCAACTTAATCGGTCCAGTAGATACGGAGAAAAATGGCTGTGACGGACAGACAGACACACGAGTGATCCTATAAGGGTTCCGCCGTTTTTTCCTTCGGACGTTCGAAATCCTAAAAACATTACAGTCATCCAAAACTTACGTCCCCGGGGTCACTGGATTGGCATATTTAAGGATAGGTTTATCCCACAGATAAAATAGAGCCGTTAATACACGATATGTAAAACTGGTAAACTTTTCAGGATAGCCATATGGTGTAACATGACACAGACACTTGACATAAAATATATACATTGGATTTCAAGGGTTTTATATTTTTTGCGCGGAACCCTAATTATTTTTTAAAAATAAAAGTTCCCTAAGTTATTCCTTAAAACATTAGCTATCTGATAGTGAAAGTCCCGTCAAAATCGGTCCAGCCGTTAAGGAGATTACCCGGAACAAACAGACAGACAGAGAGACAGGCAAAAAAATTGTTATTTTGTTCAGTATTATTGTACGGTATCATCATTTCGGCCGAATGAAGTCCACTGCTGGACACAGGCCTCCCCCAAAGATCACCACAATGACCGATATCGGTGTGTTGTGTGCTCATTGGGGGGTTTTGCCATAATCGCCACGCTTGGCAGACGGGTTGGCGATCGCAGTTGAGTTGTTAATGTATCTACTCGAAGGGCGCTGCTGCCCATCCTCCGGTTAATCCCTTAGTCGACTTTTACGACACCCACGGGATGAAATGGAGTGGTGGCATTCTGATCCGGGACCACACGGCATGTATACCGTATATACTTTCATATGCATTAAGTAAAAAGCTGTTATTTCGACATTATAAACAGACACTTCAATTTCATTTATTTGTATGGACTAGATAATGTTGCACCTCAGATGAACGTCACTGTTACATTCTATCATATTTTAGCATATAAAGTGTATTAGTCATCTGCATTCTACCTAAGGCGTTGCTTATGGAGACCTGGAACTTTGTACGACGCGTATGTGCGCAGAGCTGGCGCGTAACATGCACGCGGAGTTTGCAACAAAATAGGCGTAGTTTCTTGCGCACACTGCGGTGGAACGCGCATCTGATTCTGTCGTTTACCTTTTTTTATTGGTGCCCAGGGGAAATTCTTCATGAACTTCGTCCGCCCGCCCCAGGGAAGGGTGAAGGGACATGCCGGACTGCCGGACACCTACCGGCTAAAACCACTGGAGCGTTCATCTTCGGCACCAATGGTACCTCCAGGTCTTCATAAGATCACACTAGAACCCCCATTGATGCCACTCCTTTAGGGACATTTCGGAGGGAATAACTGTGGTCACCCTCTCTAGCGGAGGGAAGGCGACTGTAAAAGGTCGCCTCTCAGATACTTCTCGGGGAGGATAGTTACGGATCCCCCCAAGCCTCGCTGTGCACCATTCTGCGCACATCGCGGCACGTGCCCACGAGCATGCCACCGTCTTCCCGGGGGTCACTCGGTATGAGCACGCAGAATCTCCAATTTGCGCCCCTGTGACCTCCGAGTACCCCCACCATGACTGCAGGAGGTTCAAGCGTGTTGGACCTAGGAGCTAGGGCGGTTATTACCCGTCCTACTCCGTGCATGATCGGCCTTCTCCCGATCACGCTGTGTCGTTTGCCTACGGATGACGCGACGCTATGCAGTCTTGTCCAAATATCACCTTACAAAAGAATTCGACATATTACAGCATCTGATTCCTTCCTAGACTATGTTATAGTTGGAGAAGATGGAGAGACGTAATAAAATAAAATAATAAACATGGGTTATATTTCAAATATACCTTGGCACCTAAATCCCCCTTTGTATACATGCCTCAATTATTTAATTAATTGTTGCATTATCCTGACTATTAGCCTTCACAATGATTCGATGAAAAGCTATTTTTACTGTTTAGGATTTCAATCTATACATACAAATAAATAAAATTGAAGTGTCTGTTTGTAATGCCAAAAAAACAGCTTTTTACTAAATGCATATGAAAGTATATACGTTACCTATAGCAAAAAAAGCATTTTTTTGTCTGTCTGTTTGTTCCGGGTAATCTCCGAAACGGCTAAACCGATTTTGACGGGACATTCACTGGCAGATAGCTGATGTTATAAGGAATAACTTAGGCTACTTTTATTTTAGAAAAATAATTAGGGTTCCGCGCAAAAAAAGAGAAAACTCTGGAAATCCAATATATATTCTATGTCAAGTATATATGTCGAAGTACTCTAAATTTCTTTTAAATTAAACGCGGGTGAAACCACAGGTCCCAGCAGCAGCAGTTGGTACAAGGTTTAGCCGAAAAATAAACACCTCCTTTGAACATTACGTGTTATTAACTGCGTCTCCCTAAACGCTTTGATACATTATTATATATGTTCGATTTAACTGAATTGCGCACCCCGCACTATGCTCCGCGCTTAGCTCCGCATTTCCATGAACGATGCCTTACTTATATAACTTCTTAGAGCTAGAGCTTATTTCAAGCCTGTAAACAACACCAAAGAAGTAGATCCATTTTGTGTATAAATCAAACAGTTTGAACAATGGATTAACGTCTTTGAAATTAATAACAGCAAATTATCCGCTTTGTTTAATATCTTCAGTTTTAACATTCACAATATATGAAGGATTGTTGATTGTTGTATACAACACGTCACTCTACGTGCTTCTTTTGTGGATTTTTCTTTTTAAAAGTTTATCCTAATGAAATTGAGTTGCATTGAATACCTTAAAATTGTGGAATTCTTAAAATAACAGCTAATCGTTTGACCTTAAAACACTTGCTATTAAAAAGACTCTTAAGATGTTTTTTTTTTTCAAGTAATTATTGATCCATAATTTATTCGACTTTGATTTTGAGACAAAGGTTAACTTCACACTCACACATAACGTGCGTAATATCCGTCACTGAATATGTTGTTCTCAATGATCCATTATAATGAGTGGTCATACGGGATAATGCTATAATTACAAGGTTTGGCAGGTGCATACGAGGACCTGGAGCCACCCTTAGGTACCAAAGATGACCACCCCAGTGGTTTTAGCCGGTAGGAGTCCGTTGATACCCCTTCGTTCTTCCCCGGGGTGGAGGAACTTCAAGTAGAATTTCCACTGGGCCCAATAAAAATAAATAAATTAAGGTGGATTCGTCCTTTTTGGATTGGTGATCGCAGTATGTTGTTATTAGCACATGGGTGAATGCTACTGCCATTCACTTGATATCAATGATCTCACCTTTTACGAATATCAATGATCTCACCTTTTACGACACCCATATATGGAGAGGAATGGAATTAATTATTTTTGAACTGCTCAACGAGCCATGATAACGGACCGTAATTACACATTTCTTTACTTCCCATCAAAACGTTCATAATATAGGTTGCTCAGCAACCTAGCTAAGAGAATATCAGCACACTTAACAATTTGTAATTTAATATGCTTTTACGTTCCAGCCGTCTAAAAGCATGTATCCTTCCATATAAACAAAGTTATTAATAAGAAAACTTCTTTTCATAAATGTCAATCCCTTCACAGATTTGAACAATATGACTTGCTCTTTGAAATAAATAACTACCTTGCTACGCTGTTGATTCATTAATCTGACTTAATCGTTAACATTCACTTTAGGCAGATCAACTGAGACAAGAGGATTTTCAATTAATTCATTTATTTGAGACTTTTGGTGGTGTTTGCTTAAATACTTTACACGTGGTTTTCAATTACTTGATATGATAAACTTTGTTATAATTGTATGTTCTTTAAAACACTCTTTGGTGTCCCATTGGAAATACTTTATGTACTTCCTCCACCCTGGGGAAGGGCGGAGGGGCATGCCAGACTCCTACCATCTAAAACAGCAACAACGTCATCTTCAGCAACGAAGGGGAGCTCTAGGTCCTCGTACGATCATACTACGTAGAGCCACCCATTGGTGCCACGCCTAGGCGGTCATCCCGTCTAGTGGGGGTGAGTAACTGTATTCCATGACAACTACAGTCTACTTCTGTGCCTAATTCCCATTCGGCTATTTGAGCGTGATAGAGCCTCAAACGTAACATACTAACTTTCACATTTATGAATAGTATAGTAAGATAAGTAATGACTAAGCTTTATAAAACATTATCAATGCCCGATTCCGAAATCGAAGAAAACTCTATTGTTTTGATTCCAAACATTAAAAAGACTAATTCATGACACGAACGGCAGGAAAGATAGACACTATGGAGACTACGTTTTATTATTGATGTAGATTACGACTCATAATTACAACCCACAACAGTTGGTAAGATGTAGGATTTGGGTGTTAATGAATATTTTGCGAATGATTCCGTGCAGTTTCCGGATTAAGAATATAGCACCGCTCCTTCTCCCGTGGATGATGTAAAAGGTGACTAAGGTACTAAACAAGAACAAGTGCCACCAATTTCACCTCACTGTTGAAAACCAAATCCGCAATCGATATGCCAAACCATAATAATTTGCAAATAGTTTCCTGGTTCCCCACAATATATCAGCTAACATTTCAATAAAAGTACGAATAATTCAAAATCAAAATCAGCTAAACATTATATTGATGAAAACGAAGCTCATTCTGTATTCAGTCTACGCATCAACAAGCACAGGTATTGATTTCGGCGAATCACCCGAGCATAAATCACGGCGATTATTCTGTATTTCCAAAGAGATATAACAAAAAAGCAGACAGTTTTGGTGTAAACAAAAATGATTGTACAGAATACTAGCCTAGTTACCCACTACCTCGTCCGCAACTGAAATAATTTAAACCCTAAAGGGAACTTGGTAATACGATAAAAGGTATCACATTATTCCATGACATAATCTACTACTCACCCAAAATTTGTTTGAAACTGTTCAGATGTTTGAGCTTCATTCAGAGGCAAAACATCCATACATACATTCTTTTGACATTTATAGGTAATATTAGTTACTTACATAAATAAAGTAGGATTTGCTTGCGAATCCAAAGATTGATTTGTACACCCCTAACATTGATAAGGATTTATTTTAGCTCCTATACTACAAAACGAATCTACTAATGAATTTCTGGTCAAACATTTTTTCCATTCTCATTTATGCTTCTTTTCATGCATCTGAATGCACTTGCTCTTATCATTTACAATATCCAGCCTACAAGGTCCTCTTTCTTTCTTCTCGGCCTTACTCTTAAGCCCTATAATATATTTATCACGTTGTTACATAACATACATCATCAGCGCATTGCTGTCCTACTGCTGCGCACGGGCCTTTTGTCACGATGCGAAAGGTTAGGCCTTAGTTCACCACACTGGCCTAGTGCGGGTTGGTGATCTACACATGCTATTGAGAACATTTTGGAGCTCTTTCGGGTGTACAGGTTCCTCACGAAGTTTTGGTTCACCCCTAACGCAAGTCATAATCAAATCTAAGTGAAGTGTGAATAGTGTATGTCAGAAGTGTGGGCTGGGATCAAACATAGACTCCCTTGTATGGAAAGCAAGAGTTGAACCACTAAACTATCACTTATCACATCACATTAATTATGTCAGGTTACATCAGTCCGTAAATATCCACACAAAAATGCTCCATAAAGACTATTACAGTTTATAGTCATAAGATAATACAGCTCTAATAATCACTATTGATAAACAGATTTGTAGTTGTAGTAATTAAACTAAAGAACATACAAATAAAAATATCAAAATAAATATAATTTAACACCAAAATCAATTCATAAGGCCATTTTGACAACATTATTAGGGGTATCTAGACGAATTGCATACACACCCCGCATTACACTTTTTTAACTTCAGAATAATAGACAAGCAAATATATAGAATCCAACGCGAATAGCTCGATCATTTGTTCAACATTTTCCTTTTCTTACAATTTATGTACGATTATGTAAGATGTTAAGTAACTGATATTTTCGATGTATTTCCTGGAAACCCAAATATGTATGAGAATCATGAGTAAAAATGGATCTATCTTAGGCGCTATCACATGTCTCGGAGTGAGCAGAGATTTTCTTTTATAAATATCTAAAAATAAATCAGTCAAGTATAGCTTGTTCCACTGAGTATAAATAAGAATAAATACCGGTATTCATACCTTATCTACAGGTGATGTAATGTGTTTTTCATAACAGCTGCAGTATGCTTGAATAAATAAACAAATGGCAGTAACATGTTATACCTACAACTTGAAGGGTTCGTGTCAAATGGGCTACTACCACATATATTACTATTTAAGACGTTAACAGTTTACGTAATGTAAAGAAGGCAAACACATTATATCGGCCATTTATACGTCTTCTGCTGAACAAGAGATTAGATTCCACAACTGTGTCATCATTTTGGGGGGTATTTACCAATACTCACCACGCTTCGCAGGTGAGCTGGTGAGCGCAGTATGGCTACCGTTTCACAGAAGGGACCACTGCTGCCCATTCCTCTAGTTAAGATTCCCTTAGACGCCTTTTACGAGATCCACGGGAGGAGATGGAGTGGTGTTATATTCTTAATCCGAACACCACACGGCCCAACGCAAACACATCTAGTGTTAACTACGATAGAGGCTTTTACCGCTGTCAACGGAGAGCTGTGTTACGCCAGGTATTCCGTATCAAAGTTTACAACATTATATTTTGTATATACTACAGTTTAGATACCCCAATAAGCTTTTCGATAAAAGAGACTACTGTGTAAAAAATCCAAAAAATATAATGAAACCTCACAAAGTTATAGGCTTGTTATATTGCCCCGTTGTCCGCACACAAAGATGCGGCTCGAGTGCAGATGCATATGGCCGTACCGTGGAAAAGACTAACATGCCGAATCTCCAGACGCGATGTTGCCAGCGTCGTCAGCTAGCTTGTGCATTTATGTGTTGAACTTGGATCATCCTTTATTTTTTATCAAATTTAAATTAATTAATTAAAAATAATGCCTGGTTAAAACTATTTCAATCGTTTCTTTTACTGGTTCTGAAAAACGATTTACAGGTTTCCTATAAGTTAATTAGAATCGAACCATGATATTCACACACCGTTGCAAATAGCTACACGCTGATCATGACATTATGCACAAAAACAGAATTCTGAAATAATATCGAACTGTAGTAATATTCTAGAATATGGATTTGGCACATTAAACCGCTACGTCGTGTAGACTGAATTGCAGTGACGTCATTTATGCAATACGCGATGTGAATTGTGAGACTAAGGCTATGGATAGACATAACTCAGGTAGCTAAGTAGCCTTGAAACTGGATCGACATGTGATCTCTACAGATATCAACCAGAATAATATTCAACCAATACCACTTTTATATAACCTGCAAATGAAATGTATAATTTTATATGGTTTTTGTAGAATATTCAAAAATGCACGCTAAAATCAATATCGATGGACCAAATTTACATAATGAATTCCAGTATCAAGGCCCATATAGAAATAAAATTAAACAATAGAATATAAAATCTTATAACTTACAAATTCTATACATAAACAATAGAATGTAAACACTACACTAATTCACACGCAGAGTCTACGTTGTGTGTCGTGGTGTCCGGTAGCCAGCTGAATCGCCGAGAAATTTGGCAGAGAGGTATAATCTGAACATTTTACCTCTAGGCCAAATTTTTGCCTTCAAAGTTGATCGAAAATGTCGATTCACAAAATCTGCCCATTCAAGTAAAATACCAACTCTTAATCAATACAAGTCAGGCTATTAGCCTCATATTGTTAAACCTCTTTCAACAATACTTGTGAGTGATGAATACTTAAGTAGCTGTCAAAATATAAACTTTTATACATTTGTCAGATCAAATCGAGCATCTCGAGCAAAGGGAAAAGTTGAGTTAAACATAAATTTTCTTATATAAGAGGGGTTTACTAGCATGGGCTTTAGGGCCCACGATTAAACATAGAATTTAACTAAACTATTTGTTTCATCGTATCGGCCAAAGGACATACACTGCTGAACAAAGGCCTCTCCCATAGATATCCACAACGGCTGGTCAGATGCTGCCCGCATCCAACGACTACCATTGACCTGCACTAGGTCGTCCGTCCATCTCGTTAGAGGCCACCCCAACACTGCGTTTTCTGGTTTGCAGTCTACAATTAAGCAATGTGCCCCTCACATAGCCACTTGCCAATTCACTTGTCACTTGTTCACTAATCCTTTCAGCTGTTTTCGGCAACATTCACTCTTATACGGATCTCATTTCTAATTCGATCTCGAAGCTCTCTTCATAGCTCGCTGAGTGACCTAGAGCTCTCTTACAAGGCCCATAGTGACTAACCACATCCACCGACTATTGGTTTATAGTCAAGGAATAAAAGCCCATTAAAAATATACATCATGTTCTTATTTACAACAAACTTGATATACAAAGCCACAATTGTACATTTATTCGCGGTATCGTGTTTTGCTACATGGTGTTGCATGAGTTCTACGAAAATGTTGGTACACGGCATCCTTCACTGAAGACCTTACTTTTTGGGAGGTCTGCAGATTAAATCTTTCGACCATTATGGTGGTGTTATTTTACATAAAATCACTTTATAATGCAACATACTCATAGCCACAATGATGCTTTGCGCTTGGTTAGTGCTACATAGCAAACTTCTCAAATAATCTTCTCTTTTATGAGATGCTGCTGCCTATCGATTGGTGCAGCTCCGGATATATGATATTTGATTCCAGCTAATGCTTTCGGAAAATATAAATAAACCGTACTCAAATCGGTGTCAGATATTTCCAGCCTCAAGCTCGGGCATTCTATACGTTGGTTCTCAGCGCCGCGTCGTCGGTATTGGTCGGGTACATCGCATGTAGACAGATAACTTTGTTTCTTGAGAAAGCTGTAATTAATGTTCTTTTCTCGTCTGTTTTCAACTTTACTGTGCAAGTTATTAACGCACCTTCATTAATTCTGTTTGATCCAAACACGTCTAATGAACCTCTTTATGTCAGTAGCCGTAAATTTGCAAGTATAGAACAAGCAATTCCACGAAATGCTTTATTAGTTCTTTTTAAAGATTTTTGCAGGCCCATTGCCCGGGACACCGTACTGCTTTCGGAACATTAAATTCTGGTAATTAAAGTCAAAACATGCTTCTTTTGACTTAGAATGAAATTCTAAATGTTTATTTGCAGGTACGAATAAACATTTTTGAAGGTTCAAGTGAACACACATACAGATTCATAAAAAAAAATACATGCCTAAGGCAGTTTATGTAACACGATAAAGTTACAACTGATACCTAAACTAAAATAAATTAATATCTTGTAATATAGGCATCAGTGCCCACCATGATAATGAATCATTATGCCCATATATTTGTCCTAACCTAACACGAAAGTTTCACAACATACAAGTGTGAGGAACGTTCAGAGTTAAGATAATGTTTATTTTTTGTTTTTCTTTTTACAAGAGTGAGGAACGTTCAATGTGCAAGGACATTTGGAAATTGCTTGTCTGATGTTTTAAATTATTGTTTGTATCATGTTTATATCAAAGGCTATACCAACGGCAGAAGTCGTCAGTACAAAACTGGCTCTATGGTCATCATCTGAGCCTATAATAGGCATAATCTATTAAAACAAATTCTGCGATAGCTCATTTACTGACTATTGTGATATCTAGCCACAGCCTTATGTGTATGAGGATTATACACAAACAGCGCATAATGTCAAATTATACGAGGTTAATGCCACGTTATTAGCATTAAGTGGAGTATATGAGCGTGATTTATGTATCTATATCGTGTGGTGCCGGCTACGAATAGCACCAACCCATCTCATCCCGTGGGTGTAGTAAAAGGCGACGAAGGGATTAGCCGGAGGCTGGGCAGCAGCGCCCTTCAAATACATGAGTAGCTCAACTGCAATCGCCAACCCGCCTGCCAAGCGTGGCGATTATGGCAAAACCCCCCAATGAGCACACAACATGATGTCGGTCGTTGTGGTGATCTTTGAGGGAGGCCTATGTCCAGCAGTGGACTTATTAGGCCGAAATGATTATGTATCTCATGACTAGGCAGAGTGTTTTGTAGTTATTTTTACTTATTTATTTAATAGCTATGACTTTATATGGTCGATGATATAGAAGCGGCCGCAAGAAAGATTTGGATGCCAACGTCACAACAGGAGAGAAGAATGTCGCAAGGGAGATGAGGCTTATGCCTAACAGGGGGTCGATTCAGTCGTAGATGATTGTGAAGATGGCTTCTCTAAGAATTATCCTGTATCAAGGGTACAGTTTACAGAAATTAATCTCACATACTCAAATGCCTGGAATAACTACCTATCTGTAAGATATACAAATATTAGCTCAGTGCGGGAATTGTTAATTTTTTATTTTACTTTTTACTAACCCTTTGGAAATACTTCATGTACTTCTTCCGTCCTGAGGAAGGGCGGTCATCTTAACAACTCCTACAATCACACTAGAGCCACCTATTGATGTCATGCTAATAGCCAGACTCCAAAGAGTGGCTAACCTCGCCGACGCCCTTGGTTGCGAACTGAAACCTAAAGCGCCATCGTCACTTCTCAAGTGCGCGCCGTCTAGCGTCTCGTTTTATCAGCCTTCCACGCCACCTTCAGCGCTCTGGTCGAGGGAGCACGTATGGTCTGTACCCATGCATCCAGCTCCACCAAGATGTCTAAGAGCTGAAAGCGCGCCAGGAGGGTAGGTATACCCCTCATAAGATATCGTTCGGTACTCTCGTGCGATCCATATGGCCACAGTATGCCGCTACCCATGACGTTTGGCTCTGCAGCGTTGAACGCTTGACTGTCGAGATGACCATACAAGCACCCCGTAGAGTACTATCCATAGTACTCTACGGGGTGCTTGTATGGTCATCTCGACACTCGTGGTCCACCACACGATTCCTCTGTAGAGTTGGCGAACTTTTCTCCGTACACCGAGATTGGGTAGCAGCCGGTTCAAGCCACACACTACCACTTGATTCGAGGGACAAGTTGCTCGATGTACTCTTTGAAGCCCCGAGGACCGTCCAGGGCGAGCCTCAGGTACTTCATGTACCGGTCCACCCTGATTTGCGCGTCACTGACGCGTATCCACGAACTGGGTGGTTGTCTGCTCCGTGGCAATGTGTGGAACCATATCGCCGCAGGTTTATATGGCGCCATTCGCAGACTCAGAGCGTCAATTTCAGTGAAACCAATTGCCACCGCTTGCTTGGCAAGCCAGATAACTCCCTTGAAGGACTGCCCACTGGCCAACACAAGAGCCAGCCAGGCCAGCGTAACATACTAAGCGGACACCAACGGGGAGAGTGAATGCAAGACCGCGTCGTACGCGACATTTTAATGGGGCCAAGAACCTACCCCTGTGGAATCCCGCACGTTATCTCCCTCCGCTGTACGCTACCGTCCCTCTTCATTTAGTGAACGTACTTAAAGATAAGTTATGTCTGAACTTTCGACCGAATCCGCCGAGTTTGTTTCGGTATTAAAAGAAAATAAAAAATTAAAGAAATATAAATAAATAATAAAGGACGTGAAAGCTTCATCTAGATCTATTGTCCTAGAGAAAGTGATTATTTTAACTTACAATAAGAGATTTTTATCATTCAGTCCCCTTTCACTACACGTATTGGTGAAAAGGGGCGCCCATGATGTACTATGATGTTTATGGAAAACACCGGGTCCTAATATGGAAACAACCCGGAAAGACAAACAGTGGAATAATTAGGAGCACATTAAAATTGTTCATTAATATAATAATGGAATATTTAAATACATTCCAAAGTTTTATTAATTTTATGCACCCGATGTTGCCTTAATTATAATTATATGTACCTACGTCCGATGTTTAAGAATAATAATGAATTAATTATTTTGTTTGTAATTTATTAAAATGGTCCTTCCCATCATGTCATGTTGTAAACGTCTGTACTTGAATATAGTCCTGCTCGATACAAGTTGTCGTCGAACTGTACAGAAATTAGTAATCGCAATACCTACTTATGTATAAAAGAAGTACTGTTATTATCGCATTATGCTTTAGCTTTTGTTTTTGCCCCAAACTAGGAGTTCTCGTGTGTCATGGGTACGTTTACAGACACAAATTCCACACACAATACACCCAGACTCGTATCAACTACCTGCAGATCATACAAATATTTGTTCCGTGCGAGAATCAAACCTGTGACTCGGAGTACAGCGACTGAGTGAGTCGACTGTATCGGCCACTGCACAAACCGTATCGCCATTAGCATGCCTCTTTGATATAATCAGGTTTATTTCTGGTGTTTTTTTTTATATCCTGGGTTCAGGTTAAATCTCACATACACAAACACCCAGACCCGAAACAACTATCTGTAGATCATACAAATATTTGTTTCGTGCGGGGACCATACCCGCGACACGCAGCATAGAAAGCCAATCGCTTAGTTTTTGCACCACTGCGCCGTCAATTGCATTTTAAATTTAACACCTTTTAGACCCACGGGCAGACATAAGTGGCCTTGATGAGAGAAATCCAAGTTTTGTGGTACAATGAACTTATATCGATACTTTTCTTTGTTAAATAACCTCAGAAACGCCCAATATCAGCAGTGCAAAATGTATCTTTCAACATGCATATGTTTTCCTGATTTCTATGACGTCACATTTTCGTACGTTGCTTCCCCCATATCACGCGTCATGTAAGGCTGAACGTCTTAATACATTATTCACCCCGTATAAAATTCTCCGCAACAGTAAAGAGTCATTACTGTGTCAGACACATTATAGGTAAGAACAGAAGAACAATGTAGTCAACATTTTTGTTGTTACGTAAAATGAGGGAAGACTTTAAAAAAAGAAGGCTTTAAAAAGAGTATGTATGAGTTTCTTTCCCGTTCTTCTCCATAGGAAATCTACATCTTGGAATGCAGCAACTAAAGTCTGACTATTCATAAGTGCCTGGTTTTACATGAATAAAGGTCTTTTTAGACTTTTCGCGACTCATTATAATAAGACACTTTTAAACGGATTACATCGCGTATATTATACATTTTAGTTTTTCCTGACGTTTCGAACACTTTGCAGCAGTCGTGGTCGCAGGATGACTGCCAAGTAATAAGTTTTAAAGTGTTTTATTATAACGAATAAAAACATTTTTATCTTTTATCTTATTAAGGCTACCTCAAAGTAAAGCTGTATTCATCTTACACCAACCTTTCGTGAATATTTGGTAAATCGTATCCATTTAGTAAAGCTCGATTCGTACGTCAGTGACGAAGTAATAGTGACGTACGGAATCCCGCAAGGCAGTGTATGTGGCCCTACTTTGTTCCAAATATATGTCAATGACTTATGTTCATCTTCACTTCCTAACTGTGAAATAGTCTCTTACGCCGACGACACAGCACTAGTAGCTTATGGTAAGGATTGGGTTGATGCAAAATTAAACGCCGAAACATCACTTGAATATGTAAGCGACTGGCTATCTACAAATCTCCTTACCTTAAATATTGATAAAACTGTTGTCATCTCCTTTTCTCCATCCTCAACATCTAGTCCATTCACTACAATTCCGCCATTAAAAATCCACTCCTGCCAGAATAAACCCGACAATTGTAGATGTACATCCTTATCATCAGTATCTGTTACCAAATATTTAGGTGTCTACATTGACGCTCACTTAAACTGGCGACCACACATACACGCAATAAAAAAAAGGATTAGAAGCCTCATATATATATTTAAAAAACTGCGGAATTCCGCCGATGATAATATACTCAAATTGGTCTATCACGCACTCTGCCAATCTATTATTTCATATTGCCTCCCTGTTTGGGGGGGTGCAGCAAAAACATATCTGCTGGAGTTGGAGAGGGCGCAAAGAGCTATATTAAAAGTAATGCTTAACAAACCTATCCGTTACCCCACATATCAACTCTATCAAGATTGTAATGTCCTTACCGTTAGAAAACTTTTTATCTTACGTACTATTCTTCGTAAACATTCTTCCTTGCCACTAGATAAAAAAAAACTATCAAAACGAAAGGGTATGCCGGTTTGTCCGATACTAAAAGTAAGGACGCATATGGCATCCCGACAATATAAATCATTAAGCACAAAATTATATAATAAAATTAATAAAATACTCCAAATATATATATTAAATAACCATGAAGTAAAACAGAAAATTACGAACTGGTTAAAATTTCTCACTTACGAAGACACTGAAAATCTGCTTATTTAGCACATAATCACTTCATCATCTACACTTTTAGTTATAACAGTTACACACATCCTTTTACACTTTCACAGACTTCTCACCCTTCCCAATCACACTTCACATAAAACTATGCACTTGAATTTACCATAATCCGATATTAGTCTCTATGTGTACTAAAAGATTTCAATCGCTTCAATTTTTTTTTATTTTTATATTTTTATATAATTTAAGTCTCTGTTTTTTTCCTTTCTAAATTTTATCCGTTTAGTTTAACATTAATGTATTTTTGTCAAAACACTCAGTAGAGCATTTCGCTTTTAGTTTCTATTGGACGAATCACTGATTCTGATAGTACAGGTGTAAACCTAGTTTCGGAATCAGGGGTTGAACTATATTGTCTCAACTTGCTCTTTTCTACATTATACACTAACAAAGTACTTTCATATTTTATGTATAAGAGTCAAATGTACTAAAATAAATAAATAAATAAATTGCATAGTCAGCGTACTGCCTAAGTTAGTTAATAGTATAGTATTATCTTAGGTTTTCGCGAATATTACACATTATAATAAAACACGGATTCTATCGTTGTTTTCCTGACGTTTCGAACACTTTGCAGGGTTCGTACTCGCAGGATTTAAAATATACGCGATAAAATCCGTTTAAAAGTGTTTTATTATAAGTATAGTATTAATCGAAATGTTATTAACAATGGGGCGTAAAATGCATTAACGTTATATATTTATTTAGAATCATTGATTATTTCACTAATATCGTTCTATCTCACGATCATTCTTTAAAGATAAGATAAAGATAAACATAATTTTCTTTCTCACAAAACTATTTAATCATGAACATTCAGCCATTGGTTGCTGCATTCCAGGATGTAGGTTCCTTATAGATAAGAAAGGGAATGAAACTCCATAGTTACTCTTTTAAATCATGTTCCAGTATTTATGACTTCATTGTTCTCGAAATAAAGAATATGTAAGGATATGTCCGAGATAATTGTTTAATACTTCTCAAAAAGCCTAGACTAAAGAAGCCTGATTGCAACATTGAAAAACATCGCTCAGCTCAACTATATTGTAGGAAAACCCAACAACCCGATACACAACGCTATAATTATCAGAACATTTGAGTGACTTTTTGTCACGTCAATTTTTTTGCTGACAAATGAAACAAAAAAGGTTAAAATAAATGAACAAGTTGCTAAAGCCTTATTAAATATAAATGAGAAGCTCCTAAAGTTCTAAATAACTGTTCACCTTACCTCTACCGTAGGGACCATCCTTGTTTAAGTTTCTTGACACGTAATTAGAACTGTGTCTGCTGTTTTTATTTATTTTGTGTTGCCAAGGCTGTGCTCGTGACCTTGATTATGTAATGTCACGCTGCTGTTGAGAACTTTCGACGTGACAGGCGTACATTAAATTAAGACCAGCCCTTAAGAGCGTTATACAAAACGGAGGGTAATGTTATTTCCCTGTTTTCGGGGAAGTTTTTAGAGTATCTAGCAAAGTTACTCGCTACTGCAATGCTAACAGTTTCGGCAAGTAAATTTCTGTAATGAAGCCATAGAGTGTAATGGTAATGAGGAACTCTGTCGTAAGTATACTTTATGTTGTGTATGTGTTTCGCTCATATCATTTTACTTGGTCTACAAAGATTAACATTGAAGTTACTTGAAGACATTATAAACTCAAGTGACAATGGGTGGGTCACATTGCTCGTAGAATGGTAATGGCCGTTGGGGTAAAAATATTCTCAAGTGGACCACGCACCGGAAAATGCAGCGTAGGACGACCTCCAACGAGGTGGACAGACGACCTGGTGCAGGTCGGTGGGAATCGTTGTAACCGCTCGATGTGTAAATCTGTGGGGAGGCCTTTGTCCAGCAGTGGACGTCCTCTGGCTGATATGATATACAATGACACGAATAAAAATGCATAAGGCAAACATGGAAATTTAGAAACAGTTTAAGGCTCAAAGAAATAAAATAATTTAAAACAGATAATTATTATCGGTTCAAACGTAATAAAACCGGCTAGGTGCATTTAAACACAAAGATTGGTTCAACACTTAACCAGAAATATGGGGATAACTGGTTAGTTATCCCATCTATCATCTAGTTGATGGGATATCTATGTATTTAAAAATATTGTACAGTAAATAAGATCAATAACTTTTTTAAATCTGTAACGACACCTATCAACTTAGTCGTCCTGTGACTACGAATGCTGCCAAGTGTTAGAAACGTCAGGAAAAACAAACTTCTATGATACACGCGATATTAATCCGTTTAAAATTGTTTGATTGCAAAAATTATTTTCTTTTCTGTATATTTCCTATTTTTTAAGTCTTTGCCCCACACTAGGATTTGTCCTGTCGTGAGTGCATTTACAGACATGAATTGCACATACAATACACCCAGACCCGGAACAACTACCTGCAGATCATACAAATATTTGTATCGTGCGAGAATCGCACCCGCAACTCGGAGCGCAGCAGCCGACTGTATCAGCCACTGCACCAACCGTGCCGTCAAAATATATATATGCACACACAAACAACCAATACCGAAACAACCGCTTACAGTTCATACTACAATTCTATTTGTACGGGAATTGACATCGTTTAGCCATGCGCCAAATAAGCGATAACCAATCCGTTAAACAAGTTCTGCGATAATTTTTAACCATACTTTATCGTTGGTTAGTTCAAAAAGACTATTATTCTTGGAGTTTTTTACAAACTCCAGCATAACTTTGTCTGCGATATTCCAATTTAGTTGAGAGACTATGTAATAAATTATGTATCGAACAATAACAGGCCCACGCTTTTATGTTATTCTTTAATTTCCTCTCCAACACAAGAATTTTATTCTTTACTACCACCGTTCCGCAGAAAGGACACTGCTGCCTATCTCTCTGGTTTAGTCGCATACGGGCGAAATAAATAATCAATCTGATCCACAATCTTTAGGTCTGTTTTAAAAAAGAGGTAAATCTTCTATTGCCATTCCAAAGATTTTGGATTAGATTGATTATTAACTTCAGCCGTTAGAAGTGCTAACAGGAATACTAATAATGTATAACCGTTATTCTATTTCACTATAAACATAATCAGCTCATTACTCTCCCGCTGCTGGCCACTGTCCTCACCCACGATGAGAAGGGATAAGCCTTCTGGTGTTCTGGGTTCTTTGGTGGTGTCTACCACGCTGGCATAATGCGGGTTGGCAGACTTCACACAATAATAAAAAAAAAATGAGAGCCCCCTGAGGTGTGCAGGTTTCTTCACTACCGGGGGTGGCGGGCACACTAATTGGGGAGTGTGCGGGCTCACACCAAGCGACTCCCGGGAGGAGTGCGCACGTGGTCACGTGCCGCCGTGTGCGCAGCACAGCTCAAAGCGAGGCTTGAGGGGATCCTTTACAATCCTCCCCGAGAAGTGCCTGGGGGGGCGACCGTTTTACAGTCACCTTCCCGCCGCTAGAGGGGGTGACCGCTTTACAGTCATACCTTCCATGATGTGCCTAAAGGCGTGACACCTATGGGCGGCTCTAATGTGATCTTACGAGGACCTGGAGCCGCCCTTCGGTGCCGAAGATGACCCCTCCAGTGGTTTTAGCCGGTAGGAGTCCAGCACACCCCTTCGTCCTTCCCCGGGGCGAAGGAAGTTCATGATGAATTTCCACTGGGCACCAATAAAAAAGAAATAAAAAATAAATAAAAAAAGGAGTCTGGAATACCCCTTCGCTATTCCCAGGGGCTAAGGAAGTTACATGTAGAATTTACACAGGACGCAAATAAAAAAAATTAAAAAGGTTTCTTCACGATATTTTCCTTAACCGTTAATGCAAGTGATAATCAAATTCTGATCACACATGCGTATCCTAAAACTCCATGTGCGGACCGGGATCGAATTCAGACCCCTGTATGGAATTGTAATTATCTGAAAAAAATATTTTATAGATATTTAATATAAAGGACTCCCATTTTACTTAGGCCTTGACATGTATATGTAGCCTTTATATATTCATACGACCTTAAACGTAAGTACTTTATTTTTGGCCTAGCCCTTTAGAGGCCTGGTTCTGAAATTACATAGTTTAGCTAGAACAAGCATCGTTTACCCACATATTTTACTTTTTTATTGTAAGCCGACTCTGAGAGGCTTGGGCCCTAAAAATACAACGTTATTATATTCAAATGGGAACTGTTATACCCTAAAGGTTAGTTGATTCCTGGATTAGTTAAATCTGTTTGAATATCTTTAGATATTATCAACATAATTATCGTAAATAGTATACATATACTTATGTCGAAATGTCTTTTACACTTAACGATTGATCTGCAAGTTTAAGCTGCACATACTGCAGTCAGGATTTAGGCGGCACTAGTCTATCATCGGTCTCCGCCCTACCTGCAGGGCATCATAGGGGCCAATCTGCGCGATAGCCACATTCGCTACGTGGGCAGGGACGGTAGCGTAAAGCGGAGGGAGATTACGTGCGGGGTTCCACAGGGGTCAGTTCTCGGCCCCCTCTTATGGAACCTCACCTACGACGTGGTCCTGCGTGTCGTTCTCCCTACTGGCGTCAGCTTAGTCTGTTACGCTGACGACACTCGGGTGTTGGGCAGCGGGGAGTCCGTCGAGGGAACCATCCGGCTTGCCGAACAAGCGGTGGCAATTGTCGTGGCCAAAATCCACGCCCTGGGTCTGCGGATAGCGCCTCAGAAAACTGAGGCGCTATGGTTCCACAAACTGCCGAGAAGCAGAGAACCACCCAGTTCGTAGATACGCGTTGGTGAGGCGCAAAGTGGAGTGGTCCGGTACATGAAATACCTGGGGCTCACCCTGGACAGTCGTTGGGGCTTCGAAGAGCACTTCCAGCACCTCGTCCCCCGAGTCGAGAGGGTAGTGGGTGCTCTGCACTGGCTGCTGCCCAATCTCAGGGGACCATGTGAGGAAGTTCGCCGTCTCTACTGAGGGGTCGTGCGGTCCGTGGTCCTATACGGGGCGCCTGTATGTTCAGCTCAACTATCAGGCGCCCAGCGCTGCAGAACCAAAATTCACGGTCTGCAGCGCAGAGTAGCTACCCAGATCGCACGAGGATACCGAACAGTGTCCTACGAGGCGGAAACTCTCCTGGCGCGTTTTCCGCCTTTCGACATCCTGGCGGAGATGGATGCATGGGTCGACGATCAGACACGCTCCTTCCTCCAGAGCGGCGAAGACGCACCTCCAGGGGCGTTGGACAGGCTAAGGTGGCTAGCTCGGCGACGCGCACTTGGAAACTGCCGTCACCGCCAGCGAATGCAATTTGCGACCAAGTGCGTTTTCGAGGCCATCCTGCCGCTCTTTGGAGCCTGACTCAGAAGGAGCGAGCGCGTCACCTACCGCCTGATGCAGGTGCTCACCGGGCATGGTTGTTTCGGTGCGTACCAGGTGAAGGAATTTCCACGTAGAATTAAAAAGGGCGAAGGGGCATGCCGGACTCCTACCGGCAAAAACCACTGGAGCGGTCATCTTCGGCACTGAAGGGGGGCTCCAGGTCCTCGTAAGATCACACTAGAGTCGCCCATTGGTGCCACGCCTTTAGGCATATCTCGGAAGGGATGACTGTAAAGCGGTCACCCCCTCTAGCGGAGGGAAGGCGACTATAAAAAGGTCGCCCCCCCAGGCACCTCTCGGGGAGGATTTTAAAGGATCCCCCCAAGCCTCGCTTTGCACTGGGTACCTACTAATCTAACCTGTGGCAACAAGAGACCTACCATCGGAGGACTTAATATAGATGTCATCAGGTATAGTAAAACTTCATAATGTTGAGAGAATTTTCAGAATTAGTAGTAGTTTCTGTGATAACCCTCCAGAATGTAAACAAGGAGACTCATACTCTCTTTATAATATTAGTTTAGGAGAAAGCTTTTCGACGGCTCGATTGGCGTAAAGGCTAAGTGCTTAGCCTTCTGCGTTAGAGGTCACGGTTGTGCGAGTTCAAGTCTCGCGCTTTTATATAAAGTCAAATAGTGATTTATTATTACTGGTATATTTACATACCCAATATGTATTCATCTCAAACATTAGCCTTCATTATGCTCGTAGCTCTTTTAACATATTGTAATTACAATAAGTGCATTAAGCAACTAATAAAATATAAATAAAGTAATAGAATGTCAACGATTACACTACAACATCATATCAGCAATTATATTTTGTCACAAATTAATTCATTTACAAAGATTCTTTGTCAATCAATAGTATGGCTAGTTTCGGTTAAAATTTAACGAGGGTTTTACTACCCCTAATTTGCTTATGTATTTTATTGTAAAGTTTGTGTCTTTGCATATACACTTAATATTTATTTAAACTAAACGTAGTATTTTGTGTTATTTAGTTATATTTAATATTGCGGCATTGATTGACTATTATTGTTAATATAGTTATTGTTAATTTTGTTCTTGTGACATTAAATTATAACACTCATACAAAACAGTAAATGTATGAGCATCATGTAGCCATTAATGTTATATGTTTAGTACTTATATTAATTGTGTCTTTTGCCTGACTGTATTGGTCTGTCATGCTCACTAAAATGTCATGCTAGCGGTGGCGTTGTGTATCGAGTCGTTCACACTTCATTCGCCTACAATATGGTTGAGTTAAGCGATGCTGATGCATGATCGTGAACGGGTGCCGTGTGTTGGGACTGGTAACTGCAACGGCAAATGAATTATTATAATATTATTTTGGTATGTTCCATCATTACACTCTAACCTAAATTTTTCTCGGTATATGTTTCACAATATTTGGTATCAATTAACATTGTAATCTCAATTATTTTAAAAGAGTATCCATGTAGTTTCTTGCCCGCTCTTTTCCACCACCAACCATGCAACTTAGATTATGACGTTTCATAAGTGCCAGTATTTGTTTTATTTGAAACTAGCTGGGACCCGTGGTTTTACCCGCGTTTAATTTAAAAGAAATTTAGAGTACTTCGACATAGACAATTGACATAGAATATATAAGTTGGATTTCAAGGGTTTTATGGTTTTCGCGCGGAACCCTAATTATTTTTCTAAAATCAAAGTAGCCTAAGTTATTCCTTATAACGTCAGCTATCTTCCAGTTAAAGTCCCGTCAAAATCGGTCCAGCCGTTTCGGAGATTACCCGGAACAAACAGACAGACAGACATACAGACCGACAGACAAAAAAAATAAAAATAGATTTTTTGTTATAGGTACCGTATATACTTTCATATGCATTTAGTAAAAAGCTGTTATTTTGACATTACAAACAGACACTTCAATTTTATTTATTTGTATAGATAAAATACTTTGACTTTGACACTTTTATGTAGAAACTCTGTGTTAGTGGTATGCAGTTTATCAGAGTGACGTTGGGTTCCAATAAATTTAAATAAATTTATATTAATATTCAATAAGAGGCATAATTTATTGTTGTATAGTGACGGTAAGGTTAATAATTTGAAGTTTGTTTGAATTTAGGCTTGTATGTATTTTTTGTGCAATGAAAACTGCTTCATCCTTACGCCATATCTTAAGGTTGATGCAATATAACTGTGATAGGCTTGGTGTGATTAGTGCAGTTTGGTTGGTAATTTAGCCTAACATATATACAGCATACGATTTTATTGCAAACATGCATAATTTCAGTTTATTGTGTTTTATTATTATCTATAGAATCTTAAAACTTAGTGACGTTCGTTAAGTCAACATTTTGTGCATAGTAGTTTATAAGCAGAGCCGATCGCATTTTCGTCGTTATAGTAAGAGCATTGCTGTAGTTTTTATGATATAATTTTTTAACGCCCGACAATAATTGATATCAGGCTATTTATATCATTGTCAATCAATTTCATTGATACAACCATAATTGAAAGTCACCATGCTGTCTTTGGTAAAAAGAGACATCTGATGCTTAGTAATTAATTACTAATATTAATGTAGCAGAAAAATAACAATGGTCCCAAGACGCTTCCTTACGGTACGCCATAACTCATTAACTGCCGAAAAACTGGCAGATAGCTGATGTTATAAGGAATAACTTGGCTACTTTTATTTCAGTAGTATCTTTAGGGTTCCGCGAAAATAATAAAACCCATGAAATTTAAAATATATACGCTCTGTCAAGTGTTTATGCCGAAGTATTCTTATATTTATTAATAATAAAAAAATAAATAAAAAAAAACCAATTTCCTTTATAAGCCGACCCTGATACATGTGCTGTTTTTACTAGCCGGTACAATGCCTCCCGAGGTACGTAGAGATGTCAAAAGTTCCATAGAAAGACTTAATATGGGAAAAGGCGTGCGTCACCCATTGCATGAGCATAGCTGTCCCACAAAGACTTAAAAGACGAAACAATTTTGTCAAGTGGGTTCAACCAATTTCTTCTTATGCTTCACAATTAAAGCATTCAATGTGGTGCGAGCAATACTCGTACCTGCATTATTTGTGGCCCCAACTAGAGAGTTCCCGCCAGGACAGGGTCTTCCATGGCCAATCCGCATGTCTCTGAACTGCACGCTTCAGTCTCAGGTAGGCCGTAGCAAAGATAACATGTCTTGTGCCGTGGAAGATATTGCACATACGTGTTCATGTACCACGTGCCCCTACACGCAACAACATCTCATGGCCGCTACAGTGAATGTAATGTGTGTAGCAGAATCAGTAATATATAGTGTGACATTTTGTCCAAATTTATTATCTCATTCCTATTTCTTATATTCTTCCTTTCGTCCTTATTTATCATGTATAAACCAGAAAAAGAGGCTAGGTGGTTTACGGAAACCATCCTCAAGTGCGGTTTACTAATTATTCATATCACCCTTCTATCCGACCTCATCGCAAAGCCTAATATTGCATATCTGTTACCAATTACCATTATATTACATCACTATATTGTTTTACGCTAACACATCTGCGTTCACATCCCATATTGATTACCATGGTAACCGTAAATTGTTATATTGGGTTACTGGATTATTGGAGGATTAATGACTTTGGGATAATAAAGCCTAATTGGTAGGAAAGTATACGAAAAATACTAGATCAGACCTCTACACACAATATAATTTATTTTATTAAATCAAGTGCAAGTAAGGAATAATATTAAATTAGAAGGAGAAGGAGAAAGATGAGAAAAATCTTAAAACTTTCATCAAAATCTTTATCATGTCATAGTATTATAGTAGTAATAGTAATATTTATTCACTAAAAACGGAGTTACATAAGATCTTAGTAATAAATTGTTCGGTCCATTTTGCCATGCCTGGCATGTGAATTTGTTATCAGCACACAAGTTAGATTAAAATAGTCATAAGCACACAATGTCAACCGATTTAACAATAGAATATACCTAATTATAATCAGAGTAATTTCAACAATACATTCAGTTTAATAATAATAAAGTTAATAAAATTACAATTACAGTTTAATAAAAATAATTCAGTCAAAGCATTTCTATTTCTATTGTCTCATTTGATAATCAAAGTAATTATAAATAATTATTTAATATTAAATAGTTCTTCTATTCTATAAAAGCCCTTATCTATAAGCCATAGTTTTAATTGCGTTTTAAATTTAGCTATTGGTAGAACTTTTATTTTTTCTGGTAATGCATTAAATACACGTACACACATAGGGTAGGAGCTTTTTTGGTACAGAGTAGTATTCGGTATACAATCTATGACCATTCTGTCCCCCTTTCTAGTATTTCTAGAAAATAGTTCTTTAGCCGTAGTAAATAGGTATTTGTGCTTTTTTACAAACAGACCAGTTTCAAGTATGTACATGCTGGGCAGGGTCAAGATATTGAGGCTTTTAAATGCAGGTTTACACGATTCATAAGGAGGAATACCAATAATCGCTCTTATGCACTTTTTTTGACAAAGGAATGCTTTACTGTTGTCCGTAGAATTACCCCACAATGGCAAACCATAACGCAATAGGGAGGCTACATAGCCGTGATAAGCCAATAGCGCAGTTTGCAGTGACACTGTTTTTCGTATTCTGCCGAGGACATATACATATGAGTTAATCTTTTTGCATACTTGATTAATGTGCTCTTTCCAGTCACCGCGCGAGTCAACCGTTATCCCAAGGAATTTGGCATTTGTTTTCTCCTCTAATTTATTGTTATTATAATGAATATTTAGATGCTGAGGCTTGGCTCCTTTATTATGAAATTTAACGTAGTTTGTTTTATTGATATTAGCACTTAAATAATTATTGTCAAGCCACTCTATTACTGAAATAATTGTATTATTTATTTCGGATTCATAGGTATATATGTCTTTATCATCACATGTCAAAACTATCGAAATATCATCTGCGAATAAGGTACATTTGTGGGTTGTGATGTTAGGAAGATCATTAATATATAACAAGAAAAGAAGGGGTCCCAATACACTTCCCTGTGGAACGCCGGTACAATTCAGTTTAAATGTGGATCTATCATATTTTATGACTGCATTTTTGTCCACACTAGCTATTTCCACACATTGCTTGCGGTTATTTAAATATGATTTAATAAGTTTATGTGCAGGTCCTCTAATTCCATAATTATATAATTTATCCAGTAATATACCATGGGAAACAAAGTCAAAGGCTTTCGTCATATCAAAGAACACGACGGTTGTTGGCCTCTTTTTATCAACATTACTAATGACGTTGTGCATCAAGCTGAAAGTAGCAAGCGTTGTCGACTTCCCTCTTTGGAATCCATTCTGTTCCTGTTTAATCACATTATATTTATTCAGAAAACATATTACTCGGTTGTGTATAGCTTTTTCGAATATTTTTGACAGTACTGGTAACAATGTTATGGGCCTATAATTATTTAAGTTATTTTTATCTCCTTTTTTATGCAAGGGTTTCACAACGGACATTTTTAGTTTTTCCGGAAAACCCCCTTTTCAAACGAGAGATTTATGAGATATGTTAAAATAGGAACAATAGTTTCAACCCGTTTAAGTATTTTACTACTGATTTCATCATATCCGACAGAGTTTGTGGATTTCTGTGATGATACTATATTTTTTATTTCTGACACCGTCATTGGCCTTAAGAACAAGCTATTGTTGATGTGAGTTTTATTTGTATTCGTTATTGTTCCAGTTTCTTTTCTTGTGTTTTCAGTTAGATGTTCATTAAACGTTTCAGCTATTTGTATTGGATCATTGATAAGAATATTATCAATTTTTATCTCTTTTATAAAATCATGTGTTACAGAATTACTCACTTCATCGTTTATTAATGTCCATGAGGCTCTACATGTATTAACAGAATTAGATATGAAATTGTGATTGTTTATTTTTTTTGATAAGTTTACGCATGTGCGTAATATAGCCGAATAGTGTTTAAAAGTTTCCTTATTTTTAAAAGATCTTTGTGTGTAAAAACGATATTGTAAACGTCTTTTTGTTCTACAACTACGTTTCAGGACCTTTGTAATCCAAGTGGCATTCCTAAAATTCAAGTTAATGGTACGTTTTATTTTTGGAAAACATAAAGTATAGAATAAACAGAAGTCATCGTAGAAGAGATTAAATGCTTTATTTACATCTGATTCAAGATACGTGCTGGAAAATGACAAACTGTTTAGGTACTTAGAAAATTTCTTAATGTTTTCCTCACTGTAATCACGCTTAATAGTGAATATTTTATTTCCCTTTATTACTTGTTTTTTAATGGGTATCATAAAGAATTGAGCTTTATCATGGTCTGACAACCCAAGACTCAATAGTTCAGCCGAAGCATTTTTAATGTTACTTATAATATGGTCAATACGAGAGTTTAGCCTGGTTGGTTCTTTAATGTACATGCACATATTATAATTGTTAACTATATCAGTAAGGTTTTGAGTCACTTGACTTGGTTTTAAAGTGTTTATATTTATGTCACCCAACAGAACAACTTTTTTTTTTGAGTTAAAAGTTATTTTAAATAATAAAGTGTTAAAATATTTTAGGAAATTGTTAACGTTGGATTGCGGTGTTCTGTAGAGGCAAATTATAATTAGCTTGCACTCGGGCACTTCAATACCACAACACTCAAATATATTAGAACACGCATACTCCTTAAGATAATTTAATTTCTGGAACAAAATTCCTTTCCTAACACATATGCAAACACCTCCCCTAGACTTTTCTCTTGAGTAGGATGATGCCAGTGTATAACCACTTATACCAATATACTGTTCATTACCGCATTTCACAAAGGTTTCTGTAAGGCAGATGACGTCCGGTAATTTATTATTTTTATGTAAGTCTGCCAATGTAATCTCAAGGTGGTCTTTTTTAGAAAGGAAACCAGCAATGTTCTGGTGTAGTATACTGAATGAATAATTATTAATGTCAGAGCTATAATCGAAAAAATGTCAAATTATTACTGTCACTATA